>OY998264.1:42652500-47452500 GCA_963922045.1 Persicaria maculosa | reverse complement strand
TTGTCTGCACAAGAAAATATTGCCAAAGATAATTCCCCGTTGTATAAAATAGAAAGAACCTCATACTTAGGTTCCAAAACTAGCCTAAAAATTTTGTAATGGTAAATTGGCTAAGTTAAGTGCTAAAGCTTGCACACCTAATTTTAATGATCAAATAAGGAGATATTATCAAGTTTTAACCATCAAAATAGGGATTATCTAATAAGGAGTCAAGAAATTACATAAAGTTGTCAACTTTTATAAACTTAATTTTCTTGAATCTTTAACACTAATAAACCTAATAAATTTCAGATTTTTGTCCCACATATAAAAAAATCAGATTTTAGCCCCATATATATAAAAAATCAGATTTTTGGTCCTACATATATAAAAAATCAGATTTTTAACCCCACATATATAAAAATCAGATTCTTGGCCCTCATATATATAAAAATCAGATATTTAACCCTACATATATAAAAATCAGATTCTTGGCCCTCATATATATATAAATCAGATATTTAACCCCACATATATAAAAAAATCAGATTCTTGGCCCTATATCATGCGAATACTCTTTCCCGCGCAAATATCATTCAAACCCTAAACACCCAATATGCAATTTCTTCCCAAAATCAACTAAATAAGCATGTAAATCTGTAAAAATAGACAAAGGGTAAGAAATCATACCAGAAAAGTGTCGAAATTAAGGGGGAAAGATGCAAGAAACCGCAAAGAAAATCGAAACAAGGCTGTCGAACTGAAACAGATGTCGAAATCGGTGTTGAAGGTCGAAATCGACCGGATCTGGGCAGTGATTCTTCTTGCTGGTGCTGCTGTGGGCTCGCCGGAGGGCTAATGTGGCCGGATCTGGAGGTTCTTGGCTAGAAACAGGTAGATCTGGGCTGCGGTTGGCCAAAAGCGAGAGAGATGGAGCAGGAGCGAGAGAAGAGAGAGAAAAATGAGGGGTTGTCGGGTGTTTACAGCAGCTGGGTACCGGATCTGGTGGGGGAGAAAGGTGACAGTGGAGCGGTGGTGGTGGGCTGCGCCGAAAGAGAAGAGAGAAAGGAGAGTTGAAGGAGAGAGAGAGAGAATGGCGGCTGGTAGGGTTTGGGTATCGAAAGGGGGGAAGACGTCAAAGTCGGGCTTTATAAGGGAGATAAAAAAACAAAAATAAAAAAGGAAAAAGAAAGTAAAATCTGACCTGACACCTACCTCCATCTGTAGTCGATATCGACCATAGTGGTCGATATCGATCTCCCTCTGTGAGTCGACTGTATTTCCTCGAACTGGTATCTGTCGGCCAGTCGATATCGACCTTAGAGGTCAATTTTGACCTCTCCTCTAGACTCGATCTCCTAGTTTACTTTAGATAAAATAGCCACGAATAATCTATAAAATAAACTAAAAAAGAGAAAGAAAAGAAAAAGAACGGGTTGCCTCCCGGAAGTGCTTGAGTTTAAGTCGCTAGCTCGACATACTTCCCTTTTTTGCGCTAGTTCAACGCCAAGGTGGCGCGAATCTCTTCTTCCGGGTCCTCCTTGTCATAATATTTCTTTTCCCGGTGGCCATTTACCTTAAAGGTGGAACCATCGTCGCAAAGTAACTCCACCGCTCCATGAGGGAAAATTTTATGAACCTTGAAAGGTCTGCTCCATCTTGTCCTTAGTTTCCCTAGAAATAAGCGAAGTCTAGAATTAAAGACAAGGACTTTGTCACCTACCTTATATGTTTTTGGCACCAATTTCCTATCATGCCACTTCTTTGTGCACTCCTTGTAGATTTCGGCATTCTCATATGCCTTTAGGCGCAACTCCTCCAAGGCTTGCAAGTCAATGAACCTTCTTTTCCCAGCTTCGTCAAAATCCATGTTAAGCTTCTTGAGAGCCCACATCGCCTTATGCTCAAGTTCGACGGGCAAATGACATGACTTACCATATACCAAGTTATAAGGAGTTGTGCGAAGTGGTGTCTTATAGGCTTTTTGGTAAGCCCAGAGTGCATCATCCAGTTTGGATGACCAATCCTTCCTCGAGTGGGAGACTGTCTTCTCCAAGATGGCTTTGATTTGGCGATTGGAGACTTCTACTTGACCGTTCGTTTGAGGGTGATAGGGCATTGCCACCCTATGGTTCACCCCATACTTGGCTAAAAGAGCTTCAAAGCCTCTCTCTCAATGAAATGTGAGCCACCATCTGAAATAAAAACTCTAGGAACACCAAAGCGAGGAAAGATGTTAGTTTTCATAAATTTAGAGACTACCTTCGCATCATTGGTCCTAGTTGCCACGGCCTCAACCCATTTAGAGACATAGTCCACCGCTACTAGAATGTATTTGTAGGGGCCTGAAGCAGGAAATGGTCCTATGAATTCAATACCCCATACATCAAAGAGCTCTACCTCCAGAATGCCTATGAGCGGTGTCTCATTCCTCCATATGATATTACTTGCACGTTGACACTCATCACAAGAGGTTACATAGTTTTTCACATCCTTGAAAAGGTTAGGCCAATAAAAACCAAATTGAAGAATTTTCGCCGTGGTCTTGAATCCTTTAGCATGGCCTCATGTAGGGAGAGAATGACAATGGTGAATCACGCTCTCTACCTCTTCCTTCAGGATACAACGTCGAAAGATATGGTCTTTCCCTTGCTTGAACAAGTAGGGTTCATCCCAATAGTATTGCTTGATGTCGTGCAAAAACTTCTTCTTCTGCTGCAAAGTTAAGCCTGAAGGGATCTCGCCTCCTGCAATATAGTTAGCAAAATCCGCATACCAAGGTACCTTCGCCCTTCTTACAGCAAATAACTCATGAATATGACTGGAATGAGGTGTAAAGAAGAAATCCTCACCAGAGCTTACCTCTTCGTCACCTTCAGAGTCTTTTAAAGGTGGTCGATTTCGACCTGTAGAGGTCGATATCGGTTGGACGGCATCGACATGTTCAGTCGATATGGGCTGCTCGATATTGGTCATCGATGTCGACTTCTAAAGGTCGATTTTGACCTCTGCATTTGAAATCCTGCTATCAAAGTTAGTCAAAATCGATGTAAATCTCACCTTTGGGGCAGTCGATATCGACCTGCTATGGTCGATATCGAGTGGATTTTCTGCCCGTTTTGCCTCTTTCCTCATCAGGTGCTTGTCAGGGCGGAAGTCATCGATTGGCATGTTGTCATGTGACTCATCCAGAAGCCCTTTGGGTAGCCGTGAAAGATGATCGGCTACGGAGTTCTCCGTTCCTTTCTTATCTTTAAGCTCAACGTCGAAATCTTGTAGTAGGAGTACCCATCGTAGGAGCCTAGGTTTAACATCCTTCTTCGCCATCAAGTACCTAAGAGCTGCATGGTCAGTATGAACAATTACCTTAGAGCCCACTAGGTATGAGCGGAACTTCTCAAAAGCGAAGACCACCGCCAAGAACTCCTTTTCCGTCGTGGTGTACTTAGTTTGAACGACATCATGAGTCTTGCTTGCATAGTAGATGGCGTGAAGATTTTTGTCTCTCCTTTGTCCTAGGATAGCACCTACGACATAATCACTTGCATCGCACATGATCTCAAAGGGTTGCGACCAATCTAGCGATTGAATGATAGGGGCGGATATAAGGGCTTCCTTCAACCTATTGAAAGCTTCAAGACAATCACTAGAAAACACAAACTTAACATCCTTCATTAGTAGGTTAGTTAAAGGTTTGGCAATCTTAGAAAAATCCTGAATAAACCTCCTATAGAAACCTGCGTGACCAAGGAAGCTTCTTATGTCCTTGATAGATGAAGGTGGTGGCAACTTCTAAATAAGCTCTATCTTTGCCTTGTCCGCCTCAATTCCCCTTTTTGAGTCTTTGTGGCCTAGCACAATCCCTTCCCTTACCATAAAGTGGCACTTTTCCCAATTGAGAACTAAGTTTGTCTCTTCACATTGTGCAAGTACCCTACGAAGGTTAGCAAGACAAACATCGAAAGTAGTGCCATAAACAGAGAAATCATCTATAAATACCTCCACGATGTCCTCTATCATGTCGGAGAAGATGGCCAGCATACATCTTTGAAAGGTAGCGGGGGCATTGTAGAGCCCAAATGGCATTCTCCTATATGCAAAAGTCCCATAGGGACATGTGAAGGTGGTCTTCTCTTGATCGTCAAGATGAATAGGGACCTGCCAAAAGCCAGAATATCCATCCAGGTAACAAAAATAATCATGTTTGGCAAGTCTTTCCAATACCTGGTCAATGAATGGAAGGGAAAAGTGATCCTTTCTAGTGGTGGTGTTGAGCTTTCTGTAATCAATGCACATTCGCCAACTAGTTGTGATTCGCTTTGGTACAAGCTCGCCCTTCTCATTCTCCTCAACGGTCATTCCACTCTTCTTAGGCACCACATGGACTGGGCTCACCCATTCGCTGTCGGAGATGACATATATGATTCCTGCATCAAGTATGCGCATGATCTCCTTCTTCACCACCTCTCTCATGTTGGGGTTGAGCTTCCGTTGGTGTTCTATAGATGCCTTATGATCATCCTCAAGGAGGATTCTATGCATACATGTAGTGGGTGAAATACCTTTGATGTCCTCAAGAGAATACCCAATAGCCTTACGATGAGCGCGAAGCACTTTCATAAGCTTATCTACTTCCTGCGTGGTTAGTGAAGCATTGATAATTACAGGAAAAGTAGAATTGGGACCAAGAAACTCATACCTAAGTGTGTTGGGTAAATGCTTAAGCACCGGAGAGGGGCCTTGTGGGATAAGGATTGGCTCTACCTCCTCCGTCTTCATAATCTCACCAAGGTAATCCGTCTCAATTCTCTTGATTGAAGTTCCCAAATCAGCTATAGGGGTTGGCGTGGACCAAACATAGAGTGATGCCAACTTTGATTGGGACTCTTCAAAGTATTCCTGCAGTCGACATGGTCGATTTCGACCTCTGGTGTCGATATCGTCCGGTCGATTTCGACCTCTGCAGTCGACATGGGTACCTCGATATCGCCTGCAAGAGAAGAAGGGAGAACCTGACTTACTGAGTGCATCGATGTCTACTGAGGGCACTCGATATCGAGTGATATGGTCGATTTCGACCTCTCCTCATCGATGTCGACCTCTTCTTTGAGCTCCATGGATAAAGCATCGTCAAAGATTTCCTCATCACTCGTGCATGTAGCCAGCAACTCCTCAATGTCCTCGTCGGTAAGCTCCTCTGCAGCTAGGGCTAAGGCCTCCTCAGGAGTTAGGGCCCTTTCCGTCGGTTCTTTGCAATCCATGATGCTAGTGTAGACCGACTTGATCTCCATTCCATTAACTTCCTTCATTATGGGGTTGAAGGAGAATTCTATTACTTCGTTCCCTATAGTAAAGGTTAGTAATCCTCGACATAAATTGATATTGGCATCAACAGTAGCTAAGAAAGGCCTACCAAGGATGATAGGTACAATAGGATCTTCAGGCATTTCCAATACAATGAAATCAGTAGGCACAAAGAACTTACCTACCTTTACAGGAACGTCATCAACTATACCTGTGGGTCTGACGAATGAATTATCAGCCATATAGAGTTTCATATCCACAGGTTCAAGTGCTCCAATGTTCACCCTTTACCAAATTGAAAGAGGCATAAGACTTACGCTTGCCCCTAGGTCACATAGGGCCTTGTAGCGATGTTGGCCAAGTCCCACGGTGATTGCAAACTTCCTTGGATCACTCCTCTTCTCAGGGAAGTCCATCTTTGAGCACTCCTTTGCGATCTCTGCCATGGACCGCTTCTTGCTAAGGATGTCTTTCATGAATCGAACATAGGCGGGCATCTCGCTTAGGGCTTCTGTAAGAGGAATAGTAATGTTAAGTCCTTGAAGAATCTTTACAAAGCGCCTAAACTTACCTTGAGTGGGGTCCTTCAATGCTTTGGAAGGGAAGGGCAACGTCTTCTTTCGCGGAGAAGCCAAAACGGTGGTCGGAGGGGCCTGCTGAACATCGATGTCGACAGGGACCTGGTCGATATCGACTAGAATGGTCGATGTCGACCTCTGAGGTGGCTCCACAGGCTCTGTAGTGGCATCGACGTCGACCCTTGGGTCGATCTGGTGGTCGATATCGACTTCTGACTCGACATCGATTGGTCTGTCGATGTCGACTAGGTCTGCTGCTTTCTCCTCCGCTTCTATTCGTGGCCTTTGTACGTTGTTGCCACTCCTTAGTTGCATGGCTGCGATGTGGCCCGACCCGGATTGCCCCTTAGGATTGGTAGTTGGTTGCCCAGGGAACGTTCCGGACGGTCTAGGGATTTGTGCCGCCAATTGACCCAGTTGGGTCTCTACGTTCTTTTTCCAAATATCCATCTACCCAATCCTTGTGGTAAGGTAATTAAGTTGAGAATGGATTGCATTATTGGATTGATCATTCTTAGCTTGGTTCCGCCTTATCTCATCCAGCACAAGTTGAAGATCATCCTTCCATTGGTCTCTCTCTGGGTGCCCAGGAGCTCTATAGAGTGGGGGGTCCCTAGGGTTAACCTGGTTCCTTTGTGGTTTTTGGAACCTATGGTCTCCCCAATATTGGCGATTGGGACGCCTCATGTAGTTGGCTTCCTCATGAGTCTCCGCTAGTTGCACTTGCTCAACATGGGGGCACTCAATGGTGGTATGTCGCTGCGATCCACATTCAATGCAATCTTGGTTTGCCGAAAGGAACCTCACTTGCTTTTGGAGCTTTTGAAGTTGATCTCTATGGAATTGCTCCTTCACGTCCGGATCGATTACCTTGGAGGGTTCATATAAGGGCATAGATGGGGCAGGCCTCGACGATGATGATGAGTCAGAAGCCTCAGGAGTCCCATATGTGTTGTCGAACTCCACAAACCTCTCTATGGTGTCCCAAGCCTCTTGTGGAGCGAGTTCAAGGTAGCCATAGGAGGTGTAAGTGTTGATCCTCTCCTTGGTTGCAGCATCAAGAGCATTGTAAATAATCTCTTGAATTACGTACGGTGGTTGGCCATGCGTCGGGCATGATCGTAGTAGGTTCTTAAACCTTTCCCAAACAGTCGCCAGAGCCTCACCAGGCTTTTGTTTGAAAGCCGTGATTTTCTGTCGGATCAACGCCATCTTAGAAGGAGGTAAGAACTTGTTGAGGAACGCGTCCTTGACTTCATTGCAGGTGCGGAGCGATCTTGGGGCTAAGCTTTCCAACCACTGCAATGCTTTTCCTGTAAGGGACCAACGAAAAGCTTTTAGTTGGACATATTTAAGACTCTGTCCATCAGCAACAGTATCACAGAGGTCTAAGAAGGTTGATATATGTGCCATAGGGCATTCATTAGGTTGATATCGATGTCTGTATTTCTGCTCGACTTGTCCATCTCCACTCGATGTCTATGTCATGGTCGATATCGATGTCAGGTGGTCGATATCGAGTGCCTTCTTGGTTGGCCTGTGTGGTCTATCTCAACACTCAGAAGGTGTGTCGACAACTATGGTCGATATTGATGTTAGTGGTCGATATCGACCTTTGCTCAGCTTCACTTGGCTTCTTCGTTTTGACTCCAATTTCAATCCAATTCCTGCATATTCAAACCAAAACTTCTGCAGACTCTACCTTATGCACGTTAGCTCATTCTACACAAATTCCTCTTATTTTCAACCTTTGTTTGAGGAATCGAATGAAATATGAAGTCAAAACTTGCGAATTAAATAAGTACAAATATGTACATCACTCGACGTCGACCAGTGGGTCGACCTGGGGGTCTGATGTGCGCGCAAATTGCCATATTTCTATGCACATATGAATCCATTTTAATGTCTTTTGCATGCATATTAAGGGGAAAACATGGGAATAGTGTAGTTTATGCTTCATTGTCAAATATATGGGTTTGCACGAGTTTCCATGTGATTTCGCAGAAAACAGGATGAAAATTGATGAATTCGGAAGAGCGAAAAAAGAACTCGAAGTCTTCTGAAGAGGTCAAAATCGACCGAAGACCTCGACATCGAGTACATCAGAGACATAGGAATCGAGCAGAAAAGGAAACAGAGCATATAACACAGAAGGGGTCGATATCGACGTTTGGGGGTCGATATCGATGTTGCCAGATCGACCAAATTGATAGAAGTCGAGTGCCAGTTCGAGTAGGAGAAGGAGAAGCTCGAGATAAGGTTTTGGAAGGGTCGATATCGATGTCTAAGTGTCGATATCGACCATGCCAGCAGAGGAAATCGACTCCGATTTTTCATAGAATTCGATCCAATGCTTGCAATATCTATCCAAAGGTCGAGATTTCCTAACATCAACACCAGATCTATCATGAGGAGGCTGATTTCACCATGAAGTTTTAGCTTTTACTTTGTTTTAGTTTATCTTAGAGAATAAAGATAAGGTTTCGAGTCCTTATCGACATCTATAAATAGAGGCCAATAGGGCTGAGTTTAGGTATTGAATAACATCCAATTTCGTAGAGAATTTCAGTTGCAATAGAGAATAGAGAGAGAGAGGAGGCCGAGTGGAGTTGTAAAGCGAGAGTGGAGTGGCTTGTTCGGTGGTACTTTCTTTCGGAGTTTTAATTCAAAGTAGCTTTCTTTCAATAACAATGATGATGATGTGCATGATGAGAAGCGAGTAGTCAACCCACTTCTAGGGTCGGGGTGAGCCCGACGATAGCAATGTGAGGTAAGTGCATCAAAGGTATTACTTTTATGCGATTCCGTCTTCTACGCCATGCATGATCCTTTGCGAAAGTTAGGGAGATTCATTCATTGCATTATTGAAGCGAAAGCCACTCATATTGTGAACTTGAATTGCTCATGAATTAGATAGTAACTCTTAGGAATTATGCGAGAGCCTCTAATCACCTAAGTGTTGATAACGAAAGTTACTTGACGGAAAGACATTAAAGTTCATATCTTTAGCATGAAACTTGCATTGTTATCGTTGTGGCATGAAACCCCGACTTTGGAAGCCTTTTAATTAATTGAATTCTTCATAAAAGCCTTAGTTTTGTTTCTGTTCATCTTCCTTCTCCATTCTATTTTCTTCGGACTCTTTTCCGACAAATTGGTTACAAAAAACAGTTTCTGTGACAAGCATCGAAATCGACCTTAAGGGTCGATATCGAGGTCTAACATCGATATCGAGGTCTCTGCTCGACGTCGACTTGCTATTTTGTCTTCTGCAGGAACTGCCCGTGGAAATCGACCAGAACTGAGGTCGATATCGACCTGTATACTCGATATCGAGTGTCTGCTGAGGTCGAAAGCCTTGATCGTGAGTACAACAAAGGAAGCGCTGACATACCTCCTCGTGAATTCGATCCTGAATTACCCTACTACTACAAGGGAGGGGATTCTTGTATTATTTGTTTGGGACAGGGAGATAGTCTAGTTGTGCTTTGTTTTATTTTAAATATTTGAAATCTCCTACTTACCACAACCCCGCCCGCCTGCCGAACAAATTGGCGCCGTTGCCGGGGAGGCAATTGATGTGCGCGTAAATTGCCATATTTTCTATGCACATATGAATCCATTTTATTGTCTTTTGCATGCATATTAATGGGAAAACATGGGATTAGTGTAGTTTATGCTTAAATGTCAAATATATGGGTT
This sequence comes from Persicaria maculosa, assembly GCA_963922045.1. NCBI lineage: Eukaryota > Viridiplantae > Streptophyta > Magnoliopsida > Caryophyllales > Polygonaceae > Persicaria > Persicaria maculosa. Next base: position 47,442,937 of record OY998264.1, on the reverse strand, counting down.
TGCACGAGTTTCCATGTGATTTCGCAGAAAACAGGATGAAAATGGATGAATTCGGAAGAGCGGAAAAAGAACTCGAAGTCTTCTGAAGAGGTCGAAATCGACTGAAGACCTCGACATCGAGTATATCAGAAACATAGGAATCGAGCAGAAAAGGAAATAGAGCATATCGACACAGAAGAGGTCGATATCGACGTCTGGGGGTCGATATCGATGCTTCCAGATCGACCAAGTTGATAGAAGTCGAGTGCCAGTTCGAGTAGGAGAAGGAAAGGCTCGAGATAAGATTTTGGAGAGGTCGATATCGATGTCCAAGGGTCGATATCGACCATACCAGCAAAGGAATTCGACTCCGATTTTGATAGAATTATATCCAATGCTTGCAATATCTATCCAAAGGTCGAGATTTCCTATCATCAACACCAGATCTATCATAAGGAGGCTGATTTCACCATTGAGTTTTAGCTTTTACTTTGTTTTAGTTTATCTTAGAGAATAAAGATAAGGTTTCGAGTCCTTATCGACATCTATAAATAGAGGCCAATAGGGCTGAGTTAAGTTATTCAATTTCAGATCCAAGGACATCTAATTTACACACAATTCAGTTGCAATAGAGAGTAGAGAGAGAGAGAGAGGCCGAGTGGAGTTGTAAAGCGAGAGCGGAGTGGCTTGTTCGGTTGTACTTTCTTTCAAAGTTTTAATTCAAAGTAGCTTTCTTTCAATAAGAATGATGATGATGTGCATGATGAGGAGTGAGTAGTCAACCCACTTCTAGGGTCGGGGTGAGCCCGACGATAGCAATGTGAGGTAAGTGCATCAAAGGTTTGACTTTTATGCGATTCCGTCTTCTACCCCATGCATGATCCTTTGCGAAAGTTAGGGAGATTCATTATTTGCATTATTGAAGCGAAAGCCACTCATATTGTGAACTTGAATTGCTCATGAATTGGATAGTAACTCTTAGGAATTATACGAGAGCCTCTAATCACCGAAGTGTTGATAACGAAAGTTAATTGACAGAAAGACATTAAAGTTCATATCTTTAGCATGAAACTTGCATTGTTATCGTTGTAGCATGAAACCCCGACTTTGGAAGCCTTTTAATTAATTAAATCCTTCATAAAAGTCTTAGTTTTGTTTCTGTTCATCTTCCTTCTCCATTCTATTTTCTTCTGACTCTTTTCCGACAATTTGGTTACAAAAACAGTTTCGGTGACAAGCATCGAAATCGACCATAAGGGTCGATATCGAGGTCTAACATCGATATCGAGGTCTAACATCGATATCGAGGTCTCTGCTCGACGTCGACTTGCTGTTTTGTCTTCTGTAGGAACTGCGCTAGGAAATCGACCAGAACTGAGGTCGATATCGACCTGTATACTCGATATCGAGTGTCTGCTGAGGTTGAAAGCCTTGATCGTGAGCATAACAAAGGAAGCACTGACATACCTCCTCGTAGATTCGATCCTAAATTACCCTACTACTACAAGGGAGGGGATTGTTATATTATTTGTTTGGGACAGGGAGATAGTCTAGTTGTGCTTTATTTTATTCTCCTACTTTATATACACCTCCGCCCTCCTGCCGAACAAATTGGCGCCGTTGCCGGGGAGGCAATCAATCGCCACCTAAGTTAATCACGATCTTTTTCTAAGCTTATTCTGCATGTTTATGCGACGTTCTGATCGCGAACCTATCCTGGAACCAATTGACGAGCCTGAACGTTTCTACCATCTTCGCAACAAAGCAATACGCATCATGGCTGACAACGAGACGCAGGCTGAGATCATAGAGCGGTTGAGGAAGGAGATCGAGGACCACAATGCTGCAATCGCTGCTGAAAGGGCCGCTGCTGCTGCTGAGCGAGCCCGTGCTGATAGGGAGGAGGATGCGCGCAGACAAGCCCAAGAGCGGCTAAATCAGTATCCACAGACGGCGATGCAATACATGCATCCGCCGCTTCATGTTCCTGAATCTGCCATTATAATTCCTCACTCTAACTATGAATTGAAAATTAACTTCCTATCTGAGATTAAAAGAAATACTTTTGAAGGAAGACATAATGAACGCCCTCCTGTCGAACAACAATCAATCGCCACCTAAGTTAATCACGATCTTTTTCTAAGCTTATTCTACAGGTTTATGCGACGTTTTGATCGCGGACCTATCCTGGAACCAATTAACGAGCCTGAACGTTTCTACCATCTTCGCAACAAAGCAATTCGCATCATGGCTGACAACGAGACGCAGACTGAGATCATAGAGCGGTTGAGGAAGGAGATTGAGGACCACAATGCTATAATCGCTGCTGAAAGGGCCGCTGCTGCTGCTGAGCGAGCCCGTAATGATAGGGAGGAGGATGCGCGCAGACAAGCCCAAGAGCGGCTAAATCAGTATCCACAGACGGCGATGCAATACATGCATCCACCGCTTCATGTTCTTGAATCTGCCATTATAATTCCTCACTCTAACTATGAATTGAAAATTAACTTCCTATCTGAGATTAAAAGAAATACTTTTGAAGGAAGACATAATGAATGCCCCCTGCAACACATCTCTACTTTTATGGACTTATGTGAAACAGTTGCTGATGGAGTAAACTTAGAGTATGTGCGACTAAAATCTTTTCGATGGTCTTTGGCAGGAAAGGCATTACAATGGCTTGGAAGTTTGGCTCCATGATCGCTAAGGACATGGGCGGAGGTGAAAGATGCATTCTTGAACAAATTCTTCCCACCTTCTAAAACGGCGATGCTACAACAAAGGATCACGACTTTCAAACAAAAGCTAGGTGAAACCCTAGCACATGCGTGGGAGCGCTTTAAGAACTTGCTGAGATCATGCCCGACGCATGGGCAACTTCCATATGTCATCCAAGAGATCTTTTATAACGCACTTGATGCGCCGAATAAGGAGAGGATCAATTCATATACCTATTATCGGTACATTGAGCTTACACCAACGGAGGCATGGGAGACCATTGAGAGGCTAGTGAACTTTGACAACACCTATGGGGCTGCTGCGGCCTATGATGCAAGGCCTGCCCCACCTATGCCACTATATGAGCCTCCAAGGGAGATAGATCCTGAAGTGCGGCAACAATTCCATAACGAACAAACACGCTGCCTTCAAAAGCAAGTAAGGTTCCTGAGCAACAATCAACCTTGTCAGGAGTGTGGTTCAATAAGGCATAACACCAGTGCCTGTCCACATACTGAGCAAGTATCCATGGCGGAACAACATGAGGAGGTCAAATGGACGAGAGGCCCCTATGGAGGGGGCAATCAACAAAATTGGGGTGATCAAAGGTTCTATCAAAGGGATCCCCCAACATATAGGGCACCAGGGCACCCTGAGCGGGAGAATAAGAAAGATGACCTGCAAATCATCCTTGATGAGATGCGGAGGAACCACGCTGAGTTCAAACAAGCAAATAACTCCGTCCATACTCAGCTGCAGGGCATCAATTCTAGACTTGGGGAGATCGACGTTTGGAAGCGCAACATGGAGACTCAAATGAGTCAATTGGCGGAAGCAATGCCCAAGGCGTCAGGATCACTCCCTGGATCCACTGAGCCCAACCAAAAGGGCAAAACCACAGGTCATATTGCGGCAGTAAACCTAAGGAGTGGGCGTCAATTACAAATGCCCGAGCAAAAAGCGGAGGAGAAGGAGCCATAACAGACGTCGATATCGACCCCCCTGTCGATATCGACAAAGGTGACATCGATGTCGACCCTCCTGTCGATGTTGACCCTAATTCTGCATCACCACAGAAATCGACTCCTCCAGTCGATATCGACCCTACTGATGTCGATATCGACCTCTCTGCAGCCGCGGGAAGGAAGAAGGTGTTGTCATTCCCAACTAGAAAGGTGACTAAGGACCCAACGGAAAAGAAGTTCCAACGGTTCGTGAAGATGCTCCAAGGGCTTAATGTCTCTATACCATTCACAGAGGCACTTCACGAGATGCCATCTTATGTAAGGTTCCTTAAGGACATCTTGGGTAAGAAGCGATCGCTCTCTGAGATCGCAGAGGAATGCAACAGGTTGGAGCTACCACAAAAGCGGGCGGACCCAGGTAAGTTTTCTATCGCTATAGGTCTAGGTCAATTCAAATTTAATGCTTTAGTTGACTTGGGCGCTAGCGTTAGCATGATGCCACTAACCATTTGGCACAAGGTAAAGATAGGTCCTCTGGAGCCCGTGGATGCAAGATTGTACATGGCTAACAATACGGTAGTGATTCCAACTGGGATAGTGACGGATGTGCTAGTACAAGTAGGTAAATTCTTTGTCCCTGCTGATTTCCTAGTTGTTGACATAGCGGAGGACCCTGCTTGTCCAATTATTTTAGGTAGGCCATTCCTAGCAACCGTCGATGCCAACATTAGCGTGAAGAAAGGATTGCTCTCACTCACAATTAGTGATGAAGTAATAGAGTATTCCTTCAACAAGACGGTGCAAAGTCAAGGGCCAATGGAGATAAAAGCCATCAATGAAGCCCAAGTAGAAGAAGTTGAAGCAATCTTGAACGAAGGATCTCAACAGAACATCGAAATCGACCCAGGTAAGTCGATATCGACCACTAAAGTTCAAGATTCTGTGACAGGTCATAAGTATGGGGTCGACGGAGGAAAAGAGGAAGCATCGAAATCGGGGTCAAGGGTCGATATCGACCATGCCCTATCGAAATCGACCACCATCAGCACTGAGAAGGGAGGCAAGGAGACCTTGATATCGACCTCTGAGGGACGAAATCGACCTGATCATATCGAGTCAAAACTCTCCAAATTGACTGATCCTCCAGGTGTACAACAGAGGTCGATATCGACCTCCGAACATCGACATCGACCTGAGCCACAGACTGAGAAGAAGGTAAGTCAAGGTACGGATTCCTCTTGTTCCATTACAATTAAGGACTTATCATTATTTGGAAGGGGTGTGCCTTGGCATGTGCGCTTATGTAGGGTATCCGATGATGATTCAAGCCAATATGAGATAGGAGACAAGGTCTATGTTGCCAAGTCTAAGGACCATTGGTTCCCTACAAGATTCAAGGATAAGAACTTAGGCCCATTCACGGTGAATCAAATCAATCCCGGCGGAATGCAGCTACAGGACAAGAAAGGAGTGATATTTGAGGCCCAAGCCACGTGGGCTCTGCAGATGCCACATTGAGAAGCGCAAAGGAAGAAGTCGGCCTAGCGACTTAAAAATCTAGAGCTTGTAACAAAGACTTAGTTTTGGTTTTAGACAGCTTTTGTTTTGGTTTTAGACACTTTATTGTTTTGCATATTTTGTGTTTAGTTTTCAAATTGAAGGAAAGAGAAAAGCACACAGAGAGGCATCGAAATCGATGTCAGACATCGAAATCGACCTTAAGGTCGACATGGATAGGGTTTGTGATCGAGGCCAAATCACCCTGAAGCCTGAGCAGAAATCAAGAAAGACATCGATATCGATGTAAAGGGTCGATATCGACCTTCCCTGTTGTCTTCTTCGACTCCTGAAATTTGTGACGATTTAGTAAGTTTTCTTCTTAACCCTAGTTCTAATACAGTGAGGACACTGTAAATTTTAAGTATGGGGTGGGGGAAAGGCTTACTTGCATATTCATACTTAGATTAGAGTTGCATATTTATTTTAATGCATAAAAAAAGAGAAAAATGACCCCATAAAAAAAAGAGAAAAATGACCCCCATCAAAAATTTTGAAAAAAGAAAGAGTCATGGAAGTATAAAAAAGAGCTCTATGATGCAAAATTAGATTCATTAGAGATATAACATGAGATTTCCTAGTTAAGGGAAGTCCCAATGAAGTGCAAGAAGAGAAAAAACATAAAGGAGATGAAAATTTGAAGTTGCTTTTGACATATGCATGATAAGATGATGGAGGACTTTTTATAAAAATTCCATACAAGCAAAGTTCATATCCTAGCCTTACCTATGCATATTCACAAAGCCATATATGAGACTTATCATGATCATTATTGCTCCACATATACACATATTGCCCAATTTTTACCTTATACCCTATCCGGGGACAAAGTTATTTTGAATGGATTTCATCTTTGGAGTTGTATGGAGTTGTGCATATATGAAGTTGTTAGCAGGAATGATACAATTATGAAATATGAAAAATTAAATGAGCGAGAAAAAATCCGATCACCTCAGGAGATAAAGGTGGGTCGACCCTGCTTGCGTTGAGATAATAGTTCCGCAGGATGGGACACACAAGGTGAGGAGTCCGAAGTACTAAGTATCCGGGGCCATTCATGACACCCATGTTTGCGACTCGCGAGAAGGAAGTGCTAAGGTTAGAGAGGTAAAAACATTATATTGAAAAAAAGCATTGAGCGATGAGTGAAAGGTGAGACATTATGAAGAAGGAATGTGGAATGTTTTGGAAAGAAAGTATGTTTCCCCGGATTTAACACCACATGGCCAAATATTAGCCCACCTTTAGCCTTTTACCAATCCACTTCTCACAAGCTTGAAAAAAGTCCTCTTCATTATTAATGCTATGTCGCTAAAATTATTTTTTGCATATTACCTCCTTTATGAGTATGAAATTACTTTTTACGCACAGGCATGGACATGGTTGACATAAGTACCTTATCAAGGATGGCAATTGATTGTAGGGACATATGAAAAATGAATCTATGATGTTGAGGGTTTACTTTCTTCCCCTGAATGCCCATTAAAAGTATTGCTTGGGGACAAGCAAGCTTAAGTATGGGGTGTTTGATGTGCGCGCAAATTGCCATATTTTCTATGCACATATGAATCCATTTTATTGTCTTTTGCATGCATATTAATGGGAAAACATGGGAATAGTGTAGTTTATGCTTAATTGTCAAATATATGGGTTTGCACGAGTTTCCATGTGATTTCGCAGAAAACAGGATGAAAATGGATGAATTCGGAAGAGCGGAAAAAGAACTCGAAGTCTTCTGAAGAGGTCGAAATCGACTGAAGACCTCGATATCGAGTACATCAGAGACATAGGAATCGAGCAGAAAAGGAAACAGAGCATATCGACACAGAAGGGGTCGATATCGACGTCTGGGGGTCGATATCGATGCTGCCAGATCGACCAAATTGATAGAAGTCGAGTGCCAGTTTGAGTAGGAGAAGGAGAAGCTCGAGATAAGGTTTTGGATGGGTCGATATCGATGTCTAAGGGTCGATATCGACCATGCCAGCAGAGGAATTCGACTCCGATTTTTGATAGAATTCGATCCAATGCTTGCAATATCTATCCAAAGGTCGAGATTTCCTATCATCAACACCAGATCTATCATGAGGAGGCTGATTTCACCATGATGTTTTAGCTTTTACTTTGTTTTAGTTTATCTTAGAGAATAAAGATAAGGTTTCGAGTCTTTATCGACATCTAGAAATAGAGGCCAATAGGGCTGAGTTTAGGTATCGAATAACATCCAATTTCGCAGAGAATTTCAGTTGCAATAGAGAGTAGAGAGAGAGAGGAGGCTGAGTGGAGTTGTAAAGAGAGAGTGGAGTGGCTTGTTCGGTGGTACTTTCTTTCGGAGTTTTAATTCAAAGTAGCTTTCTTTCAATAACAATGATGATGATGTGCATGATGAGGAGCGAGTAGTCAACCCACTTCTAGGGTCGGGGTGAGCCCGACGATAGCAATGTGAGGTAAGTGCATCAAAGGTATTACTTTTATGGGATTCCGTCTTCTACCCCATGCATGATCCTTTGCGAAAGTTAGGGAGATTCATTCTTTGCATTATTGAAGCGAAAGCCACTCATATTGTGAACTTGAATTGCTCATGAATTGGATAGTAACTCTTAGAAATTATGCGAGAGCCTCTAATCACCTAAGTGTTGATAACGAAAGTTATTTGACGGAAAGACATTAAAGTTTATATCTTTAGCATGAAACTTGCATTGTTATCGTTGTGGCATGAAACCCCGACTTTGGAAGTCTTTTAATTAATTGAATTTTTCATAAAAGCCTTAGTTTTGTTTCTGTTCATCTTCCTTCTCCATTCTATTTTCTTCGGACCCTTTTCCGACAAATTGGTTACAAAAAACAGTTTTTGTGACAAGCATCGAAATCGACCATAAGGGTCGATATCGAGGTCTAACATCGATATCGAGGTCTTTGCTCGACGTCGACTTGCTGTTTTGTCTTCTGTAGGAACTGCGCGTGGAAATCGACCAGAACTGAGGTCGATATCGACCTGTATACTCGATATCGAGTGTCTGCTGAGGTCGAAAGCCTTGATCGTGAGTACAACAAAGGAAGCGCTGACATACCTCCTCGTGGATTCGATCCTGAATTACCCTACTACTATAAGGGAGGGGATTCTTGTATTATTTGTTTGGGACAGAGAGATATTCTAGTTGTGCTTTGTTTTAATTTAAATATTTGAAATCTCCTACTTACCACATCCCCGCCCGCCTGCCGAACAGGGTCGATGTCGACGTCTGCCTCGACATCGACTGGGCTGTCGATGTCGACTAGATCTACTGCTTTCTCCTCCGATTCCGTTCGTGGCTTATGTACCTTGTTGCCACTCCTTAGTTGCATGACTGCGACGTGCCCCGTCCCGGATTGCCCCTTAGGATTTGTAGTTGATTTCCCAGGGAATGTTCCGGACGGTCTAGGGATTTGTGCCGCCAATTGACCTAGTTGGGTCTCTACATTCTTTTTCCAAATATCCATCTCCTCAATCCTTGTGGTGAGGTGATTAAGTTGAGAATGGATTGCATTGTTGGATTGATCATTCTTAGCTTGGTTCCACCTTATCTCATCCAGCACAAGTTGTAGATCATCCTTCTGTTGATCCCTCTCCGGGTACCCAAGAGCTCTATAAGGCGGAGGATATCTGGGGTTGTATTGGGGTGGTTGATTTCCCTAGTTTTGGTACCCCTGGCGATTGGAATTCCTCATGTAGCGCCTCCTGGTGAGTCTCCGTTAGTTGTACTTGTTCAACATGGGGGCACTCGATGGTGGTGTGCCGCTGCGATCCGTATTCGATGCAATCTTGATTCACTGAAAGGAACCTCACTTGCTTTTCGAGCTTTCGAAGTTGATCTCTATGGAATTGCTCCTTCACGTCCGGATTGATTACCTTGGAGGGTTCATATAATGGCATAGATGGGGTAGGCCTCGACAATGATGCTGTGTCGGAAGCCTTAGGAGTCCCATATGTGTTGTCGAACTCCACCAACCTCTCTACGGTGTCCCAAGCCTCTTGTGGAGCGAGTTCAAGGAAGCCATAGGAGGTGTAGTTGTTGATCCTCTCCTTGGTTGCAACATCAAGAGCATTGTAAATAATCTCCTGAATCACGTACGGTGGTTGGCCATGCGTCGGGCATGATCGTAGTAGGTCCTTAAACCTTTCCCAAACAGTCGCTAGAGCCTCACCAGGCTTTTGTTTGAAAGCCGTGATTTTCTGTCGGATCAACACCGTCTTGGATGGAGGGAAGAATTTGTTGAGGAACGCATCCTTGACTTCATTCCAGGTGCGGAGCGATCTTGGGGCTAAGCTCTCCAACCACTGCAATGCTTTACCTGTAAGCGACCAACGGAAAGATTTTAGTTGGACATATTCAAGACTCTGTCCATTAGCAATAGTATCATAGAGGTCTAAGAAGGTTGATATATGTGTGTCATAGGGCATTCATTAGGTTTTCCTTCATATTGATGCCTTCTTATTTCAGTAAGGAAGTTAGGTTTAATTTCAAAATTAGAGGCAGGGATAAGAATCGTCGATTCAGGCACTGTGAGCGCGGGGTGCATATATTGCTTGGCGTTCCGAGGGAGGGCATTGATTTGGGCTTCTATTTGCCTTCGGCCTTCCTCCTCCCTACCTGCACGCTCTTTAAAGGCCGCCTCTCTAGTTGTTAAGTCCTTCACCTACTTCCTTAGTCGCTCAATTAGCTCAGCCTGGTTCACGTTGTCTGCCATGATTCTTTGAGCTTGGGCTCTTAGATGGAAATAGCGTTCAGGGTCGTCCACTCCTTCAAATTCAAGTGGGCGATCAGCACGTCGCATACACCTGCAAGGCCAAACTAGATAGAAACGTGATATAGACTACTAGGGCGCGATTGATTGCCCCCTCGACAACGACGCCAATTTGGTGTTATGAGGAATGTCGAGTTCTTAAGTACAAATATAAAGATATGTAAATGCAAATCCGAATCATAGCCTATGCAAATAAATACAAGACTTCCTCCCGTTGTAGTGGAAGGGTAGTCAGGATCGATCCTCGAGGAGGCAGGTCAGCGGGATCCTAGTAGCGTTGGAAATCTCACGTCTTTCGTCGGCCAGAAGACCTGCAGAGACAAAAACAAGTAGTCGATATCGACTAGGGAGGTCGATATCGATGTTAGCAGATGAAATCGACTGGCTCAGAAGACTGCCAATCGACTCAGGTGGTCGATATCGACGTTGAGGGGTCGATATCGATCTCAGTAACTCACCCGGGATGATCGTCGTCGAATCAGAAAACTGTCGACTAAACTCAGTGGTCAATATCGATGTTGGTGGTCGATATCGATGTCTTCTCCTGCAAAGTTGTTAGCTTTTTGTCGGCAAAGAAAGGCCGAAGACTTAAGGATGAATGAGGAGCGATGAACAGAATAAAGACAGTGTTTTTTAGGAATATAAACTATGTAAAAAGAAACTCCTAGGATTAGGGTTTACCACAACGTTAACCAATGCATGCGATAAGATAAATAAGACGGACAATTGCGCTATTTCACCCGAGGGACAAGCTTTCGTTGTACACCAACTCTTAGGATTACTTTTGCAAATAAACCTAATTGTCTCTACCAATTTTATGTTTATAACTCAAGTTGTTAGCATGAATCCCTTTTCTTTCGATTAGGACTAAACATAGAATCGTAGGAGATGATATAGACACAACGATATCAACATCTAACACTTACCTTAGGCACGCATGGCTAACGTCGGGCTCACCCCGACCCTAGAAGCTTTAGGAGACTACTCGAACCTCATCATGGAACTCATCATTGATTTAAAAGAGAAAACGTGCATTAAAAACTATCGAAACCTTACAACTGAACGTCGGATCTCGTAAATGCCAAACCCTAAAGCTTCGTCTAACTCTATTGAATGTAATTGAACTCTAAACTCGTAAATGCCAAACCCTAAAGCTTCTTCTAACTCTATTGAATGTAATTGAACTCTAAAATTGGATTATTGAATGCCAGCCTCCTAGGGCTTTATTTATAGCTACTAACCCTCACTAGCCAAGGATTGTAACTTCTATCTAAACTATGAACTCTATCCAAACAATTAGGATAGGTCTTTTATTTTAACAAAACTCTAACAACTTTGATAAATCTCTAAGGTAAAAAGTAGGTAAAACTTCAGCTGCCATCTATCTATATTTACAAGATAATTCGTGCTCCTTGAAGATAGAATTGCCAATTCGTGTCTCGAAAAGCGTGTCAAACCTGTGTCAAAGTATGGTCGATATTGACCATGAAGGTCGATTTCGATGTCTCTGTTTCTGCTCGACGAGCTCAGCTTCTCTCGATTCCTGGGTTCAGGTCGATATCGATGTATAGAGGTCGATATCGAGTGCTTTTCTTTGTTGTGCATGGTCTGTCTCGACACTCAGTTCTGTGTCGATGTTCTATAGTCGATATCGACCTTCTGGGTTGATTTCGACCTCTTCTCTGCTCTCTTTGGTTTCTTCGTTTTGACTCCGATTTCGCTCGAATTCCTGCATGATTAGCTCAAAACTTGTGCAGACTCTATTTCTTGCACTCTTACCCGTTCTTACACAAGTTTACATTATTTTCAACCTTAATTCTGGAAATCGAATGAAATATGAAGTCAAAAGATGCAAATAAAAGAGGTACAAATATGTACATCAAAACACCCCATACTTAGACTTGCTTGTCCTCAAGCAATAACCAAGCAATAACAAACACCTACAACACACCCTTCAAGTCTTCGCCCTTGTCAAAAGCAACATCATAAGCGGTAGCAAAGCAAAGCAAGTGAATTTAACGTCATAGCATATATTTAGGCGATCCATAGGCATATGCAATTTTGATCCAACCTCACAAGGATAATGTGTTTGCACTCAACTCTCATGTGTTTAGGCTATGAAGATCAACTCTCAATTCAATTCCATACACAATCTCATAAACATTGCAATTTATAAAAATCCACTTCGCAACCAATTATGAAAATGCAATAAGAACCATCAGGAGGACTTTCGCTCAATGGAAGACTTCAAAGAAGACTCCATTCGGCGGGTTGTAATGGGGCTTGGTATAAATAAAAGGGTATGGAATTATTTGGCTATGTGGTGCTTATATAATTCGGGAATCAAGACTCCTAAATCTCAACACTTACAATATCCAAACCATAACTCTTCAATGTTGCATTTTCCAAGTTCAATCTCCCATAATGCTCTTTCCAAACTCATCTTTCCATAATATGCTCTAAAGATGTAGACCATAATATCAGCCCTTCTTTCAAACCCTTAATATGCCTCTCAAAAATATAACACTTGTATGAAATAAATAAAGGATTTAAGGACTTTGGCTCATGCACTATGTATATATATCTTTTTTTTGGATTTTTTTTGAACGAAAATAATAAATAAATACTAAAAAATATGAGCATTTATATGGTGAGCCAAAATCCTTTTACAAAATATGACAAGATGCAAATATGTACCATCCCATAATTTCCTTACTCAAAACTGGACAATATGCACTTTTCTTTCCACAAGGCATTAGTCCAGCAATTCTAAGTGTCAATTCCCAAATGGGGGTCAGACTCAATTTGGCTAGATAATTTTGTGGAGTTTGCAATATCAGGCTAATTTTCTGGCTTCAAGCAGAGATAATGCAGGGTAGGTAAAGAGAGGATAAAAATGGCTTAAAAGATGCCTCCATCATTTAATTCTCGTAAACATAGACATATTTATGCATTGGCTTTGAATAACTATCACAACATTTAGAGATGCATAGGAAGAGTAAATTCACTCAAGAAAGCAAGGGGATTTTTAATTTTCTCCCTATAGGCCAAAATTCTCACAAGGACAATTTTTGTTGGATTTGCTTTTGTAGCCTAGGATCATATGTGCTCAATTTCATCACAAGTTCACAATCTACATAAAAATTTTAAGGACTTAGGCTAAACCATCCAAATATGCCATAGGATTTACATGATCAAGTCAGCTATTGAGTTTTCATCATAGGATGTCTAAGTAGGGTTTAAAAATAAACTTAAAAAGTAAACATGCATTTTTTGGTATTTTTGACATTTTTTAGAAAAGTAAAACTAAGAACAAAAATTTAAACATGAATGCAATGCGAAGAAGAAAACCAAGTTATGAACATAAGACATGTCTTTCCCCCACCCCATACTTAAAATATACAGTGTCCTCACTATATTAAAAGAAGAACAAGGGTAGAGAGAAACTCACAGTGCAACCTGCGGATTCAGGTCGATTTCAGTTATGGTCGATGCCAGAAGTCGGTATCTATGTCAGTGGTCGATGTCGACTGCATCTGTCGAAGTCGAGGAAGAAAGTGAAGTCGAGGGCTGCCAGATGATGGTCGATATCAGTGATTATGGTCGATATTGACCTTTGCTTTCTGCTCCTGAGTCCTCGACGTCGACTCCAGGAGATGGCTTGACCCTGGGGGGTTGATTTCGACTAGCCTGGTCGATTTCGACTGCCTCTACATAAGCTTCTTTTCTTCTTCGTCATTCCTTTTTCTTAACAACCTGAAATCTTGGTTAGATTTATAGATAAAGCCACGAATTATCTCAGTTTTAAAAGTTTAAAAATCCAAAAATCCTAAAAACCATCTATGAAAAATTTAAAGGTTTTATGTACATGCTCTACAGTTTTGAGTTGCTAGGTCGACTTCTCCGTCAATTCGTCATGAGCCTTTAATGTAGGGACCCTTCAAGCTTGAGCCTTCTCCTGGATCATCTAGGTCCTTTTGGTAGTATCTAAGTTCGGCGACCAAGGCTTCTTCATTGTTAGGTTCTTCTTTATTGGGCGCTTTCCTTCTCTTTCTTGACCTAACTTTTGCAATATAGGCAAACCATGGAGCTTTGACCCTCTCATTAGTTGAATTATCAATAATTGGCTTAATAAGGGATAGAGGACGGTTGGGAGTCATACCTGGGCTTACATGTTCGGGCCCGAAACAGAAATCTTCGGGCTGAGGGGTGGTCGATTTCGACCCAGGTGGGTCAATTTCGAGAGCTTTAGTCGATGTTGACATGTTGAGGTCGATACCGACGTCAGGGACCCCAAACTTAAGCTCCTGGCAACAATCTGGCTTACTCGATTTCGACCAAGGGGGGTCGATTTTGATTTTGTTAGTCGATATCGACTGGTTCCAGTCGATGTCAACCATGCTTGCTGTTTCCGTCCTTGCAAACAAAAATTTTCGAAGCTTCTCCTTAGCGGGTGAGAGAACAACTTGCTCCAGATGTTTTGTTTCGCTCATGGTAGGATTGAAAGAGAACTCTATCACTTCGTTCCCTATAGTAAAGGTTAGTAATCCTCGACGTACATTGATATTGGCATCAATAGTAGCTAAGAAAGGCCTACCAAGGATGATAGGTATAATAGGATCTTCAGGCATCTCCAATACAATGAAATCAGTATGAACAAAGAACTTACCTACCTTTACTGGGATGTCATCAACTATACATGTGAGCCTGACGAATGAGATGTCAGCCATATAGAGTTTCATGTCCACAGGTTCAAGTGCTCCAATGTTCACCTTTTTCCAAATAGAAAAAGACATAAGACTTACGCTTGCCCCTAGGTCACATAGGGCCTTGTAGCGATGTTGGCCAAGCCCCACGGTGATTGGAAACTTCCCTGGATCACTCCTCTTCTCAGGGAAGTCCATCTTTGAGCACTCCTCTGCGATCTCTGCCATGGATCTCTTCTTGCTAAGGATGTCTTTGAGGAATCGCACATAGGCGGGCATCTCGCTTAGGGCTTCTGTAAGAGGAATGGTAACGTTAAGACCTTGAAGAATCTTTACAAAGCGCCTAAACTTACCTTTGGTGGGATCCTCTAATGCTTTGGATGGGAATGGCAACGTCTTCTTTGGCCGAGGGGCCAAAACGGTGGTCGGAGGGGCCTGCTGGGCATCGACTGGGCCTTGGTCGATATCGACCGGGATGGTCGATGTCGACCTCTGTTGTGGATCTGATGGCTCTGCAGTGGCCTCGACGTCGACCAGTGGGTCGACCTAGGGGTCGATGTCGACGTCTGCCTCGACATCGACTGGGCTGTCGATGTCGACTGGATCTGCTGCTTTCTCCTCTGAATCCGTTCATGGCTCATGTACCTTGTTGCCACTCCTTAGTTGCATGGCTGCGATGTGCCCCATCCCGGATTGCCCATTAGGATTTGTAGTTGGTTGCCCAGGGAATGTTCCGGACGGTCTAGGGATTTGTGCCGCCAATTGACCCAATTGGGTCTCTTGATTCTTTTTCCAAATATCCATCTCCTCAATATTTATAAAATATCCTTAGGATAATCCGAATATTATCCTCCCCTATGATTATGAAAACTCGGAAAATTTAAAATTTTTATGCACGGCTTTACATTGATTTAATGATAGAAACACATTCCCGAGCCACCTTTTCTCGGCTTTTATGAACTTAACGGATTTTAACGCATCTCGGGCTCGGGATTTACGTCTTTGATTTACAAGGCCAGTCGTCCATACTTAACTTGACCAACATTGATCACCACCCACTCCTTGACTTGACTTGACTTGTGGCTTGCTTGTGATGATAGGTGTCCAACCACTCCCATCCCTTCCATTTAATCACTCCCATCTTTAACACATGAACCACTCCTTTCTCTCCTTTATAACTGACCCAAGCTCATTTTAGAACTCATTCAAAAAGAGCCCCACCGTCACTTTGAGAGAAAACCAAAGAGAGAAGAAGCCTTCACCATTTTAGGTCTATTTTGGTGACCTTGCACAAGAAAAGTCATATCTCCCTCAATACTACTCCGAATTGAGCAAACTCGATGGCCTTAGAACCGTATTGAAATCACCTTTCCAACCATACATTATAATCCAAAATCCAAGCTCGTTTTCCTATCCAAAATCGTCCATAATTGAGGCTGCAGAAACTGTCTTTTGAAGGATCTTGAGGTTTTGCGTTGTTTTCTTGGTAAGCTCCATTATTTCCTTCCAAAACTGAGTTTAAACCTTTTATATGACTTCTTTGCTTCATTTCTAAACAAAGTCCTGACCCTTTTGCTTGGGGTTTTGAAAAAATATATTGCAAGGTGTTTGGAGGTGTCCCCAAGGTCCCCGAAGTGAGAATTTTTGAGCCATTTGTGTTCCATTTGCCTAGGTAATCTCTCTTCCACCTTCCTCTCTCTAGGATAGCTTGAGTTGATGTGAAAAGTCTTAGGATAGTGGATCCTATAATGTGTTTAAATCGGTTTGGTTCGGTTGGGTTTGGTTCGGTCGAGTTAATCGGTTATTTATTTAATTGGTTGCGGTCTTTAAAATACTATAATATTATTCTAGGATTTAAATATAAAATATTATTTTGGGGATTTTATAAAGAGATGGTTTATTAAATAATAAAGGGTAATTAAAATATCATATTATATTATTTGGGATTTTAAAATATATTATTTGGATTGAATAATTGAAAAAGGATTTTAGCAAGTATTTTCAAGGTCGGAATTCTTAACTGATTAATTTGGATTTTTAAACGGTTTTGGAACTAACTTGGGAATAAGACTTAGTCGATGACTAACTAGCATGATAATCTGATCGTTTGACTAACGGTATGATATGTGTGACTAAGAGCATCAACAATGGTGGGTCTCAAGGCCCTTAAAGGCTGCCAGATTGGATGAAATTTAAAAAAAAAAAGAGAATGGGTAAGGGCCCTGTGAAGAGATACGTAAATAGGAGCTCCGAATTACCCGTCCCATAGCGTTTAATTTGAGGAAGACTGCAGGTCACGTGATTTTTGGATGCAAAGCCTCATCCAAACGACGTCGTCCGGGCCACTGTCAAAATGAAACGCAGCGCTACCCTTCCCCCACATGCAACATTTGTGAATCAAGCAGCTGACACGTGGCCCAATCACAGGGCGCCACGTGTCAGAACATTTAATCTAATTTTTTAAAGTGTTTTTCCGTAATTTTTTGTAAATAAAAATAAAAATAAAAATTATTTTCAAGTTTGAAATAATATTCTCTACCCATAGACACCCATTTTGCATATGTTTTTTTTTAAAAAAAATTTATATCAATAAATACTCATATATTATTATTTTTACCATATAAAAACCAATTTTTCCACTTATTTCGCCTATAAATAAACCCACACTCTCTACCACTCTTCACACATTCACTTGTACCATCTTCTCTCATTTTCTAAGATGGATCCCAACCAGAATTTCTACTACCCTCCTCAAACTTATTTCTCTTTCAATCCATACGGGGTTGTCGATCCAAATCAAATTGTTCATTCGACCCCAAATAAATAAATAAATAGTAGTAGTAGTAGTAGTAATAATAATAATAATAATAATAATAATAATAATAATAATAATAATAATAATAATGATTGAGTAATTGAAAAAAGGTAAATAGTAAAAAGTAAGTTAAGGGCCCGAGTCCGGCTCACGAATGTGGGTGCAAATAATTAAAAGTTGGAATGGAGCCCTTAAGCTGATGTGGCAGAGAAAAAGTAAGTTAAGGGTCAGGGTATTAAGGGCCTCAAGTCCCACTATTGTTGATGCTCTAATAGTATGATATTGCGGTGATTTTTAAAAGAGATTAAATATTCGATACTTATGAAGATGATGAATTGGAGAATTATATGGAATATGGTATGAGTTGTGAGATGATGGATTACGAGATAAAGTTAAGATGATGAAAATGATGATGTGACGGTTATTGTGTTAAGTTGTGTAGTTGTGTGTGTGATACTTTCATGCTTTGTGTGCCTTAGAGATAGACTCATTCATGTGCTTATACTTATTAGGTGACCATCTGTGACGTGTCGGATTTCATATTGCCTGGTTGATTGCCTTTTGCTGTTCTGCTTACCAGGTAAGTCTCTTCGGAGCTTACTCAAATTGATAGAGAGATATTCCCTGCTTTATGTGCATGATATACTAGGTGCTTGCATTCATGATCAGCATGCCATGTAGTATCATGCTAGGTTGCATTGACCGTTGAGCATTCTATTTCTTTATGCGTATGTAAACAGAACGGTCGTTATCTGTGAAGTAATTAGAGTCTTTGCTAGGGTCATAGGATGGCCCAGTCCCATCGGGTTCTGTCCTGAGTCGATCGAGTCATGGAACTTCCTTTACTTATATTATGAGCTGCCTGCGGGCTTTATTTATTGTGGATACGGGTTGGGTCTGCGGACCGCCCGATGATAAAGGAATGCATTCATGAACTGGCCAGTCTCCACCCTATCGGAAGGGGGCGGAGGTAGGAGAGGGACATACCATTTGGTATTCTTTGTTGGGGCCCTATCTATTATTAAGCACTTGATCTTAGGGACATGCTAGTGTGTTAATATTATGCCTTGCATCTAGAAGCATCTTCATAAGGTATAGCGTATATGTGTGCTTAGAGCCGAGATGCAGCAGGTGGGCATCATTCTGATCTCGCTCACCATTACCATTTTTAGGTATTATTTATGTTCATCCCATTGGTGCTGTTTGCATATTGCGCGGGTCATTTTGTTCAACGGAGAGCGAGCGCTGGAGTTATCTACTTCACCAAACTCTGACCATGGTTTTGGATTTATACTTTTAGACTCCGTTTTGACCCGGCTTTGCCGTGGCACCCTATTGTATTACACTTGATTTCGCTATTTGCATGACTATTGGTTTTCCACGCATAGACTTACGATAGGTACAGGGGACTTCCCCGGGGATTTCAACGATACGTTTCGAATTTGGGTATGAAATCCCACTTTGGAAACATTAGATTAGGCTTTCAAACCTTCAACCTATACTCGGGGCGCACGATCCCAACGAGGGTTTTCATCCCTCGAAACGTAACCCAGGAATTATAATCCCGGGCCGTTACAGTGATTGAGTTGAGAATGGATTGCATTGTTGGATTGATCATTCTTAGCTTGGTTTCACCTTATCTCATCCAGCACAAGTTGTAGATCATCCTTCCGTTGGTCCCTCTCCGGGTGCCCAGGAGCTCTATAAGGCGGAGGATCCCTAGTGTTGTATTGGGGTGGTTGATTTCCCCAGTTTTGGTACCCCTAGTGATTGGAATTCATCATGTAGTGTGCCTCCTGGTGAGTCTCCGCTAGTTGTACTTGTTCAACATGGGGGCACTCGATGGTGGTGTGCCGCTGCGATCCGCATTTGATGCAATCTTGGTTCGCTGAAAGGAACCTCACTTGCTTTTGGAGCTTAATTTCGAAGTTGATCTCTATGGAATTGCTCCTTCACTTCTGGATCAATTACTTTGGAGGGTTCATATAATGGCATAGATGGGGCAGGCCTCGACGATGATGATGTGTCGGAAGCCTCAAGAGTCCCATATGTGTTGTCGAACTCCACCAACCTCTCTATGGTGTCCCAAGCCTCTTGTGGAGCGAGTTCAAGGTAGCCATAGGAGGTGTAGGTGTTGATCCTCTCCTTGGTTGCAGCATCAAGAGCATTGTAAATAATCTCCTGAATCACGTACGGTGGTTGGCCATGCATCGGGCATGATTATAGTAGGTCCTTACACCTTTCCCAAACAGTCGCCAGAGCCTCACCAGGCTTTTGTTTGAAAGCCGTGATTTTCTGTCGGATCAACGCCATCTTGGATGGAGGGAAGAATTTGTTGAGGAACGCATCCTTGACTTCATTCCAGGTGCGGAGCAATCTTGGGGCTAAGCTCTCCAACCACTACAATGCTTTACCTGTAAGCGATCAACAGAAAGCTTTTAGTTAGACATATTCAAGACTCTGTTCATCAGCAATAGTTAGCAGACGACATCGACTGGCTCAAAAGACGGCCAGTCGACTCAGGTGGTCGATATCGACGTTGAGGGGTCGATATCGATCTCAGTAACTCACCAAGGATGATCGTCGTCCACTCAGAAAACTGTCGACTAAACTCAGTGGTCGATATCGATGTTGGTGGTCGATATCGATGTCTTCCCCTGCAAAGTTGTTAGCTTTTTGTCGGCAAAGAAAGGTCGAAGACTTAAGAATGAATGAGGAGCGATGAACAGAATAAAGACAGTGTTTTGAGGAATATAAACTATGTAAAAAGCAACTCCTAGGATTAGGGTTTACCACAACGTTAACCAATGCATGCGATAAGATAAATAAGACGGACAATTGCGCTATTTCACCCGAGGGACAAGCTTTCGTTGTACACCAACTCTTAGGATTACTTTTGCAAATAAACCTAATTGTCTCTACCAATTTTATGTTTATAACTCAAGTTGTTAGCATGAAGCCCTTTTCTTTTGATTAGGACTAAACATAGAATCGTAGGAGATGATATAGACACAACGATATCAACATCTAACACTTACCTCAGGCACGCATGGCTAACGTCGGGCTCACCCCGACCCTAGAAGCTTTGGGAGACTACTCGCACCTTATCATGGAGCTCATCATTGATTTAAAGGAGAAAACTTGCATTAAAAACTATCGAAACCTTACAACTCAACGTCGGCTCTCGCAAACGTCAAACCCTAAAGCTTCTTCTAACTCTATTGAATATAATTGAACTCTAAAATTGGATTATTGAGTGCCAGCCCCCTAGGGCTTTATTTATAGCTACTAACCCTCGCTAGCCAAGGATTGTAACTTCTATCTAAACTATGAACTCTATCCAAACAATTAGGATAGGTCTATCATTTTGATAAAACTCTAACAACTTTGATAAATCTATAAGGTAAAAAGTAGGTAAAACTTTAGCTGCCATCTATCTATAGTTACAAGATAATTCGTGCTCCTTGAAGATAGAATTGACAATCCGTGTCTCGAAAAGCGTGTCAAACCCATGTCGAAGTATGGTCGATATCGACCAGGAAGGTCGATTTCGATGTCTCTGTTTCAGCTCGACAAGCTCAGCTTCTCTCGATTCCTGGGTTCAGGTCGATATCGATGTATAAAGGTCGATATCGAGTGCTTTTCTCTGCTGTGCATGGTTTGTCTCGACACTCAGTTCTGTGTCGATGCTTTGTAGTCGATATCTACCTTCTGGGTTGATTTCGACCTCTTCTCTACTCTCCTTGGTTTCTTCGTTTTGACTTCGATTTCGCTCGAATTCCTGCATGATTAGCTCAAAACTTGTGCAGACTCTATTTCTTGCACTCTCGCCCATTCTTACACAAGTTTACATTATTTTCAACCTTAAATTTGGAAATCAAATGAAATATGAAGTCAAAAGATGCAAATAAAAGAGGTACAAATATGTACATCAGAAGACGCAAGCCTTGTACTAAACTTTCAATAAAAAAAATCATTAGGCAATAGGGATAAGCATATAGACAATCGCTGCCTTCCATAGGTAGACATAGATCAACCACTTCACGCTAAGGAAAAACATGGGACATAACCTTCACATCCTCAATCTCGATAAAGGTGATTACTCCGCGAGCATCGTTGTTAGGAGGACGCACTAGTTGAATACAGCGCGATCATATATTACCTGTGGGAAAGGGGGAGGATCACGAGGAACGTAGCCGCTATGATAAGTACAGTTAAACAAGTCATTTACATCATACAAAAGGGGCTAAAAGTCCCCAAGAACAGTCTTTAATCGATGCTAGTCAGGTTTCTTCGTGTGGCCTACAAGGGGAGACTAATGATAATTCCGGGAGTCATCCAATCCACAGTCGGTTTGTTTATGAGAACTGTCAACTATGGGCACATGCCCCTCGCCACCACGAGACACGGACCGAGAGGCTTGTGCTTTATCCTCTGCCCTTACAGGGGCCGTCTTCAAACCTACATCCTAAGATGATGACTCGCTCAAGGTGGAATAATAATCACTCTCATACGAGGTCTTTGGCTGTCTAATTTGGCCTTGCCTACTTCCCATGACAGCACCCGGGGCACAGAAAGAAGATTTCTTCTCTTGGGTCTCTCATCTGTCAAACAAACCATGAGATACAAAAATGCGGTTCTCCTTCCAAGTTTTCAATGGTCTTTAACACTCACAGACTATCAGAATTATCAGTAGAAAGAGACATGATCTGATCTACAAAAAAAATATTCTTGAAAGGAAGCAATGCTCCGAAGACAGGCAAACCCAAAACTAAGTTATACGCGCGATATGAATAAACGGAAAAATAAGCCCCCACGGAGAAAACAGCTTTGGTCCTTATGAAAAACACAAACAAGTTCTATAGGGTGTGCACCACCCATTTGGATATACAACCAACCTGGTAAAACTAGAACATTTAGAAAATAAAATCTAGAACCCTATAGCAAAATTTTCTAGAGCAAGAACAATAAAGAAGACAATGAGAACAAAACATAAACATCAACAAATTTCAAGAAAACTCACCGAAGCTATGAAGAATCATGATCGGAAACTTAAAAAAAAGCCGGAAAAGTCGAATGGTGGCTGATAATGCATATTTTATATAGGCATTCTAGTTAGTTTTAGGGTAGTTTTAGGTTTCATTAGATAGGTTTTTATAGCTAAGTCGCATCTTTGTCATTTTCTATTCGAAGTTTGGAATCGACGCTTTTTTATGTCAATTATGCAGATTCACCCATTCGAACTTGAGAAATAGTGCAAGAGAGCGATGCTGGAACCCTAAAGATGTTGGAGACACTAAAAATGACTTCAAGATGAAGAGAAAAAGACCCAAGAAGGAGCTAAGAAGAATCCAAGTGAAGAGATGAATAAAACATGAAGAAGCAGAGGTGACACCCGCGGAAGAGAATCCCGCGCCCACCGATCATGGCACCTGTATGCAGAATCCTAGCGCCCATTGAGAGTGGCACCCACCGGTATTGGAGCGGCGCCCGCCGATGCAAATGACTACGTTGATTTAGATGTTTATCCGATGGAGATTTGTTTCTATCTTTTGAAAACACTTTGCTTGGATATTAAGCACAACATCTAGTGTTTTCAGTTACTTTTGAGCCCTATAAATACCTCATTTGATATAGGGTTTCAACACATATCATTCTACACAACAATCATCAAGACCCTTTCATAGTTTCACATCGTTTGTTTTACAAGGTAAGCCATACTCGGCGAACCTTGTTTATAGTTTTGCTTACATTTGAAAACATGGTTAAGGATATGTGAGGCCTTTTGGTTTACATTTTGATGAGTTATGCATTACGATTATTTCATTTCTCTTTGTTTGGATATTGCATAAAGTGTTGTTGATTTATTCTAACTGGCCATTAGTATAGATTTGCATCATACTAGGATTATAGCTATTGCAGACCTTAATCTATATATATCCAGCACTTCAGGCAGAACATGGGTAAAAACTCCTAAATGATATAGGAGAATTGATAGGTAAAAGTTATCTCTTTTAGTGGAAGCGATGCTTGAGTTGATAACCATGTGTGAAGTTAGCGAGACGGGGTAGATAATGTTTTTTTTTCTAGAGGGATTATTTAAAGTTGTGGAATATGTTTTCAGATACTGATTCATATATCACTGATCCACTCTACCTATGTTTTTCAATATAACGGGTATCCGAATATTTTTATATGGTCGAAAACGGATATCCAATACTACTTTGCAGTGTGCCTGCCCATCTTCTTCCTCATCGGCCCAGCTCAATCTATATAGACGCGCTGCGGCGCTTTTTCCAGTTCACAACCTTCCAAACCCTTCGCTCCTCACGAGAACCCAACCCCCCAACACCCCCGTGCGTTTGCGTTTGCGAGGCAAGGTCGCCAATGGAGAACCTCCCACCAGACCCGCTTCTGAAAGCTGGGGCGTTCATAGACCCCGCCTCCCCCGCCGCCTTCGACGACTCCAACGCCGCTTTCGCCGACCTGGATCTTGATGCCGCTCCCATGGCCGACGCCGGGCCCTCTACCCCGGTCCACAACTCGTCGGGCGCCGGCGCCTCATCGGAGGCCACGCCGCGCAGCAGTCAAGCCAACGCCGACGGCGAGCTTCCCGATTGGCTACCTGCGGGCTGGGAAATCGACTTCCGCGTCCGTAGTTCCGGTGCTACCGCTGGTCACAAAGATAAGGTGTGGTTTTGAATTTCGATTTTAATTTGCTTTTCTGCTGATCTCGAATCTTTTCGCATTTGTTTGAGTTTGATGATTTCGATCATTAATCGTTTAAATTCTCGCTGGAAATTATCCTGATGGTCCCCGATATGGTAATGTTTTTCCTTATTTTAGGGTTTTGGTTGATAATAATTAGGGTTTTTTTCGCTCTCAGTTTCCTTTTATCCATAGGTTTGTTTGAATTTGTCTACTTCTTTTACCTTTCATTTATGTTAGCAGAGTGACAAGTTGACGATTACTTGATTGCTTTGAACCAGAAAATAGGGCTTTCGAGTTTAAGATTCGAGGGGAATGAATTTGCCTTAGCTGGATTGAAAGAGCTCGTTAGGTTTGAGAGCTTCAAATAGAATAGATTACAATATCTCTAGCAATTTCTGCTTCGGCAATGACATTTAAACTTTTTAGGCAAGTAAATCCATGGAGATAAGTAGTATTAAGCTGTTGGAAGTGCATAAGAAGTGAGGATGATCTTCAAATCTCAAATATTATTGGTATGCGTTCGTAGTAGAAAACCTCATTGGCAAGTATTACCTGATAGTTATCTTGTCTAACACAAATAGCAACTACTTGATTACCTGTTTGGCCTGTTTTCATCTCAAACCGTTGCCTTCCGATAATATTAAAATTAAGCCTCATTAATGAGAATAAAATCACCAAAAGGGCACACTGAAATTTAGCCTTCCAATTCACATTTTCTATGGATACGATCTTTACATTCTTGAATGATCAAATGTGCACATTGAATTGGTTAGCCTCCATTGGTGTTAGTCCTTTTGTATTTTTATGGTTGAGAGATTGATGTTGATGTTATGATGGGTTGGGTGGGAGTTTAGGTTCCTTTCGATTTGGGGGTCGTCCCGTTTTTGAAGGCTTTTGGGCTTTGCATTGTGTACTTTGCATTACTCTTGCAAAGTCATATTCTTTGAAAGTTGGAAAGTATATTCTTCAAAAAAAAATTTAAACAACCTTTTTGATGATTCTTCATAATCAATTTTATTCAATTATAGAGCTAGTTAGTCAAGTCTTTCGGGGCTATGCAAAAGTGGGTAATCAATGAAAATTTATTAGATTTATGGGGTGATTGAAATACAATTTTATGGAGGAGCTTTTAAACATGAACCAATTTAAAATGCTAAAAGCTTGTTTGATGACAAACAATTTAAATTAGTAAGTTGATGAATCCAACACACTAATTGTAAACACAACTAATAAGAATAGTGGTTTAGAATGAGTTATTGGAACAATAATGCAACCTATTAAAGATATTAACAAACCATTAATTTGTTATCTTGTCGATTATATATTAACATATCGTTTTCTTATAATGTAGATATAACCTAATGGTCGCTACTAGTCAACATTTAATCCTCATTAGCCAAAATACCATGTATAATATTATTCCCTATTAATTATTAGCTCATTGCCAAATAAAGCCTTGTGAGAGATTTGACAAGATTGATTAACAAAAAATAATGACTCTTCCGAAATTCTGGGCCCTTATAAATTCGGGCTCATGTCCAGCGCTCATGTCCCACCGCCTAATTGTTGGCCATGTAAATCGTGTTCCCACCATTCTCTGCACTTTTAAAGTTGGAAAACATAGGGGAAACTTCGGCCAAGATATTCAAGCAAGGAGTAATTTTCAGTGTTTTATTTTTCATAAAAAATTTTGAATTAATCCCCTCCATTTCATTCCCCATGTTTGACTTGCGTTTCTAAACGAGGAATCAATCCATCACAACCAATTTTTTTTGGCTCCATGAAATTGACACTTACATGGGAATTTTTTAAATCCTTGTACAGATTATACCATCTCATTTCCCTTTCCCTTTCAGTTTGCATGATTCCAGATGGAAACTTGGAGAAAAAGCTCTCCTGCCATGAACTTTCTCAAAATATTCTGGATGCCTAATCTGGGCCACAAAGCCCTTTATTAATACTTATCTTAGTATCAGGTGGTCAAGTAACTTACAATGATGTGAATAAACTGTCAGTGGTATTACTGAATCCCGCATCACAGCCTAACAGCTTCCCTTTCCCTTGCTTGGTCCCCTGCTTCCAGAACGAGCTATGGAGCTAGAACCTTCAGCCATGTTCTTCACTGATATTCCCCTATGCAGTTATGCATACTGTACAGTAGACTTTAAATAGTCTGATGTTGTGAATCACCCTCCATATTTTGGTCAATAAGAGGCAATCAATTTCAACTTTTTCTAGTGTTCTTCCATCACAACTTGACAATGTTGATTAGATGAATCTTTTTGTAGTGTTCTTCTATTGCTAGAAATGCAGCTTAAGTGGTAATGATCTCTTTTATCAGTTTTTCATTTCTTTATCTTCTCCATTTCACAAATTTGGATGATGGATTGATGGGGAAATTTTTCCAGGACAGGGTGAAACGGTCAACATTTCGTTAACCAGAAAATTAAGAAACGAAACGCATTCTGATTCCTGAACCGTTTCTGTTTTTTCCTTATAAATAAATGTCCAAAATGGCAAAAACCCTAAATATCTCTTGTAGCCTCTCTCTCTCTCTCTCTTTCGTGCCATAGCCGTCACCTCTCTTGCTCTCCTACCCCCCCCCCCCCCATCTTGTTCCAAACTTCCACTCTCTCCTGACCTCCGGTTGCTTGCTGACGCGGGTAACCAGTAAGACTCGTTGCTTGAAATCTGTTCTAATTCGGTATTGTTTGTCAATGTTCTGTACTAGTGAAATTTCACAAATTTGGACATGCTTATGTTCTTGTTTTGTACTTGAGTTACTTTATTTTGTTGATTTACAAGGCATTTGAATTGTTGATGCATTGTTTTTCTGTCGAGGTTGTTTATTTAGCAGATGTCGTATTTGAAGTGACTTTATAGCTTAATAGTTTTTTCTATGCATCACTTGTGATGTATTTGTTATTCTCATTTAGACCATGAAGTTAACATATAATTAAGGTTGTTTACTCGGTGTTTTGTTGGTTTGTAAGACATTCGGAGTGTTGTATTGTTTTTCGGTAGAAGTTGTTTATTTTTGCAGATGTCGTATTTGAAGTGGCTTTATAGCTTAATGTAGTATTTTCTACGTATCACATGGTGATATATTTGTTATTCTGATTTAGACCTTGAAATTAATTTACTCTGTATAATTTATGTTGTTTACTCGGTGTTTTGTTTCCTACAAATTTGGGGGTTGCTGTTTCCCCATTTCCGTTTCGTTCCCGTTTTCCATTCTTGTGAACATAGGCACATCATCGTATTTGGGAGCTTTTCCAATAGACTGTAATATTTCCGTAATGGACATTTTGATGAGCTTACATTCTCCTTTTTCTCAGTATTACATTTGTCCAGATTCAAATCGCCGGTTTCGATCCAAGAAGGAGGTAATGGGCTACCTTCAAACTGGGGAAGTAGCGTCCAAGAAGAAAAAGAATGATGGCTCTGATGTCAAAATCAATGTAAGTTTAAAGCACCAATTTCTCCTATACCTTGATGGAAGCCTTCGTTCTTTTCAACTTGTCATTTTCGGTTGGCTGAAGCTTGAATATTCTCCCATCTCTCTCTGGTTAAATTGATTTGAGCAGTCATCAAGCAACAAGCGTAAGAAGAAGACTGCCCCAGTGGTGAGTGTGGAGAACTTCAAGTTCCATGATGTGCCCGCAAAAGTCAGGTGGGTTATGACCGATTGCAAAAGAATGGTGATTCAGTTGCATCCCTGACCTGAGCATCTAATTTATCCAGAGTAGTCTCTTGTTGAAAAAGTTGTTCTCGGTTGTGATTTCCTCAGCAAAAAAGTTGTTATCAGTATCCTCTCCAAAAAAGTTGTTATCAGTAGTGATTTCCTCAGCAAAAAGTTGTTCTCTTTCAGTTAGTCATCTGTAAGGTTCTATAATTTTCTGTCTATTTGTGCGAAAGGTCGTTAGGTTGATGCAGATGAGTTTGTAGCCCATGTAACATTTCAGGCTGACATTGGCATCCATCGAATAGCGTTGGTAATTGGTATTGGAATTTTTCTTTACTCATTTTCTGTAAATCTTTATAGCCATTGTGTTCCTTTACCCTCCCTGAATGTCAGAACATGCGGCAACTGTTGTTTCAGTATGTGCAGTGGACCAACTCCCTGTATGACACAGCCTTTAAACTGCATAAATTAGGCGAAAGCATAGATCACCTGTTACACCGGGTGTGTGCAGCACTGTTGCTCTACCAGTATTGGTACTGCAGGTTCATCATTAGGGGTATAAAATGGCGACTGAGTGACTGAATTGTTCAAAAAACGTGGATTAGGGTTGTTAAAAGGGGCAATTTTGTGGATAAAAGGTGAGTTTGTGCTTAGTGATCTAACCTAGGGATGATTTCGACTGATGTTAAAAACTCCACCAGAAATTTACATTCAATTTAACTTTTACACATCCAAGGGAATAGCTCCTAAAAGAAGAATGAAATAAGCTGTTACACATCCGAAAGAAATGCAACCCTGATGAAAGCAAGTAGCAGCAATACTACAGTCTACGACACAACCCAAGAGCAAGAAACAATTGCTTAGTCTCTCTGGTAGGTATACTATTAAAGGTCTGCAACCTATTTTTAAGCATGGATGCAGACAGATTAGCACATCCCACCGTGGAGGAATGGTCACATTAAAAGATCTCTTGTTCGTTTACCTCCATGTGACATGAATAAGTCATAACACAGAATGTCTGTGCGTGCCTGAAGTATGACACTTTCTCCGGCCAGCTGAGAAACATCGCATCCACTGAAGGAACGCAGAGCTGAACACAAACCGATCTCATAGCACTTTTAACCGCTTGTTTTGTGAGCATAAATTGAAAGCACGGTGCAGGTGCGCTTCAGTTTCTTCTTCTTGTTCGGATGAAAGATATCAGCTGCCTCCAATAATCCCCCATAGTGATTAATGCCCAATTCTGAGTTGGATTCCCCTCCAGTTTAGCTTAGCCCCAGAAAACTGGAACACTTGACTATTCGAAGCAATTTCCAGTATTCATATTATAAAGCCAGCAAGAACATCCATGATCCAACCACTGAGATGCTCAACTGACAACGGAAACTTTCAACGGAACCTGTAAGTGTGCAGTTCACGTAACAGCTCTCCGATCCAAAAAAGCCCTCAGTTGGACTAGAAGTCCAGGACAAATTTCACTAAATGATCGTATAAAGATTACCATCAGTTGGATTCAAGAGATTCTGGTTCTTGTGAATATTCTATTCGGCTAAAACCAGGATGTTTAACCATACATTTATCACTCATGAGCTCTCGGACATCCTTTGCTTCTTCCCATCTTCCCATAGATGAATACATGTTGGCTAGAAGCACATAAGGAGTATGGTTACCCGGATTCAGACAAAATAACTTCTCAGCAGCTCTCTTAGCCACAGGGACATCATCATGAAATCGACAAGAGCTAAGCAAAACCTCCCACATAACAGGATCGTCTTTACATGGTATCTTGTTCACGAACAACTCCGCCTCATGTAGCCTGCCAGCTCTACCTAGACCATCAATGACACAAGTATAATGATCCAAAAGCGGTTCCATTTCGTGTCTTACCTTAATCGAATCCAATATATTGATTGCTTCATCGATCAGTCCTGTGTGGCTACACGCAGTCAAAACAGCCATGAATGTTACTTCATCAGGACTTTCCCCAGAGTTGGTCATTGAGCCATAAAGAGAAACAGCCTCGTCTCCACACCCATTCTGAGCATAACCGTGAATCATCTCATTCCATGTTACAATAATTTTATAAGGCATCATTTCAAAAACTTCACGGCCCATGTCCACATCCCCGCATTTAGAATACATTCCAATAAGAGAACTCCCAACAAATACGTCATTCATCAATCCATCTTTCAATATTTGAGCATGCATTTGTCTACCTTGAAATGAGGAGGACGATTCAGCACAACAGCTCAGTAATGAAGTATATGAGAACTCACTAGGAGAAAAGTCCCTTTCTCTCATCATATTAAAGAACAGAAAAGCTTCTGTTTCAAGAGAGTTGCAAGTGAAACCAGCAATGATTGAATTCCAGCAAACAATGTCCAATTTATGTAACCGCTCAAAAATGCACCTGGCTTGGTCCATTTTCTGACACTTGGAATATAAGGTTATAAGCCCACTTCCAATATACATGTCCTTGTGAAAGAGAGCCTTTTGAGCAACAGCATGGACTTCTCTTCCACTGTCCAAAAGCCCTATATCAGAACAGAAGCGAAGAATGATAGCCAAAGTAGTCCTATCAGGACTAACATTTCTAAATTGCATCTCTCTGAAGAGCATAACACCTTCGTCATGGTTTTCGGTTTGGGAATACCCTGATAGCATAGCATTCCAAGAGCTCAAGCTCGGATATTCCATTCGATCAAATATTTGGCGTGCCATAATAATGTTCATAGACTTTATGCAACCAGCAAGCATGTTAATGAAAGTAATCTCATCAGGCTCAAACCCAGAGCAGTCCATTCTACGCATAAGCTCAATGGCTTTGTCAATCTGGTAGTTTTGGCCATACCCAGATATCATAATGTTCCAAGAAATATTGTTTTTTTTGGGCAAGTTCTCGAAAACAGTCTCAGCCTTCACCAAGTCCCCGATTTTGGCATACATGTCAAGCAATGAATTGCTCAAGTGAAGATCACTTTCAAATCCAAGTTTGAGTGCAAGACTATGTACCAACAGACCTTGCAGTTTGCATGACAGGCTATGGTTGGGATGATCAGATTCTCCACCAGCTCCCTTGGCACATAAACCCAGAACACTTGATAACGATACTGCATCAATATAAATTCTGCTTCTATGCATCAACCTAAACATCTCAAGTGCATCTTCAACATCCTCCGTTTTCGCCAACCCACTCATCATTGCTGTGAAAGAGACCTCATTAGGCTCCGTCAACTCCCCAAACACCTTAACCGCTTCGCCCATTTGCTTACACTGGGCATACATTCCCAACAAAGCATTACCCACATACACATTACTATCAATCCCAATCTTAACAGCAGTACCATGGCACCTCTTGCCAAACAAAGCATCTGATTCAATCCCACACGCACTCAAAACACTGGCCAAAGTAAAACGGGTGGGAGTTAAACCATCCCCAATCATCATCAGATAAAACTCCAAGGCTTGAAGAGCACAACCACCTTTCACAAGAGCAGTAATCATATTATTCCAGGAAACCACATTTCGTTCAGGCATTTCGTCGAACAGGTCATAGGCATCAGACAGTTTACTAGCTGCACATGTAGCACTAAGCATCGCGTTCCAAGAGTAAATGTCCCTCTTTGGCATTTTGTCGAACACATTGCGAGCGGAGATGAGATGGCTGCACTTGGAGTAGAACTCAACGAGGCGATTGCAGAGGAACGTATCGAAAACGAGGAGACCCGAGCGAAGAGCTCGAGCATGAAGAAGCTGCCCACTTCTGAGAGACTTGCGAGCTATGCAACTCTCCAGGAGAGTTGCTATTTGCCTTCCAATTTCAGTCGCCATTGTTTCTTTGTCGACAACAAAATGCAGAAAAAATGGAAGAAATATTGCTTCAAGCTGAATATTTTAAATTGTTATTTACAAGGGAACGAAACAAAAAAGCGTTTGTAGTCCAACGGTTAGGATAATTGCCTTCCAAGCAATAGACCCGGGTTCGACTCCCGGCAGACGCATATGTTTTTCATATTTTATAAAAATGTTTTTTTAATAGGAAATTGATTTCTTTTCATATTTTATAAAAATGTTTTTTTTAATAGGAAGTTGATTTTTTTTTTAAAGAAAAGAATTTAGTTGAGAGGGAAGACTCTCTCTAGCCAAGAGCATTGTGGCGGATGATATCAGCACGCTCTGAATCGTCAGGGATCAAAGAACCCGAGAAGTCGACATCAAGATGCGATAGACGGTCAGCAGCTCGATTGGCTTCTCTGAAGATGTGGCGAATCTCGACGGAGGAAAAACAACTCTGACAGAAAAAGAAGTCAGAAATAATCATTTCAACTTCTCCCGGGACGAAGGACCGATTTCCATTAAGACAATTAATAATTGTGAGATTATCTCCTTCAATAAGTAGGTGGCTAAGGTGGAGATTCAAGGCTGCTTGAATGCCTTTCCAAAGCGCAAAACCTTCAATCCCGATGACCGATTTTAGAGGCGAAATACCCGCTCCTAAGGTGATTGGGTAACCCTTATGGTCACGGATGATGTAGCCAAATCTACCGTTGTTGGTATTTGATAAGGCGCCATCAAAATTGAGCTTATGGTAGTTGGTTGGGGGTTTAATCCATTTCGTCAGTTTTCTTCCTTTGCTTGTTTTAGAGTCAGTTAAATGCGCCACGTGAGAATCCTCTAGTAGTTTTACCTTGTTCCAATTGTAGATTTTCTCCATTGTATAGGCGGTAATTGCTTTGGGATTTGATTTTATTTTTTTGAAAAGTACTTTGTTACGGAAATACCAAAGACTCCACCATAGGGTGGAGACAGCGTTGAAGTTGTGCGTACCAAAGTCCCTTCTTATTGAGTTTAAGGTTTCCATGATGTTTGAAGTTAAAGTAACCGCAGTTTGAAAGCCAGCTTAGGTTCCATGTGATGCAAAGCAGCACAAGTGATTGGGCAAGTCAGAAGGAGATGTGGAAGATCTTCATAACTCGAGTCACAAAGTGGGCAATTAGTAGGAATCCCATTTTTAGAAGCTCTCCAAATGAACTCCTTTATTTTAGGGAGCGTGTCTAGCTGTCATATCCAATTGGTGTTTGATTTGGTATGTGGTTTTTTTTTTTGCTTTAGAGCATATCAATAATTGATTTATTAGAAAACTAATCATTCTTGCTCCATTTCCAGTAGAGTCAGTCCTGGTTAATGCTTATTGGGATTGGTGTAGAAAGGATAGAGCTTATTGTACTAGCATCCAGCCGGTCTTTGACATAGTCAGTGAGTTTTTAGGCATTCCATGATTTGTCCTCGTTTAAAAAGTGACTAACTTTTAAGCTGGGATCTATCTTAGATATGTCATTTGCAGTTATTATAAGGGAGGCATATGAAAACCATGGGTCAGACCAGAAATCAATAGAGTTGCCATTACCAAGAGACCAATGAATACCGGACTTAAAAATGGGAAGGAGATTTGAGAGTTTAGTCTATTGCCAAGAGCAACAACCCTTTCTCTTATATTGAAGAATGTGTTGTTGTTTAAGATATTATTGTGTGATGATTGTCACCCAGGGGTTATTCGGTTCAACTAGAATTTTCCAAAGTAATTTCAGCTGGAGTGCAATGTTCATTTCTTTAGAGTTACGGAGGCCTAGACCGCTGTTAGTTTTTTATTTACATACTTCGAACCAGCTAATTAACGGCTTGTGGCCAGGGCCTTTGTTCCAAAGAAAATTTCTGTTAATTCTGTCAAGTTCGGTATGAATGGTTGTTGGTAGCATAAAGCACTACATCAAATGTAATGGTTTGGCAGCTAAAGTTGTTTTGATAAGGGTGCAGCGGCCATATTGAGAGAGGGAGTTGGTCTTCCATTTGTGTAGTTGGTTTTTGGTTGATCCTATTAAGTCATCGAAAGTTGATTTTGTAATACACCCAGTTATCACTGGGCATCCCGGATATTTCCCAATGTTGGTAGTGAAAGGGATCCCCATCTAATTATGAATTATAGTTTTTAGGTGGACACTTGTGTTGGTTGTCACTTGGAATAAAGACTTATAACTATTGATTTTTTTTGCCAGAAAGGGTGCAGTATTCATAGAGCACTTTGTTGATCTGGTCACACGCTTTTTTAGTCGAGGCTGCAATTATTAGAATGTCATGGGCAAATGCTAGGAAAGGGATCCTAACCCCAAGTCTAGTGATAGAGATACCTAAATTGCTTTTAGGCAATTGAGATTCGTGAATAAGTCCTCGAGAGAGGACTTCAGTGATTAGCAAAAATAAGTATGGTGATAGAGGGTCTTCTTGGCGAATGCCTCTCTTTGGGGTAAATATGTCTGTTGGCTCATTGTTGACAAGAACTGAGTAGGAAAAGGTTGTTAAGCATTCCTTAATCCAAATGGAGAAATGAGAGGAGAAACCAAATTTGTCGAGAATCAAAAGGAGGAAGTCCCAATCAACCACGTCAAAGGCTTTTTCCATGTCTAGTTTGACCGCCATCCATCCATGATCCATCTTTACCTTTCTTTTTTTGGAAGGATTGGAAGATTTTGTTTGCTATAAGAATGTTATCTTGAATGGCTCTCTTAGACGAGAAAGCACTTTGTAGTGGATGGATAATTTTTGGAATGATTTTTT
Organism: Persicaria maculosa; assembly: GCA_963922045.1. Taxonomy (NCBI): domain Eukaryota; kingdom Viridiplantae; phylum Streptophyta; class Magnoliopsida; order Caryophyllales; family Polygonaceae; genus Persicaria; species Persicaria maculosa. The sequence goes on along the minus strand of OY998264.1, from coordinate 47,408,404 downwards.
AGTCTAGCACATAGAACTTTTGATATGATTTTATTGATGGTAGGGCATAAACTAATTGGTTTGTAATGACTTGTGGTAGGTGGGTTGTCACATTTGGGGATAAGTGCTAAGCAAGTATGGTTACTTTGTTTAAGAATTCTTCCACTAAGAAAGAAACTTTTAACTGCTTTGGTAACGGATGGATCAACAATGTGCAAGTACATCTTAAAAAATCCAGCAGGGAAACCATCCGGACCCGGCGATTTGTCATTTACAAGAGTAAATGTAGCAGCGTTAACTTCCTTAGTAGACACCAGCCTAGTAAGCCAGTCATTATCAAAAGGAGAAATCTTAGTTGTGATATTGTCTAGTATAGTGCTTGAGATGTGGGGTCTGCGGGTGCTCTCGAATCGATTTTTGAAGTCCTCTATGATAGCCTGTCGAATATCGGGATCCGAGGTAAGCGAAACACCGCCATGTGTTTGTAGTGTTTTAATATTGTTTTTGTTTCTTCTTCCCGTGGCGATACGGTGGAAATATTTTGTGTTTGTATCAATAGCCCTAATGTGGGCTCGTTTTGCTCTGTCCCTAGTATGTTTTTTTGGACATTTATGAGTTTAGCATGTTTTTTTATAAGTCGTTTGTTTTTCTTCTAGATTAGGGTCGTAGTTTGAGTAGAGCCTTTGTTGCAGTTCTTGTAGGTCCTTTTCAACCGTTGATATTTAACGGAATATGTTGCTGAAGATACGTTTGCTCCAGTTCTTACTTTTCTTTTTCAATTCTTGTAGTTTTTTTGGTGAGTTTGTACAGTTGAGAGCCTGGGGGATCGAGGCGCCGGGCTTCTTTTACAATGGTTTCATAATCAGGTTTGCTGGTCTAAGCCATCTCAAGTTTGAAAGGTTGAAGTTTAGGTCGTTGATTGACACAAAGCTCTAGTGAAATTTGGCAGTGGTTAGAGTTTGTAAAGGCATGGTTTTTTGTGTTTAGGTTGGGGAATGAATTGAGGAAGCTATTATGAATTAGAATTCTGTCGAGTTTTTAAAAAATGTTGTTCTCTCCGTAAGGACGTTTTCTCCAAGTGAAGCGGTTACCAAAGCAAGGGAGGTCAATGAGGTTATGGTTAGTAATAAAATCTGCGAGTCTGGTGAATCTAGATGGAAGGGGTAGAGCACCACCCAACTTTTCCTCAGGGTCCATAATTTCATTGAGGTCTCCTATTACCAAAACACTGCTCTTTCAATTTGGATGAACTTGCTCTCAAATTGGTATCAACCTAAAACCTTTGATAATTAATATGAGGACATACCAATTTATGATTTCTCCTCTATTTCTAACTCCTCATCTGAAAACTCATCTACAATATTCAAAAGCGGCCTAAAAACGTACCAGGCATAGAAGAAAAAACAAATATCCATCAGAAATCAAGCTGTAGAAATAAATTTTAAACAAAAAATCACTTAGAGATTGATAATTTTTCGTCCCCAAACTCACTGAAAAAAATGAAGTATAGAACTTCCAAACTCACAAAAAATTGCTTTGAGTGGAGGCGGTGAGCGAGGGCAAGAGAGGAAGCGAGCTAGGTCGAGCTAGATCTAAGAACGCCGAGGGGCAATGAGGAGAAACGAGGGGCGATGAGAGGATGTCGCGGAGCGCGGGAGGATGTCGAGGAGCGAGCAAGGGCGAGAGGGTGATGTGGAGTGAGTCAGGATGACGAGGCGTGGAGAGGAGCGACGCAGTGCAACGCCATCGTCTGACGAGATCTAAATCCGAGATTGGAGACGGTGAGAGAGAGGGCGAGAGAGTAAACGAGGGTGAGAGAGGAAATGAGCAAGGGGTGTGGGAGACTAAGTAGTGAGCAGGGTATAATAGTAAATTCACCCACAAAACAAGGTATACGAGCTACTCATTGAAAGTTCGAGCCGATCTCGAGCTCATCATGAGCTCGAAAGTGAGCTCGAACTCGGCTCATTTTCAAATAGAACGAGCTCGAGCCGAACTTTTTATGAGCCGAGCTCGAGCTACTCGACTTGAATAACAACCCTGGAGCATTTACTAGCTTGGCATAATATATTACATATAGAGGGATATAATGGTAATTTAACAATATGAATAGATTTTTAACAAAACAGAGGAAGAGGGTGGGTTTTTTGCTAACTTATAGGTTAAAAAGGGGTGGTTGTGAATAATATGACATATTTTATAAGCTTGGTCTCCTGTCGTTTATCCATATGGTTTTATTTATAAATATGAAAAATCCAAAACACTTGCTCTTAGAATTTGTAAAACATTCAATCACCAAACAAAACTATGTTTCTTCAGTTCATTCACACATCCTCATTCCTCTAATTACAGTTAACAAAAGTTTATCAGGGTTAGATGATTCTAAGCATAGCATTATGAGCACAACAACAATTACCACTCCTGCAAGGTAGAAAATTGGACCTTCTTGCGACCTCATGTAGTGGTCCTCCTAGTTCATTCACTTCGAAAAAAATCAGAGAACTGCGTGGCAAGTATCATGCATTAGGCTTGCTCTGGGTTTTGCATCTTCTCAGCTGCTTCAGCCGCAGCCGAAGCTGCCTCATCAAAGCCTAGAGCCTGCAGCTCCTTCGAGAAACCACTTACATCAGCAGCACTGATTTTGTAAGGGCTGTGAGATCGACCAGGGAAGGAACCATTGGTCACTTCTTCTTTGTATTCAGAAAGTGCTTTGTTGATCAGATCACCAACTTGGGCATACTGTTTGCAGAACTTGGGAGTAACCTGTTGAAAACAAGAGTAGAATTTGGAAGACATCCGCCCCTCTTAGCGGACAAAAACTGATGTTTTCCAAATGAAGGATATTGGCAATGTATTGTGTTATTTACCTTTGCGTGATGTGGGTGCTGAAGCATTCCCAATAAATCATGGTAAACAAGCACCTGCAATTGACAAAATGTCAATTGTTAGGGAAATGATTGTTTCAAGGCAAAATCATTGTTAGCAGCAGTGTTATACAATTCGAGCCCTAATAAAATACAGTTTGGATTCGGTGGATTGGAAGAGTTACTATTGCCCTAAAGAAATGGATGAACCCTAAAACAGTAAAATGAAAATTGGTAAAATGGACAAGGTCTAGTCCGCCAAATTTAACTTAAAACACTTCAGATTTTACTAACACTACCCGTAGAGTTAAGTCACAATTCTATTGGCTCTCTAACGAATAAAACATGACTTGAAAGACAAAATATTGCAAAGTTCAGATCTCTTTACAGGGAGTGAAAATATAGATACCCTGTCATTGGATGCTTGGACGGTTGACAAACACTTTAGAAAAATTAAAGTTTAGCAGTTGAAGTTCACAGCAAGTGAATAACATTCCATGTACAATTTTCATTTATAGTATGGTATACTAGAAATTCAGTTCTTATACTCTCTCAATACTATATATATGGTTCCCAATTTATCTCATGTCTACAAAAAATTCTAAATCCTACGTCTTCATTCTTCACTTCTGCTTATCACATCTCAAATGTATACTTTCTATTGAGACCATTTCCCATTCTAACTATTTCCTACAACACAGTGTTACACTTAAACTCTTCATGGTAAAGGTTTCGAATTATCTCATTGGTATTTCCATGAGAACGCCTTCAACAACAGAATAGAGATATGCAGAAGAAGTCACCACATGTTCACAGCGTATGAACAATGAGCAATTGCCAAATCAGCAAATTGAAGATACGAAGACACATCTTGAGAAAAGCTCTTTTTGGTACGCATTTGGGAGGTGCAAGTTTTTCAAAAAGTCATTAATTGTAGCTCCAAAACATTGATATCTCGGGATTTTCTTATGAATGAACCAATTGCCTTGGAATGGGAAGAGGAAGGATCGGGAGTACCTGTCCGCTGCAGAAGGGTCCTGCACCTATGCCAATAGTAGGAATTTTCAGCACAGATGTCGCAGCTGCAGCCACTGGTGCAGGGACGCATTCTAGAACCACGGAGAAACACCCAGCTTCTTGCAAAGCAAGAGCAGTTTCCACAACCTTTATAGGAACAGCAAATACAAGCACTGAAGACGAGTCAAATTTCGTAAACACAACATACTACAAAATAGTGGCAAATAAAAGGGAAGCCTCATCAGGCAAAGAGACCTTGACAGCACTTCCGACGTTTCTCCCTTGAGGTCTAAACCCTCCAAGAACACTAATGGCTTGTGGGGTAAGCCCCACATGCCCCATCACTGCAATCCCGGTGTCAACAATGGCCTTTGCTGCTGCAATTCGTGTTGGAGACGCTCCTTCAAGTTTTATGGCATCCATCCCTCCTTCCTTTAGAAGCCTAACTGCTGAATCCACTGCCTGCCCATAATGGAAATTGCCAATATCACCCATCAGTTGCCAAACACTTCAAATCAAATTCTAATTATCTCACATTGACAATCTCTTTTTTAAAAATGCAATTAAAAACCAACAAAGAAGTAAACATCCTCTTAAGAAATTCAACAAATATCTTGCAGGATTAGCTTTCAAAGATCCAAATTTCTAGGTCTTGTTCTCTATTTGTGATCTTTAGGAATCACTGTCTAAGAATAGATCAAAACCAACGTAGGACAAAAAGAGAATTTTCTTCAATTGCATTCAATGTTCTAAAGGCACTAGGCGGCACCTAGGCGGATTTAGAACAAACTTGATTATTTTCTTATATTTAACCTATAGCACATGTCAATAATTCATATAATGTAATAATAATTTATAATATCACTCATAAACCCAAATTTGTGGTGCTTAACTAACCATAAAGTAAATAAACACAAAAGCATGCGTCCGACCGATGACTTTAAACCTCCTAAAATCTAAAACTATAGGTTCGACTCAAAAGCAAATACATCCCGACTTGGAGATGAATAAAACACTAAATCGATTAATCACCTGCCTAGATGCTAAAACTAAATAATCGTCGGATTAGACGGGCCTAGGCAGTACTAGGCGTACCTAGGCAGGGCGGGGCAGTGCTTGGGCAGGACTAGGAGGTGACTAGGCGGATTTCCGCCTAGAGACCCACCTAAGCTAAAAAATTCCTATATGCCTAATTTATACAATGTTAATACTGTTTTTGGAAATCAAAAATTTTGTGTCCGATTCAACAATTTGCAACTCAATTCCAATCACAATACACAACTCAATTTCAATCACCAAAATCCAGCAGCATCCCCCACAAATCAAAGAAATACATTAGCACAATTTGCAACTCAAATCCGATCAGTAAAATACCTGCTGAATCGAAGACTCATAGCTGCCGAAAGGGAGATCGCCGACGAGGAGGGGCCGCTGGGCGCCACGAGCAACAGAGCGGCAGTGGACGAGCATCTCGTCGAGAGAGATAGGAAGCGTTGTGTCATGGCCGTGGACCACCATGGCGGCGGAGTCACCTACGAGGCAAACGTCGATTCCGGCGGTGTCGAGGTGGACTGCGGAGGGGTAATCGTAGGCGGTGACGACGGTTATAGGCTCGCCGCGGCTGTGCTTCTGGCGGAGGTAGGTTAAAGTCACCCTCTTGTCGGGGCTCTGCGGCTTCGGACCGCCATAAACGGTGTTCTCGGGGATGTTGCTCATGCATCGGACGGCGGCAGAAGAACCAGCGGCGGCGGCCCTAGCTGCGGCGATTGACCTTGCGATGATGCCGAATAAAGCCATTTCCGAGACTGCAAATGTCGGAAACTGCAGTGAATCAAAATTGGTTGGCTCTTGAAATGGTGAGGAGGGAAAACGATAAAAAGGTTCCTCAACGGCCGCCATTTACGGGACCGTCCGATTCCATGGAACTCCAAGAACTTTGTAAAGATGGCAATGGGTCGGGTGGGTCGGGTGATGGGTGGATACTTCCGTCACCGACCCACCACCCAAACCCCTTCACCCCACCCGACCCATCACCCACCAAATATTTCACCCGCTCTGTCGACACACTGGGTTATCGGTGGATCGGTGATAATTCATGTGAAATACAAGATATCAAATTCATCAAAAAAAAAATATTGAAAAACATATGTCGAACACATCGATGAATAAACAAGTATCAAATTCGGTCAATACGTGTAAACATCCACAACTTTCAACACTTCGAGCTAGAAGTCTTAGAAATAAAAAAACATTACAATAATCTATATAAAATACTAAAACAGAGGCCTGAAACGGGCTCTGGTGTGATCTCGTGTCCACGGAATTTTCTGGATTAAAGCGGGATTATTTTTGCTTACGTGACATTTTCTGGATTAAAGCGGTATTATATTTCTGGCCCACATCAATTAATAAACGAATATAGTTAGCTAAAAACTTATCTTTTTAGATCAATAATCTATCCAATATAACTTGAATTAGTTGTTATACATATTTATTATTTTCATGCTTTTGTTAATAAACTATATTATTTATTATTTTAAAAGATGAAGAAGGAATATTTGGTGCGTTATTCTACCTTTTAGATCAAATTGAATATAATATATTTATATATGGTTTTATTTTTGTGAGCCACGTTAATTTGATTTTATTTTTTTAAGCCACGTCAATTAATTATCTAATATAATATTTTAATATAATTAATATAATAAAATATAATTTATTAACAAAACGCGCAACCGCGCGGGTAACGAATACTAGTTATGAATAAAAAGAAGAAAAAATATAGTCTTCAACAACTAAAGCTTCAAGCCGGAAATCGTTTGATAGATATCTTGAATTAGGTTTTTATGGGGTTATATTGGTAATTTCACATATAAAATATAATTATATAATATAAGTCGGGTGACGGGTCGGGTGATGGGTCGGGTGACAGGTGAGGAATGTCTTCACCCGAATTCGACCCGACCCATCACCCGTTCACCCATCACCCATTTAATATCCGCTTTATTTCGGATTTTCACCCACTTTTTCGAGTCGGGTGAGATGAATATACGTTGGGTGCGGGTGAAATTGTCATCCCTAGAACTTCAATTCCACTGGATCCTAACCGAGCCGGCCGGACTAGATCCCCTGCTTAAATTTCAACCAATCTACCGTTAATAGCTTGATGTCAGCCCCTTAGGGCCTGTTAATGATATCTAGATATCAGATATCAGATATCGATATCGATATCAAGTATATCGATATCAGCTGATATCTTGATATCCCTGTTTGGTATGTTGTAAGATATCAGATATCAGTTCTGATATCTAATATGTTGTTTGGTAATGAGTTGCTAGATATCAGATATCAGACATTTTGTAAACAAAAATAAACATACCATATGTCTCCATTTCTAATCCTAACTAAAATCAACATGAACCAAGAATGCATCACTATATATATGAATTGAATAAAAACTCAGCAAGAACTACCACAATTAAAGCAACAAATCAGCAACAACAATTGAATATAGCAACAAATCCAAGCAATCGACTCAGCAACAAATCAGAGCAAGAAGTAAGCAAAGATCTGATGACTAGATCAACAAAAACTCAGCCAGATCTGATCGACTACATCAATAATCGATAAACAATACAACAAATCAACAAGAAGCAAGCGAAGACGATTGAAATAGAAACCCTAATTAAGGCAGCATACACTAGTACAAAGGGGGGGGGGGGGGGAACCGGAGTACGCTTTTTTATGCATGGGAGTACGCTTCTCTTTCTGTACTTATAGCGGTCGTACTCCCAAATGAGCACGCTTCTTGTTAAACCGTTCTCATAAATTTTAAGTACGGTTTTGATGTGAAAGTGTTCTTAAAATTGGCGTGTGATTTTATTAGTACGGTTGCTATGAAAGCGTTCTTAAAAATTTAGTACGGTTTTGATGTGAAAGCGTTCTTATTAACCGTACTTGATAATGAAAATAAAAAGCCTGCCTTTTTATACTTTCATATATCTAAGACTCGAACTTGTGACCTCTTGCACCCTCAAACCGAATCAGTCCGCTTCACACACCTACCACTTGAGCTACGAAATTTAGTTGTCCCTTTGTTCATTTACTTAATCTTATTACAAAAAAAAAATCTCTAATTTTGGTTTTGGGAAGACACTTTTTTTTATAAAACCGTACTCATTTTCATTTTTTAAGCACGGTTTTTCCAAAAACCGAGTTAAATATTTTGTTACAAATAAACAAGAACGGTTTTAAAAAAACGTGTTCCCAACAAGAACACTTTTTATGTAAAACCGTACTCATAATTTTTTAAAACCTCATCAAGAACACTTTTCTTATCAAACCGTACTTGAAACAAAAAAACAAGTACGCTTGTTAAAAACCGTGTTCCTAATCGTCAAATTTAACACGGTTATAATTTCAAGTGTACTAAATTTTATTTTTTTAACCACGCTTTTCTTAATAACCGTACTAATTATTACTCCCTCCGTTAATTAAAACTTGATGTTTTACTATTCACACACGCTTTTTTAGGTGTTAAAAACTATATAAAATATTAACTTTTTTAATAAATTTTTTTAATAGTTTCATACTTATTACTATTAAGTATGAATTTATAAAAACAAATGTAAAAAAAGTTAATATTTTATATAGTTTTTATCATTCTAAAAAAACGTGCATGAATAGTAAACGACAAGTTTTAATTAACAGATGGAGTATTTTTTTTTTAAAAGAACAGTTTTTACTAAGAAGTGTACTTATATTTGGTTGTGGGAGTACACTTTTCCTATGAAACCGTACTTAAAAAAAACAAGAACACTTGTTAATAAGCGTACCCAATTTAGTGTACTCCGGCCCCGCCTTTTGTACTAGTGATAAATCGATTGAATACAAGCAAAAACGATTGAATACAACAAAAAAATCTCAGCAGAAACCCTAGACAACATATCGATTTAGTAAGGAGAGAATAGGAAGAGGAGAGGAGAGGAGAGGAGATGTACCTGAGGGCGAGAGAGCGAAGTAGAGAGCGAAGGCAGAGACGGCGAGAAGCAGTAGAGAGCAAGGCAGAGACTGGTGAGAAATTTTGATATCTGATATCAGGGCTCTATATCGTCCAAAATTGGGGGATATCACTTTTGGGCTGGATTAGTATATCAAGTGATATCAGGATATCACTTGATATCTATACCTTGCCCCAACCAAACACTAGATATCAGATATTAGGGCTGATATCTGATATCTAGATATCATTACCAAACACCCACTTAACTTATTTTTCATCTATCACGTTTTAGGGTGTGAATGAGGCTCAATTTGGTCTCGATGACAAAAAATAATTGAAAAATAAATTTAAATTGGTGGGGTCTGGGTTGATGGGGTTGGGAAAATGAGGGGCCAAGAACTTATCTGTTAATTTTTATTTTAACTAGTCTTATTATCTGTCCGTTTTGCGGTTTCTTAATAAACAAAATAGTATTTAATTTATATTTTCTTTCTAAAATTCGAAGGTTATAATAGTTTTGTTGAGATCTTTGGATCTTTTAATAACAATAAACTAAATCACGAGTATGTTTACTTCATATCAATGTACAACATATTATATATATAATAGATAAATAAATTATGTTTGATTGAAATTAATATACTTAAAATTTTCTTAAATAAATAAATCAAAACCTTGAAAATTTTTGAAGAAAAAATTAAAAAGTACGATTAGAGTTTAAAGATTATGAGACGAAATTTATCTTATTGAATATAAAATGATTATTAATTTAAACTATTTATTTTAGTTATTGTGATGCAATTAGGGTGAACCCATACATGTAATTTTGGTAGATATATAGATATAGATATAAAAATACAATATATATATATGTAATGGTTCAAATGAAAAATGTCCTTAAGGTGTAAAATTTCTTAAGGTGTAAAATTCTTTAAATGGACCTAATTTTTATGAGTAATGAGTAAATGGACCTAATTTGTAAATAAATTGGCCTAATTAAATGAGCAAACTATCAACCCCCATGTGTCCCCCTTGCCTCATGCGTGTGCCCCTCTGCCCCCCCCCCCACTATTCCCCCTTCCCGGGTCAGGTTTTTTTTTTTTTTTCGTGTTAGCACTTTTTGTTGTGCAAATATAACTTGAGGTTGTGCACATATAACATTATTGATGTGCGCACAAATTGTCATATTTTCTATGCACATATGAGTCCATTTTATCGTCTTTTGCATGCATATTAATGGGAAAACATGGGATTAAGTGTAGTTTACGCTTAAATATCAGATATATTGGTCTGCACCAGTTTCTATGTGATTTCGCAGAAAACAGGATAAAAATGGACAGATTTGGAAGAACGGAAAAAGAACTCGAAGTCTTCTGAAGAGGTCGAAATTGACTGGGGACCTCGACGTCGAGTACAACAGAGACATAGGAATCGAGCAGGAAATGAAACAGAGCATGTCGACACAGAGAGGTCGATATCGAGGATTAAAGGTCGATATCGATGTTGTCAGATCGAGCTAAATGATAGAAGTCGAGTGACAGTCCGAGTAGGAGAAGGAGAGCTCGAGATAAAGTTTCACAAAGGTCGATATCGATGTTCATGGTCGATATCTATGTTGCCCAGTAGAGGAATCCGACTCAGATTTTGATAGAATTCTATCTGAAGCTTGCACGTCTATCATAAAGTCGAGATATCTTATCTTCAACATCAGGGCTATCATATGAGGCTGATTTACCATAGAAGTTTTAGTTTTTACTTTATTTAAGTTTTATCTTAGAGAATAAAGATAAAGTTTCGAGTCTTTTGATAGCAAAGTTCGATATCTATATCTAGAGGCCATTAGGGCTGAGTTTAATCCATCCAAGCACATACAATTCCAGTTTGACATTGATTTTTAACGAGTTAGAGAGAGAGAGGGCCGAGTGAGTTGGAGAGAAGCGAGAGCGGAGGTTTGGCTTGTTCGGTTGTAATTTCTTTCATAGTTTAATTTAAAAGTAGTTTTCTTTCAATAATGATGACGATGTGCATGATGAGGAGCGAGTAGTCAACCCACTTCTAGGGTCGGGGTGAGCCCGGAGATAACGATGTAGGGTAAGTGCATCAAAGGTATGACTATTATGCGATTCCGTCTTCTATCTCATGCATGATCCTTTGCGAAAGTTAGGGAGATTCATTATTTGCATTATTGAAGCGAAAGTCACTCATATTGTGAACTTGAATTGCGCATGAATTGGATAGTAACTCTTAGGAACTATGCGAGAGCCTCTAATCACCTAAGTGTTGATAACGAAAGTTATTTGACGGAAAGGCATTAAATTTTATAACTTTAGCATCAAACTTGCATTGTTATCGTTGTGGCATGAAACCTCGGCTTTGGAAGCTTTTAATTAATTGAATCTATATAAAAGTTTTAGTTTTGTTTCTGATCATCCTTCTTTACCATTCTACTTTCTTCGGACTCTTTTTCGACAATTGGTTACGAATTACAGTTTCTGTGGCAAACATCGGAATCGACTGTAAAGGTCGATATCGAGGTCTAACGTCGATATCGAGGTCTCTACTCGACGTCGACTTTGCCGCTTTTGTCTTCTGCAGGAACTCTACTGGAAATCGACCAGAACTGAGGTCGATATCGACCAGACACATCGATATCGAGTGTCTTCTGAGGTCGAAAGCTTTGATCGTGATTGCAACAAGGGAAGCGCTGAGATACCTCCTCGTGGATTCGATCCTTAATTACTCTACTACTACATTAGGAGGGGATTCTTGTATTATTTGTTTGGGACAGAGAGTTAGCCTAGTTGTGAATTGTTAATTTGAATTATTTGAATCTTACTATCCCTTAAGCGAACAATTATGTTGTGCAAATATAACTTTATGTTGTGCAAATATAATAATGTCTTATGGGTAAACAGGTAAATGGGCATATTTCAATTATAAAAAATTATAATTTTTATAATTGAAATATAAGATTATGAAGTCCACAATTAAGATTATAAAGTGCAAAAATAAAATTTTAGTTTGAATGTAGATTTTTAGAAATGAAATGTGCAATTTTAGTTTGAAAAGTGCAAATATAAAATTATAAAGTGCAAAAGACTGATAGATTTTTAGAAATGAAATGTGCAATTTTTTAGAAATGAAATGAAATGTGCAATTTTTAGAAATGAGACACAAGATGGCTTTTGAAATCAATGTTTTAATTTTGTTTTTTTTTTTTTACTTTTGAGAGTTTGGAACACCTCTCGCAGAATTTAGACTAATAGATTTCAAACGATTTTTTTCTGTAAAACAATTTGAAATTAAAATGCATAAATAAAATGACAAAGTGCAAGAATAAAATGACAAAGTGTATGAATAAGATTATGAAGTGCACAATTAAGATTATAAAGTGCATAAATAAAATGATAAAGTGCAAGAATAAAATGACAATGTGTATGAATAAAAATATGAAGTGCACAAATAAGATTATTGTTAATGTGCCTTAAATCATTGTTGACCAGTGACGCATCGGGGGGTCTGAGGGGCAGAGCCCCCCGGCGGTGGTCTCGCTGACCGGTCAGTGAGTCGGGGTCCGAAGGGCGACGCGCCCCTGGCGGGGGTAGACGTGGCTACGGGTCTGACCTACCGGGTCGACGGGTCGGACCCGCCGGGTCGAGAACCCGGGGTACATGACCCGAACCCTAACCTGGGAATTCAACGGGTTGACGGGTTCGGGTTACCCGGCGGGTCGACGGGTCGATCCACCGGGTCGGGACACGTGGCAAGGAACCGGGTACCCGCCGGGTTTGGCGGGTCAACCATTTAAAAAAAATTTGTTTTGAAAAAAAAAAACTCAACCCATCGATTACTTTTAAATTTCACCACACTTTCGAAATATAAAGATTTAAGGTGGACAAAACATGTTATGTGGGAAGATATATATATATACCTTCATTCCACTCCATCATTTCATCACATTTTAGATGTGGGAAAGAAAAAAATTAGATTGTGGGAATGGCAAGTAGGGATATGGGAAGATATATATATATATCTTCAATGCACTAAATCACTCTGTCTCACTTTCGATGTGGGACAGAAATATGGGATATGAAAGAAATTGTAGAAATTGATGTTTCGACGAATCGAATTATATGATGTAAAATGTAATGTAATTAAAGTATTTGGATTATATGGTAGAATATATAATGTAATTTAAGTTTTTGGATTATATGATGTAACATATAATATAATTAAAGTCTTTACCTCTTAGGATTTAATGAAATGAATAACACATGGTGATGGAACATCATGATACATTATATCAAATTTGTTGGATTAATCTTTCTATTTAATTCAATTGATAGTTATGTTGATCCATTGATTAATCATATGTAACGGCCCGGGATTATAATTCATGGGTTACGTTTCGAGGGATGAAAACTCTCGTTGGGATCGTGCGCCCCGAGTATAGGTTGAAGGTTTAAAAGCCTAATCTAATGTTTACAAAGTGGGATTTCATACCCAAATTCGAAACGTATCGTTGAAATCCCCGGGGAAGTCCCTTGTACCTATCGTAAGTCTATGCGTGGAAAACCAGTAGTCATGCAAATAGCGAAATCAAGTGTAATACAATAGGGTGCCACGGCAGAGCCGGGTCAAAACGGAGTCTAAAAGTATAAATCCAAAACCATGGTCAGAGTTTGGTGAAGTAGATAACTCCAGCGCTCACTCTCCGCCGAACAAAATGACCCGCACAATATGCAAACAGCACCAATGGGATGAACATAAATAATAACTAAAAATGGTAATGGTGAGCGGGATCAGAATGATGCCCACCTGCTGCATCCCGGCTCTAAGCACACATATACGCTATACCTTATGAAGATGCTTCTAGATGCAAGGCATAATATTAACACACTAGCATGTCCCTAAGATCAAGTGCTTAATAATAGATAGGGCCCCAACAAAGAATACCAAATGGTATGTCCCTCTCCTACCTCCGCCCCCTTCCGATAGGGTGGAGACTGGCCAGTTCATGAATGCATTCCTTTATCATCGGGCGGTCCGCAGACCCAACTCGTATCCACAATAAATAAAGCCCGCAGGCAACTGATAATATAAATAAAGGAAGTTCCATGACTCGATCGACTCAGGACGGAACCCGATGGACTGGGCCATCTTATGACCCTAACAAAGACTCTAATTACTTCACAGATAACGGCCGTTCTGTTTACATACGCATAAAGAAATAGAATGCTCAACGGTCAATGCAACCTAGCATGATACTACATGGCATGCTGATCATGAATGCAAGCACCTAGTATATCATGCACATAAAGCAGGGAATATCTCTCTATCAATCCGAGTAAGCTCCGAAGAGACTTACCTAGTAAGCAGAACAGCAAAAGGCAATCAACCAGGCAATATGAAATCTGACACGTCACAGATGGTCACCTAATAAGTATAAGCACATGAATGAGTCTATCTCTAAGGCACACAAAGCATGAAAGTATCACACACACAACTACACAACTTAACACAATAACCGTCACATCATCATTTTCATCATCTTAACTTTATCTCGTAATCCATCATCTCACAACTCATACCATATTCCATATAATTCTCCAATTCATCATCTTAAGACAATTCCAATTCGTACTTAGCCAATTTGCATGCTATCACCTCATACTCTTACTTAGCATATAATTGTATATTTCATTATAATAATCATCTCTTTATCACATAATATATATATATATAACATCATCAAAGTCTAATATTTAATCTCGTCTAATAATCACCACAATATCATGCTATTAGTCAATTCAATCATATCGTTAATCAGACGATCAAATCATCAAGTCCAAATAATATATTTTAAATCCCAAATAATATAATATGATATTTTTATTACCCTTTATTAATTAATAAACCATCCCTTTATAAAATACCCAAAATAATATTTTATATTTGAATCCTCGAATAATATTATAGTATTTTAAATACCGTAACCAATTAAATAAATAACCGATTAACTCGTCCGAACCAAACCCAACCGAACCAAACCAAACCGAACCGAACCAAACCGATTTAATATAATAATATAACAATATAATTATTTAATATATATATAAGGGGTGGGACCCACTCATCACCATCTTCATCAATTCAAACGGAGGATCCCCGCGCCAAGCCGGCTCCCGCGCCCGCGCCGCCTGCGCCGCCGCTCGCCGGCCGTCGTGGCTCCGCCCAGCTCGACCTTGCTCGCCCGGACTCGCCCAGGCCGAACACTAGCACCTCCCACGCCTGGTCTGGCTCACGCTCGCAGCTCCCGCACTCACGCATCGCCTCGACGCTCGCTCGCCGTCGAATCGACTGAGCTCCGACGATCGTCGGAGCTCTCGACCTCACCCGATCGTCCCGCACTCAGCCCACGCTCACTCCCGACTAGTCTAAGCATCGAAAAAGACTAAAAAACGAATCGAAACGAGGATAAATTCGGAGCTCACCGAGATGGGTTTTTCGCGACTTCGGAGCTCTCGATCGGAGTCCTGGGCGTCTTCGGTGGCTCGCGATGGCTTGTCGGTCCGGAAGTTAGCTTGCCAAAACAAAGCAACCGACTAATTAATTGAGCGGGATGGTGCACGGGGGTGGTGTTGGCGGTGCTGGAGGCTCCGGTGGTGGCGTCTAGCGGCGGCGGACGTCGAAGGAGGTGCTGCTGCAGCTGCTCTTCGAAGAGGAAGGATGAACGAGGTGTGTGTGTGTGATGGTTGGGGCGACGTCGAGAGGAGGTGACGGTGATGTTGAGCGACGAGGATGGTGAAGGTGATGTTGCTGGTGGAGATGGTGGAGCGCAGGAGGAGGGAGTGATGGTGGTGAAGACAATGAGTGAGCGGGAGGTAGTCGGAGAGGGTGATGGTGAATGACGGGGATGATGATGGTAAAAATGACAGGGTAAGGGGGTGGGTTAAAGGGGTATGGTGAGTGATGGGAGGGAGTAGGTGATGATTGAGTGTAGGATTGGTTAACCAATACCCGGTAATAAATCCCGAATACGTGAATTTCGAATCCCGCAATTAGTTTCCGAATGTTAGTTTTCCCGAATCCCGCTTTCTCGATTAGTTAGATTTTAAAACTTAAAAGGATATCACCATCCGAATTTATTTTAAATTTTCGAGACGAAAAGACGGAATCGGTCGTCAAATATTTAAATTCAGGTCGGAGTCTGTTAAACGAGTTTTAAATCCGATTTAATTAAATTTTAAATTTCCTTTTTCCGATAAAATTAGGATTTAAAATTCGATCCTTTACATCATCCACCTCTAAAAGCAAGTCTCGTCCCCGAGACAAAAATCATTTTAAAACAGGGGATGAAGTTTGAAATTGGTGAGTCCAAAGATCATGTCATTGATCTCGTAAGTACCTCATAAGTGCCCCCATAAGGTCTCACAATATCGTCGCAATGATCATAATATTCCCAATCGCTCGGGCGAGAATGTGGTAGAGGCCTCTACCACATCCCCACTCTGACTTCTCGGGCATACCATAACTCAAAAAGCATCATGACGTCTCCGCTAGGTCTTAGCAAGCGATCCACAGGTGCCCCCATACATGCTTGTATCCACTTCGTGGGGCGTCATAATGAAAACTCGGGTTGTAATAACTTACTTCCAAAATCTGAGTTCCTTTAAATCACCGTTCAAAATTCTTTATTTTCGACGTTAAACATAACATCCCCCACTTCCCAATCATCTAACATCCACCTCTAAGGGCTAATCCCATATTACCTTCCTAGGTTCCGAGTCAAATCATAATTCAACATTTCAATCTCTAGCATTTCTAATGTCATGCATCATGGATATAGAAGAATGATCATAATCTCGAGATAAACAGCAAATCATAGCACATTAAAGACAGTCACATACCATAATATCTAGCACATCATCATATCATCGAGGCTCATCACATCATATCACCAAGAATCTGCATACAACTACCAAGCATAAGCACGCAAATCAACGAGACACTACTAACCAATCCCATCCAACTAACTAGGCATACTCACCGCACTCGAGAGGTCAAGGTAATGTCTACGCTCGGCTCAACATAAGATGCAAACAGCTCATCTAGGACATCCCCATAGCTAGCCCGAATGCTCTCCTCGGTCTCCCAGGTGGCCTCCTCAGGACTCCTCCTAGACCACTGAACTAGAAGCAAAGGGACCTCCCTGTTCCTAAGCTTCTTGACTCGACGGTCAAGGACCCTCACTGGACGCTCCACAAAGGTATGGTCAGGCTCGATGCGAAGGTCTGAGTGGTCAAGGACATGACTAGGGTCGGGAATATACTGGCGGAGCTGGGAGACATGAAAGACGTCATGGACGCCAACCAAGGATGGAGGTAAGGCCAAACGGTAAGCTACCTCACCGACTCTCTCTAGGATCTCGAATGGGCCAATGAACCTCGGACTCAACTTCCCCTTAATGCCAAACCGTCGAACTCCCCTGGTGGGTGAAACCCGAAGCCACACATGCGAACCCACCTCGAACTCAATCTCTGTTCTTCGCCTGTCTGCATATTTCTTCTGACGATCCTGAGCAACTCTCATATGCTCCCGAATGCGACCCATCTGATCAACTGTCTCTCTAACTATCTCAGGTAACGACAACACTGTATCTGCAGGCTCGTCCCAATAAACTAGCAACCTACATCGTCTCCCGTACAAGGCCTCATATGGAACCATCTCGATCGATGCATGGTAGTTGTTGTTGTACGAAAACTCCACTAGTGGCAAATACCTAACCCACTGATGACCCCACTCCAAAACACACGATCGTAACATGTCCTCCAAGGTCTGAATCGTCCTCTCACTCTGCCCGTCTGTCTGAGGATGAAAAGCTGTACTGAAATGCAGTCTGGTCCCTAGGCTCTCCTGAACCTGATGCCAAAACCTCGAGGTGAACCGTCCATCTCTGTTAGATACAATCCTCTCAGGTACTCCATGAAGTCTCACGATCTAGCGATGAACTCCTCAGCTAACTGCGATGCTGGCCATGTCTCCTGAATCGGAATGAAATGAGCTGACTTGGTCAACCTATCGACCACAACCCAAATGGCATCGAAACCTCGAACATCTCGCCTCAGTCCGGTGACAAAATCCATAGAGATGTCCGTCCACTTCCACTCAGGAACTGGAAGCGATCTGACAAGTCCTACCGGTCTCTGGTGCTCAATCCGAACCTGCTGGCAAACCTGGCATCTGGCTACAAAATCTACGATGTCCGCCCTCATCCTCTGCCACCAATAATACCTCTTCAAATCCTGATACATCTTATTCGTCCCTGGATGGACAGAATAAGGAGTGGAATGAGCCTCCTGCATGATCCTCTGCCTCAGGTCTGATGTCGATGGAACTACAGCTCTGCCCTGAAAGGTGAGCATCCCATCTGCTCTCTCTGCAAGCTCTCTGAATCTGCCTTGAGCCATCCGCTCCCTCAGAGCTGCGATCTCGGGACAATCTGTCTGACCTTGCCGAATCTCTGCTAACAGCTCTGACTGCACTTCTAAGAATGACAACTGTCCACTATCTCGCTGAACCCACACCTCGAAGCAACACCTCATCAAGTCCGTCTGCAAATCCTTCTGAGCTGTAAGTCTCGCCACTGATGCCTCCTGGTGAGTCTTCCTACTGAGTGCATCTGCCACTACATTGGCCTTCCCTGGGTGGTAGACTATGTCTAAGTCATAGTCCTTCAGAAGCTCTAGCCACCGCCTCTGTCTCATGTTGAGCTCCTTCTGCGTGAAAATATACTTCAAGCTCTTGTGATCTGTCATCACCTTGCATGAAGTACCGTACAGATAATGCCTCCAGATCTTCAAAGCATGGACAACCGCTGCTAACTCCAAGTCATGGACGGGGTAAGACACCTCTGCCGGCTTCAACTGGCGCGAAGCATAAGCGATGACTCGATCCCTCTGATGCAGAACGCATCCCAAGCCGGAACGCGAAGCGTCTGTATAAACGACGAAATCCTCAGTCCCATCAGGCAAGGCTAACACTGGAGCGGTCGTCAGCTTCTGCTTTAGAAGCTCAAAACTGGACTGGCACTCTGGACTCCACTCAAAGGGAACGTCCTTCCTCAGCAACTGTGTCATCGGTCTAGCGATACTCGAGAAACCCTGTACGAACCTCCTGTAGTAACTGGCCAAACCCAGAAACGAGCGGATGTCTCTGACGTTCTTGGGCACCTCCCAAGCAACGATGGCGTCAATCTTCGCCGGATCCACGGCAACTCCATCAGCTGAAATCACGTGGCCCAAGAAAGCCACCTTTGTGAGCTAGAACTCACACTTGCTGTATTTCCCATACAGCTGATGCTTCCTCAGCGTCTCGAACACAATCCTCAAATGCTCCTCGTGCTCCTCTCTACTCCTCAAGTAGACTAAAATGTCGTCTATGAAGACGACGACGAATCTGTCGAGGTAGTCAATGAACACACGGTTCATGAGCTCCATGAAAGCAGCTGGCGCATTGGTCAGCCCAAACGGCATGACCACGAACTCATAGTGTCCATAACGAGTCCAGAAAGCGGTCTTCTGCACATCCTCTGGCTTCACCCGCAGCTGGTGATAACCCGACCTCAGATCAATCTTCGAGAACACAACGGCACCCTGCAGCTGATCTAACAAATCGTCAATCCGGGGGAGAGGATAACGGTTCTTCACCGTCGCCCGATTCAGCTCCCGATAGTCGATGCAAAGCCTCAGCGACCCATCCTTCTTCTTGACGAACAAAATTGGCGCTCCCCAAGGTGATGCACTAGGGCGGATGTAACCCTTCTCAGCTAACTCCTCTAGCTGAGCCTTCAGCTCGGCCATCTCCGTCGGCGCCATGCGATAAGGGACTCGCGAAATGGGCCTAGTGCCTGGCTCCAACTCAATCGAAAAGTCGACCTCTCGCGGTGGGGGAAGTCCCGGCAGCTCCTCTGGAAACACGTCGGCGAAGTCTCTGACAATGGGGACATCTGATATACTGGGGTGTGCACGATCCACCTCTGCAGCGTAGCACCAATATCCAATGCAGCCCTGATCGAGAAGTCTGGCGGCTCTGACTGCGCTGATGAGCGCCCCATTCCTCTTGGGGTCGCTTCCCCAAACTTGGTGCTCAGTCCCGTCGTCTGCCAAGATGGACACCGTCCTCGTCCGAAGGTTGATGATGGCTCCGTAGTGGTCCATGAAATCCATACCCAGAATGAGATCTTCCATCCTCAATGGCATGACAATAAGGTCGGCTGGCCACTCACGCTCACCTATACGGATGGGGCACCCTAAAACCTCCCGACTCTACCTAACCTTTGCCCCGTCCGCCAGACCAATAGTAAGGGGTGAACCACTCGTGCAGCTCAGGCTCAGCCTAGCAACGCACGCCTCTGCTATAAAGCAGTGAGTAGCACTAGTGTCAAACAATATAGACAAGCACTCATCATGGAAGTGTATAGTACCTGCGGAAGTAGGGGCAGTACGGTCATCAACTCTCATTTGGAACACGCGGGGCGGTGGGGGTAATGCTGGTCCTCGGCCTCCAGAACTCTGGCCTCGATCATACCCAGACCCCGATGGTCCCGCTGAAGCTGATCCTCCACCCTGACCTGACCCAGATGGTCCTCTACCTCCTCGTCCGAAACCTCTACCTCCTCTACCTCCGCCTTGACCTCTACCAGAAGTATCTCCTCGCCCCTGTCCCTGGGGATATGTCAGAAGTGGCGGCTGAGGAGCCGCAGGAAGTCTCAGTGGCTGTGTAGACGGTGGTGCTCTCCTACTATGGGGACAACGAGCAGCTCTGTGTCCCATAGTGCCGCAAGCGTAGCAGACCGTCGAACGATCTGGACAAGAAGAAACATAATGACCACTCTCGTAACATCCATGGCAAGTGGCACTCCTCACTCGCGCATCTCCTCCGTACGCAGCTGGAACTAGTGGGTGGGGTACCCTCGGTGCAACTCCATGGTACCCTCCTCTGAATCCTCCTCTAAATCCTCCTCCATAGCCACCCCTCCGGGATCTGTCCTCTCCTCGGACCTCAGCTGGCCTCGCCCTCTTCGCCTCGGGGAGGGACGTGGAATAGGCGGTCTCAGACAAAATCCTCTGCTGGTCGTAAAGAAGAATGACCTCAAGGAATCTGTCAAAGCTAACAGCTCCTAAACTGGACGCATGCAAAAGCACGGGAGACGGCAGCCTCATCGATAACATGCGAATACGGCTCTCATCAGAAGGGCACAAGTGAGCACAGTAGACTAGCTCCTTCTTGAACTAGCAGACAATGGCAGAGACAGAAGCTGATCTATCGTAGCGGCCACGCAGAAAAGATACCTCTCGGGCTGTCTGAATCCCAAGAGGGCAGTACTCTCTCATCATCAGGTCTCTAAAAGCATCATAGGTCCACTCTGTCTAGTCCTTCTTATATACTAACCATCTATCAAATGCATCCCTCCGCAGCTGACCGGCTGCAAGCCTTTGTCGCTTAGAAGCTGGTATGGCAACATGGTCGAACAATCCCTCCATCTCACGGAACCACCTCTCAACGTCCTCTCCAGCCTCTCCAGCAAATGTCGGTGGGCGGCACTGAGATAGCGCCTTGACCCAATCGATGCGCTTCTCGGGGTGCGCATCAATCACGGGCTCGGCTGGCTGCTGAGCTGGAACCTCTGGCGTCGGTGCCATAGATCGAGCTCCTCCTCGTAACTCACTCAGAATGTCATGAAGTGTCGCCTCTAACTGCCCAATCCTAGTCTCTGTGGAAACTGGAACTCGGTCATCAGCTGGCGGTGGCGAAGCTCGCTCCTCAGCATGGTCGTCAGCAGCGCGCTCCTCGGCGTGATCGTTAGCGGCAAGCTCCTCGACTCTCTCAACAGAAACTCGGCGGGGGCGTCCCCTGCCACGACGTGCCCTACCCCCACGCCCATCTGAACCGCGTCTAATATCGACCATGATGGCTACAAGAACGATTGTTTTAACACTCAGCACAGAAGCACCCAGCACTCAACAAATTAAGATGATCCCCTTCGAGGGAGATCGCCCTCGGGCCCAGTTTAATATTAAAATACAAGCATAGAGACGATCTATACCATCCTTCGAGGGACGGCTGACCGGAGGGGAAAATACCTCACGGCCTCCTAACCCACGCTACTCCAACCTCCGCGGTGCAAATTCCTTGGAGTCTTCCAAGCCCATCTGTAAAGAGAAAGCTAGCATTTTGCCTACCGTTTTTCGTATTCTACATCCTTAAGGGATGCCTATCGCTTAGTCTTTACCCCACGAGGTTGCCTTCCTAATAGATCAATCTAGGGTTGGGTTCAATTAAATTCATTTTGCCCTTTTGCAAACATTTGGAAACCGTTTGAAAAACCTTGGGCCATTTTAAAAATCACTTCAACCCTTGTACTCGGCTTGCAAAATCAACCTAGGCTCTGATACCACCTTTGTAACGGCCCGGGATTATAATTCCTGGGTTACGTTTCGAGGGATGAAAACCCTCGTTGGGATCGTGCGCCCCGAGTATAGGTTGAAGGTTTGAAAGCCTAATCTAATGTTTCCAAAGTGGGATTTCATACCCAAATTCGAAACGTATCGTTGAAATCCCCGGGGAAGTCCCTTGTACCTATCGTAAGTCTATGCGTGGAAAACCAGTAGTCATGCAAATAGCGAAATCAAGTGTAATACAATAGGGTGCCACGACAGAGCCGGGTCAAAACGGAGTCTAAAAGTATAAATCCAAAACCATGATCACAGTTTGGTGAAGTAGATAACTCCAACGCTCGCTCTCCGCCGAACAAAATGACCCGCGCAATATGAAAACAGCACCAATGGGATGAACATAAATAATGCCTAAAATGGTAATGGTGAGCGGGATCAGAATGATGCCCACCTGCTGCATCCCGGCTCTAAGCACACATATATGCTATACCTTATGAAGATGCTTCTAGATGCAAGGCATAATATTAACACACTAGCATGTCCCTAAGATCAAGTGCTTAAAAATAGATAGGGCCCCAACAAAGAATACCAAATGGTATGTCCCTCTCCTACCTCCGCCCCCTTCTGATAGGGTGGAGACTGGCCAGTTCATGAATGCATTCCTTTATCATCGGGCGGTCCGCAGACCCAACCCGTATCCACAATAAATAAAGCCCGTAGGCAACTCATAATATAAATAAAGGAAGTTCCATGACTCGATCGACTCAGGACGGAACCCGATGGACTGGGCCATCCAATGACCCTAGCAAAGACTCTAATTACTTCACAGATAACGGCCGTTCTGTTTACATACGCATAAAGAAATAGAATGCTCAACGGTCAATGCAACCTAGCATGATACTACATGGCATGCTGATCATGAATTCAAGCACCTAGTATATCATGCACATAAAGCAGGGAATATCTCTCTATCAATCTGAGTAAGCTCCGAAGAGACTTACCTGGTAAGCAGAACAGCAAAAGGCAATCAACGAGGCAATATGAAATCCGACACGTCACAGATGGTCACCTAATAAGTATAAGTACATGAATGAGTCTATCTCTAAGGCACACAAAGCATGAAA
Organism: Persicaria maculosa; assembly: GCA_963922045.1. Lineage (NCBI taxonomy): Eukaryota > Viridiplantae > Streptophyta > Magnoliopsida > Caryophyllales > Polygonaceae > Persicaria > Persicaria maculosa. The sequence goes on along the minus strand of OY998264.1, from coordinate 47,384,961 downwards.
GTATCACACACACAACTACACAACTTAACACAATAACCGTCACATCATCATTTATTTCATCATCTTAACTTTATCTCGTAATCCATCATCTCACAACTCATACCATATTCCATATAATTCTCCAATTCATCATCTTAAGACAATTCCAATTCGTACTTAGCCAATTTGCATGCTATCACCTCATACTCTTACTTAGCATATAATTGTATATTTCATTATAATAATCATCTCTTTATCACATAATACATATATATATAACATCATCAAAGTCTAATATTTAATCTCGTCTAATAATCACCACAATATCATGCTATTAGTCAATTTAATCATATCGTTAATCAGATGATCAAATCATCAAGTCCAAATAATATATTTTAAATCCCAAATAATATAATATGATATTTTTATTACCCTTTATTAATTAATAAACCATCCCTTTATAAAATACCCAAAATAATATTTTATATTTAAATCCTCGAATAATATTATTGTAATTTAAATACCGTAACCAATTAAATAAATAACCGATTAACTCGACCGAACCAAACCCAACCGAACCAAACCAAACCGAACCAAACCGATTTAATATAATAATATAACAATATAATTATTTAATATATAAGAGGGGTGGGACCCACTCATCACCATCTTCATCAATTCAAACGGAGGATCCCCGCGCCAAGCCGGCTCCCGCGCCCGCGCCGCCTGCGCCGCCGCTCGCCGGCCGTCGTGGCTCCGCCCAGCTCGACCTTGCTCGCCCGGACTCGCCCAGGCCGAACACTAGCACCTCCCACGCCTGGTCTGGCTCACGCTCGCAGCTCCCGCACTCACGCATCGCCTCGACGCTCGCTCGCCGCCGAATCGACTGAGCTCCGACGATCGTCGGAGCTCTCGACCTCACCCGATCGTCCCGCACTCAGCCCACGCTCACTCCCGACTAGCCTAAGCATCGAAAAAGACTCAAAAACGAATCGAAACGAGGATAAATTCGGAGCTCACCGAGATGGGTTTTTCGCGACTTCGGAGCTCTCGATCGGAGTCCTGGGCGTTTTCGGTGGCTCGCGATGGCTTGTCGGTCCGGAAGTTAGCTTGCCAAAACAGAGCAATCGACTAATTAATTGAGCGGGATGGTGCACGGGGGTGGTGTTGGCGGTGCTGGAGGCTCCGGTGGTGGCGTCTAGTGGCGGCTGACGTTGGAGGAGGTGCTGCTGCAGCTGCTCTTCGAAGAGGAAGGATGAACGAGGTGTGTGTGTGATGGTTGGGGCGACGTCGAGAGGAGGTGACGGTGATGTTGAGCGACGAGGATGGTGAAGGTGATGTTGCTGGTGGAGATGGTGGTGCGCAGGAGGAGGGAGTGATGGTGGTGAAGACAATGAGTGAACGGGAGGTAGTCGGAGAGGGTGATGGTGAATGACGGGGATGATGATGGTAAAAATGACAGGGTAAGGGGGTGGGTTAAAGGGGTATGGTGAGTGATGGGAGGGAGTAGGTGATGATTGAGTGTAGGATTGGTTAACCAATACCCGGTAATAAATCCCGAATACGTGAATTTCGAATCCCGCAATTAGTTTCCGAATGTTAGTTTTCCCGAATCCCGCTTTCTCGATTAGTTAGATTTTAAAACTTAAAAGGATATCACCATCCGAATTTATTTTAAATTTTCGAGGCGAAAAGACGGAATCGGTCGTCAAATATTTAAATTCAGGTCGGAGTTTGTTAAACGAGTTTTAAATCCGATTTAATTAAATTTTAAATTTCCTTTTTCCGATAAAATTAGGATTTAAAATCCGATCCTTTACATCATAAGTGTTTTATTTTACTTGCATTATGTTAATTTCTTGGTTGTTGATTTCAAATCTAGACTCATCTTCATATAGATATATGATAATATTTCTCGTTTAAAGTTGAATTAGCCACATTTTGTGTATACATATAGATATAATGATGATGTTTTATTGGATTACCTATTTGTGTTGCATGTTATGAAATGAAAAGACACATTGAAAAAGTATTACCCAATAATATATTTCATTATTGTGCTTGAAAATCCGAAGTTCTATAACATTTTCAAAATAAGTGAAAATCGACATTAAGGATACCATACATGTGTAACAACTTTATCAACAACAATATTTGTATTCTTTGAAATTATATCATAAAGACTCCTTACTTAGTATGATATATAATGATTTCATAGTGGAACTACCAAATAACACAAATTTTTAAGGTATTGTGTTGAACTTCACACTTTCTTGTTACCCGTTCGTTATTTTAATCTTTCATAATTGATAGGTAAAATATTTTTCAAAAAAATAATATTTATATAAAGTGTAGTACTAGTGTTTGTATATGATAAAACTAGTACTACACTTTATATAAATATTATTTTTTTGAAAAATAATATTTCAAAAAAATAATATTCCCCGAGTTAGTCCCGAAAACCGTTTTGAAATATGAGTCAAATAGTTAGAAATTCCTACCTTAGAAATACCCGTTAAATTCCTTTTTGAAAAATCCAAGTCTCATAATATTATATTCGTTCTAAATCTCCATAATATTATATCTTTAATCCCAAAATAATATTTTACCTTTTAAATCCCAAATAATATTATATAATATTTTAAATACAATTTTCTTTTAAACACTTCCATAAATATTTCTAAATCTCTTAAAAATCCTAACCATTTTTATTTAATAAAATCAGCCCTTTCTAATTTACCAAACCGACCTTATATTTATAAAATCCAAAACCGACCCTCCTTATTCTATTAATTACCAAACCGAGCTCTCATTTTCTTAAACCCCAACCGAATCCCCTTTTTCCCAATTTTTCTTAAGGCTTCTAGGAATATGTTAGAACAAGGATTGAACATAAAAATCGAGGCTTGAAGGGATTTCTCATCCAAGTTCATTCTTTTCCTTCGGTTTGCTTGTGAAGCTTCATTTGGGCTCCGATTGGACTCGTTCTTGCGCGAGGGTGCCTAGGATTGTTAGAGGGTATTAAAGGTGTGAACTTTGAGTTAGTATGAGGTGGGAGGAGGGAAAAACGTATTTTTACCTTCTTGAATCCGAAAATAGAGAGTTTGAGTCTTCTAGGGCTTCTCGGGGCTTCTCCGACTTCTCCGGGCTGTTGGGGCTTCTTCTTCCACTTTGAGAACCTAATGGGTAGGCTAAGGGAGTTGTTGTTGCTGCTCGTGAAGGGAAGAACAGAAAAGGAGCTTGCTTTGAGCTCAAGAGGTGGAATGGAGCTCCTTTGGTATGAAATGGAGGAGGGAGTTGAAGGGGATGATGAAGTAGGGATGTTGTTGTGATGATTTGAGCACGAAATGATGTGTTTAGGGCTGCTAGAATTCTCAGCAATGGAGGAGGAAAATGGGAGGAAGAAGGGAGATGGAAGAGGGCTTGAAGATAGGGTTTTGGAGTCTTGTGGCTAGGGTTTGTCTTTGTGTTTTATGGTGAGGAAAATGTCTCCCCAAATCTGATTTTTAAAGGCCAAAGAGGTGTGTTGGGTAAGCAAAAAATGTGAGGGCATCAAGAGGGCGCAAAGCATGGTGTTTTTCTCCTTTGAACATTTTAGGCAAGGTTAAAGATGGAAGGGGAAAAAGCAAATTGTGGGTGTCTCCCCTTATTTTGGCAAGGAATCTTTATCTTTGAATTCAAATGCTCTTGGCTTCACATGGATAAGGTGTGAGGTGTAGGGATTTTCGGCTAGGCTTGGAAGAGTGAGGGCGGGAATCTTTGTTCCGACGTTACGAGCTCAAATCCCGAGGTTGGTCTCGAACTTAGTTTCCGGCGTTTGCTTCCCAAATCATGCTCTCTCTTTCGCGCAATTAGAATTTGAAATCCAAGAATCAAGGTTGCCATGTTAGTTCTTAAAATTTCTGTTTAGGTCAAAAATCTGCTTCATGAGTTCAAAATCCTAGTTAGCGAGTTTTTCGTTAAACTCCGCTTTTAAATTCATTTTGATTTTTCTTTTTCCGAGAAATTAGGATTCAAAAATCCGAGCCTTTACAGAAGCTGAGAGGAACCAAGCTACTGTTGGGACCGGCGCCCTCCGCTTTTCCACCGTCACCCGCCGTTGTCACGTGTTCAGCGATTGCTGATTTTAGTCGGAATATTCTATTATATTATTATTTTATTCCCTAGGGTTTTGCACGACTCTATTTAGATTTATTTCATTCAATCTTTGAGAGAGACGGTGGATTTTGTGAGTTACATTAGAGAGAGATGAGCATTACTTTGGCTATAAGTTGCTAAACTCATAGTTTCGCATGTGATTCGAAGACATGGTTGAATGAATTGTGAGGATTTGATTTCAATTAGTTATTTACAATTATATTTATCATCTTGTTCTTATTGATATGAATTTGTGTTCCTTTCTATGATTGATCACCATGTTAGGAATTGCATCTAGGCTATGAATCAATTGTTGGTTTCTTGATAGAAAACGAAGTCATTGATTTAGTGATATTTCTATGCCTTTGTAGTAGATGATTTCGATTGATCTATGTCGAGTAGATGTTTATAGGGTTGAGTGGGTTGTTCCCTTGTCTTGTTTTTGCATTGAATCGATATGTCAATTGGTCTAAGAACTTGAATCGTTAATGTTATTCTTTAGTGATATTGAATAAGAAGATTGTATCTTTGCGGATCGACCAACCTTAGACAAGTCGACATATATATTATAAGTACTATTGAATCAGTCCTAGGACCTTGAACCTCAACCATTGTTGAGAATTACGGGTGAAATGCTTTTCTATCTTATTATTATCATCATCATCGTAATTACTTTATTTTGTCATCAAGTTGTTACAAGTCATTGCTATCGATATTAGAAATCATTGTTAGTAAATAATCATTGCGACCATTCTCTCTGTGGGTTTGACTCCGGACTTTATTACTTTACTAATCTATTGGTTTAAGTATTGAGTTAGGATATTATTACTATTTGGGAGAAGTGAAAGCTAACGACATTCGCCAATCACCAATTAACTTGTCAAAAATTTTCAAAAGTTTGGCTGTTAACACTTTGGATACGATTTTGTACATAGTAAAACAGAGACTGATTGGTCTAAAATGGTTTACTAAAGTAGGGTCATCCCGCTTCTGTATTAAAGTAATGAAAGTATGGTTAGTTTGTCGCATAATTGTACCTGATAAGAAGAAGGACTTGATTGCTTTAGTAACCGATGGACCCATAATATCCCTATAAGTCTGATAGAAACCAGCTGGTAACCCATCAGGGCCGGGTATTTTATCTTCTTTAATAGAAAAAAGGGCATCCTTTATTTCTTTGTTTGTCACCGGTGCTGTGAGCATAAAATTATTTGATTGTGTGGTCTCCTTATCAATTACGTTTAAATCCTGGGTGAAGGTATGACCGTAGTTGTAGGAAGACTTGAAACGAAGCTTGAAGGAGTTGATGAACTCCTCCCGGATCAAGGCATGTTCAGACAAAATTAAACATGCATCCGTAGTGATGGACTTAATAAGTTTTCTGCCTCTCTTAGCCGAGGCAATATGGTGGAAATACCTAGAATTTGTATCTTTCAACTTAGCGTGTTTTACTTTTGCCCTTTGGCTCCAGTATCCCCTATGAAATTCAAGTAAATGTTCTCTCTTAGTGAGCAGGCATTTGTGCTTAACAGATTTAACCGCATTCGGGTTTAAGATCAGCATTTTCTAAAGATTTAGCAGCCCTTCGTCTGTTTCGAAGATTTGTTTGTGGATGTTTCCGAATGTCCTCTTGTGCCATTTTTTAGAGAGAATTTTTAGCAAAGTAGTTTTTTTTTTCACTATTTTGTACATATTGGAACATGTCGAGTTTAATCTCCATGCTTGTGTGACGATATTTTTGTATTTTGGTTTCGCTATCCAAGCCAATTCAAACCTGAAGGGACGATTGTTATTTTGCGTGGGTGGTCTAAGATCAACAGAAATGGGAGCGTGATCCGGTGAAGTGAAGGGGTGAATTCTCAGCCTAAGGCCATCATAAAGTGAGATGATTTCACTTTGGGCGAGCAGTCTGTCTAGTTTAGCAAAGCTATTATTTAGTAGACCAGTTTTTCGTTTTTGCCATGTATAGTTGCCACCAAAAGTGGGAACATCATGTAGAAGAAGATCGTTCGTGATAGTCTGTAATCTTTTAAACCGATTTTGTGATGGAGCAATACCACCCAGCTTATCATCTGGGGTAACAATATCATTAAGGTCGCCCAGAATACAAAATGGAGTAGTGATTTGCACCATGTACAAAGAAAGGGAGTCTCAGAAGTGTGCTTTAGAGTTATAGTTAGGTGGTGCGTAAACAATAATGAAAGTCGAGCTTTGGTTAAGGATCACATCATGGTAGTTGATATGTATGAAGCAGTGTTGAATCATAACTAGAGTGATTTCACCAACTGAAGGGGAAATGTCCTTCCACAAGAGGCAAATACCTCTCGAGCAACCGATAGCTGGGTTGAAGGCGATGTTTTAGAAACCGCATTTGCGCCAAAGGTACTTAGCAGGTATGTTTCTAGCCTTTGTTTCAAGGAGAGCCAGAATGTTGATATAGTTATTCTTACAAAACAACTCCGTATCGGTCCAGAAGTTTCTCCGTTTCATACCCCTACAATTCCAAGAGCATATATTCATGGGAAAACCAAATTAGATTGTAACCATTTGTAAGATGTAGGATGTAAAGTTATTTGGAAACAATAGAAAATTAGAGCCTTAGTTGATATTGAGTATTGGTAATCTATCGTGTAAGGGTGAGACCAATCGTGTACTGGCATAAGAAAGCGGTAGTAGCCAACAAAAGTGATGTTCATAAATCCCATGTCGTGGTGGAGGCAAATGTTGAGATAGCTTTCGTGAGAAAGAAGGACAAATCTATAGATAGAACTGTGAGAACGAGCTGAAACTTTGCCGCAACGAGAAGACGAAGGAGCAAGACTCGAAGACCAGTTAACATCAAAGGAAATCAAACTCAGTTTCAATGGTTTAGGAGCAACAATGGAAACAAGAAAAGTTACCACAAGTTATTGTATCGAATAAGATTATAAGTGAATTCCAATTGTAAATGTATAAAGAGCATGTGATGCTTAGCTGAAGGTCGAAGCCAGTCCCCATTAAAACATCCTTCTTGTAGGTAAAAGTAGCGTAACCCTTTTGTCAAGACCATGTACATTGTAAATATATTAGTATGTAAGCCATCATTAACATATGAATAAACAGCTTGTGAAGCAAAGGCAAGGTAATTGACCTCAAGAACCCAAATTAAATGCACTTTGAATGCAAAGATTTGTAAATATACATGGGTAGCGCAGTTTGTAATGGTAATTGTGTTAAACATGGCTTGTGTGCCAAAAGTGTGAAAAAATAGCTTGTGAAGCTTTAGTACACTTGGAATCTCTCGACCAAGAAGAGGTTTTGTCCAAGGCTAGCAAGTAAACACCATATAAAAATGGAACTTGTTCAAATTAATGCAAAGCCAAGCACAACAAACATGACGAAGAATGTGAAGGCAAGTAAGCAAATAGATAGACGAAACCCGGACCCAAAAAAGAATCAACCCCGTAGGGGTATAAAAATTATCATTTATAAAGGATAAATTGATTTTATTATAAAGGGTAATTAGTTTGTATATAACATTTGCATTTAGTAATGAAAACAACATGTAGTGATATTGAGACAGAAGATCAAGGGCCGGAGCCGCAATGATCCCAGAGAACTCTTGGTCAAAAGAATCCGAGAACCCCCAAAGACAAAATCCCCTATCCAAAAGTAAGTAGTCACATAATACCAAAATCTCAATCACACACATCGACATAGGAAATTGTATAGTAAATACCAAAACACTTAGATTGAAATGTTGAAACAATTGGGGGAACGACGATGGCCAATTAAGCTTGGTGCACCAACATGAGCAGCCCATAAGCAGCTTGAAAGGAGTAGAAGCATTGTACGATTGGAGTTGCACATTTATATTTGCCGGCAAGGAATGAGAGAGGTTGGTAAGAATCAGTCCACTGAGCACCGACCGAACAGACCATAGCCCAAGGGAGCAAGTACCTGCACGAAGACAAAGACGGATAGCATCAAACTGTTATGTAGACTGATCAAATAAAGACAGTGTGTACAACAAGGGTGCATAAAATAATTATACCGACAATTTGTACAAATATAACGCAGATGTGAAACACCAAAAAATGCTTCTCGACACCAAGTAAAAGTCTTCCAAAAATTCGGTATCAACGTAACAAAAATTGGTATATTTGGTATGATGAATGAGTAATAACCCATTGAGTGGGAATAATGTCTGATTGGTGCCACAAACAAAGTATCATTTTCAGGTTTTGGCATGCTTAGAACGTGATTGTTGATTGGGAGGTGATCCTCACATTTAGTATTGTAGCCATGTGATGGCGAATAGGATGTTGTCTTCCTAAGACCTCCAATAAAATGGAGGTCCGAGCGAAAGTAGAAGGACTAACAACACCTAGATGCACACGAGTACCTGATCGAGTGCAAATCGGAGGCCGAGTAGAGCTGGCTCGAGATAGAAGAGAAGTGATCGATATCGACTGAAGCTGGTCGATATTGAGTGACGCTACAGACAGATCTGACGGTTTTGATAAAATTCTATCCGAAGCGGTTTACTTCTACATTTAGTCAGAATCTTTTATCTTATTTATCAAACCTTATATCCTTTATGGTGAATTCATATTTACCTAAAGTGATTTTATTTATTTACTCTAGTAAGTTTTATCTTAGGAATAAGATAGATTTTCTTATCCTTGGATAGCAAGGTTTGAAGTCTATAATTAGAAGCCATTAGGGTTGAGTTTTAAATCATTCAATCATATACAATTGTAGAGATTTGAGTAGAGAGAGAGAGAGAAGGCCGAGTGGAGTAGGGAGAAGCGAGAGCAAAAGTTTGCTTTGTTCGGTTGTACTCTTTCAACATTTTCAATTTCAATTCAAGTTATTTTTCCAATAATGATGATGTCTATGGCTATGAAGCGCGAGTAGTTCTCTTACTTCTAGGGTTAGGGTGAGCCTGACGATAGCCATGTAAGTTTATGCATCAAATGTATGATTTTTATGCGATTCCGTCTTCTATCTCATATGCATGATTCTTCTATGAAAGTAGTAGGCGATCCTTATTTCCATTATTGAAGCGAAAGCCAATCTTATTGTGAATTTGGATTAATTATGAAATTGGATAGTAACACTTAGGGTTTATGCGAGAGCCTCTAAATCACCTAATTGTTGGTAATGAAAGTTATTTGACGAAAAGGCATAATCTTTCATGAATTTGGCTTAGGCTTATATGGTTATCGTTGTGGCATGAAATCCCCGATCTTGAATTTTTGTTTATTGAAGTTTATAAAAATTAGTGTTTTTATTCTATTCATCTTTCCCTCATCATTCTGAATTTATTCGGACACTTTTTTGACACAAAAGGTTACGTTTTACAGTTTCTACGAAGACTCAAAATCGACTGCAGAAGTCGATATCGAGTGGCTGACCCGATATCGAGTGCCCTACTCGACGTCGACTGTCTGTTTCTATTTTGCATGAATTTGCTGGAAATCGACTAGAACTGTAGTCGATATCGAGTGATCTTCTGGAGTCTAAATTGGACGTACCTCCTCGTGGATTCGATCTTAAATACCCTACTACTATATCAGGAGGGATTCTTGTAATTTTATTTGCTTGGACAGGGAGTGGGTTTGGTTTGGTTTAATTTATATTTATATTTATTTGGATCTCAATTCCCTCCCACTATCAACTTCCGATATAAGGCCGCCCCCATCTATGCCACTATATGAGCCGTCAAAGGAGGTGGATCCTGAGTTGAAAAATCAATTCATGAAAGACCAGGTAAAGCATCTTCAAAAACAAGTTAGGTTTCTTACTAAGAACCAAGCTTGTTTTGATCTAATGTGGGTCACAAAAACACAACACGACGGCTTGTCCCTACACAGAGCAAGTACAAATGGCGAAGACCCACGAGGTGGTAAAGTATGCGCGGGGGCCTAACTATGGAGCAGGCTACCAAGGGAATTAGGGATATAAACAACCCCAACATTAACAATACCAACAACGCCCGCCATATAGAGCACCTGGCCATCCAGAGAGGGAAAGAAGGGATGACCTACAACTCATCCTGGATGAAATAAGGAGAAACAAACTGAAGAACAAAGAATCCAACAAGGCCATCCACACCCAACTATATGTCATTAATGCAAGGCTTGGTGAGATAGATACTTGGAGAAAAAGCGTGGAGACCCAACTAGGTCAATTGGCGGCCAACATTCCGCGACAAGCTAGAGCGCTCCTAGCCCAACCTCATGCCAATCCTAAGGGGCAACCAGCAGGCCATATCACCATCATACGCTTAAGGAATGGCAAGGAGATTCAAATCAATCAAGACGAAATGGAGCCAGCGGAGAAGCTCACTAGAGAGCTAGTCGATATCGACCAACCCATGTCAAGATCAAATGACCCACTTGATGTTGACACCCCTGTCAATGTCGAACATGTCAAGGCACAACCGAGATCGACCACATCAGTCGATGTCGATCAGTCATCTTCAACACCTCGGGCCAATCCCGCTCCACCAAAGAAGAAGGCACTTCCTTACCTCTCCAAGTCATCAAGGGACCCTACGGACGTGAAGTTCCAAAGGTTTGTTAAGGTTCTCTAAGGCCTAAACATCACCATACCATTCACGGAGGCCCTTCAGGCCCTTCATAAGATGCCATCATACATCCAATTCCTAAAGGACGTCTTGAGTAAGAAGCGGTCAATTGCTGAGATCGTAGAGGAGTGCAGAAAGGTAGACTACCCGAAGAAGAAGAGTGATCCCGAGAGATTTTCCATCACTATTGGGCTTGGCCACCATCGCTACAAGGCTTTGTGCAACCTAAGGCCTAGCGTGAGCCTCATGCCTTTGTCCATATGGTCAAAGGTCAATATTGGAGCCTTGGAGCCGGTAGATATGAAGCTTTACATGGCCGACAACAACATCGTGAAGCCCACATGTATCATCGATGACATCCCAATAAATGTGGATAAGTTCTTTGTACCCGCAGATTTTATTGTGCTTGATATCACGGAGGATCCTACATGCCCCATCATCTTAGGGAGGTTGTTCCCAGCGACGACCGACACCAATATCAGTGTGAGGAAGGGACTATTGTCATTCACTATTGGTAATAAAGTCATCGAGTTCTCCTTTAACCCTACCATGAAGGAGGTAAAGCAAATGAAGGTCAAGGATTTACATGCAATAGGGAGAGTAATCTCTTGTGATGAACCAACGGAGAGGACCTTAACCTATGAAGAGCTAGAGAAGAGGGCCATGGAAGCCCAAATGGAGGAGCTTTTGGCAATCTATCTCCAAGCCGACGAAAAAGAGGAGGCTGAGAAAGCACTCGATGTCGACACCCACCAGTCGATGTCGACCACCTTGGAGCCAAACATGATGCCAGAAGCCAAGTATGGGGTCGACACAAATGAAGCACCCGAGATCAACCAAGGTCAGTCGATATCAACTCACCCTAATCGACTACCCTCCATCGATTGCACCTCCAAAGAGAAATCCACTCGATGCGGACCCTTGTACTCGATGTCGAGCGCTCCCTCAGAGCATGAATGACTCAACGGTAAGTCCAGGTAAAGATCCTCATCCTTTAAAGCCTCATTCTAATATTTCTATTAAACTAGTATCCTTATTTGTATGACTTACTAACATGATAGGAAAGCCGATAAGCGAATACAAGGCAGGCGACAAGGTGTTTATGGAACAATGCAACGCTATGGGATGCGAAAGAAAGGATGGAAGAAAAAAGGATTAGTGACCATTAATAAGTTCTATCGAGAAGGGTTGGATCTACGAGATAAGAAAGAGATGATGTTCAAAATAGAGCTTGAAAGCCTTGAGGAGGACGTGTAAGCTATATGGTCCCTATATGTCCCTCCTTGGATAGAACAGTAGAAGAAGTCGACCTAGCGACTATAAAATCTAGAGCTTGTAAATAGATCTTAAGTTTTTATTTTAGTTTGGTTTTTTTATGCTTGAATTTTGGGTTTGAAACTTTGAACTTTGAAGCTTTTGAGTTTTCGGGTGAAGACTAACAATTTCATGTACGGAGGATTTGCAAAAAAAACTCGATGTCGATCAAACTGGTCGATATCGATCAGGATATATCGAGACGACCAACTGAGATCGAGCCGAGATCACCCTAAGTTAAAGACAGAGATCAAAGTCGACAGACCTAGTCGATATCGACACCCTTACTCGATCTCGACATCCCCTGCAGACGTACATGTTTTGAGCCGTTGCTGCGCTTTCTAGTAAGTTCTCTTTAATTCCACTTCTTATTTTATTTTTACAGTGGGGATACTGTAACATTTAAGTATGGGGTGAGGTAAAAACATACTTACATCTTTTGCTCAATTGAATTTTTTTTAAAAGTGTCATGGAAGTAGTTACAAGACTCGACGATGCAAAAGTAGATCCGCAAGAGATATAGCAATTAAATGACCTAGTAAAGGGAAGTCTCAATGAAGTGCGATTTTAAGAGAAAACCATGAAATGAGTAAGATTGAAGTTGCTTTTGACATATGCATGATAAGAGGACGGAGGACTTTATTTTCCATTTACCTTACCATTACCCATGCTTATTAGCCTTTACATCATATTCTAAGCCATATGTGCTTAATGTCATATTTACTCCACAAGTCTTAAATTGCCCACTTTTATATTTTACCCATCCGGGAGATTATGTTATAGAGTGGAAGTCATATTATGGAGTTGTTATATGGTTTGATATGTTGTGAAGTTATTATGAAGTTGATGGCAGGAGATATTTCATATGGAAAATTTAATGAGTGAAAAGAAAATCCGGTCACCTAGGAGTTAGGTGAATCGACCCTGCTTGCGGAGGATAAAATTCACATGAGATGGGACACAAGGTGAGGAGTCTGAAGCCCTAAGTATCGGGGTCCATTCATGACACCTATGTTTGTGACTCGCGAGAAGGCAACGTTAAGGTTAGAGAGGTAAAAGTAATATTAGTGAAAAAAAAGCAAAGAATTATGAGGAAAGGAATGTGAAAATCACAAAGGAGAAAGTGCATTAAAGAAAGAAGTTTGAAAGTTTCTCCCTGGATTAAGCACCACATTGCCAAATATAGCCCACCACTATACCTTTTACCCACTCTCCACCATTGCGCATAAAAGTCCTCTTGATTATTAATACTTTGTTACAAATTGTGTATTTGCATAACCCTCCTTTTGTGTGACATGTTGCTTTTCATTCACAGGCACGGATTTGAAGGGATTAGTACCTTTGCGAGGATGGTAATTGATTGTAGGGTTATAATAGAATGGATCTACGATGTTGAGAGTTTTATCCTTCCCCTGAATGACCAATAAGAGTATTTTTTGAGGACAAGCAAGCTTAAGTATGGGGTGTTTGATGTGCGTATATTTCACCATGTTTCATGCTTACATTCATTCCGTTTTTATCCATATTTTATACTTTCAGGCTGGGAAATTTGTGAATTTTTGTAGTTTGAGTTTATTTGAATGTTATAGAGGTCTAGACAAGCTTCGGTTTGATTTCGCAAAAAACAAAGCATTTCGTAGTGAAGACAAGACACTAAAGAGGAGCTCGATCTCAAGCAGAAGAACTCGATCTCGACACCATCACTCGATATCGACCAAAGCACCCGAGGTCTAGTGAAGAAAAGAGTCAGATCGAGACCAAGGCAATGTCGACCACAATCCACCAACTCGACATGACATAAGGCACTCGATATCGACAAGTCCACTTGAAATCGACTGGAGCAACAGACTCGTAAGAAACAAGGATTGGGCTGGATCTTTGGGAGATTTACTTAGCCATGAAACAATCTATCATCTAACAAGATCATCTATCCTTAGGGGTATATTCCAAGCATGTTAGGGAATATTACCTATTTTAATATTTTATTTTAAGATATAATTTAGTTTAGATAAACTTTCCTTTTACCAATCTAAGTAGGATTAGGACTCCAATCCTTGGCTAGCAAGGGTTGTGAGGCTATAAATAAAGCCCTAGGGGGCTGGCTTTAGTCATTCAATCAACCAACGATCATTCGATCAAACAAAGAGAATGAGATAGAGAAAAGCGATGGTTGTACAATTAAAGTTTCCTTTTCAAGTTTAATGCAAAGTTTATTCCTTTATTCAAAGATGTTTTCCCCGATTAGGAGTGAGTAGTCGTCCTACTTCTAGGGTTGGGGTGAGCCCTGCAATAGCCATGTAAGTATGCTTGAATTCCTTATTTGGTTATGCCATTTCATCTTCTACCCCGTGCTCAATCCTTTATGCGAATTTAGGATCATTCCTTATTTACCTTATATGAAGCAAAGGTGGATTATATATGTGAATTAGGATAGTAATTAGGTTTTGCCTGCAAAAGTTGACCAAACCCTAATTATGAAAAAGATATAAACAATTAGCTTTTTATGCAAAAGCTTCTATATTCCTAATTGGTTGATGATAAAAGCATGATCTTTTATGTGATTAAAGTAATAATGCATGCATGGTTATTGTCGTGGTAAATCCCTACCTCAGGAGCGTTTTAGTTTATTAAGAAAAATAAAACAAAAATCTGCCTTTTTATCTCATTTATTATTTTTCTGTTTACTGTCTGTGAACCATCTCGGGATCGACCACTGGGCTAGATATCGAGTGCACTTCATCGAAGGAAAGTAAGTCGACGGTCTTCTGAGTCGACCGAAGTGCACTGACCCACTCAACATTGAACTACCTAGTCGTTATCGAGTCCCTTTTGTCTTCTTTGTAGGTTTCGCAGATCGACGCCGACACTAGGAATTGACAGTCCCTATCGATATCGACCTCTCAACTCGATATCGAGGCTTCTGGTCGATATACGCAGGAACTTTCAAAGACTATTCAGGAAACTGCTGACTCACCTCCTCAAGGATCGATCTTGATTCTCTATCGCTACATTGGGAGAGATTCTTGAATTTATTTGCGAAGGAAGGAATCGGTTCAAAGTTATATCTTTTATTTACATAGTTAGATTCCCTTTCTAACACTGTATGATGTGATAGTTATTGTGCCCCTACATATGTTCCTTTTATAGTGTTATGGCATGTATAATCATCTTAGTATCGAAAATTATGAGAGTAGTTGAAAAAAAGGGGATTGAGTTTAGATCAAAAGCGAGCTCATAGTTTCTTTTTTCTCCGCGGCAAAACCATGGTCGTCGTGACGAACAAGAACTAGGAACAAAGAAAGATAATGACGTTTTTGTGATAGTGAGAGGCATCACTCATGAGAGACAAAGAACAGGATTTCGTCGTGGCGAGCGGCCAATTCGCCGGGGCAAAAACCAGGTCTGGGCATTGGCCGGAGCCGGTTCTCTCTTTTCTTTGGGCGTCGACTCGGGTTTGGTTTAAACTCGATTTGGGTTATTTTATATATGTGATTCAAATTCTTATGTGATGCTATATAATTTGATAAAAAGTATTTAAAAATGATTCATGACTCCATGATTTATACAGATTTGGACCTGGAATAATTATGATGATAGGTATATATGATGTTTTGGGATTTTTTTGAACATGAGTAGTTAACCATACATGTGATACCCGTTATATTACTATGTTTTGCATGGCTTGTACCGCACAGATCTGTTGTTGAATTCATGCATACGTGATTCTTAATATGTCGAGCTTGTCTATTACTTAAGGAATGTTAGGTGGCACTACAACAGAAATGCTTTTTAGTGACCAAAATTATAGCGATGAATTATTTTTCCTCGATAAATGCAGCCTTTTGCAACGAACGTATCTGCTCCTCATAAAAGGGCACATGAACTTTAGTGAGAAACATATATTCCTCGCTAAAAGTGGCTTTTAACGACATTTTTTCCCTTTATCGCTAATTGTTATTATAATGTGGTCACATAAACCATATGAAAAATAAAGACGAATTTAGAGCTTTTATTGAGGAATATTTTCATCGCTAATGACATATTCAACGAGGAATTTTCAATGTTGTCGTTATATGTTTGGTGGGAATTGTCTAAAAACCACCAAATTTATTAGCGACACATATTGTAATTCCTCGTAAAAAGTATGTGTTTCTCAACGAAAAATTTGTCACTAAACATATTAATCAATGAGGAAATTCCATTTTCGGTCCTTATTGATTTGAGTGAAATAGAGAAAACGGTTCAAAGTACTTAACAAGAAAAGTTTAAATTCCTCGGCATATGCTCTTATTTGCGATTAATATTTTTATCATTGAAACAACCATTTAGCGAGGAAACATCGTACTTTCATCGCTACTTGTAAGATGAAATGACACTTGTCTATGGCTATTATTTGGTTCATAAATTTGGTTTAATAGATGAAAAATCTAAACAACAAAATTCATTTGATGGATGAAAAGTTGACCATGAAATCGGTGACCCATGAATCCAATTCTTCATCAAAAAGAAGGTGCGTACCATTTATGTTCCAAGGACAATTTTTGAGCACCCATTCCATGACTTCCTTCCTCTGAAATTTGAAGACAAATACCCTTTAAGGTACAATGACAGCAAAGGGACCTTCCATCTTGTCGCAATAACTCCAATCAAGGTCGCAACCCATTCCTTTCTCTTCTCTACAACATCTTCAACCCTGATTTTGAGTTTCCCTTTTTCAACATCGCCATGAAACTCAAGCTTTTCTGTTGTTTCAATATTTCGATTCTACTTGAAAAGCTATGTGTAGCCTCTGAAGGCATGATCTATTGACCCCTTTGCATCCATATTACGCCTAGTTGCTTGAAGAGATGGAAATTCCTCCTTATCAACAACATTAAAACACTATCAGAAGATCGACTACATGCTTAAGACGTGAGTGTAACTGTAAAACAACATTAAAGCCAGTACAAGTTCAATATAACGAAGCAGTTAGATTCAAAATCTCTTATTATATAATGATCACTACTTTGGAAAACAATATCAGAAGAGAGATCAATCAATCACAATGCCAATGACATCACCAAAAGAATTCTGCACGGTGAAATTTCATCTCGCCTTGTGAAACTAATTAGGATCCAAAACACACACAAAAGGCCGAACTGTACAAACTATGCAAATCAATAAGAAACTAAATAAATTTAATTCCATAAATCGATTAACACATTGCTACAGAATCGCATGCACAATTGAGCTCAAACATTATAGTGATTTGAAACATGGAAGAGAAAATCCTTAAAATTAAACCTCTAAAGTCGAAATTCTTAGTTTTATACACTTCCAAAAATCTAGTTCTTCTATGAATATTCGCTTTCTCGTCATTAGCTGCAACCCGCATCTTTGTGCTAATTATACACATCATCAATAAACATAGTCTATGCGGGATTTGAACCCGCATTTTGTGCTTATACACATTGCTTTTCCATTTAAGCTAATAGGCTTGAAATCCATGTATGAAACAATAATTTTAACTCTTCAGTAAGAAAAACAGTGAGTATTAACTCTTCAGCAAGTAGACAACAAATAGAAATTTGAAAACAATGAAAGCTACTATTGTTCCTGAGAGCAAGGATTCCTGTGAGTTTATGCCATCAATTGATTTTAAAGGAAAAATGATGTTGATGTCATTATAGCTGACTGCGAAATAGGGAGGGAAGGGGTGATAGACGAGGAGCATTTGAGGAACTATCCTAACTCAAGAGTGAGGGTTGAAGTTCATCTTCTAGCCTTCCAATTAGAGTAGCCAACATTGTATGTAACTAGAACATCCACTTCCGCTTTCCAAAGATTTTAAGCAAAAGATTGTAAACAAGAATCAAGAAATAAGAAATGAAGCCAATAAAATGATTTTTCAACTACTATAACTGGGACAGTAATTGAACACAATCGATCAACACCGCAGCATGAAAATTCTGATGAGACAAGCGCAAAATATCATCGAAACCAATAATCAGCACATCATCATATAGAAAACCCCTATCTAGTACCGCCATATACATATAACCCTATCTAGTACGGCCATATACATGCTGCCCTATGACAGTAACAAGGCATGTAATAGTATATAAGGAATCGAGTAAAATCAGATTGTTATGGGAAAACCCGCAGATACACTAGAAATCTAGGTCAAGGAGTAGAAAGTAGATGGAAGCTTAAAATCAATCTCAAGCAGTCCCGAATCTGAAAACCTAAACTACAAAAACATAAAGTAGAAACCGCGAGGTAAGAAACTGTGCCAACCAAGTAGTAATTTGTTTTTTGGTTCTTCAAAAATCAATTGAGGGAAACAATATACAGTATTCTAAAAAAGCAGGGGAAAGAGGAAAGAGGAGTACCCGCTGTTGTTGACTAAGTCCGATGACAGAGGTAGAGGGCAATGAGCGACGGTGATGCTTTGAATAATAGAAGGGAGGGAGTGCGGTGATGAGAAGGCCATGGAGGTTGATTTGGTGGAATCCAAGTCGATGAATGGCCAGGGTTCGACGGCTAGGGTTTTGGGAAGCCAGAAGGAGAGAGACGGAGTGATAGAAGGCGATGGCCGCAAGCGGTGGTGTTGTTGTAGCCACAAGCGGTTGTTTTGCTGTAGCCCCAAGCGGTGGTGTTGTTGTAACCTGGACAGAGAAAAGAGAATCGAAGATGACAGAGATTTTTTTGGTTAAAGATGACAGAGAGATAAAGAAAGAAGAAAGGAATGTTTTTTTTGTTAAAAGAAAGCAAAGAAAGTTATGTCTACATTCCTCAAGTAGTAAACATACACAAGGGGAACCAGTAAAGTTTCACATGAAACTACACTACACATAAAAAGTCCCTCGGTTTGGGGAGGCGAGTGGTAATTAATACAGTTATACAATTACTCAACAGTTATTTCACAATTATCGACAGTCTCGAGGGTGATGTGCGCGCAAATTGCCATATTTTCTATGCACATATAAGTCCATTTTATCATTTTTTTGCATGCATATTAGTGGGAAAACATAATATTAGTGTAGTTTATGCTTTATTGTCAAATATATGGGTCTGCACGAGTTTCTATGTGATTTCGCAAAAAACAGGGCAAAAATGGACAGATTTGGAAAAGCGGAAAAAGAACTCGAAGTCTTCTGAAAAGGTCAAAATTGACTGAAGGACCTCGACATCGAGTGCAGTAGAGAGGCAGGAATCGAGCAAAAAGAAGAACAGAGCATGTCGAGATATAAAGGTCGATGATCCGTGGTCGATATCGAGTGCCTAGATCGAGATAAATGATAGAAGTCGAGTGCCAGTCCGAGTAGAAGAAGGAGAGCTCGAGATAAGATAAAAGAGAGGTCGATATTGAGGTCTTATGGTCGATATCGATGTTGTTCAGCAGAAAAGTCCGACTCAGATTTTGATAGAACTCTATCCGAAGCTTGCACGTCTATCCTAAAGTCGAGATTTCTTATCATCAACACCAGACTACATATTTTACTAGTTTTACCATGAAGTTTTTAGTTTTTACTTTATTTAAGTTTTATCTTATAGAATAAAGATAAAGTTTCGAGTCTTTGGATAGTAAAGTTCGATATCTATATCTAGAGGCCGTTAGGGCTGAGTTTAATCATCGAAGCAATCAGTTTTACAATATAGAATGCAGAGAATTTATAGGGAGAGAGAGGAGAGCCGAGTGAAGTTGGTGGAAGCAAGAGCGGAATTGGCTTGGTTCGGTTGTAATCTTTCGTTCATAGTTCAATACAAAGTAGTTTTCTTTCAATGATGATGATGAGTTGCATAATGAGAAGCGAGTAGTCAACCCACTTCTAGGGTCGGGGTGAGCCCGACGGTAGCAATGTACGGTAAGTGCATCAAAGGTATGACTTTTATGCGATTCCGTCTTCTATCCTATGCATGATCCTTTGCGAAAGTTAGGGAGATTCATTATTTGCATTATTGAAGTGAAAGCCACTCATATTGTGAACTTGGATTGCACATGAATTGGATAGTAACTCTTAGGAACCATTCGAGAGCCTCTAATCACCTAAGTGTTGGTAACGAAAGTTATTTGACGGAAAGGCATCAAATTTCATAACTTTAGCATCATACTTGCATTGTTATCGTTGTGGTATGAAACCCCGACTTTGGAAGCTTTAAGTTTATTGAATTTCATATAAAAGTTTAAGTTTTGATTTCTCACCATCTTTCTTACCCATTCTACGCTCTTCGGACACTTTTCCGAAAATAGGTTACGCTTTGCAGTTTCTGTGACAAACATCGGAATCGGCTGTAAAGGTCGATATCGAGGTCTAACGTCGATATCGAGGTTCTTCTCGATGTCGACTTTGCTGCTTTTGTCTTCTGCAGGAACTTTGCTGGAAATCGACCAGAACTGAGGTCGATATCGACCAGACACATCGATATCGAGTGTCTTCTGAGGTCGAAAGCTTGATCGTGATTACAACAAGGGAAGCGCTGACCTACCTACTTGTGGATTCGATCCTGAATTACCCTACCACTACATCAGGAGGGATTCTTGTATTATTTGCTTGGAACAGGGAGTTAGCATAGTTAGAGTTTATATTAAATATTTGAATCTACCTCCCGTAACATCGAACAGAGGGCAGGAGTACGGCGAGATGGAAGACGCCGGTGAGGAAAACGCGGTGGTAGGGCTGCGAAAGGCGTGGGAAGGACTGGACCTTTCTGAAGCAGAGGCAGAAATAATCAAAGCAGTAGATGAAATGACAAACAACGATCAAATTAAGCTGTGTTTGATTGGCAAATTCGTGACAGACCAATCGATAAACAAGCCAGCGTTCCGGCAAATAATCCGACAAATCTGGAGGGTAAAAGAGGAATCGCTTATCCAGGATATTGGGG
The DNA here is from genome assembly GCA_963922045.1 of Persicaria maculosa. NCBI lineage: Eukaryota > Viridiplantae > Streptophyta > Magnoliopsida > Caryophyllales > Polygonaceae > Persicaria > Persicaria maculosa. The sequence continues at coordinate 47,364,089 of OY998264.1, read as the reverse complement.
AGAAAAAATTTATGTTCTAATTCTTCAACAAAGAGGATAAGAAAATGGTTCTTGATGGGTGCCCCTAGACCGTCGATGAATCGTTATTGGTGCTGATGGAAATCAAGGGCTCGGAAGGATTAGATGACATACTATTTACACACTCCCTGTTATAGGTGGTGGCTAGGAATGTGCTGGTGGGTAAGCAATCAGAGGCATCGGTGTGAGCGATAGGCGATCGGGCGGGGGAATTCATGGCATATAATCAACCAGATACTTTGGGTTTCCAAAGTCAAATGAGGATCAGAGTGCGGCTAGACCTTTCCAAACCACTGATTCATAGGGTAAAACTTGGCATGGGTGACCATTGGAAGTGGATTGACCTCCAATACGAAAGGCTTCTAACATTTTGTTTCCATTGTGGCAGAATCGGGCACATCGCCCGATTTTGCCCCAACAAAGGGGTCCAGAGGGGAATTCTGGAGGAGCACATGACCCCTGCTCAGTTTGGGCCTTGGCTGAGGGCTGAACTGAATGCAAGAGGACCACGGGTATCCGCGGAAGAGCGCGAACGCAGCAGGAAGTTAATTGAGAACTATTCTTGGCAAAAATTGAAAAGCGAAATCAATGTAACAGTAGATGAGAATGTACCAAACAAGGTGGTCGAGGGGAAGGAACAGGCAACCGGAAAGAATATAGCGAATCAGGAGAAGAGGGAGATGTCAGACACAAGCAACACACAGAATTTAACTTCGGCAAATCCGGAGGGAACTAACAATGGGGAAATCGATGAAATCATTCAGGAAGACATTATGCACTTTTTAGAAGTTGAACTGGGGCTGGATCAGGTGATGACCACTCCAAAGGAGATGGAGGTGGGGCAGGGTCCCGAGAAGATACTAAAGCATCCCACCATACTTACTAGAAAGCACAAAATGGAGGAGCGAGTGGAGAGCGTTGTTGGTAACGAGGAAGAAGAAGAACAGGTCTCAAAGAAACCTCGCAATCAAGAGAAAGAACAACCAGTTGGGGCATAAACTGGGAAAGTAGCGGGCGCTGGAGATGTCCAAGCCCATGAAGACCAATGAAAATATTAAGCTGGAACTGCCAGGGGTTGGGCAACCTCCGGTCAGTTCGTGCAATCCAGGATTGGTCCTGGAAACCTCGGCCCAACATTGTGTTTGTGATGGAAATGATGATCTTGAGAAGGGATCTCAAACCAACTATGAGGAGATGTGGTTTCACAGAGGGGATATGCTTGGACATTCAGGGGTTATTAGGGGGTTTGGGCTTCTGGTTGTAGGGACACGAACGCAGGCATCAAGTCCTTTTCAACACGACATATTTGTGCAGAGATCACTGAGGGTGATGGCTTTAAGTGGCTGGCAGTAGGAGTTTATGGATGGGCAGCAAAAGAGAGGAAACGGGAAACATGGGACCTCATGAGACAAGTCCGGAACAACCAAACCCTCCCGATTTATTTCTTCGGAGATTTCAATGATGTCTTCTTCCAGGAAGAAAAACAAGGGGGCGTCCCAAGGCCTCAGCAAGAGATGGATGCATTCCGACAAGTGGTGGAGGATTGTGGACTCATCGATCTTGGATGGAGTGGTATTAAGCTAACCTGGGAGAGGGGAAGGGAAGAATCACATGTTATAAGGGAAAGACTAGATCGTTTCCTTGCTGATGCTACATGGTATGAACACTTTCCATCGGCTCAAGCTAAAAATCTTCCGAAATATTGTTTATACCACTCCTTAATTTTGCTGGATACTGATCAGAGAAGTGCTCATAGACGGGGCAGAAACTTTAAGTTTGAAACAATGTGGCTGCAGTATGAGGCGTGTCGAAATATTATATAGAGCCAATGGAGCAATGCACAAGGAAATCCGAAGGAAAAAAATCCGGAACTGCGTAGTAGGGCTGGACGCCTGGGCACGCAGTGAATTCAGGGGGCGGAAAAAGAGAATTCGAGAACTAGAGGAAGAGCTGAGTCAGCTCCAACGGCGTCCTCCTTCTGCCGATGTGCTGAACAGAGGACGAGAAGTCATGGATTGCCTTGACACTCTTCATAAAGATGAAGAATCATTCTGGCATCTTCGGAGCCGTGAAAATGCCCTGCGAGATGGAGATAAAAATACCACATACTTTCACAGGCGAGCAAATCAAAGAAAGAAGATGAACTATATTCCATATTTGAAGGATGATAAGGGGTACGAAAGGAAGGGGGTAGTGCAGTAGAAAAGGTTTTGGTGGATTTCTTTGATAACCTCTTTTCAACTGAGGGAGTAAATCAGATAGAAGAGGCGATGGAAACAATCCCCCAGACGATCTTAGTTGTCCAAAACGCTACGTTGGATAGGATGCCGACAGTAGACGAGGTATAAAGTACTATCCATCAGATGCACCCGTCAAAGGCTCCGGGACCGGATGGAATGCTGATGTGCACGCAAATTGCCATATTTTCTATGCATATTTATGTCTATTTTGTCGATATTTGCATGCATATTGGTTGGGAAATCATAAGATTAGTGTAGTTTATGCTTATTTGCAAAATATAGAGGTCTACACAAGTTTTTATGTCATTTTGCAGAAATCGAGACAAATTTGGATCAATTTGGACAAGTGAAGAAGAGCGGAAAAAGAACTCGAAGTCTAATGAGGAGTCGAAATTGACCAAAAGACTCGACATCGAGTGAAAACAGAGTACCAGAAATCGAGCAGAGGAAGAACAGAGCATGTCGACAGAGAGAGGTCGATATCGATGTCCCGTGGTCGATATCGAGTGGCCTGAATTGAGTGAAAAGATAGAATCCGAGTGCCAATCCGAGGTCGAGTATAATTGCTCGAAATAGAGAAAAGAAGAGGTCGATATCGAGGTCCCTTGGTCGATATCAACTGCTGCTGCAGACAGATCTGATGCTGTTTTTGATAGAATTCTATCCGAAGCGTTCACGTTTATCCTAAAGTCGAGATCTTCTATCATAGAACATCAGACTTGTTATCCCTTATGTTTAATGTGATATTTATCTAAGGAGTTTTAGTTTTTTACTTTATTTAAGTTTTATCTTAGGAATAAAGATAGAGTTTCTTATACTTGGATAGCGAGGTGAGAGATCTATAATTAGAGACCATTAGGGCTGAGTTAGAATCATTCAAGTTCAGTCGTTCAAACACATTCATACGCAGAGAATAGGTAGAGAGAGAGCCGAGTGAGTTGGAGGGAAGCGAGAGCGGAGATTTGGCTTTGTTTGGTTGTACTCTTTCTTTTGCAAAGTTTAATCAAAATAGTTTCTTTTCAACAATGATGAGTTCAAAGATGATGAAGCGTGAGTAGTTCACTCACTTCTAGGGTCGGGGTGAGCCCGAAAATAGACATGTAAGTTTTTGCATCAAAGGTATGATTTTTATGCGATTCCGTCTTCTATCCTATGCATGATCCTTTGCGAAAGTTGAGGAGATTCATTATTTGCATTACTGAAGCGAAAGCCAATCATACAGTGAATTTGGATTTGTCATGAAATTGGATAGTAACTCTTAGGTTTTATGCGAGAGCCTCTAATCACCTAACTGTTGGTAACGAAAGTTATTTGACGGAAAGCCATCATCTTTCATGAATTTGGCATAATACTTGCATGGTTATTGTTGTGGCATGAATCCCCCACCTTGGAAGCTTTTAGTTTATTGAAGTTTACAAATCTGTGTTTTTATTCTGTCCACCCTTCCACAATCATTCTTACGTTCTTCGGACATCTTTTCCGACGCAAATAGGTTACTTTATAGTTTCTGTTGAAGACTCAATTTCGACTGCAGAGGTCGATATTGAGTGCTGACATCGATATCGAGTACCCAACTCGACGTCAACTTTGCTTCTGTCTTCTGCAGGAAACTTTGCTGGAAATCGACCAGAACTAAGATCGATATCGACTGCACTACTCAATATCGAGTGGTCTTCTGGAGTCAAAACTTGATCGTGTTTGCAAGCTTAGGAAGCGCTAACATACCTCCTCGTGGATTCGATCATGAATTACCCTACCACTACATTGGGAGGGATTCTTGAATATTATTTGCTTGGACAAGGAAGTCGATCTAGTGTGATATTTTATTTGAGTATTATATTTAGCGCATCCCTCCCCCTACGAACAAATGCACGCCGTATTTTTTCAGAAGTTTTGGGATGTGATTGGAAAAGATGTTATGGTATTCAAGCATGGTGGGGTGAAAACGCAGATTTGGGGGGGGGGATAAATGAGATGGTTATAACATTGATTCCTAAAGTGGCACAGCTAAAGAAAGCATCCGAGTTCAGGCCAATAAGCCTATTCAATGTTATATATAAAATCATCTCCAAGCTTATGGAAAACCGCTTAAAGCCACTGCTGCCAATGGTGATATCTCTTGAACAGAGCGCTTTTGTGGCTAGAAGAAACATCTCGGATAATGCCATCATTGCACTGAAGGTGTTTCATCACTTGAAGGGGATGAGAACTGATCAGAAGGGATGGTTTTCCCTGAAGACTGACATGAGTAAGGCATACGACCGCGTCGAATGGAGCTTTCTTGAGCATGTAATGAAGAAGATGGGGTTTTTGGAGGCTTGGTGTGCGAGGATAATGAAGTGTGTTTCCAGTGTATCGTTCTCCTTTAAGTTCAATGGGCAAGTATGTGGTCATGTGGTGCCGACACGGGGTCTTCGTCAGGGTGACCCGATTTCACCTTACTTGTTTATTTTATGCGCTGAAATATTCTCGGCTCTCATCAAGAACAGGGTGGAGGAGGGTCGAATTCATGGTATTCAGGTCAGTAGGACGGCACCTAAGATCAGCCATTTGTTCTTCACAGATGATAGTTTGCTTTTTGTGAGAGCCACTCCACAGGAATGCTCACAGGTAGCCGGGGTTATACGGCTGTACGAGAGGGCATTTGGACAGAAAGTGAATTGGAAAAAGTCGGAAGTGACTTTCAGCAGGAATTTGAGCTATCAGCGGAGGGTAGTGATTGCTGGTCTAATGGGTGTTCACATGGTAGACCACCACTCGAGGTATTTAGGACTACCTACGGTGATCGGAAGATCCAGAAAGGCTATGTTTGAACTGATAAAAGAGAGGATATGGCGTAAAATTCAGGGGTGGAAGGAGAAAGCTTTATCTCATGCGGGTAAGGAACTCATCATCAAAGCGGTGCTACAGAGTATCCTAACTTATGTGATGGGAATATTTCGCTTTCCGGATGGATTGATCGCCGAGATTCATAGTATGTTAGCTCGATATTGGTGGGGATCATCGGTAAAGAACCGCCGAATACATTAGTGCCAATGGGAAATGTTGTGTGCTCCAAAACAGATGGGGGAAAGGGGTTTAGAAACCTTAAGATATTCAATGATGCACTCTTGGTGAAGCAGGGCTGGAGGGTGGTGCAAGAACCTCGGTCTTTATATGCGAGAGTCCTCTAGGCAAGGTATTTCAACGCTGGATTGTTCCTGGAGTCGGGCTTGGGATACAATCCTAGTTACTCATGGAGGAGCATATGGGGGCGAAGTCGCTGTTTCTTGAGGGACTAGGTTGGCGTGTGGGAGCGGACGAGAGCATTGATGTATGGCCTGATTGACCATGAGAGGGGGACCTGGAGAATTGTTGTCCTCCAAGAGAATTTCATAGAGTCCGACATCGAGTGTATTTTGGCAATCCCGTTTAGCGCTCGAAGACCCAATGACTCTTGGATTTGGTGCCCGAATAAGGACGGTAATTTCACCGTTAAGTCGGCGTATTGGTTGGGGCGGTGTGGTCACGAAGAGAGCTGGTTTCAACGCCTAAAGGGGTATCGGACCAAGCTTGGGGGTGGGTCTGGAAGCTGAGAGCCCCTCCGAAACTCCTTCTATTCGCTTGGTGGGCCTTACAAGGGGCGCTTGTTGTTCGATCAAACCTTGTGAGGAGGCACGTAATGGAGTCGGCTACATGTAGTATGTGTGGAACCGAAGATGAGACCATTATCCATGCATTACTAGATTGTGAATCTATTAATTTTGCTTGGGTGGCATCTCCAGTCGGCAGTAGCATTCGGGGAATGCAAAGAGTGTCTCTGCTGCAATTAATCTTTGATGTTTATGATACTGAAGGGGGCGGGAGGGCTGTTAGAGTTTTTCACAAATGCGTGGATAGCACATCAGACCACAACGCAACCTAGTCACCAGCGCAAACTCCTTGATTGAGAAGTATGTACCATGTCTCCAATTTCTTCTCCATCACAAGTTGTCGTTGTAAAACGTAATGCACTAGTTATAATGAGAATTATACTCGGTTTTCCAACTCCACAAGCCCCCAAAGTTGGCTTCCCTACAACTTCTCCCAATCAAGCGGGTCGTTCCAGTCGTCGATGTTCGGTAGAATCGACACTCTTGCATATTTGAATATGTTTGTGTTTTATGCGTATTTTTTAGCTATTTGAATATGTTTGTGTTTTTTCTTACACCTAAAATTATTTTTTATTTGGTCCAATAAATTTGTATGTTTTGAATATGTTGTTTATTTTGGATTGTTCTATATACACCCGTAACAGGTGCTATATGCACTACATGATCCGTCCGTTGAAAATTTAAAAAAATACACAGACGAATCCTAGATCTGTCCGTTATAAAATAAAAATAAAAAAAACTACATAGATCCGTCCTCATAAATTACAAAGCAAAAAAAAAGGAGAGACACTAAGAAAAAAACAAAGACTGAGAGATAGAAAAAACCGCTTTTGGTTTGCCGCAGACACTTCTCTTTTTTTTTTGCTTTTGTAATTTACTTCCTCCGTTTAGTTTTAAGCGACTTTTTCAAATCAAGCATTTAGTTTTAGAATAATAAAAACCATATTAAATATTAATTTTTGAATATATTTTTTAATAATAGTATACTTATCATCAATAAGTATGGGATTATTAAAAAAATTATTTAAAAAATTAATATTTTCAAAATAAATGTCGCTTGACTTTTTGCACGTTTTTTAAGGAGGTAAAATCTCTATAAAATATTTTTTTTAATTAATTTTTTTTACAAATTGATACTCCCTCCGTTCGGAAATAAATGATGTTTAACTTTTATGCACGTGTTTTTAGGAGCTAAAAACTATATAAAATCTTGTTTATTTTAATTAATTTTTTCATAGTTTAATATCTATTAGTAATAAGTATTAAATTGTGAAAAAAATTAATTAAAATAAATAAGATTTTATATAGTTTTAAACTCCTAAAACTATGTGCACAAAAGTCAAACATCATTTATTTCCGAACGGAGGGAGTATTTATTAGTAATAAGTATCAATTTGCATAAAAATTGATTAAAAAAATAATATATTATAGAGATTTTACCTCTTTAAAAAACGTGTAAAAAGTTAAACGACATTTATTTTAAAACGGATGTAGTAAAAAGTTATTTAAATGTAAACGCATGGAGTATTAGGATAGATCTAGAATCCGTCCATATCTATATACTATATTAAAAGAGAAGCATTTATGTCACATGTCCTCTCCATGTTCAAAGTTAATTTTTGGAAATTTATTTACATAATATCATTTATTATGACAACTATATTTTCTAATATTATTTTTTGTGGAAAATTTTCTAATATTAATTACCCAATATTATTTGATGTTATATTTTTTAACCAATGGGATTAATTCAAAACTTTTATCTTTCACTATTTATTATTTAATTTTCTCTTTATCTCTTTAACCCATTTGTATTTTTTCGATTATTTTTAACACACATTTACTAATCAATGGGCTTAATTCAAAATATTGTATTAAATTTAATGTCTATGATTAATCGATATCTAAATATTATTTATAAAAAAACCGCATCATGACGCGGGCATCATATTATTATATTTTTTATAATAAAAAAAAACTCACAACTGCCGGATTTAGTTAGGATCCGTCTTAAATAGCCACCCCGTTTAGTTTCCTTGGAGATCACAGTAGAAGAGGTTCAATCGCTACTGTCCGGTTTTTGGATCAGCTAATAGGTAGCCTATAGCGTGTCTTGCCACGTGGCAAAATATAAAGTCTTTGAATCTACTGCCCCTCCCACAAAAAATGCTACACGTGTCCAGAGATCAGGAAAAAGGCAACCGGCAACCGGAACTCCCTTAAAGATAACACCACGTCATCAATGGTCCCCACCAAAAATTGCACCGGGTCACGCTTTTTCCAACCGATCCAACTCGCTCTGCCCCGAGTTTGTGGCCGAGACTGAAGAGATCTCTCTCGTCCCCGGTATTTTAATATACGGAAATTATATACTCGTAGTAGTATTTCCAAAAAAAAATACTCCAGTGTATGAAAAAGTGCAAAGCTGTGCTACCCGTACAGAACAACATCCACTAAGATCTCGCCACCTGGCACCACCCAACGCTCACCTGTTGTCTCTTTCTCGAATTTTCCACAGCTGCCTCAAAATTGCACTTCTTTCATAATTTCCTACGGAGTATTTTTTTACCAAAATAAGTAAAAATATATTTAAAGCGAAAAATAGTGGCTGAGATTTCATCTCACAATCTCATGGCTTCGATTGCTTCTTCTCCCCCAACCAATCTCTGAAAGCTGTCTCTCTCCCCTTCGCTCTGCTCCGCTGTTTCGCTGTCTAGTTTTCTCGATTTTGCTTGGCGAGGAACAAGCTGTTTGCGATCCCCCCCCCCCTCCCTCCCCTTTGTTGCTAGGTGGAAGAACTGAAGCAGCCTATGTTTTAGTAAATGGACGCTTATTCGTCTGCAGAAGATTTCGATTTAGCTGTAAAGGTGGTTTTGATTTACTGATTTCTGTTTTTGAAAAGGCTAATCGTGATTTTCAATTTCGAGATCTAGATCTTCCATTGATGATAAGACAGTTTTTTGTTCAAGTGTAGACGAGGAAACCTTACACGATTACAAAGCCGCGTGAGAGATGGACGGAAGAGGAGCACGGCCGTTTTCTGGAAGCTCTGAAGCTTCATGGCCGAGCCTGGCAACGAATCGAAGGTTTGATGTCATCAATTGCAATAATATCTGCTATAGAATTGAATTGAATTGAATTTAAATGGATGATGATGGTACGTCACTTATGATGATTCTATTGTTTGGCTTTCGAATTGTAGCAATTCAGTTGTAAATTAGCCTGGAAAACGGATGCCCTGTGCAAATTTACTGCTATTTGTTCTTACTTGGAAGAGCTGTCCCTTCTCTTCTGTTCCCTGTTTCTTGTTTGGAAATTTGTAGAACATATCGGAACAAAGACTGCTGTCCAGATAAGAAGTCATGCACAGAAGTTTTTCTCCAAGGTCCATCAGTATCTTTCATCTCATGTCCTTACATCTTATAAATCTGCCTATTAAGTATTAACTGCTTAAGTCTATCATCTTATTTCTGTCTGCTATCCCTTCATCTTTCGCTGTGTCTTCGCCAATATGCCCTTCAACCTTTCAGATTTCTCATAAATCATATATCTCCTCTCCTCTCTACGACTTTTTCTGGCCCGAATTAGATATGCCAATTCTTCCCCTTAACAAGGAAGTTTCTCCTGCTATAGTTGTTGCCTGACATGTGGGCATTAATCAAAACAAATAAAAATGCAGCTTCTTGAAATATAATTGCATTTTATATAAAGAGATCCATCATTTGATCAAAATGTTGACCTGTTGAGTCCAATCAGCTGCCTGATAATATCTGTGCTTGCTCTCATGACCCTCAGCTTGAACTAAATATGCAAGCACTAGCCACTTTCTGCCAAGTTCCACAAATTTATCAGAGATCCAATACAGTAAGAAATACTTAGGGGCCTGAGAAATACTCTGTGCAAAGATTTTGAACTTTTGAAAATTCGATAACCATCGGTCTACTAGTTTACAGCATTGCTCTGTGACAAGAATGAAGTGAAGAACATGTAGAAGCTATGCGAGATTCAGTTGTATAGAAAAGGGAAGGAAGGATGTAATATTTATTCCTACACATCGCCATTGAGTCTTTTCACCTCTTTAACTAATAATTTTCTCAAGAGTTCTGTTAATGAAGTCTAACAACTCCTGCAATAATTGATGGAAAGGCCCTTTGATAGAGATGTTCATGTGTTGTTTGCAATTCTTGGTATTCCCTTTCTATGTAATCTCAGTCTTCATGAAGGGACTTTCTGGTGGGGATGCACCATACATGATAATACCCTCCTCAATGGCCAAGGATACATGTAGCCATGACCTCTTTATCTTTTTACATTCCACTCACTCAGTTGCCACTATTATGTCAAAAGGGTTTAGGATCAAATTTGTTAACTTGTTTCACTAGAAGTCCTCTTTCTATTATATATGAAAGGATTTTATATGTAATAAATGAATGCTATTCTTCATTTGAATTTACTTTTCTTGAGTAGAGAACCTGTAATTTTTAGAATGAAATGCTCACTGCAACGCAAATATATCTGTCCCTACTTGAAATTTCTGCTAAACTAGTTCAAATGTGCGCTTGCATTTTCAGTTGGAAAAGGAGGCACTTGCTAAAGGTGTTCCTGTTGGACAAGCTATTGATATTGCAATTCCACCTCCACGTCCTAAAAGGAAGCCAAACAATCCATATCCTCGAAAGACTTGTGCTATAAGTGCTCCAACTACCCAGCTTCGAGTGAAGGATGGAACCTCTGGTTGTTCAGTTCCAAAAGATGCTCTTAACTTGGAAATAGAGCCGCTACCTGAGGTAGGTTTTCCGAGTTTATTACTATAACCTTAATTCCAAACAATTCTAGTTGGATTATATTTCATATGTCTGTTGCTAGAAATCTGTTGGAGATCGAGGGACAGAAGAAAAAAATGACACTATAAATACAAATTGCTCCAAGTTCAGAAGTGATCAAGAAAAACCTTCCACCTTTGCATCAGCGTCAAACAAAATCACTGTGCCAAAGGCCGATGGTAATGATTCTTACATTTGTATGGAGTTTGTGCCTCCGGAAAATCATGCGGTCGACGACAAATCCAGTGAATCTCACATCACTGATGGACCCAACAGAAGTTATAAATCCAGTGAAGGTGTTGCAATGGACACACTAGAAAATAATGAAACAGGTGATACTTAGATGCTAATGCAGTCATCAAACTGGTTGGGTGTATCCTGAAAAATATTACCTGATAATGTCTCTATTGATTGCCAGAAAATGTGAGATCAAGTAGTCAAGATGCTAAAGAGTTTCCCCGCCAAGTTCCTCTTCACATTCTTGGTGGAAATGCGAGATCAAGTAGTCAAGCCCTTTCTTCTGATATATCGTATCAAGACTCTGCGTATCAGCAGATAAAGATTAATGCTGAGCCTGCTTTATTCACAAACGCAGTAGTTTCACCAGCCACAGAAAACCTAGCAAACGCATCAGGGGCTGCCAACTTTCAAAGCTTTCACCCTCCTTTCCACCCGTTCCATGGAACCCAAGAAGACTATGCTGCACTCCTTCAAATGTCCTCCGCGTTTTCCAGCCTTCTTGTCTCTACTCTTCTACAGAACCCACCAGCTCATGCTGCTGCCAGTTTCGCTGCTTCCTTCTGGCCCTCCCCGAATATTGAGGCTTCAACACAGTCACATCATGGTGCTACAGGAGGATTCTCACCGAGACCTATTAATGCACTGGCTCCCAGCATGGCAGCTGTTGCTGCAGCCACTGTGGCAGCAGCCACAGCATGGTGGGCAGCACACGGAATTATTCCTCTATGTGTTCCTTATCCTGCTGGTTTTAACTGCCCTCCTGCAATCAATGATGCTACCGCTCCTGAAAATACGAGTCAGCTTGCACCAGAAAGCAAAGAAAAAGAAGTAAATGACAATATCCAAAGTTGTTCCTCACTAGGGAAGCAACTGAATCACGAGTCTCCAACAATGTCATCATCGAATTCAGGTGCTGATTTTGGCCCAAAGGAGGACAATGTATTATCAGCTGATAATGAGAAGAACAATACAGCGGTGGTGGAGCTTAAAGATTCAAGCAAGAGCAAGAATAGAAAACGGATGGACCGTTCCTCTTGTGGTTCTAACTCAAGCAGTGACTTAGACACCGTTGCATTAGAGAAGCATGACAATAATAACGAAGAAACTAAAGAAGCTGATGCTATTCAAACAGCAAATGACTCTTCAAGTCGCCGCAGTAAAAACTCAAGCAGCTATTATGATTCTTGGAAGGAGGTTTCTGAAGAGGTAAACTGGACTAGTTTCCTTGAGTCAAAAGTCACTAGCGTCTTGCCAATACTTGAAAAGTTTTTGTTTTTTATATCAGTATTCGGAAGTTCATCTTTCTTACATTTTATAGTCGATTATGGCAGGGACGAATGACTTTTCAGGCCCTTTTCCTAAGGGAGGTCTTGCCCCAGAGCTTTTCGCCTCCACAAGATGGAACAAACAAGCCAGAGCAGGAGCATAATGAGAAGATAGATGACGTAGGAAGCAGGCTGAATGCAGCAGAGGAGATGAATGAAAATGCCTCACAGATAGACCTAAACAGAAACACCATAGAGTTGAGTTCCAACCATCATGAACCAGACCAGAACAGATTGGCAGAGAATATACATGTAAAAGAAAGGCTTGTAACAATTGGGCTTGCCCAGGGGAACCGGAAAGCCGAAAGAACAGGCTTCAAACCTTACAAGAGATGCTCTATGGAGGCCAGAGAAAGCCGAGTGTCAAACACCGGCTACCAAGACCAAGAGAAAGGCCCCAAACGTTTGCGCGTGGGAGAAGAAGCTCCAAGCTGAAATTCGACAATGGTGCACTCAAGCGCGTGTGTATGAATTCTTCCTCTGCTACTGCTGTCCTCTCGGTTAGCTTCGTCTAAGATCGCCTTGTCTTCACGAGAATTTTCATGGTGTGTGTACCATTATATTCCTCCATAGATACTTGCTACTTCTTCTTAAATTGCTTAAGAACTGTGTATCCTTTATAATCCTGCTTGGACAGATTTCTAATCTCACCTCAAAAATAAGTCTCATTGAGGTTTTCTTCAATCTTTTATATGGTTTATAAATACTGATGCATCCTTGCCTTGCTTTCATTGTGTCCATGCTCAAATATTATGGATGGCAGGTACGCAATAATTTAGGAATGGCAACGGGCATGTTTGAGACAGAGTTACAACTATCAAGTCTTTTGGAACAAAACGATACGAGATATTCAGAACAATTTCACCACTGCAGATTTGCCATAATAGGCTCTCCTGGTGCGAAAACTACTACCCAGAAGCTTGTAGGCTCCTGCTCAAACGTTCAATAGCAAAAACGCTGAAGTACAAAGTTTGAATGGCCAAAGTTATGTACACTAGCAAGAATATATTTATAAGGCTAGTTCAGTGGTTTCCCATCATCAGGCTAAGGCTAACCGAAAAACTAAAATGATTCATTTGTAGACAAAAGCTGATGGGTGAAAATACCCTTGATTCGAACATGACTCAACGCCCTAATGTCACGAGTGATTAAGACACTACCTTTTTTTTTATGAATGGCTGTACAGTCGGTGAAGGTTGTATTTACTTGGTGGTGGTGGTGCCAGAAGGTTGTTCAGAATAGTGTTGCTGCATTGCTCTCAACCGGTTCCTGTGAGATTCCAAGCATCTTATATAATTCAGGATACGCATCTTGTCTTCGGAATGCAGGGAAAATGGTGGCTTCAGAGGCAGCAGCGATGCTTCTGAAACAATGAATGACAGCAAACAGATAGCTTTAGAGTAAGACGTTGCAGCTCCATCCTGGTTCTCCATTAGCTCCTCCACCTGAAAAGAACAATTTACATACTAATTGCAAAAAAGTGCGAGATAGGAAACAAATCTAGTATATGGAAGGATGTTACTCACAGCACCACATCTCCCAGAGACGAGGGCTGCTTCATATATCAGGTCTCTAGCATTTGGCACCAAAGCAGTCCCTACCAGAGAGGCCTTACCGTGAGTTGCACAAACAATGGAATCAAGCTGAATCGAACAAAATTAGTTCCATGTAAATCAATGATAACAGTCCTCACCATCTGTCTCCTGAAAGTCCTTAGCTAACTTCTCTGCGTGTTTACAGGCATCGATAAACCCATTTTCAGCCCACACAAGGCAAGCTGAAGGTTTTGAGAAGTCAAAAGTCTCCCTAGTGCTTGAGCATGAGCCTGCACCTGGTGGATTAACCGTCTCTCCAGTAAATGGTGAAGAGGATGCCAACCAAGACCTTGAAATTCGAAGAATTTCTTCCCAAATAGCTAAAATTGCCAACTCCATTGAAAACGATTCCAGAAGTAACCCTGTGTTAAGCTGCAAAAGATAGTTTTCAGCAGTTCAGCTTATCATGGTAAAGTTCACCAAGACAACAGAAGTCGGATTGACTGCAAAGACACCAGACTATTATGAGAACCTAACAATTCTTCTAGTCTCTGAACTGCATTACAAGCACTTACTTGCAAACTACTTTTCCTCCTTTTAACAAAGTTCATAGATGATGCACTGCGCAAGATATCATATCTTGGTTACAATTGCAATTTTCATCGTTGCACATTAGCATTTGTCTCGTGACAATTTTCTAACCTTTGTTTAAGGTTGCAAATTTGAACACGTCTTATGAAAAGCTTAACAAAACTGATATAAAATTCGTCTTATGGAAAAAGCGTCGCAAAATTGACCCTTCAGTCGTCGTTGGACGTCTTAAAACAAAACAAAACAAAAGTTAGAAAGATCCCTGAAGATTCAGGATCAAATATGCAATTTAACAGCTTGTTCATGGATATTGATGCAAAGGATCTATTCGCAACATTTTGGATAACTTTGGGACAATATAATGATTAGGGAACCCCAAAGACGATCCCTGAAGGGTGAGAACCGAACATATAACTTTAAACCCTTTTTCTCTATGTAGGCAACACCCATCTCCCTACCATGTAGGAGAAGAAACTCACCTTATCTTGTGCAAGAATGGAGAGGGCCCGAGCATACTGGTTTAACAACCGCAACCTAGTTGAATAATGTGTAGCACCCGTCCCCTGTCCTTCCAGTAATACATTGGATGTAGTGCTCAAAGTCTTGCCCATACCACCAGTGGAACTTGTAGCAACGTCTTTCATTTGGGACATTGCAGGGGCATTCATCTCAGGTTTTATACTACAAGCTCTACCAACAGAACTATCAATCAGAGTTTTCTCAAGAGAAGATGTGAGAGACTCCATAGAAGCAAAATGGGAATTAATTAGAACATATTCCTTTTCAATCGACTCAATTGAATCTGCAACTGGAAAATAAGCTCAAATTAACACAATAGGAAAAAAAAAAGAATCTCTAAATTTAGGTCTTTTTCTCTTCAAATCTTCTGAGCATTTAAAACTGACCTTTATACTGATATGACATGTGTGGGTCATCACTGTTACTGCAACGTTTGGAACCGCTGTCAACCATGGTCCTAGATGCACTGCTATGATTCTTCAAGAGATTCAAGTTTTTCTCATCATTAGGAGATACAAGGTTTTGCCACATCGCATTATCCCTCAGGCTTTCAGTTCTTTCAGCCGGAACTTCGCCTCTAGAAACAGGAAGAATCCGTTCGGTCTCTTCCATCACACTGCATATCATGGCATAAAATAAATAAAAAACACCAACAGCAACTTTGCCGGGTTTTCAACTAGTTCATGATATATATCACGTCTTTCAAATCCGAGAAAGGATGAAATGATAAGAGATGATGGGCAAAACTACAACATAATCACGGTTTTCAGATAATAAAAGTTTAGAATATTACCTAGGCTCCACAAGAAATTTGTGGTTAAAGAACTCCTCAAATGTCAACCTTTCAACTGCAGACAAAAGG
This sequence comes from Persicaria maculosa, assembly GCA_963922045.1. NCBI lineage: Eukaryota > Viridiplantae > Streptophyta > Magnoliopsida > Caryophyllales > Polygonaceae > Persicaria > Persicaria maculosa. Next base: position 47,348,304 of record OY998264.1, on the reverse strand, counting down.
CATAATGATTGTTATAAAGTATCCCTTCTTGGTTTCTTGCACTTCATGAAGATGAAATGATTTCTAATTCTCATGGAAAAATACGGGAAAAATGTTTAGCTTTTGGTTCTTCCAATGTCCTTTGACAACTTACATATTACAGTACATGCATAAGAATTACATCAGCAGCAATAATGATGTAATACAGAACCAAGTTTCCCCATAATGCACATCAGTGACAATGATGTTGAGCCTAAAGTATTTAGCTTTTCAGTATCAGTTAATGCACCATATACCTGGATTTCGACGCAAAAGTCTCTTGCATAGCTCCAGACAATCAGGATGAAGGGCTTGCAGGGCAGCCGGAGGAAACTTTGGCTCTGAGGACGACAAAATATTTTGAAACAGCTGTGAACAGAAAGAATACCAAAAAAAAACAATTCAAGAAAATATGAGAAGAGCTTAAAAAATGACCATAAGCCCCACTAGAAGCTATACAGTCATTACTTAAATGAGCGAAGAAAATATTTCGGATTGGGGAAAGCTGATGTATTTTTCAACAACCTCATGCTGGCTGTTGCCACCATATGGAGGTCTTCCTGTCAATAGCTGAAACAATATTGCCCCGACACTCCACAAGTCAGCCTGCAACACACAATTCACTTGCATAAAAACATGTATAAAATCACATGCCTCAAGATTACAGTAGGATTGAAAATTCTGGACCTTTGCATCATATTTCTGGTTCTGAATTATCTCTGGAGCCATATATAAGGGTGAACCACAAAGGGTATCTGCCAAGTCCTGAGGTGTCAAGTATCTAGAAGAACAGTAATAAATGAGCAATGTTAAGTAGTGGAAAGGCAGATGTACAACAAATAATACTTTTACATTTTATCTCTAAAGGAAAATATAATTTCTACTGAAGTTCAACTTCCACTATAGTAGAAAAACAACTAGATTAACAGGGAAAACATTGTTTTTAGCAGTTCTTCTTACCACTTAAAAATCCAATACGGTCTTATACAGCCACAGGGGCAACCAAACGAACATAAACATTCATTGAAATGGTACAAAACATTGCATGCATCTTATCTCCTTTTCAGATGGCCAATTAGGGAATAAAGAAAGCATGGTTGAAGTTTATTTTTTGTTTCATCAACTGACCCTTTTATTATATTCATAATTGTAATACCATTCCTTAATATAGCTACAAAATGATCAAATAAATTCAAATCACTGGTCACACTTTCCAATTCCTATAAAGCAAGAAACTAATAAAACTACACTTCCCACAGACAGAATATCCCAAAATCCTCACCTGGCGAACCCAAAGTCACCAATCTTCAATGATGGAGTCACTTCCTTACTTGATAAAAGAAGGTTCTGCGATACAGTTCATATCCACTTAAAGAATGTATTCAGAATGCTATATGTTATCTTCAATGAACTAGTTCCGAATATTTACATTGCAATTTAACACACCTATAGTCTGTAATTAAACTGTAAGAAAAAGATGTGGCCAAGAACATTGGACCTTCATCTAAAGCGAATGAAACTCGTGTATCTATATAATCAATGAACTATTTCCAAATATTTACATTGCAATTTAACACACCTATAGTCTGCATGACATGGACTGTATCCTAAACATGGACTAAAACAATGCCTGGATGGTCAGATTTTAGAGTACAGATAAGAAGAAATACCTGTGGCTTTAAATCTCTATGAATGAGATTATTCGCACGCAGCACTTGTAGCCCAGCAGCTGAACAAGAAAAAACCCACAGTTTCAAGATAATAAAGCTTTTTTTTTCTCACAAACATCCTTATATTAAGGACTAAATCATAAATACTGCAGCTAATCTGTTTCTACCAAATAGGGTATGTTGTAAAGATCTTTACAACTTTACCACCTCAATAAACCAGAAACATTAAGTAGTGATGCACATATCCATTCATCACAATTTTATTTCACGATACTATATTTTGTTGGTACATTGGGGTTTTTAGTGCTTTGAGGCGTGAAAAAGATCACTTTCTTTTAAGTGATATTTGTCCCCACTAGTTGTTGTTGGGTTACAGAGAAACTCACTCCTAAGGATACAACAAAGCCCTAAAACAATTAGAAAGCAAATCTGAATTGTTTTCTTCAAGTTGTCAGTAAAAGAGATTGAGTTGGAGTATTTATAAGAGAGGGAAATAACCACCAAACTGCAATTAATAGGCCGTTAATGTAGTTATGGCAGTTGGCGGGTGCCATCTGTCCACACCACATAATTTCCGAAACTGAAAAACATAAATCCCTCTTCTAATCCTTGTGGAAAATTAATTAATTATTAGTCTAATATAAAGAATTTCCAACAATTCCCCACTAAGTCTGTGATATTAGACTTTACTCACATAATGCTATACATAATAAAAGTGTTTTTCAACTTAAACTTTTACTTAGTATCATCTCATCGAAATGCTAACAAAATCAATGGTGGTTAATTCCCTAAACCAAGATTCTTAGGCCAACATCGGATGAAATATACATATAACATTACTACTCCTTCACAACTCTTGGTAAAATTTCTTGCCTTGAGTTTCACCTTAGTTTTCATAAACAATTTATGAAAGTAAACACATTTTCGCTCAGAGTAACTCCCCTCTCTATTGTTTACATAGGTAAGATTCATGGATCAACATCTATGATGTCACGAAGAATCTTATTAACAATATCATATATTCAGCCTCCTTTCCTCCACTTAGTGCGATAATCAAGCCACTTATCTACAACTTGTTATTACCCATTAAACTCTTTATCCAGTTGTGACAGAAAAAAGTTGGGTTCCCACTGAGGTGACTTTAGTGTAATCTTAAACCCATTGCAGTTGAGGTGTTTCTCACCACTTCTCTAGAGAGTGCTTTTGAAAACGGATCCGCTAAGTTCACCTGACATAAGCATGTCTTAGACTTATATGTCTAGATTTTCCATTGTAAATTTTATTATAAGCTCTAGACATAGTTGCCGCACTATCACAAAATACAGAAATGGCTGGCATTGGTTGTGGCCACAACTTAATATCCAAAAGAAATTTTCACAGCCATTCTGCTTCCTTTCCCGTTGCAGACAGCGTTTACAAACTCATATTCCATTGTGGAATGAGTTATACAAGTCTGCTTCTATGAAGACCAAGATATTGCTCCTCCACCTAGGGTAAACACCCATCCACTTGTAGACTTGTTTTTATCTGCACTAGATATCCAACTAACATCGCTATATCCTTCTAAAACTGCAGGAAAGCTACTCTAACATAGCTTAAGATCAATTGTTCTTTTCAAATAACCAAGAACTCTAGTTATAGCTTTCCAATGTTCAATTCCAGGATTACTTGTATATCTATAAAGTTTGCACACCGCAAATGCAATGTCCGGTCTTGTACTATGCATTGCATACATTAGACTACCGATTGTACTTGTGTATTCAATCTTACCGATTGTACTTGCGTATTCAATCTTGTACTATGCATTGCATACATTAGACTACCAATTCCAGGATTACTTGATGCATTAGGGTTAATGCTTTTGCATGTGATCTTGCCTCCATTACGAATATCACTTAAAAATTATTGGTACATTGGGTCTTAGTGCTTTGAGGCGTGAAAAAGATCAGTTACTTTTAAGTGATATTTATCACTCCTAAGGATACAACAAAGCCCTAAAACAATCAGACAACAAATATGAATTGTTTTCTTCAAGTTATCGGTAAAAGAGATTCAGTTAGAGTATTTATACGAGAGAGAAATAACCACCAAACTGCAGTTAATAGGCAGTTAATGTAGTTATGGCAGTTGGCGGGAAAGTAACCAACTGACAAATCTGAACCACATATTAGTAACAGCCCTTATGCCATCTGTCCACACTACATAATTTCCAAAACTGAAAAACATAAATCCCTCTTCTAATCCTTGTGGAAAATCTATATCTATATAAACTCTTAATTTAGAAGAGTTTAGGATGATATGTCAATCTTAGAGGCATTTTAGGAGTTTTAACCAATCATATTTTTTTCCATTTTTCTTTGATTTTCTTTAATTCTCTTTTTTTTCTTCTTTATTCCTTTAATTCTCTTTTTTTCTTTAATTTTAATAACTATTGGGCTTAATTCAAAACATTGAATTCAATCTAATATAACCATTGGGCTTAATTCAAATTTATTTACTAACTGTTGAGCTTAATTCAAAACATTGAATATAACTATTGATTATGACATATCACATTTAAACAATGTTATAATAATATTGATATTATTATTCCTGAGTAATTTAAAATATCTATATTTATGTATTATACTTTACATAAGATTTTTAAAAAATAATTTTTTGAGATAATTGTAAGATACATTTGTTGTAAAGTTTTTTTTTATGATTTTTATCTTAACATTTATTAATATTTTTATATATAATATTTTAGTTTAAAAAAAACGCGTCATGGCGCGGGAATCATACTAGTTAATTAATTATTAGTCTAATATAAAGACTTTCCAACATATTCAGCACAACAACACTTTCACTATATGGTATAACTCAGGTGTATACGAAACCCCACCACCTATCTTCCAAAGAACACCTATCATAAAAAGCTTTTTGAAATACTCGATTCTCAATGGAACAGCACTACATTGAACATCAAAGCAGGTCAAAATCATCACAAAACTATCATAATTTAAAGCTAAAGCGGATAAAACCCACAATCAAATCCACCCTCTCAAACATATAAAATGCAATCAAAAACTGATTGAACAAAATTAGAAAACCATTTAAGATGGATAAAAAAGGGATACTTTGCATACCCAATTGCCTCATAAAATGCCTGGCAACATCTGCAGATACTCTCCCATGCCTATGAAGGTAAGCTCCAAGGTCTCCACCGCCACAGTATTCCAAAACAAGGTAAATCCTATCCTCCGTCTTTCCAAAATTAACAACCCAAAATTAGGATTTTTTTAACGAAAGCCCCAAATTTTCTCAGCAAAAGCAGTTTTTTTTTTGACAGAAACAGAAAATTAATAGCATCAATCAAAGAGCAATAATGAATAATGGATAGAGAGAGGGCCCAAAAACCTCAATTGATTCAAAAAGGCGGACGATATTGGGATGATTAATCCGCCTCAAAATTGAAATCTCCTTCATCATACTCTCATTCAAGTGTTTCTTATCAATCTCCTTGATTGCAAACTCAGTCCCAATCCACCGATGCCTTGACTTCCACACAACCGCGAACGAACCCGCCCCAATTCTGGGTCCGATTTCGTAATCGCCCACCATACGCCGCCGATTACCCTCCCCGCCGAGATCCATCACTAGGGTTTTGTTCTGTAAAACCCCCTCGAAGCACCCTTCAAGGGCTTCGCCTCATAATCTGCAAAAGGGTGAAAACTTTTTGAAGCATAAGTACAGGCGTACAGCAGCAAGTAACAACATGGACCTTTGTTTATTAAATTCCGTTGTTTTCCCTTTTTTGTTTTCTTGTGGGTTGCTTACCTTTTAAAATTAGCAGTACCAAGTTGCATTCATAGTGTGGATTTTGAGCTGACCCAAAAAAAAAAATACAGAGTAGTGTGGATTTTGATCATCTGGGTTTAATCTACAGAGTGTAAAAGCCTCGGAAAAATGGGGGCAATTTGATCAGAAGTTCAAATCGGGAAACAATCCCAAATGAGTGTTTGATGTGTGGAAAAAACTGCGTACCGCTTTGATAAATAGAAAGGAGAGGAGGAGATGAAGAGGAAAGTTTGGGGTTTTATTTACGAAACAATTGGTTATATATTCTTCTAAATTTTCTTAATCTATATCTATTTTTCTAAATTTTCTTAATCTATATCTATTCTATATCTATCTATCTATATCTATCTATATATCTATATAAAATACTAAAGAAAGCAGAGTCCTGAAACGGTCTCTGGTGCGATCTCGCGTCCACGGACTTTTCTGGATTAAAACGGAATTTTTTTGCTTATGTGTCGTTTTCTGAATTAAAGTGGTATTATATTTTTGGGTCACATCAATTAATAAGTCAATATAGTTATGTAAAAAACTTATCTTTTTAAGATCAAATAATATATCCAATATATATAACCTTTTAACTTAATTCGATCAAATAATTAATTGATCAAGCTAAAATAATTAACAATAAACCAAAATAATTCCGTACAACAGATAGCCTTTATTCAAAAATATATATAACCTTTATTCAAAAATAATTATTTTTATTCAAATGAGTTGCAAAATACAATCAAAATCATAATATATAAACTACGTACAACATACAACCATAAAAAGTTGTTACTATTCCAATCAATTTTATTAAAAACAAATAAATTCAAGTGAATATTTTTACAAAAGCTATTATCGATAGAATATAATATCTAAGTTATTTTGTATAGTTTTTTATACTATGGTGTGTTAAAGAATCCAAAGATTTCAATCAAACTAATATAACCTTTAAATTTCAAAAAGAAAATATAAATTAAACATAATTTTGTTTATTAAGAAACCGCACAACGGGCGGGTAAAGTATAACTAGTAGAATACTAAAGCTGAGGACTGAAACGACCTCTGGTGCGATTCGCCTAGGTGGAATTTTCTGGATTAAAACGGGATTATTTTTGCTTATGTGTCATATTCTGAATTAAATTGGTATTATTTATTTGGGGCACATCAATTAATAAATCAATATAGTTAGGTAAAAAAACTTATCTTTTTAGATCAAATAATCTATCCAATATAACCTTATATCTTAATTAGATAAATTTATCTAATATTATATATTTTAATCGTATAATAAAATTGTTAATAATAATATGTTTTAGTACGTATTATATAAACAATCTTATCAAACCTATACATAATAATTACATATTTCTCTTTTTATTTTAATGGGTCATAAGGATATTAACCACAAATTAAATTACCACTTATTTTAGTACATTTTTTTATAATACAACTACATTATACCTTTGACAATTTTTTTTATTATATTTTAAAAAATCTTACGTTTAATTTGAATAGATATAACCTTCAAATTTCAGAAAAAAAATATAAATAATCATCATTTTGTTTATTAAGAAACCGCACAACGGGCGGGTAAAGTAAACTAGTAAAATACTAAGCAGAGGCCTGAAACGGACTCTAGTGCGATTTCGCATCCGTGGAATTTTCTGGATTAAAACAGGATTATTTTTGCTTACGTGTCATATTCTGGATTAAAATGGTACTACCTCCGTTCGACAAAACTTGTCGTTTACTATTCATGCACGCTTTTTTAGAATGATAAAAACTATATAAAATATTCATTTTTAAAAAAAAAAAATTTAACAAGTTTGTACTTATTAATAATAACTACGAAATTGTTAAAAAAATTACAATATTAAAAAAACTAGATATTTTATATAGTTTTTATCTCCTAAAAAAGCGTGCGTGAATAGTAAAACGTCAAGTTTTGCCGAACGGAGGTAGTATTATTTTTTGGGGCATTTTGCAAAGTATCCATATTAAGTGGTTTAATTAAGAAATTGCCCAAGGTAGGTAAAAATTTGGGAAAATGGCATAAAACCACCCCTTAAATATGGCTCTTTGCAGAAAACCACCCCTTAAAATTGAAATTGCAGAAAACCACCCCTTAAACACATTATGTTTGTAAATCGACACCCACAATCTTTTTTCCCTTAGCTTGTCGTTAAAAACAGTGAAAGTCATTTTTACCCATCCCTTTTAATGTTATTTTAATGAGAGAAAAATGTATGAGTTGAAATAAATTAATAAAATCTATTTATCCATCCATTTTAATGAGAGAAAAAGATATGTTATTCTATTAACATAACATTAAAAGGGGTGGATAAATAGATTTTATTAATTTATTTCAATTCATACATTTTTCTCTCATTAAAATAACATTAAAAGGGAGGGTAAAAATGACTTTTTATCATTTTTAACGGCAAGCTAACGGAAAAAAGATTGTGGGTGGCGATTTACAGACATAATGGGTTTAAGGGGTGGTTTTTTGCAATTTTAATTTTAAGGGGTGGTTTTCTGCAAAGGCCATATATAAGGGGTAGTTTTCTGCCATTTTCCCTAAAAAATTAGCAAAATGTCCACATGCTCTCCGGCTCTTCCCCCAATGCGGATCCTCTGCTTCAATCTATGTATCACTCCCTGCTTCACAAATTTAATTGGGCCAGATGTACTCATTTTTCCTTCTTTTTTATAAATAAAAAATCATTGATATTTTATTACTCTGTAATTGTTTTCATTATCTCCCCTTCATCTGGACCCACCATGGACTGAAATTTTGCAGAGTAAAAAAAACCAGGAGGCAATTTGCCCTCTTTTCCCACAATACGAATCATGCTTCACATAGATTTGTGAAGCTGTTCTACCGCTTCAATGGAGAGACGATGGTTCTTCTTCCCGTTTGCTGCATTCGAAGATGGAACAATTTGACCTTTGTTGTCGCTATCCTTGTTCAACGATGAAACAAGAGGCAAATCCATCGCCTACGAAGCTGGGAGGCGAAGCCGCCACCGCCAAACAACAACTCAGACAAGGGGCTTTATTTTGATTCATACTCTAATGATTATAGAATAATATTTGCAAGAAAAGCCATAACCTGACTCATGACAGCAAAGTGAGAAAAAGCACATGATACCTAAAACATATAACCTAACATATTATACTAAACCAAATGCCTATACGGGATTTGAACCCGCATCCTTGTGCGTAAGCACATCGCTCTGCCATTTGAGCTAATAGGCTTAAAATACACATGCCCAATTGGATGCAACAACCAAAACAACCCAAATTGGTAACATTAGCAACAATCAACTAAAACAAAGACCAAACAAGCAAGAAGGAACTTGCCAATATGCAATTTTTAACAACGGTTACACACTGCCTACCATTTGAGCTAATGTTGCATCTTGGAAGCACCAACAAAAAAAGATCCAAAAAGAAAATTACTTTCACCAGCCCATCACTCTGCCATTTAGGGTTCTTGCTCAGGATTTGCTTCCAAACTCTCATCCCCAACTCAACACAGTCATAGAGTTTGATAACAGTAAAAAAACTCAAATTCGAGCAGGTGGAGCGAATGAAAAGGAAAATAGGAAAGCAAATCCTAAAATTGGAGCACAACTTCATTCCAATTCAGTAGAATTGAAGAAATCTAATCCCTTAATCAATAAAATTCAAACTCAGATTAGAATTGAAGAACCCTAAAAAAATCGATAAGCAAATCAAAAATTAACCATAAGCACCAAATTCTTTCCGATAAAGAAAATTTTGTGAATTAAAAAAAATAATCGTACCTAATCGAAGCTTTAATTGATTGGAAATTCGCCTCCAATGTTTCCTCTTCGTATTCTCTTCTTCGTCGTCTGAAGGGAGAGCCGCACACACCTATCTCGCATTCTTTGTGATGGGTCGAAGCCTCAGGGAAACTTGACTTCGGTTTCACAATTTCACCTTTGTGGTAGGTCGAAGCTTCAATGGAGACCATTGACGAGCTTGATTTCACCAGCCCCACCAACGCCTCCCTCTTCTCTAGCGTGCTGAATTTAGGTTAAAAGGATAGACGTTTTTAAAAATGAAATTATAAGAAAAAAGAAGGGCAGCTAAAAAAATTCAAAAAAGGGCTTGACAGGTGGCCCAATAAAATTTGTGAAGCAGGGAGTGTTATACAATGTGAAGTAGAGGATCCGTATTGCTCTTCCTCGTGTGTACAGTGCGACACTACTCTCCCTGGGCCCACCCTCCCTGCTTTTTTTTAACGCAGAATAAAGATTAGGTCGGGTCGTCCGAAGTCGAAGCCCTTCCTAGCGCGTCCTTCCGGACGAGAACTTGCAGTTCTGGATCCTCCTCACAGCAATCGTCGGCAGGGTATACATGGGCACTACGAGCAAGATAGTCAGCCACAGCATTCGATTCCCTGAAAACATGACGAATAGCAACATAAGAAAAGGACGAAATATCTAATAAAATATCCGATTACAGAAGTTCAATTTGCCAGGGGCACTTCCAATCCCCTAATAAAGCCTTAATAACCAGTAAGTTGTCCCCTTCAATCTGAAGATTTTTAATCGGCATCGCTTTTACACGCGCAATGCCCATCTTTAGGCCTAGGTTTTCCGCGCAAATGACAGAGGCGTTATTGCAAAGACCTCTACCAAGTGAGAAAACAACCCCCAACGAGTCGCGAATGACAAAACCATAAGAGGCGTTTCCGTTTGGCAGGACAGAACCGTCGAAATTCAGTTTGTGACAATCGTTTGGAGGCTTTTACCATTGGTCCGAACGTTTCTTATCTCGGGCAGAAGAATTTCTGTCAGAAACAACACCCGGTCGGACAGATGAAGAGTTACTAGCATTACTATGCTGAGGATGATCGGAGGCGTGTGAGTCCAAATACTTAGATTGTGTCCAACAGTGGTCGGTGGTGGTATAAAGCAAGAAGATCTCATTAATGCTTACCTTATTTGTGTTTTGGAACACAATTTGATTTCTGTGGAACCACAAGGCCCACCATGCTATAGCTAATTTAGCAAAGGTTTTGTTTCCGAGTGCTTGTTTGACATCATTTAGATGGAAAAACGTCCTTCCGCAGATAAGCGAACCAGTACGTGGAACATTAATTCTCATAGTTTTCAGCAGATTTACAGCCATAGGACAGACACTCTAGGAACAGATGAGAGAGCGTTTCATTTGAGTTATCACAAAAGGTACACCCCGAAGGCACATCGATATGCGATTTCTGTAATCTAGTAGTGGTTGCAAACCATCATGAGAAATCTTCCACAGAAAATGTCGTACTTTTGGGGGAACATCAAGTTTCCAAATCTAGCTGCAGTCAAAAGTAGACATACCAGTGTTAGCTGCTAACACCGAATGAGCGGAATTGGTTGAAAACCACCCATTTTTACTTGGACCCCAGTAGAGACGGTCCGTCATAGGATTAGTCGGTAAGGGAATACGTAAAATGTGGTCAATGTCAACGGCGGACAGAACGTTAGTTAACGACTCTTTTACTAAGTGTGTATTCCATTTCCTGTCGTTGTCAAGAAAATAAGATACTTTATTTCGAAGTAGGTTATTCGGTATAGGCTGAACAATTCTGTGTATAAGTGGCTCATGGAAAGCCCAGTTATGATTCCAGAAATCAATAGATTGACCATCTCCGACACACCACCGTAATGTTGGTTCAAATTTTTCCCTGATGGACATTAGTCGACCCCACTGCCAGGAAGTACCTCCTTTCTTGGTGTAAGAGAGCAGATCATGCCCCTTTAGATATTTTTGGGAGATGACTTGTACCCATATGTTATCTGGTTCAGATATAATTTTCCACAGTAGTTTCATCTGTAATGCTATATTCATATTTTCAGCTTTGTGTATACCGAGACCCCCTTTCATTGTATCGGAACATATTTTGTCCCAGCTAATCAATGGTGCAGCGTTATTATTTTTGTTCCAAAAAAACTGTCTGTAAACTTTGTCCAATTCATGTAGGATATGTGATGGAAGTAAAAAAGCCTGCATAAGAAAAATAGGTTTGGCACTGAGATTGGCTTTGATAAGTATTTTGCGGCCTTCGGCCGAAAGATTGGTTGCTTTCCATTTTGTAAGTTGTTGTTTGGTTTTAAGGATAACGTCCGCGAAGGTATCTCTGTTGGTCTTACCATTGACTATAGGACAACCTAGATATTTGTCGAAATTATTTGCTTGTGGAATTCCAAGTACAGCTATAGTAGACGTAATAGCCGTGGCTGTTGTATTAGGAGATGCTTGGAAGCTAGATTTGTGTAGGTTGACTTTTTGACCTGAGATGCCACAGTACCAATCTAGAATGGACAGGACAGTTGTGCAAGCGGATTGTGAAGCTTTACAGAATATGAGTATATCATCTGCGAACGCAAGGAAAGGAATTTTAATCCCCGGTCTACCGAAGGTGATCCCAAGGTCTTTATTTCCACAGCCCTGGTGGTGCAATGTGCGTGCAAGCACTTCTGCAGCTAACGTAAATAGAAAGGGAGAAAGAGGATCCCCTTGCCTAAGACCCCTCGAAGGAACGATTACAGTGGTAGGCTCATCATTGACTAACATAGAGTAGGAAACCGTTGACACGCATTCCGTAATCTTGCTAATGAAAAGATCGTCGAAACCAAATTTGGACAAGACTTGTAATAAGAAAGACCACTCTATACGGTCGTAAGCCTTTTCCATATCTAGTTTTAAAGCGACCATGCCCGTTTTGCCTTTTTTCAGCCGAAACGAGTGCAAAGCTTCGTGAGCAATTAGGATATTGTCTTGTATCGCTCTTCCTTTTGTAAAGGCTCCCTGAAGCGGGTGAATCAATTCAGCGAAAATCTTGGTAAGTCTTGCAGATATAACCTTTGAAATTATTTTGTAAATCGTAGAGCAAAGACTTATAGGCCTGTAATGGTTAACCGCGGTGGGATTGTCACACTTCGGTAGCAGGGTGATGAACGTATGATTGATCTGTCGCAGTAATCTGCCACTACTAAAGAACGCCTTTACAGCTTTAATAACAGAAGGGCCTACTATAGGCCAGAATTTTTGGTAGAAACCAGCGGGGAAACCATCAGGTCCCAGAGCCTTATCTGGGCTCATAGAGAAGATAGATTCTTTAATTTCGTTGTTAGTAACGGGTGCGGATAGCATTGCATTATCCTCTGGAGTGACTAATTGTGGGATAACCGAAATATCGGAGGAGAGATCAGAACCGGAAACAGAATCTGACCTAAATCTAGCTTTGAAGTATGTAACAAATTCTTGTTGTATAATATGAAAATCTGCAGATGTTTCCCCGTTAGAGAGGGAGATGGACTTGATAAGTTTTCGACCTCGTTTCGAAGTGGCAATTTTGTGAAAATAGCCGGAGTTTGAGTCATTAAGTCTGGCGTGTTTAACTTTTGCTCTCTGGCTCCAATAGCGTCTATGGAAGTCCAACATTCGTTCTCTTTTATTTAGCAGCTATTTTAGAATACGGAGGTCTTTGTTGTTATAATTTGTAAGTAGTGAAGTTTGCAGCTGAAGTAATTTTTGGTCGGTGACCAGTACTTGTAGGTTAATGTTCTGAAAATTTTTCTTATGCCAAGTTTTGGAAAGCTTTTTAAGTAACTTACCTTTATGTATTAGTTTGAACATAAGAGAACCATTGGGATCCACCCTCCAAGCCTGAGCAACAATATTTCTGTAGTCCGATCTGGTCGCCCAAGCGAGATCGAACTTGAAAGGTCTATTTTTTGGTTGAATATTAAGACGGAAATCAACAGAGATAGGTGCATGATCAGATCGTGTAAACGGATGAATCTGGGTACGAAGTGAATTAAACACTGATAGGACATCTGTATGAATTAGAATACGGTCGAGCTTCTCAAGACAAGTGACGCTGCCATTACATTCCCTTTTCCAGGTAAATTGACCACCATGCGATAGTACTTCAATCAAAGAGAAGTTGCTCTTTAGATTCGTTAGGCGAGTGAATCTTGAAGCTAAGGGATCGACGCCTCCTAACTTGTCGGTCGGTGAGCTAATCTCATTTAGATCACCCATGATGCAATATGGAATTAATAATGCTTGTATGTATGCGAAGATAGAGTCCCAGAAAGGGACTTTTCGTTTTTCATCCGGGGGAGCATATACTATTAGCAAAGCAATTCTTCGACGAGTGGCGGAGTCAAAATAATTGATATGTATGAATCGAGTTTGTACAGAAATAAGTTCGATAGTTCCTTGTGAGGGAAGAATATCCTTCGAAAGTAAACAAATACCACCAGAGAAACCCTCCGCAGGGTCAAAAGCAATATTGGTGAAACCACACTTCCGCCAGAGGTTTTATTTCGGGTGTTTATTAGCTTTAGTTTCTAATAGAGCTAAGACATTAATATAATTGTTCTTACAGAAAATATCGACATTCGTCCAGAAATTTCGGGACCGGATGCCCCTCGAATTCCAAGAGCATATATTCATAGGAAACTCTTTAGGCGAACTGTTTGTACTAAAATAAATATCTGGATGTATACAGTTTGGGAGTTAACGAGGAGTAAGACGGATCGAGTAAGTTTTCTGTGTAAGAAGAGATCATGAGGTCGATGTTGAGGCTCAAATACTATAAATCCAAATGTGGACGTTGGTAAGAATGCTTGATCAGCAATAAAGTCCGGTAAGGACAATTGATGTTGGTATGCTAATATATAATAACCATCCCTGTAATAGATCATTGTACGAGTAATCACATAAGTTGTTACAAGCTGAGAGAAATACAAGTAAATGGCGGAAAGAATTAGAAAGCACCACCAAGCTAGGTTGAAACTAAGATAAGTAAAATAGATGGGTAGAAGAATTACATTTAACTTGTGAATACACCACAGTTGAAAAAAAATACAAAGTAGTTATGCTATTGATAATACAGCAGTGCAAAAGCATTCCAAGATTAAGATGAATCTGGTTGAGTTGTGGCTCCCTGGAAAGAAATGGTTGAAGAGAGCAGCTGCTTGATCTGTTGAAGACGAAAATCCAGTAGAGAGCAGCCACACAAAGTAGAAAGAATCTGCAGGAGAGGTCCTCAGGTTGATATATGAATCTGCACAATAACACAAACAGTCGAGAGTACTTCGAATACAAGATAATAGTTGCAATGAAGGGATAAATAATACCGAACTGAATAACACTATGAGATGTGAACAAACATAACCCTTGAAGCCTGCAACAGAACACAAACAGCAACAAAAGTATATGCAAATATGTGGGGCAAATAAAATAAGGGAGGAAGTGAAAATAATGTAAGTAAATCATATAATATCTAATGGAGCAGGTAGAGCTACAGAAACACAAAACACAAACCACCTCAAGGGCAGAAGACAAGTAAGTAAACAAACCGGTAAAACCATAGGTCAATATAGAAGTGAAGGCAACATGCCAAACTAAGGAAAATAAAGGCCGATGCCCAGGTGCAGACCAAAACCCAAAAGACAGGGAGTAAACATCAACAGAAAGAGTGTCTGGGGACGATTTAGAAGCCATAAGAGACAGAGAGAAAAACCGAGAGGAAGAAGGAGAAAGCAGTCGACAGTGATGGAGAGAAGAAGAAGGTTTGCAAGGGTTATTAGCCAAAATACCTTGGGAAGGCTTTAAGTAATCCAATTGCTGGTAGGCAAATAGAGTAATTGATTGAAGATTGTAGGCAAATAGAGTAATTGAGTGTAGGTTAGAGAGAGAGGAGGAACTTACAGAGAGGTTTGATGCCGGATTTGAGAGGAGCAAAAGGCAAGCAGAAGGAGGAGACCCAACCATCCGCCCATAGAGCTGCGAGAGGAGACCACTGCCGTTCGGCCAAGCCCAACCGATCCCATCCCACATTAAAGCCCGATAAAGGAGCCGAAAAGTCCACTTGGATGACGGATCTCGCCAACAAGAGCACGAATCAGGGGGTACCACCTCCCCTTCATGAACCTTTCGCAGGTTGAAGGAGATGGAGCTTTTGGGGGGGGGGGTATTTTGTGAAAACCGATTCGATAGGGTGGGTAGAAGTGGACCAGAAGCAGGACAAGTGGGTTTGAGATGAGGATCGGCCTTCGGCGGTTGCAGTGGAGCAGATCGGAGGGCACCAAGGCAGGTGGTGGGCGGCTGGAGGGCCAGATGAGGAGGAACAAAGGGGCGCGGCGAGGCGCAGCCTCCCTGCTGCCTTCCGTGTCCATGCAGTAGCTTTACCTCTTTTCTTTTCTTCTTTTTTATTTTATTTTATTTTTTGGATACGGAGTCTAGCTCCATTTCTCTTTTTCATTTTTTTCCTTTTTTTTCTCTTTTTCTTTGTTTTTTTTCATTTTTTTCTTTTCTTTTCTTTTTTCATTTCATTTCTTTTCTTCCATTTTCAACATTTATTATCATATAAATAGGATTTGCCACTAATTTATTTTTTAAACCAATATATATCTTTTAAATGAAAATTTGGATTTAATTTTTTTTATAAAAATTTGTTGACGTCACGTTGTTGATGCTGACGTCGATGCTACTAACGTCGACAATGTTGACCTCCGTGTCAGCAGTTTTTTTTTTCGCGTCAACACTTTTTTCACATCAGTATTTTTTTTCGTGTCAACACTTTTTTTTGGGTCAACACTTTTCGTTGCTGACCCCGACACCGGATACGTCAAATTTGCCGACACCGACGATGCTGACGTCGGGAATGGCGACGATGCTATTATCGGAGATGCTAACGCCGACTACGGGTATGCTGATGTTGATGGTGCTGACGACGACGTTGGGGATGCTAACATCGGTGTGAGGGACGCCAACGATGCTTACGTCAGGTATGCTTACGCTGACGTGCTGACGCCGATAAGATTCAATTGTCGACACGTACACTACCTTGTCACGAGAAGATTCAATTGCTGACGCCGACTTCGAGGATGATGACAGTGACATAATAAATTTTGACGATGCTAACGCCGATGGTGTTGACGACGACGTTCGAGACGCCAACGGTGCTGACGACAATATTAAATGTTCAAAATTCATTTTTTACATTACAAAATATGCTAAAATTACAAAGATATAGAAAAACATGCAATGTTTACATTACAAAGTATCCAAGGAGTTAAACTACGAGGATATCTAATCTTGTTGAATTATTTTTATAACGATTGCTGACACTAAATTTGCTGATGCCGAAGTTGCTGACACTACTGATGACGACGATGCTGACGTCAAGGATGCCGACGTTGCTGACACCATCGTGCTAACGCCTACTACAGGGGCTCCAACAATGCTGACGACGGGGACGCCGACGATGCTGACGACAAGGACTCCGACAATGCTGACGTCGGGGATGCCGACGATGCTGACGACGAGGACATCGACAATGTTGCTGGCGTCGATGTCGGGGATGCTGACGCCAACGTAGGCGTCAAATATATCGTTGCCGACGTCGAGGGCAACGATGTTGCTGACGTTGACGTCGGGAGCGCCGACGTTGCTGACGTATGTGACATTAATTGCTGACGAGGCTTTGAATTCCATTGGTATTCAGTAACCCAAAAAAAAAGATTAACTCAAAAAGAAAATTCAATGAAAAAGGATAAATTCAATGGAAAGAACTCTAATCAACAGGACTCCTTAACAACTACTGAAAGAACTAACAATTTGGATTATCCTCTAACCAAGTTGGGAAAATAAAATAAAATTGAACCCATACATAAGAGCATCTTTAACCATGGTATTTGGAGTACCATAGCAATTAAATAAAAAGAAAAAGTCAGAAAAAGTCAGAATTTTTAAAGAACCAAGAAAGAAAAAGTAGCCCAAGTACCATGGACATGGTACCCAATTTGACAAATACCATACAATTTTACCCAATCAACATTAATTGTGGGACCCATATATTTTTTTTCTTCAAAAAAAAATTTCCGTTTAAAGTGAATGCATGCCTGTATGCACAATTAAAAAAAATTCCGTCGAAAGTGAATGGCTGTATTGAATTGAGTCCAATTTCCAAACTTGGAAATAAATTCACCTACCACATTAATTGAATGAATGCATGCCACTGCTCTCGTAATTTTTTTTTTGTTAATTAAAAAAATTCCAAATTGGGAAATGAATTCACCTACCACATTTAATTGAATGAATGCAATTAAACACTGTTCGTAATTTTTTTTTGTTAATTAAAAAAATTGTTGTTGAGCAGATGAAAGATGAAAGCGCTCATCTCTTTTTTTTTAAAAAAATAAAAATTTAACCATGGCAAAAAATAAAATAACTTAGACATTTTATAAAATTTGTTGTAGTTAAACCGATTCAACATACGAAGTATTAAACAACGAGTATAAAAACACGCATAATGTAATATATAGAAATACGAGAACATATGATTCAAATTCATTACACAACGATTTAAAAACACAAATTAAAAAAATACATAGAATATGAAAAACACACATAATGTAATATAGAAATGCGAAAGTGTTGTTTTTTGTTAGTTATTTCTTGTTAGTTATTGAAAAAAATGTTGTTTTTTTTGTTCGTAATATTTTTTTTCCTATCTATATTATTTTACTAAATATTAAATATTTAAAATAAAATATAAGTTATATACAAAAAGTTTATAATTTTGACAAAAAAAAAAGAATTTTGTTTCAAAAAGTGAAATAAGATACCCATATCAAGTACCATGGTTGTGGAGTACCAAGTATTAAAATGAGGTGGATGAGAGAGAAATGTCAAAAAGTAAGTTATGGTACTCATCTTGAGTATCATTGTTAAAGATGCTCTAATGACGGTACATAAAGCATCATCCCATCACTAATCAATGCTTGCAAAAGAAATAATCAATTGTACTTACAATTCTAATAAGGCAATTCACTAGCTTATCTTCTGGATATAGTTATAAGATGATGATTAACAAATTGATACATACTCGATCCATTGATAAAAACATGACATTCAAGGTTTGGACAGTAGCCGCACACTGCATACCATCCCTATTTATACCTTTATCATTGTTTTCTCCTTGAAAGAAAAGATGATGACACTGCGTTCATAACAAATTTATAATAATGGGTGGTTGTCAAACTTGAACCCCAATTTGAATAGCCAAGTGATTAGCATTGATATTAGGAGCTGCCAAAGGACAAAGCTTCATATTGTGCAGGATATATTCAATGAAATATTTCCACCAAAAAAAATATATAATCAATGAAATACACTGATATGGAAATCCACCCAATCATTATTGATAAGGTTGATTAAAATTACAATAATTATTATGAAACGGTGAGTTGAGGTAGATATCCCTTCTATATCAAATATAAGATTGCTAGACCAAACTCCAAGTGAACAAAAAGTCAATTAAAAGCAAAGAGATGAGAAAACAAGAAGCTGTTTGCTCAAGATCAAAAACTCTAGTACTCCTTCCTTTTCAAATTAAAGAACAAACTCAACTTAACACTCTGTACAAGCCTTCTTGATAGATTAATTTCACAAATTACACCAGCAAACTCACATACATAGATCTCTTTTCATACACAAATTATACCAGCAAACTCACATACATAGATCTCTTTTCATACACTGTATAATCTTGTTGCTGTCAGCAATTGGCATTTCAAGGGATATCAAATTCAAGGCCAATTCCAAACCAAATAAGCATAAATTGAGGCTAAAAAAAGAGCATACCTGAGTATTCTTCAGCTATGGCAACCAGACCTCTCCCCGCAAGCCGATCAATCAGCAGAAAAGTGCGGGCACCACGCAAACTGTTGGGGTTTCTCTCTTTGGCATTTCGTCGAACACGTGGAGGGCACAAAGTACGTGTTTGAGTTGTTTGACACCAAGACGATCCAGAAGATGGTGCTAATGGTTCTCTCCACGCTCGACTAGAGGATGAATCCGGTGACGCCAATTTCTTTACTCGACCACATAATCAGTCAAATCGGCCTGAAAAACTACCTCCAGTCCAAGTTCCACCGGCGCAGCGAGCACATAATCAGTCAAACGATGATGGGGTGAGGAGCTTTGACTTCCACTTCTGTCAGCGCACGAGGAGGAGCGTCGTTGTCTTCATCTTCTTCATTGACGCCCAGATCTGGAACGAGGTGAGAGAGATGGTCTTCGCCGGCGCCAGATCTGGAACGAGGTGAGAGAGAGAGGCGGTCGTCTTCATCGTCTTCATTGGACAGATCTCGCACCAGATCGAAAGGTCGGCGGGATGAATCTCTAGATACGCACCAGATCTTTGCTCTCGAATTTTTTTTTCAAAATATTCACCGAAAAATAAATATTTAACAAAATATTCACACTTTTAAACTATTTACACAAATATTCATTTTTGTCAGATTTTACAGAAAAGCGCGGCATCAAACCGCGTTTTACCCAGAAAATTAGAATTATAAAACTGCAAGAAGAGGGGGAAAAATAAATAAAAAAAACGCGGTTTGAAACCGCGTTTTACTCCTAATTTAGGGTAAAACGCGGTTTTATCTCGCGCTTATTTCATTAAAAAAAAGAAAATAAAAACAAAAAAAATAGAAAAACGCGGCATAGAGCCGCGTTTTACTTGTCACCTTGCCTCCGTTTGACGATTGATCTCCTTGGTGTGGCCGAGCTCCGGTGACTTGATGATAGCAAAGACGGACGGATCAAGGGGAGCAGATGGGCATCAAGGGGAGGGTAGTTGTAAGTTGTAGCAGTAACTTGTGGCCCGCCTAAATCTCCGAATCCCTCAAACCCCCCACCATCCCAAACTCCAAACCCCCCCAAATTCCAATTCAACCAATGTGAATTTGTTCAAATTCGGATAAGACTCGAATCGAAGCCCTTTTACATCCAATCGGTTCCCATGAGCCTCCGTCTGATTCATCAGCACAGCCTTAGGCGGCCGCAGTGCCACCCACCCTTGCCGCGTCGTCTTCGTTCGCTTCGAGCTGCTCTTCAGTTCAGTATCACCATTATTATGACTGAATACAAATGGCGTTTGAAGATTGTTGTTCTTCAGATCTGTATCGTGGGCAAAACGGAGGCAAGGTGACAAGTAAAACGCGACTCTATGCCGCGTTTTACTATTTATTTTTTTGTTTTTCTTTTTTTTTTTTAATGAAATAAACGCGGGATAAAACCGCGTTTTACCCTAAATTAGAAGTAAACCGCGTTTCTTTTATTTATTTTTTTCCCCTCTTCTTCCGGTTTTATAATTTGGATTTTGTGGGTAAAACGCGGTTTGATGCCGCGTTTTTCTGTAAAATCTGACAAAAATGAATATTTGTGTAAATAGTTTACAAGTGTGAATATTTTGTTAACTATTTATTTTTCGGTGAATATTTTGAAAAAAAATTATTTGCTCTCGATCTTCGCTGGGTGATCCTCCTTCATCGTCTTCGTAGACAGCGAGAGAGTCTGACCATGAATAGAGGGAGCAAGTATTATTTAATTTGATGGACAGTTAGCAAATTAAACCAATTAATTTGGTAAAAAATTTGTGCCTTCGACACAAATTTTCTCTTGTTTTTTTAGCCACATCAATTAATAAGTCAATATAATTAGTAATCAAAACTTATCCAATTATTTTTTTATATATAAATAGTGGAAATATATTTAACAATTTTTATATTTAGATTTGGCAAAACTTATCTTCATTTATTTTACATAAATATGATGCATTTATTAAAAAATTGAATATGATCAATATGCATGCGTTAACTAAAATTCCTATTGATTAATTATTGAATTATTTATTTAATATAAGGATGAAATTTTGCATAAAAAACCGATTTGGTTAACTAAAATTAATGATAATAAGTTAATAATAATTAAGTAACAACCATATTTGGATCTCTATTGCCAAAATCAAACACTGAATTGAGAGGGGATACCCATGAGAATCTAAAATCTAAGTCAGGAATTACCCCAAAGTCGGATTCATCATGAAATTTTGGGCTAAATTCGCATAAAAAAGAGGAGAGAGGAAGAAACCTTTGAACCGTACCTGAGCTCGAGAGTCTTCGATTCGGAGTGACGAAGCGTGACTCGTTCTGTCCGTGCTCCGCCTGCGCTCCACCCTCCTCCGTCCAGCCGCTCGAGATAGGAGATCGATGTTGTCGAGAGAACAAAGGGGTGAAAACAAAGAGACGATGAACAGGAAATGAAATGTGTCTCGGTTGATGAATTGGGGTCAATTATTCCGAAAAAATATCTGGGAATTACAATTTATTTGACGAAGCTATTATAAGCCTAAAAAAACAACTATCCAAATGGAAATCAAACACCTTCTCTCAAGCTGGAAGATCTGTCCTCATTCAAGCTAATCTCAACTCTAAAACCAACTATCTTATGCAATCCTTCCTTCTTCCAAAAGGAATTCTTGATAAAATTGACCAAATCAACAAAAAAAATTTCTTGAATAAACTTCAATCTGATAACTATCACCCATTAATTAGCTGGGAACAGTTATGTACCCCTAAAAAGGATGGTGGACTAGGCTTCAAAACAGCTGAACAAATCAACCTAAGCATGCAGATAAAACTTCTTTGGAGAATAATAGCGAATCCTAACAACATTTGGTCAAAGATTATCACTGAAAAATATCTCTCAAATGAACCATTAATGGAAAGAAGTAAAACTAAAACTTCCTGGCAATTTGGACGACTCTTAAACATTAGAGATACTTTCTCCAAATGATTACTTTGGCTAGTTGGCAATGGCAAAACCATTAATGTCTGGTCTGACATCTGGGTAAATGCAGAAAAGCTCAAAAACTTTAGAAACAACCACAACCCTAACCTAAAAGTTTGTGATCTATTTACAAACTCTAACACTTGGGATACTAAGAAACTAAACGACATATTCCCATCTCACATCGCTCAAATGATATCAAACATTTACATCCCCAGAATTGATATTGCAGATAGACTAATTTGGATCTACAATAAAAATGGAACTTTTACTGTCAAATCTACCTCTTCTCTCTTTAACATAAGAAACAACAATAATATTTCTGGAGATTGGATCTGGAAACTAAATATCGCTCCAAATATTAAAAACTTTATTTGGAAAACTATACTAGATATCTTACCCACCACTGAGCGTTTAAACAGATACATTAATAGAGTCCCTAGTACCTGTTCACTTTGCAACCATGAACCAGAGGACGCAAATCACTTATTTTTTAAGTGTCAAATTACCAGGTCGCTTATCCAAAACCTGGGCATCAGACTACATAAATCCTTTTTATATTCCAAACCTAACAAGTGATATCTCTGAAAATATTTTAAACACTAAAAGCCAAAACAAAGATTTCACGGACCTTTGCCACTTATGGCACTCAATCTGGGAACTTCGAGATAAAATCATTTTCCAAAAAAATTGTAACAATAATATAGCCTACACTCTTACTCAAACTATTGATAAAATCTTATGCTGGAAAAAAAGAGGAAATAATAAAAACTTCTCCTAAACACACTAGACCTCGTCAGAAATTGAACTGGAAATACCCACCTAAAAATATTGTGAAAATAAATGTAGACGCTTCTGTAAAAAATGGGGTACAATATCAAATTGGTTGTATCATAAGAAACAATCAAGGCCAAATAATTCGAATACATAAATGTAATGGTGAAACGTATTTTGTCATCCAAACAGAATGTTTTGCAATACTTGTAGGTATAAGACTGGCAGTAGAACTTGGAATATAGAGGACGATCATCGAAGGTGACTGTGCAATCATTATCAATGCCATCAACCAGGAAAACAACTCACCATGGGAGATTACACAAATAGTGAAACAAATTCAAACTCTAAGCAAAGACTTCGAATTTATCAAATTTCAACATTGCTACAAAGAGGCGAATAGTGCAGCAGACTTTATTGCAAAATCTCGACTGAGCTGTAATTCTATCTTAAACTATAGCTGTGAATTCCAGAACATCATCATGTTTGATAATCATGGATACTTAGAAGTATCCTAAACTTTGCCTACTGTAAAAAAAAAAAATTATTCCGAAAAAAAATGGAAATTTCCTCTGGTAGCCACAAGGTTTGACTCTTTTCGCATGGTGCTCAAACTTTTTAAAAATTTCGCATGGTATCCACGAGGTTTCGACCAATTTTGTGTGGTAGCCACGAGGTTTGGCAAATTTCTTATGTTAATCAAATTGGTTAAAAATCTTTTAGATTATAGGTAAAATCACAAAATAATCATAAAATATATTTTTTCACACAACAACCCAATTTTGGTTTTTTATTTTTAAAAAGTTAACTAAAACCATTTAAAATTTTTATAGTGCTACACATTAATTGCATGATAAATGAATAAATTATACAAAAAAATAATGGTAGTTTTTTTTTAAAAAAACTTTTAAATTTGAAAAAGTATACATAATTACCCAATGTAGTTGGTTGTTTTCAAAGAGTCATTAATAACCTTTCTAATGTTTTAAAAAGATTACATATTAGATATATAATACAAAGTTTATTTTATCCAAAATATTTTATTTAGTTTAAACAAATATGAATAAATGGTAATTTAAAATATGTACTTAATTTATGGATTTGAAAATAAATTAAGTACATATTTTAAATAATTTACTCATTTTTTATGTACTTATTTTTTTAATTTTAGGTGATTTTTTTATAATTTACTCATTCTTTGGGTAAATAATTTAATCTCCTTAAATATTAAAAGGGTTGTTGACGGTTTTTTAAAAGTAAAACACCAAACATGAGTGATTAAGTGAGTGAATTATAATATATTTATCATTTTATATAATTTCTATATGATTTTTAATAAGTTTGGTTATCACACGAAATTTATCAAAACCTCATGGTTACCATGCGAAATTCTTGAAATATTTGGATACCATGCGAAAAAGAACAAATCTCGTGGCTACCAAGCGAAATTTTCCAACAAAAAATGAAAGGGATTGAGTTAATTAGTTCAGAAGAGTGATCAGATTGGGCTTCAAAAAAAATGGGCTTGTTTCATTTGTTAATCAATTGGGCCTGGTTAACAAATGGTTGAATTAGGCTACGGGTTGAAAACATAAACGAAACAAAATAAAATGGGGCTGGCAATATAATTATACATATACACATATACATGTCATACGGCATGATTTGATTTCTTTTAAAAAAAAAATTGGCATGAAGCTTTGGAAAAAAAGAAATCATTTGATTGCCAAACATACCCACTTAAATATAAAGATTATAATTGGCACAAATTTGAAATTGAGTTTGACAAAATTATAAAGTTAAACTCGTAAAATTTCGTCGCTAGTTTATTCTAGTGGGTCGATCTCAAAATCGATTCCTAAACAAAAACGGAGTCAAAATCTCGAACCAAGTTTCACCAAATATAAACTTGGTTTGTTTAGAACTACGTAAAGACTTGACGCCTCATATCGGCTACGTAGGTAACCCGATATTGAATCTTAAAAATATATCAGGTACAGTCGCCAACCTCCAAATTCACTAGGGGGTCAAAGTCCGACCAAATCGGTTCTCGAAAGAACTACGCTCGATTTGATTCCGAGTTGTCGGATACGTAGGCCACCTGATATAAAGCTAAAGCTCGTCAGGTTCAATCGTCAAACCAAAGAAAATCAAATTAGTTCTAAAAAGAACTACGTAAAGACTTGATGCTCTTTTATGAGTTACGTAGGAAATCCGATATTAAAATTCAATGTAATATTGGATTTAGTCGCCCATCCCAAATTAAATTAAATTTGTCCTTAAAAGAACTACAGGTGGTTTGATCCCGTTCCAGACGGGTACGTAGGACACCCGACCAATCTCTTCGGGTTCAATCGGTAAACAAAAAAAAATTAAATTAGTTCTAACACTCTGAACTACGTAAGGCTTGATTCTCTTCCAAGAGATAAGTAGGCAACCCGTTAAAATTCGGGTGCAGCCCAAATCACCAAAACCACTCAAGTCTTGGCGTCGATATAACTTCGAATCAAGAGAATAACCAAAAGGGGTCGAACTCAAATTCTAAAAAATTAAAAAAAATATGTTTTACAATCATTCGCGCATTTTTGTTCAACAACCGGAGCCATAAAAGGACTATCTAAATTGATTTTTTTTTTTACGATAAGCCCCACTCTTCTTGAGGTGGGCTTACTACTTAGATGCTTTCAGCAGTTATTCGCTCCGCACTTGGCTACCCAACATTTACCGTGGGCATGATAACTGGTACATCAGAGGTGTATCCTTCCCGGTCCTCTCGTACTAGGGAAATTATAAGTCCTAAACCCTGAGATACCTCTTCCTACTCATTTGAATCGAGAGTGCAAGAAGACGCAGAGAAGAGGCGGCAAGGGAACTGAAATTCCAAAGTGAATAACAAATATAAGAGAACTAAAATTTAGAAAGATTAGTCAAATACCTTCAAATTAAATGGAGAGAAAGGGACCCAGTGTTTTCGAGGATTTGCGATCGGCTTGGTGAAGCAGGATGATTGATGATTTGCTACAACAAAACAAAAGGCGAAGAACACACAAATTCAATTAAACTACAACAATATAGAAAGCAACTCTGACGAATGATTTAGGTTAACGAATTAACCCAACGTCAAGAGACAAACTGCAAAAATAGACAAAACAAAGAGATAAGGGGAAAAAGATTCAACAAGAAGAAGATTCAAGAGCAGCATAAGGGCTTGCATAGCCTAAGACCAAACCGACATGAGAGCGAACAGAGAGGAGTCGAATGAGGTTACCTGGGTCTGAATTCGAGCTGAACACTGAGAGAGGATGGTGGTGGAGTCTCTGAGGGGGAAAAGATAAGACGCATAAGAAGAGGTGAGTCAGATGACCATGACGAGAGGAAACAGAACTACGGCGGCCACGAGGGAAGAGCCCGGAGGCAGGCGGCTACAAGGAATAAGGAGGTGGAGAAAAGTAGGAGGTGTACATAACAAATATGGGCCGTAGGTAATGAACGGTTGAGATCTTCTCAGGCCAGGAGTTAAAAATCAAACACAAGAGCAAATCCTCCGTTTTTCCTGCCCATCATCAGGTGTTATCTCATCCTCTTCCGTCGTCCGTGTCTACTGATTTCCTATTGAAGTGCATTTCCCTCTACCTTTGAGTCTTCTTCTTCTCTCCCGTGCGTTCTCCACCCTGACTTAGGTAAACTGCGTACAATTGCATATTGGGTTTTAGATGATGTTCTGCAGATTGGTTTGTATTTCTGCTGCTTATAATTGCATATTGTGTTTCAATTAATTTTCTGCAGATCCGTTTGTTTTTCCCCTGTGCTTGGCTACCATATCTAAGTCTCGCTTCCCTGCTTTCCATCTTTTAAATGATCTATAAAAGGCTAGGTAACTTATGTATGGAGAGATCTCAGCCCTTCACTATTCCCGTTATCTATGGCTTGTATTTCTTCTTAGTTGTAATTTAAAATTTTACTGGTCCCAAGTTGTTCCCCGTGTCGCTACCTTCTGACTTCGTCATAGCTGCTTCATTGTTCCACCTCCTCCTCCGTTTTTCCTGCCCGTCATCAGGTGTTATCTCCTCCTCTTTCGCCGTCCGTGTCTACTAATTTCCGATTGAAGTGCATTTTTGTCTACCTCTAAGTCATCTTCTTCTCTCCCGTGCGTTCTCCACCCTAACCTAGGTAAACTGCGTACAGTTACATATTGGGTTTCAGATGATGTTCTGCAGATTGGTTTGTATTTCTGCTGCTTATAATTGCATATTGTGTTTCACTAACTAGAGGAACCTCAATTTTAAATATCCAAAACCAGGGAAAAAACCAGACAAATCAGGGAACAACTCTACTAAAATTAAATGTTGAAGCATAAATTCCGGGTGAAATCAAAGTAAAAAAAATTAATAAGGAAGATGATACTGTCTCATTTGTTCTTCTTAATCAACCAATCCCTTACAAACTAAAAGCATGCATTGAATTACATATCTAATTTGTGCTTGAATAGATCAAACCCAAAAATAGGAGAGACCGAAATCAAAGCAATGGAGAAATAGGAATGCTGGAAAATAGGAATGCGATAAAATAGGAGAGAATGGAAAACCTACTTCTTCAGCTTATAGAATCAGCCGGAAGATGGAAAGCAAGACTGAGATAGGATAGCCAAGCATAGTGTAAATAGACACCAATCTACAAAAAAATCATTTGAAACCTTAATATGCAATTTCATGGCAGTACAAGAATAAAAGCAGAAGACAAAAGGCATGAACTGTGAAAATTTGTAGAAAAGCAATTGAAACCCTAATATGCCATTTCATGGCTGGAAAAGAATAAAAGCAGAATAAAATTTCATTAACTGGGGTGAATTTAAAAAACCGATGAGGAGGCGAGAGTGTGGGGGATTTGTGGACAGATTAAGATCCAGAAAGGAAGGCCAGCTATGGCGGCTGTTCAAGACGGAAAGAGGGGGCGATAGGTTTGTCGGCGAGAGACGATGACGACCACAAAAGGGAAGCAAGAAAGCAGACGAAGGAGTTGAAGTTGGATGAATAAATCACATACGAGAAACAGGAGAGGCAGGCGGAAGAAGAATGCGAGACAGCAACAGTTGATGACCACGAAGAACGAAAGAGTAGAGGGCACGAATAGCGGAAGAGACGGTGGAACAATGAAAGCGGCAATAACACAGAGTAGGAGACGACGACATGGGGAAAAAATTGGGCATGTAAAACTTAAAATTCCAGCCCAAGAGGTAATACATACAGGCCCAAGAAGTCGCATGCATTGTTTTGAATGAGAGAAAGAAGTGAGGAATCCTCTTTTCGACTCTAACTCTCCCACTTCAGAGTCCTTTTCGATCTTTTTACAACCTTTCTTGCCCACCGCTTGTTTTTCATTCACTTTCTTCGTCGTCTCATTCTTTGCATCTCCTATGTCCATCTTCATCTTCAAACTACCTGCTTCAACTCGTTATCAGCCCTAAAGTCGCCCTCCCTCTCAGGACTTAAAAGGCGTGACTCGTGAGGGTTCTGCTAACCGCACCGCGATCTAGACATTGAGTCGCCCTCCTGCGGAAAGTCCAGGTCCAGTCAGATCCGTAGTCGCGGTCCAGGGGTAGTCCTAGTTCAGCAACCCTTGCCCTCTCGTAAGTTTTTTCCCCAAATTTTGCAGTACTTCAATTGATTTGATTTTGTTTAGTTATTAATCATTAGGGTTAGGAATAAGTAGCAATCATTGATTTTGATTTTTGGTTTTGTTAGGCAAGGGCTTGAGATTTAAAGAATGAAATATGAACTGGGGCTTTTAATTTCTTCATTGGTTTGTTTAACTGTTTATGATTAGGGCTAGGAATAAATAGAAATCAGAGATTTTGATTTTTTTTAGTCTTTTAATTGAATTTCAAGAGTGAAGTATGAATGAGGGCCTTTTAATCAGACTCTAGGGTTGGTTAGTTTGCTGTTGCTCACTCCCTTAGGCACGGAATTAGTTGATTTCTGCTGGTTCTGCTTAATTTGATTGACAAATTCTCATCTTTGCAGGTACTAATAAGGAAATATATCAACTAAACACAAAAAGATATATGGCATTTGTAGATAGTTTGATAGTGTAAATCAGTTCTAATGGGCAAAAAGAGTATTGAGTCTGGAATCATGGAAAGAGATATACTTGATTCCTTGAATGAATGTCATGAAGATGGACTCCTTGCCCCGACTCAACTTGCCTCCAGTATATGTCTTATCCTATATGACACCTGCTTACATGGTGGATACTTCATCTAGAAATTCGTTTGCTTGGCCAAGTATGACAACTCCATTAAGGAGGAAATCAGCAAGGTTGTTAAGCTTCAAGAGGAGCTTGATATTGATGTCTTGGCTCATAGAGAGCCTGAGGTGTGTCTCCTTCTTTTACTTGTAACACCTTGTCAAGATCAGTGAAAGAAAAAATCGTCAGCTGAAATGTCTATTCCGACCGTGTTGTTTTTCTTTGCAGAGAATAATATGGTTGAGTAATTTGGGCAGCAATTGTTTTCATCGTCGTTGTCAATGTGTGGGTGCAGTCCTATGGTTCTCGTTGTGTGAAGCCACCTGTCATCTATGGTGTTGTGAGCTGTCCCAAGATGATGATCGTGTTCTGATCATCTCTTGCCCTGAGCATGACTGGCCACCCAATGAAGGGTATGCTTACTGGCCCGGTCACCATCTTCGATTGGTCCTTTGTCAGGAACGACTAATCCAGGTACATTTATCTAAAAAAACTAGCAAATATTCAAAATCTAAATTGCTTGTGTTTTACGATACTTGTTTCACAATCATGAATCACATTCTTATGCATCTATTCCAGATTCGAGACCCGCTACCAGATTACTCTTGCTATCAAGGATGAAATTGTGTTTTTCGTGGTTCTATTCCTTTGGTGCTCTCTTTGCCGCTGGTATGTCATCTTTTCAAGTTGATGGGTTTCATTTTAAAATTAGATATTAATATTGATTTCCCACTTTGATGTGAATTTAGGGTCTTATACTTACATTGGCACTTTCTCTCTCACTTTTCAACTTTTGGTTGTTGTTGAAATTCCAAGCTTTAGTTATGGAGTTAAAATGCAGGATTTACTAATGAACATATGTTACATTCTTTTAGTTCCTCTTTCTTTGTTCTAAATCTTCCCACCTTTGCCTTTGAAATTTATTTCTTTTATAAGGATCATATAGTAAAATACAGACCTACTAGAGGAGAATTGGTGGATGAATGAGTCTATTACGACTCTTCTAATTGTAAGCAGTCTTGCTGAATTTATATTCATGAGTTTCTGATTTAAATAAGCATCTTCTGCAATGGTGTGTTATAATCATAACATGCTTGATTTATCTGGAGGGTATATGCACTGGTCTTGGCCTTACTTTTTCCTTGAATGCAGGAGCACCATATTCCAAACTCGCACTTGCACAGGTTCCTCTTCTGGTCTCATGTTTGTTCAGTTCTTGATTTGGATTTGAAATGGTCATAACCATCAAATATTACAAGCAAGGACAAGAAAATGGATAAGACTATGCACTACGCTATTTCACTAAGTTGTTGGGATGGGCAGTTCCATCAATATAGTATTTTTTAAAGCAAATGTGACTTGAAACCCTGTTCACTATCCATGCTTCAAATGCAAGGAAAACATTAACAGATGAAGAGAAAATTTCGGCCACCACCAAACAGAAGAAAATGGATAATAAGCTCACTGCAGAAAGTCTGAAAATATTACCTAGTATATATGTATAGCGATTGATATGAGAAGTGATGATTAAAAAAAATTCAGCCATTCCACACCATACGATGCTTGTCTTTCACCCTTCTAGGAACGTGCAAGTAGTTGGATCTTGGCTGGTAAATATTTTTAATTTGTAGTACACTATATTAAGAAAATATCTAAGATGAAAATTTAGCAGACCTTTGCAATGGAGCATGGAGACGCAGTGCTTGGCTGACCTCTTCCCAGACCTGTTCAATTAAGCAGTATTGATCAGGATAATAAACTAAGATGAAAATTTAGCAGACCTTTGCAATGGAGCATGGAGACGCAGTGCTTGGCTGACCTCTTCTAGGACCCGTTCAATTAAGCAAAAGTAGGAGTTTAAAACTTGAAAGATAGAAGTAACCCAGGTGAAGTCAGGCCCCCAAGCAACCAACGAGAAAACTACAATGAATTTAAGTATAAAAGGCATTGATATCGCGCAACTATCACTCGAGACGGCAAATTGTTTGGAAGGCAAACTAAAGGACTTCTCTTTGGCAATTTCATACACAACATCAAACACACAGTCGATCAAACAAACCACGAATTTCAGTTCTCAACAAGATATTAAATCAAAAAAAAAAATTCGAACTCACATATTGAATTCCAACGAAAGTTTGTGAATCTCAAGTCCTAACCTAACCAAACCAATTCAATTCATTTATCCAAATCAATTCAACTAATCGCCAAACATTCAATTCAATTAAAAGACTAACAAAATAGGACCACAAATTAGATTCCTGATTCCAAAACCCTAATTCATAAATCCTAAGAAGCATGCAACTTTTGCCGCTCCTTTCCTTTGTCTCCTTCCATCTGATTATTCGATCTACCTACCTTTCTTTTTCTATTTCTTCGGTTCGGTCCCATCTATTTCTGGCATCTGCTCTTCGCTTTAGGTTGTCCGCTTGGTGGTCTCCCTTTGCACTACTTCAAGGTAAGTTTGTCCCCTCTTTGCCCAACTCAATCTCTTCCCCTCTTTCCCTCTATCTGATTTAGGGTTAGTTTGTTTTAAGTGATGAACAATAAAATTTTGAAACTTACGTTTGGAATTTGGATTTGGGAATTTAGTTTTTGGATTTGGGTAATGGTATCTCAGGGTTTAGGACTTAGAAATCAAAATGAGACATTCCTTCGATTAGGGGGACTGCTGCCCAACTCAATCTCTTCCCCTCTTTCCCTCTATTTGATTTAGGGTTAATTTGTTTTGAGCGATGAACAATAAAATTCTTAAACTTACGTTTGGAATTTGGATTTGAGAATTTTGTTTTGGATTTGGGTAATGGTATCTGAGGGTTTTCATTTTATTTTATGTATACTTTTGGGGTTGAAATTGGATTATCATTTAAATTGAATTTGGGGTTGTTTAAAAATTAAGATTTGAATTCATTTTCAATAATTTCATTTTTTTAAATGGTTCTTTAGCTCTTTTTGTACTTCGCATAATAAAAGAAGATGCGGACCATGCATATGTGTGGTGGAGAAATTGATCGACCCCTCTTTTTTGGATTATGCCAACTCAAATTTTAATTGAAAGTTTGAAACTCAAAAGGAATAGAAGAGAACAACAATCGATCAAGAACTTCAGTATATGGAAAAAAAAGTGGGGGGGGGGGGGATAAACTGTAATTGCTACCTCTTCCTACTCCTTTGAATCGAGAGTGCAAGAAGATGCAGATAAGAGGCGACAAGGGAACTAAAATTCCAAAGTGAATAGCAAATACAAGAGAACTTAAATTTAGAAAGATTAGTCAAAGAACTTCAAATTGAATGGAGAGAAAAGGACCCAGTGTTTTCGAGGATTTGCGACCGGCTCGGTGAAGCAGGATGATTGATGATTTGCTACAATAAAACAAAAGGCGAAGAACACACAAATTCAATTAAACTGCAACAATATAGAAAGCAACTCTGACGAATGATTTAGGTTAACGAATTAACCCAACGTCAAGAGAGAAACTGCAAAAATAGATAAAGCAAAGAGATAAGGGGAAAAAGATTCAACAAGAAGAAGATTCAAGAGCCATGCAAGGGCTTGCGTAGCCTAAGACCAAACCGACATGAGAGCGAACAGAGAGGAGTCGAATGGGGTTACTGTTAATAGAAGGAAATCGAGTTTTTAAACACAAATATAAATGTAAATCGACTCCTAGCCTATGCAAATAATTACAAGACTTCCTCCCGTTGTAGTGGAAGGGTAGTCAGGATCGATCCACGAGGAGGCGTGTCAGCGGGATCCTAGTAGCATTGGAAATCTCACGTCTTTAGTCGACCAGAAGCCTCGATTTCGACCTTGGTGCTCGATGTCAACCTCGGTTGTCGATCCTTTCTGCAACAGAAGACCTGCAGAGACAAAAACAAGCAGTCGATATTGACAGGGGAAGGTCGATATCGATGTTAGCAGACGGAATCGACTGGCTCAAAAGACTGCCAGTCGACACAGATGGTCGATATCGACGTTGGTGGGTCGATATCGATGTTCAGTAATTCAGTAGGGATGATCGTCGTCGACTCAGAAAATTGTCGACGAACTCAGTGGTCGATATCGATGTCTTCTCCTGCAAAGTCGTTAGCTTTTGTCGACAAAGAAAGGCCGAAGACTTTAGGATGGATGAGGATGCGATGATCAGAAGTAAAGACAGTGGTTTTGATGAATTAACTTATATAAAAAGCAACTCCTAGGATTAGGGTTTACCACAACGTTAACCAATGCATGCGATAAGATAAATAAGACGGACAATTGCGCTACTTCACCCAAGGGACGAGCTTTCGCTGTACACCAACTCTTAGGATTACTCTTGCAAATAAACCTAATTGTCTCTACAAATTTTATGTTTATAACTCAAGTTGTTAGCATGAATCCCTTTTCTTTCGATTAGGACTAAACATAGAATCGTAGGAGATGATATAGACACAACGATATAAACATCTAACACTTACCTCAGGCACGCATGGCTAACGTCGGGCTCACCCCGACCCTAAGAGCTTTGGGGGACTACTCGCACCTCATCATGGAACTCATCATTGATTGAAAGAAATAAACTTGCATTAAACTATAAACTCCGAAGCTTTACAACTCAACGTCGGCTTTCGCAAACGCCAAACCCTAAAACTTCTCTCTAACTCTATTGCTATTGATTATGTGTCTGTGGATGTGTTGATGGATGATTGAATGCCATCCCCCTAGGACTTTATTTATATGCTACTAATCCTTGCTAGCCAAGGATTGTAACTTCTATTTAAACTATCAACTCTATCCAAACAATTAGGATAGGTCATTTATTTTGATAAAATTCTACTGACTTAAGGGTAAAAAGTAGATAAATCCCAGCTGCTATCTATCTAAAAAGTACAAGATAATTCGTGCTCCTTGAGGATAGAATTCCAAATCCGAGTCTCGAAATCGTCTCTATCTTCTGTCGAGATGTGGTCGATATCGACCATAGAGGTCGATATCGATGCCTATATTTCTGCTCGACTTGTCCATCTCTACTCGATGTCTATGTTTAGGTCGATATCGATGATGTAAGGTCGATATCGAGTGCTCTTCTCTGCTGTGTGATGGTCTGTCTCGACACTCAGTTTTGTGTCGATGACTGTAGTCGATGTCGATGTTGCAAGGTCGATATCGATCTCTCTTTTGCTCTCCTTGGTTTCTTCGTTTTGACTCCGATTTCGCTCGAATTCCTGCATGGTTAGCTCAAAACTTGTGAAAACACTATTTTTTGCACGTTAGCCCATTCTTACACAAGTTTACATTCTTTTGAACCTTTTCTTTGGAAATCGAATGAAATATGAAGTCAAAAGATGCAATAAAAAGAGGTACAAATATGTACATCAGTTACCTGGGTCTGAATCCGAGCTGAACACTGAGAGAGGATGGCGGTGGAGTCTCCGAGGAAGGAGAAGATAAGACGCATGAGAAGAGGTGAGTCAGATGACCATGACGAGAGGAAACGGAACTACGACGGCAACGAGGGAAGAGAGTGGAGGCAGACGGCTACAAGGAATAAGGAATACTAATAGGAACTGAACCACTATGGCAAGCAAAAGTTTGATTCAAAGGGATTAACCGTTAACAAAAAAGGAGGATAATTAGTTAGATAATCAAATGCGCTTTTTGGGGATAGAGGGACAAGAATTTGAACAACCGCTTCAAATACAGTATCAGGAAGGACTGCTTGCGAACCAGGCGAACTGCTAGTTTTCGTATAGGAGATATCCATCCCAGTCACTACGGACGTATCTGCCCAATTGAATCTGCTCTCTCAAACCAACAAAAATATATGGAAGCGTGCGAGATGAAAGTCTCATGCACGGTTTTGAATGAGAGAAAGAAGTGAGGAAGCTATCATATAACTTTGTATCGGCTAAGTTGCTCCTAAATTCAACCCCCCTTTCTTGCCATTAGCAAGATCTTAAATGAATGTAATTGGGATATGGATGCAATATAATGAAATAGAGCCACTACCGCTTGACGTTCAAACCCAGTCCCAACAATGCACTTCTCGGAATGAGAAAACGGAACGACGCGGAACTTTAGGCCACCCATGGGGAAATGCGTCGGGTGCTGCAGCGAATCAAGTTTGAAACCAAACTTCTCCTCAGGAGGATAGATGAGGCAATTTCTTTTTATCTGGCGTTAACTTGGAATCACGTGCATCTAAAGCACCTTTTACTAAAATAAGTGTAGTTGTATGTAAACCTAGAGCAATAGCATGATGAACCCTTTTGAAGATTGAAGGGAGAGTTCAAAATGTAATAAACATACATATTATTCTATACAATAGTCTAATATATATTGAAGAATATTCTATTAGCAATTTTATTTAAATAAAAAAGTAAAAAAAGTTCTTATTCTCAAAGTAGAAGATTCTTCTTTTTACCAAACATATGCGGATCCAATCTCCTACGTTACCCATAATATGTATATGTGGAAGTATTGACGTAATTTCATAGAGTCATTCGGTCTGAATGCTACATGAAGATCTCTTTTGTGTCATTGACATAAAAAATCTTGGTTAACCATATTCTGAAACACAGAAAAAAAAATCATTGGCTTATCAAATTATCTATCGAGCCGTGAAAAAGATTCAACAAGAGATAGAAACAAATCCACTATCTGTTTTACTTCAAGCAATAGGTGGAGTCACTCCCGATATAGCAGTAAAAGCAAGACGTATAAGTAGATCGACTCATCAAGTTCCCATTGAAGAATTCATCTGCTATAACTTACTGTTCATCACTACCTGTTTGCTTCCCTTTTCCTCGTGGCTGCTGTAGCTGCAGCCTGTAGGCTTGCCGCTTCCTTCTCTTTTATCTTTCTACCTTACCGCCTTTCTTTTCCTCATCCTCTTGCTTTCTTTCAGGTTCGTTTCCATTCCCATTACCACTCCTCTCCTCTGTCTCCTTCCATCTGATTATTCGATCTACCTACCTTTGTTTTCCTATTGCTACTATTGGAATTTCCCATTGCTGCGCGTTGAGCTTTTCAGTGCACATTTCGAAAGAAGCGACAAAATCGAAAGGGGCGACAACATTGGATGGTGCCGGACTACGCTTCACAAGACAAGTCTGATTCACATTCATGAAAGACAACTCTTCGAAGAATACCGATATCAAACGACGAAAGCGGAACGAAGAATTCGGTTCGGTCCCATCTACTTGTGGTATCTGCTCTTTGCTTTAGGTTGTCAGCCTGATGGTCTCCCTTTGCACTACTTCAAGGTAAGTTTGTCTCCTCTTTGCCCAAATCAATCTCTTCCCCTCTATCTAATTTAGGGTTAGTTTGTTTTAAGTGATGAACAATAAAATTTTGAAACTTACGTTTAGAATTTGGAATTGGGAATTTCGTTTTTGGATTTGGGTAATGGTATCTCAGGTTTTAGGGCTTAGAAATCAAATTGAGACATTCCTTCGAACAAAGTAATTGAAATGAATGTACAGAAACCTTATTGAAGAGAAGAAATGACGGATAAGAGGCAGTAAAAAGTACCCATTTAAGTAGTATAAACATAACATATAAGAGGCGGTAAGAAGTATCCATTTAATTAGTATAGACAAAGACAAGCTTCATTCCAAAATCTATGTTAACTTGTTAAGCATTTCTACGAACACCTTGGAAGCGTAAAAGCAAACAAACATAAGTCTCAATATTGAAACCTCAATTTAACCAATCATCAAAAAATTTCATCTAACAAAGCAATCCAAATGAATGTAAAAGATTAATTAGCAGTAGATAAGCACAAACCAAATTAGGGTTTAATAAAATTCACCTGCTAAAGCCCTTCGAAGACAGATTATAAACACCTACAGAGAAGGAAACAGAGGCCAAGAGGAGATCTTAAGGACTCACCAACGACATCAAAAAAGAGGAAGATGGCCAGTCAGAAGAGACGCAGTCTAGAGAACAAGACAATACTATAAATTTGAGAAATCGAGGTAGGTTACCTAGTTTTAAATTGGAGCCCAATGTGAAAAGGCAAACTGGAAAACAACAATAGCAAAGCAGAGACCAAGAGTCAAGAGCGGCGCAAGGGCGTGCCTAGCCTGAGACCACTACTCGTCGTATTTGGTTTGGCATTGCTACCACACATGATTTCTCTATCTAATGAGGGGGGAAGTCCGCTTTGAAATCGTCCGTCCTGAACCCCCCCCCCCCCCCCGAGTATATGCTTCAACAGGAATCACACAAGGGTAGATTGATACAATAGACCATTGCCATGACGAACTACCGAATTTGGTGTAGTTTAACAGATTTTCATATTTGAGATACTTGTATTGGATAATCTTAACCCAGATATTATCTGGTTCTGCCATAATTTTCTACAGGAGCTTTAACTGAAGGGCGTCGTTCATGTGTTTGGATTTTCGAAGACCATACCTCCCTTGTGTTTTTGTTTACATATTTTATCCTAGCTAATAAGCGGTTTGTAGCTCAGATCCTTATTCCAAAAGAACGACTTATTTATTTGGTCTAATTTGTTATGAATGTAAGATGGAAGCAAGAAACTTTGCATGGTATAAAGAGGTTTTGACGATAGGTTAGAGGCAATAAGAGTAGCTCGTCCTTGCTGGGAAAGAGAATCAGCTCTCCACTTTGTTAGTTGGTTTGCAGATTTGATGACTATTTCCTCAAACGTATACTTATTCACTCTACCATTTATGATAGGGCAGCCCAGATATTTGTCAAGATTTATTTCCTTAGAAATATTCAAGCAACCTTCTATCAGCGAGATTCTAGTTCTGAGTACACCCGAAGTGACATGAAAAGCCGACTTATGGTAATTTACTTTTTCTCCTGACATCGCACAGTATAGATCAATAGTATCTTTTACCTTTTGGCATGATTTAAACAACCTTTTGAAAAAATAATGACGTCTTCTACAAAAGAAAGAAACGGAATACGGGGCACTTGTTGTCCAAATGGAAAACCAATCAACTTCTCAATTGAATTCGCTTCCCTTTGAAGTTTTCTTGCCAAAACCTCTGCTCCGAGGATAAACAGAAAAGGGGAAAGGGGATCACCCTGTCGAATACCTCTGGATGGCTTGAAAATCGATGTTGGTTCGTTGTTGACCAGAACAGAAAAAAGATATCGTAGTTACACATTCCGTTACAAGGTCAACGAATTTCTGATGAAATCCGAACTTCAGCAAGATTAATCTTGTGCAGTTCCAATCTACCCTGTCGTAAGCTTTTTCCATATCTAGTTTAATAGCTAGCCAACCTTCTTTTCCTTTTCTACTTCTAAATGAGTGGAATATTTCATTCGCGATGAGCACATTATCTTGGATTGATCTGTCGGCCACGAATGCCCCTTGAAGAGGATGAATGAGTTTACCCATGACCAATTTCAATCTCTCTGTTAGAATTTTTTAGATAATTTTATATAGAGTCGAGCATAAGCTGATAGGTCTATAATCCGTACTTTTACAGGGATTTTCACATTTCGGGAGAAGAGTGATAAATGTATGGTCTATTTGTCGCAGAATTTTGCCAGAGTGGAAAAATCCTTTAACGGCACGAATTATGTCATTACCTACTATTTTCCAATAGTTTTTATAAAATTCAACTGTCATGCCATCCGGGCCCGGGGACTTATTCGATTCTAGATTGAAGACAACCTTCTTGATTTCACTATTAGAGGGGGATGCAATAAGGGCCTCATTCTCCTCGGGAGTAATTGCCATGTTAATGACATTTAGATAGGGTATTAGGCTATATGTGCTAGCCATATTGTCGGTAAAACGTCATTCAAAATCTTTTCGAAGTTCCTCCCTAATATTGGCACAAACAGTAATGTGTGTGCCCTCAGCGGATCTTAGGCTTTTGATTATTTTCCGATTTCTTATCCTAGTTGCCACCCGATGATAGTAAGCTGTGTTAGAATCTGCAAATTTAATATGTTTAGCCTTGGCTCGCTGACTCCAGAAGACTTTTTGATATTGTAATAAACTCTCCTTTTTTTAATAAGCATTTTTTCCTTCTGACTGGAGTTTCTTATTTGGGAAACATTGCTCAAACTTTGTAACTCAATAAGGTTTTTTTTCCACATTAGCTAGTTGGCGGAATATATTTACGAATGTGGTTTTATTTTAGTCTTTTGTTTTTTTCTTTAAAATCTTTGTTTTGTACGTTACCCTAAACATTGCAGACCCAAGGCATGAGGCCCGCCAGACCCGCTTCACAATATTTCTAAAGACTTTTCTCTGCATCCAAACATTCTCAAAGCTACTCAAGCTTTTGTGTAAATCAGTAAATGTATGGTATCAGAGCATCCACAACCAAGGGTTTTTATTACCTTAAGGTAAGTATAAGGTAAGCTCATGGTTGTAGACAAAACCTTAAGGTAAAAGAAGGAAAGGGGTTACCTTAGTGTGGAGAGGTAAAGAGTGTCTTGGACCATGTGCAAAAACATGTTGTTTTATTTATTTTACTAGTCCAGTACCCGCACCTTGTGCGGATTTTTTATTTAAATAAATTTGATATTAATACCCATTCAACCAATTAATTAATTTATCCAATATTTCTTAATTGTTACGTAATTAACATAGAATTAATCAAACAAAACTCTTATAATATATATATATATATTCTTTCAATTTTTTTAATTTAAATAGATTTTATATTAATACACATTTTACTAATTTAGATCTATAATTCTAAAATAAACCAAAGGTTAAATCTAAATAAATCTCATAATATATTAATATATTAAACCCAATAACATGCAATATGAACCTTAGACAACTTATTCTTTTAACTTTATAAAGATTAGATATCTCATGCAATAGAATCAAATAGATACTTTTTGCAAAAATAATAATTATGGATGGATAGAATTGGATTGAAGATATAAAAATTGTAAAAAAAATGTTATCTTAAGATATACTCCGTACTATATTTCTTATTGATCAAGTGTATGAGATAAATTATTTTTTTATATGATTATTTTTTTATATAATTATTATCTAAATATTATAAAATTGGATAAAATCTTTCCAAAATATATCTATATCTACAAACTCGAAAAATCTATTATATTTAAGATTGACTAAGGCAAGGAGAGAATTTTTTTTATTATATATAATAGAAGATTATGCTCAGCTGAAGGCATATTAACAACAATGTACATAGTGAAAGGGACACCTTAAATTTACATAGTGAAAGAACTAATTAGGAATTGATTGAAAGAACACTTATACCATGCCCCCGTTCTATCTATATATTTGGGGATTAGAGCTTTCATAGTCTCTAAAGCGTTAAATTATAAAAAAAGCATGCTAATACGATTAGATTGAACACCTACAAATCA
The DNA here is from genome assembly GCA_963922045.1 of Persicaria maculosa. Lineage (NCBI taxonomy): Eukaryota > Viridiplantae > Streptophyta > Magnoliopsida > Caryophyllales > Polygonaceae > Persicaria > Persicaria maculosa. Next base: position 47,307,756 of record OY998264.1, on the reverse strand, counting down.
AAGAGTATAACAAATTTATAGATATGTATATAACTACATTGATCAAAGAGTTAGAGAAGAAATACGTAAAAAATATTAAAAAGAAGAAGAGAAAAAAATATAGTGGTTGAATTAGATATAAATTAGGTGATATTTATAGGGTTAAAAGTTGAGATAGAATTTTTGAAAAAAAAAATACCCGTAGCATCTTTATTTATTTTTTACATGATAATTTATAAATTAGGAAACTATAGCCACAGATCTATAAGATAGAATCAAATAACATGATAGTTAATTAGTAAATATTTTAATTAAGAGGAGTTTGATCAAAAAAAAATTGGTAAAAAAAAATTGTGATTAATTCATACGACTAATATCCATATCTAATGAAATTAGGTCAAATTTTATCTTATGCATATATAGATATATTGATTAGATAGAGTTAACATAAAATTTTATTTTATGCATATATTGATTATTTTAAAAAATTGTGATTGATTCATACGATTACGATTAAGGAGAAGCCACCATGTGTCTCAGACGACTTCTCCTTTATTATATATAATTGATGTTTTATTTATTTAACTATTAATATTATGATTGGTGGAAATCATATGCTGGATATAAATAAATGAGAAAAAGAGAAGGATGAGGTAAACTCTTGGTTGTGGAGTAAAAATATTTAAGTAAATAAAAAAAAGTGGAAACTGGAAAGTAGGGACTTCAAAAAATGTGTCAGGAGTGTGTGAAGAGAGCCCATAAAAACAGCAGTTCCTGCAAATAGTAAAGCTGTCGTCCATCTCCCGCTTCTTGACGCCCCCACCTCTTTCTCCTTTCGTCTCCTCCTCCTCTTCGTTTCGTTTCCTTCTACACTCTCCTTCTAACCTGTAAGTCTTCTTCCCGCCCTTTCTTTCTGGCTAATCTTCATCTCTGAGAAGCAAAAAAGGACGGTTTTTTTTAATATTTATTTTCTTCTTCTGAGAAATGTACTGTATTGTTACCTTGAAGAGAGGATTTTTATGATCCGAAACGTCAACAAAAGCAAAACCCTTGAATCTTTTGTAGGTTAGATTGTGGTGCTCAAATCAATTTTGGGTTTGGATCAAACGGCTCTGAACTTGGGTTAGGGTTCTTATCTTCACTGCTTTGTTCAATGCTCGTCTTGTCCTAGTCATTGGGTGTTTGTTTGGAGTATTGATCGTTTATTCAATTAATGGACTGTGTTTTCTGTGTGAAATTGTGTTCCTAGGAAACCGGAAAGGGGGGAAATAGTGCAAGTTTATGCCTTGTTTGGCTTCTCAGAAACCGGGGGAAATTGGTAGAATTTGATATCATGACCCCTTTGATTACTTGTCCAATTATCTATTAACATATTATACATACCAGCTTAGGCCCGTTGAAAATCTGTTGTCATGTTTTTGGCGATTTTTCGCTTTTTTTTAAATTTTTTTTATCACCACTATTCTGCCAGAAAACCTGAAGTTGAGGTCTAGTCTGGCAATTTTATCTCATATATACATGTCTGGTGTGGTTTGGATGAACTATTGGATTGTCAAGATCAGCGTTGGTGACCTAATTATTGTGTTCATTTACAGAAATTGTTGATTTTGATGTTTTATGCATTTAACCCGGTGGTCTATCAACTTGTTTTGCTTTTGTGATTTGTAGCAACTGAAATTTATTGCCTGATTATGAGCCAAGTACATGTATAGCAAAAACATAAGTAGAAATATGGTAATGCCTTGTATGAAAGAACAAGCCCTTATGTTTGTCGAGTTTTATTGAAGATAATATAGGTAATCTATTGCTGAAAGCCATCCTACCAAGGGTTTTGTTTCGATGCCGTTTCTTGTGAGATTGATTGGTCATCATCGTTTGAGGAAGATGAAAAAAATTGTACATTAGTTCTTGGTTAAAATTGTAGTAGTTTTATGGAATGTTAGTTGCTTAATGAAGTGAAATGTTTTTATTACATTATGTTCCAACCCTATTCCATGGTATTTCCATGAGATTCCTCTTGCTTATTTATTCTTAAGCAAGTCCCCGAGAGGGCTTAGTTGGTCCATGATTTCTCTTTCGTCTAACAGTGAAGGATGAAAAGCCCACGCCTTACTAACTGCAGGAGAGATTGCAATGCGGGATTAAAACCAGGAGACATCACTTGGCTGAAGCTTCGAGGCTTTTCATGGTGGCCTGCACAGGTGTGTATCACTTTGCATGTCGAATCCACCTTGTTTCTACCTCGCTTTCCTTCATTCTTTTTGAGAGATTTCATTAATCATGTTTTGCTTTTCTTATGACGGTGATTTTTGATAGGTTGTTGATGAGAACTCGGTAAGTGAAAATAGTAGGCCTCGTAAAAAATCGAAAGGAGCAGTCCTCCTCCGGCTCTGTGGAAGCTACGAGTAGTGAGTACCTTCACCGACCTATCGTTTTCGTTTATGCTTCTTTTTATTTCTTAAATTCTGTTTATGATGCCATGACTTTTGCAGTGTTTATCATATTCAGCCGATTAAAAGTCTGTCCGAGTTCAAGAACGTATGTCAATTGTTTATTCCTTTCTTTCGTGTTCCTTGATAACTCAAATATAGTTTCGTATGGAGTATCCGATAAACGCATTTTCGTGATTCATTTTGCATGCCAGGTGCTTGAGCAGGAAAACTGCAGTTGGCGGGATATGGTCCAGAAGGCTATCGACCAAGTAATTTATTCCTTGCTTATATACTACAGTTAGCCAATATTCTGAAAGTCTTGGTATTTCTTACTTGGAAGACATATTTAAATATGCTGTGATCAATCCTGTTACAGGCGTTACTGAATTCTTCATCAGATAAATCTGAGAACAGTTCCGACTCTAGAGGTTGGCCTTTTCTCTTGCTATCTTGTCAGTGAGAAGTTTTCTTCTACATCCAGACCCACATATATGAATACCTTATGGGCTTATGGCATAGATTCATTTCGAGGATTCATTCATGTAACCTACTCCCTCAGTTTGGCAAAATATGTCGTTTACTATTCACGCATGTTTTTTTAGAATGATAAAAACTATATAAAATATTTATTTTTTTATAAATTTTTTTAACAATTTTATACTTATTAATAATAACTACAAAATTGTTAAAAAAAAATATTAAAAAACTAGATATTTTATATAATTTTTATCCCCTAAAAAAGCGTGCGTGAATAGTAAAGTGACTTGTTTTGCCGAACGGAAGGAGTATCATTTATTGAGCTTGGCAAGGTTATGGCAAAAATTGGTGTCAATCATTGTTTTGGTGTAGATACGAAAGGACAGTGGATTCTTAGAGAATCAAGCAAGAAGGTTGAAAGGGCGAGTTCACCCTCAAAGGACTCCAACAAGAAATTGAAACGCAGGGCTAAACAAGATGACGCTCGGAAGAAGGATAAGTGTGATGTACCTATTGCTGTGAGTGTGCATATGCGGATCCTTTGTTAAATAATTTGAGTTTCTTTGATTGTTAAAACTCATAGCATCGTTATTAATGTTGGGTCTAGCAATACTCTTGTCTTTTTAAGGCAAAAATTTATCCATTTCATTCGCACTTGCAGGATTTGACAGCAGTGGAAAAGTCTCCAGAGTTTAGTGCGCGGAGGTTGAAGGTGATGCAGAGCCTTGGCCTCATGGCTCCCTCTGGCTCGCCGTTCTGTAAAGATAGACACGCTCAACCTGGCTAAGCAAGTTGGCTGTGTTCCCTGTGCTTCCGTTCGATAGGGATAGTTTCGAAGGATCTCGGGCTGCAATTTTTGAAAATTTGCCTTGTCCGTTGAAGATGAGTTCTTCCATACAGGCAGAATCTAATCCAAGAATGTGGGATCGCTTCCGAATGAAGGTGCCTTAAGGGTTGTTTGTCTTAAGGATTGTTTGTGTTTTGTGGTTACACACTTACACCCTAATAACACACCAATTTAAGGAAGCCAATTTAGTATTGTTGTAGTGTTGGATAAACAATTATTAATCGGTCCGGATATTTCCACCGTTAATTTTTACTATTTCCACTGCTAATCACCGTAGATAATCATGGTGGGGTTAATGACGTTTTGCAAACACCCACCGTTGTATACTACGGTGGGTATGGTACACCGTTGTATACAGCGGTGGAGTGAAATTGACGGACGTGAAGTCACGGCGGAAGAGGCCACCGCTCGCACATACGGTGGACGGACTCCGGAATTCGATAAGTCACCGCAACCCAAAACGGTGTAAAATATGAATCCACCGCATGTAGTGACGGTGGGTTCAAATTTTGAAATTTGAACCCACCGCATGTCGTGACGGTGGATTTCGGCCCGTTGAATGTCCACCGTAAGTGGATACGGTGGGCTCCGGGCCATATATAAAGGTGTTAGGGACCCACCGTATCCGCACAAATCCCAATCTCCCATTCCGTCCTCTCGTCGTTTTGTCTCCGTCGAAATTCCAAACCTTTTTGTCCCGACATTCCTAGTCTTTTGTCCCCATTCCCTTTTGTTCGTTGCTTGTCCTTTTGTGATACACAATGGTGAGTGAGAGTAGCCAGGATGGTGGTCGAGAGCGAGGTCGTGGTGCGGGCCGTGGACGTGGTGATAGAGATCCATTACAGGTAAAATATGAAATATTGGAATAGTGTATTTTAAAATATATTGAATTAGAATAAGTAATTGATAAGTATTTGTTGATTTATGAAATGTAGCCGGTTCCGATTATTCAGAGAAGTGGACGCGGTCGGCCTCGTGGTGGGAGAGAGACGGTGGGCTTACCGGCGGTGGGGCTACCAGAGGTACGACTAACGCTATCATATAGTTACATTTTAGAATAAAATTTAGATTTTATAATATAGTTTAGTGTTATAATACATGTTGTATAATTGAATAATGATATAATATAGTGTAGTGTAATACAACGTAATTCTAATGCTAATACATATGATAGGTGTGAATCTCTGTAGTAGTCGAATGTTTATGCAATTTTAGGTCCTAAAAATATTTCGATATTTAATCGATATGAATTAGAATTTGTTTGTTAATCGTATACAGACATTATAGCGTGGATTAGAGTATAGGGTGGTGTTGCGGACCGCCCGTAGCGCTGCTGTTAAGGGAAGACAGGCGTTGCGCGAGTCACGTGCACAAATTGAGTCTATTCCTTTGCGTATGCAGGGTGTAGATGAGCGTTTAGATGCTATGGTAGTAGACGGGGGGGGGGGGGGAGTGGGGAGCTCTAGTCACGCAGTTGCCGACGTAGCTGACGTACGACCCCATGTGGATGATGCGATGACAGAGGCATCGACCCAGATTCGGTTGGCAGCATTAGAGCCGGTTGACGACGTGGTTGACGAACGTCCCCATCGGGACGAAGCGATTACAGAGGCTTTGACCCAGAGTCGTTTAGAGGCATTAGAGCAGGAGTTGATGTCGACACCCGAGGAGGTCGTATTGTAGGCGGGTGAGACTGTATCGGCAGTTCAGCCGGTGACCCGGCACACGGCCTACGTGGAGTATTTTGGTGCTGCATTTCAGAGCGAGCAGCTGAACTCGTACGACGACACTGCACCGTTCGTTGAAGATAGAGGGCTTGGGGGGTCGGGCACTGCTACTCATGCTGCGGAGGGTGCTGGCAGGCCGATGTTTGTGGCGGATATCAACCTCGACGACATTGATTTTGTGGGGTTGACACCGAGCGAGATTACACAACCATGTGTACCGCCTGAGTCTCAACCTGTTACAGACGCAGCTGTCGGGGGCATTGGAGTCGGAGAGCGTGACATGTATGACCCTGAGCATGAGGTGGATGATGGACAGGAGCAGAGGGGTAAGGAGCAGTCTCATGATGTGCACGCAGACGTAGAGCAGAGATTCGAGGTGAGCGGATCACGGCAAGGAGAGAGTGCCCGGGAGCGCAGTGAGCCGAGCGGCTCAGGGTCAGCTGGCCCATCATATGGAGGAGGTCCGGGCCGGCTATCGTTGCTGCATGATTACGGGGCGCACATTGCTGAGGCTGTTTGGAGATAGGATGAAGCCGCCTTGGTGAGGGTGTAGCGTGTGCACCGTAGGGGTCAGATGATAGTACGTGCTGAGGCCTTAGTGGAGGAGGATGAGGAGGATACGTGGTTCACTGCTATTCGGGACAGTGGGTTATGGCAGTTGTGGGACTTCTCGTGGGAGTGCGTGGACCATAGTCTCATCAGTGCTTTTATTGAGCACTGACACCCTGAGACTAACACTTTCCACTTTTCTTGGGGTGAGATTACGATCACATTGCATGATGTGATGTTCATTATGGGTTTCGCGATGGATGGGGATGAGTGCTCGTTTTTGAGGTGGACGAGGTTGGGAAGACTCGAGTCGGACAGTTGTATGGGTTTACGCCGCTGCAGCAGAAGAATTTCGACGGCCACGGAGGTACGAGTGTGAACGCACTCCTGGAGGCAATAGAGCCTATGCGTCAGAGGGTTCGGGAGGGTGCCCCCCACGAGCATGATGAGGAGCGGATTGCTGCCGCAGTTATGGGGATCCTTACATCGGCGACGCTGTTCATTGAGAAGTCGAACAGCAGAGTGCGACCGGAAGTGCTACTTCGGTTCACACTGGTCCACCGGATTCCACAGTTATCTCTGGCGGCAGGTATACTCTCCTGTTTATACTGGGGATTGGGCGAGGCGACGAGACAGCTAGCGAAGGACATGGACGGTTGTACGTTGCTCATGCAGGTACTTTATCGACTGTGGTCAAATAGTACATGTAGACATTTCATGTTATATGGAGTAATCGATTGATGGTCAATGTCGTTGTAGGTATGGATATGACTGTATTTTCCGTTGTTTAGAGGCCACATGACGCTGAGTCGGAGACTTGTGCGGGACCCACTGATAATGCATATCCTAGATAGTCATTTTAGACATTTTTAGGCTAGTTAGGTTGCATTTAGTTAATGATTTGGAGTTAAAGTGTATCTGACGATTATTTTGGAAGAGTTCGGATTTTGTGCGAATTTGTGAGTATTTTTACAGATTAGATTCGAACACTATGGAGATGCATGATATTGGAGACTTGAAGAAAGAAAGCAAAGAATTGGAGTTGCATCAAGCAGAAGTTACAAGGATTGGCCGCCGCATTGGTCGCCGAGCGCCGAGTTTTACTTATTGAAACCCTAGTTTATTTGTTATTTCGTTTTTTTGGTTCGGCTTAGACTTTTAAAAGGCCGAGAGTTAATTACTTTTGAAGCACTTCTATTTTCATTCTACGTTCATCAGACAATTTAGAGATTGAGCGATGTTTACCTTGAGGAACTAAACTCATTGGTTCTGCCTGCAATTTGAAGCTTTATTTGGATTGATTGTGAGTTTCTAATTTTCGTTCCTTTATTCCACTATTGAATGCTTCAACTTCTTTGCGCTTATTGAATTATTGTTTTGTTCTATCTAGCCCGCGCAACTAGTTAGAATCAATTCAATTGCTAGGGTTTTGTAGATTCCTGATTGTGAACCTTAACCTAAGTAGCAAACTTGCCCCTTTAGGGCTGATTGAACTAATTGGATAGGTAGGAAGTTGAATGTGTTGTTAAATCCCTTTTTAGGGACTGCAAATACCTTGGCTAATCTCTGAACTTAAAGCTATCAATTGGGTTAAATCCTTTTTTAGGGACTCTTCGATTGATAAGGGTTGATAGGACTGATTGGACTAGTAACTATATTAGGTCGGGACAAGGGCATTCATAGGAAACTTAATAGGACGAGAAGAAGTTACAAGGATCGCTTCAACCAAATAAAGTGGAAAATTGTAGGTAGAACTACTTCTCTCAATTGTTTGAATCACAACCATTTACTCTTTCCTTTCATAATTCGCATTTGCTTTCACAAACACCCTCACTTGGTTACTAAATCAGCATCTTAAATCACATTTGAATAACAAATCTCCCTGTGGATCGACCTCTTACTTATTACTATACTAGTTATAGGTTTGAGTTTTCTTTGACAGATCAATGACAGGGTTTTCCCTCCGTCACCCACGTCACGGCGTGCGATATTTGGAGTTGGCGATGCCGTAGACGACCAATAGAGATGGAGGGCCCCAAGTGTTGCGGTTGCAAGAGCTGCGTCGTAGGTTAGATGAGATGACTGTTGATGAGGTATGTCCAACCTATACGTTCGAACTCGACATTTTCTATGTATACTTTTATATTTATATTTACAAACTAACAACCACTGTCTTATATTTGCAGGTTGATTTCATGCCCTTTGGTAGGAATTTGGACTTCGACAACGAACTCCGTCTGTCACGGTACAGGAGCACCATCCGTTGGTTGTTCGAGGAAGAGCCGTATATGCCAGACCAAGTGACGCGTCAGTTCGGCCGTATACAACACATTCCCTCTAGCCCGATTAGACTCACGAGTGTACACAGACAGAAGTCACTCAAGGGCAAGAAGGAGGCGACCTTCTCGCAACAAGACAACCATTGGGCGAACAGATTTCATCACTTATATGACATGTCGGAGCTCCCGCGTACTAGCAGTGAGTACCCATACGGTGTTGTCGATGGTTATCTACAATGGTTTCACGAGAGCAGTCACCCTTACCTTCTCCCCGACACTGAGCGATTCGAGCCCATCATCCCGCCTCCACCACCGCCCCTCGCTGTCGGAGTGCCCCCACCACCATCTGATGCCGCGACGCCGACACTAGAGGAGATTCGCTACCGCGCGGCCGGTGAGAAGATCAACCGGCTACTGTCACAGGGCGTACCTCTCACAGCCCATCACATTCGACGCATCTACCAGCGTTATTGGGTAGATCGTCCCTAGTGATACATTGTTGGACCTTTTTTATTTCGTTTTATGTTGGTTATGTTTGGTTGTATGAACATTTTATTTCGTCTGGTGACTGCTTTTCGTTGTCAGTTTATATATATATATATATATATATATATATATATATATATATATATATATATATATATATATATATATATATATATATATATATTGCATGAATATCATTATATTGAATGAAGAAAATACTTGAACCACATAATGAACTTGCATACTACATTGTCTAAACGAAGTACATACGAATACTGCTTAAACAACAACGACATTCATAACAATTAAGCTTTACTTTGACAACTGAACGATTAATTACTTATTCTCATCTTCCAGCGCGGCGACACGCCTCTCCAATATATCGATACACCACCGTTGTTGCTGGTTTTCAACGACCAATGAACGATTCTCCTCGCATAGCGTCTTTATCATCGACTCCACCATCTTCGATCGTGGGCTCCCACTGTACATCACTGCTTCAAATTCTTCAAGTGTCCCACGTCGTATTTCATCGTTGCTGGAGTTTTTACTACTATCGTCTGACATCTTCCTATTTTGCGCCTTCCCTTCGCTCCTCTCCTCTTTTTGTAGCAGTCTTCGTATTCACCGCATGTGTCAACGGTTGGCACCGTATACACATGCGGTGGCCACCGTCTGTGTATACGGTGGACCGTATACGGTGCACCCTAACCTTACACCGTTAGGGTTAAGGCAGTACGAACCACCGTAATACCTAACGGTGGCCACCCTTAGGGTGGAGTGCACCATTTAGCGTCACGGTGCTCATTTACCCACCGTGTCCACTGACGGTGGACGGTGTGTGAAACCGATTGCCCCACCTTCGCCCGTCACGGTGGGACGGCTATAAGAGGAAACTCCTCCCCTCAAGCGACGGTGCAAAACGACAAATATGCCGAAAACCGTAATATTTGACGGGGAAACTAAAAGGGGTAAACGGTTCAAAATCGTGGTCAAAAAATTCACTCGACCTAGGGAATACCATCTGTGCAACTGTCAGCATAAACGCTGGAAAGCATACCCCTGTTGTCTGTTTCAGGTGTGTTGTTACGATGAGGATTCAAGCATGAGGTCGGAGTACGTGGACCTGTACTGCGTACATGACGAGATTGTGACAACAGCCGACCCTGAGTTTTACTACGAGAAGACCGCTCGGGAAGTCACTGGTCTGATAGGCGGTTTCTTCTCCAATGTTAGTCAGAGTTGCATGATAGACATAGGGAAGTACGCCGTAGACAATGCAGTGCGGCCGGCGAATGAGACGGTGACCAAGTATGCATTCAACAAAACGGAAATCAGGATCTTTCCAAGCGTTGGAGCTGAGTCTGTTGGAAGTTGTGGTTATTTTGTAGACTTTCCTGATGTGGGGTTATGATTTTGTCGTTTTGTTTTGAAATGGGTAGTTGTGATTTTGTTGTAAGTGTTTTCAAAATGGAAGAGGGCAAAAAATGGTTCGTTGTAAGTATTTGTAGTAGTTATAAGGTTTCCTGGAAAATTTTCAAATGCAAACTCATCATATAAGTTATCGGGATACAACAGTGTCATCATATAAGTTATCACGATGTTGACCATGTGAAATCACGGTGTTTACCGCATGTATCTACAGTGGCCACCTCGAAAGCACACGGTTGACACCGTGATTTACGACGGTGGTCACCGTATGCTCCTACGGTGGTCTTCCCTGTGGCCAAAAGAAAGGGGCAGCCCCTGGCTGCCCCTTTCTTTTTAAATTTTGTGGGCATAACAGTTATTACTCAAGCAACTTGTCAAAGACCCTACGGTGTTGAACCAGCTGCCCCGACCGTAAGGTCTCGACAAGTTGCTTGTGTTATCGCCGTGAAAGTGGACAAGTACGGCGACATCAGCCAATGACATTATATAGGGTGCCCACCGTTTGTTCCTGCGGTTGTCACCGTATGTTCATGCGGTGACCACCGTATATGCTTGCGGTGGTAACTGTGTATACCGACGGTGGCTATCACTGAGGCTCAAAAGAAAGGGGCAGCCCTAAGGGGCTTCCCCTCCCTTTTGCAATTTTGTGGGCATAACAGCTATTACTCAAGCAACCTGTCAAAGACCTTACAGTGTTGAACCAGCTGCCCCGACCATAAGGTCTTGACAAGTTGCTTGTGTTATCACCGTTAAAGTGGACAACTACGGCGACATCAGCCAATGGCATTATATAGGGTGTCCACCGTTTGTTCCTGCGGTTGTCACCGTATGTTCATGCGGTGACCACCGTATATGCTTACGGTGGTCACCGTGTATACCGAAGGTGGCTATCCATGAGGCCAAAAGAAAGGGGCAGCCCCTAAGGGGCTGCCCCTCCCTTTTGGAATTTTCATAGTTAGGATGCCTCGTGCAACATATCAACGCCCTGAGAATTGATTTATTTTTCGGGAATCCTCCGGACGTTGACAGGCTGCAAAAGACGTCAACCAACTGGAAAAAAAATTTAAAGTTTGAACGAAACAAAACTATTTGTTGCGGACATAACAGCTATAATTCAAGCAACATGTCAAAGGCAACACGACATTTGGAACCCGCTACATCAATCGTGTGGCCTCGACATGTTACTCGTATTATCGCCGTTAAAATTAGTAAGGCCGGTGACAAGAGGAAAACCTGTCGTTGTTCTTGCCAAAGAATACTCAAACTCACAATTAGTATAGTTGGTAAGAAAGAGGTCGATCCACAGGAAAATCTATTAACTTCAAATATCAATTTAATCGCAATTAACAGCAAAAGAGAGTTTGTTTGGTGAGAAAAAGATCCGCCTTTTGTCAAAGCGGAAACAAGTAAACAAGGAAATAAAGGTTGTGAGATGCAGTAGAGAGAAATAGGTTCACCTACAATTTGTCACTTCAATTGATGAATTTGATCCTTGTTTCATCCTCTAGTTCTTTTCTTTTCCTATCAATGTCCTTGTCCAGATCTTAGGTAAATTACTAGTCCTACGAGTCCTAGTAATCCTTATCTCTAAATAACCCTAACACGGTTAAGATTTAACCTAGAGATAGCATTAAGACTATGAATTAACCAAGGTATATGCAATATCAAGCTACGAGTCGATATTTAACATATATTCAACTTCCTACACATCAAATTAGTCATACGAGTCCTAAAGGGATATGATTGTCACTTGGGTTAAAGTTCGCTACGAGGAATCTACAAAACCCTAGCAATTGAATGAATCTACTTTAACTAGTTGATCAGGCCAGCGAGAATAAAACACATTCAAAGAATTACGCGCAAGGAAGTCAAAATATTCAAATAGGAATAAGAACTAGATTAAGAAACTCACAATTCAACAATCAAGATCCAAACTGTAGGCGAAACCTTCGAGAGTTTAGTTGCCCATACTCAACGTGCTCTCAACAATTCTCAAAAGTGCATAAGGTGAATAGTAAAATAACCTAGAAACGTCTTTTAAAGGCCTACAAAGGATCGGCCAAAAGTAATAATAAAAACCCTAATTAAACTTTAAAACTGAATCGGCGATTCTGCACAGGCCGCGGGGCGGCTAGCTCAGGCGACGGGGCGGCCTGGCGATCAGCGAAATCCTTCGAGACGTCTTCGGGCTGCAGGGCGGCTAGCTCGGCCGCGGGGCGGCTAGCGATTTCTTCCGCTTCTCTCCACGTGATTAGCTGCAGCTGATAATGCCATTTCCTTTATTCTTTAACTCTCCTCAAATTCATTCCACCTTGAATTACGATTCCTGAAATAAACCATAATATTGTGTAGATTCCGCATCTTCCAACTCAACAAGTAATCATGTAAATGCAACTAAAGTATGCAATATTTACACCCAAACTATGCTAAATGGAATCTATTATGCAATACTAATAATGCTCTATCAGCCGGATCAGGATTTCTTCGTTGTCATCGTAACAGCTATTACTCAAGCCACTTGTCTATGTCCTTACGTTAGTATTGAGCTATCTCCCCCAACCGTAAGGCCAAGACAAGTGGCTTGTATTATCGCTGTTAAATTGAACATGTCCGGCGAATTTGGCGAATGGCATTGGGCTCAATATATAGGGTTTACTACTGTCGCCCTCCACGGTAATAACCGTTTCCATCAACGGTGTTTACCGTTGCTTGCTACGGTAGCCACCGTTGCCGTCTACGGTAGTCACCATTGGGAGCGATGGTGCCCACCGTCTTAAGTGACGGTACAGTTCCGCGCATGGGAAAGCGGTCGGAGGAGCGTATGACTAGGACACAACGGTCATATTATTTGACCGTGACATGTTACGGTGGAAACCAAGCCCTATAAGAACGAACATCGCACGGGTAATCGGTATCCAAAAGTAGCTTTGCTTGTCATCGCGTCGCCACCAACATTTGCTACAATGGCAGAAGAAAGTCCATCTACACCTGAACCGGTACGTACTTTATTTTCATATAGGTTGTACTATATTTTCATATAGGATTTTGAAAAAAATATAGTGAATATAGGATTTTGATGAAAATATAGTGAATATAGTGAATATAGAGAATATAGGCCGTAATCTATTTCAATATAGGATTTTGATGTAAATATAGTGAATATAGAGAATATAGGATTTTGATGAAAATATAGTGAATATAGTGCATATAGTGAATCTATAGTAAATATAGTGAATATAGCCCATAATCTATTTCCATATAGGATTTTGATGTAAATAGAGTGAATGTCGAGAATATATGAATAACTGTATTTACCGCCACACAGCATCCATTAGAAGAGCAAGCGGACCGATGTCGGATCCGTGTAACGAAATGGATACCACTCGTAGGGTATTCCACGACTACACATCGGAGTTCACCACAACACAAACGTGGTCAAATCGCGAGGACTTGATACAACATTGTCGTCGCGTTGCCCTACCGCTAAATATGGTTCTCACCATAAAGCGGTCATGGTCAAGCACTCGTACAAGACGTGTAAGTGTATTGCTCGCGTGTGAGAAGTACGGTGAGTACATTCCACGCAAGAGGCCAAGAGTTGCCAGTGATGAGCCCGATCGTACCACTCGTAGGGGCATTTCGAAGTTGGAGCAATGTCCTTTTGCCTTGTCGGGGGTAGAGTTCAGGCGGGGCGAGTGGGGATTAGACGTAGTTCACGGAAGGCACAACCATGACCTTCCAGCTACGTTGGTCGGACACCCATACCTCGGTCGAATGGATAAAGAACAGATGGAGACAACATTAGCCCTCACCGTAGCTGGTACACCACCAAAGCCGATATTAGCAACATTACATAAGACAGCTACAAAACGGAAGCATTTGTCAATAACATCACGACGACAAGTGTACAATGCTAGGGCAAAATTCAAAGCTGAAGCTAGGGGCGACCGAACAGTCACTCTAGAAGCTCTCCACATATTGCGAGAGAGAAAGTACTTCTACGCTACAAGGAGAGCCCCTGATGATGTGAACAAGCTTCAAGATCTTTTCTTCGATCATTCACAATCTCGGCACCTGCTGCACATCTTCCCATACGTCGTCGTCGTCGACAGCACATACAGGACGAATGCGTACGTTTCTATTTCTAACAAATCCTCTTCTAAAAAAGGGGGAGGGGCAACAACTAACATATGTGATCGTGCAGGTATGGGATCCCATTGTGTGAGTTCATTGGCTTCACTTGCACAGGGAAGAACTTCGTCATTGCCATCTGCTTCATGTCGCACGAGAACACGGATACGTACATTTGGGCGTTACAACAGCTCCAATACCTGTTGCGGGGCACTCAGCCTAATGTATTTGTCACCGACCGAGAGCTGGGACTCATCGCAGCACTACCATGAGTGTTTCCCAATGTGCGACATATGCTGTGCAAAGTACACATCCTCCGCAAATGCGAAGAAGCTGCTTTCAAAAAGTTGAAGAATCTTGACGTCGCGGGTCGTTTTAAGAGCGCGTGTTATGGCCTCTTTGAATCCAGATCCACTGACACGTTCGACGCCCGGAGGAGGGGTATGCATGCAGAGTGGGGCCACATTGAGGGGTTGATGCCGTATTTGGAGGCGACGTGGTTACGCGATTACTCACAGAACATTGTTCGCGCATGGACAGATACTATAGAGCATTTTGGTACGACAACGACGAACAGGTATGTCATTCTTCTCTATCCTCATTCCATTTGCACCATCAATTATTCACATGTCAGCACACACGACCGATGTCTTTCTTTGCAGGGCGGAGTCTGCCCATGCAGTGCTAAAGAGCACCCTCCACTCTGCAATCGGTGACTTCACCCACGTCATCAAAGCGATTGATCTAATGATGGAGGACCAAATCGCTGAAGTGAAGAACACAATGGGGCGAGCTTACAACACCTGGCCGGTAGACTCACACGGTCTCTGGTTGTTCGATCGGATTTGACATATTGTGTCGAAGGAATGTTTCAACCCGTTGTTCGAAATATACACGAAGATGGAAACAGATGCGCCAGTACAACCATGCCGAGATAGTTACTGGAGGACCGTCTTTGGTCTGCCTTGCACACATGAGATGCAAGCTGCTCGGGATGCGCAGATACCAATAAGGCCGTCCCAGATTCACATCTTTTGGAAGCAATTGGATTATGATCGCCCCTATGTTGCCCATGCAGATGATAACACGCCGCTCACGAGAGCTGATGTAGACATCTCGCGCTTAATCACATTGTTCCAGAGTGGAGCCATGGACGACGATACTCGTTGGAGGATCGCCTCAGCATTCAATGATGGCGATCGTCCTTCCAACACACCATTGACTCCTCCTGACCCCGAGGACCGTAGACCGACTGGGAGGCCGCGGACTCGCAACCCTTGTCGAACGAACCCTCTGCCGTGGAAACGAGAGCGTGATCAGGCCCAGCGTACAACCGCTAGGGTGGGCAACAACGGATCTGTGATGGGGCAAAGTGATGGACGGGGACGATCTTCATCCACATACGGTGAAACGATTGGGCAAAATGAAGAGGGCACTGGGTCCAATCCACTTCACGACGACAACACTCCTACTGTTCGTGGAAGAGGACGAGGAAGGGGTCGTGGTCACAGTCCTTCCCGGGGACGGGGCAGAGGAAGATCAACGGCCGAGTCTAGAGGAGACATCCCAGCAGCACCACCTCTAAATCTCCCTCACCTTCGTTTCGATTGGGGAACAGGCAACATTGACGACTTCATGATTACTTTCATTCGAGCCGTAACGAACGTTGCAGGTGATGGTCATTATGGTTATAGATCGTTCGCTTCTCTCCTGAACTTGGGTGAAGATGCATGGCTACAAGTTCGACGGGATTTGGCCCTTGAGTTACAGTTTCATGCAGATCGTTACCATTACTACCCTGCCTTGGATGAGCTCCTCATGAGGGTCAATTACTTTGGTGCGTGTCATGATGCTACGTATTGAATGGAGATTCCGATAATGGGCGAAGTGTTTTCCACGCTACACCAACGTCCGTTGGTGATACTGTCACACATGATGCCGATGTTGTGCCTCCCTCTTTACGCCACTGGAGGCCCGTCCATGTCGTCGTACGACGAGTTAGATGGGATAGCTTTAGTCGACAACAGCAACCACTTCGTACCGGTATGTTTCGAATGTCACATGGATTTCATTCATCACATTGTGTTTTTTCCCTTCTCATTTCTTCTTTTTTCATACGTTTTACGCAGATTTGGTTACATCCTGGGTCCCCTTTGCCTCCTGTGTACTCTACATGGACACAACACCACCATCCCTCAGTCAGTGGGTGGGACAAGCATTTCGTAGCCAGGATTGCACGATACAGAGCCTATCTCCGGCGAGATGGTGGTCGTCAGCTGCGATATTAGCATTTTCATGTTTCCCGGACTTGCATCCTCCGTTTTTCTTTCTTTCATTTCTTGACAAATGTTGTTCAATGTATCTTATTGTCGTAACTACGTTTGTTTTTTATGACATTCTTCAAAACTTGGTTTTATCCATATCCCTTTTCATATTCTTACATATGCTCGCTTGTCCACACCGACCCGACCTATCAATGTACGCTATTATTGAAATTGTTGATGTTTATTGGTAATTTCATGTTCTATTAGGGGAGTAAAAGAGCTACAAAAAAATGAGGTTATCTGGTCACGCAACCAATTCATTTCGGGTCATCCGTTCCGGAAAATAATTATATTGGACATTTTTTCGAAATTTTCATAATCTCAGTTCGGGTTAGGTTATCATCACAAATCGGGCCCGGACCGGTCCGGAGCCTCACGCATACATTTTTTATAATCTCTGTATATTCCACCGTAGCTCGATGGGGTGGGATCCACCGTCAGAGCATACGGTGGGTATGACACACTTAACGCCGTCTACCCCCGACGGAATTAGCCACCGTCATCTACGTCGGTGGTTGCCCATATACGGTCCACTCCACCGCAACGTACGACGGTGGCTTCCGTAAAGCGTCATTAAAGCCACCGTTGCCAGCTACGGTGATTAGCGGTGGAATAGTAAAAATTAGCAGTGCAAACAACAACACTCATTATTAATCGAGGAGTTTGCATTTGGCAACTACAACCGAATATCCGATTTGATTGATCAAGTGAATTCGGTATTGATAGAGACTGGTGCTGGTTAGATGCAGACTGGTAAAATTGCTGCTAGAATTTTGAAACTTAACGAATCCTATCAAAAACGATACCGTGTGCAGGGTTTCAACAAATTTGGAGCTGAGAAGCAGGGCCGGCCCATGGGGCGTGCGAAACGTGCAATCGCACAGGGCCTCGAATTTTTAAGGGCCTCGTATAAGTTTTATAATATATATTATATATATTTAAATTGCAATATGTAGCAACATGTTTCGGTAGGTCAGTGGGTAAAGGCCTGAGACGCTGTGCTTGTTGCGGATTGGCCAGAGTTCGAGTCTCTCTAACAGCAGGTAGAGAACCCATATTTTTTTCCCAAAACAGCACCCCATTTTGATTTTTTTTTAACAAAGAATTACAGCAGATGACCATTTCGATTTTTTTCCAAAAAAAAAATTATAGCAGCCCTATTTTTTTATTTTTTTTTGGGCTGTCACAAACCTTCAAGCAACGGCCTAATCCACCTCAAGAAAAGAAAAAAGCCATAATGCAATGAAATCAATTTAACATATTTAACCATTGTAATTGTCCGTTCAAACGGAAAGATTTCGATAGTATATTCTTTTATTAGCTTTTACTTTTTAGTTTCTTAGAAAATCATAATAATTTTTTTTTGTTATTAATTTGTTCCTTTCTACCTTAGAAATCACTAAGTTGGAATTTAGGTAATGATTCTTTGTAATGACTTCGCACTTATGAGAACATCTCTTTTCTTAGATTTGGTGGACTGTTTTTGTCCCCTTTGAATTTGTTAAAAAAAAAGGCCTCAACATATTAGTTGCACAAGGCCTCAAAATATAACGGAACGGCCCTACTGAGAAGCTCGAAAACCTGATTGCTAAATCACAAGGGAAAGTGAAGAGTGGGAGCACCGACCATGAATAGAGAGCTGATTTAGGAAGAACCCATTGTTTCATCGCTGGCGTTTGAAAGGGAAATACAAGGGCTTTATACCGTAGCCGATTCAACCGGGTTATAAAATAGACGTAAAGTAATTAGGGAAATGTAAATAACGCTTAATTGGTTAATACATTATTAACCCTTGTAGAAATATGAAGGGTAGTAAGATGCTGTGTGAGAGACATCGATTAGGCGATGAAGGAAAAGGGGACGAGGGTTAGCACATAGGACACAACGGTTGCTGGTTAGGGCAATTGTGGAAGGCAAACCAGGCTAACTTTAGGGAGGACTGGTGATTAGAGTTTGGGTTTCTGTGCACATCGCTTGCAAGGGAGGTTGTGGACCACTGCAAGTGGTGGTCGACGACACTCAACTAAGTTAATCTTTGGCTGTGGATGAAGGAAGCAACACACAGAAGAAAATGCAAAGATGGACAAAATAATCTCCCTAGTTCAGGCTCTTTTCTAACCTTTTCCAAAACCTAGTTAACAGAACAAATTAGGCACATGTAGGGGTGTTATTCGAGCCGAGCTTGGCATGTTCAAGCTTGGTTCATTTGTTAACCGAGCTCGAGCCGAGCCGAGCCCAATTTCTAAACGAGCTTTCTTTTTTGTTCAAGCTTGGCTTGTTGTAGTAAATGAACGAGCTCGAGCCGAGCTTTTTTCGAGCTTTAAGTAGTTTTACTTGGTTATAACATATTAACTTGAAGAAAATTTTAAAAATGTCATAACATTCGAGCTATTCGAGCCTAAATCGAACGAGCCGAGCTTTCAACCGAGCTTAAAAACATGTTCAAGCTCGGCTTGTTTAGGTAAGTGAACGAGCTCGAGCCGAGCTTTTTTCGAGCCGATCCCGAGCTGAGCTCGAACTGTTCAGCTCATATAACAGCCCTAGGCACATGTTTGCAACTTTCTCAAGTTGAAGACAATAAACAGAGTTTCAGAGCATCTAACAAATAATAATAACAATAATATATGGCCAAATTTGGCTTCTATTTTCCCCTTGTAAATACAAAAAAAGTAACTACATACAAGATATACTCAACAGGGGGGAAAGGAGAACCCCACAGCGCCCAGGAAAATACTTATTCCCTCCCTCTGTAACACACCCATGAAATGTCTAAATTAATCTTTGATAGTTGCCTCAGCTATCTGAGATATACACCCGGTTCCTGATTTTGCACTAACCTATGGGTTAGACCATCCAACTAATCTCCCGGAAGAGTCAGTCTCCCTATAACTACTACTACTACTATTTACTAACTTCCTACACTGTTTCATGCTGTCGGAATGCAAAATTGACACCTCTTGTCTGCCACTGCTCTTCGGATCACCAGATCCCATGGGCAAGTGAGAATTATCAGAATGGGCAGAAGCGTACCTCTCTGAGTTGGACAGGGGTGATGGCCTTGTAACGTACAAGGGAGAAGAGGAGGTTGAGGAAGAAGAGGAGGTGTCAGAATCCGATGGGTTTCTCCAAAAACTGTAATGATTATGCATCCCTTCACCGAATATGTGGTCTAAATATTCATCTGTGCTGGTGGATGATTCCTGATTGCTGTCTGTGGTGGTGGTGCTTGTTCCTTCGTCTGAATGGCTAAAGTTGGAGCAGGTTTCACTTGATGATTCGTCTTGAAAACACGGCACCCTTGAACCTGTTTCCAGATAGGCGTCATTGGGGGAGCGTGGCGGTGCTTGATTCGGATGCAAGGAATTACCAGCACCTCGTCTTAAACCCCCTTTTCCATCAATCCCTGGGAAGGATTTACCTTCTGGAAGCTTTTCCTTGTTTAAAACGTCACGATAGATAACAGAATCCCTAACTGATAGAGGAGCACGTGGCGAATACCTGAGAAGAGAGACAGAGGTTAAAATCAGCATCACTCAAATACTGACGCACAAGATCGGCCATAGATTGGCCATCCAAGGATATCTTAAATGGTTGAATCAATCACACTTCGTTAAACTGAAGGGGAGAAAGGAGGAAAAATTTCCTTCGGGTATAAGAATTATGACATGCTTCACCTTGAATAGAACAGCATATATGCCCCCTCTTTCAATACACTTTCCATTTCCACAGCTTTCACCTAGGCACATACAAATTAAAAAATGTCAAGTGAAGACATTCGTATCCACAGCATCTGTTGATGAGTAACTAGAGAAATAGCAGCGCCAGCACAAATGAAACAATCAGCTAATTTTGAACAGAAAATCATCAACTATTATGCCTCATTTATTATGAAAAGATTTGAGACAAGCATTACGTCAACATATGAAGTCGAAGAGCAAGAAATAAACCACAGGAAGGTTTCATTTTTTAAGATAATCCATCATGGCTCGGTACACACTTGATTATCAAGCAGAGAAACTGCAAAGAACTTAATTCAGTGAACTGGCAAATCTTAACACTGAGAAACTTGGTCTAGAGGAACATACCATACTGTCATCAATCTTGAACCACTTGTTCTGGGCATTTCTGACATAACAGATGTAGTGCCCAGAAAATGTGGCATTCATGATATCCAAGTGGACTATGACGCCATAAAGCCTATATATGGGTGATTTGTCACTGGCTCCTCTCATATATGGTGCCAAATCT
Organism: Persicaria maculosa; assembly: GCA_963922045.1. NCBI lineage: Eukaryota > Viridiplantae > Streptophyta > Magnoliopsida > Caryophyllales > Polygonaceae > Persicaria > Persicaria maculosa. The sequence continues at coordinate 47,286,846 of OY998264.1, read as the reverse complement.
AGAATATCAGGGTATCGAATAGACTTGTTCAGCTTGCCAAATTTTCCCGCCTGTAAAATGATCCACAGAAACAACAGTGTAAGTGAGAGTTTTGCGAGATAGGAGAATGAGAAGCACGCCCATTTCAGTGTCTGAATTTACCTGAAATCTCTTAAGTGCGATCATAAGGACATTAGGAGCCTCAAATATAGTTAACCTTTTCTTGGCTTTTTCATATGATTTACACCTAAGATAACAAAACAGAAATATATGTAAAAAAGGAGTCCTTCAAAAGTAGTAGTCCAATCAATCTAAAATGCCACTTAAGCATGATACACAGCCCAGAAAGCATTCCACCGAGAGACACGTGATTACAGCACAGAAACTGACCTGCTGCACTGGTACTTGTTGTCCCCATCAAGAATCTCTACACCTGTAAACTTTCTAAGAGCCTCTTCAAGGGTCTCTATATCTCCTTCAATCTCCACAGTAAGATCCATCATTCTTTCATGCTGTTCAGACTTCCCTCGACACCTCATGCACCTTATCTGCAAACAAGAAAATGGACATGAAGCTTGTGCATATTTCAACAACGCTGAACTCTTAACAACCACTACATAGAATCTCTACATACCTTGGACCGCAGATAACCTCCAAATGTAAGCCCTAATAAAGTTGTTTCTTCTTCTAAACATTTGGCTCCCATTAAACCTGCCTCCTGAAGACAGATAGACTGCATTGTGTCTACAGCATACCTACAAATACTCAAACATGAACACTATAATTAGTTCTTCACCGGTAATTAAAGAAATCAAATGCACATAGAAAATATCTAAAAAGGAAATTGGCTTAGATCACCTCATGAACTCATGGGCATCTTCTTCTCTTCCATTGGTAAGATGACTCCCAATCTTTTCTATGTGGGATAGTATGCTGATTGGAGACAACGGGGTGTCCCTGTCCTTTACCATAAGGATCAGTCGTTCAAAGTCACAAGTGAAACACCAATCTTTTTTTGCACCTGTAAACAACGAAATTAATTTATTGTGCTAGTCAAAGAGCTTGATAAAGTGATGACGCTTATTATTGGCACTCACAAGTCTTGGAATGAAGAGCTTGAAGAAGATATGCAGTAAGAGGTGGGGTGAATGTCAAGCACTGCAGCACAACATTGGCATAACAACTGCAACAACAAAAAAAAAACGTAATACAAAGGATGAGAGGAAAGGAATCAGGTATCTCAAGAATGGATAATGCTTGTTGAAAAGGCCAAGTTGCAACATGACTCGTTAATATCTTACTCAATAAACCACACATTCTGCAGCCACTATCGCAGCATCGTTTGACTATGAATTGACATGCTTCAATATGATTGAAAAGTAACCAATGGCTACAAATGAAATTATAAAGTTCTAGTTGACCTTACTAAAAGGCAATACTTCTCGCAGACTCTTGATATGATAAGCTGGAAGGAAATTTTGAACAGTTTCAAAACTATTTTAAAAAACTGGCATCTGATAAGTTGATAACTTGGTCAAAATACCACAATATGATAAGACATAGCATAATTTTTTTTTCATGGGTGAATACATCATCAATAATCCCAATCTATCCCACTCAATGCAGAGTCTGGATTCCTGAAATGTAATCCAAGGCACAACCTCTTCCACATTCATGTACAATCATTTTACGTCATTTCACTCTGACCCAAGTTCTATCCTCCTGTACAAGCATTTCCTAACTCAGTCACATAGTTTAGTTGTGAGAGAAGACAAGTGAATACCTGTTACCGCAATTTATGAGGCCACATGGGCGTAGCTCAACCTCCTTCCAGTTATACAACTTGACAAACATTTCATATGAAAAAAGACCCTGCAAAGTTATATTCAGCATTATTGATATTCAAACACATGGTAAACAAAACAATGGCGCAAATGATGTCAACTCACCTTCTCAATCTTCTTTGCCGTTGCACTGCTCCCAACTCCAAGTGAATAATATCTTGATAACTTGGCTGGTGTGGACTGATTAATTTTTAGCCAAGATGTCTTCAGGCCATGAGTAGCATTTGGAAGGATGTTTCGTGCTTGATTGCTGACAGCGAATTTGTTATCAGATGTAGCTTTTATAGGCTTTAGAGCTGAAGTAGAATGATTGTTAGCGTCAGATGATGAAGGGGCTTCTGAAACATCCTGTGGTGTTCCAACCATTTGAGATGTTGATAGATGAGATGATTCTTTCACTGCAGCGCCGACCTGCTTTGACCTTCCTGAAACATTTATTGCATGGTCCTTTAAAGCATCTGAAGCAGTGTAATAGCCTTTTATTATAGAAGAGTGATCAAATGAAGCATTTGAAGATCTACATTTAGCACCTTCAAGCTGAGTGTCATTAGAACCATTGCTTGTTACTGCATGGTTCTTTAAAGCATCTGCAGCAGAATAATGACCTTTAACAATAGAAGAGCGATCAAATGAAGCATTCGTAGATAAATGTTTAGTGCCTTGAGGCTTTGTGCCATTAGAATCATTCCTTGGCTCCTTGTCAATTGAAATTGGCTGTTCCGATGCCAATAACACTGACTTACTACTTCTTGAAGAAGTCATTGCCTCTTTTCCTGACAAAGTAGCTTCTTTCATAGACTTACTAGTCCGAGGTCCCCTTGCAAAGGTATGATTAGATAGTTCTAATCCTTTCCCTTGCAAATCAGAGGACTCTCCTGACAAGTCAAAGGTAGAGCGGGTGAAGGATCTTGAATCTGATGCATTTCTGTTAGTCAATTTATTATAATTGGTATTCCCCATGGCAGTCTGGATGCTTGTGTTGGTCATAATGGACTCCAGATTTCCATCCCAGAAACCAGATGAGACGGCTGAAGGCTCAGGTAAGTTCTCATCAGAATCAGAAGCACTAGTAGATATGCATTGAGATTCTCTTTTTGCGTTGTTTGATTCAGAAACCATGGGATCCAACTCACCCGCAGAAGCAGAAGAAAGTACGGAATTTGTTGAATCCAACTTCTTGACATCAGCAAAAGCGTCAAGGTTGTTAACTGGATGTGACATTCCAGGCAGCCCATCTTCTGATGCATCAAGATCATGTAAATCCTTATCATCCATGACATCGGTCCTTCTTCTGACAGAATTATCATTAAATATTTTATGATCTTTGGAAGAATCAGAGATATTGGAATTTTCACACAAAGGAATGCTTCCATTTGGAACATGATGGCTTCTCATATTATCCTTTGCTGGCGAATTCTGAGCATGGACTATGGAACTATCTGATTCATATTCAGATTCCTCCCCAGCACTCTTACTGATAATATCATCATCATGATGGTTCTGCTTAACTGATCCTGAAGCCAACTTGCTGCCTTCATCATTAATGTCTGGAGATTTTGGTGCTGGAAAGCACTCATGCTTGTGACCTTGCCTCCAGTGGATTACTTGACACTTACTGGAGCTAAAATTTCAAAAGAGAAAAAAAAAAGAGATTACAACAAAAACATGATTTCTATTAAAAATCCAATATGTCTACAGCCTGACTGCCTCAATAACTCTTTCATCAAAACAAATCATCTTAGAAGTACAAATTGGAGAGGAACCCAAAACTTAGTTAGCGAGCTGGGATGACACAGAGAATAGTACTCCTGTAAAAAGTTTCTATAACTTTCATTCTTGTCTAATCTATCCAAGAGAGCACAAATAAGGGAAAGAATCCCGTAAAATTCAAAACCAAGTAGGGGTTCAGGGCATCATGGAGAGCCTGTAGTCCAACTTCTATAACTTATATACCAATTTACAATGTCAAAGCACCATAAAAAGAACCACATACAGCAGTCAAAGGGCGGCTTAGGTATGCCTGCTCTTAAAAGGAATAAATCAGAACTAAACCGCAATGCCAAAATGGAGTATAATAAATCAGAACAAATACAAAAGCCAAAAGGGGTTTAAAAGAGATTTGACGAAGGGAAACAATAAAAAAATGCTAAAAAATGTCCAAAAAAGACAAAGACAGAGGCGCTAGGCTACACGATAACAAGACGAAGGTACTAAGCTACACGACAACTAAACAAAGGAATTAGGCTACATGACAACTAAATGAAGGCACTAACTAGGCGACACGACAAGTAAATGAAGGCACTAACTAGGCTCCACGACAAGTAAATGAAGGCACTAACCAGGCTACATGCCAAAAGATGGCAGAATAAGGAACATTAGTTAAAGCTAGCTTTTTAATTTGGAGGATTCATTGGCAAAAGTGCATAAGTAGATATGGGATCTTATCCTGACATCACATTTATTACAAAGTAAAGTCCGATAACCAACTTTGTCAATATTAATCCTGGAAGAGTGTGTCAAGGTCATCCTCACTCCTGGGAGGGAGAGGAGGAAGGCCTCTAACATAGATCTCCTACAAATGAAGTCCTAACACCCACCCCAAATCTCTGCTACTTTAAACCGAATTTCTTTCCACACTCATCTATAACTGTAAGGAAATATAATTGCTATTGCTAAATATTTATTAACCTCCAAAAGTCATACCGAGAAGCAACGAATCACTTAGACTGTACAATGTTGCTTATTTCAGACACGATCTCCCATATAGACCACCATTAACTTCTCTAAATTCATGATTCAAAAGAATACTTCTTTGAACTCAAGTAAGCAATTCCTAAAAGATACAATTCGAGCTTCTGTGCCAGCCCACTTCCAAAGACTCATAAATAGAAACCACAAAAAAAAAAAAAGGATTAGGTCCACACATAGCCTTACGTTGAACGATTCCCCCTTGCCCCAAAATGGTCCAAAATGAAGAGGTCGTTGATTACAATAGAAGCTGATTTCTAATGTAATGCCACTGATTCTAAAACTCCGAAATTGAACTTACAATTCGGAAAATTGACTTACCAGTACCGAACCGACTTGCACCTCCTGCAACGACTTGTGGTCGGGGTGTTGCAGACAGCACAGTAGCGCGGAAGCGCGCCATTAGGAGGAACGGCGGTGGCAGCCGGCATCGCCGCCGTGACCATCGTTGAAGCAACATATTCGAGATTAGCCTCGAGCTCAGCCCTAGCTGCCTCCTCGGAAGCCATCGCCAAGAGCAACCTGATCTCCTCCCTCCGGGCCGCCACATGCCGCCATTTACGGCGGATGAAGAGGCCGATCGCCGGAAAAACCACCAGAACGAGCACAACGACGGCTCGAAACCCTAGATCCCCGACCACCATCTCGTAATGGACATGAGCAAGACGCTTGCAAACCCTAAAACTCGGCTCCTGGAGCTAACTCCCACAAATCCAGCATCCACGCAACCCCAATGACCGCGGATTCGACCAAATTGCACAACCCAACCGGAAATCGTTGAAAAAAATTGGTAAGGTACAGGAGACAGGGATTGGGGATTAAGATTGGAATGGCGTTTGGAGAGAGGAAAGAGCAAAAGGAGACGCAACTCAACTGCGAACGATGCCAGAGCGTGCGAGGTCTGATTCTCCTCTCAAGCCCGTGAATTCTGAATGAAGATCGGAAATTTTTGGGGGAGGAGACAAAAAGTACATACAGAGAGAGAGCGAATATGTTATTCCCGATCAGATTAATTAATATTAATACCAGTTAAAAGGAAGGAACTCGCTCGGTAGGGGTAAGGTATTTTTTTTTTTTGGCAGCATACACGTGGCATTCACGCGCGTGAAAATGCACGTAGGTAGGTGGGTTTGGAATATACTTGCTCGGACCGGGTTCTTTTTTATGCTTTTGTCGGTCCGCCGTCTGGATTCAACGAACCTGGGGTCTGTTGCTGAACCGGGCTGTCACATCTAGAAATAGTAGCATAATTTCTTGGGCATTTTGCAAAACTATACCACATTTTGGAAAATTCTACAAAACTGTCCACCTTTTGGTAGATTTGCAAAACTACCCTAGTGGTCTACTTTTGCAAAAAAAAAATTTGACCTGTTGTGCCAGTAGTAGGTTGGAGGTGAGGCCGGATAGGTGAGGAGGGAAAGTGTTTGGTAGGGCTTTGGGTTTTGGTGCCAAAAATAGGGTGAGGGAATGGTGATGTGATGGTTTGGGTGACAATTATTATTGGGGCCTGTTATTCACACGGCGAATTTATCGCCATTGGCACGGTGCCAATGCCGAGTTCCGAAGTAGGCATCCATTTTGCCTATGCCTACTTCCTAAGTCGGCAGACACTTGCGAGATTCCCAGCTAGGTCGTCCCATCCACGTAGCCTGCAAGATTCCCAGCTAGGCTCTCTATGCCGACTTGGAGAGTCGGTGTCGACATGTCATAATCCCTCCAAACTCCTATTTATAGACCTTCGTCTCTGGCCAAGTATGACCATATGCTGACTTAGGAACTCGGCATCTTTATAGTGTCTGCCGACTTAGGAAGTAGGTATAGGCAGAATGGATGCCTACTTCGGAACTCGGCATTGGCACCGTGTCAATGGCGATATATTGCCGTGTGAATAGCATGACTGTTATTATTTCATGGCATAAAAGGGGAGGGGAGAAGGCTTTCATTTTGTACTTTCTCACACATATTCTACAACATAGAGATGGAGAAACAAATGGAAAATGTTCCACCATGGGAGACAAGCTCTCTGCTTGCGATGCCAGTTGCAGAGCACCTGTCGCCTACAGTCGTTGCTCCTGTCGGTACTCAGAATCCCCGTGTCACATTTACTTCGCAGAAACGTTTCTTCCCAAATGCAATGGATAAGTGTATGTGACAAATTTCTACTCAAAGTAGATATCCATGCACCTTTAGTTTCAACCCTCATTTCATTTTCAGGTGGAAACGCCTTCGTATGCGTCACCCTCATCTTCAATGGTTGTTGGGTGTTCGAGGGAGGACGTTGGGTATTTGTGGGGAAGAAGGCGTACAAGAATGTCATGATACAAGAGGGTATCGACTTCACCTCTTTCAAAAACCTGATCAAGGTGAAGGTCGGCGATGGTGATGAAGAGTGGACGTTGTCTTACGTGCCAAAGTCAAAAGATGGGGATCATCCAATTATGATAGCTGACAATGATGAACTTGAGGCGTTTAAATTTCTGAACTCAAAGTGTGGAGAACATCCATGGCCCATGGAGATATATGTTGGTCCATTCCTTAAGGAGAATTTTTCAGGTGACACGGGTATCTATTCGGGTGACATGGGTATCTGTTAAGGTGACAAGGGTAAAGGAGAGGTGAGAGAGGTCATAGGGCAAAGCAAGGAGGTGAGTGAAATGGATATTAGTGACAAAAATATTCAGTCAGGTGACATGGGTATCTGTTCAGGTGACAAGAATTAAGGAGCGGTGAGAGAGGCAATAGGGAACACCAAAGAGGTGACAGCAATGGATATTAGTGTCATAGATTTGTGGTCACGTGACATGGGTATCTCTTCGGGTGACATGGGTGAGGGGGAGGTGATAGAGGCTATAGGGAAGACCAAGGAGGTGACTGTGATGGACATTAGTGACAAGGATTTTTGGTCAGGTGACATGGGTATATGTTTGAGTGACAAGTGTGAGAGAGAGGTGAGAGAGGTCATAGGGAAGACCAAGGAGGTGACTGTGATTGACATTAGTGACAAGGATATTCGGTCAGGTGACATGGGTATATGTTTAGGTGACAAGGGTAAGGAAGAGGTGAGAGAGGCAATAGGGAAGACCAATGAGGTGACTACAATGGATATTAGTGACATCAATTTTTGGTCAGGTGACATGGGTATGTCTTTGGGTGACAAGGGTGAGGGAGATGTGAGAGAGGCCATAGAGAAGAGCAAAGAGGTGACCAAGGAGGTGATTGTGATGGACAGTAATGACAAGGATCTTTGGTCAGGTGACATGGGTATGTGTTCGGGTGAAAAGAATATGTGTTTAGGTGACAAGGGTAAGGGTCTGGAATAGATCAGGGATTGAAGGTGATATCCATTAGCAGCGGGGATGAGGATGGATCAACCCCCATAATCGACGTTGGGGTCTCGGACGATGACGAACGTGTCGTGGTGAAGCTAGAAGAAGACTGGGAGGATTTGGAGTGGCTTCGAGTGGAGGAAGAAGTTGAGGATGCGGTGATGAGGGAACTTGAAGATTGTGTGCCGAGGTCAAGCGAATCCCCACCAACGATGGAGAGCAATGAGGCTATGGTGGAGAGCATAACACCACGAAGCCAGGACCTGATGTGCCCGCAAATTGCCATATTTTCTATGCACATTTATGTCCATTTTGTCGATATTTGCATGCATATTGTTTGGGAAAACATAAGATTAGTGTAGTTTATGCTTATTTGCAAAATATAGAGGTCTACACGAGTTTTTATGTTATTTTGCAGAAAACAAGACAAAAATGGATCAATTTGAACATATGAAAAAGAGCGGAAAAAGAACTCGAAGTCTACTGAAGAGTCGAAATCGACCTAAAGACTCGACATCGAGTGAAACAAAGCACCAGAAATCGAGCAGAGGAAAAACAGAGCATGTCAACATGAAGAGGTCGATATCGATGTCCCAAGGTCGATATCGAGTGGCCGAGATCGAGCAAATTTATAGAAGTCGAGTGCCAATCCGAGGTCGAGTAGAACTGCTCAAGATGGAGAAAAGAGGAGGTCGATATCGAGGTTCCTGGTCGATATCAACTGCTGCTGCAGACAGATCCAACGCTGTTTTTGATAGAATTTTATCTGAAGCTTTGCATCTATCCTAAAGTCGAGATCTTCTATCCATTAAACACCAGACTTGTTATCCTTTATGGTGAATGTGTTATTTACCTAAGGAGTTTTAGTTGCTTTACTTTATTTAAAGTTTTATCTTAGGAATAAAGATAGGTTTTCGAATCCTTGGATAGCGAGGTTTGAGATCTATAATTAGAGGCCATTAGGGCTGAGTTTAGGCATGGAATTCCAACAAGAAAAACACATACACGTAGAGAGTTTAGGGGAGAGAGAGAGAGAGAGCCGAGTGAGTTAGAGGGAAGCGAGAGCGGAGATTTGGCTTTGTTCGGTGTACTCTTTCTTCTTGCAGTTTCGATACAAGTAGTTTCTTTTCAACAATGATGATGAGTTCAATGATGAAGCATGAGTAGTTCACCCACTTCTAGGGTCGGGGTGAGCCCGACGATAGCAATGTAAGTTTGTGCATCAAAGGTATGATTTTTATGCGATTCCGTCTTCTATCCTATGCATGATCCTTTGCGAGAGTTTAAGAGATTCATCATTTGCATTATTGAAGCGAAAGCCAATCATATTGTGAATTTGGATTAGTCATGAAATTGGATAGTAACTCTTAGGTTTTATTCGAGAGCCTCTAATCACCTAATAGTTGGTAACGAAAGTTATTTGACGGAAATGCATCATCTTTCATAAATTTGGCATACTACTTGCATGGTTATCGTTGTTGCATTAATCCCCGACCTTGGAAGCTTTTAGTTTATTGATTCATATAAAAAGTTGTGTTTTTATTCTGTCCACCCTTCTATCATCATTCTACTTTCTTCGGACATCTTTTTCGACAAATAGGTTACATTATAGTTTCTATTGAAGACTCGATTTTGATTGCAGAGGTCGATATCGAGTGCTGACATCGATATTGAGTGAAAATCTCGACGTCGACTTGTTGCTTTTGTCTTCTGTAGGAATCTGCTGGAAATCAACCAGAACTGAGGTCGATATCGACAAGTCTACTCGACATCGAGTGGTCTTCTTGAGTCGAAATTTGATCGTGATTGCAAGCTTAGGAAGCGCTAACATACCTCCTCGTGGATTCGATCCTGAATTACCCTACCACTACATCGGGAGGGATTCTTGTATTTTATTTGCTTGGACTAGGGAGTCGGTTTAGTTTGAGACTGTATTTGAGTATTTTATGATAACTCCACTCCCTTGATGAAAATCGGAATAAGTTTCAAAGGCCTTGACAGTCTGTTTGTGTCAAAGGTCTTGAAGCTTTAACAATATTGATGAAACACAAAACCTGTTCTATATGATATTATGTTCGAATATTATTTTATGTTATTATATGCTTCCATTATATTATTATATATACACTAACCTTTCAGGAAGTATTTTCGAATATTATTTCCTTCCTTATGTTGTAAATTGAGAAGATTCAAATCGGAAGATCATGGCCTCCGAAAGTTTCCAAAGATAGAAGATCCAGCTCAAGCCATGATCCTCTCTAGCCGTTGGTGAAGATCCTTAGGCGCCGATTTGTTTCAATAAAAAGAAAAGGAAGAAGAAGACAACTACACACCTGTTGAACACAAGCTTTCATACACTCAAGCCTTCAAGCGAGATCTGTCTTCTTCGTGTGCTCTCTGCTAGTCCTTAAGAGTATGTTATTTCATTTCAAAGCATTTGAGAGTTACACTGTGAGCTTATAGGATATATTTCGAGAGAGTGTTATATATACTCAAGAGTTTGTAACTCGGGAAGTAGACACTAGGCGATTGATTCACTAAGTGTAAGAGAATTGTACTAGATAGCATAGAGTGGTGGGGCTCTTCTAGATTGGTCTAGGACTCCAAGGGAACGTGAGTTGACTAGATTGCAATTGTATAGGAGAGAGGCTTCTCGGTGAGCTACTAGGATCCTAAGTCTTGTGAATCAATAAAAGCCGGTTGAATCTTAGGGTTGTGGAAGAACCCTAGGCGGGGACGTAGGCCAAGTTCGTGCCGAACCTCGTAAACAACTCATCGTGTCCTTTACTTATTGCTTTACCTTATTTCCGCAATTGGTTCGACTGTTTAACTTTGTGATTCAGGTTTTCAGAGAAAAGACTAAGTCTAATCTCAAAGGATTTTGCACGAGCTTCAAAAGTCTTGAGAATCTGCGAAAAACCGGCATACTCTATTCAACCCCCCCTTCTAGAGTATTTCTATATTACTTTGTTTTACATTATCGAACCTTCATTTTATTTTAGCGAAACTCCTCCCCCCTGCGAACAAATTCGCGCCGTTGCCGGGGAGGCAATCAAGCGCGCCCTAAGTTTTATTCATGATCTTCTTTTATTGCTTATTTTGCAGGTTTATACGATGCTCTGATCGCGAACCTATCCTAGAAAGTATTCACGAGCCGGATCGTTTTCTCCATCTTCACAACAAAGCTATCAGAATCATGGCAGATAACGAGACACAGGCTCAGATCATTGAGCGATTGAGGAAGGAGATAGAGGACCACAACACCACAATCGCTGCTGAAAGGGTCGTCGCTGCTGCAGAGGGAGCCCGCGCTAATAGAGAGGAGAATGTGCGCAGACAAGCCTAGGAGAGGCTTAATCAGTATCCACAGACGGCGATGCAATACATGCATCCACCACTACATGTTCCTGAATCTGCTATTTTAATTCCTCCATCTAACTATGAGATTAAAATTAACTTCCTGTCTGAAATTAAAAGAAATACTTTTGAAGGAAGAACTAATGAATGCCCCTTGCAACATATTTATACTTTCATGGACTTATATATGTGAGACTATTGCTGATGGTGCGAATTTAGAATATGTGAGACTGAAATCCTTTCAATGGTCTCTTGCAGGGAAGGCATTACAATGGCTAGAGAGCTTGGCTCCACGCTCGCTAAGGATATGGGCAAAGGTGAAGGATGCGTTCATAAACAAGATATTTACTCCATCTAAAATGGCGATGATGCGGCAAAGGATCACGACTTTCAAACAAAAGCCTGGTGAGACATTGGTACAGGCGTGTGAGCGCTTTAAGGACTTGCTGAGATCATGCCCTACGCATGGGCAATTACCATATGTCATCCAGGAGATCTCCTACAACTCCCTCGTTGGGCCGAATAAGGAGAGAATCCACCACTCTTTGTAGGAAACAACTTTGTCCACTGGAGATCATTGATGAAGATGTTCATCATAGACCAAGATCTGGAACTTTGGAACATTATAGAGAATGGGCCAAAGATTCCAGAGAAAGACGGACCAAATGGAACCAAAGTCGCAAAGAAGGAGTCTGAATACATCCAAGCGGATCTTGAACTCGTCTCCAAAAACTACAGGGATATTAACTTACTTTATTGTGGTCTTAGCACTGATGAGTTTAACCGTATTTCATCTTGTAGGTCAGCTAAAGAGATTTGGGACAAGCTGGTCGTCACCTATGAGGGAACCAGCCAAGTGAAGAACACCAAGATCAACATCTTCCTTCGAAAGTATGAACTTTTCAAGATGAAGCCTGATGATTCTATCAAGGTCATGTTCACATGATTCACAGAAATCACCAACAACCTTGACTCTCTCGGCAAGAGCTTTACAAACGTTGAGAAAGGAAGGAAGATATTGAGGTGTCTCCCAAAAGAAAAGTGGGGTCCTAAAGTAACAACTATAGAGGAAGCCCAAGACCTCACTACTCTGCCTCTTGACGACCTGCTTGGGAAACTGATCACGCATGAGATGATCCTTAATGAAGACGATGGAGAACTTCAACAAGCACTAAGAATTTGGCGCTCAAATCTAAGAAGGATGACAACAAAGATGAATCTGATTCCGAAGATGAGGATGACGATGAGGATGATCCTTTTGCTCTTATCACAAGAGGCCTTGCTCGAATCCTCAAAATGAAGAAACAATTCAACAACAAGGATGGATCAGAGTCTTCTAAATTCCGAGGTAAGTCTCAATACAACAAAAATGATAAGAAGACTAAACCGTTGTCTTGTTTTGAATGTGGTGAAACAGATCATCTTGTGAAAGACTGCCCTCAAAAGACGAAGAGCCAGTCCAAGAAGGGTGATAGATGGAAAAAGAAAGCCATGGTGGCAACTTGGAGCGATTCTGACTCCGACTCCGACGATGAGAAGGCCAATGTCTGTCTTATGGCATCAGAAGATGAATCTCACGATGAGAAGCTTGAGGTAACCGTAAGAGAACTTATGGCAAGTCCAAAAGAGGTATTATCGAAATTCCTTTCTAATATGATTGCCAATGAAGAGAAACTTATTGCCCAAACTAACACTCTTATTAAGAGAACTGTGGACCAGGAAAGAACTATTGAGGATCTGTCTATGAGGGTCAAAAGTCTTGAAGCTTCTTATTCAGGTCTTGACATTAAAGTCAAGACTCTTGACTCAGAGAAATCTGAACTCAAGCAAGATCTCTCGTCTCTGAGAAGTGAACATCATGACTTAGAGAACGAGAAGATCTCCCTGAATAATAAGATTCAAGACCAACAGACAACCCTCATAAGTTTTACCAAATCCAAAGGCACTCTTGATAGGATGTTGGGTGAGCAACAAAGTTCTCTAAACAAAAGTGGTATTGGTTACAATCCAAGGTTTTTAAAGAAGCAGCACATGACCACCTTTGTAAAGGCAAAAGGAAGCAGAACCTCTCCTATATGTCACCATTGTGCTCGAAAGGGACATGTAAAAGAGACCTGCCCCTATAGAAGAAAGGATCCATATATCATTCGCAATACATTCCCTGTTCATTTGAGAAAAGAACGGATAACACAAGTTTGGGTCCCAAAAGGCACTATTTTACCAAATATGGTTTATCCTAATAATGGATCCAAATTTGCTTATTGGTCTAGCCACAAAGGTTGATGTTTGTTTTGCAGGAGATCACCAAGGTGAAGGAGCAAAAATGGATTATTGATAGTGGATGCTCAAGGCATATGAGTGGGAAGAGTTCTCTCTTTCATGATCTAAAGGAGCAATCCACAGGAACAATCACTCTTGGTGACAAAGGAAAGTGTGACATCGTTGGTATTGGTAGCGTTGGGAGTGATTCCAACCATAGTATTAAAAATGTCTATCTTGTGAATGGTTTAAAGTATAATTTGCTTAGTGTTTCTCAATTATGTGATAGTGGCAATAATGTCAGATTTAACAAGAAAAGATGTCTAGTGTGCAGAGAAGATACAGGTGAAGTTATACTAACTGCATATCGTTACAACAATATATACGCTGTGAATGCTGATCAAGTGGCACAAGGAAGCTTAACCTGTCTAAAAGCTTTGACGGACGATCCAAAGCTCTGGCACAGGAGACTCGGTCATGTGAGTCCACATACACTACAGAAGCTTGTGTCCAGAGGGCTTGTAAGAGGACTACCTGAGATGGACTTCAAAGGTATTGATATGTGCAATGCATGCACACGAGGTAAACAAACACGTAGCTCTTTCAAACCCAAAAAGGTTGTAAGTTCTTCTAGACCCCTTGAACTTTTACATATGGATTTATGTGGTCCTATGCGAGTCAAATCTCCCAATGGTAAAAAGTACATGCTTGTTGTTGTTGATGATTTTTCTAGATATACTTGGGTTGCATTTTTAAAAGAAAAATCAGAGGCCTTATTTGAGTTTTCAAAACTTTGTAAGGAGTTGCAAACTTTAAGAAACGAGCCCATAGTGTCAATTCGAAGTGATCATGGTAAGGAGTTTGATCAACTTCAGTTTGCTTTGTTTTGTGCTAAATATGGCATCTCCCATAACTTTTCTGCTCCTAGGACACCTCAACAAAATGGGGTTGTGGAACGAAAGAACCGCACCCTAAAGGATATGGCCAGGACTATGCTTTTAGAAAATGCATTACCTAAAACCTATTGGGCTGAAGCTGTTAACACAGCTAACTATATTTTGAATCGCTGTCTTATTCGTTCCATCTTAAAGAAAACTCCTTATGAACTTTTCAAAGGCCGCAAACCACTTATATCTTATTTTAAACCCTTTGGCTGTACTTGCTTTGTTCATAACAATGGAAAAGATAACCTTGGGAAATTTGATGCGCGTAGTGATGAAGGTATATTTCTTGGCTACTCCACAAGTAGCAAAGCTTATAGAATCTTCAATAAAAGGACCCAGTTAGTTGAAGAAAGTATACATGTTATATTTGATGAATGCAATGACGGTTCTTTGAGTGAAAGTGTTGCAGATATAGATCTTAACATCCATGCAGAGAACGGGGAAGGTGATGATGCTGCTACCAAGAACACAGAGAGAGGAACATGCAGGAACAGATTCTCAACACTGAAGAATTGGCCCAAGGTGTTGAAGATTCATCCAAAGCCCTTGGTGTCTAATCCAACAGTGTTGAAATGTCAGAAACTGCTGAAACTGAACCTAACAGGACTATGGAGTCAGATGTACCACAAATCAATCCTGCTGGTGTGACGAATCAAGGAGCTGAGACTAGCAAAAGAAAATTCAAATACTCCTCATCACACTCATTAAAGGATATCATTTCTGACCCTACTTCTAGTGTTCAAACTCATTCTAAACTTAAAGATCTTTGTGCTTTTCACGCGTTTGTCTATCTTATAGAACCCAAAAGGTAGATGAGGCCCTTCAAGAGCCAGATTGGATCATTTCTATGCAAAGTGGGCTTAACAAATTTGAAAGGAACAAAGTCTGGACCTTGAAGCCTAGGCCAAAGCATCAATCAGTCATTGGCACACGATGGGTATTTCGAAACAAGCTAGATGAGAATGGTAAGATCGTGAGGAACAAGGCAAGGCTTGTTGCTCAAGGCTACAATCAAGAGGAAGGTATTGACTATGAGGAGACCTTTGCTCCCGTAGCCAGGCTTGAAGCCATTCGTATATTATTAGCATTTGCATATTTTATGAGCATAAAGCTATATCAAATGGATGTCAAGTGTGCTTTTCTCAATGGTTTCTTAGAAGAAGAAGTTTATGTGGCTCAACCCCCAGGTTTTAAAAGTTTGGAATTTCCTAATCATGTTTATAAACTTGACAAAGCGCTTTGTGGTTTGAAACAAGCCCCAAGAGCTTGGTATGAGCGCTTGTAAAAATATCTTTTAGAAAATGATTTTAAAAGAGGGTTGATCGACAAGACTCTTTTTATCAAGACCAAAGGAAAGGACATTTTGGTTATTCAAATTTATGTTGATGATATATTATTTGGTGCTACTAACACATCTTTGTGCAAGGAATTTTCTGACATCATGTGCAGCGAATTTGAGATGAGCTTGATGGGTGAACTCAACTTCTTTTTGGGATTACAAGTTCATCAATCCAAGAAAGGGATCTTTGTCAACCAAAGCAAGTACACTAAGGATCTCTTGAAGAAGTTCAAGATGGATCAATCCAAAGCAGCCAAGACTCCCATGAGCTCAACATTATCCCTAGATCAAGACAAGACTGGGAAGAGTGTCAATCAAAAGGAGTATCGGGGAATGATTGGATCTTTACTATATCTTACAACTAGTAGACCTGACATCATGTTTAGTGTTTGCATGTGTGCTAGGTTTCAAGCTGATCCTAAAGAATCTCACCTCGTGGCTGTGAAGAGGATCTTTCGATATCTCAATGGTACTAAGGAGCTTGTACTATGGTACCCAAAGCAAAAGGATTTCACATTAATCGGGTATTCTGATGCAGATTTTGCAGGCTATAAGGTGGATAGGAAGAGCACATCAGGATGTTGCCAATTCTTAGGAGCATCTTTGATCAGTTGGCATTCTAAGAAACAAAACTCAGTTGCCCTATCCACAGCAGAAGCCGAATACATAGCAGTTGGAGCATGATGCTCCCAAATCCTTTGGATAGCTCAACAAATGCGAGATCTTGGCATCAACCTCAAAGGCATTCCCATTAAGTGTGACAATACAAGTGCCATCTCCATTACAAAGAATCATGTTCAGCATTCAAGGACCAAACATATTGATGTAAGGCATCATTTTATTAGAGACCACGTCGAAAAAGGTGATGTGTCCATTTCCTTTATTTCAACTGATTATCAATGGGCTGACATTTTTACTAAGCCTTTGGCAGAGGACAGGTTCACCTTCATTAGACGAGAGATCGGGATGCTTAACAAGGATGCACTTTCGTAGGGGGAGCTTTCCCTTTACGAAAGATAAATTCTACTAAGTGTCAAGACCCTTGAGTTTTATGTCAAGGTTTGTGAACTGAATGATAGAAAACAGATATCGGATCGTATATATTTGGTTAATATCTTTTTATATATTTGATCAAGTATTATTCTCATCGGATTTCAAAATAATTTATTTATGTCACATATTTTATCCGTAGAGATATTTTTGGAACAAAATATTTTCGGTTATTTCCCTCATATTCTAAAATGGTTAAGAGAAGATTTGATTTTTGAATTGAAATATTTTTCAAATTGGCAATGTTATCATTACTTACATTGGAACCCTAAACCCCGTCCCATCACTCAAATCTCTCCTATTTAAAACCCAAACCCCTCTCGATTACCTTATAACCTTAGAACTACCCAAAACTCTTCCAATTCTCCCTCTCCAATCTCTCAAACTATCCTGAAACCCTAGCCGAATACCTCCATGGCTCCCAAATCAAAGAAAGCTTCCACACCCAAAAGACTTGGCGCCACCCCCAAGGGACGCTAGGTCACTGCTACTTCTTCTACACCTGAACCCACTCCTCAAGCCATTGTCCCTGCTGTTGTCCAGAGCACCATCGTTGAGAGCACGACTACAGTAACCAAGGGCTCTAAAAAACGCTCTGCTAAGAAGCCTCTCAGTGCAAAGCAGAAAGGGAAAAAGAAGGTCATCGCTGAGGAGGTGGATGAGGAAGAAGAAGAGGAGGATCTTGATGCTATTCTGGAAAGGGATGCAGCCAAGGAAGCTGAAGAAGAAGCTTTAAGGAAGAAAAAGGCCGAGGAGGAGGCCGAGCTTGCAAGGAAGTTGGTCGAGGAGGAAGCTGAGAGAATCCGGAAGGAAGCCGAGGCGGAGGCTCTCAAGGAGGTTCCTTCTGAAGAGGAGCCTGAGGAAGAGGACGAGGAGCAAGACGAATCCGGAGAGGACGAGGATACCGATGGAGACAACGCTGAAAGGTCCGGTGAGGACTCGGGGTCAAAGGAAGAAGAGGAAGAGGAGCCCGAGCATGCTCCCTCTCCTTCTCCTCCTCCTCCTCCCCCGTCTCCAAAGAAGCGGAAAGCCTCTACAGCCAAGCCTCCTTCTCCCAAGTGCACCAGGAAGGGCACCCTCAGAAGCCTTGAGGCGTCTACCAAGAGGTCTGCTCCAACACAGGCTAGAAGGAAGAACGCTGATCCTCCCGCTCTCATTCAGGTAAATCAATCCCTCCCCTCTTCATGGTTTGAAAATGCTGAAATGGCTGGTAAGTGGGTAGATGAGTTTCGAACTCGTAGGATCTGCTGTTCTGATTTTTTAGATATTGCGTTCTTTGAAGCTTTGAATTTACCGTGCATTGCTATTCTTAAAAAATCCCCATCCTGGACCCTTCTCAATCTTGAAACCGTCTATTATCCCCAACTCACCCGCCTGTTCTATATAAATCTCAAAGCCAAATACACTGACGATGGTTGGTTCTTGGAATATGTCGTCAATGGAGTTAGAATCTCTTTCAACTCCTTTGACTTCGCTGATTTCCTTGGCCTTCCTAGCCCTTATCCACCCTCTCAAGAAAACCCCTCTAAAGAAGACTGCATTACCCTTGCCCGATCCAAATATCTTCTACCCGAGGCGTCTACCAACACCTCAAAGCAGCTAACCCACTCATCCCTTACCCTAGAGGCAAAGATCATATTTAACATCATTGTGCGTTGCCTCTTACCCCGTCTAAACTCCGGCTCTCTCCTGACCGACAATGCCATGATCCTACTTTACCGAATCCTCAATGGCCTTGATCTTGATCTGGCCAACACCATTTTAGGATCCATGGCTCACACTAGAAAAGCCAGGGAAGGAACTTTCCTCCCCTTCGCTACCCTTTTGACCCAAATCTTCAAAGCTTCTGGAATCGATTTTAAAAATGAAGAACAGCAGCGTCATATGGGTAAGTTCGACTCCAAGAGCCTTGAAAAGATTGGCATCACTCAGTCCCCCCAAGGGACTTGGAGTCTTGCCTCTTCTTCAAAAGCTCTTCCCACGGCCTCAGCCGTTGATGAACGCATGGACAACCTGGAGTTGGGCTTGGAGGAAGTTCGCCTGGATATCAAGGAGCTGCACAAGGAGTTTATGACGGAGATGAGCGGGATAACCAAGCTATTGCAAGGTCTGTGGTCGCGGCTCACTGATGATGTTCCGGACGATGAAGCTTAACCCTATCCTACCCTACCCTAACCCCAAATCTGAAACATTGCTGGTTTTTGGAAACTGTTTCAAAACTTTTGGTGACTGTTTTACCTCCTCCCTTTGTTGAAAGACAAAAAGGGGGAGATGATCTGTGGTGGTGTTAGACTTTTCTGTGGTGGTGTTAGACTTTTTAAAACTGTTGCGATTTAAAGGTCTTGGAAGACCTTGGTTTTATTTTCAGTTGGATGGTCTTCTTGCTTTAAAATTTTGATCCAACATTTGTCTAACCCATGCAGGTACTTAGTCTGATTTTACTTATATTATATATGCTTGACTAAGTTGCAGGGATGCACAGGTTTTGTCTTTCATCAAGGGGGAGATTGATAACTCCACTCCCTTGATGAAAATCGGAATAAGTTTCAAAGGCCTTGACAGTCTGTTTGTGTCAAAGGTCTTGAAGCTTTAACAGTATTGATGAAACACAAAACCTGTTCTATATGATATTATGTTCGAATATTATTTTATGTTATTATATGCTTCCATTATATTATTATATATACACTAACCTTTCAGGAAGTATTTTCGAATATTATTTTCTTCCTTATGTTGTAAATTGAGAAGATTCAAATCGGAAGATCATGGCCTCCGAAAGTTTCCAAAGATAGAAGATCCAGCTCAAGCCATGATCCTCTCTAGCCGTTGGTGAAGATCCTTAGGCGCCGATTTGTTTCAATAAAAAGAAAAGGAAGAAGAAGACAGCTACACACCTGTTGAACACAAGCTTTCATACACTCAAGCCTTCAAGCGAGATCTGTCTTCTTCGTGTGCTCTCTGCTAGTCCTTAAGAGTCTGTTATTTCATTTCAAAGCATTTGAGAGTTACATTGTGAGCTTATAGGATATATTTCGAGAGAGTGTTATACTCAAGAGTTTGTAACTCGGGAAGTAGACACTAGGCGATTGATTCACTAAGTGTAAGAGGATTGTACTAGATAGCATAGAGTGGTGGGGCTCTTCTAGATTGGTCTAGGACTCCAAGGGAACGTGAGTTGACTAGATTGCAATGGTATAGGAGAGAGGCTTCTCGGTGAGCTACTAGGATCCTAAGTCTTGTGAATCAATAAAAGCCGGTTGAATCCTAGGGTTGTGGAAGAACCCTAGGCGGGGACGTAGGCCAAGTTCGTGCCGAACCTCGTAAACAACTCATCGTGTCCTTTACTTATTGCTTTACCTTATTTTCGCACTTGGTTCGACTGTTTAACTTTGTGATTAAGGTTTTCAGAGAAAAGACTAAGTCTAATCTCAAAGGATTTTGCACGAGCTTCAAAAGTCATGAGAATCTGTGAAAAACCGGCATACTCTATTCAACCCCCCCTTCTAGAGTATTTCTATATTACTTTGTTTTACATTATCGAACCTTCATTTTATTTTAGCGAAACTCCTCCCCCCTGCGAACAAATTCGCGCCGTTGCCGGGGAGGCAATCAATCGCGCCCTAAGTTTTATTCACGATCTTCTTTTAGTGCTTATTTTGCAGGTTTATACGATGCTCTGATCGCGAACCTATCCTAGAAAGTATTCACGAGCCGGATCGTTTTCTCCATCTTCACAACAAAGCTATCAGAATCATGGCAGATAACGAGACACAGGCTCAGATCATTGAGCGATTGAGGAAGGAGATAGAGGACCACAACACCACAATCGCTGCTGAAAGGGTCGCCGCTGCTGCAGAGCGAGCCCGCACTGATAGAGAGGAGAATGTGCGCAAACAAGCCTAGGAGAGGCTTAATCAGTATCCACAGACGGCGATGCAATACATGCATCCACCGCTACATGTTCCTGAATCTGCTATTTTAATTCCTCCATCTAACTATGAGATTAAAATTAACTTCCTGTCTGAAATTAAAAGAAATACTTTTGAAGGAAGAACTAATGAATGCCCCTTGCAACATATTTCTACTTTCATGGACTTATATATGTGAGACTATTGCTGATGGTGCGGATTTAGAATATGTGAGACTGAAATCCTTTCAATGGTCTCTTGCAGAGAAGGCATTACAATGGCTAGAGAGCTTGGCTCCACGCTCGCTAAGGATATGGGCAGAGGTGAAGGTTGCGTTAATAAACAAGTTCTTTACTCCATCTAAAATGGCGATGATGCGGCAAAGGATCATGACTTTCAAACAAAAGCCTGGTGAGACATTGGTACAGGCGTGTGAGCGCTTTAAGGACTTGCTGAGATCATGCCCTACGCATGGGCAATTACCATATGTCATCCAGGAGATCTTCTACAACTCCCTCGTTGGGCCGAATAAGGAGAGAATCAACTCTTACACCTCCTATCGGTACATTGAGCTTACACCAACGGAGGCCTGAGAAAGAATTGAGAGACTCGTCAACTTTGATAACACTTATGGGACTGTTGCGGCCTATGACTCAAGGCCTGCCCCACCTATACCACTTTATGAGCCTCCAAAAGAGATTAATCCTTATGTGCGGCAACAATTCCATAACGATCAAACACGTTGCCTTCAAAAGCAAGTTAGGTTCCTCATAAACAATCAACCTTGTCAAGAATGTGGCTCAACAAGGCACAACACTAGTGCATGCCCACATCTTGAGCAAGTTAGCATGGCGGAGCAACAAAAGGAAGCTAAATGGACGAGAGGCCCCAATGGAGGGGGCAATCAGTAGTATTGGGGAGATCAACGGTTCTATCAACCTCAACATCAACAAAGAGATCCCCCACCTTATAGAGCACCAGGGCACCCTGAGCGCGAACCAATGAAGGATGACCTGCAGATCATTCTTGATGAGATGCGGAGGAACCAAGCTGAGTTCAAATAAGCCAACAACTCCGTCCATACTCAGCTGCAAGGCATCAATTTTAGGCTCGGGGAGATAGACGTTTGGAAGCGAAACATGAAGACCCAAATGGGTCAATTGGCGGAACAAATACCCAAACCGTCAGGATTGCTGCCTGGATCTACTGTGCCCAATCAAAAGGGCAAAACTACTGGAGATATAGCAGCCATAAATCTAAGGAGTGGGCGTCAATTGCAAACGCCCGAGCAAAGAGCGGAGGAGAAATCCCCAGAAGAGACGTCGATATCGACACATCTAGTCGATATCGACCAAGGTGATATCGATGTCGAGCCCCCTATACTCGATGTCGACACAAAAGCTGATCTGCACCAGAAATTGACTCCTCCAGTCGATACTGACCACCATCCAGTCGATGTCGACTCAACCCCAGCCGCAGTGAAGAAGAAGGTGTTGCCATTCCCAAAGAAAGCTTTTAAGGACCCGTTGGAAAAGAAGTTCCAGTGCTTTGGGAAGATGCTTAAAGGGTTTAATGTTTCAATTCCATTCACCGAAGCACTTCATGAGATGCCATCATATGTGAGGTTCCTTAAAGATATACTAGGTACGAAGCGATCAACTGCTGAGATCGCAGAGGAATGCAATAGATTGAAGCTACCAGAGAAGTGGGCGGACCCATGTAAGTTTTCTATCGCTATAGGCTTAGGTCAATATCGCTTTAATGCTTTATGTGATTTAGGCGCTAGTGTTAGCATGATGCCTGGTAGCATGCATTTAGGTAGGCATATTAGGTTGGATTTAGCATGATTTAGATTTATATAATGCATAGATTAAGCTAGATTTGCATTTATACTTGTGTTGTTGGCAGAGTCGGAATCTACACGCGTTTATAGATTATTTCAGGTATATGTGGATCCGACAAGGAATGAGGAAGCTCATGGATGAAGGAAGAGTGAAGAGGAGAAGGAAAAGTGAAGAGCTCGGGAGCGGAATCGAAGTTAGAGAGCCTAAGTGAAAAACAAGTCTGCAGAAGTTGTCGCCAGACATGCTGAACTTGTTTCGTACTTTCTGGAGGCCTCGGTGGCCCGATTGACTATTATAAGCATGCGTTGGAAAGCTCTTTCCGAGATCTACATCTTTTGTGTTGACATCGAGACCAAATTCGAAGAGGAAAAATCGCTGTGAACAGTAAAAGCCGCACCGCGGCTAAGAAAACCGCCCCGCGGCCCGAAGCTCTGAAGAAATATTTCGCAATCGTCTGGCCGCCCCGCGGCCTGGGTTGGCTGCCCGCGGTCTCTGCAGAAACGCCGAATCTACTCAATGGACTTTTTATCCACTTAATTAGGTTTTTAGAATTATTATTTGGCCGACTCTTTTGAGGCTTTTTAAGGACGTTTTAGGGTTTTATTTTAATCATCTAATTCCATAACTCTTATACACTTTGAGATTATCAATTGAGAGAACCCTAGAAGGGAGCCTCCATGGCCATGGAGTGCTAAACTCTTCAGTTTCGTCTATGGATTGAAGCTTTGGTTTGATAAAGTTGTGATATTTCTATTCTTGTTCTATTCCTATTGATTCGTATTGATTCTTTTGCGAATATTGTTGATTTCTTCTAGTCCGTACAACTAGTTGAGATTATTGCTAGGATTTTGTAGATTCCTCGTAGCGAACCTTAATCCATAGTAGCAATCATGCCTTTTTAGGACTCGTATGACTAAATTGGTGTGTAGAGAATCAATTATATGTTAAATGCTGACTCGTAGCTTGGTGTTGCATGTATCCTGGTTAATCCTTAATCTTAATGCTACTATTAGGTTAAATCTTGACCGTGTTAGGGTTATCTAATTAGTAAGGGTTGCTAGGACTCGTAGGACTAGTAATTTACACAAGATCAGGACAGGAACAATAATAGGATGAAAAGAGAACTTGAAGAAGAATCGATGATCAACTAATCAAACTAAAGTGGATATTTATAGATGAAACTATTTTCTCTATTGTTATCTCTACTAACTTGTCTATAGTTTCCGTTATCTACTTCAATCACCAAATCCATCTTTTCTACTAATTGGTAAATATAGATTGCTTAGAAATACTTGATTCTCTATGGGATCGACCTCTTACTTGCTTGCTATACTAGTTTGTGGGTTTGAGTTATACTTTGATAGGAACAACGACAGTTTCCTCCTGTCAAATTTTGGCGCCGTTGCCGGGGAATCAAAGTTTATTTCTTTGTTTTGTGTGTTTATCAATTATTGTATATAACTAACTCATCTCCATAGTCGGAGATATTTGTGTTTTTGTGTTCGTGTGTCTAGGTGGTTCATTCTAAAGATGACTCAAGGTTTATATTGTGAGTTTTGCGGAGTTACTAATCACATATTTGAATATTGTCCGGTGTTTAGAGTTCCGATCCAAAAAGTTGAGGAAGTATACCATATGTGCAAAAATCAACTTTCTCGTGAGATGGATATCATACATGAGATTGCACAATTGGAGATCCAAATTGGACAATTAGAGCCTCCATGTCTGACTCTGCAAACATCACAAGAATCGTCCATGTTGCCCCTTATGGAAGAACACTTTGCTGTAATGGAGTCCCAACTTACAATGATCCAAACAGATTTCAATAGTGAGATGAAGCGGATCCAAGTGGCTCAACAAATTACAATTCCAATTATTTTAGAGATTTTTCCTATGCAAACTGAGGTGGTTGTCAGTGACGACTGCGCTATCATCCCTTTTGGCGAGGAGATCTTAGAAGATTGGATAAATGAGCAAGATGAGGAAAATTTCACGAAGGGAATTCTATTGTTTGAATTTAAGGAGGGTGCAAACGGACAAAGAGCTAAAAGAAGGCAATGGAGGAGTGCATATTTTTATAAGTCACCAATGGAACTGAACTGGTGGTATCATATTCCTCCATCAGAGAGTCATGCTCAACTCTTTGATAAATTGAAAAGGTTTTTAAGTGTTATATTATATTGTTTCAATTTATTATTGTGCTATTATGTCTTGTGTAAGATGTGTGCACAGGAATATGATAGGTTGTTGAGGGCCTTGACGATGTCTGATAGGTAGGGAATTGTGATTGAGAATAAGTCACGTCGATGACATAAAAAAAAGGCGCTGCTTGGGAGGCAACCCGAGGTATATAGTTTTAGATTTTATTAATTGCATAAATTTATTATAGTTTAGGTTTTTGTTTCGTGGGGCACTAACACAGCAGGGTTGAAAGTTGAAAAGGGAAAAGGCCGCCCCGCGGCCATGTCACTTTCTCAGCCGCCCCGCGGCCTCTGACGGGAGTCACAAATCCACCTTTCTACCACATTGTGAGTATTTCATTTATCTCTTTCTCTACGTTTTTATAATTTTGTTGTCTTTAATTTTCATTGAGGACAATGAAAGATTTAAGTGTGGGGGAGGGATTGCATTACATATAGATAGATAAAAAAAATCAAAAAAAAAATACATATCATGTTTATTTATGTTTTCATATTTATTTTTACTCGTATATTGCATTTGTAAAAAAAAAATCAAAAAAAAAATTTCATGCATTTCATATACTTTAGGTCTTATTTTCCCACTAGGCTACTTGTCCTCTATATCTATATTTATCTTATCATGTGCCCCATGACTTGCTTGAAGTGTTTGAAGCTTTGAATTGTTTTTATAGACTTTTTAGGAACAAGATTGATGAGATAATTGAGCATGTATAGTCTTTGGAATTTAAGTGGTATTGAAGTTCTAACAATTTGACCTTGTGAGTTATTTTGGCCTTATTGGGACTACACATATATGTCCTCTAGTTTCTTTGTGTGTGAATACTCTCCTTGATTACTTCCTCTTTAAATTGCGTTTAGATATCTTTATTGAGGCTGCATTTATATGATTTTTGCATGTAACCTTAAAGTGATTGAGGCATGATTTTCTTTTAGCCATATTATACTCTACTCACCCGTACACATTATCCTTTTCTTGAAGCCAATTTGAGCCTTATAAGCCTATTTTGTTAGCTCCACAAAATCTTCTTAGCCGATTATTAGCCTGACCCATCCGGGAATTAGGAGAAGATTTGGTGAATATATATCTTGATATGTTAATGGAGTTGCTTTGAGTGGAGAAATTATGTTGGGTGATTCATTTGTACTTCATAGAGATGGTTTTTATGTGCTTATTACTTGGGACCTAAGGAGGATAAAATTCACTTAGGGGTAAAAGTCAAGAAAAAAAAAAGAGAAAAAGAAAAAAGAAGAAAAAAAAATCATCATAAAAAGAAAAAAAAATGAATGAGTTTGTGTGGATATTTGAAAATTGTGTGCGAATTTGTATTGTGAAGGAGTACATGTTATTTGAATGGTATATGAAGTGTTTTGGTGTTGGTGTTTTTCTGGTTGTTTACTAACCCTTTTTCCCGGATTTTTAGCACCACAAGGCCTAAATATTTTCCATACCTTGTGTTCCTACCAAGGCCCCATTACAACCTATTCAAAAGACCTCATGATTTTGGTTGCATGTGAAGTCACTAGCGGTGGAGATTTAGACCACTGACGCAATTTTGTTGTAGCTAAGTTTTCAGGAATTGAGTTTGAGCGTGAATGATTAGCCTAAACACATGAGCGAGAGTGAAAACACATTTTCCTGGCGAGGTTGGATAGATGTACTTGCTTTATTCCTTGGATTGCACATATACATGTTATGACGTTATTTGTCAATCTTCGTTTCCCTATTTTGAACTTTTAAGTGTTTTACGAAAGTGATTACATGGATTGCTTGTCTGTGGGGTGTTGATTTGATTTTGATTTTCATTGCTTGAGGACAAGCAAAAGCTTAAGTATGGGGGAATTTGATAGCATGCATTTAGGTAGGCATATTAGGTTGGATTTAGCATGATTTAGATTTATATAATGCATAGATTAAGCTAGATTTGCATTTATACTTGTGTTGTTGGTAGAGTCGGAATCTACACGCGTTTATAGATTATTTCAGGTATATGTGGATCCGACAAGGAATGAGGAAGCTCATGGATGAAGGAAGAGTGAAGAGGAGAAGGAAAAGTGAAGAGCTCGGGAGCGGAATCGAAGTTAGAGAGCCTAAGTGAAAAACAAGTCTGCAGAAGTTGTCGCCAGACATGCTGAACTTGTTTCGTACTTTCTGGAGACCTCGGTGGCCCGATTGACTATTATAAGCATGCGTTGGAAAGCTCTTTCCGAGATCTACAACTTTCGTGTTGACATCGAGACCAAATTCGAAGAGGAAAAATCGCTGTGAACAGTAAAAGCCGCCCCGCGGCCAAGAAAACCGCCCCGCGGCCCAAAGCTCTGAAGAAAGATTTCGCAATCGCCTGGCCGCCCCGCGGCCTTGGTTGGCTGCCCCGCGGTCTCTGCAGAAACGCCGAATCTACTCAATGGACTTTTTATCCACTTAATTAGGTTTTTAGAATTATTATTTGGCCGACTCTTTTGAGGCTTTTTAAGGACGTTTTAGGGTTTTATTTTAATCATCTAATTCCATAACTCTTATACACTTTGAGATTATCAATTGAGAGAACCCTAGAAGGGAGCCTCTATGGCTATGGAGTGCTAAACTCTTCAGTTTCGTCTATGGATTGAAGCTTTGGTTTGATAAAGTTGTGAGATTTCTATTCTTGTTCTATTCCTATTGATCCGTATTGATTCTTTTGCGAATATTGTTGATTTCTTCTAGTCCGTACAACTAGTTGAGATTATTGCTAGGATTTTGTAGATTCCTCGTAGCGAACCTTAATCCATAGTAGCAATCATGCCTTTTTAGGACTCGTATGACTAAATTGGTGTGTAGAGAATCAATTATATGTTAAATGCTGACTCATAGCTTGGTGTTGCATGTATCCTGGTTAATCCTTAATCTTAATGCTACTATTAGGTTAAATCTTGACCGTGTTAGGGTTATCTAATTAGTAAGGGTTGCTAGGACTCGTAGGACTAGTAATTTACACAAGATCAGGACAGGAACAATAATAGGATGAAAAGAGAACTTGAAGAAGAATCGATGATCAACTAATCAAACTAAAGTGGATATTTATAGATGAAACTATTTTCTCTATTGTTATCTCTACTAACTTGTCTATAGTTTCCGTTATCTACTTCAATCACCAAATCCATCTTTTCTACTAATTGGTAAATATAGATTGCTTAGAAATACTTGATTCTCTGTGGGATCGACCTCTTACTTGCTTGCTATACTAGTTTGTGGGTTTGAGTTATACTTTGATAGGAACAACGACAGTTTCCTCCTGTCAATGCCACTAACCATATGGCACAAGATAAAGATAGGTTCCTTAGAGCTTGTGGATGCAAAGCTTTTCATGGCCAACAATACGGTAGTGATTCCAACAGGGATGGTAGATTGATGTGTGCGCAAATTGCCATATTTTCTATGCACATAAAAGTCCATTTTATCATTCATTTGCATGCATATTAATGGGAAAACATGGGATTAGTGTAATTTACACTTAAATGTCAAATATATGGGTCTACACGAGTTTCTATGTGATATCGCAGAAAACAGGATAAAATGGACAAATTTAGAAGAGCAGAAAAAGAACTCGAAGTCTTCTGAAGAGGTCGAAATCGACTGGGGACCTCGACATCGAGTGCAGCAGAGACATAGGAATCGAGCATGAAATGAAACAGAGCATGTCGACACAAAGAGGTCGATATCGAGGATTAAAGGTCGATATCGATGTTGCCAGATCGAGCTAAATGATAGAAGTCGAGTGCTAATCCGAGTAGAAGAAGGAGAGCTCGAGATAGAGTTTCACAGAGGTCGATATCGATGTTCATGGTCGATATCTATGTTGCCCAGCAGAGGAATCCGACTTAAATTTTGATAGAATTCTATCCGAAGCTTGCACGTCTATCCAAAAGTCGAGATTTCTTATCCTCAACACCAGAGCTATCATATGGGCTGATTTACCATAGGAGTTTTAGTTTTTACTTTATTTAAGTTTTATCTTAGAGAATAAAGATAAAGTTTCGAGTCTTTGGATAGCAAAGTTTGATATCTATATCTAGAGACCAATAGGGCTGAGTTTAGGGATGGAATTACGCAGAGAATTTCAGTTTCAATAGAGAGTAATGAGTTAGAGAGAGAGAGGGCCGTGTGAGTTGGAGAGAAGCGAGAGCGGAGTTTTGGCTTGTTCGGATGTACTTTCTTTCAAAGTTTAATTCAAAGTAGTTTTCTTTCAACAATGATGATGATGATGTGCATGATGAGGAGCGAGTAGTCAACCCACTTCTAGGGTCGGGGTGAGCCCGACGATAACGATGTAGGGTAAGTGCATCAAAGGTATGACTTTTTTGCGATTCCGTCTTCTATCCTATGCATGATCCTTTTCAAAAGTTAGGAAGATTCATTATTTGCATTATTGAAGCGAAAGCCACTCATATTGTGAACTTGAATTGCTCATGAATTGGATAGTAATTCTTAGGAACTATGCGAGAGCCTCTAATCACCTAAGTGTTGATAACGAAAGTTATTTGACGGAAAGGCATTAAATTTCATAACTTTAGCATAAAACTTGCATTGTTATCGTTGTGGCATGAAACCCCGACTTTGGAAGCTTTTAAGTTTATTGAAATCAATATAAAAGTTTTATTTTTGTTTCTGATCATCATTCTTTACCATTCTACTTTCTTCAGATTCTTTTCTGTAATTGGTTACGAATTACAGGTTTTGTGACAAACATCGGAATCGACTGTAAAGGTCGATATTGAGGTCTAACGTCGATATCGAGGTCTCTGCTCGACGTCGACTTTGCTGCTTTTGTCTTCTGCAGGAACTGTACTGGAAATCGACCAGAACTGAGGTCGATATCGACCAGACACATCGATATCGAGTGTCTTCTGAGGTCGAAAGCTTTGATCGTGAGTACAACAAGGGAAGCGCTGACATACCTCCTCGTGGATTCGATCCTGAATTACCCTACTACTACAAGGGAGGGGATTCTTGTATTATTTGTTTGAGACAGGGAGTAGTCTAGTTGTGAATTGTTTAATTTGAATTATTTGAATCCCTACACTCATCCCATTAGCGAACATAGATGATGTGCCAGTGCAAGTAGGTAAGTTCTTTGTCACTGCTGATTTTCTAGTTGTTGATATGGCAGAGGACCGTGCTTGTCCAATTATTTTAGGTAGGCCATTCTTAGCAACCGTCGACGCCAACATAAGTGTGAGGAAAGGATTGCTCTCATTCACCATTAACGATGAAGTAATAGAGTACGCTTTCAACAAAACGGTAAGGAAGAATGAAGGCCCTATGGAGATAAAGTCAATCAAAGGTATCTACATCACATGTGGGGAAGCAAAGGTAAGTAATATGACACATGAGGAGCTTGAAAAGAGGGCCATAGAAGCCTAAGTGGAGGAAGTCGTGGCAATCTTGAATGAAGGAGCCAAAAAGCCACTCGAAATTGACCTAGGTAAGTCAATATCGACTAACATTGTTCAAGATTCTGTGTTGTTGATACGAGGAATGTCGAGTTCTTAAATACAAATATAAAGATGTATAAATGTAAACCGACTCCTGGCCTATGCAAATAATTACAAGACTTCCTCCCGTTGTAGTGGAATGGTAGTCAGGATCGATCCACGAGGAGGCCTGTCAGCGGGATCCTAGTAGCATCGGAATCTTACGTCTTGCGTCGACCAGAAGCCTCGATTTCGACCTTGGTGCTCGATGTCGACCTCGGCTGTTGATCTTCTCTGCAACAGAAGAAATGCAAAGAAAAAAACAAGCAGTCGATATCGACTAGGGAAGTTCGATATCGATGTTAGTAGACGGAATCGACTGGCTCAAAAGACTGCCAGTCGACACAGGTGGTCGATATCGACGTTGAAGGGTCGATATCGATATTCAGTAACTCCGCAGTGATGATCATCGTTGACTCAGAAAACTGTCTACGAACTCAGTGGTCGATATCGACGTTTGTGGTCGATATCGATGTCTTCTCCTGCAAAGTTGTTAGCTTTTTGTCGGCAAAGAAAGGCCAAAGACTTTAGGATGGATGAGGATGCGATGAACAGAAATAAACAGAGGTTTTGATGAATATAAACTATGTAAAAAGCAACTCCCAGGATTAGGGTTTACCACAACGTTAACCAATGCATGCGATAAGGTAAATAAGACGGACAATTGCGCTATTTCACCCAAGGGACAAGCTTTCGTTGTACACCAACTCTTAGGATTACTCTTGCAAATAAAACTAATTGTCTCTACCAATTTTATGTTTATAACTCAAGTTGTTAGCATGAATCCCTTTTCTTTCGATTAGGACTAAACATAGAATCGTAGGAGATGATATAGACACAACGATATCAACATCTAACACTTACCTCAGGCACGCGTGGCTAACGTCGGGCTCACCCCGACCCTAAGAGCTTTGGGGAACTACTCACACATGTTGAATGTAGACATGTTTTGAATTGAAATAACTTGCATAAATGGAAAACTTTGAATCTTTACAATCTCAACGCCAACTATCGTAAGCGCTTGAAACTTTAAAGATCAAAACTAAAACTCTAACTTTCTATTGCCTATTGCTATTGTCTTTCTTGCTTTGATGATTCAATGCCAGCCCCCTAGGGCTTTATTTATAGGCTACTAACCCTTGCTAGCCAAGGACTGTCACTTCTATCTAAACTATGAACTCTATCCAAACAATTAGGATATAGGTCTTTTATTTTGATAAAATTCTAAACAACTTGATAAAACTTAAAGGTAAAAAGTAGATAAATCCCAGCTGCTATCTATCTATATGTTATAAGATAAATCCGTGCCTCCTTGAAGATAAAGTTTCCAATCCGCGTCTCGAAATCGAATCTATCTTCTGTCGAGATAAGGTCGATATCGACCACGGAGGTCGATATCGAGGTCTCTATTCCTGCTCGACTTGTCCATCTCCACTCGATGTCTATGTTGAGGTTGATATCTATGGTGTAAGGTCGATATCGAGTTCTTTTCTCTGCTGTGTGATGTTCTGTCTCGACACTCATTTCTGTGTCGATGGGCTGTAGTTGATGTCGATGTTTAAGGTCGATATCGACCTCTCTTTTGCTCTCCTTGGTTTCTTCGTTTTGACTTCGATTTCGCTCGAATTCCTGCATAGTTAGCTCAAAACTTGTGCAGACTCTATTTCTTGCACTTTAGCCCATTATTACATAAGTTTATATTCTTTTGAACCTTTTCTTTGGAAATTGAATGAAATAAGAAGTCAAAAGATGCAATAAAAGGAGGTACAAATATGTACATCATGTGTCATATTTTATGTATGGGGTCGACGTAGGAGAAGAGAGCTCGAAATCGAGCACAGAGGTCGATATCGACCATAACCCTAAGCCGAAATCGACTGTCCCGGAAGTTGAAAAAGGAGCAAGCACCTCAATATCGAGTTCAGAAGGTCGAAATCGACTTGATCAGATCGAGCAGAAATCCTCCACATTGACAAAACCTCCAGGAGTTGAACAGAGGTCGATGTCGAGTGAAGCTGATCGATATCGACTAGACTCAGAGAAAGAAAAGGTGAGGTAAGGTGCAGATTCCTCTTTTTCCATTTCAATTAAGGATTTATCACTATTTGGAAGAGGTCTGCCTTGGTATGTGCGCTTATGCAGAGTATCCAATGATGATCCAAGGAACTATGAAGTAGGAGATACGGTGTATGTCTCTAAATCAAAAGATCATTGGTTCCTGAGTAGATTTAAAACAAAGAGGATGGGACCCTTCACTGTGAACCAGGTCCATCCAGGCGGGATGCAGGGAGTGCTATTTGAGGCCAAGCTACATGGGCTCTGCAGATGCTGCCTTGATAGCGCGAAGAAAGAAGTCGGCTTAGCGACTATAAAGTCTAGGGCTTGTACAAAACAATTAGTTTTTTGGTTTTGGATATATTTTGGGTTTGTTTTAAGACATTATTATTTGCTTTGTTTTATTTTTATTTTCTAACGAGTTTTAGGAATCGAGCATAAAAGAGAGATCGAAATCGAGTAAAGTACTCGATATCAGCCTAGATGGTCAATTTAGAGGAGCTTGTGGTCGAGGCCGGATCACCCTGAAGCTCAGAACTACCAGGAATCGAGTGAGACAGGTCGATATCGACTGGTCCACCCGAAATCGACCTCACCTGCAAACGTCTTCAACTCCTGATTTTCGCGAATTTTTAGTAAGTTTCTTTCTTAACCCTAGTTCTAATACAGTGAGGGCACTATAATCTTTAAGTATGGGGTGGGGAAAAAGCTTACTTACATATTTTTAACATTTTTGGAGCATATTTTAAAAATTTTCAAAGTTTTTGCATATTTGTTTTAATGTTTATGCATCATAGTTAGTTTACTTTTCGGAAAAAAAAATGACCCCCATCAAAAATTTTGAAAAATAAAGAGAAAAGCCATGAAAGCTTATATTGAACTCGATGATGCAAAAGTAGATTCATTAGAGATATAACATGAAATTGCCTAGTTTAGGGAAGTCACAATGAAGTGCAATTTTTTAGAGAAAACCATGAAAGAGAGGTAAAATTTGAAGTTGCTTTTGACATATGCATGATAAGATGATGGAGGACTTTATATTTTCCATACATGCGCTCAAGTTCATACCCTAGCCTTACCTATGCATATTTGCAATTACACAAGCCATATATGAGCCTTACATTATCATTATCGCTCCACATATATTACATATTGCCCATTTTTTATACCTTAAACCCTATCCGGGGACAATGCTAAGAATGGATGTCATCTTTGGAGTTGTTATATGGAGTTTGTGCATATTATTGAAGTTGTTGGCAGGAATGAAACAATTTTTGAAATATGGAAAATTTAATGAGTGAGAAAAAATCCGATCACCTCAAGAGATAAAGGTAGGTCGACCCTGCTCGTTGAGATGTTAGTTCAGCGAGATGGGACACAAGGTGAGGAGTCCCAAGTACTAAGTATCCGAGGCCATTTATGACACCCATGTTTACGACTCGCGAGAAGGCAGTGCTAATGTTAGAGAGGTAAAACATTATAGTGAAAAAAACATTGAGCGATGAGTGAAAGGTGAGAAATATTATGAAGAAGGAATGTGGAATGTTTTGGAAAGAAAGTTTATTTTCCCGAATTTAACACCACTTGGCCAAAAATTAGCCCACCTTTAGCCTTTTACCAATCTACTTCTCATAAGCTTGCAAAAGTCCTCTTGATTATTAATGTTATGTTATAAAAAATTGTTTTATGCGTATAAACCTCCTTTTGTGAGTATGAAGTTGCTTTTATTCACATGCATGGATATTGTTGACATTATTACCTTTTCGATGATGGATATTGATTATAGGGACATATAAGTATGAATCTATGATGTTGAGGGTTTATGTTCCTCCCCTGAATGACCATTAAAAGTATTGCTTGGGGACAAGCAAGCTTAAGTATGGGGTGTTTGATGTGCGCGCAAATTGCCATATTTTCTATGCACATTTATGTCCATTTTTTCGATATTTGTATGCATATTAGTTGGGAAAACATAAGATTAGTGTAGTTTATGCTTATTTGCAAAATATAGAGGTCTACATGAGTTTTTATATTATTTCGCAGAAAACGAGACAAAAATGGATCAATTTGGACAAGTGAAGAAGAGTGGAAAAAGAACTCGAAGTGTATTTAATAGCCAAAATCGACCTAAATACTCGACATCGAGTGAAACAGAGCACCAGAAATCGAGACGAGGAAAAACAGAGCATGTCGACATGAAGAGGTTGATATCGATGTCCCAAGGTCGATATCAAGTAGACGAGATCGAGAAAATTTATAGAAGTCGAGTGCCAATCCGAGGTCGAGTAGAACTGCTCGAGATGGAGAAAAGAGGAGGTCGATATTGAGGTTCCTGGTTGATATCGACTGCTGCTGCAGACAGATTCAACGCTGTTTTTGATAGAATTCTATCTGAAACTTCGCATCTATCCTAAAGTCGAGATCTTCTATCCATTAAACACCGGACTTGTTATCCCTTATGATGAATGTGTTATTTACCTAAGGAGTTTTAGTTGCTTTACTTTATTTAAAGTTTTATCTTAGGAATAAAGATAGGTTTTCGAATCCTTGGATTGTGAGGTTTGAGATCTATAATTAGAGGCCATTAGGGCTGAGTTTAGGCATGGAATTCCGGCAAGAAAAACACATACACGCAGAGAGTTTAGGAGAGAGAGAGAGAGCCGAGTGAGTTGGAGGGAAGCGAGAGCGGAGATTTGGCTTTGTTCGGTGTACTCTTTCTTCTTGCAATTTCGATACAAGTAGTTTCTTTTCAACAATGACGATGAGTTTGTGCATCAAAGGTATGATTTTTATGCGATTCCGTCTTCTATCCTATGCATGATTGTTGTTGCAGGAGGATGATGTGTCAAGTAATTACAAATAATAAAGATGTAATAAATGTAATCCAACTCCTGGCCTAAGCAAATAATTACAAGACTTCCTCCCGTTGTAGTGGAAGGGTAGTCAGGATAGATCCACGAGGAGGCGTGTCAGCGGGATCCTAGTAGCGTTGGAAATTTCACGTCTGCGTCGACCAGAAGCCTCGATTTCGACCTTGAACCTCGATGTCGACCTCGGCTGTGGATGTTCTCTGCAACAGAAGACCTGCAGAGACAAAAACAAGTAGTCGATATCGACTAGTGGGGGTCGATATCGATGTTAGTTCACGAAATCGACTGGCTCAGAAGACTGCCAGTCGATACAGAAGGGTCGATATCGATGTCTGGTGTCGATATCGATGCTCAGCAAACTCCGCAGCGATGTTCGTCGTCGACTCAGAAAACTGTCGACGAACTCAGTGGTCGATATCGACGTCTGGGGTCGATATCGATGTCTTCCTGCAGTGAGTTAGTTCTTTGTCGGCGAAGAAAGGCCGAAGATTTAAGAATGGAGAGAGAAGAAATGAATAGAAATAAAACAGTGGGTTTCGATGAATATAAAATATGTAAAAACAACTCCTAGGATTAGGGTTTAACACAACGTTAACCAATGCATGCGATAAGATAAATAAGACGGACAATTGCGCTATTTCACCCGAGGGACGAGCTTTCGCCGTACACCAACTCTTAGGATTACTCTTGCAAATAAACCTAATTGTCTCTACCAATTTTATGTTTATAACTCAAGTTGTTAGCATGAATCCCTTTTCTTTCGATTAGGACTAAACATAGAATCGTAGGAGGAGAGATAGACACAACGATATCAACATCAAATACTTACCTCAAGCGTGCATGGCCAACGTCGGGCTCACCCCGACCCTAAGAGCTTTGGGGAACTACTCGCTCATCATCATGGAACTCATCATTGTTTGAAAGGAAGAAACTTGCATTAAACTAAACTTCGAAGCTTTACAACTCAACGTCAACTTTCGCAAACGTCAAACCCTAAAACCTCTCTCTAACTCTAACTCTATTGTCTATTGTCTTGGGTTGTTCTATGATTGGATTGTTCTGGGATTAGATTATTTAACAAATCAGCCCCTAAGGCTTTATTTATAGGCTACTAATCCTCTCTATCCAAGGATTGTAACTGCTATCCAAGGATTGTAACTCCTATCTAAACTAATAACTCTATCCGAACAATTAGGATAGGTCTTTTATTTTGATAAAACTTAAAGGAAAAGATAAATAAAACTTCAGCTGTCCTCTATCTTGAAAGTGTGAGATAATTCCGTGCCTCCTTGAAGATATAGTTTCAATCCGCATTCGAAATCGAGTCTATCTTCTGTCGAGATAAGGGGTCGATATCGACACCAGAGGTCGATATCGAGGTCTCTGTTCCTGCTCGACTTGTTCAGCTCTGGTCGATTTCTATGTTGAGGTCGATATGGGGGTCGATATCGACACTGGGGGTCGATATCTGGGTCTAAGGTCGATATCTACCTCTGCTCAGCTTCACTTGGCTTCTCCGTTTTGACTCCGATTTCGCTCGAATTCCTGCATGGTTAGCTTAAAACTTGTGCAGACTCTATTTCTTGTATTTTAACCCATTCTTACACAAGTTTATATTCTTTTGAACCTTTTCTTTGGAGATCGAATGAAATAAGAAGTCAAAAGATGCAATAAAAGAAGGTGCAAATGTGTACATCAAAACACCCCATACTTAGACTTGCTTGTCCTCAAGCAATAACCAAGCAATAACCAACACCTACAACATATCCTTCAAGTCTATGCCCTTGTCAAAAGCAACATCATAAGCGGTAGCAAAGCAAAGCAAGTGAATTTAACGTCATAGCACATATTTTGGCGATTCATAGGCATATGCAATTTTGATCCAACCTCACAGGGATAATGTATTTGCACTCAACTCTCAAGTGTTTAGGCTATGAAGATCAACTCTCAAATCAATTCCATATACAATCTCATAAACATTGTAATTTATAAAAATCCACTTCGCAACCAATTATGAAAATGCAATAAGAATCATCAGGAGGACTTTCGCTCAATGGAAGACTTCATAGAAGACTCCATTCGGCGGGGTTGTAATGGGGCTTGGTATGAAATAAAGGGTATGGAATTATTTGGCTATG
Organism: Persicaria maculosa; assembly: GCA_963922045.1. NCBI lineage: Eukaryota > Viridiplantae > Streptophyta > Magnoliopsida > Caryophyllales > Polygonaceae > Persicaria > Persicaria maculosa. The sequence goes on along the minus strand of OY998264.1, from coordinate 47,249,476 downwards.
TGGTGCTTTTATAATTCGGGAATCAAGACTCCTAAATATCAACACTTGCAATACCCAAACCATAACTCTTCAATGTAAGCTCTAAAGATGCGTTCCATCAACCTTCTTCCAAGCTCTAATATACCTCTCAAAAATATAACATTTGTATGAATAAAAGACTTAAGGATTTTGGCTCATGCACTATATATAGATATCTTTTTTTTTTCTTTTTTTTTGTTTTTTTTTTCGAAAGTAATAAGTAAATATGTGCATTTATAGGTTGAGCCATAAACCCTTTTACAAAATATGACAAAATGTAAATATGCGCCATCCTATAATTTCCTTGCTCAAGACTAGACATTATGCTCTTTTCTTTCCACAAGGCATTAGTTCCAACCAATCTAAGTCTCAATTCCCAAATGGGGGTCAGGCTCAATTCGACTAGGGATAATTTTGTGGAGTTTGCAATTTCAGGCTAAGGTAATGTTCTGGCTTAAAGCAGGGATAATGCAGGGTAGGTAAAGAGAGGGTAAAAATGGCTTAAATAATGCCTCCATCATTTAATTCTCGTAAACATAAACATATATATGCATTGGTTTTGAATAACTATCACAACATTTAGAGATGCATAGGAAGAGTAAATTCACTCAAGAAAGCGGAGGGATTTTTGATGTTCTCCCTATAGGTCAAAATTCTCACAAGGACAATTTTTGTTGGATTTGCTTTTTAGCCTAGGATCATATGTGCTCAATTTCATCACAAGTTCACAATCTACATAAAATTTTAAAGACTTAGGCTAAACCATTCAAATATGCCATAGGATTTACATGATCAAGTCAGCTATTGAGTTTTCATCATAGGACATCTAAGTAGGGTTAAAAAAATAAACTTAAAAATAAACATGCATTTTTTTGTATTTTTGACATTTTTCTATTTTTTATTTATTTTTTTATAATTAAAGTGAAAACTAAGAACAAAAAATTTAAACATGAATGCAATGCGAAGAAGAAAACCAAGTTATGACCATAAGACATGTTTTTCCCCCACCCCATACTTAAAATATACAGTGGCTGTATTAAAAAGAGAACAAGGGTAGAGAGAAACTCACAGCGGATTCAGGTCGATTTCAGGTTTGGTCGATGCCAGAAGTCGATATCTAGGTCAGAGGTCGATGTCGACTGCATCTGTCGAATTCGAGGAGGAAGGTGAAGACGAGGGCTTCCTGATTGGGGTCGATATCGAGTATTAGGGTCGATATCGACCTCTGCTTTTCGCTCCTGAGTCCTCGATGTCGACTCCAGGAGATGGCTTGACCCTGGGGGGTCGATTTCGACTGGCCTGGTCGATTTCGACTGCCTCTGCAGAAGCTTCTTTTCTTCTTCATCGTTCCTTTTGCTTGACAACCTGAAATCTTGGTTAGTAATATAAATAAAGCACGAATTATCTCAGTTTTAAAAGTTTCAAACAGCCAAAAATTAAATCCTAAAAACCCATCTATGAAAAATTTAAAAGTTTTATGTACATGCTCTAGATTTTTGAGTCGCTAGGCCGACTTTTCCGTCAATTCTTCATGACCCTTTTATGTAGGGACCCTTCGAGCGTGAGCCTTCTCCTGGATCATCTAGGTCCTTTTGGTAGTAGCGAAGCTCGGCGACCAAGGCTTCTTTGATGTTAGATTCTTCTTTGGGCGCTTTCCTTCTCTTTCTTGACCTAACTTTAGCAATATAGGCAAACCAGGGAGCTTTGACCCTCTCTTTAGTGGAACTATCAATAATCGGCATAATTGATTTATCAATAATGGACAGAGGAGGGTTAGTAGTCATACTTGGGCTTACCTGTTTGGGCCCAAAACAGAAATCTTCGGGCTGAGGGGTGGTCGATTTCGACCAAGGAGGGTCGATTTCGAGTGCTGGGGTCGATATCGACATGTGGGGGTCGATATCGACCTCTGTGACCCCATACTTAAACTCCTGGCAGCGATCTGGCATACTCAATTTCGACCAAGGGGGGTCGATTTCGATGTTTTTAGTCGATATCGATTGGTTCCAGTCGATGTCGACCCTGCTTGCTGTTTCCGTCCTCGCCAACAAAATTTTTCTAAGCTTCTCCTTAGCCGACGAGAGGACTACTTGTTCCAGGTGCTTTGATTCGCTCATGGTTGGGTTGAAAGAGAATTCTATCACTTCGTTCCCTATAGTAAAGGTTAGTAACCCTCGACGTACATTGATATTGGCATCAGCAGTAGCTAAGAAAGGCCTACCAAGTATAATAGGCACTACAAGATCTTCAGGCATCTCCAATACAATGAAATCAGTAGGCACAAAGAACTTACCTACCTTTACCGGAACGTCATCAACTATACTTGTGGGTCTGACGAATGAGTTGTCAGCCATATAGAGCTTCATGTCCACAGGTTCAAGGGCGCCAATGTTCACCTTTTGCCAAATAGAAAGAGGCATGAGACTTACACTTGCTCCTAGGTCACATAGGGCTTTATAACGATGTTGGCCAAGTCCCACGGTGATTGCGAACTTCCCTGGATCACTCTTCTTCTCAGGGAAATCCATCTTTGAGCACTCCTCTGCGATCTCTGCCATGGACCTCTTCTTGCTCAGGATGTCTTTGAGGAATCGTACATAGGCGGGCATCTCGCTTAGGGCTTCTGTTAGAGGGATAGTGATGTTGAGTCCTTGAAGTATCTTTATGAAGCGCCTAAACTTGCCTTTGGTGGGATCCTCCAATGCTTTGGAAGGGAATGGCAACGTCTTCTTTGGAGTAGGGGCCAAAACGGTGGTCGGGGGAGCCTGCTGGACATCGATGTCGACTGGGCTTTGGTCGATATCAACTGGAATGGTCGATTTCGACCTCTGTTGTGGCTCTGATGGCTCTGCAGTGGCCTCGACATCGACCAGGGGGTCGACATGGTGGTCGATATCGACCTCTGGGTCGACATCGACTGGTCTGTCGATGTCGACTGGGTCTGCTGCTTTCTCCGATTCCGTTCGTGGCTTTTGTACTTTGGTGCCACTCCTCAATTGTATGGCTGCGACATAGCCCATCCCGGATTGTCCCTTAGGATTTGTAGTGGGTTGCCCAGGGAGTGTTCCGGACGGCCTAGGGATTTGTGCCGCCAATTGACCCAGTTGGATCTCTACGTTCTTCTTCCATATATCCATCTCCCCAATCCTTGTGGTAAGGTGATTGAGTTGAGAGTGGATAGCATTGTTGGATTGATCGTTCTTAGCTTGGTTCCGCCTTATCTCGTCCAACACAAGTTGAAGATCATCCTTCTTTTGGTCTCTCTCCGGGTGCCCAGGAGCTCTATAAGGCGGAGGGTCCCTAGGGTTAACCTGGTTCCTTTGTGGTTGATGGAACCTTTGGTCTCCCCAATATTGGTGATTGGGACCCCTCATGTAGCGCGCCTCTTGGTGAGTCTCCGCTAGGTATACTTGTTCGGCATGGGGGCACTCGACGGTGGTATGCCGCTGCGATCCACATTCAATGCAATCTTGGTTCACTGAAAGGAACCTTACTTGCTTTTGGAGCTTTCTAAGTTGATCTCTGTGGAATTGCTCCTTCACATCCGGATCGATTTCATTGGAGGGTTCATACAATGGCATAGATGGGGCAGGCCCCGACAATGATGGTGCGTCGAAAGCTGCAGGAGTCCCATATGTATTGTCAAATTCCACCAACCTTTCAATGGTTTCCCAAGCCTCTTGAGGAGCGAGTTCCAGGTAGCCATAGGCGGTGTATGTGTTGATCCTCTCCTTGGTGGCAGCGTCAAGAGCATTGTATATGATCTCCTGAATGACGTACGGTGGTTGGCCATGTGTCGGGCATGATCGTAGGAGGTCCTTAAACCTCTCCCAAACAGTTGCCAGAGCCTCACCAGGCTTTTGTTTGAAAGCCGTGATTTTCTGTCGGATCAACGCCGTCTTAGAAGGAGGGAAGAACTTGTTGAGGAACGCGTCCTTGACTTCATTCCAGGTGCGGAGCGATCTTGGGGCTAAGCTCTCCAACCACTGCAATGCTTTTCCTGTAAGAGACCATCGAAAGGCTTTTAGTTGGACATATTCAAGACTACGTCCATCAGCAATAGTATCACAAAGGTCTAAGAAGGTGGAAATATGTGCCATAGGGCACTCATTAGGTTTTCCTTCATATTGGTGCCTTCTAATTTCTGTTAAGAAGTTAGGTTTTATTTCAAAATTAGAGGCAGGGATAAGAATTGCCGATTCAGGCATTGTGAGAGCGGGGTGCATATATTGTTTGGCATTCCTAGGGAGGGCATTGATTTGAGCTTCTATTTGCCTTCGGCCTTCCTCCTCCCTATCCGCACGCTCCTTAAGTGCCGCCTCTCTAGTCGTTAGGTCCTCAACCTGCCTCCTTAGTTGTTCAATAAGTTCTGCTTGGTTCGCGTTTTCCGCCATGATTCTTTGAGCTTGAGCCCTTAGATGGAAATAACGCTCAGGGTCGTCTACTCCTTCAAATTCAGGTGGGCGATCAGCGTGTCGCATACACCTGCAAGACCAAACTAGAAAAAGACGTGAGATAGACTACTAGGGCGCGATTGATTGCCTCCCCGGCAACGGCGCCAATTTGTTGTTGCAGGAGGATGATGTGTCAAGTAATTACAAATAATAAAGATGTAATAAATGTAATCCGACTCCTGGCCTAAGCAAATAATTACAAGACTTCCTCCCGTTGTAGTGGAAGGGTAGTCAGGATCGATCCACGAGGAGGCGTGTCAGCGGGATCCTAGTAGCGTTGGAAATTTCACGTCTGCGTCGACCAGAAGCCTCGATTTCGACCTTGAACCTCGATGTCGACCTCGGCTGTGGATGTTCTCTGCAACAGAAGACCTGCAGAGACAAAAACAAGTAGTCGATATCGACTGGTGGGGGTCGATATCGATGTTAGTTCACGAAATCGACTGGCTCAGAAGACTGCCAGTCGATACAGAAGGGTCGATATCGATGTCTGGTGTCGATATCGATGCTCAGCAAACTCCGCAGCGATGTTCGTCGCCGACTCAGAAAACTGTCGACGAACTCAGTGGTCGATATCGACGTCTGTGGTCGATATCGATGTCTTCCTGCAGTGAGTTAGTTCTTTGTCGGCGAAGAAAGGCCGAAGATTTAAGAATGGAGAGAGAAGCAATGAATAGAAATAAAACAGTGGGTTTCGATGAATATAAAATATGTAAAAACAACTCCTAGGATTAGGGTTTAACACAACGTTTACCAATGCTTGCGATAAGATAAATAAGACGGACAATTGCGCTATTTCACCCGAGGGACGAGCTTTCGCCGTACACCAACTCTTAGGATTACTCTTGCAAATAAACCTAATTGTCTCTACCAATTTTATGTTTATAACTCAAGTTGTTAGCATGAATCCCTTTTCTTTCGATTAGGACTAAACATAGAATCGTAGGAGGAGAGATAGACACAACGATATCAACATCAAATACTTACCTCAAGCGCGCATGGCCAACGTCGGGCTCACCCCGACCCTAAGAGCTTTGGGGAACTACTCGCTCATCATCATGGAACTCATCATTGTTTGAAAGGAAGAAACTTGCATTAAACTAAACTTCGAAGCTTTACAACTCAACGTCAACTTTCGCAAACGTCAAACCCTAAAACCTCTCTCTAACTCTAACTCTATTGTCTATTGTCTTGGGTTGTTCTATGATTGGATTGTTCTGGGATTGAATTATTTAACAAATCAGCCCCTAAGGCTTTATTTATAGGCTACTAATCCTCTCTATCCAAGGATTGTAACTGCTATCCAAGGATTGTAACTCCTATCTAAACTAATAACTCTATCCGAACAATTAGGATAGGTCTTTTATTTTGATAAAACTTAAAGGAAAAGATAAATAAAACTTCAGCTGTCCTCTATCTTGAAAGTGTGAGATAATTCCGTGCCTCCTTGAAGATATAGTTTCAATCCGCATTCGAAATCGAGTCTATCTTCTGTCGAGATAAGGGGTCGATATCGACATCAGAGGTCGATATCGAGGTCTCTGTTCCTGCTCGACTTGTTCAGCTCTGGTCGATTTCTATGTTGAGGTCGATATGGGGGTCGATATCGACACTAGGGGTCGATATCTGGGTCTAAGGTCGATATCTACCTCTGCTCAGCTTCACTTGGCTTCTCCGTTTTGACTCCGATTTCGCTCGAATTCCTGCATGGTTAGCTTAAAACTTGTGCATACTCTATTTCTTGTATTTTAACCCATTCTTACACAAGTTTATATTCTTTTGAACCTTTTCTTTGGAGATCGAATGAAATAAGAAGTCAAAAGATGCAATAAAAGAAGGTGCAAATGTGTACATCAATGATCCTTTGCGAGAGTTGAGGAGATTAATCATTTGCATTATTGAAGCGAAAGCCAATCATATTTTGAATGTTATTTGACAATAACTCTTAGGTTTTATGCGAGAGCCTCTAATCACCTAATAGTTGGTAACGAATGTTATTTGACGGAAATGCATCATCTTTCATAACTTTGGCATACTACTTGTATAATTATCATTGTGGCATTAATCCCCGACCTTGGAAGCTTTTAGTTTATTGATTCATATAAAAAGTTGTGTTTTTTATTCTGTCCACCCTTCTCTCATCATTCTACTTTCTTCGGACATCTTTTCCGACAAATAGGTTACATTACAGTTTCTGTTGAAGACTTAATTTCGACTACAGAAGTCGATATCGAGTGCTGACATCGATATCGAGTGAAAATCTTGACGTCGACTTATTGCTTTTATCTTCTGCAGGAATCTGCTGGAAATCGACCAGAACTGAGGTTGATATCGACCAGTGTACTCGACATCGAGTGGTCTTCTGGAGTAGAAATTTGATCGTGATTGCAAGCTTAGGAAGCGCTGACATACTTCCTCGTGGATTCGATCCTGAATTACCCTACCACTACATCGGGAGGGATTCTTGTATTTTATTTGCTTGGACAAGGGAGTCGGATTAGTTTGAGACTATATTTGAGTATTTTATTTTAGCAGATCTCCCCCCCTGCGAATAGGACCCACGACGTAACATGACAAAACTTTCAGAGGGACAATTATTTGAATCGAAGGCTGAAGTCCAGACTCGCCTTCGTTGGATTGCGGTGGAGAAGTGCTTTGAGTTTATTGTGAAGAAGTCGTCGAAATCGTTGTTTGTGGTAGGTGTGTGGACAAAAATTGCACGTGGATGTGTAGGTCCACGACTTACAGCTGCACCACTTTGTGGATCATTCGAAAGTATATCCAGAAGCATACGTGTGACATAAACGTGAAGCATAACCATAACCGACATACTACATCGAATATGATTTGACGGAACTTAGTGTCGACGTAAGTGTTACTCTACCCAGGAACACTTTTTTTGTTGTCAAGTGTTTATATTATATTTGTCACCTTACTTTATTATACGTGTCAAAGTAAGCGAACCTATCAATCGTAGGTTCATTGGGACTCGAAAGAACCTAGTTCCCGATCAAGTGCAGTCACTGACAAAGTCCCAGTTGGGAGTGACGTGTAGCTACGGGAAGGCTTGAAGGGCACGATTGGTGGTGAGGGATGTTAAGCATGGGATTGACTAAGATAGTTATCGAGACGTTATTCCATACTTGCGGTGGAGCAGACTAACCCAGGGACATATATTAGGGTAGAGGTGGACTCCTCCCAACGATTCAAGTATGCCTTTCTTAGCTTCGGGGTATGGCGCAGGGCGATCCCCTACCTTAGAAAGGTAAAGGCACATGTCGGCTTTATAATCTCACTTGTCATCTAATACAAAATGTTATGTCACTAAACTTACAGTTACTAATTTCGATGTACATGTCATTTCATTGGACGGGAGTTTCCTAAAGGGGAAGTTCAGGGGAACACTTCTCTTTGCCACAGCCCAAGATTTTGACCACATAGTATACCCAATCGCGTTTGCGATTGTCGATGGTGAGAATCACGGGTCGTGGTCCTTCTTCTTCAAGAACATGCTACATGTCGTGGAGGACACGCCAAACTTAATGTTTGTCTCTGATCGCCATTTGAGAATTGTCTAAGGTATTAGGGACAACTACGTGTTTGCGAAGCAAGGGTTCTGTGTATGACATCTATTTCAAATGCCAAGTGCAGGTACAAGGGGGTCACGGAGCTGTAGAGCATGTTTTACAAGATGGCGAAGGCGTACACGAGGGCGGAGTTCCATCAATTATTCGCTAAATTCTGTAAACAGTCACCCCCTGTGGGCCAATACGTCAAGGAGGCTGGTTTCCAAAACTTGGCTCGGGCATACTTCTTGGGTAATCGCTACAACATAATGATGACGAACAACTTCGAGTGTCTGAACTCTGTATTCAAGGAGCCGCGCGATTTACCTATTGATGTACATATTTGTACCTTCTTTTATTGCATCTTTTGACTTCATATTTCATTCGATTTCCAAAGAAAAGGTTCAAAAGAATATAAACTTGTGTAAGAATGGGCTAAAATGCAAGAAATAGGGTCTGCACAAGTTTTGAAGCTAACCATGCAGGAATTCGAGCAAAATCGGAGTCGAAACGAAGAAGTCAAGTGAAGCTGAGCAGAGGTAGATATCGACCCCTGACATAGATATCGACCTCTGGTGTAGATATCGACCTTCAACATAGATATCGACCTCAACATAGAAATCGACCAGAGCTGAACAAGTCGAGCAGGAACAGAGACCTCGATATCGACCTCTGGTGTCGATATCGACCCCTTATCTCGACAGAAGATAGACTCGATTTCGAATGCGGATTGGAACTATATCTTCAAGGAGGCACGGAATTATCTCATACTTTCAAGATAGATGGCAGCTGATGTTTTATTTATCTTTAAGTTATTTAAGTTTATCAAAAATAAAAGACCTATCCTAATCGTTTGGATAGAGTTCATAGTTTAGATAGGAGTTACAATCCTTGGATAGCGAGGATTAGTAGCCTATAAATAAAGCCCTAGGGGGCTGGCATTCTTTCAATCTTTCAATCTTTCAATCATCCAATCCAATTTTAGAGTTCAATTACATTCAATAGAGTTAGAGAGAAGTTTTAGGGTTTGACATTTGCGAAAGTTGACGTTAAGTTGTAAAGCTTCGGAGTTTATTTTAATGCAAGTTTCTTTCTTTCAAACAACAATGAATCCCATGATGAGAAGTGAGTAGTTCCCCAAAGCTCTTAGGGTCGGGGTGAGCCCGACGTTAGCCATGCGCGCATGAGGTAAGTATTTGACGTTGATATCGTTGTGTCTATCTCTCCTCCTATGATTCTATGTTTAGTCCTAATCGAAAGAACAGGGTTTCATGTTAACAACTTGAGTTATAAACATAAAATTGGTAGAGACAATTAGGTTTATTTGCAAGAGTGATCCTAAGAGTTGGTGTACGGTGAAAGCTTGTCCCTCGGGTGAAATAGCGCAATTGTCCGTCTTATTTATCTTATCGCATGCATTGGTTAACGTTGTGGTAAACCCTAATCCTAGGAGTTGTTTTTACATATTTTATACACACAAAAACCTCCTGTTATTTCTGTTCATTGCTTCTCTCTCCATTCTTAAATCTTCGGCCCTTCTTTGCCGACGAAGAACTAACACACTGCAGAGAAACATCGATATCGACCCCAGACGTCGATATCGACCACTGAGTTTGTCGACAGTTTTCTGAGTCGACGACGAACATCGTTGCGGAGTTACTGGACATCGATATCGACCCCTTGTGTCGAAATCGACCCCTCTGTATCGACTGGCAGTCTTCTAAGCCAGTCGATTTCGTGAACTGACATCGATATCGACCCCTTCAGTCGATATCGACCACTTGTTTTTTTGTTTCTGCAGGTCTTCTGTTGCAGAGAACATCGACAGCCGAGATCGACATCGAGGCCTAAGGTTGAAATCGAGGCTTCTGGTCGACGCAGACGTGAAATTTCCAATGCTACTAGGATCCCGCTGACACGCCTCCTCGTGGATCGATCCTGACTACCCTTCCACTACAACGGGAGGACGTCTTGTAATTATTTGCTTAGCCCAGGAGTCGGATTACATTTATTACATCTTTATTATTTGTAATTACTTGACATATCAAGCCTCCTGCAACAACACCTATCACTGCGCTCATTGATGCCATCATTGAAACGGTCTCGAAGTTGTTTTATGAGTGACGAAAAAAGAGCAGCAAACGAGGTAAGTCGGTGAGTGATCACGTTGATGATGCTCTTAAAATGAACTTTACGATGTCAATATGCTTAGACGTCAGACCGCTGAGCCCACACGAGTTCTTCGTCCATAAGGGTTCGTCGTCTAGTGCTGTAAACTTGAGTCCCCGTAGTTGCACTTGTAAGAACTTCAACATTGACCAGTTCCCATGTGCCCATGCCAAAGTCGCTGCCATGTATCGAGGTATGAACACTCTCGTCAATGACTTCTACAAAGTCACAGCATGGAAGACGTGTTATGCGGATGTGCTATATCCGATCCCTTCGAGAGAAGAATGGAGGATTCCCCTAGGGATGTCCAAGATGGCGTGCCTCCCCCCGCCTGTGACAAGGAGGTCTGGTCGGCCTAAGACATCCTGATACCCATCCCGCAAAGAAACTCCCCGTTTCAAGCGTCGTCGTTCGTAGTTGCGTTCCTCTATTGATGGTCCAATGACTTACCTTAAAAGTTGAATTTGCATCTTTAGTTTGGGGTCAGGGGTTGGACCATGCACACATGAGAAACTGTAGGTATTTTTGTGTTAAACACATATGTCAAACTTTTGGTACTTTGGGGGTACGCACATATATAGGTCAAACTTTTTCTACTTTGGTTAGGCACATATGTGAAACTTTTAGTATTTTGGGAAGCACATATGACAAACTTTAGATATGTTAGGGGTGCATATATAATCTTTTTTCTACTTTGGTTACACTCATATGAAAAACCTTTTGCAACTTTTAGTATTTTGGGAAGCACATGTCACCTGTTTGTATAGACGTATCACTCGAAGGAATTACTGTGTGATGTACATATTTGTACCTCTTTTATTTGCATCTTTTGACTTCATATTTCATTCGATTCTCAAAGAAAAGGTTCAAAATAATGTAAATTTCTGTAGAATGGGCTAACGTGCAAGAAATAGATTCTGCACAAGTTTTGTTCTAATTATGTAGGGATTGGAGCGGAATTAGAGTCAAAACAGAGAAGCCAAGTGAAGCTGAGAAGAAGTCGAAATCGACCCACATGGTCGATATCGACTACACATCGACACAACTTCTGAGTGTCGATACAGACCATACACCAGCAGAAGAAAAGCACTCGATATCGATCACCCAACATCGATATCGACCTAGTCCCAGAAATCGACTGGAAGTTGAGCCCGTCGAGCAGAAATGAAGAGGTCAAAATCGTCATGTCTGGTCGATATCGACTAGATTTCGACACGGGTTAGACGCGCTTTTTGAGATGCGGATTGCCATTCTATCTTCAAGAGCCACAGATTATCTATAAATTTAGATAGATTTCGACCTGGGAATATGTATTTTCTACCCTAAAGGTTTATTAAGTATTTTAGATAGTTACCAAAATAAAATATCTATCTTACTTGTTTTGATAGAGTTTAGAGATTAGATAGAAGATACTATCCTTGGGTAGTAAGGATTAGTAGCCTATAAATAAAGCCCTAGGGGCTGGCATTCAATCATTCAGTTACACACACATTCAATCATACAATAGAGTTAGAGTTAGGGAGAAGCTTTAGGGTTTGACGTTTGCGAAAGCCGACGTTGAGTTGTAAAGTTTCGAAGTTATTAATGCAAGTTCTTTCCTTTCAATCAATGATGTTTCCTACGATGAGGTGCGAGTAGTTTCCCAAAGCTCTAGGTCGGGGTGAGCCCAACGTTAGCCATGCGTGCCTAAGGTAAGTACTTGATGTTGATATCGTTGTGTCTATATCATCTCCTACAATTCTATGTTTAGTCATAATCGAAAGAAAAGGGATTCATGCTAAAAACTTGAGTTATAAACATAAAATTGGTAGAGACAATTATGTTTATTTGCATGATGAATCCTAAGAGTTGGTGTACATCGAAAGCTTGTCCCATGGGTGAAATAGCGCATTTGTCCGTCTTATTTGCCTTATCGCATGCATTGGTTAACGTTGTGGTAAACCCTACCCCAAGGAGGTGCTTTTATATATATTAGTCACATAAAAACACTGTCTTTATTCTATCCATTGCTTCTTTATTCATCCTTATTTCTTCGGCCTTTCTTTGCCGACAAAAAGCTAACAACTTTATTGGAACCAACATCGATATCGACCCCCATCATCGATATCGACCACCTTGCCAGATCGACGGTATTCTGTGTCGATCTCGATCTCCCTGCACAAGTTAGCTGACATCGATATCGACCCCCATCCTCAATATCGACCACCCCTGTGTCGACTGGCAGTCTTCTGAGCCAGTCGATTTCTGCACTAACATCGATATCGACCTCTCCTAGTCGATATCAACTGCCGTTTTTGTCTCTGCAGGTTTTCTGTTGCAGAAGGAGTCGACAACCAAGGTCGACATCGAGCACCAAGGTCGAGGTCAAGGTTTCTGGTCAACTAAAGACGTGAGCTTTCAACGCTACTAGGATCCCGCTGACCTGCTTCCTCATGGATCGATCCTGACTACCCTTCCACTACAACGGGATGAAGTCTTGTAATTATTTGCATAGGCTAGGATTCAATTTGCATTTATATTTTATATATTTGTTTAAGAACTCAATTTCCTCCTATTAACACTGTGTCACCTATTTTTCTGGCCGTGTCACTCGAGGGAAATACCGTGTCACATTTTAAGGTTTAACTTTACATTTTTTTTGAAAAATAAACCATGTCACTAGTTTGTATCGCCGTGTCACATGATCGAATCAACGTGTCAGTAAAGAAAAACCCCAAATTTATAAGATGTTCATAAAATAATAACATCTACCTATGTCAAGACCAAGCACGGTCATAAAGTAGACAACATACTAACCGACGTAGATCATAACAACATAAATGTTTTGAGCAACAACGCTCATAAAATACAATCCCAACGAAGTTCGTAACAACCTTCCTCCTTAAAGGTAAAGTACGCAATAATAAAAAGTTTCGATTGTTTATTAAAGTCAATCTTTTTTGCCACGTGGTTTCTTCGCAAGGGGAGGCATGTCTTGTCCATCCCCTCCTCGTGCCTTCCTAGTCCTCCTGCCTCACTCACCTTCCACATTTGCAGCATCCACGTTGATGTTATCATCCGGAGATGCAGTCGAAACATCCGTTTTGTTTTGCTTCACCCCACCTCCTTTCCCATGGGCATCTCGCATCCCATTCACAACATCTTCCAACACCTTCATCTGCACTACACATAACGTAAAGGAGGGGTTGTACCTCCACTTGATCATATTCAATGGCTTGTACGTGTCACCTACTAATTATGTCGTGTCACTAGTGTATATGCCCTTGTCATAGATGTTATGCATACTTGGGTGAAAACAAAGATAGACGAAGGACGGTACCTTCTCATCCATGCTCCAAAGCCACGTTGTCATAGTTTCCAGCCTCTCCAACATCAGGCCAAGTGTCTTCCCCACCTTATCTTCATCGGCTTCCTTGTTCCCATCACGTATTCCCGAAGTTGGCCCGGCCTTGCCGGAGCCGTCCCCATGATAACGGGGTGCCAACGCAGCTTCAACTTCATCGTATAAGAGGTCAGGCTCCTCATGCCTATAGAAGCATCCGTTCATCAACTCATACTCACCGTCATTCAGGACTAGGATGGGGTTGTCTTCCACCGTTATGCTCTCCAATTGCTCCGGGTCCATGCGGGTTTGGATCGAGTCATAGCTTAGTTTGTCGTCATTCCCAGCCCACCTCAATAAGCGAGGCAACACCATCTTCGATACCTTGTCAATAAATTGGACCCCAATATCCGGAACCGCTTCGTACAACCAAATCTACAACACCCACGCGTTCAACATTACAATCTACAAAATGCGTGGAAATTGCGCTTGACAATTAAAATGTAACGTTGATCTTGAAGGTTACCTGTAACGCCAATGAATAACCCATTAGCCCATAACGATGCCGATCGACACCCGACTTCAAGTCAGTGACCCGCCGTTCTATGACACCCTACAAGGACGCAGGGGTGGCCTCGTACACAAGCCTACCCCAAGGGGATGCCAAGAACCGATCGACGTTCTCAACAAGCCTCACAATCCACGTTCGTATAGGAGTCGTGGGTTCCCGTCCAAGCAGCTCACCCTCTATAATGAAGAGGAGAGCGAGCTTGAAATGCTTTCTTGTACTCGGTTCCTTCGTGATCGAGGTCTTCAAACCATACTCTAGCTCACCCATGGTCACCCTATTAGTTGAGATAAAAGTCCTTAATGGCATCCTTGTCGTCCTTCATATCTCTTTCCCGGTGTCGACCACAACACAACCCAATCACGAGCGCAAACTCCTTGATCGAGAAGCGCCGGAGCTTTCCTTGCAACATGTACCATGTCTCCCACTTCTTGTCTGTCTTAAGCTGTCGTTGTAAGACGTAATACACTAGTTGCGTTGAGAATTGAACTCGGTTTAGCAATTCAACAACTCCCCCAAGCTGGCTTCTCTGCAACTTCTCCCAATCTAACGGGTGGATCCAATGATCCAAGTTCACAAGCATTGACACTCTCGAATTTTGGTTTACACGCCCCCGGAAGTGCTTCTCCTCTAGCATTGCATAGCGTGGCTCTGCCTTTTTGGGTAGCTTCACTCACTTACTCCTTAAATTTTTTGACCTAACCATATATTCCTTACATTTAGGTAGACATGAAAAGAATAAGATAGCCACACAAAATCATCTCCTCCTACCACCCAACTATTAAAAAACCTCTCAAATATTTTTCCCAAATACCTAAAAAATTAACCATGTCACCAAGTTTCAAACCCATGTCACACGAATTTCAACCCATGTCACCTAATCCGATGGGTACCCCTTTTTCTGGAATTCTAATTTCAGACATTTATCCTATCACCCATAACAAACTACGTATCACAATCGGCCAACCTCCCTGGTTCTTCTTCAATCTTAACCCAGACCAACATCACTCATTCTTGTTCAATCTCAACCCCATACATCCCTATAATCCAATTTCCCATCCCACCTTCATATGCATCAAAACCCTGACTACATTTCAATGTTGCATGTTGCATATCCCAAATTCACCCTCCGTATTCGTCTATCGTACCCACCACTCCACAAACAATGAGCAACAATCCTTAATACCCATAAAAATTACCATTCACACTAGAAAACTGAAAATAAATTGGATCCAAGATCTAGAGATGTATAGAAGGGAGAGACTTTTGCAGAAAAACTTATGCAGCTTACCTCCTCTCCGACGTGCTCCTCTCCGGTGTACTCTCAGGCGTGCTCCTCTCCGGTGTGATACTCTCTTGTCCTTTCTCTTTCAATCGGCCGCCCACCCACTCGTCAACCTCTCTTCTTCAATTTCCTCTATCTTCCTTTTTAGATCCAACTGTATGAAGCCACCACCAACTGTTCCCTTTTTGTTTTGGTTTTTCCCCCAACCACAATAAATGCAAGTTGGTGAAAGATTCTCTATTTACTTTTTCCTTTATTTTTCCAGTTTGTTATAGGGTTTTCCTTTTTTCAAAAGTTGGTCAAAATAACGATGCTAGAAACTTCCACTTAACTGCATGCACGTGTCAGGTCATTGCATCAACGTGTGAGGTAATTGCAATAACATGTCACATATTTGAATTAATGTGTCACATGTTTGAAGTAACGTGTCACTATTGAGATTATCACTTTTTGTTTCTTTTAGAAATAACCTCTGTCACTTGTTGGAATTCACGTGTCACATGTTCCAATTACCGTGTCACTACTGCGATTCTCAGTTTTTATTTCTTCAACCTTCTCAACCGTATGAGCATCACCTACTTGCAAAACACATTCATACATTAAATTGGATCACATATTGTCCTTGTCATTTAAAACCAAACACCTTGTCACCCAACTATCAATCCCACCGTTTTTATCTCTTGTCACCCAACCAAATAAACCTTGTCACCCAACTATATTAACCTTTTAACTAAGGTTTGATCCAAAACTGATTCAAATAATCGCAACGTGGAGAGGAGAGGAGAGGAGAGGAGCTTACCTTCACAACCTTCTTAACCGTCTCAGCTTCAACCTTCTCCCCGCCTTCAGTATCATCCACCTGCAAAACACATTCACATAATAAATTGGATCCCATATTTTCCTTATCATGTAAGAAAAAGCAACATGTCACACAACTATATTAACCTAGATTTTCCGTGACACTAAAAATAAAACACTATGTCACCCAATAACAAACTTACATCATCATCAACATCTCTGTCCTCACTATCCCCTTCCTTGTTGACAACAGTCTCTTTCAATCCCTTCTCTTCCTGTCCATCCATGTCCATATAAGCGTTAACATCCCTTTGTTGCTCTTTCCCTACTTCTCCCATCTCTTGAGCATCTCATAATCCATTTACAACCTCCTCTAACACATTCATCTGCAAAGATTAGGTTTTTCAGCATCAACCCTCGTATATAATTCAGAAACAACCCCATTTCAAATTCAAATAAACAACAAAATATTCTCATCAAGAGATTAGAGAAGAATCCCATAATTATCATAATGTACGTGTCACCTGACCAATATGATGTGTCACTACTCCAATTATCTTTGTCATCTATGTTTTGCATATTTTTTTCAAAAAAAATAAAATGTCAATGACGTACATTCTCATCCATCTTCTCCATCCACCTTGTCATGCTTGAGAGACTGTCCATCATCTTCTCCAGTGTCTTTACCACGTTATCTCCCCTAGCATCCTTGGTAGACCCCCCACCAGGTGCATAATAACGAGCTTCCAAGGGAGACACAACGTCTTCAAAAAGACGGTCGAGCGCCTCTTGACGGAAGAAGCAGCCATCCATCAACCCTATCTCATTCTTCTTCGGGAGTAGTAGGGGGTTCACCTCAACCTTAATACCATCCTCATCGTCCAGATCCATGCGTTTCATGAATGTGTCGTAACTAAGGTTTTCATCATCAGCAACCCACCTTGTACATCGAGGGAATGACCTAAAGGACACGTTCATCGTGAACTGAACCCTAAAGTCTGGAATAGCTTCATATAGCCAAATCTATAATGCATCGACACTCAAATTACAAACTCATACTTCATATAAGGTACGATTATGATTTCCACAAATTCACCATCATTGTAGAATAATAATAAAAAGTTATCTAGAAGGCCAATGGATAACCAACCAGCCTGTATCCATGCCGATCGACTTGTGGCTTTAAATCAACTACCCGTCATTCTATGACACTAGACAACGTTGTATGAGTGACCTCGTAAACAACCCTGTCCCATGGGAATGCCAAAAACCGATCCACGTTCTCCACTAGCCTTACAATCCACGCTCTTAAAGGTTTCCTGCATTCCCCCTAGTAGAAGTCCTTCCACAATAAGGAGGAGAGCGAGCTTGAAACGTCGTCTCGCACTCAGCTCCTTCACCAACGAATTCTTGAAAGCGTGCTCCAGGTCACCCACTGTCATCCTCTCAGATGTGAAAAAGTCCTCATAGCCTTCTTATCATCTCCCATGTCCGCTGCCTAGGGTCGACCACACCACAACCTAGTGACTAATGCGAACTCCTTCATCAAGAAACGACGGAGTTGTCCCTGCATCATGTACCAAGTCTCCCATTTCTTTTTTGTCACAAGCTGGCTTTGTAAAGCATAGTGCACTAGTTGTGAGGAAAATTTGACCCGGTTAGCCACATGGACAACCCTTGCGAATTGGCTTCCCTGGAGCTTCTCCCAGTCATACGGGTTGGGCCAATCGTCGATGTTCGCCAGAATGGACATTCTCGAATTTTGGTTAACCCGTGCCCGGAAATGCTTCTCCTTCGGGACTGCATAATGAGGTTGCTGCTCTTTGGCCGCTTCTGCTTCTGCTCCCTTCCTCCTTACATTTTTGCTCCGCACCATTTCTTCCCTGCAATTTGGGTGACATCAACACAATCAGATTTCCACATAAGTTCCTATACTCGTGTCACGTAATTAGTAATGTCGTGTCAGGTAAATTACAAACCCATGCCACTTAAATCATATATCCACAAATTCATACCCGTCACCTTACTTCCAAACCCATGTCACCTAACTTCCAAACCCATAACTCAGAGTTTCACATATTCATATCCCGTGTCATCTTACTACTACATCCCTGTCACCCGACTTACACAACCCAAATCAAACAGAGGCAATCCCAAACCCCTCTCACCTAATTCCAAACCCATGTTACCCTATTTATGTTTCAAATAAACAAATTCTAAATCAAACACGGTCAAATCCTCAATCCTTCTTCTTCAATCGGCCACCCAAAACATCCCCATATCCCAATTCCTCCCTGTCGCAATTTCCCCCTTTTTTCATCTTCTCCAAAAGCAAAATCAAAACCCATGTCACTCGTTCAGAAACCCATGTCACCTTCCAAACCATCACCTTCCAAATCAAACAACGCCAAACCCTCAATCCTTATTCTTCAATCCAATCGTCCACCAAATAATTCTCATATCCCAATTTTGAATCCCACTATTGCCACTCTCGTCGATCTTCCCAAACCCTAACCGCCGATTTTCCGTACCCATACCCGAAAACCACCTTCCTCACTCTTCAATCGAAGTCACCGTTGCCACAACTAGAAAACCCATCATTCAACCTATCATTACCACCCTATAGCAACTCCTTCACCCACACAACAGTAGCAGAAAAGGGAGAAAAGGAAGGAAGATTTTCATAAGATGGAGCGTATTTCTATACCATGACGAGTTTGCAAAGTTTTCAGCTTCTCTCTTTCGATTTCACCGACGCTCTTCAAGGGTTTCCACCGTCCTCACTCTCTCTTGAGATTTTGCATTTAAACCGTCTTTTGGATCGCCGGTTACCTTATGAGAGAGATGGGGGAGATGTTTTTGATTTGATTGGTATTTAATGCGATTTTAATTTTTTTCCCTTCCCGCCACCGATTTTCCCTCCTCATTAATTGCCCATCCCTTTTTCCTTTTATTTTTCTTTTTTTTTGGATAATTTACCCCTAAGACCGGTTGGGGTTATCGGGTATTTCATGCAATTTTTTTGCATTTGGGGTTAGTTTTGCAAATTTTCAGGGATTAGGGTTAGTTTTGCAAACTTTTTACTTTTTTTGGGTTAGTTACCACAATTCTATCTAATTTCGTTTTTGGTTCGCTTTAACTAGATCTATTCACACCCCAAAAAGGAAAACTTGTACAATATCAATTGAGGTCAGTGGCGGAGCCAGAACCCGAAGAGGGTGGGGGCACACCGATGATAAACAACAATGAATAACACGAACTCGTACAACACATAACGTTTTCAACACTACAAAATAGCGATAAAAATAAAAGAGTTCACTAGTAAAAAAAATTATTTATTGCTAATTAGAGTTTTGTAAAAAAAAATAGTTCAACTCGACACGGGGTAAATATATTTTATAGGTTTTCATACCCTAAAAATATTGAATGATAACCTCATTATCAATGCGTATGGAAACATCCTTTTCAACCTAGTTGACAAAAGTTTCAGAGATAAAATCTTCTCTTATCTTGTTGCGCAAATATGGTTTAATAATACTCATAGTAGCGAAAGCTTTTTCCATTATAGTTTTTGCAACCGGTAACACTAAAACCAACTCAAAGAGATGATATATCAAATCAAAAGCTATTTGAATTCCTACCTCAATCATCTTTTTAGAAACATCACTGTTATCTTACAAAGTACAGTAGAAAATATAACATTTTTCTTCATTTAAACTTTCGTAATTTCTTACCTAATTGTCGAAATGAGTAATATAACCTCTCATTCCAAAGATCTAAAGATAAATTATAGTATAGGAATGTCAATCTAAATAAACTATAAAAGCATTGTGGGTTATTTAAATAAGATTTAAAGTGATTAATATACCTTCAATTTTCAAACATTCATAACTTTTTACTCGGATATCGGATTAATGCATACTATATATCAAAACGAAGCTATCGACGAGGAGAATACATATATGAGGTTCGTCGGATAAGGGTGGGGGCACGTGCCCCCACATGCCCCCGTTTGGATCCGCCTCTGATTGACGTGTTTGATTCTCCCGGACTCGCATCTTTTGACCCTTATTTTTTGTACTATTGTTTTTCTTTTAGTTTTCATGATGGTTAGTCCACAACCGGCCTCTCGATTAATCAGACTCCAATGTTTCTACTATTTCAAATCCTTGCCTCTTTCAAAAAAAAATTTATGTGTTTGATATCTCGACACCAAAAATACAAAAAACAAAATTACATTAGTTATACTTATATCCCACAAATCCCTCAAATCTTTAAAATAGTCTTTTTTTACTATTAGTTATATATCCTTCTAAACTTTATATCCCTCAAATCTTTAAATTAAGTTTTTTTATCCCTTAAATAATAAAATAATATTTTATAGATTCAAATTACATTTTCTTTCATGAATTACAAATAAAATCACCCATTAAATGTGTACCAAATAATTTAAATTAGGTAAAAGTTTATCTAAAATGGTCTTCCTCCTAATTAACCCAACCCTTTTCGTTCCATCATCTTCCTTCTTCTACCGGTTTGTCTGTACCGCATATAGAAATTGATTTCTGTTATTGCGGACACTAGTGAGTTTGTATTTTAGGGTTAAACTAGTTCAGTACCGGCACTTTTGTACGGTCTATTTTTTAAAATTAATACATTTAATATTAAAAAATGTATAAAAAAATTTGGCAAGTAACCTTTAAACCCTAAGTACCCATCACATCTAAAAATTATTAATTATTATGTAGTTAACGGTAAAAAGAACTTTAAATATTTGTAATTAGAGATAAAATTTTATCCCATTGTTAATTAATATTTGTATCGAAATACATGTATGTAAAAATAATCATAAATTATATATAGAATGTACCGTTATTTAGAGTTGAAATTATTTTTCCTTTATTATTCTTCTCCTTGAATGCATTTGTCATCTTTGAATGCATCTGTCGTCTTTGAATTATCTTATGGAATAATGTAAATGAACATGTATTTATATTTGAAAAATATTTAGTAAATTTATTTATTTATTGTGATTTGTTAGGTTTAGTTGAGATTTATTTTTATCTCTTAGTATAAATAGTTGAAATTTGTTTTTACTGTACATATGTAGATAGAGTAGTGTATAATTAATTTAGATTTTGAAATAAAAAAAATAAGATAATTAGTTCTTGTTATAGACATAGTAGTGTATAATTAGTTTAGATTTTGAAATATACAAAACAAATCTGAATTACATGTAATAAATAAATAATATAAATAAATAAATAATATCATCACCATTTAGAATTTTCAATAGTTGTAGGTGTTGTGTAACACCGTTTGAAATAGGAAAAAGGGGTACTCGAGGTGTACAATCAATACGCTTTCTTAGATGAATATTTTATTTGCCTGCAGAAAAACACGAGTATAAATAATCACTGACATTGAATAAAAATAGTAAAACTTAATCAAAATTATTCAAATATATAATGTTGAATTGATCAGCTTACCAATAATAGGAACTACTCTTCCTTTTCTCCTTTGTCTAAGCACATCCAACATCTTTTGATGATTCACTGTGTAACTTGATATGTCATTACTATTGGAAAGCATGTAACCTAATAATTATTGTGTGTGTGTGTCTATATATATATATATATATATATATATATATATATATATATATATATATATATATATATATATGATTTGGCTCAAATGAAAATGGTTCTTAAAATGAAAATCCCTCTTAAAATGAAAATGGTCTAATTTGAAGGTAAATGAGCCTAATTTAAAGGTAAATGGGCCTAATTAAATGAGTAATAGATAAATAGACCTAATTAATGTGTAAATGAGCATAATTTTATGGTGTAAATGGGTAAATGGGTAAATGACCCTAATTATGAGATAAATGTCACCAACTCTCTCATACTTTTTATTTCTACCAATATCGCCCTTATTTCATTTATAAAAATTACAGATTTTAGCTCGTAATTTTTATTTGAAATAATATTATAAGGTGCATCTATAAGATTACAAAATGCAACAAAATATGCTACATCACATTTCTTGTCTTTATTTTAAAAAGTGAAAAATATGAGATTACAAAATATAAAGTGAACAAATAATACAATAAATATTATTATTAATAAATGTGCATTTTCCTAATGTAAAGTAAGTTTTCTACCAAATATTTTCTTTATGGGTTGCTATTTTTATGGCGGTTTTGTACTTTACTGCGACATGTGTCATTAAATGCCTATTAGCTCAAAATGGTATAACGATGTGCCCATGCACAAAGGTTCGAGTTCAAAATCCCACATAGGCTATTTATGGGTGTCTTCTTTTTGTTCCCGTTCATGAATAAGATTATAAAGTACAATAATAAAATGATAACGTGCACAAATAAGATGATAAAGTGCATATATAACATTATGGTGTGCAAATATAATATTGTGTTGTTCAAATATAATATTATGTTGTGCAAATAAAATGATAAGTGCAAGAATAAAATGATGGTATATGAATAAAAATATGAAGTGCATGAATAAGATTGTGAAGTGCACAATTAAGATTATAAAGTGCATAAATAAAAGGCTCATTTGCAAAAATAACCCAAAAATCCGATTGCCTTTGCACCCCCTATCCCCTATCCAAATAAATTGCAAAACCTAACCCTCCCCTCTCAAAATCTCCGGTTTCCCCACCTGCTACAACCAGTGGAGAGAGAGAAAGAAAAGTAACAGGGCATTTATTGCCCATCACTATCACCCATCCAAAACTCTTTCTCTCTATGCCTCTCTCCACCTCTCTCCATTCAAGACCTCCATTGAAGAGTTTATTTATTTTTTGATTCCTGTCTTCTATCTCTCTGCATTCGAGGGTGACGAGATCTCTATGGGAGCTCGCATTCGTCTTGCGCCGCTGGTGTGAATCGCCGCCGGAGCACCGCTTTGGTGCCTTTGTCCTTCACCTTCGTTGTGATGGCTTTTCCAGGTCAATTCGAGGTGAGTAGAGGCCGGATTTACAGTAGAGGATGTGGAATTGAAGTGGAGGAGCTCTCGCAGAAGCTTGGTGAACCACTTTGTTTTTTTTTATTGAAGAATGAACAATATAGAAACTTTCCACTCTATGGTTTATTACTTGACACCCTCTGGTACTCTACTGGACACCCAATGATTTCCTACTGGACACCATATGGTTGTTTCCTGTCTTGCGTGTTGTTCAATGTTTCCCTGGTTCTAGTGTCGCCCTCCCCCCTAAGCCCAGGCGGTAAAAAGAGAGAGGACAGAGGGGATAAGACATAGACAGAGATAGAGGGGGTAAGAGTGATGGTAAGGGAGAATTAATATAATTTGAATTAAATCTTAAGTTTCAGAGAAAATCCATCGAAGCATTCATATAATTTGAATTAAATATTAAGTTTCAGAGAAAAATCATCGAAGAAGAAGCAAGTGGGCTGGGGTTTATTTGCAGTTTGACGTGTAAGTAGTTAGTTTTAACTGGACACCAAATGTAAAACGACATGCCACCTATTGGAACCGACTGGACAAGAGTTATCGGAGAAACAGATTCACCATCGAGTTCGGATAGAAAATGGGTAAGTTTGCTTTCGATAAAAAATCAGAGAGAGAGAGAGAGAGGGAGAAAGCAAGAGAAAGTCTGCAGAGGAGGGAGAGGACAAGAGAGAGAGGACTGAAAAAGAAAAGTAAAGTTGCAGAGGAGAGAGAGGACAAGAGAGAGAGAGAGAAGTGAAAAAGAAAAGTAAAGTTGTAGAGGAGAGAGAGGACATGAGAGAGAGGAGTGAAACAGAAAAGTAAAGTTGGAGAGGAGAGAGAGAGATTAGTGAGGATAGGACAGAGAGAGATGGAAGAGTGACAGTGAGAGGATATTAATATAATTTGAATTAAATCTTAAGTTTCGGATAAAAACCATCGAAGAAGAAGCAATTGGGTGGGGATTTATTTGCAGGTTGACATATAAGTAGTTAGTTTTAACTGGACACCCAAAGCAAAACGACATGACATATATTGGAATCGACTGGACATGAGTAATCGGAGAAACAGATTCACCATCGACTTCAGACAGAAAATGGGTAAATTTGCTTCAGATTTCAGGGAGACACCTCTCGCATAACCTTTATCGAAAGCAAACTTACCCATTTTCTATCCGAAGTCGATGGTGAATCTGTTTCTTCGATAACTCTTGTCCAGTCGATTCCAATATGTGTCATGTCGTTTTTCTTTGGGTGTCCAGTTCAAACTAACTGCTTACACATCAATCTGCAAATAAACCCCCGCTCAATTGCTTCTTCTTCAAAGTGAAACAGCAACAGTAAAGTCGCAGAGGAGAGAGGACTCCTCTGCGACTTTAATCCTCTCTCTCTCGCCTCTCTCTCTCTCTCACTGATCTCTCTCTCTCATCTGCAACTTTCCTATTACTTTTTCACTCAGCTCTCTCTTTCCCTCTCTGTCTTTCTCACTTTGTCTTTACTTTTTCTTTTTTTTTTTCAATCCTCTCTCACTGCTCTCTTGCTTTTTCACCTGCTCTCTCTCTCTCAATCCGTCCAGCTGTTGACTTCTAGAAGGCTATTCATCCCCCTCACTAACTTGCAACCGGCTCTCTCTTGCACATTACTATACGGTTTTAACGCATTTTTTTTCGGGTTGGGTTAACCTTGCAAACCTTTTGGAAATGTGGGTTACTTACTAACAATCCCTCTAAATAAAATGATAAAGTGTAAAAATAAAGTGATGTATATGAATAAATATATGAAGTGCATGAATAAGATTGTGAAGTGCACAATTAAGATTATAAAGTGCATAAATAAAATGATAAAGTGCAAGAACAAAATGATGAAGTGTATGAATTAGATTATGAAGTGCACAATTAAGATTATAAAGTGCATAAATAAAATGATAAAGTGCAATTTGATTTATTATTTATGCCCTTTAATATTGAAGATGCACCTTATAGCATTTAAACCCTAATAAAAATTACGGGTTAAAATCTGTAATTTTTACAATTAAATAGGGCAATATTTATAGAAATAGAAAGTATGGGG
The DNA here is from genome assembly GCA_963922045.1 of Persicaria maculosa. Lineage (NCBI taxonomy): Eukaryota > Viridiplantae > Streptophyta > Magnoliopsida > Caryophyllales > Polygonaceae > Persicaria > Persicaria maculosa. The sequence goes on along the minus strand of OY998264.1, from coordinate 47,224,253 downwards.
AGATTGTTTGTAATTTTAGCATCTCCTTCCTCCTTCCGTATACCAAGCACTCAGTTCCTCTCCCGGCGAGATCTCTAATCGCTGACGACATCGACATGGAGGCCCACCTCGGCCCGATCCCCCTGTAGCAGGCCCGAACCCCTCCTTCCCTTACCAACCCCGCCACCGTCTGCGCCACCGTCCTCCTCTCCCCCTCCGCCACCTACATCCTTGTCTTCGCTGTGTCCAACGGCGTCGTCACCAGCGCCAACAACCCACTCGCCACCACCGCGTTCGCCCCCTGCACACCCACCGCCGCCGCCGCCTCCGCCCCGTGGAAGTCCCATTCCTTGAGCCCGGATCTGGTCCATAAGCTGCTGGCTGAGGACTTCTTGTAGCATTCAAAATCGACACCCCGAAGCTGATCGGTAGAGCCCCCGGATTCCGTCCCGGAGGAGGATCTTCTTGTAGCATTCGGTACCGGTGAGGGCTTCGCCGGAGACCATGAGCCGCTGGCTGACGACGTCGACCGGGGTCCAGATCAGCTGGGCGGCGAAGGAGGCAGTGAGGCCCTAGCCGCCTAGCGTACTAGCAACTATGTTACACGGACACGGATATAGATACGGGGATACGATACAATACGGATACGGGGATACGGCAATCTAAAAAATTAGGATACGATACGGCTAGGATATGGAAACATGAATTGTATATTGTTTGAAAGGTCTAAGAATGAGAATAAAAGTGAAACATAATCAAACAAGTTCACTCCCCATTTACAAGTCCAATCCAAAATCACAATTTGGTGCTTCCCTATCATCACCTAAAAACCCACGCCACTCCCCATTTACCATTAATAAAAAGGAAAAAGATCACTTTTTCCCTTTCTAATCCTTTCTAAAAGCATTGGAAACAAAGGAAGAAATCTAATGAGATACGGAGCAGATAACAATGGAGGAGGCTAGGAGCGTGAGGGCAAGTTGTGGTGACTGTTCGTCTCTGGTGGCCGGGCGATGGTAGGAAACCAGTGGTAGCCTAGGCGGTGGCATAATTGTAGATCTGAACAACAATTAACCACCAGTCGAAGCCAAAGGGAGACTGGGAGAGAAGCACGAGAAAGGAGAGATGAACTTGCTCGACTTCAGGTGGCCAACGCAGCAAGGCCGTCTCCGGTGGGCGCCTGGGCGGTGCTATTGGATCTGGTAGCGAGCAAGAGAGCAGAGAGAGGAAACAAGTTGAATCTGGTAGAGAGGAAAGTATAATGGGCCGAACCTTTTTTTCTCTTTTAAAATCAGACCCATTTTCATTTTAAGCACACCATATATATATATATATATATATATATATATATATATATATATATATATATATATATATATATATATATATATATATATATATATATTGAGAGGGTCTAAATAAAAAATATTTAGATTTTTTTTTATAATCCGCCGAACTAATTTTATTTATATCTATATAAATATATTAATGTATTATACACTAGTATGCTATAAACTCTTTATCGGGTGACTTCACTTTTTATCGGGTGATCGACTTCACTTTTTTAGTTATAATATGTTATAAATTTTTTAGTTATAATTTGAGTAGAAGTCTGAATATAATTTTTTTTTAGTTATAAATGATCACTTACAATGTTTCAGACTTAATCCCACAATTTCGAACTAAAAAAAAATCTTAATCCCACAATATTTTTGGAGATATGAAAATTACAATATCGTAAATATTTGACCATAATGTATACGGTAATTGGATTCCTTTTTAAAATATCATAATGGTAGATTAAGTTAATTGGATTAAGTTAAGAAAATATTTGGCTAAATATCCACTTTGGTATATTAGTTTTTGCTAATTGTCCACCTAAAACTACCATTTTGTTAAATGTCTAATTTTTTTTATAAAAACTCCGTTTTACCCTTACTTTATTTTTTCAATCTATCCTCCTTTTAATCTACTTATCCCTTCCCCTCACCCATTCAGATCTGACGCTCCATTACTCTCTCTGCATATCCCTCTCCTCTAGTTTCTCCTTTTCGGATCTGAAGCGCTCATATGATGGAGGAGATGGATGAACACCGACATCGATTTTTTCAATCGGAGTCGGAGTTTCTCCATTTTGATTATCCTTTGGCTTTGCTAGCGATGAAGATCTCGGAGTCGATCGAAGGACTGGAAATTGAGTAGATATACATATCTCCATTGCCTATGCTAAACACCGATCTTGAGGTCGGAGGTAGGTTACTTTTCGACAGTTGTGGAGGCATTTCGGGAGAAGATTCGAGCCCCTGATTGTGTTCTTTGTGAGTGATTGACGGTACTTTTTTTTATCCTTTTTGTTTAATTTCACGAAGTATGTGATTTGTTGTGCTTTCAAGAGTGGTTTTTTGGCCGAGTTATCTTCAATCTCACTCTTGATTACTTTTGTGCAATGAAATCGTCCTTCTGATTGCTTTTCCTTTTCAGTAATGGAGTATATGTTTTTAACATCATATAAATCGAAAAAGTCAAATAGAATTTCCAGTTAATCTCAGAAAAATACTATTTTTCCCCAATTGTTAATCACATTTGGCGATTAGGAGCTGAAGTTGGGTGGAAAAAGATGTCTCAATCTTATCCATTGGACATCGATGTTTCCAGGGATAGTGCTTTCATTCTGATTAATATTAAGCCCCTGTTTGGTATCCATATCCTGATATTAGATTTCAGATATGGTAATCAGATATCTATATCAGGGATATGGGTATCAAATCTGATATCTGATATCCTTGTTTGGTATTACAGGATATTAGGATATGAGTTTGCAGAGTTGATAAAACAAGTGTTATATGACATTCATCATTCATAAATTCGAAAGCAACTACTCCAAGGATTTCAATATCAAATTTCATACGACATTCAATAAAAAAACAACCATAGTCAATACCAAATGTTATGTGATATTGCAAATACCAATAGTGTTATGCCAACAACCTATCAACATAATCTTCCCAATTGTGCCAAAAAACAACCAAACGCCAGTAGTTTTTCATGTTCAATAGGTATATGAAGCATACACTTCGTCAAACATTGACGCCAAAATAGCCTTGCTGGTAGACCATACTTCTAGCCCTGCCTAGCACCAGTAAAACCGTGAAGTTGGGCAATAACCCTTCACACGTAACTCACCTTCCACTCATCATTTGGGCAGCTAAAAAAGTTCTCAAGCTCAGTTAGAGTCCTCAAAAGAACTCTACTAGCATCAATCGCATCATCATAAGAAATTCCAGGAAACATAGCCAGCTCGGAAAGCAACATCTTAAGCCGGGTTGCTAGTAACTCATCACGATTGTCGGACCTCTCCATGAGCTCCGTGATCTTAGCCAAACTACCATCGATGTTTGCCATGGAAGATGCAATCGGGTCATTGTTTTGAGTCACCCCAAGAGAACTTGCACCCAAATTTCTCCTTTTCGGTATTGAGCATGCATCACTAGATGAGTCGTATTCGCCATCTATTGTAGGATCTTGAGCAACAAACTCGGTATTCATGTTCTCGACCATTTCCTCAACATCCTCAGTATACTGGTTGCTCGGTCGGGACCATAGATAAGATCTAACTTGTTAAACAATGGAAATGCAGTTTTCCATAAGCCTCTAGCCCTAGGATGCAGCTCGAAAAAGCCACATAAAACAAATATTTTTAACATGTTAATTTTTGAATCCTTAACAATTTCATATAAAAAAAACTAGTCACTACCCATAAATCTGAACTTACCTTACAAAAGTCTTCATACGATTGCTTCTCACAGTTGATCATACAAGTTGTTTCATCCCATGCGAATCCAGATAACTTGGTCATTTCATGAATGACAGTGTATTTCTCCTTCAAAAACTTCAACTTCGATTCAATCTGGGATGCCTTCAGCCCATTTCCTGCAAAAAAGTTCTCAAGCTTCTCCTCCAAGTGTTGATGGAAACCATTCTTGAAGCCCCTTCACATTTCCATCGAGGATCATTTTTCAGCTCCAAGACAAAATCTAAGACCGTTTCCTCCTCCACCGAGGTCCACTTCCTCTTGTTTTTTCCACATCCAGTTTCAATCGATTTGCTCATCCTAAACATAATCATAATTTCATATAATATAGATACCAATATGAAATAGTTTAATCACAATATAGTGTAGAAAATATGACTTTATTGCATTACACCAAGTTAATTGATAATAACAACACAACAAGTACATAAAGTTCAATGATAATAAAAACTAGTAATCCAATTGCTCAACAACATCAAGTACATCAATCGCATGATAACAACACAAGTACATAGAGTTCAACGATAATAACTTCAAATACATCAAGTAGAACTAGAAATCCAACTATCAAATCCATCTTGGGCTAAGGTATTTCTGAAATTAGTCCACTCATCCGATATGCTAACTTGGGTGACGTACTCAATCCCCTCCTCTTCACCCCCGCCCTTCACCTCTACCTCGTCTTCACTCTCTTCCTCCACATCATCTGTTGGCATGTGTTTGCAGATAAGGTTGTGTAGTAATGCACACACGGTGACAATCTGACCTTGGGTTCGTATTGGAAAAAATGAACGACTCCGAAGAATACTCCATCTCCCTTTCAATAGCCCAAAAGTTCTCTCTATGACATTCCTAGCTTTAGCATGTTTCATGTTGAAATATTCCTCGGGATTTTCTGGTTGAGCTTCACCCCACTCTTTTAGATGATAACGATGACCTATATATGGAGCTAAGAACCCTTCACAGTTCATCTATCCAGTATCTACCAAGTAATAACATCCTTGCCAATTCAAGAAAAATGATAATTAGGATTTGATTTCAGAATTGTTGTTGTAAAACTATGTGTTTGATGGTTACCTTTTGGGACTCTTAAACCTTGGGGTCTAGTAATATCATCACGAAGAACACGACCATCGTGTGCAGAACCTTCCTAGCCAGTTAATATGTATATGAACTCCATTTTAGGTGTACATACGCCCAACACATTCATTGCAAGATCCCCTTTTCTTGTTCGATACTTTGATCTATCGGTTTTTAGAACATGAACACTAATGTATGTCCCATCTAAAGCTCCTAGGCAATTCTACAAAATAAGGAAGAATGTTTGATTTTTATTATGAAATAGTTAGATTACATTTTACTCATGAAGCTTAGAAATTCACGTTAAAGTTGCATGTACCTTGAAAAGTTTCCATCGTCCATCTTCACAATCATCGGGTATAGGCGTAGGCTTCTTAAGTAGGTGATGGTGCAACTTCAAAACCGCATGCATCCAAAGATTGAATTGCCTACTTACACTCTCCCCACTCCGTAAAAAGTAATTTGCTATTGACCTATTTTTCCTATGACATGCCAATGTAAATAAAAACATTGCAACAATTTCATTCACCTCCATATTTTTGGTCCTACTAATAGCATACATTTAGATGGTCATAATAGGTTTCATTTAGCTTAGTTAAGATGCATATCATGCATGGTTTAAGCACAATTTGCATATTTGCTCTCTATGTTGGTGGAGTCGGAATCTACACGTTTTTATTGATTATTTCAGGTAGATGTGGATCCCGACAAGGAATGAGAAGGCTCATGGATTAAGGAAGAGTCAAGAAGAGGAATCTACAAGAAGAGAACGGGAGCGGAATTGAAGTTCGAGAGCCTAAGTGAAGAACAAGTCAACAAAAGTCGTCGTTCGACAAGCTGAACTTGTATTGCACTTTCTGGATGCGTCGGTGGTCCGATTGACTATTATAAGCATGCGTTGGAAAGCTCTTTTCGAGAGCTACAATTTTTATGTTGATGTCGAGACCAAATTCATAACGGAAAAATTGCTGAAGACTGGAAAAGCCGCGGGCGCGGCTTAAGAGGCCGCACCCGCGGCCAGAACCTGGGCAGCCGACATCATAATCTGTAAAGGCCACACCCGCGGCTTGGGAGGCAGTGCCCGCGGTTTTTCTGGGCCGGTTCAGCGCCGATTTTTATATCTTTCCTAAGTTGGGTCTATCTTTGGAAAACACTTTCTAGGGTTTTATGACAGTTCTTAGGCCTATTTAAAGGCTTGTTTTAGGGTGTCTTAGGGATCTCATCCAATCTTTTGACAATCGTTTGACAATGCAGGGTTAAACTATTTGGTTTCGCCTACGATTTGAGACTCCGTTTGGTTGAATTGTGAGTTTGTTATTCTTATTCTTATTTCCATCATATGTTTCATCTTCTTTGTGCTTGAATGTTTTATGGTGTTTGATTCTATCTCGATTGATCACCTTTTTTGGATCTCATCATCGCTAGGGTTTTGAATTGTTCATTATGATTCTTAATCTTTTGTATCAAACATGTTCTAGTGGACTTCGTTAGAAAGCTTGAATGTGTAGGAAGTCGACTATAGGTTAAATATTAGTTCTTTAGGGGATTGATATTGCTTATAAGCTTTATACAACTTGAGACTTATTGCTATTCCTAGGATTAAACCTTAATCCGTGTTAAGATTGCCTAGGAGTAAGGGATTATTAGAACTCATATGGCTAATAATCTATTTAAATCAAGATAAGAACATTTGATTGGAAAAGGAAGAGAACTTGAGTAGGAAACAAGGATCAAATTCACCAAATAGGGTTGAGAATTGTAGGTGAAACTATCTCTGACTATTGACTCTCCTAACTTTTTAATATTTCTCATTCTCAATCACTCAAAACCTTCTACAAATTGGTAAATACACACTACATAGGAATACTTGATTCTTTGTGGGATCGACCTCTTACTTGCTTGCTATACTAGTTTGTAGATTTGAGTTTTATTTTGATAGGAAACACAAAAATTCGTCCTGTCACCTACGCAATCCCCCAATCTTTTGAACCATCTCACAAAGCACACCAAAGGTTTGCCTAGTCACACGAAGCTCGTTCTTACATATGACATCACTTTCTCTAATCAAATTATTTAAATTGGCCAATCTATGGAGGTTCTTCTTATCCTTTTCTTGCATTTGTATTTCGTTAATTTGTAAAGCTTGTTCTCGATACCATGTACCCACATTCATCATCAATTTCATAACAAGTGCAATTGTTCTTATCATGAGTTTTTTTCTTTCTACCTTTCGCTGTATTGAATCAAGTTGAAATTCATCTACCTCAAATGCATCCATTTGTGATTGTAGATGGAACAAATACAACACCTAAACAAGTAGTAAAACGTGCCAATTTTAGCATCTATATATCATAAGCAAGCAAGCAAGCAAGCAACAAGTTCAAAATTTCATTCAAAATTGCACTTGTTCTAAAAAAAAATCAGCCACGCAGTGTAAGCATTCTTCAAGGACAAAGAGGCCAAATCTAGCACATCTTGCAATTCAACCTCTTAATGAAACAAACTAATCCAATAATGCTTTGAAGGAAAGATTTTTTTAAGGTTCAAAGTACAAATGTTCTCCAATAATCCAATAATCCTTCCTTCAAACAAACTAATCCAACAAACTAATCCAATAATCCTTCCTTCAAACAAACTAATCCAATAATCCAATAATCCTTCCTTCAAACCTATACATCGATAAAAAAAATCAGATTTGGACGTCAAAAAAATTGCTTTGAAGGAAGGATATTGCCCTAAATTAGCAAATAAAAACCCAAAGATGTCGATACAACAATCTCAAACCTATGATGTCGAAAATCAGATCTGGAAAATCAACCTATACATATCAAAAATCAGATCGAAAAAAGCAAGAGATGTCAAAAAAAGAAGAACAAAATCAGCCTATGATGTCGAAACAAAACAAATCGACAAATCTCAAACAAATCCTAGGTATGGAGATGTCGAAAATCAAACAATCAGAGAAGCAAAGAACAATCAGAGAAGTGGGATGTACGAAGGAGACGACATAGAAGAAGAGGAGAGCTTACCTTGCTTGCTTGAGGAGAAGCGATGGAGTGGAGCACACAAAACCGGCCCTGAGCGCTGAGCATGAAGACGTTCTTTTTTGTTGAAGCGTGATATCTGTTGTTTTTGGGAGATATCAAATAGGGTTTTTTTACAAAGGAGGGGTATATGGAGGATATCAAGTTGATATCGATATACCCGTATCCCAAACAGGGATATGGATATCAGCGATATCCATACCAATATCTCATATCCTGATATGGATACCAAACAGGGGCTAAATATAGAGTGAGAAAGATGATGGAGCTTAGAGTGATTTGTGAACTCTTGTCTGAAAATGGTTGTGTGTCATTGTGTATGCAATTTAGGGCCAAAACTCAAAAGTAAAATCTTGAGTGATTTGGCTTGTGTTTGTTTGCCATCTTAGCTCCTATTAATGTACGTTGTGTTGCCATTTTTTTTTTTTTTGGATTTTTAGTCTTTGATAGGCCATTGCCTTGGATTGTTGGAGTGTCATTGTGTATGCAATTTTTGGATTTTTTTTTGGATTTTTACTATGGTGAAAGCATTTCACCAAAAAAAAATTAGTTACTATGAAAGCTAATGGTTTAATATAATTTTGTTAAGAGTGGTGACACTCCAATATATATATTTATGATAAATTATTTTACATATAAAATTTATTGGTGACATCCCATTATATATATTTATATATTAAATTTGAATTTTGAAATTGAAGTGATAATAGCACAGAAACACTACATTTCAGTGATATTATATGTTTTTTCTTATCTCGTGTCTCGGTAAATGTTTAAATTTTATTGACGATACAATTTTGTATGTCACCAACATTGTCATCACATGTGTAAACAAAAAATAAGTCTCTCTAGGTTTTAGGGTGCTATTACACTGTTTTTGTTTTTTGGTGACACCACTAATAACAATTTCCCATTCTTTCACTTGGTATACTGGTGGTGACTGACGATGCCCTAAAATTAGGGCTAACTATTCAACACAGTAATTCAACCAAAAGGAGAGTAAACGATCAAGATAGACAATCAAATAGGGGGTTCCTGCTATATAAATAAAACCTCGAGATAAAAGTAAAGTATTGGGATTTATATATAAAAACTATATGTATACATATGATGTAAGAATGATGTAAGTGGGATTATAATAAAATAAAGAAAGCTAATGAAAGCCTCCTAAAATTGTACTAAAAACTCTCCCAATTCGAAAGATGGGAAATCCTTTCCCTATAAATAAAGGGGGAAGGTAAAGGTTTAAAGGATCGGTTCGGAGTGTTGGGATCGGCTTAGGCTGGTCCCGATCAAGCTTTTTGGTCTTTCTCAAAGCGGAATTTGTACCGAACTGCGTAAACCGAACCATGGAGAGTCGGTAATCGATCGAGGGCGGACCGTACGAAGGCCGAAAATCTTCAGTGACAATACTTGGTCCACTTATGGTGACACTGATAAAGGAGGTGAAAACGATAAGGGTGGTGACGGTGATAAGGGTAGTGACAACGATAAGGGTGATGATAGAAATAGGGTGATAAGGGTGGTGAGAGTGACCTCGTAAAAAAACTCTAAAAACTATCGATAAGGGTGGTGACAGCGATAAGGGTGGTAACAACGATAGGGTGGTGACAGGGAAAGGGTGGTGACAACGATAAGGGTGATGACAATAATAGGTTGGTGACAGTGATAAGGGTGGAGAGTGTGATAAGGGTGGTGACAACGATAGGGTGGTGATAGCGATAGGGGTGGTGACAACGATAGGGGTGATGACGGTGATAAGGGTTGTGACAGCGATAGGGTGGTCACAGAGAAAGAGTGGTGACAGCGATAGGGTGGTGACAACGATAAGGGTGGTGACAGCGATAAGGGTGGTGACAACGATAGGGCTGTGACAACGATAGGGGATGAGACAGCGATAGGGGTGGTGACAACGATATGGGTGGTGACAGCGATAGGGGTGGCGACAGCGATATGGGTGGTGACAGCGATAAGGTGGTGACAGCGATAGGGGGAGATAAGGGTGGTGACATCGATAAGGTTGGTGATAGCGATAGGGTGGTGATAGCGATAAGGGTGGTGATAGCGATAAGGGTATAATAGGTTGGTGACAGTAATAAGGGTGGAGAGTGTGATAAGGGTGGTGACAGTGATAGGGTGGTGATATCGATAGGGGTGGTGACAACGATAGGGGTGATGACAGCGATAAGGGTTGTGACAGCGATAGGGTGGTGACAGCGATAGGGTGCTGACAACGACAAGGGTGGTGACAACGACAAGGGTGGTGACAACGATAGGGTGGTGACAACGATAGGGTGGTGACATCGATAGGGTTGTGACAGCGATAGGGGTGGAGACATCGATAGGGGTGGTGACAGCGATATGGGTGGTGACAGCGATAGGGTGGTGACATCGATAGGGGTAGATAAGGGTGGTGACATCAATAAGGTTGGTGCTAGCGATAGGGTGGTGCTAGCGATAAGGGTGGTGATAGCGATACGAGTTGTGACAGTGACATCGTTATAAAAAAAACTCTAAAAACTAAGATGTCACCAAAAAAATTATCACCACATGTGTCAGCACTAATAAAGGTGGTGACACTAATCTCGTTATAAAAAAAATTCACCAAAAAATTTGTTTATCATCACGTGTCACCAAAGTTGTGTAACCAAAGTCATTGACCTTGACCGGTCAATGGTCAAAATAAAACTGGGAAGGAAGGAAGTCAAATTAAAAATGGGAAGAAAGGGCAAAAATGTTATAATGGACATTTTTCAAAAGGGAATATGAAAGTGGACATTTTGCAAAATGCCTTATTTAAAATGGACACTTAGAAAAAAATCCTTAAGTTAATTGGAATTTTGAGATGATAAGTCTGTTTAAATTAGTTGTTAATTGGATTCATTTTTGGAGATCTTAACACGCAGTTGAAGAGAATCCAATTATCAATTAACATGTTAATTGTATGAAATTGTAGTTAATTTGTAACCCATTAATGACCTATTTCAGTTCAAATAGAATAAACTAGTTAAGTACCCATACTTTTGTGCGTTTTTTTAATTAATATATTTAATATTAAAAAATGTATAATTTTTTTGTAATTAAACTCTAAACTCTAAATACCACTATTCATTTCTAAATATTGTTAATTATTATATAGTTAACGGTAAAAAGAACTTTGAATATTTATAATTAGAGACAAAAGTTTATCCTATTGTTGATTAATATTTGTACTCAAATCCATGTATGTAAAAATAATCATAAATTATATGTCGGGTGCTACAATTTAAATATTCCATCGGATTCTTGAGGTGTTTTGTTGTTGTGGTAGTAACTCATCCAGGTGATGAAATTGTCGGGTGCTACCATCAATGTTTTCATCGCCTGAAAAAAAAAATAAAAAGATTAATTCAAACGCATAAAATACAGAATGAACTCCATAATGAATCTGATGCTAATCCACACAAACAAATAAACTAAATAAAAAAACATGATTAATGAATTCAATCAAAACGAAACTCAAATCCAGAATGAACTCCATAACGATTAAAACTAATCCGCACACACAAATAAACTAAATAAAAAAAACATGATTGAGGAATTCAATCAAAACGAAACTAATCTGTAACGTACTTTTTTCGAAGCTTTCTATTATTATTCTCTATGAGAGTCTTACCTTTATTATTTGTCATTGTGGGTAGCTTGGTTGAAAATGAAATCTATGGGAGCCGAGCCTTACCTTTATATCTGTCAACTTGCAATTAATTACTATCGGCATATATGAAAATCAAATCATAACCACCTGATCAGCAAATCCTATCGGTATATATGATTAGTTGTATTTATCCTATCGGTATATATGATTATTTCTCTTTATTAATTATTAATCACTCTATCGTTTATAAGGACATTAATTTGATTTGAAATTAATTAATTAACAAATCCTATCGGACTATATGAAATCATAACCACCTGATAGGCAAATCCTATCGGCATATATTAATTATCGCATTAGGCTTCCATAGATTTGTTATCGGCATATATTAATTAGAGTACTTAATTAAATTAATTAGAGTAATTAATTAATGATAGGCTAAAAACCTACACCCACAAGTGTATGGGGTTCAGTTGTAGTAATCAAGTGTTGTATCCACAAGGACCGGAGGAGTATCGATCGTAATTTCGAGCTAGTTCAACTAAGTTCAGAATAAACAAACAGGTTCTAGAATATGTGTATAAAGTAACCAAGAAAACCGATTTAATGTTGAGAAATATATATAGGGAAGGCGTTCTAGGGTCAAAGATTTACCAACAATGCATCATCAATAGGCAAAACAAATATTTTTCTCACCCGAGTGATTCCGAAATCAAATTGTGGAGGTAGGTTATCTAAGGTAATCGCGCATCCCCTTTCGGGTTTAGCGCAAATGTGCCTAAATCAGTTAGCAATCCTCCTTTCGGACTCAAGCAACTGATTTAGACCCTTTAAGTTCGTAGAGTTTTAGGCAATAATCACACTAACGTCGCCTTTCGGCTCCGGATAATATCAAAATTGCCTAAAACATCTATGACAACCTATGAATCCTCAAGAAGTTTAGTTTCACTTTCGATCAATAAACTTCGGGTTTAATCGTGTAGTTCCGATGGATCCTAATCGCCTTTCGGTCTCAAATCACCATCTAAATTCCAATTTAGGTTTATCGTCTTTCGATTTCAAACCCTAAATCGGATCTAATCAACTCGCATCAATCAGAATAAGCACAACACGATTAAAACCACAATCTAATTCAGAATCATTCGAGAGATGTTAAGAACAAGCCTATTTCCGCCTTGTCGGGACAATCCCAACCCTAGAACAAGAAATCTAGCTACTCATGGAGAAGTTCATGCTTGATTCAAACAAATTTGGCAAGATAAACATCGGACAGCAGAAACAATAACGGAAAATTACCCGAATTTGATGAATCCAACAAACTATCTTCAAGAATCTCCAATCCCCAAAGCTTCCAAATAGGTCCCCTACTCAGTCCTTTTCGGCCTCTCCCCCAGAACTGAACTGTTCAACCCTTCCTATTCCCCCCATTTTTAGAAAGAAAAAATGAATTAAATGCTGAACACAGGAAACACTCGGTCGAGTGGTTATTCCACTCGGTCGAGTGGCTTCTGGGAAGCATGTTCTGTAAAGCACTCGACCAGAGTGAGACTCGAGTGGTTTCTACACTCGGTCGAGTGGCTTCTGGGAAGCATGTTCTGTAAAGCACTCGACCAGAGTGAGACTCGAGTGGTTTCTACACTCGGTCGAGTGGCTTCTGGCTTGTTCACACAACTTCACTCTTGCACCACTCGGTCGAGTGGCTTCTGGAGATTAACTTTGCCGAGCTTGCTTCGCTTCTTTCGGCATGTTTCCTCGATCCCCGTGCCTCCTAGTTCGTCTTTGACGCCTTCAGAGCGCACCGAAAAACCTCGAAGCTTGTCATTCTCCTTTAGCTCTCTCATTGACATCAAAACCGCTCCGAAACACCTAAAATCACAATAGACAAGCGGTAGACACCGATTCCACAAAACTAAACAAAAAGGCTAAGAATGTATAAAATACTCAGCTCAAATGCCCTAAAATCAATGTTACAATGCCCTAGAATCATGACTAAATAGACGCTATCAAAATACCCCATACTTAACCTTGCTTGTCCCCAAGCAAGACTAAGACAATAATCACCAAATAGCGTCTAGTATTTCAAAACACTCGACGAATGCCATCCTAACATATCATAGCCAACAACCAAGCTTGACTAGCACTTCAAATCTCAACCTCAAAAACTCATCATCCACAAAGCTTGAAAAATCTCAATAGTCTCCAACGCTTGGAATTATGCACACAACAAAATCATGAGGACTTTATAAGGTTATGATGGGGTTAAGATAGAAACAGTTAAGTATGGAAAATTTTAGGCCATGTGGTGCTAGAATCCGGGAAAAAGGATCATGTGAGAACAATCGAAAAACACCAACTTCAAAGAATCGAATCCATACCAATCCACCAAACAAACTCCATCACAACAACTCTTTCCTTTTCACTTTTGTCAACCACTTCAAAAAATTATGTTTTTTTCTTTTCTTTTTCTTTCTTGACTTTCAAAAAAAAAAATTTTCTTCACTCTCCAGTCTTGACACCGTTTTGCGCGAATACAAACATTTGTGATGAATGCACCCTGTTACTAAGTGTCTTGACCATCTCACTTTGCACTTCTTCCTACTTGTGTGAATTTTATTCTCCACAAGCAGGATCGGTTACTAACCGTATTTTTTTTTCTTTTCTTGACTTTTGCACAAGAGTGAATTTTATCCTCCTCTTATCCCAAGACTTTTTTTCTCTCCCTTTTTTTTTCAATCACAATCAAGAGAAATCATCCCATACTTGAAGCACATCCACACAATAAAATACACTAACATGATCCAAAATCCCGGATTGGGGAAAGGCAAGTAGCGGCTATGAAAATCTTGTGGAGCTACCAAAGAAACAGGCTTCTAAGGATCAGAAGGCTTCAAGCAGATGATCAAATGCAAGGGTAGGCAAGGATAAATGGGCTAACAAAACTGCCTCAATCATATTTCAATTTGTGCACATAAACCCAATAATGCGGTATTAAGTCAAGCTCGAGTATCCAAGTATGAGGCGAGATATAGAGCAAGAGGATATACATGCTATCTAGTCAAACAAAGCAACAGCTCAATGCTCAAGCAATCATCAAATATTCCAACCACCACAGCATTCCAGAATCAGTTAGGTCCAAAAGTTCAAAAGTAGCAATATCCATGACCAATGATAAAATCATATACATGACACCAATAGTACACCAAATTGAAGTTCACCCCACCCCATACTTAAATGAAACATTGTCCTCAATGAAACCAGAAAAAATAAAAGAGACAGGGCACTCACAATTTGGAGATTAGCGTGGAGGGCAAGTGTCTAGAAACTATCCGACTCGCCCCCATCCGAGTCATCATCAACCTCATCATCTGAGTCGTCCGACTGTTCCTCCTCTTCCTCTTCAGAGTCCTCTTGATGTTCCTCTTCTTGTCGAGACTGCAAGGTGCGTAGCTTAGTATCGATAGCATCAAAGCGCCCATCCAAGTAAGTTCGCAGCTGGCCGAACTGGTAATCAAAATAAGCTCTATCGCAGGTAAACTGAGGAGGCTCACTCGGCCCAGTGTCCATGTAGTCATCAGCGGCTGGGGCACTAGATGCCCTGGAGGGGCCAGCCAAGGAAGGCAATGCGCCTGTAGCACCGTAGAGAGTATCCAGGTGGGCTGAAATGCCCTCATACCTGTTGTGTGCATTCCGGACCGTCAGGTGCGGTGGAAGAGGGAGTGGTAAATGACGCTTTGCTGGAGACCTATCCGTGAAAAAGACCGATGACCCTCGGATAGTAAGTAAGTGGCAGCGCTCGAGCTCCTGAAGGGACCACTCAGCTATAGTGTCGAGCTGCTCATATGCGGAAATGTCTATACCTACAGCAATAGCTAACATGGAGACTAGCCCCCCGAGAGCGATAGCGGCCGTGTGCTCGGCCTCTTTCAACCACCGAGACAACATTGTATACCCCAGATTTATGGGCTGGTCATGTAATGCGCCATACAGAGCTCGCAACTCGAGTGCTCCTAAGCACCCTTGACTCCCTTCTCTAGCAAAAACCGTACTCGCGAGGAAGCGGTGGAACAATCGGATAGAAGGATGTAAACAAGAAGAACTTTTTGCTCTATCCACCCGGTAAACAGGTTCACGAGTCAGCTCAAACCAAAATCTGTTTCGATCAACCTTCCCCAAGGGTAGCTTTGGGCCAGCATTAGCGAGGCCGAACGCAGCGCAGAACCTATCCATAGTAAGTGAATGATTCGCATTTCCCAGCCGGAATTTCACCGTACCTCCTTCATGTTTGATTGTGCAAACGAGCTCCCTAATCAGCTGAGGGCAAGAGGGTAGCCGACAGTCCCAGATAGCCCGAAGGGAGAGCTTGTCGACGAGAAAGTTCATATCCTCCAAAAGGCCCAATCTTTCAAGGACTCTAGGGTTCATGACTTGGGTCGGGCGAATGGCTCGATCCTTCACCATTGAGTACAACTTCCTTTGCTCAGCCGTGGCAAAACGGAGAGGTGGTTGGTCACCCATGGAAGAAAAAAAACCTGCAGCAAAGCGAGTGAGCACTCGATATAAGCTAGCAAACATCATCAAAGATTACACATCCTGAACCCCAGACTTGAACTTTTGCACTTCAACATATATGATCAAATAAAATCCATGCACAAAGCGCCAAGAAGCCATAATATCTACTCAAGAGCACCATCAAGCAATTTGAAACAAGGGAGTACAAAGAAATATCCTCATGGAAATCGAACTCCCACATTTCACACAAGACCAAGAAAAGTAAAACAATTGATGCACACATACCCCACAACAAGAATCTCAAATAACCCATGGAGTACAAAATCACCCAAGAACATCATCAAGCTCAATAAATTTTCAACACTATCTTGAAACCACAACAAGCCAAAGTGATGAGCTATTTCAAAAAATTCAAATCAACCCCAAGATCCTCGGAATTCACACATGACTTGCAAAAATTCAAGAGCATATCCCTAACCACCACAATCAAGTTCAATCACATTCATCAAATTTCAACCATATTCAACCACATTTCTACATTAACCATTAACAATCAAATTCAAGAGATGCATTAAGTAGAAACAAGCACAAATTCACCCATAAACCCATCCAAATCACAAAGCCCCAATTTTTCCCAATTCAATTTCCACCAACCCTAGAAATTTCAATTACTCAAAATAATCACTCAAACCACAAATTAATGGATGAAGTAACCAAATCTGAGCAAAAGAGATTAGAAGAGAAGGAAACTTACCAAGTTCTTGAAGAAAAAGAGAAGCAAAGAGAGACTAGCAATGGAATAATGAGGAGAAGAGAAAGATGGGTGCGGTGGGATAACCACTCGACCGAGTGGCCTATTTGCCCTCCGTACTGTAATGTACTCGAGCATACACTCGAGTCGAGTGGAAATTCCACTCGACCGAGTGAACCCAGCACTCCCATTTCCGAAGAAAAATTCAAACCCCCTTTTTTTTTCAAGATGAAAGAAGACTTACCTCGGGTTGCCTCCCGAGAAGCGTTGGTTTAAGGTCTGAAGCCGACCTTCCATCACCTTCAAGTGCTTGGATCAAGGCGGTCGACGGAAATGACCCTCTCGATCAGATGCCCGGCGAAATACTACTTCAACCTTTGGCCATTTACCTTGAACTCACCGGTCCTTTCACTCCACACATCAACAGCACCATGAGGATACACTTTCTTTACCTGAAAAGGGTCACTCCATCTTGACTTCAACTTGCCTGGAAATAACCTTAACCTCGAGTTGAAAAGCAAGACAAGGTCGCCCACTTGAAGCTCCTTCGGTGAGATGTGCTTGTCATGCCATTTTTTAGTTCTCTCCTTATAAATTTTAGCATTCTCATAGGCCTCCAAACGCAGCTCCTCAAGCTCTTGCAACTGTAACTGCTGCTTTTCTCCCACTAGCTTCATATCCAGATTTAGTGACTTAATCGCCCAATAGGCCTTGTGCTCCAACTCAACAGGAAGATGACAAGATTTTCCGTACACCAGCTTATACGGAGTAGTACCAATCGGAGTTTTAAAAGCAGTTCTGTAAGCCCACAAAGCATCATCTAACTTTGTCGCCCAATCCTTCCGCGAACGAGACACAGTTTTTTCCAAGATGCTTTTTATCTCCCGGTTGGAGACCTCTACTTGCCCACTCGTTTGAGGATGGTATGGGGGTTGCAATCCGGTGATGAACCCCATACTTCTTCAGCAAAGCCTCAAAATTTCTCTCAATGAAATGGGAACTGCCATCACTAATCAGAAATCGTGGAACTCCAAACCTCGAGAAGATCACATTCTTGATGAACTTTGTGACTACCTTAGCATCATTAGTGGGGGGTTGCCATAGCTTCAACCCATTTTGACACATAATCCACCGCCACAAGTATATACTTGTATGGCCCAGAAGACGGAAAAGGCCCCATAAAATCGATTCCCCACACATCAAACAACTCAACCTCTAAAATGCTATTCAGTGGCATCTCATTTTTCCTTGAGATATTCCCTGTTCTTTGACACTCATCACAAGAAACAACAAATTCTCGGACATCTTTGAACATAGTAGGCCAATAGAAACCAGATTGAAATACCTTGGCCACGGTCTTGGAGGTGCTAGCATGACCTCCAACCGGTAGAGAATGACAATGTTTGATAACACTAAGGACTTCTTCCATTGGGATGCATCTCCTGAAAAGCCCATCGGAGCACCTTTTAAAGAGGTATGGCTCGCTCCAATAATAATGCACAACGTCCTTCAAGAATTTCTTCCTTTGCTGAAATGACAGATCACCAGGCAACTCATTACATACAATGTAATTCACAAAATCAGCATACCATGGTACCTCAGAAGTGGTGCTCAATATCTCAGCGGCAAAATCAAGTAGATGCTCATCCGGAAAAGACTCATTGATGGGAGGCTCAGATGAAGTGCGCTCTAGTTGCTCCGACGGTAACCTGGACAAGTGATCAGCAACAAGGTTCTCCGCGCCCTTTTTGTCCTTTATCTCCAAATCGAACTCTTGGTGAAGAAGGATCCACCTAATGAGACGCGGCTTTGCATCTTTCTTTTGCAGCAAGTATCGGATCGCAGCATGATCCGTATACAAAATCACTTTAGCACCCACCAAATAAGACCAAAACTTCTCAAAAGCAAAGACTATAGCAAGCAATTCCTTCTCTGTTGTGGCATAATTTCGCTGAGCTTCGTCCAGGGTCCTACTAGCATAGTATATGGCATGGAGTTTGTTGTCCCTCTTCTGGCCCAGAACGGCCCCAACTGCGTAGTCACTGGCATCACACATTATCTCAAATGGGAGATCCCAATCAGGACACTGCATAATAGGAGCTGAGATCAATGCCTCCTTCAACCTGCAAAAGGACTCATGGCACTCCGGAGAAAAATCGAAAGTGACATCTTTCATTAGCAAGTTAGAAAGAGGCTTAGCAATTTTTGAAAAATCCTTTATGAACCTCCTGTAAAAGCCAGCATGGCCTAGAAAACTCCTAACGCCCTTAACCGAGGTAGGAGGTGGTAATTTCTCAATCAAATCTATCTTAGCTCGATCCACCTCAATACCACGGTTAGAAACTAAAGGACCAAGGACAATACCTTCCCTTACCATAAAATGACATTTCTCCCAGTTCAAGACAAGGTTCACTTCTTCGCAACGCTGCAAGACTCGAGACAAGTTAGACAAGCAAGCATCAAAAGATGAACCGTATACAGAGAAATCATCCATGAACACTTCCATAATGTCCTCAATGAAATCAGAAAATATCGCCATCATGCAACGCTGAAAAGTAGCAGGGGCATTACACAAACCGAAAGGCATTCTCCTATATGCAAAGGTGCCATAAGGGCAAGTGAAAGTAGTCTTTTCCTGATCATCCGGATGGATAGGAATTTGAAAGAATCCGCTATATCCATCCAAATAACAGTAATAAGAGTGCTTAGCTAGCCTCTCAAGCATCTGATCTATGAAGGGAAGGGGGAAATGATCTTTTCGGGTGGAGGCATTCAACTTCCTATAATCTATACACATTCTCCAACCTGTAACAGTCCTAGTAGGGATCAATTCATTTCTATCATTCTTGACAACAGTCATCCCTCCTTTCTTAGGAACCACATGAACGGGACTAACCCATTTGCTATCAGAAATAGGAAAAATAATCCCAGCATCTAACAGTTTAAGCACTTCCTTTTTCACAACCTCTTTCATGTTAGGGTTAAGCCTTCTTTGATGCTCTCGGGTAGGTTTATGATCATCCTCCATCAAAATCCTATGCATGCACATGGAGGGGCTAATCCCTTTCAAAACATCAATGGTGTAGCCTATAGCCTTCTTATGCAATCTAAGCTCATGCAACAACTTTTTAGTTTCATCCAGACTTAGACTAGCACTCACAATCACAGGATAAGTGGAATCAGGACCCAAGAATTCATACCTCAAATTAGAAGGAAGTGGCATCAACTCCAGCTTAGGTGCACCTCCCAAGTCTTCATCATCTCTTTGCAAAACCTCAAAAACAGCTTTGGGGTCTTCTACAGCAGCTTCCAAGTCCTGAACTACTTCAGCAAGTAGCTCATCATCACCAGCATCAGTCACACTCTCCATAAGACATAGCTCTAGAGGGTCTCTTTCAATCACCTCTGTCATGACATCTTGAGCTTCTTCATCTATTATATCAATCCTGCGACATTCATCCTAAAAAACAGGGGCTTTCAAAGATTTAGGAAGGTTAAACTCAACTTTCTCATCCCCTATTTCAAAGGAAAAAGTCCCTTTTCGAACATCAATCACAGCACCTGCAGTGGCCAAGAAAGGCCTTCCAAGAATGACAGGGACGCGAATGTCGGCGTCCATATCTAAAACAACAAAATCCACAGGTACAAAGAACTTACCCACTTTTATAGGAACATCCTCCAAGATGCCAGCGGGGTGGGCTATGGACCTGTTTGCCATGATAAGTTGCATCCTAGCAGGCCTAAGCTCTCCTAAGTCTAGCTTTTTACAAATAGAGAGGGGAAGCAAGCTTGTACTAGCTCCCAAATCACATAGAGCTTTATAATTAGGACCATGACCAAAAGAAATAGGGACAACGAAACTACCTGGATCCTCCAGCTTAGGTGGCAGCTTGTTTTGGATCAAGGCACTACACTCCTCATTTAGAAACACCGTCTGGCACTCATCAAGCTTCCTCTTGTTAGAGAGGATCTCCTTCAGAAACTTCACATAAGAAGGCATTTGGGATAAAGCGTCGGTGAAGGGGATGTTGATGTAGAGCTTTTTCAACACCTCTAGGAACTTCCCGTATTGCTTCTCAATCTGAGCTTGAGCCTTCCTTTGTGGGAATGGAAGCGGTGGCTTGTAAGGAGGAGGTGGGACATATGGTGGCTCTGTCACCGATTCAGCAGCTTTCTCCCCTTCTTTAGCACTCTCTTGAGCTCCAGTCGGCTCGGGAGGCCTCGGATCTTCTAATTGCTTACCACTCCTTACGGACACAGCAGAAATATGTCCCTTGGGGTTATCTTCTGTTTTCCCTGGAAACTGACCAGCAGGCCTAGCGGTGTTATTGGCCTGCTGAGCAACTTGAGTCTCAAGCATTTTCTGTCCCCTAGTGAGATTCTGCACTTCTCCAGCTAGACTCTTAACGGTTCCCATAAGCTGTTCCATCATTATCTCCATCTTGTCCTTCTGTGGTGAGGCTTTTTGTGGGAAACCAGGAGGTGGCCCTTCTGCGGCTTGCTTATTAGCGTAGGAGAAACCAGGATGATCTCTCGCTAGGGGATTGAAGTTGTTATAGTTCCTGTTGTAAACTTGACCCCTATTGTAGTTGTTGCCCATGTAGCGAACTTCCTCCTCTTGACTAGCATCTCCTTGGGAGGCATAGATCTGGCAAGCTGAAATAGTGTGATCCTGGGATCCACAGAACTGACATGGCACTGGTCTAGAACCCGCAACACTCACTTCCTTAGTAGACAAAGACTTCTCCATAACTGAGGCTAGACGTTTAATCTCAGCAGCCAATGAGTCATATCTAGCATCCTTATAAGTTTTAGCATCCACCTCATAGATCCCTGCACCCCTTTTGACATTAGAGAGTGCCCTAGGTTGCGAGCATTTCCCACATCTCTTAGCCGTCTTCTCTACAAAGGCCCAAGCATCATCGGCCTCCATCTCTAAGAATCCTCCTCCGGATGAGGAGTCGATCAATAGCCTAGTGTGGTCATCAACAGCCTTGTAGAATATCTCCAACAAATTCAGCTTAGGCATCCCATGATGGGGACATTCAAACAACAAGTCCTTGAATCTCTCCCATGATTCATGGATATTTTCTCCATCTCTGGCTGCAAAAGCATTTATCTTCCTTCTCATCTCAGCAGTTTTAGCGGGTGGGAAGAATTGATTCAAAAATTCAGAATACAAGGCATCCCAAGTAGTAATGGTACCAGCAGGAATAGAGTTGTACCAGTGCTTAGCCTTTCCACTCAAAGAAAAAGAGAAAGACCTCATCAAAAGCTCTTCCGGACTAACTCCTTGAACCTTCACCGTGTCTAGCAATTCCTTGAAAGTGGCGATGTGTTGGTGAGGATTCTCCGAAGGGAGCCCATTGAAAAGATTTTGCCTTATCATATTCAGCAAAGAAGCTTTCAGCTCGAAGTTGGCGGGTGTTAATGGAGGAAGGACAACACCCGGTTGTGGTAGATACTGAGCTGGATCCATCCGCTCTCCTAGAGTAGTTGGCCCTTGTGGTTGGCCAAGTTGTAACTGTTGATTAGCTAACTGTTGTCGGAGGTCGGCATTTTCTTGATCTCTTTGAGCCATTTGTCGCTCCAGTTCTTCCAATCTGGTCATAGCGTCAGCCATCGTTTCCGCTCTAGCAGCTTGCTGTTTAGCTCTTCTTCTACGAAAGGTGCGCTCAGGTTCAGGGTCAAAAGGCACTAGATCGCTAGAGCCTTTCGCCTTTCGCATTCAATATAAAGCACCACCTGAATCCAACGACAAAAAGAAACAAATCAAAGCAACAAAAGAACTTAGAGAACAAGTCATCGAAAAGACGATCGATAATAGCACCGGTCCCCGGCAACGGCGCCAAAAACTTGATAGGCTAAAAACCTACACCCACAAGTGTATGGGGTTCAGTTGTAGTAATCAAGTGTCGTATCCACAAGGACCGCAGGAGTATCGATTGTAATTTCGAGCTAGTTCAACTAAGTTCAGAATAAACAAACAGGTTCTAGAATATGTGTATAAAGTAACCAAGAAAACCGATTTAATGTTGAGAAATATATATAGGGAAGGCGTTCTAGGGTCAAGGATTTACCAACAATGCATCATCAATAGGCAAAACAAATATTTTTCTCACCCGAGTGATTCCGAAATCAAATTGTGGAGGTAGGTTATCTAAGGTAATCGCGCATCCCCTTTCGGGTTTAGCGCAAATGTGCCTAAAAATCAGTTAGCAATCCTCCTTTCGGACTCAAGCAACTGATTTAGACCCTTTAAGTTCGTAGAGTTTTAGGCAATAATCACACTAACGTCTCCTTTCGGCTCCGGATAATATCAAAATTGCCTAAAACATCTATGACAACCTATGAATCCTCAAGAAGTTTAGTTTCACTTTCGATCAATAAACTTCGGGTTTAATCGTGTAGTTCCGATGGATCCTAATCGCCTTTCGGTCTCAAATCACCATCTAAATTCCAATTTAGGTTTATCGTCTTTCGATTTCAAACCCTAAATAGGATCTAATCAACTCGCATCAATCAGAATAAGCACAACACGATTAAAACCACAATCTAATTCAGAATCATTCGAGAGATGTTAAGAACAAGCCTATTTCCGCCTTGTCGGGACAATCCCAACCCTAGAACAAGAAATCTAGCTACTCATGGAGAAGTTCATTCTTGATTCAAACAAATTTGGCAAGATAAACATCGGACAGCAGAAACAATAACGGAAAATTACCCGAATTTGATGAATCCAACAAACTATCTTCAAGAATCTCCAATCCCCAAAGCTTCCAAATAGGTCCCCTACTCAGTCCTTTTCGGCCTCTCCCCCAGAACTGAATTGTTCAACCCTTTCTATTCCCCCCGTTTTTAGAAAGAAAAAATGAATTAAATGCTGAACACAAGAAACACTCGGTCGAGTGGTTATTCCACTCGGTCGAGTGGCTTCTGGGAAGCATGTTCTGTAAAGCACTCGACCAGAGTGAGACTCGAGTGGTTTCTACACTCGGTCGAGTGGCTTCTGGGAAGCATGTTCTGTAAAGCACTCGACCAGAGTGAGACTCGAGTGGTTTCTACACTCGGTCGAGTGGCTTCTGGCTTGTTCACACAACTTCACTCTTGCACCACTCGGTCGAGTGGCTTCTGGAGATTAACTTTGCCGAGCTTGCTTCGCTTCTTTCGACATGTTTCCTCGATCCCCGTGCCTCCTAGTTCGTCTTTGACGCCTTCAGAGCGCACCGAAAAACCTCGAAGCTTGTCATTCTCCTTTAGCTCTCTCATTGACATCAAAACCGCTCCGAAACACCTGAAATCACAATAGACAAGCGGTAGACACCGATTCCACAAAACTAAACAAAAAGGCTAAGAATGTATAAAATACTCAGCTCAAATGCCCTAAAATCGATGTTACAATGCCCTAGAATCATGACTAAATAGACGCTATCAATTAACAAATTAAAAAAACCTACTTTAATAATCAATTAATTGGCATATCTTAAAACTAATCGGATAATTGGATAACACTTATAACCACCGGATAAGTGGGATAAGTGGGATAACAATCAATTAATATTTAATTTTTAAATCTAATTCTTTTTCATTATTAATCTTTTTTTATTACAAGGTGAGAGTTTGGGCGGCGTCAACATCGATTGTACCGCCACCCAAGAGCGTCCTTTTGGACGAGAGCCAAAAGCTCAAGGTCAGAACAACGTGATGAGGCGTTAGAGCGAAGCCCAAGATGCCCCATCCGATCAGCAACTCGGTTGCCCTCTCTGAAAATATGGGATAGAGACGATATCTCGAAAGAGTGAAGAAGACAGAGGACCTCGGAAATCAGAATCTCGATCTCCCACGGACAATTCCAAGTGCCCTTGAGGGAATTGAGGACCACTAAGGAGTCCCCTTCCACCTCGATCCTCCTAACTCCCCTTCTATGGGCGTCCTACAGACCAAGGCGCAAACCCAGAACCTCAGCCTGCAAAGCGGAGGCACCTCCGCAATCTATGGCATCACCAGCAACAAGACAACCCTCAGCGTCCCGAAGCACAAACCCATCTGAAGCACAACCCGAGAGGGATCTCGCACCATCAAAATTAAGTTTCAAGAACCTGTTAGTAGGTTTCCGCCATCGAAAAGCCCGATTTCGTCGGGTTATGGGCGGGGTTAAGTTTTGCTTAGTTGTATTGTCCTCTTCTTCGAGGCTGTCTTTTTGTGCTTTTTTCCAACTTGCCATATGTTGTCTTATTGCAGTTCTTGTTCATCTAGTCTAGAGAGATTCTGATTTTCAAATATGATCTTGTTCCTTTTTGTCCATACACTCCACCATGTAAAAGTGAGGGTGGCAACTTGTTCTGGTTTTAGTTGTTGCACTATATCGGAGGTTATTCTCTTTATATTTTTGTTTCTCTTATCAATGTGTCTCATTATTCTCTCAATGTCTTTATCCATAAGTCCAATAATTTTTAAAGTGATCGGGCATGCCATTAGTAGATGTTGTGCATCTTCCTCCCTGGAGTCACAAAGAGTGCATTCCAAGGGTGTGTGTACTCCTTTATCTTTGAGTCTCAATTTTGTCGGTAGTCCATCCATCACCACTCTCCATAGGAAATTTTTTAGTTTCTCCGGATAGTCCATTTTCCATATCCCGCTTCCTATATCCGTTTCGTTTTCGCCTGATTTAGTAATATACTCTAAGGCGCTTGAGGTGGAAAACCACCCATTTAAATTAGGTTTCCAGTATAAAGGATGACTAATGCAGTACAAGATTTAAATCACACAAGCATGCTTTGACAGTTATAATATGCGGAAAACTGGAAAGGGCCCAAGACAATGCCAAGTGGCATATCCCTCTCCTACCTCTGCACCCACGGTATCATCATCATAACATAAATTAAACACGCCCGATGGTGCTTGGCTATCATCATGCTCATATCGACTCGATAGACTCAGGGCACCCGATGGGGCTGGGCTACCCTATGACCCTAGCAAAGACTCTAGGACTATCACAGATAACGGCCGTTCTGTTTCAAACGCATAAAGAATAGGGATGCTCATTCATAAGTGCAAGTCCTAACATGATACTACATGACATGCTTTTATGCATATGCAACACCTACATACTATATAACACATCAGGCATGAGGTCCAATCACTTGAGCAAGCCCCAGAGGTATTACCTGGAGTCTTCACATCCAATTAATCAGCAACCAAGCCACTTAGATAATCATCCATCGGGAAACAAGCCACTCAGATAATCATCCAATCACACTAGCAAGTAATAAGCACGAAACAACTCATCAATACATATTTAATCAACACACAAGCATGGTTCCAAGTCATCACAAGACTAAGTAGATAATATTTTATTCACGTAATCTAGCATTCTCAACATGACCATCATTCTCAATTAATCTTGTTCTCATCAAGTATGAAACTAAGTTCAAAGCCTCACCAAGATCACCACTCAAAAATCTTACTTTAGAACGAGCTCTAGTTTTCTTAAATAATTGCTCATAAATCATCAAGCATCGAATATCTCAACAATGATCTTATCTATCTAATTAATTTATCCATGCTCATATAAATCACTATATTTAAAGAGTAACCAAAGTAGACAAAGGTCTTTAGAGATCTTTTGTAACTTTGATTGTAACTAAACAACTCAAGGAAAGTCATAAGTCAACTCCAACAAGATTAAAAGCATAACAAGTCTCAAGACATCTCTTATATCATCATATACACTTAGTCATATCTTAACTATTCTTAGATACATAAGGTATCGGCTTCTAAGAGGAAGGTCTAGTCTCATTCTCATCTTTTACTCCTAGTTAACCAATTTACCAAGCTTAAAAATGAGGTAGTGATATCAAGTTAGACGAACCAATTCTATATCTCGAAGTAGATCGAAGTTCTAGAAGTCTTTTCTAATTGCTTGCAACTATACTACTCTTCAAGGTCACAAGGCGTAATAACTACTAAGTCTTCAAGACGCATCTCTTTACCTAAAGTTCCAACTTTACTTATCAAGACAAGTTATTAAATCACATCTCAAGGTAGTACTTACTCTAAATTGGTTTATAACTCAAAATAATTTAAACTAGGATAAACAATAGACCATTTATAAATTCATTTATCGCAAGCAAGATTAAAACATAACAAGTTCGCAAGACATCTTTTACGTGACCTTGTATCCTTATTCATAATTGAACTACACTTATAAGATTTTACTAATCAACTCATTAATCGATTATAATACTACTCAATTGGAGTTATCACTATGTAAATATAACAAATATCCGTTTTATGAGTCAACCGATTCTAACTATAGTGAGGAGATCAAATAACATTAGTTATTACCTTCTAAAAGCTTAATTGGGTTAAAAAGCATATATAATATTATTTTCTATTGAGATGATAACAATTATCTAGCTCATGAATTCAAAAGACAAATCATGCCAAACCCAATTCAACTTCACTCACATCAACCAATTAATTATCAAGGTCAATCCAAATAAAATCCCAAGGCCTAAGGTTGTACCAAAAGAGGCTAGCAGGGGCATCGACATCGGACTCCGACGTCGAGGTGGCTCTGAGTATGAACAAGGAGATGGCTCCGTGTCATCTTCGGCGAACTCGGCTCCTTGTCGGTGGTGTAGGGGCTTATGCGGGGACGGCTGAGAGAGAAGGTCGGACAGAGAGGTACACCGACGGCTGTTGGCTCAGGCTTCGATGGCGGCGCCGAGGTGGGTGAAATCGAGTCCACCATGGGAGCTGTAACCTGGTCCTCCTCGTCTTCCATTCTCTCCGCTAATGGTGTCGTCGGCGAAAGATCGAGGAGCTAGAGGGGCCGAGGAAGACAAGGGGAGCAAGAGGAGAGTGCAGAAGCAACGAATCGGAAGGGAGAGATGAGAGGGTGAGCGAGACGGAGAGAGACGAAGGGGTCGAGCTCAGATCTGAAAATTAGAGAGCGGCGGCGGAGGGGATTTGAAATGAGGACGAGAGAGCCATGGAGGTTCAGACGAGGGAGCTTGGAGCTGAGGACGGAAGACCGCAACCATGGAAGCTCTTTCCCGAGCTCAGATCCGAAAAAGAAGAAGGAGGGTGAATAGTGGTGTTGGCGGCTGGTGTGGCTTGATAAGGGTATATATACCCTCAATTTGGTTAACCTAGAGAATTACAAAAATAACCCGCTATTTCTAATTTTAAAAAATATATCCCCCATAAAATTCTAGAATACAGCCTGATAAATTTTATTTAAATCAAAAGCACCACAATATCAATTTCTGCATCACTAAAATAAATAAATAATTTAATTTAATGAAAGTATGTTATATTTTATTTTTCTATTTATATATATATATTGTGAAATCAAAATTTTCGAATTTCTCAAAATTTGAAATTAAATCACGATTCATAATTAATATTTTCAAAATTCCGGATCTTTACATCATCCACCTCTAAAAACAAGTCTCGTCCCCGAGACTAAAATCCTTTTTAAAAGCAACAAAATATTTTGAAACTCAAGTCAGCTCTTTCTATGACAGTCAACCAGATTTAAAGGATTCAAGAAGTAGTTCATCTACCTCTAAGGGCTAATCCCAGATTCCGCTTCCTAAGTTCAGTTCTCATGATCATTTTCAGCATCAAACTCAAGTATCAATATATCCAAAACATTATCATAGCAAGGGTCATCATCATATTAGATTTCAGCATTTCAAGCTCAAGGTATCAACATATCTGAATTCATCATACTATGAAATCCCATTATTAACAGATCACATCATCGGTAGAACATAAAATCATAGAAATCTGCACCTTGCTATCAATCAGAAATGAACACGATCATCATACTCACACATTTACACCAACCCGAAAGGGCACAATCAAGCATCATGACGAGCACAAAATCGGGCGAATGGAATGTGCAACTCTGATTAATCTAGACAACCCACTCCTAATCACACCACAGACAGTTGTACAAGGATAACGCAAGGCTTAAGATGAAATGAAGGAAGAGGCACTAAGGGAAAATTCGACTAACTCTGGACGCGAAGCTAGACTCGGATAGTATATGGTAAGACTGAACAGGGGAATTTCGCCGATGCCCATGAGAAACCCTTAAGATCATGATCGTATCACTCAAATCATCATGTAACACATCATGTCATAAAACACACATGTGGTAATCTTGCACACTAACATGAACCTATCTCAAGAGGCAACGATGATTCGATCCTAGCACTAGTGTCATTTCATGTGGCAAGGTACAAGAGAAACAACCTATCATCATGAGAGCATTATCGATAGACATACTATCATCAATTCAAATCATCATTAACAAGGAATATCACACATATAATGACAATGAAATGCTATTAAGGTACCACACTCATTTAAGGCAGGTCTACAATCTATCACCTGAATATACTAAATAGATTCCGTACATGCGTGAGAGGATCCTATATCCCACTATGGTGTAAGGAAACTAAACATAACAGGTATAGAATACCATCAACATGTCTTAAAAGTCACGAAAGAATATGATATAGTTCATCGGAAAAAGACAAGTGTAAGCGTGTGCTTCATGCATTTGTGCCACCAAGGAGTACATCAACACATATTTCATACCACTATAAGCTCAACATGGTAGATAGTATAGTGTCAACAATTTTTAATCAAAATAGGGTGCATAAACCTACAAATGCAATTTAAACTATAGGGATGGACGTGTGAGCATACGAGACTTAAAACTATTAATGCATAATGAGTATAGAAACACATCATGTGGCAAATAAAAGTAAGCATGTGCAATATTATGGCCTATGCATGGCTGCTATCCGAATAAAATAGAGTATGATGGTGTCAAAATGTAACAAGATAGCTCTAATGATGATATTCAAACTGTGTAAGCAATCATAATCTCATAAAATCACATAACAAGGGCAATATGCAAGACAGGTATACTATCAAAACCCTATTACATAAGTGACCATAAAAATAAAGTAAATAGTGCAAAGAATCACATACCACATCAGCGACGCGAAATTTCTACATGTTATCACTAACACATGACAATGGGTAAATGCACGAAATCATACTTTAACATCTAACAAGATGCTGCATAAGGAGTCGGACGAATCATACCATAGGAATGATCATATAAGTAATATAGAGAGTGCAATAATCATGTAAGCATTTTCTCCAATACTAAATTACCAAATAATATTTAATAACATGGCAAGGTGTGAGCATGCAGAAGTATGGTCTAACCACTAACATGACGATTCACAACAAGACAAAACAACTATATAACCATACAACATGAATATATGTGAAGTATAATCGAGAACGATGTAAGTCTAAAACGGTGGGGACTAAGCATAGATATATAGAGTATAATGCCATAGATATGCATACCAACGAAGATACAGATAGAAAAGGCACGATCGAGCTATCATGAGTCATGCAGTAATCGTCATCAACCAATGTTATGATTAGGACATGAAACCAAATAATTCTTTATTCGAGAGTAGAGATCACATAAGAGTAGCACGCAACACAGTAGGAGTGCACATAAGGAGCATGAATAACATACATGAAACTAACACATAATAAGCCAAAATGATCAGTGGAAACACACTAGGAGCATGAGAGGGATGTAAAAGAAAATATTATGACCATGAGACAATAGTAGCTACCTAAGGTTACACGAAATGTCGTGATACACATATACATCTAAACAAGGCATGAATATTTCAAGTAACTAAATACAATGTCATATCAAGTAATGGATGCTCAAGCGTGACTATCATCAAATTTGATACTATTTTCCAAGCGCGGCATACTATAAGAGGATGACACGTTGTATATGTCAAGAGATCATCATATAATTTTATACAGCTATCATGGTATGTGGGCATGCGATGTGTAAGGTCCTTAAGGCATGAAAATCATAGAGTTATAGCACAGATTAAGAAGAGACAATGATAAAAGGTACATAGCTAAACAAGACGTTAACCACATAAGGCATAAAATCATAACATAGCTAAATCAAAATCATTTATTAAGTATAAGCAGACAAAGATCAATGATCATGTGATGAGAACATAAAAAAGGATGACAAGTTTAACACGAACCCGTGATAGAATTAACAAAGGCATGATACAGATGAGGTAGACAAGCACGACATACTAATTCAATTATACCTAACATTCTTAACATCCAAAAGGACATGCGGTAACAAAAGAAGAACGAGAAGACTATCATGAATATGTGATTAAGGGTGACAAACAATGGTATAGATGGAGAATAAGGTCACGTAGTTCACAAGTCATAAATCCTATATGACACTAGTAACACCAAATAAGACACGGGTACATAAACATATGATATACATGTACAGGGCTACCATGGCAATACATCCGAAGTCAAACTAATCATATAATAATGTGAGAGAAAAACAAAAGAAGTACTATGGAGTGTGGTACGATCCTAAGATAAGGTATATAAGACATGGATGGATCAAGTGCAGTAAGGTAGATATACATATCAACGTAGGCGCAAGTAGAACAAACATATATCACAATAATAGACCACAACATGTAAATATAAACAAGACTACAATCATAACCAAATAGAAGTTTCTCAGGGCAACATCGACTCATCCTCACTGACTCCATAACCCATTTCGAAAAAGAAGCCTAGTTGTTTCCTAGGAGGACAATATACTTTTGGGTGGACACCAACCATACAGAAGACCTTCAACGAATTTTCCCCGAATGAACAAAGACGTCAAAAGAACTCTCGATACAAAAGATGACATCCAACAGATTTCTAAGAGTCACTCATCAAGACCCCTTCTTAGTATTGTACTCCCTCAAGACAATCAACACTCTAACTTAATACTAGTTCGCAACAAGTTAGACCCAATAAGTTTGGAATATAGGTGACCAACATGGAAGGAATTTAGAAGAAACCAGAGCGGCAAGGCAAGAGAAGAGTGTTGAAGAGAGACAAAGAGTTATCATGTTAATTTATCGAGATTCTCAAAAATCGTAAATAAAACTTCACCAATAATTCAAATAAGTCAATCAATAGGTCAACTTGTTATCTTAACGAATCTCACCATTAACAAGTTAGCTTAAATATAGAGTCTCTTCCCTTAGAGAGGAGGAAACCCTTTAATCAAGATTTAAAGTCTACGTTTTAGAGATCATTCTTGTCTTCATTACTAAGCAAGTTACATCTATTCATCATTTCAACCTATAAAGGCCAAGTTGTACAAGTCTCCTTCCCTAACCAAACAAACAAGCAAGAATTCATCTTATTGGAATAAGAGACATGTAAGTTATCAATCATACAAGTCAGACAATTATAGGATGACACGTAGCCACATAGGCAATACATCATAGTTAACCATCATTGTTCATAAAACAAGATAGAGGTGCATGACATAACTTCACAAAATCTCATAAAGTCACAACATATGAACGATAACACGTCGAGGGTAGGAGGGATAATGTTATACCAATCACATAAATCGTATTTTGTGAATAAGCAATTCATGTCTATTCATCGATTCACATGCATTTTAGTCGAGTTGTACACACATGACCCTCTTTTGAACAAATTTCGCATAAGAGAGCAATATCATTAGAATTCATCATCTAAGGTATCACTAAAAAGATCATAGAACAATATCATGTCAAAACATCCCAAGTAAGCACATAAGCGATGCATTTTGTGATACCTACAAGTATTCCATAGGCGTCCCCATGAAATACTTGTACAAGTATCACAAAATCGTCACAATGTCCTCACTAGATTCGACCAAGTACTTTACAAGCATCCCTGTAAAATACTTGTGTCGACTTTGTGAAAACATTATCGCTAAGAAAGAATCAACAATTTATATCAAGAATCTGAATTTCATAAGTATTTCATATCAAGTCACTATGAGCTCTTATGGTCAAAATATCATGGCTCTCAATTCAACAAACATAACTTCTCAATTTTCAAACCATAAGTTTTCCCATCAACCAAAGTAAGATTCTCAAGCCTGAGCTCATAAGCTTCCACTAACCAATACGAAACATCAGTCATAACAGTGTAAATCCTCATAATCTCATCTCATGTCCTCAACAACCGAGGCCAAAAGGCACCAACACTTCCATCATAAGTAATATACGTAGTAAACAAATGTGTATAAGTCAATGCATCAAGAATGACAACAATTATCCAATCCAAGTTGTCAAGTACGCATAAAAAGATCAAAGCATGTTATAAGAATTACGTCAGATGTCATAACAAGGGAAACTCATATAAACAAATATCATATCAAGTCATCAAGAATAACACACATGAGTCACCAAACTTCTCCCCCAAATATACTTATCTAAAAAAAATCAAATTACGAATTACCCAACCAAGATTCTAAATATGTCTTTCACGCTCATCCATAAGGTATAAAGCTAGTGGTCTCTACCAATCCCAATCTATATCCGTAAGGGATAGCTATCGCCATGACTACCCGATCAAGTCCCGATTCTCACTTCTCAAGGTGGTTATCTTAGTTATCCATATTAAATTCATTTTGCCCCTTTGAAAACTTTAAAAACTCTTGAAAACCCTTGGGCCATTCTATTTTCAAAACTCAAAATCACCAATTGTTTTACAACTCATTTGTACTCGGATTGCACAACCTGGCTCTGATACCAACTTTGTAACTGCCCAGATTATAAATCCGGGTTACGTTTAGAGGGAAGAATTATCCCTCTGCCGGATCTTGCAATCCAAGTACGAGCTGCTTATTTATCAACTTCAAGTTATAACCCTGTTTATGTCTTAAGAATCTAATGAAGAAAATGGGAATTTCAAACCCTCGAGACAATCTAAAGAGATAAGACGAGAACCTGTCCTAACTCAACTAGTCAAAACTCAAAAGAGATAAAACGAGTTTAAATCAATATAAATACAACATGTTTCCAAATGAAAAACTTAATCAAAATATTTGTAAACTCAAGCCAGAATAGGTGAAGTCTTCTTAACACTCTCGTCCCGTGAGAAAACCCCGCCATAGAAGCAAATCAACAAGCAAAGGGAGCGGGTACCTGAAACTATACCACAAGTCAAGGTCGAGCCACTCATGCGGGACCGGAAGTCCTCGCTGAGGTCATATAATACGCCTATACCTAGAATAAAGGATGACTAATGCAGTACAAGATTTAAATCACACAAGCATGCTTTGACAGTTATAATATGCGGAAAACTGGAAAGGGCCCAAGACAATGCCAAGTGGCATATCCCTCTCCTACCTCTGCACCCCTTCCCGTTAGTGTAGAGACTGGCCAGTTCGGTGCTATAGCATAGCAATTTCCTCGTGGTGGTGCACTCACCCACGGTATCATCATCATAACATAAATTAAACATGCCCGATGGTGCTGGGCTATCATCATGCTCATATCGACTCGACAGACTCAGGGCACCCGATGGGGCTGGGCTACCCTATGACCCTAGCAAAGACTCTAGGACTATCACAGATAACGGCCGTTCTGTTTCAAACGCATAAAGAATAGGGATGCTCATTCATAAGTGCAAGTCCTAACATGATACTACATGACATGCTTTTATGCATATGCAACACCTACATACTATATAACACATCAGACATGAGGTCCAATCACTTGAGCAAGCCCCGGAGGACTTACCTGGAGTCTTCTTATCCAATTAATTAGCAACCAAGCCACTTAGATAATCATCGATCGGGAAACAAGCCACTCAGATAATCATCCAATCACACTAGCAAGTAATAAGCACGAAACAACTCATCAATACATATTTAATCAACACACAAGCATGGTTCCAAGTCATCACAAGACTAAGTAGATAATATTTTATTCACGTAATCTAGCATTCTCAATATGACCATCATTCTCAATTAATCTTGTTCTCATCAAGTATGAAACTAAGTTCAAAGCCTCACCAAGATCACCACTCAAAAATCTTACTTTAGAACGAGCTCTAGTTTTCTTAAATAATTGCTCATAGATCATCAAACATCGAATATCTCAACAATGATCTTATCTATCTAATTAATTTATCCATGCTCATATAAATCAGTATATTCAAAGAGTAACCAAAGTAGACAAAGGTCTTTAGAGATCTTTTGTAACTTTGATTGTAACTAAACAACTCAAGGAAAGTCATAAGTCAACTCCAACAAGATTAAAAGCATAACAAGTCTCAAGACATCTCTTATATCATCGTATACACTTAGTCATATCTTAACTATTCTTAGATACATAAGGTATCGGCTTCTAAGAGGAAGGTCTAGTCTCATTCTCATCTTTTACTCCTAGTTAACCAATTTACCAAGCTTAAAAATGAGGTAGTGATATCAAGTTAGACGAACCAATTCTATATCTCGAAGTAGATCGAAGTTCTAGAAGTCTTTTCTAATTGCTTGCAACTATACTAGTCTTCAAGGTCACAAGGCGTAATAACTACTAAGTCTTCAAGACGCATCTCTTTACCTAAAGTTCCAACTTCACTTATCAAGACAAGTTATTAAATCACATCTCAAGGTAGTACTTACTCTAAATTGGTTTATAACTCAAAATAATTTAAACTAGGATAAACAATAGACCATTTATAAATTCATTTATCGCAAGCAAGATTAAAACATAACAAGTTCGCAAGACATCTTTTACGTGACCTTGTATCCTTATTCATAATTGAACTACACTTATAAGATTTTACTAATCAACTCATTAATCGATTATAATACTACTCAATTGGAGTTATCACTATGTAAATATAACAACTATCCGTTTTATGAGTCAACCGATTCTAACTATAGTGAGGAGATCAAATAACATTAGTTATTACCTTCTAAAAGCTTAATTGGGTTAAAAAGCATATATAATATTATTTTCTATTGAGATGATAACAATTATGTAGCTCATGAATTCACAAGACAAATCATGCCAAACCCAATTCAACTTCACTCATATCTACCAATTAATTATCAAGGTTAATCCAAATAAAATCCCAAGGCCTAAGGTTGTACCAAAAGAGGCTAGCAGGGGCATCGACATCGGACTCCGACGTCGAGGTGGCTCCGAGTATGAACAAGGAGATGGCTCCGTGTCATCTTCGGCGAACTCGGCTCCTTGTCGGTGGTGTAGGGGCTTATGCGGGGACGGCTGAGAGAGAAGGTCGGACAGAGAGGTACACCGACGGTTGTTGGCTCAGGCTTCGATGGCGGCGCCGAGGTGTGTGAAATCGAGTCCACCATGGGAGCTGTGACCTGGTCCTCCTCGTCTTTCATTCTCTCCGCTAATGGTGTCGTCGGCGAAAGGTCGATGAGCTAGAGGGGCCGAGGAAGACAAGGGGAGCAAGAGGAGAGTGCAGAAGCAACAAATCGGAAGGGAGAGATGAGAGGGTGAGCGAGACGGAGAGAGACAAAGGGGTCGAGCTCAGATCTGAAAATTAGAGAGCGGCGGCGGAGGGGATCTGAAATGAGGAGGAGAGAGCCATGGAGGTTCAGACGAGGGAGCTTGGAGCTGAGGACGGAAGAGCGCAGCCATGGAAGCTCTCTTCCGAGCTCAGATCCGAAAAAGAAGAAGGAGGGTGAATAGTGGTGGTGGCGGCTGGTGTGGCTTGATAAGGGTATATATACCCTCAATTAGGTTAACCTAGAGAATTACAAAAATAACCCGCTATTTCTGATTTTAAAAAATATATCCCCCATAAAATTCTAGAATACAGCATGATAAATTTTATTTAAATCAAAAGCACCACAATATCAATTTCTGCATCAATAAAATAAATAAATAATTTAATTTAATGAAAGTATGCTATATTTTATTTTTCTATTTATATATACATATATTTTGTGAAATCAAAATTTTCGAATTTCTCAAAATTTGAAATTAAATCACGATTCATAATTAATATTTTCAAAATTCCAGATCTTTACAGCGGAGGACCCTGCTTGTCCAATTATTTTAGGTAGGCCATTCCTAGCAACCGTCGATGCCAACATTAGCGTGAAGAAAGGATTACTCTCACTCACAATTAGTGATGAAGTAATAGAGTATTCCTTCAACAAGACGGTGCAAAGTCAAGGGCCAATGGAGATAAAAGCCATCAATGAAGCCCAAGTAGAGGAAGTTGAAGCAATCTTGAACAAAGGGGCTCAACAGAACATCGAAATCGACCCAGGTAAGTCGATATCGACCACTAATGTTCAAGATTCTATGATAGGTCAAAAGTATGGGGTCGACGGAGGAAAAGAGGAAGCATCGAAATCGGGGTCAAGGGTCGATATCAACCATACCCTATCGAAATCGACCACCATCAGCACTGAGAAGGGAGGCAAGGAGACCTCGATATCGACCCCTGAGGGTCGAAATCGACCTGATCATATCGAGTCAAAACTCTCCAAATCGACTGATCCTCCAGGTGTACAACAGGGGTCGATATCGACCTCCGAACATCGACATCGACCTGAACCACAGACTGAGAAGAAGGTAAGTCAAGGTACGGATTCCTCTTGTTCAATTACAATTAAGGACTTATCATTATTTGGAAGAGGTGTGCCTTGGCATGTGCGCTTATGTAGGGTATCCGATGATGATTCAAGCCAATATGAGATAGGAGACAAGGTCTATGTTGCCAAGTCTAAGGACCATTGGTTCCCTACAAGATTCCAGGATAAGAACTTAGGTCCATTCACGGTGAATCAAATCAATCCCGGCGGAATGCAGCTGCAGGACAAGAAAGGAGTGATATTTGAGGCCCAAGCCACATGGGCTTTGTAGATGCCACCTTGAGAAGCGTGAATGAAGAAGTCGGCCTAGCGACTTAAAAATCTAGAGCTTGTAACAAAGAATTAGTTTTGATTTTAGACAGCTTTTTGTTTTGGTTTTAGACACTTTATTGTTTTGCATATTTTGTGTTTAGTTTTCAAATTGCAGGAAAGAGAAAAGCACACAAAAAGGCATCGAAATCGATGTCAGACATCGAAATCGACCTTAAGGTCGACATGGATAGGGTTTGTGATCGAGGCCAAATCACCCTGAAGCATGAGCATAAATCAAGAGAGACATCGATATCGATGTAAAGGGTCGATATCGACCTTCCCTGTTGTCTTCTTCGACTCCTGAAATTTGTGACGGTTTAGTAAGTTTTCTTCTTAACCCTAGTTCTAATACAGTGAGGACACTATAAATTTTAAGTATGGGGTGGGGGAAAGGCTTACTTGCATATTCATACTTAGATTAGAGTTGCATATTTATTTTAATGCATAAAAAAAATAAAAATAAAAAAGAGAAAAATGACCCCCATCAAAAAATTTGGAAAAGAAAGAGTCATGGAAGTATAAAAAAGAGCTCTATGATGCAAAATTAGATTCATTAGAGATATAACATGAGATTGCCTAGTTAAGGGAAGTCATAATGAAGTGCAAGAAGAGAAAAAACTTAAAGGAGATGAAAATTTGAAGTTGCTTTTGACATGTGCATGATAAGATGATGGAGGACTTTTTATAAAAATTCCATACAAGCAAAGTTCATATCCTAGCCTTACCTATGTGATGTACACATTTGTACCTTTGTTTATTGCATCTTTTGACTTCGTATTTCATTCGATTTCCAAAGAAAAGGTTCAAAAGAATATAAACTTGTGTAAGAATGGGCTAAAATGCAAGAAATAGAGTCTACACAAGTTTTGAGCTAACCATGCAGGAATTCGAGCGAAAACGGAGTCAAAACGAAGAAGCCAAGTAAAGCTGAGCAGAGGTAGATATCGACCCTAGACCCAGATATCGACCTCTGGGGTAGATATCGACCTTCAACATAGATATCGACCTCAACGAGTGAAGCTGAGAAGAGGTAGATATCGACCTTAGACCCAGATATCGACCTCAACATAGAAATCGACCAGAGCTGAACAAGTCGAGCAGGAACAGAGACCTCGATATCGACCTCTGGTGTCGATATCGACCCCTTATCGACTCGATTTCGAATGCGGATTGGCACTATATCTTCAAGGAGGCACGGGATTATCTCATACTTTCAAAGATAGAGGACAGCTGAAGTTTTATTCATCTTTTACCTTTAAGTTATTTAAGTTTTACCAAAATAAAAGACCTATCCTAATTGTTCGGATAGAGTTATTAGTTTAGATAGGAGTTACAATCCTTGGATAGCGAGGATTAGTAGCCTATAAATAAAGCCTTAGGGCTGATTTGTTAGATCATCTTACATACAATCAAGTAACAAGACATAGACAATAGAGTTAGAGTTAGAGAGAAGTTTTAGGGTTTGACGTTTGCGAAAGTTGACGTTAAGTTGTAAAGCTTCGAAGTTTATTTTAATGCAAGTTTCTTCCTTTCAATTGATGATGAATCCCATGATGAGAAGCGAGTAGTTCCCCAAAGCTCTTAGGGTCGGGGTGAGCCCGACGTTAGCCATGCGCGCTTGAGGTAAGTATTTGATGTTGATATCGTTGTGTCTATCTCTCCTCCTACAATTCTATGTTTAGTCCTAATCGAAAGAAAAGGGATTCATGCTAACAACTTGAGTTATAAACATAAAATTGGTAGAGACAATTAGGTTTATTTGAAAGAGTAATCCTAAGAGTTGGTGTACGGCGAAAGCTTGTCCCTCGGGTGAAATAGCGCAATTGTCCGTCTCATCGCATGCATTGGTTAACGTTGTGGTAAACCCTAATCCTAGGAGTTGATTTTTACATATTTTATACACATAAAAACCCCTGCTTAATTTCTATTCATTGCTTCTCTTCCCATCCTTGATTCTTCGGTCTTTTCTTTGCCGACAAAACCACTAACTCACTGCAGGAAAGACATCGATATCGACAGCAGAGGTCGATATCGACCAAAACTAATAGATCGACGGTTTTCTGAGTCGATCTCGAGACTCCTGGGAAACTTCTGCAGGCATCGATATCGACACCAGACATCGATATCGACCCTTCTGTATCGACTGGCAGTCTTCTGAGCCAATCGATTTCGTGGACTAACATCGATATCGACCCCACCAGTCGATATCGACCACTTGTTTTTGTCTTTGCAGGTCTTCTGTTGCAGAGAACATCGACAGCCGAGGTCGACATCGAGTACTAAGGTCGAAAGGCTTCTGGTCGACGCAGATGTGAGATTTTCCAAGGCTACTAGGATCCCGCTGACACGCCTCCTCGTGGATCGATCCTGACTACCCTTCCACTACAACGGGAGGAAGTCTTGTAATTATTTGCTTAGGCCAGGAGTGGTTTACATTTATTTACATCTTTATATTTGTAATTACTTGACATATCAAACCTCCTGCGACAACAAATTGGCGCCGTTGCCGGGGAGGCAATCAATCGCGCCCTAGTAGTCTATCTCACGTCTTTTTCTAGTTTGGTCTTGCAGGTGTATGCGACGCGCTGATCGCTCACCTGAATTTGAAGGAGTAGACGACCCTGAGCATTATTTCCATCTAAGGGCCCAAGCTCAAAGAATCATGGCGAAAAACGCGAACCAAGCAGAACTCATTGAACAACTAAGGAGGCAGGTTGAGGACCTAACGACTAGAGAGGCGACACTTAAGGAGCGTGCGGATAGGGAGAAGGAAGGCCGAAGGCAAATAGAAGCCCAAATCAATGCCCTCCCTAGGAATGCCAAGCAATATATGCACCCCGCTCTCACAGTGCCTGAATCGGCAATTCTTATCCCTCCCTCTAATTTCGAAATTAAACCTAACTTCTTGACTGAAATAAGAAGGCATCAATATGAAGGAAAACCTAATGAGTGCCCTATGGCACATATTTCCACCTTCTTAGACCTTTGTGATACTATTGCTGATGGACGTAGTCTTGAATATGTCCAACTAAAAGCCTTTCGATGGTCTCTTACAGGTAAGGCATTGCAGTGGTTGGAGAGCTTAGCCCCAAGATCGCTCCGCACCTGGAATGAAGTCAAGGACGCGTTCCTCAACAAGTTCTTCCCTCCTTCTAAGACGGCGTTGATCTGACAGAAAATCACGGCTTTCAAACAAAAGCCTGGTGAAGCTCTGGCGACTGTTTGGGAAAGGTTCAAGGACCTTCTACGATCATGCCCGACGCATGGCCAACCACCATATGTAATTCAGGAGATCATTTACAATGCTCTTGACACTGCAACAAAGGAGAGGATCAACACCTACACCGCTTATGGCTACCTTGAACTCGCCCCACAAGAGGCTTGGGAGACCATAGAGAGGTTGGTGGAGTTCGACAACACATATGGGACTCCTGAGGTTTCCGACACATCATCATCATCGAGGCCTGCCCCATCTATGCCCTTATATGAACCCTCCAATGTAATCGATCCGGACGTGAAGGAGCAATTCCACAGAGATCAACTTAGAAAGCTCCAAAAGCAAGTAAGGTTCCTTTCAGCGAACCAAGATTGCATCGAATGTGGATCGCAGCGGCACACCACCATCGAGTGCCCACATGCCGAACAAGTACACCTAGCGGGGACTCACCAAGAGGCGCGCTACATGAGGGGTCCCAATCACCAATATTGGGGAGACCAAAGGTTCATTCAACCACAAAGGAACCCGGTTAACCCTAGGGACCCTCCGCCTTATAGAGCTCCTGGGCACCCGGAGAGAGACCAAAAGAAGGATGATCTTCAACTAGTACTGGACGAGATAAGGCGGAACCAAGCTAAGAATGATCAATCCAACAATGCAATCCACTCTCAACTCAATCACCTTACCACAAGGATTGGGGAGATGGATATTTGGAAGAAGAATGTAGAGACCCAACTGGGTCAATTGGCGGCACAAATCTCTAGGCCGTCCGGAACACTCCCTGGGCAACCCACTACAAATCCTAAGGGACAATCCGGGATGGGCCATGTCGCAGCCATACAATTAAGGAGTGGCACCAAAGTACAAAAGCCACGGAAGGAAACAGAGGAGAAAGCAGCAGACCCAGTCGACGTCGACAGACCAGTCGATGTCGACCCAGAGGTGGATATCGACCACCATGTCGACCCCCTGGTCGATGTCGGTGACACTGTAGAGCCATCAGCGCCTCAACAGAGGTCGAAATCGACCATCCCAGTCGATATCGACCAAATTCCAGTCGATGTCGATGTCCAACAGGCCCCTCCGACCTCCCTTTTGCCCCCCCCACCAAAGAAGACGTTGCCATTCCCTTCCAAAGCATTGGAGGATCCCACCAACGGCAAGTTTAGGCGCTTCATAAAGATACTTCAAGGACTCAACATCACTATCCCTCTTACAGAAGCCCTAAGCGAGATGCCCGCCTATGTACGATTCCTCAAAGACATCCTGAGCAAGAAGAGGTCCATGGCAGAGATCGCAGAGGAGTGCTCAAAAATGGATTTCCCTGAGAAGAAGAGTGATCCAGGGAAGTTCGCAATCACCGTGGGACTTGGCCAACATCGCTATAAAGCCCTATGTGACCTAGGGGCAAGTGTAAGTCTCATGCCTCTTTCTATTTGGCAAAAGGTGAACATTGGCGCACTTGAACCTGTGGACATGAAACTTTATATGGCTGACAACTCATTCGTCAGACCCACAGGTATAGTTGATGACGTTCCGGTAAAGGTAGGTAAGTTCTTTGTGCCTACTGATTTCATTGTGTTGGAGATGCCTGAAGATCCTATAGTGCCTATTATCCTTGGTAGGCCTTTCTTAGCTACTGCTGATGCCAATATCAATGTACGTCGAGGGTTACTAACCTTTACTATAGGGAACGAAGTGATAGAATTCTCTTTCAACCCAACCATGAGCGAAACAAAGCACCTGGAGCAAGTAGTCCTCTCGCCGGCTAAGGACAAGCTTAGAAAATTTTTGTTGGCGAGGACGGAAACAGCAAGCAGGGTCGACATCGACTGGAACCAGTCGATATCGACTAAAAACATCGAAATCGACCCACCTTGGTCGAAATCGAGTATGCCAGATCGCTGCCAAGAGCTTAAGTATGGGGTCACAGAGGTCGATATCGACCCCCACATGTCGACATCGACCACAGCACTCGACATCGACCCTCCTTGGACGAAATCGACCACCCCTCAGCCCGAAGATTTCTGTTTCGGGCCCAAACAGGTAAGCCCAGGTATGAATCTTAACCCTCCTCCGTCCATTATTGATGAATCAATTAAACCCATTATTGATAATTCTACTAAAGAGAGGGTCAAAGCTCCATGGTTTGCCTATATTGCTAAAGTTAGGTCAAGAAAGAGAAGAAAAGCGCCCAAAGAAGAACCTAACATCAAAGAAGCCTTGGTCGCCGAACTTCGCTACTACCAAAAGGACCTTGATGATCCAGGAGAAGGCTCACGCTCGAAGGGTCCCTACATAAAAGGGTCATGAAGAATTGACGGAGAAGTCGGCCTAGCGACTCAAAAATCTAGAGCATGTACATAAAACTTTTAAATTTTTCATAGATGGGTTTTTAGGATTTAATTTTTGGCTGTTTTGAACTTTTAAAACTGAGATAATTCGTGCTTTATCTATATTACTAACCAAGATTTCAGGTTGTCAAGCAAAAGGAACGATGAAGAAGAAAGAAGCTTCTGCAGAGGTAGTCGAAATCGACCAGGCCAGTCGAAATCGACCCCCCCAGGGTCAAGCCACCTCCTGGAGTCGACATCGAGGACTCAGGAGCGAAAAAGAGATGTCGATATCGACCCTAATACTCGATATCGACCCCAATCAGGCAGCCCTTGTCTTCATCTTCTTGCTCGACTTCGACAGATGCAGTCGACATCGACCTCTGACCTAGATATCGACTTCTGGCATCGACCAAACCTGAAATCAACCTGAATCCGCTGTAAGTCTCTCTCTACCCTTGTTCTTCTTTTTAATACAGTGAGGACACTGTATATTTTAAGTATGGGGTGGGGGAAAGACATGTCTTATGGTCATAACTTGGTTTCTTCTTCGCATTGCATTCATGTTTAAATTATTGTTCTTAAGTTTTACTTTTATAAAATGTCAAAAATCCAAAAAAAATAGAAAAATGTCAAAATACAAAAAAATGCATGTTTATTTTTCAGTTTATTTTTCTTTACCCTACTTAGATGTCCTATGATGAAAACTCAATAGCTGACTTGATCATGTAAACCCTATGGCATATTTGGATGGTTTAGCCTAAGTTCTTAAAATTTTTAT
This sequence comes from Persicaria maculosa, assembly GCA_963922045.1. Lineage (NCBI taxonomy): Eukaryota > Viridiplantae > Streptophyta > Magnoliopsida > Caryophyllales > Polygonaceae > Persicaria > Persicaria maculosa. Next base: position 47,180,260 of record OY998264.1, on the reverse strand, counting down.
GTAGATTGTGAACTTGTGATGAAATTGAGCACATATGATCCTAGGCTAAAAAGCAAATCCAACAAAAAAAATTGTCCTTGTGAGAATTTTGACCTATAGGGAGAACATCAAAAATCCCTCCGCTTTCTTGAGTGAATTTACTCTTCCTATGCATCTCTAAATGTTGTGGTAGTTATTCAAAACCAATGCATATATATGTTTATGTTTACGAGAATTAAATGATGGAGGCATCTTTTAAGCCATTTTTATCCTCTCTTTACCTACCCTGCATTATCTCTGCTTGAAGCCAAAACATTAGCCTGAGCCTGAATTGCAAACTCCACAAAATTATCCCTAGCCGAATTGAGCCTGACCCCCATTTGGGAATTGAGACTTAGATTGGTTGGAACTAATGCCTTGTGGAAAGAAAAGAGCATAATGTCTAGTTTTGAGCGAGGAAATTATAGGATGGTACATATTTACATTTTGTCATATTTTGTAAAAGGATTTTTTTGGCTCACCATATAAATGCACATAGCTTTAGTATTATTTCCAAAACAAAAAAAAACAAAAAAAACAAAAAAAACAAAAAAAACAAAAAAAACAAAAAAAACAAAAAAAACAAAAAAAACAAAAAAAACAAAAAAAGAAAAAAAAAAGAAGAGAGATATCTATATATAGTGCATGAGCCAAAATCCTTAAGTCTTTTATTCATACAAATGTTATATTTTTGAGAGGTATATTAGAACTTGGAAGAAGGGTTGATGGAATGCATCTTTAGAGCATTATTGTGAAGAGTTATGGTTTGGGTATTGCAAGTGTTGAGATTTAGGAGTCTTGATTCCCGAATTATAAAAGCACCACATAGCCAAATAATTCCATACCCTTTATTTCATACCAAGCCCCATTACAACCCCGCCGAATGGAGACTTCTATGAAGTCTTCCATTGAGCGAAAGTCCTCCTGATGATTCTTATTGCATTTTCATAATTGGTTGCGAAGTGGATTATTATAAATTGCAATGTTTATGAGATTGTATATGGAATTGAGTTGAGAGTTGATCTTCATAGCCTAAACACATGAGAGTTGAGTGCAAACACATTATCCCTGTGAGGTTGGGTCAAAATTGCATATGCCTATGGATCGCCAAAATATGTGCTATGACATTAAATTCACTTGCTTTGCTTTGCTACCGCTTATGATGTTGCTTTTGACAAAGGCGAAGACTTGAAGGATGTGTTGTAGGTGTTGGTTATTGCTTGGTTATTGCTTGAGGACAAGCAAGTCTAAGTATGGGGTGTTTTGATGTACACATTTGTACCTTTGTTTATTGCATCTTTTGACTTCGTATTTCATTCGATTTCCAAAGAAAAGGTTCAAAAGAATATAACTTGTGTAAGAATGGGCTAAAATGCAAGAAATAGAGTCTACACAAGTTTTGAGCTAACCATGCAGGAATTCGAGCGAAAACGGAGTCAAAACGAAGAAGCCAAGTAAAGCTGAGCAGAGGTAGATATCGACCCTAGACCCAGATATCGACCTCTGGGGTAGATATCGACCTTCAACATAGATATCGACCTCAACGAGTGAAGCTGAGAAGAGGTAGATATCGACCTTAGACCCAGATATCGACCTCCAGTGTCGATATCGACCCCCATATCGACCTCAACATAGAAATCGACCAGAGTTGAACAAGTCGAGCAGGAACAGAGACCTCGATATCGACCTCTGGTGTCGATATCGACCCCTTATCTCGACAGAAGATAGACTCGATTTCGAATGCGGATTGGCACTATATCTTCAAGGAGGCACGGGATTATCTCATACTTTCAAAGATAGAGGACAGCTGAAGTTTTATTCATCTTTTACCTTTAAGTTATTTAAGTTTTACCAAAATAAAAGACCTATCCTAATTGTTCGGATAGAGTTATTAGTTTAGATAGGAGTTACAATCCTTGGATAGCGAGGATTAGTAGCCTATAAATAAAGCCTTAGGGCTGATTTGTTAGATCATCTTACATACAATCAAGTAACAAGACATAGACAATAGAGTTAGAGTTAGAGAGAAGTTTTAGGGTTTGACGTTTGCGAAAGTTGACGTTAAGTTGTAAAGCTTCGAAGTTTATTTTAATGCAAGTTTCTTCCTTTCAATTGATGATGAATCCCATGATGAGAAGCGAGTAGTTCCCCAAAGCTCTTAGGGTCGGGGTGAGCCCGACGTTAGCCATGCGCGCTTGAGGTAAGTATTTGATGTTGATATCGTTGTGTCTATCTCTCCTCCTACAATTCTATGTTTAGTCCTAATCGAAAGAAAAGGGATTCATGCTAACAACTTGAGTTATAAACATAAAATTGGTAGAGACAATTAGGTTTATTTGAAAGAGTAATCCTAAGAGTTGGTGTACGGCGAAAGCTTGTCCCTCGGGTGAAATAGCGCAATTGTCCGTCTCATCGCATGTATTGGTTAACGTTGTGGTAAACCCTAATCCTAGGAGTTGATTTTTACATATTTTATACACATAAAAACCCCTGCTTAATTTCTATTCATTGCTTCTCTTCCCATCCTTGATTCTTCGGTCTTTTCTTTGCCGACAAAACCACTAACTCACTGCAGGAAAGACATCGATATCGACAGCAGAGGTCGATATCGACCAAAACTGATAGATCGACGGTTTTCTGAGTCGATCTCGAGACTCCTGGGAAACTTCTGCAGGCATCGATATCGACACCAGACATCGATATCGACCCTTCTGTATCGACTGGCAGTCTTCTGAGCCAGTCGATTTCGTGGACTAACATCGATATCGACCCCACCAGTCGATATCGACCACTTGTTTTTGTCTTTGCAGGTCTTCTGTTGCAGAGAACATCGACAGCCGAGGTCGACATCGAGTACTAAGGTCGAAATCGAGGCTTCTGGTCGACGCAGATGTGAGATTTTCCAAGGCTACTAGGATCCCGCTGACACGCCTCCTCGTGGATCGATCCTGACTACCCTTCCACTACAACGGGAGGAAGTCTTGTAATTATTTGCTTAGGCCATGAGTGGTTTACATTTATTTACATCTTTATATTTGTAATTACTTGACATATCAAACCTCCTGCGACAACAAATTGGCGCCGTTGCCGGGGAGGTAATCAATCGCGCCCTAGTAGTCTATCTCACGTCTTTTTCTAGTTTGGTCTTGCAGGTGTATGCGACGCGCTGATCGCTCACCTGAATTTGAAGGAGTAGACGACCCTGAGCGTTATTTCCATCTAAGGGCCCAAGCTCAAAGAATCATGGCGGAAAACGCGAACCAAGCAGAACTCATTGAACAACTAAGGAGGCAGGTTGAGGACCTAACGACTAGAGAGGCGACACTTAAGGAGCGTGCGGATAGGGAGGAGGAAGGCCGAAGGCAAATAGAAGCCCAAATCAATGCCCTCCCTAGGAATGCCAAGCAATATATGCACCCCGCTCTCACAGTGCCTGAATCGGCAATTCTTATCCCTCCCTCTAATTTCGAAATTAAACCTAACTTCTTGACTGAAATAAGAAGGCATCAATATGAAGGAAAACCTAATGAGTGCCCTATGGCACATATTTCCACCTTCTTAGACCTTTGTGATACTATTGCTGATGGACGTAGTCTTGAATATGTCCAACTAAAAGCCTTTCGATGGTCTCTTACAGGTAAGGCATTGCAGTGGTTGGAGAGCTTAGCCCCAAGATCGCTCCGTACCTGGAATGAAGTCAAGGACGCGTTCCTCAACAAGTTCTTCCCTCCTTCTAAGACGGCGTTGATCCGACAGAAAATCACGGCTTTCAAACAAAAGCCTGGTGAAGCTCTGGCGACTGTTTGGGAAAGGTTCAAGGACCTTCTACGATCATGCCCGACGCATGGCCAACCACCATATGTAATTCAGGAGATCATTTACAATGCTCTTGACGCTGCAACAAAGGAGAGGATCAACACCTACACCGCTTATGGCTACCTTGAACTCGCCCCACAAGAGGCTTGGGAGACCATAGAGAGGTTGGTGGAGTTCGACAACACATATGGGACTCCTGAGGTTTCCGACACATCATCATCATCGAGGCCTGCCCCATCTATGCCCTTATATGAACCCTCCAATGTAATCGATCCGGACGTGAAGGAGCAATTCCACAGAGATCAACTTAGAAAGCTCCAAAAGCAAGTAAGGTTCCTTTCAGCGAACCAAGATTGCATCGAATGTGGATCGCAGCGGCACACCACCATCGAGTGCCCACATGCCGAACAAGTACACCTAGCGGGGACTCACCAAGAGGCGCGCTACATGAGGGGTCCCAATCACCAATATTGGGGAGACCAAAGGTTCATTCAACCACAAAGGAACCCGGTTAACCCTAGGGACCCTCCGCCTTATAGAGCTCCTGGGCACCCGGAGAGAGACCAAAAGAAGGATGATCTTCAACTAGTACTGGACGAGATAAGGCGGAACCAAGCTAAGAATGATCAATCCAACAATGCAATCCACTCTCAACTCAATCACCTTACCACAAGGATTGGGGAGATGGATATTTGGAAGAAGAATGTAGAGACCCAACTGGGTCAATTGGCGGCACAAATCTCTAGGCCGTCCGGAACACTCCCTGGGCAACCCACTACAAATCCTAAGGGACAATCCGGGATGGGCCATGTCGCAGCCATACAATTAAGGAGTGGCACCAAAGTACAAAAGCCACGGAAGGAAACAGAGGAGAAAGCAGCAGACCCAGTCGACGTCGACAGACCAGTCGATGTCGACCCAGAGGTCGATATCGACCACCATGTCGACCCCCTGGTCGATGTCGGTGACACTGTAGAGCCATCAGCGCCTCAACAGAGGTCGAAATCGACCATCCCAGTCGATATCGACCAAATTCCAGTCGATGTCGATGTCCAACAGGCCCCTCCGACCTCCCTTTTGGCCCCCCCCCCCACCAAAGAAGACGTTGCCATTCCCTTCCAAAGCATTGGAGGATCCCACCAAAGGCAAGTTTAGGCGCTTCATAAAGATACTTCAAGGACTCAACATCACTATCCCTCTTACAGAAGCCCTAAGCGAGATGCCCGCCTATGTACGATTCCTCAAAGACATCCTGAGCAAGAAGAGGTCCATGGCAGAGATCGCAGAGGAGTGCTCAAAAATGGATTTCCCTGAGAAGAAGAGTGATCCAGGGAAGTTCGCAATCACCGTGGGACTTGGCCAACATCGCTATAAAGCCCTATGTGACCTAGGGGCAAGTGTAAGTCTCATGCCTCTTTCTATTTGGCAAAAGGTGAACATTGGCGCACTTGAACCTGTGGACATGAAACTTTATATGGCTGACAACTCATTCGTCAGACCCACAGGTATAGTTGATGACGTTCCGGTAAAGGTAGGTAAGTTCTTTGTGCCTACTGATTTCATTGTGTTGGAGATGCCTGAAGATCCTATAGTGCCTATTATCCTTGGTAGGCCTTTCTTAGCTACTGCTGATGCCAATATCAATGTACGTCGAGGGTTACTAACCTTTACTATAGGGAACGAAGTGATAGAATTCTCTTTCAACCCAACCATGAGCGAAACAAAGCACCTGGAGCAAGTAGTCCTCTCGCCGGCTAAGGAGAAGCTTAGAAAATTTTTGTTGGCGAGGACGGAAACAGCAAGCAGGGACGACATCGACTGGAACCAGTCGATATCGACTAAAAACATCGAAATCGACCCACCTTGGTCGAAATCGAGTATGCCAGATCGCTGCCAAGAGCTTAAGTATGGGGTCACAGAGGTCGATATCGACCCCCACATGTCGACATCGACCACAGCACTCGACATCGACCCTCCTTGGTCGAAATCGACCACCCCTCAGCCCGAAGATTTCTGTTTCGGGCCCAAACAGGTAAGCCCAGGTATGAATCTTAACCCTCCTCCGTCCATTATTGATGAATCAATTAAACCCATTATTGATAATTCTACTAAAGAGAGGGTCAAAGCTCCATGGTTTGCCTATATTGCTAAAGTTAGGTCAAGAAAGAGAAGAAAAGCGCCCAAAGAAGAACCTAACATCAAAGAAGCCTTGGTCGCCGAACTTCGCTACTACCAAAAGGACCTTGATGATCCAGGAGAAGGCTCACGCTCGAAGGGTCCCTACATAAAAGGGTCATGAAGAATTGACGGAGAAGTCGGCCTAGCGACTCAAAAATCTAGAGCATGTACATAAAACTTTTAAATTTTTCATAGATGGGTTTTTAGGATTTAATTTTTGGCTGTTTTGAACTTTTAAAACTGAGATAATTCGTGCTTTATCTATATTACTAACCAAGATTTCAGGTTGTCAAGCAAAAGGAACGATGAAGAAGAAAGAAGCTTCTGCAGAGGTAGTCGAAATCGACCAGGCCAGTCGAAATCGACCCCCCCAGGGTCAAGCCACCTCCTGGAGTCGACATCGAGGACTCAGGAGCGAAAAAGAGATGTCGATATCGACCCTAATACTCGATATCGACCCCAATCAGGCAGCCCTTGTCTTCATCTTCTTGCTCGACTTCGACAGATGCAGTCGACATCGACCTCTGACCTAGATATCGACTTCTGGCATCGACCAAACCTGAAATCAACCTGAATCCGCTGTAAGTCTCTCTCTACCCTTGTTCTTCTTTTTAATACAGTGAGGACACTGTATATTTTAAGTATGGGGTGGGGGAAAGACATGTCTTATGGTCATAACTTGGTTTCTTCTTCGCATTGCATTCATGTTTAAATTATTGTTCTTAAGTTTTACTTTTATAAAATGTCAAAAATCCAAAAAAAATAGAAAAATGTCAAAATACAAAAAAATGCATGTTTATTTTTAAGTTTATTTTTCTTTACCCTACTTAGATGTCCTATGATGAAAACTCAATAGCTGACTTGATCATGTAAACCCTATGGCATATTTGGATGGTTTAGCCTAAGTTCTTAAAATTTTTATGTAGATTGTGAACTTGTGATGAAATTGAGCACATATGATCCTAGGCTAAAAAGCAAATCCAACAAAAAAAATTGTCCTTGTGAGAATTTTGACCTATAGGGAGAACATCAAAAATCCCTCCGCTTTCTTGAGTGAATTTACTCTTCCTATGCATCTCTAAATGTTGTGGTAGTTATTCAAAACCAATGCATATATATGTTTATGTTTACGAGAATTAAATGATGGAGGCATCTTTTAAGCCATTTTTATCCTCTCTTTACCTACCCTGCATTATCTCTGCTTGAAGCCAAAACATTAGCCTGAGCCTGAATTGCAAACTCCACAAAATTATCCCTAGCCGAATTGAGCCTGACCCCCATTTGGGAATTGAGACTTAGATTGGTTGGAACTAATGCCTTGTGGAAAGAAAAGAGCATAATGTCTAGTTTTGAGCGAGGAAATTATAGGATGGTACATATTTACATTTTGTCATATTTTGTAAAAGGATTTTTTTGGCTCACCATATAAATGCACATAGCTTTAGTATTATTTCCAAAACAAAAAAAAACAAAAAAAAAACAAAAAAAACAAAAAAAACAAAAAAAACAAAAAAAACAAAAAAAACAAAAAAAACAAAAAAAACAAAAAAAGAAAAAAAAAAGAAGAGAGATATCTATATATAGTGCATGAGCCAAAATCCTTAAGTCTTTTATTCATACAAATGTTATATTTTTGAGAGGTATATTAGAACTTGGAAGAAGGGTTGATGGAATGCATCTTTAGAGCATTATTGTGAAGAGTTATGGTTTGGGTATTGCAAGTGTTGAGATTTAGGAGTCTTAATTCCCGAATTATAAAAGCACCACATAGCCAAATAATTCCATACCCTTTATTTCATACCAAGCCCCATTACAACCCCGCCGAATGGAGTCTTCTATGAAGTCTTCCATTGAGCGAAAGTCCTCCTGATGATTCTTATTGCATTTTCATAATTGGTTGCGAAGTGGATTATTATAAATTGCAATGTTTATGAGATTGTATATGGAATTGAGTTGAGAGTTGATCTTCATAGCCTAAACACATGAGAGTTGAGTGCAAACACATTATCCCTGTGAGGTTGGGTCAAAATTGCATATGCCTATGGATCGCCAAAATATGTGCTATGACATTAAATTCACTTGCTTTGCTTTGCTACCGCTTATGATGTTGCTTTTAACAAAGGCGAAGACTTGAAGGATGTGTTGTAGGTGTTGGTTATTGCTTGGTTATTGCTTGAGGACAAGCAAGTCTAAGTATGGGGTGTTTTGATGTACACATTTGTACCTTTGTTTATTGCATCTTTTGACTTCGTATTTCATTCGATTTCCAAAGAAAAGGTTCAAAAGAATATAAACTTGTGTAAGAATGGGCTAAAATGCAAGAAATAGAGTCTACACAAGTTTTGAGCTAACCATGCAGGAATTCGAGCGAAAACGGAGTCAAAACGAAGAAGCCAAGTAAAGCTGAGCAGAGGTAGATATCGACCCTAGACCCAGATATCGACCTCTGGGGTAGATATCGACCTTCAACATAGATATCGACCTCAACGAGTGAAGCTGAGAAGAGGTAGATATCGACCTTAGACCCAGATATCGACCTCAACATAGAAATCGACCAGAGCTGAACAAGTCGAGCAGGAACAGAGACCTCAATATCGACCTCTGGTGTCGATATCGACCCCTTATCGACTCGATTTCGAATGCGGATTGGCACTATATCTTCAAGGAGGCACGGGATTATCTCATACTTTCAAAGATAGAGGACAGCTGAAGTTTTATTCATCTTTTACCTTTAAGTTATTTAAGTTTTACCAAAATAAAAGACCTATCCTAATTGTTCGGATAGAGTTATTAGTTTAGATAGGAGTTACAATCCTTGGATAGCGAGGATTAGTAGCCTATAAATAAAGCCTTAGGGCTGATTTGTTAGATCATCTTACATACAATCAAGTAACAAGACATAGACAATAGAGTTAGAGTTAGAGAGAAGTTTTAGGGTTTGACGTTTGCGAAAGTTGACGTTAAGTTGTAAAGTTTCGAAGTTTATTTTAATGCAAGTTTCTTCCTTTCAATTGATGATGAATCCCATGATGAGAAGCGAGTAGTTCCCCAAAGCTCTTAGGGTCGGGGTGAGCCCGACGTTAGCCATGCGCGCTTGAGGTAAGTATTTGATGTTGATATCGTTGTGTCTATCTCTTCTCCTACAATTCTATGTTTAGTCCTAATCGAAAGAAAAGGGATTCATGCTAACAACTTGAGTTATAAACATAAAATTGGTAGAGACAATTAGGTTTATTTGAAAGAGTAATCCTAAGAGTTGGTGTACGGCGAAAGCTTGTCCCTCGGGTGAAATAGCGTAATTGTCCGTCTCATCGCATGCATTGGTTAACGTTGTGGTAAACCCTAATCCTAGGAGTTGATTTTTACATATTTTATACACATAAAAACCCCTGCTTAATTTCTATTCATTGCTTCTCTTCCCATCCTTGATTCTTCGGTCTTTTCTTTGCCGACAAAACCACTAACTCACTGCAGGAAAGACATCGATATCGACAGCAGAGGTCGATATCGACCAAAACTGATAGATCGACGGTTTTCTGAGTCGATCTCGAGACTCCTGGGAAACTTCTGCAGGCATCGATATCGACACCAGACATCGATATCGACCCTTCTGTATCGACTGGCAGTCTTCTGAGCCAGTCGATTTCGTGGACTAACATCGATATCGACCCCACCAGTCGATATCGACCACTTGTTTTTGTCTTTGCAGGTCTTCTGTTGCAGAGAACATCGACAGCCGAGGTCGACATCGAGTACTAAGGTCGAAATCGAGGCTTCTGGTCGACGCAGATGTGAGATTTTCCAAGGCTACTAGGATCCCGCTGACACGCCTCCTCGTGGATCGATCCTGACTACCCTTCCACTACAACGGGAGGAAGTCTTGTAATTATTTGCTTAGGCCATGAGTGGTTTACATTTATTTACATCTTTATATTTGTAATTACTTGACATATCAAACCTCCTGCGACAACAAATTGGCGCCGTTGCCGGGGAGGCAATCAATCGCGCCCTAGTAGTCTATCTCACGTCTTTTTCTAGTTTGGTCTTGCAGGTGTATGCGACGCGCTGATCGCTCACCTGAATTTGAAGGAGTAGACGACCCTGAGCGTTATTTCCATCTAAGGGCCCAAGCTCAAAGAATCATGGCGGAAAACGCGAACCAAGCAGAACTCATTGAACAACTAAGGAGGCAGGTTGAGGACCTAACGACTAGAGAGGCGACACTTAAGGAGCGTGCGGATAGGGAGGAGGAAGGCCGAAGGCAAATAGAAGCCCAAATCAATGCCCTCCCTAGGAATGCCAAGCAATATATGCACCCCGCTCTCACAGTGCCTGAATCGGCAATTCTTATCCCTCCCTCTAATTTCGAAATTAAACCTAACTTCTTGACTGAAATAAGAAGGCATCAATATGAAGGAAAACCTAATGAGTGCCCTATGGCACATATTTCCACCTTCTTAGACCTTTGTGATACTATTGCTGATGGACGTAGTCTTGAATATGTCCAACTAAAAGCCTTTCGATGGTCTCTTACAGGTAAGGCATTGCAGTGGTTGGAGAGCTTAGCCCCAAGATCGCTCCGCACCTGGAATGAAGTCAAGGACGCGTTCCTCAACAAGTTCTTCCCTCCTTCTAAGACGGCGTTGATCCGACAGAAAATCACGGCTTTCAAACAAAAGCCTGGTGAAGCTCTGGCGACTGTTTGGGAAAGGTTCAAGGACCTTCTACGATCATGCCCGACGCATGGCCAACCACCATATGTAATTCAGGAGATCATTTACAATGCTCTTGACGCTGCAACAAAGGAGAGGATCAACACCTACACCGCTTATGGCTACCTTGAACTCGCCCCACAAGAGGCTTGGGAGACCATAGAGAGGTTGGTGGAGTTCGACAACACATATGGGACTCCTGAGGTTTCCGACACATCATCATCATCGAGGCCTGCCCCATCTATGCCCTTATATGAACCCTCCAATGTAATCGATCCGGACGTGAAGGAGCAATTCCACAGAGATCAACTTAGAAAGCTCCAAAAGCAAGTAAGGTTCATTTCAGCGAACCAAGATTGCATCGAATGTGGATCGCAGCGGCACACCACCATCGAGTGCCCACATGCTGAACAAGTACACCTAGCGGGGATTCACCAAGAGGCGCGCTACATGAAGGGGTCCCAATCACCAATATTGGGGAGACCAAAGGTTCATTCAACCACAAAGGAACCCGGTTAACCCTAGGGACCCTCCGCCTTATAGAGCTCCTGGGCACCCGGAGAGAGACCAAAAGAAGGATGATCTTCAACTAGTACTGGACGAGATAAGGCGGAACCAAGCTAAGAATGATCAATCCAACAATGCAATCCACTCTCAACTCAATCACCTTACCACAAGGATTGGGGAGATGGATATTTGGAAGAAGAATGTAGAGACCCAACTGGGTCAATTGGCGGCACAAATCTCTAGGCCGTCCGGAACACTCCCTGGGCAACCCACTACAAATCCTAAGGGACAATCCGGGATGGGCCATGTCGCAGCCATACAATTAAGGAGTGGCACCAAAGTACAAAAGCCACGGAAGGAAATAGAGGAGAAAGCAGCAGACCCAGTCGACGTCGACAGACCAGTCGATGTCGACCCAGAGGTCGATATCGACCACCATGTCGACCCCCTGGTCGATGTCGGTGACACTGTAGAGCCATCAGCGCCTCAACAGAGGTCGAAATCGACCATCCCAGTCGATATCGACCAAATTCCAGTCGATGTCGATGTCCAACAGGCCCCTCCGACCTCCCTTTTGCCCCCCCCCCCCCACCAAAGAAGACGTTGCCATTCCCTTCCAAAGCATTGGAGGATCCCACCAAAGGCAAGTTTAGGCGCTTCATAAAGATACTTCAAGGACTCAACATCACTATCCCTCTTACAGAAGCCCTAAGCGAGATGCCCGCCTATGTACGATTCCTCAAAGACATCCTGAGCAAGAAGAGGTCCATGGCAGAGATCGCAGAGGAGTGCTCAAAAATGGATTTCCCTGAGAAGAAGAGTGATCCAGGGAAGTTCGCAATCACCGTGGGACTTGGCCAACATCGCTATAAAGCCCTATGTGACCTAGGGGCAAGTGTAAGTCTCATGCCTCTTTCTATTTGGCAAAAGGTGAACATTGGCGCACTTGAACCTGTGGACATGAAACTTTATATGGCTGACAACTCATTCGTCAGACCCACAGGTATAGTTGATGACGTTCCGGTAAAGGTAGGTAAGTTCTTTGTGCCTACTGATTTCATTGTGTTGGAGATGCCTGAAGATCCTATAGTGCCTATTATCCTTGGTAGGCCTTTCTTAGCTACTGCTGATGCCAATATCAATGTACGTCGAGGGTTACTAACCTTTACTATAGGGAACGAAGTGATAGAATTCTCTTTCAACCCAACCATGAGCGAAACAAAGCACCTGGAGCAAGTAGTCCTCTCGCCGGCTAAGGAGAAGCTTAGAAAATTTTTGTTGGCGAGGACGGAAACAGCAAGCAGGGTCGACATCGACTGGAACCAGTCGATATCGACTAAAAACATCGAAATCGACCCACCTTGGTCGAAATCGAGTATGCCAGATCGCTGCCAAGAGCTTAAGTATGGGGTCACAGAGGTCGATATCGACCCCCACATGTCGACATCGACCACAGCACTCGACATCGACCCTCCTTGGTCGAAATCGACCACCCCTCAGCCCGAAGATTTCTGTTTCGGGCCCAAACAGGTAAGCCCAGGTATGAATCTTAACCCTCCTCCGTCCATTATTGATGAATCAATTAAACCCATTATTGATAATTCTACTAAAGAGAGGGTCAAAGCTCCATGGTTTGCCTATATTGCTAAAGTTAGGTCAAGAAAGAGAAGAAAAGCGCCCAAAGAAGAACCTAACATCAAAGAAGCCTTGGTCGCCGAACTTCGCTACTACCAAAAGGACCTTGATGATCCAGGAGAAGGCTCACGCTCGAAGGGTCCCTACATAAAAGGGTCATGAAGAATTGACGGAGAAGTCGGCCTAGCGACTCAAAAATCTAGAGCATGTACATAAAACTTTTAAATTTTTCATAGATGGGTTTTTAGGATTTAATTTTTGGCTGTTTTGAACTTTTAAAACTGAGATAATTCGTGCTTTATCTATATTACTAACCAAGATTTCAGGTTGTCAAGCAAAAGGAACGATGAAGAAGAAAGAAGCTTCTGCAGAGGTAGTCGAAATCGACCAGGCCAGTCGAAATCGACCCCCCCAGGGTCAAGCCACCTCCTGGAGTCGACATCGAGGACTCAGGAGCGAAAAAGAGATGTCGATATCGACCCTAATACTCGATATCGACCCCAATCAGGCAGCCCTTGTCTTCATCTTCTTGCTCGACTTCGACAGATGCAGTCGACATCGACCTCTGACCTAGATATCGACTTCTGGCATCGACCAAACCTGAAATCAACCTGAATCCGCTGTAAGTCTCTCTCTACCCTTGTTCTTCTTTTTAATACAGTGAGGACACTGTATATTTTAAGTATGGGGTGGGGGAAAGACATGTCTTATGGTCATAACTTGGTTTCTTCTTCGCATTGCATTCATGTTTAAATTATTGTTCTTAAGTTTTACTTTTATAAAATGTCAAAAATCCAAAAAAAATAGAAAAATGTCAAAATACAAAAAAATGCATGTTTATTTTTAAGTTTATTTTTCTTTACCCTACTTAGATGTCCTATGATGAAAACTCAATAGCTGACTTGATCATGTAAACCCTATGGCATATTTGGATGGTTTAGCCTAAGTTCTTAAAATTTTTATGTAGATTGTGAACTTGTGATGAAATTGAGCACATATGATCCTAGGCTAAAAAGCAAATCCAACAAAAAAAATTATCCTTGTGAGAATTTTGACCTATAGGGAGAACATCAAAAATCCCTCCGCTTTCTTGAGTGAATTTACTCTTCCTATGCATCTCTAAATGTTGTGGTAGTTATTCAAAACCAATGCATATATATGTTTATGTTTACGAGAATTAAATGATGGAGGCATCTTTTAAGCCATTTTTATCCTCTCTTTACCTACCCTGCATTATCTCTGCTTGAAGCCAAAACATTAGCCTGAGCCTGAATTGCAAACTCCACAAAATTATCCCTAGCCGAATTGAGCCTGACCCCCATTTGGGAATTGAGACTTAGATTGGTTGGAACTAATGCCTTGTGGAAAGAAAAGAGCATAATGTCTAGTTTTGAGCGAGGAAATTATAGGATGGTACATATTTACATTTTGTCATATTTTGTAAAAGGATTTTTTTGGCTCACCATATAAATGCACATAGCTTTAGTATTATTTCCAAAACAAAAAAAAACAAAAAAAACAAAAAAAACAAAAAAAACAAAAAAAACAAAAAAAAACAAAAAAAACAAAAAAAACAAAAAAAACAAAAAAAACAAAAAAAGAAAAAAAGAAGAAGAGAGATATCTATATATAGTGCATGAGCCAAAATCCTTAAGTCTTTTATTCATACAAATGTTATATTTTTGAGAGGTATATTAGAACTTGGAAGAAGGGTTGATGGAATGCATCTTTAGAGCATTATTGTGAAGAGTTATGGTTTGGGTATTGCAAGTGTTGAGATTTAGGAGTCTTGATTCCCGAATTATAAAAGCACCACATAGCCAAATAATTCCATACCCTTTATTTCATACCAAGCCCCATTACAACCCCGCCGAATGGAGTCTTCTATGAAGTCTTCCATTGAGCGAAAGTCCTCCTGATGATTCTTATTGCATTTTCATAATTGGTTGCGAAGTGGATTATTATAAATTGCAATGTTTATGAGATTGTATATGGAATTGAGTTGAGAGTTGATCTTCATAGCCTAAACACATGAGAGTTGAGTGCAAACACATTATCCCTGTGAGGTTGGGTCAAAATTGCATATGCCTATGGATCGCCAAAATATGTGCTATGACATTAAATTCACTTGCTTTGCTTTGCTACCGCTTATGATGTTGCTTTTGACAAAGGCGAAGACTTGAAGGATGTGTTGTAGGTGTTGGTTATTGCTTAGTTATTGCTTGAGGACAAGCAAGTCTAAGTATGGGGTGTTTTGATGTACACATTTGTACCTTTGTTTATTGCATCTTTTGACTTCGTATTTCATTCGATTTCCAAAGAAAAGGTTCAAAAGAATATAAACTTGTGTAAGAATGGGCTAAAATGCAAGAAATAGAGTCTACACAAGTTTTGAGCTAACCATGCAGGAATTCGAGCGAAAACGGAGTCAAAACGAAGAAGCCAAGTAAAGCTGAGCAGAGGTAGATATCGACCCTAGACCCAGATATCGACCTCTGGGGTAGATATCGACCTTCAACATAGATATCGACCTCAACGAGTGAAGCTGAGAAGAGGTAGATATCGACCTTAGACCCAGATATCGACCTCCAGTGTCGATATCGACCCCCATATCGACCTCAACATAGAAATCGACCAGAGTTGAACAAGTCGAGCAGGAACAGAGACCTCGATATCGACCTCTGGTGTCGATATCGACCCCTTATCTCGACAGAAGATAGACTCGATTTCGAATGCGGATTGGCACTATATCTTCAAGGAGGCACGGGATTATCTCATACTTTCAAAGATAGAGGACAGCTGAAGTTTTATTCATCTTTTACCTTTAAGTTATTTAAGTTTTACCAAAATAAAAGACCTATCCTAATTGTTCGGATAGAGTTATTAGTTTAGATAGGAGTTACAATCCTTGGATAGCGAGGATTAGTAGCCTATAAATAAAGCCTTAGGGCTGATTTGTTAGATCATCTTACATACAATCAAGTAACAAGACATAGACAATAGAGTTAGAGTTAGAGAGAAGTTTTAGGGTTTGACGTTTGCGAAAGTTGACGTTAAGTTGTAAAGCTTCGAAGTTTATTTTAATGCAAGTTTCTTCCTTTCAATTGATCATGAATCCCATGATGAGAAGCGAGTAGTTCCCCAAAGCTCTTAGGGTCGGGGTGAGCCCGACGTTAGCCATGCGCGCTTGAGGTAAGTATTTGATGTTGATATCGTTGTGTCTATCTCTCCTCCTACAATTCTATGTTTAGTCCTAATCGAAAGAAAAGGGATTCATGCTAACAACTTGAGTTATAAACATAAAATTGGTAGAGACAATTAGGTTTATTTGAAAGAGTAATCCTAAGAGTTGGTGTACGGCGAAAGCTTGTCCCTCGGGTGAAATAGCGCAATTGTCCGTCTCATCGCATGCATTGGTTAACGTTGTGGTAAACCCTAATCCTAGGAGTTGATTTTTACATATTTTATACACATAAAAACCCCTGCTTAATTTCTATTCATTGCTTCTCTTCCCATCCTTGATTCTTCGGTCTTTTCTTTGCCGACAAAACCACTAACTCACTGCAGGAAAGACATCGATATCGACAGCAGAGGTCGATATCGACCAAAACTGATAGATCGACGGTTTTCTGAGTCGATCTCGAGACTCCTGGGAAACTTCTGCAGGCATCGATATCGACACCAGACATCGATATCGACCCTTCTGTATCGACTGGCAGTCTTCTGAGCCAGTCGATTTCGTGGACTAACATCGATATCGACCCCACCAGTTGATATCGACCACTTGTTTTTGTCTTTGCAGGTCTTCTGTTGCAGAGAACATCGACAGCCGAGGTGGACATCGAGTACTAAGGTCGAAATCGAGGCTTCTGGTCGACGCAGACGTGAGATTTTCCAAGGCTACTAGGATCCCGCTGACACGCCTCCTCGTGGATCGATCCTGACTACCCTTCCACTACAACGGGAGGAAGTCTTGTAATTATTTGCTTAGGCCAGGAGTGGTTTACATTTATTTACATCTTTATATTTGTAATTACTTGACATATCAAACCTCCTGCGACAACACTATGCATATTCACAAAGCCATATATGAGACTTATCATGATCATTATTGCTCCACATATACACATATTGCCCATTTTTTACCTTATACCCTATCCGGGGACAAAGTTTTTTTTTATGGATGTCATCTTTGGAGTTGTATGGAGTTGTGCATTTATAAAGTTGTTGGCAGGAATGATACAATTATGAAATATGGAAAATTAAATGAGCGAGAAAAAATCCGATCACCTCAAGAGATAAAGGTGGATCGACCCTACTTGCGTTGAGATAATAGTTCTGCAGGATGGGACACACAAGGTGAGGAGTCCGAAGTACTAAGTATCCGGGGCCATTCATGACACCCATGTTTGCGACTCGCGAGAAGGCAGTGCTAAGGTTAGAGAGGTAAAAGCATTATATTGAAAAAAGCATTGAGCGATGAGTGAAAGGTGAGACATTATGAAGAAGGAATGTGGAAAGAAAGTATGTTTCCCCGGATTTAACACCACATGGCCAAATACTAGCCCACCTTTAGCCTTTTACCAATCCGCTTCTCACAAGCTTGAAAAAAAAGTCCTCTTGATTATTAATGCTATGTCGCTAAAATTGTTTTTTGCATATTACCTCCTTTATGAGTATGAAATTACTTCTTATGCACAGGCATGGACTTGGTTGACATAAGTACCTTCTCGAGGATGGCAATTGATTGTAGGGACATATGAAAAATGAATCTATGATGTTGAGGGTTTACTTTCTTTCCCTGAATGACCATTAAAGGTATTGCTTGGGGACAAGCAAGCTTAAGTATGGGGTGTTTGATGTGCGCGCAAAATTGCCATATTTTCTATGCACATATGAATCCATTTTATTGTCTTTTGCATGCATATTAATGGGAAAACATGGGAATAGTGTATTTTATGCTTAAATGTCAAATATATGGGTTTGCACGAGTTTCCATGTGATTTCGCAGAAAACAGGACGAAAATGGATGAATTCGGAAGAGCGGGAAAAGAACTCGAAGTCTTCTGAAGAGGTCGAAATCGACTAAAGACCTCGACATCGAGTACATCAGAGACATAGGAATCGAGCAGAAAAGGAAACAGAGCATATCGACACAGAAGAAGTCGATATCGACGACTGGGGGTCGATATCGATGCTGCCAGATCGACCAAATGGATAGAAGTCGAGTACCAATTCGAGTAGGAGAAGGAGAAGCTCGAGATAAGATTTTGGAGAGGTCGATATCGATGTCTAAGGGTCGATATCGACCATGCCAGCAGAGGAATTCGACTCCGATTTTGATAGAATTATATCCAATGCTTGAGATATCTATCCAAGGGTCGAGATTTCCTATCATCAACACCAGATCTATCATGAGGAGGCTGATTTCACCATGAAGTTTTAGCTTTTACTTTGTTTTAGTTTATCTTAGAGAACAAGGATAAGGTTTCGAGTCCTTATCGACATCTATAAATAGAGGCCAATAGGGCTGAGTTTAGGTATTCAATTTTACACACAATTCAGTGGCAATAAAGAGTAGAGAGAGAGAGGAGGCCGAGTGGAGTTGTAAAGCGAGAGTGGAGTGGATTGTTCGGTTGTACTTTCTTTCGGAGTTTTAATTCAAAGTAGCTTTCTTTCAATAACAATGATGATGATGTGGATGATGAGGAGCGAGTAGTCAACCCACTTCTAGGGTCGGGGTGAGCCCGACGATAGCAATGTGAGGTAAGTGCATCAAAGGTATGACTTTTATGCGATTCCGTCTTCTACCCTATGCATGATCCTTTACGAAAGTTAGGGAGATTCATTATTTGCATTATTGAAGCGAAAGTCACTCATATTGTGAACTTGAATTGCTCATGAATTGGATAGTAACTCTTAGGAATTATGCAAGAGCTTCTAATCACCTAAGTGTTGATAACGAAAGTTATTTGACGGAAAGACATTAAAGTTCATATATTTAGCATGAAACTTGCATTGTTATCGTTGTGGCATGAAACCCCAACTTTGGAAGCATTTTAATTAATTGAATTCTTCATAAAAGGCTTACTTTTGTTTCTGTTCATCTTCCTTCTCCATTCTATTTTCTTCGAACTCTTTTCCGACAAATTGGTTACAAAAACAGTTTTTGTGACAAGCATCGAAATCGACCATAAGGGTCGATATCGAGGTCTAACATCGATATCGAGGTCTCTGCTCGACGTCGACTTGCTGTTTTATCTTCTGCAGGAACTGCGCTAGGAAATCGACCAGAACTGTGGTCGATATCGACCTGTATACTCGATATCGAGTGTCTGCTGAGGTCGAAAGCCTTGATCGTGAGCACAACAAAGGAAGCGCTGACATACCTCCTCGTGTATTCGATCCTGAATTACCCTACTACTACAAGGGAGGGGATTCTTGTATTATTTGTTTGGGATAGGGAGATAGTCTAGTTGTACTTTATTCTATTTTAAATATTTAAATCTCCTACTTACCACATCCCCGCCTGCCGAACAGGTGGTAAGAACATCATCTGGGTTCTAGGGTTACACAGGAGCCTTGATAGTAATTTACTAGAGATAATAAGGTACCATTGATTGCTTGGACAGAACATTGTCGATTTCTGCTTCATCCGACCTTCATCTTCTTTACAATGGAGTCTTGCTTCACTGACGAAGCGGTATCAGCCTCTCCATCGTCATTTTTCCTTTTTCTTGATGCTGAGTTCATCATCGCAGGGTTCTCAACCTCTAGTTGCCTCATCTTGGCAATGACCGAGAGGTGAGAAGACCTATCGGCTTTGGTTAGTTCAATTTATTCTTTGGTTAGGGACAAAACCAAATGTCCTTCTTCCTCCGCTGTGATCATGTCATCTTCGTCGTCATCCTCCATGAAGTCATCCTCTTCCTCCTTTTCATGCGCCTTGTTCTCCTTTTCATTTTCTGCCTCTTCATCAGAGTAAATTTTCTTGATTGAGGAAGCTGCCACACCCTTCTCAGCAGGTTTGTCCTCACCCTTTGATGGTGCATTTAGGTCAGCTTGCTTGGATTCTTTAAAGTCGCCACATTGCGTAAACGACTTCTCATTTAAAGTCGCCATTTGAACACGCCAGAGCAAGCAATTGAGCGAGAGGAGAGTGCGAATTTGACTGATTGCGAGTCAAAGGAGAGGACGAGTCGGTGAAAACTTGAACACCCCGAAGAGGGCAGCCGCGAGAGCAAGCAATTGAGCGAGAGGAGAGTGCGAGTCTGACTGATTGCAAGCTGGAGGAGAGGTCGAGTTGGTGAACACCTGAACATGTCGGAGAGGTCCATCGCAAGAGCAACAATTGAGTGCGAGATTGCAAGCCAGATGAGGAGTGGATGAGTCGACGTGAGGAGGGACTGAGGGAAAAGCAAGCTTGAGGAGGAGAGGACGAGTAGACAAGAGGACAGAGCGAAGAGTGAGCTTGAGGATGAGAGGATGAGTCGGCGAGAGGACTGAGCGAAGAGCGAGCGCGAGAGAGCGGTGGCTGAGGGTTTGGTTGGAGCGATCTGCCATAAAAGATTAAAAAAAACCTAGGGTAATAAAACCAAGTGAAGGCTAACAAAAAAAAAGGGGTGAGATCCCGATTCGAACTCCAGACCTGCTTTTTAGGCCAAAACTTCAAGCGCTGGATACAACCAACTGGGCCACTTGGTTTTTGTGTCACAGGAAGACAATTATTTTATTTCAACTATCTCAAACAACCAATATTAAAAAAAATAAAAAATTAACGTGTCGTGTCGGATACCCGACAAGGGAAATATGTCGATCCGAACACGACACGTTTATTATCGTGTTTTACCGTTTCGTATCATAATCGTGTCGTATCTATATCGTTTCGTGTTTTTTCGTGTCGTTTTGTTGCGGTTTCGTGTCGTGTCAACTGTGTCGTATTTTTCTGCACAACCCTATCACTGCATACGCGTCTTTGATTCTGGATTCTAACTTCGGATCTTTGTAAGGGTGAAATTTGGCAAAGTATAACTGGTGGACTTTGCCTTGGGCTTGTTTACTCTCTATCTCTCAAATATATATAGGTAGTAAGAATTGGACCTCAGCCCACAGTAAGGAAACAATATTTTAACTCGACTTGAATTTTAAGTCGACTCGAATGATCCGATTGGAAATACGACAAATTGACAATAACCAATTCACAGTAAGCAGAGTGAATTTGAAGCGGTTGGGTTCCAAATAGGGAGTGCTCAACCAAGATCACCTACAACCACTTTCATGCTCCCCTCCCTGCATCACAAAAATATTTAATATTTATTTAATCTTAAATAAAATTATAAAAATTATATTTATATTTCTACAATCTATTTTGATATATTTATAAAATTTTATTTTGAAAAATCATATTTTACAATTTTTAAAAATTAAAAGGCAATATTTTATAAAATATAATTATTAAAAATTTGAAAATATGATTTTTCAAAGGAAAAATGACTTAAAATAATACCAACTATCACATATGAACCAAAAATAATACGAACTAAAAAAAGTCTCAAAATAATACAAACTATCCACCTATAAACCAAAAATAATACAATCTTTAAAATCAACTAAAAATAATACAAACTATGAACTTTTAACTCAAAATAATAAAAACTTTTGAAGTTGGACTAGAAGAAGAATCAAAACAAAACATTATTTACCAAAATTATAAAAATATGTATGTGTATATAGTCACACTTTGGACAAATGCATATATCCTTTTATTTTTAAATACACCAAAACCACTATTTATTTATTCAACTTTACAAAAAATCACTTTTTATTTTGAAATTAAATAAAATCACATCCACTTTATCCATAATTATTTTTTAAAAAAAGAATCATATCCTAGAATTCATGTAATTTTGTGTAATTTATAAAAATTGGGGTTGTATTATACAAAGTTTAAAAACCAAATAGTGGGTTTGATGTATTTAAAATATAAAAGGTGGATTTGTGCAAAGTATGAATAATTATAGATTTTTTATAATTTTGATAAATAAAATGTTATTTTGAATCTTATCCTAATTTAAGTTCAAAAGTTTGTATTACTTAAAGTCAAAAATTACATTGATTTTATTATTTTTTTGTTGATTTTAAAGTTTGTATTATTTTCGGTTTATAGGTGGATAGTTTGTATTATTTTGAGACTTTTTTTAATTCGTATTATTTTTAGTTCATATGTGATAGTTGGTATTATTTTGAGTCATTTTTCCTTTTTCAAACTAAAATTTTATAAATATGTAAAAATAAATGTTAGGAATATAAATATAATTTTTTAAAATTTTTAAGATTAAATAAATATTAAAAAAATTTAGTGGAGTAGGGAGGGTTGTAGGAAGAGTAGTAGAAGATCCCAATTCTGGCTTAAATCTGATACAACATTGCAAATGTCCCGACAGAGTAGACTTGAATGAGAAAGTAATGAATTATATCGTCAACAACAAATGGAATACTGACAAACTACGGCAAGTATTGGAACAAACCACTGTCGAGCAGATTTCAAACATCCCTCTACCTATGCAGCCGCTTGATGATCGGTTGTATTGGTGGCCGGCGAAGAAAGGATGGTTCACCACATCCAGTGCATACAATCTTTGTGCCCATACCACTTCAGATCCGATAGATGAAAATGTCTGGGTTTGGAAGACTAATATTCCGCCCAAAATAAAAAAACTTTCTGTGGAGACTAAGCCACAATGCTCTACCAACAGCATCTAGACTTGCAACAAGAGGTTTAGCTGTTCCATCTTACTGCTCAATATGTAATCACCATAACGAGGACGCATTCCATTTATTTTTGGAATGTAAGTTCAACCAGTTTGCCCAAAACTTGCATCCGCGCCATAAGTCCCACATTGATAGAATTATTTCTTCATCACGAAATTTTAGGCTAATGGCCTATCTTGGGCAAGCACTTTCTAGCAAGGAAAAGGCAGATTTAGCATTCAATTGGTGGACAGCTTGGAACAACCATAATAAATTTATATTCAGAAATGAAAAACTGCCATCGGTAGATGGATTTAACATACAAGTAACTGCGCATAAATCTAATTGGGAGATGGCGAACAAAGTTAAAAGTGATTCCGGATGGGGGAAGTCAAGCAAACCCACTAAGCAAGAGCCAAAGACTAAAATATCAACAACACGAGTAGCTAAATGGAAAAAGCCACCCTATCGCTTCTCCAAATTAAATTTCGACGGGGCAGTTGGGGCAAACAGAGAAGCTTCTGCAGGCTTTGTCATTCGTGACTCAAGGGGAAGTATTATAGATCTTGGTGGAAAACCTCTAGGTGTACAAACACCACTCATGGCTGAGGGACTTGCTTTACGGGAAGGCATTCTTAAAGCAATCGATCTGCATATAGAAAAATCTTATTATTGAAGGCGATTCCCTCACAATCATCAACTATTTTAACAAAGGGGTAGCGTGCCCGTGGGAAATCGAACTTCTGCTTTCGGACATTAAATACCTACTGCAAAGATTCAGAACTGTCTCTTTTTCTCATATTTACCGTAGTGGTAATAAAGTGGCTGACAAGGTTGCACACCTTAGCCACTCCCGCTCTAATATAGGAGCCAGTACATTAGATCCCGGTCTCATGGACCTCATCCAAAAGGATGCCTTCGGTTAGTCCTACTTTCTGAGGACATCCGAATTATTACCTAATCCAAAAAAAAAAAAAAAAAAAAGTAGAAGATCCCAATTGGGGAGTGGTGGAAAAAACAGGGGAAGCCAGAGCCCGTAATTAAAGTGGATGAACGTTAGCGGTCCACGTACACAGGCTTTCCTCCAGCAGGAAACCAAACAAAAAAAACCAAAATTAACAACCGATAAAAAGAATTTCTGTTCATCCTGTTGTTCGTCGATCTTAGGCCTTGCCTGTGAGAAATCAAGGAATGAAAATGGCAGCGAGAAATGCAGTGATCAGAGGAATTCAACAAGCACACACTTCCTCCGTTTTCAACAAAGCTCCTCCTCCTCTTCATCTGGGCGTGGGTATTCCCTCTGATCTGTTCAATTCATTCCTGTTTCATTATTATTATTACTGTTTGATTGATCAATTTCCCTTTCAGGGTTTGGATACCCGACCAGATTTAGAGGAGTGGGAGTGCAAGTGCAAGGGATATCATCAAATCCTAGCCCCAATTGGAAGATCAAAATGCTTTATGATGGGGAATGTCCGCTCTGTATGCGCGAAGTAAGCAGAAAACTTCCTCCTTCCTCCTCCCTCATCTTCAATTTATTCTTCCCTTTTTTTTTTTTGAACATCACACATCAACCAATCATATCGAAAATTGCAATCGCTTTCTGGCATCAGGTTGATATGCTGAAACAAAGGAATAAGCAATTCCAGGCCATCAAATTTGTGGATATAAGTTCGGATGACTATTCTCCCGCAGAGAATCAAGACCTTGATTACCAAGCTGTAACAAACAACCCTAACCTATCTGTTTGCCACAAACGATCATCTGCTTGCATTATTCACTAATTTTGCTTCTTTTTTTTCCTGCTGCTAAAAACATATTCTTCTGCTGCTTTCTTTAATTTCTGATTGGACAGGCCATGGGTAGAATCCATGCCATCCTAGCTGATGGCACTGTCGTCACCGATGTGGAGGTGTGCATCCGTTCCCAATTCGCTGCGCGTTTCCTTCTTTATTTCATGATATATAGATATATGATTGCCAGGAATCTAATCAAAGCTGTTCTTATAATCATATGAGAACTGAACAATTACACATTAGTTGATAAATTACAGATTGTGGTTGTGTGTATACCTTCCAGCCTTTTTTCCTCTTTTCCTTTGGGATTTTCAAGCACTAAAACATCCTTCAGAGATGATTCAATTCTATCAAAATTTCTTCTGTTTGTATTACTTTTAATTTCAGCCTTGTAATGTTCCCGATTGTTCACTACAGGCTTTCAGAAAATTGTATGAAGCAGTCGATCTAGGATGGGTTTATGCAGTTACAAAATACGAACCTGTAAGTACTTGTTTTGGTTTATAGTCTTTCTTCGATTGATGTTCTTCTTTTCCCTTATGATGTCTTGTTTGTTAACTCTTTGTTGTTTGGGTAAATGCCAATTTTCTCAGATTGCCACAATAGCTAACTCAATATATGGAGTTTGGGCTAAATATCGTCTCCAGATCACAGGTACGTACCAGATGTTGCATTTTGCAATACCATGGTATGATGCAAACCTTTTAAGTTAGGCACTACTTTGAATTTAGTTCTTTATTTGTTTCCCACTACAAAAAGAGGAGAAGATGAAGGTTTTTTTTCACCATTGATGATTGAAAGTGAAATTGAACTGAATACGATTTGAAGGATTCCTTGTAGAATTTCCCATGTACGTGTTAGTGATTCTTTAGCACAAATCCTGTGTTTTGCGAGATCTCTGTTGCGCAGCCCTATCCAATCCTAGCAGTGAGATACTTTCTGTGGTAATGACGGCTATTTGTTTTCCTTGTCATTATAGGGAGGCCGCCTTTGGAAGAAGTTATTGAAGCAAAGCTAAAGAAAAAGGTCAGTAACAATCAGAAGCTCCATCTGCCTTCGAATTGGCACTTTGGTCAGTTATTTCCAGTAAATATAATGCAAAAACTAAGCGGAAGGAGAAGGTAAGGTCGAAAACCTTGTTATACAAAGTTTCAGCCTTACGGATAATCTAAAAGCAACCTTCAAAACATGGTTTGGTGAATAAACATCAAGATCGGATTCTCTTGAAACACCACTCTGCCCTATTAGTGCATAATGTCTGACAGATTGAAATTGTGTTTATGCATATATGCAGGCTGAAACTTGTGGCGATAAAGACACTTGCAAAATGTGAATTCACCAGTGTTAGTTCAAGGAATTCAAAACCCTGCGCCTTTCCAATAAGCCAGCTCTGTGTTGTTCCTTCAGCTGTTGCGAATTGTGACTCAAATGAGGAAGCAATGACATTCTCTTGGACCAAGCATAGCATTTATATATATAGGATAGTTCCGGTGTACTCAGCCCTTAACGTGTATCATGTACACAAATCAGGGCCGTTGATTGATTGAAATGGGTGGCTGAGATTAATAGGCAATTTTACCTTTTCCCTTTAATTAAAAATCAGTTGGACCCACATATTTTCTAACTCACTTCCTACATTAGGGCGCGTGTACAGACTTGTTTTTTTTCCTTTAAATTATTCGATGGTATCGCTGGATTATTCGATCGTATCAACGGATTATGCGATGATATCGATGGATTTTCTAATCAGCTAGCACCATGAAAACGCCCCTAACTTTTACCTAAAAATTATTCAATGGTATCACTTGATTATTCGATCGTATCGCTTGATTATTCAATGGTGTAGCTTGATTATTCGATGGTGTTACAGTAGTATAACTAAAATTATTCGATGGTATCGCAGGATTATTCGATGGTATCACATGATTATTCGATGGTATCGATGCATTTTTCATTCATATAACTGTCAACATTCAAACTTTAAACATTGAAATAATAGATAGATCCAGGTGGAGTCGAACCACCAACCTCCTAAATGACAATCGTTCAAGCGCTCATTCGTCGTTGAGCTTATGGATCTTAACACAAGTAACAAGCTAGCTAACCCAAAATATGGACGAGCTAAGAAAATTTGAGTTAAAAAATTACACTTTTCAGTTTTATATTTGCACTTTTTCGAGTGAATCAATCAATCGAAACGACTGATCTATACAACTAATTTTGAATTGAATCCCTTGGTCACAACCCAAACCGATTCAACTGATTATTCAAATGCTCTAAATTAAAGTCATGTACCAAATAAGGGCCTTTGGTAAATGAGTTTTAAATTTCATAAAGCTAATCTATCAACATTAATCTTCCCAAGTTGAATCCAAACAAAGCCTAACAGAGAATTAAATCCAATCCAAAGAAGCTAAGAAGGTTCACGTGCACACAGAGCCAGAAGCTCACAAATAAAAAAAGAAAAAATTTGCAAAACAGGCACTTTATTTGGACAAATTGGGGAATTGTCCACCTTTTTGGACAAATTAGCAAAACGTCCACTATAAATACTTATTCTCAATTGTACGGACATATTCTCGTGTTTACTCTCTTCCAAACTCTCTTCTCGCGCTCGTCAGTTTTCATCGGTTTTCTTCGTTCTCGTTCCTTCAATCTGTGCGTAAGTAGTGAGATTTCGGCCGATTTCTGTTCGTTGTTGTGCTATCTTCTTCAATGTCGTCATCTAGCAACTCTTCAGGTATCGATTTCGCTTGTTTTTGCTAAATGTTTCGTGCTAGGGTTTTGGAAGAAGTTGATTTATGTTGATTTTATTGATTTCTGCTTTCAGTTTTGATCATCTATGGGTAAATCGATGCTTGATATGCATAAATGTGTGCGATTTTGAGTGTTGTAGGTAGTTTAAGTAATTTGTATGTGTTAAATCCGTTTATTTTAACTGTTTGTGTGCTTCAATTTTTGTGATGCGGCACTTTGTATGTGCTTTTTTAGCGTTATTCGTGTAGTTTCAACAATGTGTGTACTTGATGCTTTGTATTGTTTGTGTTGTTCATAGTGTAGATATCTGTAGGTATACTCATGTGTAAGGGCGCTGACACTGTCTGTTTTTATACATGGTTGTGTTAGTTTTGGTAGTTTCAACAATGTGTGTACTTGGATTGGGTATTATGTGTTGTCTTTGTGATGTTTATGTTCTTTTCTTATGTGGTGGTGTCATTTTTTTGTTTTTTTTTTGTTTTTTTTATGGTTATTTGGTTTATCATGGATTATGTTATTGTATTTTTATATTATTCTTTATTTTGTTTTTAGTAGCGGCTCAATCTGGTGATGCATCCACATCTCATAGGGGTTCTGATGTAAGTTATTTTGTTTTTCCATTTTGAATTTTTTTGTTGATGAGCAAGTTTTGATTTTTTCCTAATCTGATGTTGTGTTTTTGGGTACTTTGTATGTGATTGATCAGGGCTTGGAATATTGCATTCCTGTTTCTGAACGATTCCATTGTAGGGCCAACATATATTCATATCCTTCTGTTTGTGCTCTAATTGAGAAGCATTTGTCTCCTTCTGATTACAATATTCTGCGGGAAAGTTGTGTGGGATGGGTGCTGATGCAGGGCACCAAAATGGCTACCAATTTTCAGCTTATGCATCAAATGGTGCTTCGTCAAGTCCAAACTCAGAAGGAGAATGAGTTGTGGTTTAGAGTTGGTGGATATCTTGCACGTTTTTCAATTTTTGAGTTTCATGTCATCACTGGCCTTCCTTGTGAAGAACGTGTTTGTAATATCCCAAAAAAAGTGTCAATATCTGAATTTTTTGGGCAGAAAAAATGACTCATGATGATTTAGTTGCTCGTTTCATATCTGAGAGCCCGAAGTCTAAGAAGAAGTTGATCATGACAAAGTTGTTGTTGATTGAGAGGTTAATTGTATATATAAGGTCAGAGGTTGTGAGTGCACAATTCCTTTCTCTTGCATGTAATGAGAAGGAATTTGAATTATATCCTTGGGGTAGAGAGTCGTACACCCGTTTGTTGAAGTCTTTGAAGAGTTCTTCTGTTGCAGACGGTGCTGGTGTTAGGGGCTCTTATCAAATGTATGGGTATTGCCTTGCATTCCAGGTATTCTGTTTTAGTGCTTGAATCACTTTTGTCATCAATTTTTGTCTGTGTCAGCACAACTTTTATTGTGTATGTTAGGATTTTTGTCTAATATTGTTTTGTAATCTCTTTTTGCGTTTTATTTTGTAACAGTCTTGGATATTAGAAGCTTTCCCAGCCCTCTCTGCTAAAATTGACTGTAATTTTATGATGCCTGATAGAGATCCATACTCATTGCACTGGGTATGCGAGTTTAGCCATTCGTATGTTGAAGCTGAGCATTTGTTCCATGGTGATTTGGTAATATTTTTATGTTATTTATCTTTAAGACCATTTTTAGTTGATGCATCTTTGGTTAGTTTTTTTTAAACATATTTTTATACTTGCATTTTGTGCAGACTCCGTTGTTCCCTACTTATGGGGAGTTTGCACGCACAGCAAGGATGGGGTTTGCTGATGAAAAAGATGATCCAGTAGTTGATTCATCAGTTGAAGAAGTATGTGGTGGAGTTGTTGATGATGCATTATATGACAACCGTCGTTTTCGTCAAAGGGCATATGAAGCTAGGTTTTCAAACAGAGTTGTACAAGCTGGTGGTGAAGAAGCTAATATCTTGGAGAAAGGTGATGAAGCAGAGACCTCAAAGAGGAAGACACCTGTGAAAGAGAGGCAAAGCTGCTGGAAAGAAACAGGATGGGAAGTCCTTTGAAACTGCTTTTCAAGTTTTCCCTGAGGTAGAAAACAAAGATGTTGTAGAGCCCTCAAAGAAGAGGAAATCTGAGAGTGGAGGGATGGCTGGTAAAAAGAAAAAGAAGGTGGCATCCAGCGATACTGCTGAGGGATTGGTGTATGTGAGGAGGGGTCGTTCTGCAGCTAGGGAATGTGGTAGAGTTGTTCCTTATGAGAATGTGAAGATAGTTAATGCTGACACAGATATGCATGGGGAGGGTGATGTGGTTGCTTTACCTTCCAAGAGAGGTCGGTTGGTTACTAATTTATGTGATTTATTAGATGATGATACCCCACTGAAATTTGTCTTTCAGCGGAGGTATAAGATGAACAAAGCTGGGTTAGGTAGTGGGAGGCCGTTGTGTGATAGTACTGCTGACATGTCTTCTGTTCTTCCTTCAGTTTCTCTTGGTGATAATCAGAGTACTCATGGAGTGGAGAACGAAGAAATTCATGCTGCATGCTTTAAATATGGTGGTGAAGGCAGCGATGGCGATGACAAGGTTGATGATTTTACTGCTGACACCCATTCTTGTGGATCTGATGAGTTGGCTGCTCCTCCTACTGCTGGGCTTTCTGTTTTGGCGGAGGTTGCAGATGTGGTTGGTTGTGCTGACAAGGTTGAAGGAGCTGAGACATCTTCTGGTGATAGGCGGGGAGAGGGTCAAACATCTAATGTTGGTACTGAAGGTGTATCTCCCCAAATGGAGGCCAAAAATGATTCAACGGGGGAGTTGCCTCCAAAAACACATGGTGATGGTTTTGCTTCTTCTACCCCATCTTATCCTGATTGGGTGAAGGAGATTTTTAAGAGGATTGAGAAGCTTGAAGATGTACCTCAGCGTATGGATGTGTTGGCTGCGAGGGTTGATGCTCTTGAATCAAAGATTGCGGAGATGGCTGGGATGCTTGGAGTTGTTGGTGAGATGGCAATGAGGTATGATGAGCTTAAGGTTAGGGTTGCTAATTATGAAGCTATGTTTGCCAGGTCACAGGTAAATCCTGGGAATGCTGATGATAAGCATATAGGTGGTAAGCCCCAGGGCACTCCTGTGAAGGTTGTTGATGAAGATGTCAGCACAAAAATTGCCAATGATGTTGTAGCTGATCTTCAGAAGTGTTTCTCTGCTGATGAGGAAATGGTGAAATCATCACCCCCTTCTGTCAATGTTGAGAACGTGTCCTTGCCCTCAATAAGATCAGAGGGCCCAACTTTGGATAAGGATATTCTGTCTACCGAAATCCCTCCTGTGTTCCCAACTGTTGTCGCTGACACTGAGGTTGAGGATGTTGGTGCAGATGTGAAAGGTTTGAAGGCTTTGAAAGGTGATATTTCATTAACTAAGAATGAAGTTGATGATGCCAAAAGGAGTGCAGATGAGTTTGGAATTCCATCAACTTCTGTTGAAGTTGCTCGATCTGCCAAGTGTGAGGTTGAAGGTGGTGATGCTGAAGTCGGTGCAGTTGGAGGGCACTCATCGTTGGAAAAGTTTATATCTCTGTCTAATGATGATTATGACACGGTTGCAGGTGTTGATTGGGATTCGGTAGCCAAGGATACTGAAATTATAAATGAAGTTGAAAAATTAAAGGCTTCGAATCTTATCCCGTCAACCAGTACATTCTTGTATGGCCCAGCTGAGATTGAAAAGAAGGTGAGGATCTTAAAGCACGTCCCTAACAAGTCATTGATCAGCTTTGAAGATCATGAATTTATGTATGGACTTGTAAAGAAGCAAAGGTATGCTTTATTTTTTTCTTCAATCTTTTTTTTATGGAATGTTGTCATTGTATTAGTTACAGCACCTCATTCTTTATATATTTATATTCATCTTGTGTAATTTTGGTTAGGAATTTTTCTGTTGCTAGTCCAATATCAAGGTGGGACAAAAAGTTTTTCCAGCACATCATATCAAATAATATGTGGCTTGATTGTCAGGTAATATCTGCTTGTTTTTGAAATATATATATATGTGTGTGGATTGGATTCTATTGTGTTTGTTGATTGTTGACATCTTTTTTTTTTACTATGTTGTGTAGCATCTAGAAGCAGGTTTGATTCACTTTAGGAGGCGCATTTCTGAAGACCCTGTGAAATATCGAGAGGTTCTTGTTCTTAATTGGCTATTTTACTTAAAGTACCTGCCTGATTATGCTGCAAATTATGGGGAAGATTTGTCTCTTGAAGTCAACACTGAGGAGTATTTTGTTGGTATGTGCCCTGCTGAGTATGGGAAGCCATGGGACTCTGTAAAGAAAATCTACACAATATTCAATGTTATAAACAAGCATTGGGTGGCGTTGGAGATTATGCTTGAGGAGAGGGTAATCAACGTGTACGATTGCAATGTGACTGCTGTTAAGGCTGGTGTACTTGAAGAACAATTGCAACCGTTTGCTATTTGGTTCCCAATTCATTTGGCAAAGGCTGGGCTCTATCAAAACTTTGCTTCCTCTCCTTTCCAGCTAAATATGGTTGATGATTTAATGCATGATTCTACTGGGTATGTATTTTATATCTTGTATTGTTTGTCGTTTAGCCTAAGATACTTGTTATTTATGTGCTCACATTACATGTGGTCTTTTTGTGTTTGCAGGGCTTCATGCGGCGTCTTTACATTAAAAGCAATTGAAGCATTTGTCTTTGGGGGAGATGTGAAACGATTCAACAACGAGAAGCTCTTTCGATATAGAGAACTCATGTGCTCAGA
This sequence comes from Persicaria maculosa, assembly GCA_963922045.1. NCBI lineage: Eukaryota > Viridiplantae > Streptophyta > Magnoliopsida > Caryophyllales > Polygonaceae > Persicaria > Persicaria maculosa. Next base: position 47,148,306 of record OY998264.1, on the reverse strand, counting down.
TCTGATCAAGGAGACCTGGAGTTTTAGGTTTTAAAACAATTGTTTAGATATGTAGTTGGTGCATACATGGGGTATTTTGGGTGTAATATGACAACCTATGTGCTCAAATTGTTAATTTGGTGGACATGTATGTATATTTGTAGGAAATGGATTTTATGGGATATTTTTTGGATGCCCTGTTTTTTGGGTTTGACTTTGAATCTGTAATGATTGTACATTTTAAGTTTTATTAATGTTTATTAAGTTATCTATTTCTGCAATGACAATGTTTTATTTGAATTTGTATTAATAATGTGGGGGGCATGGGTACATATTTACCATGCTATAACAAAAGTGGTGACACCAGTCTGGTGTTTTCTGATATTGAAGTTTATGTGGTGACACTAGGTGTTTGAGGCCCAAAGTAGTGCTGACACTGTTAGCAGTTACAAATAGTGGTGACAACAGTCTTGTTTTTTCTGATATTGAAGTTTATGTGGTGACACTAGGTGTTTGAGGTCCAAAGTAGTGCTGACACTGATATTAGTTACAAGTAGTGGTGACACCAGTCTTGCATTTTTTATTTTGAAGTGTATGTGGTAACACTAGGTGGTTGAGGCCCAAAGCAAGGCTGACAATGATATTAGTTACAAGTAGTGGTGACACTACCCTTGTTTTTTCTGATATTGAAGTGTATGGGGTGACATTTTCTGTTATTGAAGTTTATGTGCTGACAGTAGATGGTTACAGTACTTAGAAATAGTGGTGACACCAGTCTGGTGTTTTCTGATATTGAAGTTTATGTGGTGACACTAGGTGTTTGAGGCCCAAAGTAGTGTTGACAGTGTTATTAGTTACAAATAGTGGTGACACCAGTCTGCTGTTTTCTGATATTGAAGTTTATGTGGTGACACTAGGTGTTTGAGGTCCAAAGTAGTGCTGACACTGATATTAGTTATAAGTAGTGGTGACACCAGTCTTGCATTTTTTTATTTTGAAGTGTATGTGGTAACATTAGGTGGTTGAGGCCCAAAGCAAGGCTAACAATGATATTAGTTATAAGTAGTGGTGAAACTACCCTTGTTTTTTCTGATATTGAAGTGTTTGGGGTGACATTTTCTGTTATTGAAGTTTATGTGGTGACAGTAGATGGGTAAGGCCCAAAGCAGTGCTGACACTGATATTAGTTACAAGTATTGGTGACAGTAGGCTTGTATTTTTTTTGATTTTGTAGTGTATGTGGTTGCACGAGGTGGTAAGGCCCAAAGTCTTGTGTGACACTGTTGGTTAGAGTAGTTAGAAGTATTGGTGACACTAGCCTTGTGTGTTCTTTGTTATTTAAGTTTATATGGTGACAGTAGGTGGTTAAGGCCCAAAGTAGTGCTGACATGAGGTGGTTAATGTCCAACAGTGATAACTGTAGGCCCAAAGTAGTGCTGACACGAGGGGGTTAATGTCTAACACTTATAACTGTAACTCAAATAACTGTAATCCATTTACAGTTTATATTTTTACAGGTTTTACAGTTTTTTACAGGTACTCTGAAATGAAGTGGCCCAAATAACTGTCATAAGGAAGAAAACTGTATAATTATTGGCTATGTATATCCAGAAATAATTCTTTGGTGTCCATTGGTGTCTACAAACTGATTTTAACAGAAATCAGAATACCAGAACTTGTATTCTTACTGCTTAACCATCCCCCTCCAAAAAGATGAATTATGGCAACACTGTTGAGTTTTGCACAAGATTCCACCAAATGATGGACGATCTGGATGGTGTTGTTTACCGTGGGTATCACATGACTCTCGTTGATGAGGCATGTGAGACTAACAAAGAGGCTCGCAGGGTTGAGTTGGTGGAAGCCGTTGTGTTTCATTATACATTATATGAGGAATTACAAAGATCAATAATAGCAAACGAACATCATATTCGCAGAGCAACCAAAGATGAAGATGTTGAAGCACTATCAAAGGTGATATATGAAGTTTTATCCTTACTTTTTTTTCCCTCTCTAGTGTTAACTCTTATATTTTATGTTTTATCTAGGGGGAACGAGAACTTGGTGAACAAAGGCAGATGTTGGAAGAGGCGAAGGACAACCTTATGCAGTGCGTTAAAGAAGTTTTAGATGCAGAAATGGAAAAGAGGAGGAAGATTGATGAATTTTTAGGCCTGTAGTTCTTGTATATTAATAAGTGATAATATTGGAACTTATTTATATATTTTAGTTTCTATGTGTGTTCATAATGAAGATATGATGTAACTTATTAATATCATATTAATTATATGGATATTTTGTAATTTCGCACCTCGTATTTGATATTATAAAGTGTTATTGAAGTTTTAAGTCTTCATTGGTTGATACTGCGGACACATAGAGTAATTTGGGAATTGTTTTGGCAAAAGTAGTGCTGACACTGTTTAACTAAGGTTTTATGTTATTGTGAATTTGCTCAACATCATCTTAGTTTTGCTCAACAGTAGTTTATATTTGCACAACAAACGAGATTTGTGAAATTTCGCCCAAAATAATCCTATTTACTTTAATATAATTTTATTCTTTCTCAATAGATAATTGCACAACATGGTATTATTTTTTTATAGTATCTTCTTTTCCTAATATCTAAGATATATTCTTTTCCTAGTAGTGTTTTTGTATAGTATTGATGACAGAATTGCGCTGACAGACTTATTTTGAGTGCTTTACCCTCTTCTTGAACTCTCCTATTGAAATCTTTCTCTTGCAAAGTATTGTCAATAGTTAGGAATGGATATCATCAAATCAACTATATTAATAAAATACACCAGTTATAAACAGAAATCAAATATTTTACTACCGGTGACAGAATTGTGTTGACATAGAGAAAAGAATACAGAACTGGTCAGATGCAGTTATAGTTGTATGAAATTGACAAATACAATCCAGGTTAAAATCATAGGGAAAACAACTGTCTTAATGCTCATGAAACAACTTTTCAGAAGCAGAGTACACAACTGTCTACCCCCCAATACATTTGACTGTTTGCAACAAAAACATGATATTGTGTTGTAGCTGTTCAACCAAGGTTTATTTTTTGGGCTTGAATCCCCTTTGAAGTCATTCTTGAATGGGATTTTGCTGCCTTCATAACTTCTTTGTTCACTTCATTCAGCTTTGAGCACACAATATCTGTTAGGTACTTCACCCGTAGTTTTGAGATATTCTTGAAATTGCCCTTTTCAAATCCACACTTGTAGTCTCGCTTTGATCCAAAGAAAGTCTCCATGTGATGCATGAGGCATACCCCAGAATGCTGAACTTTCTCTTAACCAGCCCACGCGATGGGGACAATTGATGTTGGTGCAGTCGACACTATTTCTGCCTTTGCTTCAAGCCTCTTCTCTGTTAGAAACGCAATCAGCATATTGATGTGCGCGCAAATTGCCATATTTTCTATGCACATATGAATCCATTTTGCATGCACATTAATGGAAAAACATGGGAATAGTGTAGTTTATACTTAAAATGTCAAATATATGGGTTTGCACGAGTTTCCATGTGATTTCGCAGAAAACAGGATGAAAATGGATGAATTCGGAAGAGCGGAAAAAGAACTCGAAGTCTTCTGAAGAGGTCGAAATCGACTGAAGACCTCGACATCGAGTACATCAGAGACATAGGAATCGAGCAGAAAAGGAAACGGAGCATATCGACACAGAAGAGGTCGATATCGACGTCTGGGGGTCGATATCGATGCTTCCAGATCGACCAAATTGATAGAAGTCGAGTGCCAATTCGAGTAGGAGAAGGAGAAGCTCGAGATAAGATTTTGGAGGGGTCGATATCGAGGTCCAAGGGTCGATATCGACCATGCCAGCAGAGGAATTCGACTCCAATTTTGATAGAATTATATCCAATGCTTGCAATATCTATCCAAAGGTCGAGATTTCCTATCATCAACACCAGATCTATCATGAGGAGGCTGATTTCACCATTTAGTTTTAGCTTTTACTTTGTTTTAATTTATCCTAGAGAATAAAGATAAGGTTTCGAGTCCTTATCGACATCTATAAATAGAGGCCAATAGGGCTGAGTTTAGATATTCAATTTCGTATCCAATTTTCGCAGAGAATTTCAGTTGCAATAGAGAATAGAGAGAGAGAGAGGAGGCCGAGTGGAGATGTAAAGCGAGAGTGGAGTAGCTTGTTCGGTTGTACTTTCTTTCGGAGTTTTAAATCAAAGTAGCTTTCTTTCAATAACAATGATAATGATGTGCATGATGAGGAGCGAGTAGTCAACCCACTTCTAGGGTCGGGGTGAGCCCGACGATAGCAATGTGAGGTAAGTGCATCAAAGGTATGACTTTTATGCGATTCCGTCTTCTACCCCATGCATGATCCTTTGCGAAAGTTAGGGAGATTCATTATTTGCATTATTGAAGCGAAAGCCACTCATATTGCGAACTTGAATTACTCATGAATTGGATAGTAACTCTTAGGAATTATGCGAGAGCCTCTAATCACCTAAGTGTTGATAACAAAAGTTATTTGACAGAAAGACATTAAAGTTCATATCTTTAGCATGAAACTTGCATTGTTATCGTTGTGGCATGAAACCCCGACTTTGGAAGCCTTTTAATTAATTAAATTCTTCATAAAAGTCTTAGTTTTGTTTCTGTTCATCTTCCTTCTCCATTCTATTTTCTTCGGATCCTTTTCCGACAAATTGGTTACAAAAACAATTTATGTGACAAGCATCGAATTCGACCATAAGGGTCGATATCGAGGTCTAACATCGATATCGAGGTCTCTGCTCGACGTCGACTTGCTGTTTTGTCTTCTGCAGGAACTGTGCTAGGAAATCGACCAGAACTGAGGTCGATATCGACTTGTATACTCGATATCGAGTGTCTGCTGAGGTCGAAAGCCTTGATCGTGAGTACAACAAAGGAAGCACTGACATACCTCCTCGTGGATTCGATCCTGAATTACCCTACTACTACAAGGGAGGGGATTCTTGTATTATTTGTTAGGGACAGGGAGATAGTCTAGTTGTGCTTTATTTTATTCTCCTATTACATACACTCCCCGCCCCTCCAGCGAACACATATCTCCCTGCATTGATTGAATTATAAAGCATTTAATGTTAATTGGGAACTGAGGTGATATTAGATTGAAGTTAATACAACTCAATAAGATATTATGTATCATTAATAAAACTTACCAAACATTCAAAGGGGGATGCAAAGGTGCAAGTTTCAGCAGGGCAAGTTGGGTTGATATCAATGATTTGGGTGACTTTGTTTTTCGAGTTGAAGACAACCATGATGTAGACCTCTTCTTGTTGAACTCCAAAAACAAACTAATGAACATAATATTAAACAGATAGAAATTAGGGATTGAGTTTGTTAACTTTGATATCAAAATCAGTATTTAGAGAACTTTTCATTCTTGTGGTTGTGAAGGGAGTACCATGTCTATATCTTTCAAAGAAATGTGTGGTGACAATGACAAAGCAGTATCAAGGTGGAGGTTAAACCTCTGAAACTGTTCATCACAAGCTCCTGATGACACACTCTCCACATTAAACTGGATAAAAAAAAGAATTAGTAAAAAAACAGACCCATTGTAATAATGACAAAGAATGGAGTGTAATTGAAAGATGAATAAGTAAAAATATTACAGATTTGTTGATATTGATAAATAGTCTTGCTGGTGACTGAGCACTTTTATATTGTTCCTTGTCGTTGAGGACTGCTGTCCATGCATCAATAATGACACTAGACAGTTGGGTTTCATCTTCAAGTGTACCCATGTCTCTTCTAACCACCTCAATAGACTTGTGTTTAAATAAGACTTCACTGCAAATGCAAAACATTATGAAGATGTATTAAATAAAAAATATCTTTTACTTGTAACTGAACATACATTAAGTAAATTAAGATTAAAATGAACTTTACGTGCTATAAGTTGTTGTCATTGCTAAATAGGCTGGAACAGTCCGCTCAATTTCAGAGATAGGATCGTTAATATCTACAACACGGGAGTAATAGGGGCTTCTCAAAGATGCAGACGGTTTATATGCTCTCTTTGCAGCTTCTTCTCTCTTTGTGTCATGAAGTTGTTGTGGTGCATTCGCAGGAGCTGCGTTGACACGTGGTGACCTCCGGGGGGGGGGGGCAATGGAGCAGGGGACTTGGATTTTCTTTTATCCCCCAATGGCTTCTCTGGTGGAATATCAGTTTGGAATTGAGTGGGGAGGGGATTGGGAGGGGTGCATAATGTGTCTGCAGTTTTAGCTTGAACATCCTGTTGTATTGGAGGATGACCATGGCTGAATGCAGGAGCTTGTTGTGCGTCATTACCATCATTTGTTGCATCTGCAACGTTCTGTGGTATCCCTTTATCTTCCCCCAAAACAGGATCATTTACAAATATATCAAAGGAAAATTGCCCATCTCCTTTGATATTTGATTTCAATTTTTGCTTATTCTGATACGCAACCTCAATCTGAGTAAGGCAATCTATAAGAGCAGGGTCTGACCAGAATGGGTGTTGGAGTTGTTAAAAATTGTGTTTGGAGAGTCGTTCATATATGACCTGTCATCAGCATCTGTAGCAGGCGCAGGGGTCACATCTCCCATCCCTAGGATCTGGTTGGCTCCATGCAGAAGTGAAGTCACCTTGTCATCATTTTGTAGTTCAGGCGGTATATTTGTAGACCACTCCACAAATTCAGAAATAGCAGATGCAAGCACAGAAGTCTTTGGAGCAAAAGTCTGTATCCAATTCTAGAAGACAAGAGCACATGATAAAATAAGATTAAAAAAACATCAGTAAATAAGAAAACATGATAAACTGCACAATTTTAGATTGAATTGGTTAAAAAAATTCATATAGACCTGAAGTGGAGGTGGTTGCTTTTCTGGACCAGCGGGGTGTTCGGTGCATTCTTCATTGTATGTAGTAGATTGGGGACAAGCTGTAGGAGGTATGTCTTGAGGGGGAGGAACGATTTGGCGAGGTTGGATTGAGCCACGGCCAAAGCCTCCACTATTAATGTCATCAATTTCTCTTTGGCGTAAAAGTTTGGAATTAATGCCAAAAAACACTGGCAAAGAACGAGGTATTTGTCTAAGCGCTGTGCTTGTGAACAGTTTCACCCTATCCATATACAGCAACTGACACATCAATGGGATAAACATATATCAGTATAATGATGCAAGAGGGGAGTGCTGACATGAATAATATTGTATATATGAAATTAAAAATAGGCACTGGTGACATGGGTACTACAGACATGGTAAAGAAATTAAGCGGGGGGGGAGTGGTGACATAAATAATATTGTAGATATGAAAGTAAAAATAGGCACTGGTGACATGGGTACTACAGACATGGTAAATAACTTAATTTAACATCAAAGAGAAAGATGATGGAGCGGGGAGTGCTGACATGAATAATATTGTAGATACTAAAGTAAAAATAGACACTGGTGACATGGGTACTACAGACATTGTAAAGAAATTAATTTAACATCACAGGAAAGATGATGGAGTGGGGGAGTGCTGACATGAATAATATTGTATATATGAAACTTAAAATAGGCACTAGTGACATGGGTACTACAGTCATGGTAAAGAAATTAATTTAACAACAGAGGAAAGATGATGGGGGGGAGTGCTGACATGAATAATATTGTAGATATGAAAGTTAAAATAGGCACTGGTGACATGGGTACTACAGTCATGTTAAATAAATTAATTTAACATCAGAGGAAAGGTTTGAAAAACTACTTACAACCAAGAACAATATAGGCCCTCTGAAGTGTCCATCCTTGTTCTTTTCCCAACTTTTTTTCGCATCAACCAAACTTTCTAACACAAGACCACACCAATTTAGCTCTTTCATGTCACCCAATTCCGGAATAACTCTTACTAAACTATGGTTTGCATGTCCATTTCCTAAAGTATCAATCAAGTAAGAGTCTAATACAAAATAAAGTTCACGAGGAATTGGTCACCACAATCAGTTTCAGCTATCAATTTATCCATAACCATAGCTGATGTTATATTATCCTTAACCTCAAATGTGTTTCTCCAATCTTTCACAAGGTTGAAATTCTCTTTCGCTGTTTTTCTTGCTACTAAAACCTTTCCCATAGGCAATCCCAATGTGATATGAACATCAATCTCAGTAATTTCAAGTTCTCCTCCATTAGCCATAACCAAACAACACTTGTTAGGGTCAAACTGATCCACTAACCAATATGAAAGATATTGTGGAAGGGAAACAATGTTCAAGTCGAACAAACATCCAAACCCAATATCTCTAATGAATTTTTTTGCTTGTCATTCATTTTCTGCAATGATGACACAAGCAGGCGGGGGCTTGAACGTGTTTTCAAAGAGTGGAATTGTTTCTGTCTGCTGTCCCTCTCGGTCTTCACAATCATTTGTCTGTTTTCTGAGATAGGTTGGATTTCAGTGCCTTCTGTTTGCTCATCAGATGTGATGTTATGCACAGTTGGGTTCACTGGTTGACCAAGCGTTACATTAGGCGAATCGTCTTGTAAAACTGTAATTTCAAGGGCTTCTAAACCAACAGTGCTAGTAGGAACAGCAGTCTCATGGGGGACCTCTTTTTTACTGTTTTTCCGAACAAGCGGTTGTGAATCTTTAGATTCAAGTGACAGGGAACCGACCCTTGTTTCACATGCTCTATCAGGCTGAGTATCTTCAAACAGTTCATCCTTGAAAGCTGGTGAATCCCTAGATAAATCAATTACTGGAGGTTTAACCCCAGATCTTTTTGATCTCTTCGAAATTTGGTTTTGACTGTCTAGAGTTGGTGAGTCACTCAATCTCTGTGGGCGTTTACCTATGTAATGAACACTGAAAATCAACTTCTACAAATAATGCATGTAATGACATTGTAAAAGAAGGGAGTTTATTTCATATAAATTTGAAAATTGAACGCTAAATCCATCACATTAACTACACATTATAATGCCGAAGTCCTTAAATTAGCAAAGGCAGCTCGTGGAAGGTCGAATAACTTGAATAACTCCCATTTCCTACTTTTCGTGGGAGCTAAACCCTAAACCGTAATCATTCTAATTTAAACTGTAATAAACGGAGAATAGGAAATCAAACCTTTCCGCTCTAAAGACATGGTGATGTATATGGTAGAGCAATAGAGAGGGGATTTCCGATCTTGTCTCAATGAGCGTATAATCAAACGTGAAGCAAACTTGCAGAGCAAGAGAGAGGAGATTTCGGGGGAGGATGAAAGAAATGACGATGACCGACTGTGTGTTGTAGAATGTGTTTTAATACCTTATTTATTGCTTTTTCTAATTTTTCACGGAAAACAATTTTTGTTTTTTTTTTCTTTTCTTTTTTGTAAAAAATACGGTAAGTGGTTAATACTTTATTTATTCCTTATTTTTTAGCTTCTATTTGCACACCACTTTATTTTTCCACAATATGATCCTTTATTTTGGGAATTCTAATGTCATGTTGCGAATTTTGTGCCCATAGAATAAAATTGCACAACATGGGGGGGGGGGGGGGGGGATTAGTGTAAATTTGCTCAACATGCTCTTATTTTTGCTCAACACTAGTTTATTTTTGCACAACTATCAAGACTTTGTGAAATTGTGGTCAATATGATCTTATTTTTCTCAATATGTTCTCTTAGTTTCTCTATAAATAATTGCACAACACGGTCTTATTTTTGCTCAACAATAGACTATAATTGCACAACATGAGTGTTTGTTGGAATTTTGCTCAACATGCTCTTATTTTTGCTCAAGATGGTCATATTTTTGCTCATCAATAGCCTATAATTGCAAAACATGGGCGTTTGTTGGAAAGTTGGTCAACATGCTCTTATTTTTGCTCAACACGGTCTTATTTTTGCTCATCAATAGCCTATAATTCCACAACATGGGCATTTGGTGGAATTTTGCTCAACTTGCTCTTATTTTTGCTCAACAATAGTTTATATTTGCAATACTATCAAGACTTTGTGAATTATGCTCAACATGATGTTATTTTTTCTCAATATGTTCTCATAGTTTCTCTATAGATAATTGCACAACACGGTCTTATTTTTGCTCAATAATAGACTATAATTCCACAACATGGCGTTTGGTGGAAATTTGCTCAACATGCTCTTATTTTTGCTCAATAATAGTTTATATTTACACAACTATATAAGACTTTGTGAAATAAGGCTCAACATGATCTTATTTTTTCTCAATATGTTTTCATAGTTTCTCTATAAATAATTTCACAAAACGGTCTTATTTTTGCTCAACAATAGACTATAATTGCACAACATGGGCGTTTATTGGAAATTTGCTCAACATGCTCTTATTTTTGCTCAACATGGTGTTATTTTTGCTCATCAATAGACTATAATTGCACAACATGGGCGTTTGTTGGAAATTTGCTCAACATACTCTTATTTTTGCTCAACATGGTGTTATTTTTGCTCATCAATAGACTATAATTGCACAACATGGGCGTTTGTTGGAAATTTGGTCAACATGCTCTTATTTTTGCTCAACACAGTCTTATTTTTGCTCATCAATAGCCTATAATTGCACAACATGGGGCATTTTGTGGAAATTTCCTCAACATGCTCTTATTTTTGCTCAACATGATGTTATTTTTGCTCGACAATAGTTTATATTTGCACAATTATCAAGACTTTGTGAAATTGTTAAGCAAAAATAAGAGCATGTTGGCTCTCTTCATAAAATTCTGAACAATGCTAATGGGCTTATTTTAAAATTGATGAATGGAAGGGTTCGGCCCAATGTTAACTCTTACCCACATTTTCAACCCAAAGCAATCATATCCAGTGTCCTTTCAGCTCCCTCCAACATCTTCTCCATTACCCCCGTTTGGTGTTTATAAGAGACGATCACTTTCTTGTCTGTAGCGGTTACCGAGTACCCTTCAATCTCTGAAAATCCAAGTGATCGGTTAGTCATTGATTGCTTTTCTATCAGTGTAATGTTTAATTTTTGTTTCAGTTGCTATTATTAAGTGATTGCATCCTATATTAATGTCTATTTATTTTTTCTTTGTAGTTCTTCTCTTCTTCAATGGCTTTTCCACCGGTTACTCAACAAGGTTATCATCACATTGTTGGTGATTTTGTAGTTGAACTGTTAGCAAGTGAGTCGTCTGTGTATGGGCCGAGTGAAATGTTGGTGTCAATCCACTCCATGAACCTTCCTCTAATACTTCATCAAGTATACGTTTGGAATGGTTTGCCAATGAGCTTACAGCGCTGCAATGAAATCTTACGTGACGCGGGAATCCCGGCTGTTGTTCGAAATCAGGTAGCAAATCGAATCTTAAGGGATTTTACAAGTACTTGGTTTCCTCAAGATGCTGACTTGATCGAATATGGTCTCTGCCCTAACATCACCTTCAATTTGTACTACACTTCCAACTATTCATCAGATTCGAGCTCTGACTCCGACATGGAGGTCGACTACCCACATCATCCAGCCACTACAGCAGCTATTGAAGCCCTACGAGAGTTATATCATCTTGAGCTCGATGGGCAGGCATGTTCAATATGTCTTGACCCGATGTTGGATTCGATGCCTGTCCTTGGCATGCCATGCTCACATTTCTTCCACCCACATTGTCTCCGAGATTGGCTTAGGGTTGAAGGCTCTTGTCCGCTTTGTCGATTTGCATTGTAAACTTACTTTTTGTGTAGTATTGTCATGTTAGCAAAAGACAATGTAGTTTAACTTTTTGGGGGACTTGGTGTAAGCAAACTTGTATTCCCTGTTCTGTGGACTTGGTTTAAGCAAATGTATAATATGAATGGAATTTGGTTTTGATCGTATTTGTTTACGATTTTCACTCAATCATATTTGTTTTGCTGGTAATTGAAATAAATTTGTATTCCCTTTTTTCTGGTAGTTGAAATAAAAAATGCTTTATTCCTCTGCATTCTTCTAAAATAACTAATGTCGAATGATAGCAATGAAACTAAATCTACATCTCTCTATACATCTGATCTATGTATTTCCTATTGTTTATGTGATTACCGTGGAGAAAGGGCCATAAATTTGCTATTCTTGACAGTTGATAAATTGTCACAAATTGACAAGGAGAAGCAGTTCTCCTGGCTTTGCATTCAGGTTGGATGAAAAGGCCAACCTGATGCAGAACAATTTAGATGTTTTAAGGTCAAGGTATTCACTCATGCAGATTTCTTACAGAAAAGTGACAAAATTCAGAGTTTGTAACAGCCAATATTTTGACAGAAAACCAACCAGATGCAGGTTTTTTAGGATGTGGTCACAATGCAACAAATATACTTGCTAGATATGTTTATTCATACTTTGAAGAAGATTGCAGAATTTTTTAGAAGAATGTAGATTTCTGCCAGCAAAGTGAGAAAATGCAGATTGTTTAACATCACCTATTTTGACAGAAAAGTAACTAGGTGCATATTTTTTAGTTACAAGTAGTGGTGACACTACCCATGTTTTTTCTGATATTGAAGTGTATGGGGTTACATTTTCTGTTATTGAAGTTTATGTGGTGACAGTAGATGGTTACAATAATTAGAAATAGTGGTGACACCAGTTTGGTGTTTTTTGATATTGAAGTTTATGTGGTGACACTAGGTGTTTGAGGCCCAAAGTAGTGCTGCCACTGTTATTAGTTACAAATAGTGGTGACACCAGTCTGGTGTTTTGTGATATTGAAGGTTATGTGGTAACACTAGGTGTTTGAGGTCCAAAGTAGTGTTGACATTGATATTAGTTACAAGTAGTGGTGACACCAGTCTTGCATTTTTCTATTTTGAAGTGTATGTGGTAACACTAGGTGGTTGAGGCCCAAAGCAAGGCTGACAATGATATTAGTTACAAGTAGTGGTGACACTACCCTTATTTTTTCTGATATTGAAGTGTATGGGGTGATATTTTCTGTTATATGAAGTTTATGTGGTGACAGTAGATGATTACAGTACTTAGAAATAGTGGTGACACCAGTCTGGTGTTTTCTGATATTGAAGTTTATGTGGTGACACTAGGTGTTTGAGGCCCAAAGTAGTGCTGACACTGTTATTAGTTACAAATAGTGGTGACACCAGTCTGCTGTTTTCTGATATTGAAGTTTATGTGGTGACACTAGGTGTTTGAGGTCCAAAGTAGTGCTGACACTGATATTAGTTACAAGTAGTGGTGACACCAGTCCAAAGTAGTGCTGACACAGATTTTTTTTGGAAGAATGCATATTTTTTAAAGCAAAGTGGCAAAATTGCACAACATGGGCGTTTGTTGGAAATTTGGTCAACATGCTCTTATTTTTGCTCAACACAGTCTTATTTTTGCTCATCAATAGCCTATAATTGCACAACATGGGGCATTTTGTGGAAATTTTCTCAACATGCTCTTATTTTTGCTCAACATGCTGTTATTTTTGCTCGACAATAGTTTATATTTGCACAATTATCAAGACGTTGTGAAATTGTGTTCAATTTGATCTTATTTTTTCTCAGTGTGTTCTCATAGTTTGTCTATAGATAATTGCACAACATGGTCTTATTTTTGCTCAACAATAGAGTATAATTGCACAACGTCGGCGTTTGTTTAAAATTTGCTCAAAATGCTATTATTTTTGCTCAACACATTCTTAATTTTGCTCACCAATAGCCTATAATTGCGCAACTTGCTCTTATTTTTGCTCAACAATAGTTATTGTGGGGACACCAGCGTGGTGTTCTTTGTTATTGAAGCTATTGTGGTGGGGACACAAGGTGGTTAAGGCCCAAAGTAGTGCTGAAACTGATATTAGTTATAAGTAGTAGTGACAATAGCCTGGTATTTTTTGATATTCAAGTGTATGTGGTGGAACGAGGTGGTTAATCTAAAATATTATAGAATAATATTTTAGATTATTTCTCAACATTGTATTGTTTTTTAAGTAAACAACAATGATATAAATATGAAATTTGATGAGTACCGATGAAAAAATTGCGCTGACATAGAGAAAAGAATGTACAAACTTGTATTATTACATGATAAAATCTAAAATTTTATTCTATAATGTTGAATTAATGTTTATTTTGGAACATAAATGTCATTCATAATGTCTAAGCTGTATTCTTTTCTAGTAGTAATTTTATATAATATCGATGACAGAAATTGTGCTGACAGCCTTATTTTGAATGCTTTATCCTCCTCTTGAACTCTCTCATTGATAGCTTTCTATTTGAAGGAGGTCTTCCTGCTCTCTTTCTTACTACAGGGGGTAACATTTGATAGATTTTATCGCATCAGGGACGTTCCCTTCATCTTCTTCCAACACTAGATATATTGTTTCTGCATATGCCATACGCCAAGCATCATTGCTATAAAAATTTGCAACAAAATCAGATATATTTGCCTTTACGTGTGTAATGGCTGATAGAGCATGTACACAAGGTATTTTCTCTACATCAAATACCCTGCACGTACATGTCTTCACTGATAGATCAACTATAGCTACAGCTCCTTCGCCTTTGATCTCAAATTGTGATGCATTCATCCTTTCAACTCTGTATAATCCAACTTGCTCTTGTGATTTCCTTATCACCTTAAGGATTTCAGGAGTTATTCTGTCTTAGTTTTCTAGTGCTTTCTCTCTTCTCTCCTGGAACCATGATGTGAGCCTTTTCCTAGCAAACTCCATAAGTGCCACAATAGGATAATCCTTTTTCCCTTTGAAAATGGAGTTCAAGCTCTCTGCATTTTTGGATGTCATCATATTGTATCTATTGCACTTTGCATGTGCTCTGGCCCATTTTTCAAAACGTGCTGACACCAAATATTCTGATAGTTTTGGACAGGTTGCTTCTATTTGTGCGAGCCAGCTGTTGAACTCTTGGATAGTGTAACTCTCTACTGCTTTCTTGAACATTTTTCCCATGTGCTTTTTCTTGAATGTCGCTTTGATGTTTTGTTTCAAGTGTCACATACATATGCAGTGTGTAGCTGTTTTTCTCCATAAGCATGTGGCAAAATGATGGCAAATCTGCATAATTGGATTCTGGTGTCCCCTTGACAATTTCTTTTCCAATTTTTGATGATTTCCATGCTATCCAGTAGGTAATTGTCATCTTTTGTTCTGTTCTCAGCTTATCCATTATCTGTGCTGGTTTGTATCCAGTGTCAACGTTGTTGAATTATATTGAAATTAGAAGAAATAATATATTAAAAAGCAATATTAAATCTAAATACTATTTCTTACAAAATTTACTCACCTTGATTTGATGATGCTTGCAACCACTGATGATGAAGGTTTTTTGCAGTGTTTTGTTCTGATATCCCACGTGCAGGTGTGCATGTCATCGTATACTGTAACCTCATGCCAAGTTTGACCAAAAGTTTTGACATGCACTTTCCATTTGCAGTTAGGATCTACACAATGCACCCTATAATACCTGGGTTCTGATTTTGCCACACGAAAACCAAATATCTCTGTTATTGACAATATTCTCAAAGCATTCTTAACTGCATTCCTGGATTCAAAGGTTTTGCCTATGTATATCAATTTTTCTGAATTCAGATTCATATTAGGCATGGTAGAGCTATCAGCATCCCAATCTTCTAGTGTAGTCTCTCTCCTGTGTGCTGAAGAATATAGGGTGCTCCATATTTCAGCTGCAGAATCTTCATCACTGGGAGTATCACTGTTTCCAGAATACATGTCATCTCAAATATCTTCTAACAACACACCCTTCATCCTGCTGTCACCGATCAATGTCATGCTATTTTCTTCAGTGACAATGTCGGTTATATTTGGATTGCATGTCACCAAATCCAAACTATCAGCTGGGAATGTCTGTTGATCTTCTTTATCAGTATCTGTTTTAATGCTGACACACAACTCAACAACAAATTTAACATCCTCTAGTTTGGATAACTCTAAAAACTCTTTCAAATCAGCATCACATTCAACGTTAAGAGGAGCTCTCAAGACTTTGAAAGGGTGCAAATGATTGAATTCTAATTCAAATGCACTGTCTACATTAAATCTGTTGTGCACTTTTTCACTTAAACCCTGTAGTGTTATTGAGTCATCAAGTATGAACACTTTTGAAGTAGTGTGTCCGACAAAGGTTGGACCTGATTCATCAAATAACCATTTCCCACCATATATAACTGTAATAACGTGGGTTGCCATTGTAATCTGTAGAATATGAATTTAAGAAGATAAATAGATTGCAGTAGTAACAAACACAATCTGATTGAAGTGTTGACACAAGGAACCAAAATTTTCTATTATTCAAATACAGTGCTGACATGGAGCAATCAAAGTGTAATAATGAATGTGGAGTTCATTATATTGTCAAATGCAATATTCGATGCAACAGTGAGGAATGGATATCATTAAATCAACTATATGAATAGGATACACCAGTTATGAACACAATCCTATAAAATTTGCACCTCCGGTGCAAATTTTCTATGATTTAAGTGCAGTGATGACAAGAGGGGAATCAAAGTGTAAGCACATTATTCGAATGTATTTGAACTAGATATAGCAATGCTACATTTAAAGTGCAAGCACATAATTCAAATGAGCATAAAGAAGCATGTATTCAAAAGTAGACTTCAAAATCACATCCAATACATCAAAAATGAAATTTTCTGTAATTTCATTGCAGTTATCATTTGAATTCGAATGTATTTGATAAAGATTTACCAATGTAACATATTATTGATCATAAATAAGCATAAACAAGCACATATTGGATTGGAGACTTGAAAATCACACACATATAGCAAAAAACAATCATAATCAGTAATTGATGCTTCAAAAATCAATCAAAATTTGAATAGAATACACCAGTTATGAACAGAATTCTATGATTCAAATGCAGTGCTCACATGGAGCAATCAAAGTGTAATAATGAATGTGGAGTTCATTATATTGTCAAATGCAATATTGGATGCAACAGTGAAGAATGGATATCATTAAATTAACTATATGAATAGAATACACCAGTTATGAACAGAATCCTACAAAATTTGCACCGGAGGTGCAAATTTTCTATGATTTAAGTGCAGTGATGACAAGAGGGGAATCAAAGTGTGAGCACATTATTCGAATGTATTTGAACTAGATATAGCAATGCTACATTTTAAAGTGCAAGCACATAATTCAAATGAGCATAAAGAAGCATGTATTCAAAAGGAGACTTCAAAATCTCATCCAATACATCAAAAATGAAATTTTCTGTAATTTTATTGGAGTAATCATTGAATTCGAATGTATTTGATACAGATTTACCAATGTAACATATTAACGAGCATAAATAAGCATAAACAAGCACAGATTGGATTGGAGACTTGAAAATCACACACATATAGCAAAAAAACAATCATAATCAAAAATTGATGCTTCAAAAATCAATCAAAATTTGCGCCAAATGCGCAAATTTTGAGACATTCCATAGCAGTAATCACTCGATTCGACTGTATTTCATATAGATATAGCAAAAACGAACATAAACAAGCTCAGATTCGGTTATTTTCAAAATCCTCTTCGATAAATCAAAAACTGAAGGAAATTTGTGCCTTCGGCGCAAATTTTATGTGATTCTAATGAAGAGATTAGTAAATTCGTCAGCATAATTCAAAATCAATTTAGAATCGTGAAAAATCTATGAAAATTTGCGCCTTTGGCGCAAATTTTCAATGAATTCAAGGCCGCTTTTTGATGTAGTTTGTAATCGAATGTTGTACTTACGTGATTCCGTAGAAGAGATGCTCAAATCGGTTGTTTTGATGAGATCGGAGAGATGATCGGCTCCAATTTTGCAAAATCGCCGTCGAGCATGGCGTGAGAGAGAGCGTGCGGAGAGGGAGAGCGCGTAGGAGAGTGAAAGCGCGTGGGAAGGTTTATATTGTGGACATTTTACAAATTTGTCCCAAAAAGTGGATATTTCACAAATTAGTACATATTTTATGGACATTTCGCAAATTGCCCCATAAAAAAATCCAATTCAAAAACCTAAATTAGATTCAGATGCAAATAGAAAATTAGATCGGTCGAAACAATCACCACCACCACATCTAATTCCATTTTCGATTTATCAATCTCAAGGTACGACAGATGCAAATAGAAAATTAGATCGGTCGAAGCAATCACCACCACCATATCTAATTCCATTTTCGATTTAACAATCACCATCTATCTAATTGAAGAGCAAACAAGGGACGACAGAAATCAATCAAATCTATGTAAATTGTAATTCAAAATCAATTGCGATAGAATCGTATTGAAGGAGATCTGGATTTCGAATTAAGTTTCGACCTTTCAAACCCACACTCGAGAACAATCACATAAAATTTGACCTAAACTTCGACCTGAATTTCGTCCTAAAAGTCGATTGTATACATATGAAACAAAAACCTAAAAATCGCCCCTAAAAATCAACAAGGAAGAATCAAAGCCCCAAATTCGATCAACCAAGAACAAGAACTGGAAAATCGACAACAAAAACATACTTACCCATTTCAGATATCGACGGATGCGGTTGAGGATAAAGGAGTGCTCGGAATCGCCTCTCAACCAGCTTCAAATATAACAATGCACAACTAGGCCAACTCCCTGTCCCAAACAAATAATACAAGAATCCCCTCCCTTGTAGTAGTAGGGTAATTCAGGATCGAATCCACGAGGAGGTATGTCAGCGGTTCCCTTGTTATGCTCACGATCAAAGCTTCTGACATCGGCAGACACTCGATATCGAGTAATCTGGTCGATATCGACCTCAGTTCTGGTCGATTTCCTAGCGCAGTTCCTGCAGAAGACAAAAGCAGCAAAGTCGACGTCGAGCAGAGACCTCGATATCAACGTTAGACCTCGATATTGACCCTTTCAATCGATTTCGACGCTTGTCACATAAACTGTTGTCGTAACCAATTTGTCGGAAAAGAGTCCGAAGAAAATAGAATGGGAAAGGAGGATGATCAGAAATAAAACTAAAACTTTTATGTTGATTTCAATTAATTAAAAATCTTCCAAAGTCGGGGTTTCATGCCACAACGATGAAAATGCAAGTTTTATGCTAAAGTTATGAAATTTAATGCATTTCCGTCAAATAACTTTCGTTATCAACACTTAGGTGATTAGAGGCTCTCGCATAATTCCTAAGAGTTACTATCCAATTCATGGGCAATTCAAGTTCACAATATGAGTGGCTTTCGCTTCAATAATGCAAATAATGAATCTCCCTAACTTTCACAAAGGATCATGTATGGGGTAGAAGACGGAATCGCAGAAAAGTCATACCTTTGATGCACTTACCTCACATTGCTATCGTCGGGCTCACCCCGACCATAGAAGTGGGTTGACTACTCACTCCTCATCATGCACATCATCATCATTGTTATTGAAAGAAAGCTACTTTGAATTAAAACTTCGAAAGAAAATACAACCGAACAAGCCACTCCGCTCTCGCTTTACAAACTTCACTCGGCTCTCTCTCTCTAACTCGTTACTACTGTAATTGGAACTGAATTGAATGTCAAATTGGATGTTATTTGATGCCCTAAACTCAGCCCTATTGGCCTCTATTTATAGATGTTGATAAAGACTCGAAACTTTATCTTTATTCTCTAAGATAAAAGTAAAAACTAAATTTCCTATGGTAAATCAACCTCTTCATGATAGATCTGGTGTTGAAGATAAGAAATCTCGACTTTGGATAGACGTGCAAGCTTCGGATAGATTTCTATAAAAAATCTAAGTCGGATTCTTCTGCTGGCATGGTCGATATCGACCTTCGACATCAATATCGACCCCTTCAAAACTTTATCTCGAGCTCTCCTTCTCCTACTCAAACTGGTACTCGATTTTTATCAATTAGCTCGATCTGGGCACTCGATATCGACCTCCAAACGTCGATATCGACCTCTCTGTGTCGACATGCTCTGTTTCATTTCCTGCTCGATTCCTATGTCTCTGATGCACTCGATGTCGAGGTCCCCAGTCGATTTCGACCTCTTCAGAAGACTTCGAGTTCTTTTTCCGCTCTTCCAAATCCGTCCATTTTTATCATGTTTTCTGCGAAATCACATAGAAACTCGTGCAAACCCATATATTTGACATTTAAGCGTAAACTACACTAATCCCATGTTTTCCCATTAATATGCATGCAAAAGACGATAAAATGGACTTTTATGTGCATAGAAAATATGGAAATTTGCGCGCACATCAGTAGCCTAACTCCAGGATCATCCTGAAGGATAATATTACAAAAATCCCTTTGATAGGGGATAGACTGCAAATTACATATGACACATTTTCTAGCTATATAATCTGCTGACTTATTTGATTCTCTATAGACATGACGGATATCTGTTATCGAAAATTCCGATTGTAGCTTGACAATATCTTTGACTTGTCGCATGACTTCCCATCTTGGCTGTTGATGTCGACTGATAGCCTTGACCAAAATTTGGTTATCACTTTCAAGGATGATCTTCGATAAACCTTTCTCATTTGCGTGTTGCAGCCCCAAAAGAATTGCTGAGCCCTCTGTTTGAATGATCGAGCATTCAATGATTTCCTTATGAAAGATATCAATAATCTGACCTTCGGAATCCCAAATGATTCCTCCAATCTGACACTTGCCAGAAAAGGCAATAGAACCATCTACATTAATTTTGTAGATAGTTCTGGGTGGTCTACTCCACTTGGCATTAGCTTGTTTCTTTTTTACTCTCTTTGTTTCTGGATTTTTGCAATCTCCCTGGTCCCAATTGAGCAGGGTTTGTCTGATTCTCTGGATTATTTGAGTTGCACCATTCGGTTTCTTTTGCCTGAAAATTTGTTCATTCCGAATTTCCCAAACGACTTGCCAGATGCAAACTAGATCTTCAAATCTATTATTTGCTCTTCTAATTTATTCTAAATTTTCATGGATAAGACCTGGGTTATTGAGCTCAAGAAAGAACATACCTGTTTGTTGTTCATACTGTGCTATCACTTCTCTAACAAATGTACATCTTGTAAATAGGTGTGTCGCATCTTCCTCTGATTAATCACAGAGAGAGCATTGACTAGGAACCCTATTATCATACCTGTTGAGGCGAGCAGCCGTCGGAAGACCATCTATTTTTATTTTCCAAAGAAAGTTCTTAGCTCTGGGGGGTAGTTTTAGCTTCCATATCCAGGTGTGTGAATCAGGGTCATGACTTGGCGGCACTAAAATGTTTCTAGCTGATTTGTCGGTAAAATTTCCTTCTGGGCCAAGCTTCCAAATCATCTTATCATTGGCCTGACAATTGGGAATTTTAATAGAAAGGATTTTTTGGATTACCTCATGAGGAACATTTGTTTTAGAAGGTCTTCATTGCATAGGTTCCTGTTAGATATAAGAACTTTAACTTTCATTGATGGTTCAAAAGAACCCAAATAGTTTTTTAGATTGATAGATGGAATCCATGGGTCATGCCTGAAGCGTTCGTGGAATTTCACCTATACTTATTACCTCATTATGACGACAAAATGACTTAGAAATACCTGCAAGCCTTGATCGAAAAGGGTTATGATTAGATTATACGTTTAATGATCCAAGCGATGGGGTGTTATGTTCGGCTCGCGAGGATTTGAGTCGTTCTATCGCGGACTCGGATGGAAGTCAGATGATGTTCTTATTCTAGGAACGTTCTTCTTCGATCACAGATTTCGAGAACTCAACTCCGGGGGTTTTAGGTCTGGGGGATTATTAGAGCTCTTCTTTCTTATCTTTTTAATCGGATCCCTGATTTGTGGTTGAAAGGGGGTATTTATAAGAAGGCTTAAGCGAGGAGCTAGCTGGCAACCTCGTGGTTCTGTCTAGGACACGTGTAAGGAATGCCCTCGTGCTTAGGGATGTAGGTAATACACGTGGTGCTGTTTAGAGGTGAGGTACTGGAGCCAGCGAGGTGCTTGCTAGGGTTCTGGAGAACCACGGGGTACTTGGAGGATCCTCCATGGTCGCTACGCGGGCTCATACTAATATTTAGGTCGCGAGGAGGGTTTGGTTGAGATCCGAACGAGTACTTTACCCGCGATAGATCTTATTGTGGGGCCAGATGTCTTTTTGCATTGGGTGGCCTATTTATGACGTTATACTAGTGTTATTTGATAGGTCTATTTTCTATGGTATCGTCATATCTCCTCGTAACCGGATCGCGAGTGATACGTCATTCGCGATTAGGTTTCGATAAATACGATGCTTCCCGTGAAAAGACCAATTTATTGGATGGGCTTTAGTTGGGCCTAAAGTGCATTTCGGCCCATTGGGCAGAGTGGTCCCACAGAGACCTATAAGTGGGGTTTTTTGCCTCAATATTTTCTTATTCAACATTTCTAAACACACAAAGAGGAGAGAGAGAGTCCAAGGGTTTTTTGCGCTTTCAGAGACGAGATCAGAGTTTGGCGGCGGTTCGTTCTTCCGTTTTCCAGGTTTACCGGCGTGCTTCATCCATATTTCTCAAGTGAGTCTTCCTCGGCCTTTCTCCAGATCTTTCCAATTTCTAGGTTTGCGTTTTCCTCTTGAGATTTTTAGGGCAGTCGGAAACACCGCACCCAGTGGTGGAATTACCCTCTTCAGGTGAGGTGTTTGGTGGTTATGGGGTGGGACTGGGGTGTGCCTCGGTGCCTCATTCCCCGCCTCCTCCGCTGCTCTACCGTCTCATCCCCCATCTTCTCCTTTATTCTCTTAGTCATAACTGTTTTTTATGGAGGGGTAGAGGGACATTTAGTAACAGTGGGGTGGTGCTGGGACGGGGTAGTGTTGCTTTCTGGGTTTTTCCAGAAATCTTCCGGCGGTCTTTTTCGATTTTGCCGAAAACCTCCGATGATTAGGGGCGGAAGAAACCTTTTCGTCTCCCCCTCTTGCTTTTTTGAGAGGTGATTTCTCGAGAATCAAGAAACCTTTATGGAGGAGACGAAAAGGCGTCTCTTAACCGTCATCCGGCGGGGGGGGAAGATGTCTTTTCAATGTCCCTTCGGGGGGCGCGTGAGGTGCCAACTTGGGCCCACAAGAGGGCTTTTTTGTGCCAATTTTTGCTTCATCGCGATGTTGAAAAGGTAGTTCCCCCTTGCTGATTTTTTCTTCTTGCTGCGTCTTTTAATTTCCAGGGGGTTTTCTTCTTGTTTTTATAATTAAGATGTCGCAAGAGAGTGATAGCCAGAATCGTAGCGCGAGCTATAGGTATGAAGAGGTTAGTTCTTCGCGAATCAGATCCCGGGCAGATGTCGACTCGGATTCTTCAGTGAGTCCAGCTCCTCTCCCACCGAGTAAAAAACCTCACGATGAGAAAAGAGAGAAAGTGAAAATTGGGGCCGGTTCAATTGCGAAGAAACGAAAGATGGAAGGAACCATCAAACGTCCTTTGAAGAGGGATAACCCTGAGTACTGCCATACCTCGGAGTCCATAAATGATTTGGGAAAAGGCGAGTCGTCTCGCGTACCCAAAGAGACTAAAAGATCAGTCCGAGTGGTCCCAAGTGACTTTGCCCTGCCTCCTTACAACCGGTCAGAGGTAGATAACTGCAGTTTCTGTGAAAGTTATGCTTTTGTGGTGCCTCCTCCCCTCCCCGCAATATATTCGGAACGCGTAGCTCCTACCATAGCCAAGACGCTGGGTGAAGAGTCGATGCTAAATGTCAAGCATCTGGAGGAGGTGGCGAGGCTTTACCCATAGCCGACTGGGGTAGAGATAGGTCTGGCTACCGAGAATGAGGGATGTTTGAATGAATACAAAGACCATGTTGTTGTCCACTTGGGCAGTTTGCTCCAGGGGTTCCGCCTTCCTCTCCCCCCACTTTATTCAGATTTTTTAGCATGCATAAACCAATGCCCGGCCCAGCTTGCCTTTAACGTATGGATGTACCTGGCGGTATACATCATGCGTTGTGCCACCATTAATCAAACGCCATCATTGGACCATCTTTTCTCTGTTCTTTCTTTGAGATGTAATGAGGGACTGGTGTCCGCCTCTTTGGCTGGAAAGATTGTTGAGAGGTTGTCCAGTAGTCCATGATGGAGAAGAAAATGGTTTCTCGTTCGCGATCCCACAAAGACTATTCTGAATTTTGTGACTAAACCTGGCAAGTATATCGCGCCTAAAGTCAAGCACGTTGCGGTGGAGGGATGAAGAACCGCGTTTGGGGAAGGGGTGGCATCGGTACGGGTTATGGGAAAGTTGTGACTCCGGTTCGTCTGGAGATGGCCGGACTTAGTCTCCCACATCGACCGGGTCGGTGTCCAGGAGTTTTTTCTCAAGTCTTTTGGTATTTTAATCGCGATTTTCTTCTATTTTGACTTGTTTTAACCTTTTTCGCAGATATGTTAGTTGATAAGTCGAAGATCGCAGCGCTCGCGAAGAAGAAAAGTGCTGCCCGAGGCGGATCCAAACCTGCCCTTGCTATTGCTCCGCGATCGGGTGATGGCCGTCAGAACATTCCCCACAGATCTCCTCCCGTGAACAGGAGTTTGAAAGGGAAGGAGCCGGTTGATGATCGGAAAGCATATCATCAGATGAGCAGCCACTGGCTCACCGTGGGCGGAAACGACCAAGGGAGGGGACAGGGGCCACTATGCTCTTAAGCTCTGAGCCGATTACCCATGCGGGGATTTCTATGACGGCTTACCGATTGCCTGGGTTTGACCCCATTGATTTGAAGAAACTGGATATCCCTAAGAAGAGATGTCCAGCTGAACGAGATTATCTTCATCATCTGATGGATGAAGAGTAAGTGGAGCATGGTAAAAGAAGTAGAGGCTGGGTAATTTCCTTCGCGATCTATGCTTTCCTTCTTTCTTTCTTTCCCTGTTTTACATATGTTTTGTTACTCTTCGTGCGTTGTTGTAGGATAATCTGCAATGGTCCGAAATGACTGGACGTTTGAGACATTACAACGACAAAGTGAGGGAGTTAAGAGCGATAGTTACTACTCTGAAGGCGAAAGTGGAAAAGCTGAAGGACGCGGAGCTTCAGAAAGTAACTATTGAGAGTCTTAAAGAAGTTTTGATGAAATCCCATAAGGATGCGGAAGCGGTGAGGAGCGAGCTGGACCTGTCGTGAGTCGAACTTGCGAAGGCCCAAGAGGTAGGGGCTAAACATGAATCGGAGGCCTCGTGCTTGAGGGGTCAGCTTGTGGATGTCGATCGTGAGTTAGGAGCAGTTCGTGAAGAGCTTTTTGGCGTGAAGAGTCAGTTGGAGCGCTTTACTTCCGGGGAAGATGTTGTTCTCTCCAGGAAGTCACTTCACGAGTTTATGCTCAGTGATGACGGCCAGGGGTGGCTATCTGATTTTCTGGGGGATGCTGGTCGAGATTGGTTAAATCATTACCTTGAAACGGATGGGCATGACGTCCTTTACGATAGGGTTTTTGACGCGTACATGGAGGGGGTTGAAGGTGGGATTGTCCAAAGTGTCAATCACTTTGCTCATCTTGGTGACGACGTAAGGGTCTTTCCTCCTAGTTATGAAAACGAGGACTTGAAACTTAAAGACCCTAAACGTGGGCCGCCTCCCTTCCTTGACGCGTCAATTGATGATGCCGCTGCCCTCGATCCTCCCTTTGTTGGCGAGAAGACCCCTGAGCCAGTTTGCGATGACAACCCTTGTACTGATGTTTAATTGACCGCCTCTCCCCGCCTTATGAACACTTGTGAAGTTTATTTTGTGTTTGGGAATTCGCAAACATTTTTACCTGTGGTGAGAGCCTTGTGCTCTGCCGCGGTTCGTACGTGCGCTCATTTTGGATGTTTAGATATTGTGGCCCATGACAAGCAATGACTTGTTATGGTGTTTTGTGAATATTTTATGTTTAATATGCGACATATTTCTGCTTGTCTTCCGCTTGTTTTTCTTAACGGTTTCTTCTGGTGGACAGGTGAATTCGCGATACCCTTACCCATCTCCTGTCATTGATCATTTTATGAAATGAATTGTGAGATTAGAAAAAGTAGGGTTCGCGGATTTATTAGATATTATGCGGATGATAGGCAAAGCTCTAAATTCTTAGCGATGAAATATAGTAGAGATGGATTTGTATCTTCTGTAGTTATATTTCTGTGTAGCACAGGTAGTCGGGCAAAACATCTCCGTTTTCTTCTGGGCCTGGTTGCTCTACTATTACATCGAAGTGGGATTCTCCTTGGTATTCAAATGTAAGTCGGCTCCCTATTCTGAGGTTGTTAATATTCGCGAATGATCTCCATCCTTCCGAGAGAGAGAACCAATCCTCTTCATCTTTCTCGACTAGCACTAGGAATTCTTGGTTTGAGGGAGAGCATAGAAAGATTTGGTCTAGAACTTCTTCCCCGAACTCTACAAAGATATATGGTAGGGGGAGTCTATGTAATTGGCTTTCCTTAAGGAATGTCTTGGTGAATTTTGGATTTGGAAAAAACATCGTGTTCATAACGAAGGTTGGTGGTGGGATTTGTGGTGGAGAGAGCTCTCCTAAAGCCATGTCAAAGCTTGGCATTGTGCTCCGAGTGATTTCGTTTGTACCCTGCCTACTGTTTTCATTTTATACCAGTTTTGTATATGGCGGATATGGACGTTGTTCTGCGGAGTCATCTGAATTACTATGAAGCAGGGTGGTGCGTGTTATCAGTACGTTTTTCGTGCAGGTCGGTGTATGAGGTTTGCTTGTAATTTTCATCGCCGCTTGGCGAGGGGTTGTACTTATTAGCCATTCTTTGTTATGTTGTTTGATATTTATTGACCTCGTGGTAGACCTGGGTGGCCTACGGTCTATTTTGTTGCTTCCTTTGTATAGGTCGATATAAAAAGGTAAGAAGAGTATAGATTTATTGTAGTTTTTCTTGCGAAAATGATGTCTGCGATACCAGTTGATATTCCAAGTGTAGTATTTCCTCGCGTTAGGGGTTTTACTTGGGATATTGTTGTCGAGGGGCATTTATATAGGCTGGTAAGCTATGTCGTGCAATTTTATTCCTTGATAAGTAAAGCGTTTGTGATGTATTTATTTTTGTTGCAGCCCTTACCATCCATATATCGTGATTATGGGTATGATACACTTGGCTTTGTCCATTTATGAACGCGGGCTGAAGAGGAATTTGTGGTGAGGGTGGAACCCTTAGGGCCCAATAACTTTTGGTTTACCACTGGATGGCCCGCGTTCGCCATTTCGAATGAACTTCAAATTGGGACACGCTTGTTCTTTGAGTATGAAGGACACTCTTGTTTTGATGTTGTTACTGTGAATCATGGTCCTGATCAAAATGGTGACTTAGATTTCACAGTTTGGTGTTGAACATTCCATTGTTATAACTTTTCCTGCGGTTGTATCGCTTACCTGTTGTTGGATAGTTTTTCTTGGTGTATTTAATAAACCAATATCTCACTATGGTGCTGATTGTTGGAGCTTATTGCGAAGAGTGGGTGAACAGAGTTATAGTTCTTTAGTTATTGGTTTTTATGTGAACCAATCTTTATTTTGTTGATCGCGGAGGGGATATTTTCTTGCTAAATTCTAACATCCTTTGACGTAGGCGAAACTATGTAACATGTCTGTCCGTGATAGACAGACCTACCTAACAATCTCCAGTGCCTTTGGGCGCCGGGGAGGTTGTTCAAAAAGCTAAGTAGTTTTAGGCGCGATATTTGCAATAGAGGGACGTCCTTCTCCAGCGTTTTTTGGATGCTGAGGAGATTCAATTAAATGTCAAGCAATCTCCAGCTAATTGATCGCGATAGAAAGATGTCCATCTCCAGCGTTATTGGACGCTGAGGAGATTAAATTAAAGATCAAATAATCTTTAGCTAATTGATCGTGATATAGAGGCGTCCATCTCTAGCGTTTTTGGACACTGGGGAGATTAAATTAAAGATCAAGCAATCTCCAGCTAATAGATCGCGATAGAAAGATGTCCATCTCAAGCGTTTTTGGACGCCGAGGAGATTAAATTAATGATCAAGTAATCTCCAGCGAATGGATCGCGATATGGATTCGTCTATCTCCAGCGTTTTTGGATGATGAGGAGATTCAATTAAATATCAAGCAAACTCCAGCGAATGGATCGCGATATAGAATCGTCTATCTCCAGCATTTTTGAACGTAGGGATTTTTTGTTCGAATTTTTCAGACAGAGAGTAACGATAATATAAATCCAAGGAAACGGGTTTTTACTGATAGTCTGAGTTTCATTGAAAAAGGGAAAATCATTTAGAACATTGCTCACCACACTGTTCCTGGGATCTAATGGAAACCATTTGATGTTGGACCGTTGTAGTCGTTATTGTAGAGTTCGTCCTCGATGTAGTAACCTTCCTTGTCCAAAAAATGGACCTGAAACCTTTTTTCCCCTAGGTGGGTGAACTTTATTGATGTTTCCAACTCGAGTCCGTGCGTTTCGACAAAGTCCCTCCATCCGCGTGCTACCCAGTGAGATCCGTAACTGCCCCCTACGATGTGGACAGGGAAATC
The DNA here is from genome assembly GCA_963922045.1 of Persicaria maculosa. Taxonomy (NCBI): domain Eukaryota; kingdom Viridiplantae; phylum Streptophyta; class Magnoliopsida; order Caryophyllales; family Polygonaceae; genus Persicaria; species Persicaria maculosa. The sequence goes on along the minus strand of OY998264.1, from coordinate 47,119,849 downwards.
TTAGACGACGCGAGTGGACAATAAGATTTGATCGGGAACATGAGGTTGGAAATGTTGGGCGAACTCATAGGGCAACATCATACGTATGTATTGTTCGCTCCCTACTAAATAGATATAAAAAACAAAGGGGTTGTTTTGATTTTGATCGCTAGTATTCGTTGCCATGACTCTTTTTGGAAAGATTTTTGATGAAAAAAGGTTATGCTCTTCGTGCCGTAGAGAATAAATCCTTTCATTGTGGTATCGATTTGTAGGCAAAATTTTGTAATAAATGACTGTTTCTGGATTTGAAATGTCTGTGTATTTGGTCGGGCTTTGAGATGATTGATGCCATGTATAATACATGCAGAGTATCTCATGAAATCCTGGCTTCAGATTCTCTATCTGGATTCGATGCATGTAATAAATGCCTTTACTGATTTTTAAAAAAAAAACGTGTACAGTCCTCTTTTGGATATAAGAAGGTGAGGTGTTTGTGACAATTGCAGTCATCTATTTGTTTTGTTAACTACTATTATTCTGGTAAAAAGTTGGCGTCTCCTAATCCTGAGATGCGAGATATTTTCGTTGTGTCGATGTAGAGGGGAGGATGCATCGCCTTGTGAGTTGTATACATTGGTTGTGCTCTGTATCTTTGTGCTTGAATTGTTTATGAAGTAATGCTCTTTTGTTTCGCAGCCTTTTCCTGATGCTTTTGAGAGGATGTTTGGTCATGTTGTATCTGACCATGTATGTTTGGTCTCTGCGGCTGGTGAAAACTTTCGTGTCGAGGTTTCCAAGGATAGCTTGAATCGTTGGTGGCTGTCTGAAGGTTGGAACAGATTTGCGACCAACAATGACGTTAAGGTTGGAGCATCGATGGTATTTTTTCAATATGTGGGATGGCATCGCTTCAAAGTTCTTGTCCTTGAGGATGAGGATGAGTAGGGTTTGATTGAATTGTAATGGCGGTGTTATCAGATGTCCGTTCTTTTGTCGTGCTTCTGTTAACTTTATTTATGCAGTTTGTTATGTGTAATCGCGAAGATTTATGTAATCATATCTCTATTAAATGTTTTAAAGTTTTGGTTTGGGTCTCCCTATTTTATCTCTTTCTGTCCCAGATGTGACCACTCTTGGCCTGACACTGGGGTTCCGTGTTGCAAAGATGCACTCTGTGATTCTGCCACTTGCTTGGCATGCATTTCCTTCTGAGAAAACTGTTTTGGATGGATGTGAATTACTTTCTTGTGATGTGATAATACTACACTTGTTGTATTTGTTAATAAATAGCAGATGTTCGGATAAAATCTGGGCCATTGTACTTTTATTTTGTTTTAGTTATCCATGAACCCAAGTGAGGAATCATGACTTCTCCCCATCCTCGTCGGCGTGATTTTTTCCGTTCCATCGATTCTGAGGAAAAGATGGAATATATGGTAGCTGTTTCTACTCTCTTATTTGTGATTCTCTTGTTTTTTGATATCTGATTTTGGTTTCTTGCAGCTTTTGCCTGAATCTTTTGGTGCTCAGTATGCTCGCGAGGGATTGACTCATGTGTGCTTGGTCTCTCCCACTGGGCGAGAGTTTGAAGTACGGGTGTTCCGAGATAGCCAAGATCATTATATCCTTACTGAAGGTTGGCGTGCTTTTGTTGTAGACAGTGGTTTACGTCTTGGGGAGTCTCTTATTATTTTCAAATATGAGGGGAGTAGCCGTTTTACAATGATTTTTCTAGAGGCGAATGAGTGAGTTTGCGTGGATGAGCTTAGAACTTGTATTTATCTGCTCGTTATTCCTCCTTTTGTGCGAATCCTGTTATGTTAATCGTTTTTGTTTCTCGAAGTGTTTGTAGGGGATGTATTGTGTTCATATCTTTTGGGGTTCTCTTTGCATGCTGGCTTGGATATGCGCTTTGTCGAACTCTCTTTAAAATTTATTAAGGTTGGAAAAATAGTTCACACAACTTACCTTAGTGGTCTATTTTAACAACCTTTTGTTTGAGACTTGAAGAAAATAGACAAACAAACCCACGTCGTAAACAAAGTAGAATAAAACATATCGCTTTTATTAAATTTCCAGAGATCAAGGAAACTTGCTTGTGAACCTGTGTTCGAAAGGTATACGATATTTAGATTTATTCTCCTTGGAGGCTTACTTGCATGCATATCTGTGTTTAAAACACACGCGATAGCTAAATTTATTCTCCTTGGAGGCTTACTTGCATGCATATCCGTGTTTAAAACACACGCGATAGCTAAATTTATTCTCCTTGGAGGCTTACTTGCATGTATCCGTGTTTAAAACAAATGCGATAGCTAAATTTATTCTCCTTAGAGGCTTACTTGCATGCATATCCGTGTTTAAAACACACGCGGTAGCTAAATTTATTCTCCTTGGAGGCTTACTTGCATGCATATCCGTGTTTAAAACACACGCGATAGCTAAATTTATTCTCCTTGGAGGCTTACTTGCATGCAGATCCGTCTTTAAAACACACGCGATAACTAAATTTATTCTCCTTAGAGGTTTACTTGCATGCATATCCGTGTTTAAAACACACGCGATATCTAAATTTATTCTCCTTGGAGGCTTACTTGCATGCATATCCGTGTTTAAAACACACGCGATAGCTAAATTTATTCTCCTTGAAGGCTTACTTGCATGCATATCTGTGTTTAAAACACACGCGATAGCTAAATGTATTGTGTGTTGACAACCTAGGTTGGGTTTGGAACTTTCATTTATGATATATGAAGTGGTGTACCCAATCGGGAACCCTGATGACCCCTATACATAGAAAATATAAATCATCAGGCTTCTTTCTATGCCTAACCTATTATGCAAAATAAGCCTTGAGATTCTTGGCATTCCATGCCTTTGCGAGTGTGGCGCCTTCTGAGTTTTGAAGTTTGAAAGAACCCTGGCCTACTTCTTTATGGATGACGTAGGGTCCTTCCCATTTAGGTTCAAGTTTTCCCCCGGTTGTTTCTTGTCGGAGGACCATGTCCCCTTTTTGTAGCGGGCGTACGAAGACACGTTTGTTGTATCCTTCAGCCAGCCGGCGCTGATATTCATTTGCTTTGAGACAAGCCGTGTCTCTTCTTTCTTCGTGCAGGTGGAGCTCTAACTCGAGAGCTTCATCATTGGTATCTTTACTGAAATCAACAATTCTGGCTGATGGGATGAGCAACTCCACAGGGATGATCGCATCGACACAAAGGCCATTGCGAAGGGTGTTTCCCCAGTTGGACTCTTTGTTGAAGTCCTATATGACCATAGTACCAAAGGTAAGATCTCGGTCCATTCTCCTTTTGCTGTCCCTAGCCTCTTTTTAAGGGCATTCAGAATTTGGCGATTCGTGGTCTCGGCCTGTCCATTGGATTGTGGGTATGCTGCCGATGAGAAACGGAAGTCGATGTGGAGGTCGGCACAGAAATCACGAATTGCTTCACAGTCGAACTGGGGACTGTGATCAGTGATGATTGCCTGGGGGACTCCGAATCGGCAGATCATGTTTTTCTAGAGTAATTAGCGTACCTTTTCTGCCGTGATGGTCGCTATAGCTTCAGCCTCAACCCACTTTGTGAAGTAATCGACAATTACGATGATGAAGCGCAGTTGGGCCGGTGCTGTTGGGAACGGTCCCAAAATGTCCATTCCCCACATCACGAATGGACATGGTGCAGATATGCACTTCAAAGGATGAGGAGGGCGATGATTTAGCGATGTGTGCCGCTAGCAAGGTTCACATATGTGAATAATCATTTCAGAATCCGCTCTAAGAGAGGGCCAATAGTAGCCTAGACGTGTGATTTTGGACGCCATGGCTCTCCACCCCTGGTGGTTACCACAGAAGCCCGCATGTAGCTCTCGGACGAGGTCAAGGCCCTCTTGGTCCGACATACAGAGGAGATCCGGAAGGTTAAATCCTTATTTGTACAGTCGGCCGTCTCTTACTCGAAAACGGGCCGCTCTTCTTCTGATGCTCTGGCCTTCTTGTGATTCACTTGTCAAAACCCCTTCGGTTATGTATTCTAGGAGAGGTATTCGCTAGTCTCCGAGGTTGGATATTCTGAATATCCCCTGGTGGATTCCTCGAGCATGCTTTTGTTCGATCACTACGCGATCACTTAATCCTAAAGATAAGGTAGCCCCCATTCTGGCAAAGGTATCGGCGCGTTCATTCTGATTGCGAGGAATAGATGAAATGGAACACTTTCCGAAGGCAGTAGTGAGTCTGTGAAAATCTACTTTAACCTGCCGTGCAACTACCTCTGAATCTGTGAAAATCTGGACTTGCCGAGCCCCGTTGATCAGTGCTTTCTCTATACCTGCGATCAAAGCTTCATACTCGGCTTTATTGTTAGTAGCCTCAAACAGTAGCTGGAAAGAAAGATCGGTTATTTCCCCACTGGGGCTTGTGATGGTAACCCCGGCTCCACAGCCTCCTGTCGATACTGATCCGTCAACATTTATGACCCAGTCTTCCCCATCACGATCCGTAGAATCGGTGAAGATAGCTTCTACTACAAAATCGGCCAGGGCTTGAGCCAGACGGGCCTTCCTGGGCCTGAAATGGATGTCAAATTCAAAAAGCTCTACTGCCTATTTGACCATTCTTCCAGAGAGTGATGGTGAGTGTAGGATCTGATGGAGGGGTAGATCCGAAAGCACTTCAATGGTGTGAGCCCGAAAATAAGGCCTCAACCTTCGCGCAGCGAAAACCACAGATAGAGCCATTTTTTCTATTGGGGTATATCTGGATTCAGCGGGTTGTAAGACTCGGCTGGCGAAGTAAATAGGAAGCTTGGACTCCCTAGTATGCACCGTGCTAATAGTTGTAGACCCGACAGCGAGGTATAACTGCAGTGTTTGGTGCTCGCGTGGAAAATGAAGAGTGGGCAAAGTGGCTAAGTATTCTTTCATACTTTTGAAGGCTTCATCCAAAATGACGGTCCACTCAACCAGGCCCTTCTTTTTAAGCTGCTCGAAGAAAGGCAGGGAATGATCAGTCAATCGCGAACAGAACCTGCTTAAGTAGTTGGTTCCCAAACTCTTCCCCGAACAGCGTCAAATTCATGATTTCCTGCAAATTTTGTTGGTATTAAAAAGGGAGGTGAAGAATGTTATATATTACTTTAGATAGGATTAATGTAGGACGAAAAAAGGGAGTAAATAGCTGAATGAAAAAAGGATATGTTGAAATGAATTAAAAGAATGAGATGTGAATGAGCGTATTGCTATGCGGAACCTCTCGTCGTTAAACGTTCCCACAGACGGCGCCAATGAAGCGTTCGTGGAATTTCACCTATACTTATTACCTCATTATGACGACATAATGACTTAGAAATACCTGCAAGCCTTGATCGAAACGGGTTATGATTAGATTATACGTTTATTGATCCAAGCGATGGGGTGTTATGTTCGGCTCGCGAGGATTTGAGTCGTTCTATCGCGGACTCGGATGGAAGTCAGATGATGTTCTTATTCCAGGAACATTCTTCTCCGATCACAGATTTTGAGAACTCAACTCCGGGGGTTTTAGGTCCAGGGGATTATTAGAGCTCTTCTTTCTTATCTTTTTAATCGGATCCCTGATTTGGGGTTGAAAGGGGGTATTTATAGGAAGGCTTAATGATGTACATATTTGTACCTTTATTTATTGCATCTTTCGACTCCTTATTTCATTCGATTTCCAAAGAAAAGGTTCAAAAGAATATAAACTTGTGTAAGAATGGGCTAAAATGCAATAAATAGGGTCTGCACAAGTTTTAAGCTAACCATGCAGGAATTCGAGCGAAATCGGAGTCAAAACGGACAAGCTGAGTGAAGCTGAGAAGAGGTCGATATCGACTGGAGACATCGATATCGACCCTGGATTTCGACATGACTTCTGAGTGTCGAGATAACCACACCAACCAGACTAGAAGCCTCGATATCGACACACATGCATCGATATCGACCATCGTCATAGACATCGACTGGAGTTGGACAAGTCGAGCAGAAACACAAGCATCGATATCGACCCCTGGTGTCGATATCGACCCCTTATCTCGACAGAAGATATAATCGATTTCGAATGCGGATTGGAACTATATCTTCAAGGAGACACGGAATTATCTCATACTTTCAAGATAGATGGCAGCTGATGTTTTATTTATCTTCTTTACCTTTAAGTTATTTTAAGTTTTTATCAAAATAAAAGACCTATCCTAATTGTTCGGATAGAGTTCATAGTTTAGATAGGAGTTACAATCCTTGGATAGCGAGGATTAGTAGCCTATAAATAAAGCCCTAGGGGGCTGGCATTCAATCATCTTTTCATACAATCAAATAACAAGAAGCAAGACAATAGACAATAGAGTTAGAGAGAAGTTTTAGGGTTTGACGTTTGCGAAAGTTGACGTTGAGTTGTAAAGCTTCGAAGTTTATTTTAATGCAAGTTTCTTCCTTTCAATCAATGATGAGTTCCATGATGAGAAGCGAGTAGTTCCCCAAAGCTCTTAGGGTCGGGGTGAGCCCGACGTTAGCCATGCGCGCTTGAGGTAAGTATTTGATGTCGATATCGTTGTGTCTATCTCTCCTCCTACAATTCTATGTTTAGTCCTAATCGAAAGAAAAGGAATTCATGCTAACAACTTGAGTTATAAACATAAAATTGGTAGAGACAATTAGGTTTATTTGCAAGATTAATCCTAAGAGTTGGTGTACGGCGAAAGCTTGTCCCTCGGGTGAAATAGCAAAATTGTCCGTCTTGTTTATCTCATCGCATGCATTGGTTAACGTTGTGGTAAACCCTAATCCTAGGAGTTGCTTTTTACATAAGTTAATTCATCAAAACCCACTGTTTTATTTCTGTACATTGCTTCTCTCTCCACTCTTAAATCTTCGGCCTTTCTTTGCCGACAAAGAACTAACACACTGCAGGGAGACATCGATATCGACCCCAGACGTCGATATCGACCACTGAGTTCGTCGACAGTTTTCTGATTCGACGACGGTCATCGCTGCGGAGTTTGCTGAGCATCGATATCGACCCTAGCATCGATATCGACCCTTCTGTATCGACTGGCAGTCTTCTGAGCCAGTCGATTTCGTGGACTGACATCGATATCGACCCCTTCTAGTCGATATCGACCACTTGTTTTTGTCTCTGCAGGTCTTCTGTTGCAGAGAACATCGACAGCCGAGGTCGACATCGAGGCCCTAGGTCGAAATCGAGGCTTCTGGTCGACGCAGACGTGAGATTTCCAAAGCTACTAGGATCCCGCTGACACGCCTCCTCGTGGATCGATCCTGACTACCCTTCCACTACAACAGGAGGAAGTCTTGTAATTATTTGCTTAGGCCAGGAGTCGGATTACATTTATTTACATCTTTATATTTGTAATTACTTGACATATCAAGCCTCCTGCAACAACAAATTGGCGCCGTTGCCGGGGAGGCAATCAATCGCGCCCTAGTAGTCTATCTCACGTCTTTATCTAGATTGGCTTTGCAGGTGTATGTGACGCACTGATCGCCCACCTGAATTCGAAGGAGTAGACGACCCTGAGCGTTATTTCCATCTAAGGGCCCAAGCTTAAAGAATCATGGCGGAAAACGTGAACCAAGCAGAACTTATTGAACAACTAAGGAGGCAGGTTGAGGACCTAACGTCTAGAGAGGCGGCACTTAAGGAGCGTGCGGATAGGGAGGAGGAAGGCCGAAGGCAAATAGAAGCCCAAATCAATGCCCTCCCTAGGAATGCCAAGCAATATATGCACCCCGCTCTCACAGTTCCTGAATCGGCAATTCTTATCCCTGCCTCTAATTTCGAAATTAAACCTAACTTCCTGACTGAAATAAGAAGGCATCAATATGAAGGAAAACCTAATGAGTGCCCTATGGCACATATTTCCACCTTCTTAGGCCTTTGTGATACTATTGCTGATGGACGTAGTCTTGAATATGTCCAACTAAAAGCCTTTCGATGGTCTCTTACAGGTAAAGCATTGCAGTGGTTGGAAAGCTTAGCCCCAAGATCACTCCGCACATGGAATGAAGTCAAGGACGCGTTCCTCAACAAGTTCTTTCCTCCTTCTAAGACGGCGTTGATCCGACAGAAAATCACGGCTTTCAAACAAAAGCCTGGTGAGGCTCTGGCGACTGTTTGGGAAAGGTTTAAGGACCTCCTACGATCATGCCCAACGCATGGCCAACCACCATATGTAATTCAGGAGATCATTTACAATGCTCTTGACGCTGCAACGAAGGAGAGGATCAACACCTACACCTCCTATGGCTACCTTGAACTCGCTCCACAAGAGGCTTGGGAGACCATAGAGAGGTTGGTGGAGTTCGACAACACATATGGGACTCCTGAGGCTTCCGACGTACCATCATCGTCGAGGCCTGCCCCATCTATGCCCTTATATGAACCCTCCAATGTAATCGATCCGGACGTGAAGGAGCAATTCCATAGAGATCAACTTAGAAAGCTCCAAAAGCAAGTAAGGTTCCTTTCAGTGAACCAAGATTGCATCGAATGCGGATCGCAGCGGCATACCACCATCGAGTGCCCCCATGCCGAACAAGTACACTTAGCGGAGACTCACCAAGAGGCGCGCTACATGAGGGGTCCCAATAAGCAATATTGGGGAGACCAAAGGTTCCATCAACCACAAAGGAACCCGGTTAACCCTAGGGACCCTCCGCCTTATAGAGCTCCTGGGCACCCGGAGAGAGACCAAAAGAAGGATGATCTTCAACTAGTACTGGATGAGATAAGGAGGAATCAAGCTAAGAACGATCAATCCAACAATGCTATCCACTCTCAACTCAATCACCTTACCACAAGGATTGGAGAGATGGATATTTGGAAGAAGAACGTAGAGACCCAACTGGGTCAATTGGAGGCACAAATCCCTAGGCCGTCCGGAACACTGCCTGGGCAACCCACTACAAATCCTAAGGGGTAATCCGGGACAGGCCATATCGCAGCCATACAATTAAGGAGTGGCACCAAAGTACAAAAGCCACGGACGGATACGGAGGAGAAAGCAACAGACCCAGTCGACGTCGACAGACCAGTCGAAGTCGACCCAGAGGTCGATATCGACCACCATGTCGACCCCCTAGTCGATGTCGATGACACTGCAGAGCCATCAGAGCCACAACAGAGGTCGAAATCGACCATTCCAATCGATATCGACCAGAGCCCAGTCGACATCGATGTCCAGCAGGCCCCTCCGACCTCCGTTTTGGCCCCTACTTCAAAAAAGACGTTGCCATTCCCTTCCAAAGCATTGGAGGATCCCACCAAAGGCAAGTTTAGGCGCTTTATAAAGATACTTCAAGGACTCAACATCACTATCCCTCTAACAGAAGCCCTAAGCGAGATGCCCGCCTATGTGCGATTCCTCAAAGACATCCTGAGCAAGAAGAGGTCCATGGCAGAGATCGCAGAGGAGTGCTCAAAGATGGACTTCCCTGAGAAGAAGAGTGATCCAGGGAAGTTTGCAATCACCGTGGGACTTGGCCAACATCGTTATAAAGACCTATGTGACCTAGGGGCAAGTGTAAGTCTCATGCCTCTCTCTATTTGGCGAAAGGTGAACATTGGTGCGCTTGAACCTGTGGACATGAAACTTTATATGGCTGACAACTCATTCGTCAGGCCCACAAGTATAGTTGATGACATTCCGGTAAAGGTAGGTAAGTTCTTTGTGCCTACTGATTTCATTGTATTGGAGATGCCTGAAGATCTTGTAGTGCCTATTATACTTGGTAGGCCTTTCTTAGCTACTGCAGATGCCAATATCAATGTACGTCGAGGGTTACTAACCTTTACTATAGGGAACGAAGTGATAGAATTCTCTTTCAACCCAACCATGAGCGAAACAAAGCACCTGGAGCAAGTAGTCCTCTCGCCAGCTAAGGAGAAGCTTAGAAAATTTTTGTTGGCGAGGACGGAAACAGCAAGCAGGGTCGACATCGACCCCCCTTGGTCGAAATCGAGTATGCCGGATTGTTGCCAGGAGCTTAAGTATGGGGTCACAGAGGTCGATATCGACCCCCAGATATCGATATCGACCAAAGAACTCGAAATCAACCCTCCTTGGTCGAAATCGACCACCCCTCAGCCCGAAGATTTCTGTTTCGGGCCCAAACAGGTAAGCCCAGGTATGACTCCTAACCCTCCTCCGTCCATTATTGATAAATCAATTAAGCCCATTATTGATAATTCTACTAATAAGAGGGTCAAAGCTCCATGGTTTGCCTCTATTGCTAAAGTTAGGTCAAGAAAGAGAAGAAAAGCGCCCAAAGAAGAACCTAACATCAAAGAAGCCTTGGTCGCCGAACTTCGCTACTACCAAAAGGACCTAGATGATCCAGGAGAAGGCTCATGCTCGAAGGGTCCCTACATAAAAGGGTCATGAAGAATTGACGGAGAAGTCGGCCTAGCGACTCAAAAATCTAGAGCATGTACATAAAACATTTAAATTTCGCATAGATGGTTTTTAGGATTTAATTTTTGGCTGTTTGAAACTTTTAAAACTGAGATAATTCGTGCTTTATCTATATTCCTAACCAAGATTTTAGGTTATCAAGCAAAAGGGATGACAAAGAAGAAAAGAAGCTTCTGCAGAGGCAGTCGAAATCGACCCGGCCAGTCGAAATCGACCCCCCCAGGGTCAAGCCACCTCCTGGAGTCGACATCGAGGACTCAGGAGCGAAAAAAAGAGGTCGATATCGACCCTAATACTCGATATCGACCCCCATCAGGCAACCCTCGTCTTCATTTTCCTCCTCGACTTCGACAGATGCAGTCGACATCGACCTCTGACCTAGATATCGACTTCTGGCATCGACTTCACCTGAAATCGACCTGAATCCGCAGGTTGCACTGTGAGGTTCTCTCTACCCTTGTTCTTCTTTTTAATACAGTGAGGACACTGTATATTTTAAGTATGGGGTGGGGGAAAGACATGTCTTATGGTCTTAACTTGGTTTCTTCTTCGCATTGCATTCATGTTTAAATTTTTGTTCTTAGTCTTACTTTTATGAAAAAAATAGAAAAAAATGTCAAAAATACAAAAAATGCATGTTTATTTTGAGTTTATTTTCTAACCCTACTTAGATGTCCTATGATGAAAACTCAATAGCTGACTTGATCATGTAAATCCTATGGCATATTTGGATGGTTTAGCCTAAGTCCTTCAAATTTTTATGTAGATTGTGAACTTGTGATGAAATTGAGCACATATGATCCTAGGCTAAAAAGCAAATCCAACAAAAATTGTCCTTGTGAGAATTTTGACCTATAGGGAGAACATAAAAAATCCCTCCGCTTTCTTGAGTGAATTTACTCTTCCTATGCATCTCTAAATGTTGTGATAGTTATTCAAAACCAATGCATATATATGATTATGTTTACGAGAATTAAATGATGGAGGCATCTTTTAAGCCATTTTTATCCTCTCTTTACCTACCCTGCATTATCCCTGCTTGAAGCCAGAACATTAGCCTGAGCCTGAATTGCAAACTCCACAAAATTATCCCTAGCCGAATTGAGTCTGACCCCATTTGGGAATTGAGACTTAGATTGGTTGAACTAATGCCTTGTGGAAAGAAAAGAGCATAATGTCCAGTTTTGAGCAAGGAAATTATAGGATGGCGCATATTTACATTTTGTCATATTTTGTAAAAGGATTTATGGCTCAACCTATAAATGCACATATTTACTTATTACTTTCGAAAAAAGAAAAAAATCCAAAAAAAAAAAAGAGATATCTATATATAGTGCATGAGCCAAAATCCTTAAGTCTTTTATTCATACAAATGTTATATTTTTAAGAGGTATATTAGAACTTGGAAGAAGGGTTGATGGAATGCATCTTTAGAGCATATTAAGAAGAGTATGGTTTGGGTATTGCAAGTGTTGAGATTTAGGAGTCTTGATTCCCGAATTATAAAAGCACCACACAGCCAAATAATTCCATACCTTTTATTTCATACCAAGCCCCATTACAACCCCGCCGAATGGAGTCTTCTTTGAAGTCTTCCATTGAGCGAAAGTCCTCCTGATGGTTCTTATTGCATTTTCATAATTGGTTGCGAAGTGGATTTTTATAAATTGCAATGTTTATGAGATTGTATATGGAATTGAGTTGAGAGTTGATCTTCATAGCCTAAACACATGAGAGTTGAGTGCAAACACATTATCCCTGTGAGGTTGGATCAAAATTGCATATGCCTATGGATCGCCAAAATATGTGCTATGACGTTAAATTCACTTGCTTTGCTTTGCTACCGCTTATGATGTTGCTTTTGACAAGGGCAAAGACTTGAAGGATTTGTTGTAGGTGTTGGTTATTGCTTGGTTATTTCTTGAGGACAAGCAAGTTAAGTATGGGGTGTTTTGATGTACATATTTGTACCTTTGTTTATTGCATCTTTCGACTCCTTATTTCATTCGATTTCCAAAGAAAAGGTTCAAAAGAATATAAACTTGTGTAAGAATGGGCTAAAATGCAATATATAGGGTCTGCACAAGTTTTAAGCTAACCATGCAGGAATTTGAGCGAAATCGGAGTCAAAACGGACAAGCCGAGTGAAGTTGAGAAGAGGTCGATATCGACTGGAGACATCGATATCGACCCTGGATTTCGACACGACTTCTGAGTGTCGAGATAACCACACCAACCAGACTAGAAGCCTCGATATCGACACACATGCATCGATATCGACCATCTTCATAGACATCGACTGGAGTTGGACAAGTCGAGCAGAAACACAAGCATCGATATCGACCCCTGGTGTCGATATCGACCCCTTATCTCGACAGAAGATAGAATCGATTTCGAATGCGGATTGGAACTATATCTTCAAGGAGACACGGAATTATCTCATACTTTCAAGATAGATGGCAGCTGATGTTTTATTTATCTTCTTTACCTTTAAGTTATTTTAAGTTTTTATCAAAATAAAAGACCTATCCTAATTGTTCGGATAGAGTTCATAGTTTAGATAGGAGTTACAATCCTTGGATAGCGAGGATTAGTAGCCTATAAATAAAGCCCTAGGGGGCTGGCATTCAATCATCTTTTCATACAATCAAATAACAAGAAGCAAGACAATAGACAATAGAGTTAGAGAGAAGTTTTAGGGTTTGACGTTTGTGAAAGTTGACGTTGAGTTGTAAAGCTTCGAAGTTTCTTTTAATGCAAGTTTCTTCCTTTCAATCAATGATGAGTTCCATGATGAGAAGCGAGTAGTTCCCCAAAGCTCTTAGGGTCGGGGTGAGCCCGACGTTAGCCATGTGCGCTTGAGGTAAGTATTTGATGTCGATATCGTTGTGTCTATCTCTCCTCCTACAATTCTATGTTTAGTCCTAATCGAAAGAAAAGGAATTCATGCTAACAACTTGAGTTATAAACATAAAATTGGTAGAGACAATTAGGTTTATTTGCAAGAGTAATCCTAAGAGTTGGTGTACGGTGAAAGCTTGTCCCTCGGGTGAAATAGCGCAATTGTCCGTCTTGTTTATCTCATCGCATGCATTGGTTAACGTTGTGGTAAACCCTAATCCTAGGAGTTGCTTTTTACATAAGTTAATTCATCAAAACCCACTGTTTTATTTCTGTACATTGCTTCTCTCTCCACTATTAAATCTTCGGCCTTTCTTTGCCGACAAAGAACTAACACATTGCAGGGAGACATCGATATCGACCCCAGACGTCGATATCGACCACTGAGTTCATCGACAGTTTTCTGAGTCGACGACGGTCATCGCTGCGGAGTTTGCTGAGCATAGATATCGACCCTAGCATCGATATCGACCCTTCTGTATCGACTGGCAGTCTTCTGAGCCAGTCGATTTCGTGGACTGACATCGATATCGACCCCTTCTAGTCGATATCGACCACTTGTTTTTGTCTCTGCAGGTCTTCTGTTGTAGAGAACATCGACAGCCGAGGTCGACATCGAGGCCCTAGGTCGAAATCGAGGCTTCTGGTCGACGCAGATGTGAGATTTCCAAAGCTACTAGGATCCCGCTGACACGCCTCCTCGTGGATCGATCCTGACTACCCTTCCACTACAACGGGAGGAAGTCTTGTAATTATTTGCTTAGGCCAGGAGTCGGATTACATTTATTTACATCTTTATATTTGTAATTACTTGACATATCAAGCCTCCTGCAATAACACTTAAGCGAGCAGCTGGCTGGCGACCTCGTGGTTCTGTCTAGGACACGTGTAAGGCATGCCCTCGTGCTTAGGGATGTAGGTAATACACGTGGTGCTGTTTAGAGGTGAGGTGATGGAGCCAGCGAGCTGCTTGCTAGGGTTCTGGAGAACCATGAGGTACTTGGAGGATCCTCCATGGTCGCTACGAGGGCTCATACTAATATTTAGCCCGCGAGGAGGGTTTGGTTGAGATCTGAACGAGTACTTTACTCGCGATAGATCTTATAGTGGGGCCAGATGTCTTTTTGCGTTGGGTGGCCTATTTATGACGTTATACTTGTGTTATTTGATAGGTCTATTTTCTATGGCAGCGTCAATGCTAATCATTAATGTTTGAGCCATCACCAATGATCCAGTGAAGCCCTTCTTCAAACTTTTGCCTTAGCGTGAGTAGTCTGCCAAATCGGTATAAAAACTCTGATCCACTTGGTATAAAAACCCTAAATCATTTGGTATTATTTATTTGATGAACCACTACTCTTTATTTCATGAACCCCTAGAATTTATTTCATGAACCACTAGAATTTCTTTCATGAACCACTACTATTTAATAATTGTAAAATTTTCATTCTTCTTTTATTTTTTATTTTTAATTATTTATTTATTTGTTTTTAAAATAAAATGGTTCATGAACCAATACTTTTTATTTGATGAACCAATATTCTTTATTTGATGAACCACTACTCTTTATTTCTTGAACCATTAAAATTTATTTTATGAACCGCAACTATTTAATAATTATAAAATTTGTATTCTTCTTTTATTTTCTAGTAATGTTTATTTTTTAATTATTTATTTATTTATTTGTAAAATAAAACGGTTCATGAACCAATACTTTTTATTTGATGAACCAATATTCTTTATTTGATGAACCACTACTCTTTATTTCATAAACCATTACAATATATTTAATGAATCACTTGGTATAAAACACCTGAACCATTTTGTATTAAAACCCTGAACCACTTGGTATTAAAGCTTTGAACCACTTGGTTTAAAACTCTAAACAACTCGGTATAAAAACCCCGAACCACTTCTTATAAAACCCTGAACCACTTCATTTTAATTTACTCTTTTTTTTATTGGCTTTACTTATTTTAAGCATCAATTAACACCTTTTATTTATATTTTTTGAAATTGTAATTAAAATATTGTCAACTAATTATTTGATGAATCACTACTCTTTATTTCATGAACCACTACTATTTAATAATTGTAAAATTTTAATTCATTTTTATTTTCTTGTAATGTTCATTTTTTAAATTATTTAATTATTTGTGGTTAATTATTTATTTCATTAACCAATATTATTTATTTGATGAACCACTACTCTTTATTTAAGCGTTTTTTTGGTGATTGTCCATAATTTGGGCAAAAATTAAGCCCTAGGACAAAAGAGATGTGAAATTAGGGGAGTGTCCATAATTGACACTTTTGCCCTTCCTTCCCATTTTTTAATTTGACCATTGACCATTGACCGGTCAAAGGCATTGACTTTTGGTTACACATGTGTGGTGACATGTAAATTTTGTGATTACAGTTTCGTTTTTATAGTTTTTTTTCTTTTTTACGGGGTCACTGTCACCACTCTTTAACAGTGGTGACACATGTGTGGTGACATGAAATTTTTTTTATTACAATTTCGTTTTTAGAGTTTTTTTTACGGGGTCACTGTCACCACTCTTTAACAGTGGTGACAGTGGTGACACGTGTGTGGTGATATGAAATTTTTATATTACAGTTTCGTTTTTAGAGTTTTTTTTACGGGGTCACTGTCAACACTCTTTAACAATGGTGACACGTGTATGGTGACATGAAATTTTTTTTATTACAGTTTCGTTTTTAGAGTTTTTTTTACGGGGTCACTGTCACCACTCTTTGACAGTGGTGACACGTGTGTGGTGACATGAAATTTTTTTGATTACAATTTCGTTTTTAGAGTTTTTTTTATGGGGTCACTGTCACCACTCTTTAACAGTGGTGACAGTGGTGACACGTGTGTGGTGATATGAAATTTTTTTTATTACAGTTTCATTTTTAGAGTTTTTTTTACGGGATCACTGTCACCACTCTTTAACAGTGTTGACACGTGTGTGGTGACATGAAATTTTTTTGATTACAGTTTCGTTTTTCAAGTTTTTTTTTACGGGGTCACTGTCACCACTCTTTGACAGTGGTGACACGTGTGTGGTGACATGAAATTTTTTTTATTACAGTTTTGTTTTTAGAGTTTTTTTTTACGGGGTCACTGTCACCACTCTTTAACAGTGGTGACACGTGTGTGGTGACATGAAATTTTTTTTATTACAGTTTCGTTTTTAGAGTTTTTTTTACGGGGTCACTGTCACCACTCTTTAACAGTGGTCACCACTTGTAACCAAAAGGAAAACCCTATGATTAGAGAAGCACAAACCCTAAAGGGGCTAATGAGAGGTCAAAAGAACATATGATGTAGAGTATGGTTTAGGGTTTAGGGTTAAGTATTTAGGGTTTAGGGCCAAGGCCCTAAACCCTAAATCCTAAACCCTAAAATGTTTAGTACAGTACGTCGTTAAGAGATGATTGTTGTCACCAAATGGAAAACCCTAGGACAATGTAAGCACAAACCCTAAAGGGGCTAATGAGAAGCCAAAAGACATTAGGTGGACAGTTCTCCTTCAATATATGAATGGGTAAGAGAGTCATAGACACTGTCACCACTATGAAAACAAGATAATAGACATTTTCACCACTATAAAAAAAAGGGTCAAAGACACTGTAATCAAAGGAAAACCCCACGACAAGGGAGGCACAAACCCTATAGGGGCTAATGAGAAGCCAAAATACATGTGGTGACAGTTCTCCTCTAATAAATGAATGGGTAAGGGGATCATAGAACCTGTAATCAAAATAAAAACATGCTCAAAGACACTGTCACCACTATAAAAACAAGATTATATACACTGTAACCAAAGGAAAATCCAGCAAGAAAACATGTGGTGAAAGTGTCACCAAATAAATATCGTATGACAAGGAGGGCTAATTATGTTCAAAATATATTATTATTATTTTTTTTTATTTTTATTATTATTATTATTAGAAGCCAAAATATGATAATAATGTTTAATTAATTTTTTTTAGTTTGAATTGATGAGGTGGTGCCAAAAAGTCCAACCTAAAAAGATTTTAATATGTTGAATTAATTACAACTTATAGATCTTGTAACCACTTACCTATACTATATGCCTATTCTCTTTACTTCCCCCTTTCTAAAGAGCCAAAGCAACAGTATAGGCCTAATCTCTTTACTTCCCCCTTTCTAAAGAGCCAAAGCAACGGGGATAAGCCAAACTCTCAAATCAAGATAGATACAGACTATACATTAGCAAATAAACCAAATTACATCATCTTTCAAGCCCCTCCCATGGTGATTAGCCTGAGCCCAGGATCGAAATAACCTCTTAACAAATATTAATCACACATTCTCCTTCACATAAACCAACTATGACATCGACACAACAACGGATTGACAACAGCAACTCAAAAGGGTCGGATATGAAAAAGAGGCAGCAGTGGTTTGGCTAGTTGTACAGTCGAGACTCGATTCAATTGGACAGTATGGAGAAGCCAAGAAGAGGTTAGAGGATTAGCAGCCTTGTCGAATTCCATCGAGCGCGATGCGCACCGCCGGCGGTCGATCTGGATCGCGATGCCGACTCGATCTGGATCGCGCCTTCGAATCGCAGTCAGAGGAGGGGCGCGCCTTCGAATCGCAGTCGGAGGAGGGGCGCAACTTCGAATCGCAGTCGGAGGAGGGGTGCGACTTCGAATCGCATTCGGAGAAGGGGCCAAGATGAGGGAAGCTTGGAACGGGAAGCGGGGGATGAGATCTGAATGGTTGAAGAAGGGGAAGGGGTTAAATTAAAACAGGGGCAAAGTTGGTATTATGAAAATATTTTGGACATTTACTAGAAAAGGTAAAACCCTAGGACAAATTGTTGAAAATATTTTGGACATTTACTAGAAAAGGTAAAACCCTAGGACAAATTGTAAATGGCCCAAAGGCCAAATTTCTTCTTTATTTAATGAACCACTAGAATTCATTTCATGAACCACTAGAATTTATTTCATGAACCACTACTATTTAATAATTGTAAAATTTTCATTCTTCTTTTATTTTCTTTTAATGTTTATTTTTTAATTATTTAGTTATTTGTTTTTAAAATAAAATAGTTCATGAACCAACACTATTTATTTCATGAACCAATACTATTTATTTGATGAACCACTACTCTTTATTTGATTAATCACTACTTTTTATTTGATGAACCACTACTATTTAATTTATTAACCACTGTTAACGGCCCGGGATTATGATTCCCGGGTTACGTTTCGAGGGATGAAACCCCTCGATGGGATCTTGCACCCCGAGTACAGGTTGAAGGTTTGAAACCAACAATTGCGCTTTGAAAGTGGGATTTCACACACAAAAATCGAAAGGGACCGTTGGAATCCCCGGGGTAAGTCCCCTGTACCTGCCCTATGGCCTAAGTCGTAAAACCATTTAACATACAACCAGTCAAGTTCCAAAATCACACATGAGGTTGCCACGGCGGAGCCGGGTCAAAACATTATTCAAATACGTAAATCCAAACCGTTATTAATTCAGTGTAGTTAGATCTCAACTCTCTCTTTCCGCCAAGTCAAAATCTCGCGACCATGGAGCCAAACCAGCATCGTTAATGGTAAACATAGTGAATACCTAAAAACGTTAATAGTGGGCGGGATCAGATGATGCCCACTTGGGTCTGTCCCTTCCTTAAGGGTGCTGCCCCCACAATATGTACACACATATGCTATACCTAATAATCATGCTTCTAGATGCAAGGCGGAATATTAACACACTAGCATGCCCCTAAGATCAAGTGCATAATAATAATAAGAATAATAATAATAATAATAATAATAATAATAATAATAATAATAATAATAATAATAATAATAATAAAATATTCTCTTTCTTGGGGGAGTTAGATACGGATGTTGTAGCTTTGCTGAAGCGGATTCATAAATTCTCGGTATCTTAGGATGTTGGGGCTCGTGCTACCACTTATATTTTTACTAGACTTAGCTTT
Source organism: Persicaria maculosa (assembly GCA_963922045.1). NCBI lineage: Eukaryota > Viridiplantae > Streptophyta > Magnoliopsida > Caryophyllales > Polygonaceae > Persicaria > Persicaria maculosa. The sequence goes on along the minus strand of OY998264.1, from coordinate 47,100,522 downwards.
GTTATCGCTAAGGGAATGGGTGCCCAGATAGTATCTCGGCTACCCACTAATTTCTTGTAAATTGTTTTTATAATAATAAAAATAATAATAATAATAATAATAATAATAATAAATAATAATAATAATAATAATAATAATAATAATAATAATAATAATAATAATAATAATAATAATAAGGCCTTATCACAGAATACCAAGTGGTATATCCCTCTCCTACCTCCAACCCCTTCCTGATAGGGCGGAGACTGGCCAGCTCATGAATGCATTCCATTCCATTATAATCTAATCGGCCCACAGGCTCGATCCGTAATCATATATAAAGCCCGCATGCAAATCTCATAATCATGCTCATAATATAAGTAAAGGAAGTTTCAGATGACTCGATTGACTCGGGACGAGACCCGATGGGACTGGGCCGTCCTATGACCCTAGCAAAGACTCTAGATACTTCACAAATAACGGTCGTTCTGTTTACATACGCATAAAGAAATAGAATGCTCAACGATCAATGCAACCTACCAGGATACTACATGACATGCTGATCATGAATGCAAGCACCTAGTATATCATGCACATAAGGCAGGGAACATCTATTCGATCTGAGTAAGCTCTGAAGAGACTTACCTGGAGGTGCAGGATAGCATTAATGTAGCATTAAGACAGTTTAAGATCACCTAGTAATCACAGTGAGTATATAAGTCTATATTCAATCACACAAGCACAATCGTTCTAGACAAGTTCAAACAACCGGAAGTCTCATCATCACATTCCATATCATCATCATTCAACTTATCTCATTTTTCATCGCAAAGTCTTTATATAACTTATCAAGTACCATCTCAACTCATCATCTCAACATCTCATCATGCTCTCATATACATCAACACATCATAATATCATTTAAGGACATATATCAACATTTCATCTCATAATTCACATTGAACAAGTATGTCGACATCGTATCATAGCAAGATTGGCATATCATAATTTATACTCATACTTAGCTTATATGTCACTTCATCATAAGTAACTAACACATAACCTTTTATAACACATCATCACAATATCATGCTATTAGTCATACATTCATACATCATGCCAAGTTAGTAAGGCAACCAAGTCGAATCCCAAAGTTAGTCAAAAACCGTTTCAAATCTCAAGTCAAATAGTTGGTAATTCCTGCTTTGGAAAATGTTTGTTAATTTCCTTTTCCGATTTAAGTCCAATAATATATTTTAAGTCCCTACATTTATAGGACCATAATATTATATCTTTAATCTCAAAATGATATTTTTGTATTTTAAAACTCAATTACTATTATATAATATTCTATATTCTATTTATTAAACACTTTCGGATAATATTCTCAAATACCTTAAAATCCCAACCATTTTATTTTATAAAAATCAGCCCTTTGTGGAATTAACAAACCGCCCTTATTTTGTAAAAATTACAAACCAACCCTCCTTATTTTTATTAAATACTAAACCGATCCCCTTTTAAAACAAGTCCAAAATTCTTTTCTCTTTTAGAATCCAATATCATAATATTATATTTTAAATCTCAATTTATATTATATAATATTTTAAAAGCCATTTTATTAAACACTTTCAAATAATATTTCCAAACCCCTTAAGAATACCAACCATTTTATTTACTAATAATCAGCCCCTTATTTTATAAAAATTATAAACTGAAACCCCTCTTTCTTAAAGCCTCAAAACCGAACCCACTAATTTTATAACTCATAATTCCGGCTCTATAAAATTCGCAACCAGATTTTTTTTATATAAATAGGCCCAAGTTTCTTTTGATTCCCTTTAAAACAATGAGGCCCAAAGGCCTCTTCTTCATTCAAATTCTGAAATCCAGAAGAAGGAAAAGAGAGGGGGGCACGCTTGAGTTGACGCCGATGTGGCAAATGGGAGCGGGACCCACAGTCCCTTCCTTCTTCCCTTCTGCCGAATGAAAGAAAGGAAGAGCAGAGCTCCTGTGTTGAATGTAGAACCGGAGGGGAAGGAGGGAAAGGGGAGGTCGGCGGCGGCACTCCCGGACTCCGATTTCGACCATGACCACGACACCGACGACACCGAAACACATGGACCATGACTCGAGCAAGAAAGGAAAGAAGAAAGAGAAGGGGCTCACCAATTGTTCATCGTCCGGGAAACTCTCGATCGGGGCTCGGCTGCCTCGCCGGAGACGGAACCAAGGCGGCGTGGCCTGGGTTGGAGGTAGGAGTTAGAAAGGTGCGACTTTATCGTGTTTGGGAGCGGAAAAGTGAGGAGGAGGGAGGCTTACCGTGCCTTGGACGGAAAACAGAGGTGGAGGAAGGTGGAGGCGGCGTCGGCGGCTACGGGATGCTTTTGGTTGGCTCTGACTCGTCCTTGGCCGTCGAGGAACTGCTGTTATTGTTGATCATCGAGGAAGAAGAAGGAAGGAGCCTCTCTAGGCCTTGACTTGCTCGAAAAACAGGGAGGGGAGTGCTTGGGAGCTTCTCGGCTCAAATGGAGGAGGAATGGGATGAAGAAGATAAAGGGGATAGTGGTGATGCGGTATTGATGGGGTGGTGGTGGTGACGGTGGCTGATGGTGGCGGCAATCAGAGGAGAAAGGAGGTTGTTTGCTTGTGTTTAGCTCGACAAAATGGGACAAACAAAAAGGGGTATGGTTAGAGCTATGTGAATCAGATGAGAAGGATTGAGGGGGATGGATATCTACAATTTTGGGGAGCTGGATTTCAAGAAAAAGAAGAGAGGGTATAAGGTTGCGGCAGTACACAAGGAAAGAGGGAGTCCAAGGTCAGAAATTTCTTTGGCGTGGGTGATGCTGGTTGTTGATGCCAAAAGGGGGTGACACAGGGGGTGAGGGAAAAAGGAGAGGAGTGGGTGTTGGGCTTCTTTAAGAAAACAACCAAAGTGTGAGCTGGTGGGGAGTTGCAGGGTAGAAGACCAAGGTAGGTGGTCCCAAAAGTGGATTTCATATACCCGTCATTAAATCTTAAAACCCACTATCTCGATCAATTAGGTTTTAAAAGCCAGAAGAATATCGTTATCCAAAGGAAATTTCAGATTCCGAGATAAAAGACGGAATCAAATCTGAAAAGGTTCAAGACTAGGCCGGAATTCGTTTTAATAGTTTCGAGTTTGATTTATTAATTTAAAAGACGAGTTTTTCTCAGAATATCCGATTAAATCCGTTTTAAATTTATTTTTTTTCCGAAAATCATAATTTGAAAACCCGAGCCTTTACATCATCCACCTATATAAACAAGTCTCGTCCTCGAGACAAAATCATGTGAAAGCAAGGGGATGAAGTTTGAAATAGGTGAGTCCAAGGATCATTCCATTGATCCTGTAAGCACCTCATAAGTGCCCCTATAAGATTCTCATAGTATCTTCGTCGTGATCATAATATCCCCAATTGGTCGTAGCGAGAATGTGATATGGGCCCCTACCACATCCTTACTCCGACTTCTTGGTTATATTATAACTCGAAAAGCATCACAGCGTCTCCACTAGGTCTTAGCAACCAATCCATAAGTGCCCCTATAAAATGCTTGTATCCACTTCGTGGGGCGTTATAATGTAAACTCGGGTCGGAAAGTTTTAAAAGGGTTCCTCGATTTGAATAAGATTGGTTTCAAAATCATTGAAATTCTCGATCGCGTTCGGCCTTTCAAAATCCAAGTTAGTTCTTTTTATTACCATTTCCAAATCCTTCAAATCCGACGTTAGTCAAGCAATTTCAGTACTCGTGAGGTGGAATCATCTCAATTGCGGATTTGCGGATGGTTGTTGAATTACCAATCTCACCAAACTCAACATCTCAATTATCTACCAAAACTCCCTATCAAGTACATTCCCATCTTGGGTATTTCTTACCAATTTCCTCCATTTCCTTTATGTCTTCAAAATTCCATCCGATCATTATCCCTTAAAGAGAAATCCTGAGTCACCTCAATATTAACTCTTACTTCTGATACCTCTACACATTCTCACTAATAATCCACCTCTAAAGATCAAACTCCCACGGCTAGCCTCATCGACAACATCACTCTATGTCCTCAATATTCAACACAATATTCATTTTCCCTAATGGCTCATGCACACCAAGATAACATAAGCACCACACCTCGATAGAAATACCCAACCGCCTACTCTCAACAATTTCTACCCCATAGAACCTTCTAGTGCTAACTCATAACTATGCATCATCAAGTTCCCACATCGATTCCAAATCTCACAATCACATTCTACCCAACTAACTCACCGGGACACAATTAATCTGAACCGCATCGCTCCACATCCCAATAAGATCATAGCAATCTACCTCATTCATCGCACCAAATCACCATTCCGAACCTCACTATACCCTTAACCAATCATGATTCTCAAGTCGTCCTACTCTAGTTCCTTATTCCACATTTTCCCTAAGTCGTCTTAGATCATAATTCCTCGAACCACGACATCACCGCTCAAGCATCTATTTCCCATCATTACCCCTAGAGGATCTCTATGCCATCCCAATTACCCAAAGCACTGTATCGCATCGAATCCTCCACACTCCCTTTATCTATAGTACTCTCGATATCTTCCATTGACTAGATTTCTCATTCATTACTCAAAATCTTCCTATCTCGAACCTCAAGCAATCAGTCCTATGAGCAACTTTAACGACATTCCCACCTAGCTACAAGCCCTTTTCCTCCAAGGTTCATCTTCCATCCCCTAATACCGCAATAATCAAGTCAAGTCATACCAACTCGATTTCTTCCTTATACTAACGTCCTCTAATCACGCCTCTTGATGTCCTCGACTTATAACTCTATCAAGCATCCTCAACATTACCCAAGCATAACCCAAGTACACGTTCCATATCCAATTCGGCTATCATTTGAACAACCTACCTCCCAAAGTCTACGATTTCTCAAGCGCCCTATACTGCTTACCTAACAATTTCCAAACTCATTGTCATCCAAAACTAGTTCCTCAACAACATCGTTACCACACAACAACCTATCTATTGCCACATCCTTCCTATATGAATTCCTTGATCAACACACCTAGTCTACCTATCCACCTTTAAGACTATCATAACCACTCATACCTTCTCTCAATGGAACCCTAACGAATTATCCTACCCTCAACCAATGTGCCCTCCTATGCTAGCCGCCTAGACTAACACCCCTGATTCAAAATCCTACCATCTGTATCCTACTCCTCGCCTAACACCTACCTAGAAGTTCATCTGAAAATCACTAACCACTATCTCCTACCCATCCTAGAACTTGCTCGGTCCCATCTAAGCTAACATCGCCTCTCTATCTCATACTACCATCGGTCAAATCCTATAGCTCAAGTTCTCTCACCGCTCTCCGATCATTCTACCCAAGGTCCTCGGCCCACATACTCAAACAGGAAGACAGTCATGGAAGTCATCACACATATCCTACGTCATACTTGCTAACACCCTATATCTACAGCATCATCAGTACATCGTCAATCATATCACGCAACTCAAAGTACCACTATACTCAATAGTATTACGAATCACTATGCAAATAGACATATTCAAGTCAATTCATCAAGTTGCATCATGTCAACGACCACAGCAAGAATAATATCATATTAACATAATATTGGTTCATCATCTCACACTAACAAAGCCTATTATATATCATAGCATATCACTAGATCATGGTCCCAACAATGGAGATTCACATTTTATAGGCAAAGGATTCAGGCGACAATCATCAACTCAGAATATCAACACATCGTATCATCATTGCATATCAGAACACAAAGGCATCAAAGCAATATTTACTAACATCACAGCCTATCAATGTTGGCACGTCAAAACTCATCATCATGTCAATTCTAGAACTATCACACAAGGTTCTAAGTCAATGGAGAGAGGGAAAGGACAAGGCGGACGATCCAGATTCCTGACAGACTCGAACACGGGCCCAGGCTAAAGATGGCTAGACTAGAGACAAGGTTCCAACCCGAGAATGACAATGATGCCCTTATGGAAATCTATGAGATTATAATTGTGACAAGCAAAACACATATCAATAATGGAGCATATCGATCACATCATAGAACACTAGCATGTACCTATCTCAAGGAATATCATGGCATGCATTCGTGGAGGGAAAACATGCTCAAATTCTATAACAATGCACATGCGAGACGATCTAGCAACCTATCACTCCTCATGTAAGAACAATGGCTCAGGTATGGCATACACATAATCAGGTCATAACAATGTGGAGTTAAATGCAAGCATGTCGAGATATATCATGCTAATCGGATTAAATGTCATGACAAGGACATATAAAGGTAGTATAGTCACCTATTACACTCTATGTCAAATAATGTTCACATAATAGGGTAAATACGACATGTAATTATACGAAAGGATACATTTCGAAAGTATAGGTCCTACATGATACTAGTGACACGTGATAGGACATGAGCATAGTCAAGGGTGATCTAAATGAATTCAGCATAATGTTCATGTTTCCTGCGAGGGGTCAAATCATATGTCCATGCAAGCACGAGAGTATATCATAGGGTATGAGAAGGGGCCATTACGAATGCCAAAAGGGGTGAGCATGCTATGGGTTTATTGTCACAGAAGGCATGATAATCATCGAGGCATCATCGAGTAACATACTAAGCAGATCATTTTACGGGAATGTGTATACCACGAAGAGCTGACCACACTATCATGAATCTAAGTCAAGGGAGAGCAAAAGTCACGCAGATTGATAGCATGGGACACATACACTGAATCAATCATTATCATGGAAATTGCAACAAGCCAAGTAGATCATGTTGGACCTACATAGGATCATGACAGAATTGTAGCAAGGTATAACACGAGACCTCAGCGATGTAGCTAAGCATGGATATAATAACATATGTACTTTCTCGCTAATGATCATTCACAAGGTTCATGTCAAGAATGTATATAATCTCACATCAAGACATGCAATTCTAGAGAAGCTACCATTATAATCAGACAGAAATCCCTAAGGGCAATCATCGACTCATCCCAACCGACTCGTCACCCCATCTCCCGTGGAACCCTAGTGCAGCTTATCATGGTAAGGTGAGAGGTTATTCACTTTACTTCCTGAAAGAGGATGGTAGAGTTCGTGTTTAGACTCTTGTGAAAAGACGACATGGGTCGACCATTAAAAGATTTGAGAGGGATGACTCCATAGACGACTCGTTCTAAACTCGGAATCATGCCAATACTCACCCTCCCTAACATACTCAAGTAATCCCTCACACTCGACACAATTTCCGAAGGTAGTTGCCTGATCGACTCATTTGCCATAGAGGACATTTTCATCAGGTAAGAGACTCGATGGGCAGCTAGGGTTAGAACACGAATAGGACTCAAACGAGAGGGACGGACACTTTCCGACCTTGACTAACATGGACGTTTTATGGAACAGACGACGTAATCGGGATTATCAAGGAGAGTTGAACCACGGGAAGGATAATTCTGACAAGACGGGGTTCTGATTATATAAGAATAAGGTTTCTCTCGTCATCCCGTTGTACAGATATTCATTACATGTTCCAAGTTAAGGCATACCAATTAGTTCTCTATCCTAAGCACAATAGCACTCAACACGGAAGCAACCAACAAGTTTAATATGATCTTTTTCAAAGTTTATAGAAACATAGAGATGATCTATGCTGCCCTTCGAGGGGCAGCTGACCGGAGGGGGCAATTATATCTCGGTTTCCTAACCTAGATACTCCAACCTCGCGGTGCAACTCCTTGGAGTCTTCTAGGCCCATCTATAAATAAAAAGCTAGTATTTTGCCTACCGTTCCCCGTTTTCTACATCCTTAAGGGATGGTCTATCGCTTTTAGTCTCTACCCACGAGTTCGATCCTAAAGGCCGGTTATTCTAGGGTTGGGTGCAATTAAATTCATTTTTCCCTTGAAAACATTTTGCAAACCAATTTGAAATCCTTGGGCCATTCAAAACCACTCCAACCTATCATACTCAGATTGAAAACTTGGCTCTGATACCAACTTTGTAACGGCCCGGGATTATGATTCCCGGGTAACGTTTCGAGGGATGAAACCCCTCATTGGGATCTTGCGCCCCGAGTACAGGTTGAAGGTTTGAAACCAACAATTGCGCTTTGAAAGTGGGATTTCACACCCAAAAACCGAGAGGGACCGTTGGAATCCCCGGGGTAAGTCCCTTGTACCTGCCCTATGGCCTAAGTCGTAAAATCATTTAACATACAACCAGTCAAGTTCCAAAATAATACATGAGGTTGCCACGGCGGAGCCGGGTCAAAATATTATTCAAATACGTAAATCCAAACCGTTATTAATTCAGTGTAGTTAGAGTCTCAACTCTCTCTTTCCGCCAAGTCAGAATCTCGCGGTCATGGAGCCAAACCAACATCGTTAATGGTAAGCATAGTGGATACCTAAAAACGGGTTTGTCACATAATACCAAGTGGTATATCCCTCTCCTACCTCCAACCTCTTCCTGATAGGGCAGAGACTGGCCAGCTCATGAATGCATTCCATTCAATTATAATCGAATCGGCCCGCAGGCCCGACCCGTAATCTTATATAAAGCCTGCAAGCAAATCTCGTAATCATGCTCATAATATAAGTAAAGGAAGTTCCATATGACTCGATTGACTCAAGAAGGGACCCGATGGGACTGGGCCGTCCTATTACCCTAGCAAAGACTCTAGATACTTCACAGATAACGGCCGTTCTATTTACATACGCATAAAGAAATAGAATGTTCAATGATCAATGCAACCTAGCATGATACTACATGACATGCTGATCATAAATGCAAGCACTAGAACTGGGCAAACGTGGGCCAGCCCGCCTAGCCCGCCCTGCTCGCCTGCCTAGTTGGACAGGCGTGGGTAGAGGGAAAAGCCTAAGTGGGCCGCTATGCCCGGCCCGCGCCCGCAGCGGGTACGGGATCGGGTAGGACAATCTACACGTTACAGGCCGCTAGGCCCATAGGGTACCCGTTATTATATATATATATTAAAATATATGAATAATATATATATTATTAATTATAAGAAAAATAAAACAAAATATGTATTCAGTACAGTAGGTATACCCTAAATCCTAATTCAGTAATTCCCAAAGCTAAATGTCTTAAATCGCAATCCCTATGTTTTTGGGTTTCCCTGTTTAACGTATACAACATTCATTTTGTAGCTCAATTCCTTGTTAAAAAAAACTAACAGCCTAAGGGTAAAATTTGACGGGTACCCACGGGCCGCCCGTGACCGCAATAGTGGATGGGCTCGAATAATGTTTTCAACCCGTCAAGCAGGCTTAGCCCGGCTCGTGCCTACAACACCGGGATAAAATTTGGGCTAAAGCCCGTCCCAAGCCCGGCCCACGCCCGCGTTTGCCCGGATCTAGCAAGCACCTAGTATATCATGCACACAAGGCAGGGAATATCTATTCGATCTGAGTAAGCTCCGTAGAGACTTAACTGGAGGTGCAGGACAGCATTAATGTAGCACTAAGACAATTTAAGATCACCTAGTAATCACAGTGAGTATATAAGTCTATATTCAATCACACAAGCACAATCATTCTACATAAGTTCACACAACCGGAAGTCTCATCATCACATTTAATATCATCATCATTCAATTTATCTCATCTTTCATCGCAGAGTCTCTATATAACTTATCAAGTACAATCTCAACTCATTATCTCAACATCTCATCATGCTCTAATATACATCAACACATCATAATATCATTTAAGGACATATATCAACATTTCATCTCATAATTCACAATGAACAAGTATGTTGACATCGTATCATAGCAAGATTGGCATATCATAATTTATACTCATACTTAGCTTATATGTCACTTTATCATAAGTAACTAACACATAACCTTTTATAACACATCATCACAATATCATGTTATTAGTCATACATTCATACATCATACCAAGTAAGTAAGGCAACCAAGTCGAATCCCAAAGTTAGTCAAAAACCGTTTCAAATCACAAGTCAAATAGTTGGTAATTCCGGCTTTGGATAATGTTTGTTAATTTCCTTTTCCGATTTAAGTCCAATAATATATTTTAAGTCCCTACATTTTATAGGACCATAATATTATATCTTTAATCTCAAAATAATATTTTTGTATTTTAAAACTCAATTACTATTATATAATATTCTATATTCTATTTATTAAACACTTTCGGATAATATTCCCAAATACCTTAAAATCCCAACCATTTTATTTTATAAAAATCATCCCTTTATGGAATTAACAAACTACCCTTATTTTATAAAAATAACAAACCGACCCTCCTTATTTTTATTAAATACTAAACCGATCCTCCCTTTTAAAACAAGCCCAAAATTCTTTTCTCTTTTAGAATCCAATATCATAGTATTATATTTTAAATCACAATTAATATTATATAATATTTTTAAAGCCATTTTATTAAACACTTTCAAATAATATTTTCAAACCCCTTAAGAATACCAACCATTTTATTTAATAAAAATCAGCCCCTTATTTTATAAAAATTATAAATCGAAACCCCTCTTTCTTAAAACCTCAAAACCGAACCCATTAATTTTATAACTCATAATTCCGACCCTATAAAATTCCCAGCCAGATTTGTTTTTATAAATAGGCCCAAGTTTCTTTTAAGTCCCTTTACAACAATCAGGCCAGCCCAAAGATTAGGCCCAAAGGCCTCTTCTTCATTCAAATTCTGAAATCGAGGAGAAGGAAAAGAGAGGGGGGCCCACGCCTGAGTTGGCGCCGATGTGGCAAGTGGGAGCGGGACCCATATTCCCTTCCTTCTTCCCTTCTGCCGAATGAAAGAAAGGTGGAGCAGAGCTCCTGTGTTGAAGGTGCAACCGGAGGGGAAGGAGGGAAAGGGGAGGCCGGCGGCGGCACTCCCGGACTCCGATTTCGACCATGACCACGACACCGATGACACCGACACACATGGACCATGACTTGAGCAGAAAAGGGAAGAAGAAAGAGAAGGGGCTCACCAATTGTTCATCATTCGGGAAACTCTTGATCGGGGCTCGGCTGCCTCGCCGGAGACGGAACCAAGGCGGCGCGGCCTGGGTCGGAGGTAGGATTTAGAAAGGTTTGACTTTTATGCCGTTTAGGAGCGAAAAAGTGAGGAGGAGGGAGGCTTACCGCACCTTGGACGGAAAACAGGGGTGGAGGAAGGTGGAGGCGGCGTCGGCGGCTACGGGGTGCTTCTAGTTGGCTCCGACTCATCCTCGGTCTTCGGCGAACTGCTGCTGTTCTTGATCGTCGAGGAAGAAGAAGGAAGGAGCCGCTCTAGGCCTTGGCTTGCACGAAAAACAGGGAGGGGGGGTGCTTGGGAGCTTTTCGGCTCAAATGGAGGAGGAATGGGATGAAGAAGATGAAGGGGATGGTGGTGTTGCAGTGTTGTTGGGGTGGTGGTGGTGACGGTGGCTGATGGTGGCGGCAATCAGAGGAGGAAGGAGTTTGTTTGCTTGTGTTTAGCTCGGCAAAATGGGACAAAGAAAAAGGGGTATGGTTTGAGCTGTGTGAATCAGATGAGAAGGATTGAGGGGGATGGATTTCTACAATTGTGGGGAGCTGGATTTCAAGAAAAAGAAGAGAGGGTATGAGGCTGCAGCAGTACACAAGGAAAGAGGGGGTCCAAGGTCAGAAATTTCTTTTGCATGGGTGATGCTGGTTGTTGATGCCAAAAAGGGGTGACACAGGGGGTGAGGGAAAAAGGAGAGGAGTGGGTGTTGGGCTTCTTTAAGAAAACAACCAAAGTGTGAACTGGTGGGGAGTTGCAGGAGAGGGGGTAGAAGACCAAGGTAGGTGGTCCCAAAAGTGGATTTCATATGCCTGTCATTAAATCTCAAAACCTGCTCTCTCGATCAATTAGGTTTTAAAAGCCTCAAGAATATCATTATCCGAAGGAAATTTCAGATTCCGAGATAAAAGATGGATTCGATCTTAAAAAGTTCAAGACTGGGCCGGAATTCGTTTTAGTAGTTCCGAGTTTGATTTATTAATTTAAAGACGAGTTTTTCTCAGAATATCCGATTAAATCCGTTTTAAATTTATTTTTTTCCGAAAATCATGATTTGAAAATTCGAGTCTTTACACCACTACTCTTTATTTCATGAACCACTCCTATTTAATAATTGTCAAATTTCCATTGTTCTTTTATTTTCTTTTGATATTTGTTGTTTATTTATTTATTTGTTTGTTTTTAAAATGAAATGGTTCATGAACTGATACTTTTTTTATTGGATGAACCAATATTCTTTATATGATGAACCACTACTCTTTATTTCATAAACCACTACTATATATTTAATGACCCACTTGGTATAAAACCCCTGAACCACTTGGTATTAAAACCCTGAACCACTTGGTATTAAAGCCTTGAACCACTTGGACTAAAACCCTAAACAACTTGGTATAAAAATCTTGAACCACTTGGTATAAAACCCTGAACCACTTCATTTTAATTTACTCTTTTTTTATTTGCTTTACCTATTATAAAATTCAATTAACACATTTTATTTATATTTTTTCGAAATCATAATTAAAATATTGTCAACTAATTATTTGATGAATCACTACTCTTTATTTCATGAACCACTACTATTTAATGATTGTAAAATTTTCATTCTTCTTTTATTTTCTTTTAATGTTTATTTTTTAATTTTTTTAATTATCTGTGGTTAATTATTTATTTCATGAACCAATACTATTGATTTGATGAACCTGTAAAGACCAGAAAATTTAAAATTATTTATTTATTTAAATATTTATTTATATCGGGTTCGATTATTTTAATTCAGAAAAGTTCAAAAAAATCTTCGTCCTCGAGCAAGCGCTTTTATTTTATTCTTTCAAGATAGATTCCAGTATGAACTTGATATTCGATTTGAAAATGAATTTTTCCCGCTTTATTATTTCAAGGCTTGAAAATATTTTCGAATTTTGTTATTTATTTCGGATTTGAATATTTATTTTAAATTTATTTTAATCGAATCGAGATAAAGTCGGAAAACGCGTTTCGAGATTTATTATCGGGCATTTGTTTTGACTTTTAAATAAACTCCTACACTCCAACTACCCCTCATCCCTGCCCCTATTAGAGCTGCTAACCCATCATATTACTCTCCTTTCCCATCCTACTCCCTCCTCCTACTCTCCTACACCCCATCCTCCTACTTCCAAACCCAGCCATGCCACGCCACTTGCAGCAACCAAACAAACCCCAAACTATTCCAAAAACCAAACTTTTCTTCCCTGTTTCTTGAGCTCTCCTAGCCGCCGACCACGCCACTAAGGAGCTCCAACGACCTTCGCATTGTTCGAAATAGCCAGCCCACGTTCACCTCCTTCTTCATTCGGATAAGCCCAGAACCTCCTCTCCCTCCGACATCCGACGAGCATGAAGCCCAGCAGCCACCAGAGTACCGTCGTCGAGCCACCCTCGCTTCTAAATTCCCCTGTTTCCTTCCGATCCAAGGCCGGTAAGTGCCCTTCCTCTCTTTTGCACTCCACAATGCCTTAAAGGTTCACCCTTAACCCCCTTCTTCCGTCCTAGGCCTAGCAGAACCGCCCCTGATCTCGACGAGGCAGTCGCCGGCTCCAATCGCATCCCCTCCCCTAGTTTTCCGCGCAGAGATGGCACCGAACTTTTCTTTTTCTGTTCGAAACTCGGTGAGACATCAACCTTCTGTTTTTCCATTCAAAACTTGTAAAGGCGGGTCTTTATTCACTCTTTCATCCATACTCAGCCACATGAAGCCCTTTCCCCGTCGTCGAGCTTGGAAACCACCATCGGAGCCCCGGAGTTGATTTTCGAACTCTCGATAACACCTCCTTTCCTCCTTCCCCTCTTGCTCTCGCTTGCTTTGTTTTGTGTGGGTCGTGTTCGGGGATGTACTTCGGTTGACTGGGTTTGAGTCAGGATGGGAAGGGAGCTCCGGTGAGGCCCCGCCTTCTTGTCCTTTCTGCCATTATTTCATTTGTGCAGAGGAAGGGGTGAAGGGGACGAGTCCGCTTGAACCGGGCCTCCTTTTTCTTTTGTTTTAAGTGGCCGGTTCAGCCTATTTTTCCGGTCCACCTTCTTTCTTCCGGTTCATTTAACTGAAGAGATGGGTATGGGCTTCTGGGTTGAACTTGGGTCGGGTTTTGGATCCGGATGTGGTTGGGCTGGCCTCTTGGGTTTGTTTTAAGATTTTGTTATATTGTTTACATATTATGATATATAGCTAGTTGATGGACGGTTTTTAGTCGCGTTAACCGTATCAAAATAAAACTCAAACCTACAAACTAGTATAGCAAGTAAGTAAGAGGTCGATCCCACAGAGAATCAAGTATTTCTAAGCAATGTGTGTTTACCAATTAGTAGAAAAGGGAGGGTTTTGGTTGATTGAGATTGAAAAAGAAAACAAAATAAAATAAAACAAATTGATGCAAAACAATTTAGAGAAGATCGCTCTACCTACAATTTTCCACTTTATTTGGTTGAATTGATATTGTAACTTCCTCTTGTCCTTTTAGTTTTCCTATGAATGCCCTTGTCCCGACCTAATATAGTTACTAGTCCAATCAGTCCTAGAAACCCTTATCAATCGAACAGTCCCTAAAGAAGGATTTAACCCAATTGATAGCTTTAAGTTCAGAGATTAACCAAGGTATTTGCAGTCCCTAAAGAGGGATTTAACAACACATTCAACTTCCTACCTATCCAATTAGTTCAATCAGCCCTAAAGGGATAAGTTTGCTACTTGGGTTAAGGTTCGCAATCAGGAATCTACAAAACCCTAGCAATTGAATTGATTCTACCAAGTTGATCAGGCAAGATAGAATAAAACAATCAAACATTCAAGCACAAAGAAGTCGAAACATTCAATATAGGAAATAAGGAACAAGATTTAGAAACTCACAACTCAATCCAAACAAAGCTTCAAATCGCACGTAGAACGAAGAGAGTTTAGTCGCCCATGGCGAACATCGCTCTCAATCTCCAACTAAAATCGTCTTGAATCCTAACCTAATGAATGAATAAAAACTTAGGGCTAAGCCCTCTCTAATTTCGTGCCCAAAGAGTCGGCCAAAAGACATAGATAAATAGGGTTTTAATAGGCAAATTGTCGCTGCTGGAAAAACCGTCGCTGCTGGAACATGCGGCGGCCACGGCCGCAGCATATTGCTACGCCCGCAGCATATGGCGGTGCCCGCTGCATCAGTCTTTTACGCAAATAGTCAATCGGATAAACGAGGCCTCCAGAAAGTGCAAAACAAGTTCAGCATGTCTGGCGACAACTTCTGCAGACTTGTTCTTCGTTTAGGCTCGCTTCTTCTTCTCATGACCTCTTTAGATCTTCATGTAAGCTTCCTCGATCGACTAAACATCATCATCCAATGCGTTATCAACCCATGTCTCATCATCGGATCCACGATTACCTGAAATAATCAATAAAAGTGTGTAGATTCCGACTCCACCAACATAGAGAGCAAATATGCAAATTGTACTTAAACCATGCATGATATGCATCATAACTAAGCTAAATGCAACCTATTATGCCTACCTAAATGCATGCCATCAAACTCCCCCACACTTAAGCTTCGCTAGTCCTCGAGCGAACAATATAAAAGCAACCTATACCTACGTTTTCCTTCTTCATGCATTAGCCCAAATCAAAAGCAACATCAATTTTAAATGAACACAAGACCAAGTGAATAAACATCATAGCATGTATTTAGCGATCAAAGCATAGAAGTAGAAATCATCCAACCTCACTAGGAATATGTGTTTCGCTCATGCTCTCATGTGTTTAGGCTTTAAGGTTCAACTTTCAACTCAATCCAAAATGCACTAAGCTCATAGACATTGACCACAATATCACCAAATCTCCACCGAAATGCTATTACTTGCGGGACATAATAAAGAAAATAAGCAAAATTGACTCTAGTAATTCATTTTTTTTGTTTTCATTTTCGATTTTTTTTTCTTCCCTTTTTTTTCTTTTTTCTATTTATTTTCTTGCCTTGGTATCTTCCTTACGCGAGTCGCAAACATGAGTGTCATGAATGGCCCCGGTCTATCAACACCTCAACCTACTAAAATGAAGTCCACTTGAACATCTTTTGACGCAAGTTGCAAACATGGGTGTCATGAATGAACCTGGTTACTCAATGATCAAGCTTTCTTTCCTAGTGGTTAGTTTTCAACACCTTTTTGCGCGAATCATACCCATGGGTGTCATGCGTAGACCCGATTACTAAGTGCATCAACCATTGCCACCTTATTTCACTAAATATGCACAAATTCAAGAAAGACTCAAAACATAAACAGAAACTCCGCAAGCAACAATCATGTGAGTCGGTCTTGAAAAATAGATACTGCAGTCAATGCCAAGAGGTAGCAACATAAGGAGAGTAAATCACACAATTGAGCAAGATAATTATAAATGATTTTAATAAGGCTAAAAACATTCTCACAAGGGTCATGTTTGTAGGATTTCAATCATACTTTAGCTCAATCATACATGCTCAATTACATCACAAAATCATGCTTCATAAGAAAACATTTCAAGGCGATTAGGCTAAGCAATTCAAGTTTATCGTAGGATTTACAAGTTCATGCCATAAGAATGTAGAGTTTCGCTAACTAAGGTGGGTATTTGAAATCTATGTATATGCATTATATTTTTTTTTGGAGTTTTTTTTCAAGTGCAATATAAGTATAAAAATAAATATGAAGACATAAATAAACATGATAACATAAATAAACATGATATGCCAACTCTATCTATATGCAATGCAATCCCACCCCCACACTTAATCTTTTCATTGTCCTCAATGAAACATAAAAGACAACAAAAAAAAACATAGAGGAAGAAATGAATGAAATACTCACAATGTGGTGGATGGGTCTCTATAGGTCGGATCTGAGCATTGCAGCGGCCTTTCCTGAGAAGTTAGTCTATCCCAAACCAAAACAACTATCCAATATCTAATGAAAAACCTAATTTATTGAAAAACAAACTAACTAATGAGGAATTGAAATAACTAAATTAGAAAACTTACCTCGGGTTGCCTCTCGAGAAGCGCCTTTCTTTAATGTCATTGGCCTGACTTATTCTCAATCTAAAGATCTTATCTATCAGACATCGTCAAGGCCCTCAGTAACCTATCATATTCCTGTGCACAAATCTTACAAAGAACATCATAGCACAATAGATTAAAAGCATAAAATGTGGAACTCAAGAACCCTTTCAATCTATCAAATAGTCTAGCATGACTCTCTACAGAAGGAATATGATACCACCAGAACAGTTCCGCTGGTGGCTTTTCAAAAAGCACTCAAAAGGATCAACATAATCACCATTACCTTCAAAATTGCAAAAGTTTACCTTTATTACCTCTTGAGCCTCAGCTGATGGCTCTAGACCTGGTTCATCAATGGGCGAGCTCAGAATGGATGTGTCAAATGGAGTTGGAACCAAAACACATGAAACCTCATGCGTCGACTCATGAGATTCCAAGTCATGAAGCATTAGACCATCTCCATCGTCAAAGAAACTATCGTTGTCATCAAACAATTCCTCCTCCTTTTGAACATCCTTATTATGTTGAAACCACCTAGGAGGGAATGAATTCAGCACAATGACTTCGATAGGATCCCCAACCCTTTCATCCTTCAATTCTTCAAGGGATGGTGGGATGGGTTTCTCGAAATCAAGAGAAGAAGACGTTGGGGGCTCTTCAGTAGCACTGCGGCGGTCGTCGCCTGGCTGCGGCGGTCGCTGCTCCTCAGATCTTTCACCCTCAGTTACCACTTCATCTTCTTCTTCTTCTAAGCCCCTTTCTTCCTTACCTTGGGGACCAACAATTATTTTTCCAATTTGGCTCATTAGTTCCTCCAAGGTCTGGTTTCGCTGAGCCATCTGATTTTCCGAATTCCTATTGCGCTCATCTAGCTGCTGCACTAATTGTGTAAGGCTCTGGAATGGATCCTCTATATGTGTGATAGAGTCCTCCATTGGTGGAGAAGACGTGGCGAGCAATTCTTCTTGTGCAGCATAGTAATCCATATAACAGAAAAAATCCCACAACCCCGACAATCCTCCTAACCGCTTCAGGCCTCCGTTACTCATGTACTCAGCAAGCGCTCGCGTCTCAACAGTCATCCCATCAATTATGCACATAATCATATCTCGGATGCTAAATTGATAACCCCATGAACCAAGGTCGTCAACATACTCATGCAATCTAGTGAAGTATTGGTGAAAGTTCTCACCTTCAAACTGCGCTAACCTCAACATCTTGAAAAAGTTAGTAGCAAGGGCGTCGTGAACCATAAGATAGGTTCACAACGAGTTAGGTATATGCACAAAAATCAATAAATACACAAAACAAAGAAATAAAGTTGATTCCCCGGCAACGACGCCAATTTGATGGACGGTTTTTAGTCGCGTTAACCGTATCAAAATAAAACTCAAACCTACAAACTAGTATAGCAAGTAAGTAAGAGGTCGATCCCACAGATAATCAAGTATTTCTAAGCAATGTGTGTTTACCAATTAGTAGAAAAGGGAGGGTTTTGGTTGATTGAGATTGAAAAAGAAAACAAAATAAAATAAAATAAATTGATGCAAAACAATTTAGAGAAGATCGCTCTACCTACAATTTTCCACTTTATTTGGTTGAATTGATATTGTAACTTCCTCTTGTCCTTTTAGTTTTCCTATGAATGCCCTTGTCCCGACCTAATATAGTTACTAGTCCAATCAGTCCTAGAAACCCTTATCAATCGAACAGTCCCTAAAGAAGGATTTAACCCAATTGATAGCTTTAAGTTCAGAGATTAACCAAGGTATTTGCAGTCCCTAAAGAGGGATTTAACAACACATTCAACTTCCTACCTATCCAATTAGTTCAATCAGCCCTAAAGGGATAAGTTTGCTACTTGGGTTAAGGTTCGCAATCAGGAATCTACAAAACCCTAGCAATTGAATTGATTCTACCAAGTTGATCAGGCAAGATAGAATAAAACAATCAAACATTCAAGCACAAAGAAGTCGAAACATTCAATATAGGAAATAAGGAACAAGATTTAGAAACTCACAACTCAATCCAAACAAAGCTTCAAATCGCAGGTAGAACGAAGAGAGTTTAGTCGCCCATGGCGAACATCGCTCTCAATCTCCAACTAAAATCGTCTTGAATCCTAACCTAATGAATGAATAAAAACTTAGGGCTAAGCCCTCTCTAATTTCGTGCCCAAAGAGTCGGCCAAAAGACAAAGATAAATAGGGTTTTAATAGGCAAACTGTCGCTGCTGGAAAAACCGTCGCTGCTGGAACATGCTGCGCCCGCAGCATATGGCGGTGCCCGCTGCATCAGTCTTTTACGCAAATAGTCAATCGGACAAACGAGGCCTCCAGAAAGTGCAAAACAAGTTCAGCATGTCTGGCGACAACTTCTGCAGACTTGTTCTTCGTTTAGGCTCACTTCTTCTTCTCTGGACCTCTTTAGATCTTCATGTAAGCTTCCTCGATCGACTAAACATCATCATCCAATGCGTTATCAACCCATGTCTCATCATCGGATCCACGATTACCTGAAATAATCAATAAAAGTGTGTAGATTCCGACTCCACCAACATAGAGAGCAAATATGCAAATTGTACTTAAATCATGCATGATATGCATCATAACTAAGCTAAATGCAACCTATTAAGCCTGCCTAAATGCATGCCATCACTAGTATATACTCCCTCTGTTAATTAAAACTTGTCGTTTACTATTCATGCACGCTTTTTTAAAATGATGAAAACTATATGAAATATTAACATTTTTTTATATTTGTTTTTATAAATGAATAATTAATAGTAACAAGTATGAAATTATTTAAAAAATATTTTTAAAAAGTTAATATTTAATATAGTTTTTAACACATCAAAAAGCGTGCGTGAATAGTAAAACGTCAAGTTTTAATTAACGGAGGGAGTATAATATTTATTTGATTATTATTATTATTTAAATTGTTATAAAATTATTTATTTAGTTGTTATGAAAATTATTCTAAATTATTTATTGAATTAATTAATTCTGTAATTTATTCATTTATTATAGATTTTAAAATGGATTTATATGGGTGCTTATTTGATTGGTGATATATATATATATATATTGTTTTAAAGTTGTTAGTGTCATTGACTTGTTAATTCTTTATTTATTATTCAATTATTCAATTATAATTTCTGAATTAATTATTCATTTATCTAATTTGCTTTGTTGAGATTTATTTATTTGAACAATTAATTGCTTAGTTTTGGTATTTAAATGGTTAGTTTGGATTATTTAAGTTGTTAGAAATATTTATCAAGTATTGGAATTTATCTAAAAATATTAGAACAAAGGTTTTGAAAATAAACTAACTGATGCCGGATTATTTTAATAGTATAACATTGGGAGGTCGGTTTAAAGGTTTAAATGCTTTAATATTGGAATTTGGCTAAGTATGATTTTAAAAGAATTGATTGACTATCGAGTTGATTTCCTTTGGATTTAAATGGCTTTGAATAACTTTGGAACCGGCTTATTTGGACTTAACTTAGTAAATTGTTTGAAGAGTCTTACTTGTAAATTTTTGTGAATATGATATGAAAAGGAGTTTTAACATGAGTGATATTTGGAATCTTGAGTTGATTATGAAAATGATTAAGAAGCATTATGAGATGTTATATGAGGTATTATGTGACGATACATGTGGAATGATATATATAAGATGAGATGAATGAGATGATATGAGTTGTTCTGAGACGAGTTGATAAGAGATGATGATGATGATGATGATGATGATGATGATGATGATGATGATGATGATGAGAATATGCCTAAGATATGGAAATGAGATTGTCGATGAAGGTTCGATAATATAAAATAAGGTAATATAGAAATACTCTAGAAGGGGGGTTGAATAGAGTATGCCCTTTTTTCGCAGAAAGTCTCAAGACTTTTGGAGCTCGTATAAAACCCTTTGAGATTAAACCTGAATCACAAAGTTAGACAATCGAACCAAGTGCGAAAATAAGGTAAAGCAATAGATAAAGGACACGAGTAATTGTTTAGGAGGTTCGGCACGAACTAGGCCTACGTCCCCGCCTAGGGTTCTTCCACAACCCTAGGATTCAAAAGGCTTTATTGATTCGCAAAGTTTAGGATCCTAATAGCTCACCGAGAAGCCTCTCTCCTATACAATTGCAATCTAGTCAACTCACGTTCCCTTGGAGTCCTAGACCAATCTAGAAGAGCCCCACCTCTCTCAACTATCTAGTACAATCCTCTTACTCTCACAAATCAATAGCCTAGTGCTTACTTCCCGAGTTACAAACTCTCGAGTAACACTATAAATGAATATATCCTATAAGCTCACAGTGTAACTCTCAAAGGCTTTGAAATGAAATAACAAACTCTTGAGCGCTAGCAGAGAGTACACTTGGAAGACAGATCTCGCTTGAATAAATGAAAGCTTGTGTTCAACAGTATCTCCTGTCTTCTTCTTCCTTTCCTTTATATAGAAGCAACATGGCGCCTAAGGATCTTCAACAACGGCTAGTTCGGATCATGGCGCGCCCAAGGATCTTCTATTTTTGGACACTTCGAAGACATGATCTCTCCAATTTGGATCTCCTCAATATGCACCATAAGGAAAGAAGTAATTCGAATAATACTTCCTGAAAGGTTAGTTAGGCATATAATATAATGGAAGTATATAATATTAAATAATATTCGGACATAATAATATATAGAACAGGTTTTGTATTTCATCAATACTGTTAAAGCTCCAAGACCTTTGACACAGACAAACTGTCAAGGCCTTTGAAACTTTATTCCGATTTTCATCAAGGGAGGGAGTTATCAATCTCCCCCTTGATGAAAGACAAAACCTGTGCATCCCTGCAACTTAGTCAAGCATAAATAATATAAGTGAAATCGGACTAAGTACCTGCATGGGTTAGACAAATGTTGGATCAAATTTTTAAAGCATGAAAAAGCCATCCAACCGAAAACCAAAAATCAAAAACCAAGGTCTTCCTAGACCTTCAAGCAGAAAGGTTTTCAAGTCTAAACAACCATAGATCATCTCCCCCTTTTTGTCTTTCAACAAAGGGAGGAGGTACCAGTCACCAAAAGTTTTGAAAATGTTTCCAAAAACCAGCAATGTATCATATTTCAGGGATGGGATAGGGTAGGGTAGGGTTTAAGCTTCGTCGTCCGGAGCATCATCAGTGAGCCTCGTCCACAGACCTTGCAGCATCTTGGTTATCCCACTCATCTCCGTCATAACCTCCTTGTGCAGCTCCTTGATATCCAGGCGAACTTCCTCCAAGCCCAACTCCAGGTTGTCCATGCGTTCATCAACGGCTGAAGCAGTGGGAAGAGCTTTTGAAGGAGTGGCAAGACTCAAGGTCCCTTGGGGAGACCGAGTGATGCCAATCTTTTCAAGGCTCTTGGAGTCGAACTTACCCATATGACGCTGCTGTTCTTCATTTTTGAAATCAATTCCAGAAGCTTTGAAGAGTGGGATCAAAAGGGTAGCAAAGGGGAGGGGGGTTCCTTTCCTGGCTTTTCTTGTGTGAGCCATGGATCCTAAAATAGTGTCGGTCAGATCAAGATCAAAGCCATTGAGGATACGGTAAAGGAGGACCATGGCATTGTCAGTAAGGAGCGAGCCAGAGTTAAGACGGGGTAAGAGGCATCGAACAATGATGTTAAATATGATTTTTGCCTCAAGGGTAAGGGATGAGTGGGTGAGTTGCTTTGAGGTGCTGTTAGATGCTTCGGGTAGGAGGTACTTGGCTCGGGCAAGGATGATGCAGTTTTCTTTTGAGGGGTGTATTTCAGAGGGTGGACATGGGCTAGGTAGGCCAAGGAAATCTGCAAAGTCATTGGAGTTGAAAGAGATTCTAACCCCTTTGACAACAGAATCCAAAGACCAACCATTGGCGTCGTGTTTGGCTTTTAGGTTTATGTAGAACAGGCGGGTAAGCTGGGGATAGTAAACGGTTTCAAGATTGAGAAGGGTCCAGGCTGGGGATTTTTTGAGAAGATCAATGCAGGGTAGCTTCAAAGCTTCGAAGAACTCAATATCCGAAAAATCAGAACAGCAAATCCTACGAGTTCGAAACTCATCTACCCACTTACCAGCAGTCTCAGCATTTTCAAACCAAGAGGAGGGCAAGGATTGGTTTACCTGGATGTAGGCAGGTGGATCGGCATTCTTCCTGCGAGCACTCGTTGGAGCGGCTTTCTTGACAGACGCTTCAAGGCTTCTGAGAGTGCCCTTCCTGGTGCGCTTTGGGGATGGAGGCTTGACTGCAATTGGGGCTTTCCGCTTCTTAGGAGACGGGGGAGGAGGAGAAGGAGAGGGAGATTCTTCCTCCTCTTCCTCAGACCCCGAGTCCTCACCGGACCCCGCTTCATCTCCTTCAGCTTCCTCATCTTCTCCAGATCCGTCTTGCTCTTCGTCTTCTTCCTCAGGCTCCTCTTCAGATGGAACCTCCTCGGCTTTGGCTTCCTTCCGAATCCTCTCAGCTTCTTCCTCGGCAAGTTTCCTTGCAAGCTCGGCTTCCTCCTTGGCCTTTTTCTTCTTCAACGCTTCCTCTTCGACTTCCTTGGCAGCATCTCTTTCCAGAATAGCGTCGAGATCATCTTCCTCCTCTTCCTCGTCCACCTCCTCAGCTAATATCTTCTTTTTTCCTTTCTGTTTCGCACTAAGGGGCTTCTTAGCAGAGCGTTTTTTAGAGCCCTTGGTAACAATGGTCGTGCTCTCAGCGATGGTGCTCTGGACAACAGTTGGGATAATGGCTTGAGGAGTGGGTTCAGGTGTGGGAGAGGTGGTAGTGACCTGACGTCCCTTGGGGGTGGCGCCAAGTCTTTTGGGTGTGGAAGCTTTCTTTGATTTGGGAGCCATGGAGGAAATCGGTTAGGGTTTTCTTAGAACAGGTTGAGAGGTTGAAGAAGAAGAAGAAGGTGAAAGGGTTTGGAGAGGTTCAGAGTTTGTGAGGGAATCGGGTACAGAATTGGGGTTAAGTAGAGAGAGAAGATGATGGAGTGATGGGACGGGTTTAGAGTTCCAAGGGAGGGTAATGATATCATTGCCAAATTTGAAAATTTTCCAATTCAAAATTCAAACTATTCCATTAAAATAGGACTGAATAACCGAAATATTTAGTTCCAAAATTAAGATATCTCAACGGAAAGAAAATATAACATAAATAGGCAATTTTGAAATCCGATAAAAATATAATTGATTAAATATATAGAAAGATATTAACCAAAAATATGTGATCCTATGTATGTAATCTACCATTTAGTTCACAAACCTTGACATAATTCTCAAAGGTCTTGACACTAAGTAGATATTATCTTTCGTAAAGGGAAAGCTCCCCCTACGAAAGTGCATCCTTGTTAAGCATCCCAATCTCTCGTCTTATGAAGGTGAACCTTTCCTCTGCCAAAGGCTTAGTAAAAATGTCAGCCCATTGATAATCAGTTGAAATAAACGAAATGGGCACATCACCTTTTTCAACATGGTCTCTAATGAAATGATGCCTTACATCAATATGTTTAGTCCTTGAATGCTTAACAGGATTCTTAGTGATGGAGATGGCACTTGTATTGTCACATTTAATAGGAATGCCTTTGAGGTTGATGCCAAGATCTCGCATTTGTTGAGCTATCCAAAGGATTTGGGAGCAACAGGCTCCAGCTGCAATGTATTCGGCTTCTGCAGTGGATAGAGCGACTGAGTTTTGTTTCTTTGAGTGCCAACTGATCAAGGATGCTCCTAAGAATTGGCAACATCCTGATGTGCTCTTCCTATCCACCTTATACCCTGCAAAATCTGCATCAAAATATCCAATTAATGTGAAATCCTTTTGCTTTGGGTACCATAGTCCAAGCTCCTTAGTGCCATTGAGATATCGAAAGATCCTCTTTACAGCCACGAGGTCAGATTCTTTAGGATCAGCTTGAAACCTAGCACACATGCAAACACTAAACATGATGTCAGGTCTACTAGCCGTGAGATATAATAAAGATCCAATCATTCCTCGATACTCCTTTTGATTGACACTTTTCCCAGTCTTGTCTTGATCTAGAGATAATGTTGAGCTCATGGGAGTCTTGGCTGCTTTGGATTGATCCATCTTGAACTTCTTCAAGAGATCCTTAGTGTACTTGCTTTGGTTGACAAAGATCCCTTTCTTGGATTGGTGAACTTGTAATCCCAAAAAGAAGTTGAGTTCACCCATCAAGCTCATCTCGAATTCACTGCACATGATGTCAGAAAATTCCTTGCACAAAGATGTGTTAGTAGCACCAAATAATATATCATCAACATAAATTTGAATGACCAAAATGTCCTTTCCTTTGGTCTTGATAAAAAGAGTCTTGTCGATCAACCCCCTTTTAAAATCATTTTCTAAAAGATATTTTGACAAGCGCTCATACCAAGCTCTTGGGGCTTGTTTCAAACCATAAAGCGCTTTGTCAAGTTTATAAACATGATTGGGAAATTCCAAACTTTCAAATCCTGGGGGTTGAGCCACATATACTTCTTCCTCTAAGAAACCATTAAGAAAAGCACACTTGACATCCATTTGATATAACTTTATGCTCCTAAAAGATGCAAATGCTAATAAAATGCGAATGGCTTCAAGCCTGGCTACGGGAGCAAAGGTCTCCTCGTAGTCAATACCTTCCTCTTGATTGTAGCCATGAGCAACAAGTCTTGCCTTGTTCCTCACGATCTTACCATTCTCATCTAGCTTGTTTCGAAATACCCATCGTGTGCCAATGACTGATTGATGCTTTGGCCTTGGCTTCAAGGTCCAGACTTTGTTTCTTTCAAATTCGTTAAGCTCGCTTTGCATAGCAATGATCCAGTCTGGCTCTTGAAGTGCCTCATCTACCTTCTTTGGTTCAATAAGAGAAACAAACGTGTGAAAAGCACAAAGATCTTTAAGTTTAGAACGAGTTTGAACACTAGAAGTAGGGTCAGAAATGATATCCTTTAATGAGTGTGATGAGGAGTATTTGAATTTCCTTTTGCTAGTCTCAGCTCCTTGATTCGTCACACCAGTAGGATTGACTTGTGGTACATCTGACTCCTTGGTTCTGTTAGGTTCAGTTACAGCAGTTTCTGAAGTCTCAACACTGTTGGATTGGACACCAAGGGCTTTGGACGAATCTTCAACACCTTGGGCCAATTCTTCAGTGTTAAGAATCTGTTCCTGTATGTTCTTCTTCTCTGTGTTCTTGGTAGCAGCATCATCACCTTCCTCGTTCTCCGCATGGATGTTAAGATCTATATCTGCAACACTTTCACTCAAAGAACTGTCATTGCATTCATCAAATATAACATGTATACTTTCTTCAACTAACTGGGTCCTTTTATTGAAGATTCTATAAGCTTTGCTACTTGTGGAGTAGCCAAGAAATATACCTTCATCACTACGCGCATCAAATTTCCCAAGGTTATCTTTTCCATTGTTATGAACAAAACAAGTACAGCCAAAGGGTTTAAAATAAGATATAAGTGGTTTGCGGCCTTTGAAAAGTTCATAAGGAGTTTTCTTTAAGATGGAATGAATAAGACAACGATTCAAAATGTAGTTAGCTGTGTTAACAGCTTCAGCCCAATAGGTTTTAGGTAATGCATTTTCTAAAAGCATAGTCCTGGCCATATCCTCTAAGGTGCGGTTCTTGCATTCCACAACCCCGTTTTGTTGAGGTGTCCTAGGAGCAGAAAAGTTATGGGAGATGTCATATTTAGCACAAAACAAATCAAATTGAAGTTGATCAAACTCCCTACCATGATCACTCCGAATTGACACTATGGGCTCGTTTCTTAAAGTTTGCAACTCCTTACAAAGTTTTGAAAACTCAAATAAGGCCTCTGATTTTTCTTTTAAAAATGCAACCCAAGTATATCTAGAGAAATCATCAACAACAACTAGCATGTACTTTTTACCATTGGGAGATTTGACTCGCATAGGACCACATAAATCCATATGTAAAAGTTCAAGGGGTCTAGAAGAACTTACAACCTTTTTGGGTTTGAAAGAGCTACGTGTTTGTTTACCTCGTGTGCATGCATTGCACATATCAATACCTTTGAAGTCCATCTCAGGTAGCCCTCTTACAAGCCCTTTGGACACAAGCTTCTGTAGTGTATGTGGACTCACATGACCGAGTCTCCTGTGCCAGAGCTTTGGATCGTCCGTCAAAGCCTTTAGACAGGTTAAGCTTCCTTGTGCCACTTGATCAGCATTTACAGCGTATATATTGTTGTAACGATATGCAGTTAATATAACTTCACATGTATCTTCTCTGCACACTAGACATCTTTTCTTGTTAAATCTGACATAGTTGCCACTATCACATAGTTGAGAGACACTAAGCAAATTATACTTTAAACCATTAACAAGATAGACATTTTTAATACTATGGCTGGAATCACTTCCAACACTACCAATACCGACGATGTCACATTTTCCTTTGTCACCAAGAGTGATTGTTCCCGTGGATTGCTCCTTTAGATCATGAAAGAGAGAACTCTTTCCACTCATATGCCTCGAGCACCCACTATCAATGATCCATTTATGTTCCTTCACCTTGGTGTTCTCCTGCAAGACAAACATCAACCTTTGTGGCTAGACCAATAAGCAAATTTGGATCCATTGTTGGGGTAAACCATGTTTGGTAAAATAGTGTCTTTTGGAACCCAAACTTGTGTTATCCGTTCTTTTCTCAAATGAACAAGAAATGTATTGCGAATAATATATGGATCCTTTCTTCTATAAGGGCAGGTCTCTTTTACATGTCCCTTTCTAGCACAGTGGTGACATATAGGAGAGGTTCTGCTTCCTTTTGCCTTTACAAAGGTGGTAATGTGCTGCTTCTTTAAAAACCTTGGATTGTAACCAATACCACTTTTATTTAGAGAACTTTGTTGCTCGCCCAACATCCTATCAAGAGTGCCTTTGGATTTGGTAAAACTTATGAGGGCTGTCTGTTGGTCTTGAATCTTATTATTCAGGGAGATCTTCTCGTTCTCTAAGTCATGATGCTCATTTCTTAGAGAGGAGAGATCTTTCTTGAGTTCAGATTTCTCTGAGTCAAGCGTCTTGACTTTAATGTCAAGACCTGAATAAGAAGCTTCAAGACTTTTAACCCTCATAGACAGATCCTCAATAGTTCTTTCCTGATCCACAGTTCTCTTAATAAGAATGTTAGTTTGGGCAATAAGTTTCTCTTCATTGGCAATCATATTGGAAAGGAATTCCGATAATACCTCTTTTGGACTTGCCATAAGTTCTCTTACAGTAGCTTCAAGCTTTTCATCGTGGGATTCATCTTCTGAGGCCATAAGACAAATATTGGCCTTCTCATTATCGGAGTCAGAGTCAGAATCGCTCCAAGTTGCCACCATGGCTTTCTTCTTCCATTTGTCACCCTTCTTGGACTGGCTCTTTGTCTTTTGAGGGCAGTCCTTCACGAGATGATCTGTTTCACCACATTCAAAACAAGACAACGGTTTAGTGTTCTTTTCATACTTGTTGTATTGAGGCTTACCTCGAAATTTTGAAGACTCTGATCCATCCTTGTTGTTGAATTGCTTCTTCATTTTGAGAATTCGAGCAAGGCCTCTTGTGATAAGAGCAAAAGGATCATCCTCATCGTCATCCTCATCTTCGGAATCAGATCCATCTTTAGGCTCATCCTTCTTAGACTTGAGTGCCAAGTTCTTAGTGCTAGCTGGAAGTTCTCCATCGTCTTCATTAAGGATCATCTCATGCGTGATCAGCTTCCCAAGAAGGTCATCAAGGGGTAGAGTGGTGAGGTTCTGTGCTTCCTCTATAGCTGTTACTTTTGGACCCCATTTTTCTTTTGGGAGGCACCTCAGTATCTTCCTCACTTTCTCAACGTTGGTAAAGCTCTTGCCGAGAGAGTCAAGGTTGTTGGTGATTTCTGTGAATCGTGTGAACATGGCCTTGATTGACTCATCAGACTTCATTTTGAAGAGCTCATATTTTCGAAGGAAGATGCTGATCTTGGTGTCTTTCACTTGGCTCGTTCCTTCATAGGTGACGACCAGTTTGTCCCAAATCTCTTTAGCTGACCTACAAGATGAAATACGGTTAAACTCATCAGTGCTAAGACCACAATAAAGTAAGTTAATAGCCCTGTAGTTTTTGGAGACGAGTTCAAGATCCGCTTAGATGTATTCAGACTCCTTCTTTGCGACTTTGGTTCCATTTGGTCCGTCTTTCTCTGGAATCTTCGGACCATTCTCTATAATGTTCCAAAGTTCCAGATCTTGATCTATAATGAACATTTTCATCAAGGATCTCCAGTGGACAAAGTTGTTTCCTACAAAGAGTGGTGGTCTGCTCGTGGACCTTCCCTGTGCAAATCCTCCGCTTGCTTCACCAGACATGATCGAAAACTCACAAGATTGTTAGATCAAAAACAGTGAGTAAAGCTCTGATACCAATTGAAGGTTTGATAATATAAAACAAGGTAATATAGAAATACTCTAGAAGGGGGGTTGAATAGAGTATGCCCTTTTTTCGCAGAAAGTCTCAAGACTTTTGGAGCTCGTATAAAACCCTTTGAGATTAAACCTGAATCACAAAGTTAGACAATCGAACCAAGTGCGGAAATAAGGTAAAGCAATAGATAAAGGACACGAGTAATTATTTACGAGGTTCGGCACGAACTAGGCCTACGTCCCCGCCTAGGGTTCTTCCACAACCCTAGGATTCAAAAGGCTTTATTGATTCGCAAAGCTTAGGATCCTAATAGCTCACCGAGAAGCCTCTCTCCTATACAATTGCAATCTAGTCAACTCACGTTCCCTTGGAGTCCTAGACCAATCTAGAAGAGCCCCACCTCTCTCAACTATCTAGTACAATCCTCTTACTCTCACAAATCAATAGCCTAGTGCTTACTTCCCGAGTTACAAACTCTCGAGTAACACTATAAATGAATATATCCTATAAGCTCACAGTGTAACTCTCAAAGGCTTTGAAATGAAATAACAAACTCTTGAGCGCTAGCAGAGAGTACACTTGGAAGACAGATCTCGCTTGAATAAATGAAAGCTTGTGTTCAACAGTATCTCCTGTCTTCTTCTTCCTTTCCTTTATATAGAAGCAACATGGCGCCTAAGGATCTTCAACAACGGCTAGTTCGGATCATGGCGCGCCCAAGGATCTTCTATTTTTGGACACTTCGAAGACATGATCTCTCCAATTTGGATCTCCTCAATATGCACCATAAGGAAAGAAGTAATTCGAATAATACTTCCTGAAAGGTTAGT
Source organism: Persicaria maculosa (assembly GCA_963922045.1). Classification (NCBI taxonomy): domain Eukaryota; kingdom Viridiplantae; phylum Streptophyta; class Magnoliopsida; order Caryophyllales; family Polygonaceae; genus Persicaria; species Persicaria maculosa. The sequence goes on along the minus strand of OY998264.1, from coordinate 47,070,080 downwards.
TAGGCATATAATATAATGGAAGTATATAATATTAAATAATATTCGGACATAATAATATATAGAACAGGTTTTGTATTTCATCAATACTGTTAAAGCTCCAAGACCTTTGACACAGACAAACTGTCAAGGCCTTTGAAACTTTATTCCGATTTTCATCAAGGGAGGGAGTTATCAGTCGACTTATTTAACTTATGCATGATTATGTTTTGCTAGGCAATCTGTGACTTATTGGATCTGCTTGTATATTGATGTGCTGCTTTGTATATTGATGTGTCATATAGTATGTAGGTGTTGCATATGCATAAGAGCATGCCATGTAGTATCATGCTTAGGATCTGCACCTATGAATGAGCATCCGTCTTCTTTATGCGTTTGGAAAAAGAACGGTCGTTATTTGTGAGTCTTAAAGTCTTTGCTAGGGTCATAGGACAACCCAGTACCATCGGGTTTGTCCTGATAGAGTCATCTGAGAGTATGATTTCATGATTTATATATATGACTGCGGCGGTGACCGAGTGTCCAACCCCGGCTGAGGTGTGGACTGAGGTATGAGATATACTGCGGCACCGACCGAGTCGTCCGGCCCCGATTGAGGCGAACATCCGACCCCGGCTGAGGTATCTATATAAGAGAGATACCCGCTCCGATTGAGGCATGGGTTTGAGAGATATGGGGATATGCCACTTGGCATTCTGTGTGGATCCATTTAATCGCTTTCTGCATATATATAAATTGTTAGCATGCTTGTATGTTTAATATTTTTGCACTGCATTAGAGCATCCTTTATTTAGGTATAGGCATATTATATGTCCTCAGCGAGGTCTTCAGGGCCCGCATGAGTGGCTCGACCTTGACTCGTGGTATAGTTTCAGGTATTTGATCCTTGCTTGTTTCGTGCTTCCATGACGAGGGTTTCTTTTGGGACGTTCAGCTAATCAAGAGACTGATTTACCACCAGACTCGACGCTTTGGATGTTTATACTCATTTATGGTGGTTTTGACCCGGCTTTGCCGAGGCAAATTGCATCATTGATTTGCTTTCATTATGTTTTGAACAAAAAAAAAGTTTTGAGCGACTTAGTCAAGTAGGACAGGTTATGGTCAACAATGGACCTCTCGCGAATTTAGAGTATTAAATCCCTTCTTTTACGTACTAATACTATGTTTTGAAACTCAACCCGTACTCGAATTGCAAGATCCGAACGAAAGTATCCAATCCTTGGAAACGTAACCCGAATATTTATACTTGGGCCGTTACAGAACCACTACTCTTTATTTCATGAACCACTAGAAATTATTTCATGAACCACTACTATTTAATAATTGTAAAATTTTCATTCTTCTTTTATTTTCTTTTAATGTTTATTTTTTAATTTTTTTATTTTTAAAATAAAATAGTTTACGAACCAACACTATTTATTTCATGAACCAATACTATTTATTTGATGACTCACTGCTCTTTATTTGATGAACCACTACTTTTTATTTGATGAACCACTACTATTTAATTCATGAACCACTACTCTTTATTTCATGAACCACTCCTATTTAATAATTGTAAAATTTCCATTGTTCTTTTATTTTCTTTTGATATTTTTTATTTATTTATTTATTTGTTTGTTTGTTTGTTTGTTTTTAAAATAAAATGATGAATGAACAAATACTATTTATTTCATGAATCAAGACTATTTATTTGATAAACCACTACTCTTTATTTTTTGAGCCATTAGAATTTATTTCATGAACCGCTACTCTTTATTTTCTTCAATTAAACATAGCGAAATATATATGGTTTGAATCTTAGTTAAACAAAAAGCCAATTACATAGGGGCCAAACCGGTTTGATTAACAAAACATCAATTATAATGATATGATTTGAAGAACAAACAACAAGTTGTTGCCATCAAACATCACCCCAATTCATGTCATGAAGTACTAATCACCCATGTATTCGCAAAGGCTCTTATTGATATCCGTTTTTGTATAGCTTTCATACACATGAAAATCCCATTTAGTACTTAATTTGTATATATATAATGTATGAATCTTTTGCTCCAATATATCCCAGAAAACACAAATGAGACACCGTCGATATAGTGCTCATGGTGGCGGCCCTGGCGGGCTTCATAGGATCGGTTGGAAGCACGTCTCCGACGACTTTCGGGTGAAGAGGATGAGGGGCGGCATAGTCTCTCTCTCCATCCTCTTCCACGTTGCCGATAAAAATATGTCGACGGCCGGAGAGGTTCAAATCGATCCCGTTAAAGAGGCCGCTCTTCACTCCGACGGCAGATCCGGCAGCGCGGGCTCGCGAGCGCCCCGAGCAGCTTCCTCCTCTTCTCCACCTCAGATTTCGGCATCCAAGGGGCCGAATCCGACGAAATCGACATCGGCGAGATCGGCCAGGAGAAGGAGCACGTCATTCCCTCTTCTATATGAAGGTGACACCATCTGTATATGTGATTGACGTTGGAAGAAGCCGATTTAGTCCTGAGAAGGGAAGCGCGTGAATATTAATGCCTCTCACCTTCTTACCGGACCGGTTACTTTTCACTTGAACCCTCCCTTATACGAATCGACTCCGGTATAGGGATGGCAATGGGATCGGGTGATGGGTGGATGATCTACTTCCGTCACCCGACCCATCACCTAAAACCCTTCACCCTATCCGACCCATCACCCACCAAATATTTCACCCGCCCCGTCCACTCATCACCCACCGGGTGATCGGGTGGATCGGGTGACAATTCGGGTGAAATTCAAGACATCAAATTCATCAAAAAAGATTATTGAAAAACATACGTCGAACACATCGACGAATAAATTAGTACAAAATATAGTCAAATTCGCTCAAATACGTGTAAACATCCGCAACTTTCAACACTTCAAGCAAGAAGTCTTGTAAATAAAAACACATTACAACAATTATGAATACAAAGAAGAGAAAACATAGTTTTCAATAACCAAAGCTTCAAGCGGGAAATCGTTTGATAGGTATCTTGAATTAAAGTTTATAGGGTATATTGGTAATTTCACATATAAATATAATTATATAATATTATTCGGGTGATGGGTCGGGTGACGGGTGGGGAATGTCTTCACCCGAATCCGACCCGACCCATCACCCGTTCACCCATCACCCATTTAATATCCGTTTTATTTCGGATTTTCACCCACTTTTTCGGGTCGGGTGAGACGGATATCCGTCGGGCGCGGGTGAAATTGACATCCCTACTCCGGTAAAAACCTAAAATTAGGGTGAAAACCGTGAGGAACGTTTTGATTGGGTGAAAAATTATACAGTACATTCAAGCTCTAGCGCGTGTGTAAAGAAAAGTGCTCTCTCCCGACCAAAAAACAAAGATCTCTGGTATCCTCTTCTTCACCTCCATCCGCCTCTTTCTCTCGGCCTCGACTCCTTCTGGGTTCCTCTTCTGCCTCTCATCATCCGATCCTGCCATCGCAGTCACCCTCAATTGCTCACTGCCGACCTCCAGTCGTCATCGCCCTTCCTCGTTGCCCTCGCTCGCCATCCACTCTAGTCTTAGATCTGGAGGATCTCTCCATCGTTCGCTGTCTCTGAACTCGACCTCGCTCACCGCCTCCGATCCTCGTCGTCTACTCATTGCAGTCGCCTTCGCTTGGTCGCAGCCGCTAGTCCTCGTCGCTCTCCCACGCTGCCTCCAGCCCACTTTCAGGTGTTCTTCTTCTGATGATCCTCCTTACTTGTTGCTGATTTCATATTAGCAATGTATTCATAGAAAGTTGGACTGGTTTTAGATTGCCAGTTTCATGTTATTTGATTCAAGTTACTGCCGAATTCAGCTAGATACTGAAATTATTTGATTCCAGTTAGAGTGATTCAAGTTACTGAAATTTAGCAAGTTGGACTGATTCATCGGCTCATCTAGCAATTTATTGATTCAAGTTGCTTTTTTTTAACAAGATTCAAGTTGTTGATTCAAGTTGTTGTTGATTTCTTGTCCCCTTCATCATTTTGAATTCTTCATTTTCCCCTCTTGTTCTAAAATTTCTGATTTGTTGTCATGGGGAAGAGACTACATATATATATATATATATATATATATATATATATATATATATATATATATATATATATATATATATATATATATATATATATATATATATATAACTATGATTTCAAGATTTTAAAATCATAAACCTACTTTAAATGAAGCCAATACACCATGAAAAAAAACTTGAACCTACTTAATAAACCAACATGAAATGTAGGCAACAAGATGTCACTTTAAGACTAGATATAACTATGTGTTCAAGATTTAAAAATCTTGAACCCACTTTAAATGGAGGCAATACATCATAATAAAAAACTTGAACCTACTTAATAGACCGATATAAAATGTAAGACAACAAGATGTCACTTAAGGGCATATATATAACTATGAGTTCAAGATTTAAAAAACTTGAACCCACTTTAAATGGAGGCAATACATTATAACAAAAACTTGAACCTACTTAATAAACTGACATGAAATGAAAGATAGCAAAATGTCACTTTAGGGCTATATATAACTATGGGTTCAAAATTTTAAAAACTTGAACCTACTTTGAATGAAGGCAATACACTATCATAAAATCTTGAGCCTACTAAATAAACCAACATGAAATATAAGGCATCAAGAGTCATTTTAGAGCTATATATAACTATGGGTTCAAGATTTAAAAATCTTGAACCTTACATCATAATAAAACTTGAACCTACTTAATAAACCGACATGAAATGTAAGACAATAAGATGTCATTTTATGACTATATATAACTATGGGTTCAAGATTTTAAAATCTTGAACCTATTTTAAATGGAGGCAATACATTGTAATAAAAACTTGAATATGTTTAATAAACCGACATGAAATGTAAAACAGCAAAATGTCACTTTAGGGCTATATATAACACGAGTTCAAGATTTTAAAATTTTGAACCTACTTTAAATGAAGGCAATACACCATGAAAACACTTTAACTTACTTAATAAACCAACATAAAATGTAAGACAACAAGATGTCACTTAATGGCTAAATATAATTGTGGGTTCAAGATTTAAAAATCTTGAACCTATTTAAATGGAGTCAATACATCATAAAAAAAACTTGAACCAACTTAATAAACCGACATGAAATGTAAGACAACAAGATGTCACTTTAGAGCTTTATATAACTATGGGTTCAAGATTTTAAAATCTTGAACCTACTTTAAATGGAGGCAATACATGCATCATAATAAAAATTTGAACCTACTTAATAAAGCGACATGAAATGTAAGACAATAAAATATTGTCACTTTAGGTGTATATATAACTTTGGGTTCAAGATTTTAAAATCTTAACCCTACTTTAAATGAAGGCAATACACCATGAAAAAAACTTGAACCTAGTTAATAAACCAACATGAAATGTAAGGCAGCAAGATGTCACTATGTGGTTAGATATAACTATGGGTTCAAGATTGAAAAATCTTGAACCTACTTTTAATGGAGACAATACATCATAATAAAAATTTGAACCTACTTAATAAACCGACATGAAATGTAAGGCAACAAGATGTCATTTTAGTGCTAGACTTAACTATGGGTTCAAGATTTAAAAATCTTGAACCTATTTTAAATGGAAGCAATATATCAAAATAAAAACTTGAACCTACTTAATAAACCAACATGAAATGTAAGACAACAAGATGTCACTTTAGGTCTATGTATATGCTATGAGTTCAAGATAAAATCTTGAACCCATACTTAATAAATCTTTTTTTAATAACGATATAGGTTCAAGATTTTTGAATCTATAGTTATAAAATCTTGAACCAATAGTAGGTTCAAAATTATACAACTGTTGGTTCAAGGTTTTATACTTATATGTTCATGATTTTAAAGCGAAATTGTATTTTATAACTATAGATTTATGATTTTATAATAGTAGGTTCAAGATTTTAAAAGCTTGAACCCATAATATTGAACCTATAATTTTGAATCCATGGTCATAAGAAAATATCATGATACTCCAAAATCACAAAAAAATATTGAATCCACCATTATAAAATCTTAAACCTACTATTATATAATCTTGAACCTACTGTTATAATTATAATAAAATTATATTGACATATTATAATAAACTTGAAATTATAAAATGTTGAACTCGCAATTATAAAAATATTGAACCATCATTATAAATAAAAAATCTAGACCCATATTTATAAAAAAAATCAATTCAGATCTAAAATGCTAATAAAAAAATTTTAATATAAAAAAGTAGAATGAATTTGAGAAAGATTAAAGCCTTCACAATAGACAATTAAGATAAATAAAAATGGAAAAAAATAGAGATATAAACTTTTTTTACCTAGTTTAGTAATGGGAATAAACTTAAACAAATTTTGCTTAGAAATGCAAACAAATTTTGCTTAGAAATCCAACATGTTCCGCGTTCGAACCTTTTTGCACCTCTTTTTTTTGGTTTTTCGGGACGCGCAACCTCTTTCCCTGTTCACGCGAGTGCGCAGCTTTTTTTCCCTATTCACGCGTGTTGGGGTGCGTGTGTTACACTGTCCAATTAAAAAACTGCTCACAGTTTTTATCATAATTTTGGTTTTTCACCGGAGCGTCCCCATATATATATATATATATATATATATATATATATATGGAGAGGTTAAAGTGTAAAATGTACTTAAGGTGTAAAATGTACTTAAGATGTAAAATTTTGTCTTTTTTACTAGGTAAAAATTCGAGTTCAGGCATACCTGAAACTCGATGGCCGAACAGGTCGACGGATGGAAGACCGTCAATACAAACATAGCACAATAACACAAAACATCAGAGAGGAAAGAAAACCCAACCAACCCATACAAGAAGTCAACCAGCGGAGAAGAAAATCGAGAACCAAGACGCTCCACGAGTTCCAAGAGCGTGGGAGAGTGCACAAACTCACGACAGTATCCAACTGAAAAGGGCAACTCCTGAGAAAGTGTGGATCGCCGACGTTGCCTCTACCTGGATGAAGGATTTTCGAAGACCATGAACACCACCATGATCCACTGTCGATCAAACAGGATACCCGATACTACAACCCAACAGAAAGCAGACGCAGCAACACCAGAGCACTGACCGGATGCGAAAAGACGGGACTAATACGGACTAAAAAGGGAAAACCGATCCACCATCGGAAATGTGAATGAAATTCCCCGAAGCAATCAGAACGATTCGAGAAGCATTATTATTTTATAAATATAAGGTATATCCAACCCTTAACGGAATTTATTGTGCGCCCTTTCAAGCGAAGTTTGAAACCTTTACGGGATTTTATGGGATTTTATAAAGTAAAATTTTATCTTTTAGTGGAATTAACACACGAGCCTAATTTATATATTAAAAAAAAAGCCCCAATTTGACCCAAAAGAGCGAACAAAACCCTAAGTTGTATCTGTTTGCAAACCCTTGTCCAAATCTTGTTTGATCTTCTCTCTCAAGCAGAAGCCAGCGAAAGACGGAAGCGAAAGACAAAGGAGAACAAAGTCTGCTCTTCTTATCTTGTACTTCACTGCCGCCCTCATCCATGGTTGACTCAGTCCTAGTTAGCTAGCTAGAGTTCCGTCTTCCTAAATCGGTTTCGAGGCTAATTGTCGAATCTATCTCGCATCCACACCTACGCCGATTTTGTTGTCTGCCATGCCGGCCAAGCTGTCGTCGGTTGGCGACAAGTTTTCACCGATTCCGTTGTTCCACATCGATGTGACAACCGAGGATCAGTTCTACGCGCTTAGAGAGGTGGACTGATCATCTCTGCCTTGTACTCTCTCTGAGTTCTTCTTTGCTTTGTTTTAGACTAATTTATGCAGTTTTGTGTTAGCTTAGAAAATTACAGTAGTATATAAGCCGATTTTGCAAAAATCCATAGAGCCCACAATCTGTTTATTTTAACCTAAAATTGCTACAACTCACCAAAAGTATATGTGTACGTATTGGTTTGCTTACACAAGTACAAAAATGGGCTCCAAGGCAGCAATTTGATTCTCATCTTTTTTAAAAACATTTTTCATATTTGGCCAAATACAAATCAATTAAGATTTGGAGGATTTGAAATCAAGTGGTGGAATTCGGATTCCATCAATTGCCACACAAAAGCCCTAGTAGCCCACCAACACCAGAAAAAAAAAAGAAGAGGATTAGTTGTTAGAAAGTATCAACTGAACTCATACTCATCTGCACCAACAAACATTTTTTAAAACCAAAAGTTGCAAGAAATTAGTAGTTATATTGGATATATTTGGGTCTTGTTCACAATGGGCATGATCTTTAGGTTTGGATACCCCAACTGAACTTGTATAAATACAACCTTTGCACTTCGAGTCAGTTATGACAATTTCATCTGTTATAGGATCTTATATTATATGTACTGTTAAAAGCCTATTAGCTTATCTACCGAGCAATGTGCTTATGCGCAGAGATGTGGGTTCGACTCCTACATAGGCTAAATTGCTTAATTTTAATAGTTTGTCTTATCTTCTGATAAAAGTGCAATTCATAATCTTAATTGTGCACTTTATAATCTTATTCTTACACTTTATCATTTTATTTATACACTTTATAATCTTAATTATGCACTTTATGATCTTATTCATGCACTTCATATTATTATTCATACACAAAATAAAGTTATATTTGCACAATAAAAAATTATATTTGCACAACAAAAAGTGATGAAAACGAAAAAAAAAGTGTTGGCATGAAAAAAAAATTATCATGTTCGCACAACATAAAGTTATATTTGCACAACAAAAAGTGCCGACACAAAAAAAATATAGTGCTAACACGAAAAAAAATGATCCGGGAAGGGGCACACGCATGGGGCAAGAGGGCACATCGGGTTGACATTTTGCTAATTAAATTAGGCTCATTTAATTATAAATTAGGCCTATTTACCAATAAAAATTAGGCTCATTTACTTATAATTAGACCTATTTAGAGAATTTTACACCTTAAGGACATTTTAGATTTGATCAATTACCTCTATGTATATGTGTGTGTGTGCGTGTATATATATATATTATATATATAGAATGTGGTTCAAATGTTAACAAGCCTTACGGTGTTAAATGTTAATAAATCTTAACCGCTGATTTCGTGTAATCGAATGAATGAGATTAATTCTTCATTTTTATTAACTAAAAATAAAAATAGAAAAAACACACCCCCGTGCTCTATAAAGACGTGTGTAACACAATCCCAATTCCCAACCCTAACCTACACCGAGCACTCCAGGAGAAGTGGGAGGTCCCTCACCAGATTCGAGATGCGGAGCCGGACTGCCTCCATTCACGAAGATGGTGGCTAGCACCGGCGACGACGGATTCTTCGAGGGAAACGGATAACAGATCCGCCGTTCACGAAGAAAACCATGGCAGTGACGGCCTTCATCCTGGCGTGCTCGATGTAGGTAACGGCCTCCCTTGTTCCACCGCTAACCCTTCTCGCCTCGCCGCACACCCCCACGGCCTCCCTTGCTCGGATTCGAGGTTGGGGACACACAAATCTGGTGGCCCCGCTAATTAACCCTCCTTAACTGCCTCCATTCACGAAGATGGTGGTCGGCCAGCATCGGCAATCAGAGAAGCGAGGAAGGGAGGCGATCCAACGGACGACAAAGGCAGAGTCGAAGGCGGAGTGGACAAGCAGCGATCCAACGACCGGAGGAGCGACGGAGGTGTAGTGATCAGAGGTGCGGTGGGGGTCGGCGATCCCATACCCCGCCCTTCCTTCGTCTTCTCAATCTCGTGTTTTACTCTATCTTCTTCTTCCTCTTCAATTGCTTTAAGTTTTTCGAATAAGGAATTATTCATTGGTATGCAATAAATATTCGATGGAATGTGATAGAGTATTCGTTACTATTTAGTTATTATTTCATGTAGAGTCACTATTCGGCAAGTTCATAGTTTCTATTCGTTGATAATACAGAATTATTCATATGTATTTGATCAAGAATAAGGAATTATTGTATATAGATTAGTGATTGCTCATGATTCTCCTTGTTATTCGATCAAGAATAAGGAATTATTCATTGGTATGCAATAAATATTCGATGGAATGTGATAGGTTATTCGTTACTATTTAGTTATTATTCATATGTATTTGGTTAATTAGATGTGGGAAATGAAGAATTACATTTAAATACTCTTTCAAATCAGCGAATAATTACTATCAATCTAGCGAATAGTTGCAAAATTGATCAACCCTTTTGCTATTATCTAAATGATAACTCCTCTTTACGGATGAATAATAACGATTAATTTAGCGAATAATTACTATTAACCTAGCGAATAGTTGTAAAATTGACCAACTCTTTTTCTATTATCAAACGAATAATAAGTATAAGTTAACGAATATTTGTATCACTTTATCGAATAGTTCAAACAGTGTACCACACAAAAAACAACGTTACCCCACCCAAAAAAATGTTACGCAAAAAAAAACGTACAACACACGCACGTAATTTAGCAAGTGGGCAAGGAAAGAAGTGGGTCCCATTGATTTTTAATTAAAGAAAAAAACCAAAATTGCCAAATAATCTCAGCCACCCATTTCATTCAATCAAAGGCCCAGATTTGTTAACATTTAACACCATAAGGGATGTTTACACAGGACTCAATCTCTCTCTCTCTCTCTCTCTCTCTCTCTCTCTCTCTATATATATATATATATACACTAGTATTCGGTATCCGCCCGTTGTGCGGTTTCTTAATAAACAAAATGATGTTTATTTTTTAAAAAATTTAAAGGTTATAATAATTTGGTTGATCTCTTTGGATCTTTTAATAACAATAAACTAAATTAAGAGTATGTTTTAGTTCAGAATGATATACAACATATTTTATATATATATTATGTTTGATTGGAAGTAGTATGCTTTAAAATTTCTTAAATAAATAAATCAAAACCTTGAAAATTTTTAAAGATAAAAATAAAAAGTACACAAAATTATAGAATAATGTCAAAAATATATGTCAAGTTATTATGTCATTTTTATTAATAATATTTAGACGACAATCAATCATGGGTCCTTTTCTAGTGTTCCTTATGATAATGTTTATTTTAATTCTAAATGTAAGTTTATGAGATTAAGTAGAATTAGAATTGAAAGATTATCAGGTAAAATTTTATCTTATTGAATATAAATGATTATTAATTTAAACTATTCATTTAAGTTATTGTCGATATAATTAGGGTGAACCCATATGATGATATGTGATTTTGGTAAATAAAATTTTGTGTCTTCAAATTTTTCTTACTATATAGTACGTATTCTCCATTTAGCTTTTAATAAAATATTAAATTATTCTACGTTTTAGATTAAATTGAATATAATATATCTATATATAAATATGTACCATGCTGTCAAATTTTAGTCAATTATTCTACCTTTTAGATCAAATTGAATATAATATATTTAAATATAAAATAATTATTTTAAAATAATCTGAACCTACTTTCCCATAAAACATCAAGATTTAAACTTAATTTGTAAACTATATTGATAGAGTATGGATTTAAAAGATAGATTCCGCATTCATTACCTAGGTCCCTAATACTCAATGTTAATCCAAGATTTCAAGTTCTAACAATATTCACTTGAATTTATTTGTTTTTAATAAAATTGGTTTGAAGACTAACAATTTTTTGGCTATATGTTGTACGTAGTTTATATATTATGATTTTGATTGTATTTTGCAACTCATTTGAATAAAAATAATTATTTTTTAATAAAAACTATTTATTATGGTTGGCGGTGGATTTTATCAAGTTGAAAGATTTTGGTTTATTGTTAATTATTTTAGCTTGATCAATTAATTATTTGATCGAATTAAGATATAAGGTTATATATATTGAATAGATTATTTGATCTTAAAAAGATAAGTTTTTTACATAACTATATTGACTTATTAATTGACGTGACCCAAAAATATAATACCACTTTAATCCAGAAAATGACACGTAAGCAAAAAAAATCCCGTTTTAATCCAGAAAATTATGTGGATGCGAGATCGCACCAGAGCCCGTTTCAGGCCTCTGCTTTAGTATTTTACTAGATCAGTACCCGCACTCTGTGCGGGTTTTTTAATTTAGATAAATTTAATAATAAAACCTGTTTATTCAATTAATTAATTTATTCCATACTTCTGATTTCTCAAATCTAAATAAATTTATACTTAATTAGTATAAAAACTAATTTCTCCCTACTCCAGTCTTACTTCTTATTCCTCGCTAGTTAGTGCATATTAGTGAAAACAACATATGAAAAGATATAGTTTCTCAAATCTAAATGAATTTATACTTTATTGACAATATATGAAACAACATGTGAAAAGCTAGTAAATATTAGTGGAAACAATAAAATAACATACCTCGTAACCAATCACCACATTATTTCGAAAAGCTTACAAAGGAAATCGTAAACAAAGTCGTAAATAACCTGCAATAACAACACCAAAAAGAAGGGAAAAGACGTCAACGTTTGTGAAATAACATTAACAATCTAAACTATATATATGTCAAAATCTAAAAATCTATCCATAATTATATATGTATAAAATCAAAAAATATATCTCGTAAATATATCAATACCTTCAAGATATATAGGAAAATTTTATTTCTTTTGAATTCCATAAGTTGATAACTTTTACACGACTAAGTATTATTTTATCAATTTACCCAAAACCTTTTATCTTGTTCATATTGATAAAGTTATTGATAAATTTATTTAATTATTATGACCATACTAAGGCCCTGTTTTCCTCCTCTACCTCCCCACCTTCATTTAAGAGGTGGAGGGGGTGGAATTCCACCCCACCTCTTCCACCCCCTCTCACCAAGGTAGGAAAATTTGTCCCACCTCCACCTCCTTTTCCCCACCTCCATCTCCTCCACCTCTTAAAAAAGAGGTGAGGAAAACACACCCTAAGTATTATTTCAATTTCGTCAAAACTTTTTATCTTATAAAAATATTTTCATATTGATGAAGTTATTGATAAAGTTATTTAATTAGAATGTCCATGTAATATATTGATAAAGTCATTATCTTCTAAAAATATGTTCATATATAGTGAAAATAGGTAAAATCTTATCTTATATAATAGTCTTTAAAATAAGTTAATACAGAGTATCTTCTAAAAATATATCAATATCTAATCAAATTGGGTCATATTTTATCTTGTGCATATATAGATATATTGATTAAATAGAGTTAGAATAAAAATTTATCTTATGCATATATTTTAAAATTAGTTAATATCTTCTAAAAATATATCCATATTTAATCAAATTGGGTCAAATTTTATCTTAGACATATATAGATATATTGATTAAATAGAGTAAAAATAAAATTTAATCTTATGCATATATTGATTAATTCAAAAATTTGTGATTGGTTCATACGATTACGATTAAGGAGAAGTCGTTATGTGTCTCAGGCGACTTCTCCCTTATTATATATATAATTGATATATATATATATAGGGGAGGGTTCAAGTGAGAAGCTCTTGGTCCGGTAAGAAGGAAAGAAGCAATCTTATTGGCTAATTCAGATCTAAAAAAAATATGTCTCACGCGCTTCCTTCCCCACCGTTGTGCCTCAGATCTGAAGGCCTTTTCTTCCTCCTTCCTCCATGGCTTTTCTCCCTCCTTTCTCCATGGCTTCCCACTCCTTTCACCCCTCTCATTCTCCTTGCTTCCTCCCTCGGTTCCTTCCACCCAGCTTCGCCCACACAGCCGTCGGCGATTGAGCCGAACCCGGAGGAAAGACGTGCTTGCTGCTGCACCACCTTCACCCTCAGCAATGGCGACCACCAGCAACGACGCCAGGAGGAGATGGCAACCACCTTCGCTATTTTAGTCTTCTCCTTGCTCTCGATCTCTGCGACTTTGATTCGATCAAAAATGGCGACCACTAGCAAACGGCGAATAGAGGAGATGGGGCTCGACAAACAACGACGGTGGCTGACTAGAGGAGATGGGGCTCCGCAAACAGCAATGGAGGTCGGCGACACCTCCTCACCACCACCTTCCACTTGACGCGGCCGTTGAGCTTGACGTTGACGAGGGCGAGGCTGATGTTGACTCTGTACTTGATCCTCCATTGTCACAGTTTCTTTTTATTGATGAGAGGTGTTGATGGTGGCTTCAATTCGTTCTCCTTCGGCTCCAATCAATTGAATTTGAATTTGTGATTTGTATTTGGGGCTCTTAAACTTTTAAATTCGTGAAATCTATTGAGATTTGAATTTGTGAAATCTATTGAAATTTAGTTGCCCCGTATGAAGACCTTGCTGCATTCGAGAGAGAAGCATCAATATTCAATACCGGTGTTTATTTTTACTTTTCAATATTCGGTGGTTGATGGTTTAGCCAAGGTGGCCTTTACTGTTGCCGATGGTTTAGCCCTCTTTATTGATCTATGAATGTGTGGAAATATATAAGAGAAAATTTGTTGGGAAGGCACTTTTTTTGGCTGAATTGGTGAATTGTCCAACATTTTGGACAAATTGTTAAATTGTCCATCTCCCCCAAATTAATATCCCCTTTCTCTTCTAATTGTTTTCCATCTCTCTCCATCACCGCCTGCGTCATCTGTGTTGGCCCTCCCCTCTCTCCTGCTCTCTCGATCTCTTCTGTCCCGCTCTCTCGATCTCTCTTGCGCTCATCTATCTTGCTCTCTCTTCCTCATCCGGCGAGATCCGGTGCGAATTTGACAGATCTGGAAGATTTTTAGCCATTAATGAAACCAGATCTGTTCGTCTTCCCAGATCTACTTTCGGATCGTTCCACCGATTGCTCTTCAACTCCGATCGTTCCTCCGATCGAGGATTGCGGTGTGTTGGTCTTCCTCCGATCGTCTTCCTTGAGGTTTCATCCAAATAGAGAGCGAAGGAAAGGAATCCCCCGGTCCAGATCTGAAGTGGCTCGAGCGAGCGAGTCTAGATCTGAAGTCGGATTCCGCCGTCTCTCCTCCTCCGGTCCAGATATGTAGTGACGCGTCCGAGCGAGGTCGAGCGAAGCGGCGGAGCGAGCGAGCGAGGTCGAGCAAAGCGGCGGAGCGAGCGAGCGAGGCGGCGGCACGAGCGAGCGAGGGAGGGAGCGAGCGGCGGAGCGAGCGAGGCCGGGTCTGGTCTCACGCATTCCAGATTTCCAGATCGGGGACGGCGGGGAGAGAGGTTGAAGAAGAAGTTTTGGTAAATTACAAAAACAACCCCATAAATATGAAAATTACAAAAAATATCTATACTTTATTATGTGATTATATTTTTATTTTTATATTTGCCCAAAAGTTATATTTTCACAATATATTGTTATATGTGCACAACGTAAAGTTAATTTCGCACAACAAAAAGTGCTGAGACGGAAAAAAAAAAGCGGAAAAAAATATATTACATTTTGCACAAAAAAATGTTATATTTGCACAACATACGATTATATTTGCACATCGTACTCTTATATTTTCACGATAAAATGTAAAAAAAATAAAATAAAAAAACTAGACTTGGGTCATATTTGCACAACTTACGGTTAAATTTGCACAACGTACTCTTATATTTGCACGACAAAATGTTAAAATAAAATTAAATTAAATTAAAAAAAACTAGACTTTGGTCATATTTGCACAACTTACGGTTATATTTGCACATCGTACTCTTATATTTGCACGACAAAATGTAAAAAAAAAATAAAAAAAAAACTAGACTTGGGTCATATTTGCACAACTTACGGTTAAATTTGCACAACGTACTCTTATATTTGCATAACAAAATTTTTAAAAAAAAAACTAGACTTGGGTCATATTTGCACAACTTACCGTTATATTTGCACAACGTACTCTTATATTTGCACGACAAAATGTAAAAATAAAAATAAAAAAAAACTAGACTTGGGTCATATTTGCACAACATACTCTTATTTTTGCACGACAAAATGTAAAAAAAAAACTAGACTTGGGTCATATTTGCTCAACATACGGTTATTTTTGCACATGCACAACATACTCTTATTTTTGCACGACAAAATGTAAAAAGAAAAAGAAAAAAGAAAAAAAAAAGAAAAAAGAGTAAGGCTATAGGCAAGATGATAAAATTGTTATTGGCAAGATGGACACTCCACCAATTTATCCAAAAATGTGGACAATTCACCAATTAGGACAACTTTTTTGGACATTTCACAAACTCCCCCAATATATAAACTCAGTAGAACTTAATTCTTGTTTTATCTGCTTGCAATTGCATGTTCTTATTTGATTTTTATACTTTGACCACTAACAATTGCATGTTGTTATTTGCTTGATCTTACAATGTCAAGACACAAGTGTATATATTTAGTGGTTCATGGAAAAAATAGAAGTGATTCATTAATTTTATTGCAATTGGTGCAGCATATATAATTGTGAGTGGTTCAATGAGTAAATATATAGTGGTTCATGAAAGAAATACAAGTGGTTCATTAATTTTATTGCAATTGGTTCAACACATATAATTGAGAAAAATTCAGTAACTAAATATATAGTGATTCATTAAAGAAATATAAGTGGTTCATTAATTTTATTGCAATTGGTTCAGCACATATATAGAGAGTGGTTCAGTGACTAAATATATAATGGTTCATGAATTAAATAGAAGTGGTTCATCAATTTTATAGTAACTGGTTCAGCAAATATATAAAGAGTGGTTCAGTGACTAAATATAGAGAATGGTTCAACACATATATAGAGAGTGATTCGGTGACTAAATAGAGAGTGGTTCAACACATATATAGAGAGTGATTCAGTGACTAAATTAATTCTATTTAAGGGGTATTTAAAAAAAACAAATAAAAAATAGTATTGGTTCATGAACTATTTTATTTTAAAAACAAATAAAAAATTCAATTATAAAAATGTGAAATAGACGTGGTTCATCAATTTTATAGTAACTGAATTGGTTCATGAAGAAAATAGAAGTGGTTCTTTAATTTTATAGTAATTGGTTCAGCACATATAATTGAGAGTAGTTCAATGACTAAATATATAATTATTCATGAATTAAATAAAAGTGGATCATGAAGTAAATAGAAGTGGTTCATCAATTTTATAGTAGTTGGTTCAGCACATATATAGAGAGTGGTTCAGTGACTAAATATATAATGATTCATAAATTAAATAGAAGTGGTTTAGTGACTAAATAGAGATTGATTCAGTGACTAAATAAAGATTGGTTCAGTGACTAAATAAAGATTGGTTCAGTGACTAAATAGAGAGTGGTTCAGTGACTAGATAGAGAGTGGTTCAGTGACTAAATAGAGATTGGTTCAGTGACTAAATGGAGATTGGTTCAGTGACTAAATAGAGATTGGTTCAGTGACTAAATAAATATTAGTTCAGTGACTAAATAGAGAGTGGTTCAGTGACTAAATAAAGATTGGTTCATGAAGCAAATAGAAGTGGGTTATGAAGTAAATAGAAGTGGTTCATCAATTTTATAGTAGTTGGTTCAGCACATATATAGAGAGTCGTTCAGTGACTAAATATATAATGGTTCATGAATTAAATAGAAGTGGTTCAGTGACTAAATAGAGATTGGTTCAGTGACTAAATAGAGAGTGGTTCAGTGACTAAATAGAGAGTGGTTCAGTGACTAAATAGAGATTGGTTCAGTGACTAAATAGAGATTGGTTCAGTGATTAAATAGAGATTGGTTCAGTGACTAAATAGAGATTGGTTCAGTGACTAAATATTTGATTTAATTTATTCACTATTCTTTTTTAAATAAAAAATTTAAACTAATTAATTTTTAAGGTGAAATGTGTATTTTACATGTCTATTAAGGTATAATGAAATAAATTAGTATACGATTAGGGAAAAAAAAGTAGTAATGTAATACAGTATTGAGTTAAGTAATTCCTTTAAAAAAAAAGACTAAAATAAAACAAATATGCATTTATGTTAAAAGAGTTATATTAGCATAGTGGTTTGTGTGTTTTGTGGGGACGAGGAGGTGTGGGTGTTCAATTCCCAAATGCAACAACAGCTAATTCAATTTTGGGAGCTGGCTTTTAGGAGCGTGGCAACACACGCGCATGCATGCGGGTGGGGGTTGTAGGCGCTTGGTTTGGGGCTGCTGGGCGGGATGCTTTCGCGCGCGTGTAGCACATTTTTTTACATTAATTTAATATCCTAAGCACCAATTAAATTACTTCTTTCTTTCTCACCGGTACCGTGCTTCTCACCTGAACCCAACCTATATATATATATATATATATATATATATATATATAGGATAGATCATGTGTAAGCAAGTCTTACTGTGTAATTTGTGAGCAAATCTGGAACGTCAGATTAAGAAGATCGAACGGTTGAGATTAAAAGTAACTTGTGAATAGTGACATTATTCGTAGGTACCATGTGATTATTCGTATGTACATACATATGAATAACATTTTGTTACATATGAATAATTACATTTGTTTGTACATACGAATAATTATATTATTACACACGAATAATCGCTTGGTACCTACGAATAATTTCTCTGCTCACAAATTACACCGTAATGACTGCTTACACGGGATTCAACCTCTATATATATATATATATATATATATATATAAACCTACAACATACCATGTATCACTCGGGGTGTCACAAAATTAATTTATATGAAGATTATTATTAAAAAAAATTCAAAAATTATAACAATATTGTATTCGATAATTCACAAATTTGTAAAGAAAATATTTTGAAGAATCATGGTAAACAAAATTTTTTGGTAAAATGTTTTTTTTGGGACTTTTATTCATGTATTTTTTAGAAAAACATTTTTATGATTTTTTAAAATATTTTTTAACAAATATGTATGAATTATCTAATACAATATTGTTATAATTTTTAATTTTATTTTAACAATAATATTCGTATAAACTAATTTTATGAAGTGATACACACTGTGTTGTAGGTGTTCTCCAAGGGTTGAAGAAATAACCTCCAATTCAGTGTTATACTCTACTGCTCTTTATAACACTCCACAAACCGATGATCGAAAACCCATATGAACACTGAACGCCAACAAATACAGTAACTGAATCCCAGCTTTTAGTTTCCATGTTCAACCAAGTCATAACTGACACTAGACACATACTGTTAAGTGTAAGTTACTAAAATCAGTGAAGCAACAACCAATCCAACAAGCAGGCAAAACCCAACAAAGTTTCTGATCGCAGATTTGCAAGAGGTGCCTTAAAAATCAAAATGCAAGTACCTATGAAGATCTCGGAGTTGAAGTCCATAAGGTGTGCATATCCTGCAGCTGGCTCAAATCTGAGGATTTCAGGGACATCTTGTACAGCTCTCTAAGCTTGTCTGCATCTACTAACCTCTTCAACGAGAGGGTAGATTGAGGAGAAGAATAAACCGTTTTGCTCGAACCGGGTGTACGGGTCAAAGCCAGCATCTTCTTCAGTAGAACCTGCAGCTGAGCACAGAATTTAGATTGGACCTCGGAGATGTCTTCCTTGTCTTCTTTAAGTGATGTATGACGGCCTTCAAGCAGGCAACTTAGAGCGGTTTCCAGCATCTACGCAAACAAGAGGATTAGGGCGGTTGATAGATGTACCAGAAGCCAGCACCAAAATAAAGCAAATTGCAAGAAAGAGAAATTCAAATTCTGCTCAATTTCGAAAGGTTTATTCTATGTAGACTTCAGCAAATCTGTCCTGCGGGACTCTTGCCTACCTGGCTATGTCCAGACAAAGAAACTAGGTAGACTCACACAACAGCCTGACCGAACCCTAACTCTTGGGTATAAAATGGGCATTAAAGCCCAAACTCAGTACTGCTCGATCAGATGTAATTCTGTAGTTGCCTTAAAAAAAAGTTCAGTTTGAATATAGGAAACATACCACATTTGAATGAAAAGCGCCAGAAAGTGTAATCGTAAGAGCTGCTCTTTCAGTCAGAATGGTCAGGTACATGTGGGGATGTGTCTTTGCACAATAGAACTCTATTGCCCTCTGCCAGTTCCTCTCTGCAAGCGAAGCATACTGCTTCGCTCTTTGGAGGGTGTTTTCACTTTTACTTCCATTGTTGCTTCTATAGTTTGGATCCAAAAACCTTGAACAACAATCTCTTTGATAGCAAGCCAGCTGAAAATAAGCATAAGCTGCTTCCTGCCTCCGTAACTCACCCAGTGATTCGTAGATAGATAATGCTTCCCTAATAGCATCATTTGCTGAAATCTGATGTTTTTTATATTCCTTGGTTTTCTTATCAGTCGAGCCATGAAATGGAAGCTTTCTCTCATCTAGGGATACATTTTCATAAACCTCAGCTACTGTATCTTCACTTGCCAATAACATACCAAGCTTCAAATAGGTATGTGCAAACTGGGTATAGACTTCGTTTCTAAGGTCAACTGACATCTCATCCGTTTCTTTGAGAATAACGGCAAGCTCAGATTTTGCTGCTTTGTAGAATCTAAGACCCCTACCATATTCTATTTTAGCAGTATCAAGAGCCTGCTTGTACGCCGTAAAAAATATTGGATTAGTTTTGAAGTAGTTGATCTGTGATATCATTTCCTCAGCCAATGCTCGCCGCCCATGACCAAGATTGCAATTAATTAGGATGATATTAATATGATCTGATACCTCTTTAAATGCTTCAATGGCATCAGCAAAAGCAAGTTCAGCTTTGCCCAAATCCTTTCTATCAAGCCAGGTCCTTCCTAGTTCATTGGACACCCAACCAATCTTTTTAAGAACAGAATTGAGCTCTATTGACTCTGCAGGTACTCCATGTAAGGCCTGCCGAGCCTCTTGATAACAATTTAAGGCTGACAAGAGAAGGTTATCCCCATCACTGCTGACAGAAAGCTGTAAGTATCTAAATATGCCACCACTCTTTGCCTTCAGTGATTCTTCTTTAGAGGTTTTAGGATCATTGCCCTTCTTAGAACCTTCATCATCTTCACTCAATGCAGAAGCCACATCAGGCTTAGAAGAACATCTTTTTCCCTCTAATCTACTATCCGTTGTAGTATCCCCTTGGTGATTGCTATTAACACTCTTCGGCTTTTCATTCAGTGAAGTAGCAGCATTTCTACCTTGTGACCTCTTAGTTTGTCTCCTGCCATGAGTTGGTTGTCGAGAACTACCATGGCTACTGCTGGCATTGCTACCACTACTAGCCCTATCACTCTGGCAACTGCAGTTTATCAGGGAGCATAAGCTGCAACTCTCCCTATCCTTGCCAAGCTTCTTCTTCAGTCTTATCAGTTCTTCCACAACACCAGATGACATTCTCACCTCTTTCCCAGGTGGCTCATGCGTATACTGTGATGAGTTCTCCTCACCTTTTATCTTGTAAACTTCAGCATGCACATCTCCAACCAAAGCCCATGCCTTGGCCCAAAAGAGATAAGTCAAAGAGAAATCTTCAAAAGTAACACAATCATCAGATGAACCATTTTTTAGTCTTAGTTTCTTGTAAAGAGATCCTTTCTTTTGATGCCTTACATCAAGTATGGGCTTGTTTGATGGGGCACCCACCATAGATGAAATAAATCTAGAGTCGTCAAGATATTGAGGCACTGATCCATAAACAGAACATGCCACTTCTACAACTTTTAATGCACGATTCAGCTGACTGTCCTCCCTGTAGGCTTGCCCAAGTGCCAAATAAGATTCTCCAAGTAGAAGAACAAGCTTCCACAACTTACGATCAAGCTTCGAAGTTGGAAGCCACTGTTTGATATCACACACTTCAATGCAATCAGGATCTCCACAAGCACAAACAGGATAATCCATTGGAACCCTGTTAACAGTGTTGCTTTCTTGATAAACTAAATCAGGTTCAGTGACTAGGAATTCTCGCTTCCATCCCAAGCTTTTAATAGCTTGGGAAACATGATGTACTGCAGCGAGCTTAGAGGAAATAGGATCATCTATGGGTTGAGGAGGGATATTACATACAGTGAGATTCCCATCACCATTGACACCGAGCACACGTTCTGTTCGACTATTGGACGCTATCCCACCAGCTGTAATCAAACTCCCACACTCGGATGAGGTTTTCACTGAAGTATCTCTTTCAGAAGCCCTAGACGCAGCATCCTGGATTTTATCTGATTCTGTACAGATATTTTCATCTTCATCTAAAAGAATATTTAAGGCACTTGTCTCAGCTATGCTATTGACAATTTCTAAGGATTCTTCTTTAGCATCAGTAACTTTTACTTCAGATTCAAAAGGGTAAAGATCCAGCTCTTCTCCATTGCTATTTAATAAAAGTCTTGCAAACTGTTCATGTGCAAATGCACGGACAACCTGACCAGAAAAGAAAATTTGCACCACAATAGGAAAATATTTATTTCATGTGAAAAACAATATAAACGCTATGTATCTGCCAAAAAACTAATACAAACAGCAATTTTACCAAGTGATCGGGCTCATCCAGCAGTTCTAAGCATTTTCTGATAAAGCTAGCACATCTGGCCCTGTTACTTGTAACCTGTGTGAAAATAAAAGAAAAATAGGTAATAGATAATATTTTGATGGTTGAAGTGAGTATAGTGCATGCCAAATCACAAAAGATATTACCAAGGAAAGTGAAAGCCTATGAGCAATACGGGACAGTAACATTCCCAAGGATAACAATGAATTAGTTCTTCTTTGATGAACAAGGGAGGGCAATGAGCTTGAGCAATCATCATTTCTCTCAGATTGATGCTTTTGAGGAATGACAGAGAGATCGAAAAGTTGAATGGCATCATCTCCTGCATTTTTATAGAGCTGAGAAAAAACAGATAGAACAAAAAATCTTAGCCTTTAACAAGGGAGGGTAATTTCATCTCTAACTTCAATACAACTCGAACACCTAAATCTAATCCAAATCCAAAGATACATATAATTGAGTGGACACAAAATTACCCAATAAGCACCGGGATCTCGCTTGCAATTTTCCTGAAGGAATCTCAAAACAGAAAGGCCATTTTGCTGAACAACATGAGGATGAAATGCTGGTGTGCCATCCTCTGCAATGCCTTTTAGAAGGAATATATCATCTGTTTTTAGAAGCTCATAGCCTTGAACAACACCATTTTGATGATAACAGATCGCCAATTCGGGAATACTGGCCATAACATTGTCCAGCCAAGCTTCAAGCCAAGTCAACGGGGTTACCTGCAATAAGAGATTAGTTGGCAGGAAAAGAAAGGGTGCAATTAGAAGCCCATATAACAGATAACACTAAATACCTGTCGTGAGACATCCCATAGATGTAAGCTTACAGCAACATATTTGTCATTACTAAATATAAGTAGATCACTTCCAAGAAGCATCCGGAAGTTGTGGAACTGCCAGAACAAAACCCGTAGGAACTCATCATTCCCAGCACGCCTAGAAATTTCAGACTCCTGAATGGAGGATCTTGACTTCTCACCAATGCATGTTGCTTGTTTAATGGGATCACGGCCTTTGTTCCTTGTGTCCTTTTTGCTTCCCCAATAGAATTTATCATGCTTGAGTGTTGAGTATTCTGAGTCATCATTATCTGTTTTCTCTTGATTGGCTCTGGTTCTCTGGATATGAGAAGAATCAAATGTCTTTGCTATGGACTCGGAGAAATCAGAAAGAACAGATGATTGTGATTGTGCCTCTGCAGCAGCAGAGTGACTAGGTGGACAATCACAAGCCTCCACCCTAACAGAATGCATTGCAAAGTTTGAGAAAAGAGATTGATCAGCGGATTTTGGCTGGCCTCTTCTGAGAACTCTTTCATCTTCATCAACATCAGGACTGAAAATCACGAGAATTCAGGAGGTTATTACCTTGCATATTCTCCAACAAGAAAACAAAAAATTGAAATTGGAACATACCCAGCATTCAGGATGAGAGTCTGCCCAACACGATGAACAGCAATTGACAGCCGAGCCCTTGAATATGGCATTTTGAAAATTTGCTTCAAAATGTCAGCTGGAGCAATCACATCTAACTCATCGCCATAGTTTGCAAGTCCAGATACTGCAAGAGCCTCACCTTTCCTAGTGAGGTTAGGTGTAATTGCACCACCATCCCAAGGCACATCTGTTAAATCATCCAACATTAGCACTGGATTTTTATCTGGTTCACCACAACTATAATAATACTACGTACATGAGAACGTTACTAAAGAAACAGGAAAGGTACACTTCTACAAGCATCATCATGTGCAACACATCTAACAGGAAAGGTTTCATTTCAATATTTCAAGACATCTAACAAAGGTTATATGACAATTGACACACACACACACCCAAGTGGGCTGGCAACCTGTGTAACAAATAGATACAAGGGAGAGAAAAGGAAGAATGAACTCTCTTGCTCACCAATGTATAAAATCATCACAAGTTATCCCCATTTTATGTTGAATGCAAATGGCATATTGCATCTTCATCATGTAAATAAGAGATTAACATTGTTTGAACATAGAAGCAGCATAAGTTTAATCAATCTCTCACATTCCAGCAGTTCTTAAACACTAAAATTACAATTCCTTTGGCAGTTTGATGAGCTTTCAATTATGGAAAGGAGGATCCAATTTGACTAAAAATCAAATAAAGAAATAAACTGCAAAGCTATTAAGTGAACCTACTGAGCATATCTCCACTTCGCAAAATCAACTTGTAGGTACACAGCAACCAGTTCCACTGAAAATCATGCCACAAACTAATCCACCACACCCGATTTCAACCCCGAACTAAGTCAAATCCATCAGAAAAACAAATACAAGTAAATTTAAAAAAAAATAGAATTGGCAAAATTTAAATCACCACAAACCTCCACTAGATGTCCTACACTGTACAGAGGGATAATCAACGGGGAGAGCTTTCTCTGGAAGATCGGCAACCAATGGAGGCATATTAAGATCAGTCTCCGTCGGCAGCATCCGATACCTCGGTCCACTTACTCTACCAAATTCAACAAAAACCAAAACCAAAAAAAAAAACGAATAATCAGTCGAAATTGAACCGAATTAAATCTCCAGTACACCAAAGTGGAGAGAGAAGAGAGAAATTAGCTACGTCTGAGAAGATGGAACAAGGTCGGAATTGAAGACATGGAAGGACTTGTCCGTGGGGACGGGGATCGAACCGCAGAGAAAACCAACAGGTTTCGGTCGAACGACCTCCAATCTCCCGACGCATTCGAGTTCCCTCGAACTCGTTGGCTTTTCCATGGCTTCCTCCTTGGTAAATCTACGAGAGGAGCTGCTACTTCTTCTTCGTCGTCGTCGCCGTTCACAGTCTTCGTCTTCTTCGTCGTGCAATCACTGCGAGTAGTTGCAGGTTTTACTTCTCTCCCTCTCTCGGGAGAGTTGGGGAAAATTCTCGAGCAAGAAAATGTCGATTTCTGGATTGGCGCATTTTAGAACAAAAATAAATGGGCTGTTAAATTACGCCGGCCCAGATAATTGTGGGCTGATCCCATCCACTAAACAAAACGCATTCATTTTAGGCTAAATTTCAGAAAACCACCCTTCAAATAGGGTGATTTTCTCAAAATCACCCTTTAAAATAAAAATTGTACCAAACCACCCTTTAAAGAATATATGTAAACTAGATGTCACCCCTCAATGGGTTCAGTAAAGGGTGATTCTAACGGCAAGATGGGTTTCGTCTTTTGGCAAAATGAAGTAATTTATGTATTTACGCTTAGGTCTTTTTCATTTTTGACAAAATAATTACGGATTGGCCCAAGAGACGACAAAAAACCCAAAATACCAAAATTTTGAAAATTTCGTCAATCTCGTTGAACATAATGAAAAACAGTATTTTAGATTTGTTTTGGGTTTTTTATATTGAGTTGGTTGGTTTCAAGATTTTTTTGTTGTTTTCGGCAGGAAGACTAGCTCGGCAAAGCTCTTCGAGTCTTGAGTCTAACCTCGAAAAAGTTCAGCCATCAAACACCATACACTCGGTAAATTTATACAAGTTTATTGCATAATCTCGGCCAATTACCACGAGCCTCACATTAGAATCACATTAGAATCTGATCCTCAAAATTCAAAAGTTGTGTAGTAAATTAGTCACCATGTGATGTATAAAGCAAGGCATCCTTGCATGCATTGTCTTATCTATACAATGTTAAGTGTGATGCAATGCTAAGTCTAGCTTCATAGTTGGACGAAGCGATACACAATGAGGTAACAACAATGACAAAAAGGATATAAAATAGATTAACAATGAATTACTCTCATGTATTTATATTTCGAGACCATATAAATCTCTAAAAGCGATGATCATTCAATGACAGCTCGGCCCAGTTGGTTGAGGCTATCGTATATGTTTAGCTATAATCGTCGAGGCCAGGCTCTTTCCTCGGCCTAGGTTGTCGAGTTCTATTCGGCCTATAATTCCTGCTTAATCGACCTTGTATTACTCACATTGACATTCAATCTTGCAAATCCAACCTCCTATCACAATGACAACAACAAAACACACAAAAAAAACTCTTCAAAAACAACACAAAATCGATAGCACCAACCAAATTTTCAATGTTTTCCTGAAAATTCACTACCCCATTTTTTTCGAATCAATTGAAATCAATGAAATTTTTACATTATATGGGATAACATTGTAATAGCTCGAGTTAAGGAACCCGGGTTACATTGCGAAGGATTGGATACCTTCGTTCGGATCTTGCAGTTCGAGTACATGTTAAGTTTCAAAACAAAGTGTTGGTACTAAAAAAAGGGATTTCGTACCCTAAATTCGCAATAGGTCCATTGGGGACCATAACATGTCCTCCTCTCTAAGTCGCTCAAAACCATTTAAGTTCAAATTATGTAAAGGAAATCGAAGATACAACTTGCCTCGTGATGTAGAGGAGAATTCACTATAAAATATAAACAATGTAATCAATCCTAGCCTCTCAAATAAATTCAAGACTCCTTCGTTGTAGTGGTAGAGTCAGGTTCAATCCACGGAGAAGCGATTCAGCGAATCCGTAGTAGTTTGCACACACGTTCTGCAGAAGTCAACTAGAAGCTCTCGATGTCGACTAGTCCAGTTGATATCGAGGGGGCTATCGATCTTGAGTGATGTACTGCACAGAAACAGAAGGCAGAAGCGATCGACATCGACTAGGCAATCGATGTCGAATTAGTCACAAGGGTCGATCGACACATAAAACCGTCGATCGATAGGATGCAGTCAATCTTGACATGTTCAGTCGATATCAACCATTACAACAGTGTACAAAAGTCATTGGCAAAGATGGCCGAAGAATGAAAGGATGAATAAGAAGACGCGAACGGAAAATCAAGAGTTTTGCAGTGATTGAAAAGTGTAAAATATAATAAAAAGAATTCCTAAGGCTAAGGATCACCACAACTTTAACCACACATGTACAAGATAAAGTAAGATGGACAATTATGCTATCACGTCAAAGGAACAAGCTTTCGCTGTTACCAATAAAATAGATATATTGGCTCTCGCAAATAAACCTAATTGTCTCTACCGATTGTAATGTTTATGATCCAAGTTGTTCACATGAATTCCTTTTCTTTCGATAAGGGCTAAATACAAAAAGGTAGGAGATGATCAAGAAATAATAAATATCAACATCAAACTCATATCAAACATGCATGGCTAACGTCGGAATCACCCCGACTCTAAGAGAAAAGAGACTACTCGCTCATAGTAGAAGAGAACATGATTGAATAAAAAAAAGAACTTGCATAAATAAAACAAAACCGAAGTCTTCACAAATCTCAACGCCGGCTCTCCCAAGCGCCAAAACCCTAAAGCTTCCTAAATCCTAAAACTCTAAACTGAATGTAATTGTTTGTTGTGTTGTGTGATTGAGGATTGAATGAGGATGCCTAAAACTCAGCCCCAAGGGCTTTATTTATAGCCTACCAATCCTAGCTAGTTTAGGAAAGGTATTTCTATCGATACTAGAAGATAAACGAAAGATATAAGCTAACTAGGAAAAGAAAATATATCCCTAGGGTAGATAGGAAAATACCCATAAGGATTAAATCTATCTAAAGTAAAAGTAGAAACGTGGCTTGGATAATACTCCTCGAACTCGGACTCCTAAAACACGTCACTGCTGCACACAGGTCCAGTCGACGTCGACCGGTTCACTCGAAAACATAAATCCTCTGAATGTTTTCTAGGTAGTTTTTAGGTTAGATTTACTCCTATTTGTCATTGACTTCATGAGTATATCGAAAACATCCTCTGAATATATTCGATGAATTGCATATGTTTTAACCCATAAATCTAGACAAAAATAAATTAGGTCATTGTTGCTGCCAGAACATTGGTTAAAAAACCGATATAACAAACACAAAAACGAGGATAGAATAGGGGTGGTGGGGGGATGGACCCTAATTTCACCCGATCCACCATGGGTGGACCATCACCCCACCTGATCCACCATCCATATCCACTTCATTCATATCTACTTCACCCACCACCCATCGGATAAGCAGGTGAGATGGGTGAAATATGAGTGGTTTTTCACCTATTGAATTTTGTCTAATCTGAAAGATATATTATCATATATACGACATACAACTATAATAATAAAAATTATTATAAAAATACAAGTATTAAATAATATTATGTCTTACAACATACATAAAAAGTCAATATTAAAAAGTACATAATGTATCTTTAATATTATTAACATAATGACTCAGAAAATATTATATTATAATTATTTTTTCATTAGAGTTTCGATGTCGAATCCTATGCAATATTAGATATTTATGGTTAAAAAGAAAAAAATATATGTTTTATTCATAAATCACAACTAATCTAGAGTTCGTGCGTTGCGCACGAGATTTTTAAAATTCATATAAGTAAACTCATCTTATTTTTCGAATGTTATCATATTAACCAATGCGTTTTAAATGATGTATAAAACATAGTACTCGTCTAGGAAACATAGATTGTTTCCCGGACGAGTATTAAAATGTGATAGACTTTTAGACAATAACAAAAACAAAGAAAAAGATAATCATACTATACATAATACTAGAAGGAGCAGGACATGATAGACTTTTGTACGACCAGATTGTCACTTAATTGAACCTTATTTTTTATTAACATAATACTAGAAGGAGCAGGACATAATTGACTTTAACATAATTCGATAAAATGTAATAAAATAACCACAATGCACGAAAATAGTAATCAACTGAACCATAAAGCGGTATACGTATGTCCTCAACGCGAGTTTCTATAAACTATACATTGTGAAAAACTTCTTTATATGCTACATTATTAGTAAAGATTAAAAGGTTAGAATATTCATCACATATTACAATATTTAAACCTCTCCTAAACGTAACCTGAGATACTGCAACATAAAACTGGTTATAACTGAACACCAACTGAGGCATATATAAACCAACTTGTAACAGCGATTGTCCTTGACTATTGTTGATGGTCATACCAAAATATACCACCAAAGGAAATTACTTCCTTTCAAACTATGCATGCATAGTTAGATCCAAAGAAGTCATAATCCCGTGTATAAACATGACGTATAGTATGTCGAAATGTCAAGTAGGTGAATTTAGTAAAAATTGACTCAGTTTAAGGTTCTCTTCAGAACCATCTTGTGAAGCTGGAATCAAGTTTGAGCCATATTAGATCTCCATTAGAATCCCTAAAACAAATCTATACAATCAATTCAAATGGATTTTAGTAGAGCAAAGAGAGAAATCACAAACAATAGGGAAAAATTACTCACCAGCAAGTTTTACATAACAAAAACATTCAGCAAGTGTTTCTTTGAAGTAAATAAGTTGTTTATGTGGAAAAAAAATCAACAAGTTTGAAAAAAATAAGAAAGTGTTTCTTTTAAAAAAATCAGGAAGTTTTTGTGTCCATAAATTCAGTCGTAATGACTCAAAGTTGCCCTATCTTCTAAAATTCCACAAGCTATAAAAAAACAGCTAATTGTACAAAATAGAAAACTTCATATGTTTTTGTAAAAAAAAATAATATGGATCCTTGGAGATAATAAATGTTGCAAAATCAATCGGATTTGATAAACTGACCTGGATGATCTCAGTACCTCAATATTGTGAAACACAAGCATATTCAAAAGACCTAAACATACATGTAAAAAAAATAGAATAAAGTATGTCTTTTCAATAAAGAGACAAGCAAGATATGAAAGGCAACATTTAAATACCAACTTTTATTAAAAAAAAACTTGTGTAAATCAATGAAAATGATAAAAACTACATTCAACGGTGTTTTCGATCGCAATTGCCTAATTCTAACACCAAATTAGAGCTGTGAGATTCTACTCTAAAAAGACCTCAACTTTAATTAAATGAATCAAAGCTTTCCATGCCAAGGCACCAAGGTGACTGAATCTCCATTCCAAATAGGCAATTTTTAGGATTGTCCTTAGTAGGAAAGGCAGCTCTTCGCTGATAAGAATATGAAACAACTGCTCTGATGACTCAACTACTCTCTTAAACAGATTACTATTAATTTCATTCCGGAGCAAGCTGGAAGGCGGAGGAAGAACGGATATGGAATTGAGACCACTAGAGAAGGAGAGAGCAGATGTGAATAAAAAACATGGGTTAGAGAAAGAAAGAAAGTGGAAAAAAAAACAATTTAGAAAATCAGCTAGGAATTTGGTGGTAAAAATTGTTCCTGTGTGGACAATGCTTGAAGTAATCATTCAAAAACTTATTTTTTGATACTTTGATCGTATAATAAGATAATAACATATTATATTCTAATAATAATTTAATTAAATTAAAAAAATATATTTATAAGATCTATCAAATATTTTAGAAGAAACATTATATGTGGGCCTTCAAGTAAAGAGTTGTGAATATTTTTTAATAATTTGGTGGTAAAAATGTTAATAAAAAAGGAATAGCTATAAAATTTTGGTGGCAAACATGTTCATTCCATTTGAAGAAATGACAAAAGCAATCAACTCTCGAGTTCCTTTGTAGCTATATACAGGGAATTGATGCGAGCATACATAATACCGCTCACTACATTGGAACCAAATTCATAAGATATGCGACAACCAAACACATAACCCTCATTTATAAGAAAACTGAGCATCTTTTGAGCTTACTATACGAAAGGACTTGCAACCCAACAATCTTAGTACCTAGCTATTAGTTCTGCAACATTAGAACCTTGGCATTAAAATCTTGCGAATCCCAAACAGACCCAGAGATAGAAAGATCGAAACAGCATGGAAAGAGTATGATAAATAAACCTACACTGGCACTATGTACAACTACATGACTGATTGAAAAGAGGGAAAAAACCGAACCCATTCAAAAAAATCCGATTGCTATGTACTTGAATTTATATAGTCGTCCTTGATGAGTAAATCAAAATTTATAGATGCAAGGTGTGAAATATTCTGCAGGAAAAGAGAGCAAAAGAAGCAAAGGTTATTTTGATATTCATTTAGACAGCCAAATCCTGACATCAATACTAGGTCTTGAACAACTTGACCATAAGTTCCTTGTTTAAGTTCTCAGCATATGAGTTACTAACAGTAACACAGACAACCAACTTTACCACCCATTAAATAGGGCTTTCCCCCTCACAAAACCATTCCTTATCCCGCTTCATTATGTATCTTTTTCCCCACTTAAAGCATGAAGCTATTTGGCAGACAATTCATACGACTAATTGAGATCATGATAGATTTCTGGAAAAGGCATAACAACACCAACATGAAACTTGATAGATGAGAATATTTATCATAAGAACAAAATATCTTCCTTTTATTGCTTATTTGTTCCAACTAACATGTTAGATTGTTGTCAACTAAAACTTCTAAAGTCTAACTATCTTCAAATTCAAGTTCATCTCATAATTCTCTTCAAGAATGGCGATGATGAGATAAGTCACCACCAATGCCTTCCCCCTCTTAGGCACCTTGATTTCAACAATACTGCAAACAACACATGAATGAAATCCCTTCAACAAATGAAACCATTAATTGAAGAACATGAAAGTACTTAGAGGTCATTCAAGTGTTGTTTTCCAACCTTTCAACCATTACTACCAGATCATGCAATTGCCCTTACAACTTCTCCTTTTCTTCCTACAATATTTCATGAATGATGAATTACATTAACTGATATAAAGTTAAACAAAACAACAAACGATGTGGAAATCCTCACCAAGCGGTTGATGGATTTACCGCAACCCTAATTTGAAAATATCTCAACCTAAAATAAACTCATTCGGATGAACGATTTCCCTTAAAATCACTTGAATTCAAAGGTGGGCGTAGGAGGGACATCGAGGCTTTCTAGAATCTTTGTTTCGTTGTTGCCAACGCCCTCTTTCTTCAGTTCCTTTGATCTCTGAAACCACTCTAGATTCAACTTCTTCGTTTGAATCTCCGGCACAAGCATGGTCTCATCAAGTATCACCGTCCTGGAACCACGTAAGTCGGCGATATCTAGAGGCTTCCTGACACAGATGATAGTGTCGCCGACGGTGGATCCCAGGCCCATTCGAATATGGAGGAGGCCTCCGATTGTGGCGCCAGTGATGATAATATTCGAAGGATCCTCCTTTGGCGGAGGAAAACTATGGCGCAGTCGGCGGTGGAGAAGAGGTTGCTCCAAACGACCCATTTTCCATCGATGTTCACGACATTCATTATGATGGTTTGGAGACCGTCAGAGATGCGCTTGCCCCTAGGGTGGGAAGCAATGGGGTGTTCTCGCCGGAGACTTGCTTACTCCGACACGACTTCCTCTCTATCTTCGCCGACGACAATCTCCCATCGTCTTATCCATGGACCGCAAAATCAATAGAGTTAGTTTGTGAGTAGGGATTCTAGGGAAGGAGAGTAGAACGTGGAGGATTCTCGAAGGAAGAGAATAGAGAAGGAGAGTTGTATGAAATAAAAAAAAAGGGCGTGGGAGAGAGAGCCGCATAAAGAAAGAAGAAGATAAGGGCAAAAAAGGAAATAAAAGAAAAATTAGAGAATGCTCCACGTGGATAGCCTAAAAGGCTCGAAAAGGGTAGAGCCTTCATTTATGTAAAGATAATAAAATAAACAAATAGTATATTATATTGTAAATGAGTGGTAGATGGTAGCGAGTGATGGACGATGAGTCGTAGGGGTGGACACAAATCCCGCAAATCCCGGGCCCGTCCCGGGTCCGTCCCGATCCCGGTGGGATTTGGAAAAAAAATAATGAATCCCGTCCCGGTCCCGTCCCGCAAAAATTATGCGGGACGGGACGCGGGACGAAGATTTCTTATCCCGCAAATCCCGTCCCGTCCCGGATATATTTATTTATTTATTACACATTTACAGTGTATATATACATATTATACACATTTACAGTATGTTTATATATACATATTATAAACGTTTACAGTAAGTTTATATATACACACATGATACATTGTATAACTGTATTAAAGTGTGTGTATATATATATTCTTTGTATACACTATACAGTATATATTCTTAGTGTATAATTTATATTTATATATATATTGTGTATAATTAAATGTATAGTTTGTCCGGTGTTTATATATAAGGAAAATTATAAAATATAAAAAAATATTATAAATTTAGGTATGTTGTGTCTATGAAAACCGCAAAATATATATGATTTTTAATTTTTTAGAATGTTTTTTTATTTGAAGGACAGGGCCCGTCCCGTCCCGTCCCGCGAGGGACAAGGCCCGCACGGGATTGAAAAAAAATAGTAAATCCCGTCCCGTCCCGCACCCATCCCTAATGAGTCGGGTGTGGGTGGAAAAAAACACTATCCACGTCCAAACCAACCCATCACCTACTCATCCATAATCCACTTTTGATCTTTTTTTTTTTTTGGATTTCACTACTTTTTTGGATCGGGTGATCAGTATTGAGGCGGACCCTGAAAGTGAAATTGCCACCTCTAAACGAGGATTGGGCTCGCTTGATTCTCCGGGCCGATGCCCAA
This sequence comes from Persicaria maculosa, assembly GCA_963922045.1. Taxonomy (NCBI): domain Eukaryota; kingdom Viridiplantae; phylum Streptophyta; class Magnoliopsida; order Caryophyllales; family Polygonaceae; genus Persicaria; species Persicaria maculosa. Next base: position 47,036,064 of record OY998264.1, on the reverse strand, counting down.
CAGGTCCAAAAATCAAAATTAAAATTAATTTTACCAAAAGAGATTAAAAAAAATATAAAACAAAAAACCCAGAAAATAAAAAGGAAAAAAGAAAGCAAAATCCTCCGCTGAAGGTCTCATAGGCTGTTTCCGTTTCCAAAACCGCAACTTCATATATATCCTCTCTCTCTCTCGCCTTCTCTCCTCTCCTCTCCTCGCTTCGCTCCGATAAAACCCTAATTTGCGCACCCCATTGTCTCCTACGAGTACTCCATCCAATCGCCATTCGCAGTTTCTGCGTACACACCGAAGGTCGCTTCCCCATTAACAGAGACAAATCCACCTTTCCTTTCCTTCCCTTCGGCTGCTGTTCACGGTTGGCTTCTTCTAATTAACTGCCTCCCATACTCGAACTGCTTTTGATATTCTCGCTTCGAATTGATTGGATTTAGGGTTTCAGAAGTCCCCACGCCTTTGCCTTTCCGGAACTCTCGCTATTTCTAGGGTTTTCTGTTTTCCCTAGGGGCCGCCAGGCAGGGGTGATAGAGGGATACCTGTTTGGTTGGTAGTCTTCTGTCGGAGATTTTAGGTTTTCAATCTGCCCTTCTCTAGGAGTGGAGTGTGTAATCGGTGCATTGTTTTCGATTCTGGATTGATTTCTGGTGGGATTAGGTTGACTATTCGAGGGAGCCAATTGCTCTGGTGGTTGGCACTTGGCTGAGATGAGGCGCTTGTGAAATTGTGTGTTTCTCGTTGAAGATGGCGGTGTAGAAAGGTTTCCTTTGTCTCTCATCTCTCTCCACACTCGAATGTTTTTCTTCTCTTCTGGATTTGTCTTCCGTGCTTCCTTTCCCTGACTCACCTGTTGAGTTTGATGTTGATTTTCCTTTTTCTTATTCAATTATGCATAGGTTTTAGGAGTTTAGGAGCGCTGGTTTTAATTGTACAGAGAGTCTGATTGAAATTCTTTTCAATCTAGGGTGATAATTTTGATTTCAATCTGGTTCTAGAAATCAAAACTATAAGAAACAGGCTTTGGTGGAAAGAGAAATAGAGTGGATGTTGAATACAAGAGAACAGTTCTTTTGGTAGTATACCTGAAGTTCATGCTAAGCACTCCTTATGGACAAAAGCGAACCCAGTTTGGCTCCAGAATGGTTGAGGAGTTCTGGAAGTGGCACTGGGAGTGGGGGAGCTTGTCGCCATTTCGCAAGATCTCAGTTGGGTATGATTTTTTTTTTTTTGTGTGTGATCTGCTTTTCATCTTTTTGTGTAATATGTTCACATGATTCCAATATTTATACTTTTGTGTTTGATTCGGGTGATAGATGGTCCTCTGTTAGCACAGCCTAAAAGAAACAATTCTTCTACAAGCATTGGTAACAGTGATGGTCTACATTCTAGTCTAGACCGGAGTTCGTCATCTAACACTCGAAGAACTTCGGGAAGTAATGGTTCTGCAAAGCTTGAGAAAAATCAGTATTCTAGGTCTTACAAGAATTTTTCCAGGGGTCAACGGGACCGAGATAGAGACAGGTTAACAATTGATGATAATTGGGATGCTGAATACTCTGGCCCTTTGAGGAGCGTCATGGCTAGGAGAATGGAAAAGGACACACTAAGACGTTCTCAGTCGATGGTTTCAAGGAAGCCGAGTGAGGTCTTGCAATCAAGGCATGCTCGTCAGAACAATCAGGAAAATGGGAATGGGCTTTCTGTTGGTAATACAGAGAAGGTAGCATTTGAAAGGAATTTTCCATTGCTTAGATCAGATGAGAGACCTTTAACACCAGATATCAACCGAATTCCATCCCCTGGGCTGAGCAGCAATGTGCCAGACCTATCCATTGGTAATTCAGCCTTGATTGGTGGGGAGGGTTGGACTTCAGCTCTTGCTGAGGTTCCGGTAGGAGTTGGAAGCAGTGCCATTTCATCCACCTTGATTCAGCCAGCATCAGCTTCTTCTAGTTCCACAGCTGGTCTTAATATGGCTGAAACATTGGTACAGGCTCCATCTAGATCTCATACATCTCAGCAGGTAAGAAGATTTTTGCTTATTTAGATAGTTTGGAGATTTTTAGTTCTTTTGTTCAACGAAAACGGTACATCTGCTTGACTCTGTGTTGTTTATTGCCTTTACAGCCTTCTATGCAAAACCAGAAGCGTGAGGAATTGGCTGTTTTGCAGTCTATGAGACTGATACCAATGACACCATCAACGCCAAAAAACACGGTAGGAAGCAGTGTTTCAATAACTAGATCAGTTTCGTCTAGTTATTTGTGAAGTCAAAATCTGTTTCCCTGCATCAATCTTCTATTTTTGGCTAAGCTTTCCTTGTGACTTTGATTAGCATTGTCTTACTGTACAGGAATCAGTTCTCTGCTGCACTTAACCATTCCATAATGAATTGGAAAGGCAATAGTAGGGATATTGTGAGGTTTAATTTGTATAGTTTACATGCCTTCATATAACTACTTCTAATTTAAATGGGGATTACCTCTTCATGGTTATTACACTAGGTGCTGAATCCTGGAGAGTAATGATTAGCTGAGTTTGGGTGGACTTTTGAAGTAGGAATTTAATATTCATATGTAATTTGTGAATTTTTGGCAAATTGCATTTCAATGCTTCTTCAAGGTTAGCATCTTCTATTTATTGGCACATGATATGAGGACATTGTGAGTATCTAGGTTCTCTTATTGTGATTAATGATGCACTATTCTAGTTTATATTCTCTATTGAAATCAAACAAGAGTTAAGCAGCCTATTCTATCATGTTATGCTGCATTGCATTTATACATCATTAGGGTAATGGTAAATAAAGTCGGGGAAGTTATTTGCATGTTAAGTATGGAATATTGTGCTTTTACAGCAACACATGAGACCTTCCTTTCAAAATATCACAAAAAATTACTCCTAACACGTGGAACAAGTATTATTTTGATTTAATTCTTATTTTAAAGCACCCCACTTAGTTCCTAAGTAGAACCCAGCATAATGGACGGTTTTGGTTCACATTCATAAATATCTCCGTAAAGCTTAATATATTGATGAAGCTTAAAGGTGTTCTGAGCAAATAGAAACCCCACTATGTCGCATTAGTGTCAAGCCTATGCCATAAGCATTTCATAATTTGAGTAACTGTCATGCAGTTGACACCAATAACAAATATAAAGTTGATTTAATATGCCTAGTCTTTTCCCACCTTGCATCCTTAGATTCTCCTTTGCCTTCCATCTCAGGCCCTTAATCCTTCTGATAAGCTGAAAGCAAAGACAGCTCCAAGATCCGGGGATCATTTCACAGTATCAAAAAATGGGCATCAGCTACCATCTTTGCAACTGGGTGCCAAACCAGCTCTTGGTTCAAATATTAAGACAGATGGTACAAAAGCATCTCATACTGGAAAGATGCTTGTGCTCAAGCCAGGGCGTGAAAATGGTGTCACACTGTCCTTGAAGGATACTTTTTATCCGGCAAGTAGTGTCACCAACAAGGATGTAAATGGACATCAAGCGGGTGCTCCACAACCTGATCCTGTTGCATTTAAGAACTCTGGCAACTCTAAGTTCTCTGCCTCTACCAAGATTTCTGCCTTCGTTCTGGGTCCTGGCTCCAAGGATGACAAGAAACCTTCCTTAGCTCAAGCTCAGAGCCGCAGTGATTTTTTTAATCTGATGAGGAAGAAATCTATGAGCAACTCATCTCAACTTGCTGACTCTAGCCATGTTGTTTCATCTGTTGGGAGGAAAGCTATTGAACTTGAGAATGGTGAAAGTGCTCCTCTGAGTTCCTCTAAGAATGATGACGAGGTGAAATGTAACGGAGATGCTAGAAATGTGTCTCAGATACTTGATCAGACTCCAGTGAATGAATTTGGTGATAAAGTTGCTATTCCAGATGAAAAAGAGGCTGCATTTCTACGCTCCCTTGGTTGGGATGAAAATGCTGACGATGATGACGAGGGCCTTACTGAGGAGGAGATAAATGCTTTTTATCAGGAGGTAACTTACTACTGTTTCCTGTTTTGATTTATCTTTGAGTATCTCTATTTCTTCTTGATCATAGCATGCAAATCATGAATCTTTCTTTAACTGGAGGAAACAGTGGAACATGTAATGTTATTTATGCACTTCTTTTTATTAGCTTTTGTGATATTTAGATCTACCTTGTGGAATTTTACGAAATGAATTGCATGTTTTTTGCAGTACATGAAATTGAAACCGGCCTCTAAACTGTGCCGTGACTTCCAGTCAAAGATGTCACAGGCAGAGCCTGCAGCAGCATGCTCTGGTGGACCTTCATCAGAGTTCGGCGCATCTGACTCTTCTGCTTGACTTTTGAAATTTTGCTCATCTCACACACTGAGTAGTATAAAATTGGGAAAGGGTTGAATTTTTCTTTCTTTGTTATTTTGGTTGATATGAAGGAAAGGGATGGTGAATTTGCAATGGGTTCTCGGTTGAATATCTGCACATATGGTTCTGGCGAAATATTGCAATAAGTTTCTAGTTTCTCCTTTTGCTATTTTGCAAATTAGGCTAGGATAAGGGTTTTAATTTGTTTTTAGCTGTAGGTTGCTGCTGCCTGGGTACTATATCTGCATCTTGTTGCAGGTTTTTCCCTTAAAACCTTCTCTCGAGTTTCACCATTTTCTCTTATCCTCGTCGAAAATGGTTGCAAACCCTGGGGGACAAACAGCTTATGATGTTATGGTCTATTTTATAGTGGAAGTTAAAATATGCAAGGTTCCGTTTTATGGAAATTTTGTTTATTACTCTTGGTTATGTATGGTAATATGTAGAGCGACAGTTTATGTTCATCTCTATACCGAAGTCAGGCTCGTAAGGTGACACGAAAAATAGGTGACACGAAAAATTGAGCGTTTCTTATCACAACCGTTTGATTCATTTTAAAATGGATTTTGGCCTCCTTTCTTAATCCACAGGAGATTTGAGTTATTAAGACGAGATTGCAGCTTCCCGCGCCCGCCATCCTGCGATGCCCAGTTTCGTTGGTATGGGAAATTTTTTTAGGTGGCTGTCTAATGTCTATAATGTCACCTCAGGCGTGGTACATTGAGACACTCTGTAAAATCGAGGGACCGATGAATTTAGTAGAGTAGGATAATCCAGCATTTTTTTTTGATATTATTAAAGCGAAAATCGTCAAGGATGGTATAAGCGGTCAGGTCCATATTAGAGGTGAATGTATGCGCCACCGGACGAACGACGGAAGTTGATTTTTTGGGACTCTATCTCACTTTATGTACAAACTCTACTCATTCCCTTCTATATTATGGGGGATGTCAAAGAGATTAGTTCCCCTTGTGATAAACTAGGGGGTGTTTTTCCATCTGCTTCTAGGTTTACGCGCCTAAACGACCTAAAAACAATCTCTCCTTGCTTGACGTTCCATCATTTGGGGGCCAGTTTACTTGGCAACGCAATGCTAATGGTTTCGTCAACTGTTTGGAAAAATTAGATCGATTACTGATCCATACGGATATTTTACCAATTTTCGACTCCCTTCGAACTCAAATTCACCCGTTCACAAGATCTGATCATGCACCAATCTCTACAGATTTTCGCCATAATATTCAACCCAAGAATAGACCTTTTAAATTTGAACAGGCATGGGCTAACTTAGCTGATTACAAAAACCTGGTCTCACAACCTTGGCGTTTGGACTCACAAGGTTCTCATATGTTCAGACTAGTTCAAATAATGAAATTACTAAAGCGTCTCTCCAAAACCTGACAAACAAAAAACTTTTCGTAATATACACAACCAAATTCAGATTACCGACTGACGGAGGGAAAACCCTGTCGTTGATCCGTCAAAGAAAACTCAAACCTATAACTAGTATAGTAATAAGTAAGAGGTCGATCCACAAGGAGATTTGTTATTCAAATGTGATTTAAGTGCCAATTAAAGTAACCAAATGAGGGGGTTGTGAAAGCAATTGCGAATTATGAAACGAAAGAGTAAATGGTATTGATTCAAACAATTGAGAGAAGTAGTTCTACCTACAAATTTCCACTTTATTTGGTTGAAGCGATCCTTGTAACTTCTTCTCGTCCTATTAAGTATCCTATGAATGCCCTTGTCCCGACCTAATATAGTTACTAGTCCAATCAGTCCTAGCAACCCTTATCAATCGAACAGTCCCTAAAGAAGGATTTAACCCAATTGATAACTTTAAGTTCAGAGATTAGCCAAGGTATTTGCAGTCCCTAAAGAGGGATTTAACAACACATTCAACTTCCTACCTATCCAATTAGTTCAATCAGCCCTAAAGGGATAAGTTTGCTACTTAGGTTAAGGTTCGCAATCAGGAATCTACAAAACCCTAGCAATTGAATTGATCTAACTAGTTGCGCGGGCTAGATAGAACAAAACAATAATTCAATAAGCGCAAAGAAGTTGAAGCATTCAAATATAGGAAACAAGGAGCGAGAATTAGAAACTCACAATCAATCCAAATAAAGCTTCAAATTGCAGGCAGAACAGATGAGTTTAGTTCCTCATGGAAGACATCGCTCAAATCTCTAAATTGTCCGATGAACGTAGAATGAAAAATGAAAAGTAAACCTAGGGCTAAGCCCTCTCTAAAAATCGTCCCAGAGTCGGCCTCCAAAAGATAGATAAATAGGTCTTGGATAGAAAAAAACCGTCGCTGCGCAAAAACCTCAAACGCGTCGCTGCAGTGCTAATGCGGCGGCCGCAGCCTAATGCGGCGGCCTCTGCATCGGTCTTTTACGAAAAATCTTCTTCGAATCAGCTCTCGACGTCAACAGGAAAGTTGTAGCTCTCTGAAAGAGCTTTCCAACGCATGGTCATAATAGTCGATCGAACAACCGAGGCCTCCAGAAAGTGCAAAACAAGTTCAGCATGTCTGGCGACAACTTCTGCAGACTTGTTCTTCGTTTAGGTTCGCTTCTTCTTCTCAGGACCTCTTGAGCTCTTCATGTAAGATTCCTCGATCAACTAGACATCCTCATCTAATGTTTCATCAACCGATGTCTCCTCCTCGGATCCACAGTTACCTGAAATAATCAATACAAACGTGTAGATTCCGACTCCACCAACATAGAGATCAAATATGCAAATTGTGCTTAAACCATGCATGATATGCATCTTAACTAAGCTAAATGAAACCTATTATGACCATCTAAATGCATGCTATCACCGACCAAAAGTTTTTACAACTACAATCTTCCCTTCTTACCAATTATAATATGAAAGACCTTCAAATTCTCAAACAGATGTTCGACAAAAGAGAAAGAATGTTGGATTTCCATCGACGCTATTGGAGCCAAAGGGCCAAAGTAAAACATGCTAAATTAAATGATTCAAATTCACGTTATTTCCATAAGATTGCGTCTGCCAAACGAGGCAAGAAAATGATAATGTCTATTTCACTTCAAAATGGAGAATCCTCAGCTGATTTTCATATTATTCAACAAGAGTTCGAGAAAGACTTCAAGGCTCGGTTTCGTTCATCTACGGGTGACGGTATTGACCTGGCCTTGGATCTAGCAGTTATCCCGGCACAGGTATCTCAAATAGATAATAGCATGCTCACAGCTCCCGTCTCCAACGAGGAAATTAAGTTTGCAGTGTTCTCTATGAGCCCGGATAAGGCTCCAAGGCCTGATGGTTTCCCACCAGGTTTATACAAAAAATTCTGGCCGACCGTTGGGCCTTCTGTAATCAAAGCAGTAAAGGCTTTTTTTTCCAGCGGTAGACTTTTACGTCAGATCAACCATACCTTCATCACCCTGATTCCAAAGCATGACGATCCTACTTCAGTCAATCATTATAGACCTATCAGTTTGTATTCGACTGTATATAAAATTATTGCCAAGGCAAGTCTGGTATGGTTGCTTTAAAACTGGATATGAAAAAGGCATGGTCCTTTCTGTTCCAAGTTATGTCCAAATTCGGATTTGATGATCAGTTTATCAGTTGGATCAAGGAGTGCGTTTCGACGGTCTCCTATTCTCTTTTGGTGAACGATGAACCTACCACAGTTATTGAGCCTTCACGGGGCCTAAGGCAAGGGGATCCCCTCTCCCCTTTTCTCTTTATCCTCGCGTCAAAGGTGTTAGCTCGTACTCTGCATCAAGAAGCTCTAGTTAACAAAGATATTGGAATGACTTTCGGTAGGCCGGGAATAAAAATCCCCTTTTTAGCTTTTGCGGATGATATCCTTATCTTCTCCAAAGCATCCCAATCGGCTTGCACTTCTGTTTTATCTATCTTAGACCGGTTCTGTCTCATCTCGAGCCAAAAAGTAAATCTTCATAAATTAAGCTTCTAAGCTTCTGCTAATACAACAACAACGGCTATCACAACAACAATCTCAGTTCTTGGTATTCCCCAAGCAAATAATTTCGACAAATACCTGGGTTGTCCTATCGTCAACGGTAGGGTCAACAGGGACACCTTCGCTGAAGTGGTGCTGAAAACAAAACAACAACTTACCAAATAGAAAGCGTCGGGTCTTTTTGCTGAAGGACGTAAGGTCCTAATCAAAGCAAACCTTAGTGCGAAACCACTCTTCCTTATGCAAGCCTTCTTACTACCATCTCATATCCTTCACGAGTTAGACAAGGTTTACAGACAATTCTTTTGGAATAAATGTTCCAAAACGCCATCGCTTATTAGATGGGATAAGATCTGTTCGGACACTCTGAAAGGAGGTCTTGGGATCCACAAAGCTGAGTCTATGAACATTGCACTGCAGATGAAGCTTTTATGGAAAATTATGTCCGACCCAGACAATATCTGAGTACGTATAGTCTCGCAAAAATATTTAAAAGGGCAGAATCTGCTCACTTATTAAAAGAAGAAGATGGCCTCATGGCAGTGGAATTGTCTAATGTCCATCAGACCCTTGTTCCAGTCGGCTATTCAGTGGAGTGTTGGAGACGGTCAATCCATTGACTTTTGGACTCATTACTGGGCCTTTTCTAAACGTTTAGGCACGAGGATTCTTCCGCCTATCCCGGAATGCCTTAAAGATATTAAGGTTTCTCACTTTCTTAACTCTGACCGGAAGTGGAATAAACCGTTATTGATCTCCTCTTTATGTAATATTCTGTCAACGGATGACATCAATGTCCTGTTGGGAATCATTTTGCCTACAAACCCTATGAGGGATCGCCTTTACTGGGGTCCAAGTAACAATGGTTGGTTTTCGACCAGTTCGGCAAACTCCTTGCTATCAGAACATAGAGGTTCACCACATTTTGACTGCGAATGGATCTGGGAGTTGGATATTCCACCAAAAATTCGTCATTTCCTCTGGAAAATATCTTGTGACGGTCTACCTACCACTAACAGATTACAAAAATCCCATGTGGCTGTTCCTTCAGGTTGTGTCTTTTGTGGAAATACTATCGAATCGGCTGTTCATCTGTTCACCCAGTGTCCGATGGCTACCAACCTTCTTAAGGCCTTACGTCTCCACCTTCCAGGTTCTTTGGCTGCGAGATTGGGGGTGGGTTTGCATCTCCCACTCAATAACATTAAATTAGCGGTGAGTTTAAAATCTTTTGGCGCATTGGCTTGTGCTTGGTGGTCTCTGTGGTTTTTCAGAAACCAACTGGTTTTCAACCACACAGACGACGTCACCATTATAGAAATGAAACTATTCTATACAACCTTTACTCATTGCTGGAAGGAAACGAAGGCTCTTGAAAATGATTCGCCTAATTATTCTCGTCCTAAACAAGCTACGAATCATCCTTCTAAGTTTCAACGTCACACTATGTCTGGAATTCCCATGGTGCAGCAACAACATCATTTTGGTTTTTGGGACAAGCCTTCTGCTGATTTCTACAAGCTAAATTTTGATGGATCAGTTCGACCAGGTAGCTCTGCGTCGTACGGTTTTGTTATTCGATCGGGACTCGCAGGGTGTGGTGGTTGCTTTGGGTCGGGGTAGATGCATTAATAACTCGGTTGTCTATGCTGAGAACCCTGGCCTCAAGATGGGTATTGAAGAGCAAAACAAATGCCCCTAGAATATCGAGCTGCTTCAATCGGATATTCTGTTAGATTCTTCGTCCTTCTCTTATGTTGCTATTCGCCATATTTTCAGGGAATAAAATGTTGTAGCTGACTATCTAGCTCGTAGTGTCCATGCATCCCCTGTCGACGTTTGTTGTGAGGATGATCCAGAACTGCGTGTTCTCGTCTGCAAAGATGCTCTAGGAAGGGACTCTGCTGCGGCCGACCCGACCTAATCTTTATCCAGCGTAAAAAAAGAAGAAGAGGTGAATAATGTGTAGATATAAAAAGGCTAGGCAAAATTGCAGAAAAACACCCTTTAAATATGGTATTTTGCGAGAAACCACCCCTTAAAACTAAAATTGTAGAAAACCACCCATTAAAACCATTTTCTTTGCAAAATCACACCCGTCACCCAATTTCTTTTAATTAAATGTTAAAGTGTGTGAAAAATCAATTATACCCCTTGTTTTTATTAATATTTTACTCCATTCAATTGGTATTAGTTGATATTTAACTTTTCGACATGTTTTTTAAACGTAAAAAACTCTATAAAATTTCAAGAAAAATATTGTATTTTTTTTAAAATAATTTCATACTTAAAAAAACTCCATAAAATTGATGTGTAATTTATGTTATGTGCGTTTAAAAAATGTGCATTACTAAAGGGCTAATTCAAAAAATAAAAATAAAAAAATGTTTCATATAGTTTTTATTATTTTAAAAATGTGTATGGAATATTGAACATATTTTAGAATTAAAAAAATATGTGAAATATCATTTTCTTAAAAATTATTTCCTTCAAGTAGCCCTTTAGTAATATACACTTTTTAAAATATATAAAACATCAATTATATCTACTTTTTATAGATTGTTTTTACTAATAAGTATGAAATTATATATAAAAAAGATTTTATAGAGTTTTTTTACTTTTGAAAAACATGTTAAAAAGGTAAAAATTAATTAGTATCAATTGGATGGAGTAAAATAATAATAAAAAAGGGATATAATTGACTTTTCACGCATTTTAACATTCAATTAACGGAAATTGGGCGATGGGTGTGACTTTGCAAAGAAAATGGTTTAAAAGGTGGTTTTCTGCAATTTTAGTTTTAAGGGATAGTTTATCGTAAAACACCCTATTTAAAGGGTGGTTTTCTGTAATTTTGCCAAAAGGTTAATTTGTCTCCTACGTGTTAGTTTACCTAAACATATATGTAGATGGGAATGATCAACTTTAGATGACATTTTCATAATCTAGCTTGAAGGCATTAAAACTCAACCAAAAGAAATATAATTAGTTATTGTTCTTTATAAAAATCACCTATTCTAGTCGTTGATTGCTGGATAATGGATTTCATCAATAACTTTGATTTTCAATGTGTAATGTCTTATTTACCCATTAAAGTTTGAATTTGATTTTTTTTTTGTTTTAGAGTCCTTTTCAGTCTTCTCCTTTTAATTCAGGGCAACAACTGTTGTGATTCAGAGCTCCCGTGCTCCACCGCTTACCACTGTTGTCTTACCTCCCTCCGTCTTCACTTTCGATTGTAGGAGCCTATCACTCTAGCTTCCTCTATCGTCTTCTCTCTGCCCCCTCTCCTTTTCTGCTTTGTTATCGGCGGACAACATTCGCTCTTGCCTTCTCTTTCTTTGTGTTTTAGTTGCAATGGGTCTTCTACAATTTTTTTTGGTGAGTGTCGTTCCTTCTGTTTGTTTGGTTTCTGGAGTTGAGTTTCGATTTCGCTCCTAATTTCAAGTATGTATTTTCTTGAAATTGGGTTGTTTTCATTTTGTGCTTTATGAATCTGGCTTATTTGCGTGGTTGATTTTGTAGCTTACTAGAGCTGGGATAAGTACACAAGAGGTAAGTTATTCTACCAAATTTCGTTCGTTTTTCAATTCCTTCGTTATTGTTGAGGGAACCATTCGTTCACGTACCTTCTTTGAGGCAGTTTCAAATTTAGATAGATGAGTTGATGATTCACTCAAAGTGTTTGATAAAATGTCTAATAAATATTAGCCTCAAATTTTCGATCAATGCTTGTCATCCTTTTCCTCTAGCTGTTTCATAATCGACTCCAGTTACTCCTTGGATATGCTGGACTTCTAGAACTGTAGCTCCAACTCCTCATCCTCATTTTCCACTTTTCCAGTGTTAGCATATAAAACACCATTTGCGAGTGTCTTGAATACGGTTGTATGTTCTTCAATTTTCATGTTTAGACTATTTTTATTTAAACAAAATTATGTTTCATACCATTTATAGCTTTGACATTTTGACCGTGCTTTGACATTTATACTTGTAATGGTATGAGTTTCTGGCGATGTATTGACCTAATACTGGAACGGCCCGGGATTATGATTCCCGGGTTACGTTTCGAGGGGTAAAACCCCTCGTTAGGATCTAGCGCCCCGAGTACAGGTTGAAGGTTTGAAATCAAGGATTTGTAGTTTAAAGCGGGATTTCGCACCCAAATCCGGAAGGTCAGCTGGAGACCCCGGGGTAAACCCCTGTACCTGTCCTAAGTCTACAATGCGCAAATCCTTTTATCATGCAAAGGACATAAGTTCTGAAAATAATACAACTAGTGTCACGGCAGAGCCGGGTCAAAACAGAGTATAAGTAGGAAGAAATCCCAAAAGTATGAATCTGGTGAAGTCAGGGTTCAAACCCTCACTCTCCGCCATATGAATGAACCCCGTCATAACAGCACAAAATCAAGCAGTGGATCGGCTACCTGAAACTATACCACAAAGTCAGGCCAAGAGTTCGCCTGCGGGTCCTCTGACCGCGCCGAGGACATATAATACGCCTATACCTAGAATAAAGGATGCCTTCATGCAGTACTGAAATATTAACCACACTATCATGCTCCTAATTCATATATGCAGAATATGAAGTAAGGCCTTAACAAAGAATACCAAGTGGTATATCCCTCTTCTACCACCATCCCCCTTCCAGATAGGGTGGAGACTGGCCAGTTCGATGCTATAGCATATCACATATCATCATCATATCGTATCTCATGCTCATCTCGTATCTCATGATACATATATAATTGACTCAAGGAGGACAACGCCCGATGAAGCTGGGCTGTCCTATGACCCTAACAACGACTCTAGGACTCACAGATAATGACCGTTCTGCATTCAAACGCATACAGAATAAGAATTCTCATTCGTAAGTGCAATTCCTAAGCATAATACTACATGACATGCTTTTATGCATATGCAACACCTACATAATATATGACACATCAGGCAGGAGGTATTGGTTACTGAGTAAGCCCCGGAGGTACTTACCTGGCTAGAAGATCAGCAAAAGAAGAATCCAGCACACAGTAGTCACGATCACAGAATATCACCTAATTACATAACGAGAATATATTGAGTAAACTTCTATAGTGTCTCTGAACACATATATCACACACTCATACAAACAGATAAATAAACAAGTTCGCATCCATCATACTTCCAGTTCATCCTGATCAATCATCTCCCATCTCATACCGTTCAACATATATAATCCGTCATCTCATCAGCTTAAGATAACCTCTATATCGTTCTTAGCCAAATTCACATATTATAATTTCATACTCATACTTTCCATAAGGATATATCATCATCATCATCATCATAAGCAACCAATATTCAATCTCTTAAAATAAACCATCATACGTCATGCTATTAGTCACACATATCATGTCGTTAGTCAAACGATCATATCATCATGCTAGTTAGTCATCGAACAAGTCGGGTTCCCAAGTTAGTCCCAAAACCATTTCAAAATCCTTCTCAAATAGTTCAGAATTCCGACTTTTGAAAACTACTCGCAAAAATTACTTTTTCAATTTATTTATTAAACCACTTTCCGATTTTTGAAATTCTTTTTCAAATTCCCTTTAAATATTAAGTCCGAGTAATATTATATTTTATTTAAAATACAATTAATTAATTACGGATAAACCTGAACCGAACCGAACCCATTTAAATCCAACCGAAATGAACCAAACCGAACCGAACCGGTAAATATATAACAAAACAAGGAGGGCCCACAACGTATCTTCATCTTCATTTCAAAATGAAGTTCCCGCTGGCCACCTCCTCGCGCTGCTCAGCTCGACGCCGCCCGCGCCGATCGATGGAGCTCGAGCCCGGCTCCTCGGCTCTCGCTCGTCCTAGTCCGCTCAGCCTCGCCTCGGCCTCGCTCTCGCACACATCTGTTGGCTCAACCTCGCTCGCTCTCGCCTCTCTCGCACTCATGGCGCCGCGCTCCCTCGGATCTGCACGCTCACGCCTCTCTCGAGCTCACCCGATCATCCCGCCCTCAGCTCACACTCACTCGCCACTCGCCCACAGCCCGACCTAAGGACAGAATTGAATCGAAACAAAGGAAAGAAAGGCAGAAGCTCACCGAGGATGTTCGCGACTTCGAAGCTCTCAATCGGAGGTCTGAGCGTCGTCGGAGGCTCGCGATGGCTCGTCGGACCTGCGTGGGACATGGGTGACCGTGATGGTAGGCCTCGAGAGTGGTTTGGATTGGAAACGAAGGATAACGACTTACCGAAGCGGCGAAGTGCGCTCGAACAGGGGAAGGACGTGGAGGTTTGGCGTCGGCACTGGGGCTCCGGGCTGCTGCTTTTGGGTGGCTTGAGGGTGACGTTAAGGCCGCTGCTCCTACTCGTTCGAAGAAGTGAGGGAGAGGAGGTGGGCGCTGGAGATGCTCAGCCTCTTGAGCTCGAAAACAGGGGCACTCGGGAGGTGTTCGGCGATGGAGATGTGGTGGTCGGTGATGCTGAACCGAGAGAGCGGGAGATGATGGTGAAGAGTATGGTGAAGGAAGGAGTTGGTGAATGAATAAATGATAGGGAGTGGTGGTGAATTTGAAGGGTATGGTGAGGTTTTGACATGAAAGATTAGGAGAGGGAGGGATGGTCTCCAGCTGCAGGGTAAGGTAGGAGAGAGTGGGTGAGCATTGTGTGTGGAATTGGGTAAACAAATACCCGGAAATAAATCCCAAATACACGAATTTCGAATCCCGTAATTAGTCCCCGAATGTTAGTTTCCCCGACTCTCGCTTACTCGATCAATTAGATTTTTAAAATCGAAAAGGATACCGCCATCCGATAATTATTTTGAATTTTTCGAGTAAAAGGACGGAAATTGTTCATCAAATTTTATATTCCGGTCGGAATCCGCTAAACGAGTTTTAAATCCGATTTACATTCATTTTTATTTTCCTTTTTCTGAAAAATTAGGATTTAAAAATCCGAGCCTTTACATCATCCACCTCTAAAAACAAGTCTCGTCCCCGAGACTAAAATCATTTTAAAATAGGGGATGAAGTTTGAAATTGGTGAGTCCAAAGATCATGTCATTGATCCCGTAAGCATCTCATAAGTGCCCCTATGAGATCCTCACAATACCGTTGCCGTGATCATAATATCCCCAATAGACCGTAGCAAGAATGTAATATGGACCCCTACCACATCCTTACTCCGACTCCTCGGTCATATCATAACTCAAAACATCACAACGTCCTCTTTAAAACACCGTTCAAAACTTCAAGTTCGGCATTAGTCAAAAGCATTCCTAACCTCTCCATTCATCCTACTATCCATCTCTAAAGGCTAATCCCATATTCCCTTCCTAGGTTCCAAGTCAGAATCAAGGTTCAACAGTTCAATTTCTATCATTTCCATCATCAAGCATCATGTATATATATCGAATAACAATAGCACCTCACGTCTAATAGCATAACATAATCACCTCAAGAATAGCCACATACCATAGCATATCTAGCATCGTATCATATATGGTAGAATTTATCACATCATCTCACGGAATTTACACACCATATCAATCAGATAAGCACGTTATATCAATCAGATAAGTACATCATACTCATTCTAACTACCAAGCGTCATCGCATTAGTGGCAAACAACTGCTTCCGTACAGTAGCATTCCATCGAGTTCAGGGATAATTATGTTAGTGCTAACAATTCCCTATTGTCAACGGCAACACATCAGAGAATCAACATCGTCTATAGCATAGAATTCGCACAACATTCGGTCCCAAGTAAAGTATACACTAGATCACTATCTCAAGAGAATCTGCCTACACTACCAATCATGACGAGACACGACCACTACTCACCATCCCTTGCACTAAGATCAACTTCACCGAGGTCTACCAACTCAATCCACTACTAGTTCTAGGCACCATTGTATCCTGCTCACATACAACCTTTCTAGCCTCATAACTATTTGCAATCAAGGCCGAATACCCAAACCAACTACTAGGTATCCCAACTCCTATGCCATCAAGCCATCTAAGGGCCAATCCACTTCGACATCCCGATCTCAAGTCCTACCTTCCACTCGACTATTTAAAACTATCTCTCGGAGTTCCAAAATCACAAAATTCCCTCATTTCGACAAGCTGAACAACTCGATCTACTACCAAGACTCCATATATAACACATCCTTGTCCTAGGGGCCCTCTATCAGTCCCATCTTTACCCTCTAATAGAAAATTCCGAGTCCTCAACTGAACCGCTCTCATGATTGATCTAGAAGACACTTCTTAACAATCTCGCTTACTCTTCCTAGGCTCTCAAGACTCCGCCCGACCATTATCTCCTAAAGAGACATCTCGAATCACCTTGCTATCTTAATCATACTTCCCACGCCACTAACCACTCTCACTAACCATCCACCTCTAAGGACCCAACTCATGCTGACCATCTCACACCTGACACTTCCGACCAATTCTAACGCAGAACCCAACTAGTGGTACTCCCAACCACGAATCACCATGACCCTCAAGCCGACCCACTCTAGATCCTCTTCCCAGCATACTCTACCTGGATTAGTTCCCTCAACTCCGCATGTTTCCCCAAATTGCCTCAGATCACGCTTCCTTAAACTTCGAAATCTCTACCACTTAGACCCTTATGTACCGATCATCATTTTCACCGAATTCCTATGACATCCTCGTCCGAATTTCCAAAGCACCGCAACTTCACCAACCTTAAAAAATCTCTTATCCTCTAGCGTCCTCAATACCTTCTGCTTTGCCTAGTTCCCAAATCCATGCTCATAATCTCCCCATCTCAACCTTAAGCCCACAGTCTTACTAGGAATCTCAACTACATCCTTGCCTAGCTACCAGCCTTTCCTCGAAGATTCATCTCACATCCTTAATTACCTCAATAGCCACAATGACCTCCACTCATAAATCCCGATTCATTCCCTATGCCAAAATCCTCCAACAACGCATCTAGAGATCCTTCACTCATAAATTCCCCAAGCATTACCAATCCTATCTAAACAACCCCCAAATACTCATCACACGAACAACCCTGATATGAACAACCTAATATCCCCGATCGATAATTTCCCAAGCAACCTCATACTACTCTTCCTAGGAAATTCCTCAACCTCATCCTTTACCGAAATCGCTCCCACTCACAGCACACATCACCTAGTCCCAAATTCTACGATTCCTCAGACATTACTTAATCGATCATCCTCGACACCGCCCATGATCCGCTCATAGACTATCTAGACACCTTTCCCTGGGCATACTAACCCGCCTCAGAACACTTCACCTCAAGAATCCTCCCGTTCCACTCCTAGCTCTCTCATCCACTTCTAGAACTACGCCAACTACCTATACTTACACTCACTCTTAAGGTCACCCTCATGGAAATAGTCTAGACCACAACCGCTACCCTCCTATCCTAAACGCACACACCGCGCACCCACTACCTACTGACATTTCTAGGTAGGACATCTCCCTCAAAATCTCGCCATACTAGCCCCACTCCCCACCTAAGACCTACCTGGAAGCTCATCTATACTCACTGACCACTATCTCCGACCAGTCCCAACTCACTTGGCTCTACCCAAGCTAACGCATCCATCCTGCACACCCTCTCGCTCATCTCATAACGAAGAACAAAGACTTCAATCCCTCTGCCGCTTTTCAACCTAGCTTACCGAATAATCTCTCGACTCATGCCCAAGAAGAAGCACCACCAGACATATAACCCATAACCTACTCACCAGCAAGTCAGTATACCAAGCACCAAGGTACATCATCATAGAAACAAGTTAGTCAGGCAATCATTGCTACCAGTTTAACACATCCGTCATCACACATTCAATTATGTCAGTTCTAGGCCTATCACACAACATCAATTCCGATTAGTATAGAAGAATCCACGATTTGAATTAAGAATGCTCTTCCTTGTGTGAGCTGGGAGGAACCTGTTCACGATTGTCATCTTTGAAGCATATTCGTCCTTGTTGCCATCGGTGATGTTGTTCTTGGGGCCTAGGGGTCATGGACCCATCACACTTCCGTTGCGCCGCTCCGGTGCCACTTGGTCGTCGGTCCTTTCTTGCATATCAGCGCTCATCGAAGGATCGTAAGGGTTAGAAGTTACGGAGATAGGGGAGAGACAAGGGCGGAACACAACTTCCTTAAGAGTTTAGACATGGACCAGGACTAGGGACGACGAGACCAAGGAGAAGATCCCAACCCGAGAGTTACAACGATGCCCTTATAATTGTGGCACGCAAACACATAAAAATCAAGAGATATCATCACATTATTTCACACTAGTATGCACCTATCTCAAGGAATATCGATTTATGCATTCATAACATGTTCCTATAATCATCTTTATATGTGCGCAGAACAAGCTAGCAA
Organism: Persicaria maculosa; assembly: GCA_963922045.1. Lineage (NCBI taxonomy): Eukaryota > Viridiplantae > Streptophyta > Magnoliopsida > Caryophyllales > Polygonaceae > Persicaria > Persicaria maculosa. The sequence goes on along the minus strand of OY998264.1, from coordinate 47,017,343 downwards.
CCTATCATTTCATTCACCAATCATGCTTGACAGACTAAGAACATGTATGCGCAGACTGACATGGGACATATATGGCATAAGTTATGCAAGATCTAGCAAACATCACATGATATCATATGCACGACTTATCACTCATTTAGATACACAATTAAGCAAGTCATAATATTACGGAAAGCATGCTAAGATGTACCCTAAAAATCATGCTAAGGGTATGGTCAATTCATACAGGGTCGGTATAGCAACTATCTCATCACATACATGTTGAAGGGTTTATTTTCAATCAAATAAATTTATAAGATCGAAACCCCGCTATAGCATAGTAGGGTCAAGTTCGTCCGCAGGGAGAAAGTTAGTGACTCAATTTTAGTTACCAAAGAGCAAGAATAGCGAGAAGAGATGACAAATATAGAGATTTTTGGGGTTTTGTGAGCTGCTGGAATTTTTAGGAAAAATCAATAATAATAAAATGTCTAGGGCATAAGGATCCCAACAACGAAAATCATGCAAGCATTGCAATGAATCATATAAAAAATCATGTTTTTATCTATTAAATAGGTCAACTTGCATCAACCCTAGCAAAGTAATCAATTTATTTTCACAAATTAATAAACTTTACTAACAATCTTAATTAGGTTATCAAACTTGCGTTCAAAACCCTAATTACTATCCAATTCACAATTCAATCTTTCAATTCAATTGCAAAAAAAGAATTTCCCCAATTTTCATTGAGTACTTAAGCATATAAAATAGATAAGAACCAATCAATTCATCAATTCATAGCAAAATTGCAAGCATAACTATCGTTGGGATCACCCCAACCCTAGAAAAGGCGACTACTCACGCATATTCATGGTGAATAACTCAAAAGTCATGAAAAGAGACATACAACATAATTTATGAATTGAACAAAACCTGAAAATAACGTCAACAATGCGTCCCAAAAGCCTTACAAAACGTTCCTTAACTTTCGCCGAAGAAATCGCTTCAAAAAGCTCTCAAATCCGCTCACAAACGCTCTCAAAAGTGTGCTGAGAATTCTAAACGTGGGCTGAAAATTGGTAGAAGGAAGAGAGAGACTCCTCCAAACCCTAAAAATCATATTTATACTTAATAGCCCATAAACCTAATTAGGAAATAACAAATATATGAATTTTATCTAAAGTCTATCTAAGGAAAGAGGTAAAAATAATTAAATTTGGATAAAAACAGTCCGCCAGCGAGCCTGTACCGACCCGGGCCACCTCGGTAGCAAGCCCCCTCAGGGTTGGTATGACTACTGTTGCTCAGATTGGCTTGTACTGTCAGATTATGCCTCGGTACCGACCCTGGGGGAGTCGGTACAAGGTCGGTACATCTAAGTAAAACGCCCATATCTCATTTGTTTGAACTCCGATTGCTTCCGTTCTTTTTCCTATGCGCTCCTTATTCTTTTCCGCATCTTTTCTTTCTTAAAAGTTTCTTCAAAAACAGCTTCAAAAATCCTGTAAATCACACAAAAGCTAGTGAAGACATCTATTTCTTATGAAACATGAAAATCTATGCAAAAGACACTAAACCCAATGCATAACCAATGAAAAAGACTTACATTAACACTAAAGTATATGGAAAAATGTGACTAAAAACATGCACATCAAAATACCCCATACTTAGACTTGCTTGTCCTCAAGCAATATCCGAACAATAGTATTTCATCCCACAAACATACTTTTTACGCACTAGCCTTTTCAATTTAGTGCAACATGAATAAAGTAGACAAATGTCCTAGCATGTACATGAGTAATCAAGTAGCCTGCATGCTTATCCATCCAACCTTACAGGGGAAAGTGTTTCACTCGCTCTCATGTGTTTAGGCTTTAAGAACAACTCTCAACTCAAATTCAAATGCAAAAACTCTTAAATATTGAAACTTATATCACCAAATTCGCAACCAATTGATGTAATGCAAACAAAAATTATCAGGAGGTCTTTCGCTCAATGGAGAATTTCAAAGAAGTCTCTATTCGGCGGGGTCGTAATGGGGTTTGGTATGAAATAAAGGGCATGAAATTATTTGGCTATGTGGTGCTCAATAAAGTTCGGGAATCAAGACTCCTAAATCTTCAACACAACTCAACCAAACCATAACTCTCAATCATATGAATCAACCAAACTCATCAACATATATCTTGTGAAGAACTCAACCCTTTTTCCAACTCTAGCTACCTCTCAATATACAACTCATGCATAAAAGAAAATAAATAAGAACTATTTGGCTCACGCACCTTATTCAACTACTAATAACTTCACCTTTTTTTTTCTTTTTTTTTTCTGAATTTTTCGTTTTTTTTTCTGTTTTTTTTCTTTCTGATTTTCTTTTTTTTGAGAACGAAATTAAAATAAAATAAAATAAAATAAAAATAGTGCATTTATAATGTGAGCCAAATATTCTTTTACATAATATGTAGCAAGATAAAAAAATAAAAACCAACCCATGCTTCCATAAACTCAAAATTCTTCTCACTTGAACCCAACCATAAGCTCATTATTTGCACTAAATCATTAATCCCACCAACTCTAAGTCTTAATTCCCAAATGGGGTCAGGCTCAATTCGGCTAGGAAATAATTTTGTGGAGCTTATATAATATATAAAGGTCTCAAGCTAATTATTGGCTTCAAGCAGAGATAGTGTAGGGTAGGTAAAGAGAGGATAAAATTGGCTCAAAAGGTGCCTCCATCATTTAATTCTCATTCACATCAAATTTATATATATATATTGGCTTTGAAAAATAGATAACCATCGCAATACTCAGAGATAATATACATATGAAGAGTAAACTCACTCAAGAAAGCAAAGGGATTTTTATGTTATCCTTATAAGGCCAAAATCCTCACTAGGTAAAATTTTTGTTGGACTTCAGTCATGCCTAAGAACTTAGATAATACATGCTCAATTATGTCTACCTAACCGTATTATGCTATGGGACTTATATCATCACGTCAGCTATTATTTATCATCATAGGACATCTAAGTTAGGGTATAAAGCTAAAACTAACACATAAAATAAACATGCATTTTTCTTTTCTTTTCTTTTTTCATTTTTTTTCGACATTTTTGTTATTTTTTTGTTTTTGTTTTTTTAAAGCAAGAGTAAGATAATTAAAATATGACTAAGGACTTAAAACTTAAAGTGCATAAGACTTACACATGAATGCATAACATAATCCAAAATTAAAATATGACTAAGGACTTAAAACTTAAAGTGCATAAGACTTACACATGAATGCATAACATAATCCAAATAAATGAAGTGCAGAACAACACATAGAAGAACAATTCTAAAAAATAATGACACACAAGTTTTCTGAATCCCCCAACCCATACTTAAAAATAGACTGTGTCCCCATTGTCAAAAGAAAATCAAAGTAAAAGGAAAAAGACTCAGAAACTCACAAGAACAAGATGCATAAGCTGTTGAAGAAATCAAGAAACTCTCATTCCCTAGCTGGAATGTAATAGGGCCCTCAAAATCCGGCCCATTGACGTCCGTCTGCAAAGTAGCCACGAACGCAGCAACGAGGACTGGGTAGAAGCGCGGGACAGGATCCAGTAGACACGTGGTGCCTAAGTAGGAAAAGGCCTCCACTATGTCATCATGTATTTCCAGGCTCACTCCATCTATAGGGTCATACCACCGAGCCCGAAGCTTGTGGTTCTTGAGGATGTCCTTGTACTCCTTCTTCTGACGGGCGTCGTATATGATCACGTCATCCAATGTAACCGTAGAAGATGACTCCCTAACCCTCTTGCTCTTAGAACGGAACATATTCCTGAAACAAAGAAAAGAAACTCAAGCTAAATATCTTTCTATAATCATAAAACCAAGTCAATTATGATCAAGCCATACATACCTACATAACCGAGTAGACACAAAAGAAATAAGATGCACTAAATAAATCCTAATAGCATATAAAGCATGTGCAAACATAAAACCACATAACCATAAGTGCATTCTTGAAAATATCAAATGAACTCAAATGCACACAAACTCACCACCATATAGAATAAATATAATACACTACTTATATATAAAATATATGCTCAACCTAGACTATATGAAAAGGGGAAACAATATATATATATATATATATATATAATGTAATATCATGTAGAGCACTAAGGCATCCCCTCATCATACAACAATATACCCAAGAAAAGTAATATAAGGAATGCACAACTCATTATACACAAATCATCCGTCACAACCCCATACTTAAGTTCAAAACAAGTAAGATAAATATGAAATATATACAACTTGTTTGCACATGTCAAATCTTGCAAGAATATAATTTCCATGCTCAAATAGAAGAACTAATCAACCTAAGGCATAAAAATCAATTCATAAATCAAAGCCTGAAACGGATCGCAATAAAATTTTAAAATTACAATTAGCACACAATCCATAAATAATTTGACAATGCCATGAACACGAAAATAGCTCAAAATCAACCCAACAACACAACCATATCATCAATTTTGACAAATTTGGCTTTCGACAAAAAGCCCCAAATTCCGCTTCTAAATCAAACCCTAGGTTTCAATCTCAATCCAAATCATCAAATCAATCAAAATAATTGAAATAACCAGTTTAGGGTTAGAAATCATACCACAACCGAGTTGAATGAAGAAGAAAAATCGGGATTTCGAAGGTATAACGAGCCAAAAAGGTTGAACAGGGTTGTTGGGCAAAAGTGGTTCGGTGGGGGTGCTGTGGGGCTCGGACCGGGGTGGTTCAGGGCTTGGGAGGTGCGCTAGGTGGTGGTGGGTCGAACGACTGCAGAGGGTTGGCCGAAGGTGGGCTGTGGTGGCCGTGGGTGGCGCGGCGAGAAGATGGGGCTGGGCGGGGTGCTCTCGGAACCGAGGGTGGAGTGTGGTGTAACGGGGCTGGGTGTGGGCGCTACAGGGCTCGAACCAGGGTGCTGTTGGGTTCAGGGGGTGCGCCAATGGTTGGGGGTTCGAGCGGCAGTGGTGGCTTGGCCGGAGGTGGCTCGGGGAGAGGTTGGCGCTGTGCGGGGGCTCGAAACCGAGGGGTGGGTTTTGGTAACGGGGGCTGGGTCAGAAAATAAAGAAAGAGAAGGAAGAAAAGAAAAAGGAAAGAAAAAGAAAAGAAAGAAAAAGGAAGAAAAGAAAAAGGTAAAATAAAAGATAAATTTTTTTTTTCGATTTTCTGATTTTTTTTTGGTAGGGGGTCGGTACCGAGGCAGGGGGCCTCGGTACGGGGTCGGTATGCCTACTGGAATTTCTCTATTTTCCAAGATTCACTTACCTGTCCGTCAGGGGGTCGGTACTGACCCTAGGAACCTCGGTACGACCTCGGTACAACTATTGGAATTTCTCGGTTCTCCGAGATTCACTTACCTGTCCGTAGGGGGATCGGTACCGAGGTAGGGAGCCTCGGTACAACCTCGGTACATGTGTTTTTGAGCTTCTTTTTCCGTTCTTCGCCCGTTTTCGCAGCGGTTTCCTCCTAAGACCTACATGGTTAGTGCAATATGCTCCACCCCAACTATCCTACCTATCCTAAGATTTAAAAACTAAAAATAAAACTTAGAAAGAAAAGGAAATAAAGCGGGTTGCCTCCCGTAAGAGCTACCTTTAACGTCATTAGCTTGACGTGGTTACCTCATCTTCATTCCAATGCTGTAAGAGCCCAAGTAACTCTTATTTCTTCCTCCGGATCCACTCTATCATAGTATTTCTTGAGTCGGTGGCCATTGACCTTGAATATGGCTCCTCCTTTATTAACTAGATTCACCGCTCCATGGGGATAGATATGATGAACCACGAATGGCCCACTCCATCTCGATCTAAGCTTCCCTGGAAACAATCGCAATCTAGAATTGAAAAGAAGAACTTTATCACCTACCTCATAGGTCTTTGGGACCAACTTCTTATCGTGCCACTTCTTGGTACGCTCTTTGTAGATTTCGGCGTTTTCATAAGCTTTGAGCCTCAACTTCTCCAATTCTTGCAAGTCCATGAATCTCTATGCTCCGGCCGCGTCAAGGTCCATGTTAAGCTCCTTGAGAGCCCATAAAGCTCTATGCTCAAGCTCGACGGGCAAATGGCAAGACTTACCATAAACCAAGTTGTAGGGAGTTGTGCGCAATGGTGTCTTATACGCCGTTCTATATGCCCAAAGTGCATCATCTAGTTTAGATGACCAATCCTTTCGTGAGCGCGACACCGTCTTCTCTAAGATGCTCTTTATTTGCCAATTTGAAACCTCCACTTGGCCGCTAGTTTGAGGGTGATAAGGTGTTGCCACCCTATGAGTCACCCCATACTTAGCCAAAAGAGCCTCGAAGCCCCTCTCTATGAAATGAGATCCTCCATCGCTAATAAGAACTCTTGGGACTCCAAACCTAGGAAATATGTTAGTCTTCATAAATTTAGCTACAACCTTAGAATTATTAGTACGTGTAGCTATTGCCTCAACCCATTTAGAAACATAATCGACCGCTACCAAGATATATTTATAAGGCCCTGATGAAGGAAAGGGCCCCATAAAATCAATACCCCATACGTCGAAAAGTTCAACCTCTAGGATTCCGGTGAGAGGGTTCTCATGTCTCCAAGTGATATTTCCCACTCTTTGGCACTCATCACAACCTTCAATGTAAGCATGTACATCCTTCAACAAGGTAGGCCAATAGAAGCCACTTTGAAGAATCTTCGCCGTGGTCTTGAAGCTCTTTGCGTGGCCACCCGTTGGAAGGGTGTGGCAATGCTTGATGATGCTCTCAATCTCTTCATCCGGCACACAACGTCTAAAGATGTGGTCACTTCCTTGCTTGAACAAGTAAGGTTCATCCCAATAGTAGTGTTTGACGTCGTGGAGGAACTTCTTCTTGGCTTGCGAGGTCAAATTCTTAGGGATTTCTCCCCCTACAATATAATTAGCAAAATCCGCAAACCAAGGGGTCCTCGACCCTCTAACGGCATAAATATGGCAAGATATAGGAGAAGAAGAAGGGGTATAAAAGGAATCCTCACCAGAACTCACCGAATCGGAGCGAATGAGCTTAAGGAGGCTCTCGTCCGGCCTGGAGTCATTGATTAGCACTTCATTTTCGGACTCCTTCAGGTGGTTTAAGGGCAACCTAGACAGATGGTCAGCCACCGAGTTTTCCGCTCCTTTCTTGTCCCTAATCTCACAATCAAATTCCTGCAACAAAAGCATCCACCGAAGGAGCCTAGGCTTGGCATCCTTCTTTGTCATCAAATACCTTACCGCTGCGTGATCCATATAAACAATGACTTTAGAGCCTACTAAATAAGCACAAAACTTTTCAAAGGCAAATACCACGGCGAGGAATTCCTTCTCCGTCGTGGTGTACTTACTTTTCGCTTCATCGAGTGTCTTACTTGCATAGTAGATTGCATGAAGCTTCTTGTCTTTCCTTTGCCCAAGCACAGCACCCATAGCATAGTCACTAGCATCACACATGATCTCAAAGGGAAGGTTCCAATCGGGCGATTGCATAATAGGAGCGGAAATAAGGGCTTCTCTTAACTTGTTGAATGCATCAAGACATTCTGCAGAAAACTCAAAGGCTACATCTTTCATAAGCAAATTAGTTAGCGGTTTAGCAATCTTTGAGAAGTCTTGAATGAATCTCCGATAAAAGCCTGCATGTCCTAAAAAGCTGCTAATATCTTTCACATTGGAGGGAGGAGGTAGTTTCTCAATCAATTCAATTTTAGCTCGATCTACCTCAATTCCCCTATTTGAAACCAAATGCCCTAAAACAATTCCCTCTTGAACCATAAAGTGACATTTTTCCCAATTAAGCACCAAGTTAGTTTCTTCACATCTTTCTAGCACCCTACTCAAGTTGGCAAGACATGAATTAAAAGAAGAACCATAAACAGAAAAATCATCCATAAACACTTCTACTATATCCTCAATCATTTCAGAAAAAATAGCCATCATACACCTTTGAAAAGTTGCAGGGGCATTACAGAGCCCAAATGGCATCCTCCTATAAGCAAAAGTTCCATAAGAACAAGTAAAAGTTGTCTTCTCCCGATCATCCGGATGAATGGGAATCTGCCAAAAACCACTATAGCCATCCAAATAGCAAAAATAATCGTGTTGTGCTAGACGCTCAAGAACTTGATCAATAAAAGGAAGAGGAAAATGATCTTTCCTAGTAGCACTATTCAACTTCCTATAATCAATACACATGCGCCATTTAGTAGTGGTCCTAGTAGGTACTAACTCACCTTTCTCATTCTCAATCACAGTCATTCCCCCTTTCTTAGGGACAACATGAACCGGGCTCACCCATTTACTATCAGAAATAGCATATATAATTCCAGCATCTAACATTTTCAAAATTTCAGATTTGACTACTTCTTGCATATTTGGGTTAAGCCTACGCTGACGTTCTATGGTTGGCTTATGATCATCCTTCATGAATATTCTATGCATGCACAAAGAAGGTGAAATTCCAATGATATCATCCAAAGAATAACCAATAGCCTTCCTATAGGTTCTAAGCACATTAAGTAACTTCTCTACTTCTTCCTCATTGAATTTCGCATTAATGATCACAGAAAAAGTAGAATTGGGACCCAAGAAAGCATACCTCAAACCTTCTGGAAGTAGCTTAAGCTCTGGGGAAGGCTCGATTGGAACAAGTGTGGGATCTTCTTCATCCGTCCTCAATATTGCTTCCAGGACCTCTAAAGAATAGATTTCCTCTTGATCCGCCAGAAGACCTGAGACTGGGCCTGCAGACTCAAGACAATTAAAATAGCTTTCCTCTACCATGTCCGTGGTTTCCTTCATCGTTGGATTGAAGCGAAACTCAACGATGTCAACCCCAATCTCAAATGTTAGGAGTCCCTTCCTAACATCAATTATTGCTCCAGCGGTTTGCTAAGAATGGTCGTCCAAGAATGATGGGCACCACTGGATCCTCTGGCATATCCATAACAATAAAATCGGTAGGGACGAAAAACTTACCTACACGGATGGGAACATCATCAATCACCCCAATTGGTGATACTACTGCGCCATTAGCCATGGACACTCTCATGTTGACGGGCTCTAGGGCTCCTAAGCTCGTCTTTGACCATATAGAAAGGGGAAGGAGGCTTACAGTTGCACCTAAATCACACAAAGCCTTGAAACGGTAAGATCCTAAACCAATAGTGATAGCAAACTTACTTAGATCTCCAAGTTTCTCAGGGAACTTCACTGAACGGACCTCGTCAGAAAGCTCAGACATGGATCTCTTCTTAGCTAAGATGTCTTTCAAAAACTTAGTGTAAGCAGGTATCTCACTCAAAGTGTCAGTGAAAGGAATAGTTATATTTAAACTTTGAAGCATCTTTACAAACCTTTGAAACTTACCTTCCGTTGTGTCCTTTATCTTTTTCGGAGGATATGGAAGCACTTTCATCGGATTTGGGGCTGAAATAGGCCCAAAAGAAGAATCCATTACTGTTAAGGGGGGTCGGTACCGAACCTAGGGGGATCGGTACCGACCCTAGAGGGATCGGACGGCCCTCGGTACTGACTGTGCTGGAGAGAGGAGGGTCACTTGCTGCAGGGGGGTCGGTACCGACCCTGGGGGGCTCGGTACAGCCTCGGTACAACTACTGGAATCAAGAGAAAAAGAAGAAAAGAATGTCGTACCTGCAGGTGGGGTCGGTACGGCCTCGGTAGGGACACTGTTTTCGCCGCTTTCCTCCTTGTTTGAAGTGCTTTTACGTCCAGGCACTTTCTTCCCACTTCTTAGGTGAATTGCAGCTATTTGCCCTTTAGGGTTCTTATCGGGACGGCCCGGGAATTACCCTTGAGGTCGAGGGATTTGAGCTGCTAGGTGACCTAGTTGAGACTCCACTCCCTTCTTCCATGTTTCCAAGTCTTCTAGTTGTGCTTGAACACCTTTAATTTGAGAATTCACATCGGAACGAAGCCCATTGAATCCTTCCTTAAGCTCTTGCACCCATGATGGTGGTTCTTGATAGCCAGGGGGCCTATATGGGGGAATCCTTTGATCTTGGGGAGGTTGGCTCCCTTGGCCTTGTCCATAGTTACCCCAATTAGGGTAATGGTTGTTCCTCCCTGCATAATTGTTATTTTGGTTCCCTGCATAGTTGTTATTGTAATTGGGAGGCCTATAAGGGCCCTTCATGTAACTTACCTCTTCGTAATGCTCCGCCCTTTGTACCTGGCTAATATTATCGCAATCTATAGTATTATGAGATTGAGAACCACATTCTAAACAAGGTTGGTTTCTAGAAAGAAAACTTACTTGTTTCTTGAGGCGTCGGGTCTCATCATAATGGAATTGCCTACGCACATCTGGGTCAATTTCATTAGGGGGCTCATAAAGTTTCTTACCTGAGGGCCTAGCCTCTTGGGTGCCATACATAGCATCATACTCCGTTAGCTTGTCCAAAAGAGCCCATGCATCAGTCGGAGTCATCTCAAGGAACCCACAATCGGTGTGTAGGTTCAATCGAGTCTTGGTCTCTGTATTGATGCCCTGGAAGAAGATTTCTTGGAGTACATACTCGGGTTGCCCATGGGTAGGGCATTGTCTCTGCAACTCCTTGAACCTTTCCCAGGTCTCTAGAAATGTCTCTCCTGGCAATTGGTGAAAAGAGGTGATCTTCTTCCTAAGCTCCGTTGTCTTTGCCGGTGGAAAGAATTTTGTCATGAACAAGTCATACAAAGCCTTCCATGTAGTGATAGACCTAGGCGGTAGACTCTCCAACCAATTCAGGGCCTTTCCTGCAAGAGACCATTTAAAAGCCTTTAATTGAATGTATTCTAACGATATATTATCAGCAGCAATAGTATCGCATAAATCAATGAAATTCTTGATATGAAGCATAGGGCATTCGTTAGCTTTGCCCTCAAATTGAGATCTTTTAATTAAAGAGATAAAGTGAGATTTGATCTCAAAGTTGCGCTCAATCTCAGGGAGGACAATTGCAGACTCAGGCACCCTCAGTTCTGGGTGCATATATTGTTTTGCATTCCTTGGGATAGCATCTAACTGCTGTTGCAGACGAGCAGTCGCTTCCCTTTCTCTTTCTGCAGCGAGCCGAAACTGCTCCATCTGTCGACGGAGTTCAGCCATCTTCGTAGCTACATTAACATTGTTTCCATTGTTGCCATTGTTGCCTGTGTTGTCTCCCATTGTCCTGGCTTCTCGTAGTCTGCGATGGAAAGAGCGTTCTGGTTCGGGATCGATAGCAAAATCGAAATCAAGCCGACGTCGCCCCGATGGCATAAACTGAATACCAAAAACAAAAACAAAGACAAAACAATTAAAAGCAAAGGGGGATGGGCTATTCCCAAACCCTAATAGTAACTAAAACTTTGACACAATTGAAATCTCCCCGGCAACGGCGCCAATTTGTTGAAGGGTTTATTTTCAATCAAATAAATTTATAAGATCGAAACCCGCTATAGCATAGTAGGGTCAAGTTCGTCCGCAGGGAGAAAGTCAGTGACTCAATTTTAGTTACCAAAGAGCAAGAATAGCGAGAAGAGATGACAAATATAGAGATTTTTGGGGTTTTGTGGGCTGTTGGAATTTTTAGGAAAAATCAATGATAATAAAATGTCTAGGGCATAAGGATCCCCACAACGATAATCATGCAAGCATTGCAATGAATCGTATAAAAAATCATATTTATATCTATTAAATAGGTCAACTTGCATCAACCCTAGCAAAGTAATCAATTTATTTTCACAAATTAATAAACTTTACTAACAATCTTAATTAGGTTATCAAATTTGCGTTCAAAACCCTAATTACTATCCAATTCACAATTCAATCTTTCAATTCAATTGCAAAAAAAGGAATTTCCCCAATTTTCATTGAGTACTTAAGCACATAAAATAGATAAGAACCAATCAATTCATCAATTCATAGCAAAATTGCAAGCATAACTATCGTTGGGATCACCCCAACCCTAGAAAAGGCGACTACTCACGCATATTCATGGTGAATAACTCAAAATTCATGAAAAGAGACATAAAACAGAAATTATGAATTGAATAAAACATGAAAATAACGTCAACAATACGTCCCAAAAGCCTTACAAAACGTTCCTTAACTTTTGCCGAAGAAATCGCTTCAAAAAGCTCTCAAATCCGCTCACAAACGCTCTCAAAAGTGTGATGAGAATTCTAAACGTGGGCTGAAAATTGGTAGAAGGGAGAGAGAGACTCCTCCAAATCCTAAAAATCATATTTATACTTAATAGCCCATAAACCTAATTAGGAAATAACAAATATATGAATTTTATCTAAAGTCTATCTAAGGAAAGAGGTAAAAATAATTAAATTTGGATAAAAACAGTCCGCTAGCGAGCCTGTACCGACCCGGGCGATCTCGGTACCGATCCCCCTTAGGATCGGTATGACTACTGTTGCTCAGATTGGCTTGTTCTGTCAGATTATACCTCGGTACCGACCCTGTTGGGATCGGTACGGGGTCGGTACAGCTCAGTAAAACGCCAATATCTCCTTTGTTTGAACTCCGATTGCTTCCGTTCTTTTTCCTATGCGCTCGTTATTCTTTTCCGCATCTTTTCGTTCTTGAAGGTTTCTTCAAAAACAGCTTAAAAAATCCTGTAAATCACACAAAAGCTAGTGAAGACATCTATTTTTTATGAAACATGAAAATCTATGCAAAAGACACTAAACCCAATCTATAACCAATGAAAAAGACTTATATTAACACTAAAGTATATGGAAAAATATGACTAAAAACATGCACATCAATACATCCATATTCGCATAGTAAGACTAGGACGTCACATAATCATACGAGGGCCTATAACTGGGAGGTATATGTCTTACATGATACTAGCAATACTCATTAAACATGTACACAATCAATGAGGTCCAATTAGGTTAATCTGGCATGCTAAGTCATCTGATTCACGTGTTAAACATGCAACAAGAGTTGGCCACACTATCATGTACCTAGTTCATAGGGAGACAGAAATAATGGGAATTCAATACATACGACACATACATCCACTCATAAGTGCAACCATGCAAGGTACCAGGCAAGTCATGCTAAATTATACCAATATAGCATGTCATGAAATCACAAGGAGGCTATCATTATAACTTGACAGAATTCTCTAAGGACAATCACCGACTCACCACCCCGTTTCCCCGTGGGACGCTAGTATGACTCGCTGGACACAAGGACATTCACGCCGTTTCCGAGAGGTGAGGGTACAACTCGTGTTTAGACTCTTGTGGCAAGAAGAGGTGGTTGGGCATTACGTGGATCGAAAGGGCTGACTCCATAAGGCAACTCACTTCTATCACGAAATGATTTAAATCCTCACCCCCACTAGCATACTCAGGTAACCCTCACATCCGACACGATTTCCGAAGGTAATCAGTTGACCGATCCAAATTTCCCGTGGAAGACCCCAACCTCAGGTACGAGACTCGATAGAAGCATCGATGGTGGGATACGAAAAAGGACTCAAAACGGGGAGAGCAGATGCTTCTCGACCCTTGCTAACATGCCTAGATGTTTTGGTGGGGCGGATGACAGAGTCAGAACCATCAGGGGGTTTGAATTATTTAAGGGCTATTCTGACAAGATAGGAATTCCGATTATATAAGAACAAGGTTTTCTCCCGCTATCCCATTTGCACAGTTATTCAACACATGATTCAAGTCAAGGCATAATGATTAGTTCGCTATCCTAAGCACAATAGCACTCAGCACGGAAACAATCAACAAGATTAGTATAATCCTCTTAGAGGAGGATCGCCATCAGGCCCAATCATATATATATAAATGTAAGCATATAGACGATCTATGCCGTCCTTCGAGGGACGGCTGACCGGAGGGGCAAAACCTCACAGCCTCCAAACTCGACACTCCAACCTCCGTGGTGTCCCTTGGAGTCTTCTAGGCCCATCTGTAAATAAAAACTAGTATTTTGCCTACCGTTCCCCGAGTTCTACATCCATAAGGGAGGTCTATCGCTTTGGTCTCTACCCACGAAATTGTTTCCCCTTTATTCATTTTAGGTTTAATTCCAATTAAATTCATTTTGCCCTTTTTTTAAAAAAACATTTTTCAAAACCATTTGAAAACATTGGGCGATTTTCAAAACCATCTTCAACCTAATGTACTCGGATTGCAAAACCTCAGCTTTGATACCACCTTTGTAACGGCCCGTGATTATGATTCCCGGGTTACGTTTCGAGGGATAAAACCCCTCGTTAGGATCTTCGCCCCAAGTACAAGTTGAAGGTTTAAAATCAAGGATTTGTAGTTTAAAGCGGGATTTCGCACCCAAATCCGGAATGTCAGCTGGAGACCCCAGGGTAAACCCCTGTACCTGTCCTAAGTCTACAATGCGCAAAACCTTTTATCATGCAAAGGACATAAGTTCTGAAAACAATACAACCAGTGTCGCGGCAGAGCCGGGTCAAAACAGAGTATAAGTAGGAAGAAATCCCAAAAGTATGAATCTGGTGAGGTCAGGGTTCAAACACTCACTCTGAGGTCAGGGTTCAAACACTCACTCTCCGCCATATGAATGGACCCCGTCATAACAACACAAAATCAAGCAGTGGATCGGGTACCTGAAACTATACCACAAAGTCAGGCCAAGAGTTCGCCTGCGGGTCCTCTGACCGCGCTGAGGACATATAATACGCCTATACCTAGAATAAAGGATGCCTTCATGCAGTACTGAAATATTAACCACACTATCATGCTCCTAATTCATATATGCAGAATATGAAGTAAGGCCTTAACAAAGAATACCAAGTGGTATATCCCTCTTCTACCACCACCCCCCTTCCAGATAGGGTGGAGACTGGCCAGTTCGATGCTATAGCATATCACATCTCATCATCATATCATATCTCATGCTCATCTCGTATCTCATGATACATATATAAATGACTCAAGGAGGACAACGCTCGATGAAGCTAGGCTATCCTATGACCCTAACAACGACTCTAGGACTCACAGATAACGACTGTTCTGCATTCAAACGCATACAAAATAAGAATGCTCATTCGTAAGTGCAATTCCTAAGCATGATACTACATGACATGCTTTTATGCATATGCAACACCTAAATACTATATGACACATCAGGCAGGAGGTATTGGTTACTAAGTAAGCCCCGGAGGTACTTACCTGGTTAGAAGATCAACAAAAGAAGAATCCAGCACACATTAGTCACGATCACAGAATATCACCTAATTACATAACGAGAATATATTGAGTAAACTTCTATAGTGTCTCTGAACACATATATCACACACTCATACAAACAGATAAATAAACAAGTTCGCATCCATTATACTTCCAGTTCATCCTGATCAATCATCTCCCATCTCATACCGTTCAACATATATAATCCGTCATCTCATCAGCTTAAGATAACCTCTATATCATTCTTAGCCAAATTTACATATTATAATTTCATACTCATACTTTCCATAAGGATATATATCATCATCATCATAAGCAACCAATATTCAATCTCTTAAAATAAATCATCATACGTCATGCTATTAGTCACACATATCATGTCGTTAGTCAAACGATCATATCATCATGCTAGTTAGTCATCGAACAAGTCGGGTTCCCAAGTTAGTCCCAAAACCATTTCGAAATCCTTGTCAAATAGTTCAGAATTCCGACTCTTGAAAACTACTCGCCAAAATTACTTTTTCAATTTATTTATTAAACCACTTTCCGAATTTTGAAATTCTTTTTCAAATTCCCTTTAAATATTTAAGTCCGAGTAATATTATATTTTATTTAAAATACCATTAATTAATTAATTAATTACGGATAAACCTGAACCGAACCGAACCCATTTAAATCCAACCGAAACGAACCAAACCGAATCGAACCAGTAAATATATAACAAAACAAGGAGGGACCACAACGTATCTTCATCTTCATTTTAAAATGAAGTTCCCGCCGGCCACCTTCTCGCGCTACTCAACTCGACGCCGCCCGCGCCGATCGACGGAGCTCTAGCCCGGCTCCTCGGCTCTCACTCGTCCTAGTCCGCTCAACCTCGCTCGCCCTCTCTCTCGCACACATCTGTTGGCTCAACCTCGCTTGCTCTCGCCTCTCTCGCACTCATGGCACCGCGCTCCCTCGGATCTGCACGCTCACGCCTCTCTCGAGCTCGTCGGAGCTGTCGAGCTCACCCGATCATCCCGCCCTCAGCTCACACTCACACTCACTCGCCACTCGCCCACGGCCCGACCTAAGGACATAATTGAATCGAAACAAAGGAAAGAAAGGTGGAAGCTCACCGAGGATGTTCGCGACTTCGGAGCTCTCGATCGGAGGTCTAAGCGTCGTCGGAGGCTCGCGCTGGCTTGTCGGACCTGCGTGGGACATGGATGACCGTGATGGTAGGCCTCGAGAGTGGTTTGGATCGGAAACGAAGGATAACGACTTACCGAAGTGGCGAAGTGCGCTCAAACAGGGGAAGGACGTGGAGGTTTGGCGTCGGCACTAAGGCTCCGGGCTGCTGCTTCTGGGTGGCTGGAGGGTGACGTTAAGGCCGCTGCTGCTGCTCGTTCGAAGAAGTGAGGGAGAGGAGGTGGGCGCTGGAGATGCTCAGCCTCTTGAGCTCGAAAACAGGGGCGCTCGGGAGGTGTTTGGCGATGGAGATGTGGAGGTCGGTGATGTTGAACCGAGAGAGCGGGAGATGATGGTGAAGAGTATGGTGAAGGAAGGAGTTGGTGAATGAATAAATGACAGGGATTGGGGGTGAATTTGAAGGGTATGGTGAGGTTTTGACATGAAAGATTAGGAGAGGGAGGGATGGTCTCCAGTTGTAGGGTAAGGTAGGAGAGAGTGGGTGAGCATTGTGTGTGGAATTGGGTAAAAAAATACGTGGAAATAAATCCCAAATACGCGAATTTCGAATCCCGTAATTAGTCCCCGAATATTAGTTTCCCCGACTCTCGCTTACTCGATCAATTAGATTTTTAAAATCGAAAAGGATACCGCCATCCGATAATTATTTTGAATTTTTCGAGGTAAAAGGACGGAAATTGTTCATCAAATTTTATATTCCGGTCGGAATCCGCTAAACGAGTTTTAAATCCGATTTAAATTCATTTTTATTTTCCTTTTTTCGAAAAATTAGGATTTGAAAATCCGAGCCTTTACAAATACGTTGTATTGAGATCCCAAGCTCAATATTTTTTAAGATTATGTTTTTTTTATCAAATAACAAAATTTGTTAGACCTTTATAGTTTATATCTATCTGTCTTTCTTTATTTGTGATGATCAGTTCCACTTACAACTCTTTTCGTGTGGATTCAATTGCGTACATAGAGAGCATTCTGTTGGCCAGAGTGCTATCGCTAAATGAAGTATATCACAATATCTAACAAGTTTGTGAGAGGTATGTGATGTTTTTCATGAGAAACAAAAGCAAGTCGATAAATAGTTTAGAACTTATATGATGCTAATGGGTACTTTAATGTATTTTCTCTTATTCAGTGCATATTTCTCAGCTTACTGATTTTGTTAACATTTAGGAGTTATGTTGAATTCAATTCTGGTTGTCGATAATCAAGTAAAACCTCACTTGACTTTACATCTCTTCATTTGTGAGGTTTACCTTGTGATTTTGTGGTTGCAAGTTTGCTTTTGTCGGGAGGTTATTCATTTCTCTTAATTTGATTGGGTTTACTTTTAATTTTAGACTTGCATATTTAATTCATTGTTTGGTTTGTTCCTCTCCTTATATTTTGTTTTGGGTTTGTTCTCAGGTCACAGTACTTTCAGTTGTTAGCTCTTTTATCTCGAGCTTGCTTCTTCCCCTCTCTTCCCAACTGTCTTTATATTTTATTTGTAATAGAGGTAACTATTTTTCCCTTTTCATGATTCTTCTGTTTCACCCATTTATCTATGAATGCGGATGTTTCTTTACAACATTCAGACTGATTTTAAAGCCTCCGACTTCTTAAGGATAAAATTAGCCTACGACATTGTATGACATAAAATTTATGAGCTTTACAGTATTAATAATAAAAGATCTACACCACTTGAATTCCTAGATCAGTAGAACCATTCTCTCGTAATTTGAATTCTTATGAAGTTTTGCCAATAGATATGTGGGTGATATATTGATTCATTTTGTGTTGCTATTAATTAATTAGGTTGCCTAATGAAGGTTGCATCTAGTAGATTTTTAAGATGCATAGCTTAGTTTAGGAGTATAAGATGTCATTTTCTCATCTCAATTGAAAAATCCGGGAAATGATGTTTTATAGTGCGACTGCACAAGTTACACATATCATTTGAAGGATTAGTGATGCATTTAAAATTTATGGAGCATAATAAAAGAATTTATGCTCAATGTCAAAATGTCTGCACAATGGAACCTTCCTTATAAGCAATGTTCTAAAAAATGTTTGGCGGGTGTTGGGCATAAGGGTATGGTCAAGGGTCTAGGTGGGGTGTAGGCGGATTTCATAGAGAGTCTTTGTTGTCTAGGCGGGTTTTGACAAGCTTGACATCCTTGGAGGTGAGGCGAGTTCAAGGGTTTAGGCGGGGGTCTATGTGGGTCTTGAAGAGTTTTCTAGAACAGTGCTTATAAGGGAGGTTAGAACTTTCTACTTACTGGCCAATTGAATTAGAGGGACACTGTTTTCATGTAGAGTATGAAGAGGAACACCATTTGTTGCACTCTATGTAGGAATCATTCGGATTTGAAGATGTCAAGGTTAATTTCTTCACCAGGTAAAATCTGAAGCTTTAATTGTTATAATCTCTTAATTAAACTTTTCTTCACCCTTTATCCCTGATAATGCATATTTTAGATATGCATTATAGATAATTTTAGGTGCATTTAGATAGGTTTCTTGCATGTTTTATAGTTAATTCACATTTTTATCAATTTGGGGATTAGTGTTCGGAATATACGCTATTTTGTGTTTATTCTGCAGTTTTATAATCCGAGCTTGGTGAGAGGTTAAAGATTAGGAGAAGAGGCTGATTGTGAGCATAAAAGAAGCAAAGGAATATCATCATGGGAGATAAGGGAAAGAAGTTCGAAGCGAAGAAGTGAAATCGCGGAGCCAGAGTAGCGGCGCCCGCCGCTATTTAACAAGCGCCCGTCGGTTTCGCAAATTTAGCAAATCCAATTTCGTCTGATTCTATTTTAATTAGTCTATTATTATTTTACATTCTAGGGTTAATAAGGCTGAATCCTATCATATACAGGCTGCCTATTATCAGAGAGAGAGACAATAGAGAGAAGAACGATTAATTTAGATTTATAGTTTTGTTAGGTTATGAGTTGCTAAACTCAAAGTTTCGCCTGTGATTCGAAGACATAGTTGGTTGAACTGTGAGGATTTGATTTCATATTTTTATTCATTAGTTATTTCATTATCTTTGTTCTTATAATTCTTATTTGCGCATGTTCTCTCTTGATTGAACACCTTGACAGAATTTGCATCTTTGCTAGCGATTAATGATTTCTTGAGAATAATTAATCCATGGTAGCAAGCAATAGGTAATTGATCCCGTAAAAGCATCAATTGTCTATGCAGGATAATGAATAATGGTCGAATGTTGATTTCTATGAAATTAGGATAAAGAGATTTGCACTCTTTTGACATTCTAATTGCATTGAGATTTGATGTTACCAATTTTCCAAGTACTTTGGGATTTCATGATGTTGTGTGTTTTAAGAATCCTTTTGAATCACATATAATGTAAGGGATTGGTAAGCTTGTGAGGGATATCAATCTATTTAAACCAAAGTCGAAATAACTATTGATATCAATTGCTTTGCATTGAATTGAGAATAACAATGAAATCATTCCAAGGATCATGAACCCCAACTATTTTCAAGAATTATAGGTGAAACGTTTTCATAATATTGTTACTACCTTCGCAATCATTACTACTTTTTACTTATTTGCTTTATTTGTTTATCTTAATCTTGTTCTTGTTATTCTAAATCAGCATTGCATACACTAATCAGGTTTCCCTTTGGGTTTGACTTCTATTTCACTGCTATACTAATTTATTAGTTGAGCTAAGAGTTAGGATTATTATTTGCATTTGGGACTAGGATCAACGACAACATTATCCTAAAAGCAGTCACCAAATCTTGGCGCCGTTGCCAGGGAAACTTTAGTATTTGTGTTATTTTGCTTATTTTCTTGGGTTTGACCTACTTTGTATGGTCCAGACCTGTTCTACTAATTCATCTCCTGTACTTTTTAATTCAGAAAATTAAAGATCTTTATTCATGTTGAGAAGAAGACTTGAGTTCAACCAAGAAGAAGAAGAGATGAATGACAATAACCCTCCTGGAAGGGGAAACTTGGAAAATTCCAACAATGGAGACAATAGAGAAATAGTAGCACCGCCAAGGACCCTGAGAAGCTTAAAGGAGCCTAATCTGAATTCGCAACCACTTGCAATCATGCTACCTGCTCTCCTTGAGGGGTCAAGATTTGAATACAAGTGAAACAGGTCAAATATTTTGCCAAGTTTTCATGGAAAGGTTGGAGAGGAGCCTAAAAAATATCTCGTAGAGTTTGATAGTGTCTGTGATAGACTGAGACCTCAAGGCCTGACGGATGATCAATTGATGCTTAAAGTGTTTCCTTTTACTCCAAAGGATGCATCAAGTGACTGACTCTTTTATCTACCTGCAGAGAGCATTACTACTTGGGTCGGATTGAAGAAGGATTTGCTTCAAAAGTACTTTCCTTCCACTCGACTCAGAAAACTCAAGAAGAAACTATCAAGCATAGAGCAATCTCCCACGGATAGCATATATAAGTATGTTGAGAGATTCAAGAAGCTTAAAGGAAGTTGCCCGCAACATGGCATACCAGAGCATGACCTAGTCCTCTTTCTCTATGAAGGCTTGCTTGATCATGAGCGCAGTGTCATCAATGCTATAAGTAGAGGAGATGTCTTAGACCATACCCCTAGGAGGCAATGCAAATCTTTAAGGACTTAACCAATTCTTCACAACAATATGGGAGACACCAAGGTGTTAGAAGAGTTCACAGGCTAGACAACTCTGGAGATGGTTGCAGAGATGATCTTGATAAGATCTTTGAGATAGTAAAGAATATGGTTCTACAAATGAATAAGACACAACAACCTAAACCCTGCGAAGTATGTGGAGACTCAACCCATCCTAATGATAGATGCCCACTCATTCAATAAGGATTTGCTAATGTCAATGCCATGGATTATGGACCTCGCCGAAACTTTGACAACAATTTTTACAATTCAAATTATAATTCAAATTATCAAAGTGGTTTCAATGGCAGGATGAATCAACAGCAACAATAAGCACCTTATCAAGGAAGGGGCCGATTTGAGAATCGTTAAAGAAACTCTCCCTAGGATGATAAAGAAGAAACTTTGAGATCGTTTTTGGACAAGATGAATGTCCAAGAAAAGCTATTGAGTCAAATGACTCAAGAGATTGGAGAAGATAAAGCTAAGGATTCAGGCAAGCTACCCTCACAAGTGGTAGTCAATCCGAAAGAGAATGTGAGTGCCATGATCCTTATAGGAGGAAAAGAAGTTAAAATTCCCACAAGAAGCATAGATGAAGAGCATAAAGATGTCATAGACGTGGAAAAGAAAGATAAAAAGTAATCAGATTCATTAACAGACGATAACAGCACCCGTTGCCCTTTAAACCGGCGCCCGTCACCCCTTGCAGAAGCCAAACCATTTGTATTTCCCGATTCTAATGCAAAGCAATTGCCGAAGGAATGGTCATTCAGTGATTATAAACCTGAGTCACCCTTCCTAGAGGCTCTGAGAGTAGATAGGAAGTGGGAAGATCTTATATGACACATTCGCGCATTGTGAGGTAAATATTCCACTCTTGAATTTAATTAAGTATGTGCCTCGCTATACTAAATTTTTGAAGGAATTATGCATTATGAAGAGGAAGAAAAGACTAGAGAGGAAGAAAAAGGTAAGTTTGAATGCAAATGTCTTTGCTGTTTTGCAAAAGAGATTGCCAGAAAAGTGTAGGGACCCAGGTATGTTTACCGTTCCATGTGCAATTGGAAATACTAAATTCAAACATGCTATGTTGGATTTAAGGGCTTCAATTAATGTTATGTCTTATAACTTGTACATGTTTTTGGGTCTGAATGCTCTGATAGAGATAGGGGTTACAATGCAACTTGTGGATTGATCACAAATCAAACCAAGAGGCATTGTTGAAGATGTTTTAGTTATGGTTGATGATTTAATTTTTCCTGCTGATTTCTTTGTGCTAGACATGGAACAAGGAACCGTAGAGATACCTCTTAGGAAGACCATTCCTAAGAACTGCGGAGACTAAGATTGATTGCTATGAAGGTTCATTGACCATGTAGTTTGATGGAAGAAAGATAGAGTATTCTTTTTCTAACCCTATTAAGCTTTCTCTTGAAGATTCTTAGGATATGCCTAATGCTAACAAAATTGATCGCAACAATGATTTTCAAGACTTGTTAGAGATTCCTAAGGAAAAGAGTCTATTCAAATTTGAGTCTTCTAACGATTTGAATTATTGTTCAGGAAAAATAAGAAATCAAGATGGGTGTTGAAAGTTTTGTTGAACCACATAAGCCCATACTTTTACCTTATGAAAAACTATTTCCAAATAGTGTGGAAGTTTTTGCAGTTTCAGGACAACATCCAGGAAGAGTTCAAGAAGAGAAGTTAATGGAGGAAATGGATGAATGCTTAGGTAGAAAGTTACATCTTTCAAGGTTGCCCACACTTGTCAAGAAAAGGACAAGTGATGTAGAAGGAAATCGAGTCTAATAAATATGAAATATAAATCAAAACGAATCCTAGTCCACGCAAATAAAATACACGACTTCCTTCCTCTGTAGTGGTAGGGAGTTAGGATCGATCCACGAGGAAGCATGTCAGCGGGATCCTAGATAATCAGAAAGTCACGCCTGTATCGACCAGAAGCCTCGATCTCGAGCAGGTTACTCAACATCGACCTCGGTTGTCGATTACCAGTGCAGCAGAAGACCTACAAAGACACAAACAAGCAGTCGATAACGACCTAGGTGGTCGATCTCGATCGTCAGTAGCAACGTCGACCGACATAGAAGACTGTCGGTCGACACAGGGGCACTTGATATCGAGTATGGGACTCGATCTCGAGTTCAGACACAGGCTTAGTGAACGGCGTTGACACATAAGACCATCGATGAAGACTGAATGTGTCGATATTGACCTAGTTACTCGATATCGAGTGATCCTGTAGATTTGTTAGGGTTTGTCGGCAAAGATGGCCGAAGACAATAGGATGGAAATAGAAGTATGGACATAAATAAGAAATGTTTTAATGAATAAGAATATATTAAAAGGCAACTCCTAAGGCTAGGGTTTACCACAACGTTAACCAAACATGGCATAAGGTAAATAATACGGGCAATTGCGCTTTTTCACCCGAGGGACAAGCTTTCACCGTACACCAACGATTAGAAATATTCTTGCAAATAAACCTAATTGTCTCTACCAATTTTATGCTTATAACCCAAGTTGTTAACATGAATCCCTTTTCTTGCGATAAGGACTAAACATAGAATCGTAGGAATTGATTAAGACACAACGATATCAACATCAAATACTTACCTCAAGCATGCATGGCTAATGTCGGGTTCACTCGGATCCTAGAAGCTTGGGGAACTACTCGCACTTCATCGCAACAAACATCTTAAATGTAAAGGAAAGAACTTGCATTGAATAAACCTTTGAAACTTTACAACTCAACGTCGGCTTTTGCAAACGCTAAACCTTAATGCTTCTTCTACTCTCTAACTCTCTATATATGGTGAGATATGAATCTATGAAATTGAATGAATAAAAACCAGCACCTAGGGCTTTATTTATAGCCTACTAATCCTTGCAAGCCAAGAAAATTAGTTCTAATCCTACTAAAACTCTTAGTTAAATTTCTATCCTATCATAGATAGGATGAAACATTATTATGGTAAATATTAAATATCCTAGGGTAAAAAGGAAAATATCCTAAGACATAATCTAATTTAAAAAAGAAAGATAAATCGTGGCTTCTTTGGATAGATCTTCAAATTTGCGTCTCAAAACCGCGTCCAATCCGTGTAAACTTCTACTCGATATCGACATGGCCACTCGATGTCGAGTGCTTCATTTCTGCTTGATCTGTCTTGATTCCACTCGATCTCTGGTGGCCTGTCGATGTCGATATGTCCACTGGACATGAAGTTATGTCGAGTGCTCTCCAGTAGCTTTGTGTTGTCTTGGCTCGACTCTTGGTGTTTGCGTCATTGTGTTCAGTCGATCGTGAGTGCAGAACTCGATCTCGACCTCTTTTTTGCTTCACTTGGCTTTCTTGTTTTGTCTCCGATTCCGCTCCAATTCCTATACTTTTAAACCAAAAATTGTGCAGACTCTATTTCTTGCATGTTATCTCATTCTACACAAATTCTTATTGTTTCTAATCTATAATTTAGGAATCTAATGGAATATGATCTTAAAATATGTAATTAAAATAGCTAAAAATATGTACATCAAAATACCCCATACTTAGACTTGCTTGTCCTCAAGCAATAACCAAGCAATAACCAACACCTACAATACATCCTTCAAGTCTTCACACTGGTCAAAAGCAACATCATAAGTGGTAGCAAAGCAAAGCAAGTGAATTTAACGTCATCATACAATATGAGCGATCCATAGGCATAGACACTTTTAAATCCAACCGCACATGGATAATGTGTTTTACTCAACTCTCAATGTGTTTAGGATATGAAGATCAACTCTCAACTCAATTCCATATACAAACTCATAAACATATCAATTTATAATAATCCACTTCGCAACTATGTAAATGTAACAAGAACCATCAGGAGGACTTTCGCTCAATGGAAGACTTCAAAGAAGGCTCCATTCGGCGGGGTTGTAATGGGGCCTGGTAAGGAACAAAGGGTATGAAATTATTTGGATATGTGGTGCTTTATAAAATTTGGGGATCAAGACTCCTAAATTTCAACACAGCTCATCCAAACCATATCTTTCAAACTAATGCACTTTCCAAACTTACTTTCTCATGAAGATCTCAATCTTTCTTTCAAACCCTAATAAACCTCTTAAAATATAAATCTTGCATAAAATAAAAGAAATAAGAAATAATTGGCTCATGCACTTACTAATAATATATATCTCTTTTTTTTTCTTCCTTTTTTTAGATTTTTTTTAAAAATAAATAAATAAATATGTGCATTTATAATATGAGCCAAAAATCCTTTTACAATATGTGATAAGATGCAAATATTTACCAACCCATAATTCCCAAATGGGGGCCAGGCTCAATTCGGCTAGGGATAATTTTGTGGATTTTACAATATATAGGCTCAGGCTAATGTTTTAGCTTGACTCAATTATTCATCAAAGCTTAAGATTGATGTTTGTATATAGAATTGAGATGAGAGTTGTGCTTAAAGCCTAAACAGATGAGATGAGAGAAACACATATTCTTCCTAGTGAGGTTGGATTGATAGGCTTGCGGGCTACTCGATCATTCATATACATGTGAGGATGTTTGTGTGCCTTATCTATGCTTGGACTTGCTTTGACATTGTTGTTGATGAGGTTAAGTTATGAAGGAATCTCCTATGGGATGCATTGATTTATATTTATTCTACATTTGCTTGAGGACAAGCAAGAGCTTAAGTGTGGGGGAGTTTGATAATGCATATTTTAGATAGGCATTATAGATAGTTTTAGGTGCATTTACATAGGTTTCTTGCATGTTTTATAGTTAATTTGCATTTTTATTAATTTGGGCATTAGAGTTCGGAATCTATGCTATTTTGTGTTTATTCTGCAGTTTTATAATCCGAGCTTGGTGAGAGGTTAAAGATGAGGAGAAGAGGCTGATTGTGAGAATAAAAGACGCAAAGGAATATCATCAAGGGAGCTAATGGAAAGAAGTTCGAAGCCAAGAAGAGAAATCGCGGAGCTAGAGTAGCAGCGCCCATCGCTATTTAACCGGTGCCCGCCGGTTAAATAGTTTATTAGTCTATGAGTTGACTCCTATCATATATAGGCCGACATATATAGGCCGACAATTATCAGAGAGAGAGACAATAGAGAGAAGACCGATCAATTTAAATTTATAGTTTTGTTTGGCTATGAGTTGCTAAACTCATAGTTTCGCCAGTGATTCGAAGACATGGTTGGTTGAATTTTGAGGATTTGATTTCATATTGTTATTCATTAGTTATTTCATATCTTTGTTCTTATAATTCTTGTTTGCACATGTTCTCTTTTGATTGATCACCTTGACAGAATTTGCATCTTTGTTAGCAATTAATGATTTCTTGAGAATACTTAATCCATGGTAGCAATCAATAGGTAATTGATCCCACTAAAGCATCAATTGTTTATGCAGGATAATGACTAATGGTAGAATGTTGATATCTATGAGATTAGGGTTAAGAGATTTGCACTCTTTGACATTCTAATTTCATTGAGGTTTGATGTTGCCAATTAGCCAAGTACATTGGGATTTCATGCTGCTGTGTGTTTTAAAAATCCTTTTGGATCACATATAGTGTAAGGGATTAGTAAGCCTGTGAGAGATATTAGTCTATTTAAACCGAAGTCAGAATAACTATTGATATCAATTGCTTTGCATTGAATTGAGAATAACAATGAAATCTTTCCAATGATCATGAACCCCAACCATTGTCAAGAATTACAGGTGAAGCATTTTCATCATATTGTTACTACCTTCGCAATCATTACTACTTTTTGCTTATTTTCTCTATTTATTCATCTCAATCTTGTTCTTATTATTCTAAATCAACATTGGATACACGAATCAGGTTTCCTTGTGGGTTTGACTTCTACTTCACTACTATACTAATTTATTTGTTGAGCTAAGAGTTAGGATTATTATTTGCATTTCGGAGTAGGATCAACGACAACATCATCCTAAAAGCTGTCACCACTCCCCAACTCGCTCTTTAGTCTTTCCATTGGGTAAATTTCTTAAGTCAAATGTTGGGAGCGAAAATGTTCTCATGATTGAATAGCAATATATTGAAGCATATATGGATATGGCAAGTTGAGTATGTACTCTTGATTCTTCGTAGTTAGAAGTGGGATCATTTAAAGAAATCCAATGAATTTTTTTATGGAAAAAATGACAGCAAGCTATCAAACTAAAAAGACAAGAATGATTGATGTTGCTAAAACACACCCCGCAAGAATATGGTGTCAATTGTAGTATTTAAGTGTCGTATTGTTAA
The DNA here is from genome assembly GCA_963922045.1 of Persicaria maculosa. Taxonomy (NCBI): domain Eukaryota; kingdom Viridiplantae; phylum Streptophyta; class Magnoliopsida; order Caryophyllales; family Polygonaceae; genus Persicaria; species Persicaria maculosa. The sequence continues at coordinate 46,989,992 of OY998264.1, read as the reverse complement.
GTAGGAGGAAAGTCGAGTTCTTAAATACAAATATAAAGATGTATAAATGTAAACCGACTCCTAGCCTATGCAAATAATTACAAGACTTCCTCCCGTTGTAGTGGAAGGGTAGTCAAGATCGATCCACGAGGAGGCGTGTCAGCGGGATCCTAGTAGCGTCGAAAATCTCACGTCTTTCTTCGACCAAAAGCCTCGATTTTGACCTTGGTGCTCGATGTCGACCTCGGCTGTCTATCCTTTCTGCAACAGAAGACCTGCAGAGACAAAAATAAGCAGTCGATATCGACAGGGTAAGGTCGATATCGATGTTAGTAGACGGAATCGACTGGCTCAAAAGACTGCCAGTCGACACAGGTGGTCGATATCGACTTTGGGGGGTCAATATCGATGTTTAGTAACTCCGCAGAGATGGTCGTCGTCGACTCAGAACACTGTCGACGAAACTCAGTGGTCGATATCGACGTCTATGGTCGATATCGATGTCATCTCTTGCAAAATGTTAGCTTTTTGTCGGCAAAGAAAGGCCGAAGACTTAAGGATGGATGACGATGCGATGAACAGAAATTAAACAAGGTTTTGATGAATTAACTTATATAAAAAGCAACTCCTAGGATTAGGGTTTACCACAACGTTAACCAATGCATGCGATAAGATAAATAAGACGGACAATTGCGCTATTTCACCCGAGGGACAAGCTTTCGTTGTACACCAACTCTTAGGATTACTCTTGCAAATAAACCTAATTGTCTCTACCGATTTTATGTTTATAACTCAAGTTGTTAGCATGAATCCCTTTTCTTTTGATTAGGACTAAACATAGAATCATAGGAGATGATATAGACACAACGATATCAACATCTAACACTTACCTCAAGCACGCATGGCTAACGTCGGGCTCACCCCGACCCTAAGAGCTTTGAGGGACTACTCGCTTCTCATCATGGAACTCATCATTGATTGAAAGAAATAAACTTGCATTAAACTATAAACTCCAAAGCTTTACAACTCAACGCCGGCTTTCGCAAACGCCAAACCTTAAAACTTCTCTCTAACTCTATTGCTATTGATTGTGTGTCCGTCGATGGATGATTGAATGCCAGCCCCCTAGGGCTTTATTTATAGGCTACTAACCCTTTCTAGCCAAGGATTGTAATTTCTATCTAAACTATGAACTCTATCCAAACAATTAGGATAGGTGTTTTATTTTGATAAAATTCTACTAACTTGATAAAACATAAAGGTAAAAATAAATCTCAGTTGCTATCTATCTAAAAGTACAAGATAATTCGTGCCTTTGAGGATAGAATTCCAAATCCGAATCTCGAAATCTTGTCTATCTTCTATCGAGATAAGGTCGATATCGACCAGGAAGGTCAATATCGATGTCTGTATTCCTGCTCGAGTTGTCCATCTCCACTCGATGACTATTTTAACGTCGATATCGATGATGTAAGGTCGATATCGAGTGCTTTCCTCTGCTATGTGATGGTCTGTCTCGACACTCAGTTCTGTGTTGATGTACTGTAGTCGATGTCGATCTTAATGGTCGATATCGACCTCTCTTCTTCTCTTCTTGGTTTCTCCGTTTTGACTCCGATTTCGCTCGAATTCCTGCATGGTTAGCTCAAAACTGGTGCAGAATCTATTTCTTGTAACTTAGCCCATTCTTACACAAGTTTATATTCTTTTGAACCTTTTCTTTGGAAATCGAATGAAATATGAAGTCAAAAGATGCAAATAAAAGAGGTACAAATATGTACATCAAAACACCCCATACATAGACTTGCTTGTCCTCAAGCAATAACCGAGCAATAACCAATACCTACAACATACCCTTCAAGTCTTCGCCCTTGTCAAAAGCAACATCATAAGCGGTAGCAAAGCAAATCAAGTGAATTTAACGTCATAGCACATATTTAGGCGATCCATAGGCATATGCAATTTTTCATCCAACCTCACAGGGATAATGTGTTTGCACTAAACTCTCATGTGTTTAGGCTATGAAGATCAGCTCTCAACTCAATTCCATACACAATCTCATAAACATTGCAATTTATAATAATCCACTTCGCAGCCAATTATGAAAATGCAATGAGAACTATCAGGAGGACTTTTGCTCAATGGAAGACTTCAAAGAAGACTCCATTCGGCGGGGTTGTAATGGGGCTTGGTATGAAATAAAAGGTATGAAATTATTTGGCTATGTGGTGCTTATATAATTCGGGAATCAAGACTCCTAAATCTCAACACTTGCAATATCCAAACCATAACTCTTCAATGTTGCACTTTCTAAGCTCAATCTCCCATAATGCTCTTTCCCAACTATTCTTTGCATAATATGCTCTAAAGATGCACTAAAAGATGTAAACCATACTATCAACCCTTCTTTCAAAGCCTTATATGCCCCTAAAAAATATAACACTTGTATGAAATAAATAAAGGACTTAAAGATTTTGGCTCATGCACCATGTATACATATATCTCTCTTTTTTTCTTTTTTTTTCGGATTTTTTTTTCGACGAAAATAATAAATAAATACTAAAAAATACGTGCATTTATATGGTGAGTCAAAAATCCCTTTACAAAATATGACAAGATGTAAATATGCACTTACCCATAATTTCCTTGCTCAAAACTGGACAATATGCACTTTTCTTTCCACAAGGCATTACTCCAGCCAATCTAAGTCTCAATTCCCAAATGTGGGTCAGGCTAATTCGGCTAGGGATAATTTTGTGGAGTTTGTAATTTCAGGCTCAGGCTAATTTTCCGGCTTCAAGCAGAGATAATGCAGGGTAGGTAAAGAGAGGATAAAAATGGCTTAAAAGATGCCTCCATCATTTAATTCTTGTAAACATAGATATATTTATGTATTGGCTTTGAATAACTATAACAACATTTATAGATGCATAGGAAGATTAAATTCACTCAAGAAAGCGGAGGCATTTTTGATATTCTCCCTATAGGCCAAAATTCTCACAAGGACAATTTTTGTTGGATTTGCTTTTTAGCCTAGGATCATATATGCTCAATTTCATCACAAGTTCACAATCTACATAAAAAATTTAAGGACTTAGGCTAAACCATCCAAATATGCCATAGGATTTACATGATCAAGTCAGCTATTGAATTTTCATCATAGGACATCTAAGTAGGGTTTAAAAACAAACGTAAAGATAAATATGCATTTTTTTGGTATTTTTGAAAATTTTCTATTTTTTTTGGATTTTTCGACATTTTATAAAAGTAAAACTAAGAACAAAAATTTAAACATGAATGCAATGCGAAGAAGAAAACCACGTTATGACCAAAAGACATGTCTTTCCCCCACCTCATACTTAAAATATACAGTGTCCTCATTGTATTAAAAAGAAGAACAAGGGTAGAGAGAAACTCACAGCGCAACCTGCGGATTCGGGTCGACTTCCAAGTTAGGTCGATGCCAGAGTCGATATCTATGTCAGTGGTCGACGTCGACTGCATCTATCGAAGTCGAGGAAGAAAATGAAGTCGAGGGCTCCCAGGTGACGGTCGATATCGATGATTATGCTCGATATCGACCTCTGCTTTTCGCTCCTGAGTCCTCGATGTCGACTCCAGGAGATGGCTTGACCCTGGGGGGTCGATTTCGACTGGCCTGGTCGATTTCGACCGCCTCTATAGAAGCTTCTTTTCTTCTTCGATGTTCCTTTCACTTAACAACCTGAGATCTTGGTTAGATTTATAGATAAATCCATGAATTAACTCAGTCTTAAAAGTTTCAAAAGCCAAAAGTCAAAATTCCTAAAAACCATCTATGAAAGAAAATCAAGTTTTATGTACAAGCTCTAGAGTTTTGAGTCGCTAGGCCGACTTCTCCGTCAATTCTTCACGAGCCATTTATGTATGGACCCTTCAAGTTTGAGCCTTCTCCTGGATCATCTAGGTCATTCTGGTAGCATCTAAGTTCGGCGACCAAGGCTTCATTGTTGTTAGATTCTTCTTTGGGTGCTTTCCTTCTCTTTCTTGACATAATTTTAGCAATATAGGCAAACCATGGAGCTTTGACCCTCTCATTAGTTGAATTATCAATAATTGGCTTAATTGATTTATAAATAAGGGACAGAGGAGGGTTGGGAGTCATACCTGGGCTTGCGTGTTTGGGCTCGAAACAGAAATCTTCGGGCTGAGTGGTGGTCGATTTCGACCAAGGTGGGTCGATTTCGAGTGGTTTGGTCAATGTCGACCTGTGGGGATCGATACCGACGTCTGTGACCCCATACTTAAGCTCCTGACAACAATCTGGCATACTCAATTTCGACCAAGGGGGGTCGATTTCGATGTTTTTAGTCGATATCGACTGTTTCCAGTCGATGTCGACCTTGCTTGTTGTTTCCGTCCTCGCTAATAAAAATTTTCTAAGCTTTTCCTTAGCCGGCGAGAGGACTACTTGCTCCAGGTGCTTCGTTTCACTCATGGTTAGGTTGAAAGAGAATTCTATCACTTCGTTCCCTATAGTAAAGGTTAATAATCCTCGACGTACATTGATATTAGCATCAGCCGTAGCTAAGAAAGGCCTACCAAGGATAATAGGTACTACAGGATCTTCAGGCATTTCCAATACAATGAAATCAGTAGGCACAAAGAATTTACCTACCTTTACCGGAATGTCATCAACTATACCTGTGGGCCTAACGAATGAGTTGTCAGCCATATAGAGTTTCATGTCCACAGGTCAAGTGCGCCAATGTTCACCTTTTGCCAAATTGAGAGAGGCATGAGACTTACGCTTGCCCCTAGGTCACATAGGGCCTTGTAGCGATATTGGCCTACCCCACAGTGATTGCAAACTTCCCTGGATCACTCATCTTCTCAGGGAAGTCCATCTTTGACCATTCCTCTGTGATCTCTGCCATGGATCTCTTCTTACTAAGGATGTCTTTGAGGAATCGCACATAGGCGGGCATCTCGCTTAGGGCTTCTGTAAGAGGAATAGTAATGTTAAGTCCTTGAAGAATCTTTACAAAGCGCCTAAACTTACCTTGAGTGGGGTCCTTCAATGCTTTGGAAGGGAAGGGCAATGTCTTCTTTGGCAGAGAAGCCAAAACAGTGGACGGAGGGGCCTGCTGAACATCGATGTCGACAGGGATCTGGTCGATATCGACTGGAATGGTCGATGTCGACCTCTGTTGTGGCTTCATAGGCTCTGTAATGGCATCGACATTGACCCTTGGGTCAACATGGTGGTCGATATCGACGTCTTCCTCGACATCGACTGGGCTGTCGATGTCGACCGGATCTGCTGCTTTCTTCGATTCCGTCCGTGGCTTTTGTACTTTGTTGCCACTCCTTAGTTGCATGGATGCATTGTGCCCCATCCCGGATTTCCCCTTAGGATTTGTAGTTGGTTGCCTATGGAACATTCTGGACGGTCTAGAGATTTGTGCCGCCAATTGACCCAGTTGGGTCTCTACGTTCTTTTTCAAAATATCCATCTCCCCAATCCTTGTGGTAAGGTGATTGAGTTGAGAATGGATTGCATTGTTGGATTGATCATTCTTAGCCTGATTCCACCTTATCTCATCCAGCACAAGTTGAAGATCATCCTTCTGTTGGTCTCTTTCCGGGTGCCCAGGAGCTCTATAAGGCGAGGGGTCCCTAGGGTTAACCGGGTTCTTTTGTGGTTGATGGAACCTTTGGTCTCCCCAATATTGGTGATTGGGACCCCTCATGTAGCGCGCCTCTTGGTGAGTCTCCGCTAGTTCTACTTGTTCAGCATGGGGGCACTCGATGGTGGTGTGCCGCTGCAATCCGTATTCAATGAAATCTTGGTTCGATGAAAGGAACCTCACTTGCTTTTGGAGCTTTCGAAGTTGATCTCTATGGAATTGCTCCCTCACGTCCGGATCGATTATCTTGGAGGGTTCATATAAGGGCATAGATGGGGCAGGCCTCGACGATGAATATGTGTCGAAAGCCTCAGGAGTCCCATATGTGTTGTCTAACTCCACCAACCTCTCTATGGTCTCCCAAGCCTCTTGTGGGGCGAGTTCAAGGTAGCCATAGGAGGTGTAAGTGTTGATCCTCTCCTTGGTTGCAGCATCAAGAGCATTGTAGATAATCTCCTGAATCACGTACGGTGCTTGGCCATGCGTCGGGCATGATCGTAGTAGGTCCTTAAACCTTTCCCAAACAGTCGCCAGAGCCTCACCAGGCTTTTGTTTGAAAGCCATGATTTTCTGTATAATCAACGCCGTCTTAGAAGGAGGGAAGAACTTGATGAGGAACGCGTCCTTGACTTCATTCCAAGTGCGGAGCGATCTTGGGGGCTAAGCTTTCCAACCACTACAATGCTTTTCCTGTAAGGGACCAACGAAAGGCTTTTAGTTGGACATATTCAAGACTCTGTCCATCAGCAATAGTATCACAGAGGTCTAAGAAGGTCGATATATGTGCCATAGGGCATTCATTAGGTTTTCCTTCATATTGATGCCTTCTTATTGAAGTAAGGAAGTTAGGTTTAATTTCAAAATTAGAGGTAGGGATAAGAATTGCCGATTCAGGCACTGTGAGCGCGGGGTGCATATATTGCTTGGCATTCTGAGGGAGGGCATTGTTTTAGGCTTCTATTTGCCTCCGGCCTTCCTCCTCCCTGTCAGCACGCTCCTTAAGTGCCGCCTCTCTAGTTGTTAAGTCCTCAACCTGCTTCCTTAGTTGCTCAATTAGTTCCGCCTGGTTCGCGTTGTCTGCCATGATTCTCTGAGCTTGGGCTCTTTGGTGGAAATAGCGTTCATGGTTGTCTACTCCTTCGAATTCAAGTGGGCGATCAGCGCGTCGCATACACCTGCAAAGCCAAACTAGATAGAAACGTGAGATAAACTACTAGGGCGCGATTGATTGCCTCCCCGGCAACGACGCCAATTTGTTAAGCATGAGGAAAGTCGGGTTCTTAAATACAAACATAAAGATGTATAAATGTAAACCGACTCCTCGCCTATGCAAATAATTATAAGACTTCCTCCTATTGTAGTGCAAGGGTAGTCAGGATCGATCCACGAGGAGGCGTGTCAGCGGGATTCTAGTAGCGTCGGAAATCTCACGTCTTTCTTCAAACAGAAGCCTCGATTTCTACCTTGGTGCTCGATGTCGACCTCGGTTGTCGATCCTTTCTACAACAGAAGACCTGCATAGACAAAAACAAGCAGTCGATATCGATAGGGTAAGGTCGATATCGATGTTAGTAGACGGAATCGACTGGCCAGAAGACTGCCAGTCTACACAGGTGGTCGATATCGACTTTGGGGGGTTGATATTGATGTTCAGTAACTCTTTAGAGATGCTCGTCGTTGACTCAGAAAACTATCGACGAAACTCAGTGGTCGATATCGACGTATGTGGTCGATATCGATGTCTTCTCCTGCAAAATGTTAGCTTTTTGTCGACAAAGAAAGGCCGAAGACTTAAGGATGGATGAGGATGCGATGAAAAGAAATAAAACAAGGTTTTGATGAATTAACTTATATAAAAGCAACTCCTAGGATTAGGGTTTACCACAACGTTAACCAATGCATGCGATAAGATAAATAAGACGGACAATTGCGCTATTTCACCCGAGGGACAAGCTTTCGCTGTACACCAACTCTTAGGATTACTCTTGCAGATAAACCTAATCGTCTCTACCGATTTTATGTTTATAACTCAAGTTGTTAGCATGAATCCCTTTTTCTTTCGATTAGGACTAAACATAGAATCGTAGGAGATGATATAGACACAACGATATCAACATCTAACACTTACCTCAAGCACGCATGGCTAACGTCGGGCTCACCCCGACCCTAAGAGCTTTGGGGGACTACTCGCTTCTCATCATGGAACTCATCATTGATTGAAGGAAATAAACTTGCATTAAAATATAAACTCTGAAGCTTTACAACTCAACGTCGGCTTTCGCAAACGCCAAACCTTAAAACTTCTCTCTAACTCTATTCCTATTAATTGTGTGTCTGTCGATGGATGATTGAATGCCAGCCCCCTAGGGCTTTATTTATAGGCTACTAACCCTTGCTAGCCAAGGATTGTAATTTCTATCTAAACTATGAACTCTATCCAAACAATTAGGATAGGTGTTTTATTTTGATAAACTTCTACTAACTTGATAAAACATAAAGGTAAAAATAAATCTCAGCTGCTATCTATCTAAAAGTACAAGATAATCCGTGCCTTTGAGGATAGAATTCCAAATCCGAATCTCGAAATCTTGTCTATCTTCTGTTGAGATAAGGTCGATATCGACCAGGAAGGTCGATATCGATGTCTGTATTCCTGCTCGACTTGTCCATCTCCACTCGATGTCTATGTTGAGGTCGATATCGATGATGTAAGGTCGATATCGTGTGCTTTACTCTGTTGTGTGATGGTCTGTCTCGACACTCAGTTCTATGTCGATGTACTGTAGTCGATGTCGATCTTAATGGTCGATATCGACCTCTCTTCTGCTCTTCTTGGTTTCTCCGTTTTGACTCCGATTTCGCTCGAATTCCTGCATGGTTAGCTCAAAGGTGGGCTAATTTTTGCCATGTGGTGTTAAATCCGGGGAAATAAACTTTCATTCCACATTCCTTCTTCATACTATTTCTCACCTTTCACTCTTCACACAATGCTTTTTTCACTATAATGCTTTTACCTCTCTAACCTTAGCACTGTCTTCTCGCGAGTCGCAAACATGGGTGTCATGAATGGCCCCGGATACTTAGTACTTCGGACTCCTCACCTTGTGTCCCATCTCGCTAAACTTACAACTCAACGAGCAGGGTCGACCCACCTTTATCTCCTGAGGTGATCATATTTTTTTCTCACTCATTAGATTTTCCTTATTTCAAAATTTCTTTCATTCCTGCCAACAACTTTAAGAATAATGCACAAACTCCATATAACAACTCCAAAGATGACATCCTTTCAACATAGTCCCCGGATAGGGTGTAAGGTATAAAAAATGGGAAATATGTAATATATTTGGAGCAATAATAATGATATAAGGCTCATATATGGCTTGTGTAATTGCAAATATGCATAGGTAAGGCTAGGGTATAAACTTGAGCACATGTATGGAAAATATAAAGTCCTCCATCATCTTATCATGCATATGTCAAAAGCAACTTCAAATTTTACCTCTCTTTCATGGTTTTCTCTAAAAAAAATCGCACTTCATTGTGACTTCCCTTAACTAGGCAATTTCATGTTATATCTCTAATGAATCTACTTTTGCATCGTCGAGTTCAATAAAAGCTTCCATGACTCTTTTCTTTATTTTTTTTTCAAAATTTTGATGGGGTGATTTTTTCATTTTTGATGGGGGTGATTTTTTCTTTTCTTTTTTTTTCCGAAAAGTAAATATGATGCATAAGCTAAATAAAAAATGCTTAAAAATATTTATAGTAACGAGTAAGAATATGCATAAACATGTAAATGAAATATGCAAAAACTATGAAAATTTTCAAAAAAAATGCTCAAAAATGCTAAAAATATGCAAGTAACCCTTTCCCCCACCCCATACTTAAAGATTACAGTGTCCTCACTGTATAAGAACTAGGGTTAAGAAAGAAACTTACTAAAAATTCACGAAAGTCAGGAGTCGAAGACGTTTGCAGGGGCAAGTAGATATCGGATGGACCAATCGATATCGACCAGTTTCACTCGATATCTGGTGGTTCAAAGCTTTTGGGTGATCTCATGTCAACCACAAGCTCCTCTAAATCGACTTGCTAGGTCGATATCGAGCACTTTACTCGATTTCGATCTCTCTTTCTTGGTTCTTCTTTCCTAAAACTCGTTAGAAACTAAAAACAAAACAAAAACAAATAATAAAGTCTAAAAACAAACCAAAAGATTTTTAAAAGTTAAAACTAATTGTCTTGTTACAAGCTCTAGACTTTATAGTCGCTAGGCCGACTTCTTCCTTTATGCTCTCAAGGCGGCATCTGCAAAGCCCATGTAGCCTGGGCCTCAAATAACACTCCGTTCTTGTCTCTCAGCTGCATTCCGCCAGGATGGATCTGGTTCACAGTAAATGGTCCCATCCTCTTTGTTTTGAATCTACTCGGGAACCAATGATCTTTTGATTTAGAGACATACACCTTATCTCCCACTTCATAATTGCTTGGATCATCATTGGATACCCTGCACAAGCGCACATACCAAGGCAAACCTCTTCCAAATAGAGATAAATCTTTAATTGAAATAGAAAAAGAGGAATCCGTACCTTGGCTTACCTTCTCTGTCTCTGAGTCTAGTCGATATCGATCAGTGCTACTCGATATCGACCTCTATTTCGCGCTTGGAGGTTCTGTCGATGTGGAGGATTTCTGCTTGATTTGGTATGGTCGATTTCGACCTGCACTACTCGATATCGAGTGGCTTTTTCCTCCTTCAGCTTCTGGTTCGGTGGACATCGGCTTAGGGTTTTGTTCGATTTCGACCTCTGTACTCGATTTGGAGTTCTTTGCTTCTACGTCGACTCCATACGTAAAACCTGGCACAGAATCTTGAACTATGTTAGTCGATATCGACTTACCTGGGTCGATTTCGAGTGGCTTTTTGGCTCCTTCGTTCAAGATTGTCATGATTTCCTCCACTTGGGCTTCTATGGCCCTCTTTTCAAGCTCCTCAGGTGTCATATTTCTTACCTTTGCTACTCCGCATGGTGATGTAGACACCTTTAATTGACTTTACCTCCATAGGCCCTTCATTCTTCCTCACCATTTTTTGAAAGCGTACTCTATCACTTCGTCACTAATGGTGAATGAGAGCAATCTTTTCCTTACGCTTATGTTGGAATCGACGGTTGCTAAGAATGGCCTTCTTAAAATAATTGGACAAGCAGGGTCCTCTGCCATATCAACAACTAGAAAATCAGCAAGGACAAAGAACTTACCTACTTGCACTGGCACATCGTCTACCATACCTGTTGGAATAACCACCGTGTTGTTTGCCATGAAAAGTTTTGCATCCACATGCTCTAGGGCACCTATCTATATCTTGGACCATATGGTTAGTGGCATCATGCTAACACTAGCACATAAATCACATAAAGCATTAATGCGATATTGACCTAAGCCTATAGCGATAGAAAACTTACCTGGGTCCGCTCTCTTTTCTGGTAGTTCCAACCTGTTGCACTCGTCTTGATCTCAGCGATTGATCCCTTTTTACCTAGTATATCTTTAAGGAACCTCACATATGATGGCATCTTATGAAGTGCTACGGTGAATGGAATTGAAACATTGAACCCTTGAAGCATCTTCACAAAGCGCTGAAACTTCTTTTCCGCCGGGTCCTTAATAACTTTATTTGGGAATGGCAGCACCTTCTTCTTCTCTACGGCTGAAGTTGAGTCGATATCGAGTAGAGGGTGGTCGATATCGACTGAAGGAGTCGATTTCTGGTGAATCTCAGCTTCTGTGTCGACATCGAGTAAAGGGGACTCGACATCGACATCACCTTGGTCGATATCGACTGGGTGTGTCGATATCGATGTCTCTTCTATGGCTTTCTCCTCCGATTTTTGCTCAGGCGTTCACAATTGACACCCACTCCTTAGATTTATGACCACTATATGTCAAGAAGTTTTGCCCTTAAGATTGGGCACAGTAGATCCAGGCAGCGATCCTGACGGTTTGGGTATTTATTCCGCCAATTGACCCATTTGGGTGTCCATGTTCCGCTTCCAAACGTCGATCTCCCCAAGCCTAGAGTTGATGCCCTGCAGCTAAGTATGGACGGAGTTATTAGCTTGTTTGAACTCAGCGTGGTTCCTCCGCATCTCATCAAGAATGATCTGCAGGTCATCCTTCCTTGGTTCGCGCTTAGGGTGCCCTGGTGCTCTATAAGGCGGGGGATCACTTGGTTGATGTTGAGGTTGATAGAACCTTTGATCTCACCAATACTGCTGATTGCCCCCTCCGTAGAGGCCTCTTGTTCACTTAGCTTCCTCATGTTATTCCGCCATGCTAACTTGCTCAAGATGTGGGCAGACATTGGTGTTGTCTAGAGATGGTAAAATCTGACCCGACACGAGAAACCCGACCGACTCACCCGAACCCGAACCCGACCGAAACCTGAAAATCTAGAGTCATCCGTAACCTGAACCCGAGACTGAACCCAACCCGAACCTGACCCGACTCAAAACAGACCCGAACACAGATAAACCCGACCCGACTCTGAACCCGATCCGACTTTGAACCCGACCCGACTCTGAACCAACCCGACTCTCAACCTGAATCGACTCTCAACCCGACCCGACTTGAAATGGTTGTTTAACATTAGCATTTTAATGCTTAAATATTAAAGGGTTTTTTTTATTTTAACACACATTTATGATTATACTTTTAACATATAAAACACCAATTATTTTCATAACTTTAACTCTTTAAGTGTTTTTTCCACCTAAAAAATTCTATTAGACTATTAGTGTTAATAATTCTATTAATTCTATTAGTTTTCGGTATTTATAAATGAATTTCTTTTTATAGATATTAGTATAATAATTCTATTAGTTTTCATAATTATGGTTATTCTATTTTTCCATATTTCATAATTTGTATGAATAATGATACATGATTATTTTTTGCTGGAAAGAATTATGTATATCCAAATCAATAATTTTATAGTTGTTATTTTATTTGTATCTATATCTATATTATTATATTTTGATAGAATTAATTATTTATATCTAGATTTATTAAAAAATTAATAATAATAATGAAAAAAAACTAATGGGCCAAAAGCTAAAAATGAAATGGGCATTGAAAATGAAATGGGCCAAAGATATAGTCAAACCACAAATAAGCTCATTTGTAAATGAAGATATTTGGCCCAAAGGCTTTTTCCATCAACCCATTTAGTATTTGTCCTATGGGTTGGGATTTATTAGCAATTGTCCAAAAGATTTTCCTAATACCCCTTTTGCCCCTACCTCTCGTTTACTACTTTCGTTAGGAGGAGAAACAATGGCGAAGATCTCCCGTTCCCGTGGCTTCTTCATCCTCAGAACTCCATGGTTGCTCCCTCCATACTCGCTCGTCCTCGCGCCCTCCATTCTCGCTCGTTCTCGCTCGTCCTCGCTCCCTCGACGGTGGTACTTGGTGGGAGTGGCGGCGGCTTGGTGGTGACAGGCATGGCATCGAATCGAAATCGATGAATCGACATCGACAAATCTCTGTAGATCTCCATAGGTTTTGAAGATGAGATAGAGGGGGATAGAGAGCCACCACCGTCGCTGTCGATTGCCTAAGCTCCTTGCTTCGAATCACTCTCAGATTCGGATCTGTCTTCGAATCTGGACTCTTCTTCCGGCGTCCTCGTCACTCGATCTCCCTATCTGATCTCGTCTCTCTTCTCCTATTTTCTCGACTACTCTCCTCAGTCACTGTCACCTGTGCATCCATTGATGAGTAGTTCGAACAATGACATCTGCCTTCAAATTGCTGTCGACTGCTCTTCGTGCTCTTCCATCACAGATCCGGATGCGAAATTGAGCGTTGAGCCCAAGTGCCACCGCTCCATCATCCCTCTCGTGGCAACCATCATCGGTCCTGTAATTGATTCATTCTCATCCCAAAACTAATTTCTTTGTGGAATTTTATTCTCATTTTTTATCTTTTGATTGAAATTGAAAAAGCCGTGTGTCGAAGAAATGGAGGAAGGATGTGAAGCAGATGATAGAAGGAGAGAAAGCCTGAACTTCTATAGATTGAAGATAGATGACGACTCCACTCTTCATCTCATTTCCCTCTGCCCAACTGTGTTTTGCATTGTTCATTGTAGGCGTGCAAGAACTTACTGATAGTATTGGGTGTCAACCAATTCAAATAAAATGAATTTTCAATCTGAGATAAAGAGTGGGCTGGCCTAGTATTAGGTGTCAACCAATTCAAAGAAAATGAATTTTCAATCTGAAACAAAATGAATTGAGTGGGTTGGATTTGATTTTTGTAAAATCAGAATGTCGGTAAAAGCTTCAAAACTGCAAAATGATTTTTACAAGTGCATATCTATCATTCATTTTACTTTATTTTTTAAATGATATCAATGGTTAATTTTTGGAGTAGTTAAACTAAACTAAAAATAAACTGTAAAAAAAAATTGGTGACACTGATAAGGGTGGTGACATCGATAAGGGTGGTGAAATTGACCCATAAAAAAACGAAGTTGTCACCAAATTCCTTTGTTAATTTTTTTAAATGACTTTGTTTTTATTTTGGTTATAGTGTCTATGACCCTGTTTTAATAGTGATGACAGTGTCTATGACTCTCTTACCCATTCATATATTGAAGGAGAATTGTCCACCTAATGTCTTTTGGCTTCTCATTAGCCCCTTTAGGGTTTGTACTTACCTTGTCCTAGAGTTTTCCATTTGGTGACAGCAATCATCTCTTAACGGCGTACTGTACTTAACATTCCCTAAACCCTAAATCCTAAACCCTACTGTACATCACATGTTCTTTTGGCTTCTCATTAGCCCCTTTAGGGTTTGTGCTTCCCTAATCATAGGGTTTTCCTTTTGGTTACAAGTGGTGACCACTGTTAAAGAGTGGTGACAGTGACCCCGTAAAAAAAACTCTAAAAATGAAACTGTAATAAAAAAAAATTTCATGTCACCACACACGTGTCACCACTGTTAAAGAGTGGTGACAGTGACCCAGTGAAAAAAAAACTCTTAAAACAAAATTGTAATAAAAAAAATTTAACGTCACCACTGTTAAAGAGTGGTGACAGTGACCCAAAAAAAAATAATCTAAAAACGAAACTGTAATCAATCAAATTTCATGTCACCACACACGTGTCACCACTGTTAAAGAGTGGTGACAGTGACCCCGTAAAAAAAACTCTAAAAACGAAACTGTAATAAAAAAAATTTCATGTCACCACACACGTGTCACCATTGTTAAAGAGTGGTGACAGTGACCCCGAAAAAAAAACTCTAAAAACGAAACTGTAATAAAAAAAATTTTATGTCACCACACACGTGTCACCACTGTCACCACTGTTAAAGAGTGGTGACAGTGACCCCGTAAAAAAAACTCTAAAAACAAAACTGTAATCGAAAAAATTTCATGTCACCACTCTCAAAGAGTGGTGACAGTGACCCCGTAAAAAAAACTCTAAAAACGAAACTGTAATAAAAAAAATTTCATGTCACCACTATTAAAGAGTGGTGGCAGTGACCCCGTAAAAAAAACTATAAAAACAAAACTGTAATCACAAAATTTACATGTCACCACACATGTGTCACCAAAAGTCAATGCCTTTGACCGGTCAATGGTCAATGGTCAAATTAAAAAATGGGAAGGAGGAAAATGGGAAGGAAGGGCAAAAGTGTCAATTGTGGACACTCCCCTAATTTCACCAATCTTTTGTCCTAGGGCTTAATTTTTGCCCAAATTATGGCCAATCACCAAAAAAATCCTTTGTAAATTGCTAGTTAAAATAAAGTTAAATCCTAAATGGACAATTAATTTGATTTAATTATAGCACCGATCAATTAGTTTAAATGTTTAAAAAAGGACGATGTTGCCGAATACCGAATTTTCGATTATCTCTTTTTTGAAAACCGGTCGACAACCGATGAGTCAATGAGTGTATTCAACCGAGTCAAAATTACATATTCAAGTATTCAACCGAGTCAAAATCATTTATTTTAAGTAAATTACATATTTAAGTATTCAACCGAGTAAAAATCAACTTAATTACCAAAACGGGTCGAATATGATTCGATAAAAAAAACTCAAACAAAACTCAAACGAGACCGACCCGCCTCTTGACCCGAAACCCGAATGAGCCCGACCCACTTCGTCCCGAACCCGAATGGGCATGACCCGATTTAACCCGAAACCCGATCAATCTAAAATTCATTATGACCGAACCCTACCCGAACCCGCACCGACCAGTACCGACCATAAATTTTACCCGAACTGACCCGATTCTTAGTAGATTAAAACTAATATTCTTGTCACATTGTCTGAGTTTGTTGAAGGTAAGTTGTCTAAGGTAATCGCAAATCTTCTTTCGGTATCAAAGCGAATGTGTCTAAATTGGTTAACAATCTCCTTTCGGACTCAAGCAACCAATTCAGACCCTTTAAGTTCGTAGAATTCTAGGTGATAGTCATACTGACGTTCCCTTTCGGTTTCAATCAATATCAAAATCACCTAAAATAACTATGACAACATATCGATCATCAAGAAGCTTAATTTCACTTTCGCACAATCAAGCTTCAGGTTTAATCCTATAGTTCTGATGGATTCAATAGCTTTTCGGCCTATATTCACCATCTAAATTCTAACTTAGGGTTTTATTCTTTCAATTTCAAACCCTACATTAGTTGTAACCAATTTTCATCAATTAGGGCTGGCGCAATAGGATTAAATCTAACAAATTATCAGACAAACGAATATCAATCTCAACGCTAACTAAATCATCGTCGGGATTACCCAAACCCTAGAACAGAGAAATTAGAAAAGCATAATATAATAAACAATGAACTAGATTATAGATAGAAATAAATCAAAGTTTATAATAGAATGCAAACCAAATTGACGTCCTCGATCCAAAGTGTATACCGTCAAACCAAGCTAGAAATAAAGCAAAACCTAAAACAGGAGGTCGAAGCCATGTACGGCCAAACTCCGAACTCCCTTTCTTCTGCCCATCTAATCGGCATTACATATGTTGTAATTTAAGAAAATTATAATTTTGTCCCACAAAATTATATAATTAAATTGCAACCTGACACCCAATTGTAAATTAACTCCACCAAACAGCTCCCAGATTTAGCAGTTTCCACAACTAGCAATTTAGGTCCTCAGGTCCGTTCCAAAATGAGTAGCTCCGTATTAAAGCTCAATTTTCCTCAATATTAGCCTCAAAATGCCTAAAATAAATAAAAAGAGGTGTAGACTCCGAAAATCCAAAATAATGTAAATAAAGCATAAACTATGTCAAATATGAATGAAAATGACCTAAAACTAATATGCAAATGCAACCCTAAAATATGACTAAAATAGACATTATCAATTTTTGCCCAAAAACATGAACAAAACGACATTGTTTCAAAGCAACTATATATCGGTCAAGCCGATATTGACCCGATATATCGTTGTTGACCCGATATTTAGCGTTGACCAATATATTTAATTCGATACGCCAATATCGTAATGGGTTCTAAATATTCCCGATATATCGACCGATATATCCGATATTTAGAACATTGGGAGTTCAGTTTCAAAGCTCCGCTCGAAGAGAGATTCGAATCCATCCTCCGTAACGTAACCACCTTTATTGTTAGACCTATCTTCCCATCACCTGCATCTGATAATGACGAACACGTTTTCACTCCCAAGTCCCAACACATAATAATCAGCCCCAATTTCAGAAATCGGAGGTACACTAGTACAAAATAATACTCCCTCCGTTCGGAAAATAAATAATATTTGACTTTTATACACGTAGTTTTAGGAGTTAAAAACTATATAAAATCTTATTTATTTTAACTAATTTTTTCACAATTTAATACTTATTACTAATAAATATTAAACTATGAAAAAATTAATTAAAATAAATAAGATTTTATATAGTTTTTAGCTGTTAAAACTACGTGTACAAAAGTCAAACATGTTGACGATGTAATCAAATTGAACCTGTTCAATCATAATTTGTTATGATTTTGGGGTCAGATCATGTTTAATTACAATACTAATTACGGAGTAAGATGTTTGTTCAATTGACCAATTAGGGCTTGAAATGAAATTTAAGTAAATGAGCAAGAATAAAAAGTTACAGTTGCGCCAGATGTTGCGGCAGACAGTCCCAGCCTTGCGACTTCAAGTGTTGAACATGTTGACGATGACCTCAAAGGAGTTCGTCATTGGCTTCTCCACTGACGAGTACAAATAGGTAGGGTTGTTGCGTTTGGTGGAAGTACATCTGTTGTTGGTCTCCGACTTGCAAGAGGGCGACTTTCTGGTTGTCCGAGTGGGTGGTTGGATTCGTCGACGCTCCCATCAGATGCGTTCCCTATTTCTTGGCTCCCTGCTCCTCCACCAGAGGTTCCTGGTTGGTCTCTCCTTCCATTGAGATGATGCAGGTGAGAGATTGGACGAGGCCATCAGACCGGCCTTCAATGGTGGAATGAGATGCTATTTTCATTTCTTTTTGTTTTAAAACAATAAATCAAAACAAACGGAATATATTAGAATTGTTAAGTGTAACAGTACAAGGACGCGAGATCAATTTACCCCAAACTTGAGGGGTACCATGCGAAAAATGTGAAAGTCTTGTATATCTCGTGAAAAACGACTTACCTTGAGGATAACTGGCGAAATTTCCGTTTATTTTATTTTTAACTTCTGGACTTTTATCTTCCGTTATACTTGCACTGGGTCTTTCAAAAACATTATTTTGTTTACCAACTGAACCAATTTAAATTGGTTAAGAGTACGATATTACCGAATTGAACCAATTCGTCAAAGTTGATATATATATATATATATATATATATATATAGTGTGGTTCGGGTGTACACACCCCTTAAGATGTACCTTGTACATAAATATGAGTCTTTGATCTCATAGAAACGGATGGCTAATTAGGGACCACGTGTACGGATAATTTAAAAAAAAAATAAATTAAGCAAACATCCACCCAAATGGAGAGAGTGAGCGCGTGAGTCCTAGGTAATTAAAAAAAGATCACTTTATCTTTTTCCTCTCGTGTGCAGTAGGGGACCATCTTCAAAGCTTTCCCAATAGATATGCCCTCCCTCACAATCTTCGAAGCTTCGCCGGCGGCGAGGGCCTTCGGCTTGGCTTTTCAAGCTGCGATTTGAAGATAAAAGCAACGGCTTCGAGTGGGCGACGGACGGAGAAGAAGCAGTGGAGGCAAGTCCATCGTCGGTGGTCTGATTCCGAGTTCACGTGTAGGCAAGGCGGTGGTCGGGGGTCCGATTGGAGTCATCTAACACCGGTTGCTCAAGGGTTGAAGAAAGGGACTCCATTAATGGGTAAATGTTAGTAGGAGGATTGTCGAGTTCTTAAACAAATATATATAATAGATGCAATTTGAATCCTAGCCTATGCAAATAATTACAAGACTTCCTCCCGTTGTAGTGGAAGGGGAGTCAGGATCGATCCACGAGGAGGCGTGTCAGCGGGATCCTAGTAGCGTTGGAAATCTCACGTCTTTCGTCGACCAGAAGCCTCGATCTGGACCTTGGGGCTCGATGTCGACCTCGGCTGTCGCTCCTCTCTACAACAGAAAACCTGCAGAGACAAAAACAAGCAGTCGACTAGGGTAGGTCGATATCGATGTTAGCAGACGGAATCGACTAGCTCAGAAGACTGTCAGTCGACACAGGTGGTCGATATCGACGTTGAGGGATCGATATCGATCTCAGTAACTCAGCAGAGATGATCGTCGTCGACTCAGAAAACTATTGACGAAACTCAATGGTCGATATCGATGTCTTCTCCTGCAAAGTTGTTAGCTTTTGTCGACAAAGAAATGCCGAAGACTTAAGGATGAATGAGGATGCGATGAACAGAATAAAGACAGTGTTTTTATGGATATAAACTATATAAAAAGCAACTACTAGGATTAGGGTTTACCACAACGTTAACCAATGCATGCGATAAGGTAAATAAGACGGACAATTGCGCTATTTCACCCGAGGGACAAGCTTTCGTTGTACACCAACTCTTAGAATTACTCTTGAAAATAAACCTAATTGTCTCTACCAATTTTATTTTTATAACTCAAGTTGTTAGCATGAATCCCTTTTTTTTCGATTAGGACTAAACATAGAATCATAGGAGATGATATAGACACAACGATATCAACATCTAACACTTACCTCAGGCACGGATGCCTAACGTTGGGCTCACCCCGACCCTAAAAGCTTTGGAAGAATACTCGCTTCTAATCATGGAACTCATCGTTGATTGAAATGAAAATTGCATTAAAAACTATCGAAACTTTACAACTCAACGTCGGCTCTCACAAACGCCAAACCCTAAAGCTTCTTCTAACTCTATTGAATGTAATTGAACTCTAAAATTGGATGTAAACTGAATGTGTGTCTGTGGATGATTGAATACCAGCCCCCTAGGGCTTTATTTATAGGCTACTAACCCTTGCTAGCCAAGGATTGTAACTTCTATCTAAACTATGAACTCTATCCAAACAATGAGGATAGGTCTTTTATTTTGATAAAACTCTAACAACTTTGATAAAACTTAAAGGTAAAAAGTAAGAAACTTCAGCTGCCATCTATCTATAGTTACAAGATAATTCGTGCTCATTGAAGATAGAATAGCCAATCCGCGTCTCGAAAAGCGTGTCAAACTCGTGTCGAAGTATGGTCGATATCGACCAGGAAGGTCGATTTCGATGTCTCTGTTTCTGCTCGACAAGCTCAGCTTCACTCGATTCCTGGGTTGAGGTCGATATCGATGTATAGAGGTCGATATCGAGTGCTTTTCTCTGCTGTGCATGGTCTGTCTCGACACTCAGTTGTGTGTCGATGTATCTGTAGTCGATATTGACCTTCTGGGTCGATTTCGACCTCTTCTCTCCTCTCCTTGGTTTCTTCGTTTTGACTCCGATTTTGCTCGAATTCCTGCATGATTAGCTCAAAACTTGTGCAGACTCTATTTCTTGCACTCTTTCTCATTCTTACACAAGTTTACATTATTTTGAACCTTTTATTTGGAAATCGAATGAAATATGAAGTCAAAAGATGCAAATTAAAGAGGTACAAATATGTACATCAAAACACCCCATAATTAGACTTGCTTGTCCTCAAGCAATAACCAAGCAATAACCAACACCTACAACACACCCTTCAAGTCTTCGCCCTTGTCAAAAGCAACATCACAAGCGGTAGCAAAGCAAAGCAAGTGAATTTAATGTCATAGCACATATTTAGGCGATCCATAGGCATATGCAATTTTGATCCAACCTCACAGGGATAGTGTGTTTGCACTCAACTCTCATGTGTTTGGGCTATGCAGATCAACTCTCAACTCAATTTCATACACAATCTCATAAATATTGCAATTTATAATAATCCACTTCACAACCAATTATGAAAATGCAATAAGAACCATCAGGAGGACTTTCGCTCAATGGAAGACTTCAAAGAAGACTCCATTCGGCGGGGTTGTAATGGAGCTTGGTAAGGAGTAAAGGGTATGGAATTATTTGGTTATGTGGTGCTTATATAATTCGGGAATCAAGACTCCTAAATCTCAACACTTGCAATATCCAAACCATAGCTCTTCATTGTTGCACTTTCCAAGCTCAATCTCCCATAATGCTCTTTCCAAACTTATCTTTCCATAATATGCTCTTAAAGATGCACTAAAAGATATAAACCATAATATCAACCCTTCTTTCAAACTCTAATATGCCTCTAAAAAATATAACACTTGTATGAAATATATAAAGGACTTAAGGACTTTGGCTCATGCACTATGTATACATATCTATTTTTTTCTTTTTTTTTTCGGATTTATTTTTGAACGAAAATAGTAAATAAACACTAAAAAATATGTGCATTTATATGGTGAGCCAAAAATCCTTTTACAAACTATGACAAGATGCAAATATGTACCATCCCATAATTTCCTTGCTCAAAACTGGACAATATGCACTTTTCTTTCCACAAAGGCATTAGTCTAGCCATTCTAAGTCTTAATTCCCAAATGGGGGTCAGACTCAATTTGGCTAGGGATAATTTTGTGGAGTTTGTAATTTCACGCTCAGGCTAATTTTTCGGCTTCAAGCAGAGATAATACAGGGTAGGTAAAGAGAGGATAAAAATGGCTTAAAAGATGCATCCATCATTTAATTCTCGTAAACATAGACATGTTTATCCATTGGCTTTGAATAACTACATTTAGAGATGCATAGGAAGAGTAAATTCACTAAAGAAAGCAGAGGGATTTTTGATGTTCTCCCTATAGGCCAAAATTCTCACAAGGACAATTTTTGTTGGATTTGCTTTTTAGCCTAGGATCATATGTGCTCAATTTCATCACAAGTTCACAATCTACATAAAAACCATTTTAAGGACTTAGGCTAAACCATCTAAATATGTCATAGGATTTACATGATCAAGTCAGCTATTGAGTTTTCATCATAAGACGTCTAAGTAGGGTTTATAAATAAACTTAAAGAGTAAACATGCAATTTTTTTTTTGTATTTTTGACATTTTTCTATTTTTTTTGGGTTTTTTTGACATTTTTTTTTTATGAAACTAACACTAAGAACAAAAATTTAAACATGAATGCAATGCGAAGAAGAAAGCCAAGTTATGACCATAAGACATGTCTTTCCCCCACCCCATACTTAAAATATACAGTGTCCTCACTGTATTAAAAGAAGAACAAGGGTAGAGAGAAACTCCCAGCGCAACCTGCAGATTCAGGTCGATTTCAGGTATGGTCAATGCTAGAAGTCGATATCTATGTCAGTGGTCGATGTCGACTGCATCTGTCGAAGTTGAGGAAGAAGGTGAAGTCGAGGGCTGCCAGATGATGGTCAATATTGATGACTATGGTTGATATCGACCATTGCTTTATGCTCCTGAGTCCTCGATGTCGACTCCAGGAGATGGCTTGACCCTGGGGGGTCAATTTCGACTGGCCTGGTCGATTTCCACTGCCTCTATAGAAACTTCTATTCTTCTTCCTCATTTCTTTTGCTTAACAACCTGAAATCTTGGTTAGATTTATAGATAAAGCCACGAATTATCACAGTTTTAAAATTTTATAAATTCAAAAATCCTAAAAACCATCTATGAAAAATTTAAAGGTTTTATGTACATGCTCTAGAGTTTTGAGTCGCTAGGCCGACTTGTCCGTCAATTCGTCATGAGCCTTTAATTAGGGACCCTTCAAGCTCGAGCTTTCTCCTGGATCATCTAGGTCCTTTTGGTAGTATCTAAGTTCGGCGACCACGGCTTCTTCATTGTTAGGTTCTTCTTTATTGGGTGCTTTCCTTCTCTTTCTTGACCTAACTTTTGCAATATAGGCAAACCATGGAGCTTTGACCCTCCCATTAATTGAATTATCAATAATGGACAGAGGAGGGTTAGGAATTATACCTGGGCTTACCTGTTCGGGCCCGAAACAGAAATCTTCGGGCCGAGGGGAGATCGACCAATGTGGGTCGATTTCAAGTACTTTGGTCGATGTCGACATGTGGGGGTCGATATCGACGTCTGTGACCCCATACTTAAGCTCCTGGCCATCATTGGGCTTACTCGACATCGATGATTGATGGTCGATTTCGAGCTTTTCAGTCGATTTCGACTGGCTCCATTCGATGTCGACCCTTAGGGCTTTATTTATAGGCTACTAACCCTTGCTAGCCAAGGATTGCAACTTCTATCTAAACTATGAACTCTATCCAAACAATGAGGATAGGTCTTTTATTTTGATAAAACTCTAACAACTTTGATAAAACTTAAAGGTAAAAAGTAAGTAAAACTTCAGCTGCCATCTATCTATAGTTACAAGATAATTCGTGCTCATTGAAGATAGAATAGTCAATCCGTGTCTCAAAAAGCGTGTCAAACTCATGTCGAAGTATGGTCGATATCGACCAAGAAGGTCGATTTCGATGTCTCTGTTTCTGCTTGACAAGCTCAGCTTCACTCGATTCCTGGGTTGAGGTCGATATCGATGTATAGAGGTCGATATCGAGTGCTTTTCTCTACTGTGCATGGTCTGTCTCGACACTCAGTTCTGTGTCGATGTATCTGTAGTCGATAACGACCTTCTGGGTCGATTTCGACCTCTTCTCTACTCTCCTTGGTTTCTTCGTTTTGACTCCGATTTGCTCGAATTCCTGCATGAATAACTCAGAACTTGTGCAGACTCTATTTCTTGCACTCTTTCTCATTCTTACACAAGTTTACATTATTTTGAACCTTTTATTTGGAAATCGAATGAAATATGAAGTCAAAAGATGCAAATAAAAGAGATACAAATATGTACATCAGTAAACAACACACTTTCTACATATTTGGGCTCGATTTGGGGTTTTTGTAAGGAAAAGTGATTATTGATATGTTTCACCTATATTATTCAAACATTTGAGAGTTAATTTGGGTGATTATTTGAGTTTTTTTTGGATAAGAATTTGTGATTCATCTTCTTTGACTGTGGACAATTTGAGAGTTTATTTGGATGATTACTTGGGGTTGAATTGGGGTTATTTTGATTTGGGTTTTCTTTTTGCGCGTACCTTGTAAAAATAAGAATTTCACTGAATAATCCACAGATTATCATTCAATGTACGCGTTAAATCGATCGATTCAACAAAATAATTTAAAAATTTTACTTATTCACAACGGTTATGCAATTATTTATCGCTTATGTGTACCTCTTAAAAATAAGTATTCCACTGAATAATCTCCCAATTATCAATTAATGTACGCGTTAAATCGACTGATTCAACCGAATAATTCTAAAAATTTACTTATTCACAACGGCTATGCAATTATTCATCGCTTTTGTGTACCTCGTAAAAAATAAGAATTTCAATGAATAATCTCTCAATTATCGTTCAATGTGCGCGATAAATCGATCGATTCAACCGAATAATTCTAAAAAGTTATTTATTCACGGTTATGCAATTATTAATCACTTCTCTGTACCTCGTAAAAATAAAAATCCCACTGAATAATTGACTACCTAACCATATCTTTTAGTATATCACAATCGATTTTTTGAATCAAAATAATATTGTGTTTATTTCAATCTAAAGCTTTAAAAAAAAATTTGGATATATATCAATCTTGAGTTTGAATTCATCATTACCATCCATTCATTCAACTAAGGTTAAACTAGTCTTATTACCCGCCCGTTGTGCGGTTTCTTAGCAAACAAAATGATATTTAATTTATATTTTCTTTTTTTTAAATTTGAAGTTAAAATAGTTTGGTTGAAATCTTTTGATCTTTTCATAACAATAAATTAAATTAATAGTATGCTTAGGTTAGATCAATATAGAACTTATATATATAGAACAATCAACAGGTAAATATATATTATATATGTATATAATAGATAAATAAATTACTTTTCATTAAAATTAATATACTTAAAATTTTCTTAAATAAATAAATCAAAACCTTGGAATTTTTTTAGATAAAAATAAAAAGTATACAAAATCATAGAATAATGTCAACATATCTATCAAATTATTATGTTAGTTTTATTAATAATATTTATTTTTATAAATATTCATCCTTATATCTTAATTAGTTAAAAAAATTATTTTTAGATCAAATAATCTATCCAATATTTGGTCAACTATTCTACATTTTAAATCAAATATAAATCTACTATAGTTGTAGTTTTCAAGGTTTTATTTTGAATTTGACGTAAATTCATATATATTCAACTGCTCTTTTAGATTTAAAGTTAGTTTAAATCTAAAAATCATATGTTTTGAATAGATAATATTATTTCTAGGGTTTTAGATTTTTAATATAATTTTGTATTGATAGCAGTATTGTTTAAATGCAAATACTGAAAGTTGTTGAACACTTGAACCGTCTAATGATATTGAAGGTTTCGTGTTTGGTGATGACTCGTAGTCAGTAGATTAAAATTTTATTTATCAAAATTATAAAAAAAAATCTATACTTATTCATACTTTGTATAAATCCACCTTTTATATTTCAAATACATCCAATCCGCTAACCGGTTGTCTAACTTTGTATAATACAACCCCGATTTTAGAAATTACACAAGATTTTATGTTGAATATATATATATATATATATATATATATATATATATATATGTATGTATGTATGTATGTATGGATATACAACTCATAAGATCTTATTTAAAGTCAAAATTTTATTGATTGTTTTATTTTTTGTTGATTTTAAAGTTTGTATTATTTTTGGTTTATAGGTGGATAGTTTGTATTATTTTGAGACTTTTTATAGTTCGTATTATTTTTTGTTCATATCTCATAGTTGATATTATTTTGAGTCATTTTTCCATAAAAATATTAGGTTGAATATTTATACAAATATATTCAACTTCATCTAAAAAGATAGAATATTTGACAAAGATTTAATTTGACTAAACTGGTCAAAATTATTTCTTTTGATAAATGCCATCTTTTAAAAATTTTCAATTAGATATTTCGGACTTGGATACAACGGTGCTATATATATTATTATTATAATTGATTAGTTTGGATCAGTGCTATATTTCATTAGTTAGATAGTCTAGTCATCTAAAAAGAAGTTTTTTTTTACCTAATTATATTGACTTATTAATTGATGTCTGTTTTAATCCAGAATATGACACGTATGTAAAAATAATCCCGTTTTAATTCATAAAATGACATGTAGGCGAATCGCACCAGAGACCGTTTCAGGCCTCTGTTTTAGTATTTTACTAGTTTTACTTTACCCGCCCGTTGGGCGGTTTTTTAATAAACAAAATGATGATTACTTTATATTTTTTCTTAAATTTGAAGGTTATATCTATTCAAATTAAACGTAAGATTTTTTAAAATATAATAAAAAAATTGAGCAAAGGTATAATGTAGTTGTATTATAAAAAAAGCGTACTAAAATAAGTGGTGATTTAATTTGTGGTTAATATCCTTATGACCCATTAAAATAAAAAGAGAAATATGTAATTATTATGTATAGGTTTGATAAGATTGTTTATATAATACGTACTAAAACATATTATTATTAACAATTTTATTATACGATTAAAATATATAATATTAGATAAATTTATCTAATTAATATATAAGGCTATATTGGATAGATTATTTGATCTAAAAAGATAAGTTTTTTTTTATTATAGCTTATTTGATCTAAAAAGATAAGTTTTTTTACCTAACTATATTGACTTATTAATTGATGTGGCCCAAATAAATAATACCAATTTCATTCAGAATATGACACATAAGCAAAAATAATTCCGTTTTAATCCAGAAAATTTCACGTAGGCGAATTGCACCAGAGCCCGCTTCAGGCCTCTGTTTTAGTATTTTATATAGATATAGATATATACTATATTATTATATACTACTAATATTAGTTTTTAAAACAAAGATCAAAATAATTCGATCTACTAAATAGGTTAATAAAATCAATCTAAACTCGGAAAAATATTGAAAAACCTATAACAATACCATTTTATGAATCATAACTTAAATAAATAATAAGTATAATCTTATTCGGTAAAATTTTATCCCATAAGCTATACCTTTTTAATTAAGAATCATGTCAATAAGTCAATTAGTGAATATAATACGGAATAAGTTATATAAAACCTCCGCACAAGATTTTCAATCACATGTTAATTCTTTAATTGAAAAAGTCTTTATCATTAGTTAAAAATAATATGGAGTATAAAATTTAGTTGTTTTTATTGAGTTTTCTAAAAATGTATTTTTACTTAAAACCAAATCTTTCAAATTAAGATGTAGATAATTGATCTAGAAAGATAAGTTTTTTACCTATCTATATTGGTTTATTAATTGATGTGGCAAAAAAAAATAGCACTTTAATCCAGAAAATGCCACATAAGCAAAAATAATCCCGTTTTAATCTAGAAAATTCCATGGATGCGAGATCGCACCAGAAGCCGTTTCATGCCTCTGTTTTAGGATTTTACTAGTATTCGTTACCCGCGCGGTTGCGCGTTTTGTTAATAAATTATATTTTATTATATTAATTATATTAAAATATTATATTAGATAATTAATTGACGTGACTTAAAAAAATAAAATCAAATTGACGTGGCTCACAAAAATAAAACTATATATAAATATATTATATTCAATTTGATCTAAAAGTTAAAATAACGCACCAAATATTCCTTCTTCATCTTTTAAAATAATAAATAATATAGTTTATTAACCAAAGCATGAAAATAATAAATATGTATAACAACTAATTCAAGTTATATTGGATAGATTATTGATCTAAAAAGATAAGTTTTTAGCTAACTATATTCATTTATTAATTGATGTGGGTCAGAAATATAATACCACTTTAATCCAGAAAATGCCACGTAAGCAAAAATAATCCTGCTTTAATCCAGAAAATTCCGTGGACGTGAAATCGCACCAGAGCCCGTTTTAGACCTCTGTTTTAGTATTTTTTTTATATAGAATATAGATATAGATATAGATATAGATAGATATAGATATAGATTGTAATTAATTTTTTTAATCTTAAGTGGTTAAAAATTCTATCGTTTAAATTATTTGACTTATCAATATGAGTTGTTACAATTAATTTTTATATCTTAAGTGTTTACAAAACCTATCATTTTATCTTAAGTTATTTTATAAATATTTTACCAAAATATTCTACATAATCTTAAAAGATTTAGATTATCATAATCTTAAAATTGGAAAAGTCACCGTGAATCTGTAAAGTGTAAACCACTGATTTTATGCGGAGAAACTTGCACCATTAGAGATGGTAATCGTACATCAACACGCAAAATCAATGAGACAAAAGCAAAACAAAAAAGTGCAATAATCAACTAAATTCAAATTAATATTATTATTTCAAGAAAATTATATTTAGTAAAATCAGTTGTATAAGCATTGATCCAACTACTCCGTAATAATTTTACTAAAATCGATCAATATACCATCAAGTATCAATCAATCAATATAAAAGAGATTTATAACAACTAACGGTGCAATATATAAATATATTTTATAAAGATTTCTTTTGTAATATAGTCATAATTAATTTAAGTGATCTAGAAAGATAAGTTTTTTATCTAACTATATTGACTTATTAATTGATGTAGCCCAAAAAGATAATACCACTTTAATCCAGAAAATGACACGTAAGCAAAAATAATACCGTTTTAATTCAGAAAATTCCGTGGAAACGAGATCGCACCAGAGGCCGTTTCTGACATCTGTTTTAGTATTTTATATAGATATATATATAGATTAAAAAAACGCATCCGTGCTTTTTTTTTTAACAAAACCAAATTTAAAAAAAAAAACCATGTAACATCTGCATACATGGGGACCCACCACCTTTTTAAATTGGTTCAGGTGGTAAACAAAAGAATGTTTATGAAAGACCCAGTGCAAGGATAACTGAAGATAAAAGGGCACGTAAACTGTAAAGCATGAGAAAAACATACACATAACAGGCACAAGCACCTAATAAAGGAGAAGCATTCCTTGCAATCTGTAACCTTCCCCAGACCTTAACATTGGCCAAAAAACTTTTATAAGCAATTTTAATAGGAATTTTAAACTGGGTTTGGTGTGCAAAAGTCACAAACGCGAACTTCATGACCAAAGGATCACTGGTTCAATCTCTGTGTTGTCATTACCCTGCTATTTTACCTCCTCCATAGGTCATTTGACTGCGAGGAGCTTCACCCGAAAAAGAAAAAAATAAAATAAAATTCACACAGTTTTTATTGAAGCAAACAAAATAAGGATACAGGAGATATCCAAAGGCAATAAGCCAAAGGGAGCTTCAACATGACAGCAAAACGAGACTATGAATCAATATTGTCACTACCTGATTGCAGCCCATTCTTGCTCTCGGACAACAGGAACGGGAATGGAGTTCCAGGATCATCAAAAGCAGACTGCGAGAACTCTTGGAGGATGTTACAGCCATCAAAGCTTGTGAGCGAGAAGTAGCTGTCATCCATACTCCCTCTCGCATCCATGGTGTTTCGTGCTCCAATCCCGTATGAATTGTCAGAGGCAAAACTGAAGTCCATGCTTCCAGCCTTATTGTTGGATGCTTCGTTGTTTTCCACGGGATTGGAAGACACACCAGCTGAAGCTTTGTTTGATTCAATAGGAATGGCTGGGGTGTGGCCTTGGAAGAGTGCAATGTGCCCAAAGAGCTTGTCTTTCCTTGAGAAAGTGGTCCCGCAGGAACAAAGCCACTTCTCCCTGCCACAGTGCTTTTCATGAGTCTTTAGGTCTGCAAGAACTGAGAATTTCTTCGTGTTGCATCTGCTACAAGTGTAGGTCTTGTCGCAATGTGTTCTCTTGTAATGGTTTTTCACACACAAGATCGTCTTTAGGGGCTGAAACTTCTTATGTTCCTTGTTCCTTTTGCACCCCACATATGGGCATGAATACCTCTTCGGCAGAACTGGCTCCAAGCTGTTGGAATTCTTGTGCGGCTTTGCCAGTGCAGCTGGGGTCTTGTACTCATCCCCATGACCCCTCATGTGCATCCTAAGATTAGCATCTCTCTTGAACCCTTTCCCACATATTGTGCAAAAGTGGGTGTGAGGAGCAAGAATCTCTTCTTTTTCCAGCTGTAGGATCTCGTAAGAACCAGGTGGAAGGTGCTCTTCATCATTGGGTTCATCTTCGTCTTTCAACTCGTGATCCTCCATACAACTGTCATGCTCCATCACCCCACAGTTTCCTGCAGAATTCAACTGGTTAGTCTGATCAACTGATTTAGCGACACATACATTTCCCTTGGCTGGTCCTCCATTGCTTGTTGCGGGAGGGATGAGAAATCCATTGGATTGCTCAGTAGCTCCAGTCAAAGGATTAGCTGCTACAGGACCATTTTTTACAGAAGGCAAAAGACTACCCGCCATTGATATCAGCTGTACAACGATGGCTGTAACGTCTGCAGTGATCAGTTGTTGCTGCTGGGTGACAAATTCATCTGTGCACGCGGGAACTTGAACCCTACGGCCAACAAATATATGCACAAGCTCTTGTAGCTGATGGATTTTTTGTTCCAAAAATGAGAGGTTGCTAAGCATAGCTCTTGGGTCCCAATCCTGAATCTCACCATTTTGAGGCATCTCCTTCATATGATCATCCTCTGTGTTTGAAAACTTGTTTTGAACAGTTGAGCATCCAGAAAGCGAAGGCAGGTTCCTGGAAGTTTGATCAAATTTAGATAGAAAAGACTCCAGTACAGCCCCATAATCTAACATTGACGAGTTTTCCAGTTCGTGTTGCTGTGAGTTGGCTATGCCATATGGTTGATTGTTCAACAATGAGCTCTGACCTGACGCCATGTATGGCATCAGCTTGTTCCAGCATTCCTCACTTGGTCCTTCTTTACATTCCATCTTTATACCGTTTGAGAAATGAGAACTACAAGACTTGAGGCCGATTCCACCTGAGCTGATAGAGGATATGAAAAAGATTGAGCAAACCAAACTGACAGACTAATTAGACAAATTCATTAAGAAAACCAATCCGGAATCGAAGAACTTGGCTAGTGTTTATTTTTGATATCAAATTGAAAAATGCAAACCAGGCAATGAAACAAGTATGCAATAGCTCAAACAAGAATCAGAAGCATAACAAGTCACATCTTACCAGAAATCACCATCCAGATAGCAAAATAAAGCTATAAATCTTTTGGAAACAGTATTTATACAAAGCCAAATCAGATAATGAGATAAAGAATCATCCATCAATCTCAGCAGCTAAGCTAAGCTAACAGACCAAAGAAACCAGTAATTCAAATAGATTTAACTTGCCATCCTCAGCTGCCAAATATTCACATAAGCATGATCAATTTCATCCCTGATCAATGTTTTCAACAAGTTTGTTAGGCAAACAGTTCAATCCATCAAATCTAATTTCACAAAAATGTCATCAGTTAAATAAAATCTTCAACTTCAGAACATTAATCAGCAATCAAAGTAAAGCCCCTTTTTTTCCCTACCAGAATCTCATCATAACCAAAAAAAAAAGTCAAAAAATTTATACCAAATCAAGAAAGACCACCAGCTTAAATTTAAGGCAGAGAAGTACAAGAAAATAAAATAGATCCTACCCTTTGCAAGAACCCAAAAAGGAAAAGGAACCCTAAAACAAGATAAGATAACAATTAGGGTTCCTCTTCAATTTCTGAACAAGAACCCTAAATCAGGAAGGGAAGCCAAACTCACCAAATTCCAGATTTCCCCAGATGCGCTCGGCTGGTTCGAAATTGTTTTTGTGTCTTCAGGAGGCCAAAGTTTGGAGGATGAAGCCTGATGAATCAACATCAACCGATCAGCTTCGAGAGCACCCAAAAAATTATAACAAAAAAAAGTACAATAATTTAGCAGAATGACAGTTGAGAAGGACAATTTTTACTGTATCAGAGTTAAAAAGAGCGGAAATATCAAATCACACACACAGCCAGGGATGTGGTGTTGTTCTTCTTCCCTCTCGCTTTCAGCCAACACTCAATTCCCACTGAAACGACGTAGTCTTTTCCTAAATCTTTTATTTCTATTTATTTTAAGGACCAAAAAGACAAATGAGTATATTAAAAGATCCCTAAAGACAAATTGGTATATTAAAAGACTTTAGGGACAAATAGGTATATTAAAAGTGTTCTCGTGGACAAATTGGTATATTAAAAGACGTTAGAGACAAATAGGTATATTAAAAGTGTTCTCGTGGACAAATTAGTATATTAAAATACTCTAGTGGACAAGTAACCTTATTTTACATCATTGAACTTCCTTTTCGTTTTTTTTTAAATTATTTTAATATATTTTTATAATGATTAATTGGTTACATACTCATATAATCTTATCCATTTGGTTATTATTAATTAATTAATTAATTAATAAAAATAAGCAATAAGTGTTTTAACTTGCGATATGTAAACCAACTATTAAATAAGTTTTTTTTTTGTAATTTATACAAAAAACCAATAAATTTTTTATGTAATAATATTTGATACAACATTATTAGTTACAAATATATGGCAAAAAATAATATTTTTATAATTTGATAGAAATATATCCATTTTTTATGATTATATAGTCAAATAAATAAGAGTTAAATAAAGAATTAATTATTTAAAAATATATAAAAAATTTTTTATTAAGAAAAACCAAATGACATGAAGCCAAATGAGGCAAAAGGGCTATTTGTCCCTTAGAGTTTTTTAATATACCAATTTGTCCTCAAAAGCACTTTTAATATACCTATTTGTCCGTTGAGTCTTTTAATATACCATTACGTCTTAGGGGGGTCATTTAATATACATATTTGTCTTTTCGGCCTTATTTTAAGAGGTAAATCTATAGATAAATAATACTCCGGTCTTGAAAAACAAATCGTTTTAGGTTTTTTTGCTTGTATTAAAATAAATGTCATTTTAGCTAATTTACAAAAATATCTTTAATGAATCACTTGAGTGCTACTATATCCCCTTAGTTGCAAGTTTCAGGAAACCTTTCGTATTTCTCTTCCCTTAAAACTCTTCGGATTCTACTCCCTTTAAAATTTTGGCTGCAAATTGAAATCACCCACCAAAACTTTAAATTTGGAAGACCAAAAGTTTTTAATTAATCAGCATTTTAGAGAGAATCTTTACATTTGACTAATCATTATATTCAAGTACGATTTTACTACAAACCATTGAGTGAGAGTACAATCTTATAACCCTCTTTAAATTTTCTTAATATCTGTGCAAATTTCTAAAACGACTTGTATTTCGAGATGGAGGGAGTATGTAATTACAAAAGGACAAGTCATGAGCTTGTCGCAAAATGGCAATAAGTCATGAGCACACACAACTACTAAGTAGTGCATGTATCCTAAAAGAATTCCTCAGTTCTCTCTAACTCTATCTCATCTCCATTCCATCCCAATCTAGATATAAGATCAGGCTACCTACTCCCTAACATTAGTAGACCATAGTAATCTAGCTAACTACATAACTTCATTGGGTGACTTGCCTTTGCACCTCAGTGAGAGTCGATATTTACATGACTCAATCACACGAATTTCCCATTGTACGTATAGGCTCACATTGTACATTGAACACAACATCTTTCCGACTAAGCCAAGTATAGTAAATGAATGTGAGGAATACTAAGTTTAGCCTTGAACATGGTTTGTTTCCTCTTCGACACCGTCTCCGCAGTAAACCACTAAAGCTACTCCACTATCCCACCCGTCCGTCGTGGCAACTGAATCCACCTCCAAACAATGTATCGGACAACCCTTTATTTGGTCACACTCGAACCATAGGTGGGATTAAGACTCTTCTTCCTTCTTACACAATGGAAAAAGGCAACATCAGCACCCTTCCAGTGGTTGATAGTCCTTCTTATCTTCAATCTGTTTCTCGTAGCCACCCAAGTAACGAAAGCCCACTTCTTAGAGTGAATACCTTTCCACAACATATCAACCTAATCCACAAGGAAGCTTCGCTTGCATCGTAGATTTTTTCGCAGGCTAGGGAGCCATTGCCTTTCAGAAATGGTGTCATATCAAATCCCTCTCTCATCACATGTGCTCAGTGCAATTTATCTCGAACATCCAGCAATCCTTTCCAGATCCAGGTGTTATACACTTTCTCTTTCATCGTCCACATGGTAACGTGTTTTAGGTGAATCCCATGTATCCATCTCGTTCGTATGCTTTCCTTGCCGGGTACAACATCTCCAAGGAGAGACGAGAACACACTTCGGTTCCATGCCTCGATATGCTTGATCCTAAGTCATCCTTGATCAAATGGCCTTGCAACTCCATCCCATGCAACCACATTATTCTTGCCTCTCGAATGCCCGTTCCACAAGAATTGTCTGCATGAAGCCTCAAGGAGGTTTTGACAGTCTTCGGCGGAGGATAGCCTCCACCTAGTATGAAAAAATGCCTTCCAGGACCGATTTAATTATTTGCAAACAACTGGCATAAGATATGGACTTTATAGCCCATATGTGCAGCCTATTATCCACCTTCTCGAATAAGCCCTTATACTCCGACACAATAATTCTGCGAGAATGTAACGACATTCCAAGGTAGGTGATTGGGAAAGAGCCAATTGTGTATCCGAGTTGTCTAACAACATCCATCTACACAAAATTCCTCAACACCAGCCATATAACAAGTGCTCTTTAGAACATTGATTCTCAGGCCTGAATCATCAAATAATATATCAATGCATCCCTGAAGGATCCTCATAGACCCTACATCCGCTCTACCAAACAAGAGTAGGTCATCCACAAAAGCAAGGCTTGTGATTTTCAGCTTCATAAAGATGACAAACAAATACGGAGAAAAGGGATCCCCCCTGTCCCAAGTCCCTCCTCCCATTGAAATGTCCTTCGTGTACCCCATTGATGATGATTGAGAAGAGTTCGACATTAGACACGCCATAATGACATTCACCAGTTTTGGAGGGAATTTGAGCTATTCAAGTGTAAACCGAACAAAGTCCCATCTCACATAATCATAAGCCTTCTATAGATCGACATTTAAGGTGCAACACGGCAAGACACACTTCATTCCATAGTCGTTGACAATTTGTAAGGAAACTGGAATGTTATGCACTATAGAACGAATAGGAATGAAAGCCCCTTGATTGGCCCAATAAAATCAGCTAGCATCGGCTTGATTCTGTTAACGATAATCTTACTAACAACTTTCATTATCGAGTTGCAACAAGAAATGGGGCGTATGTCCTTGACGTAAGTCGGATTCTTCACTTTCGGGATCAATGAGACAAACGTTGCATTCAGCTATTTAAGGACACATCCACTTTCAAATACTTCGATCATCATCCTCATAAAGTCTCTTCCTAGAATACTTCAACATCTCTTAAAGAATTTGCTTTCGAACCCGTTCGATTCGGGAGACTTGTTGATCCCAATTTCCTATAGAGCGTTCTTTATCTCCTTCTTTGTAGGGAGCGCGTCCATTGATGTGCGCCTATTTTACCATATATTACCGCTACATTTATTCCATTTCTTATGCATATTTTATACTTTTGGGTTGGCAAAGTAGAGAATTTGTGGAGTTTATGCTTATTTGCAAGATATAGAGGTCTGCACAAGTTTTGGTTTAGTTTCGTAGGATTTAGAACATTTAAGAGCAATTGCATGACAAGCTGAGAAAGCACTCAATCTCGAGCCAAATCACTCGACCTCGATCAAAGAAATCGACATTGCACTATTACATTTTCGACATTTAGTGGCGGTAAAAACCACTGCCTAAAGCCCTATAACCGCTGCCTAAGGCCTTTAGCGGTGGTTTAACGACCGCACCATCTGCTCCCGTTTCCATAGACCTATGGCAGCGATTTCAGAA
Organism: Persicaria maculosa; assembly: GCA_963922045.1. Lineage (NCBI taxonomy): Eukaryota > Viridiplantae > Streptophyta > Magnoliopsida > Caryophyllales > Polygonaceae > Persicaria > Persicaria maculosa. The sequence continues at coordinate 46,953,882 of OY998264.1, read as the reverse complement.
ACCTATGGATGCAGCTCTTGCTAGACAGATAGACCGCTACCAAAGGTACCTTAAACCGCTGCCACAAAGTCTATGGGGACATTTTCGGGTGGAAACTATGGAAGCGGATATAAAACACTTAGGTAGCAGTTTATTAAAACTTATAGAGGCGATCATTGACACATAAGGCAGCGGTTGTTTGGCTATGGGAGCGGTTTTTTGATTCCGTGGTAGCAGTTCTGGTAGGTTGGGCAGCGGTTTTTGTAGTCTTTGGCAGCGATTGTGTAGGATGGGATAGTGATTTGGGAATCTGATGTACATATTTGTACCTCTTTTTATTGCATCTTTTGACTTCTTATTTCATTCAATTCCTAAAATAAAAGTTGAAAATAATGCAAATTTGTGTAGAATGAGCTAATGTGCAAGAAATAGAGTCTGCACAAGTTTTGATCTAATTATGTAGGAATTGGAGCGGAATCAGACTCAAAACGGAGAAGCCAAGTGAAGCTGCGAAGAGGTCAAAATCGACCTATATGGTCGATATCGACTATACATCGACACCACTTCTGAGTGTCGAGACAGACCATACACCAGCAGAAGAAAATCACTCGATATCGATCACTTGACATCGATATCGACCTAGTCCCAGAAATCGAGTAGAAGCTGAGCCTGTTGAGCAGAAATAGAGAGGTCGAAATTGACCTGTCTGGGTGATATCGACCACACTTCGACACGGGTTGGACACGCTTTTCGAGATACGGATTACCATTCTATCTTCAAGAGCCACATATTATCTATAGATTTAGATAGATTTCGACTTGGGGAATATATACTTTTTACCCTAAGGTTTATTAAGTTATTTAGATAAGTTACCAAATGTTCGTCTAGGGGAGGTGCGATTCAAATATTCAAATATATATCTCAACTATGCTAACTCCCTGTTCAACCAAATAATACAAGAATCCCTCCCGATGCAGTGGTAGGGTAATTCAGGATCGAATCCACGAGGAGGTATGTCAGCGCTTCCTTTGTTGCAATCACGATCAAGCTTTCGACCTCAGAAGACACTCGATATCGATGTGTCTGGTCGATATCGACCTCAGTTCTGGTCGATTTCCAACAAAGTTCCTGCCGAAGACAAAAGCAAACACAGTCGACATCGAGATAAACCTCGATATCGATGTTAGTGCTCGATATCGACCTTGCCAGTCGATTTCGATGTTTGTTACAGAAACTGTATAACGTAACCTATGTGTCGGAAAAGTAGTCCGAATAGCTTAGAATGGTAAAGGAACTGTGGACAGAAATCAAAACTTAAAACTTTTTATGAAATTCAATAAACTAAAGCTTCCAAGGTCGGGGATTCATGCCACAATGATAACAATGCAAGTATGATGTTAAAGCTATGAAATTTAATGTCTTTCCGTCAAATAACTTTCGTTACCAAAACTTAGGTGATTAGAGGCTCTCGCATAATTCCTAAGAGTTACTATCCAATTCATGAGTAATTCAAGTTCACAATATGATTGGCTTTCGCTTCAATAATTGAAATAATGAATCTCCCTAACTTTCGCAAAGGATCATGCATAGGATAGAAGACGGAATCGCATAAAAATCATACCTTTGATGCACTTACCCTACATTGCTATCGTCGCGCTCACCCCGACCCTAGAAGTGGGTTGACTACTCGCGTCTCATCATTGCACTCATCATCATCATTGAAAGAAAACTACTTTGAATTAAACTAAAGAGAAAGTTACAACCGAACCAAGCCAAATCTCCGCTCTCGCTTCACACCCAACTCACTCGGCTCTCCTCTCTCTCTCTCTACATTTTCATCCTGTTTTTTGCGAAATCACATAGAAACTCGTGCAGACCCATATATTTGACAATAGTGCATAAACTACACTAATCTTATGATTTCCCACTAATATGCATGCAAATAACGTCTAAATGGATATAAATGTGCATTGAAAATATGGCAATTTGCGCGCACATCAAACACCCCATACTTAAGCTTGCTTGTCCCCAAGCAATACCTTTAATGGTCATTCAGGGGAAGAAAGTAAACCCTCAACATCATAGATTCATTTTTCATATATCCCTACAATCAATTGCCATCCTCGATAAGTTACTAATGTCAACCAAATCCATGCCTGTGCATAAAAGCAATTTCATACTTCACAAAAAGAGGTTTATATACATAAAACAATTTCAGCGACATAGCACTGATAATCAAGAGGACTTTTTCAAGCTATAGAGAAGTAGATTGGTAAAAGGCTAAAGGTGGGCTAATATTTGGCCATGTGGTGTTAAATCTTTGGGAAATAAAACTTTCTTTCCAAAACATTCCACATTCCTTCTTCATAATGTTTCTCAACTTTCACTCATCGCTTAATGCTTTTTTTCAATTATAATGCTTTTACCTCTCTAACCTTAGCACTGCCTTCTCGCGAGTCGCAAACATGGGTATCATGAATGGCCCCAGATACTTAGTACTTTGAACTCCTCACCTTGTGTCCCATCTCGCTGAACTAACATCTCAACGAGCAGGGTCGACCTACCTTTCTCTCCTGAGGTGATCGGATTTTTTCTCGCTCATTAAATTTTCCATATTTCATAATTTTCTTCATTCCTGCCAACACTTCATAATAATGCACAAACTCCATATAATACTGCAATTAGACATCATGTAATTTAAATCTGTCAAACAATTAACCGATGTTAAGTTATTCAATTACATCGAAATTTTTTATTGTGATGTGTAAAACAATTTACATAATTGTCAAATATAAGGACAGATGTAAAATTATGTGTCATGGAAAAAGCAAGATATGCGCAATTAGGTAAAAATGGGCACGGAATGAAAAGTTAGAAAAAAATAGAAGCGGGCTTTGGAGACTTGGAGACAAGGTTATAACTTGAAAAAAAATTTTGAATATTCTTTTTTCAAAGCTAGTTCTCAACACTTAAATAAAATTTTGACCCACTTTTTTCAGCTTCTTAAAATTTGTCTCTATTTTCTTTGATTTCTCTGTCCCTCACATTCATCCTCATTCTCTCTTCTCTCCAGACCTGAGCCCCCAAATCCCCAACCCCATCTTCACCTTTGTCTAGATCCGACCTTCCTGTAGCTAGCTCCGACGACCCTCCTCCTTGGGTCAGTGTTTTCTTCTTCCTCCGGCCGTCATCTCTCTGAAGCCCATCCCGACGACCCAACCGGTACCGCTGCGAAAATGGATGGGAGTTGAAGAACCCTCAATCGCCGAGTCCATTAGGTATCCGGCCTCTTTCGCAACTCGTTATTCTTCCGACAACGGCTTCCTTCCTCCAAATCTGTCCTCCTTCTCTTGGCTTTGGTCTCATTCTCCCTTCGCCGCCTCCATGCCTCTGTCAATATTTTCAACCCTAACAGGTCGGCATTCTCTCTTGTGAAAACCCAATTTGTGCTTTTTTTTTATTTTGCTCAATTTGTTTACAGATCTATATTTGTAAGGTTCTTAGGGTTTTGTTTTCTTTGATTTCTGTCTCTGAATTTAGGGGTTCCGCCATGGATGTCGAGCACCATATCTTGGTGAAGCTCCAGTTAAATCGAGAACCTTTTTTATCCAACAAGGCTAGAACTAGAGGAAATGAAAAGCTCAAAAGGGTTGTGTTATGGTTAAACCCCGCTCTGATTTGGAAAATATAAATAAGCCTTGCTCACCCCTCTAGGGTTTTCTCTAACATCGAAGCGGTACTTTGCTTTGAAGGGCCAAACCTAAGAGATCCTTCAATCGACTGCCATCAACGCAGAGAAAGTGGGACACTTCGATGTCTGGAACTCGCACCCCGAGAGCTATGGACCGGGCTATCTCATTTGGTAATTTATCTCTTTCTTCATCATCTCTGTTCATTGCTGATTGTCTGTATGTTTAAAATTGAACATTGATGCTATTGATTTTGGAAAACTGATTATCTGATCGATTGGGAGTTGTGTGTGTGGTAACTCCTATAGTTTGATTTGCAAGTACGGGCTCATGAAGTTCTACTCTCCCTCTATTTCAGTGATCAACTAAAACTTCCCTTTCTATCATGCATTGTTGAAAAGTGTATTCATCGCTAAAAATTTCATTAGTGCAAGTAAAATATCAAATCTATTATTGATTTCCCTCATGATATGTCAGGGGGATTGGATGGATGTTTTGGGTTGTGGGGTGACAGAACAAGAGATACTGAAGAACAATGGTAGAGAGGATAATGTCGCCTGGGCATTTGGACTTGGATTGGAGCGGTTAGCAATGGTTCTATTTGGCATACCTGACATTCGACTTTTCTGGACAAGTGATGAGCGGTTTACCTCTCAGGTATTCATGCATCCATTCATTGCTGGAAGATGCATTCAAAATATTTTATTCTTTACTTTGGGGGTGTAACATTTCATGATTTGCCAATTTGCCCCTTTTCTGTTCTGTTGTAGTTCTTTGGAGGCCAGCTTGGTGTCAAGTTTAAGCCATTCTCGAAGGTATGATTCATTATGTGTCGACAGCTCAAGTGATGCAAGATGCCTCATAGCTCTTGAAATTTAAATTTTCTTTTCTTACCTACTTGCATAGGACACTTAAAACTTTCACGTGGTATTTATGTAGTATCCTCCCTGTTACAAAGACATGAGCTTTTTGATCAGTGACTCGTTCACTGAAAATAACTTGTGTGAAGTTGTCAAAGGGATAGCCGGGGACCTTGCAGAAGAGGTATGACATTATGTATATTTCCTTTTAAATCGGTATTTAACAGTGTTAAGTTCATTTTATTGGTTTGTTTCTACATGGACATGGGAAGGGTTTTGGGCTGCCCCTGTTTTTTTAGGAGCAATCTTAGTTCTCAAAAAGTGAATGTGTTTGGACAAATTAACGTGAAGTTCTTTCATGATTAGGAGTACAATACAATTTTAACAGGACATCACTAAATGCCCGTTTTCTGTAGCTGGAATTCGTAGGATGTTTAAATGGGATTGTTTGGTTTAAACTTTGGTATGGGTTTCTTCCCCCAATTCCTAGTGTTTCAGTGTTCAGTTTATTTTAGAAATTAACTCTAGTCTCCCACCTTTCGAACTAACCATCAATAATATTATGGAAAATAACCATAAGATAAGCAACTTCCAGTCCACAAGAGCATGCCATCTACATGATTCCTGCATATGTCATGACTCATACTCCCTTTCAAGGCAGCCTTTGAAACAGAACTTGCAATTAAAATCGCTGAAGGACATGCTACTTGATGTAGAGACTTAAATTGGGACACAAAAAGTAAATGTTTCTACAATAAGTAGAAGATGATATTCCATATTCCCGCGAAACAGCACTTGCAACTTCCATGATTCATGTGTATTCTTTTTAGGTCCGGTTGATTGACAACTTCGAGAACAAGAAGAAAGGGATGACGAGCCACTGCTATAGAATAACATACCAATCAATGGAGCGTTCTCTCACTGATGAGGAAGTAAATGATCTACAGGTACTTTCATGTCATTTCTTTCTAAACGCACTTTGGCTTAGGAAGTCTCTTCTCGTCATCATCACTGTACTTATTATCTCTGAATAACGCAAATGCAGTGGAAAGTACGAGAGCAGGTCCAGAGCAAGTTAAAAGTTGTTCTCAGATGAGATCTTCAATTCCTGGCAATGTCCAAGTTCCATACGCTCATCATCCCTTGTTTATTGTAAAACTCTTCTCTCCTTTTCGGATTGAGTTCCTTATGTTCTTACCAGATTTTTAGGTTTCACAGATATGCCTAAAAAGTCGTTAGTGAAGTTGCAGTAGTTTGTTACCGAGCATCTTGAATTGTCATTTTGAGGGATAAAAACAAAAATTTTCCATCTGGCTAAAACGTTAATGTGGTAATCGATAAATAATTTTTGGCTCAAATTTTAATGCAAAGATCAATAATAGAATAATCAAACCTTGAATCGATTTGAATTTCGGGATTGTCATGTTAGTGTGTTGGTTGAAATTTTAACTAGAAATTGTCAATTTGAAATCACATTATATTTAGTTAATATGTGCTGCAGGTAGTGCTTTTGCAATAAGTAACCAGAACATATAAAACTAACAATTCTCCCAATTTCTAGTGTTCAGATTATCCTCTCAGAATCAGTTAGGTTGTTTACCAACTTGTCTTGGAGAGTAAACTCCAAGGGTCTATTCCTCGGTTTCTCTTCCTGTGTGTTCAATATTTGTGCTCTTGATTCGTGTTTTTTGTTCTTCCTGTTTTTTAGCTCGATCCGTAGCTTAGATGCTTCAGCTTGTGCTATCGTAGTATCATTTGTAACATTCAATTTCTTTTATGCAGCCGTTACTTGCTTGGATTATACAGTAACATTTGCAGTTCTTGCACTTCTTCCAAACTTGTCTGCACACCTTGATTCTCAAGGTACTATTGTATGCCCGAGAGATGGCCTAATCTTAATACTCATTGCTGGTAATCCAGATCCTGTTGCTTCTCAGTCTCTAAGAAAGGTATCAAATCTCTTTGCTTCTCAGTCTGTAAGAAAGGCCTTGACGAAGCCTGATTATGGAAGTGATGCAAGTGCCTTGAAAACAACTGCCATAATGGTCTTGCTTTTTTTTTTCTTTTAATGTAATCAGCAAGAAAACTTTCACGATTTAGTTTAAAGTTCTAGTCTTTTCCAAGTGATCAGGTTTCAAGGGTGAGTTAAGCCTTTCCCAAAATCAATAATTGAAAAATAAAAGGGTATGAAGGTTAGTGGAGTGTTCATATTAGATGTATGCTTGCAGGTACATTTTATTTTTTTTCTCTCTTAAATTGATGTTTGGTGGCATGAGGTCAAAACCATTACTTGTGAGGATATGTGCTGCCTACTGATTTGTAGGATTTTTGATCTTATGTTGGTATGTGATTTGTAGGATTTTTTATTTCTTTTGTTGTTATTACTTTATTTGAGATATGCATTTGTCATTAGATGTTAACACAGATCAAGAGTAGCTCTAGTAACTGGAATTATCTACCATATTTTTCAGCTTATTAATGACATAATTTCACGAGATTACCTGCCCGTCATTGTTTCAAGCATTTGCCATTTTGCTTTTGGAATATGCTTTAATTACTGCTTGTATCTAATCTTTACACTTGCATGTTTGGGAAGCCTATCAAGGTTAATTGGGCATATGCTAGTAGTCATAGAGAGGATACTTCAAGTAAGGCAATATCACTCCTTTTTAGTCCAAAATTTATTTATTTACATTTTATTTATATGGCATGCATCATTTAGGTTCAGAATTTATTTATTTACATTTTATTTATATAGCATTAGACAATATCACTCCTTTTTAGTCCAAAATTTATTTATTTATTTATATTTTTATGTTGTTACTTTTGTGGCTTTGTAATGTGTCCCTTGACCTTGTAAAGAGTTTATATGCCAGATTTATTAATGGGGGATTATGAAATTGTGAACCAAGAGAGAAACATCCTTGCCCATGCAACATAGTAGGACACAAATCGTGAACCAAGAGTGATTTCTGAATATGCTTGGCTCTTGGAGTGATTTCTGAATATGCTTAGCTCTTGGAGTAGGGTGCTTAGACTACATAGTTTTAGTTTTCGGAAGTGTGCCCAAACTATCCTTTGCACCCGTCATTTAAAAGTATTCATCATTTGTAACGTGTATTTTTCAAGTAGCTATCATTTGTAAAGCATTTGTAAATGTCAATTTTGCGTTTATTTTAATGTATATGTTCTGTACGTACCCATCATTGGTGGAATCTTATAATATGAACAAAAGGTGTTGTGTATCGAATGAAAAAACATCGGATTATAGTTGGAAAATGTTGTGCCTGTATAGCTATGAACCATAACATAAAACGGATGTTAGTATCATTATAGACGTCGTCTAAATAATCTAAATCAATGTATAACATATATTTTCACATCACATTGTTAATATAAATTGATATATATTACTAATAATAACATCATTATATAAATCTAAAACAATATCCTTATCATATTAATACATCAGTTATGTACATATTTCATACGATAGATTATTTTAAAACAATAAAAAATCACTAATTATATATATAATTAATATATACAAAATCAATATAATAAAAAAAGATGTCTATTTTGTTTTAATACATTGATTATTTTTAAAATAGTGATGTGAATGTAAAATTTAGGCATGGTGTGGACATCTTCAAAATATTGTAAATGAGAAATAATGAGGCTTTAACAATAAGTGAACATGTCAAAAATAAATTTGAGGGGCTGATTTATATCTATATTCAAAATAAAATAGATGTTTTAACCAAGAAAAGACATCGGCCTAAAACCGATGTAGAAAAGTTGATCTTTTACTACATGCACAATAAGATCGGAAATTTTTTTGAAAGACATCTGTTGTGAACCGATGTCTAATTACATTTTTCTAGTAGTGATATAACAACTCCAAACATGACATCCATTCTCAAACTTGTCCCCGGATAGGGTATAAGGTATAAAAATGGGCAATATGATATATATATGTGGAGCAATAATGATCATGATATAGTAAGGCTCATATATGGCTTGTGACTTTTGCAAATATGCATAGGTAAGGCTAGGATATGAACTTTAGCACTTGGAAATATATAAAAGTCCTCCATCATCTTATCATGCACATGTCAAAAGCAACTTCAATTTTTTACCTCCTTCACTTTTTTTTCTTTTTGCACTTCATTGGGACTTCCCTTAACTAGGCAATTTCATGTTATATCTCTAATGAATCTAATTTTGCATCGTAGAGCTCTTTTTTATACTTCCATGACTCTTTCCTTTATTTTCAATTTTTGATGGGGGTCAATTTTCTCTTTTTTTTTTCAATTTTCTCTTTTTTCATTTGGACTTCCCTTAACTAGGCAATTTCATAAAAGATCTATCCTACTTGTTTGGATAGAGTTTATAGTTTAGATAGAAGATACTATCCTTGGATAGCAAGGATTAATAGCTTATAAATAAAACCCTAGGGGGCTGGCATTCAATCATCCAAGAAAACACATTCAATCATACAATAGAGTTAGAGTTAGGAAGAAGCTTTAGGGTTTGGCGTTTGCGAAAGCCGACGTTGAGTTGTAAAGTTTCGGAGTTATTAATGCAAATTTCCTTTCAATCAATGATGTTTCCTGTGATGAGGTGCGAGTAGTCTCCCAAAGCTTCTAGGGTCGGGGTGAGCCCGACGTTAGCCATGCGTGCCTGAGGTAAGTGTTAGATGTTGATATTGTTATGTCTATATCATCTCCTACAACTCTATGTTTAGTCCTAATCGAAAGAAAAGGGATTCATGCTAACAACTTGAGTTATAAACATAAAATTGGTAGAGACAATTAGGTTTATTGGCAAGAGTAATCCTAAGAGTTGGTGTACAGCGAAATCTTGTCCCTCGTGTGAAATAGCGCAATTGTCCATCTTATTTGCCTTATCGCATGCATTGGTTAACGTTGTGGTAAACCCTAACCCTAGGAGTTGCTTTTCATATCTTATTTGAATCATAAAAACACTGTCTTTATTCTGATCATCGCTCCTTATTCATCCTTGAGTCTTCGACCTTTCTTTGCCGATAAAGCTAACGACTTTGTAGGAACCAACATCGATATTGACCACATATCATCGATATCGACCACTATGCTTCGTCGACGGTCTTTTGTACCGACGTCGATCTCTTGAGTTCAACTGCTGAAGTTGATATCGACCCTCATCCTCAATATCGACCACACTTGTGTCGATTGGCAATCTTCTGAGCCAGTCGATTTCTGTTACTAACATCGATATCGACCTTCCTAGTCGATATCGACTGCTTGTTTTTGTCTCTCAGGTCTTCTGTTGTTGAAAGAATTGACAACCAAGGTTGAAATCGAGCACCAAGGTCGAGATCGAGGCTTCTGGTCAACCAAAGACGTGAGCTTTCCAACACTACTAGGATCCGGCTGACATGCCTCCTCGTGGATCGATCCTGACTACCCTTCCACTACAATGGGAGGAAGTCTTGTAATTATTTTCATAGGCTAGGATTCGGATTCGCATTTATATGTCTTTATATTTGTATTTAAAAACTCGATTTCCTCCTATCAACAAATTGGCGCCGTTGCCGGGGAGGCAATCAATCGTGCCCTAGTAGTCTATCTCACGTTTTTATATAGTTTGGCTATGCAGGTGTATGCGACGCGCTGATCGCCCACCTGAATTCAAAGGAGTAGACGACCCTGAACGTTGTCTCCATCTAAGGGCCCAAGCTCAGAGAATCATGGCAGATAACGAGACCCAGGCTGAGCTAATTGAGCAACTAAGGAAGCAAGTCGAGGACTTAACAACTAGAGAGGCGGCACTTAAAGAGCGTGCATATAGGAAGAAGGAAGGCCGAAGGCAAATAGAAGCCCAGGCCAAATCAACGCCCTCCCTCAGAATGCCAAGCAATACATGCACCATGTGCTCTCAGTTCCTGGATCAACTATTCTTATCCCCCATTCTACTTTTGAGATTAAACCTAACTTCTTAACTGAAATTAGGCGACGTCAATTTGAGGGGAAACCTAACGATTGCCCTCTAGATCATATATCTCTATTCCTCAATTTGTGTGATACTATTGCAGATGGACAAAGCCTTGAATATGTTAAACTAAAGGCTTTTCATTTGTCTCTCGCAGGGAAAGCTCTAGCATGGTTAGAGAGCCTAGCCCCCATATCGCTCCGCACGATGGATGAGGTCAAGGATGCCTTCCTCAACAAATTCTTCCCACCATCAAAGGCCGCAATGATGTGCCAGAAGATCACGACTTTTAAACAAAAGCCAGGCGAGTCATTGGCGCAAGCATGGGAGCGCTTTAAGGAGCTACTGTGGTCCTGCCCTACGCTTGGGCTACCACCCTACGTCATCGAGGAGATCATCTACAACCCCCTGGACGTAGAAACTAAGGAGAGGATCAACACCTATACCTCCTATTCGTATCTCGAGCTCCTACCACAACAAGCTTGAGATACTATAGAGAGGTTGGTAGAATTTGACAACACCTATGGGACTCTTGTGGCCTCCGAATCAAGGCTTGCCCCATCTATGCCACTCTATGAGGCCTCCAAGGAGATTGATCCCGATGTCAGAGATCAATTCATGCACGATCAACTCAAGAGGTTCAGAAACAAGTCAAATTCCACTCCGCCAACCAACCCTGCGCTGAATGTGGCTCTGTCAGGCATATCACCACTGAATGCCCCCATACGGAGCAAGTACAACTAGCGGAGACACACCAGGAGGCGCGCTACATGAGGAATCCAAATCGCCAGGGGTACCAAAACTAGGGAAATCAACCACCCCAATACAACCCAAGGGATCCTCCTTCTTATAGAGCTCCAGGCCATCCGGAGAGAGAACTACGAAGGGATGATGTCCAACTCATTCTTGAGGAATTAAAGAGGAACCAGGCTGCAAATTAACAATCTAGCAGCGCTATCCAGAACCAAGTTCAGGGCCTCAATGCCCGAATGGGGGAGATGGATGCTTGGAAGAAGACGATTGAGACCCAAATGGGTCAACTGGCGGCCCAAATCCCAAAGCCACCCGACAAACTCCCTGGACAACCACAAGAAAATCCAAGGGGGCAAGCCGGGCACATTGCCACTATCAATCTAAGGAGTGGACGCACATTGCCCTAGCCAAGGAGCAAAGGAGAAGTTGCTAGAGACGCAGTCGATGTCGACCCCCAGGTCGATGATGTACATATTTATACCTCTTTTTATTGCATCTTTTGACTTCATATTTCATTCGATTTCCAAATAAAATGATCAAAAGAATATAAACTTGTGTAAGAATGGGAAAACGTGCAAGTAATAGAGTCTGCACAAATTTTGAGCTAACCATGCAGGAATTCGGGCGAAATCGGAGTCAAAACAGAGAAACCAAGGAGAGCAGAAGAGAGGACGATATCGACCTTACAACATCGACATCGACTACAGTACATCGACACAGAATTGAGTGTCGAGACAGACCATCACACAGCAGAGAAAAGCACTCGATATCGGCCTTGCATCATCGATATCGACCTGAACCAAAGAATCGAGTGAAGCTTAGATCGATGAGCAGAAACAGAGACATCAAAATCGACCTTCCTGGTCGATATCGACCTTATTTCGACACGGGTTGGACATGCTTTTCGACACACGGATTGGCTATTCTATCTTCAAGGAGCACGTATTATCTTATAACAATAGATATATGGCAGCTGAGATTTATCTACTTTTTACCTTTAAGTTTTATCAAGTTGTTAGAATTTTATCAAAATAAAAGACCTATCCTAATTGTTTGGATAAAATCTATAGTTTAGATAGAAGATACTATCTTTGGATAGCAAGGATTAGTAGCCTATAAATAAAGCCCTAGGGGGCTGGCATTCAGGGATCCACAGACACACAATCAATAGCAATAGAGTTAGAGAGAAGTTTTAAGGTTTGGCGTTTGCGAAAGCCGACGTTGAGTTGTAAAGCTTCAGAGTTTATAGTTTAATGCAAGCTTATTTCTTTCAATCAAAGATGAGTTCCATGATGAGGTGCGAGTAGTCTTAGAAAGCTTCTAGGGTCGGGGTGAGCCCGACGTTAGCTATGCGTGCCTGAGGTAAGTGTTAGATGTTGATATTATTGTGTCTATATCATCTCCTACGATTCTATGTTTAGTCCTAAACATAGAGACAATTAGGTTTATTTGCAAGGGTAATGCTAAGAGTTGGTGTACAACGAAAGCTTGTCCCTCGGGTGAAATAGCGCAATTGTCCATCTTATTTACCTTATCGCATGCATTGGTTAACGTTGTGGTAAACCCTAATCCTAGGAGTTGCTTTTTATATAATTTAATTCATCAAAACCACTGTCTTTATTTCTGTTCATCGCATCCTCATTCATCCTTAAGTCTTCAGCCTTTCTTTGTCGCCAAAAGCTAACACCTTGCAGGAGAAGACATCAATATCGACCACAGACGTCGATATCGACCACTGAGTTTCGTCGACAATTTTCTGAGTCGACGACGATCATCCCTGCTGAGTTACTGAGATCGATATCGACCCCTCAACGTCGATATCGACCACCTGTGTCGACTGGCAGTCTTCTGAGCCAGTCGATTTCGTCTGCTAATATCGTTATCAACCTGCCCTAGTCGATATCGACTGCCTTTTTTATCTCTACATGTCTTCTGTTGCAGAAAGGATCGACAGCCGAGGTCGACAACGAGCACCAAGGTCAAGATCCAGGCTTCTGGTCGACAAAAGACGTGAGATTTCCAACGCTATTAGGATCCTGATGACACGCCTCCTCATGGATCGATCCTGACTACCCTTCCACTACAACGGGAGGAAGTATTGTAATTATTTGCATAGGCTAGGATTCGGATTCACATTTATATATCTTTATATTTGTACTTAAGAACTCGATTTCCTCCTATTAACAGTCGATATCGAGGGCCCTGTCGACATCGATCCTACAGTCGAGGGCCCTCTCTACCGATGGCCCTCTCTACCGATGTCGAGGGCCCTCTCTACCTATGTCGACCCCTTTGAAAATCGACCACAGCTTCATACTTCCCTGAGGTCGACCAAACCAGTCGATATCGACCCCCTCTGATGTCGATATCGACCTGTCCAGAAAGCAACAATCGACCTCATCACCTCCAAAGCCATCTATGCATGTTTATGTCCATTTTATCATCATTTGCATTGTAAATTAATGGGAAAACATAAGATTAGTGTAGTTTATGCATATTGTCAAATATAGAGGTCTGCACGAGTTTTTATGAGATTTTGCAAAAATCAAGACAAAAATGGACAGATTTTGATAAGGGAAGAAGAGCGGAAAAATAACTCGAAGTCTTCGGAAGAGGTCGAAATCAATGATCGACATCGAGTGAAACAGAGCACCAGGAATCGAGGAGAGGAGAAACAGAGCATGTCAACACAGAAGAGGTCGATATCGATATCCCAAGGTCGATATTGAGTGCCTTGAATTAAGCATATAGATAGAAGTCGAGTGCCAATCCGAGGAAGAGAAGGAGTGCTCGAGATAAGATAAAGAGAGGTCGATATCGAGGTCCCAAGGTCGATATCGATGTTGGCTGCAGAAAGATTCGACTCAGTTTTTGATAGAATTCTATCCTGAGCGTTCGAGATAATCCTAAAGTCAAGATATTCTATCTTGTACACGAGACTTCATCTTTTATGAGTTTTACCATGGAATTTTTGGTTTTTACCTTTATTAAGTTTTATCTTAGAGAATAAAGATAGGTTTTCGAATCCTTGGCTAGCAAGATTTCGATATCCACCACTGAGTTTCATCGACAGTTTTCTGAGTCGACGACGATCATCCCGTCTGAGTTACTGAGATCGATATCGACCCCTCAACGTTGGTATCGACCACCTGTGTCGACTGGTAGTTTTCTGAGCAGTCCGATTTCGTCCGCTAACATCGATATCGACCTGCCCTAGTCGATATCGACTGCCGTTTTTGTCTCTGCAGGTCTTTTGTTGCAGAAAAGATTGACAGCCGAGGTCGACATCGAGCACCAAGGTCGAGATCAAGGCTTTTGGTCGACAAAAGACGTGAGATTTCCAACGCTACTTGGATCCCGCTGATACGCCTCCTCGTGGTCTTGTAATTAATTGCATAGGCTAGGATTCGGATTCACATTTACATATCTTTATATTTGTACTTAAGAACTCGATTTCCTCCTATTAACAAATTGGCGCCTTTGCCGAGGAGGCAATCAATCGCCCTAGTAGTCTATCTCACGTTTCTATCTAGTTTGGCTTTGCAGGTGTATGCGACGAGTTGATCGCCCACCTGAATTCGAAGGAGTAGACGACCCTGAACGCTATTTCCACATAAAAGCCCAAGCTCAGAGAATCATGGGAGACAACGCGAACCAGGCTGAACTGTTTGAGCAACTAAGGAAGTAGGTTGAGGACTTAACAACTGGAGAGGCGACACTTAAGGATCATGCAGATAGGGAGGAGGAAGGCCGGAGGTAAATAGAAGCCCATATCAATGCCCTCCCTCGGAATGCCAAGCAATATATGCACCCCGTGCTCACAGTGACTGAATCGGCGATTCTTATCCCTGCCTCTAATTTTGAAATTAAACCTAACTTCCTTACTGAAATAAGAAGGCATAAATATGATGGAAAACCTAATGAATGCCCTATGGCACATCTATCAACCTTCTTAGACCTTTGTGATACTATTGTTGATGGACAGAGTCTTGAATATGTCCAACTAAAAGCTTTTCGTTGGTCCCTTACAGGAAAAGCATTCCAGTGGTTGGAGAGCTTAGCCCCAAGATTACTCCGCACCTGGAATGAAGTCAAGGACATGTTCCTCAACAAGTTCTTCCCTCCTTCTAAGATGGCGTTGATCCGACAGAAAATCACGGCTTTCAAACAAAAGCCTGGTGAGGCTCTGGCGACTGTTTGGGAAAAGTTTAAGGACCTACTACGATCATGCCCGATGCATGGCCAAACACATTATGTGATTCAGGAAATTATCTACAATGCTCTTGATGCTGCAACCAAGGAGAGGATCAACACCTACACCTCCTATGGCTACCTTGAACTCGCTCCACAAGAGGCTTGGGAGACCATAGAGAGGTTGGTGGAGTTCGATAACACATATGGGACTCCTGAGGCTTCCGACACATCATCATCATCGAGGCCTGCCCCATTCATGCCATTATATGAACCCTCTAATGTAATCGATCCGGACGTGAAGGAGCAATTCCATAGAGATCAACTTCCAAAGCTCCAAAAGCAAGTGAGGTTCCTTTCAGCGAATAAAGATTGCATTGAATGCAGATCGCAGCGGCACACCACCATCGAGGGCCCCTATGCTGAACAAGTACAACTAGCAGAGACTCACCAGGAGGCGCGCTACATGAGGGGTCCCAATCACCAATATTGGGGAAACCAAAGGTTCCATCAACCACAAAGGAACCCGATTAACCCTAGGGACCCCCCGCCTTATAGAGCTCCTGGGCACCCGGAGAGGGACCAACGGAAGGATGATCTACAACTTGTGCTAGATGAAATCAGGCGGAATCAGGCTAAGAATGATCAATCCAACAATGCAATCCATTCTCAACTCAATCACCTTACCACAAGGATTGGGGAGATGGATATTTGGAAAAAGAATGTAGAGACCCAACTGGGTCAATTGGCGGCACAAATCCCTAGACCGTCTGAAACATCCCCTGGGCAACCAACTACAAATCATAAGGGGCAATCCAGGATGGGGCACATCGCAGCCATGCAACTAAGGAGTGGCAATAAGGTAAAAAAGCCACGAACGGAAGCGGAGGAGAAAGCAGCAGATCCAGTCGATGTCGAGCCAAAGGTCGATATCGACCACCAGGTCGACCAATTGGTCGACATTGATGCCACTGCAGAGCCACTAGAGCCACAACAGAGGTCGACATCAACCATCCCGGTCGATATCAACCAGATCCCAGTCGACATCGATGTCCAACAGGCCCCTTCGACCACCGTTTTGGCCCCTCCGCCAAAAGAGACGTTGCCTTTCCCATCCAAAGCATTGGAGGATCCCACCAAAGGTAAGTTTAGGCACTTTGTAAAGATTCTTCAAGGTCTTAACGTTACCATTCCTCTTACAGAAGCCCTAAGCGAGATGCCCAACTATGTGCGATTCCTCAAAGACATCCTTAGCAAGAAGAGATCCATGGCAGAGATCGCAAAGGAGTGCTCAAAGATGGACTTCCCTGAGAAGAGGAGTGATCCACGGAAGTTTGCAATCACCATGGGGCTTGGCCAACATCGCTACAAGGCCCTATGTGACCTAGGGGTAAGCGTAAGTCTTATGCCTCTTTCTATTTGGGAAAAGGTAAACATCGGAGCACTTGAACCTGTGGATATGAAACTCTATACGGCCAACAACTCATTCGTCAGGCCCACAGGTATAGTTGATGACGTTCGAATAAAGGTAGGTAAGTTCTTTGTGCCTACTGATTTCATTGTATTGGAGATGCCTGAAGATCCTGTAGTACCTATTATCATTGGTAGGCCTTTCTTAGCTACTGCTGATGCCAATATTAATGTACGTCGAGGATTACTAACCTTTTCTATAGGGAACGAAGTGATAGAGTTCTCTTTCAATCCTAACATGAGCGAAACAAAACATCTGGAGCAAGTAGTCCTCTCGCCGGCTAAGGAGAAGCTTCTAAGGTTTTTGTTGGTGAGGACTGAAACAACAAGAAGGGTCGACATCGACTAAAAACAACAAAATCGACCCCCCTTGGTCGAAATCGAGTAAGCCATATTGTTGCCAGGAGCTTAAGTATGGGGTCCCTGACGTCGGTATCGACCTCAACATGTCGACATCGATAAAAGCTCTAAAAATCGACCCACCTTGGTCGAAATCGACCACCTCTCAGCCCGGAGATTTCTGTTTCGGGCCCAAACAGGTAAGCCAAGGTATGTCTCCCAACCCTCCTCTGTCCCTTATTAATAAATCAATTAAGCCAATTATTGATAATTCAACTAATGAGAGGGTTAAAGCTCCATGGTTTGCCTATATTGCAAAAGTTAGGTCAAGAAAGAGAAGGAAAGCTCCCAATAAAGAAGAACCTAACGATGAAGAAGCCTTGGTCGCCGAACTTAGATACTACCAAAAGGACCTAGATGATCCAGGAGAATGCTCGAGCTTGAAGGGTCCCTACATTAAAGGCTGATGACGAATTGACGGAGAAGTCGGCCTAGCGACTCAAAACTCTAGAGCATGTACATAAAACCTTTAAATTTTTCATAGATGGTTTTTAGGATTTGACTTTTGGCTTTTTAAACTTTTAAAACTAAGATAATTCATGGCTTTATCTATAAATCTAACCAAGATTTCAGGCTGTTAAGCAAAAGGAATGACAAAGAAGAAAAGAAGCTACTACAGAGGCAGTCGAAATCGACCAGGCCAGTCGAAATCGACCCTCCCAGGGTCAAGCCATCTCCTAGAGTCGACATCGAGGACTCAAGAGTGAAAAGCAGAGGTCGATATCGACCATAATCATCGATATCGACCATCACCTGGCAGCCCTCGACTTCACCTTCTTCCTCGACTTCGACAAATGCAGTCGACATCGACCACTGACATAGATATCAACTTCTGGCATCGACCTAACCTGAAAATTGACCTGAATCCACAGGTTGCGCTTTGAGTTTCTCTCTACCCTTGTTTTTCTTTTAATACAGTGGGGACACTGTATATTTTAAGTATGGGATGGGGGAAAGACATGTTTTATGATTATAACTTGGTTTTCTCCTTCGCATTGCATTCATTTTTTTTCTTAGTTTTACTTTTCATAAAAAATGTCAAAAAATCCAAAAAAATAGAAAAATGTCAAAAAATACCAAAAAAAAAATGCATGTTTACTTCTTTTTTAAGTTTATTGTTAAACCCTACTTAGATGTCCTATGATGAAAACTCAATAGCTGACTTGATCATGTAAACCCTATGGCATATTTGGATGGTTTAGCCTAAGTCCTTAAAATTTTTATGTAGATTGTGAACTTGTGATTAAATTGAGCACTTATGATCCTCCAACAAATATTGTCCTTGTGAGAATTTTGGCCTATAGGGAGAACATCACAAATCCCTTCGCTTTCTTGAGTGAATTTACTCTTCCTATGCATCTCTAAATGTTGTGATAGTTATTCAAAGCCAATACATAAATATGTCTATGTTTACGAGAATTAAATGATGGATGCATCTTTTAAGCCATTTTTATCATCTCTTTACCTACCCTGCATTATCTCTGCTTGGAGCCGGAAAATTAGCCTGAGCCTGAAATTGCAAACTCCACAAAATTATCCCTAGCCAGATTGAGCCTGACCCCCATTTGGGAATTAAGACTTAGATTAGCTGGACTAATGCCTTGTGGAAAGAAAAGTGCATATTGTCCAGTTTTGAGCAAGGAAATTATGGGTTGGTGCATATTTACATCTTGTCATATTTTGTAAAAGGATTTTTGGCTCACCATATAAATGCACATATTTTTTTAGTGTTTATTTATTATTTTCGTCAAAAAAAAGTATACAAAGCCAATACATAAATATGTCTATGTTTACGAGAATTAAATGATGAAGGCATCTTTTAAGCAATTTTATCCTCTCTTTACCTACCCTCTATTATCTCTTCTTGGAGCCGGAAAATTAGCTTGAGCCTGAAATTGCAAACTCCACAAAATTATCCGTAGCTAGATTGAGCCTGACCCCCATTTGGGAATTAAGACTTAGATTGGTTGGACTAATGCCTTGTGGAAAGAAAAGTGCATATTGTCCAGTTTTGAGCAAGGAAATTATGGGTTGGTGCATATTTACATCTTCTCATATTTTGTAAAAGGATTTTTGGCTCACCATATAAATGCACATATTTTTTAGTGTTTATTTATTATTTTCGTCAAAAAAAGGAGATATATGTATACATCGTGCATGAGCCAAACTCCTTAAGTCCTTTATTTGTTTCATACAAGTGTAATATTTTTGAGAGGCATATTAGAGTTTGAAAGAAGGGTTGATAGTATGGTTTACATCTTTTAGTGCATCTTTAGCACATATTATGAAAGGATGAGTTTGGAAAGAGCATTATGGGAGATTGAGCTTGGAAAGTGCAACATTGAAGAGTTATGGTTTGGATATTGTAAGTGTTGAGACTTAGGAGTCTTGATTCCCGAATTATATAAGCACCACATAACCAAATAATTCCATACCTTTTATTTCATACCAAGCCCTATTACAACCCCGCCGAATGGAGTCTTCTTTGAAGTCTTCCATTGAGCGAAAGTCCTCCTGATGGTTCTTATTGCATTTTCATAATAGGTTGTGAAGTGGATTTTTATAAATTGCAATGTTTATGAGATTTTGTATTGAATTTAGTTGAGAGTTGATGTTCATAGCGTAAACACATGAGAGTTGAGTGCAAACACATTATCCCTGTGAGGTTGGGTAAAAATTGCATATGCCTACGGATCGCCTAAATATGTGTTATGACGTTAAATTCACTTGCTTTGCTCTGCTACCGCTTATGATGTTGCTTTTGACAAGGGCGAAGACTTGAAGGGTGTGTTGTAGGTATTGGTTATTGCTTGGCTATTGCTTGAGGACAAGCAAGTCTAAGTATGGGGTGTTTTGATATACATATTTGTACCTCTTTTTATTGCATCTTTTGACTTCATATTTCATTTGATTTCCAAAGAAAAGGGTCAAAAGAATATAAACTTGTGTAAGAATGGGCTAACGTGCAAGAAACTCGAGCGAAATCGGAGTCAAAACGGAGAAACCAAGGAGAGCAGAAATTCATATTTGTACCTCTTTTTATTGCATCTTTTGACTTCATATTTCATTTGAGCTAACCATGCAGAAATTCGAGCGAAATCGGAGTCAAAACGGAGAAACCAAGGAGAGCAGAAGAGAGGTCGATATCGACCTTACAACATCGACATCGACTACAGTACATCGACACAAAACTGAGTGTCAAGACAGACCATCACATAACAGAGAAAAGTACTCGATATCAACCTTACATCATCGATATCGACTTGAACCCAGGAATCGAGTGAAGCTGAGCTCATCGAGCAAAAACAGAGACATCGAAATCGACCTTCCTGGTCGATATCGATCTTATTTCGACATGGGTTGGACACGCTTTTCGAGACACGGATTGGCTATTCTATCTTCAAGGAGCACGGATTATCTTATAACTATAGATATATGGCAGCTGAGATTTATCTACTTTTTACCTTTAAGTTTTATCAAGTTGTTAGAATTTTATCAAAATAAAAGACCTATCCTAATTGTTTTGATAGAATCTATAGTTTATATAGAAGATACTATCCTTGGATAGCAAGGATTAGTAGCCTATAAATAAAGCCCTAGGGGGCTGGCATTCAGGGATCCACAGACACATAATCAATAGCAATAGAGTTAGAGAGAAGTTTTAAGGTTTGGCGTTTGCGAAAGCCGATTTTGAGTTGTAAAGCTTCGGAGTTTATAGTTTAATGCAATCTTATTTCTTTCAATCAAAGATGAGTTCCATGATGAGGTGCGAGTAGTCTTACAAAGCTTCTAGGGTCGGGGTGAGCCCGACGTTAGCTATGAGTGTCTGAGGTAAGTGTTAGATGTTGATATCGTTGTGTCTATATCATCTATTACGATTCTATGTTTAGTCCTAATTGAAAGAAAAGGGATTCATGCTAACAACTTGAGTTATAAACATAAAATTGGTAGAGACAATTAGGTTTATTTGCAGGGGTAATCCTAAGAGTTGGTGTACAACGAAAGCTTGTCCCTCAGGTGAAATAGCGCAATTGTCCGTCTTATTTACCTTATCGCATGCATTGGTTAACGTTGTGGTAAACCCTAATTCTAGGAGTTGCTTTTTATATAAGTTAATTCATCAAAACCACTGTCTTTATTTCTGTTCATCGCATCCTCATTCATCCTTAAGTCTTCGGCCTTTCTTTCCCGACAAAAAGCTAACACCTTGCAAGAGAAGACATCGATATCGACCACAGACGTCGATATCGACCACTGAGTTTCGTCGATAGTTTTATGAGTCGACGACGATCATCCCTGCTGAGTTACTGAGATCGATATCGATCGCTCAACGTCGATATCGACCACTTGTGTCGACTGGCAATCTTCTGAGCCAGTCGATTTTGTCTGCTAACATCGATATGGACCTGCCCTAGTCGATATCGATTGCCTTTTTTGTCTCTACAGGTCTTCTGTTGCAGAAAGGATCGACAGCTGAGGTCGACATCGAGCACCAAGGTCAAGATCCAGACTTCTAGTCGACAAAAGACGTGAGATTTCCAACGCTATTAGGATCCCGCTGACATGCCTCCTCATGGATCGATCTTGACTACCCTTCCACTTCAACGGGAAGAAGTCTTGTAATTATTTGCATAGGCTAGGATTCGGATTCACATTTATATATCTTTATATTTGTACTTAAGAACTCGATTTCCTCCTATTAACAGTCGATATCGAGGGCCCTGTCGACTTCGATCCTACAGTCGAGGTCGAGCCCACTGCGAAGCATAGAACGGAGCCAGAGAGGCACTCGATATCGAGTGACCAGGTCGATATCGACCTCTCTACCGATGTCGACCCCTTTGGAAATCGACCACAACTTCATACTTCCCTGAGGTCGACCAAACCAGTCGATATCGACCCCCTCTGATGTCGATATTGACCTGTCCAGAAAGCAACAATCGACCTCATCACCTCCAAAGCCATCTAAAACTCTACCCTTTTCTTCCAAGGCGCTGCGGGATGATGTGCGCGCAAATTGCCATATTTTCTATGCATATTTATGTCCATTTTATCATCATTTGCATTGCAAATTAATGGGAAAACATAAGATTAGTGTAGTTTATGCATATTGTCAAATATAGAGGTCTGCACGAGTTTTTATGAGATTTTGCAAAAATCAAGACAAAAATGGACAGATTCTGATAAGGGAAGAAGAGCGGAAAAATAACTCGAAGTCTTCTGAAGAGGTCGAAATCAATGATCGACATCGAGTGAAACAGAGCACCAGGAATTGAGGAGAGGAGAAACAAAGCATGTCAAAACAGAAGAGGTCAATATCGATATCCCAAGGTCGATATTGAGTGCCCTGAATTAAGCATATAGATAGAAGTCGAGTGCCAATCCGAGGAAGAGAAGGAGAGCTCGAGATAAGATAAAGAGAGGTCGATATCGAGGTCCCAAGGTCGATATCGATGTTGGCTGCAGAAAGATGCGACTCAGTTTTTGATAGAATTCTATCCTGAGCGTTCGAGATAATCCTAAAGTCGAGATCTTCTATCTTCTACACCAGACTTCATCTTTTATGAGTTTTACCATGGAATTTTGGGTTTTTACCTTTATTAAGTTTTATCTTAGAGAATAAAGATAGGTTTTCGAATCCTTGGCTAGCAAGATTTGAGATCTATAATTAGAGGCCATTAGGGCTGAGTTATTCATTCAAGTAACAATCCAAGAACGACAAGAGTTATTAGTTTTATCGCAGAGAATTTGTAGAGTGAGAGAGAGAGAGGCCGATTGAGGTTGGAAGGAAGCGAGAGCGGAGATTTGGCTTTGTTCGGTTGTACTTTCTTTCTTTTGCAATACAAAGTAGTTTCTTTTACATTATTATGATGAGTTCAACGATGAAGCGTGAGTAGTCAACCCACTTCTAGGGTCGGGGTGAGCCTGACGATAGCAATGTAGGGTAAGTGCATCAAAGGTATGATTTTTATGCGATTCCGTCTTCTATCCTATGCATGATCCTTTGCGAAAGTTTAAGAGATTCATTATTTGCATTATTGAAGTGAAAACCAATCATATTGTGAACTTGGATTACTCATGAATTGGATAGTAAATCTTAGGTTTTATGCTAGAGCCTCTAATCACCTAAAAGTTGATAACGAAAGTTATTTGACGGAAAGACATTAAATTTCATAACTTTAGCATCATACTTGCATTAATATCGTTGTGGCATGAATCCCCGACCTTGGAAGCTTTTAGTTTATTGAAATCTTATAAAAAGTTTGAGTTTTTATTTCTGTCTATCTTTCCATAACCATTCTAAGCTCATCGGACTTCTTTTCCGACAAATAGGTTACGAATACAGTTTCTGTTACAGACATCGAAATCGACTGGAAAGGTCGATATCGAGCACTAACATCGATATCGAGGTTCATCTCGACGTCGACTACTTTGCTTTTGTCTTCTGCAGGAAACTCACTGGAAATCGACCAGAACTGAGGTCGATATCGACCAGACACCTCGATATCGAGTGTCTCCTGGAGTCGAAAGGTTGATCGTGATTGCAACTAAGGAAGCGCTGACATACCTCCTCGTGGATTCGATCCTGAATTACCCTACCACTGCATCGGGAGGAATTCTTGTATTTTATTTGCTTGAACAGGGAGTTGGCTAAGTTGTGATATTTATTTGATATTTTTTTAAGCAAATCTACCTCCCTTAAACGAACAAATTGGCGCCATTGCCGAGGAGGCAATCAATCGACACCTAAGTTTTCTCACGATCTTCTATAGTGCTTATTTTGCAGGTTTATGCGACGCTCTGATCGCGGACCTATCCTAGAAAGCATAGACGAGCGTGAACGTTTCTTCAATCTTCACAACAAAGCTATTCAAATCATGGCGGATAACGAGACACATGTTGAGACCATTGAGCGGTTGAGGAAAGAAATTGAGGATCATAATGCTACAATCGCTTTTGAGAGGCCCGCTGCTGCCGAGCGAGCCCGTGCTGATAGAGAGGAGGATGCGTGCAGACAAGCCCAAGAGCGGCTAAATCAGAATCCACAGACGGCGATGCAATACATGCAACCACCGTTACATGTTCCTGAATCCGCTATTCTAATTCCTCCTTCGAATTATGAAACTAAAATTAACTTCCTATATGAAATTAAAAGAAATACTTTTGAAGGAAGACCTAATAAATTCCCTTTGCAACATATCTCTACTTTCATGGACTCATGTGAAACTATTGATGATGGTGTGAATTTAGAGTATGTTAGACTAAAGTCTTTTCGATGGTCTTTGGCAGGGAAGGCATTGCAATGGCTAGAGAGTTTTGCTCCATGCTCGCTGCGGACATGGGCGGAGGTGAAGGATACGTTCCTAAACAAGTTCTTTCCACCATCTAAAACGGCGATGCTGCGACAAAGGATCACGACTTCCAAACAAAAGCTTGGTGAAATGTTGGCACAGGTGTGGGAGCGCTTTAAGGACTTCCTGAGATAATGCTCGGCGCATGGGCAACTTCCATGTGTCATCCAAGAGATCTTCTACCACTCCCTTGATGCGCCGAATAAGGAGAGAATCAACTCTTACACCTCCTATCGGTATATTGAGCTTACACCAACGGAGGCCTGAGAGACGATTGAGAGGCTCGTCAATTCTGACAACGCGTATGGGATTGCTGCGGCCTATGATTCAAGGCCTGCCCCATCTATGCCACTTTATGAGCCTCCAAAGGTGATTGATCCTGATGTGCGGCAACAATTCCACAATGATCAAACACGCCGCCTTCAAAAGCAAGTAAGGTTCCTGAGCAACAATCAACCTTGTCAGGAAAGTGGCTTAACAAGGCATAACACTAGTGCCTGTCCACATCTTGAGCAAGTATCTATGGCGGAACAACATGAGGAAGCAAAATGGACGAGAGGCCCCTATGGAGGGGGCAATCAGCAGTATTGGGGAGATCAACGATTCTATCAACAAAGGGATCCCCCACCATATAGAGCACCAGGGCACCCTGAGCGGGAAACAAGGAAGGATGACCTGCAGATCATTCTTGATGAGATGTGGAAGAACCACGCTACGTTCAAACAAGCCAATAACTCCGTTCATACTCAGCTGCAGGTGACGTGTGTGAGGGGAGATCGATGCCTATGCTCACTCTAATCAAATAAATTTATGCTCGAATCCCTCTATAGTAAAGTGGAAATCAAGGTCGATCCAAGGGAGTATGTCAGCGGTTCTATCCTAGTTGTTTTAATGGTTGAAAATAGGGGAAATAAAGACACAAGTAGCGGCTGTAAAATAGGGCAAAACACACTTAATTCATTTCAAGTAACAAGTAACTAACATGAATGCAATATATGAGAAAGAACTTCCAAGATTAGGGCTTACCACAACAACAAACACATGTATAAATCAATGAATCATATGAGAAATCACGCTTTTATCTCAATCAAACAAATCAATTCACTTTCGCATAAGAGACTTATTTGACTATACCTTTTCTTAATTAGGTCTTTTTAACTTTCATAAAAAATCCCTAATTAATATCAATGTTAACAATCTCCTTTGGTAAATTCAATTGTAACAATGAATGCCCTAGATTTTCATCAAGGGTTAAGTACATAGGTAGAAGTAGATAAAAACATCACATAAGTATAGATTCATTCATTCACACATATGCTTATTGTTGGGTTCACCCTAACCCTAGAAGAGAGGAGAACTACTCACTCATTGCAAAGAAAAACACAAAAACAATGGAGGAATCATAATCTCAAATTGCATAATACCAAACCTTAAAGTCACGTTCAATATTCTTCAACCCTAAAGCTCAAAAAATGTGCCTTCCTTCTGCTGTAAACTCAGCTGTCTAACGTGTCTTTCATTAGCCTCTAATTGGCTTTATTTTAAAGATAAAAATTAAGACTTAATCCCCAAGGAAAAGAGATTTTATCTTAGGAAAATAATAAAATCCATCTAAGGAAGGATAAAATATCCCAAGTCTATCTAACTAAAAGATCCTAAAAGAGATTCAGATGAAAATCCTAATTAAAAAGCCCATTAAGTAATAAAATCAGCTCGCAAAAACTTCTCTTGGTGCACAGGTACTTCAGCGCCGAGGGTCAAGGTGTCGGCGCCGAGGGTCTGTTTGAATGCAGTAGCCTCTGTTTCTCTCCAGCTTTTCAACTCTGACTTCAAACGCACGTTTCCGAGTCCTCTTTTATCCGATTGATGCATATGAATCTGCGTTAGAAAGCTCTTTTCAAGGGATACAACTCTCATGAAGGCTCCAGAACTTGAATCGAAGTGATGGATGGCGGTAATAAGGCTTTTCCCCAGCTGCACCACTTTTTGCTTTTGCTTGGCATCTCCATTGCCTTCATGATTTTTCATTAAGCTCTAAAGTGCGTCCAAACTCCTTCAAATCAGCTTCAAAACCTACAAAAACACCACCAAAGCTTGTGTAGACTCCATATCTTGAATAATACAAAAACTAACACAAACGACACACTTTTCCAACACAAAAGCAAATAAAATGACTTAAATGAGACGAAAACATGATGCTAAATATGACTAAAAATGCGGACATCAAAACACCCCATATTTAGACTTGCTTGTCCTCAAGCAATAACCAAACTATGACCAAAACCCTTAACATGCCTTCAAGTCTTCGCCTTTGTCCAAAGCAACATCAATTTAGCATAGTGCAAATAAGAACAAGCATTGAACCATCATCACATATATTTAGATAAACTTAGGCAAAGCAACTAGAATCCAACCACTCAAGGGAAATATTGTGTTTTCACTCTCTTTCAAATGTGTTTAGGCTTGAAGTACATCTCTCAACTCAATCCGTTATGACATTAAGCTACATAGAAATTGCAATTAATATCATCAATCGATTCACTGAGATGTCAAAACATACATTAACCATCAAGAGGACTTTGGCTCAATGGCCTTCAAAGAACGACTCATTTGGCCGGGTTGTAACTTGGCTTGGGAAGAAAATAAAGGTAGGAATCATTTAGGCTATGTGGTGCTAGAAATCCGGGAACCAAAGACTCCTAAATTTCCAACTCGACTTAACCAAACAATTCCATCATATAATAATACTTCCAAACTCATCTAAGATGGAAAACCTCTTCAATAACCCCAAAATATCCAATATATCTCACATAAAATAAATGTGGATAAATTTGGCTCATGCACAACTTCTCATTTATTATTTTCTTTCTTTTTTTTCTTTCTCATTTTTTTTCGGTCTTTGTTTTCTTTTTTTTTTCTGGAACTCTTTTTTTTTCATAATCTCATGTGCATTTATTTAAATATAAGAGCCAAAAATACCTTTTACAATAGATCAAGTGGCGAGAAAATAAAATAACCACCCAAAAAATGTATCCCACACTTAAACCAAATCATAGGTCTCTACTCCTCAAACATCAATCTCTACCAATTACTAAGTCCCTATTCCCGGATAAGGAGGTAAGGCTAATCATTGGCTAGGATAACTTTTGTGGAGCTACAAAAATAGGCTATAAGGCTCAAAGTGGTTACAAGCAAAGGAAACATGTATAAGGTAGGTAAAAGAGGATAAAAATGGCTAATAAAGAGTGCCTCTATCATTTGATCAAATTATGCAATGACTAGCTATCTCATATTGGTTTCAAGACTTAGATATACACCGCAATATCAAGTGGTAATGCATAAGGAGAGTAATACACACATCAAAAAGAAGGGAAAAATATATAAAGCACAATTCCCCATAGGCCAAGTAACTCACTAGGACATGTTGGATTCGAATCGCCTAAATCCTAAAGTTATATATGCTCAATTTCATTTGCAAGTCAAATTTCACATAAAAACACTTTGTGCGACTTAGGCTAAACTATCCAAACTACACCTTAGGATGTTACATGGTCAAGTTAGTTATTAGGTTTCATCATTGGACATCTAAGTTAGGTGTTTTTAAACTAAACTAAAAATAAGAAATAAAAATTCAAACTAAGACAAACTAAAACAAATATAGCGAATTAAACATATATTTTTGTGTTTTTTTTTGACATTTTCTAATTTTTTTTGGATTTTTCAATTTTTATATAGACTCTAAATACAAGACAAAAGACCCAAATAAGCAAAACAAATAAAGACAAAAGATAAAAATATGCAAAGCTCGGTCATGCGAATTTCGAATCTCCCCCACCCCATACTTAAAATTTTAGTGTCCTCACTGAATAAAATAAAACAAGGGAAAGGGAAAAAGAAACTCACATGGACAATGATGCAAAAATAGAGCGATTTGGAGGAGTTAAAAAATCTGCACAGGTGTCGACGTCGACAGGGGCTGGGTCGACGCCGATACCTCTCAACACGTCTACTTCCTTCGTAGCCCGTTTCTTCTCGATCCTGAGCACCATGGTTGATATTTGGGACCTATTCTCTCAACAAAAATAGTAGGTCTTGGGCTATCTAACTCCTAACTAAAAATCAAAAGCAAAAAGCAAGAAAAGAAAGCAAGAAAGCGGGTTGCCTCCCGTAAGCGCTAGGTTTAAAGTCTCTAGCTTGACATACTTCCCTCGATATCAATCGGAGAGGATGAGTGCCCAAGAGGCATGAATATCCTCATCAAAGGTGGCACACTCATGGTACTTCTTCAACCGGTGCCCATTGACTTTAAAGGTAGCACCACTTTCATCTAAAAGCTCCACCGCTCCGTGAGGGAAAATCTTTTGAACCACGAATGGTCCACTCCATCTTGAATTCAACTTCCCTGGAAAAAGTCGGAGTCTAGAGTTAAAAAGCAATATCTTATCACCTACCTCATAGGTCTTGGGCACTAGCTTTCAATCATGCCACTTCTTGGTCCTTTCCTTGTAGATTTCGGCATTTTCGTACGCCTTAAGCCTCAACTCCTCAAGTGCTTATAGGTCAATAAACCTCTTCTTTCCGGCCTCATCGAGATCCATATTGAGCTCCTTGAGAGCCCACATAGCCTTGTGTTCCAACTCGATGGGTAGATGACATGACTTACCATACACGAGGTTGTAGGGGGTGGTGCGGAGAGGCGTCTTATATGCCGTCCTATAAGCCCATAATGCGTCATCAAGCTTTGATGGCCAATCCTTCCGTGATCTCGACACGGTCTTCTCTAAGATAGCTTTGATTTGCCTATTGGATACCTCAACTTGACCGCTAGTTTGGGGGTGGTAGGGTGTGTCTATCCGATGATGTACCCCATACTTGGTCAAAAGTGCCTCAAAGCTTCTCTCTATAAAATAAGAGCATCCGTCACTAATTAGGACCCTAGGAACACCAAAATGGGGGAAAATGTTAGTTTTAAAAAACTTAGCCACAACTCTTGCATCATTAGTTCGTGTAGCAATGGCTTCCACCCATTTGGAGACATAATCAACCGCTACAAGGATGTACTTATAACCCGAGGACGAAAAAGGGCCTATAAAATCTATGCCCCAAACGTCGAACAATTCGACCTCCAGGATCCCCGTGAGCGGATTCTCGTTCCTCCATGTTATGTTCCCAGCCCTTTGACATTCATCACATGATGTCACAAACTCCTGTACATCTCGAAACATGTTAGGCCAATAAAATCCACTTTGAAGTATCTTCGCAGTGGTCCTAAAACCTTTTGCATGACCCCCGGTGGGGAGAGTATGACAATGATGAATAATACTTTCTAGCTCTTCCTCCGGGATGCAACGACGAAAAATATGATCACTTCCTTGTTTAAACAAGTAAGGATCATCCCAATAATACCTCTTGACATCATGTAGGAATTTCTTCTTACCTTGTGAAGTCAAACTCGGCGGAATCTCACCTCCTACAATGTAGTTAGCATAATCCGCAAACCAAGGTGTACTAGCCTTCTTAATAAGAAAAATATCATGAACGGGGCAAGAAGGAGGAGTAAAGAAGAGTTCCTCACCTAAACTTACCTCATCCGATGCTCCAAGTAACTCAACTTTATGTTATGCGAAAAGGGTCGGCGCCGAGGTCTGAGGTGTCGGCGCCGAGGCATCTGTGTGTTGCACAGCTTCTGCAGAAACTTTGGCTGTGTAATTGGGTGTCGGCGCCGAGGCTGTGGGTGTCGGCGCCGAGGTACCTGTACCAAATAAAGTTTCTGCGCAAGCAAAAGGGGTCGACACCGAGGGTATGGGTGTCGGCGCCGAGGTATCTGTACATACCTTACTCACCTCAATGCGCAGGAGTCTTTCATCAGCCCGTGAGTAATCGATGGGCACCATACCTTCCGAGCCTTCAATGTGCTTGGGTGGCAACCTAGAGAGGTGGTCGGCCACAAGATTCTCGTCTCCTTTCTTGTCTCTTAGCTCGTAATCAAACTCTTGAAGAAGGAGCATCCATCGTAGAAGTCGTGGTTTGGCGTCCTTCTTGTTCATTAAATATCTCAATGCGGCATGATCGGTGTAGACAATAACTTTCGAGCCAACTAGGTAAGAGCGGAACTTCTCGAAGGCGAATACCACAGCTAAAAACTCTTTCTCCGTGGTTGTGTACCTTATTTGGACATCATCCAAAGTTTTGCTCGCGTAGTAAATGGCGTGTAATTTTTTATCCTTCCGCTGTCCAAGAACCGCTCCCACGGCATAATCACTTGCGGCACACATGACCTCGAATGGAAGTGACCAATCAGGTGATTGCATGATTGGTGCCGTGACCAAAGATTCTCTCAACCTATTAAAAGCATCAAGACACTCCAAAGAAAACTCAAAAACAACTTCTTTCATCAATAGGTTAGTGAGTGGTTTAGCAACTTTGGAGATATCTTGAATAAAACGACGATAAAATCCAGCATGCCCTAAAAAGCTACGAACATCTTTTACCGACGTTGGAGGAGGTAATGATAGAGCATTATTAGTAGTGCATAATAGATTGCATTTAGTGTAGTTTGGGTGTAAATATTGCATATTTTAGTTGCATTTACATGATTACTTGTTGAGTTGGAAGATGCGGAATCTACACAACATTATGGTTTATTTCAGGAATCGTGATTCAAGGTGGAATGAATTTGTGGGGAGTTAAAGAATTAAAGGAATTGCATTATCAGCTACAGCAAATCACGTGGAGAGAAGCGGAAGAAATCGTTGGCCGCCCCGTCGCCTGACCTGGCCGCCCCGCGGCCCGAAGACATCTCGAAGGATTTCGCTGATCGCCAGGCCGCCCCGTCGCCTGAGCCAGCCGCCCCACGGCCTGTCCAGAAACGCCGATTCAGTTATTCAATTTAATTAGGGTTTTTAGTATTATTTTTGGCCGATCCTTTGTAGGCCTTTAAAAGACATTTCTTAGGCATCTAACTAATGACCTTATGCACTTTTGAGAATTGTTGAGAGCACGTTGAGCATGAGCAACTAAACTCTCGAAGGTTTCGCCTACAGTTTGGATCTTGATTGTTGAATTGTGTGTTTCTTAATCTAGTTCTTATTCCTATTCAATGTTTTGACTTCTTTGCGCTTAATTCCTTGAATGTGTTTTATTATCTCTGGCCTGATCAACTAGTTAGAGTAGATTCATTCAATTGCTAGGGTTTTGTAGATTCCTCGTAGCGAACCTTAACCCAAGTGGCAATCATATCCCTTTAGGACTCGTAGGACTAATTGGATGTGTAGGAAGTTGAATATATGTTAAATATCGACTCGTAGCTTGATATTGCATATACCTTGGTTAATTCATAGTCTTAATGCTATCTCTAGGTTAAATCTTAACCGTGTTAGGGTTGTTTAGAGATAAGGATTGCTAGGACTCGTAGGACTAGTAATTTACCTAAGATCAGGACAAGGACATTGATAGGAAAAGAAGAGAACTAGAGGCTGAAACAAGGATCAAATTCATCAATTAAAGTGACAAATTGTAGGTGAACCTATTTCTCTCTATTGCATTCTACAACCTTCATAGTCTTGTTTACTTGTTTCCGCTTTGACAAAAGGCGGATCTTTTTCCCACAAAAACTCTCTTCTTGGTTACTTGCGATTAGATTAGCACTAGAACTTACTAGATTTCCCTGTGGATCGACCTCTTTCTTACCAACTATACTAGTTGTAGGTTTGAGTATTTCTTTGGCAGGAACAACGACAGGTTTTCCTCTTGTCAGGTAACTTCTCAATAAGCTCGATCTTGGCTCTATCCACCTCTATACCTCTCTTGGACACTAAGTGTCCTAGCACGATTTCTTCTTGCACCATAAAGTGGCACTTCTCCCAATTAAGCACAAGACTTGTCTCTTCGCATCTCTTGAGTACCCTGGCCAAGTTAGCTGGACAAGCATCAAAAGTTGTTCCATATACGGAAAAATCATCCATGAATACCTCAACAATATCCTCAATCATATCGGAGAAGATTGCCATCATGCATTGTTGGAAAGTGACAGGGGCATTACAAAGCCCAAATGGCATCCTCTTATAAGCAAAAGTTCCATACGAACAAGTAAAGGTTGTGTTCTCTTGATCATCCAGATGAATGGGAATCTGCCAAAAACCACTATAGCCATCCAAATAGCAAAAGTAATCGTGTTGTGCCAGACACTCAAGAACTTGATCAATAAAAGGAAGAGGAAAATGATCTTTCCTAGTAGCGCTATTCAACTTCCTATAATCAATGCACATGCGCCATTTAGTAGTGGTCCTAGTAGGTAATAACTCACCTTTCTCATTCTCAATTACAATCATCCCCCCTTTCTTAGGGACAACATGAACCGGGCTCACCCATTTACTATCGGAAATAGCATAAATAATTCTAGCATCTAACATTTTCAAAATTTCAGATTTGACTACTTCCTGCATAATTGGGTTAAGCCTGCGCTGACGTTCTCTGGTTGGCTTATGATCATCCTCCATGAATATTCTATGCATGTACAAAGAAGGTGAAATTCCAATGATATCATCAAAAGAATAACCAATAGCCTTCCTATAAGTTCTTAGCACTTTAACTAACTTCTCTACTTCTTCCTCATTCAATTTCGCATTAATGATCTCAGGAAAAGTAGAATTGGGACCTAAGAAAACATACCTCAAACCTTCTGGAAGTGGCTTAAGCTCTGGGGAAGGCTCAATTGGAACAAGTGTTGGCTCTTCCTCCTCTGTCTTTAATATTGTTCCAGAACCTCTAAAGAATAAACTTCCTCTTAGTCCGCCAGAAGACCTGAGACTGGGCCTGCAGACTCAAGACAATCAAAATAGCTTACCTCTTCCATGTCCGTGGTTTCCTTCATCGTTGGATTGAAGCGAAACTCAACGATGTCGTCCCCAATTTCAAGTGTTAGGAGTCCCTTCCTAACACCAATTATTGCTCCAGCGGTTGCTAAGAACGGTCGTCCAAGAATGATGGGCACCACTGGATCCTTTGGCATATCCATAAAAATAAAATCGTTAGGGACGAAAAACTTACCTACACGAACAGGAACATCATCAATCACCCCAGTTGGTGATAGTACCGTGCCATTAGCCATGGACACTCTCATGTTGACGGGCTTTAGGGCTCCTAAGCTCGTCTTTGACCATATAGAAAGGGGAAGGAGGCTTACACTTGCACCTAAATCACACAAAGCTTTGAAACGGTAAGATCCTAAACCAATAGTAATAGCAAACTTACCTGGATCTCCAAGTTTCTCAGGGAACTTCATTGAAGGGACCTCATCAGAAAGCTTAGACATGGATCTCTTCTTGGCTAAGATGTCTTTCAAAAACTTAGTGTAAGCAGGCATCTCACTCAAAGCATCAGTGAAAGGAATAGTTAAATTTAAACTTTGAAGCATCTTAACGAACCTTTGAAACTTACCTTCCGCTGTGTCCTTTAACTTTTTCGAAGGGTATGGAAGCACTATCGTCGGATTCGGGGCTGAAATAGGCCCTGCAAAAGAATCCGTCATTGCTGAAGGGGGGGTCGGTATCGACCCTGGGGGGCTCGGTACAGCCTCGGTACAAACTGTGCTGGAGGGAGGAGCGTCACCTGTTGAAGACGGGGGGTCGGTACCGACATTAGGGGGTCGATACGGCCCTCGGTACAGCTACTGGAATCAGGAGAAAAAGAAGAAAAGGAGGTCATACCTGCAGAGGGGTCGGTACCGACCCTGGGGGGCTCGGTACGACCTCGGTACGGACACTGTTTTCGCCGTTTTCCTCCTCGTTTGACATGCTTTTGCGTCCATGCACTTTCTTCCCACTTCTTAGGTGAATTGCAGCTATTTTCCCTTTAGGGTTCTCATCGGGACGACCCGGGAATTTCCCTTGAGGTCGAGGGATTTGAGCCGCTAGGTGCCCCAATTGAGACTCCACTCCCTTCTTCCATGTTTCCAAATCCTAGTTGGGCTTGAACACCTTTAATTTGAGAATTCACATCGGAACGAAGCCCATTGAAACCTTCCTTATGCTCTTGTACCCATGATGGTGGTTCTTGATAGCCAGGGGGCCTATATGGGGGACTCCTTTGATCTTGGGGAGGTTGGCTCCCTTGGCCTTGTCCATAGTTACCCCAATCAGGGTAATGGTTGTTCCTCCCTGTATAGTTATTATTCTGGTTCCCTGCATAATTATTATTGTAATTGGGAGGCCTAGAAGGGCCTCTCATATAACTTACCTCTTCGCAGTGCTCCGCCCTTTGTACCTGGCTAATATTATTACAATCTATAGTATTATGAGCTTGGGAACCACATTCTAAACAAGGTTGGTTTCTAGAAAGAAAACTTACTTGTTTCTTGAGGCATCGGGGCTCATCATCATGGAATTGCTTACATACATCTGGGTCAATTTCATTAGGAGGCTCATAAAGTTTCTTACCTGAGGGTCTAGCCTCTTGGGTGCCATACATAGCATCGTACTCCGTGAGCTTGTCTAAAAGAGCCCATGCATCAGTCAGGGTCATCTCAAGGAACCCATAATCAGTGTGTAGGTTCAATCGAGTCTTGGTCTCTGCATTGATGCCCTGGAAGAAGATTTCTTGGAGTACATACTCGGGTTGCCCATGGGTAGGGCATTGTCTTTGCAACTCCTTGAACCTTTCCCATGTCTCTGGAAATGTCTCCCCTGGAAATTGGTGAAAAGAGGCAATCTTCTTCCTAAGCTCTGTTGTTTTCGCCGGTGGAAAGAATTTTGTCATGAACAAGTCATACAAAGCCTTCCAGGTAGTGATAGACCTAGGCGGTAGACTCTCCAACCAATTCAGGGCCTTTCCTGCAAGGGACCATTTAAAAGCCTTTAATTGTACATACTCTAATGATATATTATCAACAGCAATAGTATCGCATAAATCAATGAAATTCTTGATATGAAGCATAGGGCATTCATTAGCTTTGCCCTCAAATTGAGCTCTTTTAATTAAAGAGATAAAGTGAGATTTCATCTCAAAGTTGCGCTCAATCTCAGGGAGGACAATTGCAGACTCAGGCACCCTCAGTTCTGGGTGAATATACTATTTTGCATTCCTTGGGATAGCATCTAACTGCTGTTGTAGACGAGCAGTCGCTTCCCTTTCTCTTTCTGCAGCGAGCCTAAATTGCTCCATCTGCCGACGGCGTT
This sequence comes from Persicaria maculosa, assembly GCA_963922045.1. Classification (NCBI taxonomy): domain Eukaryota; kingdom Viridiplantae; phylum Streptophyta; class Magnoliopsida; order Caryophyllales; family Polygonaceae; genus Persicaria; species Persicaria maculosa. The sequence goes on along the minus strand of OY998264.1, from coordinate 46,918,042 downwards.
CAGCCATCTCCGTAGCAACATTAATATTGTTTCCATTATTGCCTGTGTTGTCTCCCATTGTCCTGGCTTCTCGTAGTCTGTGATGGAAATAGCATTCCGGTTTGGGACGGATAGCAAAATCGAAATCAAGCCGACGTCACCCCGATGGCATAAACTGAAACCAAAAACAAAAACAAAGACACCACAATTAAAAGCAAAGGGGAATGGGCTATTCCCAAACCCTGAAACAACTAGATTAGGCGCGATTGATTACTCCCTGGCAACGGCGCCAATTTGACGTGCGTGAGGGGAGATCGATGCCTATGCTCACTCCAATCAAATAAATTTATGCTCGAATCGCTCTATAGTATAGTGGAAATCAAGGTCGATCCAAGGGAGTATGTCAACGGTTCTGTCCTAGTTATTTTAATGGTCGAAAATAGGGGAAATAAAGACACAAGTAGCGGCTGTAAAATAGGGCAAAACACACTTAATTCATTTCAAGTAACAAGTAACTAACACGAATGCAATATATGAGAAAGAACTTCCAAGATTAGGGCTTACTACAACAACGAACACATGTATAAATCAATGAATCATATGAGAAATCATGCTTTTATCTCAATCAAACAAATCAATTCACTTTCGCATAAGAGACTTATTTGACAATACCTTTTCTTAATTAGGTCTTTTTAACTTTCATCAAAAATCCCTAATTACTATCAATGTTAACAATCTCCTTTGGTAAATTCAATTGTAACAATGAATGCCCTAGATTTTCATCAAGGGTTAAGTACATAGGTAGAAGTAGATAAAAACATCACATAAGTATAGATTCATTCATTCACACATATGTTTATTGTTGGGTTCACCCTAACCCTAGAAGAGAGGAGAACTACTCACTCATTGCAAAGAAAAACACAAAAACAATGGAGGAATTCATAATCTCAAATTGCATAAAACCAAACCTTAAAGTCACGTTCAATATTCTTCAACCCTAAAGCTCCAAAAACGTGCCTTCCTTCTGCTGTAAACTCAGCTGTCTAACATGTCTTTCATTAACCTCTAATTGGCTCTATTTTACAGATAAAAATTAAGACTTAATCCCCAAGGAAAAGAGATTTTATCTTAGGAAAATAATAAAATCCATCTAACGAAGGATAAAATATCCCAAGTCTATCTAACTAAAAGATCCTAAAAGAGATTCAGATGAAAATCCTAATTAAAAAGCGAATTAAGTAATAAAATCAGCCCAAAAAAACTTCTCCTGGTGCGCAGGTGCTTCGGCGCCGAGGGTCAAGGTGTCTGCACCGAGGGTCTGTTTGAATGCAGTAGCCTCTGTTTCTCTCCAGCTTTTTGACTCTGACTTCAAACGCACTTTTTTGAGTCCTCGTTTATTCGATTGACGCATATTAATATGCGTTAGAAAGCTCTTTTCAAGGACTACAACTCTCATGAAGGCTCCAGAACTTGAATCGAAGTGATAGATGGCGAAAATAAGGCTTTTCACCAGCTGCACCACTTTTTGCTTTTGCTTGGCATCTCCATTGCCTTCATGATTTTTCATTAAGCTCTAAAGTGCGTCCAAACTCCTTCAAATCAGCTTCAAAACCTACAAAAACACCACAAAAGCTTGTGTAGACTCCATATCTTGAATAATACGAAAACGAACACAAACGGCACACTTTCCCAACACAAAAGCAAATAAAATGACTTAAATGAGATGAAAACATGATGCAAAATATGACTAAAAATGCGGACATCAGCAGGGCATCAACTCTAGGATCGGGGAGATAGACGTTTGGAAGCGCAACATGGAGACACAAATGGGTCAATTGGCGGAGCAAATACCCAAACCATCAGGGGCATTGCCTGGATCAACTGTGCCTAACCAAAAGGGCAAAACTACTAGACACATTGCAGCCATGAACATAAGGAGTGGGCGTCAAGTATAAATGCCCGAGAAAAAAGCGGAGGAGAAAGGGCCAAAACAGACATCGAAATCAACCCCCCATGTCGATGTCGACCAAGGTGACGTCGATGTCGACCAAGGTGACGTCGATGTCGACCAAGGTGACGTCGATGTCGACCCTCCTATAGTCGATGTTGAAACTGAATCTGCATCACCACAGAAATCGACTCCTCCAGTTGATATCGACCCCCATCCAATCGATGTCGACCCAACTCCAGCCTCAGGGAAGAAGAAGGTGTTGCCATTCCCATCAAAGAAAGTGATTAAGGACCTGGCGGAAAAGAAGTTCCAGCGGTTCGTGAAGATGCTTCAAGGACTTAATGTCTCAATACCATTCACCGAAGCACTTCATGAGATGCCATCATATGTAAGGTTCCTTAAGGACATATTGGGTAAGAAGCAATCAATTGCTGAGATCGCAGAGGAGTGCAACAGATTGGAGCTACCACAGAAGCGGGCGGACCCAGGTAAGTTTTCTATCGCTATAGGCTTAGGTCGATATTCCTTTAATGCTTTAGTTGATTTGGGCGCTAGCGTTAGCATGATGCCACTAACCATATGGCACAAGGTAAAGATAGGTCTCCTGGAGCCCGTGGATGCAAATTTATACATGGCGAACAATACGGTAGTGATTCCAACAGGGATGGTAGATGATGTGCCAGTGCAAGTAGGTAAATTCTTTGTCCATGCTGTCTTCTTAGTTGTTGATATGGCAGAGGACCCTGCTTGTCCCCTTATTTTAAGTAGGCCATTCCTAGCAACCGTCGATGCCAACATAAGCATGATGAAAGGATTGCTCTCATTCACCATCAGTGATGAAGTGATAGAGTACGCCTTCAACAAGATGGTGAGGAACAATGAAAGGCCAATGGAGATAAAGGCCATCAATGGTGTCTACATCACATGCGGGGAAGCAAAGGTAAGGAGTATGACACTGGAAGAGCTTGAAAAGAGGGCCATAGAATCCCAAGTGGAGGAGGTCGTGGCAATCTTGAACGAAGGAGCCAAAAAGAACATCGAAATCGACCCAGATAAGTCAATATCGACTAATAAAGTTCAAGATTCTGTGCTAGGTCATAAGTATGGGGTTGACAGAAAATAAGGAACCTCGAAATCGAGCATAAAGGTCGGTATCGACCACAACCCAATGTCAAAATCGACTGCCATAGAAGCTGAGAAAGGAGGAAAGACATCGATATCGATCTTTGAAGGTCGAAATCGACCTGATCATATCGAGCAGAAAACCTCCAAATCAACAGGACCTCCAGAAGCACAACAGAGCTCGTTATCGACCACTGATGATCGATATGGACCCAACCCTGAGACAGAAAAAAGCTCCAAAAAGTTAAAACAAGGTACGGACTCCTCCTTTTTTTTATCTCTATTAGGGATTTATCATTATTTGGAAGAGGTTTGCCTTGGCATGTGCGCTTATGTAGGGTATCTGATGATGATTCGAGCCATTATGAAGTAGGAGATAAGGTGCTTGTCTCCAAATCAAAAGAACATTGGTACCCTACTAAATTCAAAGGCAAGAGGATGGGACCATTCACGGTGAATCAAATCCATCCGGGCGGAATGCAACTGAGAGATAAGAAAGGAGTTCTATTTGAGGCCCAAGCCACATGGGCTCTGCAGATGCCGCCTTGAGTGTAAAGGAAGAAGTCGGCCTAGCGACTTTAAAGTCTAGAGCTTGTAACGATGACAATTAGTTTTTATGTTTTGGACATATTTCGGTTTTGTTTTGAGACATTAGACACTGTGCTTTATTTGTTTGGTTTTTAGTTTTTGTTATTAGCAAGTTGCAGGAAAGAATGAGAGAAAAACAGACATCGAAAAAGATAAGCCGAGGGGCTTGTGGTTGATGTGCGCGCAAATTGCCATATTTTCTATGCACATATGAATTCATTTTATTGTCTTTTGCATGCACATTAATGGGAAAACATGGGAATGGTGTAGTTTATGCTTAAATGTCAAATATATGGGTTTGCACGAGTTTCCATGTGATTTCGCAGAAAACAGGATGAAAATGGATGAATTCAGAAGAGCGGAAAAAGAACTCGAAGTCTTCTAAAGAGGTCGAAATCGACTGAAGACCTCGACATCGAGTACATCAGAGACATAGGAATCGAGCAGGAAAGGAAACAGAGCATTTCGACACAGAAGAGGTCGATATCGACGTCTGGGGGTCGATGTCGACTGCTTTGCTTTTGTCTTCTGCAGGAAACTCATTGAAAATCGACAAGAACTGAGGTCGATATCGACCAGACACCTCGATATCGAGTGTCTCTTGGAGTCGAAAGCTTGATCGTGATTGCAACTAAGGAAGCGTTGTCATTCCTCCTCGTGGATTCGATCCTGAATTACCCTACCACTACATCGGGAGAGATTCTTGTATTTTATATGCTTGAACAGGGAGTTGGCTTAGTTGTGATATTTATTTGATATTTCATTTAAGCGAATCTAACTCCCCTAAACGAACACGGGATCCAAGAGACACCAAGTTCAGACGCTTCGTGAAGATCCTAAAAGGTCTAAATCTCACCATACCACTCATGGAAGCGCTCAATAAGATGTCTGCATATATGAGGTTCCAGAAGGACATCTTGTCCAAAAAGAGGTATATCCTAGAGATCGCCGGCGAATGTAATTCAATTGAGTTCCTTGAGAAGCGCGGCGATCCGGGCAAGTTTGCGGTGACGGTACAGGTTGGTAAGCATCAATTCAATGCCCTATGTGATCTTGGGGCTAGTGTTAGTTTGATGCCCCTATCAAAATGCAGCAAGTGGGTGTAGGAGCATTGTAGCCCATCAACATGAAGCTTTACATGGCGAAAAATTCTTTGTGAGACCAATAGGGGTTGTGGATGATGTCCCTGTCAAGGTGGGAAAGTTATTTATACCCATGGACTTCATCGTGTTGGACATGCAGGAGGATCCTATTGTGCCTATCATCCTTGGTAGGCCATTCTTAGCAACAGCGGATGCCTACATCAATGTGAGGAATGACACCTTTACATTGATAATTGGCAACGAGGTCGTAAATTTTTATTGGCGAGAACGGAAATAGCAAGCAGGGTTGACATCGACTGGAACCAGTCGATATCGACTGAAACCCTCGAAATCGACCATACGACATCGATATCGAGTGAGCCAGAGGATTTCCAGGAGCTTAAGTATTGGGTCCCTGACGTCGACATTGACCCCCATATATCAACATCGACTACAGAACTCAAAATCGATCATCCTATGTCAAAATCGATCTCCCCTCAGCCCAAAGATTTCTATTCGGCCCCGAACAGGTAAGCCTAGGTATGATTCCCAACCCTCCTCTGTCAATTTTTAATAATTCAACTAATGGGAGGGTCAAAGCTCCATGGTTTGCCCATCTTGCAAAAGTTAGGTCAAGGAAGAGAAGGAAAGCACCCAATGAAGAAGAACCTAACAAAGTAGAAGCCTTGGTTGCCGAACTTAGCTACTATCAAAAGGACCTAGATGATCCAGGAGAAGGCTCAAGCTTGAAGGGTCCCTACCTTAAAGGCTTATGAAGTATTGACGGAGAAGTCAGCCTAGCGACTCAAAAATCTAGAGCTTGTAACTAAAACATTGATTTTTTTTCCATAGATGGTTCTTAGGGTTTCCAAACAAAACTTTGATTCGTGGTTTTATATATTATTCTAACAAAGATTTCAGGTTGCCAAACAAAAGGAACGACGAAGAAGAAAAGAAACTGCTGTAGAGGCAGTCGAAATCGACTAGGCCAGTCCAAATCGACCACCTTAGGGTCAAGCCATCTCTTGGAGTCGACATCGAGGACTCAGGAGAAAAAAGAAGAGGTCAATATTGACCATTATTGCATCTTTTGACTTCATATTTCATTCGATTCCTAAGATAAAGGTTGAAAATAATGCAAATTTGTGTAGAATGAGCTAACGTGCAAAAAATAGAGTCTGCACAAGTTTTGATCTAATTATATAGGAATTGGAGCGAAATCAGAGTCAAAACGGAGAAGCCAAGTGAAGCTGAGAAGAGGTCGACATGATCGATATCGACTATACATCGACACAACTTTTGAGTGTCGAGATAGACCATACACCAGCAGAAGAAAAGCACTCGATATCGATCACTTGAGATCAATATCGACCTAGTCCCAGAAATTGAGTAGAAGCTGAGCCTTTCGAGCAAAAATAGAGAGGTCGAAATCGACCTGTCTGGTCGATATCGACCACACTTCGACATGAGTTGGACACGCTTTTCAAGATGCGGATTTCCATTCTATCTTCAAGAGCCACAGATTATCTATATATTAAGATAGATCTCGACCTGGGGGATATGTACTTTTTACCCTAAGCTTTATTAAGTTATTTAGATAAGTTACCAAAATAAAAGATCTATCTTACTTGTTTGGATAGAGTTTATAGTTTAGATAGAAGATACTATTCTTCGATAACAAGGATTAGTAGCCTATAAATAAAGCCCTAGGGGGCTGGGATTCAATCATCCAAGAAAACACATTCAATCATACAATAGATTTAGAGTTAGGAAGAAGCTTTAGGGTTTGGCATTTGCGAAAGCCGACGTTGAGTTGTAAAGTTTCGGAGTTATTAATGCAAATTTCCTTTCAATCAATGATGTTTCCTGCGATCAGGTGTGAGTAGTCTCCCAACGCTTCTAGGGTCGGGGTGAGCCCGACGTTAGCCATGCGTGCCTGAGGTAAGTGTTAGATGTTGATATCGTTGTGTCTACATCATCTCTTACGATTCTATGTTTAGTCCCAATCGAAAGAAAAGAGACTCCTGCTAACAACTTGAGTTATAAACGTAAAATTGGTGGAGACATTTAGGTTTATTTGCAAGAGTAATCCTAAGAATTGGTGTACAACGAAAGCTTGCCCCTCGGGTGAAATAGCGCAATTGTCCATCTTATTTGCCTTATCGCATGCATTGGTTAATGTTCTGGTAAACCCTAACCCTAGGAGTTGCCTTTCATATCTTATTTGAATCATAAAAACACTGTCTTTATTCTAATCATCACTCCTTATTCAACCATGAGTCTTCGGCCTTTCTTTGCCGACAAAGCTAACGACTTTGCAGGAACCAACATCGATATCGACCCCATATCATCGATATCGACCATTTTGCTTCGTCAACAGTCTTCTGTGTCGACGTCAATCTCCTGAGTTCCTGCTGCTGAAGTCGATATCGACCCCCATCCTCGATATCGACCATACCTGTGTCAACTGGCAGTCTTCTGAGCCAGTCGATTTCTGTTACTGACATCGACATCGACCTTCCTAGTCGATATCGACTGCTTGTTTTTGTCTCAGCAAGTCTTCTGTTGCAGAAAGGATCGACAACTAAGGTTGAAATCGAGCACCAAGGTCCAGATCGAGGCTTCTGGTCGACCAATGATTTGAGCTTTCCAACACTAATAGGATCCCGCTGACCTGCCTCCTTGTGGATCGATCCGGACTACCCTTCCACTACAACGGGAGGAAGTCTTGTTATTATTTGCATAGGCTAGGATTCAAATTCGCATGTCTTTATATTTGCATTTTTACACATTTTTTTCGCATATTGCATATTTCTTTTTCATGTTTATGCATACTTTTTTACCTAGATACCTTATATATGTTTATTTATACATCAACTTAGATATGTTTATTTATGCATAAAAAAATCGCCCCCATTAAAACATGAATGGATCTTGTTTATTTATGTCACCCACCCCATACTTGTTTCGCAGCTGCATCCCACCCCATACTTTTTGATACGTTTGGAGTTCCCGATCCTTCGCCTGTGGGCTCAGAATCAAGAACCACGTCGTATATTTGCCCCGATCTTGCAATGATCTTTGATATCTCCTGATTTGGAACAATTTAAAACAAGTGAGTGAAATCTGATTAGGCGACAAAATTATACTTAGAAAATTCAGCAAGTGAGAAACAAAGTTTTAGCGACAGAAAGAGAGAAGGGAAGCGAGAGAGGGGGCGCAAGTGCGCGCGGAGCCGAAGACGCCAGCACCTGGGCACTGAGGCCGACAGCGCTCGCTGCTAGCGAGTCCGCTTGCCGAGCAGCGTCAGAGTGCCTACCTTTCTGCGACGGTTCTGGGTTAGCCTTCTTGCGACAGGTTCTGCTGCTTTGTGTTTGTTTGGGTTTTGCCGAGTGGGTTTGTGAGGGATTGTATTTGGATCTTCGTTGGTTGAGTGACAAGAACATAAGAAGATTGTAAGGCTTTTGGATTGGGAATTGGGAAACCTTTTAATCCTAAAAAGGTTCCTCAATTATAATTTCCAATCTAAATAATTCAAAGCATAGAAAAGCTTGAACCAATTCTACCTTGCAATGATTGATTTTTGGTTAGATAAAGATTGATAAAAATAACCCTAAGATAGATAAATTTTAAGATAGATAGATAACAACTTAGTGGTTAAGAATTCTATCGAGATGAGATATAATTCTTCCACATTTTATTTTCCTAAATTCCGTAAAATAAATATATCTAAATTAACCTAATGAAACCGGCCAGCCTTGAAGGAGAACTCGACATGCCCTCGGCATTGACCATGAGGTACTCGGTACATGTGTATGCCGAGTGGGGCTTGTGTGTCTTGTTCACGGAGGGTGTCTTGGCTTCATGAGCTCCGTTTGTGGACACAAGCTCAACTCCTGTGCTGGTGGTCTAGTATTGAGCAAAGTGATCCAAGGTGGCCGGAATCCTTGCTCCATCGTTCCTTGGTAACGGACAAGAAGTGCCCTAGTTGCATCTTGAATCTTCTTGGCCCTTGCACGAGTGATCGGACCGTCAAATGGCACCTTCATGTTGTCCTCAATGTCACCAGGAGTCATCACCATTTGTACTGCATCATTCTCCTCTACTGAAGCTCGATTTGTCCTCAAATCATCGTCAGAGTCATCGTCAGGCACGAACAAGGATAGATCGGGGACGTTGAAGGTGGAATGCATGTTGTACTTGTCGGCAAGGAGATCCAGCTTGTAAGCATTAGGTCCCATCTTTTGAACCACTCGAAACGGTCCATCTCTCCTGGGATCCAGCTTAGATTTCCGTTGTTGTGGAAACCTTTCCTTCCTGAGATGCAACCCTACAAGGTCACCAACGTTGAACTGCACATCCTTGCGATGCTTATCCTTCGACGACTTGTACTGAGCGCTCTTCCGTTCCCGCTGTGCCTTGGTTCACTCATGCAGGTGCTTCATGAAGTCCACCTGCTTAGCTGCATCCATGCTCTCCTTTTCATTCATTGGTCGAGGCATCATATGCACAGGCATAAGTGGGTTGTGCCCATAGATAACTTCAAAAGGAGTCTTCTGTGTTGCAGAGTACCTAGACCTGTTATAAGCAAACTTAACAAAAGGTAGGCAGTCTTCCCAAGTCCTAAGGTTAGTACGCAGCATGACTCTCAGGAGAGCCCCAAGAGTCCTATTAGTAACCTCAATTTAGCCATCAGTTTGAGGGTGACAAGAAGTAGAAAATAAAAGCTTAGTACCCAACTTAGACCATAAAGTTTTCCAAAAGCAACTCAAAAATTTAGAATCACGATCAGAAACAATAGACAATGGCAATCCATGCAAGCGAACAACATCTTTAAAGAATAAATGAGCAACATGAATAGCACCATCAGTCTTGTGACAAGGTATAAAGTGAGCCATTTTGGAAAATCTGTCCACTACCACAAAAATAGAATCATGACCCTTAGAAGTTCTAGGCAAGCCAACAATAAAATCCATAGAAACATCTTCCTAGGGTGCATTCGAAATACGTAGGGGTTGATACATGCCATTTGCATTAGCTTTCGATTTGGCTTTAGCACATGTAACACAACTTTTGACAAATCTCAGCACATAATTAGTCATTTTAGGACAGAAGCAATGTTGCTTTAAACCAGCTAAAGTCTTTTTCAAATCCACCATGTCCTCTATATTCATGTACTTTTTGAGTTAAATGTCTTCTAATAGATGAAGATGGGATACAGAGCTTACCCATCTTAAACAAATAACCATTATCAAGGAAGTAGGAATCAAATTCACCTTTGGACACACATTGAGCATAAATAGACTTAAAGAAAATATCAGAAGGATACAATTCCTTTATCAAAGTAAATCCCAAAACATGTTCATCCATATGGTTCAAGAGGACATACCTGCGTGATAGAGCGTCAGCTACCACGTTATCCTTTCCCTTTTTGTGGTGAACCACATAGGAAAAGGTCTCCAAGAACTCCACCCATCGAGCAAGGCGCTGGCTGAGGACTGTCTGACCTTTGAGGTACTTCAGAGCTTCATGATCCGAATGAATCACAAACTCCTTAGGCCAAAGGTAATGCTGCCATGTCTGTAAGCATCGAATAAGCGCGAACAACTCCTAGTCGTAGGTAGAATAGTTGAGCTCAGCAGGGCCCAACTTCTCGCTGAAGCAATAGGACGCCTTTTCGGAAGAAGAACCCCACCAATGCTAGTGCTAGAAGCATCACACTCGAGCTCGAATGGTTGTGCAAAGTCAGGTAGTTGCAGCACTGGAGCATGGGTGAGTCGATCCTTGAGATCATCAAATGCCCTCTGATGTGCGTCTTTCCAGCGAAACATCACATCTTTCTTGGTCAGCTCATGGAGGGGGGTGGCAATAGTGTTGAAGTCTTTGACAAAGCGTCAGTAGAAGCCAACAATGCCCAAGAATGGGTGGACATGGGTAGGAGTTTTGGACTGGGACAACTTCTAGATAGCTCGAAGCTTCTCCTCATCTACTTTTAAACCAGATGCAGATTCAACAAATCCAAGAAAAATAGTAGATTCGGAAGCAAAAGAACACTTTTTCAAATTAGCATATAACGTCTCCTTTCTAAGACAATCAAATACTAATTTTAAGTGACTTAAATGATCATGCAGGTTTTTACTATAGATTAAGATATCGTTGAAATAAACAATGATAAATTTACCCAAGTATCTTCTAAGCCTCATAAAAGTAGAAGGAGCATTAGTTAAACCAGAAGGCATTACTAACCATTCATATAAGCCATACTTAGTTTTAAAAGCCGTTTTCCATTCATCTCCCTGTTTCATCCTAATTTGATGATAGCCACTTCTAAGATCAATTTTAGAGAAAATGCATGCACCATAAAGTTCATCAAGCATATCATTTAAACGTGGAATAAGGTGACGATAATTAATTGTAATTTGGTTGATTGCCCTGTAATCAACACACATGAGCCAGGAGCCATCCTTCTTTGGGACTAAGATCACAGGGACGACACAGGGGCTGAGGCTTTCACGAACAAAGCCTTTGTCCATAAGCTCCGTGACTTTGCGTTGTAACTCCTTTGTTTCCTCAAGGCTAGCTCTGTAGGCAGCACGATTATGGGCGGCAAGCCTTATGGTAGTTCAGCTGGAAGTACATCTAAATAATCCTGCAAAAGAGCAGCAATAGGTGCAGGAATATGACTCAAATACACAACATTAACTAATACCTCTTTCATTATCCAAAGGATATGAGGTCGATGAGCATTCCAGGTGATTATCTCTTTCTGAGGTTGAGAGACAAGAGATCGTCGTTCAATAGTGTCCTTAAGCAAGGTAGAAGGGGGAGCTGAAGAAGACGTGGCAAAAGCTGAAGAAGAGGACGGTTGGGCTGCCGAGAAAGTCGCAGCCGCGAGGGTGGGTGCGGCCTGCTGTTGGGGCTCACGGCCAGCGTTGGCCTTTTGGGCTTCATTTTGGGCATCTTGTTGTTGTCGCTTATGAACCTGTTCCTTCAAAACAACTTGAGGAGACAAGGGTAGGAGAGTAAATCTCTTCCCATCAAAAGTGAAAGAATATGTATTCGCACGACCATCATGAATAACAGAGCGATCATATAACCAAGGACGACCAAGTAAAATATCACTACAATCCATCATAGCAACATCACATAAAATTTTATCATGATAGGAACCAATAGAAATAGAAACCAACCATTGTTTAGTAGCCATAATAACAGATCCATCATCAGTAATACCATTCAAACCATAGTAAGTGGCTCTAGGAGTAGTAGTCAAGTGTAAGAAATCTACTACCTTTTCATTGATGAGGTTGCAGCAACTTCCTCCATCGATGATGACGGTCAAGGTAGCCTCGAGAACCACACACTTGGTGTGGAAGATGTTCTCCCTTTGACAAGGCAGAGAGCATCCTGGAAGTTTGAAGGGTCGATCTCCTCGTTGTGATCCTCAGCCGTGTCCTCCTCCACTTCACTCGAAATTAGGGGCTCCTCGACAGTCTCCTCCTCATAGTAATGGTCTCCTCACGAGAGACATATCCAGAACCACCACAAGTGAAGCAGCAGATCTCCTTAGTGTGATCTTTGGAAGGGGCAACAACTCTTCTAGTTTCGACTTGAAAACCCTGTTTAGGTGAGTTAGAAACTCCCTTTTTCTGCGTACAAGGGTTAGAAAAAGATCTGAACTGACTAGAAGAAGTAAAAGGGACAAACCTGCGACCTTGTGAAGAATGCTCCGTCCTAGCCCTCTGTTGTTGCTTTTGGTCATATAGAAGCTGCGCTTTGTGAGTCAAAGTGTTAATATCTCGAATAGAATGAATATATAAAGGATTTTTAATAGCAATATTGAGACCAGCAAGAAACTGAGTACATAAACCACGTTCAGTAAGATAAATAATATCTGGAAAAGTAGGGTTCTTTAGTGGCACAAGTTCATGACAATACTTAATCCAAGAATCATATTCATAGGCATGATATGTAGCAACAAGGAATAAAAATCTAAACTTTCAACCAAAAACTCAGTATCTTCCAAATTATAGATCCAAACAAGAAAATTACCCAAATAAAAGTGCCACTTTTTAGGGTTGAACAATAAAAATATAAACTTTATGTAGTGGTCATGGTGAAAAATTAGGCACGAAAATAATCACTCAAATAATGAATCAAGAGAGTAAAGAACTTGCATACACCTGAGAATCCGATAACACTTGATACGTTTGGAATTCCCGATCTTTCGCTTGTGGGCTCAGAATAAAGAACCACGCCGTATATTTGCCCCGATCTTGCAATGCTCTTTGATATCTCAAGATTTGGAACAATTTAAAATAAGTGAGTGAAATCTGATTTGGTGACAGAATTATACTTAGAAAATTCAGCAAGTGAGAAACACAATTTTAGTGACAGAAAGAGAGAACGGAAGCGAGAGAGGGAGCGCAGGTGCGCGCGGAGCCGAAGACGCTAGCACCTGGGCACTGAGGCCGACAGCGCTCGCTGCTAGCGAGGCCGCTTGCCGAGCAGCGTCCGAGTGCCTGCCTTTCTGCGACAGTTCTGGGTTAGCCTTCTTGCGACAGGTTCTGCAGCTTTGTTTTTGTTTGGGTTTTGCCGAGTGGGTTTGTGAGGGATTGTGTTTGGATCTTCGTTGGTTGAGTAACAAGAACATAAGAAGATTGTAAGGCTTTTGGATTGGGGTATTGGGAAACCTTTTAATCCTAAAAAGGTTCCTCAATTATAATTTCCAATCTAAATAATTCAAAGCATACAATGTTGTTTAAATTGAAAAGCTTGAACCAATTCTACCTTGCAAAGATAGACGTTTGGTTAGATAAAGATAGATAAAAATAACCCTAAGATAGATAAATCCTAAGATAGATAGATAACAACTCAGTGGTTAAGAATTCTATCTAGATGAGATATAATTCTCCCACGTTTTATTTTCCTAAATTACATAAAATAAATATATCTAAATTAACCTAATGAAACCGGCCAGCCTTGAAGGAGAACTCGACATGCCCTTGACATGCCCTCGGTATTGATGTACACATTTGTACCTTTGTTTATTGCATCTTTTGACTTCGTATTTCATTCGATTTCCAAAGAAAAGGTTCAAAAGAATATAAACTTGTGTAAGAATGGGCTAAAATGCAAGAAATAGAGTCTACATAAGTTTTGAGCTAACCATGCAGGAATTCGAGCGAAAACGGAGTCAAAACGAAGAAGCCAAGTAAAGCTGAGCAGAGGTAGATATCGACCCTAGACCCAGATATCGACCTCTGGGGTAGATATCGACCTTCAACATAGATATCGACCTCAACGAGTGAAGCTGAGAAGAGGTAGATATCGACCTTAGACCCAGATATCGACCTCCAGTGTCGATATCGACCCCCATATCGACCTCAACATAGAAATCGACCAGAGCTGAACAAGTCGAGCAGGAACAGAGACCTCGATATCGACCTCTGGTGTCGATATCGACCCCTTATCTCGACAGAAGATAGACTCGATTTCGAATGCGGATTGGCACTATATCTTCAAGGAGGCACGGGATTATCTCATACTTTCAAAGATAGAGGACAGCTGAAGTTTTATTCATCTTTTACCTTTAAGTTATTTAAGTTTTACCAAAATAAAAGACCTATCCTAATTGTTCGGATAGAGTTATTAGTTTAGATAGGAGTTACAATCCTTGGATAGCGAGGATTAGTAGCCTATAAATAAAGCCTTAGGGCTGATTTGTTAGATCATCTTACATACAATCAAGTAACAAGACATAGACAATAGAGTTAGAGTTAGAGAGAAGTTTTAGGGTTTGACGTTTGCGAAAGTTGACGTTAAGTTGTAAAGCTTCGAAGTTTATTTTAATGCAAGTTTCTTCCTTTCAATTGATAATGAATCCCATGATGAGAAGCGAGTAGTTCCCCAAAGCTCTTAGGGTCGGGGTGAGCCCGACGTTAGCCATGCGCGCTTGAGGTAAGTATTTGATGTTGATATCGTTGTGTCTATCTCTCCTCCTACAATTCTATGTTTAGTCCTAATCGAAAGAAAAGGGATTCATGCTAACAACTTGAGTTATAAACATAAAATTGGTAGAGACAATTAGGTTTATTTGAAAGAGTAATCCTAAGAGTTGGTGTACGGCGAAAGCTTGTCCCTCGGGTGAAATAGCGCAATTGTCCGTCTCATCGCATGCATTGGTTAACGTTGTGGTAAACCCTAATCCTAGGAGTTGATTTTTACATATTTTATACACATAAAAACCCCTGCTTAATTTCTATTCATTGCTTCTCTTCCCATCCTTGATTCTTCGGTCTTTTCTTTGCCGACAAAACCACTAACTCACTGCAGGAAAGACATCGATATCGACAGCAGAGGTCGATATCGACCAAAACTGATAGATCGACGGTTTTCTGAGTCGATCTCGAGACTCCTGGGAAACTTCTGCAGGCATCGATATCGACACCAGACATCGATATCGACCCTTCTGTATCGACTGGCAGTCTTCTGAGCCAGTCGATTTCGTGGACTAACATCGATATCGACCACTTGTTTTTGTCTTTGCAGGTCTTCTGTTGCAGAGAACATCGACAGCCGAGGTCGACATCGAGTACTAAGGTCGAAATCGAGGCTTCTGGTCGACGCAGACGTGAGATTTTCCAAGGCTACTAGGATCCCGCTGACACGCCTCCTCGTGGATCGATCCTGACTACCCTTCCACTACAACGGGAGGAAGTCTTGTAATTATTTGCTTAGGCCAGGAGTGGTTTACATTTATTTACATCTTTATATTTGTAATTACTTGACATATCAAACCTCCTGCGACAACAAATTGGCGCCGTTGCCGGGGAGGCAATCAATCGCGCCCTAGTAGTCTATCTCACGTCTTTTTCTAGTTTGGTCTTACAGGTGTATGCGACACGCTGATCGCTCACCTGAATTTGAAGGAGTAGACGAACCTGAGCGTTATTTCCATCTAAGGGCCCAAGCTCAAAGAATCATGGCGGAAAACGCGAACCAAGCAGAACTCATTGAACAACTAAGGAGGCAGGTTGAGGACCTAACGACTAGAGAGGCGGCACTTAAGGAGCGTGCGGATAGGGAGGAGGAAGGCCGAAGGCAAATAGAAGCCCAAATCAATGCCCTCCCTAGGAATGCCAAGCAATATATGCACCCCGCTCTCACAGTGCCTGAATCGGCAATTCTTATCCCTCCCTCTAATTTCGAAATTAAACCTAACTTCTTGACTGAAATAAGAAGGCATCAATATGAAGGAAAACCTAATGAGTGCCCTATGGCACATATTTCCACCTTCTTAGACCTTTGTGATACTATTGCTGATGGACGTAGTCTTGAATATGTCCAACTAAAAGCCTTTCGATGGTCTCTTACAGGTAAGGCATTGCAGTGGTTGGAGAGCTTAGCCCCAAGATCGCTCCGCACCTGGAATGAAGTCAAGGACGCGTTCCTCAACAAGTTCTTCCCTCCTTCTAAGACGGCGTTGATCCGACAGAAAATCACGGCTTTCAAACAAAAGCCTGGTGAAGCTCTGGCGACTGTTTGGGAAAGGTTCAAGGACCTTCTACGATCATGCCCGACGCATGGCCAACCACCATATGTAATTCAGGAGATCATTTACAATGCTCTTGACGCTGCAACAAAGGAGAGGATCAACACCTACACCGCTTATGGCTACCTTGAACTCGCCCCACAAGAGGCTTGGGAGACCATAGAGAGGTTGGTGGAGTTCGACAACACATATGGGACTCCTGAGGTTTCCGACACATCATCATCATCGAGGCCTGCCCCATCTATGCCCTTATATGAACCCTCCAATGTAATCGATCCGGACGTGAAGGAGCAATTCAACAGAGATCAACTTAGAAAGCTCCAAAATCAAGTAAGGTTCCTTTCAGCGAACCAAGATTGCATCGAATGTGGATCGCAGCGGCACACCACCATCGAGTGCCCACATGCCGAACAAGTACACCTAGCGGGGACTCACCAAGAGGCGCGCTACATGAGGGGTCCCAATCACCAATATTGGGGAGACCAAAGGTTCATTCAACCACAAAGGAACCCGGTTAACCCTAGGGACCCTCCGCCTTATAGAGCTCCTGGGCACCCGGAGAGAGACCAAAAGAAGGATGATCTTCAACTAGTACTGGACGAGATAAGGCGGAACCAAGCTAAGAATGATCAATCCAACAATGCAATCCACTCTCAACTCAATCACCTTACCACAAGGATTGGGGAGATGGATATTTGGAAGAAGAATGCAGAGACCCAACTGGGTCAATTGGCGGCACAAATCCCTAGGCCGTCCGGAACACTCCCTGGGCAACCCACTACAAATCCTAAGGGACAATCCGGGATGGGCCATGTCGCAGCCATACAATTAAGGAGTGGCACCAAAGTACAAAAGCCACGGAAGGAAACAGAGGAGAAAGCAGCAGACCCAGTCGACGTCGACAGACCAGTCGATGTCGACCCAGAGGTCGATATCGACCACCATGTCGACCCCCTGGTCGATGTCGGTGACACTGCAGAGCCATCAGCGCCTCAACAGAGGTCGAAATCGACCATCCCAGTCGATATCGACCAAATTCCAATCGATGTCGATGTCCAACAGGCCCCTCCGACCTCCCTTTTGCCCCCCCCACCAAAGAAGACGTTGCCATTCCCTTCCAAAGCATTGGAGGATCCCACCAAAGGCAAGTTTAGGTGCTTCATAAAGATACTTCAAGGACTCAACATCACTATCCCTCTTACAGAAGCCCTAAGCGAGATGCCCGCCTATGTACGATTCCTCAAAGACATCCTGAGCAAGAAGTGGTCCATGGCAGAGATCGCAGAGGAGTGCTCAAAAATGGATTTCCCTGAGAAGAAGAGTGATCCAGGGAAGTTCGCAATCACCGTGGGACTTGGCCAACATCGCTATAAAGCCCTATGTGACCTAGGGGCAAGTGTAAGTCTCATGCCTCTTTCTATTTGGCAAAAGGTGAACATTGGCGCACTTGAACCTGTGGACATGAAACTTTATATGGCTGACAACTCATTCGTCAGACCTACAGGTATAGTTGATGACGTTCCGGTAAAGGTAGGTAAGTTCTTTGTGCCTACTGATTTCATTGTGTTGGAGATGCCTGAAGATCCTATAGTGCCTATTATCCTTGGTAGGCCTTTCTTAGCTACTGTTGATGCCAATATCAATGTACGTCGAGGGTTACTAACCTTTACTATAGGGAACGAAGTGATAGAATTCTCTTTCAACCCAACCATGAGCGAAACAAAGCACCTGGAGCAAGTAGTCCTCTCGCCGGCTAAGGAGAAGCTTAGAAAATTTTTGTTGGCGAGGACGGAAACAGCAAGCAGGGTCGACATCGACTGGAACCAGTCGATATCGACTAAAAACATCGAAATCGACCCACCTTGGTCGAAATCGAGTATGCCAGATCGCTGCCAAGAGCTTAAGTATGGGGTCACAGAGGTCGATATCGACCCCCACATGTCGACATCGACCACAGCACTCGACATCGACCCTCCTTGGTCGAAATCGACCACCCCTCAGCCCGAAGATTTCTGTTTTGGGCCCAAACAGGTAAGCCCAGGTATGAATCTTAACCCTCCTCCGTCCATTATTGATGAATCAATTAAACCCATTATTGATAATTCTACTAAAGAGAGGGTCAAAGCTCCATGGTTTGCCTATATTGCTAAAGTTAGGTCAAGAAAGAGAAGAAAAGCGCCCAAAGAAGAACCTAACATCAAAGAAGCCTTGGTCGCCGAGCTTAGTTGCTACCAAAAGGACCTAGATGATCCAGGAGAAGGCTCAAGCTCACAGGGTCCCTACATAAAAGGGTCATAAAGCATTGACGGAGAAGTCAGCCTAGCGACTAAAAAATCTAGAGCATGTACATAAAACCTTTAAATTTTTTTTATATAGATGGTTTTTAGGGTTTAACTTTTGGCTGTTTTGAACTTTTAAAACTGAGATAATTCGTGCTTTATCTATATTACTAACCAAGATTTCAGGTTGTCAAGCAAAAGGAACGATGAAGAAGGAAAGAAGCTTCTGCAGAGGTAGTCGAAATCGACCAGGCCAGTCGAAATCGACCCCCCCAGGGTCAAGCCACCTCCTGGAGTCGACATCGAGGACTCAGGAGCGAAAAAGAGATGTCGATATCGACCCTAATACTCGATATCGACCCCAATCAGGCAGCCCTTGTCTTCATCTTCTTGCTCGACTTCGACAGATGCAGTCGACATCGACCTCTGACCTAGATATCGACTTCTGGCATCGACCAAACCTGAAATCAACCTGAATCCGCTGTAAGTCTCTCTCTACCCTTGTTCTTCTTTTTAATACAGTGAGGACACTGTATATTTTAAGTATGGGGTGGGGGAAAGACATGTCTTATGGTCATAACTTGGTTTCTTCTTCGCATTGCATTCATGTTTAAATTATTGTTCTTATGTTTTACTTTTATAAAATGTCAAAAATCCAAAAAAATAGAAAAATGTCAAAATACAAAAAAATGCATGTTTATTTTTAAGTTTATTTTTCTTTACCCTACTTAGATGTCCTATGATGAAAACTCAATAGCTGACTTGATCATGTAAACCCTATGGCGTATTTGGATGGTTTAGCCTAAGTTCTTAAAATTTTTATGTAGATTGTGAACTTGTGATGAAATTGAGCACATATGATCCTAGGCTAAAAAGCAAATCCAACAAAAAAATTGTCCTTGTGAGAATTTTGACCTATAGGGAGAACATCAAAAATCCCTCCGCTTTCTTGAGTGAATTTACTCTTCCTATGCATCTCTAAATGTTGTGGTAGTTATTCAAAACCAATGCATATATATGTTTATGTTTACGAGAATTAAATGATGGAGGCATCTTTTAAGCCATTTTTATCCTCTCTTTACCTACCCTGCATTATCTCTGCTTGAAGCCAAAACATTAGCCTGAGCCTGAATTGCAAACTCCACAAAATTATCCCTAGCCGAATTGAGCCTGACCCCCATTTGGGAATTGAGACTTAGATTGGTTGGAACTAATGCCTTGTGGAAAGAAAAGAGCATAATGTCTAGTTTTGAGCGAGAAAATTATAGAATGGTACATATTTACATTTTGTCATATTTTGTAAAAGGATTTTTTTGGCTCACCATATAAATGCACATAGCTTTAGTATTATTTCCAAAACAAAAAAAAACAAAAAAAGAAAAAAAAAAAGAAGAGAGATATCTATATATAGTGCATGAGCCAAAATCCTTAAGTCTTTTATTCATACAAATGTTATATTTTTGAGAGGTATATTAGAACTTGGAAGAAGGGTTGATGGAATGCATCTTTAGAGCATTATTGTGAAGAGTTATGGTTTGGGTATTGCAAGTGTTGAGATTTAGGAGTCTTGATTCCCGAATTATAAAAGCACCACATAGCCAAATAATTCCACACCCTTTATTTCATACCAAGCCCCATTACAACCCCGCCGAATGGAGTCTTCTATGAAGTCTTCCATTGAGCGAAAGTCCTCCTGATGATTCTTATTGCATTTTCATAATTGGTTGCGAAGTGGATTATTATAAATTGCAATGTTTATGAGATTGTATATGGAATTGAGTTGAGAGTTGATCTTCATAGCCTAAACACATGAGAGTTGAGTGCAAGCACATTATCCCTGTGAGGTTGGGTCAAAATTGCATATGCCTATGGATCGCCAAAATATGTGCTATGACGTTAAATTCACTTGCTTTGCTTTGCTACCGCTTATGATGTTGCTTTTGAAAAAGGCGAAGACTTGAAGGATGTGTCGTAGGTGTTGGTTATTGCTTGGTTATTGCTTGAGGACAAGCAAGTCTAAGTATAGGGTGTTTTGATGTACACATTTGTACCTTTGTTTATTGCATCTTTTGACTTCGTATTTCATTCGATTTCCAAAGAAAAGGTTCAAAAGAATATAAACTTGTGTAAGAATGGGCTTAAATGCAAGAAATAGAGTCTACACAAGTTTTGAGCTAACCATGCAGGAATTCGAGCGAAAACGGAGTCAAAACGAAGAAGCCAAGTAAAGTTGAGCAGAGGTAGATATCGACCCTAGACCCAGATATCGACCTCTGGGGTAGATATCGACCTTCAACATAGATATCGACCTCAACGAGTGAAGCTGAGAAGAGGTAGATATCGACCTTAGACCCAGATATCGACCTCCAGTGTCGATATCGACCCCCATATCGACCTCAACATAGAAATCGACCAGAGCTGAACAAGTCGAGCAGGAACAGAGACCTCGATATCGACCTCTGGTGTCGATATCGACCCCTTATCTCGACAGAAGATAGACTCGATTTCGAATGCGGATTGGCACTATATCTTCAAGGAGGCACGGGATTATCTCATACTTTCAAAGATAGAGGACAGCTGAAGTTTTATTCATCTTTTACCTTTAAGTTATTTAAGTTTTACCAAAATAAAAGACCTATCCTAATTGTTCGGATAGAGTTATTAGTTTAGATAGGAGTTACAATCCTTGGATAGCGAGGATTAGTAGCCTATAAATAAAGCCTTAGGGCTGATTTGTTAGATCATCTTACATACAATTAAGTAACAAGACATAGACAATAGAGTTAGAGTTAGAGAGAAGTTTTAGGGTTTGACGTTTGCGAAAGTTGACGTTAAGTTGTAAAGCTTCGAAGTTTATTTTAATGCAAGTTTCTTCCTTTCAATTGATGATGAATCCCATGATGAGAAGCGAGTAGTTCCCCAAAGCTCTTAGGGTCGGGGTGAGCCCGACGTTAGCCATGCGCGCTTGAGGTAAGTATTTGATGTTGATATCGTTGTGTCTATCTCTCCTCCTACAATTCTATGTTTAGTCCTAATCGAAAGAAAAGGGATTCATGCTAACAACTTGAGTTATAAACATAAAATTGGTAGAGACAATTAGGTTTATTTGAAAGAGTAATCCTAAGAGTTGGTGTACGGCGAAAGCTTGTCCCTCGGGTGAAATAGCGCAATTGTCCGTCTCATCGCATGCATTGGTTAACGTTGTGGTAAACCCTAATCCTAGGAGTTGATTTTTACATATTTTACACACATAAAAACCCCTGCTTAATTTCTATTCATTGCTTCTCTTCCCATCCTTGATTCTTCGGTCTTTTCTTTGCCGACAAAACCACTAACTCACTGCAGGAAAGACATCGATATCGACAGCAGAGGTCGATATCGACCAAAACTGATAGATCGACGGTTTTCTGAGTCGATCTCGAGACTCCTGGGAAACTTCTGCAGGCATCGATATCGACACCAGACATCGATATCGACCCTTCTGTATCGACTGGCAGTCTTCTGAGCCAGTCGATTTCATGGACTAACATCGATATCGACCCCACCAGTCGATATCGACCACTTGT
Source organism: Persicaria maculosa (assembly GCA_963922045.1). Classification (NCBI taxonomy): domain Eukaryota; kingdom Viridiplantae; phylum Streptophyta; class Magnoliopsida; order Caryophyllales; family Polygonaceae; genus Persicaria; species Persicaria maculosa. The sequence goes on along the minus strand of OY998264.1, from coordinate 46,895,921 downwards.
TTTTGTCTTTGCAGGTCTTCTGTTGCAGAGAACATCGACAGCCGAGGTCGACATCGAGTACTAAGGTCGAAATCGAGGCTTCTGGTCGATGCAGACGTGAGATTTTCCAAGGCTACTAGGATCCCGCTGACACGCCTCCTCGTGGATCGATCCTGACTACCCTTCCACTACAACGGGAGGAAGTCTTGTAATTATTTGCTTAGGCCAGGAGTGGTTTACATTTATTTACATCTTTATATTTGTAATTACTTGACATATCAAACCTCCTGCGACAACAGAACTCAGGCGTGTGACCAGCGCATCACATACACCTTCAAGAAAACACTAGGAAGAGAAGTAAGATAGACTAAACAGGGCGCGATTGATAGCCTCTTCGACAACGGCGCCAAAATTTAATGTAGGAGGAAATCAAGTCTAATAAATAACAAGTAGATATCAAACCAAATCCTAGTCCATGTAAATAAATTACAAGACTTCCTTCCGCTGTGGTGGAAGGGAATCAGGATCGATCCACGAGGAGGCGAGTCAGCGATGCCTAGATAGTCTCTAAAGCTTCTACGCAAGTTGAGTAGTAGCCTCGATATCAAGTTGGGAGATCGATATCGATAGGGGCAGTCAATTTCTAGTGGGTGACGTCGATTTGTGAAGAACCTGCGAAGAAGAGAAAACAACAGAAGAACTTGATTTCAACATGAGTGGTCGAAATCGAGTGGATCAATGGTTCCTGTCAACTCAGAAGACCGTCGACATAGAGTTGCTCGATCGCAAGTGGTCGATATCAACTATATTGGTCGATATCGAGTGGCCTCTGATGTGCGCGCAAATAGCCATTTTTCTATGCACATTTAAGTCCATTTTATCGTCATTTGCATACATATTAGTGGCGAATACATGAGATTTAGTGTAGTTTATGCTTTATTGTCAACTATATGGGCCTGCATGAGTTTCTATGTGATTTCGCATAAAACAGGATAAAAATGGAAAGATTTGGAAGAGCAGAAAAAGAATTCGAAGTCTTCTGAAGAGGTCGAAATCGACTAAAGAACCTCGACATCGAGTGCAGCAGAGAGACAGAGCATGTCGACACCAGCAAGGTAGATATCGATGTCTGATGGTCGATATCGAGTGCCTAGAGCGAGCTTATTGATAGAAGTCGACTGCCAATCCGAGGAGAAGAAGGAGAGCTTGAGATAGAGTTAAAAGAGAGGTCGATATTGATGTCCTTAGGTCGATATCGATGTTGCCAGCAAAGAAGTCCGACTGAGATTTTGATAGAATTCCATCCGAAGCTTGCACGTCTATCCTAAAGTCGAGATTTCTTATCCTCAATGCCAAAGCTATCACTTGAGCTGTTTTACCATAGAAGTTTTAGTTTTTACTTTATTTAAGTTTTATCTTAGAAAACAAAGATAAGTTTCGAGTCTTTGGATAGCAAAGTTCGATATCCATATCTAGAGGCCGTTAGGGCTGAGTTTAATCATTGCATTTGAGTTATTAAAACACATAGAACGTAGAGAATTTGTAGAGAGAGAGAGAGGAGGCCGATTGAGGTTGGTGGAAGCGAGAGCGGAATTGGCTTGGTTCGGTTGTAATTTCTTTCTTTTGCAATACAAAGTAGTTTTCTTTCAATGATGATGATGAGTTGCATGATGAGAAGCGAGTAGTCAACCCACTTCTAGGGCCGGGGTGAGCCCGAAGATAGCGATGTACGGTAAGTGCATCAAAGGTATGATTTTTCTGTGATTCTGTCTTCTATCCTATGCATGATACTTTGCGAATGTTAGGGAGATTCATTATTTGCATTATTGAAGCGAAAGCCACTCATATTGTGAACTTGGATTACTCATGAATTGGATAGTAACTCTTAGGAATTAAGCGAGAGCCTCTAATCACCTAAGTGTTGGTAACAAAAGTTATTTGACGGAAAGACATTAAATTTTCTAACTTTAGCATCATACTTGCATTGTTATCGTTGTGGCATGAAACCCCGACTTTGGAAGCTTTTAGTATATTGAATTACATAAAAAGTTGAGTTTTGTTTCTGTTCATCTTTCCTATACCATTCTACGCTCTTCGGACACTTTTCCGACACATAGGTTACGCATTAAAGTTTCTGTAATAGACATCGAAATCGACTGTCAAAGGTCGATATCGAGGACTAATGTCAATATCGACGTCTGTCTCGACGTCGATTTGGTTTGCTTTTGTCTTGTGCAAGAATCCTGTGGAAATCGACCAGAACTGAGGTCGATATCGATCAGACACATCGATATCGAGTGTCTCCTGAGGTCAAAAGCTTGATCATGATTACAACAAGGGAAGCGCTGACATACCTCCTCGTGGATTCGATCCTGAATTACCCTACCATTGCATCGGGAGGGATTCTTGTATTATTTGATTGATAAGGGAGTTAGGATAGTTGTGAATTATATTTGAATATTTGAATCGCACCTCCCGTCCATTGAACAAATTGGCGTTGTTGCCGGGGAGGTAATCAATTGCCACCTAAGTTTTCTCACGATCTTTTAAGAGCTTATTTTGCAGGTTTATACGACGTTCTGATCGCGGACCTATCCTGGAAACCATTATGAGCCTCAACGTTTCTTCCATCTTCGCAACAGAGCTATTCAAATCATGGCGGACAATGAGATGCCGGCTGAGACCATAGAGCGGTTGAGGAAGGAGATTGAGGACCATAATGCAATAATCGATGCTGAGAGGGCCGCCACCGCTGCAGAGCGAGCTCGTGCTGATAGGGAGGAGGATGTGCGTAGACAAGCCCAAGAGTGGCTAAATTAGTATCCATAGATGGCGATGCCATACATGCATTCGCCGCTACATGTGTCCTGAATCTGCTATACTTATTCCTCCTTCCAATTATGAAATTAAAATTAACTTTCTGTCTGAAATTAAAAGAAATACTTTTGAAGGAATACCTAATGAATGCCCACTGCAACACATCTCTACTTTTATGGACTTATGTGAAACAATTGCTCATGTTGTAAATTTAGATTATGTGAGACTAAAATCTTTTCGATGGTCTTTGGCAGGGAAGGCATTACAATGGCTTGAGAGTTTGGCTCCACGCTTGCTGAGGACATGGGCGGAGGTGAAGGATGCATTCCTGAATAAGTTCTTTCCACCTTCTAAAATGGCGATGCTGCGGCAAAGGACTTGTTGAGGTCATGCTCGACGCATGAGCAACTTCCATATGTCATCCAGGAGATATCCTACAATTCCCTCGATGCGCCAAACAAGGAGAGGATCAACTCATATACCTCCTATCGGTACATTGAGCTCACACCAACGGAGGCCTGGGAGACTATTGAGAGGCTCGTGAACTTCGACAATACGTATGTGACTACTGCGACCTATGTTTCAAGGCCTGCCACATCAATGTCATTATAGATCCTGATGTGCGGCAATAATTCCACAACGATCAGACACGCCACCTTCAAAAGCAAGTCAGGTTCCTGAGCAGCAATCAAACTTGTTAGGAATGTGGCTCAACAAGGCATAACACTAGTGCCTGTCCACATACTGAGCAAAGTATCCATGGTGGAACAACATGAGGAAGCCAAGTTGACGAGAGGCTCCTATGGAGGGGGAAATCAACCATATTGGGGCAATCAAAGATTCTATCAATAAAAGGATCCCCCACCCTATAGAGCACCAGGGCACCCTGAGTGGGAGACAAGGAAGGATGACCTACAGATCATTCTTGATGAGATGCGGAGGAGCCATGTTGAGTTCAAACAAGCCAACAACATCGTTCATACTCAGCTGCAGGGCATAAATTCTAGACTTGGGGAGATCGACATTTGGAAACGCAATATGGAGACCCAAATGGGTCAATTGGCGGAAGTAATACCCAAAGCGCCAGGATCATTCCCTGGATCAACTGTGCCCAAACAAAAGGGCAAAAGTATTGGACACATTGCGACGATGAATCTAAGGAGTGGGCATCAATTACAAACGCCCGAGCAAAAATCGGAGGAGAAAGCCCCAGAAGGAACATCGATATCTACCCCCTTGTGGATATCGACCACGGTGACATCGATGTCAAACCTGATGCTGAGTCACCACAGAAATTGACTCCTCCAGTCGATGTCGACCCCCACCCCATACTATGTCGACCTAATTCCAGCCGCAGGGAATAAGAAGGTGTTGCCATTCCCAACAAGAAAGGTGATTAACGACCCAGCGGAAAAGAAGTTCCAACGATTCGTGAAGATGCTTCAAGGACACAATGTCTCTATACCATTCACCGAAGCACTTCATGAGATGCCGTCCTATGTAAGGTTCCTTAAGGACATATTGGGTAAGAAGCGATCGCTTTCTGAGATCGCAGAGTAGTGCAACAGATTGGAGCTACCACAAAAGCAGGCGAACCAAGTTAAGTTTTCTATTGCTATCGGCTTAGGTCGATTCAAATTTAATGCTTTAGGTTATTTGGGCGCTAGCAGTAGCATGATGCCACTAACCATATGGCACAAGGTAAAGATAGGTCCTCTGGAGCCCGTGAATGCAAAGTTATACATGGCAAACAATACGGTAGTAATTCCCAAAGGGATGGTAACTGATGTGCCGGTACAAGTCGGTAAATTCTTTGTCCCTGCTGATTTCTTAGTTGTTGATATAGCGGAGGACCCTTCTTGTCCTATTATTTTAGGTAGGCCATTCCTAGCAACCGTTGATGTCAACATCAGCGTAAAAAATGGATTGCTCTCATTCACAATAAGGTACGAGGTGATAGAGTATGCCTTCAACAAGACGGTGAGGAACAATGGGCCCATGGAGATAAAAGCCATCAATGGTGTCGACATCACGTGTTGAGAAGCTAAAGTAAGGAGTATGACACCTGAAGAGCTTGAAAAGAGGGCCATAGAAGCCCATGTGGAGGAGGTTGTGGCAATCTTGAACGAAGGAGCCAGAGTGAACATCGACATCGACCCAGGTAAGTCGATATCGACTAACATAGTTCAAGATTCTATGTCAGGTTATAAGTATGGGGCGACGGAGGAGAAGGAACATCGAAATCTGGGATTAAGGTCGATATCGACCATGCCCTAAAGCCAAAATCGACACCCACAGAAGCCGAGAAAGGAGGAACAGAGAGCTTAGTATCGATCCCTGAAGGTCGAAATCGAGTTGATCATGTCGAGCAGGAAGTCTCAAAATCGACTGAACCTCCAAAAGCACAACAAAGCTCGATATCAACCACTGAATATCGATGTCCACCTGAGCCACATCTAGAGAAGAAGATAAGTCAAGGTTCGGATTCCTCATGTTCCATCTCAATAAAAGATTTATCATTATTTGGAAGAGGTATGCCTTGGCATGTGCGCTTGTGTAGGGTATCCGATGATGATTCAAACCAATATGAGATAGGAGACAAGGTTTATTTCGCCAAATCAAAAGATAAATGGTTCCCTACTACATTCAAAGATAAGATGATGGGACCTTTCACGGTGAATCAAATCCATCCAGGCGGACTGCAGCAACGAGACATGAAAGGAGTGTTGTTTGAGGACCAAGCCACATGGGCTCTACATATGCCGCCTTTAGAAGCGCAAAAAGAAGGAGTCTACATATGCCGCCTTTGGTTTTGGTTTCAGACTTTATCGTTATTGCATGTTTTGGTTTGTGTTTATAACAAGTTGCATGAAAGAAGAAGAAAGAGCACAGAAACAAGCTCGGATATCGATGTTAAAGATCGACATCGACCTTAAGGTCGATTCGGATGGGCTTTTGGTCGAGGCCGGATCACCCTGAAGCTTGAGCCTGAAATCGACTAGGAGATCGATTTCGATGCTACAGGTCGATATCGACCATCCCTGCAGTCTTCTTCGACTCCTGAAATTTGTGACGGTTTAGTAAGTTTACTTCTTAACCCTAGTTCTAATACAGTGAGGACACTGTAATTTTTAAGTATAGGGTGGGGGGAAAAGCTTACTTGCATATTTTTAGCATATTTTAGTATATTTTCATAAGTATTGCATAGTTTTTAAATTATTCATAATACTCAGTTAATTTAGAATTGCATATTTATCTTGAAGTATTGCATCATAGCATGTTTTAGTTTAAAAAAAATGACAAATGACCCCCATCAAAAATTAAAAATAAAGAAAAGAGTCATGGAAGTATAAAAAAAGAGCTCTACAATGCAAAATTAAATTCATTAGATATATAACATGAAATTGCCTAGTTAAGGGAAGTCGCAATGAAGTGCAAAAAGAAAAAAATAAAGGAGATGAAAATTTGAAGTTGCTTTTGACATGTGCATGATAAGATGATGGAGGAATTTTAGAAATTTCCATACAAGTGCTTACAAAAGTTCATATCCTAGCCTTACCTATGCATATTTGCAAAAGTCACAAGCCATACATGAGCCTTACTATATCATTATCATTATTGCTCCACATATTACATATTGCCCATTTTTTATACCTTATACCCTATCCGGGGACAAGTTTGAGAATGGATTCATCTTTGGAGTTATTATATGGAGTTGTGCATTGTTTATGAAGTTGTCGGCAAGAATGATAAATTTATGAATTATGGAAAATTTAATGAGTGCGAAAAAAATCCGATCACCTCAGGAGATAAAGGTAGGTCGACCCTGCTCGTTGAGATGTTAGTTCAGCGCTATGGGACACAAGGTGAGGAGTCCGAAGTACTAAGTATCCGGGACCATTCATGAAACCCATGTTTGTGACTCGCGAGAAGGAAGTGCTAAGGTTAGAGAGGTAAAATCATTATAGTGAAAAAAGCATTGAACGATGAGTGAAAGGTGAGATATGAAGAAGAAGGACTGTGAAATATTTTAGAAAGAAAGTATTATTTCCCCGGATTTAACACCACATGGCCAAAAATTAGCCCACCTTTAGCCTTTTACCAATCTACTTCTCACAAGCTTGAAAAAGTCCTCTTGTTTATTAATGCTATGTCGCTGAAATTGTATTATGCATATAAACCTCCTTTTATGAGTATGAAATTGCTTTTATGCACAATCATTGACTTGGTTGACAAAAGTACCTTATCGAGGATGGCAATTGATTGCAGGGACATATAAAAAATGAATCTATGATGTTGAGGGCTTACATTCTTCCCCTTAATGACCATTAAAGGTATTGCTTGGGGACAAGCAAGCTTAAGTATGGGGTGTTTGATGTGCGTGCAAATAGCCATATTTTCTATGCACATTTAAGTCCATTTTATCGTCATTTGCATACATATTAGTGGGGAATACATGAGATTTAGTGTAGTTTATGCTTTATTGTCAAATATATGGGTCTGCACGAGTTTCTATGTAATTTTGTAGAAAACAGGATGAAAATGGATAGATTCGGAAGAGCGTAAAAAGAACTCGAAGTCTTCCGAAGAGGTCGAAATCGATTGAAGAACCTCGACATCGAGTGCAGCAGATAGGCAGAAATCGAGCAAGCAGAGAACAGAGCATGTCGACACCAGCAAGGTCGATATCGATGTCTGATGGTCGATATCGAGTTCCTAGATCGAGCTTATTGATAGAAATCGAGTGCCAATCTGAGGAGAAGAGGGAGAGCTCGAGATAGAGTTAAAAGAGAGGTCGATATCGATGTCCTTAGGTCGATATCGATGTTGCCAGCAGAGAAGTCCGACTGAGATTTTGATAGAATTCTATCCGAAGCTTGCACGTCTATCCTAAAGTCGAGATTTCCTATCCTCAATGCCAGAGTTATCACTTTGAGCTGTTTTACCATAGAAGTTTTAGTTTTTACTTTATTTAAGTTTTATCTTAGAGAATAAAGATAAGTTTCGAGTCTTTTTATAGCAAAGTTCGATCTATAACTAGAGACCGTTAGGGCTGAGTTTAATCATTGAATTTTAGTTATTCAAACACATAGAACACAGAGAATTTAAAGAGAGAGAGAGAGAGAGAGGAGGCCGTTTGAGGTTGGTGGAAGCGAGAGAGGAATTGGCTTGCTTCGGTTGTAATTTCTTTCTTTTGCAATGCAAAGTAGTTTTCTTTCAATGATGATGATGAGTTGCATGATGAGAAGCGAGTAGTCAACCCACATCTAGGGTCGGGGTGATCCCGACGATTATGCGATTGCGACTTCTATCCTATGCATGACCCTTTGCGAAAGTCACGGAGATTCATTAGTTGCATTATTGAAGCGAAAGCCACTCATATTGTGAACTTGGATTTCTCATGAATTGGATAGTAAATCTTAGGAATTAAGCGAGATCCTCTAATCACCTAAGTTTTGGTAACGAAAGTTATTTGACAGAAAGACATTAAATTTAATAACTTTAGCATCATACTTGCATTGTTATTGTTGTGGCATGAAACCCCGACTTTGGAAGCTTTTAGTATATTGAATTACATAAAAAGTTGATTTTTGTTTATGTTCATCTTTCCTATACCATTCTACGCTCTTCGGACACTTTTCCGACACATAGTTTACGCATTGAAGTTTCTGTAATAGACATGGAAATCGACTATCAAAGGTTGATATCGAGAACTAACGTCGATATCGAGGTCTGTCTCGACATCAATTTGGTTTGCTTTTGTCTTGTGCAGGAATCTAGTGGAAATCGACCAGAACTGAGGTCGATATCAACCAGACACATCGATATCGAGTGTCTCCTGAGGTCGAAAGCTTCATCGTGATTACAAGAAGGGAAGCGCTGATATACCTCCTTGTGGATTCGATCCTGAATTACCCTACCACTGCATCGGGAGGGATTCTTGTATTATTTGATTGATAAGGGAGTTAGCATAGTTGTGAATTATATTTGAATATTTGAATCACACCTCCCTTCCATCGAACAGCCTCTCAGACGATGTCGAATGCAGAAAATAAAGAAATAAAGTAAAGACAACAAAATATTTTGGGGTTTTTCTTTAATAAACTAAAAGGCTCCTAAGATAGGAATTTACCACGACGGTAACCATGCATGTATTATCACTTAATTCACATAAAACATTAAGCTTTTCTCAACATCAATTAGGAAGATAAAGGCTTTCGCATAAAAACCTAATTGTTTCAACATTTTCATAATTAGGGTTTATGTCAACTTTCGCAGCAAAACCTAATTACTATCCCAATTCACATATATAATCCACTTTTGCTTCATATAAGGTAAATAAGGAATGATCCTAAACTCGCATAAAGGATTGATCACGGGGTAGAAGAAGAGATCGCATAATCAAATATAGAATAAAGCGTACTTACATGGCTATCGTCGGGCTCACCCCGATCCTAAAAGTGGGACGACTACTCGCTCTTCATCACAACAAACTCCATTGAAATAAAGAAGAAAACTTGCATTAAAACTAAACCTTCAAAGCTTTACAACTCAACGCCTGCTCTCGCAAACGCCAAACCCTAAAACTTCTCTCTAACTCTATTGCTATTGATTGTTGTATGTTGGAATGAATAAAAACCAGCCCCCTAGGGCTTTATTTATAGCATGTGAATCATTGCTAGCCAAGAAAAAGTAGATCATATCTTCTATTTAAAATCTATCCTTAACAAGTAGGATAAATCTTTATTATGGTAAATATCTAAATCACTAATAAACATCTTAGGTTAAAAAGGAAACAACCCTTAAGACATAATCTATCTTAATTAAAAGAGATAAATCGTGGCCTTGATGATAGATCTTGCAATCCGCATCTCGAAAAGCGCATCCGATCCGTGTTGAATTCCAGTCGATATCGACTCGTCAGGTCGAAATCGACCTCTTTGTTTTCTGCTCGACAAGCTCCATTCCACTTGATCTCTGGTGTGAAGTCGATATTGATGTATCTACTCGATATCGAGTAGTCTTCTATGCTGGTCTTGTGGTCTGTCTTGACACTTAGAGTCCATGTCGAGGTCTTCAGTCGATATCGACCAGTCATGTCAATTTCGACCTTTTTTTGGCTTTACTTTGCTTCTTCGTTTTGACTCCAATTTTGCTCCAATTCCTACATATTTAGACAAAAACTTTTGGAGACTCTATTTCTTGCACGTTAGCTCATTCTACACAAATTTGCATGATTTTTCGACCATTAATTTAGGAATCGAATGGAATATGAAGTCAAAACATGCGATAAAAAGGACTATAAATATGTACATCAATAGGTACCTGAAAGTAACCTGTGTAGTGATGTACATATTTGTACCTCTCTTATTGCATCTTTTGACTTCATATTTCATTCGATTTCCAAAGAAAAGGTCCAAAAGAATATAAACTTGTGTAAGAATTTTTGCAAAAGTTTTGAGCTAACCATGCAGGAATTCGAGCGAAATCGGAGTCAAAACGGAGAAACCAAAGTGAAGCTGAGCAGAGGTAGATATCGACCTTCAACATAGATATCGACCTCCAACGTCGATATCGACCCTCAAATCGACCTCAACATAGACATCGACTGGAGCTGAACAAATCGAGCAGGAACAGAGACCTCGATATCCACCCTCAAGGTCGATATCGACCCCTTACCTCGACAGAAGATAAATCCGATTTCGAGACTCGGATTATGAATTCTATGATCAAGGCCACGGATTATCTTGTTCTTCTAGATAGTTAGCAGCTGAATTTATCTTTTCCTTAAAAGTTTTATCAAAATAAAAGACCTATCCTAATTGTTCGGATAGAGTTCATAGTTTAGATAGAAGTTACAATCCTTGGATAGCGAGGATTGGTAGCCTATAAATAAAGCCCTAGGGGGCTGGTATTCAATCATCTTTCAACAATCTTTCAATCATCAATCAATACAATCAATAGCAATAGAGATAGAGAGAAGTTTTAGGGTTTGACATTCGCGAAAGCCGACATTGAGTTGTAAAGCTTCGAAGTTTATATTTTAATGCAAGTTTCTTTCTTTCAAACAATGATGAGTTCCATGATGAGAAGCGAGTAGTCCCCAAAGCTCTTAGGGTCGGGGTGAGCCCGACGTTAGCCATGCGCGCTTGAGGTAAGTGTGAGATGTTGATATCGTTGTGTCTATATCACCTCCTACGATTCTATGTTTAGTCCTAATCGAAAGAAAAAGGGATTCATGCTAACAACTTGAGTTATAAACATAAAATTTGTAGAGAAAATTAGGTTTATTTGCAAGAGTAATCCTAAGAGTTGTTGTACGGCGAAAGCTTGTCCCTTGGGTGAAATAACACAATTGTCCGTCTTATTTATCTTATCGCATGCATTGGCTAACGTTGTGGTAAACCCTAATTCTAGGAGTTACTTTTTAAATATTTTATACACATAAAACCTCTGTTTTATTTCTGTTCATTGCTTCCTTCCCATTCTTAAATCTTCGGCCTTTCTTTGCCGACGAAGAACTAACCCACTGCAGGAAGACGTCGATATCGACCCCTGGTATCGATATCGACCACACTGATAGATCGACAGTTTTCTGAGTCGATCTCGAGACTCGTGGGTCACTACTGCAAACATCGGTATCGACCCTAGACGTCGAAATCAACCCTTCTCTATTGACTGGCAGACTTCTGAGCCAGTCGATTTCGTGGACTAACATCGATATCGACCATTTCTAGTCGATATAGACTGCTTGTTTTTATCTCTGTAGGTCTTCTGTTGCAGAGAGGATCGACAGCCAAGGTCAACATCGAGCTCCAAGGTTGAAATCGAGGCTTATAGTTGACGCAGGATGTGAGATTCCAACGCTACTAGGATCCCGCTGACACGCCTCCTCGTGGATCGATCTTGACTACCCTTCCACTACAACGGGAGGAAGTCTTGTAATTATTTGCATAGGCTAGGAGTCGATTTACATTTATATACATCTTTATATTTGTATTTAAGATACTAGACCTTCCTCCTGCAACAACATGTAGCCATCTATGAAGCAGTATAAAGAGCGGTCAGCAAGGCACTCAACCATTTGATCAATAAAGGGTAAAGAAAATTGGGCTTTTCGAGTTACCGCATTCAGTTTTCGATAATCAATACATACTCTCCATCTAGTTTGGACCCTACTAGGGACTAACTCACCATCTTGATTCTCAACAACGGTGATACCCTCTCCCTTAGGCACATCCTGCGTAGGGCTCACCCATTTATTGTCAAAGATAGGAAAGATCATACCTGATTGAAGAAGCTTCAACACCTCTTTCTTGATCACCTCCATCATTGGTGGGTTGAGTCTCCACTGGGTTTTCCTAGATGGCTTAGCATCATCCTCTAAAGGTATCTTGTGCATGCATAGGGTGGGGCTAATTCCCTTGATATCCGTGATGGTCCACCCTAAAGCTTCTTTGTTTTCTCTTGGAATAATCACCAATCTTTCTTCTTAGTTCCTAGTAAGCTTATTATAGATAATCACATGTAGGGTATCATCCTTAGCCAGAAAAAAGCTAATTTCATGTGACTAGGGAGTTTCTTCAACTCAATCTGTAATGCCTACACAATAGAAGGAAGAAGCTTTTCTCTTGGTATAGGTAGTTCAATGCATTCCTCCAAGGCCGTTACATAGGTGCAAGATCGATTGTCCAATGCTAACACAACCTCCTACATGTTAGATGATAAAGAATAATTTCTAGAAATTCCATCGAAAGGGGCTTGTAGAGTGACCTGTAACTCATCATTCTATTCCAAATCAAACTAATCTTGAGACATAATGTCAATAGTATCCTTATAATAAAGGAATGATCCTTAGATGGAAACTTCATGGAATCATATATATTATATTCAACTTTTCTCCCATCCAATTCCATAGTCAAAGACCTTGAATAAACATCTATCTTGGTCCTAGCAGTTTTTAAAAACGGTCGCCCCAACATAATATAAGCTTCACTGTTACTAGGATCCATATCAATCAGAAAGAAATTCGTGGTGAATATCAAATTGTCTACCATGACTAAGACATCTTCAATAATCCCTTTTGGGTAAACTATAAGCGATCAACTAGTTGAATCACTACCCTGTTATCATTCAATGGTCCCAATCCTAAAGCTTAATGAACAGAAGAAGGTAAAACATTGATGGATACACCTAAATCTAATATGGCTTTATCAAATTTAGTATCACCTATCACACATGGAATTGCAAACATGCCAGGATCACTACACTTCTCAAGCATACGCTTTTGAAAAACAGTAATGACATGTTCACTTACCTTAACCTTCTGCTCACCCTTGATCTTCTGGTTCCTCTTGATAGTGCAAAGTTCCTTAAAAAATTTAGCATATCTAGGAATACTGTTAATCATAGCAAAGGAATATTTACCTCGCACTTGTTAAATGTCTCGAAGATCTCCTTATCATTCTCAAATCTTCTTGTATCTTTCAGAGCTTCAGGGAAATATGGAATTGGCTTCGAAGAATCAAAAGGAAAAGAAGAAGAAAATGTTGGTGTGTCATATATACAGATGCAGTAGTCGCTACTTGGTTGCGGCCGTCGATGCCTACCAGCTTCGTCCGTTTCTGTTTCAATTACTTCTTCTGAGCTTGCTTCTTTTCCACCTTGAGTGGTAGAAATCAGTTCCTTGCCACTCTTTAGCATCACTGCATTGACATTCTCCTTAGGATTTTGCTATGGTTTGTGATGGAAACTTCCCTGAATTGTTACCCTCTTTCGCACTCAATAATTGAATGACTTGGCTCATCTAATTCTCTAGGTTCTTATTATGCATCTCCAAGTTCTTTGTGCGCTCAACTTCTCTCATAACTATCTGTGTGAGGGCTTGTAGTTGATTCTTAGCATATGCATTTGCGTCATGTTGTCCTCTTTGTCGAGACTAAAATTATTTTTGTGGTCTTACTTGAGGCCCTCCTTGAGGATTGAAAGGGTCTTGATAGTTTCCATAGCCATGACCCTACTGATAACCTCCATTGTAATTATAATTATTGAAATCGTTAGGATTAGCAAAGTTACCTTGCTTGGGCCTTTGTGGAACAAAATTCTTTGTTGCATTCAACTCAATATTAGGATCTTGTAGAGTTAGGCACATATCGCTAAAATGGAATGGATCTTTGTAGAATTCATAGGCTTTCTGCAGCTAAGGGGTTCCTTTGAGCATGAGCCTCTTCATCATCTCTTTCATCTTTGCCATGTCACTCTACAATGCATCAAATAGGGCATCAATAGCGAGTACACCCCTAGCGAGGGTATTCTTATTGAATTGCCTTGAGCCCTCAAAAAGCTCCTTAAACAAATATCATACTACAGCTGGTGTCTTGTTCTGGATGTTTCCTCCATAACAAGAGTTCACTATCTTACGCTCTTCATCAGTGAGTCCATTAAATAAGAATAGAAACATGTCTTTATAGGAGAAACCATGATATGGGCAGTTGGCGCAAAGTTTCTTGAAGTGCTCAAAATACACATGGATAGACTCTGTAACCGACTGCTCAATACTATTGATTACCCTGTTCAAGGCATTGAACTTTGTTGCAGGAAAGTACTTCTCTAGAAAGACTTATTTCATCTCAGCCCAGGTTGAAATACTCCCAGGTGGTAACTAGAAGAACCACTCATTAGCCTCATCCTTTAGAGAAAAAGGAAAGGTTGTCAACTTAATTTACTCTTCGGTATCATTCTCTACCTTCATTCCTACCAAAACTTTATGGGATTCAAATAGATGCTTATGGGGGTCTTCACCACTCAACCCATTGAACTTGGGTAAGAGATGGATTACACCATACTTAAACTCAAAGGTCCCTCCTTCCCCAAGTGCAAGGAATTGAATTGCCAAGGGTGGTTGCACCAAGCAATTAGAATTGACCAACCAAGGGGCTTAAAGGGAACATCAATTAACATATACTGAAAAAGTGAGAATAAATGCCCTTGGCTAAAGATGTTGTTTTTATGAACTCTATTTTTTTAAACTCTAATTGTGATTAAAAATACAAATCCATTCAGCAACTCGGGAAAATCATCTAAGACCCTTGGTAGGAATAAATCTAGTCATCCTTGTAGTCCATCAAAGACTTTGTCATTGCAAGGTGAAGGACTACTCCAGTTGTCAAAAAATAATATGTGTAGCACTAATTGTAAAGATTATCACATCGTTTTATATTTCCACCGCTAATTTTTATTATGTCCACTGCTAATCACCGTAATAAGTGACGGTGAATCTAATGACGATTAGTGGCACCCACCGTTGTACGTTATGGTGGCCTAGGCATCGTATGGGATTTACCGTGGTATATGGCGGTGACATTTGGGTTAACGGAGCCGTTATGTGGTAATGGGCATCGTAGCTTCATACGGTGAAGTTTGTACTTTGAAATTTAAAAAAGTAACGACCCACCGTATGTCTGAATGGTGGCCTTTGGCCCTTTGAAATTTGAAAAATAACCACCCAGCATAGAATCATACGGTGGATACCGAACCGTTACGCAACGGTTAGGTATCCACTGTTGAGGATCATGGTGGGCGTCGAGTCCTATAAAAAGGCGTTAGAGGCCTATCGTATCCCTCACATTTCTCCTTCTTCCATTCCGTTCTCGTTTTGTCCTTTTCGATATACCCAACCTTTTCTTCCTATCCAACATTCCCAACCTTTTGTCGGATCTCTTTTTCTCCGTTGTTTATCCGATCTTTTTGTCATACATAATGTTGAGTGAGAGTATTCAAGATGGTGCTCAAGGGCGAGGTCGTGGTGGGGGCCGTGAACGTGGTGATATAGATCCATTACATGTATTATCGTCAATATTAAATAAGTGTAATTTAAATTATATTGAATGAGGATAACTAATTGAGAATTGATTGTTGATTTCTGAATTGTAGCCTGCTCCGATTATTCAGAGACGTCGGCGTGGTCGTTCTCGTGGTGGGAGAGGGACGGTGGATCTACCAGAGGTGGGGCTACCAGAGGTATGAATAACGCTATAATAGAGTTAAATTTTATAATAGAATTTAGTGTTGTAATATGTGTTATATGTGTGAATAATATTATAATATAAAAACATAAATGTTATAATAGAGTTGAATGTTATAATTGAATTTTTTATCGTTATATGTGTGATATGTGTGAATAATAGAATTTAATGTTATAATATAATTTTCTGTCAGTATAATATGATAGACGTACCATAGGTATGTAGATAATGAAAAAATTGAAAGTCAAAGTAGTTAGAATAATTCAAGTCTTTAGTAGTTGAATGTTTATGGGATTGTAAGTGGTAAAAAATATTTGAATATTTAATCAATAGAAATTAGAATTTGTTTGTTAATCGTATACAAACTTTATCGCGTGGATTAGAGTATATGGTGGTGTTGCGGACCGCCTGTAGCGCTGTTGTTAAGGGAAGACAGGCGTTGCGCGAGTCACGTGCACAGATTGAGTCTATTCCTTTCCGTATGCAGGGTGTAGATGAGCGTATAGCCGGTATAGGTACAAATACTGTGGTAGGAGACGGGGTGTAGCTCTAGTTTGTCAGTTGCCGACGTAGCTGATGTACGTCCCCATCTGGACGATGCGATGACAGAGTCTACGGTGGATCCTCGGTTGGCGGCTTTAGAGAAGGAGTTGATGACAGATACAACCGGGGAGGTCGTATTGCAGGCAGGTGAGAATGTGGGGTTACAAGCGGGTGATGATGTGGGGGAAGATCATGCGGGTGATCTGCTGGCTACTCAACACCTAGTGTACATGTCTTATTTTGGCAGTGCATTTCAGAGCGAGCATCTGAACTCGTACAACGACACTGCATCGTTGGTCGGAGATGGGGGGGAGGGGGGGAGGGCGACCACTTCTACCCATGTTGTGGAGGCTGTTCGAGAGACGATTGGCGGGATGATGTTAGAACAGGATACAGGATGATGTTAGAGCATGATATCGACCTCGATGACATTGATTTCTTGGGGTTGACACCGATACAGCTTGAGGCTCAGCCTGCCATTATCACAGCTGGCAGGGCCATTGGAGTCGGCAAGAGTGACAGGTATGACCCTCACCAGAGGGGTCAGTAGGATCCTTGACAACAGCAAAGGGGGGACGATGAGTCTGTCGATGGCTACGCAGACACACAACAGCGATCCGAGGCGAGTGGATCATGGCATGGAGAGAGTGGTCAGTAGCGGAGTGAGGCGAGCAGCTCAGGGTCATCTGCCCCGGCATATGGAGGAGGCCCAGTGACGATAGCATTGCTTCATGATTACAGATCTCACATTTCTGAGGCTATTTGGAGATAGGATGCAACCGCTTTGGTGAGGGTGTTGTGTGTACAATGTCAAGACGTGTTGAGGAGTTGGTGGAGGATGATAGGGAGGATACGTTGTGTACTACTGTTCGGGACAGTGGGCTATGGCAGTTGCAGGACGTCTCATCAGTGCATTCATTGAGCACTGGCACCTTGAGACTAATCGTTTTCACTTTGCTTGGGGAGACATTACGATCACATTGCATGATCTAATGTTCATTAGGGGCTTCTGGATGGAGGGGAAAGAGTGCTCGTTCGTTCAGACGGTCGATGTGGGGAAGAATCTGGTTGGACAGATGTATGGGTTTATGCCGCAGCAGCAGAAAAACTTCTATAACCATGAAGGTCTAAGCGTGAACGCACTCATGGAGGCCATAATACCTATGCGGCAGAGGGTTCGGGATAGTGTCCCATGCGAGCATGATGAGGAGTTGATTGCGGCCGCAATTATGGAGATTCTTACATCGGTGACTTTGTTCATTGAATAGTCGAATAGCAGAGTCTGACTGGAGGTGCTTCTTCGGTTCACACATGCCCACCAGATTCCTTAATTATCTCTGGCGGCAGGTATCCTCTCCTGCTTATATCGGGGCTTGGGCGAGGCAACGAGACAGTTTGCCAAAGACATGGACGGTTTGCCAAGGGTGAAAAATAATGTAAATTTGTGTAGAATGAGCTAACGTGCAAGAAATAGAGTCTGCACGAGTTTTAGTCTAATTATGTAGGAATTGGAGCAGAATCGGAGTCAAAACGAAAAAGCCAAGTGAAGTTGAAAAGTGGTCGATATCGACAGGACTGGTCGATATCAACTGAAGACCTCGACACGGACTCTAAGTGTTGAGACAGACCAAGAGACCAACACTAAAGAGAACTCGATATCGAGTGGCTGATATCGATATCGACCATGCCCCAGAAATCTAGTGGAACTAAGCTCGTCGAGCAGAAACAGAGAGGTCGATATCGACTGACTTGGTCAATATCGACTGGACTTCAACACGGATTAGACGTGCTTTTCGAGACGCTGATTACCATTCTATCCACAAAGGCCACAATTTAACTCCTATTTTAGATAATATTATGTCTTAAGGGTGATTTCCTTTTTACCGTAAGATCTTTATTAGTAATTTAAATATTTACTTTAAATAAAAGATTTATCCTACTTGTTGGGATAGAGTTTAGATAGAAGATAGGATCTACTTTCCTTGGATAATGAGGATTAATAGTCTATAAATAAAGCCCTAAGGGGCTGGTTTTTAGTCATTCAATTATACAACAACAATAGCAATATAAGTAGAGATAGAGAGAAGCTTTAGGGTTTGACGTTTGCAAAAGTCGATGTTAGATTGTAAGGTTTTGGAGTTTCAATTAATGCAAGTTTATTTCTTCCAATCAATGGTGTCTTATGCGATGAAGAGCAAGTAGTTTCCCAAAGCTTCTAGGGTCGGGATGAGCCCGACGCTAGCCATGTGTGCTTAAGGTAAGTATTTGATGTTGATATCGTTGTGTCTATATCATCTCCTATGATTCTATGCTTAGTCCTTATCTCAAGAAAAGAGATTCATGCTAACAACTTGAGTTATAAACATGAAATTGGTAGAGACAATTAGGTTTATTTGCAAGAGTTTTCCTAATTGTTGGTGTATAACGAAAGCTTGTCCCTCGGGTGAGATAGCAAAATTGTCCGTCTTATTTGTCTTATTGCATGCATTGGTTAACATCGTGGTAAACCCTAGCTCTAGGAGTTGCCTTTTATATATTTGAATTACATAAAAATCTGTTCTTTATTCTATCCATTGCTCCTCTTTCATCCTATTTCTCTTTGGCCATCTTTGCCGACCAACTAACATTTCTGCAGGACCAGTCGATTTCGAGCAACCATGTTGATATCGACCACTTTGCCCATATCAACGGTTTTCTGTGTTGATCCCGATCACCTTACAGTAATTTGCTGAGGTCGATATATTTTCGAGTAACCCACTCGATATCGACTACCTTGTGTCGACTGGCAGTCTTCTGAGCCAGGTCGACTCATTTCCTGACATCGATATCGACCACTCTAGTTGATATCGACTGCCGTTTTTATGTCTGTAGGTTTTCTGTTATATTAGGAATCGACAGCCTAGGTCAACGTCGAGTCCTTTGCTCGAGATCGAGGCTTGTGGTCGACATTCAGGACATGATTTTAAGACTATCTAGGATCCCGCTGATACGCTTCCTCGTGGATCGATCCTGACTACCCTTCTACTATAACGGGAGGAAGTCTTATAATTATTTGCATAGGCCAGGATGCGGTTTGCATCTATATTTTGCATATTTGTTTAGACTCGATTTCCTCCTATATTAACAAATTGGCGTCGTTGCCGGGGAAGCAATCAATCGCGCCCTAGTTATCTATCTCACGTTCTTTTCTAGTTTTGTTTTATAGGTGTATACGACACGCTGATCGCCCACCTGAATTTGAAGGTATAGACGACCCTGAAAGCTATCTTCACCTTCGCGCTAGAATCCAAAGAGCTAAGGCAGAACAAGAAACCCAGGCTCAATAAATTGAGCGTCTAAGGAAGCAAGTCGAGGACTTCACAACTAGAGAGGCGGCACTAAAAGAGCGTGCAGACAGGAAGGAGGAAGCAAGGTGGCAAATAGAAGCCCAAATCAATGCCCTCCCTCAAAATGCCAAATAATACATGCACCTTGTGCTCTCAGTGCCTGAATCTGCCATTCTTATCCCTCCTTCTAATTTTAAGATTAAACCTAGCTTCTTAACTGAAATTAGGCGACGTCAATTTGAGGGGAAACTAACGATTGTCCGCTAGATCTTATTTCTTTATTCTTTAATTTGTGTGATACAATTGCTGATGGACAAAGCCTTTAATATGTTAAACTAAAGGCTTTTCATTGGTCTCTCGCAGGGAAAGCACTAGAATGGTTGGAGAGCCTAGCCCCCAGATTGCTCCGCACGTGGAATGAAGTCAAGGATGCTTTTCTCAACAAGTTCTTCCCACCATCCAAGATGGCAGTCAGACGCCAGAAGATCATGGCTTTGAAACATAGGCCACATGAAACACTGACGCAAGTGTGGGAGCGGTTTAAGGAGCTGCTGAGGTCATGCCCTATGCATGAGCAGCCACCCTACATCATCCAGGAAATCATCTATAACACCCTGGACGTAGCAACAAAGGAGAGAATCAACACCTATACATCCTATGGGTATCTCGAGCTCTTACCACAACAAGCTTGGGATACTATAGAAAGGTTGGTCCAATTTAACAACACCTATGGGACTTCTGTGCCCTCCGACTCAAGACCTGCCCCATTTATGACACTCTATGAGCCCTCCAAGGAGATTGATCCCGATGTCAAAGATCAATTCATGCAAGATCAAGTCAGGAGGCTTTAAAACAAGTCAAATTCCTCTCCGCCAACCAACTCTTCGCCGAATGTGGCTCCGTCAGGCATATCACCACCGATTTCCCCCACACAGAGCAAGTACAAGTAGAGGAGACTCACCGGAAGGCGTGCTACATGAGGAATCCCAATCGCCAGGGTTACCAAAACTGGGGAAATTAACCACCCCAATACAACCCCAGGGATCCTCTGCCTTATAGAGCTCCAGGCCATCCGGAGAGAGAACCATGACGTGATGATGTTCAACTCATCCTTGATGAGTTAAGGAGGAACCAGGCTACAAGTCAACAATCCAGCAACACTTTCTAGAACCAACTTCAAGGGCTCAACACCTCAATGAGGGAGATGGATACTTGGAAGAAAACTATATATTGAGACCCAACTGGGTCAACTCGTGGCCCAAATCCCAAAGCCGCCCAGCAAACTCCTTCGGCAACCATAAGAAGACCCTAGGGGTCAAGCTGAGCGCATTGCCGCTATCAACCTAAGGAGTGGATGTACATTGCACAAGCCATAGAGCGAAGGAGAAGTAGCTGATGACGAAGTCGATGTTGACACCCTAGTCGATATCGAGGGCCCTGTTGACGTCGAACCCGCTATCGATGTCGAGCCCACTGCGAAGCACACAATGGAGCCAGAAAAGCACTCGATATCCAGTGCCCTGGTCGATATCGACCATCCCTTCAATGTCGACCCCTCTCGAAATCAACCACAGCTTCAAAATCCATCGAGGTCGACCAAATGATGTGCGCGCAAATTGCCATATTTTCTATGCACATATGAGTCCATTTAATTGTCTTTTGCATGCATATTAATGGGAAAACATGGGATTAGTGTAGTTTACACTTAAATGTCAAATATATGGGTCTGTACGAGTTTCTATGTGATTTCGCAAAAAACAGGATAAAAATGGACAGATTTAGAAGAGCGGAAAAAGAACTCGAAGTCTTCTGAAGACATCGAGTGCAACAGAGACATAGGAATGGAGCAGGAAATCAAACAGAGCATGTCGACACAGGGAGGTCGATATCGACGTCTGAAGGTTGATATCGATGTTGCCAGATCGAGTTAAATGATAGAAGTCGAGTGTCAATCCGAGTGGAAGACGGAGAGCTCGAGATAGAGTTTCACAGAGGTCGATATCGATGTTCATGGTCGATATCGATGTTGCCCAGCAGAGGAATCCGACTCAGATTTTGATAGAATTCTATCCGAAGCTTGCACGTCTATCCAAAAGTCGAGATTTCTTATCTTCAACACCAGAGTTATCATATGAGTTGATTTACCATAGGAGTTTTAGTTTTTACTTTATTTTAAGTTTTATCTTAGAGAATAAAGATAAAGTTTCGAGTCTTCGGATAGCAAAGTTCGATATCTATATATAGAGGCCATTAGGACTGAGTTTAGGCATTCAATAACATTCAGTTACATCCAAGCACATACAATTCCAGTTTTACATTGAGTTTTTAATGAGTTAGAGAGAGAGAGAGAAGGCCGAGTGAGTTGGAGAGGAGCGAGAGCGGAGATTTGGCTTGTTCGGTTGTACTTTCTTTCAAAGTTTAATTCAAAGTAGTTTTCTTTCAACAATGATGATGATGATGTGCATGATGAGGAGCGAGTAGTCAACCCACTTCTAGGGTCGGGTGAGCCCGACGATAATGATGTAGGGTAAGTGCATCAAAGGTATGACTTTTATGCGATTCAGTCTTCTATCCTATGCATGATCCTTTACGAAAGTTAGGGAGATTCATTATTTGCATTATTGAAGCAAAAGCCACTCATATTGTGAACTTGGATTGCTCATGATTGGATAGTAACACTTAGGAACTATGCGAGAGCCTCTAATCACCTAAGTGCTGATAACGAAAGTTATTTGACGGAAAGGCATTAAATTTCATAACTTTAGCATAAAACTTGCATTGTTATCGTTGTGGCATGAAACCCCGACTTTGGAAGCTTTTAATTAATTAAAATCAATATAAACGTTTTAATTTTGTTTCTGATCATCCTTCTTTACCATTCTACTTTCTTCGGACTCTTTTCCGACAATTGGTTACGAATTACAGTTTATGTGACAAACATCCAAATCGACTGTAAAGGTCGATATCGAGGTCTAACAGTGATATCGAGGTCTCTGCTCGACGTCGACTTTGCTGCTTTTGTCTTCTGTAGGAATTGTACTGAAAATCGACCAGAACTGAGGTCGATATCGACCAGACACATCGATATGAAGTGTCTTCTGAGGTCAAAAGCTTTGATCGTGAGTACAACAAGGGAAGAGCTGACATACCTCCTCGTAGATTCGATCTTGAATTACCCTACTACTACAAGGGAGGGGATTCTTGTATTATTTGTTTGAGACAGGGAGTTTGTCTAGTTGTGAATTGTTTATTTGAATTATTTGAATCCCTACACACCATCCCTACAGCGAACAAATTGGCTCCGTTGCCGGGGAGGCAATCAATGGCCACCTAAGTTTAATCACGATCTTTTTCAAGCTTATTTTGCAGGTTTATGCAACGTTCTGATCGCGGACCTATCCTGGAACCAATCAACGAGCCTGAACGTTTCTACCATCTTCGCAACAAAGCAATTCACATCATGGCTGAAACGAGACACAGGCCGAAACCATAGAGTGGTTGAGGAAGAAGATCGAGGACCACAATGCTACAATCGCTGCTGAGAGGGCCGTCATTGCTGCTGAGCGAGCCCGTGCTGATAGGGAGGAGGATGCGCGCAGACAAGCCCAAGAGCGGCTAAATCAGTATCCACAGACGGCGATGCAATACATGCAACCGCCGCTTCATGTTCCTGAATCTGCCATTATAATTCCTCACTCCAACTATGAATTGAAAACTAACTTCCTATCTGAGATAAAAAGAAATACTTTTGAAGGAAGACATAATGAATGCCCCCTGCAAAACATCTCTACTTTTATGGACTTATGTGAAACAGTTGCCGATGGAGTAAACTTAAAGTATGTGCGACTAAAATCTTTTCGATGGTCTTTGGCAGGGAAGGCATTACAATGGCTTGAATGTTTGGCTCCACGCTCGCTGAGGACATGAGCGGAGGTGAAAGATGCATTCTTGCACAAATTCTTCTCACCTTCTAATACGGCGATGCTGCGACAAAGGATCACGGCTTTCAAACAAAAGCCAGGTGAAACCCTAGCACAGGCGTGGGAGCGATTTAAGGACTTGCTGAGATCATGCCCAACGCATGGGCAACTTCCATATGTCATCCAGGAGATCTTTTATAACGCCCTAGATGCGCCGAATAAGGAGAGGATCAATTCATATACCTCTTATCGGTACATTGAGCTTACACCAACGGACGCATGGGAGACCATTGAGAGGCTCGTGAACTTTGACAACACCTATGGGGCTGTTGTGGCCTATGATGCAAGGTCTGCCCCATCTATGCCACTATATGAGCCTCCAAGGGAGATAGATCATGAGGTGCGGCAACAATTCCATAACGATCAAACACGCCGCCTTCAAAAGCAAGTAAGGTTCCTCAGCAACAATCAACCTTGTCAGGAGTGTGGCTCAATAAGGCATAACACTAGTGTCTGTCCACATACTGAGCAAATATCCATGGCGGAAAAACATGAGGAGGTCAAATGGACGAGAGGCCCCTATGGAGGGGGCAATCAACAAAATTGAGGTGATCAAAGGTTCTATCAACAAAGGGATCCCCCAACATATAGGGCACTAGGGCACCCTGAGCGGGAGACTAAGAAAGATGACCTGCAAATCATTCTTGATGAGATGCGGAGGAACCATGATGAGTTTAAACAAGCCAATAACTCCGTCCATACTCAGCTGCAGGGCATCAATTCTAGACTTGGGGAGATCGACGTTTGGAAGTGCAACATGGAGAATCAAATGAGTCAATTGGCGGAAGCAATACCCAAAGCGTCAGGATCATTCCCTGGATCCACTGTGCCCAAACAAAAGGGCAAAACTACTGGACATATTGCAGCGGTAAACCTAAGGAGTGGGCGTCAATTACAAACGCCCGAGCAAAAAGCGGAGGAGAAGGAGCCAGAACAGACGTCGATATCGACCCCCCTGTCGATATTGACCAAGGTGACGTCGATGTCGACCCTAATTCTGCGTCACCACAGAAATCGACTCCTCCAGTCGATATCGACCCTACTGATGTCGATGTCGACCTTACTACAGCCGCGGAAAGGAAGAAGGTGTTGCCATTCCCAACTAGAAAGGTGATTAAGGACCCAGCGGAAAAGAAGTTCCAACGGTTCGTGAAGATGCTCCAAGGGCTTAATGTTTCTATACCATTCACAGAGGCACTTCACGAAATGCCATCTTATGTAAGGTTCCTTAAAGACATATTAGGTAAGAATTGATCGCTCTCTGAGCTCTCAGAGGAATGCAGCAGGTTGGAGCTACCACAAAAGCGGGCGGACCCAGGTAAGTTTTCTATCGCTATAGGTCTAGGTCAATTCAAATTTAATGCTTTAGTTGACTTGGGCGCTAGCGTTAGCATGATGCCACTAACCATATGGCACAAGGTAAAGATAGGTCCTCTGGAGCCCATGGATGCAAGATTGTACATGGCTAATAATACGGTAGTTATTCCAACTTGGATAGTGATGGATGTGCCAGTACAAGTAGGTAAATTCTTTGTCCCTGCTGATTTCCTAGTTGTTGATATAGTGGAGGACCTTGCTTGTCTAATTATTTTAGGTAGGCCATTCCTAGCAACCGTCAATGCCAACATCAGCGTAAAGAAAGGATTGCTCTCATTCACAATTAGTGATGAGGTGATAGAGTATGCCTTCAACAAGACGGTGAAAAATCAAGGGCCAATGGAGATAAAAGCCATCAATGAAGCCCACGTAGATGAAGTTGAGGCAATCTTGAATGAAGGAGCCCAACAGAACATCGAAATCGACCCAGGTAAGTCGATATCGACCACTAATGTTCAAGATTATGTGCCAGGTCATAAGTATTGGTCGACGGAGGAGGAGAAAAATCAAAATGGGGGTCAAGGG
The DNA here is from genome assembly GCA_963922045.1 of Persicaria maculosa. Classification (NCBI taxonomy): domain Eukaryota; kingdom Viridiplantae; phylum Streptophyta; class Magnoliopsida; order Caryophyllales; family Polygonaceae; genus Persicaria; species Persicaria maculosa. The sequence goes on along the minus strand of OY998264.1, from coordinate 46,870,349 downwards.
TCGATATCGACCACACCCTATCGAAATCGACCACCATCAGCGCTGAGAAGGGAGGAAAGGAGACCTCGATATCGACCTTTGAGGGTCGAAATCGACCTAATCATATCGAGGCAAAACTCTCCAAATCAACTGATCCTCTAGGAGTACAACAGGGTTCGATATCGACCTCTGAACATCGACATCGACCTGAGCCACAGACTGAGAAGAAGGTAAGTCAAGGTACGGATTCCTCTTGTTCAATTACGATTAAGGACTTATCATTATTTGGAAGAGGTGTGCCTTGGCATGTGCACTTATGTAGGGTATCCGATGATGATTCGAGCCAATATGAGATAAGAGACAAGGTCTATGTTGCCAAACCTATGACCATTGGTTCCCTACAAGATTCAAGGATAAGAACATAGGACCATTCACGGTAAATCAAATCAATCCCGGCGGAATGCAGCTGCGAGACAAGAAAGGAGTGATATTTGAGGCCCAAGCCACATGGGCTCTGCAGATGCCGCCTTGAGAAGCGCAAAGGAGGAAGTCGGCCTAGCGACTTAAAAGTCTAGAGCTTGTAACAAAGACATAGTTTTGGTTTTAGACAGCTTTTTGTTTTAGACACTTTATTGTTTTGCATATTTGGTTTTGTGTTTAGTTTTCAAATTGCAGGAAAGAGAAAAGCACACAGAAAAGACGTCGAAATCAATGTCCAAGGTCGACATCGACCTTAAGGTCAACATGGATAGGGTTTGTGATCGAGGCCAAATCACCCTGAAGCTTGAGCAAAAATCGAGGGAGACATCGATATCGATGTTAAGGGTCGATATCGACCCTGCCTGTTGTCTTCTTCGACTCCTGAAATTTGTGATGGTTTAGTAAGTTTTCTTCTTAACCCTAGTTCTAATACAGTGAGGACACTGTAAATTTTAAGTATGGGGTGGGGGAAAGGCTTAGTTGCATATTCATACTTAGTTTAGAATTGCATATTTATTTTAATGCATAAAAAAAAAAGAGAAATATGACCCCCATCAAAATTTTGAAAAATTTAGAAAGAGTCATGGAAGTATAAAAAAGAGCTCTATGATGCAAAATTAGATTCATTAGAGATATAACTTGAGATTGCCTAGTTAAGGGAAGTCCCAATGTAGTGTAAAAAGAGAAAAAATAAAGGAGTTGAAAATTGAAGTTGCTTTTTGACATGTGCATGATAAGATGATGGAGGACTTTTTATGAAAATTCCATACAAGTGCTTATTTATACAAGTTCATATCCTAGCCTTACCTATGCATGTTTGCAAAAATCACAAAGCCATATATGAGCTTACATTATCATTATTGCTCCACATATATACATATTGCCCATTTTATATTTTATACCTTATCCGGGGACAAGTTTGAGAATGGATGTCATCTTTGGAGTTATATGGAGTTGTGTATGATGTTGTTGGCAGGAATGATACAATTATAAAATATGAAAAATTAAATGAGCGAGAAAAAATCCGATCACCTAAGGAGATAAAGGTAGGTCGACCCTGCTTGCGTTGAGATAATAGTTCCGCAGGATGGGACACAAGGTGAGGAGTCCGAAGTACTAAGTATCCGGGGCAATTCATGACACCCATGTTTGCGACTCGCGAGAAGGCAGTGCTAAGGTTAGAGACGTAAAAGCATATATTGAATAAAAAATCATTGAGCGATGAGTGAAAGGTGAGACATTATGAAGAAGGAATGTGGAAGTCTTGGAAAAAAAGTATGTTTCCCCGGATTTAACAACACATGGCCAAATATTAGCCCACCTTTAGCCTGTTACCAATCCATGTCTCACAAGCTTGCAAAAGTCCTCTTGATTATTAATGCTATGTCGCTAAAATTGTTTTTGCATATTACCTCCTTTTATGAGTATGAAATTGCTTTTATGCACAGGGATGGACTTTGTTGACATAAGTACCTTATCAAGGATGGCAATTGATTGTAGGGACATATGAAAAATGAATCTATGATGTTGAGGGTTTACTTTCTTCCCCTGAATGACCATTAAAAGTATTGCTTGGGGACAAGCAAGCTTAAGTTTGGGGTGTTTGATGTGCGCGCAAATTGCCATATTTTCTATGCACATATGAATCCATTTTATCGTCTTTTGCATGCATATTAATGGGAAAATATGGGATAAGTGTAGTTTACACTTAAAATGCCAAATATATTGTTTTGCACGAGTTTCCATGTGATTTCGCAGAAAACAAGATAAAAATGGACGAATTCGGAAGAGCGGAAAAAGAACTCGAAGTCTTTTGGAGAGGTCGAAATCGACTGGGGACCTCGACATCGAGTACATCAGAGACATAGGAATCGAGCAGGAAATAAAACAGAGCATGTCGACACAAAAGGGGTCGATATCGATGCTTCCATATCGAGCTAAAAGATAGAAGTCGAGTGCCAGTTCGAGTAGGAGAAGGAGAAGCTCGAGATGAAGTTTTGAAGGGGTCGATATCGATTTCTATGGGTCGATATCAACCATGCCAGCAGAAGAATCCGACTCAGATTTTGATAGAATTCTATCCAAAGCTTGCAACGTCTATCCAAAAGTCGAGATTTCTTATCTTCCACACCAGTTCTATCATGAGGAGGCTGATTTCACCATAGAGTCTTAGTTTTTACTTTTATTTTAGTTTATCTTATAGAATAAAGATAAGGTTTCGAGTCTTTATCGACATCTATAAATGGAGGCCAATAGGGCTGAGTTTAGGGATTCAAGTTAGCATTCAATTTCAGATTCAATTTACATACAATTCAGTTTCAATAGAGAGTAGTAACGAGTAGAGAGAGAGAGAGAGAGGAGGCCGAGTGGAGTTGTAAAGCGAGAGCGGAGTCGCTTGTTCGGTTGTACTTTCCTTCGAAGTTTTAATTCAAAGTAGCTTTCTTTCAACAATAATGATGATGATGTGCATGATGAGGAGCGAGTAGTCAACCCACTTATAGGGTCGGGATGAGCCCGACAATAGCGATGTGAGGTAAGTGCATCAAAGGTATGTCTTTTATGAGATTTCATCTTCTACCCCATGCATGATCCTTTGCGAAAGTTAGGGAGATTCATTATTTGCATTATTGATTAGAAAGCCACTCATATTGTGAACTTGAATTGCTCATGAATTGGATAGTAACTCTTAGGAACTATGTGAGAGCCTCTAACCACCTAAGTGTTGATAACGAAAGTTATTTGACGGAAAGGCATCAAATTTCATAGCTTTAGCATAATACTTGCATTGTTATCGTTGTGGCATGAAACCCCGACTTTAGAAGCCTATTTAATTAATTGAATTCTTCATAAAAGTCTTAAGTTTTGTTTCTGTTCATCTTCCTTCTCCATTCTATTTTGTTCGGACTCTTTTCTGACAAATTGGTTACGAAAACAGTTTCTATGACAAGCATCCAAATCGACTGTAAGGGTCGATATCAAGGTCTATCATCGATATCGTGGTCTGTCTCGACGTCGACTCGTTGTTTTGTCTTCTGCAGGAACTGCGCTAGGAAATCGACCAGAACTGAGGTCGATATCGACCAGAATACTCGATATCGAGTGTCTGCTGAGGTCGAAAGCTTTGATCGTGAATACAACAAGGGAAGTGCTGACATACCTCCTCGTGGATTCGATCCAGAATTACCCTACTACTACAAGGGAGGGGATTCTTGAATTATTTGTTTGGGACAGGGAGTTAGCCTAGTTGTGCATTGTTTTATTTACATTATTTGAATCTCCTACTCACCACCCCGTGGGCGAACAGTTTTAGACAGCTTTTACTTTGGTTTGAGACATTTTAATGTTTTGCATATTTTGTTTTGGTTTTATGTTTTTTTAACAAGTTGCAGGAAAGAGAAAATCACACAAAAAAAACATCGATTTCGATGTCTAAGATCGACATCGACCTTAAGGTCGACTTAGATGAGCTTGTGGTCGAGGTCGGATCACCCTGAAGCATGAGCCAGAAATCGATGAGAAACATCAATATCGATGTTAAAGGTCGATATCGACCATGGCTGCTGTCTTCTTCGACTCCTGAAATTTGTGACGGTTTAGTAAGTTTTCTTCTTAACCCTAGTTCTAATACAGTGAGGACACTGTAAATTTTAAGTATGGGGTGGGGGAAAAGCTTACTTGCATATTCATACTTAGTGTAGATTTGCATATTTATCTTAATGCATAATTAGTTTTATTTTCGAAAAAAAAAAGAAAAGAAAAAAATGACCCCCATCAAAAATTAGGAAAAAAAGAAAGAGTCGTGGAAGTATAAAAAAGAGCTCTATGATGCAAAATTAGATTCATTAGAGATATAACATGAAATTGCCTAGTTAAGGGAAGTCCCAATTAAGTGCAAAAAGAAAAAAAATAAAGGAGATGAAAATTTTGAAGTTGTTTTTGACATGTGCATGATAAAATGATGGAGGACTTTTTATGAAAATTCCATACAAGTGCTTACGTATACAAGTTCATATCCTAGCCTTACCTATGCATATTTGCAAAAGTCACAAAGCCATATATGAGCCTTATCATACATCATTATTGGTCCACATATGTACATATTGCCCATTTTATACCTTATACCCTATCTGGGGACAAGTTTGAGAATGGAAGTCATCTTTAGAGTTATATGGAGTTGTGCATTATTTTTGAAGTTGTTGGCAGGAATGAAAAAAATTATGAAATATGGAAAATTTAATGTGCGTGAAAAAATCCGATCACCTCAGGAGATAAAGGTAGGTCGACCCTGCTCGTTGAGATGTTAGTTCAGTGAGATGGGACACAAGGTGAGGAGTCCAAAGTACTAAGTATCCGTGGCCATTCATTACACCCATGTTTGCGACTCGCGAGAAGGCAATGCTAAGGTTAGAGAGGTAAAATCATTATATTGAACAAAAGCATTGAGCAATGAGTGAAAGGTGAGACATTATGAAGAAGGAATGTGGAATGTTTTGGAAAGAAAGAATATTTCCCCGGATTTAACACCACATGGCCAAATATTAGCCCACCTTTAGCCTTTTACCAATCTACTTCTCACAAGCTTGCAAAAGTCCTCTTGATTATTGATGCTATGTCACTAAAATTGTTTTTGCATATTACCTCCTTTTAAGAGTATGAAATTGCTTTATGCACAAGCATGGACTTGGATGACATAAGTACCTTATCGAGGATGGCAATTGATTGTAGAGACATATGAAAAATGAATCTATGATGTTGAGGGTTTACTTTCTTCCCCTGAATGACCATTAAAGGTATTGCTTGGGGACAAGCAAGCTTAAGTATGGGGTGTTTGATGTGCGCGCAAATCGCCATATTTTCTACGCACATATAAGTCCATTTTATCCTCTTTTGCATGCATATTAGTGGGAAAACATGGGATTAGTGTAGTTTACGCTTAAATGTCAAATATATGGTTCTACACGAGTTTTTGTGTGATTTCGAAGAAAACAGGATAAAAATGGATAGATTTAGAAGAGGGGAAAAAGAACTCGAAGTCTTTTGAAGGCGTCGAAATCGACTGGGGACCTCGACATCGAGTGGAACAGAGACATAGGAATCGAGCAGGAAATCAAACAGAGCATGTCGACACAGAGAGGTCGATATCGACGTCTAAAGGTCGATATCGAAGTTGCCAGATCGAGCTAAATGATAGAAGTCTAGTGCCAATCCGAGTGGAAGAAGGAGAGCTCGAGATAGAGTTTCACAAAGGTCGATATCGATGTTCATGGTCGATATTGATGTTGCCCAGCAGAGGAATCCGACTCAGATTTTGATAGAATTCTATCCGAAGCTTTCACGTCTATCCAAAAGTCGAGATTTCTTATCTTCAACACCAGAGTTATCATATGAGCTGATTTACCATAGGAGTTTTAGTTTTTACTATATTTTAAGTTTTATCTTAGAGAATAAAGATAAAGTTTCGAGTCTTTGGATAGCAAAGTTCGATCTCTATATATAGAGGCCATTAGGGCTGAGTTTAGGCATTCAATAACATTCAATTACATCCAAGCACATACAATTCCAGTTTTACATTTGAGTTTTTAACGACTTAGAGAGAAAGAGAGAGAAGGCCGAGTGAGTTGGAGAGAAGCGAGAGGGGAGATTTGGCTTGTTCGGTTGTACTTTCTTTCAATGTTTAATTCAAAGTAGTTTTCTTTCAACAATGATGATGATGATGTGCATGATGCGGAGCGAGTAGTCAACCCACTTCTAGGGTCGGGGTGAGCCCGACGATAACGATGTAGGGTAAGTGCATCAAAGGTATGACTTTTATGCGATTCCGTCTTCTATCCTATGCATGATCCTTTGCGAAAGTTAGGGAGATTCATTATTTGCATTATTGAAGCGAAAGCCACTCATATTGCGAACTTAGATTTCTCATGAATTGGATAGTAACTCTTAGGAACTATGCGAGAGCCTCTAATCACCTAAGTGCTGATAAAAAATGTTATTTGACGGAAAGGCATTAAATTTCATAACTTTAGCATAAAACTTGCATTGTTATCGTTGTGGCATGAAACCCCGACTTTGGAAGATTTTAATTAATTGAAATCAATATAAAAGTTTTAGTTTTGTTTCTGATCATCCTTCTCTACCATTCTACTTTCTTCGGACTCTTTTCCGACAATTGGTTACGAATTACAGTTTCTGTGACAAACATCGAAATCGACTTTATAGGTCGATATCGAGGTCTAACGTCGATATCGAGGTCTTTGCTCGACGTCGACTTTGCTGCTTTTGTCTTCTGTAGGAACTGTACTGGAAATCGACCAGAACTGAGGTCGATATCGACCAGACACATCGATATCGAGTGTCTTTTGAGGTCGAAAGCTTTGATCGTGAATACAACAAGGGAAGCGCTGACATACCTCCTCATGGATTCGATCCTGAATTACCCTACTATTACAAGGGAGGGGATTCTTGTATTATTTGTTTGAGACAGGGAGTTAGTCTAGTTGTGAATTGTTTATTTGAATTATTTGAATCCCTACACACCATCCCTACAGCGAACACCAAACCAGTCGATATCGACCACTCTAGTATCAATGTCGACCTGTCTAGAAAGCAGAAATTGACTACTTTGGCATCTAAGCCATCCAAAGCGCTACCTTATCCTTCCAAGGCACTGTAAGATCCAGCAAACACCAAATTCAGATGCTTTGTAAAGATCTTACAAGGTCTCAACCTCACCATACCACTCACGGAAGTGCTCAATGAGATGCCTGCCTACGTGAGGTTCCTGAAGGACATCTTGTCTAAAAAGAGGTCCATCTTAGAGATCGCCGGCGAATGCGATTCTATTAAGTTCTATTCAAAGCCCTTTGTGAACTTGCTTGGATCGCCAGCGATCCAAGCAAGTTCTCAGTAACGATAGGGGTTGGTAAGCATCAATGCAAAGCCCTTTGTGATCTTGGGGCTAGTGTCAGTTTGATGCCCCTATCAATATGGCAACAAGTAGGCGTTGGAGCATTGGAGCCCATCGACATAAAGCTCTACATGGCGGACAACTCCTTTGTGAGACTAACTAGGGTTGTGGATGATGTCCCTGTCAAGGTGGGAAAGTTCTTCATACCCACGGACATCATCGTTTTGGACATGATGGAGGATCCTATTGTGCCTATCATCCTTGGTAGGTCATTCTTAGCAACAGCGAATGCCAACATCAATGTGAGGAATGACACCCTTATATTCACAATCGGTAACAAGTTCATGGAGTTTCGCTTCAACCCTACAATGAGCGAAACAAAGCAGCTGGAAGAAGTTGCCCTCTCACCGGCAAAGGAAAAGCTTTGCAAGTTTTTATTTGCGAGGACGGAAACAATAAAGAGAGTCGAGATCGACTGAAACCCGTCGATATCGACTAAAACACTCAAAATCGACCAACAATACTCAATATCGATTGAACCAGATGATCCACCAAGTTGCCAGGAGCTTAAGTATGGGGTCCCTGGTGTCGACATTGATCATCACCAGTCGACATCGACTTCTGCAATCGAAATCGACCACCTTTTGTCAAGATCGACTGACCCTCAGCCAGAAGATCGTTGTTTTGGGCCCAAACAGGTAAGCTCATGTATGCTTCTTAACCCTCTTTTATCCATAACTGATGATTCAACTAATGGAAAGAGAAGGGAGGGTCAAAGCTCCAGAATTTGCCCATATTTCTAAAGTTAGGTCAAGAAAGAGAAGGAAAGCGCCCAATGAAGAAGAGCCTAACGAAGAGGAAGCCTTGGTTGCCGAACTTAGCTCTTATCAAAAGGACCTAGATGATCCATGAGAAGGCACAAGCTTGAAGGGTCCCTACATTAAGGGTTCATGAAGCATTGACGGAGAAGTCGGCCTAGCGACTCAAAATTCTAGAGCGTGTACATAAACCTTTAAATTTTTCGCATAGATGGTTTTTAGGGTTATAAAATTTTGGATTTGGATTCTTAAAATTTGATATATCGTGGTTTTATCTATTATGCACTAATAATTTCAGGTTTTATAGCAAAAGGAACGACGAAGAAGAAAAGAAGCTACTAGATCCCGGCGGCCACCCTAGGGTCGAGCCACCTCTTGGAGTCAACATTGATGACTCATGAGTGAAACCCAACAGTCGATATCGACCAACATAGTCGATATCGACTAGATCCTGGCGGCCCTCGACTTCAACTTCTTCCTCGACTTCGACAGATGCAGTCGACATCGACTTAAGTACTAGACATCGACTTCTAGCATCGACCTAACCTGAAATCGACCTAAATCCGTAGGTTTCTCTGTGAGTTTCTCTTCACCCTTGTTCTTCTTTTAATACAGTGAAGACACTGTATATTTTAAGTATGGGGTGGGGGTGAAACATGTCTTATGGTCACAACTTGGCTTTTTTTCGCATTGCATTTATGTTTAAGTTTTTTAGTCTTTACTTTCATAAAAACACAAAAAACAAACAAGGAAATAAAAGAAATGGAAATAAAAATAGCAGATTTTTAGGGTTTACTTCAATTAACTAAAAGGCTCCTAGGATAGGGATTCACCACAATGGTAACCATGCATGTATTATACTCAATTCACAAAAAAAGATCAAACTTTTCTCAATACCAATTAGGGATATAGAGGCTTTCGCATAAAAACCTAATTGTTTCTACCTTTTTCATAATTAGGGTTTATGTCAACTTTCGCAGGCAAAACATAATTACTATCCAAATTCACATATATAATCCATTTTCGCTTCATATAAGGTAAATAAGGAATGATCCTAAACTCGCATAAAGGATTGAGAGTGGGGTAGAAGAAGAGATCACATAATCAAATATAGAATTAGCGTACTTACATGGCTACCGTCGGGCTCACCCCGACCCTAGAAGTGGGACGACTACTCGCTCTTCATCGCAACTAACATCTTTGATTAAAAAGAAGAAACTTGTATCAAATTTAAACCTTCGAACCTTTACAACTCAACGCCGGTTCTCGCAAACACCAAACCCTAAAACTTCTCTCTAACTCTAACTCTATTGATTGTTTTGTGATTGAATGAATAAAAACCAGCCCCCTAGGGCTTTATTTATAGGCTACTAATCCTTGCTATCCAAGGAAAGTAGCGCCTATCTTCTATCTAAAGTCTATCCAAACAAGTAGGATAGATCTTTTATTTAGGTAAATATCTAAAATATCTAATAAAGATCTTAGGATAAAAAGGAAACTACCCTTAAGACATAGCTTTATCTAAAATAGGGGATAAACCGTGGCTTATGTAGATAGACTTGCAATCCGCGTCTCAAGAAGCGCGTCCATCCCCTGTCGAAATCCAGTCGATATCGACCAGTTCAGTCGAAATCGACCTCTTTGTTTCTGCTCCACGGGCTTCATTCCACTCGATATCTGGTACTTAGTCGATATCGACTTCCTTCATTGTATATCGAGTGCTCTCCTTTACTTGTGTTCTTGGTCTGTCTCGACACTCAGAGTCTGTGTCGATGCTTCAGTCGATATCGACCAGCTAGGTCGATTTCGATCACTTTTCTGCTTTACATGGTTTCTTTATTTTGACTCCACTTTCGCTCCAATTCCTACATAATTAGACCAAAACTTGTGCAGACTCTATTTCTTGCACGTTAGCTCATTCGTCATAAATTTATATTTTTTTTCAACTTTTCTTTGGGAATTGAATGAAATATGAAGTCAAAAGATGCGATAAAAAGGGTACTAAATATGTACATCAAAACACCCCATACATAGACTTTCTTGTCCTCAAGCAATAACCAAGCAGTAACCAATACCTACAACACACCCTTCAAGTCTTCGCCCTTGTCAAAAGCAGCATCATAAGTGGTAGCAAAGCAAAGCAAGTGAATTTAACGTCATAGCACATATTTGAGCGATCCAAAGGCATATGCAATTTTAATCCAACCTCATAGGGATAATGTGTTTGTAATCAACTCTCATGTGTTTAGGCTATGAAGATCAACTCTCAACTCAGTTCCATATACAATTTCATAAATATTGCAATTTATAATATTCCACTTCGCAACCAATTATGAAAATGCAATAAGAACCATCAGGAGGACTTTCGCTCAATGAAAGACTTCAAAGAAGACTCCATTCGGCGGGGTCGTAATGGGGCTTGGTAAGAAATAAAGGGTATGGAATAATTTGGCTATGTGGTGCTTATAAAATTCAGGAATCAAGACTCCTAAACTTTATCAATACTATATCCAAACCATATCTCTCAAAATAATGCTCAACCAAACTTCTTTTCCATAATGCTCATCAACCTTCCTTCAAACCCTGATATGCTCTCAAAAGTATAAATCTTGTATAAAATAAAAGAACTAGGGAATGATTGGCTCATGCACTATGTAACAATATTTTTTTCTTCTTTTTTTTTTGCACGAAAATAAATAAATAATAATAAAAATGTGCATTTATATGGTGATCCAAAAATCCTTTTACATTATGACAAGATGCAAATATGTACCAACCCATAATTTCCCTTGCTCAAAACTAGACAATATGCACTTCTTTCCACAATGCATTATTCTAACCAATCTAAGTCTCAATTCCCAAAATGGAGGTCAGGCTCAATTCGGATAGGGATAATTTTGTGGATTTTGCAATATAAGGCTCAGGCTAATATTCTGGCTTGAAGCAGAGATAATGCAGGGTAGGTAAAGAGAGGATAAAAATGGCTTAAAAGATGCCTCCATCATTTAATTCTCGTAAACATAAACATATATATGTATTGGCTTTAAATAACAATCACAACATTTAGAGATGCATAGGAAGAGCAAATACATTCAAGAAAGCAGAGACATTTTTGATGTTCTCCCTATAGGCCAAAATTCTCACAAGGACAATTTTTGTTGGATTTACTTTTTATCCTAGGATCATATGTGCTCAATTTCATCATAATTTCACAATCTACAAAAAAACCATTTTAAGGACTTAGGCTAAACCATCCACATATGCCATAGTATTTACATGATCAAGTCAGCTATTGTGTTCTCATCATAGGACATCTAAGTAGGGTTTAAAAACAAACTTAAAAGGTAAACATGCATTTTTTGTATTTTTGACATTTTCTTTTTTTTTTTGTATTTTTTATGAAAATAAAAACTAAGAACAAAAACTTAAACATGAATGTAATGCGAAGAAGAAAACCAAGTTGTGACCATAAGACATGTTTCTCCCCCACCCTATACTTAAAATATACAGTGTCCTCACTGTATTAAAGAGAAAAACAAGGGTAGTGAGAAACTCACAGAGCAACCTGCGGATTCAAGTCGATTTCAGGTCAGTCGATGCCAGTAGTCGATGTCCAGTAAGTGGTCGATGTCGACTGCATCTGTCAAAGTCGAGAAAGAAGTTGAAGTCGAGGGCCGCCCGGATTTGGTCGATATCGACTATGTTGGTCGATATCGACTACTCTTTGTTACTCTCCTCAGTCCTCGATGTCGACTCCATGATATAGCTCGATCCTAGTTGGTCGATTTTGATTGGTTTAGTCAATTTCGAGTGCCTCCGCAGAAGCTTCTTTTCTTCCTCGTTGATCCTGAAATTGTTAGTGAAATAATAGATAAAACCACAGTATATCCAAAGTCTCTAAATCCCAAAAATTCAAATTTTGAAACCTAAAAACCATCTATGTGGAAATTTAAAGAGGTTTATGTACAAGCTCTAGACTTTATAGTCGCTAGGCCGACTTCTTCCGTGCTTCTATCCAAGGTGGCACATGTAGGGACCATATTCAGGGCTTTCAAGCTCTACTTTGAACACCGTCCCTTTCTTGTCCTTGAGCTCCAACATTCCTGGATAGACATTGTAGACCATCATGATTGACCCCTTCCTTCCATCCTTTCTTTTGGATCCCAGAGCATTGCAATGCTCAATAAGAACCTTGGCACCTGCTTTATATTCTTTTATGGGCTTACCTATCATGTTAGTTAGGCATACAAACAAGGATACTTGCTTTAAAGGGATGTTCGAATTTATCTCTAAGGGTGGAGGAATCTTACCTGGACTTAGCTGAGAGTCTCTACTGCTCTCAGGGGTCAATCGATATCGACCTTTGTCTTTTCTGTCGATAGAGGCAGGCTGAGTAGGGAGAGTCGATCTCGAGTGGGCCCAGTCGATATCGACTTGCCCTAGTCAATTTCGAGTGCTGTGTTGACCCAATACTTAGCCTCTGGCAGTCGATTTGGCTCCTGTTCACTCGATATCGACTGGGTTATGTCGATTTTGAGTGTTCTGTCTGGCTTTTCTCTATGGTCGGCTTGGTGCTAAATCTCCAAAAGCTCCTTCATTTAGGCCTCCATGGCCCTTTCCTCTAGCTCCTCCTCAGTCAAGGCTCTCTCCGTTGGTTCATTGCAAAGGATTACTCTCCCTATTTGCATCACCTTGACCTTCATTTGTTGTACCTCCTTCATTGTAGGGTTAAAGGAGAATTCGATGACCTCATTGCCAATAGTGAATGACAAGTGTCCTTTCTGCACGCTGATATTCGAATCAGCAGTAGCAAGGAACGGCCTCCCTAAGATGATTGGGCGAGTAGGATCCTCTGTCATATCAAGTACAATAAAATCAGTGGGTACAAAGAACTTACCCACCTTGACTGGGACGTCATCGATGATGCATGTGGGCCTTACAAAATTGTTATCGGCCATGTATAACTTCATGTCAACTGGCTCCAAGGCTCAATGTTGACCTTTGACCAGATGGACAAAGGCATGAGGCTCACGCTAGCCCCTAGGTCGCACAAGGCCTTCTAGCGATGTTGGCCAAGCCCAATGGTGATGGCGAATCTATCAGGATCACTCCTCTTCTGATGCAGTGCGATTGTGGATGACTCCTGGTGACATTGAGGACAACATGAAGGTTCCATTCGATGGTCCTGTCACTCGTGCAAGGGCCAAGAGGATTCAAGATTCAACCAAAGCCCTTCTTGTCCGTTACCAAGGAACGATGGAGCAAGGGTTCATGCCACCCTGGATCACTTTACTCAGGACTACACCACCAGCACAGGAAGTGAGCTTGCGTCCACAAATGGAGCTCATGCAGACTCGTCAGCACCCGCCATGACATGTTCACACTCGGCACCAACATGGGCCACTCGAGAACATCACATGTCGAGTGGGCCAAAGAAGATGTCAAGTGGATAGGAGGCCCATGTAGAGTTCTCTTGTGGTGTGGGTAGAATTATGTTAGCTCTATTATTTTATGCAATTAGAATTGATAAAGTGGAAATTAATTATATCTATCCTAGATGTAATTCTTGGCCACTAAGTTTTTATCTTCTAGCTTTATTTATCTTTAGGGTTTTAATTATATATTTTATCAACCTAAATTCTATCTTGCATGGTAGAATTGGTTCATAGAAATTCTATTTAATCATTGTAATCCCCTTTGAATTAATTAGATTGAATAGAATTGAGGAAACCCTTTGAGGATTAATGGTTCTTCGATTTCAATCCCACAGCTTCAAGTGCTCTTGTGATCAATCTACATTCGGCAAACACATCCCCCAAACCCTAAACCACATTTATCACCACTGAAACACAAACAACAAAAATAGTCCAGAAAATCGTCGCTAAAAAAGGGCAGGCGGCCCTGTCGCCGAAAAGGAGGAGATTTTCTCGCAGCGCCTCACCCACAGACCCCAGGCGGCGGCCGCCCCGGGCCTGCAGCGGCCAGTGCATCCCGGCCGCCCCGTCACTCCCGCACGCTCTGCCTCGTCGCTCCTAGGCACCGCGTGCCTTCCGCGTTGCTTCCTCTCTTCTCTCGCTTTCCCTTGCCTTTCTGTCACTATTCCCTGTTTCCAAATTGCTGAATTTTGTCCAAGTTAAAAACTGTCGCTAAAATCAGAATATTAATTACTTGTTAATTTCTTACCAAATCAGGAGATATCAAAGAGCATTGCATGATCGGGAAAATATACGGCGTGGTTCTTGATCTTGAGCCCACATGCGAAGGATCGGGTTTCCCAAACGTGTCAAGTGCTATCGGATTCTCAAGTTTATGCAAGTTCTTTACTCTCTTGATTCCTTTTTGAGTGATTTATTTTCATGCCATCTTTTTCACCATTCCCGCTGCATAAATTTTAGTTCTTTATTATTCACCCAAAAAATTGGCACTTTATTTTAGTTATTTTCTTGTTTGGATCTTTAATTTGGAAGATATTGAGTTCTTGATTGCAAGTTTTAATTTTTATTCCTTTTTGCTACATATCATGCCTATGAATGTGATTCTTGGATTAAAGCATTATATGAACTTGCACCACTAAAGAACCCTAATTTTCCAGATTTCTAGCCTATTTCCCTTATTTTCTTTATTTTGCTTACTTTTGGATCATTGTAGCTTAGATATTTTTTATTTTTTTGCTGTTTCTGTCGCATTACAGTAGATTCCAACAACGTTTGTTTTAGTCAAAAAAAATAAACAGAAAAAAGCCGAGAGCTTAAAAAAACAGAAAAAAAAACCGAGAGCTTCAAAAAAAAGAGCATTCATCTTACCTTTGTTTGAGTTAGTAACTCATTTCATCTTGTTCTTTCTTTTATTTAGCTACTTGTTCGATGATCTGATTGGTTTTAAGCTTCACAAAAGAACCCCCTTGTGTGATTTTGTGTTGTGCCGTCATATGAGCCTTGGTCACACCCCTCTTTTTCTGAACCGTGTTGCAACCGTCAAATAATAGTTGACGGAGTGTGTGCACTTGCTTACCCTTGTGATTGCATCGTGTCTATTGCTACACATTATTATATTTTCGAGCATCAGATTGTAGCTATAATTTTCTTCACATTAGCCGCTTGTTTATACTTGCGATCCTTGCTATCCGACTTGTGGCTGATTTCTTTTGCAATTTAATCTCTACTTGTTGTCTTCAATATTGCAAAATCTGTGTCCAGGGAAGATTACTTCAATTGAGTGCCTTGTTTTCTCGCCTCTTTGATTTCTAAAACTGAATCACTCTTAGGATGAAAAGGGCTTGTATTTCTTGTTTTCTGGTCTTTGCTCCATTTACTTGTTGCTCTTCTGATATTGTAGGAACATGTCGAACGGAAATGACCCAAACTCTTCCCCTACCTTTCCGGCCCCCCTACTACAGCCAATGTGGAGGCCATTGTTGCAAATGCACTCACCCAGTTGTCCAATCGCTTGGCCATTGATAGGGCTAAGGATCGTGCTGATTTCTCTTCCCAGATTAGCCAGGCAATTGCTCGGCATTTCGAGGAGAGGCAGAATGAGGCTTCGGGATCTACACCTACCTCAGGTGGTAAGCCGCCTCCTACAGGTCATACACCTCCCTCAGGTAATACCCCACCATTAGGTAATCCACCCCCGTCTGGTCAATTACACTTTAAACTGTGATCTGCTATGCCTAACCCCAGGAGAGAATAAAAATGATCTGTTATCTGGCTTTAACGGTAATGATGTACCCCGAGACCACACCCCCCCCCCCCTCGGCATCAGCAACATGGGCGGAAACAGCAGCACCAACCACCTAACCAGATGCACGCCAATCCTCTGTTCGTCAGAGCCAACTGGGGCGACAGTCGTAGCAATGCTGATCTGAACGAAATGCCCCACTTGGAGGAAGCTTACCAAGACGTAGATCCTAACTTTGATGATTTACCTAACCCTAATTTTGGTCGTCTTAGATTTGATAATGCACAGGCTATCCAAAGGCGTGATGTTAAAATAAAATTGGAAACTTTTGATGGTACTAATAATCCTGAAGCTTATCTTGTTTGGGAAGATTATACTAATTATGGTTTGGAACATCTGCTCTATGAGGAAACAGAGAAGTTGGAAGTTGTTATATTACATTTGACAGGTATGGCTCGCACTTGGTGGTTCCGCACTCGTGAGATCCGCCGTCGTCAAGGTAAGTAACCTGTTGAAACTTGGCCCCAACTTTGCTATCTGTTGAAGAAACGCCATGTGCCTGAGGAATACACAGAAAAAATGAGGATGCGCCTAGCTTCTTGCCGCCAAGGAGCTCGCTCACCCATGGAATACAGAGATGAGCTTGAACGACTCGCTCATCAGGCTAATGTTTATCTTATTGAACGTGCTTTATGTACTAAATTTCTTGTTGGGCTTAATATCTCTATTAAAAATCCTTTGGATATTCATTCTATTAGGGATATTAACACTTTATCTGATAAAGCACAGCTTCTGTATGAGAAGCAGCAGCAGCAACAGCAGAGGACCAGGTTCGATCAGGCCTCCCAAGGTCGCAGGTTTGTTCCCTTTGCTTCTTCTAGTCAATCCAGACCTTCTATAACCCTTCTATGCAACAAAAGGGAGTTTCCAACTCACCTCAACAGGGTTATCAGGTTGAAACTAGAAGAGTTGTTGCACCATCTAAGGAACGCACTAAAGACATCCGCTGCTTCACTTGTGGTGGATCTGGGCATGTCTCTCGTGAATGGCCTCAGAAAAAGAAGGTCCTACTCAATGATTTGGGTGACCATTATTATGAGGAGGAGACTGTCGAGGACCGTGTAACTTTGAGTGAAGTGGAGGAGGACTAGCCGATTGAGCTTAACGACGAAATAGACCCCAGTGACTTCCAAGAGACTCTCTGTCTTGTCAATCGTCGGGTCCTGCATATCCAGGAAGCTTCCATGGCTGATCAAAGGGAGAACATCTTCCACACCAAGTGTGTGGTTCGCGAGGCTACCTTGAGCGTCATCGTCGACGGTGGGAGTTGATGCAACCTCATCAATGAAAAGGTAGTGGATTTCTTACACTTGACTACTACTCCTAGGGCTACTCACTATGGATTAAATGGTATTACTGATGATGGATCTGATATCATGGTGACTAAACAATGCTTAGCTTCTTTTTCTATTGGATCATATCATGATAAGGTTTTATGTGATGTTGCTAGAATGGATTGTAGTCATATTTTGCTTGGCCGCCCTTGTTTATATGATCGTTCTGTTATGCATGATGGTCGTGCGAATACATATTCCTTCACCTTTGATGGGAGGAGAGTTACTCTCCTACCCCTTTCGCCTTAAGCTGTTTTGAAGGAACGGGTTCGTAAGAAACAACACCACGACGCTCAAAAGGAGGCCCAACGGAAGGGGAAGTAACATGAGGGCTCGACAAGACACCCCTCAGTGCCCGTGGCCCAGTCACTCACGCCCGCGGCCTTCAAGGCCGCACCAGTGGCCACCTCGGTGCCTATCCCCTCTCCTTCTACATCAACACAGCCCTCTCATATTCCACTTCAGGGCTCTGTTGAATGACGTTCATTTGTCTCTCAACCTGAGAAAGAGACTATCACCTGGAATGCTCATCGACCTCATATCCTTTTGTTCATGTAAGAGGTATTACTTAATACTGTGGATTTGAGTCATATTCCTGCACCTATTGCTGCTCTTTTGCAGGATTATTTAGATGTCCTTCCAGCTGATCTGCCACAAGGATTGCCGCCTATTCGAGGGATTGAACATCAAATTGATTTCTTCCCTGGCGCAGTCTTGCCTAATCGCATCGCCTATAGGGCCAGCCCTGAGGAAACTAAGGAGTTGCAAGGAGTTGCAACGCCAAGTCACGGAGATGATGCATAAGGGCTTTGTTTGAGAAAGCCTCTTCCCTTGTGTCGTGCTTGTCATCTTGGTTCCTAAGAAGGATGGCTCTTAGCGCATGTGTGTTGATTGCAGGGCAATCAACTAAATAACAGTTAAGTATCGTCACCCTATTCCTCGTTTAGATGATATGCTTGATGAATTGTATGTTGCTTGCATTTTCTCTAAAATTTATCTTAGAAGTGGCTATCATCAAATTAGGATGAAACAGGGAGATGAATGGAAAACGGCTTTTAAGATTAAGCATGGTTTATATGAATTGTTAGTAATGCCTTTTGGTTTGAAAAATGCTCCTTCTACTTTTATGAGGCTTATAAACCATGTGCTTAGACGTTACTTAGGCAAATTTATCGTTGTTTATTTTGACGATATCTTAATTTATAGCAAGAACATGCATGATCACCTTAGTCACTTAAAATTGGTATTTTATTGTCTCGGAAAAGAAAAACTATATGCCAATTTGAAAAAGTGCTCTTTTGCTTCCGCATCTACTATTTTCCTTGAATTTGTTGTTTCTGCTTCTGGTTTAAAAGTAGATGAAGAGAAGGTTTGTGCTATTCAAGAGTGGGCCCAGCCGCATACCCCCACTCATGTCCGCTCATTCTTGGGCCTTGCTGGCTTCTATCGACGCTTCGTCAAAGACTTCAGCACCATTGCCGCCCCCCTACATGAGCTGACCAAGAAGGATGTGACGTTTCGCTGGACAGACGCACATCAGAGGGCCTTCAACGCTCTCAAGGATCGTCTCACCCATGCCCCAGTGCTGCAATTACCTGACTTCGCACAACCGTTCCAGCTCGAGTGTGATGCTTCTAGTACTGGCATTGGTAGGGTTCTGCTACAGAATAGGCGACCTATTGCCTTTTTCAGTGAGAAGTTGGGCCTCACTGAGCTCAACTATTCTACCTACGACAAGGAGTTGTTCGCCCTGGTTCGATGGTTACAAACATGGCAGCACTACCTATGGCCTAAAGAGTTTGTGATTCATTCAGATCATGAAGCTCTGAAGTACCTCAAAGGTCAGGCAGTGTCAACAGGCGACTTGCTCGATGGGTGGAGTTTCTGGAGACCTTTTCCTATGTGGTTCACCACAAGAAGGGAAAGGTTAATGTGTAGGTATCATCGATTTAAGAAAAGAAAAACATTATTTATTTAAGATGGGCAAGCTTTGTATCCCATCTTCTTCTATTAGACGACGGTTAACTCAAGAAATACACGAATCTAGGGGACATGGTGGTTTCGAAAAAACCTTAGCTGGATTAAAGGAACACTACTTTTGGCCTAAAATGTCTAATTATGTGCTAAGATTTGTCAAGAGTTGTGTCACATGTGCTAAGGCTAAATCGAAAGCTAATGCAAATGGTCTACATCAACCTTTACCTATTTCGAATGCACCCTGGGAAGATGTATCTATGGATTTCATTGTTGGCTTGCCTAGAACTTCTAAGGGTCATGATTCTATTTTTGTTGTTGTAGACAGATTCTCAAAAATGGCTCATTTCATACCATGTCACAAAACTGATGATGCTATTCATGTTGCTCATTTATTCTTTAAAGATGTTGTCCGCTTACATGGATTTCCATTGTCTATTATGTCTGATCGTGATTCTAAATTCTTAAGCTGTTTTTGGAAAACTTTATGGTCTAAGTTGGGTACAAAACTATTATTTTCTACTTCTTATCACCCACAAACTGATGGCAAAACTGAGGTTACAAATAGAACTCTTGGGGCTCTCCTTAGAGTCATGCTACGAACTAACCTCCGAAGGTGGGAAGATTGCCTACCATTTGTTGAGTTTGCTTATAACAAGTCTAGGCACTCAGCAACCACGAAGACTCATTTTGAGGTGGTTGGCCGAAATACACTCACTCCTGTGGATATGATGTCGCGACCACTTAAGGAGAATGAAAGCATGGATGCAGCTAAGCAGGTGGACTTCATCAAGCGCTTGCATGAGCGAACGAAGAAGCAGCTAGAGAGGAAAACTGCGCAATACAAGGCAGCGAAGGACAAGCATCGCAAGGATGTCCAGTTCAACGTTCGTGATCTTGTGTTGCTGCATCTCAGGAAGGAAAGGTTTCCACAACAATGGAAATCTAAGCTAGATCCCAGGGGAGATGGACCATTTCGTGTGGTTTAGAAGATGGGTCCTAATGCATACAAGCTGGATCTCCCTGCCGACAAGTACAGTGTTCATTCTACCTTCAACGTCGCTGATCCATCTTTGTTCATCCCTGACGATGACTCTGATGACGATTTGAGGACAAATCGAAATCAAGTGGAGGAGAATGATGTAGTGCGATTGTGGATGACTCCTGGTGACTTTGAGGACAACATGAAGGTTCCATTTGATGGTCCTGTCACTCGTGCAAGGGCCAAGAGGATTCAAGATGCAACCAAAGCCCTTCTTGTCAGTTACCAAGGAACGATGGAGCAAGGGTTCAGGCCACCCTGGATCACTTTGCTCAGGACTACACTACCAGCACAGAACGTGAGCTTGCGTCCACAAACGGAGCTCATGCAGACTCGTCAGCACCCGCCATGACATGTTCACACTCGGTACCAACATGGGCCACTCGAGGCCATCACATGTCGAGTGGGCCAAAGAAGATGTCGAGTGGATAGGAGGCCCATGTCGAGTTCTCGTGTGGTGTGGGACGAATTATGTTAGTTCTATTATTTTATGAAATTAGAATTAATAAAGTGGAAATTAATTATACCTATCCTAGATGTAATTCTTGGCCACTAAGTTTTTATCTTCTAGGTTTATTTATCTTTAGGATTTTAATTATATCTTTTATCAACCTAAATTCTATCTTGTGTGATAGAATTGGTTCTTAGAATTTCTATTTAATCATTGTAATCCTCTTTGAATTAATTAGATTGAATAGAAATGAGGAAACCCTTTAAGGATTAAGGGTTCTTCGATTTCAATCCCAAAGCTTCAAGTGCTCTTGTGATCTGTCTACATTCGGCAAACACATCCCCCAAACCCTAAACCACATTCATCACCACCGAAACACAAACAACAATAAATAGTCTAGAAAATCATCACTAAAAAAAGGCAAGCGCCCCTGTCGCTGAAAAGGAGGCGATTCTATCGCAGCGCCTCACCCAAAGACCACAGGCGGCGGCCGCCCGAGGCCTGCATCGGCCGCTGCATCCTGGCCGCCCCGTCGCTAGCGCGCGCTCCGCGTCATCGCTCCCAGGCGTCGCTTGCCTTCCGCGTTGCTTCCCCTCTTCTCTCGCTTTCCTTTGCCTTTCTGTCGCTATTCCCTGTTTCCAAATTGCTGAATTTTGTCTAAGTTAAAAATTGTCGCTAAAATCAAAATATTAATTACTTGTTAATTTTTTCCCAAATCAGGAGATATCAAAGAGCATTGTAAGATCGGGTAAATATACGACGTGGTTCTTGATCTTGAGCCCACAAGCGAAGGATCGGGTATCGCAAGCGTATCATCTTCTCTGGGTAGTCCACCTTGCTGCACTCCTCAGCGATCTGAGCAATTGATCACTTCTTACTTAGGATATCTTTGAGGAAGTGGACGTATGATGGCATTTCATGAAGGGCCTCAGTGAATGGAATGGTGACATTAAGGCCTTGGAGAACTTTCACAAAATGTTGGAACTTCACGTCCGCTTGATCCTTTGATGATTTGGAGGAGTAGAACAATGGCTTATTCTTCGGTGGAGTGGGATTGGCCCGAGGTGGTGTTGATGAATGGTCGATATCGACTGGTAGGGTGTCGATATCGACTGCTGTGGTCGATCTCGGGTTCGTCTAGACAAGATCGACGTTGACAGGTGGGTCAACATGGAGTGGGTCAGTCGATATCGACTGGGGGTGGTCGATATCGACTGGCTCTCCAGGACTTTTCTCCGTTTCTCTAACGTTGAAAGGTATTTCCTTTCCATTTCTTAGACAAACGGTGACGATGTGGCCCGATGGCTGCCTCTTTGGATTGGCCTGTGGTTGGCCAGGGATCACTCCGGGTTGTCGTGGAATTGATACTGCCAATTGACCCAGTTGGGTCTCAACGCCTTTCCTCCATGTATCAATCTCGCCAAGCCTAGAGTTAATGCCATGTAATGATGTTTGGATGCCATTGTTGGATTATTTTGTCTCCATTTGGTTCCACCTCATCTCTTCTAGGATGAGTTATAGATCATCCCTCCTTTCTCTGTGGGGATGGCCAGGTGCTCTGTATGGCGGAGGATCCCTGGGGTTGTATTGGGGTGGTTGATTTCCCCAGTTGCGGTACCCCTGGCGATTGGGATTCCTCATGTAGCGCGCCTCCTGGTAGGTCTCCGCTAGTTGTACTTGCTCCGTGTGGGGGCAATCAGTGGTGATATGCCTTACGGAGCCACATTCAGTGCAGGGTTGGTTGGCGGAGAGGAATTTGACTTGCTTTTGAAGCCTCTTGAGTTTATCTTGCATGAATTGATCTTTGACGTCGGGATCAATCTCCTTGGAGGGCTCATAGAGTGGCATAGATGGGGCAAACCTTGAGTTGGAGGCCACAGAAGTCCCATAGGTGTTGTCAAATTCAACCAACCTCTCTCTAGTATCCCAAGCTTGTTGTGGTAGGAGCTCGAGATACCCATAGGAGGTATAGGTGTTGATTCTCTCCTTTGTTGCTACGTCCATGGCGTTGTAGATGATCTCCTAGATGACGTAGGGTGGTTTCCCATGTGTAGGGCAAGACCTCAGTAGCTCCTTAAATCTCTCTCATAGTTACGCTAGGGTTTCATGTGGCCTTTGTTTGAAAGCCATAATCTGCTGGCGTATCACCGCTATCTTGGATGGTGGGAAGAACTTATTGAGGAAGCCATCCTTGACCTCATCCCACATGCAGAGCGATCTGGGGGCTAGGCTCTCCAACCATGCTAGTGCTTTCCCTGCGAGAGACCAACGAAAAGCCTTTAGTTTAAGATATTTAAGGCTCTCTCCATCAGCAATTGTATCACATAAGTCAAGGAATAATGAAATATGCTCAAGAGGACAATCGTTAGGTTTCTCCTCAAATTGACGTCGCCTAATCTCAGTTAAGAAACTAGGTTTAATCTCAAAATTAGAATGGGGGATAAGAATAGCCGATTCAGGCACTGAGAGCACAGGGTGCATGTATTGTTTGGAATTCTAAGGGAGGGCGTTGATTTGGGCTTCTATTTGCCTCCTTGCTTCCTCCTCCCTGTCTGCAGGCTATTTTAGTGCCGCCTCTCTAGTTGTGAAGTCCTCGACTTGCTTCCTTAGGCGTTCAATCTGTTGAGCCTGGGTCTCTTGGTCCGTCATGGCTCTTTGGATTGTAGCGTGAAGGTGAAGATAGCTTTTAAGTGAATATCAATATCAAATGAATATCACAATTATGCCAACTCCCTTTTCAAGCAAATAATACAAGAATCCCTCCCGATGCAGTGGGAGGGTAATTCATGATTGAATCCACGATGAGGTATGTCAACGCTTCCTTAGTTGCAATCACGATCAAGCTTTCGACCTCAGGAGACACTCGATATCGACCTCATTTCTGGTCGATTTCCAGTGAGTTTCCTGCAGAAGACAAAAGCAAAGCAGTCGACGTCGAGAGAGACCTCGATATCGATGTTAGTGCTCGATATCGACCTTATCAGTCGATTTCGTTGTCTATTACAGAAACTGTTACGCGTAACCTATGTGTCGGAAAAGAAGTCCGAAGAGCTTACAATGGTAAAGGAAAGATGAACAGAAATCAAAACTCAAACTTTTTATGAAATTCAATTAATTAAAAGCTTCTAAAGTCGGGGATTCATGCCACATCGATAACAAAGCAAGTATGATGCTAAAGTTATGAAATTTAATGTAATTCCGTCAAATAACTTGCGTTACCAAGACTTAGGTGATTAGAGGCTCTCGCATAATTCCTAAGAGTTACTATCCAATTAATGAGTAATCTAAGTTCACAATATGATTGGCTTTCGCTTCAATAATGCAAATAATGAATCTCCCTAACTTTCGCAAAGGATCATGCATAGGATAGAAGACGGAATCGCATAAAAATCATACCTTTGATGCACTTAACCTACATTGCTATCGTTGGGCTCACCCCAACCCTAGAAGTGGGTTGACTACTCGCATCTTATCATGGAACTTATCATCATCATTGAAAAGAAAACTACTTTGATTAAACTAAAGAGAAAGTTATAACCGAACCAAGCCAAATCTTCGCTCTCGCTTCACACCCAACTTCACTCGGCCTCTCTCTCTCTAACTCGCTACTCTCTATTGAAACTTAAATTCTCTGCGTGCTTGGATGAAAACTTAATACCTAACTCAGCCCTAATGGCCTCTAGATATAGATCTCAAATCTTGCTAGCCAAGGATTCGAAAACCTATCTTTATTCTCTAAGATAAAACTTAATAAAGTAAAAACTAAAAATTCCATGGTAAAACTTGTAAAGGATGAAGTATGGTGCATTGGATAGAAGATCTCGACTTTAGGATAGACGTGCAAGCTTTGGATAGAATTCTATCAAAATCTGAGTCGGACTTCTTCTGCTGGCAACATCGATATCGACCTTCATCATCGATATCGACCTCTCTTTAACTCTATCTCAAGCTCTCCTTCTTCTCCTTGGACTGGCACTTGAATTCTATCAATATGCTCGATCTGGGCCACTCGATATTGACCTTGGGACATCGATATCGACCTCTTCTGTGTCGACATGCTCTATTTCTCCTCTGCTCGATTCCTGGTTGCTCTGTTCACTCGATGTCGAGGTTCATAATCGATTTCGACCTCTTCAGAAGACTTTGCGTTCTTTTTCTACTCTTCCAAATCTGTCCATTTTCATCTCAATTTTCTGCGAAATCATATAGAAACTCGTGCAGACCCATATATTTGACAATAATGCATAAACTACACTAATCTCATGATTCCCCACTAATATGCATACAAATGAATGATAAAATGGACTTAAATGTGCATATAAAATATGGCAATTTGCGCGCACATCAACATCTTTGATTGAAAAGAAGAAACTTGCATTAAATTTAAACCTTCAAAGCTTTACAACTCAACACTGGCTCTCACAAACGCCAAACCCTAAAACTTCTCTCTAACTCTAACTCTATTGATTGTTGTGTGATTGAATGAATAAAAACCAGCCCCCTAGGGCTTTATTTATAGGCTACTAATCCTTGCTATCCAAGGAAAGTAGCTCATATCTTCTATCTAAAGTCTATTGAAACAAGTAGGATAGATCTATTATTTAGGTAAATATCTAAAATATCTAATAAAGATCTTAGGATAAAAAAGGAAACTACCCGTAAGACATAACTTTATCTAAAATAGGGTATAAATCGTGGCTTGTGTAGATAGACTTGCAATATGCGTCTCGAAAAGCACGTCCAACCTGTGTCGAAATCCAATCGATATCGAACAGTTCAATCGAAATCGACCTCTTCGTTTCTGCTTGATGGGCTTCATTCCATTTGATCTCTGGTACTTATTCGATATCGACTTCCTTCACTCAATATCGAGTGCTCTCCGGTCATGGTGTTCTTGGTCTGTCTCGACACTCAGAGTCTGTGTCGATGCTTTAGTCGATATCGACCAGTTAGGTCGATTTCGACCACTTTTCTGCTTTACTTGGTTTCTTCGTTTTGACTCTAATTTCACTCCAATTCCTACATAATTAGACCAAAACTTGTGCAGACTCTATTTCTTGCACGTTAACTCATTCTACACAAATTTATATTATTTTTCAACCTTTTCTTTCGCAATTGAATGAAATATGAAGTCAAAAGATGCGATAAAAAGGGTACTAAATATGTACATCATTGGAGAATTCAGGAAGCTCTAGTTGCAAGAGCTTGAGGAGTTATGCTTGGATGCATATGAAAATGCCTTGATCTACAAAGAGAAGACTAAAGCCTCGCATGACAAGCATATCCTGTGGAAATAGCTTAGAGTAGGGGACAAGGTACTTTTATTTCAGTCAAGATTAAAACTCTTCCCATGAAAGCTCAGGCCTTTTTAGAATGGACCATTTGTAATTACAACTATCTTCCCCCATGGTGCAGACGTACAGTAGAACTCTATGATCCTAATTCCCATGAGGTCTTTAAAGTCAATGGTCATAGAGTGAAGCCATACTTTGAAGGATTACAAAAGAATGAAATAGAAGAGTTGGTACTTACTGAGCCAACCAATTAGGCAATTTAAGGGCTACTACGTTAAGCCAACGACATAAAACAAAGGCATTGCTCTGAAGGCAACTTGAGGTATGTTTTTCTTGCCATTTAGTAATTTTCTTGGTTAATTTGTTTGGTTTTTAGTTTCTTGCATCTGTTTTATTTTATTTAGAGGAACTAACAATGTAGATGTTACATATGAATG
Organism: Persicaria maculosa; assembly: GCA_963922045.1. NCBI lineage: Eukaryota > Viridiplantae > Streptophyta > Magnoliopsida > Caryophyllales > Polygonaceae > Persicaria > Persicaria maculosa. The sequence goes on along the minus strand of OY998264.1, from coordinate 46,843,899 downwards.
GTTTCTAGGAATGTACATTGAAAAGGGGATCTAAAACAACAGATGCATGGCCGCCGCTACTTTGCAGCGGCCGCTACAATCGGCTCGTAGCAATACTCGATGTCGTGGCGACCGCCCTCCTGACCCTGCTTTCTCGTTTTTGACATGTGACCCGGCACCCTTCTCCCTTTCTAACCCAACATGTTGGACCCTCTAACCATCCACTCCATTCTCATCTTCAATCTCTAGCCCTCATTGCCATCACCTTCTCCAACCCTCCATTATCATCACCGTCTTCTCCAAATCCATTCCCCAGTGTCAATCTTTTCACCAACAACCCCGAAATCTCACCTTTTTCTTCACCGTTACAATTACACATCACCATCATCGCCATTGGATCTCTCTTGGCCTCAACTCATTAAGATCTAATCAGCTAAGGTTGGATTTATACTGCTCGGATGCACAAGGAGAAAGAAGGACCAAACGTAGCGACCGCGACACACAAAGGAAGTGGTCGCCGCACCTAGATTCATCCAGTTTCACACGAACAGAAGCACCGGCTGCAGTACCTTTTTCACAGCTGCCGCAGATGAAACCGCCATAACATTTGCAGCGATTGCCACTTCCACGACCACACTTGTTGCAACCGTCGCTACTGTACAGCCCATGTAGCCAGGTTTTATGTTAGTATTTTGGTGTGCTATTTTCGTGTTTGGTTGTGATTTTGGTTGATTGATCCTTACTGTTGAGATTTAGTTGAGAATGGTGAGACAATTGATGAATTTATCCAGGAGACATAGAGTAGTTTGGTAAGGTTTTGCAAAGAAAAAGTTCGTTCAGACTAAATTTTTCAATGTCGGGATATTACACATGTTAGGGATGTTTAAGTGTACCTACTTATCATGAGCTCGTTATCGAGTCTTTGTCGACCCTGACTATGTTTGACAATGATTATATTACATTCCATCTACTTGATCACGGGTATTCCCTCACGTTTGCTGAGTTGAGGGATACTTTTGGTATTACTGAGGTACCCACTAAGGCTTGGGAGGAACAGGGGAATGATCAGATGACCCATGATTTTTGGTATGCGGCCACAAGGGAGGTGTTTGATGAACACCGGGGAGAGTACAACTACAAGTTTGTCCATCCATGTCTATGTTTAATTCACAAGGTACTGGCCATGGCTTTTGTTTGTCAGGTCGAGGTGAACAAGGTGGCATTTGTTGACCTTTCCTTGGCTTTGGTGTCTTTCTCCGGAGACTGTTGTGTTCTGGATTGGGTAAACCATTTTTGGAGGGCAACAGCTGTGGGACCACAGCTGTTGCCTTCTACATAGAGGGCAATGAAGAGGATGCTTCTAATTATGAGGCTGGTGATGATGATGAGGAGGAGGATGAGGACACACCGGTTGAGCATGCTTACTCCATTGATCACCCCATGCTAGATTATCAGAGTGGCGGTAGCTAGTTTACTGCAGACCCGTCTGTTGGGCCTGGTTCCTCTTACAATGAGTACACTTGGTAGGAGGACATGTTTGCTCAGATGTAGCAGATGTCTTTCCACATGGACTCATTTGAGCATGAGCTCAGCGACGTAGGTCACAACGTCAGGGAGATGTCTTCTACTCTGGTTGAGATGAGGTGGCAACAGGAATATTATTTTAGCATTGGTTGGCATCAATATCCACCATACCAGCCCCTGCCTCAGTGAGTGGTTAGTTTTCCTTTTTCCTCACCTGGTTTACATTGTTTTATTTTGTTGTCTTTAGTGTTTCATTGGGGACAATAAAAGGTTTAAGTGTGCGGGAATGAATTTAGTGCATATATTGCATTTTTAAATTCAGTTTTATATTTTAGTTTCATGTTACTTTATTTCATATTTACTTTCTTCATCATGCATCATGTTTATGTTTATGTTATTTACAAATGTAAAAAATGAAAAAAATTGAAAAATATCAAAAATCCAAAAATATAATGCATTGCATACATATGTGTTATTCGAATACCCATCTAGCTAGTTTGTCCTGTAATTAATTTTCAGCATAATCATATAAATCCCATGGAATTCTAGATGAATTAGCCCTATCTATCTTATTTGATTTTTATGAGAAACATGATTTGGCAAACATAATTGAGCATTTATGATCTAAGTTCATAGGTGTTAAGCAGGAGGAATGTCGAGTTCTTTAATACAAATATAAAGATATGTAAACCGTATTCTAGCCTGTGTAAATAATTACAAGACTTACTCCCGTTGTAGTAGAAGGGTAGTCAGGATCGATCCACGAGGAGGCGTGTCAGCGGGATCCTAGTAACGTTGGAAATCTCACATCTTTCTTCGACCAAAAGCCTCGATTTCAACTTTGGTGCTCAATGTCGACCTAGGATGTCGATCCTTTCTGCAATAGAAGACCTGCAGAGACAAAAACAAGCAGTAGATATCGACAGGGTAAGGTCAATATCGATGTTAGCAGACGGAATCGACTGGCTCAGAAGACTGCCAGTCGACACAGGTGGTCGATATCGACGTTGAGGGGTCGATATCGATGTTCAGTAACTCAGCAGGGATGATCGTCGTCAACTCAGAAAACTGTCGACGGAACTCAATGGTCGATATCGACGTTTGTGGTCGATATCGATGTCTTCTCCTGCAAGGTGATAGCAACTCCTAGGATTAGGGTTTACCATAACGTTACACAATGCATGCGATAAGGTAAATAAGACTGACAATTGCGCTATTTCACCCGAGGGATGAGCTTTCGCTGTACACCAACTCTTAGGATTACTCTTGCAAATAAACATAATTATCTCTACCAATTTTATGTTTATAACTCAAGTTGTTAACATGAATCCCTTTTCTTTCGATTAGGACTAAACATAAAATCGTAGGAGATGATATAGACACAACGATATCAACATCTAACACTTACCTCAAGCACGCATGGCTAACGTCGGGCTCACCCCGACCCTAAGAGCTTTGGGGACTACTCGCACCTCATCATGGAACTCATCACTGATTGAAAGAAATAAACTTGCATTAAACTATAAACTCCGAAGCTTTACAACTCAACATCGGCTTTCACAAACGCCAAACCTTAAAACTTCTCTCTAACTCTATTGCTATTGAATGTGTGTCTGTGGATGGCTTGAATGCCAGCCCCCTAGGGCTTTATTTATAGGCTACTAACCCTTGCTTGCCAAGGATTGTAACTTCTATCTAAACTATGAACTCTATCCAAACAATTAGGATATATCTTTTATTTTGATAAAACTTAAACAACTTGATAAAACTTAAGGGTAAAGATAAATAAATCTTCAACTGCTATCTATCTAAAGAAAAAGATAATTTGTGCTCCTTTGAAGATAGAATTCATAATCCGAATCTCGAAATCTTATCTATCTTCTGTCGAGGTGTGGTCGATATTGACCTTAGAGGTCGATATCGATGTCTGTATTTCTGCTCGACTTATCCATCTCCACTCGATGTCTATGTTCTGGTCGATATGGATGATGTAAGGTCGATATCGAGTGCTTTTCTCTGCTGTGTGATGGTCTATCTTGACACTCAGTTCTGTGTTGATGTACTGTAGTCGATGTCGACGTTGTAAGGTCGATATCGACCTCTCTTCTGCTCTCCTTGGTTTCTTCGTTTTGACTCCGATTTCGCTCAAATTCGTGCATGGTTAGCTCAAAACTTGTGCAGACTCTATTTCTTGTACTTTAGCCCATTCTTACACAAGTTTATATTCTTTTGAACCTTTTCTTTGGAAATCGAATGAAATATGAAGTCAAAAGATGCAAATAAAAGAGGTACAAATATGTACATCAATAGGCATGATTGAAATCCAACAAAATTTGCCCTAGTGAGATGTTTTAGCCTTATATGGATTACATTCATATTCCCTCTGCTTTTTGTTGTCTGAATTACTCTTCTGATGCATTTAGCCTCTGAGTATTGACATGGTTATTATTATTGAGGCTGCTTGAAATACATGATCATTGCTTATGAGTTTCAAATGATAGAGGCACCTTTTTAATTAACCATTTTTATCCTCACGTTACCTACCCGACATTATCTCTGCTTGAAGCCATAACATTAGCCTGAGCCTTTATGTTATAAGCTCCAAAAATGTATTCCCTGGCCAAATTGAGCTTGACCCCCATTCGAGAATTAAGACTTAAAGTTGGTTAGAATGATGATTTGGGGAAAGAATAAGCTTGTGTTTGAATTTGAGTGAGAGAGATTTTGAGTTATTGAGCTATAGTTGGTTTCCTATTTTTATCTTGCTATGCACATTATGTAAAAGGATTTTTTGCTCACATTATAAATGCACTAGTTGTTTTTATTTATTTTATTATTTTTAAAAAATCAGAAAATTGAAAAAAAAAAGGAAAAAAGAAAAAAAAAGAAGTTTATGATATGAATAAAAGTGCATGAGCCAATTATTCCTTAGTATTCTTTTATTTATGAAAGATGTATAGTTTTGAGAGGTATATTTTGTTAGAAATGAAGGGTTAAGTTCTTCAAAGAGTTGATGACTTTGGTTGTTTATATTTGAGAGTATAGTTTGGTTGAGTTGTGTTGAAAACTTAAGAATCTTGATTCCCGAATTTTATTGAGTACCACATGGCCAAATAATTCCATACCTTTTATTTCTTACCAGGACCCATTGTAACCCCGTCGAATGGAGTCTTCTTTGAAGATTTCCATTAAGCGAAAGCCCTCTTAATGTTGCTTGTTTGCTTTGATGTATTTGGTGGAGATATTTGGATATAAGTATCAATGCTTAAGATTGATGTTTGCATACAGAATTGAGTTGAGAGTTGACATTAAGAGCCTAAACACATGAGAGTGAGAGAAACACATTATCTCCATGTAAGGTTGGATGAATAGGCATGCGGGCTACTTGATCACTCAAATATATGCTAGGATGTTTGTTTGACTTTTTTATGTTTGCACTTGTTAGGAGTTTGCTTTTTGATAGGGTTCAGACATGAAGGGATTTTCTTGTGGGATGCTTTAACTCATGTTTATTCTATCATTGCTTGAGGAGAAGCAAAAGCTCAAGTGTGAGGGTATTTGATAATGCATATTTTAAATAGGCATTGTAGGTATTTTTAGGCTAGTTATGATGCATTTGGTGCATGTTTTGGAGTTAAATTGCATTCTATGATTTATTTTTGAAGAGTTTGGTTTCTGCGCAAATTTGTGGTTTATTTTGCAGAAATAGTGATTCGAACATTAAAAGAGGATGCAATGATCTTGGAGTCAAAGATACAAAGTGCAAGATTGAAGAAAGACAAAAAGAAGAAAATGTTGGAAGCTGATGCAACGGGCACTGAAGAGGTCGCGACATACAAGTGCAGTGGCCGCGATAAGCAGGTCGCAGCTGCCGCTAGCATTCAGCAAAAGAAATGGGAAAACCGCTAGGCAGTGGCTGTCGCATCATTGCGGCGGCCGCGACATAGTTTAACAGTGAACCTGCCTTAATTTATTTTTATCTAAACCTAGTTTTTATTAAGCCCTAGATCTATTATTCACTACTATCCACTATCTACTATTCTATTCACCGTTCGATAAACAATTAGAGATTGAAACCGATGTTTCCCATGAGGAACTAAACTCCCTTTGTTCTATCTACAGTTTGACGCTTTGTTTGGATTGAGTTGTGAGTTTCTGAATCTCATTCCTTATTTCCTATATTGAATGTTTCGACTTCCTTGAACTAATTGGATGGGTAGAAAGTTGGACGTGTTTTGAAATTCCACTTTAGGGAGTGCAAATACCTTGGTTAATCTCTGAACTTAAAGCTATCGATTGGGTTAAATCCTTCTTTAGGGATGGAGATAAGGGTTTCTACAACTGGTTGGACTAGAAACTATATTAGGTTGGGACAAGGACATTCATAAGAAGCCTAGAAGGATGAGAGGAAGTTACAAGGATCAACTTAACCAAATAGAGTGGATAATTATAGGTAGGACTATTTCTCCATATTTTTTTAATCAAGTTTATTTATTATTGCTTTCATTCTTCCACTTTGATAAAAGGCGGATCTTTTACACTCTAAAACCCTTTTTGGTTACTCAATTGGCAACTGAATCACACTCGAATATCATAGTTCCCTGTGGATCGACCTCGTGCTTATTCACTATACTAGCTTGTAAGTTTGAGGTTTATTTTGATAGGAAATACAACGATTTTCTCCTATTAGCGTGACACCTTAAGAGCATCGCCCTGTTTTGCATTTTGACATGCGCATGATTCACCTGACACCCTTGCTCACATCCCTTTTATATACATTAAAGTTGGTTGTGATGATAGTCTTACTTGAGCTTCTATGATTCACCATTCTATTATGTGAAGTTACTCGATGCATCTTGTTTTCATATATCTATAACTGTGATGTGCTACTAATATCGCGTAAGGTCTATGACTTTGAAAATTTGACTTGAATAACCACATTCTCAGTTTGTAACATCGTTCGGCTACTATTGTCATAGGTTGTGATAGCCTTGCTATGTCCCCTTATGTGATCGTATGACTATCTAAGCAAGTTAGATGTTGTTAATCTAGTTGTCATTCTATGCCTCAACAACCTTGTATTATGCTTAATATGACTAGTGGCATGCTTATGTGTGTGTCTTATATAATTTATTGTTCTTGCCATATGATGCGCTTTTGATGACTACTACATTCTAGTAGCTTGTACCTCGTTTGACTACGCCCCCCCATTATAGTTAAAATTATGCCCAGGTTCACACATTATAATTTTACTTGGTATATATCGCCAATCCATGCTTATTTTGGTGAACTCATACTTTTGTGAGTCATGTGTTAATTAGTAGTTGGGTGACATATTGCATTTTGCACACCACGATATGATAGATTGCAAGTATACATGAAATATGGTTTTGGTGTTAAACTTATTCCTCAACAATCATCTTTGTTGTATTTATGTCTTGTCATGAACTCCTAGTACCATGGAAGATATGTGCTTTATTTGTCAACCTTATATGAATGATGTTGTCATAGGATGTGATATTTTACTTTACTCCGTACCTTTATATGTTTCTTTTTATAATACTGTAGTTTAAATTCTTATGACATGTCTGAGCACCTTGGTATTGGATTCCATGTTCATTATGACATATCTCGACATGCTTGCAATTGACTCTATATTGTTATGACCTGTCTATGAGTATTCTTGACATAAGCAATTAACCATACATGAGATACCCTGTGATATCTACTAGGCCTTGCATAGCTTCGTGCCACATAAGTCTATTGATGAATTTGTGCATACTTGTTTCTTAATGTGCCAAGCATGTCTATTGTATGAGGAATGATAGGTTGCTAGACTATCTCTTAAGTACATCCATGCAAAACATGATCATGTTCCTTGTTACCAATCTATGTTGTCGTTATTCATTGAGATAGGTACATGTTAATGTCCATTGATGTGGCTAGTATACTTCCTGATTGGTATGTGTTTTGTTGACTGCAATTATAACCTCGCAGAATTCCATAAGGGCATCATTGTCATTCTTGGGTTGGGATCTTGTCTTTTAGTCACATCGTCGTCGTTTTTGGTTCGTGTTTAGTTCTGTAGGGGACCAGGGTTGTCCTCCTTTGTCTCTTCCCTTTCTCTGTTAGCTTAGAATCATTTGCACTATTTTGGATGACATAGAATAGAGAACGGTCAGCTTGTTAGCATGGTGGGCCCATAACCCACCGGTCCTAGGATTGAGGCAGAGGATTATGCGAGATGCGCACTTCATCGCTATTCAGGAGACTAATTGGCATGTTTTGAGGCTAGCCGAGGAGTTCATCCGACGGATTATGATGTTTCATGGAGCTCATGAGGGAATAGTCTCCGACAGAGATGGACAATTCACTTCAATATTATGGCAGTATGTTCATGAGGCATTGGGAGAACAACTTTCCCTCCGTAGATAGACATCCAGAGTGAGAGGAGCGAGATTATCTTAGATGTGAGAGCACACGTATAGTTGAGAGTGCCACCTACTCGAGGGGTCTGACGTTTTGGCATCATGGGCTAGTCAAGCCCTAGATTTGTTGGTCCTTTTTGAGATTCTAAAAAGGGTGAGAGGTAGATTATCCTTTAGTCTTACACCCATCCTTATCTGGAGTGCACGATGTCTTTCATGAGTCTCAGCTCTTCATTGTTCCCGATAATAGCCATATTCTCAACCATTCTGACCTCCATATTGAGGCCAATCATACCTTGTAGAACATCCTATAGGGATCCTTGACCTCTTGATCTAGTGGCAAGTATGCCCCAGTCTTGTAGTAGCTTGCTTTGAGATGTGTGCTTTATAATTGTCTATATGCCGTTATGCTTATATGATTGATAGGTATGTGCAGAATCTATGATATGATGTGACTAGCAATTAGCCTATTGATATGTACTCATCCAATCCTAGAGATCCGTAGGATTAATTGTGGATCCCGGCGCGAGCCGCGGTGGACGAAGCGGAATCCGCCCAATTCCCACTTCATGTATGGTTACCTGATGCCCACCAAAAGATCAGTCCAATAATACCACTCACTGGTAAATAACGCAATACTTCTTCGTGAATCTTCACTTAGCATAGGAGTCGATCTCCATCAAACGAACAATCAGTCGAAGGAGCTTAGAGCCTTATGTTGCTGGTAGGATGCTACTTCTGATATGCTTATTAGCATGATGAAATTTGATGGGTTGGCTGAGTTATGATGATATGATATTCTGAGATTTTGTTAAAGCATGATAGTATCATGACATAGATGATATGAGACTATTTTGAGATAACTGATGATTGAGCACAATGATGCTTTGAGATTGATAGGTGAAACTGATTCTGAAAGATAAGCCTAGGAAGAGAATATGAGATTAACCTCATTTTTTCTCAAAACATGGTTTCATGTTTTGAGAAAAAATGAGGTCGATTTTGAAAACGGTTTTACCCGGGTTTTGAAAAGACGTGATTGGTTGTTGAAAAGAATTTTAGTGACGAGGACTAGACTTGTTTTTAGAGGTGGATGATGTAAAGACCGAAAATAGTTAAATAGTATTTTAATTAAAATATAAATATATTATATCCGATTTGGGAATTTTGGGAAAAAAAACTAGTCCTCGAGCAACTTACTACTTTAAGAATCTTTCGAAAATAAATTCCAGCATCATTTGAAATTAGAAATTATGAAGGATTCTATTTCTTCTTTCGAGCTACAAGTTTGAGAATATGAAATTGAATTCGATCATTTTAAAAATGATTTGAAAATTCGATTTGATATTTTCAAGAGTCAAGATTCGAGATGAGCGAATGGGTTTCGGGTTTGAATTGTTGGGATTCGAAAGTCAAATTGTGGTACCACGTCACTCTCTCTCTCTCTCGTGCCCACTTCCCTATTCTTTATCTCCTTCCTCCTTATGTTCAAGCAACACCCAAACCACCCACCAATTGCCTACCCTATATATATGGCATCCTCCACACCCTTAAACCTAATCCACAAATATGAGAAACCCTACAATCACACCCCATCTCTCTCATTTTGAAATACAAACACACACCCAAAATTCCACCTTTATTCCTCCATTTCTCCTTCAAGCTCCAAACACAATCTTCCATCATCTCCTTGTTCTTGTGTTTCTTCAAGCCTAAACACTACCGAAAGCACCTCCTATCTCCCTCCTTTCATGTTCAAGTAAAGAGAAGCCAGGTAGCACCGCCGATCAGTCACTGCTGAAGCTCCAACTCGTGTTTGGCCGCCGCGAAGTCCATTTCGCTGCCGTGAAGAAGAACTCAACCGCACCCCTGTTAGTGGTTCTCTCGGTAAAAGCTCCATTTCTCTCCTTCACTACTTCCTTTCACTTCTAAACTTCTTAAAGGCACACCTTTAACACTTCTTTCATCCTCCTACACGAAGAAGGAGGAGATCCAGTCCTTAGAGAGCAAGGTCGAGCATCCTCTCTCTCTTTTCCCATTGTTTTTCACATGGTAAGTGCGAGCTCCCTTCCTCCTTCATTTTCTTCTTCAACCTTGTAAATAAGCTATTTTATTTATCCTCCAACCTTCCTAGGCATTACACGAGCTCCGTTGACGTTTGTGGAGCACGAGATTCACCCTTGAAGCACCTTGAAGACATTCTCGAAGACCTTCGGTATTCCCTCTTTCGCTCTCCCCCTCTAGTCCACATTTGGTTCTTTTCTTGCTGCTTTGAGTAGGGGAAGGTCTCGGGAGAAAAGAGAGTGGTTTGGGAATAAAAGGATTGGATTTAAATAAAAAAAACGAGCCTACAGTCACTTGTTTCGCTGCGGCGAACAAGAATTAGGAACCAGGTTTAGGACGATGCATTTCGCCACGACGAAAGCTTGTTTCACCATGGATAATTGGGTTTTTCACAACAGCGAGAGGCTTCCCTCGTGAGAGGTGAAGGGTTGAGTCACACCGCGCCGAGCGGCCATTTCGCCGTGGCGAAACTCAGGCTTGGGCATTTGGTCGAAGCTGGTTCTCTCCGATTCTTGGAACCTTGACTCGGTTTTGATTTAAACCCGGTTTGGGTATGTATTTTTTTAGGTTTGTTATTGTATGATGATTTTACTTGATGATTTTGGTATATGGATTTTAAATGTATTTTATTTGTATTTATTATGATTATTTTATAAAAGTATGGTTTTGGAAAAATGAAATGTTTTGGTAGTTGTTTGATTTAATGATTTGGAATGTTTTAGTTTTCTGTACAAGGATTCTTAAAAACTTATAAAATGTTTTGAAAGAATTTTTGAACTCTCGTCAATGTTTAAGATATTTCAAAGATGATCTTTGAACTTGTGTTTTGGAAATATTTCTCGAATATTGGATTTGTGTTTTTAAAACCGAGATGTCGGGTTTCCTATAACAATATAAATTTGACCTATTTAATGGAACTTAACGATTTGAGGATGACCTTGTGATAACTGTATTTTACGCACTTTGCTTTAACATATTGACCTGACCTAGCGGACCTTGTTTTAACGGACTATTCTAACTCATTGGACCTTGGACCTATTTCAACCGAACCTTTTGGATTGTTTAACTAGACTTAGACCTTGTATTCTGATTGGATTGATATGAGACTCTGGACTAAGATTGAGACTTTGGACGAATTCACGATAATGAGTTGTTGGAAATTAATATGGAATGTTAACATTTCGGATATCTCGGCTTTTGGATGTTTTCTTACCTATTGAGCGTTTTGACTTGTCGAACGGTTTTCATAAATGCTTTTTGTGTGTGTGTGTATTCCTCTCTGCTTGATTTTCTAGGACGTTAGACTTACTGCATTTATTATTATTCATATATGTTGGGTGATCTGTGACTTGCTTGGACTTCTATTATCTGTTGTTTCCTTGTTATTCTGCACTTCAAGTAAGTTTCCTCTAGGATCTTACTCAGTAACCAGACCTCATGGATGATGTGTCATATAATATGTAGTTGTTGCATATCTCATTCTATGTAGTATTATGCTTAGGACTTGCATATAAAAATGAGCATCCCTATTCTCTATGTGTTTAGAATAGAATGGTCATTATCTATGAGTCATTAGAGTCGTTGTTGGGGGTCATAGGACAGCCCAGCTTCATCGGGTGTTGTCCTCCTCGAGTCATTTATATATATCACGAGATACGATATGAGCATGAGATATTATGATGATATGATATGCTATGATGAGAAATGATATGCTATAGAATCGAACTGGCCCATTAATGTGCGCGCAAATAGCCATATTTTCTATGCACATATAAGTCCATTTTATCATACTTTTGCATGCATATTAGTGGGAAAACATGATATTAGTGTAGTTTATACTTAATTGTCAAATATATGGGTCTGCACGAGTTTCTTTGTGATTTCACAAAAAACAGGGCAAAATGGACAAATTTGGAAGAGCGGAAAAAGAACTCGAAGTCTTTTGAAGAGGTCGAAATCGACTAAAGAACCTCGACATCGAGTACAGCAGTGAGGCAGAAATCGAGCAAGAGTGAAGTAGAGCATATTGACACCAGCAGAGGTCGATATCGATGATCCATGGTCGATATCGAGTGGCCAGATCGAGATAAATGATAGAAGCCGAGTGCCAATCCTAGTAGAATAAGGAGAGCTCGAGATAAGATAAAGGAAAGGTCGATATCGATGTCCTTGGGTCGATATCGATGTTGCCAGCAGAGAAGTTCGACTCAGATTTTGATAGAATTCTATCCGAAGCTTGCACGTCTATCCTAAAGTCGAGATTTCTTATCATCAACACCAGACTACATCTTTTACTAGTTTTACCATGAAGTTTGTAGTTTTACTTTATTTAAGTTTTATCTTAGAGAATAAAGATAAAGTTTCGAGTCTTTGGATAGTAAAGTTCGATATCTATATCTAGAGGCCGTTAGGGTTGAGTTTATTCATTCCATTACATCCACACACGCAGAGAATTCAGTTTTCAATAGAGAGAATTTGCAGAGAGAGAGAGAGAGTGGACGCCGATTGAGGTTGGTGGAAGTGAGAGCGGAATTGGCTTGGTTCGGTTGTAATCTTTCTTTCATAGTTCAATACAAAGTAGTTTTCTTTCAATGATGATGATGAAGTGCATGATGAGAAGCGATGTATGGTAAGTGCATCAAAGGTATGACTTTTATGTGATTCCGTCTTCTATCCTATGCATGATCCTTTGCGAAAGTTAGGGAGATTCATTATTTGCATTATTGAAGCGAAAGCCAATCATATTCTGAACTTTGATTACTCATGAATTGGATAGTAACTCTTAGGAATTATGCGAGAGCCTCTAATCATCTAAGTATTGGTAACGAAAGTTATTTGACGGAAAGGCATTACATTTCATAACTTTAGCATCAAACTTTCATTTTTATCGTTGTGGCATTAATCCCCGACTTTGGAAGCTTTCAGTATATTGAATTTCGTATAAAAGTTTAAGGTTTGATTTCTGACCATCTTTCTTAACCATTCTACGCTCTTCAGACACTTTTTCGACACATAGGTTACGCATTGAAGTTTCTGTGACAATCATCGAAATCGACTGTAAAGGTCGATATCGATCACTAACGTCGATATCGAGGTTCTACTCGATGTCAACTTTGCTGCTTTTGTCTTCTATAGGAACTTGGCTGGAAATCGACCAGAATTGAGGTCGATATCGACCAGACAACCTCAATATCGAGTGTCTTCTGAGGTCGAAAGCTTGATCGTGATTACAATAAAGGGAAGCGCTAACATACCTCCTAATGGATTCGATCCTGAATTACCCTACCACTGCATCGGGAGGGATTCTTGTATTATTTTCTTGGAACAGGGAGTTGGCATAGTTAGAGTTTATATTCAATATTTGAATCTACCTCCCATTCAACGAACACCCGTGTCTGCACTAACGAGAATGGATTCATGGGTAGGAGAGGGATTTGTCACTTGACATTCTATCTGGATACATTTAATCGCTTTCTACATTATATATAAACTGTCAGCATGCTTATGTGATTCAAATTCTCGTATTGCATTAGAGCATCCTTTATTTTAGGTATAGGCATATTATATGTCCTCAGGGAGGTCTTTAGGACATGCATGAGTGGCTTGACATGACTTCGTGGTATAGTTTCAGGTATATGATCCTTGCTTGCTTCCATGACAAAGGTTTCCTTTTAGGCTGATGATCCGAGAGATTGACACCAGACTTACATACTTGGATGATTTACTACTTGTTTTCCCTCATGTTTTGTTTTTACCTGGCTCTACCGTGGCGAGTTGTAATTTGGATTTCTTTTCATTGCGTATTTCGAACATAAACAGGTTTCGCACAACTTAGCAGTAGGACAAGTTTGGGTATCCAACGGCCCTATCTCACACTTTGGGGTTCGAAATCTCCTCTTTTAAAACTTGACACTTTGGTTTTCAAACCTCGACCTGTACTTAGATTACAAGATCCGAAAAAAGGTATCCAACCTTCGAAACGTAACCCGGATATTATATTCGGGCCATTACAATCCACACATTTCTTCTATTTTCCACATCTTGAACAACTAAGATAGAACTGCTGACCAACTCCCTTGGATTGACCTTGAATTCCATTATACTACTGAGGGATTTCCAGTATGAATATATTTAATTGATTGAGTATAGGCATTGTTATGAGGAGGAAATCGAGTTAAACAAATATAGAATATAGATGCAAACTGAATCCTAGTCCACGCAAATAAATTATATGACTTCCTCCCACTGTAGTAGAAGGGAGTCAGGATCGATCCACGAGGAAGCGTATCAGCGGGATGCTAGATAGCCTTTGAAAGCTCACGTCTTGATTGACTAGAAGCCTCGATCTCGAGTAGGTTACTCGACGTCCATAGGGGCTTTTGATTTCTACTGCAACAGAAGACCAGTAGAGACAAAAACGAGAAGTCAATATCGACTAGGAGTATTGATATCGATGTCAGTAGCACACCTCGACCTAGCTCAAAAAACTGCCAGTCGACACAGGGCACTCGATCTCAAGTATAGGACTCGATATCGAGCTCAGCAGCAGGAAGGATGGACGTCGACACAGTAAACCGACATCTTGGATGGTGGGAAGAACTTGTTGAGAAAAGCATCCTTGACTTCATCCCATGTGCAGAGCGATCTCGGGGCTAGGCTCTCCAACCATGCTAGTGCTTTCCCTGCAAGAGACCAACGAAAAGCCTTTAGTTTTACGTATTCAAGGCTTTGTCCATCAGCAATAGTATCACAAAGATTGAGGAAAGTAGTTATGTGCTCTAGAGGGCAATCATTAGGTTTTCCCTCAAATTGATGTCTCCTAATTTTAGTTAAGAAGCTAGGTTTAATTTCAAAATTGGAGGGAGGGATAAGAATGGCCGATTCAAGCACTGAAAGCACATGTTGCATGTATTGCTTGGCATTCTGAGGGAGAGCGTTGATTTGGGCTTCACATTGCCTTCTTACTTCCCCCTCTCTGTCAACACGCTCCCGTTGTGCCGCCTCTCTAGTAGTGAAATCCTCGACTTGCTTCCTTAAATGCTCAATCTGCTGAGCCTGGGTCTCTTGGTCTGCCATGATTCTTTGAACTTAGGACCTTATATGGAGAAAGCGTTCAGGGTCTTCTACTCCTTCGAATTCAGGCGTGCGATCAGCACGTCGCATACACCTATAAAGCACAACTTAAAGGAAGATGTGAGAAAGACTACTAGGGCACGATTGATCGCTTTTCCGGCAACGGCGCCAATTTATTAGGAGGAGGAAATTGAATTAAACAAATATAGAATATAGATGCAAACCGAATCCTAGTCAACGCAAATAAATTACAAGACTTCCTCCTGCTGTAGTAGAAAGGAGTTAGGATCGATCCACGAGGAAGCGTGTTAGTGGGATCCTAGATAGCCTTTGAAAGCTCACATCTTGATCGACAAGAAGCCTCGATCTCGAGTAGGTTACTCGACATCGACAGGGGCTGTCGATTTCTACTGCAGCAGAAGACCTACAGAGACAAAAACGAGAAGTCGATATCGACTAGGGGTGTCGATATCGATGTCAGTAGCACACGTCGACTAAGCTCATAAAACTGCCAGTCGACACAGGGCACTCGATCTCGAGTATAAGACTCGATATCGAGCTCAGTAGTAGGAAGGATGGACGTCAACACAGTAAACCGTCGTCGTAGAACAGATGGGTCGATATCGACCTGGTTGGTCAATCTCGAGTTCCTGAAGTGGTTAGTGACGATGTCGGCAAAGAAGGCCAAAGACAAATAGGATGGATAATAAAAGATGGACAGAAAAGACACATTTTTTGTAAGATATATAAAGGAAGGCAACTCCTAAGGCTAGGGTTTACCACAACGTTAACCAATGCATGCAATAAGGTAAACAAGACGGACAATTGCGATATCTCACCCGAGGGACAAGCTTTGGTTGTACACCAACGATTATGAATACTCTTGCAAATAAACCTAATTGTCTCTACCAAATTTATATTTATAACTCAAGTTGATAACATGAATCCCTTTTCTTGCGATAAGGACTAAAAATAGAATCATAGGAGATGATATAGACACAACGATATCAACATCAAGTACTTACCTCAAACACGCATGGCTAACGTTGGGCTCACCCAACCCTAGAAGCTTTGGGGAAGTACTCGCACTTCATCGCAACAAACACCATTAATGGAAAGAAGAAAACTTGCATTAATATAAACTCTGAAACTTTATAATCCAACGCCGGCTTTCGCAAACACCAAACCCTAAAGCTTCTCTCTACTTCTCTAGCTATTGTGAAATATGATTTCTGTGATTGAATGTCTGAAAGACCAGCCCCTAGGGCTTTATTTATAGCCTACTAATCCTTGCTAGCTAAGGAGAGTAGTTCTAATCCTACTAAAACTTCTATCAAAAATTTTATCCCATAATAGATAGGATGAAACATTATTAAAGTAAATAACTAATTAACTAATAAATATCTTAGGGTATAAAGGAAACAACGCTAAGACATAATCTATCTTAAAAAGATATGATAAACCGTGGCTTAGTGGATAGATCTTGCAATCCGCGTCCTCAATACGCATCCAAACCGTAGCAAATTCCACTCTATATCGACCTGATGACTCGATATCGAGGTCTCTGTCTCGGCTCGACGGTCTTCATTTCACTCGAGCTCTGGCGCTACGTCGATGTCGACATCTTTACTCGACACAAGGTCATGTCGAGTGGTCTTCAGTGTATCTGTGTGGTCTATCTCGACGCTCAGTGTCCACATTGAGTTCTCCAGTCGATTTCAACCTATTTGGTCGATATCGACCTCTTCTCTTCTTGGCTTGGCTTTCTTATTTTGACTCCGATTCTGCTCCGATTCCTAAATATTTAGACCAAAACTTGTGTAGACTCTATTTCTTGCATGTTAGCTCATTCTACATAAATTTGCATTATTTTCAACCTTTACTTTAGGAATCGAATGGAATATGAAGTCAACACATGCAAATAAAACGACACTATATGTACATCAGGCATCGAACTCCTCTCATTCATAACACAACCATAAAACTTAAAATCAAAACTAAAATTCAACTAAAATATTTAAAGAAATGGTAAAGATTGGCGCCATCACTAAATGTTCCTAAAATTTAAAAAAGACAACTTCATGAGAACCATCAGAAGCCAGAAAATACCCCTCTTTAACCTTTATGCGGATTTTCTTGTTCTTTACTAACCTTTCTACATCAATAACCTCATCTTACTACATGTCCCTTTGAACACATGTAAATATAATCAAAACAGAAAAAACGAATCATCATCATGGAAGAAAATCTAGTTCTCTAGCTTTGTTTCTTTCTTTATAGCAAACATACTCTTGTGACTTCTTAAAAAAAGGAGGGAAGTTAGTGGAATAATCGTAGGCAGAGTAGATCAAGAAAATCGGTTTATATCTTCCAAAACAGGTGGAGGCTTCACCATTAAGGTCTTACATCAAATGATCTAAAAAAATCATAAACGTTGTCAAAACAACAATAATAGTCAGAAACGAAATTGATCATAACAACAACATCAGGTAAATGCATCACAATCAACTTAGATTAGAATAGTTCATGAAAAGCTTCAAGGTCATTTGGTTGCAGACATCAAGCTCCAAAACTGCTTTAAAAAATTGGGATTAAGCACTATTTAAGATCCAAATACAACAAAATCACTTTACTACAAAGGTTACAGTTCAGATTTGCAGGAAGAACTTGCTCATCACACATGTTAGATCAATTCAACTATTGAAGATTGTTGAGAATAGTTGAATTTACTAGGAGAAATAAAACTAATACATAAGAACTTGCTCATCAATCAAGGAAATCAAGTTCTTCTAACCCAAACAAAATAAATGAATAATAAATAAATTGAGAAAAACCAACATACCTACTTTATATCTCTACATTGAACAACCTAACTCCCTGCCCATGACCATCTTTGTCTAATTCCTGTCAACCATATTTTGCATGACCCATGAAGCTTTTCTTAATACAATAAGGGGCTTCCATTATCGATGTCATCTAACTTCGACATCATATGATAACTCCTATCAACCTAGCTACTTCTTATACTCAGTGATCCAATTTGTTTTTTCTTATGTAGGGAAAGGCAAATGTGAAATCACAACTTGTAAATAAGATCCCAAACCAAACCCAAAAACGAAAATGAATTCAGAAATCAATACGAAACCAAGACAAAGGCTCAAACTCTACATTCAGTCTCCTTTTACTTTTATTGTCTTGTATAATGCAATGGTTTTGGCACAATCCAATGGATACTGTTAGTCTAGATCGTCAAGTGATTTGTAGTTTGTAAGCAGCTGTTTATTGTCAATATGTACATTTTTTACTTAGATTATTTCCTTCTTATATTATCAAGTTCCAAACACTATTTTACGATGGTAATAAATTAGTATCACAATCCGCCAAAACTAATAAAATGCTACAAGCACATGGTATACTTCTAAAAGTAATTACATAATTGTGCTTGGCACAAAAATTCTATGAGAATGACACATTAATTATTCTTATCAAACAAATCAGGTCAAGATAAAAAAAAACTTATGTACTCCAAATCCAAACATGAAGGCAATAGGAGCATAAATCAAGAAAATGGATAATGGAAAGCAAAAGTAGGTGATAATATCATGGTCACCATAAATTATTGGAGAAGATTAACTAAAACTATGAAGGAAAATCAAAGAAATCTAGTTATAAGTTAGACATGTACAAATCATTATAAATTCAAGGCCCAAACACGAAATCCAATAATTAACCTCTAAAAACTATTATTCTTCTAGTTTTTCAAAATTCTCAGTAAAAACCCCCTAATTAAACTGCTTTTATAGAAACCTTAACCCTAAGGTGTAAGCAATTCATCAACAAAAACCAATTCCAACATAGAAATTTCAAACATAAAGTTAACAAACTATGAAAAGGCAATGCGTCGAGACTCATCACATAAAGAGGTTGACTTGGGCTTAGGGACAAAGATGTTAACACTAGTAGTAGGGATCCAAATTCATGCTTGCAACAATTGTTTGAATGAAGATGATGGTGTAATCTTGCAAGAGTAGTAGGTGATAATGTCATGGTCACCATAAATTATTGGAGAAGTTTAACTAAAACTATGAAGGAAAATCAAATAAATCTAGTTATAAGTCAGACATATACAAATCATTATAAATTCAAGGCTCAAACACAAAATCCAATAATTAACCTCTAAAAAAACTATTATTCTTCTAGTTTTTCAAAATTCTCAGTAAAAACCCCCTAATTAAACTGCTTTTATAGAAACCTTAACCCTAAGGTGTAAGCAATTCATCAACAAAAACCAATTCCAATATAGGAATTTCAAACATAAAGTTAACAAACTATGAAAAGGGAATGCTTCGAGACTCATCACATAAAGAGGTTGACTTGGGCTTAGGGACAAAGATGTTGACATCAGTAGTAGGGATCCAAATTCATGCGTGCAACAATTGTTTGAATGAAGATGATGGTGTAAGCTTACCCCAAAAAAATTGAGAAGGAAGTGGAAGAACCCCTATCTTTCAAATTTTAAGAAACCCCTCAATTATTGGTGGAAAATTAAATGCAAATTAAATGCACTCATCTTGCTTCATTCCAATATGAAAATCTAACAAAATCATTCAAAGACAAATATTGAGAGGGACTCAACGAGAGGGTGGAGAGACTACTGAGTTTCAAACCTTAGATCGGTACATTTGATGCTCCAATTTCCACATAAGTGGCTGCTGCTATAGCAATTCCACGAGGTGAAAACTGAAATTAGAGGAGAACATAGATTTGAGAGTGATTAAGAGATATATAATTCCAAGAGGTACCTTTTTTACTTGACATCTTTTCTCTCCCTTTTACCGACGTCTGCGATCTTAGTTAACATGGAGAAAGGTGAAACCATAATTTCTCTGATTGCTACGACTCATCTCTATTTCTTGCACTCAATTTTTCTTTCCTTTTCACCATTGCTAATTCTAGGCAAAACTAGCAGTAATCTAATTCTTCTAAAATGTTGAAATGGGAAAGAGAGAACAAAGATCATGTAGAAAAAGAAGTGGTTTTAGATCGCCTATAGAGAAGGGCAAGAGAATGTTAAGAATATGAAAACAAAAACTCTTTGACAAAAAAACCATTGTTCAACTCTTTGACAACATGAAAAAATCATTAGTAGTTGTTACCAGAGGAAGGAGGAGAATGTGGGTACTATTATATTTTTTTTGGTGATTTCTTAATTTTGCCCAGCCATAACACGTGGATCATTTTTTAACAAAAAAAGCTACTTCTGGTTTTATAAATAATATTGTGGGATACAAAATATACCACCTAGGGATGCGCATTTGGTACGATCTAAGATCAGCGGACCGAAATCTTGGAAATATTGGATCATGGATCAAACCGAGATCGTAATATATGGCCATGGGTTTCCGGGTCCACGAACTGTTTGTTCAACCGGTTAGATTAGTCTTGATCTAAATTACTTAAGAACTACGAGATCACTCTCTACGTTCTGGGGCGACGGAAGGATCGTAACATTCTACCCCTTTTTTGAAATTGAAATATTTATAAAGTGAGAAATGTTTTAAAATTTCTCTAACCCTAGATCTGAAATCGGGATGGGATTCTTACTAAATGATAAAAATTTCTCTAATTCTAGATCTAAAATCAACTTCCCTGAAATCCCATGATTCACCAGGTTGACCCATACCCAATATTTAAAAAAAATATTTTTTTTGAAAAATAAATTTATTCATTATATATATTATTTTTAAAATAATTCATAACAATATATAAACATGAAATTTCGTATGAACCCACCAACTCGTGATTTAACAGCTTAGGATCGGGTTAAAATATCTGAACCAATGACCTGACGACGAGTTTGACCCGTAAGAGCATCCCCAACAACATCCCCAAAATTTCTTCAAAATGGAGAATGAAAATCCATCTTCCCTAAAAAAAATTTAACCTAATTCCAACAGTTTCTCCATTTTGGAGAATTGTAATTTAATTTTTTTAGTTGTAAATTAAATTCTAATTGAAATTTAACCAGAGGAAGAGAAGATGAAATTGAGAATTCAATCTACACAGCAAAAGGAGGTGATGAAAGAGATATCACGAATCCAAAGCTCTCTACAAATAATATCCATCAGCTGCAAGACTACCCAACAGTGCAACTGAATCCAAATATAAACTAATATATGGCAACAATAGTGTCCTAGATCCTCTCATCTTTTTATCAAGTCAACAACTTACCAACTACCCAAGTATCTTTATATATAATTCTTAATCTTGTATACTTGTAACTTTTGACTTCCAACTCCAAACCCTTTTACTGCTTAATTGAAGCTGCCACTACTGTCTGTTTTTAGAACATTAGACATAGCTTGTGCTGCTCACTACAATTCATTCCCAAGCAATAGCTACTACTGTCTGTTGAAAACTTTGAAGATAAGAACTTTGACCATGTTATTATCATGAAGATAAGTACCAATAAGCAAAATCTCTCATTTAATTTTCAGTTGCATAGTTGTTGCCTGGTCCAACAGGAAACACACAATCTGTCATGATTTTTATTTGCCTTCAATCGTCATACTTATCAAGCCTCTTCAAATAAAGAACATTATTCCCAACACTTGCACTTAAGTGACTCCAAAATTCAGCTAATTAAAGGGTAGATTTTGCAAGGGATCAGACAGATCTCCACCAACAGAAAACGTACCAACAGGGCCCTGTAACTCACGTACTTCTTGTTGACCTTCTGCAACTCCAAATAACAGAATTGTAAAACACAAAACTAGTGCTGGTCAAGCACTTACTTACACATTAATTGCACTATATGACGAGACAAAATGCAAGGTACTCGACTTATTTAATGACATAACTAGTGATGACAGTGCTGATTTTGGACCAAGATCTGACTTTGAAGGCATATTGTATGATCTAGAAGAACATACTGATAAATGCATATTGTGGAAGAATTTATCCATGAATTAAGGCAACTGATTGATGGTGAAGTGATGTCTTCTGACAATGTTCATAACCTACAACTGCTTGCAAGCAGAAGCTGGGCGTCCATTTTTAAGGAAGCTTTGCTTTCATGGAAGGAGTTGGTTGCCCAGCTGACATTACCTTCCTCTTGCACCTTTAATGACATACAAACTGAATCAATTTAACAACCATAAAGAAACAACATAACATGTACCTAATAAAAAATAAACTGGATCAATTTAACAACCATGCCATAAATCCAAACATAGAGTCAAGTGCATTGACAAGAACAAAGAGGAAATAAAGAAACCATAAAAGGAGTTCAACTGTAAAACAAGATAACATGTACCTAATAAAAAAACCATAACATCTATCCAAATGAAAAACCATAAAAGGAATGTAGGTGTAATCAAATAAAAGGTTGTTGACTTCCATTCTGGCCGGCTCTTCTTGCTAAAATTTCTCTTTGTCGGATGAGGATTGATTCTGCTTGAAGAGGTGTCAGCAAACTAGTATCCATAGTCATTATTTTAGTCTCCTCACTTAGAGCTTGTTGTTCAAGTTCCTTTTCTTTTAGAGCAGCTTGTTGTTCAATTTCCTTTTCTCTTTAGAGCAACCTGCTTTTGCTCGATCTCAATCAACAACTTCAATTGTTCAGCCTTCATGTGATCACTTTCTAGTCTCCTTGCCCGAAACTCTTCCAACTCTGAACGGATTCGTGAGGATTCCGTCTCTGCGTCATCCTCTTTCCCATTGGATCTTGGTTTTTTGTTTGGTTCTTTTGTAGCCTTCCTTCCCATTGGTCTCTTCAAGGGTGCAGGTTGAGGAGCAATTGCATCATCATCGTCCAAGTTGATTGGAAATTGATTTTTAGCAGCAGATGCCTTGGTGCTTCTACTTGCTTCAAATTTTTTTTGTTTACCCATCCATTTTTGTTGAAACTTCAAGAGAGTCCAACAATGATCTAAAACAAATGAATAGCCTTCCTTCTCTTTGTACAACATTTTTGCCTCTTGTATCTGCAAAACCAAATCAAAAGTTTGAATTTTGGACAGTGGAATCAAAAGTAAGAAGTAAAAAAAAACATATACAAACCTGCTGAATTTTTGACAAAAGTAAAAAAAAATTAAGAAGAAAGAATGAAGGAAACTCTAAGATATGTGTACCTTATGTACCTTTGTGTCTCCACTTTTCCGTAAGTGTTCAACTGCAGCATAATGTCCGCTAAACTTACCCACACTGAAGCTTATCTTTGACCAGCGATTTGTTAGTGATTTTTCAATTCGCTCTTCGGTCCAAGTTTGGTTCTCTTGAAAGTATTGAGTAATTCTTTTCCAGAATTGGTTCTTCTTTTGATCGGATCCTTTGATTGGATCTAAGCTTGTATTTAGACATGCAGATATGAGTAGCTTGTCTTCCTGGTGGGAAAAATTGTTTGATCTTTGCGCGAGTTTTTGTGACTTGTTGCTGCTAGGTGCACATTGCATCTCTTGATCCTCAGTGTGAGCTTCAATATTATATGTCCCTTCCAAATTAGAATAATTGGATGGATACTGGCTGACTTCGGAGTCATATGTTATATGTGGTTCATTAAGATCATCAAGGGGCGATCCATTCTTAAGGAGATCGACGAAATTCATCTGTAGGGTACAGTCATATGAGAGAGATGAGTAGTGCAAAATTCAGTGTTGTATAAGGTACTCCTGATGTTAGGAAGAAATTGGAGCTAATTCAAATATGTAGTCAATGCTCATAGATTGTTGCTCTATTTGTCATAAGATAATAAAATGCTATCATGATAAATGAAATGGAGTATCTGATCAACATACAGTAGGTAGAATTTTCTTATGATTTCTGAACAACAAGTCAACAACAAGCATTTATATCATCAGCTATAATTTTGCAAAACACTGTCATACATGCCTAATTACAAAGAAGATTTAAATAACACATTCAGTTGTAATTTTGAATATGCTTTGGATTTGAGGTTGTTGCATTTGAAATTCTGAATGCCTAGCTACTTCATTAACCATTAACAGTAATCAATTTGGCCCAAGGTCTTGTCACATTGATGGAAAGGGCATATTACATGAACCGCATGGCGCCTCATTTTAGGCATTTGTCTATACATTTCTTTACCCAAATGATAAAAAAAATATAAAACAGATTCCTCTGTTGCTGTTTTTATTCTACTAAAGGGCAACCTATCCCCAATTTTGTATTCTTTTCTCTCTCTTTACACTACTGAACTTCAACCTACCAAATGCTAAACTTTAATCAGTAAACTTTGTCAGTCAAAGATGACAATAACGGATGTAAATGACTTCTAATCTAATGATCAATTAAAGTCTCATTTCTTACAGAAAATGACTTATCTTCCCATATGAAAGAATCTGTCCTTTTTTTGTTTAAGCTTAAAATTTTAAAACCATGTTATCCAAACTCCATCAAATGACATACTTGTGTAAGGTTTTACTTTCCAATGTTACCCATTTTTATCCATTTGATCAAAGCAACTAAAGTTCATGTGCTTTTACAGAAATGCAGATTACATCTTTCACAAGTAAAGTTCATGTGCTTTGACTGACCTAAACTCACGAAAAAAATTCAATTCAATTTCCTCTACATCCCAAGAACTTCCAGAAACATCATCTCTTGTGTTGCCAATTTCAATCAACCAGATAATCTAAGGTGTCATTAAAATGGTATAGTACATCAACCGTAAAATAGACACTTCTCTCGCGAGATAAAAAAACGAATTAGGATCGGATCAAAGGAAGCAACGCAGACTAAGCACATATGTACGCAAGAAAAAAAACATGAAAATGAAGAGCGAAATCGGATCAATTGTTACTGTAGCAACTACCGCACAATCCAGTAGCAGCCGATCAAGAAGAAAACGAAAATGAAGAGCAAAATTGGGAAAGCCGGAAAGCTTCGAGTTTGACTGACCTGAACTCAGGCAAGCGACAGAGGAAGCTCGAAAACACCAACAAATTAAACGCCGGCCGGAGGTGAAGCGGCAACACCAAATATCCAGTCCAGAACAAGGAAACGCCCAAGTTTGATAACGGGAATTTGGGGAAAAAGCAAAACCCAAATCAGATGTAGTACAGAGAGCTTTGTAAAAGTTTGAAGAAGAGCTCACCTGCACAATCGTTCTAGGCAGAGAATAGGTTGAATACTTCCTTCAATTTGTAGTTTTTTTTTCCTGAAGAACGTGGCAAAAGTAGGAAAAAAGAGCCGCCAAACAAATTTGGCGTTACTGCAGATATGGGGCAAGGGCTTGTAGTTTTCTAGCAGATCTCTATTTTGGAGATTGGATTGGGGAAACTGTTGTGCCAAATATAAACCCAATATTCTTCAAAAGTTTAATTTTCTCCAAAATAGAGTATCTGTTGGAGATGCTCTAACCATCTCTACCAGTACATGGTAGGTACCACCCACAAAATCCTTTACCCAAAAAGATGCCATAGCAGCTCAACCGGCTACTATCCGGTTAATGAATGCATCAGTTACTGGGCTATACTGCTATAGCGTGTCGCTCTTGCCACGAGGTAAAATCCCGAAGTGACAGAATCTACTTAACCGCTCACAAAAAAGCTCCACGTGTCCAGGATATCAGTCAAAAAAGCAACCGGCAACCGGATCTCCCTAAAAGAGGACTCCACGTCATCCAGGTCCCCACGCAAAACTTCACCGGGTCACGCTTTTCCCAACTGATCCAACTCGCTCTCCCCCGAGTTTGTGGCCGAGACTGAAGAGGAGCTCTCTCTCTCCTCCGCTTTTTTTAAAATACGGAAACTATTTTTTAAAAAATACGGAAAGTGCAAAGCTGAGCTACCTGTACTGGGAAGCACCTCCACTAAGATCTCGCCATCTGGCACCACCCAACGCGTACCTTTTGTCTCCTTTCCCGAATTTTGCACAGCAGCCTCAAAATTGCAGTTCTTATATTTCCTTACTTTTTACCATAAAAAAGGAAAAAAAAAATATTTAAAGCGAAATATAGTGGCTGAGATTTCATCTCACAATCTCATGGTTTCGATTGCTTCTTCCCCCGTCGTCGGCCCCTTCCTCCCCCACCAATCTCTGCAAGCTCTTCCTCTCTCTCCTTTGTTCTGCTCTGCTGTTTCACTGTCCAATTTTCTCGAATTTTCTTCGCAAGGAACAAGCTGTTTGGGATTCTCCGGCCCGGTATGGGTTGAATTTGAAGGCTGAGTGTTGCGTGATCAATGTTGGGAGTTCGGATATCGATCTTTCATGGCTTCTTCTTATTGAGGTACGCTTTGTCGATTTCTAGGGTTTCGGTGGCGGAGATCTTGTTTGAGATGGACAATTAAGTCGTTTGAGTGGGTGTGCGTGGGAGAAATGATCTTACCCTAGGTTGTTTTGATTGTGATTTCATTGAAGATTTGCGCGAGATGATGGTGAGGATACTGACTAAGGAGACGAAATTTGAATTCTTTGGGGAAGGAGAACAAAATTACTTCTTACTATATAGGGGCAATTAAAAGGAAAGGAAGATTGAATTTTCGACTTTCTACTGTGCTCTTACTGTAGTTGACACTCGATTTAGAGTTCTTGTTGATATTTTAAATCCTTGCTGTTTGCAGTTAGGGAAAAAAACACAGAACTGTTGTTGTTGTTGTTTTTTCATGTGTTAGTTTTACATCTTCTATTGATACTCGATAATCCGTGGAGAGATGCAAGGTGGAAGCTGCATCTATTCGTGGACGAGGAACTGAAGCAACGGTTTCGGCAACCAGTGTTTTAGTAAATGGACGCTTATTCATCTGGAGAAGATTTCGCTGTCAAGGTGGTGTTGATTTACTGATGGTGTTTTTTTTTTTTGGTTCTGTTTTTAAAATGTCGATCTTGATTTTCATTTTGAAAGATGTAGATCTTTGAACTTAAGGTTTCATGTAGAGTAGAGAAAACTGAGATAGTTTTGTATTCAAGTGTAGACTAGGAAACCTTACACGATTACAAAGCCGCGTGAGAGATGGACAGAAGAGGAGCATAACCGTTTTCTGGAAGCTTTGAAGCTTTATGGCCGAGCCTGGAAACGAATTGAAGGTGTTTCCTTTTAATTATTAAATTTAAGATGTCATCATTATGAGGTTTAGGATTCCTTTTAGAGCATTTACACTATCTGATATCAAATAGAATGGAAATGGATGGCACGACACTTGTGATGATTCTATTGTTTGGGTTCCATATTAGCATTGTAAGAAATTGATTTCACAGTCCTTTCAGTTCTTAATTTGCCTGACAAATGGATACATCGTCTTCTTTACTGCCATTTTTCTTACTTGAAGAGTTGTCCCTTCTCTTCTGTTCTCTGTTTCTTGTTCGGAAATTTGTAGAACATATCGGAACAAAGACTGCTGTCCAGATAAGAAGTCATGCACAGAAGTTTTTCTCCAAGGTCCATCAGTATCTTTCATCTCATGTCCTTCCTTGCATCTTATATTTTCGTTAATTATTGATGAAGCTTAATATAAATATTTTGTTAAATAAGTACCATGATGCTGGCTATTAACTGCATAAATCTATCTTATTTCTGTCTGCTATACTTTCATCTTTTCGCTGTGTCTTTGCCAATATACTCTTCAACATTTCAGATTTGTCATAAATCTTATATCGCCTCCTGTACAACTTTTGCTTATTGGGTGATAATAAATCCGAATTAGATATGCCAATTTTTTCCTTGACAAGGAAGTATCTACTACTGTTTTTTTACTTTTTGTTGCTGGCATTAATCAAGACAAATACAAATGCAGCTTCTTGAAATAAAATAAAATTGCATTTTATATAAAGAGATCTGTCATTTGTTCAAATGGTGAAGTGTTGAGTCCAATCAGCCTGATAATGTTCATCAAAACCAGCCCCCCTTTCTCCTTTAAGTGAATTGGGACATGAATATTTGTGCTTTCTCTCATGACCCCGTGCTTGAACCGGATATGGAAGCACTAGCCTGTCAAGTTCCACAAATTTATTAAGAGGGAACAAAGAAAATAGCACTCTTTTAATATAAATTTGGATATAAGGAAAGGAGCAATGCTAACATCAATCTAATACATTTAGAATCTTTAAGGGCCTGGGAAATACTCTGTGCAAAGATTTTGAACCTTGGAAAATTCAGTAATCATTAGTCAATAAGTTTACATCATTTCTCTATAACAAGAATGAAGTGACGAACAAGTAGAATATCCATGAGATCAAATTGTATTGATAAGTGCAGAAACGATAGACTAATATGTACTCCTACACATCAACATTGAATCTTTTGACCTCTTGAACTAAATAATTTTGAAAAAGTTCTGTACATGGAGTCCAACGACTCACACGGTGATTGATGGAATGGCCCTTTGATAGATTAGTTTTCTCTTTGTGTATTCTCAGTCTTCCTGTAGGGACTTTCTTGCGGGGATGGAATTGAAGGATGCACCATATATAAAAATGCCTCTTCATTGGCCAATGATACTTATAACTTTGACTTCTTTAACATTTTACCCTTCTACTCGTTCAGTTACTATTATTTCAACAAGGTTTAGGATCATATTTCATCAACTTGTTTCACTAGAAGTCCTCTTTCCTGTTTTTTTGTAAGTCATTGTCGATTCCAAATGAAATGAAAAATTATTGTTAATGCTTAAGGAATTGTCCTTGTTTAATGGGTACTTTGATGTAGCATCTCCTGGTGTCGAAGAGAAGCCTCTATTGTATATGAAAGGACTTTATATGTAATGAATACTATTCTTCATTTGAATTTAGTTATCCTCAGAGAGAACCTGTACTTTTTAGAATGTTCACCGCAACACAATGAATACGATGCCAGTTGAAATTGCTGTTAAACTAGTTCAAATGTGCACTTGCATTTTGCAGTTGGAGAAGGAGGCTGTTGCTAAAGGTGTTCCTGTTGGACAAGCTATTGATATTGAAATTCCACCTCCACGTCCTAAAAAGAAGCCAAGCAATCCATATCCTCGAAAGACTAGTGCTGTAAGTGCTCCAACTGCACAACTTAGAGTAAAGGATGGAACACAAGCAACCTCTGGTTGTTCACCTCCTAAACAGGCACTTAACTTGGAAATAGAGCCGCTTCCTGGGGTAAGTACTTCTGAGTTCATTACCATAGACTTAATTCCGTAAAAGTCTAGTTGGATCTTTTTTCATCATGTCTGATGTTGCCAGAAATCTGTTGGAGATGGAGGCACAGAAGAAAAAAATGACATTACAAATTGCTTGGAGTTCAGAAGTGTTCAAGAAAGGCCTTCCACCTTTTCATCATCAGCAAAGAAAATCCCTGTACAAAAGGCAGACGGTAAAGATTTGTACTCTATGGAGTTAGTGCCTCTGGAAATTCATGCAGTTAACGACAAATCCAGTGAATCTCATATCACTTATGGACCCAACAGAAGTTATAAATCCACCGAAGGTGTTGCGATGGACACGTTACATAATAATGAAACAGGTAATACTTTGATGCTAATACAGTCGTCAAACTGGTTGGGTGTGTCCTGAAACATATTCCCTGATAATGTCTCTATTGATTGCCAGAAAATGCAAAATCCAGTAGTCAAGGTGCTAAAGACTTTCCCCGCCAAGTTCCTCTTCACGTTCTTGGTGGAAATGTGGGATCAAGTAGTCAAGCCCTTTCTTCTGATGTATCGTATCAAGATTCTGCGTATCAGCAGATAAAGATGGATGCTCAACCTGCTTTATTCACAAATGCAGCAGTTTCACCAGCCACAGAAAGCCCAGCAAACGCATCAGGGGCTGCCAAGTTTCGAAGCTTTCACCCTCCTTTCCACCCCTTTCATGGAACCCAAGAAGACTATGCTGCACTCCTTCAGATGTCCTCTGCCTTTTCAAGCCTCGTTGTCTCTACTCTTCTACAGAACCCACCAGCTCATGCTGCTGCCATTTTAGCTGCTTCCTTCTGGCCATCCACAAATGTAGAGGCTTCAACACATTCACATAATGGTGCTTTAGGAGGATATCAACCGAGACCTATTAATCCAGCCGCTCCCATGGTAACCATTGCTGCCGCCACTGTGGCAGCAGCCACAGCATGGTGGGCAGCACACGGACTTCTTCCCCTGTGTCCTCCTTATCTTGCCGGTTTTAACTGTCCTCCTGAAACCAATGGCACTACCGCACCTCAAAATACTAGTCAGCTTGCACCAGAAACCAAAGGAAAAGAATTGAACGACAGTACCCAGAATTGTTCCTCAGTAGGGAAGCAACCGGATCATGAGTTATCGAAGTCTGCAACAATGTCATCATCAGATTCAGGTGATGATTTAGCCCCAAAGGTTGCCAATGTATTAACAGCTGATTATGAGAAGAACAATCCAGCAGTGGCAGAGACAAAAGATTCAAGCAAGACCAAGAATAGAAAACGGGTGGATCGCTCCTCTTGTGGCTCTAACTCAAGCAGTGACTTGGACACAGTTGCATTAGAGAAGCATGACAAAAATAAGGAAGAAACTAAAGAAGCTGATGCTAGTCAAACAGCAAGTGAATCTTCTAGCCGCCGCAGTAAAAACTCAAGCAGCTCTTGTGATTCTTGGAAGGAGGTTTCCGAGGAGGTAAACTGGATTAGTTTCCTTCAATCAACAGTCACAAGTGTCCTGTTAATGTGTGTGTGTGTGTATATATATCGGCATTCAGAAGTTCATCTTTCATTTATTTTATTGTCTGTCATGACAGGGACGAATGGCCTTTCGGGCACTTTTCCTAAGGGAGGTCTTACCCCAAAGCTTTTCCCCTCCACATAATGGAAAAAACAAGCCAGAGCAAGAGCATCATAAGGAGATACACGACGTAGGAAATAGGCTGAATGCAGAGGAGATCAATGAAAATGCCTCACAGATAGATCTCAACAGAAACACCAAAGAGTTGTGCTCCAGTCATCATGAAGCAGACAAGAACAGATTGGAAGAGAACATAAATGTAAAAGAGGGGCTTTTAACAATTGGGCTTTCCCAGGGGAACCCAAAAGCCGAAAGAACCGGCTTCAAACCATACAAGAGATGCTCCGTGGAGGCCAGAGACAGCCGAGTATTAAACACCAGCTGCCAAGACCAAGAGAAAGGCCCCAAACGTTTACGCGTCGGAGAAGAATCTCCAAGCTGAAATTCAACAATGGTGCGCTCAATGCATTCTCGCTCAAGAGCGCTTGTATGAATTCTTCCTCCACTTTCACTATCCCTTCGATTATTAGCTTTAATCTAAGTTCGTCTTATGTACACGAGACTTTTCGTGGCGTGTGTACCATTATGTTTCTCCATAGATACTTGCTATTTCATCTTCTTAAACCGCTTAAGAACTGTGTGCTTTTCTTAACTGGTTATGCATCCTTTTATAATTCCTGCTTGGACAGATTTCTAATCTCAAATCAAAAATAAGTCTCAATTTAGTTTCCTTCCATCTTTATATTGTTTATAAATGCAGAAGGTATCCTCTTTCTTTGTTCCATGCTCAAATGATGGCAGGTACACAATAAACTCGAGCTTGGTCTCGGAAGATGCGGGAAGCATTGATCATGTTAGTTAGAAATATCTCAAGCTCAATTCTACATATTAACCTATGAAGTAGGGTTGCTATATGAACCGACTAGCTCGATTTTAGCTCAGGTTTGGCTCGTCCTCGTTCATTTACTAAATGAGCTGAGTATAACACATTTTAAAGATCAATTCAAAAATTGGTTCAACTCACTTCAAACTTGAATAGCTCGAATTTCATAAAATTTATAAAATTTTCTTCAATTTACAAACTTGAATAGCTCGATTCAAAAATTTCTTCAATTTTCTCCAATTTGAAGAAAATTTACAAAATTTCAAAAACTTTTCTTCAAATTGGTTTAATACTCGCAAAAAGCTCCGCTCGAACTCGTTTGTTTACTAAACAAGCCGAACTTGAGCACAATTTTAAGCTCGAATGCAAATTTAGTGATGGAGGACTATCTCAAGAACCATCCGATGTAGCTTATTTCGGACATGGACCCATCACAAGGTCCCGAGTAAGAAGTTAAAAAGAGGAACCACACCTTTGCCGAGGTTAACATCAAAACGTTGCTCGAAACGGCAGCTCTTCCGAGCCACCAAGGGGACACGACTCCTAAGGAGGGCTCTAAAGCGGACCTAGAAAATCATTACCCGTGATTCCTCATTTTGTGACTAGCTTGTTTCGTTCCATTTCTAAATAGGTTAAATATTACATGAGTGATTGTGATTTACGATCCGGGAATTTGTGTTCGCGATGAGCTTTGAGGTAAAGTAAAAGTAGCTTAGTTCTGTTCGTGTTCAATATTTTACTATTTAATCTTCTTCTTTGAGGTTCTGCTTTTGGATGATCGGGTTCTTCTTTGACTCTGTCTTCTTCTTTTTTTCTCTCTAAAATTCAGTCCTTGTGAATGAGGCTGAGTAGGGTATTTATAGGGTTAGAAGGATGATTGTCGACGATAAGTCGTGGAACACCATGAGATGGGAGCCAATAGAGAGCTGCTAGAGGGACAACATGTGTGATCACCCATGTAGGGGCGGGACTAGTGAAAAATGTGGTCCAGTAAGAGGGTGACAACGAAACAATACGATGAGGCCACTTGGGTGGGCGACACCGCGAAGTATCATCCAGTGAGAGCCTGACATGAAGCATCCAAGTAGTTCTGTTATTCGATGATCGGGAATAGGTAGTAGAAAAGGTAGTTGGATCAAAGGGTTCTCGAATGGCTAACTATGGTCGCAAACAAGTACATGGTTGGTGGTCGGGTTAAACCGTATATAAGATGCATATGGTTGGTTAGTCACCTATTACCGCACAGGGTGACCTATTTATGACGTATCTATAAAATATTGGGATTCCTATTTTTCATAACATTGTCAAGCTCGACCAAGGGTGATTCAACTACCCCCAAACTTAGCTTCTCATTTGTTTTCCTTGTTTTGGACTTTGTGTTTAGACTCCTTATTTTTGGGTTCAGCCTTAGGCTTTTGTGCTGATTTCCTAAATTAGAGCATTTTAGAATTTTTTTATCCCCCCAAGCTATTTAAGGGTTGTAACCTCTTATTTTATGGCACTTTTTTTAGACTTGATTATGCAAACCCTTAGTTGGTTTTACTCTCTGAATTGAGAGCTTCATGCTGAGTGTGCATGTGTGTTGTATCTAGTTCAGTTTGTCATTGGCTTTTTCATTTTTTCGAAGATTGGTGATTCCGAGATGAGCACAAGCCTCATCCTTGTGCTCCCTTGCCTATCCATGGTTGTGCAAGGTTGTAAAAGGTTGTTTTTTTTAACATTCAAGTTGGTTCTTGGTGCATTAGCTCATGGATCTTCTTGTTGTTCATCAAGGTTGATTCCTCCTATCTTTATTGTTTTTTTTCCCTTTCTTTTTGGTCAAGCCTTGTCACCAAGGTTTAACCTCCCTTTGTTTTTATTTTATTGACTAATTTGTGTCTTTCCTTATGTATTCTTATGAGTCTGAATCTACAATGTCAAGAAGTTTGGAAAATCAGCTGCTAATCTCGAATCATTTAGGCTCGGCTTGAACTCCTCATTTCTTAATAAGTCGAATATGAACAAACAATACTTGACTTGTTCAGCTTGAATAACAACCCTACTACAGAGTCTCCACACCTTTCTCAAGATTGATTACACAAGGGCACCGGGAATTGAGTTATGATATAGGATTAGTGTCGAGATGTCCTTAGTTCTGATTGGCCCACATGACATTTTGTAATACCTGCATGATGGTGCACTCTCCTTTACCTAGTGTCGCTAAAAGGGCTTGTTGATTGCCCCTCTTGCCTCATTTTTGCCTTTGTTGATTCTTTTATACCTTTCTCAACCTCTTAATTTATCAAATAATTATTTGTCTCATATTTCAAATTCTTAAGTCATGAATTGAAGAAGCATTTTCTTTCATTGATTCTTTGCTTTAGACTTTTTCATGCATAATATCGTTGAATTCTCCATTGTTGTAAGTAGAGGCAAACGATGTGGGGTGTGGGGGGCAGCTGCTCTGCTTCAGTGGGTAAAAAAATAATTGTTTTAAAATAATAATAGTAGTAGTAGTAGTAGTAGTAGTAGTAGTAGTAGTAGTAGTAGTAGTAGTAGTAATAATAATAATAATAATAATAATAATAATAATAATAATAATAATAATAATAATAATAATAATAATATGGAGAGCATAGCTTATAATCTTGTCGGGGGGTTCAGCAAGGTGATCCTTTGGGCCCTTTGCTTTTTGCTTTGGTTTTGCATCATTTGGTATGCAGGATTAGAGATTCTTTTGACCTGAGTTTGCAGGCGTGGTACTAAGATGATGACACTATTGTTGGGGATACTTTAGTTGTGGGGAAGGTCTTGGATCTGCTTATGGAGGATGGTCCCCGATTTGGCCTTCATCTTAATGTTGATAAGACCGAGGTTTTTTGGCCTACAGAAGACCCCAGGAGTCGGCTACCTAATGTTCTCCCCCCCTCTATTGCTCGGCCTTCCCGTGGTGTCACAGTTTGGGGTGGTCTTGGCAGTGTGTGCCCTGTTTTCGGCAGCGACATTGTGGCGAAGAGAGTGACTAGGACCATAGCGCTTATGGATTCTATTGCGAGGATTGGCGACCCACAGTGTGACTTGCTTCTACTTCGGGCTTGTAAGGGTATTTCTAAGCTTTACTTTGCTTTGCGTACTTGTTCCCCGCGTGAATTTGGGTCGGCTCAGCTTTCCTTTCATATGGCACTCCTTTCTAGCTTGGAACGTATCGTCACTGTGTTTGGGCTTGGGTTTGGAGATTGCCAGTGGCGACTTGCCACCTTCCCTTTTCATTTTGGTGGGTTAGGAGTGTATGCTGCTGCGGATGTCTTACATTATGCTTTTTTGGCATCTCGTTTGCAGTCTGCTGAGTTGCAGGCTAAGCTCCTACATCCTTCTGGTATCATTGCTGCTGGCCCTACTTTTGATGATGCTTGTCGCTTGTTTAATAAGACTACGGGTTCTGATCTTCTATGTGATCCTAGTGAAATCGCTGCCTCTAAACTTATGAAGAAATTAGCAGATATATATTTCGCGAAGGTTGTTGCTACATCACTCTCTGTTTTCTCTTTGACTCCGCGGTAGGTGGCATTATGGAAGTCTCAAAAAGGTGCTCACTCCTCTGATTAGTTGTGTGCGATTCCTGTTTCTGGGCTGGGGCAGACTATGAATGGAAGAACCTATTGTAGTATGCTTAGCTATCGACTGGGGGTTCCGTTGTTCACGGTGCTTAGGACCTGTCCTGCCTGTTCTCGAGTCTTTGATGGTGATGTTTATGGTGATCATGCTCTGTCTTGTGCTAGTACGGTGGGCATTAAACATCGACATAACCTCGTTCGCGACACCTTATTGGATATCTGCTATAGGGCTTGGATTTCTGCTAGTAAGGAGGTTGATATCGGTTTGGTTGATAGGCATGATAAGCCCTTTCGACCGATAAATTTGCTCTTCTATTCTTGGGATAGGGGGCGGGATGTGTGTGTCAATTTGATGGGATCCTCCCCCTTGACTTAATCTGGAATGTCTGACTTTGTGCCCGGTCGGTGTTGTTGATGTTGCTCAGCGTAAGTGTACCAAGTATCCGAATTTATGCAGGGCGACTGGTTATGGTTTTTTACCCTTCTCCTTCTCTTCACTGGGGGAGTTAGATATAGATGCTCTTGCCTTGCTGAAGTGGATTCAGAAATTCTCGGTATCTCAGGATGTCAGGGCTCGTGCTGCAACTTTTATTTTTAATAGACTTAGCTTTGTTATCGCAAAGGGAATGGGTGCCCTGATGTACATATTTGTACCCTTTTTATTCGCAAGTTTTGACTTCATATTTCATTCGATTCCTAAAATAAAGGTTAAAAATAATATAAATTTGTGTAGAATGAGCTAACGTGCAAGAAATAGAGTATGCACAAGTTTTTGTCTAAATATGTAGGAATGGGAGCGAAATCGGAGTCAAAACGAAGAAGCCAAGAAGAGCTAAAAAGTGATCAAAATCGATAGGACTGGTCGATATCGACTGAAGACCTCGACATGGATTCTGAGTGTCGAGATAGACCACAAAGACCAACACTAAAGAGCACTCAATATCGAGGGAGGAGGTCGACATCGACTATGCCCCAGAAATCGAGTGAAGTAGAACCCATCAAGCAGACCAGAGTGGTCGATATCGACTGCTTTGGTCGATATCGACTGGACTTCGACACGGGTTGGACGCACTTTTCGAGACGCGGATTTGATGTTTTATCACATAAGCCATGGATTATCTTCCTTCTTAGATAGAATATACCTTGGGGATATTTCTCTTTTTACCCTAAAGGTTTATTTAGCTATTTTCTATATTTACCTAAAATAAAAGATCTATCCTACTTGTTTGGATAGAGTTTAGATAGAAGATAGGATCTAATTTCCTTGGATAGCGAGGATTATTAGCCTATAAATAAAGCCCTAGGGGATGGTTTTTATTCATTCCATCACACAACAAAAATAGCAATAGAAGTAGAGATAGAAAGAGGCTTTAGGGTTTCGCGTTTGCGAGAGCCGACGTTGAGTTGTAAAGCTTTGGAGTTATTAATGCAAGCTTCCCTTTTTCCATCAATGGTGTTTCATGCAATGAAGAGCGAGTAGTTTCCCAAAGCTTCTAGGGTCGGGGTGAGCCCGACGTTAGCCATGCGTCTTTGAGGTAAGTACTTGATGTTGATATCGTTGTGTCTATATCATCTTCTACGATTCTATGTTTAGTCCTTATCGAAAGAAAAGGGATTCATGCTAACAACATGAGTTATAGACATAAAATTGGTTGAGACAATTAGGTTTATTTGCAAGAGTATTCCTAACAGTTGGTGTATAGCGAAAGCTTGTCCCTTGGGTGAAATAACGCAATAGTCCGTCTTATTTGCCTTATCACATGCATTGGTTAACGTTGTGGTAAACCCTAGCCCTAGGAGTTGCCTTTTATATCTTTGAATTACATAAAAATCATGTCTTTATTCTGTTCACATTTCCCTCTTCATCCTATTCGTCTTCGGCCTTCTTTGCCGACACTAATCTTTCTGCAGGAACTAGTCGATTTTTACCTATCTAGTCAATATTGACCACTTTTCCTTTGTCGACAGTTTCCTCTGTCGACATCGACTCCCTTTGTTCCTGTTGCTAAGGTCGATTTCGAGTGAACTACTGAGTATCGACTACACTGTATCAACTGGCAGTTTTATGAGCCAGACGATTTCTGTCACTAACATTGATATCGACCACCCTAGTCGATATCGACTGCCCTTTTTATCTCTGCAGGTATTCTGTTGCAGTAGGAATCTACAACCTAGGTCGACGTCGAGCACTTTGGTCGAGATTGAGGCTTTTGGTTGACAAAAGATGTGAGCTTTCCAAGGCTGTCTGGGATCCTTCTGACACGCTTCCTCGTGGATCGATCCTGACTACCCTTCTACTACAATGAGGGGAAGTCTTGTAATTATTTGCATAGGTGACAAGAGGAAAACCTGTCGTTGTTCCTGCCAAAGAATACTCAAACTCACAACTAGTATAATTGGTAAGAAAGAGGTCGATCCACAGGGAAATCTATTAACTCCAAGTATTAATTTAATCGCAAGTGACAATAAAAGAGAGTTTGATGAGAAAAAGATCCGCCTTTTGTCAAAGCGGAAAGAAGCAAACAAGGTAAAGGAGGTTGTAGAATGCAATAGAGATAAATAGGTTCACCTACAATTTGTCACTTTAATTGATGAATTTGATCCTTGTTTCAGCCTCTAGTTCTCTTCTTTTCCTATCAATGTCCTTGTCCAGATCTTAGGTAAATTACTAGTCCTACGAGTCCTAGCAATCCTTATCTCTAAATAACCCTAACACGGTTAAGATTTAACCTAGAGATAGCATTAAGACTATG
Source organism: Persicaria maculosa (assembly GCA_963922045.1). Classification (NCBI taxonomy): domain Eukaryota; kingdom Viridiplantae; phylum Streptophyta; class Magnoliopsida; order Caryophyllales; family Polygonaceae; genus Persicaria; species Persicaria maculosa. The sequence goes on along the minus strand of OY998264.1, from coordinate 46,805,931 downwards.
AATTAACCAAGGTATATGCAATATCAAGCTACGAGTCGATATTTAACATATATTCAACTTCCTACACATCCAATTAGTCCTACGAGTCCTAAAGGGATATGATTGCCACTTGGGTTAAGGTTCGCTACGAGGAATCTACAAAACCCTAGCAATTGAATGAATCTACTCTAACTAGTTGATCAGGCCAGAGAGAATAAAACACATTCAAGGAATTAAGCGCAAAGAAGTCAAAACATTGAATAGGAATAAGAACTAGATTAAGAAATTCACAATTCAACAATCAAGATCCAAACTGTAGGTGAAACCTTCGAGAGTTTAGTTGCTCATGCTCAACGTGCTCTCAACAATTCTCAAAAGTGAATAAGGTTATTAGTTAGGTGCCTAAGAAAATAACCCTAATAGTCCTTAAATAAACCTAAGAAAGTCGGCCAAAACAATTCTAAAGAAACCCTAATTAATGAATCGGCGGTTCTGATGAGGCCGCGGGGCGGCTACCTCAGGCGACGGGGCGGCCAGGCGATCAGCGAAATCCTTCGGCAAGTCTTCGGGCCGCGGGGCGGCTAGCTCGGCCGCGGGGCGGCCATTCTGTTCACAGCAATTTTTTATCTTCGAATTTGGTCTCGATGTCAACATGAAAGTTGTAGATCTCAGAAATAGCTTTCCAACGCATGCTTATAATAGACATTCCGACCACCGAGGCCTCCAGAAAGTGCAAAACAAGTTCAGCTTGTCTGACGACAACTTCTACTGACTTGTTTATCACTTAGGCTCTCGAAATTCGACTCCACTCCCGTGCTCTTCACTTTTCTTCCTCAACTTGAATCCTCCTTCATCCAAGAGCTCCTCATTCCTCGTCGGATCCACATCTACCTGAAATTAAACATAAAATTGCATAGATTCCGACTCTTCCAATACCACTGGTAAACATGTAATTGTAACTAAAATATGCACTATTTACAACCAAACTATGCTAAATGAATCCTAATATGCATATCTAATCATGCTCTATCAAATTCCCCCACACTTGAACCTTTGCTTGTCCTCAAGCAATGGAAAATTCAACTCTGCAGCCCCACAGAATAGCTATTCATGTATCAACCCCAATATTCTTTAAGTGCATGAAAACTAGCAAACAGAATAGATTAACAACATCATAGCACATAATTGCAATAATCAATGAAATCCGGCAACCATATCCATTCTAGACCTCACAAGGAATATGTGTTTCACTCTCGCTCAAGTGTTTAGGGTTAAATGTTTACGCTCAAAAACTCAATCTTTAAAAACTTAGCTACAATAGTCTTGCACTAGTGTTCTAGCTCTCCACCGCTGGTGACTCTACTCACAACAAAAATCATGAGGTCTTTCAATTGGGTTGTAATGGGGCCAAGGTAGAAAACATAAGGTATGGAACAATTTAGGTCATGTGGTGCTCATAATCTGGGAACTAAGGATGCAACCAAATTACAATACCACTCACAAGATCATACCATAACTCTACAATGTATACAACTCCAATCTCAAGCATCAAACTTCACAAACCATACTCAACTCATTCTCTTATTCTCTTTTTTTTTTCTTTTGCATTTTTTTCTTTTTTTTTTCTCTTTTTTCATATGCTCTTCTTCATGCCATATCAAATGATTTTCCTTGACTTTTACCTCTAAGTGAATTTTATCCTCCTTAGGTCCCAAGTAATGTGTAAACTACTAGCAAGAATCAAAACATCTCATAAGAGTACTCCAAACATACAATCCATCACTAAAACCATCATCCACAATATCAATATTCACCAACTATTCCTAATTCCCGGATGGGTCAGGCTATAATTGGCTATGGAAAAATCTTGTGGAGCTCAAAAGAATAGGCAATTAGGCTTAATATTGGCTTCAAGCAGAGGATAATATGCAAGGTGGGAATAGAGTCAAATAGGGCTAATAAAGGTGCCTCAATCATCTTTAAGTCATGTGCAGAAATCATAATATGCAGCCTTGAATAAGATATCTAAATGCAAGTCAAAGAGGAAGCAATTAAAGAGAGTAAACTCAACAAGCAAGAGGACATAATATACTTTGTCCAAACATAGGCCAAAATAAACTCACCAGGTCATGTCTAGAACTTCAAGATCACCCAAAATCAAATATCTTATGTGCTCAATCATTAACCAACTATGCTCACCAAATAGTGTGGAAATCAGATATCAAAGGTTTTCAACAATCCAAGCACATCATGGGGCATAAGTCTCAATAAATAAATTAGAGGACAAGTGACATCCATATGGGAAAATAAGACCTAATCCTAGCTAATGCATAAATATAATTACATAAATATAAATATTTTTTTTAGTTTTTTTGGTTTTTTTTAATAACATGTTGATATGCATGCAATCTAAACTAAAAAGAACTATGCAAGTGCAACTAAAAATAAACATGCAATCCTAATCCTATTATGTCATGCAATTCTTCCCCCACACTTAAATCAGACATTGTCCTCAATGACATAAAAGACAACAAAAGATAAAAATATGAAGAAAAGAAATAAAAAAAAAACTAACATGTTTATTGCGGTGGTGGTAGGTAAGGTGGGTAGTGAAAGGAATCTTGTCAGTCCCGTCAGAGGCCGCGGGGCGGCTGAGCATATGACCTAGCCGCGGGGCGGCATTCCAGGCCGCGGGGCGGCCTGTGCTTTCTCTGAAACGCCTTTTCTCCCTGCAGTGTTAGCTCCCCACCTTGCATATTATCCAATAAAACAAAAGACATAGAGGAAAATAGAAAACTTACCTTGGGTTGCCTCCCAAGTAGCGCCTTTGTTTACTGTCATTGGCTCGACAGTTTATTCATCCACTCATTCAAGACTCAAGCGGACATTGTCAGTGCCCTCAAGAGCAAATCAAATTGTCGTGCCCAACCGATATTCGAATGCACACTAAAGATGAAACAATTGGTAATTAAAAATATAGCAATGAGAACCGTTACCAACTTACTATTCATTCGAGCTTGATTCTCCCTCAAGGGTATGTAGGACCACCAACACAGTTCCGCTGGTGGTTTGTTGAAGTAGTGGCTCCATGGATCGACATATTCACCAAAATCTCCCAATTTGCAAAAAGTACTAGTTTCTTGTTCGGGAACCACAGAAATCGGTTCCGGACTTGGCTCCTTGATAGGCGAGTTGGGGATGATATCTACGAATGGAGGGAGCATCGAAACATATTCAATCTCTAGGGACGTCTCCTGAGATTTCGCGTCGATAACCACTAGATGCTCTTCTCCATTATCGGAGAATTCATCGTTGCTTGCATCTTGGCTTTCATCAATTTGAGGAGTAGAACATCGCTCAACTACCAACTCCTTCAATGTTTGAGTGAGTTGGATAATTGCTTCCTCATTTCGATTATTCATCTCACGTAATTGCCCCATTTGCTCCATCAAGACACTGATTGAATCCTCCATGGACGGGTCAGAGTACTCCATTGGTTGAAACATCGAAGTGTAGGATTCTTCATCCGCCGGTTGGTCACCCATGTAGCAGAAAAGATCCCATAGTCTCGACACTCCTAAACCAGCAAAGCTTCCGTTGTTTATGGACTTGGCAAGTTCTCGTGTCAAAGGAGTCATGCCCTCAATAACGCAAAGCACCATATCTCGCAAACTATCTTGGAAACCCCGTGAATAACGGATGTCCACTAAATTTTGCAATCTCGTGAGGTAATGGTGAAAATACTCTCCCTGAAACTGCCATAACTTCAACATCTTGAAATATTAGCAATTAGGTGTCGCGAACCATAAGATAGGTCCACGACGGGGTTAGATGTAAATATATACAAAGGTTAGCGATAAAAAAAACACAAGAAATTTCAAGAAGTCCCCGGCAACGGCGCCAAATTTGACAAGAAGAAAACCTGTCGTTGTTCCTGCCAAAGAATACTCAAACTCACAACTAGTATAATTGGTAAGAAAGAGGTCGATCCACAGGGAAATCTATTAACTCCAAGTATTAATTTAATCGCAAGTGACAATAAAAGAGAGTTTGATGAGAAAAAGATCCGCCTTTTGTCAAAGCGGAAAGAAGCAAACAAGGTAAAGGAGGTTGTAGAATGCAATAGAGAGAAATAGATTCACCTACAATTTGTCACTTTAATTGATGAATTTGATCCTTGTTTCAGCCTCTAGTTCTCTTCTTTTCCTATCAATGTCCTTGTCCAGATCTTAGGTAAATTACTAGTCCTACGAGTCCTAGCAATCCTTATCTCTAAATAACCCTAACACGGTTAAGATTTAACCTAGAGATAGCATTAAGACTATGAATTAACCAAGGTATATGCAATATCAAGCTACGAGTCGATATTTAACATATATTCAACTTCCTACACATCCAATTAGTCCTACGAGTCCTAAAGGGATATGATTGCCACTTGGGTTAAGGTTCGCTACGAGGAATCTACAAAACCCTAGCAATTGAATGAATCTACTCTAACTAGTTGATCAGGCCAGAGAGAATAAAACACATTCAAGGAATTAAGCGCAAAGAAGTCAAAACATTGAATAGGAATAAGAACTAGATTAAGAAATTCACAATTCAACAATCAAGATCCAAACTGTAGGCGAAACCTTCGAGAGTTTAGTTGCTCATGCTCAACGTGCTCTCAACAATTCTCAAAAGTGAATAAGGTTATTAGTTAGGTGCCTAAGAAAATAACCCTAATAGTCCTTAAATAAACCTAAGAAAGTCGGCCAAAACAATTCTAAAGAAACCCTAATTAATGAATCGGCGGTTCTGATGAGGCCGCGGGGCGGCTACCTCAGGCGACGGGGCGGCCAGGCGATCAGCAAAATCCTTCGGCAAGTCTTCTGGCCGCGGGGCGGCTAGCTCGGCCGCGGGGCGGCCATTCTGTTCACAGCAATTTTTCCTCTTCAAATTTGGTCTCGATGTCAACATGAAAGTTGTAGATCTCAGAAATAGCTTTCCAACGCATGCTTATAATAGGCATTCCGACCACCGAGGCCTCCAGAAAGTGCAAAACAAGTTCAGCTTGTCTGACGACAACTTCTACTGACTTGTTTATCACTTAGGCTCTCGAAATTCGACTCCACTCCCGTGCTCTTCACTTTTCTTCCTCAACTTGAATCCTCCTTCGTCCATGAGCTCCTCATTCCTCGTCGGATCCACATCTACCTGAAATTAAACATAAAATTGCATAGATTCCGACTCTTCCAATACCACTGGTAAACATGTAATTGTAACTAAAATATGCACTATTTACAACCAAACTATGCTAAATGAATCCTAATATGCATATCTAATCATGCTCTATCAATAGGCTAGGATTCGGTTTGCATATATTTTATATATTTGTTTCGAACTCGACATTCCTCCTATCAACAAATTGGCGTCGTTGCCGGCGAAGCAATCAATCACGCCCTAGTAGTCTATCTCACGTCTCTTTCTAGTTTTACTTTACAGGTGTATGCGATGCGCTGATCGCACGCCTGAATTCAAAGGAGTATACGACCCTGAATGCTATCTCCATCTAAGGTCCCGAGTTCAAAGAATCATGGCAGACAATGAGACCCAGGCTCAACAAATTGAGCAGGTAAGAAAGCAAGTCGAGGACTTCACAACTAGAGAGGTGACACTAAAAGAGCGTGCTGACAGGGAGGAAGAAGCTAGGAGGCAAACAGAAGCCCAAAATAATGCCCTCCCTCAGAATGCCAAATAATACATGCACCCTGTGCTCTCAGTGCCTGAATCGGCTATTCTTATCCCTCCTTCTACTTTTGAGATTAAACCTAGCATCTTAACTGAAATTAGGCGGCGTCAATTTGAGGGGAAACCTAACGATTATCCTCTAGATCATATATCTTTATTCCTCGACTTGTGTGATACTATTGCTGATGGGAAAAGCCTTGAATATGTTAAACTGAAGGCTTTTCGTTGGTCTCTCATAGGGAAAGCTCTAGCATGGTTGGAGAGCCTAGCCCCCAGCTCGCTCTGCACGTGGGATAAGGTCAAGGATGCATTTCTCAACAAGTTCTTCCCACCATCCAAGACAGCGGTGATACGCTAGAAGATCATGGCTTTCAAGCAAAGGCCACATGAAACCTTGGCGCAATTGTGGGAGCGGCTTAAGGAGCTGCTGAGGTCTTGCCCTATGCATGGGCAACCACCCTACGTCATGCAGGAAATCATCTACAATGCCCTTGATGTAGCAACTATAGAGAGGTTGGTCAAATTTGTCAACACCTATTGGACTCATGTGGCCTCCGACTCAAGGCGTGCCCCATCTATGCCACTCTATGAGCCCTCCAAGGAGATTGATCCCGACGTCAAAGATCACCAGGAGGCGCGCTACATGAGGAATCCCAATCGCCAGGGGTACCAAAACTGCGGAAATCAACCACCCCAATATAACCCTAGGGATCCTCCGCCTTATAGAGCTCCAGGCCATCCAGAGAGAGAACGACAATGTGATGATGTCCAACTCATTCTTGAAGAGTTAAGGAGGAACCAGGCGGCAAGTCAACAATCTAGCAACGCTATCCAGAACCAACTTCAGGGCCTCAACCCCCGAATGAGGGAGATGGATACTTGGAAGAAGACGATTAAGACCCAACTGGGTCAATTGGTAGCCCAAATCCCAAAGCCACCTGGCAAACTCCCTGGACAACCACAAGAAAATCCAAGGGGGCAAGCGGGCACATTGCCGCTATCAATCTAAGGAGTGGACGCACATTGAACAAGCCGAGGAGCAAAGGAGAAATAGTTGAAGGCGCAGTCGATGTCGACACACCAGTCGATATCGAGGGTCTTGGCGACGTCGAACCCATAGTCGATGTCGAGCCCACTGCGAAGCACAGAACGGAGCCAAAGAGGCACTCGATATCGAGTAACCCGGTCGATATTGACCAACCCTTCGATGTCGACCCCTCTGGAAATCGACCACAACTTCAGACTCCGGCCCCCAAAGTCGATCAAACCAGTCGATATCGACCACCCTGATGTCGATGTCGACCTGTCTAAAAAGCAGAAATCAACCACTTTGCCTCTAAAGCCATCCAAAACTCTACCCTGTCCTTCCAAGGCGTTGTGGGATCCAAGAGACACTAAATTTAGACATTTCGTGAAGATCTTACAAGGTCTAAATCTCACCATACCACTCACGGAAGCGCTCAACGAGATGCCTGCATACATGAGGTTCCTGAAGGACATCCTGTCCATAAAGAGGTACATCCTAGAAATCGCCGGCGAATGCAATTCAATTGAGTTCCATGAGAAGTGCGGCGATCCAGGCAAGTTCGCGGTAATGGTAGGGGTTGGTAAGCATCAATTCAAAGCCCTATGTAATATTGGGGCTAGTGTTAGTTTGATGCCCCTATCAATCTGGCAGCAAGTGGGCGTAGGAGCATTGGAGCCTGTCGACATGAAGCTCTACATGGCGAACAACTCCTTTGTGAGACCAACTGGGGTTGTGGATGATGTCCCTGTCAAGGTGGGAAAGTTCTTCATACCCACGAACTTCATCGTGTTGGACATGCCGGAGGATCTTATTGTGCCCATCATCCTTGGTAGGCCATTCTTAGCAACAGCGGATGCCAACATCAATGTGAGGAATGACACCCTTACATTCACAATCGGCATCGAGGTCGTGGAGTTTCGCTTCAACCCTACAAAGAGCGAAACAAAGCAGCTGGAGCAAATTTTCCTCTCACCGCCAAAGGAGAAGCTTTGCAAGTTTTTGTTGACGAGGACGGAAACAACAAGAAGAGTCGACATCGATTGGAACCAGTTGATATCGATTAAAACACTCGGAATCGACTATGACCACTCGATATCGAATGAACCAGCTGATACACATGAGCTTAAGTATGGGGTCCCTAACGTCGACATCGACCAACTCCAGTCGACATCGACTTCTACACTCGAAATCGACCGCCCTTTGTCGAAATCGACTAGCCCTCGGCCCGAAGATCGCTGTTTTGGGCCCGAACAAGTAAGCCCAAGTATGATCCTTAACCCTCTTTTGTCCATTATTGACAATTCAACTAATGGGAGGGTTATAGCTCCATGGTTTCCCTATCTTGCGAAACTTAGGTCAAGAAAGAGAAGGAAAGCGACCAATGAAGAAGAGCCTAACGAAGAAGAATCCTTGGTTGCTGAACTTAGCTATTATCAAAAGGACCTAGATGATCCAGTAGAAGGCACAAGCTTGAAGGGTCCCTACCTTAAAGGTTCATGAAGCATTGACGGAGAAGTCGGCCTAGCGACTCAAAAATCTAGAGCGTGTAAATAAAACTTTAAATTTTTCGCATAGATGGTTTTTAGGATTTTGGATTTTTGGACTTTTGAAACTGTGATAATTCATGGTTTTATCTATTATTCTAACAAATATTTCAGGTTGCCAAGCAAAAGGAACGACGAATAAGAAAGGAAGCTTCTGCAGAGGCAGTCAAAATCGACCAGGGCAGTCGAAATCGACCACCTTGGGGTCGAGCCACGTCCTAGAGTCGACATCGAGGACTCAGGAGCGAAAAGCAGCAGTCGATATCGACCAACGTAGTCGATATCGACAAGATCCTGGCGGTCCTCGACTTCACCTTCTTCCTCAACTTTGACAGATGCAGTCGACATCGACCACTGTACTCGACATCGACTGACCTGAAGTCAACTTGAATCCGCAGGTTGCTCTTTGAGTTTCTCTCAACCCTTATTTTTTTAATACAGTGAGGACACTGTATATTTTATGTATGGGGTGGGGTAGAAACATGTCTTATGGTCACAACTTGGCTTTCTTTTTCGCATTGCATTCATGTTTAAGTTTTTGTTCTTAGTTTTTACTTCCATAAAAAATAAAAAAAATAAAAAATTAGAAAATGTCAAAAAAATAGAAAATGTCAAAACAAAATACAAAAAATGCATATTTACCTTTTTAAATTTGTTTTAAAACCCTACTTAGATGTCCTATGATGAGAACTGAATAGTTGACTAGATCGTGTAAATCCTATGGCATATTTGAATGGTTTAGCCTGAGTCCTTAAAATGGGTTTTTTATGTAGACTGTGAACTGGTGATGAAATTGAGCACATATGATCTTAGGCTAAAAAGCAAATCCAACAAAATTGTCCTAGTGTGAATTTTGGCCTATATGGAGAACATTAAAAATCCCTTTGCTTTCTTAAGTGTATTTACACTTCCTATGCATCTCTAAATGTTGTGATAGTTATTCAAAGCCAATACATATATATGTTTATGTTTACGAGAATTAAATGATGGAGGCATCTTTTAAGCCATTTTTATCCTCTCTTTACCTACCCTACATTATCTCTGCTTGAAGCCAGAATATTAGTCTGAGCCTTATATTGCAAACTCTAGAAAATTATCCCTAGCCGAATTGAGCCTGACCCCCATTTGGGAATTGAGACTTAGATTGGTTAGAATAATGCACTGTGGAACGAAAGTGCATATTGTCCAGTTTTGAGCAAAGAAAATTATGGGTTGGTACATATTTGCATCTTCTCATACATTATAAAAGGATTTTCGGCTCACCATATAAATGCACATTTCTATTATTATTTATTTATTTTCGTGCAAAAAAAATTAAAATAAAATATTATAGTGGATGAGCCAATTATTCCTTATGTTCTTTTATTTTATACAAGTTCTATATTTTTGAGAGCATATTAAGGTTTGGAAGAAGGTAGATGAGCATTATGGAAGCAGTTTGGATGAGCATCATTGTAAGAGTTATGGTTTGGATATAGTAGTGATGAAGTTTAGGAGTCTTGATTCCCAAATTTTTTAAGCACCACATAGCCAAATAATTCCATACCCTTCATTGAAGTCTTCCATTGAGCAAAAGTCCTCCTGATGGTTCTTATTGCATTTTGATAATTGGTTGTGAAGTGGATTATTATTATAAATTGCAATGTTTATGAGTCTGTATATGGAATTGAGTTGAGTGTCGATCTTCATAGCCTAAACACATGAGAGTTGAGTGCAAACACATTATCCATGTGATGTTGGATCAAAATTGCATATGCCTATGGATCGCTTAAATATATGATATGACGTTAAATTCACTTGCTTTGCTTTGCTACCACTTATGATGTAGGTATTGGTGATTGCTTGAGGACAAGCAAGTCTAAGTATGGGGTATTTTGATGTACATATTTGTACCCTTTTTATTCGCAAGTTTTGACTTCATATTTCATTCGATTCCTAAAATAAAGGTTAAAAATAAGATAAATTTGTGTAAATTGAGCTACCATGCAAGAAATAGAGTCTGCACTAGTTTTGGTCTAAATATATAGGAATTGAAGCGGAATCAGAGTCAAAACGAAGAAGCCAAGAAGAGCTGAAAAGTGGTCGAAATCGACATGACTGGTCGATATCAATTGAAGACCTCGACATGGACTCTGAGTGTCGAGATAGACCACAAAGACCAACACTGAAGAGCACACGATATCGAGGGAGGAGGTCGACATCGACTATGCCCCAGAAACCGAGTGAAGTAGATCCCGTCGAGCAGGAACAGAGTGGTCGATATCGACTGCTTTGGTCGATATCGACAGGACTTCGACACGGGTTGGACGCGCTTTTCGAGATGTGGATTTGATGTTTTATCACATAAGCCACGGATTATCTTCCCTCTTAGATAGAATATACCTTGGGGATATTTCTCTTTTTACCCTAAAGGTTTATTTAGTTATTTTCTATATTTACCTAATATAAAAAATCTATCCTACTTGTTTGGATAGAGTTTAGATAGAAGATAGGATCTACTTTCCTTGGATAGCGAGGATTAGTAGCCCATAAATAAAGCGCTAGGGGGCTGGTTTTTATTCATTCCATCACACAACAACTAGCAATAGAAGTAGAGATAGAAAGAGGCTTTAGGGTTTGGCGTTTGCGAGAGCCGACGTTCAGTTGTAAAGCTTTGGAGTTATTATTGCAAGTTTCCCTTTTTCCATCAATGGTGTTTCATGCAATGAAGAGCGAGTAGTTTCCCAAAGCTTCTAGGGTCAGGGTGAGCCCGAGGTTAGCCATGCGTTTTTGAGGTAAGTACTTGATGTTGATATCGTTGTGTCTATATCATCTCCTACGATTCTATGTTTAGTCCTTATCGAAAGAAAAAGGATTCATGCTAACAACTTGAGTTATAAACATAAAATTGGTAGAGACAATTAAGTTTATTTGCAAGAGTATTCCTAAGAGTTGGTGTACAGCGAAAGCTTGTCACTCGGGTGAAATAACGCAATTGTCCGTCTTATTTGCCTTATCGCATGCATTGGTTAACATTTTGGTAAACCTTAGCCCTATGAGTTGCCTTTTATATCTTTGAATTACATAAAAATCCTGTCTTTATTTTTTTTAGATTTCCCTCTTCATCCTATTCGTCTTCAGCCTTCTTTGCCGACACTAATCTTTCTGCAGGAACTAGTCAATTTCGACCTATCTAGTCGATATCGACCACTTTGCCTTCGTTGACGGTTTTCTGTGTCGACATCGACTCCCTTGGTTCCTGTTGCCGAGGTTGATTTCGAGTGAACTACTCGATATCGATTGCACTCTGTCGACTAGCAGTTTTCTGAGCTAGTCAATTTCGATCACTAACATTGATATCAACCACCCTAGTCGATATCGACGGCCGTTTTTGGCTCTGCAGGTTTCTGTTGCAGTAGGAATCTACAGCCTAGGTCGATGTGGAGCACTTTGGTCGAGATCGAGGTTTTTGGTCGACAAAAGACGTGAGCTTTCCAAGGCTATCTAGGATCCCGCTGACACGTTTCCTCGTGGATCGATCCTGGCTACCCTTCTACTACTACGGGAGGAAGTATTGTAATTATTTGCATAGGCTAGGATTCAGTTTGCATATATTTTATATATTTGTTTCGAACTCGACATTCCTCCTATCAACATGCCCAGATAGTATCGCGGCTGCCCATTAATTTCTTGTAATTTTTTATAATAATAATAATAATAATAATAATAATAATAATAATAATAATAATAATAATAATAATACTTATAATAATAATAATAATAATAATAATATGGAGAGCATAGCTTATGATCTTGTCGGGGGGTTCAGCAAGGTGATCCTTTGGGCCCTTTGCTTTGGTTTTGCATCCTTTGGTATGCAGGATTAGAGATTCTTTTGAACTGAGTTTACAGGCATGGTACTTAGATGATGGCACTATTGTTGGGGACACTTTAGTTGTGGGGAAGGTCTTGGATCTGCTTATGGAGGATGGTCCCCGATTTGGCCGTCATCTTAATGTTGATAAGACCGAGGTTTTTTGGCCTACAGAAGACCCCAGGAGTCGGATACCAGGTGTTTCCCTCCTCTCTATTGCTCGTCCTTCGTATGGTGTCACAATTCTGGGTGGTCTTGTTAGTGCGTGTCCTGTTTTCGGCAGCGACATTGTGGCGAAGAGAGTGACTAGGACCATAGCGCTTATGGATTCTGTCGCGAGGATTGACGACCCACAATGTGAGTTGATTTTGCTTCGGGCTTGTAAGGGTATTTCTAAGCTTTACTTTGCTTTGCGTACTTGTTCCCCGCGTGAATTTGGGTCGGCTCATCTTTCCTTTTATATGGCACTCCGTTCTAGCTTGGAACGTATCGTCACTGTGTCTGGGCCTGGGTTTGGAGATTGGCAGTGGCGACTTGCCACCTTCCCTTTTCATTTTGGTGGGTTAAGAGTGTATACTGCAGGGGATGTCTTACATTATGCTTTTTTGGCGTCTCGTTTGCAGTCGGCTGAGTTGTAGGCTAAGCTCCTACATCATTCTAGTATCATTGCTGTTGGCCCTACTTTTGATGATGCTTGGCGCTTGATTAATGAGACTACGGGTTCTGATCTTCTGCGCGATCGTAGTGAAATCGCTGCCCCTAAACTTATGAAGAAATCGGCAGATATATATTTCGGGAAGGTTGTTGCTGCATCAAACTCTGTTTTCTCTTTGACTCTGCGGTAGGTGGCATTATAGAAGTCTCAGCAAGGTGCTCAATCCTCTGATTGGTTGCATGTAGTTCCTATTTCTTGGCTGGGGAAGACTATGAATGGAAGAACCTATCGTAGTGTGCTTAGCTATCGACTGGGGATTCCGTTTTTCACTGTGCCTAGGCCCTATCCTGCCTATTCTCGAGTCTTTGATGGTGATATTTATGGTGATCATGCTGTGTCTTGTGCTGGTACGGTGGGCATTAAACATCGACATAACCTCGTTCGCGACACCTTGTTGGATATCTGCTATATGGCTAGGATTTCTGCTGGTAAGGAGGTTGATATCGGTTTGCTTGATAGGCATGATAAGCCCCTTCCACCGACAGATTTGCTCCTTTATTCTTGGGATAGGGGCGGGATGTGTGTGTCCATTTGACGAGATCCTCCCCCTTGACTCAATCTAGAATGTCTGACTTTGTGCTCGGTCATGGTGTTGTTGATGCTGCTCAGCGTAAGTGTGCCAAGTATCGGGATTTATGCAGAGTGGCTGGTTATGGTTTCCTACCCTACTCATTCTCTTCACTAGGGGAGTTAGATATAAATGCTCTTGCCTTGCTGAAGCGGATTCAGAAATTCTCGGTATCTCAGGATGTCGGGGCTCGTGCTGCAGCTTATATTTTTACTAGACTTAGCTTGTTATCGCTAAGGGAGTGGGTGCCCATATAGTATCGCGGCTGCCCACTAATTTCTTGTAATTTAATAATAATAATAATAATAATAATAATAATAATAATAATAATAATAATAATAATAATAATAACAACAACAACAATAATAGGGATGACAATTTCACCCGCACCCGACTCGAACCCGAATCACCCGACCCGAAAAAGTGGGTGAAAACCCGAAAAAAAGCGGGTGGAAAGTGGATATGGGTGAAGTGGATATGGGTGGTGGGTCGGGTGATATTTATTTCACCCACACCCGATCGACCACCAGACCCATCATCAACCACCCGACCCGAACCATCATCCATCTACATTATAAAATATTATTTATATATCTTATATATAAAATCTATAAACTTTCTAAGTTTCTAAACTCTAACTTTCTAATTGGCATTTTGTAATAGCTAATCTCTTGCCCTCTTTGTCCTCTACCACTCTTGTCTTGTTGTTGCTGAGCGACTTATTTTCCTTAAGAAAATGCTATTTAAACTCCCGTTTATGTTTAAGACTTAGATTATGTGCTTAAGACAATGTTATTTAAACTTATGACTTATTTAAGACTTAATGTGTGAGATAATGTTATTTTAGTCAATATTTTCTCTACATGTTTTATTGAAATTCAATGATGTGTATTTAGTAAAAATCACCCATATGTCATCCGTATTTCACCAATTTCACCCGCTCACCCGATGGATATGGATGAAAGTGGATATGGGTGAAGTGAATATGGGTGGTGGGTCGGGTGGGGTGATTGGTCATCCATGATGGGTCGGGTGAAATGGGGGTCCATCCACCCACCACCCGACCCATTGCCATTCCTAAACAACAACAACAACAACGACGACGACGACGACGACAACAATGGCTCAAATCACATTATTTGTATTTTTTAAATACTTTTCATCCATATTATTATTTTTAATTAAAAATAGCATATTTAAACCAAATGTTATAGTTTTCTTTCAACCTTTTTCAAAAAATTATTCATCATGCTACACATACACAAAAAAATGATTAGTTTTTATTCATACAAATTGTTTTTACTAAACATATAATATTTCAATCACAATTTATGGTTTTTTTTTGCAATATTTTTCATTCCTATCAATTTCTTTCAATGAAAAAGGGGCCGCCGAGGCACACCTGGGAACGCATGCGGCGTGCGTTCTAAAACGCTCACCGCCAGACGCATCCCAGGTGCGCCCAAGAGTAACCCCGTTGTCTCGCGCAAAATTTAAAAAATTCCAAGTTTTTTTGTTTTAAAAAAATCCAAAATGTTTAAAAAAAATAAATTTAAAAAGTAACAAATTAAAATTTTAAAAATTTTAAATTTCTTGGCAATTACTTTTGTTTAGGTCACATTGGATCAGGTAGAATCGGTTGTTCCTATAGTTTGTGAGTTTGTTTGTGCTAAACTGGTTATCGGTAGAATTGATTTGGTTTTCGTATTTAGCTATTCGAGTTAAATGTGATTCGGTAAAAAAAGGAAATGGAAATCGTATTTTTTTGTAAAAAGGGATTACAGCTTAATTTTTTTAAAAAATTTAAATTATTAACAAAAATACTTAATTTTTTGTAACAAAAAGTGGATGATATTCTAAGAAAATGGATTTTTTTTAATTATGAAAAATGTTTTTAACAAATTAGATGTTTTTTTTGAAGAAAATGGGAAACTGTGTACAAATGGGCATTTCCATAAATATCAAGTTTTTACATTAATGAATGGACATATCGGAAACGCATCCCGTTTCGAATGCGTTGACCCTGACGCACAGGCTGCCATCGATCGTACGTTGACATATCCAATTGTGGATATGTGTCTTATCGACGTTGCTCACCACTCCTCCTCCGGCTGCTGCTCCGACTAGCCATGGCCATATCCATAGTCACAGCCGTATTAATTATATCATGATAATGCAGGATATGACCGGCACTGTTGGACAGAAGGTGTTTATTCGACATTCAGATTAGGTGTGGCCACGGGTCCGATCCGGCGGGTCGGAGAGGTGTGATCCGAACCCTAACCCGGGAATTCCACGGGTTGGCGGGTTTGGATTACCCGGTGGATCCAAGTGTCGACGGGCCGATCCGGTGGGTCGACCCGGCTGATAGGGCGCGGGTTTAAAACGGGTTTGCAACTTTGCGCCTTTCGTGTTTGCCATTTATGTACAATTTATCAATTTATGTATGAGTGGAGAAAAAAAAAGGAAAACGGGCTTGAATCGGTTTTCCGATTGCCTATGTATCCTCCCGGGGTTGAGGAATCAAAGCTCTCGTAGTTCTTTTACCTGTGTATGTCTGAACCCCGCTTACCTATTCTTCTTGGATCTGTGACCGCGCCGTCGATGGAGCCTCCACCTCCTAATCCACCTGTGTATGTCTGAACCCCGCTTACCTATTCTTCTTGGATAGGATGTGTGTTTTGTGAAAACGAAGGAGAGTAGGAGACGGGTATTTATAGCCTCGAGCCTATCATATAGCCGTTGGAACGGCTAGTTTTTTTTTTAAAAAAATTGTTGTGCAGGTGGACCCCACATCAACGGTCGAGTTTTCAAAATAGGTCGACCCGCCGGGTCAACGGGTTTAAAATCCTCCGACCCTAACCCTAACCCGCTATCAGCCTAAACCCGTTGACCCGAGGACCTGGACCCTCCGGATCATTGACCCGTCGGGTCAATGACCCGTACGAACTGTCAGATCACGGGTCGACCCGTGATCCGTGACCACGCCTAATTCAGATAATGCAAGAAATGTTTTTATTAAGGTAATAATTCAAATTTCTAGACAACACCTTTGTCAACTCGAGTATATAATGAATGAAGTTAGTAGCTTGGTAGGTTGATCTCTCGGTTTCCATATATATACATATACATATATATACATATATATATGTATATGTATATATATACATATATATATGTATATATATATATATGTATATGTATATATATATACATATATATATATATATACATATACATATATATATATATATATATATATATATATATATATATATACATATACATATATATAGGTTGGATCCCGTGTAAGCAATCTTTACGGTGTAATTTGTGAGCAGAGAAATTATTTCTAGGTACCAAGCGATTATTCGTGTATAATAATGTAATTATTCGTATGCAACAAAGGATTATTCATATATATGTACGTACGAATAATCACTTGGTACCTACGAATAATGTCACTGTTCACAAGTTACTTTTAATCTTATCCGTTTGATCTTCTTAATCCGACGCTCCAGATTTGCTCACAAATTACACAGTAAGACTTGCTTACACAAGATCTATCCTCTATATATATATATATATATATATATATATATATATATATATATAGGGTTGCGCTCCGGTGAAAACCAAAATTGCAGTAAAAACCTGTGAGGACCCGCTTTTTAGCCCAGTTCACTAGCTTTATAGCCCGGTTTTGAATAGAACCGATCTATAAAGTTACATATTTTAACCCGGTTCTGAATAAAACCGAGCTATAAAGTCACTAATGTAATTTTAAAACATGAATTTTCAGCACGATTTTTAGGTTTAACCGAGATATAAAGTCATGTGTTATTTTAAAACTGGAGTTTTTAGCACGGTTTTTAGGTTGAACCGAGTTGTAAAGTCACTGTGTAATTGAGGTTTTTAGCACGGGTTTCAAATAAACCAAGCTATAAAGTAGTTGTCACGGTTTTTACCACAATTTGAGGTTTTCACCAGAGTCAATCCCTATATATATATATATATATATATATATATATATATATATAGGGATTGACTCCGGTGAAAACCTCAAATTGTGGTAAAAACCCGTGAGGACTACTTTATATCTTGGTTTTATTGAAACCCGTGCTAAAAACCTCAATCACACGGTGACTTTACAACTCGGTTCAACCTAAAAACCGTGCTAAAAACTCCAGTTTTAAAATAACACATGACTTTATAGTTCGGTCAAACCGAAAAATCGTCCTAAAAAGCTAATGTTTTAAAATTACATAGTGACTTTATAGCTCGGTTTTATTCAAAACCGGGCTAAAATTTATGCTTTATAGATCGGTTCTATTCATAACCGGGCTATAAAGCAAGTGAACCGGGCTAAAAAGCCGGTTCTCACGGGTTTCTACCGCAATTTTGGTTTTCACCGGAGCGCATCCCTATATATATATAGGGATTGACTCCGGTGAAAACCTCAAATTGTGGTAAAAACCCGTGAGGACTACTTTATATCTTGGTTTTTTTGAAACCCGTGCTAAAAACCTCAATCACACGGTGACTTTACAACTCGGTTCAACCTATAAACCGTGCTAAAAACTCCAGTTTTAAAATAACACATGACTTTATAGTTCGGTCAAACCGAAAAATCGTGCTAAAAAGCTAATGTTTTAAAATTACATAGTGACTTTATAGCTCAGTTTTATTCAAAACCGGGCTAAAATTTATGACTTTATAGATCGGTTCTATTCATAACCGGGCTATAAAGCAAGTGAACCGGGCTAAAAAGCTGGTCCTCACGGGTTTCTACCGCAATTTTTGTTTTCACCGGAGTGCATCCCTATATATATATATATATATATATATATATATATATATATATATATATATATATATATATATATATATAGAATACGGATCAAATGTTAACAACTCTTACGGTGTTAAATGTTAACAAATCAGTATTCGGCAAAATTTATCAAATATTCATCACAGTCACTCAATTATTCATCAAAGCTTTTCGACAACATTTAAGAGATTCATTTCAATTAATAATTATTGCCAATTTAAAAAAAATATCGCCCAAAAAACTCAAACCCTAGCGCGTGTATCCACCCCCAATCCCGTAATTGTGTTACTGTGATGAATATTTCTTAAATGTTGCCGAATATTGATGAATATGTGGGAAATTGTGAATAATTGAGTGACTGTGATGAATATTTGATTAATTTTAACAAAAGCTTTGATGAATAATTGGGTGATTGTGATGAATATTTGATAAATTTTGTTGAATATTGATTTGTTAACATTTAACACCGTAAGAGTTGTTAACATATGACTCAACCTCTATAAAGAGAGAGAGAGATGATTTCAATCTGGATTTAAGTGTCTAGTCCTTCCTGAATTTCAAACTCTGAGCTTTCCTTGGAAGTAAGAAGTAAATGGCAACCGTGGTGATTTGTGAGGCTTCCGCATAATATCCTAGCTGTCTTGAATCAAAGATGACGGGAGAGAAGAAGCAGAAGTTGGAAGTAGGAATTCCTAGAGGTGATTTCAAATATGCGAACCCCGGCTGCTTTTACGTCGTTTTCGAGGTACGTTGCAATCCTTGTTTTAAAATATAATGGAAAAGATTACATCGATTAGTGACCTATATAGATTCGTGGTTGTTCGCTGGGGGCGGGGGGTGTATGTAAAGTAGGAGAATAAAATAAAGTACAACTAGACTTTCTCCCTATCCCAAACAAATAATACAAGAATCCCCTCCCTTGTAGTAGTAGGGTAATTCAGGATCGAATCCACGAGGAGGTATGTCAGCGCTTCCTTTGTTGTACTCACGATCAAGGCTTTCGACCTCAGCAGACACTCGATATCGAGTATACAGGTCGATATCGACCTCAGTTCTGGTCGATTTCCTACCGCAGTTCCTGCAGAAGACAAAACAGCAAGTCGACGTCGAGCAGAGACCTCGATATCGATGTTAGACCTCGATATCGACCATTAAGGTCGATTTCGATGCTTGTCACAGAAACTGTTTTTGTAACCAATTTGTCGGAAAAGGATCCGAAGAAAATAGAATGGAGAAGGAAGATGAACAGAAACAAAACTAAGACTTTTATGAAGAATTTAATTAATTAAAAGGCTTCCAAAGTCGGTGTTTCATGCCATAACGATAACAATGCAAGTTTCATGCTAAAGATATGAACTTTAATGTCTTTCCGTCAAATAACTTTCGTTATCAACACTTAGGTGATTAGAGGCTCTCGCATAATTCCTAAGTGTTACTATCCAATTCATGAGCAATTCAAGTTTGCAATATGAGTGGCTTTCGCTTCAATAATGCAAATAATGAATCTCCCTAACTTTCGCAAAGGATCATGCATTGGGTAGAAGACGGAATCGCATAAAAGTCATACCTTTGATGCACTTACCTCACATTGCTATCGTCGGGCTCACCCCGACCCTAGAAGTGGGTTGACTACTCGCTCCTTATCATGCACATCATCATCATTGTTATTGAAAGAAAGCTACTTTGAATTAAAACTCCGAAAGAAAGTACAACCGAACAAGCCACTCCGCTCTCGCTTTACAACTCCACTCGGCCTCCTCTCTCTCTCTCTCTATTCTCTATTGCAACTGAATTGTGTGTAAAACGGAATATCTAAACTCAGCCCTATTGGCCTCTATTTATAGATGTCGATAAGGACTCGAAACCTTATCTTTATTCTCTAAGATAAATTAAAACAAAGTAAAAGCTAAAACTTCATGGTGAAATCAGCCTCCTCATGATAGATCTGGTGTTGATGATAGGAAATCTCGACCTTTGGATAGATATTGCAAGCATTGGATATAATTCTATCAAAATCGGAGTCGAATTCCTCTGCTGGCATGGTCGATATCGACCCTTGGACCTTGATATCGACCCCTCCAAAATCTTATCTCGAGCTTCTCCTTCTCCTACTCGAACTGGCACTCGACTTCTATCAACTTGGTCGATCTGGCAGCCTCGATATCGCCCCCCAGACGTCGATATCGACCTCTTCTGTGTCGATATGCTCTGTTTCCTTTTCTGCTCGATTCCTATGTGTCTGATGTACTCGATGTCGAGGTCTTCAGTCGATTTCGACCTCTTCAGAAGACTTCGAGTTCTTTTTCCGCTCTTCCGAATTCATCCATTTTCATCATGTTTTCTGCGAAATCACATGGAAACTCGTGCAAACCCATATATTTGACATTTAAGCATAAACTACACCATTCCCATGTTTTCCCATTAATTTGCATGCAAAAGACAATAAAATGGATTCATATGTGCATAGAAAATATGGCAATTCGCGCGCACATCAAACACCCCATACTTAAGCTTGCTTGTCCCCAAGCAATACTCTTAATGGTCATTCAGGGGAAGAAAGTAAACCCTCAACATCATAGATTCATTTTTCATATGTCCCTACAATCAATTGCCATCCTCGAGAAGGTACTTATGTCAACCAAGTCCATGCCTGTGCATAAAAGCAATTTCATACTCATAATGGAGGTAATATGCAAAAAACAATTTTAGCGACATTGCATTAATAATCAAGAGGACTTTTTTTCCAAGCTTGTGAGAAGTGGATTGGTAAAAGGCTAAAGGTGGGCTAATATTTGGCCATGTGGTGTTAAATCCGGGGAAACATACTTTCTTTCCAAAATATTCCACATTCCTTCTTCATAATGTCTCACCTTTCACTCATCGTTTAATGTTTTTTTCAATATAATGCTTTTACCTCTCTAACCTTAGCACTGCCTTCTCGCGAGACGCAAACATGGGTGTCATGAATGGCCCCGGATACTTAGTACTTCGGACTCCTCACCTTTGTGTCCCATCTCGCCAAACTATTATCTCAGCGAGCAGGGTCGACCCACCTTTATCTCCTGAGGTGATCGGATTTTTTTCTCGCTCATTTAATTTTCCATATTGTATCATTTATGCCAACAACTTTATAAATGCACAACTCCATATAACTCCAAAGATGTCATCCATTCAAAAAATTTGTCCCCGGATAGGGTATAAGGTAAAAAATGGGCAATATGTGTATATGTGGAGCAATAATGATCATGATAAGTCTCATATATGGCTTTGTGAATATGCATAGGTAATGCTAGGATATGAACTTTGCGTGTATGGATTTTTTATAAAAAGTCCTCCATCTTCTTATCATGCACATGTCAAAAGCAACTTCAAAATTTTCATCTCCTTTATGGTTTTCTCTAAAAATTTGCACTTCATTGGGACTTCCCTTAACTAGGCAATCTCATGTCATATCTCTAATGAATCTAATTTTGCATCATAGAGCTCTTTTTTATACTTCCATGACTTTTTTTTTCCAAAATTTTTGATGGGGGTCATTTTTTTTTATGCATTAAAATAAATATGCAATCCTAAACTAAGTATGAATATGCAAGTAAGCCTTTCCCCCACCCCATACTTAAAATTTACAGTGTCCTCACTGTATTAGAACTAGGGTTAAGAAGAAAACTTACTAAACCGTCACAAATTTCAGGAGTCGAAGAAGACAACAGGAAAGGTCGATATCGACCCTTTACATCGATATCGATGTCTCTCTTGATTTCTGCTCAGGCTTCAGGGTGATTTGGCCTCGATCACAAACCCTATCCATGTCGACCTTAAGGTCGATTTCGATGTCTGACATCGATTTCAATGCCTTTCTGTGTGCTTTTCTCTCTCCTACAATTTTAAAACTAAACACAAAATATGCAAAATAATAAAATGTCTAAAACCAAAACAAAAGCTGTCTTAAAACCAAAACTAAGTCTTTGTTACAAGCTCTAGATTTTTAAGTCGCTAGGCCGACTTCTTCCTTTGCGCTTCTCAAGGTGGCATCTGCAGAGCCCATGTGGCTTGGGCCTCAAATATCACTCCTTTCTTGTCCCGCAGCTGCATTCCGCCGGGATTGATTTGATTCACCGTGAATGGACCTAAGTCCTTATCCTTGAATCTTGTAGGGAACCAATGGTCCTTAGACTTGGCAACATAGACCTTGTCTCCTATCTCATATTGGCTTGAATCATCATCGGATACCCTACATAAGCGCACATGCCAAGGCACACCTCTTCCAAATAATGATAAGTCCTTAATTGTAATTGAACAAGAGGAATCCGTACCTTGACTTACCTTCTTCTCAGTTTGTGGCTCAGGTCGATGTCGATGTTCGGAGGTCGATATCGACCCCTGTTGTATACCTGGAGGATCAGTCGATTTGGGGAGTTTTGAGTCGATATGATCAGGTCAATTTCGATGTTCGGAGGTTGATATCGAGGTCTCCTTGCCTCTCTTCTCAGCGCTGATGGTGGTCGACTTCGATAGAGTGTGGTCGATATCGACCTTTGACCCTGATTTCGATGCTTCCTCTTTTCCTCCGTCGACCCCATACTTATAACCTGTCACAGAATCTTGAACATTAGTGGTCGATATCGACTTACCTGGGTCGATTTCGATGTTCTGTTGAGCTCATTCGTTCAAGATTGCTTCAACTTCCTTTACTTGGGCTTCATTGATGGCTTTTATCTCCATTGGCCCTTGACTTTGCACCGTCTTGTTGAAGGAATACTCTATTACTTCATCACTAATTGTGAGTGAGAGCAATCCTTTCTTCACGCTAATGTTGGCATCGACGGTTGCTAGGAATGGCCTACCTAAAATAATTGGACAAGGAGGGTCCTCCGCTATGTCAACAACTAGGAAATCAGCAGGGACAAAGAATTTACCTACTTGTACTGGCACATCCGTTACTATCCCAGTAGGAATCACTACCGTATTGTTAGCCATGTACAATCTTGCATCTACGGGCTCCAGAGGACCTATCTTTACCTTGTGCCAAATGATTAGTGGCATCATGCTAACGCTAGCGCCCAAGTCAACTAAAGCATTAAATTTGAATTGACCTAGACCTATAGCGATAGAAAACTTACCTGGGTCAGCCCGCTTTTGTGGTAGCTCCAACCTGTTGCATTCCTCTGCGATCTCAGTGAACGATCGCTTCTTACCCAAGATGTCCTTAAGGAACCTTACATAAGATGGCATCTCGTGAAGTGCCTCTGTGAATGGTATAGAGACATTAAGCCCTTGGAGCATCTTCACGAACCGTTGGAACTTCTTTTCCGCTGGATCCTTAGTCACCTTTCTAGTTAGGAATGGCAACACCTTCTTCCTTCCTGCGGCTGCAGTGAGGTCGATATCGACATCAGTGGGGTCGATATCGACTGGAGGAGTCAATTTCTGTGGTGACGCAGAATTAGGGTCGACATCGACAGGAGGGTCGACATCGATGTCACCTTGGTCGATATCGACAGGGGGGGTCGATATCGACGTCTGTTCTGGCTCCTTCTCCTCCGCTTTTTGCTCGGGCGTTTGTAATTGACGCCCACTCCTTAGGTTTACTGCCACAATATGACCTGTGGTTTTGCCCTTTTGGTTGGGCACAGTGGATCCAGGGAGTGATCCGGACGCTTTGGGCA
Source organism: Persicaria maculosa (assembly GCA_963922045.1). NCBI lineage: Eukaryota > Viridiplantae > Streptophyta > Magnoliopsida > Caryophyllales > Polygonaceae > Persicaria > Persicaria maculosa. The sequence continues at coordinate 46,782,018 of OY998264.1, read as the reverse complement.
TTGCTTCCGCCAATTGACTCATTTGAGTCTCCATGTTGCGCTTCCAAACGTCGATCTCCCCAAGTCTAGAATTGATGCTCTGCAGCTGAGTATGGACGGAGTTATTGGCTTGTTTGAACTCAGCGTGGTTCCTCCGCATCTCATCAAGGATGATTTGCAGGTCATCATTCTTAGTCTCCCGCTCAGGGTGCCCTGGTGCCCTATATGTTGGGGGATCCCTTTGATAGAACCTTTGATCACCCCAATTTTGTTGATTGCCCCCTCCATAGGGGCCTCTCGTCCATTTGACCTCCTCATGTTGTTCCGCCATGGATACTTGCTCAGTATGTGGACAGGCACTGGTGTTATGCCTTATTGAACCACACTCCTGACAAGGTTGATTGTTGCTCAGGAACCTTACTTGCTTTTGAAGGCGGCGTGTTTGATCGTTATGGAATTGTTACCGTATATCAGGATCTATCTCCCTTGGAGGCTCATATAGTGGCATAGATGGGGCAGGCCTTGCATCATAGGTCGCAGCAGCCCCATAGGTGTTGTCAAAATTCACAAGCCTCTCAATGGTCTCCCATGCCTCCGTTGGTGTAAGCTCAATGTACCGATAGGAGGTATATGAATTGATCCTCTCCTTATTCGGCGCATCAAGGGCGTTATAAAAGATCTCTTGGATGACATATGGAAGTTGCCCATGTGTCGGGCATGATCTAAGCAAGTCTTTAAAGCGCTCCCACGCCTGTACTAGGGTTTCACCTGGCTTTTGTTTTAAAGCCGTGATCCTTTGTCGTAGCATCGCCGTTTTAGAAGGTGGGAAGAATTTGTTCAAGAATGCATCTTTCACCTCCGCCCATGTCCTTAGCGATCGTGGAGCCAAACTTTCAAGCCATTGCAATGCCTTTCCTGCCAAAGACCATCGAAAAGATTTTAGTCGCACATACTCTAAGTTTACTCCATCAGCAACTGTTTCACATAAGTCCATAAAAGTAGAGATGTGTTACAGGGGGCATTCATTATGTCTTCCTTCAAAAGTATTTCTTTTAATCTCAGATAGGAAGTTAATTTTCAATTCATAATTGGAGTGAGGAATTATAATGGCAGATTCAGGAACATAAAGCGGCGGATGCATGTATTGCATCGCCGTCTGTGGATACTGATTTAGCCGCTCTTGGGCTTGTCTGCGCGCATCCTCCTCCCTATCAGCACGGGCTCGCTCAGCAGCAGCAGCAGCGGCCCTTTCAGCAGCGATTGTAGCATTGTGGTCCTCGATCTCCTTTCTCAACCGCTCTATGATCTCAGCCTGCGTCTCGTTGTCAGCCATGATGCGAATTGCTTTGTTGCGAAGATGGTAGAAACATCCAGGCTCGTTAATTGGTTCCAGGATAGGTCCGCGATTAGAACGTCGCATAAACCTGCAGAATAAGCTTAGAAAAAGATCGTGATTAACTTAGGTGGCGATTGATTGCCTCCCCGGCAACGGCGCCAATTTGTTCGCTTGGGGGCGGGGGGTGTATGTAAAGTAGAAGAATAAAATAAAGCACAACTAGACTGTCTCCATGTCCCAAACAAATAATACAAGAATCCTCTCCCTTGTAGTAGTAGGGTAATTCAAGATCGAATCCACGAGGAGGTATGTCAGCGCTTCCTTTTTTGTACTCACGATCAAGGCTTTCGACCTCAGCAGACACTCGATATCGAGTATACAGGTCGATATCGACCTCAGTTCTGGTCGATTTCCTAGCGCAGTTCCTACAGAAGACAAAACAGCAAGTCGACGTCGAGCAGAGACCTCGATATCGATGTTAGACCTCGATATCGATGTTAGACCTCGATATCCACCCTTAAGGTTGATTTCGATGCTTGTCACAGAAACTGTTTTTGTAACCAATTTGTCGGAAAAGGATCCGAAGAAAATAGAATGGAGAAGGAAGATGAACAGAAACAAAACTAAGACTTTTATGAAGAATTTAATTAATTAAAAGGCTTCCAAAGTCGGGGTTTCATGCCATAACGATAACAATGCAAGTTTCATGCTAAAGATATGAACTTTAATGTCTTTCCGTCAAATAACTTTCGTTATCAACACTTAGGTGATTAGAGGCTCTCACATAATTCCTAAGTGTTACTATCCAATTCATGAGCAATTCAAGTTTGCAATATGAGTGGCTTTCGCTTCAATAATGCAAATAATGAATCTCCCTAACTTTCGCAAAGGATCATGCATGGGGTAGAAGACGGAATCGCATAAAAGTCATACCTTTGATGCACTTACCTCACATTGCTATCGTCGGGCTCACCCCGACCCTAGAAGTGGGTTGACTACTCGCTCCTCATCATGCACATCATCATCATTGTTATTGAAAGAAAGCTACTTTGAATTAAAACTCCGAAAGAAAGTACAACCGAACAAGCCACTCCGCTCTCGCTTTACAACTCCACTCGGCCTCCTCTCTCTCTCTATTCTCTATTGCAACTGAATTGTGTGTAAAACGGAATACCTAAACTCAGCCCTATTGGCCTCTATTTATAGATGTCGATAAGGACTCGAAACCTTATCTTTATTCTTTAAGATAAATTAAAACAAAGTAAAAGCTAAAACTTCATGGTGAAATCAGCCTCCTCATGATAGATCTGGTGTTGATGATAGGAAATCTCGACCTTTGGATAGATATTGCAAGCATTGGATATAATTCTATCAAAATCGGAGTCGAATTCCTCTGCTGGCATGGTCGATATCCACCCTTGGACCTTGATATCGACCCCTCCAAAATCTTATCTCGAGCTTCTCCTTCTCCTACTCGAACTGGCACTCGACTTCTATCAACTTGGTCGATCTGGCAGCCTCGATATCGACCCCCAGACGTCGATATCGACCTCTTCTGTGTCGATATGCTCTGTTTCCTTTTCTGCTCGATTCCTATGTGTCTGATGTACTCGATGTCGAGGTCTTCAGTCGATTTCGACCTCTTCAGAAGACTTCGAGTTCTTTTTCCGCTCTTTCGAATTCATCCATTTTCATCCTGTTTTCTGCGAAATCACATGGAAACTCGTGCAAACCCATATATTTGACATTTAAGCATAAACTACACCATTCCCATGTTTTCCCATTAATTTGCATGAAAAAGACAATAAAATGGATTCATATGTGCATAGAAAATATGGCAATTCGCGCGCACATCAGTGGTCATTGTGGGCCCGTATGTCAGCACGTCCAGGGTACGCTTCATTAAATAACATTGGCACATCCAGGGTGCGTTTCATTAAATAACATGGTGTGCTTCATTAAATAACATTGGCACATTCATGTCAATTTAGTGGGTGCGTCTGTGTGTATCTAAGATGTATTTGAATAAAATAAATAAATATTGGCACACCAAGGGTGCGCTTCATTAAATAGCATCATAGACATTTTTATAAACATAACTATTTTCGAACGTAAACAACATGTGATTTCTATCAATTTGTGATGACTAAATATAAACACAAGGGCTAAGGAAGAAATCAAGCCTATATTTTTCACTGATCGATGTACTTCTCGAGCGACACTAGTGGATCTAGATTGTTTGGATTGAGTCATAAATCTAGTTGATTATGATTCTGATGATAACTACTCCCTAAAGATTAATGTGTCAAATATTTTGTAAAAATATAGCCAAAAATATTAGATCGATCGGTGACATATATAAGTCGAAATCCATAACTGTGTTTATTTTACCTCGTCACAAATTTACTGAAATCACAAGTTTTTTTTACTTATGTAAATAGTTTTGTATGCAAAAAATGTCTCCTAGACGAGCGCACCCTGGATGCACAATCAGTGTGAGCATGGCACACCGAAGATGCGCATAGAGTGACATTCAGTAGTGAGTGGTCTCATCGTGGGTGCATACGAGTAGTTGCAGACTATTTGTGAAATGCACCATATACGAACATAAAGAACATGTGATTCTTTGTATACAGAACTATTTACAAACATGTGATTTTTGAATGCATATAATCACACATTCATAATGTAACCATCTTATGTTTTAAGTAACAAGAGTTGTCCGGTACGAATAATTGAATTAAATATTTGTTTTTAAAACAGATATAAGTATACAATTTTTTGTTATGTGGATCTTGCAGTTTATTCCGGAGAGTTTTGTAAGAAGCCACTTCCTTGAAAAAGAAAAATCGTCTACAAGTTGGAGAAGTTGGAAGATCTTGGTTTGTGAAGTACTCCATTCTCCCCCTTCCAATTAAGGGTCCGAGTACGCCTCTTCACATCCGGGTGGAGCGCATTTGGAAATAAAAATCGTCTACAAGTTGGAGATGTTTGTGTTTTTGAGCTCATCGATAGCGAGACCATGGCATTCACGGTCACCATATCCCAGACCTTTACCAATTAATGTAGCATCACAATTCTGGATTTTAGACCAATCTCAAGTTGTTTGGTTCTAATTGTTTCATGGACATAAATGTAATTTGTTAGATCTCTTTTGTTTTATGAACTACCCTGTAATTTGGTTCAAAGTTGCAAATTTTTGGTAAGATAGTTGATTTTGGACCAATCTCTTAGAAACATGTACTTGTTTCTGAATAGAAGGTCAACTCCTTGCATAAGTACCCCATACAAATGTAAAGCGGTAACTGTCATTAAAACACTTATACAAATGTCATCATAATCTTTATGTTTCAAGTTTAAATAATCTATTATTTTTTTAATGAATATTGTTTAGTACAATATAATGGGTAACGTCCTAAGCCCTTGCACAACTGGTACATTTACGAGTGATCTGGAACTCCTCATACGAGCGACATACTGTGCATCCATTTCGTCAACGCTGTGATCGTGAGTCTGTCTTCAGTACTCTGTGATGGGAGGCATGGGAAATGCATCCTTCATGGTGAGCTGCATGCATATGAGACGATGTTAATAGAAAAACATGGTGTTGGTGTGTTCGTGGAGGGAGGGATCGCTAAAATAAAATATCAATATATCTCAAACTAAACTGACTCCCTTGTCCAAGCAAATAAAATACAAGAATCCCTCCCGATGTAGTGGTAGGGTAATTCAGGATCGAATCCACGAGGAGGTATGTTAGCTCTTTCTAAGCTTGCAACCACGATCAAGTTTTGACTCCAGAAGGCCGCTCGATATCGTGTAGTGCAGTCGATATCGACCATAGTTCTTGTCGATTTCCAGTAGATTCATGCAGAAGACAAAACAGACATAGTCGACGTCGAGTTGTTCACTCGATATCGATGTTAGCACTCGATATCGACCTCTGTAGTCGAAATCGAGTCTTCAACAGAAATAGAAAAGTAACCAATTTGTGTCGGAAAAGATGTCTGAAGAAAGTAAGAATGATGATGGAGGGTGGACAGAATAAAAACACAGATTTGTAAACTTCAATAAACTAAAAGCTTCCAAGATCGGGGATTCATGCCACAACGATAACCATGCAAGTATTATGCCAAATTTATGAAAGATGATGCCTTTTCGTCAAATAACTTTCGTTACCAACAATTAGGTGATTAGAGGCTCTCGCATAAAACCTAAGAGTTACTATCCAATTTCATGACTAATCCAAATTCATAATATGATTGGCTTTCTCTTCAATAATGCAAATAATGAATCTCCTCAACTCTCGCAAAGGATCATGCATAGGATAGCAGACGGAATCGCATAAAAATCATACCTTTGATGCACAAACTTACATTGCTATTGTCGAGCTCACCTCGAACCTAGAAGTAGGTGAACTACTAGTGTCTCATCATCGTCGACATCATCATCTTTGAAAAGAAACTACTTAGAATTAAACTTGCAAAAGAAAGAGTACAACCGAACAAAGCAACTCCGCTCTCGCTTCCTAAACCCCACTCGACTCTCTCTCTCTCTCTCTCTCTCTCTCCTCTAAACTCTCTGCGTAACTAGGTGTTTTCTTGTTGGAATTGGATGATTCAAACTCAGCCCTAATGGCCTCTAATTATAGATCTCTAACCTCGCTATCCAAGGATAAGAAAGTCTATCTTTATTCCTAAGATAAAACTTAAATAAAGTAAAAAACTAAAACTCCTTAGGCAAATATCAAATTCACCATAAAGGATAACAAGTCTGGTGTGAATGGATAGAAGATCTCGACTTTAAGATAGATTTGAACTCCTTCAGATAGAATTCTATCAAAAACAACGTCGGATCTGTCTGCAATAGCGGTCGATATCGACCAGCAACATCGATATCGACCTCTTCTTTTCTTTATCTTGAGCAGTCCTACTCGACCTCAGATTGGCACTCGAACTCTATCAATTCACTCGATTTGGGGCACTCGATATCGACCATGTTATGTCGATGTCGACCTTTGTCTGTCGACATGCTCTGTTCTACCTCTGCTCAATTTCTGGTGCTCTGTTTCGTTCGATATTGAGTCTATAGGTCGATTTCAACTCTTCAATAGACTTCGAGTTCTTTTTCAACTCTTCTTCTCTTGTCCAAATTGATCCATTTTTGTCTCGATTTCTGTGCAATAACATAAAAACTCGTGTAGACCTCTATATTTGGCAAATAATCATAAACTACACTAATCTTATGCTTTCTCAACCATTATGCATGCAAATATTGACAAAATGGACATAAATGTGCATAGAAAATATGGCAATTTAATTTGTGCGCACATCACGATGTTAACTTGAACAAATTAATGGAGAGAAATCGGATTCTTATTTACCGAAATAAATCAAAGCGTCATCCAAGATGACATATGACAACGACTGATTCAGGTGGGTGCACTTCTTTAGGAGATTCTTGTGTTGCCAGTGAGAGGAACGCCATGGATGCGTACACTGTAACTTAAGTGTACAAGGTTGCACTGATATGTGGTTGCAAATACATTTCTATCCTTCGATACACTCATTTAGAACTCAAGAGGTGCACTCCTGGTCTCATCTGTCCAATTTAAATACAACTTGAACTCCATTTGTCATCTAATCGGGTGCTCTGGAGGAGGAGATAATGGTAGAAGATTTATTAATTTTATGAGAAAACATGTGCATCGGAACCTCCTAGTCAATGTGTTTGTTTATTAATATAAATAAATAAACGATGTGCTAAATCCAACCATGAAACCGCTTTGCTCACTTGGTAATTGGGAAGGGAAGAAAAGGAAGAAAGGCCCATAGATTTGCGTTCGAATGTGCAAACGGGGATACAAATGGGTGCATGTTAGGGGATAATGTCTTGCTATCAAATATATGAATAAAATCTCAAGCAAACCAACTCCTATCCTAGCAAATAAATTTACAAGACTCCCCCATTTCAGTCGAAAGGAATCAAGATCGATCCACGAGGAAGCGAGTCAGCGGGTCCTAAGTAGTTTTGATGAAACGTTGTCTACAATGTCGACCAAAATTCCTCAATATCGACAGAAGTGGTCGATGTCGACAGGGGCAGTCGATCTTCTTAGAAAAACCTATAGAAACACAAACAAGCAGATCGATATTGACTGGATGGAGTCGATATCAAGTGAGTACCATCTTGATTTCGGGTGGACCAGTCGATATCGGGTGGACCAGTCGATATCGACCAGTTTCACTAAATTTCTAGTGATTTCAAAGCTTCAGGGTGATCCAAATCGACCACAACTCCTCTAAATCGACCCTCTTAGTCGATATCGAGCACTTTACTCGATTTCGATCTCTCTTTTGCACTGCTTCTTGTTCCTGAAACTCATTAGAAAATAAAAACAAAAACTAAAAACAAATAATAATAGTCTTAAAACAAACCAATAAGTGTGTTTGAAACCTAAAAACTAATTGTCTTGTTACAAGCTCTAGACTTTATAGTCGCTAGACTGACTTCTTCCTTTATTCTCTCAAGGCGGCATCTGCAGAGCCCATATAGCCTGGGCCTCAAATAACACTTTGTTCTTGTCTCGCAGCTGCATCCCGCCTGGATGGATCTGATTTACAATGAAGGGTCCCATCCTCTTTGTTTTGAATCTACTCGGGAACCAATGGTCCTTTAATTTAGAGACATACACCTTATTTCCTACTTCATAGTTGCTCAGATCATCATTGGATACCCTGCACAAGTGCACAGACCAAGGCAAACATCTTCCAAAAAGAGATAATCTTTAATTGAAATAGAGAAAGAGGAATCTGTACCTTGGCTTACCTTTTTTGTGTCTCAGTCTAGTCGATATCGATCAGCATCACTAGATATCGACCTTTGTTCTGCTCCTGGAGGTTTTGTCGATGTGGATGATTTCTGCTCAATTTGATCTTGTCGATTTCAACCTTCGCTACTCGATATCGAGTTGCTTTTTCCACCTTCAGCTTCTGGTCCAGTCGACATCGGCTTGGTGTTTTGGTTGATTTCGACCTCTTTGCTCGATTTCGAGCTCTCTTCTCCTACGTCGACCCCATACTTAAAAGCTGGCACATAATCTTGAACTACGTTAGTCGATATCGACTTACCTAGGTCGATTTTGAGTGGTTTATTTGCTCCTTCGTTGAAGATTGCCACGACTTCCTCACTTGGGCTTCTATGACCCTCTTCTTAAGCTCCTCAGGTGTCATATTTCGTACCTTTGCTTCCCTGCATGTGATGTAGACACCCTTGATTGACTTTATCTTCGTAGGCCCTTTATTCTTCCTCATCGTCTTGTTGAAGGGGTACTCTATCACTTCATCACTAATAGTGAATGAGAACAATCTTTTCCTCACGCTTATATTGGCGTCGACAGTTGCTAAGAATGGCCTTCCTAAAATAATCGGACAAGTAGGGTCCTCTGCCATATCAACAACTAGAAAATCAGCAGGGACAAAGAACTTACCTACTAGCACTGGCACATCATCCACCATCCCTATTGGAATAGCCACCATATTCTTCGAAATGAAAAGATTTGCATCCACAGGCTCTAGGGCACCTATCTTTATCTTGGACCAAATGGTTAGTGGCATCATGCTAACACTAGCACCTAAATCACATAAAGCATTAAAGCGATATTGACTTAAGCCTTTCAGTCGTCTCCCAGGCTTGATTATGTGTAAGCTCTAGGTAGCGATTGGTGGTATAGATGTTTATCTGCCCTCATGTAGGCACGTCCAGGGCATTGTAGATGATCTCCTGGATAACATATGGCGGTGGGCCATGCGTAGGGCAGGATCTCAGCAGGTCTTCGTAGCCCTCCCAAACTTGTACTAGTGTCTCTCCTAGTCTTTGCTTGTAGGACATTATCTTCTCGCGAATCTGCGCCGTTTTGGATGGTGGAAAGAACTTGTTGAGGAAGATATCTCTAAGTTCACCCCAGGTGCAGATAGAGTGTGGGGGCAAGCTTTCCAACCAATGTAGAGCCTTTCGTGCAAGTGACCATCTAAAAGCTTTAAGACGCATATATTCTAAATTGACACCGTCAGCAATGGTGTCAAATAAATCAATGTAAGTAGTGATGTGCGTCATAGGGCATTCAGAGCCATTTCCCTTAAAGGCATGTATCCTAATCTCCACTACAAAAGTAGTTTTAATTTCAAAGGATACACTAGGGAGAACAATAGGAGACTCGGGCACCACCACAGTTGAGGGCATATACTCTTTAGCATTCTGCGGGATCTGGCGTAGTTGCTCTTGGGCTTCTTGGCGAGCTTGGGCCTCTTGTTCATATCTTGTGGCCATTCATTGATGCGCCTGTGTATGATGATTGTGCTCGATATTGAACCCCTAAACTTGCTTTCAAAGCCTTTCGAGCTCCTGTTGCATGGTGTCTTTGTTACCCATTATCCTCTTTACCCTTTTCTGTAGACGAAGAAAGCATTCCGAATCATCTAATGCAGCGAATTTAGGCGTGGAATCAGTGCATTGCATACACCTTCAAAGAACACAAGGTAGAAAAGTTAGTAAGACTAGACAGGGCGCGATTGATAGCCTCCCCGGCAACGGCTCCAAAATTTGTTAGGAGGGGAATCTAACTATGTAAATAATAGATATAAATTCAAATCGATTCCTTCCTTTGCAAATAAAATTCAAGACTCTCTCCCGATGTATTAGTAGGGAATCAGGATCGATCCTCGAGGAGGTAGGTCAACAGTTTCCTCAATAGTCTTTGAAATCCTGCGTAGTGTCGACCATTAGCCTCGATATCGACCTGTTATGTCAGTATCGACAGGGGAAGTCGATTCGTAGTGCTTGGCGTCGATATGTGAAACCTGCAGAGAAAAATAGAGGTACTCGATATCGACTAGGTAGGTCGATCTCGAGTGGCTCAGTGTGCTTTAGTCGACTCAGAAGATCGTCGACTTGATTTCTCTAATTGTAGTGCACTCAATATCGAGTTGGTAGGTCAAGATCGAGTAGCTTCACAGAAAGTAAACATAAAATATGAACGAAAACATAAATAAAGAAATAAAATAAAAATAAAATATTTTTGGTGTTTTTGATTGATATAACTAAAAGCTTCAAAGGTAGGGATTCACCTTGACAATAACCATGCATGCATTATTAATTTAATCACATAAAAGATTAAGCTTTTATCATCACCAATTAGGAATATAGAGGCTTTAAGATAAAAAATTAATTTGTTTCTACCTTTTCATAATTAGGGTTTACTCAATTTTTGCAGGAAAACCTAATTACTATCCAAATTCATGTATATAATCTATTTTCGCTTCATATAAGGTAAATAAGGAATGGTCCTAAATTTGCATAAAGGATTGAGCGCGGGATAGAAGACGAAATCGCATAATCAAATAAAGAAGTAAAGCATACTTACATGGCTATCGCCAGACTCATCTCGACCCTAGAAGTAGGACGACTACTCACTCCTCATCGGGGAAAACTTCATTGCATAAAAATAAAAACTTTGCATTAAAACCTGCAAAAGAAACTTCAATCTTACTACCACCTTCTTCTTTCGCTTTCTCCTACTCTCTCGCCCTTCTCCTCCTCTTCTCTTTGGTTGATCGAATGATCGTTGGTGAATTGAATGATTAAAGCTAGCCCCCCTAGGCCTTTATTTATAGCCTTCGAACCCTTGTTACCCAGGGATTGGAGTTCTACTCGTACTTAGATTACTATAAGGATAGTTTATCTAAACTAAATTATATGCTAAAATAAAATATTAAAATAGGTAATATTCCCTAACATGCTTGGAATATACCCCTTAATGATAGAAGATCTTGGTAGATGATATATATCTTCGCGGCTAAGCAAAATCTTCCAAAGATCCAGCCCAATCCGCGTCTCTCACGTGTCTATTGCTCCAATCGATGTCGAGTGGACATGTCGATATCGAGTGCTCTATGTCAAGTCAACTTGGTTGATTTTGGTCGACATGGCTTTGGTCTCGATCTGGTTCTTTTCTTTCAGTTGACCTCAGGTTGGTCGATGTCGAGTACTTATGTCGAGATCGAGTGCCTTGCTCGAGATCGAGCTTTTCTCTAGTGTCTTTTCTTCACTAAAGCGTTCCGTTTTCTGCGAAATGAAACAAAAAATTGTGTAGACCTCAATATCTTGCAAATGTACTCAAACTACACAAATTCACTACTTTCTCATCCTGAAAGTATAAAATATGCATTAAAACGGAATAGATGTAAGTATGAAACATGGTGAAATATGCGCACATCACTACTCCACATTTCCTTTCCCCTGCGTCTTTTTGCTTGGGTCCCTTTATGCTTACTTGGTTCATGAACACCTTATCGCCCACCTTATATTCTCTTGATTCTTCATCCTAGACGTTAGTAAGACGAACATACCAAGGCACTCGCTTCATAGAGATATGATCAATTGAATTAGAAGGATATGGATCTTTACATGGCCTTACTTATTCGCTACTAAATGAGATATCTTCTATCTGGGGAGGTGGTCAACATCGACTAATAGGGGTCGACATCGAGTGCAACTTTTCTTCTAGTGTGGCAAATAACGGTGTTGGAATCGAGGGAGGCACGTCAATCTGTGTGGTCGACATCAACTTGGTTTTGTCGACATCGAGTATAGTGGGTCGACGTCGACGGGATCGTCTACGTTGACCCCATACTTAGCCTCTGGCATGTATCTGGGCTCATCATCTGTGGTCGACATCGACTGCTATCTCTATAGGGTCCTTGACTTCTTGATGCCAAATTGCTAAGATCTATTTCATTTAGCCCTCCATAGCCCTCAACTCGAGCTCCTCCGTGGTCATAGTCCTCTCCGTGGGTTCCTCACAATGGATAACTCTTCCCTTTGCATGTAATGGCTTGACCTTTATTCGATGGACTTCTTTTATGGTCGGATTGAAGGAAAATTCAATCACTTCATTGCTAGTAATAAGAGACAATAGCCCCTTCTTCACGCTGATGTTGGCATCGACTGTAGCTAGGAACGACCTACCAAGAATGATAGGACATAGAAGATCCTCCGCCATATCGAGCACCATGAAATTCGTGAGCACTAAGAACGTACTTTCCCACCTTGACTAGGACATCGTCAATAATTCTTGTGGGCTTGAAGAAAGAGTTGTCGGCCATATAAAATCTCATATCCACAGGCTCCAAAGCTCTAATATTTCCCTTTGACCATATTGACAAAAGCATGAGGCTCACGCTAGCCCCTAAATCGTAAAGAGCTTTGTAGAGATGTTGGCCTAGCCCAATGTTAATGGAAAACTTCCCTGGATCACTTCTCTGTTGTGGGAAGTCCATCTTGTTGCACTCCTCTGTGATCTCAGCAATCGATCGCTTCTTACTTAAGATGTCCTTAAGGAACCTTACATATGATGGCATTTCGTGAAGAGCCTCAATGAAAGGTATGGTGACGTTGAGACATTGGAGCATCTTCACAAAGTACTACAACTTCTCATTCTCCGGATTCCTTAATGTTCTGGAGGGATAGGGGAGTTTCTTCTTAATTTTTGGAGTGGAAATGACTCGTGGAGTCGAGGAAGAGTGCTCAAAATCAACAAAAGGGGGGTCGACATCGACTGTTGTAGTCGACTTCTGGGCAGGTCACTGGATGGGGTCGACATCGACCTGGTCGACCTCGAGGGCAGTCTGGTCGACATCGAATGTGAGGTCAATGTCGACTGCTTCTCTAGTAACCTCGTTTCCTGGCTTGGGCTCGTGATTCTGCAATTCCTTCCAACTTCTTCGGTGGATGGTGGCGATGTGACCGAATGATTACCCCTATGGATTGGCCTTTGGTTGGCATGGGAGGGATCTGGCTTGTCGTGGGATGTTGGCTGCCAATTGACCCAGTTGGGTCTTCGAGCTTGATGTAGGGGAGAATTGATTATAAAAATATATAAAATATGAACCACAGAATCAACTCCAGACAATCAAATAAATACAAGACTCCCTGTTCGTAGGGAGAGGGATCGCTAAAATAATATCTCAATAAATATCACACGAGATCGACTCCCTTGTCCAAGCAAATAAAATACAATAATCCCTCCCGATGTAGTGGTAGGGTAATTCAGGATCGAATCCACGAGGAGGTATGTCAACGCTTTCTAACCTTGCAATCACGATCAATTTTCGACTCCAGAAGACCACTCGATATCGAGTAGTGCAGTCGATATCGACCTCAGTTCTGGTCGATTTCTAGCTAAGTTCCTGTCGAAGACAAAAGCAAGGTCGACGTCGAGTTGTTCACTCGATATCGATCTCAACACTCGATATCGACCTCTGCAGTTGAAATCGAGTCTTCAACAGTAACTGTAAACGTACCAAATTTGCGTCGGAAAAGATGTCCGAAGAACGTAAGAATGATGATGGAAGGGTGGACAGAAATAAAAACACAAATTTATATGAACTTCTGTAAACTTAAAGCTTCCAAGGTCGGGGATTAATGCCACAACGATAACCATGCAATTATTATGCCAAATTCATGAAAGATGGTGCAATTCCGTCAAATAACTTTCGTTATGAACACTTACGTGATTAGAGGCTCCGGCATAAAACCTAAGAGTTACTATCCAATTTCATGAAAAATCCAAATTCACAATATGATTGGCTTTCGCTTCAATAATGCAAATAATGAATCTCCTCAACTTTCGCAAAGGATCATGCATAGGATAGAAGATGGAATCGCATAAAAATCACACCTTTGATGCACAAACTTACGTTGCTATCGTCGGGCTCACCCCAACCCTAGAAGTGGGTGAACTACTCGTGCTTCATCATTGAACTCATCATCATTGTAAATAAACTATTTGTATTAAGCTTGCAAAAGAAAGAAAGTACAACCGAACAAAGCCACTTCGCTCTCGCTTCCTACACCCCACTCGGCTCTCTCTCTCTCTCTCTCTATACTATGTATTGAAAACTGAAATTATGTGTGCTTGGATGATTCAACTCAGCCCTAATGGCCTCTAATTATAGACATTTGAAATTGCTATACAAGGATTAGAAACTCTATCTTTATTCCTAAGATAAAACTTAAAGTAAGTAAATAACAAAAACTCCTTAGGTAAATATCAAATTCACCATAAGGGATAAAAAGTCTGGTGGTATATGATAGAGTATCTCGACTTTTTGATAGACGCAAAGCTTCGGATAGAATTCTATCAAAAACAGCGTCGGATCTGTTTGCAACAGCAGTCGATATCGACCTCAGACCTCGATATCGACCTCTTTTTTTTCTCTATCTTGAGTAGTCCTACTCGACCTCGGATTGGCACTCTACTTCTATCTATTCACTCGATTCAGGGCACGCGATATCGACCTCTTTGTGTCGACATGCTCTGCTCTTCCTGTGTTCGATTTCTGGTACTCTGTTTCCACTCGATGTCGAGTCTATAGGTCGATTTCGACTCTTTAGTAGACTTCGAGTTCTTTTTTCGATCTTCTTCACTTGTTCAAATTCATCCATTTTTTGTCTCGGTTTCTGCGAAATAACATAAAAACTCATGTAGACCTCTATAGTTGACAAACAAGCATAAACTACACTAATCTTATGTTTTCCTAACCAATATGCATGCAATTATCGACAAAATGGACATAAATGTGCATAGAAAATATGGCAATTTACGCGTGATGTGCGCTCAATTTGCCATGTTTTTTGCTTACATCTATTTTGATTTTTGTTCATATTTTATGTTTTGGGTTGGGAAAGCATGAGATTTATATAGTTTATGTTTATTTGCAATATATGGAGGTCTACACAAGTTTCTGTTTAATTTTGCAGACATCGGACGCACTTTGGAGCTTAAAGGAAAGTCACCAAGAGGTTGGAGATGATGCCATCAAGAGTGGTCCTCTGTGGGCCAAGGTGGTTCGAGGACCCGATCATCCCGAGAAAGAAGAAGGCTCCACCATGGCTTGAAGAGAAGAGTTCAAAGAGACATTGGAGAGGGTCGAGAGAAGTCCCACAAGTCGCGGGATGACTCCCACGAGTCGTGGCCATGAGCCTTGATCCTGGGCGACCTTCTGATGAGTCTCACGACTCGCGGGATACTCCTGCGAGTCGTGACAACCTGTTTTTTTCTTATGTCTATTTTTACCTATTTTATTATTATTTATTTAGGAAATAAAAGTGAGGAGATATTTTATCTCCTTGCACATTTATCTATTTTAGCTATTTTTAGATAGATAGAATTAGGATATTTATTTATGTTTTATTTATTTATTTTTATGTAAAAATGAGAGAATTAGGGTTTCCTTTGCAAGGAGCCACTCTCATTCTCCACCAACTCCTATTTAAGTTGTATTTCTCTTAAGTTTTCAAGGAGGTTGAAATTAAAAGAGAAGCACTTGGCTAAGTGCTTTCTCTTCGTCAACCCTAATCGCTCTTCATCTTCTACGTTCTTCCTTTCTCACGTTCATCACCATTCAACAACCAATTCAAGTTTTTATTACAAAGATCAATCAAGAATCGACCAAGATCTCTCAAGAAGTTCAAGATCCGGCTTCATCAAGATCCTCCTGGGGGAATTAGCACGCGATCGAGCATTTATTTTAGCAATTGGTCCGCCTAGCCAATTGCTATACATCAACTGGTATTTAGAGCCAAGGTTTGTGCGTATTCTCTTTGATCTTGATATGATTGTCCTGCTAATTTGATTACTTGGGAGATATGGGGAGATGGGGATGATGACCCGGAACTCTTGAGGTATTGGCAGCGACAAAGGGAGGCTCAAAGGTGTCGCCTTTGGCTTCAACGGCAAGCGGAGATTGATGAGGAAAGGAGACGTCAACAACAAATTCAATGTCGTCGACAAATTTGGTTTCTCCAACAACGAGAGGCTGAGGAAGAACGACGACGAGAGGAGGAGAGACTGTTCGCAAAAATCGCAGGGCTGCATGGCCGCGCCCGCTGCCCCGTTGGCCGCGCCCGCGGCTTCAACAGCAACATCAGCAGCTTCCCCACAGATCAGCGCGATGATTTTGTTTTGCAGATTCCTGTTGATTCCGACCTCGGAATCACCTCATCTCAGATTTCCTGCGTAGATAACTTCGAGATCTTTCCAACGGTTGGTCATACGCTACCAGACTCTCCCGGAAAAGCCTCCAAAATTGATCTGAAAGTTGACAGCAATTCTGCGCAGAAATTGTTGAGCGTGTCCGGAGATGTTCGTGACGTTTCCTTCGCTGATGTTGAGCCTAAGGAGGAGGTCATTGATGTTGAGAAACGTGTGACCAATGACTCAATTCAGATCGTTGATGTTGATTGCTCCAAGGCTATCATGGACGCTATTGTTTTTGAGGTTTCTCACCCTCGAAATCTGCTGGTAGTTGTCCATTATAGTCCTCCTTTTGTTCAAAACAAGGCTGCTGCTCTCCTAGTGCCCAACAACGAGTCGATTCGAGGACGAATCGAAGCTAAGTGGGGGAGAATGATTCCCTCAAGATTGGTCCTCTGTGGGCCAAGGCGGTTCGAGGACCCGATCATCCCGAGAAAGAAGAAGGCTCTACCATGGCTTGAAGAGAAGAGTTCAAAGAGCCATTGGAGAGGGTCGAGAGAAGTCCCACGAGTCGCGGGATGACTCCCATGAGTCGTGGCCATGAGCCTTGATCCTGGGCGACCTTATGATGAGTCTCACGACTCGCGGGATACTCCTGCGAGTCGTGATAACCTGTTTTTTTTTCTTATGTCTATTTTTATCTATTTTATTATTATTTATTTAGGAAATAAAAGTGAGGAGATATTTTATCTCCTTGCACATTTATCTATTTTACCTATTTTTAGATAGATAGAATTAGGTTATTTATCTATGTTTTATTTATTTATTTTTATGTAAAAATGAGAGAATTAGGGTTTCCTTTGCAAGGAGCACTCTCATTCTCCACCAACTCCTATTTAAGTTGTATTTCTCTTAAGTTTTCAAGGAGGTTGAAATTAAAAGAGAAGCACTTGGCTAAGTGCTTTCTCTTCGTCAACCCTAATCGCTCTTCATCTTCTACGTTCTTCCTTTCTCACGTTCATCACCATTCAACAACCAATTCAAGTTTTTATTACAAAGATCAATCAAGAATCGACCAAGATCTCTCAAGAAGTTCAAGATCCGGCTTCACCAAGATCCTCCTGGGGGAATTAGCACGCGATCGAGCATTTATTTTAGCAATTGGTCCGCCTAGCCAATTGCTATACATCAAGAGAAGCTACGGAAGAGCACAAGATGGTGCAGCTGGAGAAAATGCCCCTTTTCAATAGAGTTATTTTGAATCAAGTTCTGATGTCTTCATGATAGTTGTATCCCTCTAAAAGAGCTTTCCAACGCATATTCATATGTGTCAATCGGACGAACGAGGACTCAGGAAAGTGCTTTTCAAGACGGATGAGAACTGTCAAGGAGGTCGATATCGACCTTACGTGGTCGATATCGAGGGGAGCACATCGACCAGAAATGCCAGAAATCAACTCAACACTTGGAAGCTGCACAGAATAGGTCGATATCGACAACCTTTGGTCGATATCGAGTCAAGACATGGTCGAAATCACCTTCAAAGGACGAGATCGAGTGAAGCTGAGAAGACAGGTTGATATCGACTGAACATGGTCGATATCGAGTGAACCCCAAAAGCCGATTTCGAGCCATACCGAGTCCTAATCCGAGTGGAGGAAACTTGCACATGAAGGAGAAGATATTTTATCTACTTTCTATCCTAAAGGGTTGAACAATAAATTACCCTAAGGATTTATCTATTTTACCAATTTAGATTTATTTCCTTTTATCTAGAAGTATATCTTTAGATAGATTTAGATAGATTGCTCTCTTAGAATAGCTAGGATTGAGCCCTATAAATAAAGCCCTAGGGGCTGGTTTTTCAGTCATTCAAGTCAAGTCGTCTTCAGACGTATGTAGTTAGGAGGAGAGCCTAGAGTGAAGATTGAAGGTTTTGTAAGTTTTAGTTTTAATTTAAAGTTAGTTGTTTATTTTCATGTTTTGTTTCTAATTCCCCTCTTCTAGGGTTGGGGTGAGCCCAACGATAGACATGTGTTCTTAATCAATGAATTCATAATTGTGTGTGTTTCTATCATCATCTACCTCTATGCTTAACCCTTAGATGAAAGTTCAAGGAATTCATGTTGCAAGCTTGGATAGTAATTAGGGTTTTTATTCGCGAGTTTATTAATCCTAATTAAGATAAGGTAGAAAAAATTAGGTTTATTTTCGAGAGTTGATTTACCTAAATTGTTGGAATTAGCGAAAGTTGATTCTTTGATGTAAAGCATGCTCTTTTATGTTATTCGTGATTTATACATATGTTTATTGTTGTGGTGATCCCTTACCTTGGAAGTTTGCACTTTTACTATTTTATTTTATTATTTAAATTCTGCAAAGATTCTACTCGACACCAACTATCATCCCCTCTCCATCTCTCGACATCGACCAGTCTCGGTCGATTTCGACAGCAACCGACCGCCACCTTTTCCCGCTACTCTCGAACCCCGAAATCAACTAAACCTAGAACCGATGACTTCTCTCCTGAGGACGAACCTGACTCCCCTATACTATAGCGGGGGTCTTGACTATAAATTTATTTGGTCGAGAAACACTCTCGTCAACGCGCACATCAAATACCCCATACTTAAGCTTTCTTGTCCCCAAGCAATACTTTTAATGGTTATTCAGGGGAAGAAAGTAAACCCTCAACATCATAGATTCATCGTTATATGTCCCTAGACTCAATTGCCATCCTCGAAAAGGTACTAATGTCAACAATATCCATGATTGTGAATAAAAGCAACATCATACTCACAAAAGGAGGGTTATATGCATAAAACAATTTCGCAACATAGCATTAATAATCAAGAGGACTTTTGCAAGCTTATGAGAAGTAGATTGATAAAAGGCTAAAGGTGGGCTAATTTTTGGCCATGTGGTGTTAAATTCGGGGAAATAAAACTTTCTTTCCAAAATCATTCCACATTCCTTCTTCATCATGTTTCTCACCTTTCACTCTTCGCTCAATGCTTTTTTCACTATAATGCTTTTACCTCTCTAACTTTAGCACTGCCTTCTCGCTAGTCGCAAATATGGGTGTCATGAATGGCCCCGGATAATTAGTACTTCGGACTTCTCACCTTGTGTCCCATCTCGCCGAATTGACATCTCACCGAGCAGAGTCGACCTAACTTTATCTCCTGAGGTGATCTGATTTTTTCTCACTCATTAAATTTTCCATATTTTAAAATTTGTTTCCTTCCTGCCAAGAACTTCATAATAATATGCACAAACTCCATATAACAACTCCAAAGATGACATCCATTCTCAACATTGTCCCCGGATAGGGTATAAGGTTTAAAAAAATTAGGAAATATGTAATATATGTGGAGCAGTAATGATATTGAAAGGCTCATATATGGCTTGTGACTTTTGCAAATATGCATAGGTAAGGCTAGGATATGAAATTGAGCACATGTATGGAAATTATAAAGTCCTCCATCATCTTATCATGCAGATGTCAAAAGCAACTTCAAATTTACCTCTCTTTCATGGTTTGCTCTAAAAAATTGCACTTCATTGTGACTTCCCTTAACTAGGCAATTTCATGTTATATCTCTAATGAATCTACTTTTGCATCGTCGAGTTCAATATAAGCTTCCATGACTCCTATTTTTTTTTTCAAAAATTTTGATGGGGGTCATTTTTTTTGGGTCATTTTTTTTCGAAAATATAAATATGCTTAAGATAAATAAACAATGCATGTATATCTAAAGTAACTATGTATGAAAAATATGTATAAACATGTAAAAGAAATATGCACTAACTATAATAAATTTAAAAATACGCTCATAAATGCTAAAAAAATGCAAGTAAGCCTTTCCCCCACCCCATACTTAAAGATTACAGTGTCCTTACTGTATAAAAACTAGGGTTAAGAAAGAAACTTACTAAAAATTCATGAAAATCAGGAGTCGAAGATGTCTGCAGGTGAGGTGGATTTCGGTTGGACCAGTTGATATCGACTAGTTTAAGTCGCTTCCTTGTGGTTCTGAACTTCAGGGTGATCTTGTCGACCACAACTCCTCTAAATCGATCCTTTAGGTCGATATCGAGCACATTACTCGATTTCGATGTCTCTTATGCGCTCCTTCTCTCCAGAAACTCGTTAGAAAATAAAAATAAAACCAAAATCAAAACAAATAATAAAGAGTCTCAAACAAACTAAAAGTGTCAAAAACTTAATACTAATTGTCTTTACAAGCTCTAGACTTTAAAGTCGCTAGGACGACTTCTCCTTTATGCTCTCAAGGTGGCATCTGTAGAGCCCATGTAGCCTGGGCGTCAAATAACACTCCGTGCTTATCTCTCAACTGCATCCCGCCTGGATGGATCTGATTCACAGTAAAGGGACCCATCCTCTTTGTTTTGAATCTACTCGGGAACCAATGATCTTTTGATTCGGAGATATACACCTTATCTCCTACTTCATAATTGCTTAGATCATCGTTGGATACCCTACACAAGCGCACATACCCAGGAAAACCTCTTCAAAAAAGTGATAAATCTTTAATTGAAATCGAGAAAGAGGAATTCGTACGTTGGCTTACCTTTTCCTTCTCTGAGCCTAGTCGATATCGATCAGCATCACTTGATATCGACCTCTGTTAAGCTCCTGGAGTTTCTGTCGATATGGAGGACTCGATATCGAGTTGCCTTTTCCTCTTTCATCTTCTGGGGCAGTCAATTTCGGCTTAGGGTTGTGGTCGATATCGACCTTGGTACTCGATTTCGAGCTCTCCTCTCCTACGTCGACCCCATACGTATAACCTGACATAGAATCTTGAACTATGTTAGTCAATATCGACTTACCTGGGTCGATTTCGAGTGGCTTTTTGGCTCCTTCGTTCAAGATTGCCACGACTTCCTCCACTTGGGCTTCTATTGCCCTCTTTTCAAGCTCCTCAGGTGTCATATTCCTTACCTTTGCTTTCCCGCATGTGATGTAGACATCTTTGATTGACTTTATCTCCATTGGCCCTTCATTCTTCCTTACCGTCTTGTGGAAGGCGTACTCTATCACTTCATCACTTATGGTAAATGAGAGAAATCCTTTCCTTACGCTTATGTTGGCATTGACGATTGCTAAGAATGGCCTTCCTAAAATAATGGGACAAGCAGGGTCCTATGCCATATCAACAACTAGAAAATCAGCAGGGACAAAGAACTTACCTACTTGTACTGGCACATCATCCACCATCCTTGTTGGAATAACTACCGTATTGTTGGCCATGAAAAGCTTTGCATCCACAGGCTCTAGGGGACCTATCTTTATCTTGTGCCATATGGTTAGTGGCATCATGCTAACACTAGCGCCTAAATCACATAAAGCATTAAAGAGATATTGACCTAAGCCTATAGTGATAGAAAACTTACCTGGGTCCGCTCTCTTTTCTGGTAGCTCCAACCTGTTGCACTCCTCTGCGATCTCAGTAAGGGATTGCTTCTTACCTAGTATGTCCTTAAGGAACCTCACATATGATGGCATCTCATGAAGTGCTTCCGTGAAGGGAATTGAGACATTGAGCCCTTGAAGCATCTTCACAAAGCGCTGAAACTTCTTTTCCGCCGAGTCCTTAATAGCTTTCCTTTGGAATGGCAACACCTTTTTCTTCACTACGGCTAGAGTTGAGTCGACATCAACTGGATGGCGGTCGATATCGACTGAAGGAGTCGATTTCTGGTGAATCTCAGCATCTGAGTTGACATCGAGTATAGGGGACTCGACATCGACTTCACCATGGTCGATATCGACTGGGGGTGTCGATATCGATGTCTCTTCTGGAGCTTTCTACTCCGGTTTTTGCTCGGGCAGTTGTAATTGATGCCCACTCCATAGATTCATTGCCGCTATATGTCTAGTAGTTTTGCCCTTAAGATTGGGCATAGTTGATCAAGACAGCGATCCTGATGGTTTGGGTATTTGTTCTGCCAATTGACCCATTTGGGTCTCCATGTTCCGCTTCCAAACGTCTATCTCCCCGAGCCTAGAGTTGATGCCCTGCAGCTGAGTATGAACGGAGTTATTGGCTTATTTGAACTCAGTGTGGTTCCTCCGCATCTCATCAAGAATGATCTGCAGGTCATCCTTCCTTGGTTTGCGCTCAGGGTGCCCTGGTGCTCTATAAGGTGGGGGATCCCTTTGTTGATGTTGGGGTTGATAGAACCTTTGATCTCCCCAATAATTCTGATTGCCCCCTCCATAGGGGCCTCTCATCCACTCAGCTTCCTCATGTTGTTCCGCCATGCTAACTTGCTCAAGATGTGGGCAGACACTAGTGTTGTGCCTTATTGAGCTACACTTCTGACATGGTTGATTGTTTGTGAGGAACCTAAATTGATTTTGTAGGCGGCGTGTTTGATCGTTGTGTAATTATTGCCGCACATCAGGATCAGTCTCATTTGGAGGCCCATAAAGTGGCATAGATGGGTCAGGCCTTGAGTCATATGCCGTAGCAGTCCCATAAGTGTTGTCAAAGTTGAGTAGCCTCTTAATTGTGTCACAGGCCTCCGTTGTTGTGAGCTCAATGTACTGATATGAGGTGTAAGAGTTGATTCTCTCCTTATTCGGCCCATCAAGAGAGTTGTAGAATATTTCCTCGAAGACATATGGTAATTGCCCATGCGTAGGGCATGATCTCAGCAAGTCCTTAAAGCGCTCCTACGCCTGTGCCAATGTTTCACCAGGCTTTTGTCTGAAAGTCGTGATCCTTTATCGCAGCATAGCAATTTTAGATGGAGGAAAGAACTTGTTTAGGAATGCATCCTGCACCTCTGCCCATATCCTCAGTGAGCGTGGAGCCAAGCTTTCTAGCCATTGTAAAGCCTTCCCTGCAAGAGACCATCGAAAAGACTTTAGTCTAACAAATTCTAGGTTCGCACCATCAGCAATAGTTTCACATAAATCCATGAAAGTATAGATATGTTGCAAGGGGAATTCATTAGCTCTTCCTTTAAAAGTATTTCTTTTAATTTCAGACAGGAAGTTGATCTTAATTTCATAATTAGAGGCAGGAATTAAAATAGCAGAATCAGGAACATGTAGCGGCATGTATTGCATCGCCGGCTGTGGATACTGATTGAGCCTCTCCCGGGCTTGTCTACATGCATCCTCCCTCTCTATCAGCACGGGCTCACTCTGCAGCAGTGGCTGCCCTTTCATTAGCCATTGTAGTGTTGTGGTCCTCTATCTCCTTCCTCAACCGCTCAATGATGTGAGCTTGTGTCTCATTCTCCCCTATGATTCTGATAGCTTTGTTTCAAAGATGGAGAAAACGTTCTGGCTAGTCAATACTTTCTAGGATAGGTTCGCAATCAAAGCGTCACATAAACCTGTAAAATCTGCACTAAAGAAGGATCGTGAGAAAAGCTTAGGGCGCGATTGATTGCACCGCCAGCAACGGCGCCAATTTGTTCGTAGGGGGAGGGATCGCTAAAATAATATCTCAATAAATATCACACGATACCGACTCCCTTGTCTAAGCAAATAAAATACAAGAATCCCTCTCCATGTAGTGGTAAGGTAAGTCAGGATCGAATCCACGAGGAGGTATGTCAGCGCTTCCTAAGCTTGCAATCACGATCAAGGTTCGACTCCAAAAGACCACTCGATTTCGAGTAGTGCAGTCGATATTGACCTCAGTTATGGTCGATTTCCAGCTAAGTTCTTGTAGAAGGCAAAAGCAAGGTTGTCGTCGAGTTGTTCACTCGATATCGATGTTAGCACTCGATATCGACATCTACAATCGAAATCGAGTCTTCCACAGTAACTGTAAACGTACCAAATTTGCATCGGAAAAGATGTCCAAAGAACGTAAGAATGGTGATGGAAGGGTGGACAGAAATAAAAACACAAATTTGTATGAACTTCTATAAACTAAAAGCTTCCGAGGTCGGGGATTAATGCCACAACGATATCCATGCAAGTATTTGATGAAAGATAATGCATTTCCGTCAAATAACTTTCGTTACCAACACTTAGGTGATTAGAGGCTCTCGCATAAAACCTAAGAGTTACTATCCAATTGCATGACAAATCCGAATTCACAATATGATTGGCTTTTGCTTTAATAATGCAAATAATGAATCTCCTCAACTTTCACAAAGGATCATGCATAGGATAGAAGACGGAATTGCATAAAAATCATACCTTTGATGCACAAACTTACATTGCTATCTTCGGGCTCACCTCGACCCTAGAAGTGGGTGAACTACTCACGCTTCATCATTGAACTCATCATCATTGTAAAGAAAATACTTGTAGTAAGCTTGCAAAAGAAAGAAAGTACAACCGAACAAAGCCACTCCGCTCTCGCTTCCTACACCCCATTCGGCTCTCTCTCTCTCTCTCTCTCTCTCTCTCTCTCTCTCTCTCTCTCTCTCTCTTTCGCTATACTATGTAATGAAAACTGAAATTCTGTATGCTTGGATGATTCAACTCAGCTCTAATGGCCTCTAATTATAGACTTCTAACCATGTTATCCAAGGATTAGAAACTCTATCTTTATTTCTAAGATAAAACTTAAATTAAGTAAATAACTAAAACTCCATAGATAAATATCAAATTCACCATAAGGGATAAAAAGTCTGGTGGTATATGATAGAAGATCTAGACTTTTGGATAGATGCAAAGCTTCGGATATAATTCTATGAAAAACAGCATCGGATCTATCTACAACAGCAGTCGATATCGACCTCAGACCTCGATATCGACCTCTTCTTTTCTCTATCTCGAGTAGTCCTACTCGAACTCGGATTGGCACTCGACTTCTATCTATTCACTCGATTCAGGGCACTCGATATCGACCTTGTTATGTCAATATCGACTTCTCTGTATGGACATGCTCTGTTCTTCCTCTGCTCGATTTCTGGTGCTCAGTTTCCACTCGATGTCGAGTCTATAGGTCGATTTTGACTCTTCAATAGACCTCGTGTTCTTTTTTCGCTCTTCTTCACTTGTCCAAATTGATCCATTTTTGTCTCGATTTTTGCAAAATAACATAAAAACTCGTGTAGTCCTTTATATTTGACAAACAAGCATAAACTACACTAATCTTATGTTTTCCCAACCAATATGCATGCAATTATTGACAAAATGGACATAAATGTGCATAGAAAATATGGCAATTTACGCGCACATCACTCCCCCGATGTACTAGAAGGGTCAAGATCGATCCACGAGGAAGTGTGTCATAGGATCCTAAGCAATTCATGCAAACGTTCTGCAGAAGTCAAACAGGAGCTCTCGACGTCGACTAGGTCAGTCGATCGCGAGTGTTGAAATCTGAAAAGAAAACACAACGAAGGCAGTCGACACAGCAAAGACATCGACCTGTGCAGTCGATATCGACTGGATGAGTCAATCTTGACCACTCTAATAGAAAGTAAACGTCGGCAAAGAACTACCGAAGAATAAAAGGATGGAAAGGACAATGTGGACAGAAAAGATATGGTTTGTTGAGTTTTTCGATTACGCAACGAACGAAAAAAGTAACAAATAAAAAGAATTTAAATATCCTAGGCATGCATGGCTCACGCCGTCAAACCTAGTTGTCTATACCTTTTGTTTCGACCAAAGGTAGGAGATGATCAAGACATAATGATATCAATATCAAAACTCATATCCTAGGCATGCATGGCTAACGCTGGGCTCGCCCCAACCCTAAGAGAAAAGCTCTAAACTCAAAGTAAATTGTTTGTGTAAATTCAAATGCCTAAAACTCAGCACCGATGGGCTTTCTTTATATGCTACTAATCCTTGCTAGGCAAGAAAAGTAATTCTAATCCTAATAAAATTGGTATATCTAAATTCTATCTACTATTAAAATGTTCTATCTAAAACTTTATCTAAATATAAAATCCCCTTAGTAAATAGGAAAATACCCATAAGAAAAGAGTTATCTAAGATAGAAAAGTTAAAATAAAAATGTGGCTAAGCAATCCTCCTCAGATTTGGATTCATCAGCATCATCTCGTCTGTCTCTGGATTTCGGGTCGAAGTCGAGTGCTAATGGTCGACGTTGAGAACTACTTTCAGCTTTTTCAACATTCAGCTCCGTCTTGAAACACACTTTGCCGAGTCATCGTTCATCCGATTGATGCATATCAATATGCGTTGGAAAGCTCATTTCAAGAACTACAACTCTCATGAAGGCATCAGAAACTTGATTCAAAATGATGAATGGCGAAAAGTGGGATTTCCTCCAGATGCACCATCTTGTGCTCTTCCTCAACTTCTCTAATGTGTTCATGGTTTTCTTTTAAGCTCCAAAGTGCGTCCAAACTTCTTTAAATAACTTCAAAACTCAGAAGGACCTATCCACGCAAAGGCATAGAACACTAAGAACCTCAAAGCATATTATGCTTAAGATTTACTTTTTATATAAAAAAGGAAACCTGATGACTTAGAATTTTCCCTGTATAGGAAGTCTCGGGGGTCCTAAATGGGTACACCACTTCATGAATATAAATGAAAGTTCTAGGCCCTCTTTCAATCTTGTGTCGTGAGAGAATAAATTTAGCAATCGTGTGCACTTTAGGCACGGATGTGCAAACAAGCCTCTACGGAGAATAAATTTAGCAATCGCGTGCACTTTAGGCACGGATGTGCAAACAAGCCTCTACGAAGAATCATAGCAATCACATGCACTTTAGGCATGGATGTGCAAATAAGCCTCTAGGGAGAATAAATTTCGCAATCGCGTGCACTTTAGGCACGGATTTGCATCCAAACATCTACAAAAAATAAGCCAAACCACCACGTATACTTCCAGTACGGATTAACAAACAAATCTAAAAGCAAGCTCAGAACGATAAATTAAACAAACACATATGACTTAAGTTCACGACATGCATTCTTAGAAACATAAAAGAAAGTGAACACTCCACTGCCCCAAACGTAAAGAAAACCGTACAAATAAGTCGACGGTAGAGAAACTAGAACCTACCAACATCGATCTGGCACCATGATTACATAAAGTCGACTACATATGGAGAGAACTCCTCTAAACAAGCCAGTTAATCCTCCTCTTCCAACACCAAAATCTTGAAACAATTGACATGCGTGATGGGAGATCGATGCCTATGCTCACTCTAATCAAATAAATTTATGCTCGAATCCCTCTATAGTATAGTGGAAATCAAGGTCGATCCAAGGGAGTATGTCAGTGGTTCTATCCTAGTTGTTTTAATGGTCGAAAATAGGGGAAATAAAGACACAAGTAGCGGCTGTAAAACAGGGCAAAACACACCAATTTCATTCAAGTAACAAGTAACTAACACGAATGCAATATATGAGAAAGGACTTCCAAGATTAGGGCCTGACCACAACAATAAACACATGGATAATTTAATGAATCATATGAGAAATATGCTTTCATCTCAATTAAACAAACCAATTCACTTTCGCATAAGAGACTTATTTGACTATACCTTTTCTTAATTAGGTCTTTTTAACTTTCATAAAAAATCCCTAATTACTATCAAAGTTAACAATCTCCTTTGGTCAATTCAATTGTAACAATGAATTCCCTAGATTATCATTAAGGGTGAAGTACATAGGTAGAAGTGGATAAAAATATCACATAAGTATAGATTCATTCATTCACACACATGCTTATTATTGGGTTCACCCTAACCCTAGAAGAGAAGAGAACTACTCGCTCATTGCAAAGAAAAACACAAAAACAATGGAAGAATTCATAATCTCAAATTGCATAAAACCAAACCTCAAAGTCTTCCTTCAATATTCTTCAACCCTAAGCTTCAAACGTGCCTTTTTTTCTGCTGTAAACTCAGCTGCTGTAACGTGTGTTCCTTAGCCTCTAATTGGCTTTATTTAAAAGGTAAAACTTAAGACTTCACCTCTAAGGAAAAGAGATTTTATCTTAGGAAAATAATAAAATCTGTCTAAGGAAGGATAACATATCCCAAGTCTATCTAACTAAAAGATCCTAAAAGAAATTCAGATGAAAATCCTAATTAAAAAGCCCATTAAGTAATAAAATCAGCCCGTAAAATCTTCTCCTGTTCGCAGATACCTCGGCGCCGAGGTCTGGGGTGTCGGCGCCGAGGGTCTGTTTGAATGCAGTAACTTCTGTTTTTCTCCAGCTTTTCGACTCTGACTTCAAACGCAATTTTCCGAGTCCTCGTTTATCCGATTGACGCATATAAATATGCGTTCGAAAGCTCTTTTCAAGGACTACAACTCTCATGAAGGCTCCAGAACTTGAATCGAAGTGTTGGATGGCGAAAATAAGGCTTTTCTCCAGCTGCACCACTTTTTGCTTTTGCTTGGCATCTCCATTGCCTTCATGATTTTTCATTAAGCTCTAAAGTGCGTCCAAACTCCTTCAAATCAGCTTCAAAACCTACAAAAACACCACCAAAGCTTGTGTAGACTCCATATCTTGAATAATACGAAAACTAACACAAACGACACTCTTTCCCAACACAAAAGTAAATAAAATGACTTAAATGAGATGAAAATATGATGCAAAATATGACTAAAAATGCGTACATCAAAACACCCCATACTTAGACTTGCTTGTCCTCAAGCAATAACCAAACTATGACCAAAACCCTTCACATGCCTTTAAGTCTTCGCCTTAGTCAAAAGCAACATCAATTTAGCATAGTGCAAATAAGAACAAGCATTGAACCATCATCACATATATTTAGATAACCTTAGGCAAAGCAACTAGAATTCAACCACTCAAGGGGAATAATGTGTTTTCACTCCCTTTCAAATGTGTTTAGGCTTGAAGTACATCTCTCAACTCAATCCTTTATGACATTAAGCTACATAGAAATTGCAATTAATATCACTAATCGATTCACCGAGATGTCAAAACATGCATTAACCATCAAGAGGACTTTGGCTCAATGGCCTTCAAAGAAGGACTCATTCGGCCGGGTTGTAACTTGGCTTGGTAAGAACATAAAGGTAGGAATCATTTAGGCTATGTGGTGCTAGAAATCCGGGAACCAAAGACTCCTAAATTTCCAACTCAACTCATCCAAACAATTCCATCATATAATAACACTTCCAAACTCATCTAATATGACACACCTCTTCAAAAACCCCAAAATGTCCAATATATCTCACATAAAATAAATAAAGATAAATTTGGCTCATGCACAACTTCTCATTTATTCTTTTTTTTTATTTCTTTTTTTTTTGCGCACTCTCTTTTCTTTTTCATAATCTCATGTGCATTTATTTTAATATAAGAGCCAAAAATACCTTTTACAATAGATCAAGTGGCGAGAAAATAAAATACCCACCCAAAAATGTGTCCCACACTTAAACCAAATCATAGGTCTCTACTCCTCAAACATCAATCTCTACCACTCACTAAGTCCTAATTCCCGGATAAGGAGGTAAGGCTAATCATTGGCTAGGATGGATTTTGTGGAGTTACAAGAATAGGCTATAAGGCTCAAAGTGGTTACAAGCAAAGGAAACATATATAAGGTAGGTAAAAGAGGATTAAAAGTGGCTAATAAATAGTGCCTCTCTCATTTGATCAAATTATGCAATGACTAGCTATCTCATATTGGTTTCATGACTTATATATACACCGCAATATCAAGAGGTAATGTATAAGGAGAGTAATACACACATCAAAAAGAAGGGAAAATATAAAGGTCAATTCCTCATAGGCCAAGTAACTCACTAGGACATGTTGGATTCCAATCACCTAAAAATCCCAAAGTTATATATGCTCAATTTCAATTGCAAGTCAAACTTGACATAAAAACATTTTGTGCGACTTAGGCTAAACCATCCGAACTATGCCTTAGGATATTACATGATCAAGCTCAATTATTAGATTTCATCATAGGACATCTAAGTTAGGGTATAAACTCACTAAGACAAAACAAAAATAAACATGCATTTTTCTTTTTCGACATTTTTTTTATTTTTTATTATTTTTTTGTATTTTTTTTTGTGACACTAAAAGCAAGACTA
This sequence comes from Persicaria maculosa, assembly GCA_963922045.1. Lineage (NCBI taxonomy): Eukaryota > Viridiplantae > Streptophyta > Magnoliopsida > Caryophyllales > Polygonaceae > Persicaria > Persicaria maculosa. The sequence goes on along the minus strand of OY998264.1, from coordinate 46,751,652 downwards.
AAGACATGACAAAAGACTCAAATGCATATATTTTAAACATGAATGCATAACATAATCCAAATATGCTAAACATAATCCAAATAAAGTAAAATGCAATACATAAACATAAACATAATCCAAAACACATCAAACAAGTTTCTGAATCCCTCACCCCATACTTAAAAATAGACAGTGTCCCCACTGTCAAAAGAAAATCAAAGTAAAAGGGAAAGATTCTGAAACTCACAAAATCAAGATTAAGAAGCTGTTGAAGATCAATAAGCTCTCTATGGAAAGGGGTGCGGCGGGTCAAACCAATATATGTCCAGGCCACACCTTCCCGCCTCCGTTTCAATTATCCGTGACCCGGTTCAGTTTGTTCGGGCACTCCTTTCCAAAGATTCATACTTGTTTCTCCTATGTCAAATCGAAAAACTAAACAAAAAAATAGGAAAAAAGTAAAGTAAAATAAAATATAATATAATGTAATATAATAAAATAAAAATAAAGAAAGAAAGAAAAGAAATCGGGTTGCCTCCCGGAAGCGCTATATTTAAAGTCTATAGCTCGACATACTTCCCTCGATATCAATCGGAGAGGATGAGTGCCCAGGAGGCACGGATATCCTCGTCAAACATGGCATGCTCATAGTACTTCTTCAATCGGTGCCCATTGACTTTAAAGGTAGCACCATTGTCATCTAAGAGCTCTACCACTCCGTGAGGGAAAATCTTTTGAACCACGAATGGTCCACTCCATCTTGAACGCAACTTCCCTGGAAAAAGTCGGAGTCTAGAGTTAAAAAGCAATACCTTATCACCTACCTCATAGGTCTTGGGCACTAGCTTCCGACCATGCCATTTCTTGGTCCTTTCCCTGTAGATTTCGGCATTTTCGTACGCCTTAAGCCTCAACTCCTCAAGTGCTTGTAGGTCAATAAACCTCTTCTTTCCGGCCTCGTCGAGATTCATATTAAGCTCTTTGAGAGCCCACATAGCCTTGTGTTCTAACTCGACGGGTAGATGACATGACTTACCATACACGAGGTTGTAGGGAGTGGTGCGGAGATGCGTCTTATATGCCGTCCTATAAGCCCATAGCGCGTCATCAAGCTTGGATGACCAATCCTTTCGTGATCTTGACACGGTCTTCTCCAAGATAGCCTTGATTTGCCTATTAGATACCTCAACTTGACCGCTAGTTTGGGGATGGTAGGGTGTGGCTATCCGGTGATGTACCCCATACTTGGTCAAAAGTGCCTCAAAGCTTCTCTCTATAAAATGCGAGCCTCCATCACTAATTAAGACCCTAGGAACACCAAAACGAGGGAAAATATTAGTTTTAAAGAACTTAACCACAACTCTTGCATCATTGGTTCGTGTAGCAATGGCTTCCACCCATTTGGAGACATAATCGACCGCTACAAGGATGTATTTATAAGGGCCTGAGGATGGAAAAGGGCCCATAAAATCTATTCCCCAAACGTCGAACAATTCGACCTCTAGGATCCCCGTGAGCGGATTCTCGTTCCTCCATCTTATGTTCCTGGCCCTCTGGCATTCATCACATGATGTCACAAACTCCTGTACATCTCGAAACATGTTAGGCCAATAAAATCCACTTTGAAGTATCTTCACAGTGGTCCTAAAACCTTTAGCATGACCCCCGGTAGGGAGAGTATGACAATGGCGAATAATACTTTCTACCTCTTCCTCCGGGATGCAACGACGAAAAATATGATCACTCCCTTGTTTAAATAAGTACGGATCATCCCAATAATACCTCTTGACATCATGTAGGAATTTCTTCTTACCTTGTGAAGTCAAATCCGGCGGAATCTCACCTCCTACAATGTAGTTAGCATAATCCGCAAACCAAGGTGTACTAGCCTTCTTAATAAGAAAAATATCACGAACAAGGCTAGAAGAAGGAGTAAAGAAGAGTTCCTCACCTAAACTTACCTTATCCGATGTTCCAAGCAACTCAACTTTATGTTCTGCGGAAAGGGTTGGCGCCGAGGTCTGAGGTGTCGGCACCGAGGCATCTGTAGCAATTAAAGTTTCTGCGCAAAGGGTCGGCGCCGAGGTCTGAGGTTTCGGCGCCAAGTTACCTGTAGCAATTAAAGTTTCTGCGCAAAGGGTCGGCGCCGAGGTCTGAGGTGTCGGCGCCGAGGTACCTGTAGCAATTAAAGTTTCTGCGCAAAGGGTCGGCGCCGAGGTCTGAGGTGTCGGCGCCGAGGTACCTGTACATACCTTACTCACATCAATACGCAGGAGTCTTTCATCAGCCCTTGAGTCATCAATTGGCACCATATCTTCCGAGCCTTCGATGTGCTTGGGTGGCAACCTAGAGAGGTGGTCGACCACAAGGTTCTCGGCTCCTTTCTTGTCTCTTAGCTCGCAGTCAAACTCTTGAAGAAGGAGCATCCATCGTAGAAGTCGTGGGTTGGCGTCCTTCTTGTTCATTAAATACCTCAATGCGGCATGGTCGGTGTAGACAATAACTTTCGAGCCAACTAGGTAAGAGCGGAACTTCTCGAAGGCAAATACCACGGCTAGAAACTCTTTCTCCGTGGTTGTGTACCTTGTTTGGACATCATCCAAAGTTTTGCTCACATAGTAGATGGCGTGCAATCTTTTTTTCCTTCCGCTGTCCAAGAACCGCTCCCACGGCATAATCACTTGCGTCACATATGACCTCGAATGGAAGTGACCAATCGGGTGATTGCATGATTGGTGTTGTGACCAAAGCTTCCCTCAACCTATTAAAAGCATCAAGACACTCCAAAGAGAACTCAAAAGCAACTTCTTTCATCAATAGATTAGTGAGTGGTTTAGTAATTTTGGAGAAATCTTGAATAAAACGACGATAAAATCCAGCATGTCCTAAAAAGCTACGGACATCTTTTACCGACGTTGGAGGAGGTAGCTTCTCAATAAGCTCGATCTTGGCTTTATCCACCTCTATACCTCTCTTGGACACCAAGTGTCCTAGCACGATTCCTTCTTGCACCATAAAGTGGCACTTCTCCCAATTAAGCACAAGACTCGTCTCTTCGCATCTCTTGAGTACCCTGGCCAAGTTAGCTAGACAAGTATCAAAAGTAGTACCATATACGGAAAAATCATCCATGAATACCTCAACAATATCCTCGATCATATCGGAGAAGATTGCCATCATGCATCGTTGGAAAGTGGCAGGGGCATTACAAAGCCCGAATGGCATCCTCTTATAGGCAAAAGTCCCATATGGACAAGTAAAGGTTGTCTTCTCTTGATCATCCGGATGAATGAGAATCTGCCAAAAACCACTATAGCCATCCAAATAGCAAAAATAATCGTGTTGTGCTAGACGCTCAAGAACTTGATCAATAAAAGGAAGAGGAAAATGATCTTTCCTAGTAGCGCTATTCAACTTCCTATAATCAATGCACATGCGCCATTTAGTAGTGGTCCTAGTAGGTACTAACTCACCTTTCTCATTTTCAATTACAGTCATCCCCCCTTTCTTAGGGACAACATGAACCGGGCTTACCCATTTACTATCGGAAATAGCATAAATAATTCCAGCATCTAACATTTTCAAAATTTTAGATTTGACTACTTCCTGCATGATGGGGTTAAGCCTGCGCTGACGTTCTCTGGATGGCTTATGATCATCCTCCATGAATATTCTATGCATGCACAAAGAAGGTGAGATTCCAATGATATCATCCAAAGAATAACCAATAGCCTTCCTATAAGTTCTTAGCACGTTAAGTAACTTTTCTACTTCCTCCTCATTTAATTTAGCATTAATGATCACAGGCAAAGTAGAATTGGGACCTAAGAAAACATACCTCAAACCTTCCGGAAGTGGCTTAAGCTCTGGGGAGGGCTCAATTGGAGCAAGTGTTGGCTCATCCTCTTCTGTCTTTAGTATCGCCTCCAGAGCCTCTAAAGAATAAACTTCTTCTTGGTCCGCCAGAAGACCTGAGATTAGGCCTGCAGACTGAAGACAATCAAAATAGCTTACCTCTTCCATGTCCGTTGTTTCCTTCATTGTTGGATTGAAGCGAAACTCAACGAGGTCGTCCCCTATCTCAAAAGTTAGGAGTCCCTTCCTAACATCAATTTTTGCTCTAGCGGTCGCTAAGAATGGTCGTCCAAGAATGATGGGCACCGCTAGATCCTCTGGCATATCCATAACAATAAAATCAGTAGGGACGAAAAACTTACCTACACGGACAGGAACATCATCAATCACCCCAGTTGGTGATACTACTGCGCCATTGGCCATGGACACTCTCATGTTGACGGGCTCTAGGGCTCCTAAGCTCGTCTTCGACCATATAGAAAGGGGAAGGAGGCTTACACTTGCACCTAAGTCACATAAAGCTTTGAAACGGTAAGATCCTAAACCAATAGTAATAGCAAACTTACCTGGATCTCCAAGTTTCTCAGGGAACTTTACTGAACGGACCTCGTCAGAAAGCTCAGACATGGATCTCTTTTTGGCTAAGATGTCCTTCAAAAACTTAGTGTAAGCGGGCATCTCACTCAAAGCGTCAGTGAAAGGAATAGTTATATTTAAGCTTTGAAGCATCTTCACAAACCTTTGAAACTTACCTTCCGCCGTGTCCTTTACCTTTTTTGAAGGGTATGGAAGCATTATCGTCGGATTCGGGGCTGAAAGAGGCCCTACAGAAGAATCCGTCACTGCTGAAGGGGGGGTCGGTACCGACCCTGGTGGCATCGGTACAGCCTCGGTATGATCACTGATGGGAAGAGGAACGTCACCTGTTGAAGACTGGGGGTCGGTACCGACCCTAGGGGGGTCGGTACGGCCCTCGGTACAGCTACTGGGCTCGGGAGAAAAAGAAGGAAAAGAAGTCATACCTGTAGGGGGGTCGGTACCGACCCTAGGGGGGGTCGGTACGGCCTCGGTATGGACACTATTTTCGCCGTTTTCCTCCTCGTTTGACGTGCTTTCGCGTCTAGGAACTTTCTTCCCACTTCTTAGGTGAATTGCGGCTATTTGCCCTTTAGGGTTCTCATCGGGACGGCCCGGGAATTTCCCTTGAGGTCTAGGGATTTGAGCCGCTAGGTGCCCCAATTGAGACTCCACTCCCTTCTTCCATGTTTCCATATCTCCTAGTTGGGCTTGAACACCTTTAATTTGAGAGTTTACATCGGAACGAAGCCCATTAAATCCTTCCTTAAGCTCTTGTACCCATGATGGTGGTTCTTGATAGCCAGGGGGCCTATATGGGGGACTCCTTTGATCTTGGGGAGGTTGGCTCCCTTGGCCTTGTCCATAGTTACCCCAATTAGGGTAATGGTTGTTCCTCCCTGCATAGTTATTATTCGGGTTCCCTGCATAATTATTATTGTAATTGGGAGGCCTATAAGGGCCTTTCATATAACTTACCTCTTCATAGTGCTCCGCCCTTTGTACCTGGCTAATATTATTGCAATCTATAGTATTATGAGATTGAGAACCACATTCTAAACAAGGTTGGTTTCTAGAAAGAAAACTTACTTGTTTCTTGAGGCGTCGGGTCTCATCATCATGGAATTGCCTACGCACATCAGGGTCAATTTCATTAGGAGGCTCATAAAGTTTCTTACCTGACGGTCTAGCCTCCTGAGTGCCATACATAGCATCGTACTCCGTGAGCTTGTCTAAAAGAGCACATGCCTCAGTCGGAGTCATCTCAAGGAACCCACAATCGGTGTGTAGGTTCAATCGAGTCTTGGTCTCTGTATTGATGCCCTGGAAGAAGATTTCTTGGAGTACATACTCGGGTTGCCCATGGGTTGGGCATTGTCTCTGCAACTCCTTGAACCTTTCCCAAGTCTCTAGAAATGTCTCTCCGGGCAATTGGTGAAAAGAGGTAATCTTTTTCCTAAGCTCCGTTGTCTTTGCCGGTGGAAAGAATTTTGTCATGAACAAGTCATACAAAGCCTTCCATGTAGTGATAGACCTAGGCGGTAGACTCTCCAACCAATTCAGGGCCTTTCCTGCAAGAGACCATTTAAAAGCCTTCAATTGAACATATTCTAACGATATATTATCAGCAGCAATAGTATCGCATAAATCAATGAAATTCTTGATATGAAGCATAGGGCATTCATTAGCTTTTCCCTCAAATTGAGATCTTTTAATTAAAGAGATAAAGTGAGATGTGATTTCAAAGTGGCGCTCAATCTCAGGGAGGACAATTGCAGACTCAGGCACCCTCAGTTCTGGGTGCATATACTGTTTTGCATTCCTTGGGATAGCATCTAACTGCTGTTGCAGACGAGCAGTCGCTTCCCTTTCTCTCGCTGCAGCCTCCCTTTCTCTTTCTGCAGTGAGCCGAAATTGCTCCATCTGACGATGGAGGTCAGCCATCTGCGCAGCAACGTCAACATTGTTTCCTGTGTTGTCTCCCATTGTCCTGGCTTCTCTTAGTCTGTGATGGAAAGAGCGTTCCGGTTCGGAATCGATAGCAAAATCGAAATCAAGCCGACGTCGCCCCGATGGCATAAACTGAAACCAAAAACAAAAACAAAGATACCACAATTAAAAGCAAAAGGGGGATGGGCTATTCCCAAACCCTAAAACAACTAGATTAGGCGCGATTGATTACTCCCCGGCAACGGCGCCAATTTGACGTGCGTGATGGGAGATCGATGCCTATGCTCACTATAATCAAATAAATTTATGCTCGAATCCCTCTATAGTATAGTGGAAATCAAGGTCGATCCAAGGGAGTATGTCAGCGGTTCTATCCTAGTTGTTTTAATGGTCGAAAATAGGGGAAATAAAGACACAAGTAGCTGCTGTAAAACAGGGCAAAACACACCAATTTCGTTCAAGTAACAAGTAACTAACACGAATGCAATATATGAGAAAGGACTTCCAAGATTAGGGCCTTACCACAACAATAAACACATGGATAATTTAATGAATCATATGAGAAATATGCTTTCATCTCAATCAAACAAACCAATTCACTTTCGCATAAGAGACTTATTTGACTATACCTTTTCTTAATTAGGTCTTTTTAACTTTCATCAAAAATCCCTAATTACTATCAAAGTTAACAATCTCCTTTGGTCAATTCAATTGTAACAATGAATTCCCTAGATTATCATCAAGGGTGAAGTACATAGGTAGAAGTGGATAAAAACATCACATAAGTATAGATTCATTCATTCACACACATGCTTATTGTTGGGTTCACCCTAACCCTAGAAGAGAAGAGAACTACTCGCTCATTGCAAAGAAAAACACAAAAACAATGGAAGAATTCATAATCTCAAATTGCATAAAACCAAACCTCAAAGTCTCCTTCAATATTCTTCAACCCTAAGCTTCAAACGTGCCTTTTTTTCTGCTGTAAACTCAGCTGCTGTAACGTGTGTTCCTTAGCCTCTAATTGGCTTTATTTAAAAGATAAAACTTAAGACTTCACCTCTAAGGAAAAGAGATTTTATCTTAGGAAAATAATAAAATCTGTCTAAGGAAGGATAACATATCCCAAGTCTATCTAACTAAAAGATCCTAAAAGAAATTCAGATGAAAATCCTAATTAAAAAGCCCATTAAGTAATAAAATCAGCCCGTAAAATCTTCTCCTGTTCGCAGATACCTCGGCGCCGAGGTCTGGGGTGTCAGCGCCGAGGGTTTGTTTGAATGCAGTAACTTCTGTTTTTCTCCAGCTTTTCGACTCTGACTTCAAACGCAATTTTCCGAGTCCTCGTTTATCCGATTGACGCATATAAATATGCGTTCGAAAGCTCTTTTCAAGGACTACAACTCTCATGAAGGCTCCAGAACTTGAATCGAAGTGTTGGATGGCGAAAATAAGGCTTTTCTCCAGCTGCACCACTTTTTGCTTTTGCTTGGCATCTCCATTGCCTTCATGATTTTTCATTAAGCTCTAAAGTGCGTCCAAACTCCTTCAAATCAGCTTCAAAACCTACAAAAACACCACCAAAGCTTGTGTAGACTCCATATCTTGAATAATACGAAAACTAACACAAACGACACTCTTTCCCAACACAAAAGTAAATAAAATGACTTAAATGAGATGAAAATATGATGCAAAATATGACTAAAAATGCATACATCAACAATGACCCCCTTTATATCTGAAAATGGCCACCGAAGCACAAGCTCAAAGACTGCTTTCCACAGCAAAGGCATATCAACCCTCAGTCAACCATAACCCATCATTTCCATCTTTGGACAACCTCACATGTATCTTCTTCCCATTAGGACACGTCTGGCAGACATGGTCTGTCACAACTTTCCCATATTTCTTCCCGAAAGAGCACGGTAGAGGCTATCACAAAAACACAAGACAACCAAGACATAAGATAAAAGGTCTGTAAAATTCTTCATGTTAAAAAGAGATACACCGAAAAGTACCAGGAAGTGCAACTTCTCACCAGTATCTATGGACCTCAGAAATTCCAGAACCGCTTTATTGGCGCTGTCTATGGGAACCTTTCACGACGAGAGGTTCCCTATGCAAATATATTTCATTTCTTTTTTTACATACTTATCAAATTCCTTGAGTAAAGAATTTTTTATCCCTCACGAAAGTATCATCCTTACTCCTAAACACTAACCCCCTTTTTATCACGGAATTCTCAGGAAAAAGATGAATTTCACATTATTTGGAGAGGAATTTGGAGAACAACACCACGACGAAGGGTGGAACAACGGGCTAGACTTGAACAACCCCCCCAACGAAGAAAGTTGTGCCCCGGAAGGTGAAAACCTTCTTCAACAACCACCCTGGAACAATGTCGTGATTCCTCTTTTCGGGCAGTATGGAGCATGCGGATGGTTTGCTCCATACCAATATTTCACAGGTGGCTACCCTCCGAATCCGTTCTATGGGCAGCCCTCGAACATAATTCCCCCTAGTATGATCCTTATGGATACTATTTACCGTAAGGTCCTGAATGCGTTTCGATCAACTTACTTCCTAATCCTGTCAACAATCCACCTGATCTAAACCCTGATCGTGATGACGACAACACTGGCAAGAAAGCCCGTAACGACTACGCTATAGACATCTCTTCAAGGTCCAATTCATTGGGGGCTCCTAGCTCGACTCACAAAGATGAACCCCCTTTTCCATCTGCTCTCTGTAAATCAATACATGAGATGCCGGTCCCCAAAAAATGGAGAGACGTGTCTATCATAAAATACACCGGGAATTCCGATCCCAACGATCATATGAAACTGTTCACAACTTCCATGGGTATGAATGAGAATAATGACGTTACGTTCTGTCGATCATTCCCTTCCAACATGAGTGAAGTCGCCTTAACTTGGTTCACTGACCTGCCTCGGTCTTCCATAAGCAGCTTTGCTCCACTGTCAGATATATTTGTCGCTCATTTCGGCAGCGCTTGTACGCGAAAGCGTACCATGTTGGACCTAAATTCCATCAAACAAGAAGCATCCGAGTCTTTGGAAGTTTCTTTAGCAGATTCACCACCATGGTTGTGCAGATCCCAAAGTTCAATCAAGAATCAGCAAGCACCATCTTGATGAGCAACCCAGCGGAAGGCAACTTCAAGACTTATTTCTTCAGAAAAGAACCATGCAACTACGACAGGCTACGCGATCTTATAACCTTATAAATCCACAAAGCCAACAACAAGTTCCGCGGAAGAGGAAGTCAAGATGCTTAACAACACAATAACCCTCGCTGGCCTATTCCACTCACTCCTCATCAAACTCCGCATCACGAAGTGCAATATAATCAACTGGAAAATCCATACTTGCCTTCCGCCCCAAGCAATGTCATGATGTCACATCCACTAATGATGCGCCCTCCCGTCTATGCTGTGCCACCTCCACCTCCTCCTTAGTAGAATTTGCCTTTACAAATTCGCACCCTTTTTACGGATCAAAATCAAAATCAACCCCTCCCTCCGCCTCGGCAGTACAATCCACCATTTGTGTCAAGAGGGAGAGGGAGAGGCGGATACCCACGAGGTCACGGAGGAAGGAACGGAAATAGAGGAGGCGGGTACAGGCCCCCGCCTAGGGATGTTCCGCGTGTTTCAGAAGCAAGATCATCTTCGAATAAATCCGTCCACTCTCATCGCGATGATCAAAACCCACTCCCCCCGATAGATGCATAAATACCATCGCCGGAGGACCTTCCTCCTCTGGGACTAGTAACCATGAAAGAAAAAATTATAAATGAGAGGCTGATGTATGCATTTTTAGTCATATTTTGCATCATGTTTTCATCTCATTTAAGTCATTTTATTTGCTTTTGTGTTGGGAAGGTGTGTCGTTTGTGTTAGTTTTCGTATTATTCAAGATATGGAGTCTACACAAGCTTTGGTGGTGTTTTTGTAGGTTTTGAAGCTGATTTGAAGGAGTTTGGACGCATTTTAGAGCTTAATAAAAAATCATGAAGGCAATGGAGATGCCAAACAAAAGCAAAAAGTGCTGCAGCTGGAGAAAAGCCTTCATCAGAGTTGTAGTCCTTGAAAAGAGCTTTCCAACGCATATTCATATGCGTCAATCGGATAAACGAGGACTCGGAAAAATGCGTTTGAAGTCAGAGTCGAAAAGCTGGAGAAAAAAACAGAAGTTACTGCATTCAAACAGACCCTCGGCGCCGACACCCACAGCCTCGGCGCCGAGGTATCTGCGCACCAGGAGAAGTTTTTACGGGCTGATTTTATTACTTAATGGGCTTTTTAATTAGGATTTTCATCTGAATTTCTTTTAGGATCTTTTAGTTAGATAGACTTGGGATATGTTATCCTTCCTCAGATGGATTTTATTATTTTCCTAAGATAAAATCTCTTTTCCTTGGGGATTAAGTCTAAATTTTAATCTTTTAAATAAAGGCTATTAGGGGCTGATTTGAAGAGAGGACGACACAGTGCAAGGCTGCGCGCAGCAGCTGTAGGACGAGTTTTAGGGTTTTTGTTTGGCGTTTGGGCGAAAGCTTGGGCGTTTGTTGTTGCGATTGAACGCTTATTTCCAGGTTTTATATTATTGCAAGTTTGGTTTATGTTTTCTTCTCTTAAATTCATGTTTTCCATTATCATGTTTGAGTAGTTATCTTCCTTCTAGGGTAGGGGTGTGCCCAACAATAGGCACGTGTGTGATGGATGAATCTATAATTGTGTGATGTTTTTATTGTCTTCTACCTATATGCTTAACCTTTGATGAAAGTTTAAGGAATTCATAGTTGCAATTGAACTTGAAAGAGGAAATTGTTAACTTGATAGTAATTAGGGTTTTCTAATGAAAGTTAAAAGATCCTAATTAAGAGGAGGTAGAAACAAGTAGGTCTTTTATGAGAAAGTGAATGGATTACTTGTTGATTGATGAAACTCAATTGTTTATGATAAAAGCATGACCTTTTATGTGATTCATTGATTTTCCCATGTGTTTGTTGTTGTGGCGATCCTTTGCCTTGGAAGTTTTCCCTTCTATTAATTAAAATTCATATTTTATTCTCTTATCACCACCCATCTCTCTTCCATCTCTTTTGTTAGTTTCAACCCGACAAAGCAACTAAATAAGAAACGCTGACTCTCTCCTGTGGACGATCCTGACTCCCTATGCTATAGCGGGGTCTTGACTACAAATTTATTTGGTCGAGAAACCCTCTCATCAAATTGGCGCCGTTGCCGGGGAGATTTCAATCGCGCCTTGTTTAGTTGGTTTTAGGGTTTGGGAATATCCCACCTCCTTTATTTTGTAAATATCATTTTATTTTCTTTTATTTCCTTTATTTCCTTTATTTTAGTTTTTATTTTTTATTTTTTAGAATACCACACCTCCCACCACTCGCCTCCTCGGTACCGACTTGGTGTCGAGCCCTTGCTATTTGATTTGTGCGCTTGTTTGAGTTTTCAAGATTAGGTACAAGATGCAGTACACATATGATTATTTTGAAACAAGGGCTGAACAAGAAAGACGACAAGCAAGGAAAAAGGAGTATGCGAGCTATCTAGCCGAGGTTGATGAGGAGGATGAAGATTTCATTGATTTTGATAGGTGGAAAGCAAAGAAGTCCTCCGAGGATTCAACCAAAACCCAAGAGTCATATGGGTCCTATCAACCAACGGAGAGGTATTATGCTCAACATGACTATAAGGACTCGTATGAGCCCTCCCAACCATGAAATCTCTATCATGAACCACCTCCTCCTTATGAGCAATGGGAGCGGCCTCCGGAACCATCACTGGAGGTCGACGCTAAAGAGTGTAGGCACACCATAGATGATGAAACCAACGAGCAAATGAGGGCTGGGATGGCGGAATTACGACGCCAGATAGAAGTTGAAGCCGCTGAAGTACGACGACTAAGGGAGTACAACACAATCACGCGTGAACAACTAGACGCATGGAATAAGTTGCAGGACTTGTCAGAATCACCCTTAGAAGACGTAGCCCCCCAACCAATAGAGACGGCGTATCTGCATGAGGTTGGTTCATATGATAACATTATCTTTTGCGAGCTTGTAGGTGAAGAAGAGCCTGAGGAGAAGTTGGTACCTATCCCAACCAAGTCAACATACACATGTGCTAACTCTACTCAGGCCCCTGACGACGCAATTGCGTGTCCTAATGCGGAAGAAGAGACTTGCCATGATCCTACAGAGCTACAGGTAAGGTTAGATATGGTTTTCAACCACTTTTCCCATGATGAACATGTTGGTATCGAGACATTTCAGGAGGATCCACGTGAGGAACCCCTTGAGGAAGAAGAAGAAGTGATAAAGGAGGAGCCAAAAGTCATTGTTCGATGCATTACACCGCCACCTTTACCATTCCAGGTGAAGGTGATTCCCAACGATCTCAAACAATCGACTTTTGCATTTAAGTATGGGGTACTCGTGAAGTGGCATGTTGAAGATGAGGCAGAAGAAGAAGAAGTGGAGGAATCTCTTCCCCTCCACCATTGTACACCAAACTCAACAATGAAGCACATCTATTTGTGTACGATGGTGGGGCAACAAATCAAAGCCATACCATGAAGAGGAAGAGAGGCGCAAATGAGGAACACACGTTTGCTAAGTGCTTTCCAAGACGGTTGCTAGCTAGAGCCAAGAGAGATGAATGGGTGGAATGTTGGAGTGTCCACTCGGGAAGGTTCAAGCTCATCCATAAGGAAAGGAGGGGAGGCATAAAAAGGTACAAGGAGCAAGAGCCATATCAGTTGACAATCTATCCCGATGTACCACCGGAGGATGTTCTCCCACCGTCTCCACCAGCAAAACCACCGGATCCACCACCTCCTCCTGAACCGGATTGAAGAAAAAAAAGGGAAGTAGGTCAAGCTAGAGACTTTAAACCTAGCGCTTACGGGAGGCAACCCGGTTTATTCCCTTTTCTTTTTAAGTTTTATCTTTAGTTTTTAAATTTTAGGATAGGTAGGATAGTTGGGGTGGAGCATATTGTGCTAACCATGCAGGTTATAGGAGGGAACCACTGCGAAAACGTGCGAAAAACGGAAAAAGAAGCTCAAAAATAGTTGTACCGAGGTCGTACCGAGGCACCTAGGGTCGGTACCGACCCTCCTGATGGACAGATAAGTGAATCTCGGAAAACCGAAAAATTCCAGTAGCTATACCGAGGCCGTACCGAGGCACCTAGGGTCGGTACCGACACCCCTGACGGACAGGTAAGTGAATCTCGGAAAATAAAGAAATTCTAGTGGGCATACCGACCCCGTACCGATGTCCCTTGCCTCGGTACCAACCCTCTACAAAAAAAAACAGAAAATCGAAAGAAAAAAATTAATTTTTATTTAACCTTTTTCTTTTCTTCCTTTTTATTTCTTTTCTTTTTCTTTCCTTTTTTCTTTTCTTCCCTCTTTCCTTCTCTTTACGGTAAAACTTCCAGCCCTCCGCTCTCTCGGTTTCAAAGCCACTCACCTCGGTTTCGAGCGTTGCTGCACAACCCTCCCTCCTCTCGGCGCCACCCACCACCAGCCCGAGCCACCTCCGGCCAAGCCACCACCGTCGCTCGACTCCCCCCTTCTTGGCGCACCACCTGAGCCCAGATGCACCTCGGTTCCGAGCCCCTAGCCCCCATACCCAGCCCCCGTTACCCACACCCCAGCCCCGGTTTTGAACCCCGCCCCGCACAGCAGCCTCCTCTCTCGGCGCCTCCCACGTCACCCACCGAGCCACTTTTGCCCTACAGCCCTGTTCTGCGTTTTTGGCTCGTTATACCTTCGAAATCCCGATTTTTCTTCTTCATTCAACTCGGTTTTGGTATGATTTCTTACCCTAAACTTGTTTATTTCAATTAATTGGATTGATTTGATGATTTGGGTTGAGATTGAAAACCTAGGGTTTGATTTAGAAGCGGAATTTTGGGGCTTTTTGCCAAAAGCCAAATTGGTCAAAATTGATGATATGGTTGTGTTGTTGGGTTGATTTGGAGCAATTTTCATGTTCATAGCATTGTCAAATTGTTTATGGATTGCGAGCTAATTAGATTTTAAGATTTCATTGCGATCCGTTCGAGGCTTTGATTTGTGAATTGATTTTTATGCTTTAAGTTGATTAGTTTCTTCTATTTTAGCATGAAAATTATATTCTTGCAAGATTTGACATGTGCAAACAAGTTGTATATATTTCATATTTATCTTACTTGTTTTGAACTTAAGTATGGGGTTATGGTGGTTGACTTGTTCATATTGATTTACATTACTTATATGGTTTAAAGCCAATTAGGGACTTGTTAATTATGATTTACATTACTTATATGGTTTATATTGAGAATATTTTTATAGGTGATGTATTATATTTTATATGGTGGTGAGTTTGGGTGCATTTGAGCTTATTGCTATTTTTAAGAATGCCCTTGAACTTATATTATTGCACTTGCTTTCTATGCTTATATGATTTATTTAGTGCATATATTCTTGTTATTTTGCTTGGTTTACGTGGTTATTAGGTGTGGCCTGGGCATATATTGGTTTGATCCGCCGCCACCCTTTCCATAGAGAGCTTATTGATCTCCAGCAGCTTCTGAATCTTGATTTTGTGAGTTTCGGAATCTTTCCCTTTTACTTTGATTTTCTTTTGACAGTGGGGACACTGTCTATTTTTAAGTATGGGGTGAGGGATTCAGAAACTTGTTTGATGTGTTTTCGATTATGTTTATGTTTATGTGCTGCATTTTACTTTATTTGGATTATGTTATGCATTCATGTTTAAAATTTATGCATTTGAGTCTTTTGTCATGTCTTTAGTTATGCTTTTAGTTTCATAAAAAGAAAAAAAAATTAAAAAAATGTCGGAAAAAAAAAGATAAAAAAATGCATGTTTATTTTCATTTTGTCTTATGTTTTAGTTTAGTTTAAGAACACCTAACTTAGATGTCCAATGATTAAATCTAATAATTGAGCTTGATCATGTAATATCCTAAGGCATAGTTCGGATGGTTTAGCCTAAGTCGTAAAAAATGTTTTTATGTCAAGTTTGACTTGCAAATGAAATTGAGCATATATAACTTTGGGATTTAGGTGATTGGAATCCAACATGTCCTAGTGAGTTACTTGGCCTATGAGGAATTGTACTTTATATATTTTTTCCTTCTTTTTGATGTGTGTATTACTCTCCTTATACATTACCTCTTGATATTGCGGTGTATATATAAGTCATGAAACCAATATGAGATAGCTAGTCATTGCATAATTTGATCAAATGAGAGAGGCACTATTTATTAGCCACTTTTAATCCTCTTTTACCTACCTTATATATGTTTCCTTTGCTTGTAACCACTTTGAGCCTTATAGCCTATTCTTGTAACTCCACAAAATCTATCCTAGCCAATGATTAGCCTTACCTCCTTATCCGGGAATTAGGACTTAGTGATTGGTAGAGATTGATGCTTGAGGAGTAGAGATCTATGATTTGGTTTAAGTGTGGGACACATTTTTGGGTAGGTATTTTATTTTCTCGCCACTTGATCTATTGTAAAAGGTATTTTTGGCTCTTATATTTAAATAAATGCACATGAGATTATGAAAACGAAAAGAGAGTTCGAAAAAAAAAGAAAAAAAAGAAAAAAAAAGGAAAAGAAAAAAAACCGAAAGAAAAAAGAAAAAAAAGGGAATAAATGAGAAGTTGTGCATGAGCCAAATTTATCTTTATTTATTTTATGTGAGATATATTGGATATTTTGGGGTTATTGAAGAGGTGTGCCATCTTAGATGAGTTCGGATGTGTTTATAATGGATGAGCCAAATTTATCCTTATGTGAAATGTATTGGATATTTTGGGGATTTTTGAAGGGTTGTGCTATATTTGATGAGTTTGGAAGTGCTATTATATGATGGAATTGTTTGGATGAGTTGAGTTGGTAATTTAGGAGTCTTTGGTTCCCGGATTTATAGCACCACATAGCCTAAATGATTCCTACCTTTATGTTCTTACCAAGCTAAGTTAAAACCCGGCCGAATGAGTCCTTCTTTGAAGGCCATTGAACCAAAGTCCTCTTGATGGTTAATGCACGTTTTGACATCTCGGTGAATTGATTGGTGATATTAATTGCAATTTCTATGTAGCTTAATGTCATAAAGGATTGAGTTGAGAGATGTATTACAAGCCTAAAAACATTTGAAAGGAAGTGAAAACACATTATTCCCCTTGAGTGGTTGGATTCTAGTTGCTTTGCCTAAGGTAATCTAAATATATGTGATGATGGTTCAATGCTTGTTCTTATTTGCACTATGCTAAATTGATGTTCCTTTTGACTAAGGCGAAGACTTGAAGGCATGTTAAGGGTTTTGGTCATAGTTTGGTTATTGCTTGAGGACAAGCAAGTCTAAGTATGGGGTATTTTGATGTATGCATTTTAAGTCATATTTTGCATCATGTTTTCATCTCATTTAAGTCATTTTATTTGCTATTGTGTTGGGAAAGTGTGTCGTTTGTGTTAGTTTTCGTATTATTCAAGATATGGAGTCTACACAAGCGTTGGTGGTGTTTTTATAGGTTTTGAAGCTGATTTGAAGGAGTTTGGACGCATTTTAGAGCTTAATAAAAAATCATGAAGGCAATGGAGATGCCAAACAAAAGCAAAAAGTGCTGCAGCTGGAGAAAAGCCTTATTTTCGCCATCCATCACTTCGACTCAAGTTCTGGAGCCTTCATGAGAGTTGTAGTCCATGAAAAGATCTTTGCAACGCATATTCATATGCGTCAATCGGATAAACGAGGACTCAGAAAAGTGCGTTTGAAGTCAGAGTCGAAAAGCTGGAGAAAAAAACAGAAGTTACTGCATTCAAACAGACCCTCGGCGCCGACACCCACAGCCTCGGCGCCGAGGTATCTGCGCACCAGGAGAAGTTTTTACGGGCTGATTTTATTACTTAATGGGCTTTTTAATTAGGATTTTCATCTGAATTTCTTTTAGGATCTTTTAGTTAGATAGACTTGGGATATGTTATCCTTCCTTAGATGGATTTTATTATTTTCCTAAGATAAAATCTCTTTTCCTTGGGGATTAAGTCTAAATTTTTATCTTTTAAATAAAGGATATTAGGGGCTGATTTGAAGAGAGGACGACACAGCGCAAGGCTGCGCGCAGCAGTTGTAGGACGAGTTTTAGGGTTTTTGTTTGGCGTTTTGGCGAAAGCTTGGGCGTTTGTTGTTGCGATTGAACGCTTATTTCCAGGTTTTATATTATTGCAAGTTTGGTTTATGTTTTCTTCTCTTAAATTCATGTTTTCCATTATCATGTTTGAGTAGTTATCTTCCTTCTAGGGTAGGGGTGTGCCCAACAATAGGCACGTGTGTGATGGATGAATCTATAATTGTGTGATGTTTTTATTGTCTTCTACCTATATGCTTAACCTTTGATGAAAGTTTAAGGAATTCATAGTTGCAATTGAACTTGAAAGAGGAAATTGTTAACTTGATAGTAATTAGGGTTTTCTAATGAAAGTTAAAAGATCCTAATTAAGAGGAGGTAGAAACAAGTAGGTCTTTTATGCGAAAGTGAATGGATTTACTTGTTGATTGATGAAACTCAATTGTTTGATGATAAAAGCATGACCTTTTATGTGATTCATTGATTTTCCCATCTGTTTGTTGTTGTGGCGATCCTTTGCCTTTGAAATTTTCCCTTCTATTAATTAAAATTCATATTTTATTCTCTTATCACCACCCATCTCTCTTCCATCTCTTTTGTTAGTTTCAACCCGACAAAGCAACTAAATAAGAAACGCTGACTCTCTCCTGTGGACGATCCTGACTCCCTATGCTATAGCGGGGTCTTGACTACAAATTTATTTGGTCGAGAAACCCTCTCATCAGAGGCCAGACAACCCCCGTTCGAATCCAACGTCAAACAAGCATCCGCGAAACATGTTGTACTAAATTTCTACTTTTCCGATGCCTACGATCTTAGAATGCCCTATTCGAATCCCGTGGTCATTCATGTATAGTTGGGAACAAAGACAGTCAAACTCGTTTTAATCGACACAGGTTCTTCAGTAGACGTCCTATACTAGAACGAATTCGAGCAGTTGGGCATCGCAGAGAGCGCTCTGCATTGTTACTCAAGAAAACTCATCTCTTTTTCAGGAGACGAGGTCGAAGTGGCTCGAACTATAGAGCTCGCCTTAATTTTGGGAACTCCCCCGAGCCGAAGAACTCATATGGTAGAATTTACGGTGGTTCGTTTGCCATCCATCTACAACGCCATCATGGGCCATGTAATCCTTTTTAAATTCCAAATAGCTTGCTCTGTTTACCATTTTGGCATCAAATTCCCATGTGCAGACGTAAAGGGCGGGGAGGTCCGCGGGGAACAATAAGAAAGCAGGCTCTGTTACCTTGCTTCATTAAAGAAAAGTTACAGTCGAGTGTTCACGATCAACGGGCCAGGCCAAGGATCATTAAAATCATTAAAGAAGCAACCTCATGCCTCATTGAAGCCTAACTAGAAGTACGACCAGAAAAGACCACGGATAAAATCATTAAAGAAAAAGTTGCTTTCTTTCCTTTCGCCAACAGCACAGAAGCTCTTTACCATGGGCACAGTTTGGAAACTCTCATTCTAGATCAGGTCAAAGATATTCTAAAAAACGTGAGACATATCTTCGCTTGGTCACCTCAAGACCTTGAGGGCCTTCCTCGCGAGATCACAGAGCCGGATGTGCAAACATGCCTATACGGAGAATAAATTTAGCAATCGTGTGCACATTAGGCACGAATGTGCAAACATGCCTCTATGGAGAATAAATTTAGCAATCGTGTGCACTTTAGGCACGGATGTGCAAATAAGCCTCTACGGAGAATAAATTTAGCAATATCGTGCACATTAGGCACGGATGTGCAAATAAGCCTCTACGGAGATTAAATTTAGAAATCGCGTGCACTTTAGGCACGGATGTGCAAATAAGCGTCTAGGGAGAATAAATTTAGCAATCGCGTGCACTTTAGGCACGGATTTGCATCCAAACATCTACAAAAAAATAAGCCAAACCACCGGGTATACTTCAAGTACGGATTCACAAACAAATTTAAAAGCTAGCTCAGAACGATAAATTAAAAAAAACACATATGACTTAAGTTCACGTCACGCATTCTTAGAAACAGAAAATAAAGTGAACACTCCACTGCCCCGAACCTAAAGAAAACCATACAAACAAGTCGACAGTAGACAAACTGGAACCTACCAACGTTGATCTGACACCATGATTACATAAAGTCGACTACAAATGGAGAGAAATCCTCTAAACAAGCAAGTTAATCCACCTCTTCCAACACCAAAATGTTGAAACAATGACCCCCTTCATATCTGAAAATGGCCACCGAAGCACCAACTCGAAGACCGCTTTCCAATGCAAAGGAATGTGTTAATAGGAGGAATGTTGAGTTTTTAAATACAAATATATGAAATATAAATGCAATCCGATTCCTAGCCTATGCAAATAATTACAAGACTTCCTCCCGTTGTAGTGGAAGGATAGTCAGGATCGATCCACGAGGAGGCAGGTCAGCGGGAACTTAGTAGTGTTGAAAGCACATTCTGAATGTTCAACCAAAAACCTCGATCTCGAGCACAGACCTCGACGTCGACCTTGGCTTTCGATGCTTTCTCCAACAGAAGACATGCAGAGAAAAAAACGGTAGTCGATATCGACAAAGGAAGGTCGATATCGATGTCAGTAAACAAAATCGACTGGCTTAGAAGACTGCCCGTCGACACATGGGTGGTTGATATCGAGGATGGGGTCGATATCGATTTCAGTAACTCGTGCAAGATGATCGTAGTCGACTCAGAAAACCGTCGATGAAGCAAGTGGTCGATATTGACGTCTGGGGTCGATATCGATGTCTGTTTCTACAAAGTTGTTAGCTTTTTTACGGCAAAGAAAGGACGAACACTCAAGGATGAATAAGGAGCAATGAAGAGAATAAAGACAATGGTTTTGATGAATGAACTATATAAAAAGCAACTCCTAGGATTAGGGTTTACCACAACGTTAACCAATGCATGCGATAAGGCAAATAAGACGGACAATTGCACTATTTCACCTGAGGGACAAGCTTTCGTTGTACACAAACTCTTAGGATTACTCTTGCAAATAAACCTAATTGTCTCTACTAATTTTATGTTTATAACTCAAATTGTCAGCATGAATCCCTTTTCTTTCGATTAGGACTAAACATAGAATCGTATGAGATGATATAGACACAACGATATCAACATCTAATACTTACCTCAGGCACGCAAGGCTAACGTCGGGCTCACCCCGACCCTAGAAGCTTTGGGATACTACTCGCACCTCATCACAGGAAACATCATTGATATAAAAGAAACTTGCATTAAAACCTTCGAAACTTTACAACTCAACGTCGGCTTTTACAAACGTCAAACCCTAAAGCTTCTTCCTAAAATAAACTTGCTAGCCCCTTAGGGCTTTATTTATTGGCTACTAATCCTTGCTATTCAAGGATAGTATCTTCTATCTAAACTATAAACTCTATCCAAACAAGTAGGATAGATCTTTTATTTTAGGTAAATATCTAAATAGCTTAATGAATCTCTAAGGTAAAAACAATTAAATCTCAGTTGTATTCTATCTAAATTTACAAGATAATTTCGTGGCTTTGAAGATAAAATGGCCAATCTGCGTCTCAAAAAGCGTGTCCAACTCGTGTCGAAGTGTGGTCGATATCGACCAGGAAGGTCGATTTCGACCTCTCTATTTCTGTTCGACGAGCTCAGCCTCTCTCGATTCCTGGGTTGTGGTCGATATCGATGATAGGAGATCGATATCGAGTGCCTTTCTTCTGCTGGTGTTGTTGTCATTGTCGACACTTAGTTTTGTGTCGATGTTCTGTAGTCGATATCGATCATGTGGGTCGATTTTGACCTCTATTTAGCTTTCCTTGGCTTCTTCATTTTGACTCCGATTTCGCTCGAATTCCTACATAATTAGATCAAAACTTGTGCAGACTCAATTTTTTGCACGTTAGCTCATTCTTACACAAGTTTATATTATTTTGAACCCTTTCTTTGGAAATCGAATGAAATATGAAGTCAAAAGATGCAATAAGAAGCGGTACAAATATGTACATAAGCATGTCAACCCTCAGTCAACCATAGCCTATCATTTCCATCTTTGGACAACCTCATATGCATCTTCTTCCCATTAGGAGACGTTAGGCAGACATGGTCTGTCACCACTTTCCCAACGCATATTCAATGCGTCAATCAGATTAACGAGGACTCGGGAAGGTGCATTTGAAGACAGAGTCAAAAAGCTAAAAGAACACAAAAGCTACTGCATTTGAACAGATACCTCCACGTCTACACTTCTGACCACGACGTCGATCCTAACACGGATCTGCTGGAAATCTGTGCGACAGTAGATGGGCTGTTTTTGGGCCTTTTTAATTAGGGTTTCATCAAAATCTCTTTTGAGATCTTTTAGACAGATAGACCTAGATTTTTTATATCTTGCTTAGATATAGATTAGATAGAAAGATATTATTTTATTTAGATAAAATCTCTTTCCTTGGAGTTTAAGTTTTAATTATATATATAAAATAAAGCCTAATAGTGACTGAAATAGATCAAGTTTATACATGCTGAATATACAGCAGAATTAGGGTAATAGTTTGGAACTTTTGAAGTTAAAGATTGAACGTGAGTTTGAGGTTTAATTTATGCAATTTTCAGAATATGTTTTATCTAAATTTCAACATGATAGCCTTTGCCATGTGTGAGTAGTTTCCTAACCTTCTAGGGTTGGGGTGAGCCCAACAATAGACATGTGTGTGGATGGATGAATATATATTATGTTATGCGTTTACCTAAGTGTTTAATCTTTGATAAAAATCCAGGAAATTCATTGTTGCAATTGAATTCACAAGAGGAAATTGTTAACATTTCTAATAAGTATGGATCTTTGATGACAATAAAAGAGACCTAATTAGGAAAAGATAGAGTCAAACGAAGTCTTTTATACGAAAGTAAATTGATTTATTTGACTTATTAAGGCATGATCTCCTATATGATTCATAAATTCATACATATGTTTTTCCTCATACATTGCATTCGATTTATTCATTTTTTAATTGAGCCGGTTGAAGTACGTTTCCCACCAAATAGATTCGATACCTTCACCTACATATCTCATTTAATGCCCCTACTTTCATCCATAAAAACAACTAGGATAGAACCGCTGACATACTCCCCTGGGTCGACCTTGATTTCCACTATGCTATGGAGGGATTTGAGTATAAATATATTTGATTGAATTGAGTAAAGAATCGATCTACCCTCATTACAAGAAATTGGCGCCATTGCCGAGGAGTAATCAATCGCGCCTAGTCTAGTTGTGTTTAGGGTTTGGAATAGCCCACCCCCTTCTTTCTTTTTAAATTTGTTTTCTTTGTTTTTTTTCTGAAGGTTTATCCGAAGAGGTGATCATCCAATAGACCACGAGCCATTCATTAAACCTGAACGTGTCCTACACGAGCGGCTAAGAGAAAAGCTTAGGAAAAAGATATCGGGTATGGATGCCCTCCGTGAGGAAGTAGAGAGGCTGCGTAGAGAGAACAACGAGGCTACGCAGCGAGAAATCGCAGCCAACCTTGCTCGTCAAAAAGAAGTCGATGTAGCCAGAGAAGAAGCCGACAATAATAGAGAGGAGTTGGATATGGGAGCTCTTCGTAAAGAAGTGGAAAGGCTGCACAGAGAGAACAACGAGGCTGCACAGCGATAAGCCGCAGTCAATCTTGCTCGACAGAGAGAAGCAAACACAACTAGAATGGCTAGGGAAAAAGCTGGACACATTAGGGAGGAGTTGGAGAAGATCCCACAAAATGCTCACCAATATATGCACC
Organism: Persicaria maculosa; assembly: GCA_963922045.1. Lineage (NCBI taxonomy): Eukaryota > Viridiplantae > Streptophyta > Magnoliopsida > Caryophyllales > Polygonaceae > Persicaria > Persicaria maculosa. The sequence continues at coordinate 46,728,325 of OY998264.1, read as the reverse complement.
ATGCCTTGCCAGTGCCTTAACCGATTATTATCCTTCCCAACGTCAACTTTGAGATCAAGACAAACTTCTTGGCCATGGTCAAGCGGTCACCGTTTGACGTAAAGCCTAATGAGTGCCCTATGGAGCACATGAAGGAATACAAGGAGATGTGTGATACCATAGCCGATGGAGCCAACTTGGAATAAGTTCGTTTGAAGGCTTCCCGTTGGTCTTTAACCTAAAAGGCCCTTCATTGGCTTGAGAGTTTGCCGCCAAGATCTATCAACACATGGGATGAGCTTCATGATCTATTTATGAACAAGTTCTTCGAAACCATGAAGATGACGGAGCTGCGCAAAAAGATCACATCTTTCAAGCAACTAAGGAATGAAACTCTTGTCGAAACTTGGGAAAGGTTCTAAGAGTTGATTCGCCAATGTCCCACCCATGGGCAACCACCTTATCTCTTGCAAAAAATCTTCTTCAACGGTATCAACTCAGCTACTAACGATCGGATCAACATTCACACATCTTGTGGATACATTGAGATGCCACCGCAAGAAGCATGGGATGCACTTGAAAAGCTTTCGGAGTTTGACACCACTTATGGGACTCCCGCACATCTTGATGTGAGACCTTCCCCTTCTATACCACTTTATCAACCATCCGATGAGATTGACGTTGATGTGAGACAACAATTTATGGAAGATGAGAATAGGAAGCTAAAGAAGCAAGTGAGGTTTCTCTCCAACAACAAACCTTGCAACGAGTGTGGTTCCATGATGTACATATTTGTACCTCTTTTTATTGCATCTTTTGACTTCTTATTTCATTCGATTTCCAAAGAAAATGTTCAAAAGGATAAAAACTTGTGTAAGAATGAGCTAAAATACAAGAAATAGAGTATGCACAAGTTTTGAGCTAACCATGCAGGAATTCGAGCGAAATCGGGGTCAAAACAGAGAAGCCAAGTGAAGCTGAGCAGAGGTCGATATCGACCTTAAACATCGATATCGACCATAGTTGTCGACACGCCTTCTGAGTGTCGAGATACACCACACATGCCAACCAATACGAAATCGATATCGACCTTCATCATCGATATCGGCCTCAACATAGACATCGACTGGAGCTAGACAAGTCGAGCAGAAATACTGACATCGATATCGACCTCCAACGTCGTTATCGACCTTATCTCGACAGAAGATAGATCCGATTTCGAGACTCGGATTATGAATTCTATCATCAAGGACACGGATTATCTTGTTCTTCTAGATAGTTAGCAGCTGAATTTTTCTTTTCTTTTAAAGTTTTATCAAAATAAAAGACCTATCCTAAATGTTTGGATATAGTTTATAGTTTAGATAGAAGTTACAATCCTCGGATAGCAAGGATTAGTAGCCTATAAATAAAGCCCTAAGGGGCTGGCATTCAATCATCTTTTAATCAACCAATTAACACAACCAATTACATTCAATAGAGTTAGAGAGAAGTTTTAGGGTTTGGCGTTTGCGAAAGCCGACGTTGAGTTGTAAAGCTTCGGAGTTTATATTTTAATGCAAATTTCTTTCTTTCAATCAATGATGAGTTCCATAATGAGGTGCGAGTAGTCCCCCATGCTCTTAGGGTCGGGGTGAGCCCGACGTTAGCCATGCGTGCTTGAGGTAAGTATTAGATGTTGATATCGTTATGTCTATATCACCTCCTACGATTCTATGTTTAGTCCTAATCGAAAGAAAAGGGATTCATGCTAACAACTTGAGTTATAAACATAAAATTGGTAGAGACAATTATGTTTATTTGCAAGAGTGATCCTAAGAGTTGGTGTACAGCGAAAGCTTGTCCCTCGGGTGAAATAGCACAATTGTCTGTCTTATTTATCTCGTCGCATGCCTTGGTTAATGTTGTGGTAAACCCTAATCCTAGGAGTTGCTTTTTACGTAGTTTATACATACCAAATCACTATCTATATTTTTGTTCATCGCATCCTGATCCATTCTTAAATCTTCGGCCTTTGTTTGCCGACGAAGAACTAACCCACTGCAGGAGAACATCGATATCGACCCCCAACGTCGATATCGACCACGCTTATAGATCGAAAGTCTTCTGAGTCGATCTCGAGACTCCTGGGTCACTACTGTTGAACATCGATATCGACCCCCAGACGTCGATATCGACCACCTGTGTCGACTGGCAGTCTTCTGAGCCTGTCGATTTCGTTGACTAACATCGATATCGATCTTCCCCTGTCGATATCGACTGCTTGTTTTTGCCTCTGCAGGTCTTCTGTTTCAGAAAGGATCGACAAACGAAGTCGACATCGAAAACCACGATCGAAATCGAGGCTTTTAGTCGACGCAAGACGTGAGAATTCAAACGCTACTAGGATCCCGCTGACACGCCTCCTCGTGGATCGATCCTAACTACCCTTCCACTACAACGGGAGGAAGTCTGGTAATTATTTGCATAGGCTAGGAGTTGGTTTACATTTATTCATTATATACATATTTGTAACTTAAAAACTCGATTTCCTCCTGCTTAACAAATTGGCGCCGTTGTCGGGGAGGCAATCAATCGCGCCCTAGTAGTCTATCTCACGTCTCTACCTAGTTTGGTCTTGCAGGTGTATGCGACGCATAGATCGCCCACCTGAATTCGATGGAGTAGACGACCCTGAACGCTACTTCCATCTAAGAGCCCAAGCTCAAAGAATCATGGCAGACAACGCGAACCAGGTTGAACTAATTTAGCAACTAAGGAAGCAGGTTGAGGATTTAACGACTAGAGAGGCGGCACTTAAGGAGCGTGCGGATAGGGAGGAGGAAGGCCGGAGGCAAATAGAAGCCCAAATCAATGCCCTGCCTCATAATGCCAAGCAATATATGCACCCCGCACTCACAGTGCCTGAATCGACGATTCTTATCCCTGCCTCTAATTTTGAAATTAAACCTAACTTCCTAACTGAAATAAGAAGGCATCAATATGAAAGAAAACCTAATGAATGCCCTATGGCACATATATCGACCTTCTTAGACCTCTGTGATACTATTGCTGATGGACAAAGTCTTGAATATATCCAACTAAAAGCCTTTCGTTGGTCTCTTACAGGAAAAGCATTGCAGTGGTTGGAGACCTTAGCCCCAAGATCGCTCCGCACATGGAATGAATTCAAGGATGCGTTCCTCAACAAGTTCTTCCCTCCTTCTAAAACGGCGTTGATCCGAAAGAACATCACGGCTTTCAAACAAAAGCCTGGTGAGGCTCTGGCGACTGTTTGGGAAAGGTTTAAGGACCTACTACGATCATGTCCGACGCATGGCCAACAACCGTACGTAATTCAGGAGATTATCTACATTGCTCTTGATGCTGCAACCAAGGAGAGGATCAACACCTACACCGCCTATGACTACCTTGAACTCGCTCCACAAGAGGCTTGGGAAACCATAGAGAGGTTGGTGGAGTTCGACAACACATATGGGACTCCTGAGGCTTTCGACACATCATCATCGTCGAGGCCTGCCCCATCTATGCCCTTATATGAACCCTCTAATGTAATCGATTCGGACATGAAGGAGCAATTCCATAGAGATCAACTTCGAAAGCTCCAAAAGCAAGTGAGGTTCCTTTCAGTGAAACAAGATTGCATTGAATGCGGATCGCAACGGCACACCACCATCGAGTGCCCCCATGCCGAACAAGTACAACTGGTGGAGACTCACCAAGAGGCGCGCTACATGAGGGGCCCCAATCACCAATATTGGGGAGACCAAAGGTTCCATCAACCACAAAGGAACCAGGTTAACCCTAGGAACCCTCCGCCTTATAGAGCTCCTGGGCACCCGGAGAGAGACAAAAAGAAGGATGATCTTCAACTTGTGCTGGATGAGATAAGGCGGAATCAAGCTAAGAATGATCAATCCAACAATGCAATCCATTCTCAACTCAATCACCTCACCGCAAGGATTGTGGAGATGAATATTTGGAAAAAGAACGTGGAGACCCAACTGGGTTAATTGGCGGCACAAATCCCTAGACCATCCGGAACGTTCCCTGGGCAACCCACTGCAAATTCTAAGGAGCAATCCGGGACGGGCCATGTCGCAGCCATGCAATTAAGGAGTGGCAACAAAGTACAAAAGCCACGAACGGAATCGGAGAAAGCAGTAGATCCAGTCGACATCGACAGCCCAGTCGATGTCGAGGAAGACGTCGATATCGACCCCCAAGTCGACACCCAGGTCGACCTCGAGGCCACTACAGAGCCATCAGAGCCACAACAAAGGTCGACATCGATCATGCCAGACGATATCGACCACGTCCCAGTCGATGTCGATGACCAGCAGGCCCCTCCGACCACCGTTTTGGCCCCTCCGCCAAAGAAGACGTTGCCATTCCCATCCAAAGCATTGGAGGATCCCACCAAAGGTAAGTTTAGGCACTTTGTAAAAATTCTTCAAGGTCTTAACGTTACTATCCCTCTTACAGAAGCCCTGAGTGAGATCCCCGCCTATGTGCGATTCCTCAAAGACATCCTTAGCAAGAAGCGGTCCATGGCAGAGATCGCAGAGGAGTGCTCAAAGATGGACTTCCCTGAGAAGAGGAGTGATCCAGGGAAATTTGCAATCACCGTGGGAATATGCCAACATTGCTACAAAGCCCTATGTGACCTAGGGGCAAGTGTAAGTCTCATGCCTCTCTCAATTTGGCAAAAGGTGAACATCGGAGCACTTGAACCTGTGGATATGAAACTCTATATGGCTGATAATTCATTCGTCAGACTCACATGTATAGTTGATGACGTTCCAGTAAAGGTAGGTAAGTTCTTTGTGCCTACTGATTTCATTGTATTGGAGATGCCTGAAGATCCTGTAGTACCTATTATCCTTGGTAGGCCTATCTTAGCTACCGCTGATGTCAATATAAATGTACGTCGAGGATTACTAACCTTTACTATAGGGAACGAAGTAATAGAATTCTCTTTCAACCCAACCATGGGTGAAACAAAGCACCTGGAGCAAGCAATCCTCTTGCCGACTAAGGAGAAGCTTAGAAAATTTTTATTGGCGAGGACGGAAACAGCAAGCAGGGTCGACATCGACTGGAACAAGTCGATATCGACTAAAAACATCGAAATCGACCCCCCTTGGTCGAAATCGAGTATCCCAGATTGTTTCCAGGAGCTTAAGTATGGGGTCACAGAGGTCGATATCGACCCCCACATGTCGATATCGACCAAAGCTCTCGAAATCGACCCACATTGGTCGAAATCGACCACCCCTCAGCCCGAAGATTTCTGTTTCGGGTCCAAACAGGTAAACCCAGGTATGACTCCTAACCCTCCTATGTCCCTTATTGATAAATCAATTAAGCCAATTATTGATAATTCTACTAATGAGAGGGTCAAAGCTCCAAGGTTTGCCTATATTGCTAAAGTTAGGTCAAGAAAGAGAATGAAAGTGCCCAAGAAAGAACCTAACATCAAAGAAGCCTTGGTCGCCAAACATAGCTACTACCAAAAGGACCTAGATGATCCAGGAGAAGGCTCGAGCTCAAAGGGTCCCTACATAAAAGGCTCGTGAAGAATTGACGGAGAAGTCGGCCTAGCGACTCAAAACTCTAGAGCTTGTACATAAAACTTGATTTTCTTTCATAGATGGTTTTTAGGTTTTAAATTTTGGATTTTTAAACTTTTAAAACTAAGATAATTCGTGGCTTTATCTATATTTCTAACAAAAATTTCCGGTTTCTAAGGAAATGGAACGACGAAGAAGAAAAGAAGCTACTGCAGAGGTATTCAAAATCGACCAGGCCCATCGAAATCGACCCCCCAGGGTCAAGCCATCTCCTGGAGTCCACATCAAGGACTCAGGAGAAAAAAGCAGAGGTCGATATCGACCATAATCATCGATATCGACCTTCATCAGGCAGCCCTTTTCTTCACTTTCTTCCTCGACTTTGACAGATGCAGTCGACATCGACCACTGACATAGATATCGACGTCTGGCATCGACCTAATATGAAATCGACCTGAATCCGCAGGTTGCGCTGTGAGTTTTTCTCTACCATTGTTCTTCTTTTTAATACAGTGAGGACACTATATATTTTAAGTATGGGGTGAGGGGAAAAACATGTCTTATGGTCATAACTTGGTTTTCTTCATCACATTGCATTCATGTTTTAATTTTTTGTTCTTAGTTTTACTTTTAAAAAAAATATAAAAAAATAGAAAAATGTCAAAAATACAAAAAAAATGCATGTTTATTTTTAAGTTGTTTTTTAAACCCTACTTAGATGTCCTATGATGAAAACTCAATAGCTGACTTCATCATGTAAATCCTATGGCATATCTTGATGGTTTAGCCTAAGTCTTAAATTTTTTTATGTAGATTGTGAACTTGTGATGAAATTGAGCACATATGATCCTAGGCTAAAAAGCAAATCCAACAAAAATTGTCCTTGTGAGAATTTTGGCCTATAGGGAGAACATCAAAAATTCCTCCACTTTCTTGAGTGAATTTACTCGTCCTATGCATCTCTAAATGTTGTGATAGTTATTCAAAGCCAATGCATATATATGTTTATGTTTACGAGAATTAAATGATGGAGGCATCTTTGAAGCCATTTTTATCCTCTCTTTACCTACACTGCATTATCTCTGCTTGAAGCCAAAATATTAGCCCGAGCCTGATATTGCAAACTCCACAAATTTTTCCCTAGCCGAGTTGAGCCTGACCCCCATTTGGGAATTGAGACTTAGAATGGTTAGATTAATGCATTGTGGAAAGAAAAGTGCATATTGTCCAGTTTTGAGCAAGGAAATTATGTGTTGGTGCATATTTACATTTTGCAATATTTTGTAAAAGGATTTTTGGCTCACCATATAAATGCACATGTTTTTTTAGTATTTATTTATTATTTTCATAAAAAAAGAGAGAGATATATATATACGTAGTGCATGAGCCAAAATCCTGAAGTCCTTTATTTATTTCATACAAGTGTTATATTTTTTAGAGGCGTATTAGAGTTTGAAAGAAGGGTTGGTAGTATGGTTTACATCTTTTAGTGCATCTTTAGAGCAAATTATGGAAAGATGAGTTGAGAAAGAGCAATATGGAAAATTGAGCTTGGAAAAGTGCAACAGGGAAGGGTTATGGTTTGGATATTGGAAGTGTTGAGAATTAAGAGTCTTGATTCCCGAATTATAAAAGCACCACATAGCCAAATAATTTCATACCCTTAATTCCTTACCAAGCCCCATTACAACCCCGCCGAATGGAGTCTTCTTTGAAGTCTTCCATTGAGCGAAAGTCCTCCTGATAGTTCTTATTGCATTTTCATAATTGGTTGCGAAGTGGATTGTTATAAATTACAATGTTTATGAGATTGTATATGGAATGGAGTTGAGAGTTGATCTTCATAGCCTAAACACATGAGAGTTGAGTGCAAAGACATTATCCCTGTAAGGTTGGATCAAAATTGCATATGCCTATGGATCGCCTAAATATGTGCTATGACGTTAAATTCACTTTCTTTGCTTTGCTACCACTTATGATGTTGCTTTTGACAAGGGCGAAGACTTGAAGGGTGTGTTTTAGGTGTTGGTTATTGCTTGGTTATTGCTTGAGGACAAGCAAGTCTAAGTATGGGGTGTTTTGATGTACATATTTGTACCTCTTTTTATTGCATCTTTTGACTTCTTATTTCATTCGATTTCCAAAGAAAATGTTCAGAAGGATAAAAACTTGTGTAAGAATGGGCTAAAATACAAGAAATAGAGTCTGCACAAGTTTTGAGCTAACCATGCAGGAATTCGAGCGAAATCGGGGTCAAAACGGAAAAGCCAAGTGAAGCTGAGCAGAGGTCAATATCGACCTTAAACATCGATATCGACCATAGTTGTCGACACGCCTTCTGAGTGTCGAGATAGACCACACAGACCAACCAAGAAGACATCGATATCGACCTTCATCATCGATATCGACCTCAACATAGACATCGACTGGAGCTGGACAAGTCGAGCAGAAATACAGACATCGATATCGACCTCCAACGTCGATATCGACTTTATCTCGACAGAAGATAGATCCGATTTCGAGACTCGGATTATGAATTCTATCATCAAGGCCACGAATTATCTTGTTCTTCTAGATAGTTATCAGCTGAATTTATGTTTTCTTTTAAAGTTTTATCAAAATAAAAGACCTATCCTAAATGTTTGGATATAGTTTATAGTTTAGATAGAAGTTACAATCCTCGGATAGCAAGGATTAGTAGCCTATAAATAAAGCCCTAGGGGGCTGGCATTCAATCATCTTTTAATCATCCAATCAATACAACCAATTACATTCAATAGAGTTAGAGAGAAGTTTTAGGGTTTAGCGTTTGCGAAAGCCGACGATGAGTTGTAAAGCTTTGGAGTTTATATTTTAATGCAAGTTTCTTTCTTTCAATCAATGATGAGTTCCATAATGAGGTGCGAGTAGTCCCCCATGCTCTTAGGGTCGGGGTGAGCCCGACTTTAGCCATGCGCGCTTGAGGTAAGTATTATATGTTGATATCGTTATGTCTATATCAACTCCTACGATTCTATGTTTTGTCCTAATCGAAAGAAAATGGATTCATGCTAACAACTTGAGTTATAAACATAAAATTGGTAGAGACAATTAGGTTAATTCGCAAGAGTAATCATAAGAGTTGGTGTACAGCAAAAGCTTGTCCCTTGGGTGAAATGGCACAATTGTCCGTCTTATTGATCTCGTCGCATGCCTTGGTTAACGTTGTGGTAAACCCTAATCCTAGGAGTTGCTTTTTACATAGTTTATACATACAAAACCACTGTTTTTATTTCTGTTCATCGCATCCTCATCCATTCTTAAATCTTCGGCCTTTCTTTGCCGACGAAGAACTAACCCACTGCAGGAGAACATCGATATCGACCCCCAACGTCGATATCAACCACGCTGATAGATCGACAGTCTTCTGAGTCGATCTCGAGACTCCTGGGTCACTGCTGTTGAACATCGATATCGACCCCCAGACGTCAATATCGACCACCTGTGTCGACTGGCAGTCTTCTGAGCTAGTCGATTCCGTTGACTAACATCGATATCGACCTTTCCCTGTCGATATCGACTGCTTGTTTTTGTCTCTGCAGGTCTTCTATTGCAGAAAGGATCGACAACCGAAGTTGACATCGAGCACCAAGGTCGAAATCGAGGCTTCTGGTTGACGTAAGACGTGAGAATTCCAACGCTACTAGGATCCCGCTGACACGCCTCCTCGTGGATCGATCCTGACTACCCTTCCACTACAATGGGAGGAAGTCTTGTAATTATTTGCATAGGCTAGGAGTTGGTTTACATTTATACATCATATTCATATTTGTAACTTAAAAACTCGATTTCATTCTGCTTAACAGTCCACTACTCACATCACCACCGCTTGCCCTCATGTCAATCAAGTGCGAGCCACTAAAAGTCGTGAAGAGGTGAACTACATGAGCAGTGCATATAGAGGACAGGGCTACTATCAACAAAGGAATGATGGGAACTCTAATTGGGGTAATTATCCTCCTCCTCAAGAGCAAAGACCTTCCTATACACCTCCTGGACATCCGGAGCATGAACCACCTAAGAATGATATAAGAGTGATCTTGGAAGACATAAGGAAAGGTCAAGTGGATGCCAATGCGGATGCTAGACACTCCCACTTGGAAATCAACATGTAACTGGGAGGAATGAACGCAAGGTTTAGGGATATCGATATTTGGAGAAAGAGCGTTGAGACCCAATTGGGTCAATTAGCCGCTCAAATCCCAAAACCAAGCGGCCAATTACCAGGTCAAACTTAACCCAACCCCAAATCTCTTCATGTTTCCGCTGTACAAACAAGAAGTGGTAAGGTTGCATCAGGAAAAGGAGTCTGAAACGAAAGGGGATAGTGAGTCCCAGTGTAGCGGTAACGTCGACATCGACATTCAGGGGACTGCAGAAGCTACTTTAAGTGAAACAGTACCTCAACGTCGACCCTCCGACTTCGACGATGACCCCTCCCGAGAAGGCTCTCGAACAACAACCCTTTGTCGACTCTACTCCTATCAATGTCGATGCTTCCACCAAGGAACCTACAACCGATGAGTTGACCACTTCGAAGGTAAAGCCCAAGCTTCCTTATCCATCAAAGGCTCTCAAGGACCCCACCGATGGGAAATTCAAAAGGTTCGTGAAAATCCTCCAAGGCTTGAATGTAACAATCCCCTTTCACGGAAGCCCACGGAGAGATGCCAGCGTATATCAAATTCTTAAATGAAATGTTGAGCAACAACAGATATATTTCAGATGATTGCAATGCCATCAATTTCCCCGAGAAGAGGGCTGACCCGGGCAAATTTACCATCTCCATTGGCCTTGGCAACCATAGGTATAGAGCTTTGTGTGATCTCGGTGCAAGTGTGAGTCTCATGCCACTTTCCACATGGACCAAGATCAACATGGGACCGTTAGAACCTGTCAAAATCAGGCTCTTTATGGCGGACAACTCATCTGTAGAACCCACAGGAGTAATGGATGATGTGCTGGTAAAAGTGGGTAAGTTCCTCGTGCCAACTGACTTCGTAGTACTTGACATGCCCATCGACCCTAACGTACCAATCATCCTTGGATGCCCTTTCTTAGCCATGGAAGATGCAATCATAAATGTGAGGAAAGGCCTCATATCTTTTTAGATTGAGGATGAAGTAGTTGAATACAAATTCGACCCCGAAATGAAGGAGGTGGCGCGATTGATAGCCTCCCCGGCAACGGTGCCTAAATTTGATGAAGGAGGAAATCAAGTCTAATAAATACAAGTAGATATCAAACCGAATCCTAGTCCACGCAAATAAATTACAAGACTTCCTCCCATTATAGTGGAAGGGAATCAGGATCGATCCATGAGGAGACGAGTCAGCGGTGCCTGGATAGTCTATGCGAACTCGGGGCAAGTCAACCAGAAGCCTCAATATCGAGTTGGGCAGTCGATATCGACAAGGGTAGTCGATTCCTAGTGACGACGTCGATCTAAAGAGAAAACCTGTGAAGAGAGAAAACAACAGAAGCACTCGATATAAACTAGGGTGGTCGATGTCAAGTTGTTCAGTAGCTCTGTCAACTCAGAAAACCGTCGACGTTGAAGTGCTCATTGCAGAGTGGTCGATATCGACAGGAAAGGTTGATATCGAGTGGAATTCCAGTCGATGTCGATTTGTAGCAAAACAAAGAATAAAGAGACCGACATAAAAATCAACAGTTTTTTAAGTTTTAATTCAATAAACTAAAAGGCTTCTGATATACATATTTAGTATACTTTTTATTGCATCTTTTGACTTCATATTTCATACGATTCCTAAAATAAAGGTTAAAAATAATGCATTTTTGTGTAGAATGAGCTAACGTGCAAGAAATAGAGTTTGCACAAGTTTTGGTCTAAATATGTAGGAATTGGAGCAAAATCGGAGTCAAAACGAATAAACCAAGGGAAGTAAGAGAAGAGGTCGAAATCGACATATCTGGTCGATATCGACTACAGACATCGATACAGACTCTGAGTGTCGAGACAGACAAGAACACCAACAAAAGAAGAGCACTCAATATCGATCACCTGACATCGATATCAACCAAGTCCCAGAAATCGAGTAGAGCTGTGCCTGTCGAGCAGAAACGAAAAGGTCGAAATTGACCTATTTGGTCGATATCGACTGGATTTGGACACGGGTTGGATGCACTTTTCAAGACACAGATTGCGATTCTATACATAAAAGCCACGGATTATCTATAGATTTAGATTGATTCGACCTTAGGAATATGTACTTTTTACCCTAAAGGTTTAGTTAGTCATTTTCTATATTTACCTTAAATAAAAGATCTATCCTACTTGTTTGGATAGAGTTTATAGTTTAGATAGAAGATACTATCCTTGGATAGCAAGGATTAGTAGCCTATAAATAAAGCCCTATGGAGCTAGTTTTTATTCATTCAATTACATATTCAATCATACAACCACAATAGCAATAGAAGTTGAGTTAGAGAGAAGCTTTATGGTTTGGCGTTTGCGAGAGCCGACGTTGATTTGTAAACTTTCGGAGTTATTTATGCAAGTTTCCCTTTTCATATCAATGATGTTGCCTACGATGAAAAGCGAGTAGTTTCCCAAAGCTTCTAGGGTCGGGGTGAGCCCGACGTTAGCCATGCGTGCCTAAGGTAAGTATTTGATGTCGATAACGTTGTGTCTATATCATCTCCTACGATTCTATGTTTAGTCCTTATTGAAAGAAAATGGATTCATGCTAACAACTTGAGTTATAAACATAAATTTTTTAGAGACAATTAGGTTTATTTGCAAGAGTAATCCTAAGAGTTGGTGTACAGCGAAAGCTTGTCCCTCGGGTGAAATAGCGCAATTGTCCGTCTTATTTTCCTTATTGCATGCATTGGTTAACGTTGTGGTAAACCCTAGCCCTAGGAGTTACCTATTATATCTTTTATTCACATAAAAATACTGTCTTTATTCTGTTTATTACTACTTTTTTCATCCTTATTTCTTCGGCCTTTCTTCGCAGTCAAAAACTGAAGTTTCAGGAACCTGCTCGATATCGACCCAAAACATCGATATCGACCACTATGCCTTCGTTGACGGTTTTCTGTGTCGACGTCGATCTCCTTTGTTCCTGTTGCTGAGGTCGATTTCGAGTGACATACTCGATATCGACTACTCCTTGTCGACTGGCAGTTTTCTGAGCCAGTCGATTTCTGCCACTAACATCGATATCGACCACCCCTAGTTGATATCGACTGCCATTTTTGTCTCTGCAGGTCTTCTATTGCAGTAGAAATCAAAAGCCAAGGTCGACATCAAGCACTTAGGTCGAGATCAACGCTTCTGGTCGACAAAAGACGTGAGTTTTAAGACTATCTAGGATCCCGCTGACCTGCTTCCTCGTGGATCGATCCTGACTACCTTTCCACTACAACGGGAGGAAGTCTTGTAATTATTTGCATAGGCTAGGATTCAGTTTACATTTTACATATCTGTTTAAGAACTCGATTTCCTCCTATCAATAGTGACGTGGGGAGAATTGAATCGAAATTTATAATAAAATATAAAGCAATACAACTCTTAGCCTCTTCAAATAAATTCAAGACTCCCCGCTATAGTAGTAGGGTATCAGGTTCGATCCATGGGGAAGCGAGTCAGCGGGATCCTAGTAGCGTTGAAGACACGTCCTAAATATTTCGACCAGAAGCCTTGATCTCGAGCTCAGACCTCGATGTCGACCTTGTCTGTCGATAGTTTCTGCAACAGAGGACCTGCAAAGACAAAAAATGTAGTCGATATCGACTGGAAAGGTCGATATTGATATTATTCCATGAAATCGACTGGCTTAGAAGTCTGCCAGTCGATACAAAGGGTCGATTTCGCCATCGGGGGTCGATATCGATGTTTGCAACAGAGACCCAGGAGTCTCGAGATCGACTCAGAAGACTGTCGATCTGTCAGTGTGGTCGATATCGACGTTCAGGGTCGATATCGATGTCTTCTTGCAGTGGGTTAGTTTTTCGTCGGTAAAAAAGGCCGAAGATTTAAGAATGGGAAAGAAACAATGAACAGAAATAAGCAAAGTGTTGGGTTTTTCGATGACTCAACGAACGGCGGGTAAATTTGAATGTAAACTTAAGAAAGAAAAAAATCTTCCAAAGCCAAGGATTACCGCGACAAAAACCATGATAGAATAAGTAGGAATCCACTAAAGATGCATGCTTTTATCATAAAGGGAAAAGGCTTTCACCTAAACCGACAAATAGGAAAAGAGATCTTGCAATTACTTAACCTAATTTGCATCTACCTTTGTCATAATTGAGTTTATAATCTTTCGAATAAAAACCCTAATTACTGCCCAAGTTTTACAACATGAGTTCCTTAAATTTGCATTTAAAGATGAAGCACAAGGTAGACCGAGATAAAAGATATCTTTTTAGTGACGTCCAAACCTTACCACCATGGCTATCGTCGGGCTCACCCCGACCCTAGAAGAAAGGGCGACTACTCGCTAATGTTGAATCTAGACATGCTTTGAATTGAAATAACTTTTATAAATGGAAAATTTCGAATCTTTACAATCTCAACACCAACTATCGTAAGCGCTTGAAACTTTAAAGCTCAAAAACTCTAACTATCTATTGCCTATTGCTATTGTCTTACTTGCTTGGATGATCTATCAAACCAGCCCCTAGGGCTTCATTTATAGGCTACTAATCCTCGCTATCTAAGGATTGTAACTTCTATCTAAACTATGAACTATATCCGAACAATTAGGATAGGTCTTTTATTTTGATAAAACTTAAAAGGAAAAGATAACTTCAGTTGCTAACTATCTAGAAGAACAAGATAATCCATGGCCTTCATGATAGAATTCATAATCCGAGTCTCGAAATCGGATCTATCTTCTGTCAAGATAAGGTCGATATCGACCACAAAGGTCGATATCGATGTCTGTGTTCCTGCTCGACTTGTCCAGCTCCAGTTGATGTTTATGTTGAGGTCGATATCGATGTAGTATGTCGATATCGATGTAGTATGTCGATATCGATGTAGTATGTCGATATCGATGTCTTCTTGGTTGGTCTGTGTGGTCTATCTTGACACTCAGAAGGCGTGTCGACAACTATGGTCGATATCGATGTTTAAGGTCGATATCGACCTCTGCTCAACTTCACTTGGCTTCTTCGTTTTAACTCCGATTTCATCGAATTCCTGCATGGTTAGCTCAAAACTTGTGCAGACTCTGTTTCTTGTACTTTAGCCCATTCTTACACAAGTTTATATTCTTTTGAACCTTTTCTTTGGAAATCGAATGAAATATGAAGTCAACAGATGCAATAAAAGGAGATACAAATATGTACATCAAAACACCCCATACTTAGACTTGCTTGTCCTCAAGCAATAACCGAGCAATAAACAATACCTACAACATACCCTTCAAGTCTTCGCTCTTTTCAAAAGCAACATCATAAGCGATAGCAAAGCAACGCAAGTGAATTTAATGTCATAGCACATATTTAGGCGATCCATATGCATATGCAATTTTGATCCAACCTCACAGGGATAATGTGTTTGCACTCAACTCTCATGTGTTTAGGCTATGAAGATCAACTCTCAACTCAATTCCATACACAATCTCATAAACATTGCAATTTATAAAAATCCACTTCGCAACCAATCATGAAAATGCAATAAGAACCATCAGGAGGACTTTTGCTCAATGGAAGACTTCAAAGAAGACTCCATTCGGCGGGGTTGTAATGGGGCTTGGTATAAAATTAAGGGTATGGAATTATTTGGCTATGTGGTGCTTATATAATTCGGGAATCAATACTCCTAAATCTCAACACTTGCAATATCCAAACCATAGCTCTTCCATGTTGCTCTTTCCATGCTTAATTCACTATAATGCTCTTTCCCAAACTCATCTTTCCACAATATGCTCTAAAGATGCACTAAAAGATGTACACCATACTACCAACCCTTTCTTTTAAATTTTAATATGCCTCTCAAAAATATAATACTTGTATGAATAAAATACTTAAGGATTTTGGCTCATGCACTACGTATATACATCTCCTTTTTTTTCCGATTTTTTTTGACGAAAATAATAAATAATACTAAAAGAATATGTGCATTTATAGGGTGAGCCAAAAATCCTTTTACAAAATATGTCAAAATGTAAATATGCACCTACCCATAATTTCCTTGCTCAAAACTGGACAATATGCACTTTTTCTTTCCACAAGGCATTAGTCCCGCCAATCTAAGTCTCAATTACCAAATGGGGGTCAAGCTCAATTCGGCTAGTGATAATTTTGTTGAGTTTGTAATTTCAGGCTCAGGCTAATTTTTTGGCTTCAAGCAGGGATAATGCAGGGTAGGTAAAGAGAGGATAAAAATGGCTTAAAAGATGCCTCCATCATTTAATTCTCATAAACATAGACATATTTATGTATTGGCTTTGAATAACTATCACAACATTTAGAGATGCATAGGAAGTGTAAATTCACTCAAGAAAGCGGAGGGATTTTTGATGTTCTCCCTATAGGCCAAAATTCTCATAAGGACAATTTTTGTTGGATTTGCTTTTTAGCCTAGGATCATATGTGCTCAATTTTATCACAAGTTCACAATCTACATAAAAATTTAAGGACTTAGGCTAAACCATCCAAATATGTCATAGGGTTTACATGATCAAGTCAACTATTGAGTTTTCATCATAGGACATCTAAGTAGGGTTTAAAAACAAACTTCAAAATAAACATGCATTTTTTTGTATTTTTTTGTATTTTTTGGATTTTGACATTTTTATAAACTTAACAAACTTAAAAGACTAAGGACTTAAACTTTAAAATGCATAAATGTTTATATATGATGCAATGCATAAAAATAAAGTAGAAAGTAAATAAAATACAAGCTAAGTTTGCCAAGTTTTAACCATTACCACAACCAGATAAAGAATTTTATAATGTCGAATTTTAATCCCACCCCATACTTAAAAATTACAGTGTCATCACTGTTGGAAAAGCAAAGTAGAGGGAAGGAAACACTCACACTCACTTACGTAATAAACATCACTTCTCAGGAGGCTGAGGAGGTGGCAACAGCAAGGGCCAGTCCTGTGTAGGAGCTGACCCTGAGAAGTAGGTCGGGGCGCCCGGTGGGAATGTCGAAGTACCAGTCTGCTGATCGAAGGAATAGCCCATGTAGGAGCCCAGTCCCTTAAGCATCCTCCCATAGCGGTGGTGCTCCTCGCGGATCTCAGCGACGGATAACTCCAGCCTAGAAAAGCGGGCAGTCACGTCGTCCTGCCAGTCTGTGGAATAGGTGGGCTGGAAGGGAGGAGGAGGTAAAGGCACATAACTGTGGTGGTTGTGGTGGTTGTGATGGCTGGGGTGGCTATGGTGGGACCCTTGCGGGCCCTCTCCACCCCCAGCTGCATCGTCCCCGCCGTCATCATCATCATCGCCGCCCTCCATGCCCCCCTGGTAGGCTAGGGGCTGCTGTGCTCCGTCTGAGTGGGAGTCTGCGTCCCAAGACATGGCGTCCACCTCCGGCTCATGGTTGTAGAGTTGGGGCCTCCTCCGAAGTGTAGGATCATCAGACGGATCTATATCCATATGATATGGTTGCCCAGTCCAAGACTGGTACCAATCTGGGATATACAGGAGATCCATAAAATCCTGTCGGAGACGCATCCCCGTTTGGGGATGTCTCCATCCCTGTGGGCCGGCCGCAATGACTCCACCCTGGCGTAATACAGAAGAATCAAGGTACGTGAGCTGGTAAGCAGTGTACCTCTCAGTGTGGACACCTAAACCCTGGGCTAGGATAGCCACCATGCCGCCGTCCATGATATCCGTGGAGACCGTGCGTTTGCGGTCCAAGATTTGCTCAATCCAAGCGTGTAGAAACGGCAGAGGCTCATCCTCAAAGAGCATCCTCCTCAAAGTCTCCGTCTCACGGTGTGTGGGACGACGGAGCTCAGGTCTAGCCCATAGGGTACTCGCCAGTACTCGCAGTATGACCCTGAATAGTGGACTCACGACCCTGGAGGTGAAGGAGTCTGTGGGAGCGGGGTAGGGGATGCTCGAAATGTAGCTCAAAATGACGTTGGGGTCCTGGACCATGAAGGCGGCGGGAGTATGGATGAATCCAAAGATGTTGCTCATCTCCTCGAGCGATAGTCTATGACACCTGTTGCCGAGCTTGAATATAACTCGGCGGCTGGTCGATGTGCGCTCAGGGACCTCCAGGGTGGCCATAAACTCCCCAGTAAGCACGGGGTAGTGCGCCTCCAAAGGCTCGATCAGCCTGTGCAGGGAGACATTCTCGAATGCCTCCTGAACGCCAGTGTGAAACCCCAGCTGGATCATATCGGGGAGATGGTACCAGCGAGCCCTTCCGGGTTGGCAAATCAGATCCTCGGCTAGGGTGCGCTGCTGATCGTCATCAATGCGAAGTGTGTCATGAGGGATGTTCTTAGCTCTCACCATCGTCTGCAAAAGAAATCATTGCCATACATAATTCACCTTTGTATAAAATAGGGAGAACCCCATACTTAGGTTCCATATTAGCCTAAAAATTATGTAAAGGTAAATTGACTAAGTTAAAGTGCTAAACTTGCAAACCTAATTTTAATGATCAAATAAGGATATAGTATCAAATTTTCAACCATAAAAAAATAGGCATGATCTAATAAGAAGTCAAGAAATTACATAAGGTTGGCAATTTGTATAATCTTAATTTTCTTGAATCTTTAACACTAAGGAACCTAATAAATTTTATATTTTTGTCCCATATATATATAAAAATCAGATTTTAACCCCCATAAAAAAAATCAGAATTTCAGCCCCTAACTTAAAAAATCAGAATTTCAGCCCCTATATATAAAAAAAATCAGATTTTAGCCCAACATATATACAAAATCAGATTTTCAGCCCAACATGTATAAAAAATCAGTTTATCAGCACATATATTTATAAAAATCAGATTTTCAGCCCCACATGTAAAAAAAATTAGATCTCAGCCCATATATATATATAATTCAGATTTTTGGCCCACAAATCATGCGATTACTCTTTCCCGCGCAAATATCATTCAAACCCTAAACACCCAATATGCAATTTTCTCCCAAAATCAACCTAATAATCATGTAAATCTGTAAAAATAGATAAAGGTTAAGGAATCATACCAGAAGAGTGTTGGAATTAAGGGAGAAAGATGCAAGAAACCGCAAAAATCACGAAAAAAAAACTGCAGATCTGAACCGACGTCGATATCGGTGTAAATGGTCGAAATCGACCGGATCTTGGGCGGCTGTCGTCTTGCTGGTTCTGCTGTGTGCTCGCCGGAGGGTTATAGCGGCCGGATCTGGTGGTCTGGGGCTGGTCTGGAGTAGATCTGGGCGAGGAGGGCTCAAAAACGAGAGAGAGAGAGAGAGAGAGAGAGAGAGGGCATGGGCGATAGAAGAGATAGAACCGAGGGTTGTCGGGGTGTGGTTGCAGCAATGGGGGCCGGATCTGGTGGGGGTGACGGGTTGTAGTTGTGCGGTGGTGATGGCTGATGGAGAGCGACGGGAGAGGGATGAGAGATGAAGGAGAGAGAAGAAGAACAAGAACAATGGCGGCTGGTAGGGTATCGAAAAAGGGCTATAATGTCAAAATCGGGGTATTTAAAGGGGGATTAAAAAAACAAAAAAAAATAGAAAAAGAAAATAAAATTTCACCTGGCACCTACCTCCAGCTGTAGTCGATATCGACCTTAGAGGTCGATATCGACCACCCTTCTAAATCGATGTAATTCTGCTTATCTGATGCTTCTATCGGCCTATCGATATCGACCCTATAGGTCGAAATCGACCTCTCCTCTAGACTCGATTTCCTAGTTTACTTTAGATAGAATAGCCACGAATGATCTACAAAGTATAAAATAGACTAAAAACAAAAAGAGAAAGAAAAAGAAAAGAATGAGTTGCCTCCTGGAAGCGCTTGAATTTAAGTCGCTAGCTCGACATACTTCCCTTTTTGCGCTAGTTCAACGCCAAGGTGGCGCGAATCTCTTCTTCCGGGTCCTCCTTGTCATAATATTTCTTTACCCGGTGGACATTTACCTTAACGGTGGATCCATCGTCGTAAAGTAACTCCACCGCTCCATGAGGGAATACTTTATGAACCTTGAAAGGTCCGCTCCATCTTGTCCTTAGTTTCCCTGAAAATAAGCGAAGTCTAGAATTAAAAACAAGGACTTTGTCACCTACCTCGTATGTTTTTGGCACCAATTTCCTATCATGCCACTTCTTAGTGCGCTCCTTGTAGATTTCGGCATTCTCATATGCCTTTAGGCGCAACTCCTCCAAGGCTTTTAAGTCAATGAACCTTCTTTTCCCAGCTTCGTCGAAATCCATGTTAAGCTCCTTGAGAGCCCACATCTCCTTATGCTCAAGTTCGACGGGCAAATGACATGACTTACCATATACCAAGTTATAGGGAGTTGTGCGAAGTGGTGTCTTATAGGCCGTTTGGTAGGCCCAGAGTGCATCATCCAGTTTGGATGACCAATCCTTCCTCGAGCGGGAGACCGTCTTCTCCTAGATGGCTTTGATTTGGCGATTGGAGACTTCTACTTGGCCGCTGGTTTGAGGGTGATAAGGTGTTGCCACCCTATGATTCACCCCATACTTGGCTAAAAGAGCTTCAAAGCCTCTCTCAATGAAATGCGAGCCACCATCTGAAATAAGAACTCTAGCAACACCAAAGCGAGAAAAGATGTTAGTTTTCATAAACTTAGAGACTACCTTTACATCGTTGGTCATAGTTGCCACGGCCTCCACCCATTTAGAGACATAGTCCACCACTACTAGAATGTATTTGTAGGGGCCTGAAGCAGGGAATGGTCCCATGAAGTCAATACCTCATACGTCAAAGAGTTCTACCTCTAGAATGCTTGTGAGCGGTCTCTCATTCATCCATGTGATATTACCTGCGCGTTGACACTCATCACAAGAGGTTACATAGTTTTGCACATCCTTGAAAAGGTTAGGCCAATAAAAACCACATTGAAGGATTTTTGCCGCGGTCTTGAATACTTTAGCATGGCCTCCTATAGGGAGAGAATGACAATGGTGAATCACGCTCTCTACCTCTTCCTCTGGGATACAACGTCGAAAGATATGGTCTTTCCCTTGCTTGAACAAGTAGGGTTCATCCCAATAGTATTGCTTGACGTCGTGCAAAAACTTCTTCTTTTGTTGCGAAGTTAAGCCTGAAGGAATCTCGCCTCCTGCAATATAGTTAGCAAAATCCGCATACCAAGGTACCTTCGCCCTTCTTACAGCAAATAACTCATGAATAGGACTGGAAGGATGTGTAAAGAAGAAATCCTCACCGGAGCTTACATCTTCGTCACCTTCGAGGTGTTTTGAAGGTGGTCGATATCGACCTATAGGGGTCGATATCGACTGGACGGCATCGACATGTTCAGTCGATATGGGCTGCTCGATATGGGTCCTCGATGTCGATGTTTGGAGGTCGATTTCGACCTCTCCAGTTGAAAACCTGTGATCAAAATTGGTCGACATCGATGCAACTCGTACCTTTGGGTCAGTCGATATCGACCTGTAGGGGTGGATATCGAGTGGATTTTCTGCCCGTTTTGCATCTTGCCTCATTAGGTGCTCGTCAGGGCGGGAGTCATTGATTGGCATGTTGTCATGTGACTCATCAAGAAGCCCTTTCGGTAGCCGTGAAAGATGATCGGCTACGGAGTTCTCCGTTCCTTTCTTATCTTTAAGCTCAACGTCGAACTCTTGTAGTAGGAGCACCCATCGTAGGAGCCTAGGTTTAGCATCCTTCTTCGCCATCAAGTACCTAAGAGCTACATGGTCAGTATGAACAATTACCTTGGAGCCCACTAGGTATGAGCGGAACTTCTCAAAAGCGAAGACCACCGCTAAGAACTCCTTTTCCGTCGTGGTGTACTTAGTTTGAACGGCATCAAGAGTCTTGCTTGCATAGTAGATGGCGTGAAGCTTTTTGTCTCTCCTCTGTCCTAGGAAAGCACCTACGGCATAATCGCTTGTGTCGCAGATGATCTCAAAGGGTTGCAACCAATCGGGCGATTGAATGATAGGGGTGGATATAAGGGCTTCCGTCAACCTATTGAAAGCTTCAAGACAATCACTAGAAAACACAAACTTAACATCCTTCATTAGTAGGTTAGTTAAAGGTTTGGAAATCTTAGAAAAATCCTGAATAAACCTCCTATAGAAACCTGCATGACCAAGGAAGCTTCTTATGTCCTTAATTGATAAAGGTGGTGGCAACTTTTCAATAGGCTCTATCTTTGCCCTGTCCACCTCAATTCCCCTTTTTGAAACTTTGTGGCCTAGCACAATTCCTTCTTTTACCATAAAGTGGCACTTTTCCCAATTGAGAACTAAGTTTGTCTCTTCACATCGTGCAAGTACCCTGCGAAGGTTAGCAAGACAAACATCGAAAGTAGTGCCATAAACAGAGAAATCATCCATAAATACCTCCACGATGTCCTCTATCATGTTGGAGAAGATGGCCATCACACATCTTTGGAAGGTAGCAGGGGCATTGCAGAGCCCAAATGGCATTCTCCTATATGCAAAAGTCCCATAGGGACAGGTGAAGGTGGTCTTCTCCTTATCGTCAGGATGAATAGGGACCTGCCAATAGCAAGAATATCCATCCAGGTAACAAAAATAATCGTGTTCGGCAAGTCTTCCCAATACCTAGTCAATGAATAGAAGGGGAAAGTGATCCTTTCTAGTGGCGGTGTTGAGTTTTCTGTAATCAATGCACATTCGCCAACTAGTTGTGATTCGCTTTGGCACAAGCTCGCCCTTCTCATTCTCCTCAACGGTCATTCCACCCTTCTTAGGCACCACATGGACTGGGCTCACCCATTCACTGTCGGAGATGGCATAGATGATTCCTGCATCCAGCATGCGCATGATCTCCTTCTTCACCACCTCTCTCATGTTGGGGTTGAGCTTCCGTTCGTGTTCTATAGATGCCTTATGATCATCCTTAAGGAGGATTCTATGCATACAAGTAGTGGGTGAAATACCTTTAATGTCCTCAAGAGAATACCCAATAGCCTTACGATGAGCACGAAGTACTTCCATAAGCTTATCTACTTCTTGTGTGGTTAGTGAAGCATTGATAATTACAAGAAAGGTAGAATGGGGACCTAGAAACTCATACCTAAGTGTGTCGGGTAAAGGTTTAAGCATTGGAGAGTGGCCTTGTGGGATAAGGATTGGCTCTACCTCCTCCGTCTTCATAATCTCACCAAGGTAATCCGTCTCAATTCTCTTGATTGAAGTTCCCAAATCAGCTATAGGGGTTGGCGTGGACCAAACATAGAGTGATGCCAACTTTGATTGGGACTCTTCAAAGTATTCATGCAGAAAAGAAGTCGAGGGCTAATAGGAATAGTCAATATCGACTGAGAGTTCAGCACATACCTCGGCTTCGGAGCTGTTTGACGACAAGTGGTAAGGGTCGATTTCGACCTCTAATGTCGATATCGGCTGGTCGATTTCGACCTCTGCAGTCGACATGGGCTGGTCGATTTCGCCTGCAAGAGAAGAAGGGAGAACTTGACTTACTGAGTGTGTCGATGTCGACTGAGGGCACTCGATATCGAGTGATATGGTCGATGTCGACCTCTCCTCGTCGATATCGACCTCTTCTTCGAGCTCCATAGATAAAGCATCGTCGAATATTTCCTCATCACTCGTGTATGTAGCCAGGAACTCCTCAATGTCCTCGTTGGTAAGCTCCTCTGCAGCTAGGGCTAGGGCCCCCTCAGGAGTTAAGGCCCTTTCCGTCGATTCTTTGCAATCCATGATGCTAGTGTAGACCGACTTGATTTCCATACCATTAACTTCCTTCATTGTAGGGTTAGAGAAGAATTCAATGACTTCGTTCCCTATAGTAAGGGTTAGTAATCCTCTACGTACATTAATATTGGCATCAGCAGTAGCTAAGAAAGGCCTACCAAGGATGATAGGTACAATAGGATCCTCAGGCATGTCCAATACAATGAAATCAGTAGGCACAAAGAACTTGCCTACCTTTACTGGAACGTCATCAACTATACATGTGGGTCTGACGAATGAATTATCAGCCATATAGAGTTTCATATCAACAGGTTCAAGTGCTCCGATGTTGACCTTTTGTCAAATAGAGAGAGGCATGAGACTTAAACTTGCCCCTAGGTCACATAGGGCTTTGTAGCGATGTTGGCCAAGTCCCACGGTGATTGCAAACTTCCATGGATCACTCCTCTTCTCAGGGAAGTCCATCTTTGAGCACTCCTCTGCAATCTCTGCCGTGGACCGCTTCTTGCTAAGGATGTCTTTTAGGAATCGAACATAGGCGGGCATCTCGCTTTGGGCTTCTGTAAGAGGAATAGTAATGTTAAGTCCTTGGAGAATCTTTACAAAGCACATAAACTTACCTTGAGTGGGGTCCTTCAATGCTTTGGAAGGGAAAGGCAACGTCTTCTTTGGCGGAGAAGCCAAAATGGTGGTTGGAGGGGCCTGCTGAACATCGATGTCGACTGGAATCTGGTCGATATCGACTGGTATGGTCGATGTCGACCTCTGTTGTGGCTCCACAGGTTCTGCAGTTTCATCGATGTCGACCATTGGGTTGACATGGTGGTCGATATCGACCTCTGGGTCGACATCGACTGGTTTGTCGATGTCGACTGGGTCTGTTGCTTTTTCCTCCGTTTCCGTTCGTGGCTTATGTACTTTGGTGTCACTCCTTATTTGCATGGCTGCGATGTGTCCTGACCTGGATTGGCCCTTATGATTGGTAGTTGGTTGCCCAGGGAAATTTCTGGACGGTCTAGGGATTTGTGCCGCCAATTGACCCAGTTGGGTCTCTACGTTCTTTTTCCAAATATCCATCTCCCCAATCCTTGTGGTAAGGTGATTGAGTTGAGAATGGATAGCATTGTTGGATTGATCATTCTTAGCTTGGTTCCGCCTTATCTCATCCAGCACAAGTTGAAGATCATCCTTCTTTTGGTCTCTCTCTGGGTGCCCAGGAGCTCTATAGAGTGGGGGATCCCTAGGGTTAACCTGGTTCGTTTGTGGTTGTTGGAACCTTTGGTCTCCCCAATATTGGCGATTGGGACCCCTCATAAAGTTGGCTTCCTCATGAGTCTCCGCTAGTTTCACTTGCCCAGCATGGGGGCACTCAATGGTAGTGTGTCGCTGCGATCGACATTCGATGCAATCCTGGTTCGCCGAAAGGAATCTTACTTGTTTCTGGAGCTTTCTAAGTTGATCTCTATGAAATTATTACTTTACGTCTGGATCGATCACCTTAGAGGGTTCGTATAATGGCATAGATGGGGCAGGCCTCGACGATGATGGTGTGCCGGAAGCCTCAGGAGTCCCATATGTATTTTCGAGTTCCATTAACCTCTCTATGGTTTCCCAAGCCTGTTGTGGAGCGAGTTCGAGGTAGCCTGATGTACATATTTGTACCTTTGTTTAGTGCATCTTTTGACTTCATATTTCATTCGATTTCCAAAGAAAAGTTTCAAAAGTGTATAAACTTGTGTAAGAATGAGCTAAAGTATAAGAAATAGAGTCTGCACGAGTTTTGAGCTAACCATGCAGGAATTCGATGAAATCGGAGTCAAAACGAACAAGCCAAGTGAAGCTGAGAAGAGGTCGATATCGATTGGAGACATCAATATCGACCCTAGATTTCGACACGGCCTCTGAGCATCGAGATAAGCCACACAGACCAGACAAGAAAGCCTCGATATCGACATACATGCATCGATATCGACCATCGTCATAAACATCGACCAGAGTTGGACAAGTCGAGCAGAAACACAAGCATCGATATCGACCTCTGGTGTCGATATCGACCCTACCTCGACAGAAGATAAATCTGATTTTGAGACTCGGATTGTGAAGTCTATCATCAAAGACATGAGTTGTCTCGTTCTTTTAGATATTAGCAGCTGTTTATCATCTTTTCCTTTAAGTTTTTATCAAAAATAAAAGACCTATCCTAAATTGTTCGGATAGAGTTATTAGTTTAGATAGGAGTTACAATCCTCGGACAGTGAGGATTAATAGCCTATAAATAAAGCCCTAGGGGCTGATTTGTTAGATCATCGAATCATCCAAGACAAGGACAATAGACAATAGCTAGTTAGAGTTTTTGAGCTTTAAAGTTTCAAGCGCTTACGATAGTTGGCGTTGAGATTGTAAAGATTCGAAATTTTCCATTTATGCAAGTTATTTCAATTCAAGACATGTCTACAATCAACATGAGTGAGTAGTCCCCCTTTCTTCTAGGGCCGGGGTGAGCCCGACGATAGCCATGATGGTAAGGTAAGTACGTCACTAAAGAATGTATCTTTTATCTCCCTCTACCTTGTGCTTCATCTTTAAATGCAAATTTAAGGAACTCATGTTGCAAAACTTGGGTAGTAATTAGGATTTTTATTCGAAAGATTATAAACTCAATTATGACAAAGGTAGACACAAATTAGATTAAGTAATTGAAAAATCTTTTTTCCTATTTGTCGGTTTAGGTGAAAGTCTTTTCCTTTATGATGAAAGCATGCATCTTTAGTTGATTCTTACTTCTTCTATCATGGTTTTCGTCGCGGTAATCCTTAGCTTTGGAAGACTTTTCCCTTATTAAGTTTACATTAAAATTTGCCCGCCGTTCGTTGAGTCATCGAAAAACCCAACACCCTTGCTTATTTCTGATCATTGCTTTCTTCCCATTCTTAATTCTTCGGCATTTTCTTTGCCAACAAAACCACTAACTCACTGCAGGAAGACATCGATATCGACAACAGAGGTCGATATCGACCAAAACTGATAGATCGACAGTTTTCTGAGTCGATCTCGAGACTCCTGGGAAACTTCTGCAAGCATCGATATCGACCCCCTTGTGTCAAAATCGACCCCTATGTATCGACTGGCAGACTTCTGAGCCAGTCGATTTCATGGGCTAACATCGATATCGACCCCCACCAGTCGATATCGACAGCCAAGGTCGACATCGAGGTCTGACATCGAGATCGAGGCTTCTGGTCGAACATAAAGGACGTGTTTTCAACGCTACTAGGACCCCGCTGACTCGCTTCCTCGTTGATCGAACCTGATTCCCTACTACTATAGCGGGGAGTCTTGAATTTATTTGAAGAGGCTAAGATTTGTATTGGTTTATATTTTATTATATATTTCGATTCAATTCTCCCCACGTCAAATTTTGGCGCCGTTGCCGGGGAAGCTATCAATCGCGCCCTAGTAGTTTATTTTCACGGTTCTTTTTAGTGTTATTTTATAGGTGTATGCGACGTACTGGTGACCAACCTGAATTTGAAGGACTAGATGAACCAGAACGCTTTCTCCACCTAAGATCTCGAGTCCAAAGAATCATGGCGGACAACGAGACCCAGGCACAACAAATTGAACGCTTAAGGAAGCAAGTAGAGGATTTCGCTACCAGAGAAGCGGCACTAAGGGAGCGTGCTGATAGGGAGGAGGAAGCCAGGAGACGATATGAGATTCAAATCAATGCCCTCCCCCGGAATGCAAAGCAATACATGCACCCATCGCTCACAGTGCCTGAATCGGCTATTCTAATCCCTACTTCTAATTTTGAAATTAAACAAAACTTTTTAACTGAAATAAGAAGGCATCAATATAAAGGGAAACCTAACGAATGCCCTATGGCACATATCTCAACTTTCTTAGACCTCTGTGATACAATTGCTGAAGGACAAAGTCTTGAGTATGTCCAACTAAAAGCCTTTCGCTGGTCTCTTACAGGAAAAGCATTGCACTGGTTGGAGAGCTTAGCCCCAAGATCGCTCCGCACCTGGAATGAAGTCAAGGACGCGTTTCTCAACAAGTTCTTTCCTCCTTTTAAGACGGCGTTGATCCGAAAGAACATCACGGCTTTCAAACAAAAGCCTGGTGAGGCTCTGGCGACTGTTTGGGAAAGGTTTAAGGACCTACTACGATCATGTCCGACGCATGGCCAACAACCGTACGTAATTCAGGAGATTATCTACATTGCTCTTGATGCTGCAACCAAGGAGAGGATCAACACCTACACCGCCTATGACTACCTTGAACTCGCTCCACAAGAGGCTTGGGAAACCATAGAGAGGTTGGTGGAGTTCGACAACACATATGGGACTCCTGAGGCTTTCGACACATCATCATCGTCAAGGCCTGCCCCATCTATGCCATTGTACGAACCCTCTAAGGTGATCGATCCGGACGTAAAGGAACAATTTCATAGGGATCAACTTAGAAAGCTCCAGAAACAAGTAAGATTCCTTTCGGCAAACCAGGATTGCATCAAATGTGGATCGCAGCGACATACTACCATTGAATGCCCCCATGCTGAGCAAGTGCAACTAGCGGAGACTCATGAGGAAGTCAACTTCATGAGGGGTCCCAATCGCCAATATTGGGGAGACCAAAGGTTCCAACAACCACAAAGGAACCAGGTTAACCCTAGGGACCCCCCACTCTATAGAGCTCCTGGGCACCCTGAGAGAGACCAAAAGAAGGATGATCTTCAACTTGTGTTGGACGAGATAAGGCAGAACCAAGCTAAGAATGATCAATCCAACAATGCTATCCACTCTCAACTCAATCACCTCACCACAAGGATTGGAGAGATGGATATTTGGAAGAAGAACGTAGAGACCCAACTGGGTCAATTGGCGGCACAAATCCCTAGACCGTCCGGAACATTCCTTGGGCAACCACCTACCAATCCTAAGGGGCAATCCGGGTCAGGACACATTGCAGCCATGCAACTAAGGAGTGGCACCAAAGTTCATAAACCACAAAAGGCAACGGAGGAAGAAGTAACAGAGCCTGTCGACATCGACAAATCAGTCGATGTCGACCCTGAGGTCGATATCGACACCCCTGTCGACCCCCTGGTCGATGTCGATGACGCTGAAGAACCTGAGAGAGAGAACAACAGAGGTCGAAATCGACTCTACCAGTCGATATCGACCAACCTCCTGTCGACATCGAGGTTCAGCAGGCTCCTCCGACCACCGTTTTGGCTTCTCCGCCAAAGAAAACGTTGCCCTTCCCTTCCAAAGCATTGAAGGACCCCACTCAAAGTAAGTTTAGGCTCTTTGTAAAGATTCTCCAAGGACTTAACATTACTATCCCTCTTACAGAAGCCCTAAGCGAGATGCCCGCCTATGTTTGATTCCTGAAAGACATCCTTAGCAAGAAGCGGTCCATGGCAGAGATCGCAGAGGAGTGCTCAAAGATGGATTTCCCTAAGAAGAAGAGTGATCCAGGGAAATTTGCAATCACCGTGGGACTTGGCCAACATCGCTACAAAGCCCTATGTGACCTAGGGGCAAGTGTAAGTCTCATGCCTCTCTCTATTTGGCAAAAGGTGAACATCGGAGCACTTGAACCTGTGGATATGAAACTTTATATGGCTGATAATTCATTCGTCAGACCCACAGGTATAGTTGATGACGTCCCTGTAAAAGTAGGTAAATTCTTTGTGCCTACTGATTTCATTGTATTGGACATGCCCGAAGATCCTATTGTACCTATCATCCTTTGTAGGCCTTTCTTAGCTACTCCGGATGCCAATATTAATGTATGTCGAGGATTACTAACCTTTACTATAGGGAACGAAGTCATTGAATTCTCATTCAACCCCACAATGAAGGAAGTTAATGGTATGGAAATCAAGTCGGTCTACACTAGCGTCATGGATTGCAAAGAACTGGCGGAAAGGGCCCTAACTCCTGAGGAGGCCCTAGCCCTAGCTGTAGAGGAGCTTACCGACGAGGACATTGAGGAGTTCCTGGCTACATGCACGAGTAATGAGGAAATATTCAACGATGCTTTATCTATGGTGCTCGAAGAAGAGGTCGATATCGATGAGGAGAGGTCGACATCGACCAATTCAATCGATATCGAGTGCCCTCAGTCGACATCGACACACTCAGTAAGTCAAGTTCTCTCTTCTTCTCTTACAGGCGAAATCGGCCAGGCCATGTCGACAGAAGAGGTCGAAATCGACCAACCGATATCGACATCAGAGGTCGAAATCGACCCTCACTACTTGTCGTCAAACAGCTCCGAAGCCGAGGTATGTGCTGAACTCTCAGTCGATATTGACTATTCCTACTCGCCCTCGACTTCTTTTCTACAGGAATATTTTGAAGAGTCCCAATCAAAGTTGGCATCACTCTATATTTGGTCCACGCCAACCCCTATAACTGATTTGGGAACTTCTATCAAGAGAATTGAGACGGATTACCTTGGTGAGATTATGAAGACGGAGGAAGTAGAGCCAATCCTTATCCCACAAGGCCCTTCTCCGGTGCTTAAGCCTTTACCCAACACACTTAGGTATGAGTTTCTTGGTCCAAATTCTACTTTCCCTGTAATTATCAATGCTTCACTAACCACATAGGAAGTAGATAAGCTTATGGAAGTACTTCGTGCTCATCGTAAGGATATTGGATATTCTCTTGAGGATATAAAAGGTATTTCACCCACTACTTGTATGCATAGAATCCTCCTTGAGGATGATCATAAGGCATCTATAGAACACCAACGGAAGCTCAACATCAACATGAGAGAGGTAGTGAAGAAGGAGATCATGCGCATGCTGGATGCAGGAATCATCTATGCCATCTCCGACAGTGAATGGGTAAGCCCAGTCCATGTGGTGCCTAAGAAGGGTGGAATGACCGTTGAGGAGAATGAGAAGGGCGAGCTTGTACCAAAGCGAATCACAACTAGTTGGTGAATGTGTATTGATTACAGGAAACTCAACAATGCCACTAGAAAGGATCACTTTCCCCTTCCATTCATTGACCAGGTATTAGAGAGACTCGCCGAACATTATTCTTTTGCTTACCTGGATGGATATTCTGGCTTTTGGCAGGTCCCTATTCATCCTGACGATCAGGAGAAGACCACCTTCAATTGTCCCTATGGGACTTTTGCATATAGGAGAATGCCATTTGGGCTCTGCAATGCCCCTGCTACCTTTCAAAGATGTATGATGGCCATCTTCTCCGACATGATTGAGGACATTGTGGAGGTATTTATGGATGATTTCTCTGTTTATGGCACTACTTTCGATGTTTGTCTTGATAACCTTCGCAGGGTAATGGCACGATGTGAAGAGACAAACTTGGTTCTCAATTGGGAAAAGTGCCACTTTATGGTAAGGGAAGGGATTGTGCTAGGCCACAAAGTCTCTAAACGGGGAATTGAGGTGGACAGGGCAAAGATAGAGCTCATTGAAAAATTGCCACCACCTTCATCAATTAAGGACATAAGAAGCTTCCTTGGTCACGCAGGTTTCTATAGGAGGTTTATTTAAGATTTTTCTAAGATTGCCAAACCTTTAACTAACCTACTAATGAAGGATGTTAAGTTTGCATTTTCTAGTGATTGTCTTGAAGCTTTCAATAGGTTGAAGGAGGCCCTTATATCCGCCCCAATCATTCAATCGCCCGATTGGTCGCAACCCTTTGAGATCATGTGTGACGCAAGAAATTATGCCGTAGGTGCTGTCCTAGGACAACGGAGAGACAAAAAGCTTCACGCCATCTACTATGCAAGCAAGACTCTTGATGTCGTTCAAACAAAGTACACCACGACGGAAAAGGAGTTCTTGGCAGTGGTCTTCGCTTTTGAGAAGTTCCGCTCATACCTAGTGGGTTCTAAGATAATTGTTCATACTGACCATGCAGCTCTTAGGTACTTAATGGCGAAGAAGGATGCTAAACCTAGGCTCCTACGATGGGTGCTCTTACTACAAGAGTTCGACGTTGAGCTTAAATATAAGAAAGGAACGGAGAACTCCGTAGCCGATCATCTTTCACGGCTGCCCATATGGCTTCTGGAAGAGTCACATGACAACATACCAATCATTGACTCCCGCCCTGACGAGCACCTAATGAGGCAAGAGGTAAGACTGGCAGAGGAACCACTCGATATCGACTCCCACAGGTTGATATCGACTGCCCCAAAGGTAATACTTGCATCGATGTCGACCAGTTTTGATTACAGGTTGTCCCCTGCAGAGGTCGAAATCGACCTCTAGACGTCGACATCGAGGACCCATATCGAACAGCCTATATCGACTGAACCTGTCGATGCCGTCCAGTCGATATCGACCCCTGTAGGTCGATATTGACCACCTTCAAAACCCTCCGAAGGTGACGAAGAGGTAAGGTTCGGTGAGGATTTCTTCTTTACACCTCCTTCCAGTCCTATCCATGATTTATTTGCTGTAAGAAGGGCGAAGGTACCTTGGTATGTGGATTTTGCTAACTATATTGTAGGAGGCGAGATTCCTTCAGGCTTAACTTCGCAACAAAGGAAGAAGTTTTTGCACAACGTCAAACAATACTATTGGGATGAACCCTACTTATTCAAACAAGGGAAAGACCATATCTTTCGACGTTGTATCCCGGAGGACGAGGTAGAGAGCAAGATTGATTCACCATTGTCATTCTCTCCCTACAGGAGGCCATGCTAAAAGATTCAAGACCGCGGCGAAAATTCTTCAATGTGGTTTTTATTGGCCTAACCTTTTCAGGGATGTGCAAAACTATGTAACCTCTTGTGATGAGTGTCAACGTGCAGGTAATATCACATGGAGGAATGAGACACCACTCACAGGCATTCTAGAGGTAGAACTCTTTGATGTATGGGGCATTGACTTCATGGGACCATTCCCTGCTTCAGGACCCTACAAATACATTTTAGTAGCGGTGGACTATGTCTCTAAATGGGTGGAGGTTGTGGCAACTAGGACCAACGACGCGAAGGTAGTCTCTAAGTTTATGAAAACTAACATCTTTCCTCGCTTTGGTGTTCCTAGAGTTCTTATTTCAGATGGTGGCTCGCATTTTATTGAGAGAGGCTTTGAAGCTCTTTTAACTAAGTATGGGGTAAACCATAGGGTGGCAACACCCTATCACCCTCAAACTAGCGGCCAAGTAGAAGTCTCCAATCGCCAAATCAAAGCCA
This sequence comes from Persicaria maculosa, assembly GCA_963922045.1. Classification (NCBI taxonomy): domain Eukaryota; kingdom Viridiplantae; phylum Streptophyta; class Magnoliopsida; order Caryophyllales; family Polygonaceae; genus Persicaria; species Persicaria maculosa. The sequence goes on along the minus strand of OY998264.1, from coordinate 46,695,687 downwards.
TCTTGGAGAAGACGGTCTCCCGCTCAAGGAAAGATTGGTCGTCCAAACTGGATGATGCGCTCTGGGCCTACCGAACGGCCTATAAGACACCACTTTGCACTACTCCCTATAACTTGGTATATGGTAAGTCATGTCACTTGCCCGTTGAACTTGAGCATAAAGCAATGTGGGCTCTTAAGGAGCTTCACCTGGATTTCGACGAAGCGGGAAAGAGGAGGTTCATTGACTTACAAGCCTTGGAGGAATTGCGCCTAAAGGCATATGAGAATGCCGAAATCTACAAGGAGCGCACTAAAAATGGCATGATAGGAAGATGGTGCCTAAAACATATGAGGTAGGTGATAAAGTCCTTGTTTTCAATTTTAGACTTCGCTTATTTCCAGGGAAACTAAGGACAAGATGGAGCGGACCTTTCAAGGTTCATAAAATATTCCCTCATGGAGCGGTGGAGTTATTTTGCGACGATGGATCAACCTTTAAGGTAGATGGCCACCGAGTAAAGAAATATTATGACAAGGAGGACCCGGAAGAAGAGATTCGCGCCACTTTGGCGTTGAACTAGCGCAAAAAGGGAAATATGTCGAGCTAGCGACTTAAACTCAAGCGCTTCCGGGAGGCAACCCGTTCTTTTCCTTTTCTTTCTCTTTTAGTTTTTAGTCTATTTTATATTTTTTTAGATCATTCGTGGCTATTCTATCTAAAGTCAATAAGGAAATCCAGCCCAGAAGAGAGGTCGATATTGACCTATATAGTCGATATCGACAGGCCGACAGAAGAGAGCGACAGACTGAACAACACAGAGGCAGAAGGGGGTCGATATCGACCTCTAAGGTCGTTATCGACTACAGCTGGAGGTAAGTGTTGGGTCAGATTTTAATTTCTTTCAGTTTTATTTTTTTGGGGTTTCTTTCCCTTTATATCCCCCCCCCCCCCGAATTCGACACCCCCCTCCCCTTTTCGATACCCTAGTCGCCGCTTTCTTCCTCTTCACCTCTCTTCTTCATCTCTCTCAACCCTCCGGTCACTCTCCTCACAGCCACACCCACCCACCACTGTCATCACTATCCCCACCCCCTGTCAACACCATCCCCACCCCTGTGCAGCAGATCCGAAACCCGCACCTCCCAACTCACCTCCTCTTCTTGCCCTATCACTCTCTCTCCCTCTTTTTCAAGCCGACAGCGCAGGATCCACCCACAGGGGGCCGAGGTACACTAGATCCGACCGCCCCAAGCCACCGGAGAACCCACCGCGCCACCAGCAGCCCCGACATCGCACAGATCTGGTCGATTTCGACCCCTGGGCATCGATTTTGACGTCTCCTGTCGACAGTGGTTGTTGTTTTCTTGATTTTTGCGGTTGTAGCCTCTTTCTCCCCTAATTCCAACACTCTTCTGGTATGATTTCTCACCCTTCCTCTATTTTTTCTGGATTTTCATGTTTAATTAGTTGATTAGGGAAGAAATTTCATATTGGGTGTTTAGGGATTGAACGTAAATTGCGCGGGAAAGAGTATTTGTATGTTTGTGGGGCTATGTATATGATTTTTGTATGTATATGGGCATGAAATCTGATTTTTATATATAATGGGGTGAGATCCAACTTTTATAATTTATGTGGGGCAATAATCAGAATTTTCCATAAGTTTGGGCTATGAATCTGAATTTTATATATATATATATATGGGCTGATTTTGTAAATCTGTTTTTTTGGGGTTTATATTCTGATTTTTTTTAAAAAGATTTAAAATCTGATTTTTTTATGTAAGCCAAAATTCTATAAGTCATTAGGTTCCTTGGTATTAAAAATTTAAGAAATTATGTTTATATATATTGCCATCCTTAGGTACTTTCTGTCACTTAGACAATTTACCTTTACATTATTTCTAGCATAATATGGAACCTAAGTATGGGGTTCTCCCTAGTTTATACAGAGGAGAATTATCTTTGGCAATGGTTTCTTTTGTAGACGATGGTTAGAGCCAAGAACATCCCTCAGGACGCGCTCCGCATTAAGGATGATCAGTAGCACTCCCTAGCTGAGGATTTGATTCCCCGAGCCACCAGGGAACGATGGTACCATCTCCCTGACATGATCCAGCTAGGATTTCACCCAGGCCTTCAAGAGGCATTTGAGAACGTCTCTCTACACAGGCTGATTGAGCCACTGGAGGCACACTACCCCATTCTGACTGGGGAGTATATGGCCACATTGGAGGTTCCCGAGCGCACTTCAACCAGCCGCCGAGTCATCTTCCAGCTCGATAACAGGCGACACAGACTATCGCTCGAGGAGAAGAGCGATATTTTTGGGTTCATCTACACTCCGGCCGCCTTCAGGGTCCAGGACCCCAATATCATATGGAGTTACATATCAGGTATACCCTACCCTGCTCCTACTGACTCCTTCACCTCTAGGGTTGTGAGTCCGCTTTTTAGGGTCATCCTGAGGGTCCTGGCGAGTACCCTTTGGGCCAGGCCTGAGCTCTGTCGCCCGACACACCGTGAGACGGAGACTCTACGGAGGATGCTCTTCGAGGATGTCCCTCTACCATACCTCCACGCCTGGCTCGAGCATATCGTAGACCGCAGACGCACGGTCTCTACAGACATTATGGACGGTGGCATGGTGGCCATCCTCGCCGAGGGACTAGGCGTCCACACTGAGAGGTACACGGCCTACCAGCTCACATACCTAGACGCTGCGGTGTTGCGCCAGGGCGGAGTCATCGCGACAGGAGCACAGGGATGGAGACATCCCCAGACAGGGATGCGCCTGCGACACGATTTCATGGATCTGTTGTATATCCCAGATTGGTACCAGTCTTGGACTGGGCAGCCATATCATATGGATATAGATCCGTCTGCTGACCCCACCCTACGGAGAAGACCCCCACTCTACAACCATGAGCCGGAGGTGGATGCTATGTCTTGGGACGCTGACCCCCATTCCGACGGAGCTGAGTAGCCCCCAGCCTACCAGGGGGGCATGGATGGCAACGATGATGATGACGCCGGGGAAGATGCAGTTGGAGGAGGAGAGGGCCCGCAAGGGTCCCACCACAGCCACCACAGCCATCATAGCCACCATAGCTATATACCTCCACCTCCTCCTCCCTTCCAGCCCGCCTACACCACTGATTGGCAAGAAAACATGTCTGCCCGCTTTACTAGGCTGGAGCTCTCCGTCATTGAGATGCGCGAGGAGCAGCGATGCTATGGGAGGTTCCTCGAGGGTTTGGGCTCATATATGGGCTTTTCCTTCGATAAGCAGGCTGGACCTTCCACATTCCCGCAGGCCGCCCCGACCTACTACTCAGGGTCAGCTCCTACACAGGGCTGGCCCTTGCTGTTGCCACCTCCCCGCCTCCTGAGCAGTGATATGTGTGTAGCGTAAGTGAGCGTGAGTGATTCCTTCCCTCTACTTTACTTTTCTAACAGTGAGGACACTGTAATCTTTAAGTATGGGGTGGGGATTGAACTTGGACATTATAAACTGCTTTATCTGGTTGTGGTAGGGTTTAAAACTTGGCAAACTTGGCTTGTATTTTATTTACTTTCTACTTGTATGCATTGCATCATATTTAAACATTTATGCATTTTAAAGTTTAAGTTCTTAATCTTTTAGTTTGTTAAGTCTATAAAATGTCAAAATCTAAAAAAAAATACAAAAATGTCAAAAATACAAAAAAAATGCATGTTTATTTCTTTGAGTTTATTTTCGAACCCTACTTAGATGTCCTATGATGAAAACTCAATAGCTGACTTGATCATGTAAATCCTATGGCATATTTGGATGGTTTAGCCTAAGTCTTTAAAATTCTTATGTAGATTGTGAACTTGTGATGAAATTGAGCACATATGATCCTAGGCTAAAAAGCAAATGCAACAAAAATTGTCCTTGTGAGAATTTTTGACCCATAGGGAGAACATCAAAAATCACTCCGCTTTCTTGAGTGAATTTACTCTTCCTATGCATCTCTAAATGTTGTAATAGTTATTCAAAACCAATGCATATATATGATTATGTTTACGAGAATTAAATGATGGAGGCATCTTTTAAGCCATTTTTATCCTCTCTTTACCTACCCTGCATTATCTCTGCTTGAAGCCAGAACATTAGCCTGAGCCTGAATTTGCAAACTACACAAAATTATCCCTAGCCGAATTGAGCCTGACCCCCATTTGGGAATTGAGACTTAGATTGGTTGGACTAATGCCTTATGGAAAGAAAAGAGCATAATGTCCAGTTTTGAGCAAGGAAATTATAGGGTGGTGCATATTTACATTTTGTCATATTTTGTAAAAGGATTTATGGCTTAACATATAAATGCACATATTTACTTAATATTTCCGAAAAAAAAATATCCGAAAAAAAATAAATAAAGATATCTATATATAGTGCATGAGCCATAATCCTTAAGTCCTTTATTCATACAAGTGTTATATTTTTTGAGCGGTATATTAGAGCTTGGAAGAAGGGTTGATAGAATGGTTGACATCTTTTTAGTACATCTATAGAGCATATTATGGAAAGATGAGTTGGGAAAGAGCATTATAGAGATTGAGCTTACATTGAAGAGTTATGGTTTGGGTATTGCAAGTGTTGAGATTTAGGAGTCTTGATTCCCGAATTATAAAAGCACCACATAGCCAAATAATTCCATACCCTTTATTTCATACCAAGCCCCATTACAACCCCGCCGAATGGAGTCTTCTTTGAAGTCTTCCATTGAGCGAAAGTCCTCCTGATGATTCTTATTGCCTTTTCATAATTGGTTGCGAAGTGGATTATTATAAATTGCAATGTTTATGAGATTGTATATGGGATTGAGTTGAGAGTTGATCTTCATAGCCTAAACACATGAGAGTTGAGTGAAAACACATTATCCCTGTGAGGTTGGATCAAAATTGCATATGCCTATGGATCGCCAAAATATGTGCTATGATGTTAAATTCACTTGCTTTGCTTTGCTACCGCTTATGATGTTGCTTTTGACAAAGGCGAAGACTTGAAGGGTGTGTTGTAGGTGTTGGTTATTGCTTGGTTATTGCTTGAGGACAAGCAAGTCTAAGTATGGGGTGTTTTGATGTACATATTTGTACCTTTGTTTAGTGCATCTTTTGACTTCATATTTCATTCGATTTCCAAAGAAAAGTTTCAAAAGTGTATAAACTTGTGTAAGAATGAGCTAAAGTATAAGAAATAGAGTATGCACGAGTTTTGAGCTAACCATGCAGGAATTCGATGAAATCGGAGTCAAAACGAACAAGCCAAGTGAAGCTGAGAAGAGGTCGATATCGACTGGAGACATCGATATCGACCCTAGATTTCGACACGACTTCTGAGCGTCGAGAAAAGCCACACAGACCAGACAAGAAAGCCTCGATATCGACATACATGCATCGATATCGACCATCGTCATAACCATCGACCAGAGATGGACAAGTCGAGCAGAAACAGAAACATCGATATCGACCTCTGGTGTCGATATCGACCCTAACTCGACAGAAGATAAATCCGATTCTGAGACTCGGATTGTGAAGTCTATCATCAAAGCCATTAGTTATCTCGTTCTTTTAGATATTAGCAGCTGTTTATCATCTTTTCCTTTAAGTTTTTATCAAAAGTAAAAGACATATCCTAAATTGTTCGGATAGAGTTATTAGTTTAGATAGGAGTTACAATCCTCGGATAGCGAGGATTAGTAGCCTATAAATAAAGCCCTAGGGGCTGATTTGTTAGATCATCGAATCATCCAAGACAAGGACAATAGACAATAGCTAGTTAGAGTTTTTATGCTTTAAAGTTTCAAGCACTTACGATAGTTGGCGTTGAGATTGTAAAGATTCGAAATATTCCATTTATGCAAGTTATTTCAATTCAAGACATGTCTACAATCAACATGAGTGAGTAGTCCCCCTTTCTTCTAGGGTCGGGGTAAGCCCGACGATAGCCATGATGGTAAGGTAAGTACGTCACTAAAGAATGTATCTTTTATCTCCCTCTACCTTGTGCTTCATCTTTAAATGAAAATTTAAGGAACTCATGTTGCAAAACTTGGGTAGTAATTAGGGTTTTTATTCGAAAGATTATAAACTCAATTATGAAAAAGGTAGACACAAATTAGGTTAAGTAATTGAAAAATCTATTTTCCTATTTGTCGGTTTAGGTGAAAGTCTTTTCCTTTATGATGAAAGCATGCATCTTTAGTTGATTCTTACTTCTTCTATCATGGTTGTCGTCGCGGTAATCCTTAGCTTTGGAAGACTTTTCCCTTATTAAGTTTACATTAAAATTTGCCCGCCGTTGGTTGAGTCATCGAAAAACCCAACACCCTTGCTTATTTCTGATCATTGCTTCCTTCCCATTCTTAATTCTTCGGCCTTTTCTTTGCCAACAAAACCACTAACTCACTGCAGGAAGACATCGATATCAACAACAGAGGTCGATATCGACCAAAACTGATAGATCGACAATTTTCTGAGTCGATCTCGAGACTCCTGGGAAACTTCTGCAAGCATCGATATCGACCCCCTTGTGTCGAAATCGACCCCTCTGTATCGACTGGCAGACTTCTGAGCCAGTCGATTTCGTGGACTAACATCGATATCGACCCCCACCAGTCGATATCGACTACAGTTTTTATTTCTGCAGGTCTTCTGTTGTAGAGAACATTGACAGCCAAGGTCGACATCGAGGTCTGACATCGAGATCGAGGCTTCTGGTCGAACATAAAGGACATGTCTTCCACGCTACTAGGACCCCGCTGACTCGCTTCCTCGTGGATCGAACCTGATTCCCTACTACTATAACGGGGAGTCTCGAATTTATTTGAAGAAGCTAAAACTTGTATTGGTTTATATTTTATTATATATTTCGATTCAATTCTCCCCACGTCATAGCCATAGGAGGTGTAAGTGTTGATCCTCTCCTTGGTGGCAGCATCAAGATCATTGTAAATTATTTCCTGAATCACGTACGGTGGTTGGCCATGCGTCGGGCATGATCGTAGTAGGTCTTTAAACATTTCCCAAACAGTTTCTAGAGCCTCACCAGGCTTTTGTTTGAAAGCCGTGATTTCCCGTCAGATCGACGCCGTCTTAGAAGGAGGGAAGAACTTGTTGAGGAACGCGTCCTTTACTTCATTCCAGGTGCGGAGCGATCTTGGGGCTAAGCTCTCCAACCACTGCATTGTTTTCCTGTAAGAGACCAGCGAAAGGCTTTTAGTTGGACATACTCAAGGCTTTGTCCATCAGCAATTGTATCACAGAGGTCTAAGAAGGTCGATATATGTGCCATAGGGCATTCGTTAGGTTTTCCTTCATATTGATGCCTTCTTATTTCAGTTAAAAAATTCGGTTTGATTTCAAAATTAGAAGTAGGGATTAGAATAGCCGATTCAGGTACTGTGAGCGATGGATGCATGTATTGCTTTGCATTCCGGGGGAGGGCGTTGCGTTGAGTCTCATATCGTCTCCTGGCTTCCTCCTCCCTGTCAGCACGCTCCCTTAGTGCCGCTTCTCTGGTAGTGAAATCCTCTACTTGCTTCCTTAAGCGTTCAATTTGCTGCGCCTGGGTCTCGTTGTCCGCCAGGATTCTTTGAACTAGAGCCCTTAGGTGGAGAAAGCGTTCTGGTTCGTCTAGTCCTTCAAATTCAGGTTGGTCACCAGTACGTCGCATACACCTAAAAATAACACTAAAAAGGACTGTGAAAATAAACTACTAGGGCACGATTGATAGCTTCCCCGGCAACGGCGCCAAAATTTAACGTGGGAAGAATTGAATCGAAATATATAATAAAATATAAAGCAATACAAATCTTAGCCTCTTTAAATAAATTCAAGACTCCCCGCTATAGTAGTAGGGAATCAGGTTCGATCCACGAGGAAGCGAGTCAGCGGGATCCTAGTAGCGTTGAAGACACGTCCTAAATATTTCAACCAGAAGCCTCGATCTCGAGCTCAGACCTCGATGTCGACCTTGCCTGTCGATGTTTTCTGCAACAGAAGACCTGCAGAGACAAAAACTGTAGTCGATATCGACTAGAAAGGTCGATATCGATGTTAGTCCACGAAATCGACTGGCTCAAAAGTCTGCCATACGTACAGAGGGTCAATTTTGACGTCGGGGGTCGATATCGATGTTTGCAGCAGTGACCCAGGAGTCTCGAGATCGACTCAGAAGACTATCGATCTGTCAGTGTGGTCGATATCGACGTTCAGGTCGATATCGATGTCTTCCTGCAGTGGGTTAGTTTTTCGTCGGCAAAGAAAGGCCGAAGATTTAAGAATGGGAAAGAAGCAATGAACAGAAATAAGCAAAGGTGTTGGGTTTTTCGATGACTCAACGAACGGCGGTAAATTTGAATGTAAACTTAAGAAAGAAAAAAATCTTCCAAAGCCAAGGATTACCGTAACGACAACCATGATAGAATAAGTAGGAATCCACTAAAGATGCATGCTTTTATCATAAAGGGAAAAGGCTTTCACCTAAACCGACAAATAGGAAAAGAGATCTTGCAATTACTTAACCTAATTTGCGTCTACCTTTGTCATAATTGAGTTTATAATCTTTCGAATAGAAACCCTAATTACTACCCAAGTTTTACAACATGAGTTCCTTAAATTTGCATTTAAAGATGAAGCACAAGGTAGAGCGAGATAAAATATACCTTTTTAGTGACGTCCAAACCTTACCACCATGGCTATCATCGGGCTCACCCCGACCCTAGAAGAAAGAGCGACTACTCGCTCATGTTGAATGTAGACATGCTTTGAATTGAAATAACTTGTATAAATGGAAAATTTCGAATCTTTACAATCTCAACGCCAACTATCGTAAGCGCTTGAAACTTTAATGCTCAAAAACTCTAACTATCTATTGCCTATTTCTATTGTCTTACTTGCTTGGATGATCTAACAAACCAGCCCCTAGGGCTTTATTTATAGGCCACTAATCCTCGCTATCCAATGATTGTAACTTCTATCTAAAATATGAACTCTATCCGAACAATTAGGATAGGTCTTTTATTTTGATAAAACTTAAAAGGAAAAGATAACTTCAGCTGCTAACTATCTAGAAGAACAAGATAATCCATGGCCTTGATGATAGAATTCATAACCTGAGTCTCGAAATTGGATCTATCTTCTGTCGAGATAAGGTCGATATCGACCACAGAGGTCGATATCGATGTCTGTGTTCCTGCTCGACTTGTTCAGCTCCAGTCGATGTCTATGTTGAGGTCGATATCGATGTAGTATATCGATATCGATGTCTTCTTGGTTGGTCTGTGTGGTCTATCTCGACACTCAGAAGGCGTGTCGACAACTATGGTTGATATCGATGTTTAAGGTCGATATCGACCTCTGCTCAGCTTCATTTGGCTTCTTCGTTTTGACTCCGATTTCATCGAACTCCTGCATGGTTAGCTCAAAACTTGTGCAGACTCTATTTCTTGTACTTTAGCCCATTCTTACACAAGTTTATATTCTTTTGAACCTTTTCTTTGGAAATCGAATGAAATATGAAGTGAAAAGATGCAATAAAAGGAGATACAAATATGTACATCAAACAGCTTCTAGGATAGAGATTAACCACAACGGTAACCACGCATGTATTATGACTAATTCTCATAAAAGATTAAACTTTTTTCAACACCAATTTGGGAGATAGAGGCTTTCGCATAAAAACCTAATTGTCTCTACCTTTTTCATAATTAGGGTTTATGTCAAATTTCGCAGGCAAAACCTAATTACTATCCAAATTCACATATATAATCGAATTTCTCTTCATATAAGGTAAATAAGGAATGATCCTAAACTCGCATAAAGGATTGAGTGCGGGGTAGAAGAAGAGATCGCATCATCTAATATGGAATAAGCGTACTTACATGGCTACCGTCGGGCTCACCCCGACTCAAGAAGTGGGACGACTACTCGTTCTTCATCGCAATAAACTCCATTGATTGAAAAGAAGAAACTTGCATTAAACTATAAACTTCCGAAGCTTTACAACTCAACGTCGGCTCTCGCAAACGCCAAACCCTAAAACTTCTCTCTAACTCTAACTCTATTGATTGTGTGGGTGTTTGAATCTCTTGAATAAATGAATGCCAGCCCCCTAGGGCTTTATTTATAGGCTACTAATCCTTGCTATCTAAGGATAGTATCTTCTATCTTCTATCTAAACTATATTCAAACAAGTAGGATAGATCTTCTATTTAGGTAAATATCTAAAAAAACTAATAGAAATCTTAGGGTAAAAAGGAAACTACCCTTAAGACATAATCTTATCTAAAACAAAGGATGAATCGTGGCTTATGTAGATAGACTTGCGATCCGCATCTCAAAAACCGTGTCCAACCCGTGTCGAAATCTAGTCGATATCGACCAGATAGGTCGATTTTGACCTCTTCGTTTCTGCTCGACATGCTCATCTCCACTCGATTTCTAGATCTTGGTCGTTATCCACCTCAGGTAGTCGATATCGAGTGCTCTAGTTCTCTGGTTTTCTTATCTGTGTTGACACTTAGAGTCTGTGTCGATACTTCAGTCGATATCAACCAGATAGGTCGATTTTGACCACTTTTTTGCTTTCCTTGGTTTCTTCGTTTTGGCTCCGATATCGCTCCAATTCCTACATAATTAGACCAAAACTTGTGCAGACTCTATTTCTTGCACGTTAGCTCATTCTACATAAATTTGCATTATTTTTCAACCTTTGCTTTGGGAATTGAATGAAATATGAATTCAAAAGATGCAATAAAAAGGATACTAAATATGTACATCACATACTCCCCTGGATCGACCTTTATTTCGACTATGCTATAGAGGGATTCGAGTATAAATATATTTGATTGAATTGAGCAAAGAATCGATCTACCCTCAACAGTATCTATGGACCTCAGAAAATCTCGTAGCCCTGAATGAGAATAAGCCATTTTTTCACTTCTAAAAATTGGGGATAAAACAAAAGTAAAGTAAAGTGTGCAAAAAAGCTTCACACAGCCATTAATATATATATATATAGCCCTGAATGAGAACAAGCCATTTTTTCACTTCTAAAAATTGGGGATACAACAAAAGTAAAGTAAAATGTGCAAAAAGCTTCACATAGCCATTAATATATATATATATACACACACACACACAAAAAAAAGGGGCAAAACAAAACAGAACTAATTTGGTCAAGATTCCCGTTCATTACACATGCGACAGGGAAAAGACCACTCAAGGGTGAAACCTTCCCAAGGCACCCTGCATGTTGTACACGTGGAAGGAATCCACTGAGACTTCTGTAGACCTATCCACTAACTTTAAATCAGAACGCAGTCACCTATGGTCACGGGTAATCCTCGTTGTTTTCAAAAACATTGAAACGTATGTTCCCGCCAAAACAAACAGCTACGTAACTGTATAACACACCTATTTTCCCCTATAAAAGACCCACCCCTTTATTTTTCCACCATTTGTAAAAACCAAAACTCTCTATCATGGCAACGCCAGATCCTCCCCAAGACCCTTAAACTTTTTCACTCAATTTAGACTTTGAAGAAAAAGTTTTTTGTATGATACTGCCATACAGCTTCGGAGATCAATTTGGATCCCAAGTCCTTGAGCAAATCTCATTGTCATCTCGTACGGTGAAAAATTTCAAAGTCCGAATCGTGAAAGGTCATTACCATTCCTTATGGGTTAAAGAATGATAGAACGACTTTGTTGAAACCCATGGTCTTCGCCTTCGCTCCACCATAACTTTCCTCCAGAAAGGGAATGCACAGATCGAAGTACGCATGCTTAATCCTAAAGGATACGACGTGGAAGACCAATTAGATACCTCTGCGCTCGACGGGTCACCATGTAACGGTTTCTAAGAATTGTATTATGAAAGATCCTTTTTTAAGAAATAAATATTGAAAACAATCATTTGTCATTTGTTTCAATCTCCATCGTGTCTTGAACGCTGGAGATTGCCTTTATTTGTGGTTTAATCTCTATAGCATTTTGTACGCTGGAGATTACCATTTTTATATTTTTCAATCTCCATGGCGTCTTGAACGCTGAAGATTGCCTCTATTTTTTGTTTAATCTCTATAGCGTTTTGTACGCTAGAAATTACCATTGTTATATGTTTCAACCTCCATTGCGTCTTGAACGCTGGAGATTGCATCTATTTTTGGTTTAATCTCTATAGCCTTTTGTACACAGGAGGTTACCATTATTCTATGTTACAATCTCCATCGCGTCTTGAATGTTGGAGATTGTCTCTATTTTTGGTTGAATCTCTATAGCGTTTTGTACGCTGGAGATTACCATTGTGATATGTTACAATCCCCATCGTGTCTTGAACGCTGAAGAATGCCTCTATTTTTGGTTTAATCTCTATAGCATTCTGTACGCTGGAGATTACCATTGTTGTATGTTACAATCTCCATCGCGTCTTGAACGCTGGAGATTGCATCTATTTTTGGTTTAATCTCTATAGCGTTTTGTACGCTGGAGATTACCATTATTATATGTTACAATCTCCATCGCGTCTTGAATGCTGGAGATTGCATCTATTTTTGGTTTAATCTCTATATCGTTTGTACGCTGAGGATTACCATTATTTCTTGTTTCAATCTCCATCGCATCATGAACGCAGGAGATTTCCTCTCTTGTTGATTTAATCTCTATAGTGTTTTAAACGCTGGAGATTACCATTGTTATATGTTACAATCTCCATTGTGTCTTGAACATTGGAGATTGCATCTATTTTTGGTTTAATCCCTATAGCGTTTTGTATGCTCAAGATTACCATTATTTCTTGTTTCAATCTCCATCACGTCTTGAACGCTGGAGATTGTCTCTCTTGTTGATTTAATCTCTATAGCGTTTTGTATGATAAAGATCACCATTTTTACATTAAAAGATTGCATATATAAAACCAAATCTTACCCACGGCAATTAAAACACATCGCGAAAAAGATTACACAAGTTCAAGATACAACAAAAACATCTTCTAACAAACACGTACAAAAGCCGTTTGACTAAGTAAGTTTATGGAGAAGAATCATCCTTTGATTCTAGCACTATCATTTTAAAATGACACCCCCCTCATAATTAAAAATCACAAGGGATCCTCCAACACGAAGACAAATATCGCATGCAAATTCTCCCCATCCATCAGTCAACCAAAACTGATCATTGCTATCCTTAGACACTTTCACCGCCAACAATCGACCTGTAGGAGACATCAACAAAACTTCTCCCATCATGGCATTATTGTACATAGGACCGAAAGACTTGGGAAGCGCCTGAATTCAAAAATAACAAAGCAAAACAAGTTAGTCATTTTCTAAAATCAACAGAATAAATAAAACACGACAACACCTTACCATGAAGCATAGTTGTTCCTCGGTATGAACAGGTCTACAAAAATCACGGGGAATCGGATTCGACGAAGCCATTTCCTTCTGTGAAAAAAAAACAGAAACAAGAAACCAACATCAACCAACTACCATCCTTTTTATACACGATTCCATGGACTAAAAAGATAAGATTGCACACATTAAATAAATATATAACATGGGAAATATAGCCAACCAAGATCAAATCTCTGAAACTCTCTGCATAACAGACATGTGGATAAACGACAAAGATTGTCTGGCAACCTTATCCCTATCCACACCCCCATACGATGAAAATGCCAACTTTTGACATACTTTCTGAAAATATTTCCCCTCCCAGGTTCATCCCAAGTGTCACAACTTACCCAAACCCCAGGTTCATCAGAATGATCCTCAACAAAAGCCACATGAATAGGCTCCCTCTCCCATACATATTTATAGAACTCGAAGAGAAAGTTCTAAATCATGTATTCCTATGCTCTTCTTTAAACCAAGAATTCATGATACTAGTAGAGAGAGACGAAGGAGACTGGTACTCTCTCTTTGAACGATGGAGAGACTTTGTGAGAATCAATAACATTAGAATTGGAGTGTGCCTTACATTCGAATATGAAGAAGACGCCCACTTCCAAGTAACCATACAAGAGCCTGGACTAGAGCAAAATGGAAATATCTCATATGATGTCATGTGCTATGAAGACATAGGAGATACCCCACAAGCTTAAACTAGCAAACAAGTTATTGTAACGAATTTGACTATTATGAGGAGGATGTCTAGTTCAAACAAATATAAAAATATAGATGCAAACGGAATCCTAGTCCACTCAAATAAATACAAGTATTTCTCCCGCTGTAGTAGAAGGGTAGGCAGGTTCAATCCATGAGGAAGCGTGTCAGCGGGATCCTAGATAGTCTAAGAAAGCTCATGTCTTTGTCGACTAGAAGCCTCGATCTCAAGTAAGGGACTCAACATCGATCTAGGCTGTCGATTTCCACTGCAACAGAAAACCTGCAGAGATAAAAACGGCAGTCGATATCGACTAGAGTGGTCGATATCGATGTCAGCAAACGAGTCGACCTGGCTCAGAAAACTACCAGTCGCCACAGGACAGTCGATATCGAGTAAAATACTCGAAATCGACCACAGCAACATGAACAAAGGGAGTCGACACATCAAACATCGACCTAGGGCAAAGTGGCCGATTTCGACTATAGTGGTCGAAATCGACTGGTTCCTGCAGAAAGATTAGTTTTTGTCAGCAAAGAAAGGTCGACGACAAATATGATGATAGAAGAAGGATGAACAGAATAAAGAACAGATTTTTATGATTAAATCAAATATAAAAGGCAACTCTTGGGGCTAGGGTTTACCACAACGTTAACCAATGCATGCAATAAGTCAAATAAGACGGACAATTGCGCTATCTCACCCGAGGGACAAGCTTTCGCTTTACACCAATGATTAGGAATACTCTTGCAAATAAACCTAATTGTCTCTACCAATTTTATGTTTATAACTCAAGTTGGTAACATGAATCCCTTTCCATAAAATCGTAGGAGATGATATAGACACAAAGATATCAACATCAAGTACTTACCTCAAACACGCATGGCTAACGTCGGGCTCACCCCGACCCTAGGAGCTGTGGGGAACTACTCGCTCTTAATTGCAATTGACACCATTGATTGAAAAAGGAAAACTTGCATTAATTAAAACACTGAAACCTTACAATCCAACGTCGTCTTTCGCAAACGCCAAACCCTAAAGCTTCTCTCTAAAATCTAACTCTATTGAATTGTATCTTGTAGAATGGAATGTATAAAAACCAGCCCCCTAGGGCTTTATTTATATGCTACTAATCCTTGCTAGCCAAGGAAAGTAGATCATATCTTCTATCTAAACTCTATCCAAACAAATAGGATAAATCTTTTATTTTGGTAAATATCTAAATCGCTAATAAATATCTTAGGGTAAAAAGGAAACTAACCTTAAGACATATTCTATCTAATTATAAAGATAAACCGTGGCCTTGATGATAGACTTGCAATCCACGTCTCGAAAAGCGAGTCCAATCCGTGTTGCATTCCAGTCGATATCAACCAGTCAGGTCAAAATCGACCTCTTTGTTTCTGCTCGACGAGCTCAATTCTACTCAATCTCTGGTATGAAGTTCAATATTGATGTAGGCACTCGATATCGCGTGGTCTTCTAGTTTGGTCTTTGTTGTCTGTCTCGATACTCAGAGTCCATGTCGAGGTCTTTAGTCGATATCGACCAAATATGTCGATTTCGACCTCTTTTCAGCTTTACTTGGCTTCTTCGTTTTGACTTCGATTCCACTCCAATTCCTGCATATTTAGACCAAAACTTGTGCAGACTCTATTTCTTGCACGTTAGCTCATTCTACAAAAATTTACATTATTTTTAACCTTTAATTTAGGAATCGAATGGAATATGAAGTCAAAAAGATGTAATAGAAAGGACTCTAAATATGTACATCAAAACACCCCATACTTAGACTTGCTTGTCCTCATGCAATAACCAACACCTACAACACACCCTTCAAGTCTTCGCCCTTGTCCAAAGCAACATCATAAAAGGTTAGCAAAGCAAAGCAAGTGAATTGAACGTCATCACACATATATGAGCGATCCATAGGCATATGCAGTTGCAATCCAACCTCACAGGGATAATGTGTTTGCACTGAACTCTCATGTGTTTAGGCGATGAAGATCAATTGTCAACTCGATTCCATATACAAACTCATAAACGTTTCAATTTATGAAAATCCACTTCGTAACCAATTATGTAGATGCAATAAGAACCATCAGGAGGACTTTCGATCAATGGAAGACTTCAAAGAACACTCCATTCGGCGGGGTTGTAATGGGGCTTGGTATAAAATAAAAGGGTATGGGATTATTTGGCTATTTGGTGCTTATAAAATTTGGGAATCGAGACTCTTAAACTTTAACACAACTCATCCAAATCATAACTCCCAAAATAATGCTCCACCAAACTTGCTTTCCATAATGCTCATCAACCTTCCTTCAAACCCTAATATGCTCTCAAAAGTATAAATCTTGTATGAAGTAAAAGAACTAAGGAATAATTGGCTCATGCACTAATATAATATAAAAAAAAATTTCTTTTTTCGGATTTTTTTGCACGAAAATAAATAAATAATACTAAAAAGAATGTGAATTTATATGGTGAGCCAAAAATCCTTTTACAATATGTGTCAAGATGCTAATATGTACCATCCTATAATTCTTTTTTGCTCAAAACTATGCACTTTCTTTCAACAAGTCATTATTATAACCAATCTAAGTCTTAATTCCCAAATGGGGGCCAGGCTCAATTCGGCTAGAGATAATTTTGTGAAGTTTGCAATATAAGGCATAGGCTAATGTTCTGACTTCAAGCAGAGATAATGCAGGGTAGGTAAAGAGAGGATAAAAATGGCTTAAAAGATGCATCCATCATAATTCTTATAAACATAAACATATATATGCATTGGCTTTGAATAACTATCACAACATTTAGAGATGCATAGGAAGAGTAAATACACTCAAGAAAGCAAAGGGATTTTTAATGTTCTCCCTATAGGCCGAACTTCTCACTAGGAAATTTTGTTGGATTTACCTTTTAGCCTAGGATTATATGTGCTCAATTTCATCATAAGTTCACAATCTACATAAAAAACCATTTTAAGGACTTAGGCTAAACCATCCAAATATGTCATAGGATTACATGATCAAGTCAGCTATTGAATTCTCATCACATGACGTCTAAGTAGGGTTTAAAAACAAACTTTAAAAGGTAAACCTGCATTTTTTTGTATTTTTCACATTTGCTAATTTTTTTGGATTTTTTGACATTTTTATAAAACTAATAAGTAGTGCAAAAACTTAAACATGAATGCAATGCCAAAATAAAAGAAAGTCAAGATGTGACCATAAGACATGTTCCATCCCCACCCCATACTTAAAATATACAGTGTCCTTACTGTATTAAAAGAAAAACAAGAGTGAAGAGAAGCTTACATAGCAACCTACGGATTTTGGTCGATTTCAGGTCAGGTCGATGCCAGAAGTCGATGTCGAGTAAAAAGGTCGATGTCGACTGCATCTGTCTATGTCGATGAAGAAGTTGAAGTCGATGGTCGTATGGATCTGGTCGATATCGATTAGCTATGTCGATATCGAGTGCCCCTTTTGTTTCCTGAGCCATCGATGTCGACTCCATGAAGTGGCTCGACCCTAGGGTGGTCGATTTCGACTGGCTTGGTCGATTTCGACTGCCTCTGCAGAAGCTTCTTTTCTTCTTCATTGTTCTTTTTGCTTTGTAACCTGAAATCCTTGGCAGTTCATAATAATATAGCCACGGTATATCAAAGTTTAATAATCCAAATCCAAAATTTTAAAACCCTAAAAACCATCTAAGCGAAAAATTAAAAGTTTATGTACACGCTCTAGATTTTTTAGTCGCTAGGCCGACTTCTCTGTCAATGCTTCACGAACCCTTAAGGTTGGGACCCTTCATACTTGTGCCTTCTCCTGGATCATCTAGGTCCTTTTGATAATAGTTAAGTTTGGCGACCAAGGCTTCTTCTCTGTTAAGCTCTTTGTCGGGCGCTTTCCTTCTCTTTCTTGACCTAACTTTCGAAATATGCGCAAACCATGGAGCTTTGACCCTCCCATTAGTTGAATCATCAGTAATGGACAAAGGAAGGTTAGGGATCATACCTGAGCTTACCTGTTCGGGCCTGAAACAGCGATCTTTGGGCGGAGGGTCAGTCGATCTCGACAGAGTGGTGTCGATTTCCAGTGCCGAAGTCGATGTCGACTGGTGGTGGTCGATTTTTGATATTAGGGACCTTACACCACTTACGCTCTTGGTAACTCGTTGGATCATCTGTGTCACTTGATATCAAGTACAAGTGGTCGATTTCAAGTGTTTCAGTCGATTTCGAGTGTTTCAGTCGATTTCGACTGGCTCCAGTCGATATCAACTGTCTTTGCAGTTTTCGTCCTCACCAACAAAAACTTTCGAAGCTTCTCCTTTTTCGGTGAGAGGGCAACTTGTTCCAGCTGCTTTATTTTGCTCATTGTAGGTTTGAAGCGAAACTCCACGACCTAGTTGTCGATTGTGAATGTAAGGGTGTGATTCCTCACATTGATGTTGGCATCCGCTGTTGCCAAGAATGGCCTACCAAGGATGATAGGCATAATAGGATCCTCCGGCATGTCCAACACGATGAAGTCCGTGGGTATGAAGAATTTTCCCACTTTGATAGGGACATCATCCACAACCTCTATTTGTCTCACGAAGGAGTTGTCCGCTATTTAGAGTTTCATGGTGACAGGCTCCAATGCTCCAACGCCCACTTGTTGCCATATCGATAGGGGCATCAAACTAAAACTAGCCCCAAGATCACAAAGGGCTTTGAATTAATGCTTACCAACCCCTACCGTTACTGCGAACTTGCCTGGATCGCCGCGCTTCTCAGTGAACTAAGTTGAATTGCATTCACCGACGATCTCTAGGATAGATCTCTTTTTGGACAAGATGTCCTTTAGGAACCTCATGTAGGCAAGCATCTCATTAAGTGCTTCCGTGAGTGGGATGGTGAGGTTGAGACCTTGTAAGATCTTCATGAAGCACCTGAATTTGGTGTCTAACGGATCTTGCGGTGCCTTGGAAGGATAAGGAAGTGCTTTGGATGGCTTTGGAAGCAAGGTGGTCGATTTTTTCTTTTTAGACAGGTCGATATCGACATCAGGGTGGTCGATATCGACTGGATTGGTCGACCTCGATGGAGTTTGAAGCTGTGGTAGATTTGCAGAGGGGTCAACATCGGGTTGGTGGTCGATATCGACCGGGGCACTCGATATCGAGTGCTCCTCTAGCTTTGTTGTTGCTTCGCAGTGGGCTCGACATCGACAGCGGGTCTGACTTCGACAGGGCCCTCGATATCGACTGGGGTGTCGACATTGACTACGTCTTTAGTGACTTCTCATTCGCTCCATGGCTCGGGCAATTTGCGTCAACTCCTTACGTTGATAGCAGCAATGTGCCCAGCTTGCCCCCTAGGGTTTTCTTATGGTTGTCCAGGGAGCTTGCCTAGTGGCTTTGGTATTTGGGCCGCTAATTGACCCAGTCAGGTCTCAATGCTCTTCTTCCAAGAGTCCATCTCCCCCTTGCGGGCGGTAAGATGGTTGAGCGCTCCTTTATTCTCAGCATGTTTCCGCCTCATCTCATCAAGGATGAGTTGGACATCATCCCTTCATGGTTCTCTCTCCGGATAGCCTGGAACTTAGTAGGGCGGAGGATCCCTATGGTGGTATTGGGGTGGTTAATTTCCCCAGTTTTGGTACCCTTAGCGATTGGGATTCCTTACGTAGCGCGCCTCCTGGTAAGTCTCCGCTAGTTGTACTTGCTCTGCATGGGGGCAATCGGTGGTGATGTGCCTTTCGGAGCCATATTCAGCGCAGGGTTGGTTGGCGGAGAGGAATTTGACTTGCTTTTGAAACCTCCTGAACTGATCATGCATAAATTGCTCTTCGACGTATGGACCAATCTCCTTAGATGGCTTATAGAGTGGCATAGATGGGGCAGGCATTGAGTCGGAGGCCACAGGAGTCCCATAAGTATTGTCAAATTCGATCAACCTCTCTATAGTATCCCAAGCTTGTTGTGGTAGTAGCTCAGGATACCCATAGGAGGTGTAGGTGTTGATCCTCTCCTTAGTTGCTACGTCCAGGGCATTGTAGATGATCTCCTGGATGATGTAGGGTGGTTGCCGGTGCATAGGGCAGGACCTTAGGGGCTTCTTGAGCCGCTCCCACACTTGTGCTAGGGTTTCATGTGGCTTTTGTCTGAAAGCCATTATTTTATGACGTATAACCGCCATCTTGGATGGTGGGAAGAACTTGTTAAGAAAGGCATCCTTGACGTCATCCCACGTGCGGAGCGATCTTGGGGCTAGTCTCTCCAAGCACGCTAGAGCTTTCTCTGAGAGAGACCAACTAAAAGCCTTTATTTTAACGTACTTTAGGCTTTTTCCATCGGCAATTGTATCACACAAATCTATGAATAAAGAAATATGCTCGAGAGGACAATTATTAGGTTTTCCCTCAAATTGACGTCGCCTAATTTCAGTTAAGAACCTAGGTTTAATTTCAAAATTAGAGTGAGGGATAAGAATGGCCGATTCAGGCACTGAGAGCACAGGGTGCATGTATTGTTTGGCATTCAGACACTCAGAGAGGAAATTCTAAATCATGTATTCCTATGATCTCCTTCAAACTAAGAATTTATGATACTAGTAGAGAGAGACGAAGGAGACTGGTACTCTCTCTGAAGGATGGAGAGACTTTATAAGAATCAATAACCTTAGAATTGGAGTGTGCCTTACATTCGAATATGAAGAAAACGCCCACTTCCAAGTAACCATGCAAGAGCCTGGACTAGATCAAAATGGAGATATCTCATATGATCTCATGTGCTATGAAGACATAGGAGATACCCCACAAGTTTAAACTAGTAAACAAGTTGTTGTAACAAATTTGACTGGTAGGAGGAGGATGTCTAGTTCAAACAAATATAAAAATATAGATGCAAACCGAATCCTAGTCCGCTAAAATAATTACAAGACTTCCTCCCGCTGTAGTAGAAGGTTATTCAAGTTCGACCCACGAGGAAGCGTGTCAGCAGGATCCTAGATAGTCTCAAAAAGCTTAGGTCTTTGCCGACCAGAAGCCTCGGTCTCGAGTAAGGGACTCGACTTCAACCTAGGCTGTCGATTTCCACTACAACAGAAAACCTGCAGAGACAAAAACGGTTGTCGATATCAACTAGAGTGGTCGATATTGATGTCAGCAAACGAGTCGACCTGGCTTAGAGAACTGCCATTCGACACAGGACAGTCGATATCGAGTAGAATACTCGAAATCGACCACAGCAACAGGAACAAAGGGAGCCGACACATCAAACGTTGACCTAGGGCAAAGTGGTCGATTTCGACTATAGTGCTCGAAATCGACTGGTTCCTGCAAAAAAGATTAGTTTTTGTCGGCAAAGAAAGGTCGACGACAAATATGATGATAGAAGAAGGATGAACAGAATACAGAACATATTTTTAAGATTAAATCAAATATAAAAGGTAACTCCTAGGGCTAGGGTTTACCACAACGTTAACCAATGCATGCATTGAGGCAAATAAGACGGACAATTGCGCTATCTCACCCGAGGGACAAGCTTTCGTTGTATACCAACGATTAGGAATACTCTTGCAAATAAACCTAATTGTCTCTACCAATTTTTTGTTCATAACTCAAGTTGGAAACATGAATCCCTTTTCTTGCGATAAGGACTAAATATAGAATCGTAGGAGATGATATAGACAAAACGATATCAGCATCAAGTACTTACCTCAAACATGGATGGCTAACGTCGGGCTCACCCCGACCCTAGAAGCTTTGGGGAACTACTCGCTCTTCATCGCAATTGACATTATTGATTGAAAAAGGAAAACGTGCATTAATTGAAACTTCGAAACCTTACAATCCAACGTCAGTTTTCGCAAACGCCAAACCCTAAACCTTCTCTCTAAACTCTAACTCTATTGAATTGTATCTTATAGAATGGAATGTATTAAAACCAGCCCCCTAGGGCTTTATTTATAGGCTACTAATCCTTGCCAGCCAAGGAAAGTAGATCTTATCTTCTATCTAAACTCTATCCAAACAAATAGGATAAATCTTTTATTTTGGTAAATATCTAAGTCCTTGATAAATATCTTGTGGTAAAAAGGAAACTACCCTTAAGACATATTCTTTCTAATTATGAAGATAAATCGTGGCCTTGATGATAGACTTGCAATCCGTGTCTCGAAAAGCGAGTCCAATCCGTGTTGCATTCTAGTCGATATCGACCAGTCGGGTCGAAATCGACCTCTTTGTTTCTGCTCGACGAGCTCAATTCTATTCGATCTCTTATATCGATGTAGGCACTCGATATCGAGTGGTCTTCTAGTTTGGTCTTTGTTGTCTGTCTCGACACTTAGAGTCCATGTCGAGGTCTTTAGTCGATATCGACGAGTCATGTCGATTTTGACCTCTTTTCAGCTTTACTTGGCTTCTTCGTTTTGACTCCGATTCCGCTCTAATTCCTGCATATTTAGACCCAAACTTGTGTAGACTCTATTCTTGCACGTTAGCTCATTCTATACAAATTTACATTATTTTTAACCTTTACTTTAGGAATCGAATGGAATATGAAGTCAAAAGATGTAATAAAAAGGACTCTAAATATGTACATCATTGACCCACGATGGTCAAATCTTGTCTATAAATAAATTTGCATTTAAATCAAAGTACAAGTCATAACTCCAGCAAACCCTTGTTATTTTTTGTCATTTCGCGCATTATTTCATAAATCGCTCAACAACAGGAGATTGGTAAGGGTAACGCGAATAAACAAAGCAAGAAATACCAAGCTAAATAAAAACTCAAGCAAACTGATAAAGCAAAAGCAAAAACAACATATCCACAGGAAAATCATAAACCGCAATGAAACATTAAAGCTAAACATCACGGGTGAAATTGTTCGAAAGCCAGTACACCATGCAAAAGCTTGCCAGGAACGATGGACCAATGTTTAAAGACAACAACACAAATGCTTTTTCAAGAACTTGCTGCAGGGTCAAGAGTTTGATCGTGAGGGTCTCCAACCATCTCCGTTTCTGGCGATGACACAGGGGACGAAGAAGCGAGACCTCGTGCCGGATCTTTAAAAACCATATCGCTGGCATCGTAGCTGGGCATGAACATCGTCACGGAGTCATCAAGATGGGCAAAATGATTTACACTCTGAACAATCCCACCATCCACCCCTTTCATAAATGCCTCAGATAGATGACTATAGAGAATGGCTTCCTCATCCGTCTCCAAAAACTTGTCCAGCCACTTTCGACCACTATCAGTCAAGAGATAATCATGAAGTGTGGCCTTAGTCAAGTGAACATTTTCACTGGACGTACACTTCTCCAATTCCCCCTTGACGGCAGTTAACTCGTCATACCCCCTTTTTAGCTCCTCTTCAAGATCGCGAAGTTTGCCCTTTAAACTCACAACTCGCGATTCGCTTTCCGCACTTTTTTCCTTGAAACCCAGAGACTCGACGGGCGACAAATCCAGCTGACTCTTCACTCCTTCAAGCTCTTTCTCGGATTTCTCTAAAGCTTCATGTAGACTCTTGATCGTCCCCTCCTGCATCTCCGCGCCCTTCAGCTTGGCTAATCGACCTTGAAGAGTTTTTCTCTCTTTCTTCAAATATGAAACGCGATCATTATACTATTTCAGATGCCGCATCACCTCCTCCCACTGAAGATTATACTTTGTATAACATAAAAATGTGTGAGAGGAGAAAACAGAATCAAAGGAAAAGAGGCATCGTACTTGAAACAAGAGAACCAAAAATAAGAGAACAGTTAAACTTACCCAACCCCCGATTTCCTGTCCTTGCTCCGCTAAATCTTCATCTGCGAGAGCACGAAGATAGTCCCTTTTGGCCGGACAACTCTTCGCAGGAAGGGCCAACTTCTTGTAATCAATGGCAGAAAAACCAAGTTGCCTATAGCCGAATATGGCGGTCCCCGACTGAGTGAGTGGCTCCTCTAGTGAAGGTCTACTGAAACCCTTCTCCTTCACTTTCCTTTTCTTGCTTGTCCTATGAACGAGAAGCTCATCATCCCTAGATGAGCTCTATTCTACATCCAATATTGGTAGCACGTTTGCCACCTTTCATAAATGTCTTTTTCCCTTTCCTATCTAGGGCTCCCACGGAAATTTTAGTCAAATCCAGCATATCTACAATATAACACACAACAAGAAACACAAGCCAGGCTTAGAGAATTTTTCATCTCGAAAAAAGTCGAAAATATAATGCAAAAATCGCGACTAAAAGAAAATATCAACACCCACCCTGGGAATGTGGGAGACTAAAACCAGCCATTTATAAACGAGCAGGAGTTATGACCTTCTTATAACTACGTTTGCCCAAACTCTTCCCGCGTTTAAATTCGAATTTCCATTGCTCGGTTATTGCATTCTTATTCTTGTGAGGGGCATGATAATACCCGGGGTAGTTTTAAAGTTCAAAAAGATCCCTGAGGGATCGTGAACTAAAAACCATTTTCTCCTCCACCACGACCTACTTGACAGCCTTTCCACAATATCCCCGGTAAGGGACGTAGACACTAACCCATCACTGCCATGTCTAAGGTTTAGAAACGTACAAAGGTGATCTAATGACACCTCCTGCTTAATGGCAGCACATCGCATAGTATACGCAGCTAAATACATCCAAACATTGAAGGAAAGCTAGGCTGGACTAACTCGAATTTTCTCTAAAAACTTTGCATGAAGTCTGGGCAGTGGAAGGCGAAATCTTTGAATCATACTCTCTAAATGAACTACTAGGTGATTGGGATAAATATTCAAACAACCCCCACTTGCGACAGGTAACCCTAACTCTACCCTCACGGGCCAGGGAGAGACACGAGCCGCATGTTCCAAATGCACAGGCTCTAAGATTGACACCTTCCCCCTAGTTTCCGATGAAGTAGGAGCCACCCTTTCCCCAAAAACTAGAGGAACACGTGGAGGGGTAGAAGGAACAAAATCCTCATAGAAACTATATCTCGCGATTTCCTCGACTCTGTAAGGAGGCACAAAACAATCCCCTGGTACCACACGAACTTCTTTCTGCTTTGTTCCATCGCGCGAATTTTTTCTTGATTTGCCTTGGACACCCTCAGAATCGGAGGTATGGTAATACTCGGGATTGCCCTTCGACAAGGGACACTTGATAGACCAAGCTAACGAAACCCCTTTCGCTTTCTTTGACAATATGGGTTTCTTCCCTTTTCCTCCACGGCCCTTCAGAGAGAGAGAGAGAGAGGGGCGAAAAGAGGATGTCGTAGCTTCTGAATCATCCCTAGCCATCGATCGCGAGGTCTTTGAGGAGCTGAACCCCTCACCCAAGGATCCCATGCTCCTATTTTGGCTATCACTTTCCGACGACATTTCTATTTTTTCAAAAGGAAAAAACCCTCTAGAAAGCAAGGTCCCTGAAAAGACGCGAAGAAGGAAAATCAACAAAGGAAAAACAGTCTTTTCAAAATCGCGATCAAATAAAAATGGCGCCAAAAACCCCCCAAGCGGGCCAAGTTAGCGCCTCACGCGCCCCTATCAAGGGACAGTGAAAAGACTTCTTTCCCAGAGGAACGGTGGCTAAAAGGCGCCTTTTTGCCTCCCTGAAATTCCCTCTTTCACAAGACAGAAGACAAAACGTCTCTAAGGCAAAACACACCTGTCATAATCCATAGGTATTTTCTCACCCATCGGAAAACCGCCACCACTACAATTATAATCTACCCCACTATAGGTGGTCCAATTGAGAAGAAAAGAAGGAGAAGTGGAAACGTCGCCCAGCCGGTAAGCAATTACCCAACACTATCATCTATTCCCCCAACAAGAAAAATATTTCTCTCTCCTCAGAAAATACCCCCACCAGAGTAACCCCCACATTACCCCAGAAATGTCTAAAAAACGGAAAACCAGAAGGAAGAACAAATATGGAAAAACTACTTACTTAAAAGGATTAGACGGAGAAGAAATACCAATTGAAAGGGAAACCTAAAAGGAAGTCACTGGCTAAACCTCCGGCGGCGTTCCTTCTTCCTTGATACACCACTTGTTTTTTCTCTCTCCACCAATCTCTATATTTCTTTTCACTTTGAAAATACAAAATGATAGAAAGAGAGAGCAAAATCCCTATTTATAGATCTATGTGAGACCGTACTAACACTCCTCAAAATGGGCCACACGAACATTGGGCCTACCAATTTAAGCCCACCTTAATACAATCCCATCCCTCAAATAGGAAAAGTATCGATTTTTATCTAGACATGATCGCGTGTTAATGTTCATTGCGATCTAGTCCTTAGAAGATCTGACGATGTCATGAAAAATAACCCCCTTAATTAATAGAGGTAAGACGTCATAAAGGGGTCACCCAACGGAAAGGTCACCCCTAAAACTCAATATCAATCATCGCAATCAAATACTTCATACCTTACGAATCCACAGACCCCCTCTCCCGAGCGCAAACTCTATGAAGTTACAAATGCAAATCGCGTTCATGGTCTTGGATGTGAATCTGCATACCACTTACACTAAGTAAACAAAAACTCTGCGTCACTTTAACTCTCCAATAAAGAGCAAGCAGCTCGCTGGCTAAAACACCTCCCCGCTAGTGTCGCCACATGTAACAACCCAAAACCTCTAGCATGAGA
This sequence comes from Persicaria maculosa, assembly GCA_963922045.1. Lineage (NCBI taxonomy): Eukaryota > Viridiplantae > Streptophyta > Magnoliopsida > Caryophyllales > Polygonaceae > Persicaria > Persicaria maculosa. The sequence continues at coordinate 46,668,933 of OY998264.1, read as the reverse complement.
GCATGGGTTACACGTGTCCCCTACCAAACCACGAGGTCTCCAGCCAGCTCCTCGCTTGATAGCACTATAAATACCCCCCCCCCCTAAGAACCACAAGAAAAGGAACCGAAAAGAGAGATAAGAGAAGAGAAGAGCCCTGCAACTTCCCCTGAAGTAAAATCCACAGGTTTGAGCTCCCAAGATCCTTGAATCGGAAAGAAGTCTTTCTGGAATAATACGTCATCAAAACAAACTTCCTCTAAAGACGACAATTGAGCAGTAAATCATCTAAATCGCAAAGTTTAGGTGGTCATAAAACCCACTTTGACTAATAAAGAATTATCAACCCGCGAGGTCAAGAACTTTCTCCTCCTTAGCATCGCAGGTAACGAAGGATTTTTGTCGTCACCTTGAGGTAATAAGTATAGGTGAAATTCCAGAACCACTTCAGGTTTTACCTTCAACTCAGTTGGTTTTTAAATTTTGTGTTGATAACATGTGATAATTATGGTAGTAACAAGAGAACCAGATCGTTTGCACTTGAAATTGTGCTTTGTTTATCTGATTTCTTGTTTAGATTACAATATTCACGATCCTTATTTTATAGTGAAGGTTCATCCTCATAACCATAAAAATATTTACCTCAAAGTTAAATATTCGCCACATATTAAAATATTGCAACACCTGATAACTAGTAACCTAATAAAAATACCAATCACAATTAAGTTGTTGTAATGGTTGTGGGGTTATATCCCATCCCAAGAGGTTCAAAATTCGAATTCCCTTGGAAACATTGAGTCACTTGTTAGTGGGAGGGTCAACCCCTTAAATGAGTCACACAGTACCCGATCCAGATGTAGTGCGACTTAGTCGATCGAACTGGACTAAGATAAAAAAACAAAACCTAATAAAAATAATTATTTTGTGAAAAAAAAGAGTGAAATGGATTTAAATCTTAACAATTGGATTTCCGGAAACAAAACCCACTTATTCATAGACACACGCAGACATTCATACATGGGCATGCAACGTTGTGGACATTCTACTTGTAACCTATCCTAGTATGGTTGGAATCGTGTGCAGTATGTCTCCGACAACTCCAAGGTTCACCGGGAGTGATATGAGCTCGCCGCCTCCAGGCAGGATGGCACATCCATTTACCGGGATAGTGACATTGATGTTAAGTCCAAGCAAATTGTTTAATAGTTTGAAAATTGCTCGAAGGGGGAGGCTCACAACGATCTCGAAAAACCCTGAGTCATCAGTATTGGTAATTGCGATGTTTATGAGATTGCCCAATCCAAGGGACACGGGGGCATTGACGAGGGGTGGACACAAGCCCGGGGTGGTGCAATTGGTTATGTTAGGGCTGCAAAAGAGGGTGCCTGAGATATTGAGACTAATGCTGTCTTGAGCGGAGGCGGTTGGGGCGGTGATCTCGAGAAGGATGATGAGAGCCAGGGGAGGAAGGATGTATTTGATGGAAGAGGCCATGGCTCCAGAGTGTAAGTTGTTTGTGTTTATAGTTAAGAATGTACCTTTGGTGTGTGGGAATGGATTGTGAAGAGGGCTTCCTTTTATAGTGAGAGTGGAATGCCAACTTGTTGGGAGCCCTTCCTAATCCTATATTCCTAAATATTATGCTAAAAGATTTAACCAAAAAATAATTATGCTAAAATATGAAATGAGAAAAGAAAAATCATTCAAAATTATTTTCATGATAAAGTCCAGCTGTAATAATGACAAGTCAATAATTTGGTAACTTCAACATATTCAAGAACCTAACTAATTAATTACCAGATATATTTTTCTCAAATTAGCAATGCTAAATCAATAATTTGACAAGTCGATATTTTGGTTACCATCCAACAACCTTTCTTGCCGAATATACTTGTATAGTGAAATTGTAATTCATTCAATAAAATTCTAAAACACCTAATGTAAGAAAACTAACACAGATACAGACCATCAAGTCATATCCAAAAGAGAAACTAAACCTAGGGTCACAAGTCGAGAATCATAAAAATGACATAAACTTCGTGCCAAATAAGTTGTTTTGTTTGTTTAAATCAATACTAGTGACTACGTATTTAGCACATTTTACTACTCAATTAAACGTTCTGCTCTACTCGATTCAAACTCGAATTGCTTGAAGTTTATAAAATTTACAAAATTTTCTTCAAGATACTATATCATGAGTAAGTAGGGAGGTTTAACTTTAAAAAAAGTTCGACTCGAGCTCGTTCATTTACTAAATATGTCAAGCTTAGGCACAATTTTAAACTCGAGTCCAAATTTAAGGGGAACTCGAGTTCAACTTGTTTCTAAACGATTCGAATATAAACAAGCAAAAAACTCGACTCGTTCGGCTTGAATAATGGCCCTAACCTAGTCGGTGTAGGTTGTGTTTGTATTCCACATATTTATAATAACATATTATACTGTACTTATAAATATAAACAGGTGAATAATTTTACTTAACACATTTTATGTGTTGAAAATAATATAAAATTTAAATTAAACACTATAAATCATGGCAATCAAATATCTAATATAGTATAAAGTTTATAAGGTATTTTATTCAAAATTTACGTTATTTTGAAAACATTATAAAATATATTAAAACCACTATTCAAATGTTTATATTTATAATTACAATTAACATTATAATTATGACACCCTTATTGTACCTTTAAAGGCATTAACTTCTTATATTAATAGAAGATATTTGGCACATTGTCTATTTCCATAAACCTATTTGCTAATTGTCCACCCTAATCCTATTTATTAGTATTTGTCCAAAAAAAAATTATAATACCCAAAGTACCCTTGTTATAATTAAACCTCTCTTTCTTCCACGCTGTTCCCAGATCCCTTTTCACGGATCACTACCGGTGGCCATGGTGATTTCGACTGAATCCACCGCCTCCACTGAATTAAACCTCTCTGGTGACGATGACGACATGGCGATCTTCCACGCTCTTCCACTTAATTACTACCGGTGGCCATCGCAATCTCCCTTCCTTCCGCCGTCTCCCCTCGAATTCGAATCTAACTGCTCCGAAGGCCAGATCGAAGGATCGGCGCGTCTATTACTCTGATGACGATGACGACACAGTGAGGCCAGATCGAATCCGTTCGCCCGTCGCCGTTCTACAGCGCCGACTGCGACGAGCCGAATAGGATTTAGTGTGTCACCTAGTGCTGTCTGGATCGTGAAGAGGTGAAGCTCAAGTTCGATCAATTCTCCTAGGCATCTCCTGAAACTTGGAGTTTTGTACGTGTGTGCTCTTATAAGGTCTTTTGCTAATTATATAAAAATAAAAGGTGTTGTCATTTGTTTTTTTTTACTTGATGGGAAACAGTTGTGTAGTTGGTAGTGGACAACAACTGTATTATTGAAATACATTAACATATTTTTATTTTGGTATGATTGCAACCATGTACAGTGTGGTGATATGGTTTATTTTAGAAGCATCACATATATATACCACAAATAATGGTGATAACACTAACATCATTAAAAAACATTGTAAAAAAAAAGTTGTCATCAACCGTGTCACCAACGATAAGGGTGGTGACAGTGGTCAGTTATAAGGGTGGTGGCAGCGATAAAGGTGGTGACAGTGATAAGGGTGGTGACACCACAGGGATAAGGGTGGTGACATCGATAAGAGTGGTGATAGTGATAACCCTAAAGACTTAACCCTAAACCATATTGTACAACACATGTTCTTTTGGTTAGGTTTAGCCCCTTTAGGGTTTGTGCTTCCCTTTTCCTAGGGTTTTTCCTTTGGTTACAGTGTCTATAACCCTGTTTTTATTTTGGTTACAGTGTCTATGACCATGTTTTTATAGTGGTGACAGTGTCTATGACCCTATTTTTATTTTAGTTACAATGTCTATAACCCTCTTACCCATTCATATATTAGAGGAGAACTGTCACCACATGTATTTTGGCTTCTCATTTGCCCCTTTAGGGTTTGTGCTTCCCTTGTTATAGGATTTTCCTTTGGTACTGTTTTTATTTTGGTTACATTGTCTATGGCCCTGTTTTTATTTTGGTTACAGCGTCTATGACCCTGTTACCCATTCATATATTGGAGGAGAACTGTCCACCACATGTATTTTGGCATCTCATTAACCCTTTAGGGTTTGTACTTCCCTTGTCCTAGGGTTTTTCTTTGGTTAAAACAATGATTATACTGTTCTTACCTTGGTTACACTACACCAAATGAAAAAAACTGTAAATAAATGAAAATAAAAACTATAGTTATGACACCATTGACGACCCTGTTTTCATTTTGGCTACAGTGTCTATGACCTTTGATGACAACATTTACGACGCTGTTTTAATTTTGGTTACAACGTCTATGACCTTGTTTTTATTGTGCTGACGCCATTGACGACCCTGTTTTTATAGTGGTGACGGTGTCTATTACCCTGTTTTTATAGCGGTGACAATGTCTATGACCATGCTTTTATTTTGGTTACAGCGTCTATGACCCTCTTACCCATTCATATATTAGAGAAGAACTATCAACACATGTATTTTGGCTTCTTATTAGCCTCTATAGGGTTTGTGCTTCCCTTGTCGTTTGGTTTTCCTTTGGTTACAATGTCTATGACCCTGTTTTTATAGTGGTGGCAATGTCTATGACCCTGTTTTTATAGTGGTGACAGTATCTATGACCCTGTCTTTATTTTGGTTACAACTTCTATGACCTTCTAACCCATTCACATATTAGAGGAGAACTGTCACCACATGTATTTTGACTTCTCATTAGCCCCTATAGGGTTTGTGTTTCCATTGTCCTAGGGTTTTCCTTTGGTTACAGTGTCTATGACCCTGTTTTTATAGTGGTGACAATGACCCTGTTTTTATAGTGTTGACAGTGTCTATTACCCTATTTTTATTTTGGTTACAACGTCTATGACTCTCTTACTCATTCATATATTAAAGGAGAAACTGTTCACCACATGTATTTGGCTTCTTATTAGGCCCTTTAGGGTTTGAGCTTCCCTTGTCCTAAGGTTTTCCGTTTGGTGACAACATTTATCTCTTAACAACGTACTATACTTGACATTTTAGGGTTTGGGTTTAGGATTTATATTTTATAAAAAAAATACAACAAAGAAGATATAAGTTTGGTGCATTTTTCACATCTCAAATCTTAATTAATCCTTTTTTATATTCCTATTTAAAAATTTTCAATTAATCCTTCTTTAAAAAGGGAGGTGGGATCCAGCTTGTTCCAATTCCAACCAAATTAGTGAAAAATCTCTCTCTTCTCTCTAGTTTCTAGAGAGAGAGGGTTGTCAAAATCCCCTCGGGGTAGTCAAAATCCCTTCGGGGTTGTCAAAATCTGGTCGGTCGATCAGTCCGTTGGTGGTTGTTTGTCCGCCTCTTGGTGCTTTGTCGCTTGGAGTTGGGTTGCGCCGCTGTGGTTGGTCGCCGACATCTACCTCTCCGTCTAGGAGCTAGAAACTCTCTCTTTTGCATCCCAATCAATCTGTTATTATAGCCTATATTTCTTGGGGCTTTTGTAGATTCAATGTCAAGGACCTCAAATTTGTATTCGCCCTCATCCAATTCGTTCAACAAGCCTTCGATTTTCAGATCTAGGTTCGTTCCCCTTATTGAACTTAACCCCGAAAAGTATGATTTTTAGCTTTCCTTGGTCACGACCTCTTCCACTGTTCTAGAACACACTATACACGAAGATCTCTAGTTTGAGCTCGCCCCATTCGTCCCGTCCTTGTCCGATCTCCCACTCGACTCTACGCTGTTCGTCTCTTTCGAGGTCTTTCAGTGACGGTGGAGGTCCAATTCTACAAATTTCCTGTCCAACCCGTGGTTTTGCTATGCGTTCTCAGCGCCGCCGTGAACGCCTGTTGCTCTCCTGGCCATGTACGGCTTGGATTGCCGTCGTTTTCGGTGTGCCGCTTGCCCCTCCTCTCTCATCCTTGCTTTGCAAGCACATGGTGGGGCCAATTTTGTGGATAAGCATTAGTTTTTTATATATATATATATATACATAGATTATTTTCTTATATATATATATATATATATATAATCTAAAACAAAATTCTTGGGCTTTGGGTCCTATGGGCCAAGCTTTGGGTGAAAAAAATCCCGCAAAGGGCTTGACTAAATCCCGAAAGGACTTGACTAAATCTCGTAAGAGTTTCACTAGCTATATTCTAGTTGGCTAAATCTTTTGGCGTTTTTTTTTTATCGAGCGTGGGTGGCTCTACTTTCGGCGTTTCTAGGAGGTCTTCTGCTTTGTTGGGGGCGTGAAGTTTGGAGTCGGGACGGGCTGGGGTCGTGGTGGTGCGTTTAGGGCGACTCCGTATTCGGGAAGAAGATACATTGGAGTTTCGTCTGCACTTCCCATAGGAGATAGATTCCTGCTGCATCGCTGGCCCGCGGTACTACTGTTCGATGGTGCTTGGCTTAGTTCTTTACCGTTGTCCGCAACCGTTAGGAGTACTTCTTCTTATATCGTTTTTGTTGTATAGTTGTTCTGCTTGTTTCTTAGCGTTGTTTTATGTTCATATTGTATGTTTAGGCGGTTTTCGCCTGCCGATTCATCGGCCTCTCGAGAATCAGGCTTGCCTGATCTCGAATTCTTACCTAATAAAAAAAATTCCAACCAAATTAAAAAAAAACAATAAATACACTCCTTTTTACTGTTCCTTCACCTTCCCCCCACTTTTTCTAAAAAAAGGAGGTGCAATTTCACATCCCAAATCCCCCGCACTGTTCTTCCACCAGTTGAATTGGTCTCCACCATCAACATAGAAGTTGAACCGAAATTGCTCACAAACTGCTCTCGGCACCACGAATTGCTGCAACACAGGAGTGGAGGCAAAAAAAAAACTTCGATCCCTATCAATTAGGCGAATTCCAGCATGAAATCGAAAATTATGAGAAGAAATTGTAGTTACATTTACTGAATTTGAAGGCAAACGGTAGCAATTAAGACAAAGAGTCAATGAATTCTGGAGGAAGAGCGCCGAGATGTTCTTCGACGAGCTCTACGGCTACTTGCAGATGAGATTGGACAGGGAGGAGGTCAAGCGACGGTGGCGGCGGATGCATGAGGAGGAACATCGGGGATTGGTCGGGGCAGATGCAGGAGGAGAGGCCGAGAGGAAGAGCGCCGGAGGAGTGATGTAGTTGATCGGCGATTGTTCGAATAGATTCCAAGAAGAAGATGAAAAAAAAAATTATAACACCAGGGGCAAAAGTGTCAATTTAGGACAGTCCCCTGATTTCTACTCCCTCTGTCCAAAAATGCATGTTCTTTTACTTTTTAGCACTTATGTTTCGGAGTTAAAAACTAAATAAACATACATGAATAGTAATATTATTAATAAGTTTGTAATTATTAAAAAAATAATAAAAAAGGTAATATTTTATACTCCCTCTGTTAATTAAAACTTGACGTTTTACTATTCATGCACGTTTTTTGAGGTGTTAAAAACTATATAAAATATTAACTTTTTTCACATATTTTTTAAATAATTTCATACTTGTTACTATTAATTATGAATTTATAAAAACAAATTTAAAAAAATGTTAATATTTTATATTTTTTTTATCATTCTAAAAAAGCGTGCATGAATAGTAAACGACGAGTATAGTTTTTAGCTCCTAAAAAAACGTGTATGAATAGTAAAAGGACACACAATACTTGGTATATCACGTTTACAATCCTATTTTTCAAACTACTATCTCATCATATAATCGATTAGCCTAGGACACCGAAGCTCAACCTAGTCAAGTAACTGAAAAGGTATTTAACGAAATAAAAATAAAAATGTTGGCTTAAACCAAGTTTACGGTATGATCGGTCCTGGAGTAAGATAGGTCCAGTATATATATAATTGTGTGAATCACCACAAACGGAAGTAGACCAAACTGTCATTCAACACAAATGAAAGAACATTAACGACAGGGAAATTAATAGTTTCACCAACAAACTAATACACACAAATAAAGAGAGGAGAAAATCCAAGTACTTGGGAGATTTCAAGTACCACGAAAGCATCAGGTAGAAAAGGTACAAACAGTAACGACAAACCCCATAATTCCGCTAACCCAATTACATTTTTCCAGTTTTCTGCATCTTGAACCTATCTGTCAAGTTTCGGAGAGAGCTAGTATCACTTAGCCATCATCACCTTGACAAACTCATCATAGTTGATCTGGCCATCACCGTCCACATCAGCTTCCCGGATCATCTCATCAACTTCCTCATCTGTCAACTTCTCACCCAGGTTGGTCATCACATGACGGAGTTCAGCAGCAGAGATGAAACCGTTCTGGTCCTTATCGAATACCCTGAAAGCTTCCTTGAGCTCCTCCTCAGAGTCCGTGTCCTTCATCTTCCTAGCCATCAGGTTTAGGAACTCTGGGAAGTCGATGGTTCCGTTTCCATCAGCGTCTACTTCATTTATCATGTCCTGAAGCTCAGCCTCAGTTGGGTTCTGTCCCAGTGATCTCATCACTGTTCCAAGCTCCTTGGTAGTGATACATCCTGCAGTTGTATTTAAATATCAGTGATTTAGTATAATAGGTTCTACTCTTGACAATTCATGAAATAGAGCATAAGCAACGGACAGATTGTGCTTAGCAGACATTAAATTTCTTTACAAAACATTCATATCAGTAGGTTATCACCGTATTCGTTGCATTTTATCAACTATCGTACCAACACTATTTACTTTATAAGCATGTACGATTGTACCAGACATGGGCAAAGGCACTTGTAAACACAGAATTCATTCCAGAAAGTAAACAAACACACTCCTACAAAACTACCTCAGATTTATTTCCACACAGATGAAGTTAACCACTACACTAATTGGCATATTTTTTTTTTAAGTGACAAATGCTCAATTTATTTGTCTACGGGTTCTGAAACACAATCAGGAAAACCTTCATCCTCAACAATCACATGGCTCTATATTCTGCAAGATCTGACAAGGTGCTGAAAGCATTTTGGATTGGATACTCCAAAGTTCCTTAGAAAATCTTAGTGAAATATGGCATTTAGTACTACACAATTATTTTTCAAACAAAAGCTACTTGAGACTTCGGAGTACAAATCCCAATCACCACCAGAAGTACAGCTCAAATGAACTCCAAATTCATTATGAAGGAGATGAAACTAGGCTGTAGGCATCAGATCAAAGGGAACGAATAGTGTCGATGATTTATTAACAAAGTAAGCATATGTATCTTCCACAACCTAAATTCATCAAAACCCCTTCTGCTATTCACATGTGAGTGATACTTGCACTCCAGATCAAGTATCTTCGTTGCATACAACATGAGAACAGATAGATCAACTCTCTGTGGGACTAAATACACTTCTTTTCTTTTCCAATCTAACCTCTCTTTCTCCGACAATCCATCAAAATCCCTCCTACAATTATCCAAACAGACGAAAATATTCCCTTTCAATCCCCTCATAAAACTCTCCCAATTTCCTCCATCCAAAACACACTGCAAATGATTCTTACACAGCCTAAGCCTGGGCTCAACTTCGTCGAAATTGCATCATCATACACAAATAAGTGAATAACTTTTGCTTATGGTCAGACGAAATGATTCTCCAACAACCAAGACAGGATCTGCTTGCTCGTGTCCAGTTTGGGCAACTTCTCCAAATTTCCAAGCAAAGAGAAGAACACAGAGAGAGATCTGAGAAACCCTAACCAATCGTTCGAACAGCTGTTCTCTCTCCCGCAGCAAATTGAAATGGGGGAATGCAAGGGGTAACAGAAAGAGCCAAAGCGGAACACAAAGAAAAAAAAATCTGAATACCCATGGTACTATCCATCAACGAATCGAACAGATCTAAGATGAACAACAGTTTTCTAGAACAGTGGCATAGAAGAACAGAAACGGAAATAGAGAAGAAAGAGAGATATGAGACCGTCGCCGTCCTTGTCGAACAAGCTGAAAGCCTCCTTGAACTCGGAGATTTGGTCGTCGGTGAGTTGCTCCGCCATTTCTCCTTCGCTGCGCCCACCTTCTTCTTCTTCTCCGCTCGGATTTCTCTCTTCCGCCTTAATTTGTGAACCTTTCCTTTTTTCTTTTGTTTCTTATGGGGTTTTTAATTTTTTTCCCGACTTTTTTTTTGGATGCCCGCTTTGTTTGAAAAGTTCGAGGCGATAATAAATAGAGGTTCACAATGTATCTATATATATATATATATATATATATATATAAAATAGATCCTGTGTAAACAAGTCTTACGGTGTAATTTGTGAGAAAATCTTGAGCGTCGGATTAAGAAGATCAAACGGATGAGATTAAAAGTAACTTGTGAACATTGACATTATTCGTAGGTAACAAGAGATTATTCGTATGTACATACATATGAATAATCCTTTGTTGCATACGAATAATTACATTTGTTCATACATATGAATACTTACATTATTATACACGAATAATCGCTTGGTACCTACGAATAATTTCTCTGCTCACAAATTACACCGTAAGGGTTATTTACACGGGATCCAACCTCTATAGAGGATAGATCATGTGTGAGCAAGGGTTATTATGTAATTTGTGAGTCAAAGTTAATCAAATAAATGCAAAAAATCGGCTGGGACCCACCATCATATACACTCCACTCTCCCAGTAAAGTGCGTGTATTACACATTGTTCAAAAGTTTAACTGCCACGTGGGAGGAATTAATATAGAGTGATATTTAGGGAATTTTTTTTTAGTGGGAGTTAATTTGGGATTTTGTTGAATATTAAAAAGGTTAGAAAATATTGTTTCTTTCATTTCATCCGTATAATCACTACGGAGTATTTAACAATGTATACTAGTGCATTTTGTATAATTTATTCGAATAATTGATTACTACTTACCACAAATTGTTTATTTCATATTATTTATATGGTTTGTTCAAATTTAATTTTAAAATGTTATTCTACGGATACAGAATTAGGTAGAAATAGCAAGTGTTTAACTACAAATACTCATGTATGTCATTTTATTTATACGAATAATCGCCCACTTAACCATAAATAATCGCTACTTAACAATGAATACTCGTGTATTTCATATTTATTTATACAAATAATCACTACTTACTAACGAAGAATCCCTACTTAACTATGAATAATCACTACTTAACAACAAATACTCATGTATTTTGTATTTATTTATACGAATAATCACTACTTACCAATGAAGAATCCTTGCTTAACTACGAATAATCACTACTTAACAACGAATACTCATGTATTTCGTATTTATGTATACGAATAATCACTACTTACGAACGAAGAATCCATACTTAAAAACAAATACTCACGTATTTTGTATTTATTTATACGAATAATCACTACTTACCAACGAATAATCTCTACTTAACCATGAATAATCACTACTTAACAACAAGTACTCGTGTATTTATTTATTTATATGAATCATCACTATTTAACCACAAACCCTCGTGTATTTCATATTACTTATACAGTTTGTTCATATTAAATTTTCAAATGTTATTCTACAAATATAGAATTAGGTAGGAATAAAATTATGAAAATAAGAAAGGGCTACATATATATGGGAGAGTTTTTTTTTTTTTATTTCCTCTTTCATTGAAAATAGGCAACCGAATCCTTCAGTTGGTGAAAACTAAAAGGTGAAAGTGGTATTGATTTCTTATCTACATATGCAATACACGCGCCTAGTACCTTTCCATATTTCACTCAATGCCGCTTTTCTCTCTTTTTTATTGTTAAATATTAATCAAATCTTGACCATCCATTTTATTGTAATAAATGGCTAGGATTTGCTCACAAAATACATAGTAAAGGTTGCTTACACAGGAACCAACCTCTCTCTCTCTCTCTCTATATATATATATATATATATATATATATCGATTTTTGTATCTTATACCCCTTTTAGAAAAAATACATCCTTAATTAAATTCCATTAGCCAAATTTTAAATTAGATTCTTAGTGTCGCTTATTTTTGGTAGGGTATCTTTCCCTATTTAGGGCATAGGATAGAAAAACCGTATATATATATACATATATATATATATATATATTACATTAGGCAAGAATTAGAAGCGATTACACAATCTGTAATCTGGCTCCTTAATCATCCTTGATGTAAAAAGTTCCCTATTAAAAGGGATAGTAGAACTATTACTAATGATACCCTTCCAAGCTATAAAGTCGGCTACTTGATTCGCTTCTCGGTAGCAGTGTTTGTATTGAACAAGGTTAAAAGCATATTTCAATTGCTTGATCTTTTCAATGTGAAGTATGATCTCCCATCTGACATTATTGTTGTTGGTGATGGCTTTGATGAGCTGTAGATTGTCCCCTTCTATTATTACTCGAAGTCCTTTCCTAATTGCTTGCTCTTTACTTGTCTAAATAGCAATAGCTTCAGTTTGAATGACTGAGTCTTTGACGGTTTTCTTGTAAAACATATCAATGACATGGCCCCGAGAGTCCCGAGCAATCCCTCCCACATGGCAAACGCCTGTGGGATTAACAGAGCCATCCACATTGATTTTGTAGATAGCCCTCGGTGGTCTGCTCTATTTTGCTTTAAATCTCTTCTTTGTAGTTTTATTCCTATGATTATCTTTTTCAATTTGGGTCCAATCATAGATATTTGCAATGATTCTTTGAATGACATTTTCTATTTGGGCTAGAGCTTTTTTCCTAAAGATAAGTTCATTTTTGATTTCCCAAATAGTTTGCCAAATTAAGACTAGTTCCTAAAAATTTTTGTTTTCAACTCGAATTTCATCTATATTAAAAGGGTGAGATTCATTTATATTCATATGTTGAAAGTATTTTCCTATTTATAGCTCAAAGTGGTCAATTATTTTCTTGGTGAATAGACAGCTTCTCATTAAGTGTTCCTCATCTTCTTCCGCTTGATTGCAAAGACTACACTGGCTAGAGGATAGATCCTGTGTAAGCAAGTCTTACGGTGTAATTTGTGAGAAAATCTGGAGCGTCGGATTAAGAAGATCAAACGGATGAGATTAAAAGTAACTTGTGAACATTGACATTATTCGTAGGTACCAAGTGATTATTCGTATGTACATACATATGAATAATCCTTTGTTGCATACGAATAATTACATTTGTTCATACATATGAATACTTACATTATTATACACGAATAATCGCTTGGTACCTACGAATAATTTCTCTGCTCACAAATTACACCGTAAGGGTTACTTACACGGGATACAACCTCTATAGAGGATAGATCATGTGTGAGCAAGGGTTATTATGTAATTTGTGAGTCAAAGTTAATCAAATAAATGCAAAAAATCGGCTGGGACCCACCATCATATACACTCCACTCTCCCAGTAAAGTGCGTGTATTACACATTGTTCAAAAGTTTAACTGCCACCTGGGAGGAATTAATATAGAGTGATATTTAGGAAAAAAAATTTTTAGTGGGAGTTTATTTGGGATTTTGTTGAATATTAAAAATGTTAGAAAATATTGTTTCTTTCATTTCATCCGTATAATCACTACGGGGTATTTAACAATGTATACTAGTGCATTTTGTATAATTTATTCGAATAATTGATTACTACTTACCACAAATTGTTTATTTCATATTATTTATATGGTTTGTTCAAATTTAATTTTCAAATGTTATTTTACGGATACAGAATTAGGTAGAAATAGCAAGTGTTTAACTAGAAATACTCATGTATGTCATTTTATTTATACGAATAATCGCCCACTTAACCATAAATAATCGCTACTTAACAATGAATACTCGTGTATTTCATATTTATTTATACAAATAATCACTACTTACTAACGAAGAATCCCTACTTAACTATGAATAATCACTACTTAACAACAAATACTCATGTATTTTGTATTTATTTATACGAATAATCACTACTTACCAATGAAGAATCCTTGCTTAACTACGAATAATCACTACTTAACAACGAATACTCATGTATTTCGTATTTATGTATACGAATAATCACTACTTACGAACGAAGAATCCATACTTAAAAACAAATACTCACGTATTTTGTATTTATTTATACGAATAATCACTACTTACCAACGAATAATCTCTACTTAACCATGAATAATCACTACTTAACAACAAGTACTCGTGTATTTATTTATTTATATGAATCATCACTATTTAACCACAAACCCTCGTGTATTTCATATTACTTATACGGTTTGTTCATATTAAATTTTCAAATGTTATTCTACAAATATAGAATTAGGTAGGAATAAAATTATGAAAATAAGAAAGGGCTACTTATATATGGGAGAGTTTTATTTTATTTTATTTCCTCTTTCATTGAAAATAGGCAAACAAATCCTTCAGTTGGTGAAAACTAAGAGGTGAAAGTGGTATTGATTTCTTATCTACATATGCAATACACGTGCCTAGTACCTTTCCATATTTCACTCAATGCCGCTTTTCTCTCTTTTTTATTGTTAAATATTAATCAAATCTTGACCATCCATTTTATCGTAGTAAATGGCTAGGATTTGCTCACAAAATACATAGTAAAGGTTGCTTACACAAGAACCAACCTATATATATATATATATATATATATATATATATATATATATATATATATATATATATATATATATATATATATATATATATCAATTTTTGTATCTTATACCCGTTTTAGAAAAAATACATCCTTAATTAAATTCCATTAGCCAAATTTTAAATTAGATTCTTAGTGTCGCTTATTTTTGGTAGGGTATCTTTCCCTATTTAGGATCTTATCCTATGCCCTAAGGGCATAGGATAGAAAAACTGTATATATATATATACATATATATATATATATATATATATATATATATATATATATATTACATTAGGCAAGAATTAGAAGCGATTACACAATCTGTAATCTGGCTCCTTAATCATCCTTGATGTAAAAAGTTCCCTATTAAAAGGGATAGTAGAACTATTACTAATGATACCCTTCCAAGCTATAAAGTCGGCTACTTGATTCGCTTCTCGGTAGCAGTGTTTGTATTGAACAAGGTTAAAAGCAGATTTCAATTGCTTGATCTTTTCAATGTGAAGTATGATCTCCCATCTGACATTATTGTTGTTGGTGATGGCTTTGATGAGCTGTAGATTGTCCCCTTCTATTATTACTCGAAGTCCTTTTCTAATTGCTTGCTCTATACTTGTCTAAATAGCAATAGCTTCAGTTTGAATGACTGAGTCTTTGGCGGTTTTCTTGTAAAACATATCAATGACATGGACCCGAGAGTCCCGAGCAATCCCTCCCACATGGCAAACGCCTGTGGGATTAACAGAGCCATCCACATTGATTTTGTAGATAGCCCCCGGTGGTCTGCTCCATTTTGCTTTAAATCTCTTCTTTGTAGTTTTATTCCTATGATTATCTTTTTCAATTTGTGTCCAATCATAGATATTTGCAATGATTCTTTGAATGACATTTTCTATTTGGGCTAGAACTTTTTTCCTAAAGATAAGTTCATTTTTGATTTCCCAAATAGTTTGCCAAATTAAGACTAGTTCCTCAAAATTTTTGTTTTCAACTCGAATTTCATCTATATTAAAAGGGTGGGATTCATTTATATTCATATGTTGAAAGTATTTTCCTATTTATAGCTCAAAGTGGTCAATTATTTTCCTGGTGAATAGACAGCTTCTCATTAAGTGTTCCTCATCTTCTTCCGCTTGATTGCAAAGACTACACTGGCTGGGAACTCGGTTAACGTATTTATTAAGCCTTTAAGTGGTAAGAAGACCATCTACCATTATTTTCCACATAAAACTTCTTAATCTAGGAGGTAGATTTAGCTTCCAAATCCAGTTAAGATCTTTTGAAGCTTGAGTTACGTTATTTGTTATGCGTTTGACCGATTTCGTAATGAAATTTCCACTTGGGTCTAGCTTCCAGATAAGTTTGTTAGGCGTATCCCAATTTTGTATTTGTATATCTAGAATTTTACAAGAGACTTCCAGGGGGAAGAGGCTATTTAGTAGTGGAGTATTCCAACATTTTTGTGTGTTAGCTGGTTTACTTTCAATTCCGAATCATGGTTCGCTCTAAATTGTTCAAAATCTTGATTTGGGACCCAAGGGTGAGGCCAAACATTTATGTTGTTGTCATTCCCAATTAACCAAAGGAGGCCTTGTTCAAATTTATTTCTTAAGAAAAGAAGTCGATCGAATTGCTAAGATGTAAAATGATTGGAGCGGTTTCTAATATTTTTCTTTTGAAGGTACTTTTCATTAATAACCTGAACCCAAATATTGTTCTGGTTTGTGTAGAGCTTCCAAAGGAGTTTCATTTCTAAGCTTTTATTGAGTTCTTCTACTTTCCTAATACCCAGGCCTATTTGGCATTTGCTTTTGCAGATTTTGTCCCAACTTATAAGCGGTGTGTACCTTTCTGATTGTAGCTTATTCCAGAAGAAGTTTTTGTTGATCTGGTCAATTTGTTCTAGGATTCCTTTTGGTAGAAGAAAATTTTGCATAATGTAATTTGTTTTAGAGCTAAGATTTGATTGGATAAGCACCACTCTCCCTTCTTGTGAGAGTGTGGAAGCCTTCCATTTAGAGAGCTGCTTTTTTAGATTTTGCACTGCATCTTAAAAAACATAGTTTTTGATTCTCCCATTTATAAGAGGAATACCTAAGTACTTCTCAAGTGTTCTCGTGATGGGAACCCCCATATGTTGTGCAAGATCTCTTGCTAGAGTCTGAGATACATTTGTTGAACATTGAATTGAGTTTTTTGAATAGTTTATGGTAAATCCTGATAGGTTTGAGTAGTTGTTTAGCATGTTTTGGATAGTATTAAGACTGGTGTGAGCTGCTTTTGCGAATATTAGAGTATCATCTGCAAAGGTTAGGAATGGTATAATGGTGCCATTTTTAGTTAATTTAATCCCTATTAGAGCATCTTCTAGTAAGGCTTCTTTATGTAATTTTCTAGATAGGCTTTCCATAACTAGTATGAATATGTAAGGGGCTAAAGGGTCGCCTTGTCTAATCTCTCTGTTAGGTTTGAATTGTTTTCCAGGGATATTGTTTACAAGAACCGAGAAGGAGTTTGTTGTCGGGCATTTTGTTCGCAGGAAGGCGGCGTGTTTGATCGTTATGGAATTGTTGCCGTACTTTAAGATCTATCTCTCTTGGAGGCTCATATAGTGGCATAGATGGGGCAGGCCTTGCATCATAGGCCACATCAACCCCATAAGTGTTGTCAAAGTTCACAAGCCTCTCAATGGTCTCCCATGCCTCCGTTGGTGTAAGCTCAATGTACCGATAGGAGGTATATGAATTGATCCTCTCCTTATTCGGTGCATCAAGGGCGTTATAAAAGATCTCTTGGATGACATATGGAAGTTGCCCATGCGTCGGACATGATCTCAGCAAGTCTTTAAAGCGCTCCCACGCCTGTGCTAGGGTTTCACCTGGCTTTTGTTTGAAAGCCGTGATCCTTTGTCGTAGCATCGCCGTTTTAGAAGGTGGAAAGAATTTGTTCAAGAATGCATCTTTCACCTCCGCCCATGTCCTTAGCGATCGCGGAGCCAAACTTTCAAGCCATTGTAATGCCTTTCCTGCCAAAGACCATCGAAAAGATTTTAGTCGCACATACTCTAAGTTTACTCCATCAGCAACTGTTTCACATAAGTCCATAAAAGTAGAGATGTATTGCAGGGGGCATTCATTATGTCTTCCTTCAAAAGTATTTCTTTTAATCTCATATAGGAAGTTAATTTTCAATTCATAATTGGAGTGAGGAATTATAATGGCAGATTCAGGAACATGAAGCGGCGGATGCATGTATTGCATCGCCGTCTGTGGATACTGATTTAGCCGCTCTTGGGCTTGTCTGCGCGCATCCTCCTCCCTATCAGCACGGGCTCGCTCAGCAGCAGCAGCGGCCCTTTCAGCAGCGATTGTAGCATTGTGGTCCTCGATCTCCTTTCTCAACCGCTCTATGATCTCAGCCTGCGTCTCGTTGTCAGCCATGATGCGAATTGCTTTGTTGCGAAGATGGTAGAAACGTTCAGGCTCGTTAATTGGTTCCAGGATAGGTCCGCGATCAGAACGTCGCATAAACCTGCAGAATAAGCTTAGAAAAAGATCGTGATTAACTTAGGTGGCGATTGATTGCCTCCCCGGCAACAACGCCAATTTGTTCACAGGAAGGCGGGGGGTGTATGTAAAGTAGGAGAATAAAATAAAGCACAACTAGACTATCTCCATGTCCCAAACAAATAATACAAGAATCCCCTCCCTTGTAGTAGTAGGGTAATTCAGGATCAAATCCACGAGGAGGTATGTCAGCGCTTCCTTCGTTGTACTCACGATCAAGGCTTTCGATCTCAGCAGACACTCGATATCGAGTATACAGGTCGATATCGACCTCAGTTCTGGTCGATTTCCTAGCGCAGTTCCTGCAGAAGACAAAACAGCAAGTCGACGTCGAGCAGAGACCTCGATATCGATGTTAGACCTCGATATCGACCCTTAAGGTCGATTTCGATGCTTGTCACAGAAACTGTTTTTGTAACCAATTTGTCGGAAAAGGATCCGAAGAAAATAGAATGGAGAAGGAAGATGAACAGAAACAAAACTAAGACTTTTATGAAGAATTTAATTAATTAAAAGGATTCCAAAGTCGGGGTTTCATGCCACAACGATAACAATGCAAGTTTCATGCTAAAGATATGAACTTTAATGTCTTTCCGTCAAATAACTTTCGTTATCAACACTTAGGTGATTAGAGGCTCTCGCATAATTCCTAAGAGTTACTATCCAATTCATGAGCAATTCAAGTTCGCAATATGAGTGTCTTTTGCTTCAATAATGCAAATAATGAATCTCCCTAACTTTCATAAAGGATCATGCATGGGGTAGAAGACGGAATCGCATAAAAGTCATACCTTTGATGCACTTACCTCACATTGCTATCGTCGGGCTCACCCCGACCCTAGAAGTGGGTTGACTACTCGCTCCTCATCATGCACATCATCATCATTGTTATTGAAAGAAAACTACTTTGAATTAAAACTCCGAAAGAAAGTACAACTGAACAAGCCACTCCACTCTCGCTTTACAACTCCACTCGGCCTCCTCTCTCTCTCTCTCTATTCTCTATTGCAACTGAATTGTGTGTAAAACCGAATACCTAAACTCAGCCCTATTGGCCTCTATTTATAGATGTCGATAGGGACTCGAAACCTTATCTTTATTCTCTAAGATAAATTAAAACAAAGTAAAAGCTAAAACTTCATGGTGAAATCAGCCTCCTCATGATAGATCTGGTGTTGATGATAGGAAATCTCGACCTTTGGATAGATATTGCAAGCATTGGATATAATTCTATCAAAATCGGAGTCGAATTCCTTTGCTGGCATAGTCGATATCGACCCTTGGACCTCGATATCGACCCCTCCAAAATCTTATCTCGAGCTTCTCCTTCTCCTACTCGAACTGGCACTCGACTTCTATCAACTTGGTCGATCTGGCAGCCTCGATATCGACCCCCAGACGTCGATATCGACCTCTTCTGTGTCGATATGCTCTGTTTCCTTTTCTGTCGATTCCTATGTCTCTGATGTACTCGATGTCGAGGTCTTCAGTCGATTTCGACCTCTTCAGAAGACTTCGAGTTCTTTTTCCGCTCTTCCGAATTCATCCATTTTCATCCTGTTTTCTGCGAAATCACATGGAAACTCGTGCAAACCCATATATTTGACATTTAAGCATAAACTACACCATTCCCATGTTTTCCCATTAATGTGCATGCAAAAGAAAATAAAATGGATTCATATGTGCATAGAAAATATGGCAATTTGCGCGCACATCACATTTCATAATCCATCTTATCCATAAGCTATGAAATCCAAATTTGGTGAGAACTACTTCAATATAGCTCTAAATTATTTTATCATATGCTTTTTCCATGTCCAGTTTTAGGGCCATCCTGCCTGTTCTTCCTTTTTTTCCGATTGAAGCTGTGGAATATTTGATGTGCAATGAGAGTGTTGTCTCAAATAGATCTACCTTCTACAAAAGCTCATTGATATGGGTTGATTAGTTTGGGGAGGATGGGTTTTAGTCTATTTGCTAGAATTTTTGAAATGACTTTGTATATTGTATTGGAAAGACTAATTAGCCTATAATGATTTATATTTGTAGGATTATCCGTCTTTGGGATAAGTGCAATAAAAGTATGATTTGACTCAGATAGTAGTTGCCCAGAATGAAAGAAGGCTTTGATAGCTTTACAACAGGAGGTCCCTGTAAAGGCTCGAATTTTAAGTCCTAATATATTTCGGAAAAAGGAATTAAAAATGAAATTAAATCGGATTTTACACTCTTTTAGCAGATTTCGACCCAAATTCAATTTTTGACGAACGTTTTTCGTCATTTCACTTCGAGAATTTTAAAATAGGTTCGGATGGAGATATCCTTTTCGGTTTTAAAAACTAATCGATCGAGTAGCGGAATTCGGGAACTAACCTCGGGATTTGGATTTCGAATATTCGGGATTTTTAAATTCTGGATAATCTTTTAGCCAAGTCAACGCTCCACCATAACATCACTCTTTTCACCTTTAATCCCATCAACTCTTATCATCCTTGCATCACCCCAATTTACCCAAGGTTCCTTCCTTTACACACCACCCCACTTTTCAATCTTCACATATCATCACCTTCATCCACCGTCCTCTCCTCTTCACACAATCAACACACCACCGTCACCTTCTTTCCTTCACAATAACCGCCACGACTCATTCGACACCTCCTCGGAGCCACCAGTAGCAACTGCGGCATCCCTCATAGCCACCAGCAGTAGCGGAGCCACCACCGGAGCCGCCACGAAGCCACCGCAGCCCCATTCCTTTCTAATCCTTGTTCGTTCGTGAACCAAACTTTCGGTGAGTCTTTCTCCTTCGTTTTTGACCCAAACCACTCCCGGACTTCACCATCACGCTCACCCTTGTTCGTTCGTGAACCAAACTTTCGGTGAGTCTTTCCTCTATTTTGTTTAAATTTCTGTCTTGGGTCGGGCGGTGGGTGTGTGTCAAGGGTGTGTAAGGTGAGTGGGGGTTGTGTAAGAGGGTCGGGTGAGGCTCGAGAGCTCCAGCGATCGTCGTTGGCGGAGGGAGCGAGCGGAGCACGAGAGCGGCTGGGCAAAAGCAGCGGGAGTAGCAAGGCACAGCAGAAGGGGGAGCAACCAGCCCGCGGTAATCTGCGCGCAAATTGCCATATTTTCTATGCACATTTATGTCCATTTTATTGTCATTTGCATGCATATTAGTGGGAAATCATAAGATTAGTGTAGTTTATTCATTATTATCAAATATATGGGTCTGCACGAGTTTCTTTGTGATTTCGCAGAAAACGAGATGAAAATGGGTAGATTTGGACAAGAGATGAAGAGCAAAAAAAAGAACTCGAAGTCTTCTGACGAGATCAAAATCGATGATTAACCTCGACATCGAGTGAAGCAGAGCAACCAGGAATCGAGCAGAGCAGAGAACAGAGCATGTCGACACAAGAAGGTCGATATTGATGTCTGAAGGTCGATATCGAGTGGCCTAGATCGATGATATTGATAGAAGTCGAGTGCTAGTCCGAGGAGAAGAAGGAGAGCTCGAGATAGAGTTAAAGAGAGGTCGATATCGATGATGAAGGTCGATATCGATGTTTCCAGCAGAAGAAGTCCGACTCAGATTTTGATAGAATTATATCCGAAGCTTGCACATCTATTCTAAAGTCGAGATCTTCTATCCAATGCACCAGAATTCATCCTTTACTAGTTTTACCATGGAATTTTTAGTTTTTACTTTATTAAGTTTTATCTTAGAGAATAAAGATAGAGTTTTGAATCCTTGGCTAGCAAGATTTGAGATCTATATCTAGAGGCCATTAGGGCTGAGTTAAGCAATTAAGTTTTCATCCAAGCAATCAGTTTTTTACATTATAGAATGCAGAGAATTTGTAGAGAGAGAGAGAGGCCGAGTGGAGTTGGGTGTGAAGCGAGAGCGGTGATTTGGCTTTGTTCGGTTGTAACTTTCTCTTTAGTTTAATCAAAGTAGTTTTCTTTTACATGATGATGATGAGTTCCACGATGAAGCGCGAGTAGTCAACCCACTTCTTGGGTCGGGGTAAGCCCGACGATAGCAATGTAGGGTAAGTGCATCAAAGGTATGATTGTTATGTGATTCCGTCTTCTATCCTATGCATGATCCTTTGTGAAAGTTAGGGAGATTCATCATTTGCATTATTGAAGCGAAATCCAATCATATTATGAACTTGGATTACTCAGAAATTGGATATTAACTCTTAGGAATTATGCGAGAGCCTCTAATCACCTAAGTGTTGGTAACGAAAGTTATTTGACAGAAAGACATTAAATTTCATAACTTTAGCATCATACTTGCATTGTTATCATTGTGGCATGAATCCCCGACTTTGGAAGCTTTTAGTTAATTGAATTACATAAAAAGTTTGAGTTTTTTATTTCTGTTCATCTTTCCTTTACCATTCTAAGCTCTTCGCACTAATTTTCCGACACATAGGTTACGTACACAGTTTCTGTTACAGAGATCGAAATCGACTGGCAAGATCGATATCGAGCACTAACATCGATATCAAGGTCTCTCTCGATGTCGACTGTGTTTGCTTTTGTCTTATGCAGAAAACTCAATGGAAATTGACCAGAACTGAGGTCGATCTCGACCAGACACCTCGATATCGAGTGTCTCTTGAGGTCGAAAGCATGATCGTGATTGCAACTAAGGAAGCTCTGACATACCTCATCGTGGATTCAATCCTGAATTACCCTACCACTGCATCGGGAGGGATTCTTGTATTTATTTGCTTGATAAGGGAGTTAGCATAGTTAGATTTTATATTTGATATTTTATTTAAAAAGAATCTACCTCCCCTAAACGAACAAATTGGCGCCGTTGTCGGGGAGGCAATCAATCGCCATCTAAGTTTTCTCACGATCTTCTTCTTAGTGCTTATTTTGTAGGTTTATGTGACGTTCTGATCGTGTACCTATCATGGAAAGCATGGATGAGCCTGAACGTTTCTTCTATATTCGCAACAAAGCAATTCAAATCATGGCGGATAACGAGACGTAGGTTGAGACCATAGAGTGGTTGAGGAAAGAGATTGAGGACCATAATGCTACAATCGCTGCTGAGAGGGCCGCCGCTGCTGCAGAGCGAGCCCGTGGTGATAGGGGGCAGGATGCGCGCAGACAAGCCCAAGAGCGGCTCAATCAGTGTCCACAGACGGCGATGCAATATATGCATCCGCCGCTTCATGTTCCTTAATCCGCTATACTTATTCCTCCTTGAGACTATGAAATTAAAATAAACTTCCTATCTGAAATTAAAAGAAACACCTTTGAAGGAAGACCAAATGAATCCCCACTACAACACATCTCTACTTTTACGGATTTATGTGAAACTATTGCTGATGGTGTGAATTTAGAGTATGTGAGACTGAAATCTTTTCGATGGTCTTTGGCAGGGAAGGCATTGCAATGGCTAGAGAGTTTGGCTCCACGCTCGTTGAGGACATGGGAATAGGTGAAGAATGCATTCCTAAATAAGTTCTTTCCTCCATCTAAGACGACGATGTTGCGACAAAGGATCACAACTTCCAAACAAAAGCCAGGTGAAACATTGGCACAAGCGTGGGAGCGTTTTAAGAACTTGCTGAGATCATGCCCGACACATGGGCAACTTCCATATGTCATCCAAGAGATCTTCTACAACTCCCTTGATGCGCTGAATAAGGAGAGGATCAATTGATATACCTCATATCGGTACATTGAGCTCACACCAACGGAGGCCTGGGAGACGATTGAGAGGCTAGTCAACTTCGACAATACCTATGGGACTGTTGCGGCCTATGACTCAAGGCCTGCCCCATCTAACCACTTTATGAGCCTCCAAAGGAGATTGATCCTGATGTGTGGCAACAATCCCACAATGATCAGACACGCCGCCTTCAAAAGCAAGTCAGGTTCCTGAGCAACAATCAAACTTGTCAGGAATGTGGCTCAACAAGGCATAATAGTAGTGCCTGTCCACATATTGAGCAAGTATCTATGGCAGAACAACATGAGGAAGCCAAGTGTACAAGAGGCTCCTATCGAGGGGGCAATCAAAAATATTGGGGAGATCAAAGATTCTATCAACAAAGGGATCCCCCACTATATAGAGCACCAGGGCACCCTGAGCGGGAAACAAGGAAGGATGACCTGCAAATCATTCTTGATGAGATGCGGAAGAACAATGCTATGTTCAAAAAAGCCAATAACTCCATCCATACTCAACTGCAGGGCATCAATTCTAGGCTTGGGGAGATAGACGTTTGGAAGCACAACATGGAGACCCAAATGGGTCAATTGGAGGAAGCAATACCCAAAGCGTCAGGAGCATTGTCTGGATCAAATGTGCCCAATCAAAAGGGAAAAACTACTAGATACATAGTGGAGATGAATCTAAAGAGTGGGTGTCAATTCAAATGCCCGAGCAAAAAGCGGAGGAGAAGGCCCCAGAACAGACGTCGATATCGACCCCCCTGTCGATATCGACCAAGGTGACGTCGATGTCGACCCCACTGCAGTCGATGTCGACACTGCTGTTGAGTCACCACAAAAATCGACTCCTCCAGTCGATGTCGACCCCCATCCAATCGATGTTGACCTAACTCCAGCCGCAGGGAAGAAAAAGGTGTTGCCATTCCCATAAAAAAAGGTGATTAAGGACCCGACGGAAAAGAAGTTCTAGCGGTTCGTGAAGATGTTTCAAGGACTTAATGTCTCAATTCCATTCACCGAAGCACTTCATGAGATGCCATCTTATGTAAGGTTCCTTAAGGACATATTGGGTAAGAAGCGATCGCTTTCTGAGATCGCATAGGAGTGCAACAGATTGGAGCTACCACAAAAGTGGGCGGACCCAGGTAAGTTTTCTATCGCTATAGGCTTAGGTCAATATCGCTTTAATGCTTTAGTTGATTTGGGTGCTAGCGTTAGCATGATGCCACTAACTAGGGTGGCTCAAAATGGACCCGACCCGGCCCGGAAAACACGGGGTCGGGGTTGACCCGAGACCCCTAGGGGTCGGGTCTCGGGTCGAATTTTAAGAAATCTCGGGTCAACGGGTGGGTCGGGGTCAGACCCCGCGGGTCTCGGGGTTTGACCCGACCCGGATTTAAAAAAAAAAAATTTATTGTTGTGTGTGCTCTATTAGACACCCCACCCTTAATATATATATATATATATATATATATATATATATATATATATATATATATATATATATATATATATATATATATATATATATATATATATATATATGCGCAGATGAAAAGTAAAAAACAAATCCTATTTATTTAATTTTGATTACAAATTTACAATTACATATACGAATAATACGATTCACGAATCACGATCGCATTTTTATTTAATTTTGATTGCAAATTTAATTTTGTAACAACTAACATGCGGATGAAAAATCCTTTTTATTTACAATTACAAATTTACAATTACATATACCCTTAAAAAATCCTTTTTATTTAATTTTGATTCACGAATAACTAATATGCGGATGAAAAGTAAAATAAAATCCTTTGTAATTTTGTAACAACTAACAAAATTTTAAAACTCGGGTTTTCGGGTGAACCCGTGACCCGACCCGGAAAACCCGGAATTACAAATCTCGGGTTCGGGTCGGGTGACGGGTCGCATTTTTAAAAATCCCGGGCCTTCGGGTTGACCCCCACCCGGAATGTTCGGGTCGGGTCGGGTCGGGTCGACCCGGATGAGCCACCCTACCACTAACCATATGACACAAGGTAAAGATAGGTCTTTTGGAGCCCGTGGATGCGAAACTATACATGGCGAACAATACGGTAACTGATGTGCCAGTACAAGTAGGTAAATTCTTTGTCCCTGCTGATTTCTTAGTTGTTGATATAGCAGAGGACCCTGCTTGTCCAATTATTTAAGGTAGGCCATTCCTAGCAACCGTCGATGCCAAAATAAGCGTGAAGAAAGGATTGCTCTCATTCACCATTAGTGACAAAGTGATAGAGTACGCCTTCAACAAGACGGTGAGGAACAATGAAGGGCCAATGGAGATAAAGGCCATCAATGGTGTCTACATCGCATGTGGAGAAGCCAAGGTAAGGAGTATGACACCGGAAGAGCTTGAAAAGAGGGCCATAGAAGCCCAAGTGGAGGAGGTCGTGGCAATCTTGAAGGAAGGAGAGAAAGAGCACAGAAACAGCAACATCGAAATCGACCTAGGTAAGTCGATATCGACGGAGGAGAATGAACCTCGAAATCGAGCATAAAGGTCGATATGGACCATAAGCCTATGCCGAAATCGACTGACATAGAAGTTGAGAAAGGAGCAAAGACCTCGATATCGATCTCTAAAGGTCGAAATCGACCTGATCATGTCGAGCAGAACCACTCCAAATCGACAGATTCTCTAAGAGCACAACAGAGCTCGATATCGACTACTGATGATCGATGTCGACCTGAGCCACACAAAGAAGAAAATGTAAGTCAAGGTACAAATTCCTCTTTTTTCATATCAATTAAAGATTTATCATTATTTGGAAGAGGTGTGCCTTGGCATGTGCGATTTTGTAGGGTATCCGATGATGATCCGAGCCATTATGAGATAGGAGAAAAGGTTTATGTCGCGCAGTCAAAAGATCATTGGTTCCCTAATAGATTCAAAGACAAGAGGATGGAACCATTCACGGTGAATCAAATACATCCAGGCAGAATGCAACTGCGTGACAAGAAAGGACTTTGATTTGACGCCCAAGCCACATGGGCTCTGCAGATGCCGCCTTGAGAGCGCGAAAGAAGAAGTCGGCCTAGCGACTTTAAAGTCTAGAGCTTGTAACAAAGACAATTATATTTTTTTTAAGTTTTAGACATTTTTGCTTTGGTTTGAGACAGTAGACGCTTTACTATTTGTTTGGTCTTAGTTTTTCTAACAAGTTGCAGGAATGAGAGAAAGAGCACAGAAACAGCAAAATCGAAATCGAGTGCAAAGCTCGATATCAACCTCAAGGTCGATTCCGAGGGGCTTGTGGTCGAGGCTAGATCACCCTGAAGCTTCAACCAGAAAATCGATGAAATCAGTCGATTTCGAAGTTAGAGGTCGACATCGACCACCACTGTAGTCTTCTTCGACTCCTGAAATTTGTGACGTTTTAGTAAGTTTATTTCTTAACCCTAGTTCTAATACAGTGAGGACACTGTAATCTTTAAGTATGGGGTGGGGGAAAGGCTTACTTATATATTTTCGCATATTTTTAGCATATTTTAAAATTTTTCATAAGTTATTGCATACTTTAGTTACATGTTCATGCATAGTTATTTTAGAATTGCATATTTATCTTTAAGCATTACATCATGTTTATGTATTAAAAAAAAGAAAAAAAAAAGAAAAAAATGACCCCATCAAAAATTGAAAATAAAGAAAAGAGTCATGGAAGCATAAAAAGGAACTCTATGATGCAAAATTAGATTCATCTATATACATATAATAAAACCGATGCATAGCGTCCTACGTGGCGCTTTGTGGTTGATTCTAGGGGGAAAAATCTTATGTGTCGCATTGTGGTTGATTCTAGGAAAAAAAATTAATAAAATAATATGTTATCATAGTTTATAGAAAGTTATATAAGCCACAATTTATCTATCTATCTATATATTTTAGTTAATTGACAAAAATATAAATAAAAAATATTCCATAGTTATACTTACCAAAAATATTAATTGATAAATATATAGTATTTGATAAGTGTTATTTTATTTATATCTATATTATTTTTTGGCGAAAAAAAATTATTGATATCAAAATTAATTATTTAATAATAATTATTTTATTATTTTTATATCTATATTATTTTTTATATCTATATTATTTAATAATAATTAATTATTTTATATCTATATTATTTTTTAAGTCCAAAATAATTTATTAAAATATTATGTGGCCACAATCCATCCGTGGATAGATATTTTAATAAACTAATATAATATGTAGATTAGAAAAATAATATAGATAGTATGACTATGAAATATTTGTATTTACATGAGATTCAATTAATTGTATATTAGAGAATAAAATTTACCTTATAAATGTGAATTCTATATATATATTTTGAGAGAATATAAATAAAAAATATTTAGATTTTTTATAATTTGCGGAACTAATTTTATTTATATCTATATTAATTTTATTAATGTATTCTCCGTACACGGGACGGGACCTACACTAGTTAGAGATATAACATGAAATTGTCTAGTTAAGGGAAGTCCCAATGAAGTGCAAAAAGAAAAAAAAACATGAAGGAGAGGTAAAAATTGAAGTTGCTTTTGACATGGGCATAATAAGATGATGGAGGACTTTAAGATATTTCCATACATATGCTTACAAAAGTTCCTATCCTAGCCTTACCTATGCATATTTGCAAAAGTCACAAGCCATATATGAGCCTTATACTATACATTATCATTATTGCTCCACAATACATTACATATTGCCCATTTTTATACCTTATACCCTATCTGGGGACAAGTTTGAGAATTGATGTCATCTTTGGAGTTGTTATATGGAGTTTGTGCATTATTATTTAAGTTGTTGGCAGGAATGAAACACAATTTTTGAAATATGGAAAATTTAATGAGCGAGAAAAAATCCAATCACCTCAGGAGATAAAGGTAGGTCGACCCTGCTCGTTGAGATGTTAGTTCAGTGAGATGGGACACAAGGTGATGAGTCCGAAGTACTAAGTATCTTGGGCCATTCATGACACCCATGTTTGCGACTCGCGAGAAGGCAGTGCTAAGGTTAGAGAGGTAAAAACATTATAAAAAAGAAAAAAAGCATTGAGCGATGAGTGAAAGGAGAAACATTATGAAGAAGGAATGTGGAATATTTTTGAAAGAAAATATACTTCCCCGGATTTAACACCACATGGCCAAATATTAGCCCACCTTTAGCCTTTTACCAATCTACTTCTCATAAGCTTGCAAAAGTCCTCTTAATTATTAATGCTATGTTACTAAATTGTTTTTATGCATATAAACCTCCTTTTATGAGTATAAAATTGCTTTTATGCACAGGCATGGATTTTGTTGACATTAGTACCTTATCAAGGATGGCAATTGATTGTAGGGATATATGAAAAATGAATCTATGATGTTGAGGGTTTACTTTCTTCCCCTGAATGACCATTAAAAGTATTGCTTGGGGACGAGCAAGCTTAAGTATGGGGTGTTTGATGTGTGCGCAAATTACCATATTTTCTATGCACATTTATGTCCATTTTATTGTCATTTGCATGCATATTAGTGGGAAATCATAAGATTAGTGTAGTTTATTCATTATTGTCAAATATATGGGTCTGCACGAGTTTCTTTGTGATTTCGCAGAAAATGAGATAAAAATGGACAGATTTGGACAAGAGATGAAGAGCGAAAAAAAGAAATCGAAGTCTTCTGAAGAGGTCGAAATCGATGATTAACCTCGACATCGAGTGAAGCAGAGCAACCAGGAATCGAGCAGAGCAGAGAACAGAGCATGTCGACACAAGAAGGTCGATATCGATGTTTGAAGGTCGATATCGAGTGGCCTAGATCGATGATATTGATAGAAGTCGAGTGTCAGTCCGAGGAAAAGTAGGAGAGCTCGAGATAGAGTTAAAGAGAGGTCGATATCGATGATGAAGGTCGATATCGATGTTTCCAGCAGAAGAAGTCCGACTCAGATTTTGATAGAATTTTATCCGAAGATTGCACGTCTATCCTAAAGTCGAGATCTTCTATCCAATGCAACAAACTTCCACCTTTACTAGATTACCATGAAATTTTTAGTTTTTACTTTATTAAGTTTTATCTTAGAGAGAGTTTCGAATCCTTGGCTAGCAAGATTTGAGATCTATATCTAGAGGCCATTAGGGCTGAGTTAAGCAATTAAGTTTTCATCCAAGCAATCAGTTTGTTACATTATAGAACGCAGAGAATTTGTAGAGAGAGAGAGAGAGGCCGAGTGGAGTTGGCTGTGAAGCGAGAGCGGAGATTTGGCTTTGTTCGGTTGTAACTTTCTCTTTAGTTTAATCAAAGTAGTTTTCTTTTACATGATGATGATGAGTTCCACGATGAAGCGCGAGTAGTCAACCAACTTCTAGGGTCGGGGTGAGCCCGACGATAGCAATGTAAGGTAAGTGCATCAAAGGTATGATTTTTATGTGATTCCGTCTTCTAACCTATGCATGATCCTTTGCGAAAGTTAGGGAGATTCATTATTTGCATTATTGAAGCAAAAGCCAATAATATTGTGAACTTGGATTACTCAGGAATTGGATAGTAACTCTTAGGAATTATGCGAGAGTCTGTAATCACCTAAGTGTTGGTAACGAAAGTTATTTGACGGAAAGACACTAAATTTCATAACTTTAGTATCATACTTGCATTGTTATCATTGTGGCATGAATCCCCGAGTTTGGAAGCTTTTAGTTAATTGAATTACATAAAGAGTTTTGAGTTTTTTTATTTCTGTTCATCTTTCCTTTACCATTCTAAGCTCTTCGGACTACTTTTTCGACACATAGGTTACATACACAATTTCTGTTACAGATATCGAAATCGATTGGCACGGTTGATATCGAGCACAAACATCGATATCGAGGTCTCTCTCGATGTTGACTGTTTTTGCTTTTGTCTTCTGCAGAAAACTCACTGGAAATCGACCAGAACTAAGGTCGATATCGACCAGACACCTCGATATCGAGTGTCTCCTGAGGTCGTGATTGCAACTAAGGAAGCGCTGACATACCTCCTCGTGGATTCGATCCTGAATTACCCTACCACTGCATTGGGAGGAATTCTTGTATTTATTTGCTTGAAAAGAGAGTCAGCATAGTTACCGTTTATATTTGATATTTTATTTAAGAAGAATCTACCTCCCCTAAACGAACACGCGACAACAAGAGGGACGAGCCAGCGACAGCGGGAGGAACGAGATAGCGAGTGTGGGATCGCGGGCGAGCCAACGAGAGTTGGTCGCGGGCGAGATGCCCTGGGCGCGAGCGCGGCCGCGAGGTGCCTTTATTTTAAAATCTGAAGGAGGAAGGAAGAGGATCCTACGTGGTTGTGGGCCCTCTTCTACTAATATGTACATATGTGTATTTTTTATTAAGCCGGTTTGAGGTTTTATTTTCGGGTTCGGTTCGGTTCGGGTTTATTAGTTTATTTATTTAATTAATTAAGGGGATATAAAATATTAGAAAATACTATTTGATGATTTAAAATTTAAAATATTATTTCAGGAGATTTATAAAGGATTGGTTTATTAAATAAAAATGGGTTAAAATTATTTTATAAGGTTTTAGAGACGTTCTGTAAAAGTGTTTAATAAATGGTGTTTTAAAATATAACATAAGATTATGGGGATTTAAATAAATTATCCAGGCTTGTCGAATTAAAATGGGATTTAGAAAATTAATTTCAAGATTGGAAATGATTTAGTAAATAATTGAAAAAGAAGTTTGCTAACGGTTCAAAGGGTCGGGATTCTCACTCGGATTTGAAAAAGATTTAAATCTAACTTGAGAATCTGACTTGGTCGGCGACTGATTAGCCTGATGTTCTGATATGTGTGACTAATAGCATGACTTGCGGTGATTTACTTCAAGAGATTAAATGTTAGATATTATGATATTATTGATATATATATGTATGTATGTATGTATGTATGTATGTATGTATGTATGTATGTATGTATGTATGTATGTATGTATGTATGTATGTATGTATGTATGTATGTATGTATGTACGTATGTATGTATGTACGTATGTATGTACGTATGTACGTATGTACGTATGTATGTATGTACGTACGTATGTATGTATGTAGGTATGTATGTACGTACGTACGTATGTATGTATGTATGTATGTATGTATGTATGTATGTATGTATGTATGTATGTATGTATGTATGTATGTATGTATGTATGTATGTATGTATGTATGTATGTATGTATGTATGTATGTATGTATGTATGTATGTATGTAGGTATGTATGTATGTAGGTATGTATGTAGGTATGTATGTATGTACGTACGTACGTACGTACGTACGTACGTATGTATGTATGTATGTATGTATGTATGTATGTATGTATGTATGTATGTGATGTGTGCGCAAATTGCCATATTTTCTATGCACATATGAATTCATTTTATTGTCTTTTGCATGCACATTAATGGGAAAACATGGGAATGGTGTAGTTTATGCTTAAATGTCAAATATATGGGTTTGCACGAGTTTCCATGTGATTTCGCAGAAAAACAGGATGAAAATGGATGAATTCAGAAGAGCGGAAAAAGAACTCGAAGTCTTCTGAAGAGGTCGAAATCGACTGAAGACCTCGACATCGAGTACATCAGAGACATAGGAATCGAGCAGAAAAGGAAACAGAGCATTTTGACACAGAAGAGGTCGATATCGACGTCTGGGGGTCGATATCGATGCTGCCAGATCGACCAAGTTGATAGAAGTCGAGTGCCAGTTCGAGTAGGAGAAGGAGAAGCTCGAGATAAGATTTTGGAGGGGTCGATATCGAGGTCCAAGGGTCGATATCGACCATGCCAGCAGAGGAATTCGACTCCGATTTCGATAGAATTATATCCAATGCTTGCAATATCTATCCAAAGGTCGAGATTTCCTATCATCAACACCAGATCTATCATGAGGAGGCTGATTTCACCATGAAGTTTTAGCTTTTACTTTGTTTTAATTTATCATAGAGAATAAAGATAAAGTTTCGAGTCCTTATCGACATCTATAAATAGAAGCCAATAGGGTTGAGTTTAGGGATTCCGTTTTAGACACAATTCAGTTGCAATAGAGAATAGAGAGAGAGAGGAGGCCGAGTGGAGTTGTAAAGCGAGAGCGGAGTGGCTTGTTCGGTTGTACTTTCTTCCGCAGTTTTAATTCAAAGTAGCTTTCTTTCAATAACAATGATGATGATGTGCATGATGAGGAGCGAGTAGTCAACCCACTTCTAGGGTCGGGGTGAGCCCGACGATAGCAATGTGAGGTAAGTGCATCAAAGGTATGACTTTTATGCGATTCCGTCTTCTATCCCATGCATGATCCTTTGCGAAAGTTAGGGAGATTCATTATTTGCATTATTGAAGCGAAAGCCACTCATATTACGAACTTGAATTACTCATGAATCGGATAGTAACTCTTAGGAATTATGCGAAAGCCTCTAATCACCTAAGTGTTGATAACGAAAGTTATTTGACGGAAAGACATTAAAGTTCATATCTTTAGCATGAAACTTGCATTGTTATCGTTGTGGCGTGAAACCCCGACTTTGGAAGCCTTTTAATTAATTAAATTCTTCATAAAATTCTTAGTTTTGTTTCTGTTCATCTTCCCTCTCCATTCTATTTTCTTCGGATCCTTTTCCGACAAATTGGTTACAAAAACAGTTTCTGTGACAAGCATCGAAATCGACCTTAAGGGTCGATATCGAGGACTAACATCGATATCGAGGTCTCTGCTCGACGTCGACTTGCTGTTTTATCTTCTGCAGGAACTGCGCTAGGAAATCGACCAGAACTGAGGTCGATATCGACCTGTATACTCGATATCGAGTGTTTGCTGAGGTCAAAAGCCTTGATCGTGAGTACAACAAAGGAAGCGCTGACCTACCTCCTTGTGGATTCGATCCTGAATTACCCTACTACTACAAGGGAGGGGATTCTTGTATTATTTGTTTGGGACAGGGAGATAGTCTAGTTGTGCTTTATTTTATTCTCCTACTTTACATACACACCCCGCTCCCCCTATGCGAACAGTATGTATGTATGTATGTATGTATGTATGTATGTATGTATGTATGTATGTATGTATGTATGTATGTATGTATGTATGTATGTATGTATGTATGTATGTATGTATTATAAGTATGAGTATGAAATGGTAATTTGCATTGATAAGGATAATGTTATGACCAAATTGAGTAAGATATTGGTTTATGAGATTTGATGAGACGAGAAGAGGATTGGAGATGAAATAATAATGATAATAATGAGACGGTCGAGTTATTATATGTATGCGTGTCTTATATGGTTCATGTGTGACTTGTGTGCCTTGCATAATTTAGACTTAGACTGATTGTGTTATTCACGAGATTACTAGGTGATCTTTGATCTGTGGGATTGCTTGCCATTGCTGATCATTGTTTGGATTCTGCGCTTTACCAGGTAAGTTTCCTATGGGAGCTTACTCAGTAACCAGGACCTCTTGCCTGATGTGTCATATAATATGTAGGTGTTGCATATGCACATCGGATTTCATGTAGTACCATGCTAGGATTGCACAAGTGAATGAGCATTCTTATTCTATATGTGTTTGAATACATAATGACCGTTATCTATGAGTCCTAGAGTCCTTGCTAGGGCCATAGGACAACCCAGCTTCATCGGGTGTTGTCCTCCTTGAGTCAATTATATATCACGAGACACGATATGATGATGAGATATGGTATGATGATGAGACATGATATGCTATAGTATCGAACTGGCCAGTCTCTGCACTAATGGGAAGGGGTGCAGAGGTAGGAAAGGGATATACCACTTGGTATTCTTTTCTAAGGCCTTACTTAATGTTCTGCACATATGAACTAAGAGCATGTTAGTGTGTTTAACATTTCAGTGTTGCATTAGAGCATCCTTTATTCTAGGTATAGGCGTATTATATGTCCTCAGAGCGGTCTTTAGAGCCCGCAGGCGTCTCTTGGCCTGACTTCGTGGTTAGTTTCAGGTATTGATCCTTGTTGATTCCGTGCTATATGGCGGGGTCCTTTTGACATGGCGGAGAGTGAGCGCTTGAGACTCTGACTTCACCAACCCTTATGACTTTTCAGATTTTATATTACATGGACAATGTTTTGACCTGGCTCTCCCGTGGCACCCTGATGTATCGTCTCAGACTTATGTTGGTTTTAAATGTTAAATGGATTTCTCGCGACTTAGGCTTAGGGTAGGTACAGGGGTTTCACCCGGGGATTCCAACGGTCCTTACGGTCTTGGGTACGAAATCCCACTTTGAATTGCAATTGTTTGATTTCAAACCTTCAACCTGTACTCGGAGCGCAAGATTCAACGAGGGGTTTTATCCCTCGCAACGTAACTCGGGAATCATAATCCTGGGCTGTTACAAAGGTAGTATCAGAGCCAAGGTTTGGCAATTCGAGTATGATAGGTTGAAGAAGGTTTTGAAAATCGCCCAATAATTTCAAATGTTTTGGAAATGTTTTCAAAGGGGCAAAATGAATTTAATTTGACCTAACCCTAGACCGATCAAATAGGAAGCAAACTCGTGGGTAGAGACCAAAGCGATAGACATCCCTTATGGATGTAGAACTCGGGGAATGGTAGGCAAAATACTAGCTTTTATTTAAATATGGGCCTAGAAGACTCCAAGGAGTACCACGGAGGATGGAGTAGTGGGTTAGGAGGCCGTGAGGTTGTTGCCCCTCCGGTCAGTCGTTCCTCGAAGGACGATATAGATCGTCTCCATGCTTATATTTCCATATGTTAAATTGGTCCCGAGGGCGATCCTCCTCGAAGATGATCATATGGATCGTTGAGTGATTCTATGTTGAGTGTTAAATTAACCATTTATGTAGCCACCATGGTTGATACTAGATGCGGCTCAGCTAGGCATGGGGGTAGGGTGCGTCGCGGCAGGGGACGCCCCCGCCGAGTTGCTGTTGAGGGCACCGAGGAGCACGCCACTAACGATCACACTGAGGAGCGAGTTTCGCCGCCGCTAGCTGATGA
The DNA here is from genome assembly GCA_963922045.1 of Persicaria maculosa. Classification (NCBI taxonomy): domain Eukaryota; kingdom Viridiplantae; phylum Streptophyta; class Magnoliopsida; order Caryophyllales; family Polygonaceae; genus Persicaria; species Persicaria maculosa. The sequence continues at coordinate 46,632,992 of OY998264.1, read as the reverse complement.
CAGAGTTCCAGTTTCCACAGAGACTAGGATTGGACAACTAGAGGCGACGCTTCACGATATTTTGAGCGAGTTACCAGGAGGAGCTCGATCTACGGCTCCTACGCCCGAGGTTCCAGTTCAGCCAGTTGAGCCCATTGCCGGTGCGCGCCTTGAGAAGCACATCGATTGGGTGAAGACACTAGCTTAGTGCCGTCCGCCGACTTTTGCTGGAGAGGTTGGAGATGATGTTAAGAGATGGTTCCGTGAGATGGATGGGCTGTTCGACCACGTTGCTGTACCAGCTTCCGAGAGATAGAGACTTGCCGCCAGCCTTCTCTGGAGAGATGCTTTTGACCGATGGTCCGTGTATAAGACGGAGCATGCTGTGTGGATCTACGATGAGTTTAGAGACTTGATGCTGAAGGAGTACTGCCCTCCTGAAATACAGACTACTCGTGAGGTATCTCTCCTGCATGGCATCTATGCCCGATCTTCCTCTGTATCTGCTATTGTTCGCTAGTTTAAGAAGGAGCTGGTATACTGCGGTCACTTGTGCCCTTCAGACGAGAGTCGGATTCGCATGTTGTCGGTGAGGCGGCTAGGAGCTGTTGCCTTAGATCGATTCCTGGAAGTCATCCTCATGTATGATCAACAAAGGATCTTGTCTGAGACCTTATATTCCACTACTCGCCCTGAGGCGAAGAGAGCGAGACCAGCTGACACCGGCGGAGATGACAAATTCAGGAGAGGGGGTTATAGAGCAGGATATCATGGAGTTACACCGAGAGTACCCCCACCACCAGTTCAGGCTACTTTTGGAGGAGATGTGCGATTGAGGAGTATCACTTGCCATGGATGTTTTGAGAGGGGTCACTATATCGCTTCCTGCCCGGACCGTTCGACCGTCTGTTTTACCTGCGGCACCATGGGACACAAAGCTGCTCCTTGTCCCCAGGGTAGGAGGGCCCCCACCGACTGCACAACCATCGAGACTCTCTGCGGCTCCTCAGCCGCCACTTCTAACCTATCCTCAAGGTCAAGGGCGAGGAGATGCTTCTGGTAGAGGTCGAGGCAGAGGTAGAGGAGGTAGAGGTTACGGTCTTGGAGGCAGAGGGATGTCAAGGCCAGGTCAGGGTAGAGGATCGTCTGCTGCAGGACCATCTGGGTCCGGGTATGATTTTGGACACAGTTCCAAAGGTTGAGGACCAGCATTAGCCCCACCGCCCTGCGTCTTCCGGATGAGAGTTGATGACCGCTCAACCCCTTCTTCCGCAGGTACTATACTCCTTCATGATGAGTGCTTGTCTATATTGTTTGTCATTAGTGCTACTCACTGCTTCATAGCAGAGGCGTGCATCGCTAGGCTGGGCCTGAGCTGCACGAGTGGTATACCCCTTACGATTGGTTTGGCGGATGGGGCAAAGGTTAGGACGAGTCAGGAGATTTTAGGGTGCCCCATCCGTATAGGTGAGAGTGAGTGGCCAGTCGACCTTATTGTTATGCAGTTGAGGATGGACGATCTCATTCTGGGTATGGATTTCAAGGACCAATATGGAGCGATTATCAACATGAGGATGAGGACAGTATCCATCTTGGCAGATGACGGGACCGAGTATCAGGTTTGGGGGAGCGACCCCAAGAGTAACGGGGCGCTCATCATTGCAGTCAGAGCCGCTAGACTTGTAGATTAGGGTTGCATCAAATATTGGTGTTATGCCCTAGAGGAGGATCGAGAGCGACCCAGCTTGTCAGATGTACCCATTGTTAGAGACTCACAGATGTATTTCTAGAGGAGTTGCCAGGACTTCCTCTGCCAAGAGAGGTCGACTTTGCGATCGAGTTAAGGCCAAGAACCAGGCCCATCTCGCGAGTCCCTTACCGTATGGCTCCGACAAAGATGGCCGAGCTGAAGGCTCAGCTAGAGGAGCTAGATGAGAAGGGTTACATTAGACCGAGTGTGTCACCTTGGGGAGCACTAATGTTGTTCGTCAAGAAGAAAGATGGATCGTTGAGGTTGTGCATCGATTACAGAGAGTTGAATCGTGCGACGGTGAAGAACCGTTATCCCCTTCCCATGATTAACGATCTGTTGGATTAGCTGCAGGGTGTTGTTGTCTTCTCGAAGATTGATTTGAGGTCGGGTTATCACCAGCTGAGAGTGAAGCCAAAGGACTTTCCGAGGATCGCCTTCAGGACCCGCTATGGTCATTACGAGTTCGTGGTCATGCCGTTTGGGCTGACCAATGCACCAGCCGCTTTCATGGAGCTCATGAACCACGTGTTCATTGACTACTTGGATAGATTCGTCGTCGTCTTCATCGATGACATCTTAGTCTACTCGAGGAGTAGAGGGGAGCACGAGGAGCATTTGAGGATTGTGCTTGAGATGCTGGAAAAGTATTCTTTTATTATATGATTTTTCATGTGATTTTATGTACACATGCAATAGTTCATCATGTGATATCTACATGGTATAATAAAGGACTTCCTCTTGCAAAGTGCTTCCATGAACACAATACTTTCTACTGATGAAAATATGCAAGCATGACATGCTGTTGTGGGACGATGTCGTCAAGGGCAGAACAAATACGTCGTTACAACTGATAATCAAGTGATCGCATGAACTCCCTCGCGGTTTCCAAACCACCTATCACCTGAAGAATCGACCACATGGACTCGCTGATGCACATATTTGTACCTCTTTTTATTGTATCTTTTGACTTCTTATTCCATTCGATTTCCAAAGAAAAGGTTCAAAATAATGTAAACTTGTGTTAGAATGAGCTAACGTACAAGAAATAGAGTCTGCACAAGTTTTGAGCTAACCATGCAGGAATTCGAGCAAAATCGGAGTCAAAATGGAGAAACCAAGGAGAGCAGAAGAGAGGTCGATATCGACCTTACAACATCGACATCGACTACAGTACATCGACACAGAACTGAGTGTCGAGACAGACCATCACACAGCAGAGAAAAGCACTCGATATCGACCTTACATCATCGATATCGACCTCAACCTAGGAATCGAGTGAAGCTGAGCTCATCGAGCAGAAACAGAGACATCGAAATCGACCTTCCTTGTCGATATCGACCTTATTTCAACACGAGTTGGACACGCTTTTCGATATGCAGATTTACAATTATATCTTGAAAGAGGCACGAATTATCTTGCAACAATTAGATAGATAGCAGCTGAGATTTATTTATCTTTACCCTTAAGTTTTATCAAGTTGTTTAGAGTTTTATCAAAATAAAAGATCTATCCTACTTGTTTGGATTGAATCTATAGTTTAGATAGAAGATACTATCCTTGGATAGCAAGGATTAGTAGCCTATAAATAAAGTGCTAGGGGGCTGGCATCCAATCATCCAGAGACACATAATCAATAACAATAGAGTTAGAGAGAAGTTTTAAGGTTTGGTGTTTGCAAAAGCTGACGTTGAGTTGTAAAGCTTCGGAGTTTATAGTTTAATGCAAGTTTATTTCTTTCAATCAATGATGAGTTCAATGATGAGAAGCGAGTAGTCTCCCAAAGCTCTTAGGGTCGGGGTGAGCCCGACGTTAGCCATGCGTGCCTGAGGTAAGAGTTAGATGTTGATATCGTTGTGTCTATATCATCTCCTACGATTATATGTTTAGTCCTAATCGAAAGAAAAAAGATTCATGCTAGCAACTTGAGTTATAAACATAAAATTGGTAGAGACAATTAGGTTTATTTGCAAGAGTAATCCTAAGAGTTGGTGTACAGCGAAAGCTTGTTCCTCGGGTGAAATAGCGCAATTGTCTGTCTTATTTACCTTATCGCATGCATTGGTTAACGTTGTGGTAAACCCTAATCCTAGGAGTTGCTTTTTATATAAGTTTATTCATCAAAACCATTGTCTTATTTCTGTTCATCGCATCCTCATTCATCCTTAAGTCTTCGGCCTTTCTTTGCCGACAAAAGCTAACACTTTGCAGGAGAAGACATCGATATCGACCAACAAACATCGATATCGACCAAAAGACATCGATATCCTCATTCATCCTTAAGTCTTCTCATTGGCTATTGTTGTTACTATTGTTTCGCAAATTGAGCTAACATTTTTTACATGTCGACCGATGACTATATAGGTACAAAATGCCCTTGGTCAAGTTTGTCGGCTTCAAATGCACGGGGATGAACTTCAGCATTGCTTTCGCTTTTATTTGTGATGAGAGCGTGCCCTCTTACGCGTGGGCGCTCAAACAGCTCTGATACCTCTACAAAGACAAGACGCCGGATGTTATCGTCCCTAATAGAGATCTCGACCTTATTAATGCGATTTACACGGTACCCCCCCAAGGTCAATCATATATTATATTGGGTCCACGTTATGCGGGGGTGTGAGCAAGCGGCCTTCGAATGGAAGCGCGATTTGGATGAAGTGCGAAAGTTCAAGAACGACTGTAGAGCTTTGTTCGAGTCCAGGTCCATCGAGTCGTACGACCGGCGGCGACGGTGGATATATGTGAAGTGACACCACATCCCGGGATTGATAGAGCGCCTTTCCTCTGCGTGGCTGAATCATTATAGAGACTCCATTGTTAGAGCTTGGACGGACATTGCCCTTTACTTCGAAACGAGGACCACGAACAGATACTACATTCGCTGCCCTCATCCCCCTCCACATTCACTTGCATATACTATTTCTACTAAGTTGGACAATTGAAATTTCGATTGAAGGGTCGAGTCTGCCCACTCAGTACTGAAAAACGAATTGTACTCCCCATTGGAGACTTCGGATGCGTGTTCGTAGCCTCGACTTGTTGATGACAGATCAAATGTTAGAGGTCAAAGCGTCACTTAATTAATAGGGACCACAACACCTGGTCTATGTTCGCTCAACGGGGGGTGTGTAGGGATTCAAATAATTCAAATTAACAATTCTCAACTACACTACTCCTTGTCCCAAATAAATAATACAAGAATCCCCTCCCTTTTAGTAGTAGGGTAATTCAGGATCGAATCCACGAGGAGGTATGTCAGCGCTTCCCTTGTTGTACTCACGATCAAAGCTTTTGACCTCAGAAGACACTCGATATCGAGTAATCTGGTCGATATCGACCTCAGTTCTGGTCGATTTCCAGTACAGTTCCTGCAGAAGACAAAAGCAGCAAAGTCGACGTCGAGCAGAGACCTCGATATCGACGTTAGACCTCGATATCGACCTTTACAGTCGATTTCGATGTTTGTCACATAAACTGTTTTTGTAACCAATTGTCGGAAAAGAGTCCGAAGAAAGTAGAACGGTTAAGGGGGATGATTAGAAACAAAACTAGAACTTTTATATTGATTTCAATAAACTAAAAGCTTCCAAAGTCGGGGTTTCATGCCATAACGATAACAATGCAAGTTTTATGCTAAAGTTATGAAATTTAATGTCTTTCCGTCAAATAACTTTCGTTATCAACATTTAGGTGATTAGAGGCTCTCTCATAGATCCTAAGAGTTACTATCCAATTCATGAGCAATTCAAGTTCACAATATGAGTGGCTTTCGCTTCAATAATGCAAATAATGAATCTCCCTAACCTTCGCAAAGGATCATGCATGGGATAGAAGACGGAATCGCATAAAAGTCATACCTTTGATACACTTACCCTACATCGTCATTGTCGGGCTGACCTCGACCCTAGAAGTGGGTTGACTACTCGCTCCTCATCATGCACATCATCATCATTGTTATTGAAAGAAAACTACTTTGAATTTTGTAAAAGATAAAGTACAACCGAACAAGTCAAAACTCCGCTCTCGCTTCACAAACTCCACTCGGCCTTCCCTCTCTCTCTAACTCGTTACTACTGTAATTGGAACTGAATTGTATGTCAAATTGAATGCCTAAACTCAGCCTTACTGGCCTCTATATATAGATGTCGAATTTTGCTATCCAAAGACTCGAAACTCTATCTTTATTCTCTAAGATAAAAATTAAATAAAGTAAAAACTAAAACTCCTATGGTAAATCAGTCTCATATGATAGCTCTGGTATTGATGATAAGAAATCTCAACTTTTGGATAGACGTGCAAGTTTCGGATAGAATTCTATCAAAATTTGAGTCGGATTCTTCTGCTGGCATGGTCGATATCGACCTTGAACATCGATATCGACCTTGAACATCGATATCGACCTTGAACATCGATATCGACCCCTATGAAACTTTATCTCGAGCTCTCCTTCTCCTACTCAAACTGGCACTCGACTTCTATCATTTAGCTCGATCTAGTAACATCGATATCGACCTCCAAACGTCGATATCGACCTCTCTGTGTCGACATGCTCTGTTTCATTTCCTGCTCGATTCCTATGTCTCTGATGCACTCGATGTCGAGGTCCCCAGTCAATTTCGACCTCTTCAAAAGACTTCGAGTTCTTTTTCCGCTCTTCATAATTTGTCTATTTTTGTCCTGTTTTCTGCGAAATCACATAGAAACTCGTGCAGACCCATATATTTGACATTTAAGCGTAAACTACACTAATCCCATGTTTTCCCATTAATATGCATGTAAAAGACGATAAAATGGACTTTTATGTGCATAGAAAATTAGGCAATTTGCGCGCACATCAGTCTACTGGCATGCACAATGTTGAAATGTTTTGTTTTGTGTGTGATAGAATCTCAAAGCAATGCTTCGACCTCTTCCACGCATTATACAAAAAGGTTCAAACCACTCTACTAGAGTCGGAGTGCAACGACCAGTTCTGGAGAGTCGCATACGGAATAACATGTATGCACGACATATACTGTTGCATTCAAGATAACACACCTATTATGCCAAGCCAGATACACATGTTCTAGAAGCAGTTCGATTGAGTTGACTAGGGGCAGACCTTGGGGATGAGGGTGTCCTAACCCATGTCAAACTAACCAATTGGCATGGGAGAGAGCGCAATCGGTGGAACTACGATGCCAGAAGCAGGCCCAATCACCGCGTCCACGTGGAAGATGCCGTGGTCACGGTCGTGGGCAAGACCCAAACGTCTCTGCAGATGTGGTGTGTGACTACGAGGCGGCTTCCAATATGGTCGACACGGATGCCCGTCCTACTGTACCAGTTGTGCAACCGCATTTCCCCTAGACAAACGATGACATCGACCCATTTATGACAATCTTTGTCTCCAGAGTGAAGAACGTCAGCGCAGACAACCATTGCGGATATCGAGCATTTACTGAGCTCCTCGGTATGCCGGAGGACCAATGGAAGGATGTTCACCTCGCCCTCGCCCAAGAGATGACGGAGCATCAATAAGTTTATCAGCACAAAGAACGATTGGATGACTACATATTCAACTGCACCTTCCTCGGCCCGACAACTAAGCACTTGTACTAGATGGAGTATCCTATGATGGGTTTCATATTTGCCACCAAATTCCAAGTGTCGTTGTTGGTACGTTCCAGGAACTATCCAATGCTTTTACTCCCTCTCACTGCATGCGACTCTACTACCCCCCCCCCCACACACAAAAGGCAAATTTGACAGTCTGTCTCGTTAACAACAAAACCCATTGGGTGGCAGTTAGCTCCGAATTACATTACACTTTTTTCTCCCTCCTAGACACGTACACATACTCACAACTACAATTTACTCGTTCTATAGGCATGGTTGCGTGATGACTGTCCACTCCCACTCATTTACCCTGAGTGGTACAAGTTTAGGCAACCAAGCGTATTTGGATGGGATCAGTCCTTTACAAGACAAATCGACCAATACCGTCTGTATCGGCTTCGAGATGGACCCTCTCTTTTCTACTTGTGGTTTTTCTATGTTTAACTCGTAATAATTTCTCATATGTCCGACAACTATATTTCCAACACTTATTACAAGGATTATATGTGCTTTCATGTGTTTCATTTGTGATGACACTACGCTTTATTGTCATTTTCCAATGTTTCTTTTCTGTTCATTTGCATTTTGATTTCTATTTTTTGGTGTTCGTCACCTTCTTACCTAATTCTAATTTCCTTACCCTCCTATTTTTTTTATCATTATGCACCTTCTCTACGACAAGTTGCACAGAGCTGGTTTAGTACATGTTGCAGATATATGGCAGATTCCCAAAGACGGCCGTTTGGCACATATCCACTACAGTCCACCACCTAATGTGGACTACTTTTCCAAAGAAGGCCGTTTGGCACATCGCCCAACCAAGTCCGCAACTTGATGTGGACCTCCTTCCCCCATTTATGCCGTTTGGCACATGCCCACTACATTCCACCACCTAATGCTGACTACTTTTTCAAATAAGACCGTTTGACACATCGCCCAACCAAGTCCGCAACTTGATGCGAACCTCCTACCTCCAATTACGATGTTTGGCACAACGACTGAAGTGCTCTACAACCTTTTGTGGACTGCAACACGTCGCGTAGATCAGAGGTGTATCAAATAAAAATAACCGGTGTATTTATAAACCTATTTTAATGATATTAACCAATAGATTAACTTTTTTTTTTGTTATCACCAGATCAATATGTTCTCGTTTGAACCCTTGCGTAGGGCTGGAAATAACCCGCGGGTACCCGTTCCACCCGCATGACCCGCTTTTTTTTTTGCGGGCAAAAACCCGCAAAAAAGCGGGTGACGGGTGGAGCGGGTGCGGGTGAAGCGGGTTATGGGTGAAGATTTTTCACCCATAACCCGCCCCATTAACCCGCCCATTAACCCGCCCCGCACACCCGCATTAAACCCTAAAATTATATATATATATATATATATATATATATATATATATATATATATATATATATTATATAGGTATTTGTGATATTACAATTTTACCCTTTACAATTTTAACCTTTAGAAACCCTAATTGCCTCACTTTCTCAGTGATAGACGACATTGAGTCTCATACGCTCATCTCTCCGCCTCCATTCTCCATCCAAGCATCCACTGATTACTTGATTAGGGATTTAGGGTGTGCTCTTGGCATCTCTAGCCACCGACTTCCACGAACTCAATTTTCTAGTATTTGTAAGTTACAATTTAAGTTTTTATTCATCTTTCAATTTTCTTAAATCAAATCATATTTAAATTATCTCACCCATTGGGCACCCGCTCCACCCGCATCACCCGCCCGGGTCGGATGAGGGTGAAAAAGTTTGCGGGTGATGGGTGGAGCAGGTGGAATTATAAACCCGCGGGGCGGGTGATGGACTGGCTTCATCCACCCATAACCCGCCCCATTTCCACCCCTACCCTTGCGTAGATAGACAGATAGATACAGTGGAGTTATATTGGGCCAAAAAGTAAATATTATACATGGGCCACCATTTTCTTTTTCTGCGGTATAAAAAAGGCTTTTTAAATACGAAACCCTAATTCCCGAAAACCTCTCGAAGCCTAATTCGTCGCAGGTCAGTTCCTTCTCTTTTCACAAAGCCCTCTTTCATTTATCTCGACCCTGAATCTCTTTTCTGATATTAGAATTCCAGTTTTCTGATAGTTATTTGTGTGCTTTTGGTATCAATTTTCCAATGATTCAGGTTATTTTTGCTCGGATTTGTTTGTTTCGCGCAGTTGAATTCGGTGTAAGCAACGATGTCGGCCGGAGAGCTTGCTTGCACTTACGCCTGTATGATCCTCTTTGATGACGGCATCCCAATCACGGTATTGCTTTCGCGTATCCTCTTTGTTTTTGTCGAGTTAATGGACGAATAGTGTTTTCCTTTCGTTGATCAGTTTTGGATTACCAGCTTTGATGATTGTTGTGAATAAAGATTATAACTTCGCTATTCTGTCCGAAATTTCAATGTTGTTTTGTTAAATTCGTTGCCTAACTTGATAGTTTGTTTGGGATTCACTTGTCCTTTGTGTAGTTATCTTAATCGGGATTGAGAAGGTGTTCATATTGTTCATTATACGGTCGTATATCTTCAAATGATTTCAATGCTTTGGCTGTTGCGTGATTAGTATTAATCAAGCTCTAATATTGACCGTTGAAGAACTAGTAAATTAGTTTTTGTATCTGGTATGGAAGAGATAATTTATTTATAAATACTGTATTTGGGTTAAAAAAAATTCAGAAAAATCGAAGCATTATACCTGAGAAAGCCTATTCTTTTTGAGTTCCCCGCAGATGGGTATCTATTAGAATGGGAAATATGACTTGAATTTGCAGAGTACTATTCATTTGTCCATATGATTTTGTTCTTAATTTGATTGCATTGTTTATGATCATGATCTTCGAATGCTTTGACTGCAGTTTGTTAGTTGCTCAATAATCAAAGTTCGAACATTGACCATTATAATAATTTACGTGTTTGTTGCTAAAAATGGAAGTGATTATTTTTTAGCTAGGCATGTTTTAGAACAGAAAAATGCAACTTGAATTTTCTGAGACTACTAGTCGTATGCCCACAAGGTTTGGTTATTGATTTGATTGTATTGTAATTCGTCTCTGTGGAATGATCTGTAGGCAGAAAAGATCTCCACATTGGTAAAGGCAGCCAATGTTCAAGTTGAATCTTACTGGCCGAGCTTGTTTGCCAAGATGAACGAGAAGAGGAATGTCGAGGACCTCATTATGAATGTTGGTTCCGGTGGAGGAGCAACTGTTGCCGCTGTTGTGGCTCCTGCTGCTGGAGGGGCTGCTGCTGTGCAAGAGGAAAAGAAAGAGGAGAAAAAGGTATGAGCAAACCCTTCTCTGAAGTTGTGTAGGCGTACCCTTTACTTTTCATGGTTTGGAGTTATATTTCATATGGTTTTTACAGGAAGAGGCCAAGGAGGAGAGCGATGAAGATATGGGCTTCAGCTTGTTCGATTAGAAGCTTTCTTTCAGCATGATATTTACCTTTTTCTTAGTTTAATGCCTATTCTGGTGTATTACCTCTTTGTTAATTCTTCGCTTTTGCCTTAAGTTGTGCTAGAGAAATCACCCGCCCTGTACTCGTTTCTATTACCTCTCTGTTTACACTTTGACTTTGTTAGTTTATGCCTGCTCTTTCAATCTGATCATTATACAGTTAAACTTCATTGAGTATTGATGTATAGCCATTTGGCATAACTTGATCTTCAAATAATCACTTCAAATGAATCTATGAAAAACCGAAGATGTCGTATGAAAACATTTTATAGCAAATCTTTGCATTTTTATGAAAAAAAAAAAACAAGGTAAGGGGTCAAAATAGATCCAGTGCCCTTCAAGTCTATGAAACGCATTATGTCTCCCTCACTCATGAATTCTTTGTTTGGGTGGTGTCAGACCATGTTGACCCATCATCCAACTGCGGCCTTTTGGACGAGGATAAGAAACTCCCGATGTGAATCCACAACTCGATTAATTTTATAGAAAACATGTCGCCACACACCAGACTGAATTGATCACCAAGAGACTATCACCTTCAATCTCATTCCGTCGGTAGCCCAAATCTCTAGCAGCAATAAGGCTAGAGTGGAGTGCAAGGACTTCCACAAACAGAGACGCCAGATGCTTTGACAACGCCGAGGTGATCGTGTATGACAAAACCAGCAACATCTTCACCCGATGGCAGCTTGGAGCCGTCGAAATTGATCTTGAAAGATCCGGCTATCAGTTTGGTCCATCTATGATATAGACAATAGATCAAATTTAAACAACTCTTATTGTGTATCATGTTAACAAATCTGGATCACTGAATTAAGAAGATCAACAAATGAGATTAAAAGTAACTTCTGATTATTCAGTGGTATTGGGAGATTATTCAGTGGAATGAAATTATTCGGTGGTATTGGGTGATTATTCGTTAGAATAAAATTTACATTTTTAAACATTTTTTACAGATGAATAATTATGTGAAAACAGACGAATAATCATGAACAAATAGGCGAATAATTTCTGAGTACATGATACACAATAAGGGCTGTGTACACTGGAATTAACCTCGAGAAAGAGGATAGTTCTGGTGTAATTAGGCCTTAACCCGTATCATGTTAACACGTCTAGACCATTGATTTAGTAGAATCGGATGGATGAGATTATTTCGTAATATTGATGAATTAAAAAGAAAAATAGACAAAGCGAATAAACCATCATATAGCCTGCGCGTGTAAACACACCACCCCAACCCTACCTAACAATCGAAACTTTTCACCATAGAAGAAAGAGAAAGACCAAAAAGGGTGATCAGGCGAAAGCGAAAGACGTTCTGACTAGGGCTGATTATATTTGATTGGTTGGGACTTCGGCAACTCAGCGCTTGGGACTCCGGCAGTCGATGGCGGGTTCCGATCACCACCAGCCATCTAAAGGAACGAAAGAGCACGAAGAGCACGAAGGGCGATCTGAACTTTTCACCATAGAAGAAAGAGAAATTGCACGAAGGGCGATTAGGCAAAAGTGAAAGGCGTTTCGACTAGGTGTGATCTTATTCGATCGGTCGGGACTTCGGTAACTCAACGCTTGGGACCCCGTCAGTGGAAGGCGGATTCCGATCACCACCAGCCATCTAAAGGAACGAAGCTATTGGAGGAGCGAGAAGGGATCCGACATACAAGGTTCAACCGAAGCATTCGATTTCATCTATGGGTAAGTGTGTTGATTTGGGTGAAAAAATTTGGGGTTTTTTTTTTGCTGATTGTGGATTTTTAGGGTCGAAATTTAGGTATTTGTTTGATATTTGGATTATTGTGTAACGACCCAAATATAAATATTCGGGTTACGTTTTGAAGGATGGAAACCTTTGTTTGGATCTTGCAATCCAGGTACAGGTCGAGATTTCAAAACCTCAAATGATAGCGTTTAAAGTGGGGATTTCGAACCACAAATCAATCGTAGGGTCGTTGGGTACCCTTAACCTATTCGAACCACAAATCACGGCCATTCTCTTTTCATACGCATAAAGTAAACAGATGCTCAAACAAGTGTGCAACCTAAGCATGATACTATATGGCATGCTTCAATGCTTATGCAATACCTAGTATGTCATACAACTACATGTAGGAGGGTGTATCTGATCAGACTAAGTAAGTCCATAAAGGAACTTACCTGATAAGCCGATCAACAAAGCATAGCACCACCAGAATCCACTCAAGCAACTTAATCAACAGGCACCTATGATAATAGTACGGAAGTGATAAGGCACAAAACTACTAGTCACACACACAAGGACCAAGTCCCAAAACCATTTCCAAAATCAGTCCGAAATTCAACCATTTCAAACCATTCTCAAAGCGGAAACCTCAAAAGCCAAATCATCCGAAAAAGGCAATTCTATAATACTCAAGTCCAATTCCATTTCCAAATCTCCATCATTTCATCAAGTTTAAGAATCTCGAAACTTGAAACAAAGCTTTCAAAATATTTTCCAAGCATTCATTCCGACATTTCAAATTCCGTCAAAATCCCCTTTGTTAAGTTATTAAATTAATCCTTTAAATATTATTTTCCAAAACTCAAATCTAAAAATCAACCTTTGCCCCAAAATCTAATACAAAATGGTCCAACCCAAAAACCAACCAAGATGCCCAAAGACAAGGGAGTAGCCTCGGCCATTAGTCTACTGGTGTGGTTTTCGCGACGGCAAGATGGCCACTCGCCGTGGCGAAAACCCTCCCAGACTTTCCGCGAGGAAGGGCACTCGCCCTCCGCGGTGAAAGCCGCACTCGCGACCGTAAGATGGCCTTCCTCCTCCTAGCTTTTGTTCTAACTCGCAGAGGCGACCATGGCTTCGCCGCTGCGAGATTTGAAGCTGTTGGCTCATTTTTGCCTAGATTCACTTCTTTCGCAAACCAAACCTGTTTCAAAATAACACTTAACCCATCCCGACATCAAAGAAACACATAAAACTCAAACGTGGACTAGAGGGGAGAGCGGAAGAGGGATTACCTAGCCTCTTCGAGGCTTCTTAAAAAAAATCTTCAAATGGGTGGTCCTCCAAGATTTGATTCGACGTGGAAATGAGAGATCGAGCCTAGGAAAGGTGGAGGATGAGTAAAGGTGCTCCTCTATAAAGTTTGGGACCAAAACGAGCTAAAACGGGAGAGATCTAGCTTACCTTTGAAAAACAGGGGAAAGGAGAAAGAAGGGGCTCGATTCCACATTTCCAGAGATTAGATCTGCTTCAAATCAACCTTAGAAGGTAGAGGACAAAGTAAGGAACAAGCGGGAACAAACAAGGAAGAGAAAGGGGTCAAAACGAGGGAGAACGAGTCGATTTACCGCGAGAACCGACGAACAGGGGCTGCTGGGCTCGGTTTCACGGCCGTGACTTAGAACTCACCACAGAGAAAGTGATCTGGGTTTTAACTCGAGGCCGAGACTTGGATCTCACGGTGGAAAAATCCTCCAAAAATTGCTGTTTTGCTTAAATCAACGTCCGACCTTCATTTTCTGGGCTTGATCTTCACAGAAATGATGATTGATGTGTGCTTGTAGGGATTTGTGACTGGAGAAACACAAAATGTGGGATTTGTGAGGGGGTTTGAAGGATTGAAGAGGAGATTGAGAGAGAGTGGAAAGTTGATTCCTTTAGGGTTTTGATTTTGAATTCCAATATAGGGAGAGAGAGATGTTGAGGTTGGGCTCAGAAGTTTAGAAAGATATTTTAGGGTTTTAGGGATTGATGCCTCTTTATATAGGTGTACAAAATAGCACACTAAGGTTATAAATGAGAAAAAGGAGAAAAATAATTAAGAGATGGTGGGAAGGAAGGGGGAGAGAGAGACGCCGAGAGAGAGAGAGAGAAAGAGAGAGAGAGAGACGTCGAGAGAGAAAGAGAGATTTCGTTCATCCGACCTTAAGTCATGACTACCTATTCCGAAATCCGACTCGAGTTTAAATCCGTTTCAAACGACTCACAAGACTCCATGTTTTAAATTCGAATATAATAGCGGTAATTTAGCTCGACAACCTACATTTTAAAACATGGCGGGATTATTTTCAAAAATTTTCCATTTTTAGAAATACACTTGGGAACGGGTTTTCCGAAACTTTCCAATTTTAGCAATCAAATACTTATTTAAAAATCCGGTCTTTACATTCATCAACCTCTAAAAACAAGTCTCATCCCCGAGACTAAAACCTTTACAAAAGCAATCCTTTTCTCAAAACGGTTCAAAATTCTTTAAATCTCCAAATCGTTCATCAAGTCAACCAATTTCGGGAGGTGGAAACATCCACCTCTAAGGGCTATTCCCATATTCTCTTCCTAGGTTCCAGAGTCAATCAATCTATCAATCTCAACTCAATAGGAATCATCAACCATAATGCATTAACTCATATATATAATAACCATCATGTCTCTAACCACATCGCGTGTAACGAGCCTCTCATACAACCAACATAGTCTCAATGTATCAAAAGGCATCTCCATCGCATAATGTTCAAAGCTTCTTTCTAACTCTACTCAATTGTATGATTGAATGTGTAATTGAATATATGAATGAATGCCAGTCCCCTAGGGCTTTATTTATAGGCTACTAATCCTTGCTAGCCAAGGATATTATCTTCTATCTAAACTATAAACTATATCCAAACAAGTAGGATAGATCTTTTATATTGGTAACTATCTAAAATACTTAATAAACCTTTAAGGTAAAAAAACAAATAATCCTCAGTTGTAATCTATCTAAATCTATAGATAATCCGTGGCTCCTGAAGATAGAATGGCAATCCGTGTCTCGAAAAGTGTGTCCAACCCGTGTCAAAATTTAGTCGATATCGACCAGACAGGTCGATTTCGACCTCTTCCTTTCTGCTCGATGAGCTCAACTCCACTCGATTTCTGGGACTTGTTCGATATTAATGTCAGGTGATCGATATCGTGTGCTCTTCTTCTGCTGGTGTTCTTGTTTGTCTCGATACTCAGGGTTTGTGTCGATGTTTGTAGTCGATATCGACCAAATAGGTCGATTTCGACCCCTTTCTGCTTTCCTTGGTTTCTTCGTTTTGACTCTGATTTCTCTCCAATTCCTACATAATTAGATCAAAACTTGTGCAGACTCTATTTGTTGCACGTTAGCTCATTCTACATAAATTTGCATTATTTTCAACCTTTTCTTTGGGAATCGAATGAAATATGAAGTCAAAACTTGCGAATAAAATGGGTACAAATATGTACATCACTTACTTCTACTTTCATGGTTGTCGTCATGGTAATCCCTGGCTTTGGAAGATCTTTTCTTTCTTTGTTTACATCGTTATTGCCTATCGTTCGTTGAGTTATCGAAAAACCCAACAACCTACTGTTAACTGCTTTTCATTGCCTCTTCTCCATCCTACTTTCTTCGGTCTTTCTTTGCCTAGTTGATTATGATAAGCGAATCCCCTTCAATGATGAGATTGTGTAACTATAGATCGATTGCTTGGATCAATCCTTCTCGTAGAGCTATTCCCTCAGCCATAAGTGGCGCCTGAGAACCAATTAGCTTACCCCCAAGAATCTTAGTATTACCCTTTGAGTCACGAATGACATATCCAATTGATGATTCTCTGCCAGTCCTCGCCGCCCTATCAAAGTTCAGTTTGAAAACACCGGCGGGAGGTTTTTTCCATTTAGTTATTTTATTTGTCGGTCTTTTATTTATAGGCTCATTCCTATGAGTTTTATTTAATTTTCCCCAGCCGATTCCCGAGTCAAATTGGGAGGCTGATTCCTAGTTTGACTTATGCATACTGACTTGTTTTTTGAAGCCTTCCGGATTTGGCAGTTTTTCATGTCTGAAAATGAATTTGTTCCGAGTATTCCATGCAGTCCACCAATTAAATGCCAAATCAGTCTTCTCTTTGTTAGAAAGTGTTTGACCAAGAAAGCTCATTACATGGCCAATGTTTCTAGATGTTGAAATAATTCTATTAATGTTAGTTGAGAGTCTAGGATGCAAATTTTGGGCAAATTGGTTGAACGTGCATTCAAAAAACAAGTGCACTGTATCCTCATTTTGGTAGTTGCACATAGCATAGTAGGATGGAACAGCAACTCCACGCCTTGCAAGCCTAGATGTTGTTGGTAGGCCGTTATGGCTTTACCTTCCAAAGAAAGTTTTTAATTTTAGGGGGAACGTTAATTTTCCAAATCCACGCATTCTCATCAATGTCGTTTGATGCAAATTGATTGAAAAGTTTATATGCACTAGATGTCGTAAACCATCCATTTTTCGCGGTCTGCCAATACAATCGGTCTTCAAACGGATGAAGAGGGAGGGGGATATTCAAGATTTGTTCTATAGTTGATTGGTCTAAGACTTGACTGAATCTGTTAGTATTCCACTTATTGTTATGGATATCTTCATTAACTTTTTCATTCCTGTCAATTCTGTCGTGACAAGCATGTTGTTGGAGAGTACCTAGATTTTTCGCCCAGTTATCTGTCCAAAAGTTGATGGTCCTACCATTGCCTATAAGCCAAGCCAGACCCTTTTTGAATTCCAGAATAAGAGATCGAAGTTTGGACCATTGCCAAGATGAACTTGTATTTTTGTTGTAGCTTAGCAAGTTATCGGTTTTGAGGTATTTATACTGAATAACTTTGACCCATATATTGCCTGGTTCCGCCATGATTTTCCAAAGGAGTTTGAATTGTAAGGCCTCATTCATGTGTTTAGCCTTACGGAGAGCCATACCTCCCAAATGTTTATGTTTACAGATTTTGTCCCAACTGATAAGTGTTTTGTAGTTTAAATCCTTGTTTCCGAAGAAGGCTCTATTAATTTGATCAAGTCTGTTGTGAATATAAGATGGGAGCATGAAGCTCTGCATAGCATATAACGGTTTTGATGATAGATTTGACGCAATAAGAGTAGCGCGGCCTTGTTGAGATAGGGCGTCAGCTCTCCAATTTGTTAGTTGATTTGAAGATTTGATGATTATGTCCTCAAAGGTTGCTTTATTTACTATTTCATTAATGATTGGGCATCCTAGATACTTATCAAGGTTTATCTCATTTGAAATGTTTAAACAGCCTTCAATTGCTGAGATCCTAGCTCTAGGAATTCCAGTAGTAACATGGAAAGCCGACTTATGATAGTTTACTTTCTGCCCAGACATTTCACAATATAAGTCTACAATATCCTTGACCTTTTGGCAAGCTGATAAGCTACCTTTCGAGAAAATTATAACATCGTCTGAAAAGGATAAGAATGGTACCCGAGGACCTTGACGTCCAAAAGGAAAACCAATCAATTTCTCATTCGAGTTAACTTCTGCTTGAAGATTTCTAGCTAAAACTTCTGAGCCGAGTATGAAAAGAAACGGTGAAAGGGGATTGCCTTGTCTAATGCCTCTTGATGGCTTAAAAATTGACGTCGGTTCATTATTGACTAGGACTGAAAATGATACGGTTGTGACGCATTCCATAACTAAGTCTACAAACTTTTGGTGAAATTCAAATTTTTGCAAAACAAGTTTTATGAAGTTCCAATCTACCCTATCATATGCTTTCTCCATATCCAACTTAATTGCTAGCCATCCTTCTTTACCTTTTCTGCTTCGGAATGAATGAAATATTTCATGGGCGATGAGGACATTGTCTTGAATTGATCTGTCAGCCACAAATGCACCCTGTAAAGGATGGATAAGCTTTCCAATAACCATCTTTAATCTTTCCGTTAATATTTTTGAGATAACTTTGTATAACGTGGAGCATAAACTAATGGGTCTATAATCATTGCTTTTACAAGGGTTTTCGCATTTTGGGAGTAGTGTAATGAAGGTATGGTTCATCTGGCATAGTAATTTGGCAGAATGGAAAAAACCTTTGACGACCCGAATTATGTCATTCCCGGACTATTTCCCAATAGTTTTTGTAAAATTCAGTTGTCATCCCATCCGGGCCCGGGGACTTATGTTGGTAGGAGGAAATCAAACTCTTAAATATATAATATAAAATAGATGCAATCCGATTCCTGGACTATGCAAATAATTACAAGACTTTCTCCCGTTGTAGTGGAAGGGTAGTCAGGATCGATCCACGAGGAGGTAGGTCAGCGGGATCCTAGTAGTGTTGGAAAGCTCACGTCTTTGGTCGACCAGAAGCCTTGATCTCGACCTTGGTGCTCGATTTCGACCTTGGTTGTCGATCTTTTCTACAACAGAAGACCTGCAGAGACAAAAACAAGCAGTCGATATCGAGTAGGAAGGTCGATATCGATGTTAGTGCAGAAATCGTCTGGCTCAAAAGACTGTCAATCGACACAGGTGTGGTTGATATCGAGGATGGGGGTCGATATCGATGTCAGCTAACTCGTGCAGGGAGATCTACGTCGACATAGAAGACCGTTGACGAAGCACAATGGTCGATATCGATGTCTATGGGTCGATATCGATGTTGATTCCTGCAAAGTCGTTAGCTTTTGTCAGCAAAGAAAGGCCGAAGAATAAAGGATGAAGGAGGAGCGATGAACAGAAATAAAGACAGGATTTTGATGAATAAAAGATATATAAAAGGCAACACCTAGGGTTAGGGTTTACCACAACGTTAACCAATGCATGCGATAAGGAAAATAAGACGGACAATTGCTCTATTTCACCCGAGGGACAAGCTTTCGTTGTACACCAACTCTTAGGATTACTCTTGCAAATAAACCTAATTGTCTCTACCAATTTTATGTTTATAACTCAAGTTGTTAACATGAATCCCTTTTTCTTTCGATTAGGACTAAACATAGAATCGTAGGAGATGATATAGATACAACGATATCAACATCAAATACTCACCTCAAGCACGCATGGCTAACGTCGGGCTCACCCCGACCCTAGAAGCTTTGGGATACTACTCGCACCTCATCGCAGGAAACATCATTGATTGAAAGGAAAGAACTTGCATTGATAACTTCGAAAATTTACAACTCAACGTCGGCTCTCGCAAACGCCAAACCCTAAAGTTTCTTCCTAAATCTAACTCTATTGTATGATTGAATGTGTTTTCTTGGATGATTGAATGCTAGCCCCCTAGGGCTTTATTTATAGGATACTAATACTTGTTATCCAAGGATAGTATCTTCTATCTAAACTATTGACGAGAGGGTTTCTCGACCAAATAAATTTATAGTCAAGACCCCCGCTATAGTATAGGGGAGTCAGATTCGTCCTCAGGAGAGAAGTCAGCGGTTCTAGGTTTAGTGTATTTTGGGGTTTGGGAGTAGCGGGAAAAGGTGGCGGTCGGTTGCTGTCGATATCGACTGAGACTGGTCGATGTCGAGGGATGGAGAGGGAATGGTAGTTTGTTGTCGAGTGGCTTTGCAGGATAAAAATAATCAAATAAAATAAATAAAGATGCAAACTTCCAAGGTTAGGGATCACCACAACAATAAACATATATGTAACTCATAAATTACATAAAGATGCATGCTTTATATCAAAGAATCGACTTTCGCAAATTCCAACAATTTAGGTAATAGAGGCTTTCGCATAAAAACCTAATTTGTTTCTACCTTTTCTTAATTAGGATTAACCAACTTTCGCAAGCAAAACCTAATTACTATCCAATTCATAATTAATTCACTTTCGCTTCATAATTGCAAATAAGGAATTGTCCTCAACTGTAGCAAAGGATTAAGCACATAGGTAGATGATGATAAAGACATATAAATTCATGGATTTATAAATCAAACACACATATCTATGTTGGGATCACCCCAACCCTAGAAGAAGGGAAATTAGAAAGCAAACATGATGAAAGAAATTAACTTTAACATTAAACTAAATCTAAAACTTACAAAACCTTCCAAACGTTCCTCCTCTCTCTCTCCTCTCTCCTCCTCCTTGCTCCTTCCTCTCTCCTTGCGCCCGAAGACGACTTTGCTTGAATGAATAAAAATCAGCCCCCTAGGGCTTTATTTATAAGCTCCAATCTAGCTATTCTAGGAAATGAACAACTATATCTTCTATCTAATTCTATCTATCTATATAAAGATAAAACATGGAAATAAATAATTAAAAGGAACTATATCTAAAGTAGATAAATCTTCTCCATCTTGATAGAACCTGATAAATGTAGAAGGAATCTTCTCTCAAAAATATCTCCATTGGACTTTGGATAGACCTTTGAGTAGAGCTCGGATATGCTCGAAATTGGCTACTGGGCACCAGTCGATATCGACCAACATAGGTCGATATTGACCTCGTCTTCTCAGCTTTATCTCTGACACTCGATATTGGCCTCTGGAGTGAAAATCGACCAAAGTCAGGTCGATATCGACCAAGTCTGGTCGATATCGACCACCTCTTCAGTTCTCAGCATTCTCTGGTCGATTTCTGGGCTTTCTGGCCGATTTGATCCACTCGATATCGACCAAAAGAGGTCGATATCGACCTCTTCTGCAGTTTCCAGCATGCTGCTCTGTTCTTGAAATGCACTTTCCCGAGTCCTCGTTTGTCGGATTGACACATATGAGCATGCGTTGGAAAGCTCTTTCCGAGGGCTGCAACTCTCATGAAGACTTCAAAGCTTGATTTGGAATGATGAATGGCGAAAAGTGGGCTTTCCTCCAGCTGCACCATCCTTAGCTTCTTCATGACTTTCCTTTAAGCTCCAAAGTGCGTCCAATTTCTGTGAAATATAACAAAAACTTGTGTAGACCTCCTTATATTGCAAATAAGCATAAACTACACAAATTCTATGCTATTCTAACCCAAATGTATGAAATGTTTGCAGAAATCGATATAAAAGATAGTAGAAAACATGGCAAATTAGGCTCACATCAAACACCCCATACTTAAGCTTGCTTGTCCTCAAGCAATACTTTTAATGGTCATACAGGGGAAGAAAGCAAAACTCTCAACATCTTAGATTCATTGCCATATAATCAAAACTCTCAACACTTGTATGAAATAAATAAAGAACTAAGGAATTTGGCTCATGCACAACATATATATATATATATTTTTTTTCTTTTTTCTATTTTTTTTAACGAAATTACATAAATAAATATATATATATACATATATACATATATATAAATACATATATATACATATATATATACATATATATATATACATATATACATATATACATATATATATAAATACATATATATACATATATACATATGTATATATATATATATATACATATATACATATGTATATATATATATACATATATACATATATATATATATAAATACATATATATACATATATATATTTTTTTTTTCTTTTTTCGATTTTTTTTAACGAAATTACATAAATAAAATAAAGGAAAGGTGCATTTATATGGTGAGCCAAAAATCCTTTTACAAAATATGACAAGATGCAAATATGTATCATCCCATAATTTTCTTTGCTCAAAACTAAATATATGCACTTTTCTTTCCACAATGCATTATTCCAACCAATCTAAGTCTCAATTCCCAAATGGGGGTCAGACTCAATTTGGCTAGGGATAATTTTGTGGAGTTTGCAATATAAGGCTCAGGTTAATATTATGGCTTCAAGCGGAGATAATGCAGGGTAGATAAAGAGAGGATAAAAAATGACTTAAAAGATGCCTCCATCATTTAATTCTCGTAAACATAAACATATATATGCATTGGCTTTGAATAACTATCACAACATTTAGAGATGCATAGGAAGAGTAAATTCACTCAAGAAAGCAGAGGGATTTTTGATGTTCTCCCTATAGGCTAAAATTCTCAAAAGGACAATTTTTGTTGGATTTGCTTTTTAGCCTAGGATCATATGTGCTCAATTTCATCACAAGTTCACAATCTACATAAAAACCATTTTAAGGACTTAGGCTAAACCATCCAAATATGCCATAGGATTTACATGATCAAGTCAGCTATTGAGTTCTCATCATATGACGTCGAAGTAGGGTAAAAAAACAAACTCAAAAAGTAAACATGCATTTTTTTTGTATTTTTGACATTTTTTAATTTTTTTGGATTTTTTTGTTGTTTTTGACATTTTTTTTTATAAAAGTAAGAATTAAGAACAAAAACTTAAACATGAATGCAAAGTGAAGAAGAAAACCAAGTTATGACCATAAGACATGTTTTTCCCCCACCCCATACTTAAAATATATACAATGTCCTCACTGTATTAAAAGAAGAACAAGGGTAGAGAGAAACTCACAGCGCAACCTGCAGATTCAGGTCGATTTCAGGTTAGGTCGATGCCAGAAGTCGATGTCGATATCAGTGGTCGATGTCGACTGCAGTCGTTGAAATCGATTCCTATGGCTTTCTAAACCACCAAGCTTTTCTTCACTTGACCCAATTTTGTTTAGGTCCCCAATGACCATACAAGGTATTGTTTCGTTACAAATGATGTTTGTGAGGGCGTCCCAAAACAAAGTTTTATCTCGTTCATGTGGGGGTCCATAAACAATAAGAATCATACCCTCAAAATTTTTGTTTAGATTAGTATACTTTAAGCCAATTATGCGAGGCAAATGAACACTTACCGAAATTTGTTCATTTAAAAGGTCGTTTTCGTTCCACAAAACGCCAAGAGGTACTAAATGGATATGTTCATGAATCTCAAAGCCTTCAATTTTGTTGATGTACATATTTGTACCTATTTTATTCGCAAGTTTTGACTTCATATTTTATTCGATTCCTAAAATAAAGGTTGAAAATAAGATGAATTTGTGTAGAATGAGCTAACGTGCAAAAAATAGAGTCTGCACAATTTTGGTCTGAATATGCAGGAATTGGATTGGAATTGGAGTCAAAAAGAAAAAGTCAAGTGAAGCTGAGAAGAGGTCGATATCGACCACCAACATCGATATCGACTACAGTCATCGACATAGACTCTGAGTGTTGAGATAGACCACACAGACCAACCAAGAAGACACTCGATATCGATCACTGACATCGATATCGACCACAACACAGAAATCGAGTGGAGAAGGACCCGTTGAGCAGAAACAGAGACGTCGATATCGACCACTCTGGTCGATATCGACCATACTTCGACACGGGATAGACACGTTTTTCAAGAATCGGATTGGGGATTCTATCTTCTAAGGCCCAAATTATCTTGTAAATTTAGATAGATTACAGTTGAGATTATTTACTTTTTTACCTTAAAGATTTATTAAGTGTTTTAGAGTTTTATCAAAAATAAATGATCTATCCTACTTATTTGGATAGAGTTTAGAGATTAGATAGAAGATACCATCCTTGGATAGCAAGGATTGGTTGCCCACAAATAAAGCCCTAGGGGCTGGTTTTTACTCATTCAAGCAAGAAAGACACAATAGCATTAAGCAATAAAGTTAGAGTTTTAGGTTTTGAGCTTTAGGGTTTCGGCGCTTGCGATAGTTGGCGTTGAGATTGTAAAGATTCAAGTTTTTCATCAATGCAAGTTTATTTCCATTCAATTCAAAGCATGTCTTCTTTAACATGAGCGAGTAGTCTCCCTTTCTTCTAGGGTCGGGGTGAGTCCGGCAATAGCCATGGTGGTAAGGTTTGTATGTCGCTAAAGAAGGTATCTTTTATCTCGCTCTACCTTGTGCTTCATCTTTAAATGCGAATTTAAGGAACTCATGTTGTGAAACTTGGGTAGTAATTAGGGTTTCTATTCGAAAGATTATAAACTCAATTATGACATAGGTAGACGCAAATTAGGTTAATTTATTGCAAGATATCTTTTCCTATTTGCCGATTTAGGTGAAAGCCTTCTCCTTTATGATAAAAGTATGCATCTTTATCGGTTTCTTACTTATACTATCATGGTTGTCGTCACGGTAATCCTTGGCTTTGGAAGATCTTTTCTTTCTTAAGTTTACATCTTTATTTGCCTGTCGTTCGTTGAGTTATCGAAAAACCCAAAAACCCTAATTTTATTTCTAATCATTGCTCCTTTGCCATCCTTGTCTCTTCGACCTTTCTTCACTGACAAGAAATAACCTTTCTACAGGACAACATCGATATCGACCCCATAATCGATATCGACCACTGTGCTAGATCGACGGTCTTTTGTGTCGATCTCGATTCTCCTGTACGAAGTAGCTGAAGTCGATATCGACCCCCAATGTCGAAATCGACCACACTGTGTCAAATGGCGGTTTTTTGAGCCAGTCGATTTCGTTTACTGACATCGATATCGACCTTCCCAGTTGATATCGACTGCTTGTTTTTTGTCTCTGTAGGTTTTCTGTTGCAGAAAGCATCGACAACCAAGGTCGACGTCAAGGTTTGTGCTCTAGATCGAGGCTTCTGGTCGAATATTCAGGACGTGCTTTCAACTCTACTAGGATCCCGCTGAATCGCTTCCTAGTGGATCGAACCTGATTCCCCACTACTATAGCGGGGAGTCTTGAATTTATTTGAAGAGGCTAAGAGTTGTATTGTTTTATATTTTATTATATATTTTGATTCAATTCTCCCCAAGTCAAATTTTGGCGCCGTTGTCGGGGAAGCTATCAATCGCGCCCTAGTAGTTTATTTTCACGTTCCTTTTTAGTGTTGTTTTATAGGTGTATGCGATGTGCTGATTGCCCACCTGAATTTGAAGGAGTAGACAATCCAGAATGCTATCTCCATCTAAGGGCTCGACTTATCAGAATCATGGCGGACAACGAGACTCAAGCGCAACAAATTGATCGTCTAAAGAAGAAAGTAGAAGATTTTACCGCCAGAGAAGCGGCACAAAGAGAGCATGCTGAAAGGGAGGAGGAAGCTAGAAGACGATATGAAGCTCAAATCAGCGCCCTCCCGCGAAATGCAAAGCAATACATGCATCCATCGCTCACAGTGCCTGAATCGGCGATTCTTATCCCTACTTCCAATTTTGAAATTAAGCCTAATTTTCTTACTGAGATTATAAGACATCAATATGAAGGAAAATTTAATGAATGACCTATGGCACATATATCAACCTTCTTAGATCTTTGTGATACTATTGTTGATGGAAAGAGTCTTGAATATGTCCAACTAAAAGCTTTTCGTTGGTCACTTACAGGTAAAGCATTGCAGTGGTTGGAGAGCTTAGCCCCAAGATCGCTCCGCACCTAGAACGAAGTCAAGGACGCATTCCTCAACAAGTTCTTACCTCCATCCAAGACGGCGTTGATCCGACAGAAAATCACGGCTTTCAAACAAAAGCCTGGTGAGGCTCTAGCGACTGTTTAGGAAAGGTTTAAGGACCTACTATGATCATGCCCGATGCATGGCCAACCACCGTACGTGATTCAGGAGATTATTTACAATGCTCTTGATACTGCAACAAAGGAGAGGATCAACACCTACACCTCCTATGGCTACCTTGAACTCACTCCACAAGAGGCTTGGGACACCATAGGGAAGTTGGTGGAGTTCGACAACAGATATGGGACTCCTGAGGCTTCCGACACATCATCATCATCGCGGCCTGCCCTATCTATGCCATTATATGAACCCTCTAAGGTGATCGATCCGGACGTGAAGGAGCAATTCCAACGAGATCAACTTCGAAAGCTCCAAAAGCAAGTGAGGTTCTTTTCAGCGAACCAAGATTGCATCGAATGCGGATCCCAGCAGCACATCACCACCGAGTGTCCTCATGTTGAACAAGTACAACTAGCGGAGACTTATGAGGAAGCCAACTGCATGAGGGGTCCCAATCGCCAATACTGGGGAGACCAAAGGTTCCATCAGCCAAGAAGGAACCCGGTTAACCCTAGGGACCCCCCACTCTATAGAGCTCCTGGGCACCCGGAGAGAGACCAATGGAAGGATGATCTACAACTTGTGCTAGATGAGATAAGGCAGAATCATGCTAAGAATGATCAATCCAACAATGCAATCCACTCTCAACTCAATCACCTTACCACAAGGATTGGAGAGATGGATATTTGGAAAAAGAATATAGAGACCCAACTGGGTCAATTGGCGGCACAAATCCCTAGACCATCTGGAACGTTCCTTGGGCAACCAACTACAAATCCTAAGGGGCAATCCGAGTCGGGCCACATCACAGCCATGCAACTAAGGAGTGGCAACAAACTACAAAAGCCACGAATGGAAGCGGAGGAGAAAGCTGCAGATCCAGTCGACATCGACATACTAGTTGATGTCGAGCCAGACGTCGATATCGACCACCAGGTCGACCCACTGGTTGACGTCGAGGCCACTATAGAGCACCCGGAGCCATAACAGCAGTCGAAATTGACCATCCCGGTTGTATCGACCAGACCCCAGTCGATATCAAAACCCAGCAGGCCCCTCCGACCACCGTTTTTGCTCTTCCACCAAAGAAGACGCTGCCTTTCCCTTCCAAAAGCATTGAAGGACCCCACTCAAGGTAAGTTTAGGTGCTTTGT
Source organism: Persicaria maculosa (assembly GCA_963922045.1). Lineage (NCBI taxonomy): Eukaryota > Viridiplantae > Streptophyta > Magnoliopsida > Caryophyllales > Polygonaceae > Persicaria > Persicaria maculosa. The sequence goes on along the minus strand of OY998264.1, from coordinate 46,605,827 downwards.
AAAGATTCTTCAAGGTCTTAACATTACTATTCCTCTTACAGAAGCCCTAAGCGAGATGCCCCCCTATGTCCGATTCCTCAAAGACATCCTTAGCAAGAAGCGGTCCATGGCAGAGATCGCAGAGAAGTGCTCAAAGATTGACTTCCTAGAGAACAGGAGCGATCCAGGGAAGTTTGCAATCACCGTGGGGCTTGGCCAACATCGCTACAAGGCCCTATGTGACCTAGGGGCAAGCGTAAGTCTTATGCCTCTTTCTATTTGGCAAAGGGTGAACATTGGAGCACTTGAACCTGTGGATATGAAGCTCTATATGGCTGACAACTCATTCGTCAAGCCCACAAGTATAGTTGATGATGTTCCGATAAAGGTAGGTAAGTTCTTTGTGCCTACTGATTTCATTGTATTGGAAATGCCTAAAGATCCTATTGTACCTATCATCCTTGGTAGGCCTTCTTAGCTACTGTTGATGCCAATATCAATATACGTCAAGGATTACTAACCTTTACTATAGGGAACGAAGTGATAGAGTTCTCCTTCAACCCCACAATGAAGGAAGTTAATGGAATGAAGATCAAGTCGGTCTACACCAGCATCATAGATTGCAAGGAACCGACGGAAAGGGCCTTAACTCATGAGGAGGCCCTAGCCATAGCTGTAGAGGAGCTTACTAACGAGGATATTGAGGAGTTCCTGGCTACATGCACGAGTGATGAGGAGATTTTCGATGATGCTTTATCCATGGAGTTCGAAGAAGAGTTCGAAATTGACCAGGAGAGGTCGAAATTGACCATCTCACTCGATATCAAGTGCTCTCTGTCGACATCGACCCACTCAGTAAGTCAGGTTTGTCCTCCTTCTTTTACAGGTGATATCGAGGACCCTATATCAACAGGAGAGGTCGAAATCAACCAGTCTAAATCGACTACAGAGGTAGAAATCGACCAGCCGACATCAACAGAAGGGGTAGAAATCGACCAGGTACCCTTGACATCAGACAGCTTAGAAGCCGAGGTATGTGCTGAACTCTCAGTCGATATTGACTATTCCTATTCGACCTCTACTTCTTTTCTGCAAGAATATTATGAAGAGTCCCAATCAAAGTTGGCATCGCTCTATGCTTGGTCCACGCCAACTCTTATAGCTGATTTGGGAGCTTTAATTAAAAGAATTGAGATGGATTAACTAGGTGAGATCATGAAGACGGAGGAGGTAGAACCAATCCTTATTCCACAAGGACCTTCTCCGGTGCTGAAGCCTTTACCTGACACGCTTAGGTATGAGTTTCTTGGTCCCAATTCTACTTTTCCTATGATTATTAATGCTACACTAACCACACAGGAAGTAGATAAGCTTATGGAAGTGCTTGGCGCTCATCGAAAGGCAATTGGGTACTCTCTTGAGGACATCAAAGGTATTTCACCCGCTACATGTATGTATAGAATCCTCCTAGAGGATTATCATAAGGCATCTATAGAACACCAGCGGAAGCTCAACCCCAACATGAGAGAGGTGGTGAAGAAGGAGATTATGCGCATGCTGGATGCAAGAATCATATATGCCATCTCCGACAGCGATTGGGTGAGCCCAGTCCATGTGGTGCCTAAGAAGGGTGGAATGACCGTTGAGGAGAATGAGAAGGGTGAGCTTGTGCCAAAGCGAATCACAACTAGTTGGCGAATGTGCATTGACTATCGGAAGCTTAACACCGCCACTAGAAAGGATCAATTTCCCCTTCCATTCATTGACCCGGTATTGGAAAGACTTGCTGAACATGATTATTTTTGTTACCTGGATGGATATTCTGGCTTTTGGAAGGTCCCTTTTCATCCCGATGATCAAGAGAAGACCACCTTCACATGTCCTTATGGGACTTTTGCATATAAGAGAATGTCATTTGGGCTCTGCAACGTGTTCGCTACGAGGGTGGTAGTAGGAGATTCAAATAATTCAAAATAAAACAAAGCACAACTTAGACTATCTCCCTGTCCCAAACAAATAATACAAGAATCCCCTCCCTTGTAGCAGTAGGGTAATTCAGGATCGAATCCACGAGGAGGTATGTCAGCGCTTCCCTTGTTGTACTCATGATCAAAGCTTTCGACCTCAGCAGACACTTGATATTGAGTATACTGGTCGATATCGACCTCAATTCTGGTCGATTTCCTAGCGCAGTTCCTGCAGAAGACAAAACAGCAAGTCGACGTCGAGCAGAGACCTCGATATCGATGTTAGACCTCGATATCGACCCTTATGGTCGATTTCGATACTTGTCACTGAAACTGTTTTCGTAACCAATTTGTCGGAAAAGAGTCCGAAGAAAATAGGATGGAGAAGGAAGATGAACAGAAACAAAACTAAGACTTTTAAGAAGAATTCAATTAATTAAAAGGCTTCCAAAGTCGGGGTTTCATGCCACAACGATAACAATGCAAGTTTCATGCTAAAGTTATGAACTTTAATGTCTTTCCGTCAAATAACTTTCGTTATCAACACTTAGGTGATTAGAGGCTCTCGCCTATTTCCTAAGAGTTACTATCCAATTCATGAGCAATTGAAGTTCACAATATGAGCGGCTTTCGCTTCAATAATGCAAATAATGAATCTCCCTAACTTTCGCAAAGGATCATGCATGGGGTAGAGGACGAAATCGCATAAAAGTCATACCTTTGACGCACTTACCTCACATTGCTATCGTCGGGCTCACCCCGACCCTAGAAGTGGGTTGACTACTCGCTCCTCATCATGCACATCATCATCATTATTGTTGAAAGAAAGCTACTTTGAATTAAAACTCCGAAAGAAAGTACAACCGAACAAGCCACTCCGCTCTCGCTTTACAACTCCACTCGGCCTCCTCTCTCTCTCTACTCTCTATTGCAACTGAAATTGTGTGTAAAAATTGAATACCTAAACTCAGCCCTATTGGCCTTCATTTATAGATGTCGATAAGGACTCGAAACCTTATCTTTATTCTCTAAGATAAACTAAAACAAAGTAAAAGCTAAAACTTCATGGTAAAATCAGCCTCCTCATGATAGATCTGGTGTTGATGATAGGAAATCTCGACCTTTGGATAGACATTGCAAGCATTGGATCAAATTCTATCAAAAATCGGAGTCGGATTCCTCTGTTGGCATGGTCGATATCGACCCTTAGACATCGATATCGACCCCTTCAAAACTTCATCTCGAGCTTCTCCTTCTTCTACTCGAACTGGCACTCGACTTCTATCAATTTGGTCGATCTGGCAGTATCGATATCGACCCCCAGACGTCGATATCGACCCCTTCTGTGTTGACATGCTCTGTTCCCTTTTCTGCTCGATTCCTATGTCTCTGATGTACTCGAGCTTCTTTTTCCGCTTTTCCGAATTCATCCTTTTTTCTGCGAAATCACATGGAAACTCATGCAAACCCATATATTTGACATTTAAGCATAAACTACACTAATCCCATGTTTTCCCATTAATATGCATGCAAAAGACAATAAAATGGATTCATATGTGCATAGAAAATATGGCAATTTGCGCGCACATCACAACGCCCCCGCTACCTTTCAAAGGTGTATGACGACCATCTTCTCCGAAATGATAGGGGACATTGTGGAGGTATTTATGGATGATTTATCTGTCTATGGCAATACTTTCGATGTTTGTCTTGCTAACCTTCGCAGGGTACTTGCACGATGTGAGGAGACAAACTTGGTTCTCAATTGGGAAAAGTGCCACTTTATGGTAAGGGAAGGGATTGTGCTAGGCCACAAAGTCTCAAAAAGGGGAATTGAGGTGGACATGGCAAAGATAGAACTTATTGAGAAGTTGCCACCACCTTCATCTATTAAGGACATAAGAGGCTTCCTTGGTCACGCAGGTTTCTATAGGAGGTTTATTCAAGATTTTTCTAAGATTGCCAAACCTTTAACTAACCTACTAATGAAGGATGTTAAGTTTGTGTTTTCTAGTGATTGTCTTGAAGCTTTCAACAAGTTGAAAGAAGCCCTTATATCCGCCCCTATCATTCAATCGCCAGATTGGTCGCAACCCTTTGAGATCATGTGCGACGCAAACGATTATGACGTAGGTGCTGTCGTAGGACAAAGGAGAGACAAGAAGTTTCACGCCATCTACTATGCAAGCAAGACTCTTTATGCCATTCAAACTAAGTACACCACGACGGAGAAAGAGTTCTTGGCGGTGGTCTTCGCTTTTAAGAAGTTTCGCTCATACCTAGTGGGCTCTAAGGTAATTGTTCATACTGACCATGCAGCTCTTAGGTACTTGATAGCAAAGAAGGATGCTAAACCTAGGCTCCTACGATGGGTCCTCCTACTCCAAGAGTTCGACGTTGAGCTTAAGGATAAGAAAGGAACAGAGAACTCCATGGCCGATCATCTCTCATGGCGAGCACTTGATGAAGCAAGAAGCAAAATGGGTAGAAAGTCTACTCGATATCGACCAGACCAGGTCGATATCGACTGCCCCTAAGGTAAGTTTTCTGCCGATTTTGACTAACAGAGGATGTTGAAATCGAGTGCCAATCTCGAGCAGCCCATATTGACTGAATATATCAATGCCGTCCAGTCAAAATCGACCACTCCTTGTTGATATCGACCACCTTTAAGTGAATCTGAAGGTGACGAAAAGGTAAGCTCCGGTGAGGATTTCTTCTTTACACCTCCCTCCAGTCCTATTCATGAGTTATTTGTTGTAAGAGGGGCGAGGGTACCTTAGTATGCGGATTTTGCTAACTATATTGCAGGAGGCGAGATCCCTTTAGGCTTAACTTCGTAGCAGAAGAAGTTTTTGCACGACGTCAAGCAATACTATTGGGATGAACCCTACTTGTTCAAGCAGGGAAAAGACCATATCATTCGACGTTGTATCCCAGAGGAAGATGTAGAGAGCGTGATTCGCCATTGTCATTCTCTCCCTACAGGAGGCCATGCTAAATGATTCAAGACCGCGTTGAAAATTCTTCAATGTGGTTTTTATTGGCCTAACCTTTTCAAGGATATGCAAAACTATGTAACCTCTTGTGATGAGTGTCAATGTGCAGGAAATATCACATGGAGGAATGAGACACCGCTCACAGAAATTCTGGAGGTAGAGCTCTTTGATGTATGGGGTATTGACTTCATGGGACCATTCCCTTCCTCAGGCCCCTACAAATACATTCTAGTAGCGGTGGACTATGTCTCAAAATGGGTTGAGGTCGTGGCAACTAGGACCGACGATGCGAAGGTAGTCTCTAAGTTTATGAAAACTAACATCTTTCCTCGCTTTGGTGTTCCTAGAGTTCTTATTTCAGATGGTGGCTCGCATTTCATTGAGAAAGGCTTTGAAGCACTTTTAGCCAAGTATCGGGTGACACATAGGGTGGCAACGCCCTATATTCCCCAAACCAATGATCAAGTAGAAGTCTCCAATCGCCAAATCAAAGCCATCCTAGAGAAGACGGTCTCCCGCTCGAGGAAGGATTGGTCATCCAAACTGGATGATGCACTCTGGGCCTACCGAATGACCTATAAGACACCACTTTGCAAAACTCCTTATAACTTGGTATATGGTAAGTCATGTCATTTTCCCATCGAACTTGAGCATAAGGCGATGTGGGCTCTGAAGGAGCTTAACATGGATTTTGACAAAGCCGGGAAAAGAAGGTTTGTTGACTTGCAAGCCTTGGAGGAGTTGCGCCTAAAGGCATATGAGAATATCAAAATCTACAAGGAGCACACAAAGAGGTGGCATGATAGGAAATCGGTGCCAAAAACATATGAGTTAGGTGACAAAGTCCTTGTTTTTAATTCTAGACTTCGCTTATTTCCAGGGAAACTAAGGAAAAGATGGAGAGGACCTTTCAAGGTTCATCAAATTTTCCCTCATGGAGCGGCAGAGTTACTTTGTGACGATGGTTCCACCTTTAAGGTAAATGGTCACCGGGTAAAGAAATATTATGACAAAGAAGACCCGGAAGAAGAGATTCGCGCCACCTTGGCATTGAACTAGCATAAAAAGGGAAGTATGTCGAGCTAGCGACTTAAACTCAAGCGCTTCCGAGAGGCAACCCGTTTTTTTCTTTTTTGTTTCTTTTTCTTTTTTTTATATTATTTTATATTTCTTTTAGATTATTCGTGGCTATTTTATCTAAAGTGAACCAGGAGATCGAGTGCCCCAGAAGAGAGGTCGATATCGACATTCTGAGTTGATATCGACGGCTAATACCAATATTGCAGGATGGCCACACTTAATCAACTCAGAAGGAGGGGTCGAAATTGACGCAGTGTCGATATCGACTGGCCGACAGGAGAATATCTGGAGCAGATTTAATCAATTCAGAGAGGTAGGTCGATAACGACCTTTATGGTCGATATCGACTACAAACGGAGGTAGGTTACAGGTCAGATTTTCTTTTCTTTTTCCTTTTTTTTTATTTCGTTTTTATTTCCTTTTTAAACCCGCCTCCGACCACTTCCCTAGAAATCGACTACCCCAAACCCTCGTCGTCTCTCATCTCCTTCATCTCTACTCTCTCTCCTCTCTTTCTCTTTGTGCATCTAACCCCGGCACCGATACCCCTCCTTGTCACCGCCGCCCCACCGCTGTCACCCTCCTCATCCCTTTGTCGACCAGATCCGGATCCTTCTTGCCCAAAATCCGACAGATCCGGCGCTCTTTCTCTTCTTCTCTCTTGCGGCCTCATTTCTCGTTTCTTCACCCAACAACCGCTCAGATCCCATTGTTTCCAGCCTCATTCCACCAGATTTGGCCACCCTTGAAGTCCGGCGCACCTGCAGAAGCACCAGTGAACAAGAAACTGCCCAGATCTGACCGATATCGACCTTAAGGTCGATTTCCACCTCGTTAACAGTTCGACAGTGCTTTACTTTGTTTCTTGCGATTTCTTTCCCTTTCCCACCCGATTTTAGACACTCTTCTAGTATGGTTTCTTACTCTTTATCTTTATTTACAGATTTACATGGTTATTTGGTTGATTTTGGGTGGAAATTGCATATTGAGTGTTCCAGGGCTTGAATGTTATTTGCGCGGGAAAGTGAAATTGCATGATTTAGGGTTTGAATATTAGATCTGATTTTTTTTATATATGGGGCAAAATCTGAATTTTATTAGGTTTGATTAGTTTTAAATGTTCAAGAAATTTGTTTATGAAATTTGACAAGTTTATGGAATTGCTTGAATTATTTTGATATAATCTTTATTTTTTATGGTTAAAAATTGGTTATTTATCTTTATTTGATCATTAAAATTACGATTGCAAGATTTAGCACTATGATTAGCCAATGTTAATATTGCAAATTGTTAGGCTAGTTTTTGAACCTAAGTATGGGGTTCTTTCTATTATTTGAAAAGGGAGAATTATCTTTGGCATTGTTTTCTTTTGCAGACGATGGTGCGAGAAAACAACGTCCCAAGGGATTCCCTTTACATTGAAGATGCCCAGCAGAGTGATCTAGCTACTGACCTGATTCGCCGAGCAGGCAGAGCCCGCTGGTACCACTGCCCTGATATGGTCCAGCTAGGGTTCCACACTAGAGTCCAGGAGGCATTTGAGAATGTATCCCTGGAGAGGTTGATCGACAACTTAGAGGCCCATTACCCCGTTCTCACAGGGGAATTTATGGCCACATTGGAGATTCCTGATCGCACCTCCTCCACCCGCCGATTCACATTTCAGCTCGGCAACAGACGGTTCAGGCTGTCACTCGAGGAGATGAGCAACCTCTTTGGGTTCGCTCATACTACAACACATTGAAGGGTCTATGACCCCAACTTCATCTGGAGTTACATCTCAGGGATTGATGTGCACGCAAATTGCCATATTTTCTATGCACATATGAGTCCATTTTATCATTCATTTGCATGCATATTAATGGGAAAATGTGGGATTAGTGTAGTTTATGCTTAAATATCAAATATATGGGTCTGCACGAGTTTCTATGTGATTTCGCAGAAAACGGGATAAAAATGGACAGATTTGAAAGAGCGGAAAAAGAACTCGAAGTCTTCTGAAGAGGTCGAAAGCTTTGATCGTGATTACAACAAAGGAAGCGCTGACATACCTCCTCGTGGATTCGATCCTGAATTACCCTACTACTACATTGGGAGGGAATTCTTGTATTATTTGTTTGGGAGAGGGAGTAGTCTAGTTGAGAATTGTTTATTTGAATATTTGAATCCTTACTCTTCCCTTCAACAACAAATTGGCGCCGTTTCCGGGGAGGCAATCAATCGCCACTTAAGTTTTCTCACGATCTTTTTGAAGTTTATTTTACAAGTTTATGCGACGTTCTGATCGCGGACCTATCATGGAACCCATCAACGAGCCTGAACGTTTCTACCATCTTCGCAACAAGGCAATTCGCATCATGGCTGACAATGAGACGCATGCTGAAACCACAGAGCGGTTGAGGAAGGAAATCGAGGACCACAATGCCACAATCGCCGGGGATCCCATACCCAGCACCCACCGACTCCTTCACTACCAGGGTCACCAGCCCACTGCTCTGTGTCATCTTGCGCATCCTGGCGAGCACTATCTGGGCTAGACCTGAGCTCCGCTGCCCCACACAGCTCGAGATTGAGACTTTAAGGTGGATGATGTTCGAGGATGAGCCCTTACCTTTCATGTATGCCTGGCTCGAGCACATACTAGAGCGCAGATGCACGATCAACACTGAGATCCATGATGGCTGCATGGTGGCGGTCTTAGCCCAGGCCTTGGGCGTGCATGTTGAGAGGTATACCGCCTATGAGCTCACGTTTCTTGATTCTGCTGTTTTACAACAAGGAGGAGTGATCGCAGCTGGCCCACTTGGATGGAGGCACCCCCAAACGAGGATGCCCCTCCGCTAGGACTATATGGATCTTCTGTATGTCCCTAATTGGTACCAGTCCTGGACTGGACAACCATATCACACGGACATAGATCCTACTGCTGATCCCACGCTTAGGAGGAGGCCCCCGCTGTACAATCATGACCCAGACTTGGAGGCCATGTCCTGGGAGGCAGATCCCCACTCAGATGGAGCGCAGCAGCCCCTAGTTTACCAGGGGGCAATGACGACGACGATGACGATGATGAGGCCGCAGACGATGCAATTGGTGGTGGAGATGGCCCGCAAGGGTCCCACCACAGCTATGTGCCTCCATCTCCTCCACCCTTTCAGCCTGCTTGCTCCACTGAGTGGCAAGACGACGTGACTGCCCGCTTCTCTAGGTTGGAGGTGTCTGTAGCTGAGATACGCGATGATCAGCACCGCTTTGGCAGGATGCTGGAGGGATTGGGCTCCATCCTAGGATACAACTTCGATCAGCAGGGTGATATCATCATATTCTACACGTTAAAAGAAATAGTCTATAGTCATTTTGAAATCATTTTTATATGTTTTGCATGTCTTTTATATAGATTTTGGTTAAGTGTCTAGAATAGATGTCTACACTTGTGTTTTTATTTGTTTTCAGGTGATTTGGAGCTTGTTCAATGTCAATTTGGAGGCACGATGGAGTAAGATTCATTGAAGGCATGTTTGACATGTTCATGGATGCCGAAAGAGCATAGCATAGTGGTCTCAAGTGCTAAAAATCAGGCTAAGAAGAGCTTATTGCTAAATGGACGTTTTCCGGACAACTCCTGCTTGGCGACGTCTCAGTAAAATGAGTCGTTTGTGCTCCACAAAATTCGGATTGAGACGTTTTATAGCTTGTTGGAAAGATGATTCAAAGATCTACAACTTTCATGTTGAGCACTTTTGCAAATTCGGCCTACAATATGCAGAAATCGAGCCAAGAAGCTGATGCTGACTCAAAGTATCGACCCGGAACCCAAGGTATCGAGTCGATACCAATACCTTCCGAGTCGATACCTCCATCTTCCGAGTGGAAGAAAGCTTTACAGTAGCTAAGTATCGAGTCGATACCATCAAGTATCGTGTCGATACTTTTCTTCAGCGTTATTTCGTCGGGATTTTTTGTTCGAATTTATTTTTTGCTGGACGACTTTTTTTTTAGGATTTTTTATTATTATTTTATTTTTCTTCTTCAAAAGAGGGAGAAGGGAAAAAATAAAGGACGTCTAAGTTTGATTAGAGAAAACCCTAGTTGGAGACATTGAATTGGAGACCTTTTCAGAGATTTCTACTTGAAGGTTTGTTTTGCTGGATTCAAGATACGTTTTGTTAATCTAGTCTTATATTCTTTCATCATGAATTCCTTGATTGTGTCTGAATTCATGTCTGGCTAAGTTTCTTGTTCTGGGGTTGGGGTGATCCCAACGATGTTGAGATAGACATGTGCGTGATGATTTCCTGAATGAACTCTATTATTTGTTTGATTCGATCCATGAGTGCTGAATCCGATTAATTCTATGATTGATCGGAATCCTTTTGATGGTCAACATGCGCCGGCTGCGAATTGAGATTGGATGTATAAGTAGAGTTGTTAATTCTATTGGAAAACATGGATTGAACTTGAGAATTGTTTATGAGCAATCTATTCGATTCTCTTGAGGATAATAAACTATCGTAGATCACCTAGGTTTGAGTTGGTTATGCAGATCGCGCCTACGATTGCTTGATCGATTTTCTTGCTAGGGTTCTAAGTGCTTAAAGAGTCCAAATTGATTGATTAATCTACAACAAGCGCAAGCTGAGTAGTAATTAGTTGAAATGGACATAGTTATTGCAACATGCGCAAGCTGAGTGATAATGAATTTAGATAGTTTACCTTCAAATATCTCTTTTCAATTTGTTCAGGCATGAAAATTATATAGTCTATCGAGGATGCGTTGTTGTGGTGAACCCTGACTCTGGAATGTTTCTCATCGTATATTTATAAAACCTTGCCATTTGTTGTTTTCCTTCTACTTATTTTCATATTCATTCGAAAATCAATTATTCCATTTGGCTTAGTAAACTAGTTGTGGTTCTGCAATTGGTATTCACACGGTCCCTGAGATTCGACACTCGATTACTACAATCAACACCGTACACTTGCAGGGTGTTGGTTTTAGACCGATCACAGGGTTGATAGGAGGAAACTCTGTCGTTGTTCCTATCAAAGTATAACTCAAACCTACAAACTAGTATAGTAAGAAAGTAAGAGGTCGATCCCACAGAGAATCAAGTATTCCTAAGCAATGTATATTTACCAATTAATAGAAAAGAGGGGTTTTGATGATTGAAGAAAAGAAACTATAGACAAGTTAGTAGAGATAACAATGAGAAAATAGTTTCATCTACAAATATCCACTTTAGTTTGGTTGATTGATCATCGATTCGTCTTCGAGTTCTCTTTTCATCCTATTATTGTTCCTGTCCTGATCTTGTGTAAATTACTAGTCCTACGAGTCCTAGTAACCCTTACTAATTAGATAACCCTAACACGGTCAAGATTTAACCTAATAGTAGCATTAAGATTAAGGATTAACCATGATATATGCAACACCAAGCTACGAGTCAGCATTTAACATATAATTGATTCTCTACACACCAATTTAGTCCTACGAGTCCTATAAAGGCATGATTGCTACTATGGATTAAGGTTCGCTACGAGGAATCTACAAAATCCTAGCAATAATCTCAACTAGTTGTATGGACTAGAAGAAATCAACAATATTCGCAAAAGAATCAATACGAATCAATAGGAATAGAACAAGAATAGAAATCTCACAACTTTATCAAACCAAAGCTTCAATCCATAGACGAAACGGAAGAGTTTAGCACTTCATGGCCATGGAGGCTCCCTTCTAGGGTTCTCTCAATTGGTAATCTCAAAGTGTATAAGAGTTATGGAATTAGATGATTAAAAATAAAACCCTAAAACGTCCTTAAAAAGCCTCAAAAGGGTCGGCCAAATAATAATTCTAAAAACCTAATTAAGTGGATAAAAAGTCAATTGAGCAGATTCGGCATTTCTGCAGAGGCCGCGGGGCAGCCAACCCAGGATGCGGGGCGGCCAGGCGATTGCGTAATCCTTCGTCAGAGCTTCGGGCCGCGGGGCGGCTAGGTTGGCCGCGGGGCGGCTTTTACTGTTCAAAGCGATTTTTCCGTTTCGAATCTGGTCTCGATGTTAACATGAAAGTTGTAGATCTCGGAAAGAGCTTTCCAACGCATGTTTATAATAGTCAATCGGACCACCGAGGCCTCCAGAAAGTACAAAACAAGTTCAGCCTGTCTGACGACAACTTCTACGGACTTGTTCTTCACTTAGGCTCTCTAACTTCGACTTCGCTCCCGTGCTCTTCACTTTTCCACCTCCTCTTCACTCTTCCTTCATCCATGAGCTTCCTCATTCCTCGTCGGATCCACATATACCTGAAATAATCCATAAACGCGTGTAGATTCCGACTCTACCAACAACACAAGTATAAATGCAAATCTAGCTTAATCTATGCATTATATAAATCTAAATCATGCTAAATCCAACCTAATATGCCTACCTAAATGCATGTTATCAAGGGTCCCAGCAGCTCCACATTTCAGCAGGGTGGCCCAACCTACTACCCAGGGTCGGCCCCTACACAGGACTGGCCCATGCTTCTGCTGCCTCCTCCGCCTCATGAGCAGTGATTTTTAGAGTAAGTGCGAGTGAGTGTTCCCCTTCCCCTTTACTTTGCTTTTCAACAGTGAGGACACTGTAATTTTTAAGTATGGGGTGGGATTGAACTTGGACATTATAACTTCTCTATCTGGTTGTGGTTATGGTTAAAACTTGGCAACTTGGCTTGTATTTATCTTTTATTTGCTTTATGTTTTATTTTTATGCATTGCATCATGTTTAAAATTTATGCATTTTAAAGTTAAATTCTTTAGTCTTTTAGTTTCATAATGTCAAAATAAAAAAAATAAAAAATGTCAAAAAATAAAAAAATAAAATGCATGTTTATTTTTTATGTTTATTTTTAAACCCTACTTAGATGCCCTATGATAAAAAAAAAATCAATAGCTGACTTGATCATGTATATCCTATGGCATATTTGGATGGTTTAGCCTAAGTCCTTAAAATGGTTTTTATGTAGATTGTGAACTTGTGATGAAATTGAGCACATATAATCCTAGGCTAAAAAGCAAATCCAACAAAAATTGTCCTAGTGAGAATTTTGGCTTATAGGGAGAACATCAAAAATCCCTCTGCTTTCTTGAGTGTATTTACTCTTCCTATGCATCTCTAAATGTTGTGATAGTTATTCAAAGCCAATTCATATATATGTTTATATTTACGAGAATTAAATAATGGAGGCATCTTTTAATCCATTTTTATCCTCTCTTTACCAACCCTGCATTATCTCTGCTTGAAGCCAGAATATTAGTCTGAGCCTGATATTGCAAACTCCACAAAATTATCCCTAGCCGAATTGAGTTTGACCCCCATTTGGGAATTGAGACTTAGATTGGTTAGAATAATGCATTGTGGAAAGAAAAGTGCATATATTTAGTTTTCAGCAAAGGAAATTATGGGATGGTACATATTTACATCTTGTCATCTTTTGTAAAAGGATTTTTGGCTCACCATATAAATGCACATTTTTAAGTATTTATTTATTATTTTCGTTCAAAAAAATCCGAAAAGAAAAAAGAAAAAAGGATGTATATACATAGTGCATGAGCCAAATTCCTTAGTTGTTTATTTATTTCATACAAGGTCTATATTTTTTAGAGCATATTAGTGTTTGAAAGAAGGGTTGATGAACATGATGGAAGATGAGTTTGGAAAGTGCAACATTGAAGAGTTATAGTTTGGATATTGTAAGTGTTGAGATTTACGAGTCTTGATTCCCGAATTTTATAAGCACCACATAGCCAAATAATTTCATACCCTCTAATTCATACCAAGCCCCATTACAGCCCCGTCGAATGGAGTCTTCTTTGAAGTCTTCCAATGAGCGAAAGTCCTCCTGATAGTTCTTATTGCATTTTCATAAGTGGTTGCGAAGTGGATTCTTATAAATTGCAATGTTTATGAGATTGTATATGGAATTGAGTTGAGCGTTGATCTTCATAGCCTAAACACATGAGAGTTGAGTGCAAACACATTATCTCTGTGAGGTTGGATCAAAATTGCATATGTCTGTGGATCGCCTAAATATGTGCTGTGATAATAAATTCACTTGCTTTGCTTTGCTACCGCTTATGATGTTGCTTTTGACAAGGGCGAAGACTTGAAGGGTGTGTTGTAGGTGTTGGTTATTGCTTGGTTATTGCTTGAGGACAAGCAAGTCTAAGTATGGGGTATTTTGATGTACACATTTGTACCCATTTTATTCGCAAGTTTTGACTTCATATTTCATTCGATTCCTCAAATAAAGGTTGAAAATAAGATGAATTTGTGTAGCATGAGCTAACGTGCAAGAAATAGAGTCTGCACAAGTTATGGTCTAAATATGTAGGAATTGGAGCGGAATCGGAGTCAAAACGAAGAAGCGAAGTGAAGCTGAGAAGAGGTCGATATCGACCACCAACATCGATATCGACTACAGACATCGACACAGGATCTGAGTGTCGAGATAGACCACACAGACCAACCAAGAAGACACTCGATATCAACTACCTGAGGTCAATATCGACCACAACACAGAAATAGAGTGAAGAAGGACCCGTCGAGCAGAAACAGAGAGGTCGATATCGACTACTCTGGTCGATATCGACCACACTTCGACACGGGATAGGCACGTTTTTCAAGACTCTAATTGGGGATTCTATCTTCTAAAGCCCGAATTATCTTGTAAATTTAGATAGATTGCAGCTGAGGATATTTGTTTTTTTACATTAAAGACTTATTAAGTTGTTTTAGATATTTACCAAAATAAAAGATCTATCCTACTTGTTTGGATAGAGTTTAGAGATTAGATAGAAGATACCATCCTTGGATAGCAAGGATTGGTAGCCTACAAGTAAAGACATAGGGGCTGGTTTTTATTCATTCAAGCAAGAAAGAAACAATAGCATTAAGCAATAAAGTTAGAGTTTTAGGTTTTGAGCTTTAGGGTTTCGGCGCTTGCGATAGTTGGCGTTAAGATTGTAAAGATTCAAAGTTTTTCATCAATACAAGTTTATTTCCATTCAATTCCAAGCATGTCTTCTTTCAACATGAGCGAGTAGTCGCCCTTTCTTCTAGGGTCGGGGTGAGCACGGCGATAGCCATGGTGGTAAGGTTTGTATGTCGCTAAAGAAGGTATCTTTTATCTCGCTCTACCTTGTGCTTCATCTTTAAATGCAAATTTAAGGAACTCATGTTGTGAAACTTGGGTAGTAATTAGGGTTTCTATTCGAAAGAGTATAAACTCAATTATGACAAAGGTAGACGCAAATTAGGTTAATTTATTGCAAGATATCTTTTCCTATTTGCCGGTTTAGGTGAAAGTCTCCTCCTTTATGATAAAAGTATGCATCTTTAGTGGTTTCTTACTTATTCTATCATGGTTGTCGTTGCGATAATCTCTGGCTTTGGAAGATCTTTTCTTTCTTAAGGTTACATCTTATTTGCCTGTCGTTCATTTGAGTTATCGAAAAACCCAACACCCCTGGTTTATTTCTGTTCATTGCTCCTTTGCCATCCTTCTTTCTTCGGCCTTTCTTCGCCGACAAAAAAAGCTAACAACTTTACAAGAACTGACATCGATATCGACCCTCAGACGTCGATATCGACCACTGTGCATCGTCGACTGTCTTTTGTGTCGACAATGATCTCCTGAGTTTCTGCTGCTAAAGTCGATATCGACCCCCATCCTCGATATCGACCACCCTGTGTCAACTGGTAGTCTTCTGAGCCAGTCGATTTCTGCACTAACATCGATATCGACATTCCTAGTCGATATCGACTGCCGTTTTTGTCTCTGCAGGTCTTCTGTTGTAGAAAGAATCGACAACCAAGGTCGACGTCGAGGTCTATGCTCGAGATCAAGGCTTCTAGTCGAACATTCAGGACGTGCTTTCAACTCTACTAGGATCCCACTGACTCGATTCCTCGTGGATCGAACCTGATTCCCTACTACTATAGCGGGGAGTCTTGAATTTATTTGAAGATGCTAAGAGTTGTATTGTTTTATGTTTTATTATATATTTCGATTCAATTCTCCTCGCGTCAGTGGCCAGGGTATACTACTCACACCCAATTGTCCTTTGTGGCCAGGCTTATGAGTTTGAAGTGTAAATACAATATCCCTCAAAGCGTCTTCAATGGTTTTCTCCAGCTTTACAACGAAGTTTTACCGCCGGGTCATAACATTCCAAACAGTTACTACCAAACAGAGAAGATGGTTCATAATTTAGGCTTACCAGTGGAGAGAATTGACATGTGCCCCAACGGTTGTATGTTGTACTGGAAGGATGATCGCGATGCAACATCTTGTAAGTTCTGTAGTCATGATAGATATGATCAAAATGGAAGTCTATATAAAGAGTTGTTCTACTTGCCTCTAACCCCGCGTTTGCAGAGATTATATGCGTATGAGGTTACAGGTGGCCATATGACTTGGCATGCAAATCATGTACCTGAACATGGGATAATGTGTCACCCTTCAGATGGAGATGCATGGAAGAGGTTAAATGAGAGATATCCTAGTTTTTTTTGTCAAAGCCCAGAAATATACGTTTGGGCCTATGCACTGATGGTTTTGCACCTTTTACTAAATCAGGGAAAAATCTGTATGGAGCAAACTGAATCTGTATGGAGCAAACTGAATCTTTCCGATTATATCATAGTAAAAAGGCTAGCTAGTTCGATTGTCACATAGCCTTTGTCGAAGTTGGTCATCTGTGGAGAAAAAATAAAAATGATTTCAGCAAAAATCAAGTGAGAACATCGCCCCCACCCCCGAGACTGACTGGGAATGAAATTTAGGAACGCGTGTGTCATTTTTCTACAACCATAGATGACCCACATCACAATCCACCCGACTATGGAAATTCCCATAACTGGACGAAGCAGAGCATTTTCTGGCGGCTTCCATATTGGAAAGATCTTTTAATTCGACATAACCTTGATGTTATGCATATTGGAAAGATCTTTTATTTGTTGTAGAGGATAATTATACAGGTGTGAAACCAAAGGCAATTTACACATTGACACGGGAAGAGACCAAAAAGGTTTTCCAGTGGGTGAGGTCTATGAAGTTTCCCAATGGTTATTGTTGAGTCTATCTTGATGGGATATTATATATATTTGATGTTATATTATATGTATGATGGAAGAAAAAAGAAAGGTAGTATTTATTTTATACAAATATCAATTAGATTATTTATTGGGATTTATATTTAATTATTTGTTGGAGATTTTGTGCAGGATTTGATTTGGTTATTGAAGATTTGGGGTTGACTTTCTAGAAGCCTCTTTGAGGATTTTGTGGAGCAATCTTCACATTCAAAAGGTTGTTGGTTTGTTGAGATCTTCAAGAGATTTGGTTGAACCAATCTTTGGTTGCCTTCAACGTTTTAAAACAAACCATCAAAACCTTATTGTTTGAAAAGATAGTCAAAACCATGGTTTCCAGGTTTTGGTAAGGCCTTACCGACACTGGTAAGACCTTACCGACAGTGGCCTCAGGAATTACACGAGCTTGGAATTGAATGACACAGACTCAATTTAATTGAGCCTATTTGTTAAATGGGCCTATTTTACTTAAGCTTACCATTCCAACTTTAAAGGACCAATAGGTTATTGGGCCTAATTTTGAATGGGCCAATATATTTGTTAGAGTGTTTAAATTCTATCTTTACTAACCTACGTAGATATTGATTTGTTTGTTGAGATTTTTAGGGGATTTGGATGACCAAGCTTTTAGCCTTCAACGCTTCAATTTAAACCTTATCCCAGGCGTAGCTTCTGGAACGCTTCTTCTCTCCGTAAGTATAGCAATGTCTCTCATCAAATCAGGCGTCCAAAGTTCAAGCGTTCAAATCAATTCAAACTCCGACGGGCGGCCTTTATAAGGAGATCAAGAGGATCGCAGTAAAAAAAGAGCTTCAAGATCAGCGCTTAAAGTTTCTCCTGCAATCCTTTGTCTCCTACAACACCGATCTCACATCTCTCCTTACTTGAGCGTTTTATTTCTTTGAGAGTTTGTGAGGTTTACTTTGAGCTTCATCGTACAATTCATTTTGAGTTACACTAAGGGTTCTTTACCCAATCATAGAGGGTGCTTCGGTATCCTTAGAAGCTTTATTTCACTAGTGCGTTTGGGTTGCTAGATAGGAAGTTAGTCTAGAAGTGGGTAAGTCTTCTAGAGGTTGTATCTAGGGCTCATAAGATAAAGTGAAATAAAGTTGTTGAATCCTACGGGTTGGATAACCCTAGGCGGGAACGTAGGCGGTTGTGCCGAACCACGTTAACAAGTATCGTGTGCTTTACTTTCTGCTCTTTACATTCGTGCTTGTCTTTTCTTTACATATTGTTCACCACGTTTTTATTAACTTGTTTCTGCATTTCAGATAAGGTCTTACCTCTGGCTTGTAAGGTCTTACTGTTTCCTGCATTTTTGAAAAATTGTCATACTCTATTCTTTCCCCCATCTAGAGTATTTCTTTGCCTTTTATTTGCCTATTCCGCACTTCAGTTATGCATCTAATGTGGGTAGGTATGTTCAAAATGATGATTGTGGTATCACGGGCATGAAGAGTCGTGATTGTCACGTGTTTATCGAAAGACTCCTTCCGATTGCCTTCGAAGAATTCTTGCCTCCAACTATTTGGGGTCGTTTAACTGAGTTGAGTACATTCTTCCAATCAATTTGCTCGTCCACATTGTTCGTTGATCATATGGTGCATTTGAATGACACGGTGCCCATATTATTATGTAAATTGGAACGTATCTTTCCACCTTCATTCTTCGATCCTATGGAGCATCTCATTGTGCATTTACCGTATGAAGCTCAAATAGGTGGCCTAGTGCAATATCGGTGGATGTACTCATTTGAGAGATATCTATATCGTCTAAAGCGTAAAATTTTACAAAAGAATTACGTGGAAGGATCAATATGCATGGCTTACTTGCGGGAAGAAACAACCAATTTTTCTGTGCATTACTTTCCATCTCATGCTCCTTCTAAATTGAGGCGATCATCTAGAAATGATGTGTTCCAAGATAATGATGTTTCTATTTTCAATTATCCTGGCCAAAGTGGTGGAAAAGCTCGATTGAGGTGGATGACGGAAGACAAGGAATGGAAGGCTGCACACACTTATGTGTTGATGAATTGTCCAGAAGTGCAACTGAGGCGGAATTCGCACAATTGATATGGAATTTTTATCATATATTGGATTTGTAGAATATTCCATTCTGAAAGAGGCATGGCTGATGATGACACAATTGAGGCGGAATTCGCACAATGGTTTAAGACCTATGCAAGTGTTCCTTTTTTGTTTCTATGAATAGTTATATACATGTCAATATATGGTTATAATCTAGATTATAAATTTGTATTTTTAAGCATTAGGTACATGCAACCTAATTGATAAAGATGAACTTTTGTGGAGCTGTGCATGTGGTCCCAGTGTCAAAGCTAAAAGTTGGCATACCTACAAAGTGAATGGATACAAGTTTCACACTTTAGACCATGGTACTGGCAAAGCAACAATGAATAGTGGGGTTTGTGTGAGGGGATCTAGTTATGAAAATGCAGAATCTGATTTTTATGGTCTATTAGAAGAGATTATTGAGCTCGAGTATCCTAGTTCAGCAGATAGTGTGAAGAATGTTGTTTTGTTTAAGTGTTTGTGGTTTGATCCAACTGAAAGAGGGACAAGAGTGCACCCACGGTACCGTTTTGTTGAAATTAATCATAAGAAATTGTATCGGAAGTATGAACCATTCATATTGGCACAACAAGCAGAGCAAGTTTACTATGCAGAATACCCAGGAGCCAAGCGTGATCAGGCTGATTGGTGGCATGTATGCAAGACAGTGCCTCGAGGTAGGATAACAGAACGATGGACTTCCGCTACCTCAAATGCTTATCAATTTGAGGAAAGTGTCAATCCTGAATTATTTGTGGACATAGGGGTTGAGACTATGCCCACTGATCTGCGTGATTATTTGGGTCCGGCTCATGATATCTCTTATGAAGATGACATGGTTCAGCCCAATGATATTTATGATGAGGATTTACAAGATGAAGAAGAAGAATTCGGAGGTGAGTATGAATCAGATGGTAGAGTGGATGATGAAGGCGATGCTGAATCAGAGGATTCACATGACGGTCCTCTTTCTGAGTAAATCCATCTTGTATTATTGTTTTGGATGTTTTTGACAATTATAATTCTATGTTTTGATCAATTTGCAATTAGCCTGTGTAGGATTCGAACCTACATCGATGTGTATTCCACACATTGCTCTCCCTTTTGAGCTAATAGGCTTAAGATAATATTTACTACAACAAAAACAGTAGCACTGAATTTCTGTAGAAGAATATGGGAACTGCCCCTCTCTGGGTACAAATACGTATAGATGAGTTTATGTTCAAAGTATCTTCAACGAAGTGGAAGATATGACCCCATTTTCAACTCTGTACATTCAAGAATTCAGGAAATCTTTGCAGAAAAAACTTCACAGTTCAGAAAAAACCTCACTGTACATGGAGGCGAAATTTGAAATTTATTAATGCATATGTGGAGATTGTAAAGATATAAATCTCTAGATGAATGCTAAATATCAAAACCAAATAACTTGGAATTTATTAATGCATATGTAGATTATTCACACTGCCATAAACTTGCATATGAAATTCCTGCAGCCAGCAGATTATTCCTACAAAGACATTCATAAAGAACAGTGCGGGCAATTTTTTTTTATTAGGTATAATTACCTAATCAGATTTGCTAAAAGGTATATTTTAATAAATTTATATATATTTGTATATTTTATATATACACACATACTTACTGTATATACATATATATAGTGTATATATACACATATATACATTGTATTTGCAATTATATATATATTTTAATCTTGTATACTTTATAAAGCATGCAACTACAATGTATATATATACACTGTATTTGTAACCGTGTATATATATATATATTTATTTGTAACTATATTTGTATACTTTATATTGGAATATGTGTATATATACTGTATTTTATATATATTTGTATACTTAAATTTTTTTTATGCAAATGCGGTTCAATTATGTTAAAACCGAAACGAACACAAACCGAACCGGCAAATAACCGAACCGAACCTAATACTTTCGGTTCGGCTTTCGGTTTGAAAATTTTGAGATTTTCGGTTTCGGTTCGGTTAGGTTTTAGACCGATGCACACCCCTAGCAGGTAGCGCCATGGGTTGCTGCGCCGCGTGCGGTTAGGGTGTTTCTGTATTTAGGGTACAAGGGTTGGGTGGTTAGGGTGTTTAGGGTATAACTGTATAAGGGTTAGGGTGTTTAGGGTATAAGGGTTAGGGTGTTAAGGTGTTTAGGGTATAAGGGTTATGGTTATAATGATTCAAAATATTGGCATTTCATTGGACTTTTAATAATAAAGGTAATTTTTTAAGATTGCTCAAGACATACTGTAACATTTTTTTTTCTTTTATTAAACTTTAGAGTGTTTATGAGGATACTTTAGATGTTTTGATCTTTTAAATATATAAGGATTACAAGTACGGAGTAACATTTTTTCGATTTAAAACTTTAGGGTGTTTATTGAACTTTAGGCATTTTATTGGACTTTTAATAATAAAGGTAATTTTTTATGAATGCTAAAGAAATAACATTTGTTTCGATTTATTAAAATTTCGTGTTTATGATGATACTTTAGATGTTTTGATCTTTTAAATATATAAGGATTACAATTACCTATGGAGTAACATTTTTTCGATCTAAAATTTTATGGTGTTTATTGAACTTTAGGCCTATAAATGATGATACTTTAGATGTTTTGATCTTTTAAATATGTAAGGATTACAAGTTTACAACTATGAAGTAAAATATTTTCGATTTAGAACTAAATAACACAATAAATGATCACATAACGCAATAACCTCGTTTTAACAGTAGCGGAGCGGGTTCCAAAAGAATTTAAAACTAAATAACACATTAAATTAATATAATTTAATGACTTACGAATCCCCTTAAAGTTTTAATTTTAATATTAGCGGTTCCGAATAGATATTTTTAGGGTTGAGTTTCAAAAACAACTCCATTTAAGCAATGAATATAATTTAATGGTTTGTGAATCATCTTGGTTAGTATCTTTCTCATCTTAAAATATAATCAAATTAAAGCGTATGTAATGAATATAATGTGTCAAACTGAAATATGTTTTTTGATAAAAAAAATTGAAATATGTTTTCTTTTGTTAATATTCCTTTTCATTTTATAATTGGGAAAATTTGGTAAGTGTCCATATTTTGGGCAAAAATTAAGCCCTAGGACAAAAAGTGTAATAAATTAGGAGGGTGTCCATATTTTCCAATTTTGCCCCTGCCTCCTTCCTGCTGCCCTATTCCCGTTTCTTTCTTCATTTTCACGCAACATCACAAACGCAGAGCACCGATCGGCAGAGGCGAGGCGCGATTTCGTTCGATCTGGATTCCAATCTCGAGCGCAGCTGTTGATTTCAACCCCAATTATCGACGATTTCGAGCTCTTCAATCAGATCTGAAGAGAAATATGTTCGACCACACCACTGTCACCCAAAAATCGATTTTCAACAGGTAATTTTCTTATAATCTGTAATTTGGAGCACAATTGTTGTCTGAGTTGCGGATTTGGAGAACAATTTGGAGAACAATTGATTACATTAGCAGAAACTGAACAACTATCATCGATTTTGACATCAGATGGGGATTTTGATATACATTGCTGATGTTGTCATTATAGAACTGTAATCTAGATTGCATTGTTGATGTAGTTGCTGATCTAAGATGCTGGTTTCGTGATATAAGGAGTTGCTGATTTCGTGACTTTCCTGATGTAACCAAAATTACACTGTAACCAACATGTTGATATCTGAGTTTGAGTGCATCTGTGTACCTGTAATCACTGTATTTCTTAGATTTAATCAAAATTAATGCACTTCAATACTCTACTATAGATATATAAGAATAGGTATCTGATATAACAAAAAATAGTTTCTATCATCAAAGTATATTTGTGAAATTTAATACGTGTCACCAATGATCAGGTACAATGGAGGCCAATCTGTTAACAGTAAAATTTGGAGGAGAATGGAAGTTGGAAGATGGTGATTTAGTTTTTGTTGGGGATGTGTCATCAAAGGTAATTGTCATCAGGCAGACTGTAACCCTGGATGAGATGAAGTGTGAGATACTGAACAGATTCACAACCAGTGATAATTTGTCTCCTTGATAGCATGCATTTAGGTAGGCATAATAGGTTGCATTTAGCTTAGTTAAGATGCATTTCCTGCATGATTTAATTACGATTTGCATATTAGTTCTCTATGTTAGTGGAGTCGGAATCTACACAATTTTATTGATTATTTCAGGTAATCGTGGATCCGATGATGAGACAAGAGTTGTTAACGCATTAGATGAGAATGTCTAGTTGATCGGAGAAGCTTACATGAAGATCTCAAGAGGTCCTGAGAAGAAGAAGCGGACCTAAACGAAGAACAAGTCTGCAGAAGTTGTCGTCAGACATGCTGAACTTGTTTTGCACTTTCTGGAGGCCTCGGTTGTCCGATTGACTATTATGACCATGCGTTGGAAAGCTCTTTCAGAGAACTACAACTTTCCTGTTAACAAGAAGAGCAAATTCGGGATATATTTTCCGTGAAAAGCCCCTGGCTGCGGCCGCAGCATGTATGCCGCGGGCGCCGCCAATCAATTTGGGTACGAAGAAACAGTGTGCTGCGGCCGCAGCATATATGCTGCGCCCGCAGCATTGGTCGTCAGCGTATTTACGCGTCGTTTTGATTATAAAAAAAACCTAGAACCTATTACTTTATTTTATGGTCGACTTTGGATGATATTTAAGGCCACTTTTAGTTATTTTTCCAGGACTTCTATTCTATTCTTTCATCAGACACTTTAGAGATTTGAGCGATGTCTTCCATGAGGAACTAAACTCATCTATTCTGCCTGCAATTTGAAGCTTTATTTGGATTGATTATGAGTTTCTAATTCTCGTTCCTTGTTTCCTATATTTGAATGTTTCAACTTCTTTGTACTTAATTGATTATTGATTTGTTCTATCTTGTCTGGCCAACTTGTTAGATCAATTCAATTGCTAAGGTTTTATAGATTCCTGGTGTTGAAGGGTAAATTTTCGTGAATTGATTGAATTCATGATTTGGTAAAAATATCATCACATTTTCTTATATGTTAAGAATGTGATATATTTTCTTCATTAAAGCATAAAGCTTAATATTAAGATAAATTGGACCTTTCAAGTTAAAAGGAAGGTGAGGCCCAAATACAAGCCCAACAAAAAAAAGCCCAATACATATCATAAAATCTGAGCAGTCTTTTGATTACAGTTAAAAAAAAAAAATACTCCATCAAAAGGCAAAAGCAGTTCAAAAAAAAAACTGTACGTGGAATTGTGCAAAGTGGAGAAGTGGGTGGTTATCAAATAACTACTCCCAATTCACCCTATAAAAGCTATTGATGCAATCTGTACAGGGGCTTTTCCTTTCTTCCTTTTGGGTCGGCTATTCAACTGCAAAACAAAAGAAGCAGTTGTTGCTCCTTCCTGGCTTATTCTTCTTGTTCCTGGTTCCTCCTCCTATTAGGTGTGAACCTGCAAATACCCACACAAATAAAAAATTCAGTAGCAGCAGCAGGAGAAGCATCAAACAAGGTAGATTTCATGGCTCTCGAAACCCCCCCTTACAAAGCATGGGCTTTAAGTAAGGGTTTGGGTTTCGGAATCATCAAAATACCCTAAATCCAGGGAAAATGCTGCTGAATTTTCCCCAAAAGAACCTCATGGCTACAGAAATTCGATCCTCAGAACCCCCTCTTACAAAGCGTGG
The DNA here is from genome assembly GCA_963922045.1 of Persicaria maculosa. NCBI lineage: Eukaryota > Viridiplantae > Streptophyta > Magnoliopsida > Caryophyllales > Polygonaceae > Persicaria > Persicaria maculosa. The sequence goes on along the minus strand of OY998264.1, from coordinate 46,580,873 downwards.
GCTTTAAGTAAGGGTTTGGGTTTCGGGATTATCAAATTGACCTAAACATAGGCGAAATGCTGCCAAAATTTTACCAGAATTCAATCAATAAGAATTCAATTAACAAATGCAGACAAGTTCAAGACTTCACTGCTTAATTGAGAAACGTCATGTATTCTGGACAAAGAAACCGTTGTCTACTCAAAACAGCCACAAAGGCAAAACAAACATGAATTGGAGATCTATAAACTCTATCAGGAGCATAGAAAAAAAAATACAGGCAATAATTGGGTATTAAAAGAAAAATCAGAAGCAACTAAAGGGCAAACTGACTAATCCCAAAATTCATATGCCAAATCCTAAGTCAGCATATACTTAGGATCAACTGATGTATCAATTCAGGTGAAGTGGAGGACGAAAGGGAAAAATTAAACCTGTAAGCCAATTCGGAAGCCAAAGTCAGGGATGCCTTCGACGTCGCAGGGTCGCACCCGAGGATTCAAGCGAGTCCTTGCTGCATAGCCTTGCTCAAGGTCGGGACTCCCCGAGCATCGGATCAGCTTCCCTTGTAGGCTCTTTCGACTGTCCCAAACCCGGAATCCCCAAATTGCAAATTAAAATCAGCCCTAACTTTTCCAAGACCCAAATCCTCCGAATCAGAGGGAAATTGAAGGAAAAATAGGAAGACAAACCTGTTTCTTCTCCTCTTTGCAAGAGCTTTCGGTTCCGATCGACGACAAATTGATCCGGATCTCCGCTCTCCGAAAGCCCTCCCGTTTTTCTATCGGCCTTCGAGTCTAGCTCAGGAAGAGCACTTGATTCCAAGCCCCCTCGATGTGACTCAGAAATTGGCTTCTTCTCCCAAGCAAGCTTCGTGCGGATATGGCGGTGTGCCATCTCTGCATGACTGCGTCGAAGCCAAAAAACGCAAAGCACAAGATAGGAAAGTGAAGGCGTTGCTGGCACATCAGCTAAATTTTTTTTGGGCTAAGGAAGGAGAATGGGGCTGGATTAATTACATAAAAGGGATTGGACTTAATTAAAATAAAATTGAATTGGGTTCAGCCTGTTGGCTTGTGCCAAACAAAAGCCAGCTTTTGGCTTTACAAAGAAGAAGTTGTCACACACGTGCAATCATTTGAAAGAGATTTCATTTAATTGCGAAATCGACCCACTAAAATATAAAAATTATAATTGGCATACATTAAGAATTCGAGTCTGTAAATTTTGACTTATAAAATTCTTTGTCAATTAATTCTAGTGGGTCAATCTCAAATCGGCTCTTAAATAAAAAAAATGGAGTCAAAATCTTAAACCGGATTTTTCCAAATTAAAATCGGTTCCATTTAGAACTACGTAACGACTTGATACTCTTTTATGAGTTACGTAGGAAATCCGATATCAAATTCAATATATATCGGATTCAGTCGCTCACCTCTAAATTCCCTTTAAATGAATATGAGGTCAAAACCAAACAAATTAAATTAGTCCGTATAGAACTACGTTAAGATTTGATGCTCTTTACGAGCTACGTAGGAAATCCGGTAAAATCATATGTATCTCGGATTCAATCACATGCCCAAAATCAAACGGGTTCAACAAAAAAACTACGAATGATTTGATCTCGTTGAATCGAGTACGTAGGAAGCTCGATATAAAGCTCAAGCTCGTCGAGTTCAATCACCAAACCAAAATAAAAATTAAATCGGTTCCGGATAGAACTACGTAAAGACTTGACGCCTCATATCGGCTACGTATGTAACCCAATATTAAATCCTAAAAATATATCGGGTAGAGTCGTCGGCCTCTAAATTCACTTTTAAATGAATATGAGGTCAAAATCAAATCAAATGGGTTTTTGGATAGAACTACGTAAAGACTTGACGCCTCATATCGGCTACGTAGGTAACCCAATATTAAATCCTAAAAATATATCGGGTACAGTCGTCGACCTCTAAATTCACTTTTAAATGAATATGAGGTCAAAATCAAATCAAATGGGTTTTTGGATAGAACTACGTAAAGACTTGACGCCTCATATCGGCTACGTAGGTAACCCGATATTAAATCCTAAAAATATATCGGGTACAGTCGTCAACCTCTAATTTCACTTTTAAATGAATATGAGGTCAAAATCAAATCAAACTGGTTTCGATAAAGAACTACGTAAAGACTTGATACTCTTTTACGAGTTACGTAGGAAATTCGGTATCAAATTTGATATATATCGGATTCAGTCGTCCTTCCCAAATTAAATCAAATTTCCTCAAATTCAAATTAATTCCATGTTGAACTACGGATGATTTGATCCCGTTCAAACGGGTACGTAGGTAGCTCAACATAAAACTTAAGCTCGTCGGGTACAATCGCCAATCCAAAAAGTCAAATTGGTTTTCCGTTAGAACTACGATGACTTGATTCCACCAAACAAATGGATACATAGGAAACCCGGTGTAAATCAAATTCTCACCGAGTCCAGTCACATCCAAACTTTCAATCAAATCTCCTCAAATTTATTCTTCGACTCTAAGTCATCTCAAATATCAAATTTTCTATCAAAACCAAAGTGTCCATCGAACTCGAAACAAAGCTTCCGCTTGTTGAGTTCGGTCACCAAAAATCCAAATCAAATTCTCATCAGATTCAAAGTGTCTCCTCTGACTCGATACAAAGCTTCCACTCGTCGAGTTCGATCACGGCCAAAAATTCAAAAACCTAAGTACCACATTCAAATTTGTCATGATCAAGAACTACGTGTGACTTGATCCCTTCCAAAAGGGGTACGTAGGAAACTCACAAACGAGTTCAATCACAACCCCTAAGTTGACCTTTTAGTCAAAACAAATCAAATTAAATCAAACTCCACAACAAAGCCAAATTGTTTTCTATGCAAATGATAGGCGGGTTACTTGAGTTACCCTTCCGAGAAGGTGGACTCAAGTTACTCGAGCAGAGTGTTGTTCGAGCTACCCTTCGTAGAAGGAGGGTTTGAACTTCATCCTATGATGCATACAAGAAAGCGAAACCAAATCCAAACCAAACACAAAATTCTAAACACTTTGAACTACGTGAGGCTTGATTCTCTTCTAAGAGATACGTAGGCAACCCGTTAAATTTCGGGTGCAGCCCAAATCACCAAAACCATTTAAGTCTTGGTGTCGATACAACTTCGAATCAAGAGGATAACCAAAAGGGGTCGAACTCAAATATTAAAAAATTAGATAAAATGTGTTGTATAATTATTTGCGCATTTTTATTCAACATATTTTTAGCACGCTCGGTGGGACCCTTTTTGCCTTTTCATCTCTTAGTTGTATTTATACTAATACATGGTTATATCTTTTTGAAAGGTACAAATGACACCAAAGGTGATAGTCAACTTCAACGAGCTTCCATCAACCTTCATCATCAAAGGAGGTCGCTGGATCAAGAAACGATCGTTCGAAGCATACTTTGACATCACTCGAGACTCGTTGTCCGCACTGGTTCCAATCAACAATATCTTTGGAGTTCTTCAATCTTTTGAGAACAAGATCATCGCCAAATGGGTGTCGAAGTCTCCTGCAATGCTTTCAAGGGAAGGGGACATTAAGCCTAAAATTCTTCCAAGCCATGGGGGCAGGAAGCTCAATTACACCCGACTCGGCGACAACAAGCTCAACCAATCGGACTGCCAAAAGATCAAAGCGCAGGAGGGTGGTTACAGTGGCACCAAGCCTACCAAAAAAGTTCAAGGGCCTGTCATTCGTGCCATCAAAATGAATGAGGGACCAATCGCAAGTTCCGCACAACCCGTCTCCATCGCCAAGAAGGCAAACAACTCAATGAAGAGAAAGGGATGCAAGTGCGGATCTCAACGCGAAAAGACAAGACCTCTTCTTGTGCTAGCTCATTCATCAACTTCAGAGCGAGCTAGTGAAACCCTTGCACAAGGTCTTCTTAGCTCGCAGGGGGCAAAGGAAATCCCTCCAGTGGCTTCTCCAAGAACGATCCTCATTGGGTCTATACCTATCTATCCGAAAGAGGTTGCACAAGTCAACATGACCTCATGTTCGGAAGAGACGGAAATCAGGTCCATAGAGGTTAAGCCTTCGAGATCCAAGAAGGGTAAGGAGGTTCAACAAACATGTCATGTCTCTAAAGAAGATGCAAGAGAAGGTGACCGGTTGGAGCTAACAAGTTCAAATGCTTCAATGGTTAAATCTCAAGCAAGCATTTCACAAGACGGACCAAATGTGATGTCGGTATTGACTACCAGCACATCAAGTATCGAAGAGCAGCTTCAAGAGTTGCAAAGACAGCTTGATGAGAAAGATGCCCAAATTGCATCACTTCTCACCCAAATCAATATTCAAGCTCAAGAAAATAGACAAGAGCAATCAAGGCCAAATGGTGAAGGTTCAAGTGGTAGCGCATCAATCTCTCCGCAAGAAATCAAAGAGATGATCGCTCAAGGGATAAAAGAAGCTTATGCATCACAAAATCCGATAGTGCTCGGGTATCAAAAGCCATATCCCGCACATTATGATTTGATGCTATTTCCCCAAGGCTACCAAAGACCGAGCTTTGAAAAGTTTGATGGCCTTCACGGTTCACCCCACGAGCACTTAGCTCATTTTTATTCTGCTTGTGTTGAAACTGCCTTAAACGATGCCTTATTAATTAGGCAATTTGTTCAATCTTTAAAGGGATCGGCATTCACCTGGTACACTCAACTTCAACCAGAGTCGATTCAAACATGGGGCGATCTACAAAGAGAGTTCCTAGCTCAGTTTGTGAGCTCGAAAGCAAGAGTTTCCATTCTGGATCTCGCAAATACCTATCAAAGGTCTAATGAGCTCGCCAACAACTTCATCGCCAGGTGGAGAAACTTAAGACTTCAATGCCATGAAAAATTAAGTGAACAAGCTTGTGTTCAAATGTTCACCAACAACCTAATCCCGGAATTAGCGGTCTATGTTGGAAGTGCCGAACCTCGTTCATTTGATGAGTTGGTGTCTAAAGCATGCAACGTGGAAAAACAACTCGCACGAGGATCCAATTGGTCTCAGGATTGTGAGGCTAATGAAAACAACGACGATGAGCTACAAGATGAAGAAGAGTCTATGGTGACTTTTGTCAAGCTTAGTCAAGAGTCCGTCAATAGGAATGGTTCTAAAGCTCAAAGAAAAGAGAAAGCCAAGGAGCCAGCTAACAGACTCACCCTTCATGAAAGAAGGCAAAAGAAATATCCTTTTGACGACGATGATGTACAAGGGATATTTGATGAATTAATGAGTGCAAAAATGTTAACACTCCCAGATCCAAAAAGGCCAAAACAAGTTGGAATGACGAGTGATCCAAAATATTGCTCGTACCACCAGCTCATTAGTCATCCAATAAAGGATTGCTACGTCTTCAAAGACATTGTAGAGGAGATGATTAACAAAGGAGAAATTGAAATCGAGGGGACATCATCCTCAACTCAAGTAGCTTCATTAAATACCATTTCAATGGTAGACATTGCAGAGTCCACTCCCTCACTCCAAGTGTCTTCTCAAACACAAAAGACCTTTTCTATGGCTATTGAAACTGGGGGCAGCCCCACGGTTTCATTGCCTTTTAAGGTGTTGGTGAAAGATGACACTTCAAAAGAAGAGTCTTTGAAAGACAAAGACATTGCTCAATGTTGTATGGTCTCATGGACCAATGACATGGACGAAAAGGAGGCGAGATTTGATAAGATTGCTCTTCGCTCCAAGAAGCAAATTCTTTCCTCAAAATCAAGAGAGAAATCAAAAGGAAAGAAATCAAGATTCAGTGGAGCTTCAAAAGTGCACGAGAAGCACGAAGTTCAAGTGCAAAAGCTAAAACCCTCTTTCAAGGGTAAAGCTCCACAAAAACTTGTCGAGGAAGCTTGTGTAAGAAATTTCCAAATCTCATACGAAGAGGGTGTTCTAACTGCAAGTGTGATAGAGCCTAGAGTGTCCACATTTGAAAGGCTCGAGACAGCTTCAGGTGGAGCTCTCAAATCTTCGGTATTTAAAAGGCTTGATCTAGCCTCTACATGTGAAGCACCGAAATTCGAAAGACTCGAGCCAGCCTCGACAAATGAAGCATCCAAATCTTTAGTGTTTCAAAGGCTTGATATGGCTTCGACAAGTGAAGAATTTAAACCTTCGGTGTTTCAAAGGCTTAATCTAGCCTCGAAAAATAGAGAGTCTAAAACTCCAATATTTAACAGGCTCGGAAAAGTTGATGAGCCTAAAAGCAAGATGGTCCAAATGAAAAGGACTAAAAGCAAGAGCTCCGGAGGAGGCAGTAAAAAGTTCTCGTCCACAAGCTCAAGCAATTCATGGACACCTAAAACCAAGTAAGGGTGTCAAAATGATCAAGTATGTCTTCGAGGTGGTAAAATAAATAGCTGCCTAGAACTACGTGAAGACTTGATCCCCAACAAGGGGTACGTAGGAAATTTGGCATCAAAAAAATCTGTGTCAAATTCAGTCGCAAAAAAAAAAAATGTTTCCGGGTTCGCAAATGATAGTCGGGTTATTCGGGAAACCCTTCCTAGAAGGTGGGCCCGAGTGATCTGAATGATGCGGTAAAAAAAAAAGAAGAAGAAAAAAAAAAGAAAAATCCCGGTTTCCAAATGATAGTCGAGTTTTTGGGAAACCCTTCCTAGAAGGTGTGCTCAAATAATTCGAGTGATGCATAAAAAAAATGGACTTGAAAGTAGTCCGAAAATCAAACAACCCGAAAGCATATATGAAAAATGGGTTCACAAAGAACTACGAGCGGCTTGATCCCTCACAAAGGGGGTACGTAGGCAGTCTAGCTAGTCAAAGTGCTAGGTGCAGCCACAAAAAACAAACAAAACATCTTCTTTTCTCAGCAAAGAAGAAAAAGAGGTCAAATCCTCTACTTATGTAGTCATACGAGCGTTGTCTCGACTACAAAGAGAAAAATCAAATATAGTCCGAAGACTTGCACATTTTGTGCATGTACTGAAAATGAGGCAAAGGAAAAGAGAGGAAGAAGAAAAGAAATTGTCTTTCAAAGACATTCTCACAAAGAGAAGCAAACAAAAAGCTTATGCCTAAATTTCTTCACTTTGATTATCACATCCAAATGTGGTGATCAATTTGAGTCTCATAAATCAAAATTTCCTTCCAAGGAAACCTAAACCAAAAGTTGCTTCTAAACTTGACTAATCAAATTGTCAATGTTTTCTTCTCTCTCAAAACCAAAAAGGCATAGGCTTCTCAAAACCCTCTCAAACAAAAATTGACCTACATCATCTACATATGTACGGTCATCTAAAGCCCCCAAAACTCAAAACCAAAATTCAAAGAAAAGAAGAGAAGCGACAAAATCTTTTGGCTTCAATTGGTATGGGTATCTCAAAATCAACTCATTTGATGTTTTGATCACAAACCTTCAACACAAAGGTTATAAAAGCTCAAGTCTACGACACCAAGTCGTCAAAACCAAATTTAGTCTAAGACCGGAAATCTAACTGAAATCGGTTAAAAGACAAAAGTTCAGACCTATGACTTCAAGTCTTCAAAACCAAATTCTTGTCCCTCACAAGAAAACCCTCAAATCCAAATGCAGCTTAATGCCGAAAATCTCCGACCAAAAGCCAAAACTCAAAGCCAAAAATCCAATCAGTTTGAAAGCTCAAAAGCCAGACTGGTTGAAAACCGGAAAAAGCAGAAATCAAATTTCGAGAAGGAAAATCTTTCCGAATCTCATATACCCATACCAAATATATCTCAATGGTCATAAGCAAGTTCTAAGTAGGATTGCTTTCATATATGATCAATTTTCATCGGAACAACAATGAAAGTTCCAATTTTTCTCCAAACTACAAATCAAACAAAAAGCTTTATTAAGCAAGGTCTGTTTGAATGACAAAAAGTGCGTAAATAGCACATTATTCGAACTTTGAACGTGTTCGATGCCTTACACGCACAAAGTTCGGGGGGTAAATTTTCACAATTTTGGGAATATTAACGATTTCATATTAAATTAATCATGTATTAGATTGTGTAAATTGTGATTAATTTAATTGGGGTCCAAATGGGAGTTTTCTTCCCAAAGGCCCAAGAAATCAAGGCCCAATTAAAAAAAATATAAGCAGTTACAACAAAATAAAACTGACGTAGCTCGAAGTTACACATAGGAAAACTGTACAAGGGGGAGTGAGGGGAATAGTAACCGTGAGGTAACTACTACTATTACTCCCTATAAAATACAAAAGAAATAAGGCTGCTGGTTGAATTTTGCCCTTGGCTTCCCACCATCAACAAAGCAGTAAACCCATCCTCTCTTCTTCCTCCTCCTGAGCAGTTACCTGCATACAACACACACAAATCAAAAAAAAAAAGTTCAATAGCAACAGCAGAAGAAACATCAAACAAGGTAGATTTCATGGCTCTCGAAACCCCCCTTGCAAAGCATGGGCTTTAAGTAAGGGTTTGGGTTTCGGAATCATCAAAATAACCATAAATCAAGGGAAAATGCTGCTGAATTTTGCCTAGAGGAACCCAATCATTGCAGAAATTCGATCCTCGGAACCCCCTCTTACAAAGCGTGGGCTTTAAGTAAGGGTTTGGGTTTCGGGATCATTAAACCGCCCAAAAAGAGGGCGAAATGCTGTCAAAATTTCCACTCAAATGGTTTGCCACAAAACTTCTAATCAGTTAGGCAAATTAGTACTTAATCTCTGCAGAAAAAAAAAATTCAGCAGGGAGAACTAAGTTTTCCAGGGATCCCAAACAGACACAAATAGGCAAAACAATATCAATCTGAAATTCATAGGAAGCATACAAAAAATGCAAATAAATTGGGGTTCATAAATTGGAATGAAGACTCCTCAGTTAGTAGGCTCGTGGACCAAATTAATCTGTAACAAGCAGAAGCCAGTGGCAATTTGCATTCTCTCTCTCGAATTAACTTAGGTTGGTCCAAATCAGATACACCTCCGTTCGAAAGGATTAAAGAAACTCAAAGTAAAAAACGAGAGTTGAACCATACCCATTTTAGCCTAAGCAATTGAACGCTCCATTGGAGTGGATATGAGCAGAAATTCAAGATCTGGGGCACAAATCACCAAAGCATTAAGCTAAATGGGTAAATTTGAGTTCGGAAGTCTCGGGGGAGCCTGGACATACCTGACCAGTGGTGCCGTCTCGTGACCTCGCAGCAGCGGCTGCGAAGGCGTAGCCATGTCCGTCGCCCTTTCTTTTTGCTGCCCAAATCAAAGCTCACAAAGCTACCGGCGGTTCAGCTTCCTAGTGTTCGTCCAACTGCGACGTTCTCCCTTTGATTCACGTTGCAAAGCTCTGCAGCAAGAGGACAATGTAGAGTTAGGGCTAAGCTCAATGGACGTTTAAAAAAATTAAAATGACTGGGCCGGGCTAAGCTAACTGACCTTACAGTTAATTGGATCTCAATATATTAGCAGGCTCTCGTCCAAAGCCAATCGAAAGGGAAAGATATATACACATGTATATATATGCCTTCGTCCAAGTTAAAAAAATGGGTTTAATTACAAATTTGGCCCATTAAAATAAATGAATTACAATTGGTACAAATTAAGAATTTGAGTTTGATCAAAAACTCGTCAAATATTCTTTGCCAATTAATTCTGGCGGGTCAATCTCAAATCGGCTCCTAAAAAAAAAAGGAGTCAAAACCTCAAATCGAGTTTCACCAAATATAAACTCGGTTTCTATATAGAACTACGTTAAGATTTGATGCTCTTTACGAGCTACGTAGGAGATCCGATAAAAACATATGTATCTCGGATTCAATCACATGCACTAAATCAAATGAGGTTGTAAGATAGAACTACGTAAAGACTTGACGCCTCATATCGGCTACGTAGGTAACCCGATATTAAATCCTAAAAATATATCGGGTACAGTCGTCAATCTCTAATTTCACTTTTAAATGAATATGAGGTCAAAATCAAATCAAACTGGTTTCGATAAAGAACTACGTAAAGACTTGATACTCTTTTACGAGTTACGTAGGAAATTCGGTATCAAATTTGATATATATCGGATTCAGTCGTCCTTCCCAAATTAAATCAAATTTCCTCAAATTCAAATTAATTCCATGTTGAACTACGGATTATTTGATCCCGTTCAAACGGGTACGTAGGTAGCTCGACATAAAACTTAAGCTCGTCGGGTACAATCGCCAATCCAAAAAGTCAAATTGGTTTTCCGTTAGAACTACGATGACTTGATTCCACCAAACAAATGGATACATAGGAAACCCGGTGTAAATCAAATTCTCACCGAGTCCAGTCACATCCAAACTTTCAATCAAATCTCCTCAAATTTATTCTTCGACTCTAAGTCATCTCAAATATCAAATTTTCTATCAAAACCAAAGTGTCCATCGAACTCGAAACAAAGCTTCCGCTTGTTGAGTTCGGTCACCAAAAATCCAAATCAAATTCTCATCAGATTCAAAGTGTCTCCTCTGACTCGATACAAAGCTTCCACTCGTCGAGTTCGATCACGGCCAAAAATTCAAAAACCTAAGTACCACATTCAAATTTGTCATGATCAAGAACTACGTGTGATTTGATCCCTTCCAAAAGGGGTACGTAGGAAACTCACAAACGAGTTCAATCACAACCCCTAAGTTGACCTTTTAGTAAAAACAAATCAAATTAAATCAAACTCCACAACAAAGCCAAATTGTTTTCTATGCAAATGATAGGCGGGTTACTTGAGTTACCCTTCCGAGAAGGCGGACTCAAGTTACTCGAGCAGAGTGTTGTTCGAGCTACCCTTCATAGAAGGAGGGTTTGAACTTCATCCTATGATGCATACAAGAAAGCGAAACCAAATCCAAACCAAACACAAATTCTAAACACTTTGAACTACGTGAGGCTTGATTCTCTTCTAAGAGATACGTAGGCAACCCGTTAAATTTCGGGTGCAGCCCAAATCACCAAAACCATTCAAGTCTTGGTGTCGATACAACTTCGAATCAAGAGGATAACCAAAAGGGGTCGAACTCAAATATTAAAAAATTAGATAAAATGTGTTGTATAATTATTTGCGCATTTTTATTCAACACCTGGTTGTGAACCTTAACCTAAGTGGCAAACTTGTTCCTTTATGGCTGGTTGAACTAATTGAATGAGTAGGAAGTTGAATGTGTTGTTAAATCCCTCTTTAGGGACTGCAAATACCTTGGCTAATCTCTGAACTTAAAGCTATCAATTGGGTTAAATCCTTCTTTAGGGACTGTTCGATTGATAAGGGTTGCTAGGACTGGTTGGACTAGTAACTATATTAGGTCGGGACAAGGGCATTCATAGGAAACCTTAATAGGACGAGAAGAAGTTACAAGGATCGCTTCAATCAAATAAAGTGGAAAATTGTAGGTAGAATTGCTTCTCCTAATTGTCTGAATTAAAATCATTTACTTTTGTTTGCTTCAATCCGCTTTGATAAAAGGCGGAACTTTCACACTCAAAACCCCTTTTTTTTGGTTACTTGATTGGCATCTAAATCACACTTGAATAGCGAATTTCCCTGTGGGATCGACCTCTTGCTTATTACTATACTAGTTATAGGTTTGAGTTTTCTTTGACGGATCAACGACAGGTTACCCCTCCGTCAAATTTGGCGCCGTTGCTGGGGAAATTTTATTTAATTCTTGTGTGTTTTTAGTGTTAATCTTGGTGTGGACCGTCTTATATGGTCCATACCCGTGCTACTAATTCATCTTTGTTACCGTTTGATTCAGAGATTGAAAGGACCCTTGCCGCTCTAAGGCGAGAAGCTAGTGATCGCTTTCGCGAACTCCCTTTTGATCAAGAAGAACCTACAACAGAGATGGCTAACGACGCGAACCGCACTCTTAAGGAGCTTTCTGCTCCTGATCTGGCACAGAAACCCCTGGCAATCCAATTCCCTGCGCTAGCACAAGGAGTTAACTTTGAGCTGAAGTCAGGGGTAGTTCATCTTCTACCCAAATTCCATGGGTTGAGTGGAGAGGACCCCCACAAGCATCTGTCTGAATTTCATAGGGTGGTTGTTGGGATGAAACCAGAGAACGTAACTGATGAGCCAATCAAGCTGAGAGCTTTTCCCTTCTCTTTGAAGGACGAGGCAAATGAATGGTTCTTCTATCTACCACCTGACTCTATTTCTACCTGGGCTGAGATGAAGAGAGTCTTCCTAGAGATGTACTTCCCTGCAACAAAGCTCAATGCTTTGAAAAGGTCAATCAGCAGCATTGAGCAGTATGCGACAAAGTCTATACATGAGTACTTTGAGCGTTTCAAGAAACTCTGCGCCAGCTGCCCATGCCATGGGTACTCTCAAAAGGATCTGGTTCTCTTTCTCTTTAATGGGTTGACTGATATAGAGCGCAAAACAGTGAATTCTGCTTGTGGAGGAAACATGCTGAACAAGACGCCTGCCGCAGCTTGGGATGTGTTTAAGGAGCTATCTGAGGGCTCCAGACAGTTCAACAAGAGCCCTCGTGCTAGAGGTATACTTGCTATTGATGCCCCAGTGGCTGCATTACAGACTGATATGACAGAGATGAAAGAGATGCTCAAGAAGCTGGTAGTTGACAGAGCATCTCAGCAGTTGAAAGCATGTGAATCCTACAGCGATCCATCCCACCCTATGGATATGTACTCAACTTTGCAAGATCCTAGTGTTGAGTTGAATGCAATTGGGAATTTTGCTCCACAAAGGCCTAGGCAAGGCAACTTTGGTAATCCTGGGTACTTCAACAATAATAACTACAATGGAGGCTATCAGCAGGGTAATGGTTATGGCAACTACCAAGAACCTTTCAATCAGCAAGGGGGGCAACAGGCAAGGCCCCACCAACAATTTGAACCTCGACAGGGAGGCCAACCATAATCCAATGAGGCTATTGAGGATCCAATACAGAAATTGTCACGGTTGGTCTTGAAGGTTGAGAAACAACAATCAGACCGGATCACAAATTTGGAGAATCAACTGAGTCAGCTCATTCAGGTCTTAAGTGCGAAGGAGGCAAACGATTCAGGGAAGCTTCCATTGCAAACGATTGAGAATCCTAGGGAGAATGTCAGTGCAATAATGCTTAGAAGTGGCAAGGAACTGATTGTCACACCTCAAAAGGATGATGGGGGAATCATGGACGAAGATAGGGAAGTAATGAACGAAGAAGACGGAGGCAATACGGTGCGGCGCCCGCAGCAACCTTGCGGCGCCCGCAGCCAATCAAACATGCTGCGCCCACAGCATAATGCGGCGCCCGCCGCCAGTGAGCTCGCCGATCCGTCGGTGCCAGGTACGCATTTTCCGTCTTTCTCCCCTTCTTCTTCTCCTACTCTTCCTCCTCCTTCCTCTCCTCCTTCTTCTTCCGTACCTATGGAGACTCCAAAGCCGGTTCCACCTTTTCCGGAAGCGCTAAAGGATACACGAAGGTATGAGAACGATAGGGAGATCTTTGAGACGTTCAGCAAATGCGAGGTAAATATTCCTTTACTCAAATTAATTAAGAGCATTCCTAGATATGCTAAATTTTTGAAGGAATTGTGCACCATCAAGAAGAAGCAAAGACTGAAAAAGAAGGAAAAGGTAAGCTTGAATGAAAATGTCTCTGCTATGTTGCAAAGGAAATTGCCTGAAAAATGTGAAGATCCAGGTATGTTTACAATTCCATGTGCAATTGGGAATACTAGATTCAAACAAGCCATGCTAGATCTAGGAGCCTCAATTAATGTTATTTCCTATAACATGTACATGTCTTTGGGTTTGGGTGCTCTGACTGAGACTGGGGTTACAGTGCAACTTGCTGATCGATCACAAATCAGACCAAGAGGCGTTGTTGAAGATGTTTTGGTTATGGTGGATGATTTGTTTTTCCCTGTTGATTTCTTTGTTTTAGATATGGAGCAGGGAGCCCCTGAAACACCCATTATACTAGGAAGACCATTCCTGAAAACTGCGAAAACGAAAATTGATTGTTGTGAGGGTCTATTGACTATGGAGTTTGATGGAAGAAAGATAGAATTCTCTCTCTTTAATCATTCTAAGCTTTCTCCTGAAAATTCTTTAGATATGCCTATTGCTAACAATATTGATCGCAACATTAATTTTCGTGATTTGTTAGAGACACCTAAGGAAAATAGTTTATGGAAATTTGAGCCTCCTAACAAATGGAAACCTTTTGTGATTTCAAGACAACCCCCAGGCATAGCTCAAGGAGAGAAGCTGAGGGTCATGGATGACAGCTTGGACAGAAAGCTACACCTTTCAAGGGTGCCCGCATTTGTCAATGAGATGACAGGTGTTGGTGACCCCGGTGGAGGAACCTAGGCCAATCAAGGGCCAGTACGTCGAGCCAAAGACTTGAAACAAAGGCGCTTCTCGGGAGGCAACCCGAGGTAAGTTTTTCTTTCTTTTTCCTTTTTCTTTTCCTTCACCCTGATTATATTTGATTTACTTTTCTTGTCTTTATTGTTTCATTGAGGACAATGAAAACTTTAAGTGTGGGGGAGAGGAATTCTGTATATATAGATGCATATAGGAGATCATATTTAATTTTCTGCATCATGTTTAAGTTTCTGTAATTTCTGTTTAGTTTAGTTAATTTTTAATTATAAATTTTCGTATTTAAAAAAAAAATCGAAAAATCCAAAAATAGAGCATGCATTGCATACATATGTGTTATTGAAATACCCATCTGGCTTAGTTTGTCCTCTATTTTAAAATTCAAGCATGATTCATAAAAATCCCATGGAGTTCTGGATGTTTTGATTATTATCTCTATTTGCTTTTTTGTGGAACATGAGCTAGCAAATATAATTGAGCATGTATGATTGAGCTAAAGTATGATTGAATCCTAAAAACATGACCATGTGAGAATGTTTGGCCTTATTTGAATTCTTTTGCTCAATTGTGTGAATTACTCTCCTTGTGTTGCTACCTCTTGGCATTGACTGCAGTATCTATTTTTAAAGACCGACTCACATGTTTGTTGCTTGCGGAGTTTATGTTTATATTTTGAGTCTTTTGTTTGAATTTGTGCATATTTAGTGAATAAGGTGGCAATGGTTGATGCACTTAGTAACCGGATCTATGCATGACACCCATGGGTATAATTCGTGCAAAAAGGTGTTGAAAACTATCCACTAGGAAAGAAAGCTTGATCATTGAGTAACCAGGTTCATTCATGACACCCATGTTTGCAACTTGCGTCAAAAGATGTTCAAGTAGACTTCATATTAGTAGGTTGATGTGTTGATAGACCGGGGCCATTCATGACACCCATGTTTGCGCTTCGCGTAAGGAAAGCACCAAGACAAGAAAAAGAAAAAGAAAAAGAAAATAAAAAAGAAAACAAAAGAAAAAAAAAAGTGTCGCATTTTATCTTCTTTATTGTGTTCCGCAAGTAATGACATTTCGGTAGAGAATTGGTGATATGGTGGTCAATGTCTATGAGCTTAGTGCATGATTGGTTTGAGTTGAGAGTTGTATCTTAAAGCCTAAACACATGAGTGAAACACATATTTCTGGTGAGGTTGGATAATGTCTACTTCTAAGCTTTGATCACTGAAATACATGCTATGGCGTTTGTTTGCTTGGTTTATGTTTTCACCTGCTATGATGTTGCTTTTTGATGAGGTTGAAACTCGAAGGGATTTCCTGTGGGATGCGTTGATTCATGTTCATTCTATCATTGCTTGAGGACAAGCAAAGGTTAAGTGTGGGGGAGTTTGATAGCATGCATTTAGGTAGGCATAATAGGTTGCATTTAGCTTAGTTAAGATGCATTTCCTGCATGATTTAATTACGATTTGCATATTAGTTCTCTATGTTAGTGGAGTCGGAATCTACACACTTTTATTGATTATTTCAGGTAATCGTGGATCCGATGATGAGACAAGAGTTGTTAACGCATTAGATGAGAATGTCTAGTTGATCGGAGAAGCTTACATGAAGATCTCAAGAGGTCCTGAGAAGAAGAAGCGGACCTAAACGAAGAACAAGTCTGCAGAAGTTGTCGTCAGACATGCTGAACTTGTTTTGCACTTTCTGGAGGCCTCGGTTGTCCGATTGACTATTATGACCATGCGTTGGAAAGCTCTTTCAGAGAACTACAACTTTCCTGTTGACAAGAAGAGCAAATTCGGGATATATTTTCTGTGAAAAGCCCCTGGCTGCGGCCGCAGCATGTATGCCGCGGGCGCCGCCAATCAATTTGCAGCGGGGTACGAAGAAACAGTGTGCTGCGGCCGCAGCATATATGCTGCGCCCGCAGCATTGGTCGTCAGCGTATTTACGCGTCGTTTTGATTATAAAAAAAACCTAGAACCTATTACTTTATTTTATGGCCGACTTTGGATGATATTTAAGGCCACTTTTAGTTATTTTTCCAGGACTTCTATTCTATTCTTTCATCAGACACTTTAGAGATTTGAGCGATGTCTTCCATGAGGAACTAAACTCATCTATTCTGCCTGCAATTTGAAGCTTTATTTGGATTGATTGTGAGTTTCTAATTCTCGTTCCTTGTTTCCTATATTTGAATGTTTCAACTTCTTTGTGCTTAATTGATTATTGATTTGTTCTATCTTGTCTGGCCAACTTGTTAGATCAATTCAATTGCTAAGGTTTTGTAGATTCCTGGTTGTGAACCTTAACCTAAGTGGCAAACTTGTTCCTTTAGGGCTGGTTGAACTAATTGAATGAGTAGGAAGTTGAATGTGTTGTTAAATCCCTCTTTAGGGACTGCAAATACCTTGGCTAATCTCTGAACTTAAAGCTATCAATTGGGTTAAATCCTTCTTTAGGGACTGTTCGATTGATAAGGGTTGCTAGGACTGGTTGGACTAGTAACTATATTAGGTCGGGACAAGGGCATTCATAGGAAACCTTAATAGGACGAGAAGAAGTTACAAGGATCGCTTCAATCAAATAAAGTGGAAAATTGTAGGTAGAATTGCTTCTCCTAATTGTCTGAATTAAAATCATTTACTTTTGTTTGCTTCAATCCGCTTTGATAAAAGGCGGAACTTTCACACTCAAAACCCCTTTTTTTTGGTTACTTGATTGGCATCTAAATCACACTTGAATAGCGAATTTCCCTGTGGGATCGACCTCTTGCTTATTACTATACTAGTTATAGGTTTGAGTTTTCTTTGACGGATCAACGACAGGTTACTCCTCCGTCACTCCTACTCTTCAATTCAGTCACTTGCATCCATTCAAGAAAACTACTGAGCCGTTTTCAATTGAGAATGACACTGATTTGAGGAGTTTTTTGCAAATTATGAATCGAAGGAAGTGAATTGGACCATTGCCTTTATATGTTACAGCTGCAAAGGAAATCACTGAAGAACAGGTTACAGAATCTATACATGATGAAAATCAATTGGCATTACAGGCTTACAGCTCTGCCAAGGTTACAAATGTCATGGAAGAGGACTTTGATGTGCAGAATGAAGATGTAGAATGCATAAACGATGGCTGTGATATGGATGGTAAAGGAGATGACACAGGGATTGAAAGTCACATCAGTGGCAGTTCAATGTCCACAAAATATACAACACCACCTATAAGTGAAAGAAAGGGAGAAATTCTTATATTTTTGGGACAACTGTTCCGAACAAAGGAAGATCTCAAAAATACTGTTGAATTGTTGGCTGCACAAGAGATGTTTGCTTACAAAGTGAAGAAGTCAACACCATGTTATTATAGAACAGTTTGTGTCGATGGGAGCTGCACCTGGAAAATTCATGGCGCCATAGTGTGTGGTTCAACTGTATTTATAATTAAGAAATACTTTAAGGAGCATACCTGTAGCATGGAAGTACGAATAGGAAAGCAGGGCCCTATAAATTACAGAATCATAGCTGAAAGGATCAAACACAGGTGACATAGACTACAATCAATTCTTCATTACATATTTTATATTTTTATTCACTGTAATCATGCTTCATTTCATATTTTATTCACTATTTTACATAATATATACAGTTTTGTAGATGAGAAACAGGGTCCAACTCCAAGAAAAATTAGAAACACGATGAGGAATAATTTCAAACAGAATGTTAGCTACTAGAAATCTTGGATGGCTCGTGATTTTGCAATGGAGATGACAATGGGGACAACAATAGAAAACTAGAAATTAGTGCCATCATATTCTTGGGTCCTAAAGCAAGCAAATCCTGGAACTGTCACCTTCATTGAAGTTGATAGCAACTCAACGTTCAAGTATGTGTTCATTGCCTTTGGACCATGTATCCGAGCATTTCCAATCCTACGAAAGGTACATATTCATTTCATAAGAAAAAATTACTGTCACCAAATAATTACTGAATACAATTCAATTGTACAGGTGCTTGTGGTAGATGGTACATTTCTAAAAGGAAAATACGGAGGGACTCTTCTCACAGCTTCTGCACAAGATGCACATCATCAAATATACCCTATTGCCTTTGCAGTGGTTGACTCAGAAAACAACGCCTCTTGGGAGTGGTTCTTCAACAAGCTAGCAACAGTCATCCCATCAAGTGAAGAGATGGTTTTTGTTTCTGAACGTCATCAAAGCATTGCGAGAGCTTTAGAGTTGATTTACCCAAATGCTAAGCATTATTACTGCAGATGGCACTTGAAGCAAAATATAATGGCAAAATTCAAGAAGAATATACTCTGTCAGTGGTTTGAAAGCGCAACAAACAGTTACACAGAAGATGATTTCAACAGCTACTTTGGTTGCATCAGTAATACAAACAGCAAGATGGAGAAATATCTTGAAGAATTACAGTTTGAGAAATGGGCAAGAGCTTATTCAAAAGGTGACAGGTACAATATGATGACTTCAAACAATGCAGAATCATTAAATAATGTCTTTGGTTTGGATAGATCATTCCCAATTATAGGCTTACTGAATGCAATCAGAGAGAAGATAACAAAATGGTTCAATGAGCGCAGAAATGAATCTGAAAACAACAGCTTTGAGCTTCCAAATAAGATAAGTGATATAGTGTACATAAGATGCAGTGATGCAGGCATGTACACTGTCAAGCACCTCAATAAATTCCAGTTTGAGGTTGTCGGTGGGATGAAAAGGGTTATGGTTGATTTAAAGAACTCTTGTTCATGCAAGGTATTTGATTATGAAAAGATACCTTGTGTACATGCTCTTGTTGTCATCAGGGACAAAAAACTGAGTGTTCTGAGGTATATTAGCAGCTACTACAAAATTAAAGCTTGGAAATTGGCTTATCATGAGACAATATATCCTGCTCTAAATGAAGAACAGTGGGTTATACCAAAGGACATCAAAAGACAGAAATGTCACCCACCAATGATACGTAAAAGATGTGGTCGCCCTCAAAAGAAAAGAAAGCCTTCGGCTAGAGAAATCAGAGGCAAAGCATCAAAGAGGATACACAATAGCTAGAGATCAGAGGCAAATCAGAGGCAAAGCATCAAGGAAGACAAGAAGTTTTACTTTATCGTTTTCTTATATTGAATAAATTGTTCACTGTCAACAAGTTACTAGACAGAATGTAAACTGTCACCATATTTCAGTTTCTTCTTCTTCTTCTATCATTAAAGTTTTGCAAAGATTTATAAATCAATGACTAACAGAGTCATAGACACTGTAATCATCATTTTCTTATATTGAATAAATTGTTCACTGTCAACATTACACTAGACAGAATGTAAACTGTGACCATATTTCAGTTTCTTCTTCTTCTATCATTAAAGTTTTGCAAAGATTTATAAATGAATGACTAACAGAGTCATAGACACTGTAATCAAAATGAACACATGGTAATCAATGCTATAATCACATTAATAAAAGGTTCCTACACACTGTAACCAAATTCCTAAACCATAAACCAAATTCCTATGGTTTAGGGTTTAGGGTTAAGCCATTAGGGTTTAGGGCCTAAATCCTAAACCCTAAACATAGGACAAGGTAAGCAAAAACATAGGACAAGGTAAGAGATGATTGCTGTCACCAAATGAAAAAACACTGTAATTAAAATGTTAAGGACAGTACGTAGATAAGAGATGATTGTTGTCACCAAATGAAAAAACATACGACAAGGTAAGCAAAAACCCTATAGGGGCTAATGAGAAGCCAAAAGACATGCAGTGGACAGTTCTACTTCAATATATAAATGGGCAAGAGAGTCACAGACACTGTAACCACTGTTAAAACAGGGACATAGATATTGTAACCACTATGAAAAAAGGGGAATAGACACTGTAATCAAAGGAAAAACTTGTAGATGTTTTAAGAACTGTTAAAACAGGGACATAGAGCCTAACATATGCACTGTCACCACTTTGAAAACATAGCCATAGACACTGTAACCAAAAGGAAGACCTTATGAGCAAATTTAAAATCAAAAAATACAAGTCTAGTGTCACCAATACTTGTAACTGATATTAGTGTCAGCAATATGTCATACTCAACCATTAGGACAAATATGATAGAATGGAAATCACAAACAAATATAATAAAACACAAATTTCATTCATATTATGCATATACATACACCAAGTACCCCCAAAATTTACAAAATACACTGGTATGATTTGAATGGAAATGAGATACAACCATTGTCAAACACAAAATTCCATTCATATCCTACATTTGCTTAAAATTAAGTCCCCTAAAAAAGTTGCCACTACACTGTCTTTTCACAGCAGATATACAAGAGAACTAGGACTAAATTGCTGATCGACAAAGCGGACAAATGGCTTGAACTGTAAGCCAATTTCGGAGACACTCTGGGTGGAAGAAATGTCCACATGGTGTGGCAAGAACATGCATCGATGCCAACATCAGGTCCAGACAGATTATGCATTTCTCTCCATCCTATTCAAGATGATATATCTCTTGTAAGCTGTCACTGTGTTCTGTAATTGCTGTTGGAGGATCTGGGTGGTCGACATCCATATCAGAGTCAGAGCTCATGTCAAATTCAGAGCTTGAATCAGAGCCTATGTCAGATTTAGAGTCTTCAATGAAGTGTACATCCATAGTGATGTCGGGGCAGAGACCATATTCAACAAACTCAGCATCGCCCGGAAACCAACTGTGAGTATATTCCATTAAGAGTTGGTTGGCTACCTGATTTCGAACCACACTGATGATTCCTGCTTCAGTTAACACTTCATTGCATTGTGCAAAATCATTGGCACACCATTCCAAGCCGAGCAATTATTAATGGTCAGCAGAGGGAGGCTATCAGAATGGATGGACACCAACAGTTGGCTCGGTCCATAGAAAAACGACTCACTTGCTGAGATTACAACTTCAAATGAACCAACAGTGTAGTCATACCCTACTTCAGTTACAGTTGGAAATGCCATTGAAGGATATAAGACCTACACAGACAAAATAAACATACACTCATTTAGTATCCAATCACTTAATAATCAAGCATTACAGGAAAGGTAATGGAAATATTACAGTAACAGAAAAAAGAAAAAAATTTTCTGGAAGAGTACATCAATAATAAACGACAACGTTTATTTTCAGTCAAAAACAAACAACAATCAAAGAAAATAACGCAGTAGCAACTCAGCAATACATAAACACCAATATATGAGCTTAATCGACTGAAAGATAATGGAAAAGTAATCTAAAATTGAAAAAATCAACAATAAAAAATTTGATTACATCAGGATACTGTAACCAATATGAAAAAATGACGTTATAGTGTAAAAACCCTAACCGATCACTTTTATTTTCAGAGGAACGAAAGGGAGAAGGTTACATACCAAAAGCGAAGTCGCAAATTCTGAAGAGAAATCCGAAAGAGAGTGGAGGAATGAAAGGGAGAGGGCTACAACATTGAAAGGAAGATGAACAGACGTGGATACACCAGTGAAACGAAAGGGAGGGAGTTAACTTGCCGTGGGAAATTGCCGAAGTTCAAAACATATATAAATTAAAGAAAATGGGCCGGGCCTCTTGGATCATGAATCTTAGACCAAGCCCAACAACTATTTTGTCCAATTTTATTACACTAAGCCCAACAGTATATATATGACCTTGTTGTAACCACCGTTAAGACAAGGTCATATATACTGTAACCACTATGAAAAGAAGGACGTAGACACTGTAATCAAAGGAAACCCTATAGACGTTGTAACCAACATAAAAAATGGGGTCACATATACTGTCACCACTATGAAAACATGGCCATAGGCACTGTAACCAAAGGGAAGACCCTACCAAATGGGCTAATGAGAAGCCAAAAGAACATGTGATGTACAGTATGGTTTAGGGTTTAGGGTTAAGTCTTTAGGGTTTAGGGCCAAGGCCCTAAACCCTAAATCCTAAACCCTAAACCCTAAAATGTTAAGTACAGTACATCGTTAATAAATGATTGCTGTAATCAAATGGAAAACCCTAGGACAAGGTAATCAAAAACCTTAAAGGGGCTAATGAGAAGCCAAAAAGACATGTGATGGACAGTTCTCCTTCATCATATGAATGGTGAAGATAGACATAGACGTTGTAACCACCGTTAAGACAAGGTCATATATACTGTAACCACTATGAAAAGAAGGACGTAGACACTGTAATCAAAGGAAACAGTATATACGCTGTAACCAACATAAAAATGGGGTCACCTAAACTGTCACCAGTATGAAAACGTGGACATAGGCACTGTAACCAAAAGGAAGACCCTATGATTAGGGAAGCACAAACCCCAAATGGGCCAATGAGAAGCCAAAAGAACATGTAATGTACATTATGGTTTAGGGTTTAGGGCTAAGTCTTTAGGGTTTAGGGCCAAGGCCCTAAACCCTAAATCCTAAACCCTAAACCATAAAATGTTAAGTACAGTATATCGTTAATAGATGATTGCTGTAATCAAATGGAAAACCCTAGGACAAGGTAAGCAAAAACCCTAAAGGGGTTAATGAGAAGACAAAAGACATGTGATGGACAGTCTCCTTCATCATATGAATGGTTAAGATAGACATAGACGCTGTAACCACCATTAAGACAAGGTCATATATACTGTAACCACTATGAAAAGAAGGACGTAGACACTGTAATCAAAGGAAACCCTATAGAAGCTGTAACCAACATAAAAAATGGGGTCACATATACTGTCACCACTATGAAAACATGGCCATAGGCACTGTAACCAAATTGAAAACTTTGAAGATCTCACTAGAAATAATAAAACCTTGACATTAAAGTGGAATTATAGAGTGTTGTAAGATATAATAGGGATAAAGCAGTAAAAGATTCAAAAGAACATATAAATTACTAGAGCATTAGCCTACAAATACACAATCTAAGTGTCACCATGGGCTGGCACCACGACTTTTACATCAACAAAATATACGATAACCTGTCACCAATTCAAGTGTCACAAGATAAATAGTCTAACTAACAGAAACTGAATGTCACCATGGGCTGTCACCACGAATGCTACATCAACAAAATATAAATTAAACTGTCACCAAATCAACTGTCACCACATAGTTAAAATAACACAAACTTAAAGTTCATAACTAAACAAATGTCCACTGCTTCTTCATCAGATCATATGCAATCTTCTCACGATAAGCATTAATATACTCATCATTCACAAGTGTAATGTCACCACCAAAAACCAGAGACTCAATGTGCTTGATGGCGTAGACATCACAGCTACCCCTACATAAGAAGCAAAATATAAACACAAGAGACAAAAGGTGGACAGATAAAATGTCACAAAACAAAATACAACAAGATGGAAAACAGAAGGTACCCGTCTTCATTTTGAGGCAAGTCATCTACTCGGTCCACTTCAAAGGGAGTGTCATCCATCTTAGGAAAAAGACCACACTTGCTCGACAGAATAGCAAGTGACTCACACGTTTTAGCAAACTTGGAAACCAGCTCTTCATTTTTAGTGAAACCGCACTGGGAGTCATAAACAAGAATAATCTTGGAGTCCAGCTCAATTTCAACAGCTACCCAGTGCACATTGTCAAGATTGAACGGAGCGTAAACCTTTTTAGCACCTTCCCAAGTCTTCCCATAATTGCCAGGATAAAGACCAAGGAAATAGTGGAAGAATTTCTCCGGAATTGCATCACCATTTTTAAAAAGATCAATATCACAGTTCACAAGCTTGGGGAAAAAAATGGTGTCTAATACAACACTGTTGGGATTTAGATCAGGACAATCATGAAGTCGCTTTCTAAAATGATGAAGTGCTTCGTCTATGTGCTGTGAAAGAAAAAGAATAAACCTTAACTGTCACCAAATTGATGGCACCAAAATATAAGCAACAAGAAAAATACATGTAAATATGAACTTACAAGATCACGAAGCCATTTTGTCCTCCCCGATAATTCAGTGAAAAACAACTTGTTCATATCAACCTCACAACCACTGACTTTTCCATCACGCCTACAAAGTAAGATAACAAGTTAAATAAACTTATTATAAGAAGTGGTAGTACGAAGAAGAAAACACATATCAAAAGTGGATAATTACCCAAGATCTCGAAAAGTGGTATAAAATTCAACACGCTCCTCAGGGCTGAGAAAGGAATGTTTAGGTACTCTAGGAAGGCGAGGTTTCTTCGGTTTACAAGGATTGGTGTAAGGAGTATGGGCTGCAGGAGCAGATTTCAACGCCCTATAAGAACGCCTTAGCGGAACGTCATCATCATCCTCAACATCTGAAGGAACAAGGGAGGCGACGTTAGTGATGTTATGAAATAGACTGAATTTATCATCAATATCACCTGTTGCATCACCACTGTCAGCAAGCACATCATCTGGGACATCAGAACTGTATCCAAGTATGATGCCAATACCATGATCAACTTTTCCACCAACAACTTCAGGACCAGGGCAACTACTAGCATCATTCAAATTATCTGTAACCACAACTTTGGGACCAACAACACCACTGTCATCAGGTGCATCAGTCGAGCAAGGAAGCACAAGAGTTGCAACAGCACCACTGTCATCACAAGAATCAGTAGGGCAAGGGAGATCAGGAGTGTGAACAGGACTATCACCAGGAACCTCTTTGGAAGCAACCATGTCCTCATTGGTTGGATGTGAAGTAAGAACTTCAGTAGGAGCAACTGAGCTAGCTAAAACAGTCTCAACTGACCCAATTACTTCAGTTGGAGCAACACTCAAATCAAAAGTTTCATCAGCCGAAGGAAGGATTTCAGTAGGAGCAGCAGAACAAGTCTCAACAATTTTTTCTAAAGTGGATGCACTAGAATTGTCAATTACTTCATATGAGGGAACAACTTCGATACCAGGGATATCACTATCAACAGTTACATCTTGTGATACAAGGACCTCAGTAGGAGCAACAACACTGTCATCAACATTGGGAGAAGGAGAAGCACAGCCAGAAGAAGGGACAACAATGTCATCAAGTGTTTCCTTTGAACCCACAAGACCAGTGTCAACATCAGTGCAAACAACATCAACATCTATTGAAGTTGACTCCTTAGTTGACTTAACAACAACATACTCTGGAGTTGGGGAACCATTGGAAGAATTGGTGTCATCACCTTCATTGTCATCACCTTGATTCAAACCCTCAAAAAGATGCCCATGGTCAAACAACTGAGAGCAGTTATCCTTAATACCAGGCAGCACATCCTTCAAAGACTCATCCAATGCCTGACGTTCCCTTTTCAGAAAAGCCTCACTGTCATCACTGGGATGTAAGATATGTGATTCTAGTTTATGCACTTTCTCCTCAAGGACAAGAATCCTAGAAACACAATCTTTCAGTTGAGCTTCAAAAGACTCAAATGATGCCTTAAAAGAACTAATAATTTCTTCAAAAATAGATTTCCTAACAAAATCTTTTCCCAACCCAAGAACATCATCACTTGTAGGAAGCTCATCACCTTTTGGAGGAATAGATCCAGGGAGCTTAAACTTAGACCTCCTGGGCTTGTCACCATGATCTAAACCTTTGTCACCACACGGTGCTTCTTCTTCATTCTTAGCAGGAGCTTCACTCTTTGACAATTTCTGAGATGGCACCATCTTTGGCTTCTTCTTGATAGGCTCATCTAGAGTAGCAGAACTTCTCAACACTCTCTTCTTCTTGACAGAATCATCAGCAGCAGCATTACGTCTCAACACTTTATCCTTCTTCACAGGAAGAGGACTGTCACCACTACTCATTGACCGTGTAACCAACCTCTTCCTCGGATGGACATGACTCTCAAAGTCAGAACTGCCCTCAGTGATGACTGGTGGTCTCACCACCCCCTTTTTTCCCAAAGTTGGGGTTCTAACTATTTCCTTCATCCTAGTAGGAATATTCGTAGAAGGGATATGAGGTTCCACACCACCAGAAAGAAGACAACCACCTGATTGCCTGAGCCGATACGCTTGGATGCGTAAATTCCTTGGACACACTACATCACTAACATCAGCATCTATACCAACAAAACAGGAAACGTAAGAATCTACACTGTCATCAGCAACTTCATCAGAATGTAAGAGGCCAGGGCAATCCATAAACAAGGCATACAAAGAGTAGACAGTCCCCTAGTAAGAGAACAAAAATTACAATTAAAGGACAACAACTATATAACATGGAAGAGGGAAACTGAGATCAGCATAATAAAAGCTGAGACAAGAAAGAATGCTTACCAAATCTTTAGAGAAAATTTCAGAACACTTATCATAAGTAATGTTGTAATCACGTTCACTAGTATACCAGACAAGAGATGCTGGTAATCCATCACAGAATGCAAAGTGACAATTTGAGATGCTAGCAATCTTAGGGATTGCCTCTAAAATCCAAATCTGAGAACAAAGCAACATTAAGAACAGAAATAGAAGTAAAGAATAATAATAAGAAGAAAAAAGCATTGGAACATAAAAGGAAAGGCCAGGGATATACCTGGAATGCAACAAGATATCCGAGCAAATTATAACCAAACCTTGGACCCTTTTTGGATTGATCAGACCTCATAGATTTCTTCAAAAAACCAAGTGTTTCCAGAAACACAACCCGACCAAAAGGATACAGTTTTAAACGATCAAAATCACAGACAAGGTCCACAAAAGATTGACGTACAAGAGCTTTAGAACGCTGAGGGAGCAACACACCCTCAATCAGTAACAAGTACGCCATGGAAAGTTTCTTGGGAGACTGAGTTGGCTCCTTGAGGAAAATTTGGAGAAGACCAATAAATGTGCAGTTCCGTACACCCAAAAACTCCTCCATATCCACATGAGGAGAAGGAGACATGTCATCACCAGGTTCTTTCCAACTCAAACCGGTTACACAACAGAATTCAGCTAGAGAAAACCTAAACAAATGTTGCCCAACTTGGAACCACATCTCATTAACTTTAGAAGTTTCAACTTTGTGTAGGAGCATCTGATGCACAAGTTGATGATAAAAATAAAGATGATCATCAGCCCGTACAATTGGACCTAAACAACCATCTATAAGAGAAACCCAGTCATCAGGAGATAGACCATTCTCAAGAACTTTGATCAATGTAGGCTTTGAATACACATTAATGTGCCCGCGAAAACGTCGTTCTTTGGGAACAACAAACTTGAAGGAAGCAGGTTGAATAACTGATGGTGGATCCACAGTAGGAATTTCTTGTTGGACAACAATTTCTTTACCTAAATAGCATAGAAATAGTGTCAACATTAGGTTTCACAACAAATAAGATATTGTCACCAAAAACCAACAAACAACAAATTGAATAACCACATAAACTAATACTGTCACCACACCAAACACTCCAAACACACAACACGCAGAATCTCAGATGGAACCCTGTCACCACACACAAGTAACAAACTGTAACCATAAATCACTTGTAACCCTGTCACCAGACTGTAATCAAACATAAAAACAAGTAATGAAATGTAACCCTGTCATAAAACAATTAATAAACTGTAACCCTGTCACAAGACTGTAACCAACCATTAAAAGAAGTAATAAAATGCAACCCTGTCAGCAAACAAGTAATAAACTGTAACCCTATCACCAAACAAGCAACAAACTGTACCAATGAATCAATTGTAACACTGTCACCAGACTGTAACCAACCATCAAAACAAGTAATGAACTGTATCCATGTCACCAAACAATTGATAAACTATAACCCTCACACAAAGACTGTAACCAACCATTAAAACAAGTAATAAAATGCAACCTTGTCAACAAACAAGCCATAAACTGTACCCCTAACACCAGACTACAAACAACTGATAGAGACATTAACCATAGCACAAACTGATAGCCATTAGACAACAATTGAACTACAAACAAAACCTAAACGGGAGGAAAGGGCTAAACTAACGAAACGAACAGCAGAAATTGCATGAAATGAAGGAAACTACATCTCCACAACTAAAAGGAAACAACAGGCGAGGTTGCTGTGGAAACACTGAAGCAGAAGAGTCGAAGAAAGTACCTGATGAAGCCATTAGAAGAAGATAATAAGAAAACCGAAACGAAGAGCAGAAAATGCAGAAACGACGAGGAGAGAATGTCGAACAGCAATGCCGATAGCAAGTCAGAGAGCACGGCGTAGAGCAAGTCGAATATCACTAGGGAACTGTCAGGAACGAATCGCTAGGAGAGAGAGACCGGAAGATCAATGGGAGAAACTGCAAAACCGTAACAATTTCGACAGAAGAAGAGAAGCGCGAGGAGAGAGACGGGGGAGTATAAAGCAAGGGCAAAACCGGTATTATGAAAATATTTTGGCCATTTACTACTAAAGCCCAAACCGTGGGACATTTTGTATTTGGCCCAAAGGCCGACACTAGTACAAAGGGGGGGGGGCTGGAGTACGCTTTTTTTATGCATGGGAGTACGCTTCTCTTTCTGTACTTATAGCGGCCGCACTCCCAAATGAGTACGCTTCTTATTAAACTGTTCTCAAAAATTTTAAGTACGGTTTTGATGTGAAAGCGTTCTTAAAATTGGCGTGTGATTTAGTACGGTTTTTAAGTACGGTTGCTCTGAAAGCGTTCTTAAAAATTTAGTACGGTTTTGACGTAAAAGCGTTCTTATTAAGTGTACTTAATAATAAAAATAAAAAGCCTACCTTTTTATGCTTTCATATATCTAAGACTCGAACCTGCGACCTCTTGCACCCTCAAATCAAATCGGTTCGCTTCACACGCCTACCACTTGAGCTACGAAATTTAGTTGTCCCTTTGTTCATTTACTTAATCTTATTACAAAAAAAAATCTCAAATTTTGGTTTTGGGAAGACACTTTTCTTATAAAACCGTACTCATTTTCATTTTTTTAAGATCGGTTTTAGAAAAACTGAGTTAAATATTTTTTTACAAATAAACGAGAACGGTTTAAAAAAAAGCGTGTTCCCAACAAGAACACTTTTTATGTAAAATCGTACTCATAATTTTTTAAACCTTCATCAAGAACACTTTTCTTATCAAACCGTACTTAAAACAAAAAAACAAGTACGCTTGTTAAAAACCGTGTTCGTAATTGTCAAATTTAACACAGTTGTAATTTCAAGTGTACTAAATTTTCTTTTTTTAACCACGCTTTTCTTAATAACCGTACTAATTATTTTTAAAAGAAAAACAAGAACGGTTTTTACTAAGAACTGTACTTATATTTGGTTGTGGGAGTACACTTTTCCTATGAAACCGTACTTAAAACAAAAAACAAGAACACTTATTAATAAACGTACCCAATTTAGTGTACTCCGGTCCCCCTTTTTGTACTAGTGCGAAGGCCTTTGGGCCAAATTTCTTGTTTATAATTGAACATGTTAAAATGTATGCAATGAATATAATTAATGATGGTGCAAAATACAATACAAACCAGAGCACTTTCCAAAAACGAAACAAAACAAATTAAATCAAACGAGATGAGGACGTAGACGACGAGCGAATAAAAAAATATTCCCTTTCTTTTTATAAATTAACTAGGATTTTACCCCGTGCTACGCACGGGGCTAATTTTTTAATATAAATTATATATAATAATATTTCATATTACATAATTGATTTTTATAATATATTACCATTGAAGAAGTTCTTATACAAATATATTAAGATTTTGTTATAGTTAACATTAACCGCTAATTTTGTTAGTAACCTACACATCTTTTTATAGACCAAAGAGCTCGGAAAGGAACCATCACCAAGAGATACATATGAAAGATGATACAAAAGAAAAGATGGCACTTGGAGTGAACATTTAGGTCAAAAGACAGTGGTAAGTTTGCTTTTTATAATACGTCTTATCGTCATAGTAATAAATAACTTACGGATGAAAATCGGGGAACTTGAGCTATATATTTTCCATGCTTATAAGATCATTTTCATATGTCTTTTTGTTGAATGATAATTGATTGGATAAGATATTTGATTATGTAGGATAAATATGACTCATTGGTTGAGAAAGCAACACAAGAGGCTCAACAAGGCGAGGGGTCCCATTCATTTGTCCAGTACACTCTATGGATTCAGATAGTTGGTATAAATAAAGGACGAGTTGTAGGCATGGGATCTGAATCTGAACACTTGCTTGAGGTCACTCAATATGTACATGATGGTACCCCCATTGTCGCTTGTAATCCAGATGAAGCTTCTAACTCTTTGAGGTTGGAGGTGATGGAAGAAATGTCAGTCATGAAGACACAATGGTCTCAAGGAATAACCGAGTTAGTTGATCAAATCAAAACCTTGGGAGAAAGTGTGAAGAAAAGCCAGCAAGAGATAAGACAAGAAGTCACCAATTTAGGGGAGAAAATACAAGTAAGACAAAATGTGACTAACTTGGAGGTGCATGTCGACAAATCAGTTGAGTGTGTCCAAGCTGAGACTAGACTCAAAAGTGATGAATGGGGAAACAAACTTTCGCAACTCGTGAATACCATTGATCATTTCTTCAAAGCCAACACATCTTCCAAGTGATCTCATCGTAAGTAAGCTGGCACTCTTGTTCTTCCCATTTTCTATATATATATATATATATATATATATATATATATATATATATATATATTAATTATAGCTATCCGTTGCATATGCTCCTTACAATGCATTCGTGGGAACACTTCTAAGCCATTGGATGAATATTGAATTAAGGGTTATGATGAAAAGTTCAAATGGTAAAACTAAAAAGAGAAATTTTTGGAAAATAAAAAGATTAAAAAATAACTTGCCTTTTTTATATTTATCCATTTTGATTAAAAATTTGACGATAGTCTTAACTAGAAAAAACGCATAGAATATGGATGAATATGTGCATAAATATTCATTTGAATAAATATTCATTTGAATACCGGCGTGTTATTCATGTTAACAAATATTCATATGAATACATTAGGCTTATTCATCTGAATACATTATTAGTTACCCATCCACCTAAATATTCATTTGAATACACTCTACTTATTCATTCGAATGAATATTCATTTGAACAAACTCTACTTATTCGTATGAATAAATATTTAATTATTCATCTGAATACATATTCATTTTAAATATACGTTCCATCTACTCCAAATTATGCTTCTCTTCTTTGGATGAACTTGAATATACGTTCAATCTACTCCAAATTACGCTTCCATTGCAAATGAATATTCTCCAACTGTGCTTCTACTCTCTTTGAATATTCAAATCTTCCATTTGAGGTTAATGGAAACCCACGTTAGAATGGTTTAAGGAGAGAAATATGGAATTTGGAGAGAGAAATGTAATATATATTTTTATTTAAATTATATCCATTCTTTCATTCAAATCTAACCATCCACATCGTCATCATCCGACGGTTCATACACGGTCTCACGAATGCATTTTAAGGGGTGAATGCATGTGAAAGCTTCCATATACATATACATATATATATATATATATATATATATATATATATATATATATATATATATATATATATATATATATATATATATATATATATATATATATATATATATGAGGGTTCAAGTGAGAAGTAATGAGTCCGGTGAGAAGAAAAGAAACGTTTTAATTGGTGGAAACATATGTAATTTTTTTTTTTAAAATAGCTTCACGCGCTTTAATAAACTTGCTTGTTCCTCCATGGCTCCTCCTCCTCTCATACTGCAGGCAGACCCTCTCCCACACATCTTCCCGGCGAGGCTCGCCGCCCTCCATGGCGGTACTTCTGATGTTTGCGGTAGAGTTCTTCGGAGGGAAGGAGGCTAGCAAGGGAGTCAACCCCGATGAGGCTGTGGCTTTTGAGGCTCCTCCCGATGCCCCTTTGACGGATGAGCAGCTTGGAGTATCTATAGATTCACCTTCAGAGTATGGCGGGTCTCTTAAATTGTGCTTTACTTTTCTTTCTTCATTGCATATATTGCTGCTGTTTGCCAATAATTTTTTCATCTTAGTACTTCATATATATGTGCATATAAAAAAATTGTGAAAGTGCGTCTTTAATTTAATCTACGCTATTATATATTCTTTTTGGATCCAATGACAGATATATTGTTCATGTTTTGCTCCTACGGGCATGTATCGATTTGAACCAGATTCTATATACATGTTTATATTGATAATGTCTGTTAGGATTCTTTCAGTAGTTATATAGAGAGTGGTTCAGTGACTAAATAGAGAGTGGTTCAGTGATTAAATAGAGATTGATTCAGTACTAACTAAAGAGTGGTTCGATAACTAAATATAGATTGGTTCAGTGATTAAATAGAGATTGGTTCAGTGACTAAATAGAGAGTGGTTCAATGACTAAATAGAGATTGGTTCAGTGACTAAATAGAGAGTGGTTCAATGACTAAATATAGATTGGTTCAGCACTAAATAAAGAGTGGTTCAGTGACTAAATAGAGATTGGTTCAGCGACTAAATAGAGAGTGGTTCAGTGACTAAATAGAGAGTGATTCAGTGACTAAATAGAGATTGGTTCAGTGACTAAATAGAGAGTGGTTTAGTGACTAAATAGAGAGTGGTTCAGTGACTAAATAGAGATTGGTTCAGCACTAAATAAAGAGTGGTTCGGTGACTAAATAGAGATTGGTTCAGTGACTAAATAGAGAGTGGTTCAGTGACTGAACCACTATGAATAAAAGGACTGAACCACTAAGAGTAAAAGGGTTGAACCACTAAGAGTAAAAGGGCTGAACCACTATGAATAAAAGGACTGAACCACCAAGAGTAAAAGGGTTGAACCACTAAGAGTAAAAGGGGCTGAACCACTAAGAGTAAAAGGGCTGAACCACTTCTTGGTAACTTCATGAACCACTTCTTTACAACTTGTGAGCCACTTTTTTTTCAACAAAACATATACAAAGTGGGTGTCTATGTGTAGATAAAATTAAATTACACCCAAAAATATTTTTTTTATATTTTATTAACAAGTGAAAATGCCAAAAAATAATTTTTAAAAGTCCATGTAAGCACTTTCATATGTACGTACATTGTCTAATTAATTAGTAAGTTTTGTTGATTGGCGCGTGCAATTAATTAGCATTACCTATGAGAGTGGGGTGTTACTAATTAATTTGGGTGGGTGTTACTAATTAATTGGGGGAATCCCCGTGTCTCGTATTTTTAATTTATTTTTGGACACGTGGACCAATCAGATTGCTTCATTCATTCTCACTGGTTTACCTCTTCTCACCTGAACCCGACCCTATATATATATATGATGTCGGATGCAAGGCTTTGCATTGGATTTTATGTGCTTTCGGATGCAAGACATAATATTGCATTGGATGTGTAATGTTTTGGATGCAAGATTTGGAATTACATATTGTCTTTTGATTATGTTTATATATGTAGTTTTTAGGATGTTGGATGCAAGACTTTGCAATGGATTTATGTGCTTCGGATGCAGGACGTTGCATTGGATATTGAATGCTTTGGATGAAAGATTTGGAATTGGATATTGTGTTTTGATTATGTACGAAATTATTTGGAATTTCTGTTGTGAACTTGGATGTTGTAAATATTTAGCTTGGACATTCAGCAAATAGGAAAAAACAGGAGCTATATAGAGAATGCAGAATGTATATATAATCTTTTAAATTTGCCAATGGAGTTTAGCTACTGTTTTAGCCACGAAATCAGTGGTGGATGTATACACCATATAGCTATGGAACTAGCAATGAATTTAGCCACGAATTTACCCATTCAATCATCCATTAATTCAGCCCCGAATACTCACACATTTAGATACGCGTATACACACAAACACAACCTCGTATTAAGGCACGAACTCAGCCACGCATCAGCAACGTATTTAAGCTTGATTTCCACCGCTCAGTAGCCACGCCTTTTGTAACGAATTTATGCATGAACACACCCTCGAGTTTAGCGACTCCTCTAGCATTTGCTCTCACTATGCATATTTGCAACAACGAATGAACGTGGCTACATTCGTGGCTATCAGTGACACCCCACCACAACACATAAAGAGGAGGATTAGTGACGATTTTAGCAACATATGTTATTGCCGAGGCTAAAGCCATGACTATTAGTGACGCTCGAGACAGCCCAAAAGGAATGAAGATTAGAGACATTGACAGCGACAAATGTTTTTCTCATGGCAAAATTCATGGCTATTCGTCGTCACTAATTTGCTACGCGCCTTTTGGCCATGTCTTGAATAGCCATCTCAGAATTCGTGGCTAAATCGTTTAGCGACGGATATTCGTCTACATTCATGGCTATACGCCGTGGCAAAAATAGTGTTTTTTAGTAGTGCGATTGAATAATGGATGTTTTATTTCAAATTTTGCATATTTTTTATTCACTAATGATTTATGAATTCATCGATTTCTGATTTCAGAAAGGTGGCAACTACAAAGTGTAAAGACACGAGAGAAACTAAAAAAATTTCAAAGGCGTAACAAATCTTTGGGGATAATGTCATGTTGTTTTGTTATTAGGGCCCCTTTTTTAGTTTAGCACAAGGCCCCCGAATTCGACTGGATGGCCCTAGTTTTTTATTTCATATAGTTCAGAGGGATCATTCTGTCAACTGGTGCTAGGCTGCTAGTGTTCGTTTAGGGGAGGTGTGATTCTGCTTAAAGAAAATATTCAATATAAACTCTAACTATGCCAACTCCCTTATCAAGCAAATAAATACAAGAATCCCTCCCGATGCAGTGGTAGGGTAATTCAGGATCGAATCCACGAGGAGGTATGTCAGCGCTTCCGTAGTTGTAATCACGATCAAGCTTTTGACCTCAGGAGACACTCGATATCGAGGTGTTTGGTCGATATCGACCTCAGTTCTGGTCGATTTCTAGTGAGTTTTCTGCAGAAGACAAAAGCAAACACAGTCGACGTCGAGATAGACCTCGATATCGATGTTAGTGCTCGATATTGACCTTTGCCAGTCGATTTCGATGTCTGTTATAGAAACTGTAATGCATAACCTACGTGTCGAAAAAGTGGTCCGAAGAGCTTAGAATGCTAAAGGGAAGATGGACAGAAATCAAAACTCAAACTTTGTATGAAATTCAATTAACTAAAAGCTTCCAAAGTCGGGGATTCATGCCACAACGATAAAAATGGAAGTATGATGCTAAAGTTATGAAATTTAATGTCTTTCCATCAAATAACTTTCGTTACGAACACTTAGGTGATTAGAGGCTCTCGCATAATTCCTAAGAGTTACTATCCAATTCATGAGTAATCCAAGTTCACAATATGATTGGCTTTCGCTTCAATAATGCAAATAATGAATCTCCTTAACTTTCGCAAAGGATCATGCATAGGATAGAAGACGGAATCGCATAAAAATCATACCTTTGATGCACTTACCCTACATTGCTATCGTCGGGCTCACCCCGACCGTAGAAGTGGGTTGACTACTCGCGCTTCATCATGGAACTCATCATCATGATGTAAAAGAAACTACTTTGTATAAACTAAAGAGAAAGTTACAACCGAACAAAGCCAAATCTCCGCTCTCGCTCTCTCTCTCTCTCTCTCTCTCCCCTAAATCTTTGCGTTCTATAATGTAAAAACTGATTACTTGGATGATTAAACTCAGCCCTAACGACCTCCATATATAGATCTCAAATCTTGCTAGCCAAGGATTCGAAACTTTATCTTTATTCTCTAAGATAAAACTTAATAAAGTAAAAACTACAAATTCCATGGTAAATAACATAATAGATGAAGTCTGGTGCATTGGATAGAAGATCTCGACTTTAGGATAGACGTGCAAGCTTCGGATAGAATTCTATCAACAACGGAGTGAGACTTCTTCTGCTGGCAACATCGATATCGACCTTGGTCATCGATATCGACCTCCCTTTATCTCTATCTCGAGCACTCCTTCTTCTCCTCGGATTGGCACTCGACTTCTATCAATATGCTCGACTTAGGCCACTCGATATTGACCTTGGGCATCGATATCGACCTTGTTTGTGTCGACATGCTCTGTTCTTTTCTTGCTCGATTCCTGGCTGCTCTGCTTCACTCGATGTCGAGGTTCATATTCAATTTCGACCTCTTCAGAAGACTTCGAGTTCTTTTTTCGCTCTTCCAAATCTGTCCATTTTCATCTCGTTTTCTGCGAAATCACATAGAAACTCGTGCAGACCCATATATTTGACAATAATGCATAAACTACACTAATCTCATGATTTCCCACTAATATGCATGCAAATGAATGATAACATGGACTTAAATATGCATAGAAAATATGGCAATTTGTGCGCACATCAGCTAGCTAGTAAAGGTTTCCTGACCACATGACATAATATGGCCAAAATGAACCAGGGTGATAAAAGTTGCAAGAGCAACTACAGATCAACAATAAATGTGTTTGAATTCAATCAATGTTTTGAGATCAATGATAAAAATGGAACTTTACTGTTCCATTGTAAGATCAGGTTGAAGATGAAGAAAATGAGGTCTGACAACCTCTTCTTTCCTTCAAGGGAACATATCCCAAAACCCTATAAATCTGGAAAATGATGCAACAGAACCTTAACTACCCAAATGCCCTGGCCACTCATGTGACAAGAGGGTGACTGCTACTGAGCAATACAACTCACCTACCACCAAAATGTCTGACGAAAAAAGGAAAACAAATTAAGATAAAGGCCCTATGAAAATACTTATGAAAACATATAAAATGTGATCATAGTCTTCATATCCCCTCCTCAAATTGGGCATGATGGAAGACCAATCAGTCCCAACTTGAAAGCAAGGAAAAAATGATGTTTTTCTCCCAAAGGTTTGGTTAGAACATCTACCACCTGCACACCAGTTCTGACATGTTGGGGATGAACAAATCCAGCTTATAACCTTTATCTCACAATGTGGCAATCGATTTTGAGATGTTTAGTTCTCTCATGGAACACAAGGTTCTCAACAATATAAATGACAACTTTAGTATCACAGTATAAGGGGATTGACAAAGGAACTTGTGTATTCAACACCTTCAATATTCCTTCAACCTATACTAACTCACTGGTAGTATTTGACATACTCCTGTATTCAGCTTTAGCTGATGACTTGGACACGATTTTCTGCTTCTTTTTTTTTCTAGGATATTAGTGAATTACCAAGGAAAACACAAAATCCTATCAAGGATTGAGCACTGAATTGGCAAGTGCCCCAATCTGCATCACAGAATGCAGTGACTTCTATTGTTGTGGAAGCTGAGTAAAATAATACAACAGACACATTTCCCTTGAGATATCTGACCACATGTAGTGCAGCTTGATAGTGAGTGTTTTTAGGGTCTGTCATAAATTGACTAAGGAGTTGAACTGCATAAGAGATGCCAGGTCTGGTCAAATTCAAAAACAATAGTCTCCCAATCAATCTCCTGTAAACTTTTGGATCAACTAGAGATTGTCCAGTGTCAATGGATAATTTCAGTCCCCTTGGAAATGGAAAAGGGGATGGCTTGCACTCTAGCACAAAGCAATCTTTCAATATGTCATGAACATATATCTTCTGATGAAGGTAAATGCCTGTGCTGTTTCTTTCTATCTCCAAGCCCGGAAAATATCTAGCTTCACCTAGATCTTTGATGGTGAATGCTTGATGTAGAGCCCTCTTTGTATGTTTGATCACATCAAAATCATCTCCTGTGAGCAGTAGATCATTAACATAAACTAGAGCCACCACAATTCCCTTTGGAACCTTTTTAACAAAAATGGAGTAATCCTACATAGTTTGTCTATATCCTATGTCAGTCAAGAAACTGCAAAGTTCGAAGTTCCACTATCTTGAAGCTTGTTTTAGTCCATAAATGGACTTCTTCAATCTGCACACTTACCCCATTTTGGGTAGTGTATAACCTTCTGGATGTTGCATATAAACCTCTCATTCTAAATGCCCATGCAAGAAAGCATTATTGATATCTAGTTGATGAATTGGCCATCCCTTTGCAGATGCAACTACAATCACAATCCTGACATAGGTGAACTTAGCCATTGGAGAGAATGTGTGCTTGTAATCTTTGACCTTCACATGGTTGTAGCCCTTTGTCACTAGCCTAGCCTTGAATATCTCAACATATCCATTGGGCTTATAGTTTACCTTGTAAACCCACTTGCTTCCATTGGCCTTCTTCCCATAGGGTAGCTTTGTCAGTTCCCATGTGCCATTGTTCTCCAAAGCCTGGATCTCATTATGCATTGCTTGAATCCAGTTAGGATCATTACATGCCTGCTTATAGTGAGAGGGTTCATATACATTGGCCATACAAGAAAATGTATGTGGATAGGTTGGGTCATGGTAATGGATTTTAGATAGGCAAATGGCTAGGAAATAATTGGACATAAAAGGAGTTTGGTTATTATACTGGCCTATGTAATCTTGATACCTCCTAGGTCTTACAACCTCTCTTTTGGACTTCCTAAGAAGTGGAAAAATCTCATGATCGTCAAGAAAGTTTGGGGCAAGTTGATGGACAGATGGTGATTGATTTTGTCCACTGCTAGAACTAGGAGTAGTGGATGAAGAGCTTTTTGATGTGGTATTAGGAACAACATCATTTACGTTAAGGGAATTTATAACTAAGGAGGTTGAGTTTTGTGGAAGGTTTGAATTTTGTGGTGTATGATGAGTAAAGTATGGGAATTGAGCATTATCAGCAGGGTTAACAAGAGGTAGGGTGATTTGAGGGCAAAGAGGGTTTGTTTGTGGAGTTAATGTATCATTTTCCTTGAAAGGAAATGAATCCTCATGGAAGACAACATCTCTGCTAAGGTAGGTGCATCTAGACTCCAAGTCCCGCACCTTGTCAGCCTTTTACCCATGAGTGTAGCCTATAAACACACATTTTCTGGCCTTAGCTTTCATTTTATCCTGCATCTTGTGAGGTATATCAGCATAACATAGACAACCAAAAACTCTCATTCATCATAAGTGACTCTTTTTTTGAAACAACTTCTCATAAGAAGTCTGCCAATCAATCACCACAGAGGGTAACGTGTTAATTATATGAGTAGATGTCAAGATGCAATCACCCCAAATTTTAAGTGGCAATCCAGCATGCAATCTCAATGCTCTAGTTGTTTCAACCAAGTGTCTATGTTTCCTCTCCACTCTCCCATTCTGTTGTAGAGTATATGGGATACTTTTTTGATGCACTATACCTTATGTAGCACAAAACTCAGCACACTGTCTTGAGACAAACTCTGTCCCATTATCTGTTCTCAATCATTTCACACCGCTATTGAATTGAGTTTTGAAATAAGCAACAAACTGACATATGTGATTGAATACTTGGGGTTTATCCTTTATAAAAAAGGTCCAGGTTGTTCTAGTGTTGTCATCTAGAACAATGATAAAGTAGTGAAACCCATTTTAGGTAGCCACTCTGTAAGGACCCCATAGGTCCATGTGAATCAGATCAAATGGTCTGTCTGTAATGCTACTACTTCTTTCAAAAGGAAGCCTGTGATGCTTAGACAAAGAGAAAATCTCACAATTTAAAACTGAAAATTTCAACTGTTTAGAAAACTGCATATGTTTCATCTTTGACAAAGAACTATGACCCAGTATGGCATGAATAACATTCAAATCTGAGTTAACTTTATTACAATTGCTATGGCAGTGATCAAAACATTTCTTGATGTTCATATCAACTTGCTTTAATTGCTCCCACTCCTGCTTCTGATCCTTTGACAACACTTTATATAATCCATGCCTTCTGATCCATTTCCTCAATTCTAGGGTCCTGTATCAGAGAAGACAACTGAGTGAAATGAGCTATCATATCATTTTAATAAAGAAGCTTGCCCATAGATAATAATCTGTGGTTAAAATCAGGCACAAGCAAGACATGATTAAGAGCAAGATTTTTTGTCAACTGTAAGCTTCCCATCTCAGTAACAATCTTAACAGACCCATCAGGTAGGCCTATATGCACAGGCCTTTCAAGTTTGATTTGCTAATGATTTTATCACAAGCTAGCATCATATGATCACTTACTCCTATGTCAATGATCCAATCTGTCACACAGTTTGCTACTACAACTACGTTGGCAGAGTATGGCAAGATTTTACCTGCAAATTTTGCAAAAGAGCCATCAGCTTTGCCCTTCATCTTGTTCATGATCTCCTGGTAAATTGCATTCACCATGTTGGAATCTAATCCACCACCATCAGATCCATCAAACTCATCCATGAGGCTGTTTTTATGTTGTTATTCATTGAGCCTGCTGCATTCACTGACCCTTTGTGAGAGTTGCTTCCTTTCTCTCTTTCTTTAGTCTCTTTGAACCATTCAGGATAGCCATGTATCTTAAAACATTCATCAACTGTATGACCATTCATGTTACAATGAGCACACTTCTTCTGAAGCTTTAGCTATTTTGCAGTCTCTCTCCAATCCTTGCTATTAGTTTGATTGCCACTGGATCCATTGAAGGATTGATTCATTCTCTGATTCCCTCCATAGGACTTATTCCTCTGTTGCCCTGAACTGCCTTTCATAGCAGTGAAAACACTTGTCTCTAAAGTACCAGATTGTCCTCCATTTGAAGGTTTGTTCCCAGTTTCCACTTGTTGAAGTATGTAGAATGCCTTCCCTACAGTAGAAAGTGGATATGTGGCCAGAATCTGATTCTTTGCAGCATCAAACCCATCATTCAAGCTTGTGAGTAACTGCATCAACCTATTCCTCTGCTCCATTTCTTCAAATTTCCTAGCCAGATTACACCTACAATTGACCATAGCCCCACAACTACAGACAGGGATTCCCTCCAATACTTGGAGCTCATCCCAATACTTCTTCAACTTTTTGTAAAAATCAGAGAGAGACATGTTTCCTTGTGAAACATTAGCTTGCTTCCTCTTGATTTGATAAATCATAGGAGCGTTGGTCTAACTATACCTCTCTGTTAACTCATCCCACAGTTGCTTAGTAGAACTCACAAACATCAACCCCTCGGCTATGTTCTTAGGCATGGAGTTTATAATCCAACAACGGACCATATAATCAGATCTTATCCACTTTTGTAAATCCTCAAATTCAGCAGGAGGCCTTACAGGTTCCATCAATGAAACCAGGCTTACATTTAGCCCCTATAGCCATGGTTACCTCTCTACTCTATGTCATGAAGTTCGTTCCATCAAAAGGAACCCCAACCAGTTGGGCTCCTGCATGATTAGAGTTGGACAAAAAAAGAGCGTCGTTGGGATTACCTTGAGTATTCATATCTTCTTCAAACGAGCTACATTCAGTGTTGTTTCTCTGAGGACTGAACATTAACCTCTGCAATTAGCTGGAAGCGAGCTAGATACGAGCTAACCGTGCATCTCTGATACCATGATAAAAGTAGCAAGATCAACTACAGATCAACAATAAATGTGTTTGAATTCAATCAACATTTTATGATCAATGATAAAAATGGAACTTTACTGTTCTATTGTAAGCTTAGGTAGAAGATGAAGAAAATGAGATGTGGTCGGCTCTTCTTTCATTCAAGGGAACAGATCCCAAAACCCTACAAATCTACAAAATGATGCAATAGAACCTTAAATAACCAAATGCCCTGGCCACTCACATGACAAGAGAGTGAATACTACTGAGCAATACAACTCACCTACCACCAAAATGTCTGACGGAAAAAAGGAAAACAAATGAAGATATAGACCCTATGAAAATACTTATGATAACATATTATAAAAACATATAAAATGTGATCATATTCTTTATATAGGGGTTTAGCATCCGAAAGTTATAGGTGTTATATTTATGGACACAAATAGAGTGATGCACAAAGCATAGTTGAGTCCTTGGACTTCAGATAATATCATTCTATTAGCCAGTGTAATCGGGAGCACTTAGCTTTTGCTCAGATATGTTGTATACATATATATGGAAAATCTATACTCCAAAATTTCCACCCGATTTGAATATGAAAACAGAGTACATCCTCGAGAAAAATTAGGCTAATGTTTTGCTTTTATATTTATTTTAACCAATCATTCTCCTGATTGAAAATCTATATTGCTTGCGGTTCTGCCTTTGCTCGTGCTTTTACTCAAAACCTCTCGTTGCTTCATATATTTTCATTTTATTTATTTGTGGAAGCTATTAGTATATACTTCCTCTTATTAGATCCATTACAAAAAATACTAAGAAATTGGTACGTAGTGGTTGAGAATAAAGAACTTGATGATATGTCATTTAAAAAAAAAATTCACAATCATTAAATAAAGAGAAAATTTGGTAAATTATACCATTTTAAGATTTAATTAGGTCTTTAGTCCCTTTAGAAATTTTATTGGCTGTCCTAGCCACACTTCAAAAATTAATTAGGTAGTTGTACACTTGTACTCCCATCCACCTCCCCTTTCAGACTCGTCCATGGCGATCGTCGTCCCTTCTCCTTTCTCGCACTCACGCTTGCCTGGTTTCGCTCACGCTTTCCTTCACCATCATCCATGGCGATCTGAGTTCTGCGTTTATCACACTCTTTGTCAACCTCTCGTGCTCACGCTTGCCTTCAAGAGATCTAGGGTTTTGCTCGAAGATCCCGTCGGACCATCGTATCCTTCACCCCACGACTTCCTCGACTGTCGAGCT
This sequence comes from Persicaria maculosa, assembly GCA_963922045.1. Lineage (NCBI taxonomy): Eukaryota > Viridiplantae > Streptophyta > Magnoliopsida > Caryophyllales > Polygonaceae > Persicaria > Persicaria maculosa. Next base: position 46,537,869 of record OY998264.1, on the reverse strand, counting down.
TCCTCAAGTGAGTCCTTTCTCATCTTCATCCGTTCAATTTCAAATGCCCTTTCTCAATTTGATATTCGATCTGCTTCAATCTGTTATTTTTCTTTATATAAACACAATTAGATATGCTCCAACCTTCCATTGGATGCATCGATGCTCTGCTTGAATTAGAGCTGCTTGAATTCTATGATTCTGCTTGAATTAGATCTCCTTTTCTCCTCCTCCGGCAAGTCCGCGAGGGGAGTGGTTTCGATGGCCAAGAGCATCACCGATGGCCAAGAGCTGCTTGAATTCTATGATTCTTCTTGAATGTCCCCTTGGACGACAACCAGAGCATCACCGATGACACTCGAATCTGCGCTGCTAAGGTCATCCTCTCCAGTCATTTGGTATTGTCCTCTTTCTTCCTCCTCTTCATCTTCATTGTTCTCTGCTGGACAGTTTTTATTCAATTGTATTGCTATGATGAGTTCTTTCAATTTTGTGATAATTGTATGATAATGTGGATTAAATGTTGTTTGACCCTTTGGATTTCAGAAAATTGGGGCTTTGGCATCTAGTTTCTGCTTGTGTCTGATCTGTTGTGATTATTTTGTTCTCCAGTTCCACTACTAATCAATTCAATATTTTGAAAAGCCCATAGATATTTCTAGGAATCTTGTTTTAGTTATAAAAAGGAGGAAAAGTTAACTAAAACTTGAAATTGGTACCACACAACCCTAACATTCAAACTAGTGAATCTTCCAATTGCCTGCTCTAGGACATGGAATCACTTGGTGCTTGGTATGTTTTGATCGCTCACAATTGTTCTTGTTCATTCCTGGAGCTATGACCTTTGGTGTGGGGACCTGGCAGATCTTTCGCAGACAAGATAAGTTTTGTGATTTTATATTAAATCCCACGTCTTTATACATTACTTGTTCTTCTGTTTAATCGTCATTCAAGATAGTCACCTTAATTAGCCGGATCTCAACTACACTCGTGTGATTTCAATTGTGTTATTATATTGAAATGAAGTTGGCTGGATTTTATGTATGATTGTGTTCTTTTGCAGCTTCTGATCTGTTCTATTTTTGCAACTACTTCCATTTGACTACTTGAGTGTTTTTGTCAGACTATCATTTTCCATAGGTGTTTAAAGAAATAGGATGAGAATAGATTCTTTTATTGTATTAAAGGCATTATTGGTTCATATGCCATAACCTAATTCACCTGATATGAAGCGTGTGTAATTAAATTATATTATCCTAAGTGAGTAAAGAACATTGCAGTGGATGTTGATTTGTCAAAACAATACATTTCTTTTTCATGGACAATATGAGTGTTAATTGTTTGTCAAAAAAGAGAAGTATTGAAGAAATATTGGCATGACATTGCAAAGTTCATTGCAAACTTGTAGGGATCTAATTTCCCGTAAAATAAGCCAAAACTGGGTATATTTGATTTTAGTTGAAGCTCTGTTTCCTTAATGATTAGTTTGATGCATGATATTGCCTGATTTCAACCAATAGGTTGTGTTGGGCTAATCTCAATTCCAGATATTGTGATTGTTGTCGCCTTGGATTATCTTACCTGGTGGGTGATGACAGTCAGGATAACAACGACTTATGTTGATTATTTGTGCAGGGAAAAGAAGAAGGTAGAAGAGAGGACTTCTCAAAAGGCTAATGAAGCCATTACGAAATGCTTGGTGATGACAGACAAACTAGCCTGTGATTCGTCCCCAAGACATCTTGATGGCTTCTTGACACTGATTGCTTAACTTATTGACGCCCATTCACTCCTCAAGAATGTTGAGTGTACGAGTTTGGTACTTCAGTACTTCTGTTGTTTGGGTAGAGATTTAACCACTAAAGTGGGGTGTAATATTGATTCTATTTTCCCATTTCCCCCCTTTGGGCATTTTGGCATTTAGGGTGGCATTCGTGGAATTTATGGAAAGTGTAAATTAGTTTATAGGTTTCTGATTTAATTTTATTAGATGGGTCTGTGCTTTGTAATGGTGTAGAGGAATAATTCTAGAATGTGAAAGGAAGGGGAACCTATGGTGTACCTAGCTACGAAATTGCTTGTTGATGCAAGTGTTTTTTCCCAATGAAAATGGGAATGAAAACATAATTTATTAGTTATATTTCTTCCATGATCGGTTTGATGGCAGAGAGAAATCCAAGTGCTTGGAATCTTTAGAAATGTTGTATATAACTCTTGGATGGTTATGTCACCTTGTATTCATTTCATTGATTCCACATTATATTACTGATATTGATGCATTTTTTTAGTCGATGACATGTTATAAAGGTGTTTTTACGTATATAACCAATATTTATGTCGTAGCTTCAAAAACCTTGTGTTTTTATATGTGCAATAAGGTGACAATATTTTGATTCCACGTTTTAAGCTCCTATGTCATCAATTATGTAAAATTATCACCATAAACAGTTGCGATTAATGAAGTGTACGTAATAACAAATGTCATCAATGAATAAAAATGTAATAAACATGTCACCACAAGTGATTGCATCAATGAAGTGTAATCACAAACGTGTCATCAGTGAATAAAACTAGAATCGATGAAAATATATCGATATACAATTGATTAAATTAAAAAAAGTGGGATCAAACGATTTGATTTAAAAAGTGGCATCAAATAATTACATTAGAAAAATGGTATCAAAACACTTCTTTGAAAAAGTTGCATCACATTAAAGAAAAAAATGTCATCAGAACACTACTTTGAAAAAATATGGCATCATGGTAAAAAAACATCATCAAATAATTGACATAAAAAAAGTATCATCAGTAATCAACAGTAAAAAAAAATGGCGTTAATGGTCAACATGGCATCACAATAAACAAAAAATGTCATTAAGGTTTGAAAAAAATGACATTAAAAAAGTGTCATCAAACCATTTCATTACATAAGTGGATAAAAAAAAACGAATGAGTTGGTCAACGTTGACCGTTCAAAAGTCAACGTTGATCGGTCAATGATCAATTGTTGACCGGTCGGCGGTCAAACAGTTGACCATTGACCATTACTACTCCATTTGGGAAGGGTGCTAACTTAGCTAATTAAATTAGTTTAGGTGCTAATTACCTAATTAAAGGTTCAAAATATGCTTAGTTAGCAAAATCACCCTTAAAGAAACTTATTAGCAATCTAAGAGAGGTTAGACCAAAAAAAAAAAGCAATCTAAGAGAGGGAAGATATTCTTTATAAGTAAATAGGCTCATAAGCTAGCTATTTCTAGTTCTAGGAAATTAGAAAATGCGTATATATAATTATGCGCGACTTCGCTACTACGTATCAGTGTATATGGGCAAATGTTGATATAGATGGGCTGTAAGTAGGCTCATAAGCTAACTAATCTAAGAGAGGGAAGATGTTGATAGAGATGGGCAGTTTCGCACCGGCTGAATTCTTGAATGTATCTCTAGCAAATAAATTATCATTTGTGTACTTTTATTTGTTCGGAATGTCGAGTTCAGAGTGTATATTTGGGTAGTTTTGAATATCATTGTAATTTACCTAGTTTGAATTTAAATTATGAGACGATAGATGATACGTACAATGACATGGTAAATTATTACTATTAATTGAACATTTGTGTCTTGTTTTGATTGTGTAAGGGATAACTATGCAGTTTGATCTAAGGATGTTTTGGAGATGTTTTTAGGGTATAGTATGTATGAGTGTATAACTATCATGCTACATAGATAATGATTAGAAATATATTTTTTATATTATGAATTGTTTAGGGTATACCATATATCTATACTACACCTAAAAGCAGAAGCAACACAATCCTACGTGGCTTCACCAGAGAACTCGAATCCACATGTCGCAACCTCGCCATTTCTCACTTCTAACTTGTAGACGTGGACCAATAAAAATTATCTGTTTAACTAATTATACCATGTCACCCTGCCCCATCATCTACCCTCTTTCCCACGTTTTTACGGTTAATTACGGGTTCCCACTTTCTTCTCCAACTTTCTTTCCCACTTTCTCTCCCACTAGAGTTTAGGGGGTTGGCTTAGGTGGCTGGATCCAATATCCACCAGTCCACCACCGATCGGTATTGTTCTTTTATATCATCTAGCTATGAATCTATGATGCGCTATCTCTGTACTGATTCCCCAAACCCTGCAAGTCCGAGCCTACTTCACTGTTGTGCTCGTCCGCACTCTTCGATCTTCCACCTCCCCTTGAAGATCATTGAGAAAATTTGTAATTGGAGGGTATTATTGTCGTTTGGAGATGACCGAATTTGGGCGAAGCCCTCTTCACTTCCCGTTCTCAGGTAATTGTTGCCTCTGGTGGTGGTTTGTGGTTTTAGGGTTTAGATGACAGTGGGAAGATGGTTAAGAGAGATAAAGACAGAGAAAGAAGGTGACGGGGAGAGGAAGAAGAGTGCCTGCCATTAGTGATGGAAAAGATGACAAGGCTTTATCGGCATCGAGGTGGTGGTGGCGCTGAGAGTGATGAGTAGAAGTTGGCAGAGTTGGAGGTCGAGTCACCCAAAAAGTTGCCCATTCAACTGCCAGCACTTGAGGCTGAGGCGGAGAAACCTCTTTTGCTACCGCTCCAACCCTCGGATGAGACAGGGCCCTGAGAGGCGGAGGAGAAGGCGTTGTTGTTTATTCCTCCACCGCTGCTGTTGCAAGTGAGTTTTTCACTTTACTTCTCTTTGTCTGCTTCCAACTTTTGCTCCTGAGAGATAAGACATCTTTCCTTGTTTCATATTTGTTCAGTTCATCATTCTTTTTAGCAATGTTTGGGTTTTTGAATTTTTTGCTTGCCATCTAAGATCTATTATATTCCTCTTTCTTCAAAATTTAAAAGCAATGGTTATAGATTATGGAAGCAATAAACTGGTGGCAGATGACTTGCTCTTGCTTTTGCCCTTTACATTGATACCTGGAGGCTGGAATTTGCGATTCCCTGTTTAATTTTAAGAATTTACTTTCATTTTGTTCAATTGGTGATGCTCGGTTTAGATTTGTTGATAATGTTGTTTGCATATTAGGTTAATTCTCAGTCTATAGTATTGTGAATTGTTGTTTCCGTATATTAGGTTAATTGCGAACACACACCTTTTTTAACACTTGCAAGCAAATCAAATGGCTCAGATGGATGAGCTTTATTTAGAAAATAAACAAGCTCTAGCTGACAAGGCAGATTTGATGATAAAAATATATGAGCTGGAGGAGAAGCTCCTTTTCAAGGATGTGGAGATAGAGAAAGAAAAGGAAGGGCACTACAAACTGCAACAAGTGATTGAATAAAAAAACTCTGACCTTGATAACAAGCAAATGCAATTAGGGCTATATGAGGAGAGACTTACGTCCCTCTTCACCAACATGAAAGAGCTGGAAGAAATCATTGTCCAAATTAGGGGAAACAGAAAAAACAGAAGAGGTTGAGCATAATCTTAATATATTTCATGTTTTGATTTGTTTTGGAAATTAGGGTTTTTTCCCTTGCTTTCTACAAATTGCTTGATTCCTTTCCTTCTTTCTTTCTTTCTTTCTTAATTCATATTTTACTTGATTTGGTAATCCGAACAGGGTTATGTATCAACTTTCAAATAGGGTTTTCATTCCTCAAGAGGCGGAATTGAAGGGATTATGTATTATCAGTTATGTCGCCTCTTCAAATTGAATCATATTAAGGTATGATATCTGCCTCTGATTTCAATCTTAGATTTGATTTTTTTTGGGTTCTACCTAGAAATGAAAATCGAATTCACCTGATCAATCGACGATTCGGGGAATATATCTTATTTTTCAGGCTTATGTGTCCTAATATCAGCCATGGTTTCGAGAGTGCTGGCAACCTTAGAGCAACTTCAAGCCAACTGGTTAGAAATTTTCTTTTTTGATTTTGGGGGTGTGTATATTTTACTTAATTTTTTGGTTTACCACTGCCATCCTAGCTAGCCATGCTTCTAATATAATTTAACTATTTAAGGATACACAACTTTTGGTATGTCATTCTCTTCAAAGTTAAACACCCTCCCACATTAAATCGCTTAACAATATTTTTTTCTCTAGCTTTGCTTTATCAGGCAATGTAAATTAGTAAAGTTTGCTGAAGTCTATTTGATCTCTTCATGCCCTCCATAAAATCTTGCATCTGTATACCTGATAATGCATATTTAGATAGGCATTATAGAGTAGTTTTAGGGTCATTTAGATGTAGATATTGCATGTTTATGAGTTAGTTTACTTGTTTACTCATTTAGGGGTTAAGAGCGGAATCTACATAAGATTGTTGCGTAATTGCAGTACTCAAAGGAGGTAAGGGATCATTAATGAGAGTTGGAGGGACCATATGGAAGTGAAAACAAGCTAGAAAAGCCAAGGTTGAATGCATAAGGAAGAAGGAAGAGACGTTCGAGCAGAGAGGCGGCACCCGCGGCCTAAGAAGAACAAGGGAAGCAGACAAGCCATGCCCGCGGCCAAGGAAGCAGCGCCCGCTGCCAACAAGAAGGAACCTACTGCATAAGCCGCACCCGCGGCCTATGGGGCAGCGCCCGCGGCCTTACTGGGCCGGTCCAGTTCTATGTTTCCTTTTCACCTATTTGGGCCTTGTCTTTTGGACGACGGTTTTCTAAGTTTCTTTGACGGTAATCCTAGGTTTTAAGACTGAAATTAGGTTATGTTAGGTTATCTTTTGGACTTTTGAAGAATTGAAGAACGATGTTTAGGAGAATGAGCAACTAAACTCATTGTGTTTCGCTTACGAGCAAGACTTGGTTCTTTCGAATTGTGAGTTTGAATTTCTAGTTTAATTCCATAATCTATTTCAATCTCTTTGTGCTTTCATTGTTGTGGATGTTAATTCTATCTTGATTCGCGACCTCGTTAGAATTGCATCATCGCTAGGGTTTTGATTCATACGTTTGTGAAACTTAATCCAAAGTAGCAAATACAATTGAGTAGATCTCGTAGAAAAGCTTGATTGTATGAGAGATTGACTATAGGTTAAATGTTAGTTCTTTAGGGAATTAATATTGCTTATAAGCTTCATATATCTTGAGACTTAGTGCTATTCCTAGGATTAAACCTTAATCCGTGTTACGATTGCCTAGGAATAAGGGGTTATTAGAACTCATAGGATTAATAACCTATTTAAATCAAGATAAGAATAGATGGTAGGAAAGATACAACTAGAATGAAGAACTAGGATCAAGGAGATGAACCAAGGTCGAGTATCGTAGGTGAAACCTTTCAATCATCATTGTCAACAAATCCCACCATTAATTACTTTGTGCATTTCAATTCCATTTTGCTTTCATACAAACCCCCTTGGTTACTCTAGTTAGTGATTAGAACACATAGAGTCACAATAGTTCCCTGTGGATCGACTCCGGACTTACTAGCTATACTAGTTGATTAGTTTGGATATTCTTTTGATAGGAAAACCAACGATTTTGTCCTGTCAAAATTTGGCGCCATTGCCGGGGAACCTATTAGTTTTTTACTTTGTGTGTTTGATTGCTAACTTAGGTGTGGACCACGTATATGGTCCACACTCGTTCTACTAATTCATCTTTATTGTCTTTGGATTCAGAGATCGAGAGGACTCTCTCTAGTTTAAGGCGAGAAGCTCGTGATCACCTTCGCGAGTTATCTTTCGATCAAGGAGAAGGAGAAAGGATAGAGATGGCTAACGAGGATAACCGAACACTTAAGGAGCTCACAACACCTAATTTGGCTCAACAACCATTGGCGGTGGAGTTCCCTGAGCTTGGGGATGGTGTGAACTTCGAGCTGAAATCTGGGGTGGTCCATCTCTTACCCAAATTCCATGGGTTGAGTGGTGAGGACCCCCACAAGCACTTATCTGAGTTCCATACTGTCGTGGTCGGAATGAAACCAAGCAACGTCACGGAGGAGCAAATCAAATTGAGGGCATTCCCATTTTTGCTGAAGGATGACGCTAATGAGTGGTTCTACTATTTGCCCCCAGGTTGTGCAACCACATGGACTGATTTGAAGCGTCTCTTCCTGGAGAAGTATTTTCCTGCGACGAAGTTGAATAGCCTGAAAAAGGCTATCAGCAGTATTGACCAGCAGGCGACGGAAACCCTCTATGAATACTTTGAGCGCTTTAAAAAGCTTTGCTCTAGCTGCCCTTACCATGGTTTCTCAAAGAAAGATTTGGTGCTCTTTTTGTTTAATGGGTTGCTTGACGAGGAGCGCAAGACAGTCAACTCCGCCTGTGGAGGTAACATTTTGAACAAAACACCCAATGCTGCTTGGGAGGTGTTTTCAGAGCTTTCTGAGGGATCCAGGCAATTCAGCAAAAGCGGACATGCGTGTGGAGTGCTAGAAATTGATTCCAACTCTACTCTGCAGAGCGATATGGCAGAAATGAAGGAGATGATGAGACGGATAATGCTTAAAGGAACCCCACAACAACTCAAGGCGTGTGGGCTCTGTTCTGATCCAAATCATCCCATGGATGCTTGTCCCATGCTGCAGGAGCAAGAAATGGAGTTGAATGCAATGGGAGATTTTGTTCCACGAGGGCAAAGTTATGGTAATTTTGCTAACAATTTCAATTCAAATAACTATAATGCAGGTTATCAACAAGGCTATGGCATGAGAAACAATCAGCAGCAACAACCTCCTTTCAATCAGCAGGGAGGACCCCAATACAGACAACAGTTTGACAATAGACAGAGGGGTCCTCAACAAGGAGGTTCGTCCATTGAGGATACGCTCAAGGCTATCCTAGAACAGAATACTCAACTAGCACAAGCGCTGAAAGCCACGGAGAAGCAAGTGAGTCAATTGGCTCAAACGGTGGGTGAACTTCAAGCTCGAGATTCGGGGAAGCTACCGTCGCAGACGGTGGTTAATCCAAAGGAGAACGTCAGCGCCATCACCCTTAGGAGTGGCAAGGAACTGTTTGACACTTCTCATGGTGGAAAAGAGGGTGAAAACAAGAAGGATGTGGATTCCCAGGTCGAGGAGGAGGAAACGTACGAGATGGAGGACCGTCACACAGAAGCCGCGCCCGCGGCCTATGGGGCGGCGCCCGCGGCCAGTCTGGATGAGGGTACTGTAATGGCAGCACCCCGCGACCCTGAAGGCAGCACCCGCGGCCACCTGTCCGGGGGTGAATGTTCATCCAAACCTTCACTTCTCACCCCCTATCAACCTATTCCACCCTTCCCGAATGCTTTGAAAGACGTTAGGAGGCCAGAGAGCGATAAGGAGATCTTCGAGGTATTTAGCAAATGTGAGGTAAACATTCCCCTTCTCAAGCTCATTAAAAGTATTCCTCGATACGCTAAGTTTTTGAAGGAACTATGCACGATAAAGAGGAACCAAAAGTTGAAGGGGAAGCAAAAAGTACAGGTGAGTGAGCATGTATCCGCTATGTTCCGAAAGAGTTTGCCCGAGAAGTGTAGCGATCCAGGTATGTTCACCATTCCTTGTACAATAGGTGAGACTAAGTTTGAAAGAGCTATGTTAGACTTAGGAGCATCTATCAATGTCATACCCTACTCGCTTTATAAGACTCTAGGACTTGGTACTTTGCATGAAACAAGGGTAGTGATTCAATTAGCGGATCGCTCTCACATATATCCTAGAGGCTTTGTTGAGGATTTTCTTGTGATGGTTGACTCTTTGATCTTTCCTGCTGATTTTTTCGTTTTGGACATGGAAAACGGCTCTCCTGACGCACCTATCCTCCTGGGTAGGCCTTTCTTAAAGACCGCCAGAACGAAAATTGATGTTCATGCTGGCTCTCTTACTATGGAATTTGATGGTGTGAAGGTAGAGTATAATATTTTTGATGCTATGAAGTTTCCTTCAGATGATCATTCCCTGTGGTTTCTTGATGTTATAGAGCCATGTGTTGAAGACATGTTTGAGCTTAGTAATGATGATGATCTGCAGGTAGTTTTAGAGGCTCCTCTAGATGAGTTTGCTATTGATTATTATTCCTACTAACCTGCAGGAAACTTTGATGGAGCTAATAGCTCAACCCTCTTTTACCTCCCCCTATAATGATGGTCCTTTTGAACTAACTCTCCCGAAGGAAAAGCTCCTTCCTTCTATTGTGCAGGCCCCTGAAGTTGAGCTCAAACCTTTGCCAGATCACCTCAAATACGCATTCCTGGGGGATGGTGAGACATTGCCTGTCATCATATCAAACAAGCTCAACCAAGATCAAGAGGAGAGGCTAGTTACGGTGCTTAAGGAGAACAAGACAGCCCTGGGATGGACAATTGCGGACATCAAAGGGATTAGTCCGGCCATGTGTATGCACCGAATTCTGCTGGAGGATGGAGCCAAGCCATCACGACAACCACAAAGGAGGCTCAACCCACCGATGATGGAGGTGGTAAAGAAGGAGGTGCTGAAACTCCTTCAAGCCGGAATGATCTACCCTATTTCGGATATCAATTGGGTGAGTCCAACACAGGTGGTGCCTAAAAAAGGAGGCGTCACAGTGGTTGAGAACAAGGAGGGTGAACTAGTACCTACACGAGTCCAAACAGGCTGGAGAGTATGTATTGATTACCGCAAATTGAATGCGGTGACTCGTAAGGATCACTTTCCCCTTCCTTTCATTGATCAAATGCTTGAGCGCCTTGCCGGTCGCTCTTTTTATTGTTTCTTAGATGGCTACTCAGGGTATTTCCAGATTGCCATTGCACCAGAGGACCAAGACAAAATGACATTTACATGTCCTTTTGGCACATTTGCATACCGCAGAATGCCATTTGGATTGTGTAACGCACCCGGTACTTTCCAAAGGTGTATGGTAAGCATATTTTCTGAGTACATTGAGCATTTTATAGAGGTTTTCATGGATGATTTCACGGTTCATGGAAATGACTTTGAGTCTTGCTTGCACCACTTGACACTAGTGCTTAAGAGATGTGTAGAGACCAATCTAGTCCTCAATTCTGAAAAATGTCACTTCATGGTTGAGCAGGGAATCGTTTTAGGCCACATTGTCTCCCGAAAGGGAATTGAAGTTGATAAGGCAAAGATTGATATCATTCAATCATTGCCTTATCCTACTAATGTGCGAGAAATTCGCTCTTTCCTTGGTCATGCAGGCTTTTATCGCAGGTTCATCAAGGACTTTTCGAAGATCACCGCACCATTATGTGAACTTTTAAAGAAGGAGGCATCATTCGATTTCAATGACCAATGCAAGGAGGCATTCAATGAGTTGAGAGCCAGGCTTACAAGTGCACCTATCATCCAAGCTCCGGATTGGTCCAAACCATTTGAGTTGATGTGCGATGCAAGTGACTATGCGTTGGGAGCCGTGCTTGGGCAGAAGGTGGAACGAGCTTCACATGTGATTTACTATGCATCCATGATGCTAAATGGAGCTCAACGGAACTACACGACCACGGAGAAAGAGCTCCTTGCCGTGGTGTTTGCATTGGAGAAGTTCAGACCCTACCTACTTGGCGCTAAGGTAATTATTTATACTGACCATGCAGCACTTTGTTATCTTTTGACGAAGAAAGAAGCTAAGCCAAGGTTGATTCGATGGGTATTGCTCTTGAATGAGTTCGATGTGGAGATCAAGGACAAAAAGGGTGCGGAGAACCTCGTGGCCGACCATTTAAGCCGAATATTACATGTGAATGGGGTGGGAGAACACCCACTCGTCCTTGGCCAATTCCCCGACGAAAGCTTAATGGAAATCTCGGACTCAGCAAAAAGCCGCGCCCGCGGCCTCTCAGGCGGCGCCCGCGGCCTACAGGGGAAAGCTGCTGTAAAGGCAGCACCCGCGGCCATGGAGGCAGCACCCGCTGCCAACCCCGCGGCGGACCTTTTTGACTCTCCAGGGGTGTCATTGATGGCTGTACACACTCCTAACCCATGGTATGCGGATATTGTGAATTTCATTGTTACAGGAGTGTTTCCGCCAAACTTTCCGAAGGCCAAGAAGGACAAGATCCGTCATGATGCTTGGTACTATGTTTGGGATGACCCGTTTCTATGGAAACATTGTGCGGATCAGGTAATTCGTCGATGCCTTCCCGACGACGAGGTACTTTCTGTCCTTGAGTTTTGTCATTCACATGCTTGTGGTGGTCATTTCGGAACACGGAAAACCGCTAGGAAAGTGCTCGATTCAGGATTCTTTTGGCCTCATATTTTTTGTGATGCTCATGCTTATTGTAAATCTTGTGATCGATGCCAACGAGTGGGGAGCTTGTCAGGTAGGAATGAAATGCCCCAAATGCGCTTGATGTTTTATGAAATATTTGATGTGTGGGGCATTGATTTCATGGGGCCTTTCCCTAGCTCCTTTGGGAACCTTTATATATTACTTGCGGTGGATTATGTCTCCAAATGGGTGGAGGCAAAAGCCACAAAAACTGATGATTCACGAGTTGTTGCAGGGTTCTTGAAGGATCTCTTTTCTAGATTCGGTGTTCCAAGAGCATTGATCAGCGACAGAGGGACACACTTTTGCAATAAGACGGTGAGTGCTTTACTCAAGAAATATCATGTAACGCAAAAGGTCTCCACCGCTTACCACCCCCAAACCAATGGGCAAGCCGAGGTGTCAAATCGTGAGATCAAAACCATCTTAGAGAAGACGGTTGCCCCGAATCATAAGGACTGGAGTTCGCGATTGGATGATGCATTATGGGCTTATCGAACGGCATACAAAAGACTAATAGGTATGTCTCCCTATCGATTAGTATATGGAAAAGCATGTCACCTTCCAGTCGAGCTTCAACACAGGGCATATTGGGCGGTGAAGGAGTGCAACATGAAGATCAATGAGGTTGGCGAGTTCCAAAAAGTCCAACTTCAGGAGTTGGAGGAATTGAGATGGGATGCTTATGACAACGCCACCAACTACAAGGATAAGACCAAAGCTTGGCACGACAAGCACATATTGAGGAAAGATTTCAAGGTGGGGGATAAGGTACTTCTGTATCAATCCCGCTTGACACTTTTCCCTGGGAAACTCCGCTCTCGTTGGGCAGGCCCGTACACCATCGTCCATATCTTCCCACATGGAGCGGTGGACATCAAAGATGAGAAAAGCGGTAAGGTGTTCAAGGTAAATGGTCATAGGCTTAAAGTCTATTTTGATGGATTCTCCACAGGAATAGAAGAAGAGATGGCTCTCCATGAGCCAACTGATGAGGCTCAGTAAGGAGCTATTTCGTCGAGCCAATGACGAGAAACAAAGGCGCTTCTCGGGAGGCAACCCGAGGTAAGTAGATTTCAATTTTCTTTCTTTTCATTCCTAGTCTTTCGAGTTTGTTTTATTTTTTTAAGAGTACTATACCGTCTTTAATTCTTAGGATTTTTCTTTCCGCCATAGTGTACTAACCTTTCAGGGGACGAAAAAAAAGATGAAGAAGGGGTTGATCTGAGCAGAAAGCCGCGCCCGCGGCCCCTAATGCGGCGCCCGCGGCCTACAGGGGGAGGGCTACTGTAAAGGCCGCGCCCGCGGCCTACAGGCGGCGCCCGCGGCCCTATCGGATCCAGAACTGAAAAAGCTGCCAAAAAAGAAGAAAAAAAAATGAATTTCAGATTTCCTTTGCACTCATATGACCTCTCTTTTGTCCATATCCCCTATCTTCCATCTTTCTTTTATTTTCTATCTATTCTCTTTCCCTCTTTCTATCTTCCCATCACCATTAAAGGGGGAACCTCCAAGCTCCATCATCACCCTCTACCACATCTCAACCCTCTCATCCTCCAATCACAAAACCGACCCCGTTTTTCGACATTCCCGCTCCCGATCTACGCAACCACGCACTCCGTTCGTCATTCCGCCCACCAAAATTCAAACTTTCGTTCCACAATCCACCTTCACAAACCACCACCATCATCCCCCACTTCACCACCCCAAAACACACCCCATCCATCTCCATTGTGAAGATCGGAGTGTTTACGTACATCAAGGAGGCAAACGGGATCTTTTCGGCTTCGTTTCTAGAGAATCGACGCTTCGGCATTGAAGTCGGAGCCCCCGGAGACAAGTCGGAGCCACCGGAGATGAGGAGAAGCAGCCAGAGAGGCCGCACCCCAGGCGGCGCCCGCGGCTTTCCCCGCCGCCTTTACAGTAGAATCATCACGCAGGCAGCGCCCGCGGCTCTTGTTTCCAGCATGCACTTTGTTGTTCCGACGCCCTTGCTCGTGTAAGTCTTCTTTTTCCGCTCTTTTCCGGCCATTAGTGATTGATAGACGATGGAAAGACCTTTGGGAATGTCTAGTAACCAAAAGAAGAGGTGGAATGATCTTGAGGGAAGGGATATTTTATCAACAAAGTTCTTTGATGTTCCGACATTGAGAGTGCTAGGTTTCGAGCCAACGGTTCGTCAATTGTTAGAGAAAGGAGGTTTGAGGGAGTTTGTCGAGAAGAATGCTCCGACGTACCCAAGTTTGGTGCGTGAATTTTTGAGTACGTTGAAAGCTAAAGAAGTGGGTGGTATAGATTTTCGGCTTAGAGGTAGGGCGTACCATTCCGATAGAGACCGTTTTGCTCGAGCTTTCGGAGTTTCTGCGGAAGCCACAGAATATTGGTATCGGATTCCCAAAGCCACCACCACCGATTTTTGGCATGGGGCAACAGGACGGGTGATGCGGCCCAAGGCGGGGGAATACAATTATAGCATTCTTCACCCATCACTCCACCTTTGTCACAAGGTGTTGAACAACACCTACTTTGGGCAAGCGGAGATAGACAAGGTGTCCTTAAGTGCTCTCTCATATCTTTGGTGTTTGACTCCGGATGGAGACCAAGTTCCGGATTGGATGGAGTTGTTTCTGCATCATTCCAAGGATGCTCTTGGGGATGGGACAAAGAGGAAGACAGCGCCCATAGGGTTTGGAGGTTTAGTCACATTGATTGCTTGGGAACATCGTGTCAACACGTCGGACCTTCAAGATTCGGTGGGCGATAACTATCGCTTGGATTTAGCCGCACTGAGGAGAGCGAACCATTTGGTGGGAGAGGGGCCCTCTTTCATCTGGCAGGCGGGGAAAAACAATGTGCACAGGATTAGGTTGCCTCGCCCGCTTCCCTTCGGACCGACGGCAGCGGACTTCTTTATTCCTCATGATGCCCCCATAGGGGCCCCTGCCATTGGATTCGGACCGGATTATGATGAGGGGGGGAGCTGAGGAGGAAGAGGATGATGAGGATGATGCTCCGCCTACTGAGCCCATGGATTTCCAACCTGGGCCGTCTCAGGGGGGTGCTGGTTCTTCGGGCACTTCTAGAGGAGATGAGCCCTTCTTATGGGCACTCCAGCGACAGATGGAGTCGTTGAGAGTGGAGCAGCACAGTTTGTGGGAGAACCAGCAGGACATCCGCCAGGAGTTCTCTTATCTCCGTCAGGACATTCAGGGCATCTCAGTGGATCTTACGACGGTGCGTGAGACCAGGAGTCAGCTTCTTCAGCACTAGATTGAGGCCCAGAGAGTTCAGATGGAGGCGATTGAGCTGATGCGTCTCTGCCAGGAGGAGTTCTTCCATTTCGCTTACCCAGGATTCCCGCCATACCATCCTCCTCCACCTCCGCCATACCAATGAGCAAGTAAGTTGTTTTTTTTCTCCTCCCTTATTCTTTATGTTTTTTATTGTTGCAATTTCATTGAGACAATGAAAGTTACAAGTGTGGGGGAGGGTTTAGCTAGCTAGTATACATATCTTGCATGTTTAGATCATTCATTCTTCATAGTATGCATAGATTGCATTTTTATGAATTCTCATGTTAGGAGTATATATTTTCTATTTCCGAAAAAAAACAGAAAAAAATGGAGAAAAAGAATGAAAAAGAAAAAAAAATATATAACATGCATTGCATTTGCATAAGATATGTCATTTATCAAACAACCACCTAGCCTAATTAGTCCTATAAGTATGCTCAAAAGAATGATCATATAAGTCCCATGACATGTGTGAATTGTATTAGCCTTATCCCATTTATGGTTTTTATGTGCAACATAGCTAGGTGAACATAATTGAGCATGTATGATCTAAGTTCCTAGGCATGTCTGAAATCCAACAAAAATTTACCCTTTAGAGTTGATTTTTGGCCTTATTGGGACTACACATCATTGATGTCCTTTTGCTTTCGTTCATGTGTGAATACTCTCCAATGCTTCTACCTCTTAGAATTGATTTTGTTTATCTATGCCTAGTCGCACTATTATGATCGTTATTGGTGGTTTCATATGATTGAGGCATGTTTCTATTAGCCGTATATTCTCCATATCTACCTTACATTGTTCCATTGCTTGAAGCCCTTTGAGCCTATTAGCCTATTCCTTGTAGCTCCACATAAATCATCACCTAACTAATTATAGCCTAACCCATCCGGGAACTAGGAGTAGAGTTGGTTGGAGATTGGTTTGAGTAATATTGAGTGAGCTTTGAGAGTGGAATGATATGTAATGGTGGAGTTGTCATATTGAGCCTTTGAGTTGTTGTTGGTTCTAAAGTATGTGTATTATCTATTTCAAAAAGAAAAAAAAATGAAAAAAAATCAGAAAAAAAAGAGAAAAAAAATGAAGAAAAAAAAAGAGAAAAGAAGTATATATATGTCTTTACATTTTGTGAAATAAAGGAACTACTTCATTGGTTTAGTTGTGAATTGGAGGATATTGTGGTTGATGAAAATGATCTTTAGATGAGTTGTTTGAGCCTTGAGTTTTGATGGTTAGAGGGTATGGCGATTATAAAGGTGTAGTATATTCTAGTTCTCGGATTTGTAAGCACCACATGACCAAAGTACTCCCCACCTTAATGTTCTTACCAAGCCTCATTACAACCCATAAAAGACCTCATGATGATTCTCTCTAGTAATGATATTCTCAATGGCAATTTTGATTCAATTTCAATTCTTATGTAGCTTGGTTGCATTTGGATAGTGTTTGAGTGTTATTTGATTAGCCTAAACACTTGAGTGCGAGCGAAAACACTTTATTCCCGGTGAGGTTGGATGGATAAGCATGCGGGCTACTTGATTACTCAAATACATGCTAGGACGTTTGTTTGCTTGGCCTATGTTTGCACCTTGTTGAGATGTTGCTTTTGATGAGGCTATTGCATGAATGATAGTGTCGTGGGATGAGTGATTTACAAATGAATTGTTTTTCTCGAGGACAAGCAAAAGGCTAAGTGTGGGTGAGTTTGATAATGCATATTTATATAGGCATTATAGAGTAGTTTTAGGGTCATTTAGATGTAGATATTGCATGTTTATGAGTTAGTTTACTTGTTTGCTCATTTAGGGGTTAAGAGCGGAATCTACATAAGATTGTTGCGTAATTGTAGATTCTATACTCAAAGGAGGTAAGGGATCATTAATGAGAGTTGGAGGGACCATATGGAAGTGAAAACAAGCAAGAAAAGCCAAGGTTGAATGCATAAGGAAGAAGGAAGAGACGTTCGAGCAGAGAGGCGGCACCCGCGGCCTAAGAAGAACAAGGGAAGCAGACAAGCCGCGCCCGCGGCCAAGGAAGCAGCGCCCGCTGCCAACAAGAAGGAACCTACTGCATAAGCCGCGCCCGCGGCCTATGGGGCGGCGCCCGCGGCCTTACTGGGTCGGTCCAGTTTTATGTTTCCTTTTCACCTATTTGGGCCCTGTCTTTTGGACGACGGTTTTCTAAGTTTCTTTGACGGTAATCCTAGGTTTTAAGACTGAAATGAGGTTATGTTAGGTTATCTTTTGGACTTTTGAAGAATTAAAGAACGATGTTTAGGAGAATGAGCAACTAAACTCATTGTGTTTCGCTTACGAGCAAGACTTGGTTCTTTCGAATTGTGAGTTTGAATTTCTAGTTTAATTCCATCATCTATTTCAATCTCTTTGTGCTTTCATTGTTGTGGATGTTAATTCTATCTTGATTCGCGACCTCGTTAGAATTGGATCATCGCTAGGGTTTTGATTCATACGTTTGTGAAACTTAATCCAAAGTAGCAAATAAATTGAGTAGATCTCGTAGAAAAGCTTGATTGTATGAGAGATTGACTATAGGTTAAATGTTAGTTCTTTAGGGAATTAATATTGCTTATAAGCTTCATATATCTTGAGACTTAGTGCTATTCCTAGGATTAAACCTTAATCCGTGTTACGATTGCCTAGGAATAAGGGGTTATTAGAACTCATAGGATTAATAACCTATTTAAATCAAGATAAGAATAGATGGTAGGAAAGATACAACTAGAATGAAGAACTAGGATCAAGGAGATGAACCAAGGTCGAGTATCGTAGGTGAAACCTTTCAATCATCATTGTCAACAAATCCCACCATTAATTACTTTGTGCATTTCAATTCCATTTTGCTTTCATACAAACCCCCTTGGTTACTCTAGTTAGTGATTAGAACACATAGAGTCACAATAGTTCCCTGTGGATCGACTCCGGACTTACTAGCTATACTAGTTGATTAGTTTGGATATTCTTTTGATAGGAAAACCAACGATTTTGTCCTGTCAATACCCTTGAAGTGCATATTTTGTATGAAACACAAGAGTTCTTAACATTTGAGATTAAAAGTTGTATGATGATTCATGATGCGTTGCAGGCTGATATTGAGCGCTTTGTCGAGGATAGATCCCTAGATGACAATGGGGAGTCTTTTTTGTCCCATGATGATGGAGATCCTAGAGAAGAAGTTGGTCGTGGCATTGACTTGAGTAAAGGTAAGTGGTATTACGGCATGTAATCTGCATTGTCGTATTGTGATATTTATGATTGGTGTTAAATATTTTAGGTGTGAATTACCATCCCTATATTCGGATGTTGGAATGTCATGTGTCAATTACCATTCTGATGGATCTTAAGGTGGCCTTCCAAGCGTCCGGTTGCTTCCAATAAGAGACCTAATGGGTCGCCATATGAATGAAAATTCAGTTAACTCAATGGAAGAACAAATCGAATGCAGAATCTTAAAAAGGAAGTGCAAAAATCACCCAAGAATGGAGCTGAAGGTTTCCCAGGAAATATCAGCCAATAGTTATCTTCTTTTTGGTTCTTTCTCATTGTTTGCTTCGATGGGTAAAATAATTTGTCTTTGTTTGTGATCTTAATGATTTATATGTAAGTGACTTCTATTTGTGCAAGATAATTGAAAGTGTAAATTTGTATTGGTCATATAAATGGGAAAATAAATAGTGGTGGCCCTCCTTGCTCATTCATGTTGTTCTCAGCTCAGTACTTAGCCCTGTAATTTTGTTCTCTGCTAATTCATATTGATGCTCAGACATTATTGTTATAATGCGTGGTTTCACTGACTGCTTAGGTATTGCTGTGTGGGATCTTGATTCAGAGTTCGATCTTGATACAGATGGTTGTGGTCATTGGACGGTATGAAAGCCTAAGACAATTCTCTTTGCATTTGAGGTTGCTTTTTTTTTTCTTTTTTTGTTTGTTTGATGATTCATCTTCTTCATTATAAATTAAGCAATGCTTATGATTGAAGCTATCAATTTTGTTGAAAATAAGGGCCTCGGGGATTTTAGATCCAATTTCGAAGTGCAAAAGTGCCTTCTAATTTAGCTTTTTGGGTTTAATCTTTCTTTGCTAAACGAAAGTGCCTTTTGATTGGCAGACGAAGGAGATGTCAGTGTTAATGTTGCCCACACAATCGCCACCACTTGAGGCTAAGGCAGAGAACCCTTCTCTGCTACCGCTGCAGCCCTTGAAGGAGACAGTGCTCTCAGAGGCGGAGGAGAAGGCGTTTGTGCTTATTACTCCATCGCTGCTGTTGCAAGTGAGTTTTTCACTTTACTTCTCTTTGTCTGCTTCCAACTTTTGCTCCTGAGTTATAACTTGTCTTTCCTGGTTTCATATTTGTTCAGTTCATAATTATGTCTGTCTACTATTTCATTTTCTTATGAATTGTTTTTCTGTTATTTTCCATACAAGTTTGGCTAATTTCCTTTCTTGAACTTATACTTTCCTGAAATACTTTTTTTGTTTTGGGTGATTAAATTATGAATTTTTTCTATCAGTCATCAATGAGTCAATTCCTACTTAGTGATACTTGACTATAAGATAAATGAGTTTCACGTGATATCATCCTGTGACATCTATGGATAAAGGCAAAGGAAAATTTTCAGCTTTGAATTTTGACTCTATCTAAAAGGGGCGTTTTCTTAGTAGAGTATGTAACACATCTCATAATGTAGTATATTTTCCTAACTTTTTCTGCCTTCTTAATAAATGATCATATGAGTGTGACATTCCTTCTCATTTTCTTACCTAGAAACTTAAATTCGGTAAATGCCTTCCTAAAACCATATATTATTCCTGCTAAAACTTGCACTTGTACTGATTTCTAATTGTGTTTCTTATATGTTTGTTACCTTAATCTTTATAAATTGGGCCTGGCTTTGGTTAATAGAGTGTTGCTGTAAAAACAGGTTGTAGGAAATACGTTTCTAATAAAATTGTATTGATAGTATAAAAAAATAAAGCCTTACTGACATTATGCAAACTCTTGCCATGGCTGGAGCGAATGAGGAATGTGAACTGAGGGAACACTGTTTCTGAGATGGAGTATGTACAAGCAGAGAGTGAAAGAAAACATTGTTTCTGAGATGGAGGAACTGAGGAAGTAAAGGCTAAGATTGTTGGCATTGATACTGAAACACAAATCATGAATGGCGAAATTCAGCAAATGGAAGCAAAAGTATCTCAGTTGACACTCAAGAAGGAAGCGAAAAATTGGGGGAGGCTAAAACCTTCTCTTGACGTAGATAAATTGTCAGAAAATCTTCTAAGAGAAACATCCGTGCTGAAAAATAAAGAAGACACTCTGAAAACTGAAGTTGAAAAGGCTAATAAGGTAGTGCAATGCTTTTCTTCCCATCTTGCGATGTTTCATCCTGAGATATTTTCTCCATCAATTTATCTTATTTACTACTTTTCAGTATTAAGCCTCTTATAACATGTTTATGTCTTTTTTCTTTACATGCCAGATTGAGAGGAGCATTTAAGAATTGACATAGTCTGAAGAAGAGAGGGTTGATGTTGTTGAAAGGGCCGATAATGAAGTAGCTGATCTTAAGAAAAGAGTTCAGAATCTTCCCAAGGATTTAGAAGAGCATGAAAAGGAATATCAGGTAACCCCGACTATGTTTTAAGCATAATTGCTCTATATTGATTATGCACATCCAATATGTTCATTTGAAAGATTTTGAACTTCAGTGTGCAGGGAATGCTGGCTGGAAAGAGTAATCAGTTTGAGGACAAGTGCCTATTGCTACAATGCCAAAGAAAAAGGGCATTGTTAACGACAATAAATTCTTTTAATGATATAATGGTTTTACATCTCAAGATGAAGACAAGTTGAATTCGAAATAGGCCAAAGGTTTCTTTTCGTTTTACCATTACACTCCTAATAAAATTTAGTCATCTACATTCGCAGCAATTTACTTTCCTCACCCTTGATCAGTAAAGGGAGTTAGCTAGCTCAACCATTTACTGAATGCAATCTGCTTTCCTCGCCTTAAACAGTAAAGAGAGTTAATAAGCTCAACCATTTATGAGAGATAGTTGATGGCTGAGATTATACAATAGTCACCTATCTTTTTTTTAACCTTCTCCCCCATTCAGATTAGGTATAATTTGATAGGATATAATTTTCATACTATTAACTAACATTATATAATTTATCATTGTAATTATAATTATAAATAATAACTAATATACTTTTAAATTAAAATCATAAATATTAAATTTTAAACAAATACCCGGGCATAAGGCCCAGGCCTAACACTAGTTCTTATTTTATTTGAAAAGTGTCAATGGCTATCATGAAGATTAAAAGCAAAGTTCCAATAATATACTATCACCCTAAATTGAACGAGACAAAATTCTAGTTGATTTTTTCTTTTTGGTCATTTACTTTGGTGCCTTATGAATCCTTAAATCCTATATAGACTTGAAAAAGTATCATTTTATTCTCCATAATGCCTTGTAAAAAGAAATAAAAGAAATATTTCTAAAATCTTGCTCTTGATATTTGCTTCTAATGGACTTTCTGGAGTATAAAGGGGAAAAACTCTAGACTTCGCTTATTTCCAGGGAAACTAAGGACAAGATGGAGCGGACCTTTTAAGGTTCATCAAATTTTCCCTCATGGAGCGGTGGAGTTACTTTGCGATGATGGTTCCACCTTTAAGGTAAATGGTCACCGGGTAAAGAAATATTATGACAAAGAAGACCCGAGAGAAGAGATTCGCGCCACCTTGGCGTTGAACTAGCCAAAAAGGGACGTATGTCGAGCTAGCGATTTAAACTCAAGCGCTTCCGGGAGGCAACCCATTCTTTTATTTTTCGTTTCTTTTCTTTTAAGATTATTTTATATTTCTTTTAGATTTTTTGTGGCTATTTTATCGAAAGTGAACCAAGAGATCGAGCGCCCAGGAGGAGAGGTCGATATCGACATTCTGAGTCGATATTGATGGGTGATACCAATATTGCAGGTCGACCACACTTAGTCAACTCAGCAGGGGAGGTCGAAATCGACCTGTGACGTCGATATTGACTAGCCGACAGGAGATTATCTCGAGCAGATACAATCGCCTCACAGAGGGCGGTCGATATCGACCTTGATGGTCGATATCGACTATAGTCGGAGGTAAGTCCAGGTCAGCTTTTCTTTTCTTTTCCTTTTTTATTTCATTTTTATTTCCTTTTTAAACCCGCCTCTGACCCCTTATCGATACCCTAACCCTCTCAGCTGCCATTTTCATCTTCTCCTTCATCTCTACTCTCTCTCCTCTCGTTCTCTTTGCGCTACCACCACAGCCCCACTGTCACCTCCTTCATCTCCCAGATCCAGCCTCCACCGACCAGATCCGGTGCCCCCATAGCCGATTCATGACAGATCTCCCCTCGTCTCTCTCTTCCTGTTTCTTGTGGCCTCTTTTTCTTCGAATTTTGCCCCTCCTAACCCAGATCCAAGCAAATTCTTCCCCTCCTCCCATAGATCCAGCCACCTTGGACCACCGGCAAGCCCGCAGCAGCACCAACGCACAGATAACCGCCCAGATCCGGTCGATTTCGACCTCCGCTACAGCTCGACAGTTTCTGTTGTGATTCTTTTGCGATTTCTTGCGTCTTTCCCCCTAATTTTTGACACTCTTCTGGTATGATTTCTTACCGTTTATCTTTATTTACAGTTTTACATGATTATTTGGGTGATTTTGGGTTGAAATTGCATATTGAGTCTTTAGGGTTTGAATGTTATTTGGGCGGGAATGAGTAATTGCATAATATAGGTCTTATATTAAATCTGATTTTTTTGATATGTGGGGCAAAATCTGAATTTTATTAGGTTTGTTAGTGCTAAATGTTCAAGAAATTGAGTTTATGATATTTTATACCTCTGTGGAATTTATTGATTTATTTTTAGATAATCTTTATTTTTATGGTTAAAAATTGGTTATTTATCTTTATTTGATCATTAAAATTAGGATTGCAAGATTTAGCACTATGATTAGCCAATGTGAAGATTGTAAATTGTTAAGCTAGTTTTTGAACCTAAGTGTGGGGTTCTTTCTATTATCTACAAAGGGGAATTATCTTTGGCATTATTTTCTTTTACAGACGATGGTGCGAGCAAAGAACATCCCCCAGGACTCACTTTACATTGAGGATGACCAGCAGAGTGATATAGCTACCGATCTGATTCGCCGAGAAGGCAGAGCCCCCTGGTACCATTACCCTTATATGGTCCAGCTAGGGTTTCACATTGGAGTCCAAGAGGCATTTGAGAATGTCTCCCTGGAGAGGCTGATCGAACTCTTGGAGGCCCATTACCCTGTGCTGACAGGGGAATTTATGGCCACATTGGAGATTCCTGACCGCAACTCCTCCAACCACCGAGTCACATTCCAGCTCGGCAACATGCGATTTAGACTCTCACTTGAGGAGATGAGCAACCTTTTTAGGTTTGTTCATACTTCCGCACACTTCAGGGTCCATGACCCCAACGTCATCTGGAGTTACATCTCAGGGATCCCATACCCCACCCCCACATACTCCTTAACCACCAGGGTCGCCAGCCCGTTGTTCCGCATCATCCTGCGCGTCCTGGCGAGCACTATCTGGGCTAGACCTGAGCTCCGTCGCCCCACACACTGCGAGACGAAGACTTTGAGGCGGATGCTCTTCGAGGATGAGCCCTTGTCGTTCAGGTACGCTTGGCTCGAGCACATACTTGACCGCAGACACACGATCAGCACAGAGATCCTAGATGGCTGCATGGTGGCAGTCTTAGCCCAGGCCTTGGGCGTACGCGTTGAGAGGTACGCCGCCTATGAGGTTAGTTTCCTTGATTCTACGGTTTTACGCCAGGGCGAAGTGATTGCAGCTGGCCCACTTGGATGGAGGCACCCCCAAACGGGGATAACCCTCCGCCAGGACTACATGGATCTCTTGTATGTCCCTGATTGGTACCAGTCCTGGACTGGGAAACCATATCACACGGACATAGATCCGACTGTTGATCCCACACTTAGGAGGAGACCCCCGTTGTAAAACCATGACCTAGACTTGGAGGCCATGTCTTGGGAGGCGGATCCCCACTCTGATGGAGCGCAGCAGCCCCCTGCCTACCATGGGGCGATGATGACGGCGATGATGATGACACCGTAGACGATGCAAATTGTGGTGGAGAGGGCCCACAAGGGTCCCACCACAACTATATGACTCCACCTTCTCCGACCTTCTAGCCTACTTACTCCACTGACTGGCAGGACGACATGACTGCCCGCTTCTCTAGGCTGGAGGTGTCTGTCACGGAGATACGCGATGATCAGCGCCGTTTCGGGAGGATGCTTGAGGGATTGGGCTCCTTTCTGGGATACAACTTCGATCAGCAAGGCCCTAGCAACTCCACATTTAAACAAGGCGGCCCAACCTACTACCCAAGGTCGGCCCCTACATAGGGTTGGCCCTTGCTTTTGCCGCCTCATCCGCCTCCTGAGCAGTGGTTTTTTTGAGTTAGTGAGAGTGAGTGTTCCCTTCCCTTTACTTTGCTTTTCAACAGTGAGGACATTGTAATTTTTAAGTATGGGGTGGGATTGAAATTGGACATTATAACTTCTCTATCTCGTTGTGGTTATGGTTAAAACTTGGCAACTTGGCTTGTATTTACCTTTTATTTGCCTTTTGTTTTATTTTATGCATTGCATCATGTTTCAAATTTATGCACTTTAAAGTTTCAGTCCTTAGTCTTTTAGTTTGTTAGTTTTATAAAAATTTCAAAATCCAAAAAAATAGAAAAATGTCAAAAATACAAAAAAAAATGCATGTTTACTTTTTAAGTTTAGTTTTTAAACCCTACTTAGATGTCCTATGATGAAAACTCAATAGCTGACTTGATCATGTAAACCCTATGGCATATTTGGATGGCTTAGCCTAAGTCCTTGAAATTTTTATGTAGATTGTGAACTTGTGATGAAATTGAGCACATATGATCCTAGGCTACAAAAGTGTTCGATGAACGGGAGGTGTGATTCAAATATTCAAATATAATTCACAACTATGCTAACTCCCTTCTCAATCAAATAATACAAGTATCCCTCCTGATGCAGTGGTAGGGTAATTCAGGATCGAATCCACAAGGAGGTATGTTAGCGCTTCCCTTGTTGAAATCACGATCAAGCTTTCGACCTCAGAAGACACTCGATATCAACGTGTCTGGTCGATATCGACCTCAGTTCTAGTCGACTTCCAGCAAAGTTCCTGCATAAGACAAAAGTAATCCAAATCGACGCCGAGAAGAACCTCGATATCGACGTTAGTGATCGATATCGACCTTACTCAGTCGATTTCGATGTTTGTCACAGAAACGGCAAAGCGTAACATATATTCATAAAAGTGTCTGAAGAGCGTAAAATGGTAAAGAAACTGTGGACAGAAACAAAACTTAACTTTTATATGAAATTCAATAAACTAAAAGTTTCCAAAGTCGGGGGTTAACGCCACAATGATAACAATGAAAGTTTGATGCTAAAGTTATGAAATTTAAGGTCTTTCCGTCAAATAACCTTCGTTACCAACACTTAGGTGATTACAGGCTCTCGCATAATTCCTAAGATTTACTATCCAATTCATGAAAAATCCAAGTTCACAATATGAGTGGCTTTCGCTTCAATAATGAAAATAATGAATCTCCCTAACTTTCGCAAAGGATCATGCATAGGATAGAAGACGGAGTCGCATAAAAGTCATACCTTTGATGCACTTACCCTACATTGCTATCGTCGGGCTCACCCCGACCCTAGAAGTGGGTTGACTACTCGCTTTTCATCATACAACTCATCATCATAATTGAAAGAAAATTAATTTGTATTGCAAAAGAAAGAAATTACAACTGAACCAAGCCAATTCCACTATTGCTTCCACCAACCGAAATCGGCCTCCTCTCTCTCTACAAATTCTCTGCGTTCTTGGATTTGAATAACTGAAATTGAATGCCTAAAATCAGCCCTATCGGCCTCTAGATATAGATATCGAACTTTGCTACCCAAAGACTCGAAACTTTATCTTTATTCTCTAAGATAAAACTTAAATAAAGTAAAACTAAAAACTCTATGGTAAAACTAGTAAAGGATGTAGTCTGGTGTTGATGATAAGAAATCTCGACTTTAGGATAGACGTGCAAGCTTCAGATAGAATTCTATCAAAATCTGAGTTGGACTTCTCTGCTGAATAACATCGATATCGACCTAAGACATCGATATCGACCTCGATATAAGTCTATCTCGAGCTCTCCTTCTTCTACTAGGATTGGCATTC
The DNA here is from genome assembly GCA_963922045.1 of Persicaria maculosa. Lineage (NCBI taxonomy): Eukaryota > Viridiplantae > Streptophyta > Magnoliopsida > Caryophyllales > Polygonaceae > Persicaria > Persicaria maculosa. The sequence goes on along the minus strand of OY998264.1, from coordinate 46,511,089 downwards.
AACTTCTATCATTAAACTTGATCTAGGCCCTCGATATCGACCATCAGACATCGATAACGACCTTGTCTGTGTCGTCATACCCTGTTCTCCCTCTTGCTCGATTTCTGCCTCTCTACTGCACTCGATGTCTAGGTTCTTCATTCGATTTCGACCTCTTCAAAAGACTTCGATTTCTTTTTCCGCTCTTCCAAATCTGTCCATTTTTGCCCTGTTTTATGCGAAATCACATAGAAACTCGTACATACCCATATATTTGACAATAAAGCATAAACTACACTAATTTCATGTTTTCCCTCTAATATGCATGCAAAAGAATGATAAAATGGACTTAAATGTGCATAGAAAATATGGCTATTTGCGCGCACAGCAAAAAGCAAATCCAACAAAAATTGTCCTTGTGAGAATTTTGGCCTATAGGGAGAATATTAAAAATCCCTCTCCTTTCTTGAGTGAATTTACTCTTCCTATGCATCTCTAAATTTTGTGATATTTATTCAAAGTCAATGCATAAATATGTCTATGTTTACGAGAATTAAATGATGGAGGCATCTTTTAAGCCATTTTTATCCTCTCTTTACCTACCCTGCATTATCTCTGCTTGAAGCCAGAAAATTAGCCTGAGCCTGATATTGCAAACTCCACAAAATTATCACTAGCCAAATTGAGCCTGAACCCCATTTGGGAATTGAGACTTAGAATGGCTGGACTAATGCCTTGTTGAAAGAAAAGTGCATATTGTCCAGTTTTGAGCAAGGAAATGATGGGATGGTACATATTTGCATCTTGTCATATTTTGTAAAAGGATTTATGGCTCACCATATAAATGCACATATTTTTTATTTTCATCCAAAAAAAATTCCGAAAAAAGAAAAAAAAGAGATATATATATATATATTAATATATATATATATATATATATATATATATATATATATATATATATGTATCATGTGCATGAGCCAAATTCCTTAAGTCCTTTATTTAATTCATACAAGTGTTATATTTTTTAGAGGCATATTAAGGGTTTGAAAGAAGGGTTGATATTATGGTCTATATCTTTAGAGCATATTAGAGCACACTATGGAAAGATGAGCTTGGAAAGAGCATTATGGTAGATTGAGCTTTGAAAGTGCAACATTGATAAGAGTTATGGTTTGGATATTGTAAGTGTTGAGATTTAGGAGTCTTGATTCCCGAATTATATAAGCACCACATAGCCAAATAATTCCACACCCTTTTATTTCATACCAAGCCCCATTACAACCTCGCCGAATGGACTCTTCTTTGAAGTCTTCCATTGAGCAAAAGTCCTCCTGATGGTTCTTATTGCATTTTCATAATTGGTTGCGAAGTGGATTTTTATAAATTGCAATGTTTATGAGATTGTGTATGGAATGGAGTTGAGAGTTGATCTTCATAGCCTAAACACATGATAGTTGAGTGCAAACACATTATCCCTGTAAGGTTGGATAAAAAATTACAGATGCCTACTGATGGCCTAAATATGTGCTATGATGTTAAATTCACTTGCTTTGCTTTGCTACCGCTTATGATGTTGCTTTTGACAAGGGCGAAGACTTGAAGGGTGTCTTGTAGGTGTTGGTTATTGCTTGAGGACAAGCAAGTCTAAGTATGGGGTATTTTGATGTCATATTTGTACCTATTTTATTCACAAGTTCTGACTTTATATTTCATTTGATTCTTAAAATAATGGTTGAAAATAAGATGAATTTGTGTAGAATGAGCTAACGTGTAAGAAATAGAGTCTGCACAAGTTTTGGTCTAACTATGTAGGAATTGGAGCGGAATCGGAGTCAAAACGAAGAAGCCAAGTGAAGTTGAGAAGAGGTTGATATCGACCATCAACATCGATATCGACTACAGTAATCAACACAACTTTTGAGTGTCGAGATAGACCATGATGTACATATTTGTACCTTTGTTTATTGCATCTTTTGACTTCTTATTTCATTCGATTTCCAAAGAAAAGGTTCAAAAGTATATAAACTTGTGTAAGAATGAGCTAAAGTATAAGAAATAGAGTCTGCACAAGTTTTGAGCTAACCATGCAGGAATTCGATGAAATCGGAGTCAAAATGAACAAGCCAAGTGAAGCTGAGAAGAGGTCGATATCGACTGGAAGCATCGATATCGACCCTAGATTTTGACACGACTTCTGAGTGTCGAGATAGGCCACATAGACTAGACAAGAAAGCCTCGATATCGACATACATGCATCGATATCGACCATCGTCATAGACATCAACTGGAGCTGGACAAGTCGAGCAGGAACAGAGACCTCGATATCGACCTCTGGTGTCGATATCGACCCCTTATCTCGACAGAAGATAGACTCGATTTCAAATGCGGATTGGAACTATATCTTCAAGGAGGAACGGGATTATCTCATACTTTCAAGATAAATGGCAGCTGATGTTTTATTTATCTTTTACCTTTAAGTTATTTAAGTTTTATCAAAATAAAAGACCTATCCTAATTGTTTGGATAGAGTTCATAGTTTAGATAGGAGTTACAATCCTTGGATAGCGAGGATTAGTAGCCTATAAATAAAGACCTACGGGGCTAGGATATGAATAATCCATGAATCCATCAATCCAATCTTAGAGTTCAAAAGACAATAGAGTTAGAGTTAGAGAGAAGTTTTAGGGTTTGACGTTTGCAAAAGTTGACGTTGAGTTGTAAAGCTTCGGAGTTTATTTTAATGCAAGTTTCTTCTTTTCAATTGACAATGAGTTCCATGATGAGAAGCGAGTAGTTTCCCAAAGCTCTTAGGGTCGGGGTGAGCCCGACGTTAGCCATGCGCGCTTGAGGTAAGTATTTGATGTTGATATCGTTGTGTCTATCTCTCCTCCTACGACTCTATGTTTAGTCATAATCGAAACAAAAGGGATTCATGCTAACAACTTGAGTTATAAACATAAAATTTGTAGAGACAATTATGTTTATTTGCAAGAGTAATCCTAAGAGTTGGTGTACGGCGAAAGCTTGTCCCTCGGGTGAACTAGCGCAATTGTCCGTCTTATTTATTTTATCGCATGCATTGGTTAACGTTGTGGTAAACCCTAATCCTAGGAGTTGTTTTTACATATTTTATACACATAAAAACCCACTGTTATTTCTGTTCATTGCTTCTCTTCCCATTCTTAATTCTTCGGCCTTTCTTTGCCGACGAAGAACTAACCCACTGCAGGGAGACATCGATATCGACCCCAGACGTCGATATCGACCACTGAGTTCGTCGACAGTTTTCTGAGTCGATGACGAACATCGCTGCGGAGTTTGCTGAGCATTGATATCGACCCCTAGCATCGATATCGACCCTTCTATATCGACTGTCAGTCTTCTGAGCCAGTCGATTTCGTGGACTAACATCGATATCGACCCCCACCAGTCGATATCGACCACTTGTTTTTGTTTCTGTAGGTCTTCTGTTGCAGAGAACATCGACAACTCCAGTCGACATCGAGGCCCAAGGTCGAAATCAAGGCTTCTGGTCGACACAGACGTGAAATTTCCAACGCTACTAGGATCCCACTGACACGCCTCCTCCTGGATCGATCCTGACTACCCTTCCACTACAACGGGAGGAAGTCTTGTAATTATTTGCTTAGGCCAGGAGTTGGATTACATTTATTACATCTTTATTATTTGTAATTACTTGACATATCAAGCCTCCTGCAACAACAGACCACACGGAGCAACCAAGAAGGCACTCGATATCGATCACTTGACATCGATATCGACCATAACACAGAAATCGAGTGGAGAGGAACAAGTCAAGCGGAAACAAAGAGATCGATATCGACCACTCTGGTCTATATCGACCATACTTCGACGCTGGATAAACACGGTTTTCAAGACTCGGATTGGGAATTCTATCTTCAGAAGCCCGAATTATCTTGTAACTTTAGATAGATAGCAGCTGAGAGTTACTTACTTTTACCTTGAAGATTTACTTAAGTGTTTTAGAGTTTTATCAAAATAAAAGATCTATCCTACTTGTGTGATAGACTTTAGAGATTAGATAGAAGATGCCATCCTTGGATAGCAAGGATTGGTAGCCTACAAAAAAAGCCCTAGGGGCTGGTTTTTAGACATTCAAGCAAGAAAGACAATAGCATTAAGCAATAAAGTTAGAGTTTTAGGTTTTGAGCTTTAAGGTTTCGGCGTCTGTGACAGTTGGCGTTGAGATTGTAAAGATTCAAGTTTTTCCATTAATGCAAGTTTGTTTCCATTTAATTCCAAGCATGTCTTCTTTCAACATGAGCGAGTAGTTGCCCTTTCTTCTAGGTTCGGGTTGAGCCCGACGATAGCCATGGTGGTAAGGTTTGTATGTCGTTAAAGAAGGTATCTTTTATCTCGCTCTACCGTGTGCTTCAGCTTTAAATGCGAATTTAAGGAACTCATATTGTGAAACTTGGGTAGTAATTAGGGTTTCTATTTGAAAGATTATAAACTCAATTATGACAAAGGTAGACACAAATTAGGTAAATTTATTGCAAGATATCTTTTCCTATTTGCCGGTTTAGGTGAAAGCCTTCTCCTTTATGATAAAAGCATGCATCTTTATCGGTTTCTTACTTATACTATCATGGTTGTCGTCACGGTGATCCTTCGCTTTGGAAGATCTTTTCTTTCTTAAGTTCACCTCTATATTTTCTTGTCGTTCGTCGAGTTATCGAAAAACCCAACACCCCTGGTTTACTTCTGATCATTGCTCCTTTGCCATCCTTGTGTCTTCGGCCTTTCTCTACCGACAAAAGAACTAACCTTTCTGCAGGACAACACCGATATCGACCCCATCATCGATATCGACCACTGTTCCAGATCGACAGTCTTCTGTGTCGATCTCGAGACTCTTGAGTTCCTACTGCTGAAGTCGAAATCGACCCCTAACGTTGAAATCGACCAATCTGTATCGACTGGTAGTCTTCTGAGTCAGTCGATCTCGCCGACTAACATCGATATCGACCTTCCTAGTCGATATCGACTGCCGTTTTTGTCTCTACATGTCTTCTTTTGCAGAAAGCATCGACAACCAAGGTCGACATCGAGGTATGTGCTCGACATCGAGGCTTCTGGTCGAACATTCAGGACGTGCTTTTAACTCTACTAGGATCCCGCTGACTCGCTTCCTCGAGGATCGAACCTGATTCCCTACTAATATAGCGGGGAGTCTTGAATTTATTCGATTCAATTCTCCCCACGTCAGATGCCATCATATGTGAGGTTCCTTAAAGATATACTAGGTAAAAAGCGATCAATCGCTGAGATCGCAGAGGAGTGCAACAGATTGGAGCTACCGGAGAAGAGAGAGGACCTAGGTAAGTTTTCTATCGCTATAGGCTTAGGTCAATATCGCTTAAATGCTTTATGTGATTTAGGTGCTAGTGTTAGTATAATGCCATTATCCATATGGCACAAGATAAAGATACATCCCCTAGAGCCTGTGCATGCAAAACTATTCATGGCCAACAACACGGTGGTGATTCCAACAGGGATGGTAGACGATGTGCCAGTGCAAGTAGGTAAGTTCTTTGTCCCTGCTGATTTTCTAGTTGTTGATATGGCAGAGGACCCTGCTTGTCTCATTATTTTAGGAAGGCCATTCTTAGCAACCGTCAATGCCAACATAAGCGTGAGGAAAAGATTGCTCTCATTCACCATTAGCGATGAGGTAATAGAGTACGCCTTCAACAAGACCGTAAGGAAGAATGACTCCCATCAAAAATTTAGAAAAGAAGAAAAAGATTCATGGGAGCTTTTATTGAACTCAACGATGCAAAAGTAGATTCATTAGAGATATAACATGAAATTGCTTAGTTGAGGGAAGTCACAATGAAGTGCAGATTTTTAGAGAAAACCATGAAAGTGAGGTAAAATTTGAAGTTGCTTTTGACATGTGCATGATAATATGATGGAGGACTTATAATTTCCATACATGTGCTCAATTTCATATCCTAGCCTTACCTATGCATATTTGCAATTATACAAGCCATATATAAGCCATATATCATCATTATTGCTCCACATATATTACATATTTCCCATTTTTTATACCTTATACCCTATCCGGGGACAATGTTGAGAATGGATGTCAACTTTGGAGTTGTTATATGGAGTTTGAGCATATTATTCTTGAAGTTTGGCAGGAATGAAACAATATTTTGAAATATGGAAAATTTAATGATTGAGAAAAAATCCGATCACCTCAGGAGATAAAGGTAGGTCGACCCTGCTCGTTGAGATGTTAGTTCAGCGAGATGTGAAACAAGGTGAGGAGTCTGAACTACTAAGTATTCGGGGCCATTCATGACACCTATGTTTGCGACTCGCGAGAAGGCAGTACTAAGGTTAGAGAGGTAAAAACATTACAGTGAAAAAAGCATTAAGCGATGAGCGAAAGGTGAGAAATATGATGAAGAAGGATTGTAGAATGAAAGTTGGAAATAATTATTTCCCCGGATTTAACACCACATGGCCAAAAATTAGCCCACCTTTAGCCTTTTACCAATCTACTTCTCATAAGCTTGCAAAAGTCCTCTTGATTATTGATGCTATGTTGCACAAAATTTTTTTATGCATATATCCGTCCTTTTGTGAGTATGATGTTGCTTTTATTCACAGGCATGGATATTGTTGACATTTTTCGAGGATGGCAATTGAGTGTAGGGACATATAAGAATGAATCTATGATGTTGAGGGTTTACTTTCTTCCCCTGAATGACATATTCGTGCATATTGGTTGGGAAATCATAAGATTAGTGTAGTTTATGATTATTTGTCAAATATAGAGGTCTACACAAGTTTTATGTGATTTCGCATAAATCAAGACAAAAATTGATCAATTTGAAGAAGAGAAAGAAGAGCTGAAAAAGAACTCGATGTCTGCTGGGGAGTCGAAATCGACCTAAAGACTCGACACCGAGTGAAATAGAGTACCAGAAATTGAGCAGAGCAGAAAAGAGATAGAATTCGAGTACCAATCTGAGGTCGAGTAGGACTGCTCGAGATATATAAAAGAAGAGGTCGATATCGATGTCCCCTGGTAGATATCGACTGCTGCTGCAGACAGATCTGACGCTGCTTTTGATAGAATTCTATCCGAATCTTTGCATCTATCCTAAAGTCGAGATCTTCTATCCACATACCATCAGACATGTTATCCTTTATGGTGAATTTGTTATTTACCTAAGGAGTTTTAGTTTTTTTTACTTTAATTTAAGTTTTATCTTCGGAATAAAGATAGATTATCTTATCCTTGGATAGCGAGGTTAGAAGTCTATAATTAGAGGCCATCAGGGCTGAGAACAATTAGACAATTAAATCCCAACAAGAACAATTCAGTTTTATAGTAGTTATAACGAGAGAGAGAGAGAGAGAGCCGAGTGGGGTGTAAGAAGCGAGAGCGGAGTGGCTTTGTTCGGTTGTACTCTTTCTTTGCAAGTTTAATTCAAAGTAGTTTTTTTTCAATGATGATGATGTCCACGATGATGAAGCGCGAGTAGTTCACACCCTTCTAGGGTCGGGGGGAGCCCGACGATAGTCATGTGAGTTTGTGCATCAAAGGTATGATTTTTATGCGATTCTGTCTTCTATCCTATGCATGATCCTTTGCGACAGTTGAGGAGGTTCATTATTTGCATTATTGAAGCGAAAGCCAATCATATTGTGAATTTGGATTAGTCATGAAATTTGATAGTAACTCTTAGGTTTTATGCGAGAGCCTCTAATCACCTAATAGTTGGTAATGAAAGTTATTTGACAGAAAAACACCATCTTTTGTGAATTTGGCATAATACTTGCATAGTTATCATTGTAGCATGAATCCCCGACCTTGGAAGCTTTTAGTTTATAGAAGTTTATACAAAATTTGTGTTTTTATTCTGTCAACCCTTCCATCATCATTTTTACGTTCTTCGGACATCTTTTTTGACGCAAATTTGGCTACGTTTACTATTTCTGTTCAAGACTCGATTTCAACTGCAGAGGTCGACATCGAGTGCTGACATCGATATCGAGTGAAAATCTTGACGTCGACTGTTTGTTTTGTCTTTTGCAGGAACTTAGCTGGAAATTGACCAGAACTGAGGTCGATATCGACTGAACTACTCGATATCGAGTGGTCTTCTGGAGTCGAAACTCGATCGTGATTGCAAGCTTAGGAAGCGCTTACATACCTCCTCATGGATTTGATCCTGAATTACCCTACCACTACATCGGGAGGGATTCTTGTATTTTATTTGCTTGGAGAAGGGAGTCGGTTTAGTTTGATATTGTATTTGATATTTTATTTTAGCAATCCCTCCCCCTACGAACAAAAACTCAACCTAATTGCAAGATCCAAATGAAAGTATAAAATCCTTCGAAATGTAACCCGAACATTTATATTTGGGCCGTTGCAGGGTACGTGTGGGGCGAGATACAAAAAGTGACTAAAATTATAAAAAAGTTGAAATTGAAAAATTATGTGAAATACCTTCGTTGAATGATTAATTAATAATATAAACTCCGTATGGGACGTAAAAGAGTTTACTTGTAAAAAAATGGAGTTTATTTGGTTATTATTAAGGGTATTATAGTAATTTCAACCCAAGTAAATTAAAAACATTAAGAAAAGCTCCCATAAATAGCTTTTTTTAAACACCCATTTTAATAAAAAAAACCAATTATAACAAGCCCCATACACAGCTATAATTTAAAACCTTTCATTTTAGTAGTTTAAAAACTCCAAATTGTTTTCTTTTCATTGTTTTAAAAAATATTTTGTCAAAATTTAAACTTTTTTTAACAAATTAAACCGTAATTTTTTTTATAAATTGAGTTAGAAAAAAAACACTACTCCTAATAAATCCAATAATATCTTAATTGTGTATATTTTTTAGAAGATATTTGGCCCAATATCCATTTTTATTAATTCATTAGGTATTTGTCCACTCTAAATAATTTTTTAGTATTTGTCCAAAAAATTTTCATAACACCTAAACAACACCTATTTTATTTTATTATCCCTTCCCGACTTCCCCTTCTTCTTCAGGCTTTTAATTTAGGTCTCCTTCCCATTCCAGTCCCTCATCGGCGGCAAACTCCCTCCTGGACCTCAAGCCATAAGTTTAGCTTCGCCTCCTCCTGTTTGCTGTCATGCGTTCCCCGCCGATTGCATCAACGCTTGGCTCGCTAACAACCCGATTGACTCTCGACGATGCCATCTCGGAAGTGGCAGTCACATCAACGACATACATTAGAGATAGCAATCCAGTCCCTCTTAGCACCATCAGATTTTGGGTCAATCTTTTGAAGATATTCAGCTACAACCTAACGGTAATGAACAAAGTGAGAGCTGAGTATCAGAATGCCAAATCTTGTGTGGAAATCTCAACATTCTAATAAATATAATATAACATCAGAGAGGAGAAAGGGAAGCAAAAATGCAGGCATGCTAAATTAATGAGAGTAGGATTAGCCTAGATAGAGAAATTGACAATATCGAAGTAATAAGAAACTAACTCTAAAATCCTCAAAAGCACGAACCAACATAAATCAGAGATAACAAAAGATATCCTATTAACAAACTTATATAAGGAATTAATGATCAAGAATAAGAAATATAGCCTTCAACTTAAACTTGATTATACTAGAAATATACTTGAATAATCAAATTGTTAATAGGAGGAATGTCGAGTATCTCAAATACAAATATAAGATGTATAAATGTAAACCAACTCTTAGCCTATGCAAATAATTACAAGACTTCCTCCCGTTGTAGTGGAAGGGTAGCCATGATCGATCCACGAGGAGGCGTGTCAGCGGGATCCTAGTGGCGTTGCAAATCTAACGTCATGCGTCGACCAGAAGCTTCGATTTCGACCTTGGAGCTCGATGTCGACCTCAGCTGTCGATGCTTTCTGCAACAAAAGACCTGCAGAGAGAAAAACGGGAGTCGATATCGACTGGAAAGGTCGATATCGATGTTGGTCCACGAAATCGACTGGCTCAGAAGTCTGCCAGTCGATACAGAAGGTCGATTTCGACGTCCGGGGTCGATTTCGATGTTTGCAGCAGTGACCTAGGAGTCTCGAGATCGACTCAGAAAACTGTCGATCTATCAGCGTTGTCGATATCGACGTTCAGGGTCGATATCGATGTCTTCCTGCAGTGGGTTAGGTCTTCGTCGGCAAAGAAAGGCCGAAGACTTTAGGATGGATGAAGATGCGATGAACAGAAATAAAATAATTGTTTTTATGTGTATAAACTATGTAAAAAATGCAACTCCTAGGATTAGGGTTTACCACAACGTTAACCAATGCATGCGATAAGATAAATAACACGGACAATTGTGCTATTTCACCCGAGGGACAAGCTTTCGCCGTACACCAACTCTTAGGATTAATTTTTCAAATAAACCTAATTGTCTCTACAAATTTTATGTTCATAACTCAAGTTGTTAGCATGAATCCCTTTTCTTTCGATTAGGACTAAACATAGAATCCTATGAGATGATATAGACACAACGATATCAACATCTAACATTTACCTCAAGCACGCATGGCTAACGTCGGGCTCACCCCGACCCTAAGAGCTTTGGGGGACTACTCGCACCTCATCATGGAACTCATCTTTGATTGAAAGAAATAAACTTGCATTAAAATATAAACTTTGATGCTTTACAAATCAACGTCGGATTTTGCAAACGTCAAACCTTAAAACTTCTCTCTAACTCTATTGCTATTGATTGTGTTGATGGATGATTAAAAGATGATTGAATGCCAGCCCCATAGGGCTTTATTTATAGGCTACTAATCCTTGCTATCCGAGGATAGTAACTTCTATCTAAACTATGAACTCTATCCAAACAATTAGGATAGGCCTTTTATTTTGATAAAATCCTACTAACTTGATAAAACTCAGCTGCCATCTATCTTAAAAGTATGAGATAATTCCGTGCCTCCTTGAAGATAAAGTTCCCAATCCGCGTCTCGAAATTGGATCTATCTTTTGTCGAGATAACGTCAATATCGATCACAGAGGTCGATATCGATGTCTGTGTTCCTGCTCGACTTGGCCAACTCCACTCGATGTCTATGTTGAGGTCGATCTGAAGGTCGATATCGACGTCAGAGGTCGATATCTATGTTGAAGGTCGATATCTATGTTAAAGTTCGATATCTACCTCTGCTTAGCTCTCATTGGTTTCTTCGTTTTGACTCCGATTACATCGAATTCCTTCATGGTTAGCTCAAAACTTGTGCAGACTCTATTTCTTGTATTTTAGCCCATTCTTACACAAGTTTATATTCTTTTGAACCCTTTGTTTGGAAATCGAATGAAATATGAAGTCAAAAGATGCAATAAAAGGAGATACAAATATGTACATCAAAACACCCCATACTTAGACTTGCTTGTCCTCAAGCAATAACCAAGCAATAACCAATACCTATAACACACTCTTCAAGTCTTCGCCCTTGTCAAAAGCAACATCATAAGTGGTAGAAAAGCAAAACAAGTGAATTTAACGTCATAACACATATATAGGCGATCCATAGGCATATGCAATTTTGATCCAACCTCACAGGGATAATGTGTTTGCACTCAACTCTCATGTGTTTAGGCTAAGAAGATCAACTCTCAACTCAATTCCATATAACAATCTCATAAACATTGCAATTTATAAAAATCCACTTCGCAACCAATTATGAAAATGCAATAAGAACTATCAAGAGGACTTTCACTCAATGGAAGACTTCAAAGAAGACTCCATTCGACGGGGTTGTAATGGGGCTTGGTAAGGAATAAAAGGGTATGGAATTATTTGGCTATGTGGTGCTTTATATAATTCGGGAATCAAGACTCCTAAATTTCAACACTTGCAATATCCAAACCATAACTCTTCCATGTAAGTCTTTCCAAGCTCAATCTCCCATAATGCTCTTTCCCAACTCATCTTCCTATAATATGTCTAAAGATGCACTAAAAGATGTAAACCATACTATCAACCCTTCTTTTAAATTCTAATATGCCTCTCGAAAATATAACACTTGTATGAATAAAATACTTAAGGATTTTGGCTCATGCACTATATATATACATCTCTATTTTTCTTCTTTTTTCGGAATTTTTTTGACGAAATTAATAAATAAATATAAAAAAATATGTGCATTTATATGGTGAGCCATAAATCCCTTTAAAAAATATGACAAAATGTAAATATGCACCAACCCATAATTTCCTTGCTCAAAACTGGACAATATGCACTTTTCTTTCCACAAGGCATTAGTCCAGCTAATCTAACACTACAACAGAAAAGTTTTTTAGCGACCAAAATTTTAGCGAAGAATTATTTTTCTTCGGTAAATGTGGGCTTTGGCGACGAATATATCCGCTTCTCATAAAATGACACATGAACTTTAGTAAGAAACCTATATTCCTCGTTAAAAGTGGTATTCAACGACAATTTTTTTGACTCTTCGCTAATTGTTAGTATAATGCGGTCGCGTAAACCATAAGGAAAATAGCGACGAATTTAGAGCTTTTATCGAGAAATGTTTTCATCGCTAAAAATAATTTTATCGAGGAATTTTTAATTTTATCGTTATTTGTTTGGTGGGAATTATGTAAAACCCGCTCAATTTATTAGCGACAAAGATTGTAGTTACTCGTTAAAAGTATGTGTTTTTCGAGGAAATATTTTGTCGCTAAATATATTAATCAATGAGGAAATTTCATTTTTATCGTTATTGTCTTGGTGAAATATGAAAAATGGATCAAATTTATTAAGGAGAAAATTTTATTTTACCCTACCCTCTCTTAACCCTTGCCGGTTGCTCCAGCCCTGTCTCCACTCTCGATCTCCATTCTCCTCTCTCTGCTCCTGCTCACCTCTCCCTTTCTGTCTGAGATCTGCTCACCGTCGGCGTCGCCCCTCGTCGCTCTCTAGACCCGGATTGGCTCCCTCCTTCCCCAAATTGAAAGCGAAGCGACTCCAGAACCGGCGCCCATCTTCGTTCCCCTGCTCTTCTCGCCATCTCTTCCCTGCTACCTGAGATTTGCGTGTTGTCAGTGTCGACCTTAGTCGCTCGTTCGGCGCCCCCCTCTCTCTCCTTTTGTTCTCAATCTGCCGATGGCCTAATTTTCTTCCTCTGTAACCGCCACAAACATGGTATATTTTAGGGTTTCTCTACTCCTTTATATGATTCGATTTCTTATCACATTGATTAGGGTTTCTCTGCGCCATAAACAGGCAATGAATGATTCGATTCTCCTTGTATATGGTTGATTGTGTCTGGTTCTTCGTGAGATTTGTAATGAAACTCTAGTTGAGGAATTATACTTAATGAGATTGTGTCCGATTCTTAGTCTAATTGGTGATTTCAAGAAGTATCATGAACTGTTGAGGTCTCATATGGGATTTCACCTTGTTTTTGTGCATATAAACTTGCACTGAACTGCAGTTGATTCTAGAGTCTAATTATATTAGATTCTGTCTTATTCTTAGTCTGATTGGTGAGTTGTTGTTCCATATTATATGATGATACATTGTGAAAAGATAAATGCTTAAAAACTGTTATTGTTGAGGCAAAATTATGAAGACGACATATAGACACAGTTGAGGGTTTTAGAACATGTATATTTTCTATAGCTCTAACGAGAATGCTTTATCGTTGGCTTGTTCTGGTTCAATTTTTACTTATGATGATAGTCGTCTATAATTTTTAGAGAACCATTGCATATTTAATCTTGCTTGAACTAGACTCTATATCAAATATAGTGGTTATTGCCTTGTTGGGTGTACTTTGTGGAAGAAATGCATCAATATCGACAGTCTCTTAAATTAAACCTCACCTTGCATTGCCAGTCTTTTGGGTAAATTTATAAGATGAGTTGGCTCCTTCTCAGTTTGACTTTCAATGCATCTTTATAAATTCTCTTATGGTGCCTTGCTTGTTTAAACATCTTGCAAGTGTTTATTATTTAGCTTTAGAAGCTGCTCTTGTGATATATTATTCTTCATTTATTTTAGCTGATTGAAGTTCAATCTACGTGCTTAAACTTTCATTTTTAGAAACATGGAATATCTTGTTGTTCTATATATCTGCGATTGAACCAGTATGCTCAATGATAGATATGGTCATTGAACTTGAATATCACTATTTTCTTATATTATATTGTTGCTTCACATGTTCTTGTAAGATAAGTATTACCTGTTGCTACCTTGATCAGTTTAATATTTTTTACCGTATTTTCGAACTTAGATTCACTTGAGTAGTTGAACTGAGGTTGAGTAAGAATTCATCTAAGCTTGATTCACTTGAGTAGTTGAACTCGGGCTGAGTAAGAATTCATCTAAGCTTAGATGAAGCTTTTTACATTTTACTTTTTATATTTGGGGAAGTTAATTCTATTGTCAATTGTTTTAGTATATTTTTGGGAATTATTAAAGGCTAGAATTTGGCAAGAGATTATCTGTAGTTTAAATAATTTATTGGTATATTATCATATCAATTATATATATAGGTTAAAAACATCTTATATTATTTTGGTGAAAATGATATAAATGCTAAAATAAAATTCTTTTTATTTGGTATATTTGTGCATTCCATCAGTACTTAACTACTCTTGGCTTTATTTGCTTCATGTTCATTTATTTTGTAGTAGAAGGATTCATTTGTACTTGGTCTGTTTTATTTTTTTTTTTTAGATGGTAGACTGCTTCTTTTGAACAAAATCAGTAAAGAATTTTTTTCTAGTCTTCTGAGCTATATTTTTTCAGGTCTTGTTAATTAGTTCAGCTTATTTGCATGTTTCTCTGTATGAGGTCTTGTTTATTATTTTATATTTGAGGGAGTTGTAGATTCAACCTGTTGATTTTGAAAAGTGTATCATTTCAACTTTAGGAGATAACATTGGCTAATACATGAAGTTTTTCTTTGGAGAATGTGTTTCACAATAAGTAGCTCCATCAACTGGATTAGACAAACAATGTCTTATGACAAGCTAACTTAATTCGACACTCACTAGGAATAGCTTGAAGTTTAGTAGTTGTTGCCTTTATACTCATGCTTGACTTTATTTGCAGGATGAAATTGTGTTGATTCGAACCTAGACAGCTCAAGAAGATGGAACTCGCACTATATATGGTTGGTGAAGAAAACTGTGAACAAGTTCTTGGAACAAATTCAGTATCCATCAGAGGTTGTAGTTTTGACCTCAACCAATACCAATTAAGCTGCCTCAATCATCATTATATGAAATATCTGAGAAGAACAAAGCCTTAGAAGACAAGATCAAAGCTCAAACGCCCTGATTAATGCATTAGAATAGATGGAGAAAAAGATGGAAGGGGTCATGGTAAATTTTGATGGAAAATAAGACAATTAGGGACTGAGATGGATGACTTTGATCTCCCAAAGTTGGACAAGCCAGGGCTGAATATTGAGTACATGAAAGAGATCATCTTGTGATGAGAGGTTAGTCTTTTGAGAGCATGCATTCTCCCGGGCGAGTCTGGCTTGGCTTGGATACTGTTGCTTCATCTTTGAAGAACTTATTTATCTTTTTTTCCTTTAATGTAATACTGTAAAAAACAGGTTTTGGATTATAATTATTTATATTAAAATTAAGTTATAATATGCATTTTCTTCATGATGAAATATAAATTTCTGGTTAAAGACATGAGGGTTCCAATGAGGAAATAAAAAAACAACGAGAAATTTTATTTCGTCGGCAAATATATTCAGTGACCTTTTTCGAATCCTGAAATATATTTGGCAACGAAAATGTATGCCTTTTGACGAGGAAAATATTAGTCACTAAATTATAATAGCGATAAATTATAACCATCGCGAAAAATTGTATGCGAGGAAATTATTTTTTTCTCGTTAATACTTTCCTTGACGAGCTTTCCGCGACCACCTGATGAGGAAATTTATTTCCTCGCCAAACACTTTAGGCGACGAAATCTCTATTTTCTATGAGGAAATATTTTCTCGCAAATAGCCAATTTTGTTGTAAGACTCAATTCCCAAATGGGGGTCAGGCTCAATTCGGCTAGGGATAATTTTATGGAGTTTGTAATTGCATGCTCAGGCTATTTTTTCGGCTTCAAGCAGAGATAATGCAGGGTAGGTAAAGAGAGGATAAAAATGGCTTAAAAGATACCTCCATCATTTAATTCTCGTAAACATAGACATATTTATGTATTGACTTTGAATAACTATCACAATATTTAGAGATGCATAGGAACAGTAAATTTACTCAAGAAAGCGGAGAGATTTTTGATGTTTTCCCTATAGGCCAAAAATCTCACAAGGACAATTTTTGTTGGATTTGCTTTTTAGCCTAGGATCATATGTGCTCAATTTCATCACAAGTTCACAATCTACATAAAAATTTGAAGGACTTAGGCTAAACCATCCAAATATGCCATAGGGTTTACATGATCAAGTCAGCTATTGAGTTTTCATCATATGACATCTAATTAGGGTTTAAAAACAAACTTAAAAATAAACATGCATTTTTTTGTATTTTTGACATTTTTCTATTTTTTTGGATTTTTTGACATTTTATAAAAAGTAAAACTAAGAACAAAAATTTAAACATGAATGCAATGCGAAGAAGAAAACCAAGTTATGACCATAAGATATGTTTTCGCCCCCACCCCATACTTAAAATATACAGTGTCCTCACTGTGTTAAAAAGAAGAACAAGGGTAGAGAGAAACTCACAGCGCAACCTGCGGATTCAGGTCGATTTCCAGGTTAGGTCGATGCCAGAAGTCAATATCTATGTCAGAGGTCGATGTCGACTGCACCTGTCGAAGTCGAGGAAGAAAATGAAGACAAGGGCTGCCTGATGAAGGTCGATATCGATGATTATGGTCGATATCGACCTTTTCTTTTTGCTCCTGAGTCCTCGATGTCGACTCCAGGAGACGGCTTGACCCTGGGGGGGGGGGGGGGTCGATTTCGACTGACCTGGTCGATTTCGACTGCCTCTGCAGAAGCTTCTTTTCTTCTTCTTCATTTCTTTTTCTTAGAAACCTGAAATCTTTGTTAGATTATATATAAAGCCAGGAATTATCTTAGTTTCAAAAATTTTAAAAAAAACAAAAGTCAAATCCTAAAAACCATCTATGCGAAAAATTTAAAGGTTTTATCTACATGCTCTAGAGTTTTGAGTCGGTAGGCCAACTTTTCCGTCAATTCTTCATGAGCCTTTTATGTAGGGACCCTTTGAGCTTGAGCTTTGCCCTGGATCATCTAGGTCCTTTTGGTAGTAGCAAAGTTCGGCGACCAAGGCTTCTTTGATGTTAGGTTCTTCTTTGGGCGCTTTCCTTCTCTTTCTTGACCTAACTTTAGCAATTTAGGCAAACCATGGAGCTTTGACCCTCTCTTGAGTTGAATTATCAATATTTGGCTTACTTGATTTATCAATAAGGGACATAGGAGGGTTAGGAGTCATACCTGGGCTTACCTGTTTGGGCCCGAAACAGAAATCTTCGGGCTGAGGGGTAGTCGATTTCGACCATGGTGGGTCGATTTCGAGAGCTTTGGTCGATATCGACATGTGGGGGTCGATATCGACCTTTGTGACCCCATACTTAAGCTCGTGGCAACAATCCGGCATACTCGATTTCGACCAAGGGCGGTCGATTTCGATGTTTTTAGTCGATGTCGACTGGTTCTAGTCGATGTCGACCCTGCTTGCTGTTTCCGTCCTCGCTAACAAAAATTTTCTAAGCTTTTCCTTAGCCGGTGAGAGGACTACTTGCTCCAGGTGCTTCGTTTCGCTCATGGTTGGGTTGAAAGAGAATTCTATCACTTCGTTCCTTATAGTAAAGGTTAGTAATCCTCGACGTACATTGATATTGGCATCAGCAGTAGCTAAGAAAGGCATACCAAGTATAATAGGTACTACAGGATCTTCAGGCATCTCCAATACAATGAAATCAGTAGGCACAAAGTACTTACCTACCTTTACAGGAACGTCATCAACTATACATGTGCGCTTGACGAAGGAGTTGTCAGCCATATAAAGTTTCATGTCCACAGGTTCAAGGGCGCCAATGTTCACCTTTTGCCAAATAGAAAGAGGCATGCGACTTACGCTTGCCCCTAGGTCACATAGGGCTTTATAGCGATGTTGGCCAAGTCCCACGGTGATTGCAAACTTCCCTGGATCACTCCTTTTCTCAGGGAAGTCCATCTTTGAGCACTCCTCTGCGATCTCTGCCATGGATCTCTTTTTGCTAAGGATGTCTTTGAGGAATCGCACATAGGCGGGCATCTCGCTTAGGGCTTCTGTAAAAGGAATAGTAATGTTAAGTCCTTGAAGAATTTTTACAAAGCGCCTAAATTTACCTTTGGTGGGATCCTCCAATGCTTTGGATGGGAATGGTAACATCTTCTTTGGCGGAGGGGCCAAAACGGTGGTCGAAGGGGCCTGCTGGACATCGACATCGACAGGGGTCTGGTCGATATCGACTGGGGTGGTCGATGTCGACCTCTGTTGTGGCTCTGATGGCTCTGCAGTGGCCTCGACATCGACCTGGGTGTCAATCAGGGGATCGTTATCGACCTCATCCTCGACATCGACTGGTCTGTATATGTCGACTGGATCTGCTGTTTTCTCCGATTCCGTTCGTGGCTTTTGTACTTTGTTGCCACTCCTTAATTGAATGGCTGTAACATGGCCAGTCCCAGATTGCCCCTTAGGATTTGTAGTGGGTTGCCCAGGGAACGTTCCGGACGGTCTAGGTATTTGTGCCGCCAATTGACCCAGTTGGGTCTCTACATTCTTTTTCCAAATATCCATCTCCCCAATCCTTGTGGTAAGGTGATTGAGTTGAGAATGGATGGCATTGTTGGATTGATCATTCTTAGCCTGATTTCGCCTAATTTCATCCAGCACAAGTTGAAGATCATCCTTTCATTGGTCCCTCTCCGGGTGCCAAGGAGCTCTATAAGGCGGGGGATCCCTAGGGTTAACCGGGTTCTTTTGTGGTTGATGGAACCTTTGGTCTCCTCAATATTGGTGATTGGGACTCCTTATGTACCGCGCCTCTTGGTGAGTCTCCGCTATATGTACTTGTTTAACATGGGGGCACTCGATGGTGGTGTGCCGCTGCGATCCGCATTCAATGCAATCTTGGTTCGCTGAAAGGAACCTCACTTGCCTTTGGAGCTTTCGAAGTTGATCTCTATGGAATTGCTCCTTCACGTCCGGATCCATTACATTGGAGGGTTCATATAAGGGCATAGATGGGGCAGACCTTGACGATGATGATGTGTCAGAAGCCTCAAGAGTCCCATATGTGTTGTTAAACTCCACCAACCTCTCTATGGTCTCCCAAGCCTCTTGTGGAGCGAGTTCAAGGTAGCCATAGGAGGTGTAAGTGTTGATCCTCTCCTTGGTTGCAGTATCAAGAGCATTGTAAATGATCTCCTGAATTACGTACGGTGGTTGGCCATGCGTCGGGCATGATCGTAGTAGGTCCTTAAACCTTTCCCAATCAGTCGCTAGAGCCTCACCAGGCTTTTGTTTGAAAGCCGTGTTTTTCTGTCGGATCAACGCCGTCTTAGAAGGAGGGAAGAATTTGTTGAGGAACGCGTCCTTGACTTTATTCCAGGTGCGGAGCGATCTTGGGGCTAAGCTCTCCAACCACTACAATGCTTTTCCTGTAAGCGACCAACGAAAGGCTTTTAGTTGGACATATTCAAGGCTATGTCCATCAGCAATAGTATCACAAAGGTCTAAGAAGGTTGATATATGTGCCATAGGGCATTCATTAGGTTTTCCTTCATATTGGGGCCTTCTAATCTCAGTAAAGAAGTTAGGTTTAATTTCAAAATTAGAGGCAGGGATATGAATCGCCGATTCAGGCACGGTGAGCGCGGGGTGCATGTATTGCTTGGCATTCTGAGGGAGGGCATTGATTTGGGCTTCTATTTGCCTCCGGCCTTCCTCCTCCCTATTTGCACGCTCCTTAAGTGCCGCCTCTCTAGTCGTCAAGTCCTCGACCTGCTTCCTTAGTTGCTCAATAAGTTCAGCCTCGTTCGCATTGTCGGCCATGATTCTTTGAGCTTGGGCTCTTAGATGGAAATAGTGCTCCGGGACGTCTACTCCTTCAAATTCAGGTGGGCGATCAACGCGTCGTACACACCTACAAAACCAAACTAGATAGAAACGTGAGATAGACAACTAGGGCGCGATTGATTGCCTCCCCGGCAACGGCGCCAACTTGTTAATAGGAGGAATGTCGAGTATCTCAAATACAAATATAAGATGTATAAATGTAAACCGACTCCTAGCATATGTAAATAATTACAAGACTTCCTCCCGTTGTAATTGAAGGGTAGTCAGGATCGATCCACGAGGAGGCGTGTCAGCGGGATCCTAGTAGCGTTGGAAATCTCACGTCTTGCGTCGACCAGAAGCCTCGATTTCGACCTTGGAGCTCGTTGTCGACCTCGGCTGTCGATGCTTTCTGCAACAGAAGACTTGCAGAGACAAAAACGGGAGTCGATATCGGCTGGAAAGGTTGATATCGATGTTAGTCCACGAAATCGACTTGCTCAGAAGTCTGTCAGTCGATACAGAAGGTCGATTTTGACGTCTGGGGTCGATTTCGATGTTTACAGCAGTGACCCAGGAGTCTCGAGATCGACTCAGAAAACTGTCGATCTATTAGCGTGGTCGATATCGACGTTCAGGGTCGATATCGATGTCTTCCTGCAGTGGGTTAGTTCTTCGTCGGCAAAGAAAGGCCGAAGACTTTAGGATGGATGAAGATGCGATGAACAGAAATAAAACAATTGTTTTTATGTGTATAAACTATGTAAAAAAGGAAACTCCTAGGATTAGGGTTTACCACAACGTTAACCAATGCATGCGATAAGATAAATAAGACGGACAATTGTGCTATTTCACCCGAGGGACAAGCTTTCGCCGTACACTAACTCTTAGGATTAATTTTGCAAATAAACCTAATTGTCTCTACAAATTTTATGTTTATAACTCAAGTTGTTAGCATGAATCCCTTTTCTTTCGATTAGGACTAAACATAGAATCGTAGGAGATGATATAGACACAACGATATCAACATCTAACACTTACCTTAAGCACGCATGGCTAACGTCGGGCCATGCGTGCTTAAGGTAAGTTTATTTCTTTCAATCAAAGATAAGTTCCATGATGAGGTGCGAGTAGTCCCCCCAAGCTCTTAGGGTCGGGGTGAGCCCTAGGGGGCCCACCCCGACCCTAAGAGCTTGGGGGGACTACTCGCACCTCATCATGGAACTTATCTTTGATTGAAAGAAATAAACTTGCATTAAACTATAAACTTCGAAGCTTTACAAATCAACGTCGGCTTTCGCAAACGCCAAACCTTAAAACTTCTCTCTAACTCTATTGTTATTGATTGTGTTAATGGATGATTAAAAGATGATTGAATGCCAGCCCCCTAGGGCTTTATTTATAGGCTACTAATCCTGGCTATCCGAGGATTGTAACTTCTATCTAAACTATGAACTCTATTCAAACAATTAGGATAGATCTTTTATTTTGATAAAATCCTACTAACATGATAAAACTTAAAGGTAAAGATAAATCTCAGTTGCCATCTATCTTAAAAGTATGAGATAATTCCGTGCCTCCTTGAAGATAAAGTTCCCAATCCGTGTCTCGAAATTGGATCTATCTTCTGTCGAGATAAGGTCAATATCGACCATAGAGGTCGATATCGATGTCTATGTTCCTGCTTGACTTGTCCAGCTCCACTCGATGTCTATGTTGAGGTCGATTTGAAGGTCGATATCGACGTCAGAGGTCGATATCTATGTTAAAGATCGATATCTATCTCTGCTCAGCTCTCCTTGGTTTCTTCGTTTTGACTTCGATTTCATCGAATTCCTGCATGGTTAGCTCAGAACTTGTGCAGACTCTATTTCTTGTATTTTATCCCATTCTTACACAAGTTTATATTCTTTTGAACCCTTTCTTTGGAAATTGAATGAAATATGGAGCCAAAAGATGCAATAAAATGAGATACAAATATGTACATCACAAATCAAATAGTTTTTTCACTTTCACAATTGATCTTAAACTCCATTATGAAAGCACAATCAGCAGAATCTAGCAGCAACAGTTGGTGCACTACCTGAAATTTATAGAATGCAAATCTAGCAATTGCTGGAGTTGTTGCAGCAGCAGCTGGTATAGTCCTAGTTTTCACCTAAAATTAACATAGACAAGATTTACATGTCAGTTGACAGGACAAAATCATTGCGTTTTCCTATCAAAAGAAAATCCAAACTAACCAACTAGTATAGCTAGTAAGTCCGGAGTTGATCCACAGGGAACTATCGTGACTCTATGTACGTGCTTTAATCACTAACAAGAGTAACCAAGGGGTTGTATGAAAACAAAGATGAAATGAAATGAACAATGTAACTTATGGTGAGATTTATTGACAAAATGAATGAAATGTTTCACCTACGATACTCGACTTGGGTTCGTCTCATTGATCCTAGTTCTTCCTTCTAGTTGTATATTTTCTACCATCTACTCTTATCTTGATTTAAATAGGTTATTATTCCTACGAGTTCTAATAACCCCTCATTCCTAGGCAATCTTAACACGGATTAAGGTTTAAACCTAGGAATAGCACTAAGTCTCAAGATATATGAAGCATATAAGCAATATTAATTCCCTAAAGAACTAACATTTAACCTATATTCAATCTCTCATACAATCAATCTTTTCTACGAGATCTACTCAATCGTACTTGCTGCTTTGGATCAAGCTTCACAAACGTATGAATCAAAACCCTAGCAATGATGCAATTCTAACGAGGTCGCAAATCAAGATAGAATCACCATCCATAAACAATAAGAGCACAAAGAGATTGAAATAGATGAAAGAAATAAACGAGAAATCCAAACTCATAATTCAACAAAAACAAGTCTTGATCGTAGGCAAAACACAATGAGTTTAGTTGCTCATGCTCCTAAACGTCGTTCCTCAATTCTTCAAAAGTCAAAAGATCCCTCCAAAACATCCAAAAATAAGTCTTTATAAAGCCCTAAGTACCGTCATAAAACCCTAGAAGACGTTCTGAAAAGATAGAGTTCAATTAAGGTAAGATAAAGATTCGGCATTGATTTGTCCCAACAAGGCCGCGCCCGCGGCCTCAAGAGCCGAGGGTGCGGCTATTACAGAATAAACGCTGTCTGCTAGGTGCTGGCCGCGGGTGCGGCTTTTGTGGCCGGGGGCGCGGTTTTTCCAGTCTATTTCCATTTTTCCATTATGAATTTGGTCTTGACATCAACATAAAAGTTGTATCTCTCGAAGAGAGCTTTCCAACGCATGCTTATAATAGTCAATCGGACCACCGAGGCCTCTAGAAAGTGCGATACAAGTTTAGCTTGTCGGGCGACAACTTTTGTTGACTTGTTCTTCACTTAGGCTCTCGAACTTCAATTCCGCTCCCGTGCTCTTCTCTTATTTTCCTTTTTTTGTCACTTTTATAATTCATGAGCTTCATCCTTCCTTGTCGGATTTACATCTACCTGAAATAATCAATAAAAACGTGTAGATTCCGACTTTGACAACCAAATGGGCAAACAAGTAAACTAACCCATTAACATGCAATATATACATTTAAATGACCCTAAAACTACTCTATAATGCCTATCTAACTATGCATTATCAATAGTATTCAAGTAAGATGGGTTTAGATGCCGAGTTTGCAGAAGAAATAGATAAAGACCATGTGGATGCTATTCAATACAAAAGCTTTATCTTCAATAACTTACAAGCTTTATCTTCTTAAGAAGATGAGCAAAAGATTAAATTTCCACTTACAAGCTTTATTTTCAATAACTTACAAGCTTTATCTTCTTAAGAAAGAGATAAAGACCATTTCATACTCAAATTTCCACTTTTAACCAGTAAATAAGTAAATTCAATAACTTACAAGCTTTATCTT
Organism: Persicaria maculosa; assembly: GCA_963922045.1. Lineage (NCBI taxonomy): Eukaryota > Viridiplantae > Streptophyta > Magnoliopsida > Caryophyllales > Polygonaceae > Persicaria > Persicaria maculosa. Next base: position 46,487,085 of record OY998264.1, on the reverse strand, counting down.
CTTAAGAAGATGAGCAAAAGCTTAAAAACATTATTGAAATACATACCTAGCATCTTACAATCCTATTCAATACAAAAGCAATGAAGACAGCTACTACACCATCTTTTACTTCCCAAGGGCTCAAAATGGGTCCATGGTGATAAGAATTGACTTAGTTTTGATAATTTGCAGGAGGCAATTGATTCATACATTGCAATTGACCAGTAAAATCCATAAAACCTTTGTCTTAATACTAGCATACTCATCTATAGTTTTGTGAAAGAAAGCTTGGATTACTGGCATGCACATAAATATTAAAGTTAGAAGGCAACAAAATAAGAAAAGTAAAGAGAAGGAAAACAACCTGCAAACATGGAAAATACTCATAATTGGCGTTCGAATAAAACATCCAACTGCAAATACCAAGACATCAGACAAACTTGCAAGTGTTATTGATAAACGATAAGCTTCAACCTTACTGTGAATGTGTCCTGCTGCTTAGTTGTATCATGGCTTTCTTTTATAACTCTACCAGCAACTGTTCTACTCCCTATAAACATTCTTAATCTTGTTGGTTTCTTCCTATATAATCTCAGCTATTAACTATTAAGTTAGGGTTCCGTTTAGGGATGAATCTCAGAGAAAGAAGAAAAAGGAGAATAAGGTAGATCACTCACAAACCTGCAAACGACAATTTTAGAACCACCAGCAACATGGTGAGATCTTGACCATACCTCTATTCTTCTCTGTCGAGACAAATCACCAATAAAATCCACAATCAATAGACTAATAAAGAAAAACATTATCCCGTATATTCATAACACTGAAAGCCAGAGAACAGAAGATTCAAAGCCAAGGAGATGATCCTTGTAGAGCAGTATAGTTTAATTTAAAAACATTATCCCCTCAAATACACTTATGAAAGTTCCAAGGAAAAAGAAAAGAAAACTTGCCATTTCCACATATTTGAATTTCCTGGTCTTGTCAGCCAATAAAGCATACCCCATATGTTCTATACACACGCTCCCTGCCATAATCAAATCACACAAAAAAAGGAAAAGAAAATCAAATAGAGATGGAATGAAACGAAATTACAAGAGAAATTGATGGAGTGAAATGGAGAGAGGGAGAACTGGATGGAGTCTTCACCCAGCCGACATTGTCGTGAGTGTGAGGAACCATATAAACATTAGGTTTGCCAGAGCAATCATGGTGGTTGTATTCAAATAGCCAAATTAACAAAAGAGAGAGACTGAGAGAGGACGAAAGAACGAAATATCCAAAAAATTAAAGTAACAAACTGAAACTAATGAATGATTCAAGTAAAGAACAAAAGCAATTAACAACAAATTGAGAGAGAACCTGCTGTAAGAAGAGGTGGCGTCCAGTTAACACATCACCTTGTATTGTATATTCATAACACCTCCTAATTCAAGTGGCTTTGAATTCTAATATCTCAAACACAAAGCTTTTAGGAATAAGGCTAATTAACACATCTAAATGAAATGATTAAGGTATGTAAACTGGCTTCATAAATCTATAAGGGTCTGTCAACTGCAAGGAATAAAGCGAATTAATAAAAAATGCAGAGTGATTCATCCTCTTTCAGCACATAGTACAAAGGATCATATAGGGTCATGAAGAGTAGAGGCATAATAAGAAAAAAGACGGACTATGCACAAACATAAGACCATATCATGTCATGCACAAAAAGTGAGAAGGATTGCTAAAAACAACTTTTAAATTACTATATTTCAGATATCAGTGTGAAGGACCCAAAACTAAGAAGGTTTATGCTAAAGGTATACCATACTATATATAAAAGATTAGAAAAGAGCAAGTAATATCATCTTACTCTGGAAATGATTTCATAACTCTCAAAAGTTAAAATCAAGACAATAATAATTATCTGCATCACTATCCTTCTTGTAGTTGCATTACTCCAATCACTGCAATCTTACACAATAGGATCATTCTTTGTACCTGCATCACTATCCTTCCGATGACTAGAGTAAACAAAGTACTGATGTTGATCCTTTCTTGATATAAACTGCAACAAATCGAGACTAAGAGAGTGAGGTGATGACTAACTTGGGAATGAGTCATGTTGCAGATATCAACCCATAGAGTTTACCTCTTGCAACAAATAGAGACCTGCGAGAGTGAGGTGATCGCTATTATTTCATCCATTAGTAATGCTTTGTTGGACTAACAATCATTTGCCCTGTGTAATTCAACTTGTTTCATTGAAATAGAACTGAATACATAGATAACTGGATAGAATGTATTACTCATATAACATGTTGTTATTCTCTTCTTTTGACCACCAGAAATACCTCTTCTCATAGCATCACCAACAATAGTGTCAGAAAAAACATCAAGACCACGAATATGTAGGCGTGCATATGACTGAGAAAAAAAATCGTTGATAGAGAAAAATATCACCAGAAGTGGAATCCGAGGATGAAATCGTAGATACAAACCTCAATAGAAATTCCTAAGGCAGTTGAATCCGAGGATGAAATCGTTGTAATAAAAGAGAATACGGAGCCACGGTGTATCCATTGTAATTTAGATAAATTATACCTTGGGGATATTTCCTTTATACCCTAAAGGTTTATTTAGTTATTTAGATATTTACTTAAATAAAAGATCTATCCTACTTGTTTGGATATAGATTAGATAGAAGATAGAAGATACTATCCTTGGATAGTAAGGATTAGAAGCCTATAAATAAAGGTCTAGGGGGTTGGCATTCATTCATTCAATCATATACACATAATCAATATAGTTAGAGTTAGAGAGAATTTTAGAGTTTGGTGTTTGCGAGAGCCGATGTTGAGTTGTAAAGCTTCGAAGTTTAAAGTTTAATGCAAGTTTTCCTTTTCCAATCAAAGATGTTTGTTGCGATGAAGAGCGAGTAGTCGTCCCACTTCTAGGGTCGAGGTGAGCCCGACGGTAGCCATGTATGTGAGCTTCTTCCATATTTGATTATGTGATCTCTTCTTCTACCCCGCGCTCAATCCTTTATGCGAGTTTAGGATCATTCCTTATTTACCTTATATGAAGCATAAGTGGATTATATATGTGAATTTGGATAGTAATTAGGTTTTGCCTGCGAAAGTTGACATTAACCCTAATTATGAAAAAGGTAGAAACAATTAGGTTTTTATGCGAAAGCCTCTATCTCCCTAATTGGTATTGAGAAAAGTTAAATGTTTTATGTGAATTAGTGATAATACATGCATGGTTACCATTGTGGTGAATCCCTATCCTAGAAGCTTTTTAGTTTAGTGAATTAAAACCCAAACCAACTGTTGCTTTTTATTTCTTTTCTTTTCTTTTCTATTTTGCTGCGAATCGACGTCAACTGGATTTCTAATCGATATCGACCTTTCCTGTCAATATCGACCACCTACATCGAGTACTTCATCGTCGATAGTCTCCTGAGTGGACAAAGCTACTGACCTACTCGATATCGACCAACCTAGTCGATATCGAGTGCTTCTATTGTTTTCTCTCTTCGCATGTTTTCTCTCCAGGTCGACGTCGTCACTAGGAATCGACTGCCCCTGTCGATATCGACCTCCCAACTCGATATCGAGGTTTCTGGTCGACGTGTGCTGAGTTCGCATAGACCATCCAGGCACCGCTTAATCGCCTCCTCGTGGATCGATTCTGATTCCCTTCCACTACGATGGGCAGAAGTCTTGTAATTTATTTGCGTGGACTAGGATTTGGTTTCATATCTACTTGTATTTATTAGACTTGATTTCCTCTTTCATCAAATTTTGGTGCCGTGGCCGGGGAGGCTATCAATCACGCCCTGTTTAGTCTATCTCACTCTTTTTCCTAGTGCTTTCTTACAGGTGTATGCGACGCGCTGATCGCAAGCCTGTATTCGAAGGAGTAGACGACCCTGAACGCTATCTCCATCTAAGGTCCCGAGCTCAAAGAGTCATGGCAGACAATGATACCCAGACTGAGCTGATTGACTGCCTAAGGAAGCAAGTCGAGGACTTCACAACTAGAGAGGCGGCACTGAAAGAGAGTGTAGATGGGGAGGAGGAGGCTAGGAGGCAAATAGAAGCCCAAATCAACGCCCTCCCTCATAATGCCAAGCAATACATGCACCCTGTGCTCTCAGTGCCTAAATATGCTATTCTTGTCCCCCATTCTAATTTTGAGATTAAACCTAGTTTCTTAACTGAGATTAGGCGACGTCAATTTGAGGGAAAACCCAATGATTGTCCTCTTGAGCATATATATTTATTCCTTGACTTGTGTGACACTATTGCTGATGGACAAAGCCTTGAATATGTAAAACTAAAGGCTTTTCGTTGGTCTCTCGTAGGGAAAGCTCTAGCATGGTTGGAGAGCCTAGCCCCCAGATCGCTTGGCACATGGGATAAGGTCAAGGATGCCTTCCTCAACAAATTCTTCCCACCATCAAAGACCGCGATGATAAGCCAGAGGATCACGACTTTTAAACAAAAGCTAGGTGAGAAATTGGCGCAGACATGGGAGCGCTTTAAGGAGCTGCTGAGGTCCATCTGGTCAAAGGTCAACATTGGAGCCTTGGAGCCTGTTGATATGAAATTCTACATGGCTGATAATAACTTTGTAAGGCCCACATTCCTCATCGATGACGTCCCAGTCAAGGTGGGTAAGTTCTTTGTACCCACTGACTTTATTGTGCTTGATATGGCAGAGGATCCTACTTGCCCAATCATCTTAGGACGGCCGTTCCTAGCTACGGCCGATGCAAATATCAGCGTGTGGAAGGGACTCTTGTCATTCACTATTGGCAATGAGGTCATCGAATTCTTCTTCATTTCTACAATGAAGGAGGTACAACAAATGGAGGTCAAGGGGATACATATAGGGAAAATAATCCCTTGCGATGAACCAACGGAAAGAGCCTTGATCGATGAGAAGCTAGAGGAAAGGGCCATGGAGGCCCAAATAGAGGAGCTTTTGAAAATTTGGCACCAAGCCTACGATGGAGGAGAGCCAAACAGAGTACTTGAAATCAACACAACCCAGTCGAGATCGAGTGAAAAGGAGCCAAATCGACTGCTAGAGGCTAAATATGGGGTCGACACAGCACCCGGAATCGACTAGGGCTAGTCGATATCGACTGGGCCCACTCGACATCGACTCCCCCTACTCGACCTGCCTCCATCGACAGAGAAGCAGAAGGTCGATATCGACCAACCTACTCGATATCCACCTAGTCTTGAGACCAATACGGACTCCGAGGTAAGTCCAGGTAAGATTCCTCAACCCTTAGAGATAAATTCGAAGATCCCTTCAAAGTGAGTATCTTTGTTTGTAGGCCTGACTAACATGATAGGTAAGCCCGTAAAAGAATACAAGGCAGGCGACAAGGTGTTTATTGAGCAATGCAACACCCTGAGATGCAGAAGAAATGATGGAAGGAAAAGGTCAGTCATGACAATCAATAAAGTCTATACAGGAAGGTTGGAGCTTAAAGACAAGAAAGGGACGTTGTTCAAAGTAGAGCTTGAAAGCCCTGAAGAGGACATAAGAGTGATATGGTCCCTACATGTGCCACCTTGGATAGAAGCGCGGAAGAAGTCGGCCTAGCGACTATAAAGTCTACAGCTTGTATATAAAACCTTTTAATTTTTCGCATAGATAGTTTTTAGGATTCAAAGTTTGAATTTTTGGATTTGAAGACTTTGGATATACTGTGCTTTTATCTATTATGCACTAACGATTTCAGGAACGACGAGGAAGAAAAGAAGCTACTGCAGAGGCAGTCAAAATCGACCAGGCCAGTCGAAATCGACCACCTTAGGGTCGAGCCATCTCTTGGAGTTGACATCGATGACGCAGGGGCCAAAACGAGCACTCGATATCGACCACACTAGTCGATATCGACCAGATCCAGGAAACCCTCGACACCATCTTCTTCCTCGGCTTTGACAGATGCAGTCGACATCGACCACTGTACTCGACATCGACTACTGGCATCGACCAACCTGAAATCGACCTTAATCCTGAGGTTGCGCTGTGAGTTTCTCTCTACCCTTGTTCTTCTTTTAATACAGTGAGGACACTGTATATTTTAAGTATGGGGTGGGGTAGAAACATGTCTTATGGTCACAACTTGGTTTTCTTCTTCGCATTTCATTCATGTTTAAGTTTTTGTTCTTACTTTTACTTTCATAAAAATACAAAAATTCAAAAAAAAAATAGAAAATGTCAAAAATACAAAAAAATGCATGTTTACCTTATTTAGTTTTTTAAACCTTACTTAGATGTCCAACTGTAAGAACTCAATAGCTGACTTGATCATGTAAATCCTATGGAATATTTGGATGGTTTAGCCTAAGTCCTTAAAATGGTTTTTATGTAGATTATGAATTTGTGATGAAATTGAGAACATATGATCCTAGGCTAAAAATCAAATCCAATTAAATTGTCCTAGGGAGAATTTCGGCCTATAGGGAGAACATTAAAAATCCCTCTGCTTTCTTGAGTGTATTTGCTCTTTCTATGCATCTCTAAATGTTGTGATAGTTATTCAAAACCAATGCATATATATGTTTATGTTTACGAGATTTAAATGATGGAGGCATCTTTTAAGCCAATTTTTATCCTCTCTTTACCTACCTTGCATTATCTCTGCTTGAAGCCAGAATATTAGCCTGAGCCTTATATTGCAAACTCCACAAAACTATTCCTAGGCGAATTGAGCCTGACCCCCATTTGGGAATTGAGACTTAGATTGGTTAGAATAATTCATTCTGGAAAGAAGTGCATGTTGTCTAGTTTTGAGCAAAGGAAATTATGTGATGGTACATATGGCATCTTGTCATACTTTGTAAAAGGATTTTTGGCTCACGATATAAATGCACATTCTTTTTATTTATTTATTTCGTTAAAAAAAATAAAAAAAGAAAAAAAAATATAGTTACATAGTGCATGAGCCAAATATTCATTAGTTCTTATCTTTCATACAAGATTTATATTTTTTGAGAGCATATTGTAGAATGAGCTAACATGTAAGAAATAGACTTTGCACAAGTTTTGGTCTAATTATGTAGGAATAGGAGCGAAATTGGAGTCAAAACGAAGAAACCAAGGAAAGAAGAAAAGTGGTTGAAATCAACCTATCTGGTTGATATCGACTGAAGCATCGACGCAGATTCTGAGTGTCGATACAGACAAGAACACCAGCAAAAGAATAGCACTCGATATCGACTACCTGAGGTCGATATCGACCAAGACCCAGAAATCGAGTGGAGTTGATCCCGTCGAGCATAAACGAAGAGGTCAAAATTGACTGGATTTCGACACGGGTTGGACACGCTTTTCGGGACGAGGATTACCATTTTATCAACAAGAGCCACGGTTTATCCTTTGTAATTTAGACAATCCCTCTGTTAATTAAAACTTGTCGTTTACTATTCATGCACGTTTTTTTAGAATGATAAAAACTATATGAAATATTGACTTTTTTTTTAAATTTGTTTTTATAAATTCATACTTAATAGTAAAAAGTATGAAATTGATAAAAAAAATATATTAAAAAAGTTAATATTTTATATAGTTTTTAACACCTCAAAAAGCGTGCGTGAATAGTAAAACGTCAAGTTTTAATTAACGGAGGGAGTAAATTATACCTTGGGGATATTTCCTTTTTACCCTAAAGATTTATTTAGTTATTTAGATATTTACTTAAACAAAAGATCTATCCTACTTGTTAGGATATAGATTAGATATTAGATAGAAGATACTATCCATGGATAGTAAGGATTAGAGTCCTATAAATAAAGCCCTAGGGGGCTGACATTCATTTATTCAATTGTGTACACATAATCAATAGAGTTAGAATTAGAGAGAAGTTTAGAGTTTGGCGTTTGCGAGAGCCGACGTTGAGTTGTAAAGCTTCGAAGTTTAAAATTTAATGCAAGTTTTCCTTTTCCAATCAAAGATGTTTGTTGCAATATGTTGAATCTCTTGAAAAATGAAACCCTCCTTTGAGAAAAAGAACGCGCCCCCACGTGCAGGCACTACCTCTCCTACGATCCTCGTTGTGTCCCTTCAGCAACCCCCCTCTCCTCTGGAAAACTTTGCTTCGACGTACACCCAAATCCCAAATTATCTTCTGAAACCAAACCAAAGTAGTGATTATTGCCCTATAAACTCTCTAATCCTCTGGTTCGGCTACCCTTCTAGGCCGATTGTTGGCAAATCCTTACTGGATTTGTGGATTACCTCTTCGATTGGGTTTTCGTGTGCGATTAGGTTTTTATCTAATCGTACTCCTCCTGATCTGAGATCCGTCGGTTGGGGTACTAGGTTTTGGTTAATTTCTACTGTTTGGTCAAATCGACCGCCTCCATGGCCCGATTTGTGGTGTACGATCGTCAGGGGTTCGATGGCTTGGCCGCTCTTGATTGGCTATGTTGTAGTCAGTTCTGGGTTGGACGGAGTGTAGTACTGCAACAAGAAAGCGTGGGGTGTGCTTCCTTTGGCTCGTCCGGGTGGGTTTCCTTCTGCTCTATCGCTCTTGGACACAGATGGTGCTCACTATTTAAAGGTCGGGGTGTGCAACAGTTTTACTTGCACTTTCTCTTCTCCATTCTCTAATTTCATTCTTCAGATTTCTAATCTTTGTGACCTTTTCTTGTGTGGTGTATTTGGTGCATGCATGGCTCCGTCCGGAGTGGATAAGGGGAAGAAACCCATGGTGGCAGATGATCCTGCCCCTAAACTGTCAAACACCCGAAAGGGGATGCCGGAGGGCAAGAAACTCATGGGGGATGCCCAAGCCGCTTTCTCTGCGCAAGAAAACAATCAGAAGAAGAAGGCTGAAAAGAAATTCAGGAGGAAGACAATCAATAGAGAAAAATTGATTGCTCTCCAAGGAAAGGTCCAGGAGAACATTTCCGCTCTAAATGTCTCCTCCCTTTTTGCTACAATTATTGGCGATCCAATGGAGGCCAAAGATGTAAGGAAGAAAATTAGGTACGTGTGGAAATTTATATCTGCTGGTTTCCAGTTGATTCCGATTGCGAACAACTGGTTTGAGTTAAGGTTTGATGTGGCTTCTGATCGGACCTTGGTATGGGACAACCGTCCCTACCATGTGTCGGGTCAACTGATCCTTCTTCGCCCATGGAGTCTCCCTCCAAAATATGTTTATGATGAAATTCTTCGTGATATTGTTGAGGAGAATGGCCTGGGTCAAGTAATTAGAGTTTCTGCTTTTAACTCAAAAGGAGCCAGATTCCGTTATCCACGGGTCTGTGTTTCCATCGACATCACTCTTGTCTCAGGAAGAAGCATCTTTGTTGTTAATGAGCTTGGTGAGGTGGAATCATTTTCCATCTGGTTCGAGGATTTCCCATCTGGCTGTGGAAGTTGTGGTGCACTGGATCACCAATTTGATGACTGCCCATGTCGATTGCAATGTAATGCCTCTTGCCCTGTGCCTTCTGCCGTCCCTGCTGAGGCAGAGGGTCTTGTTTCAAATGATGGTAAGAAGGAACCCAATGGAAATGAGTGGGTTAAGGTAGTTGGCAGGAAAGTGATGCCTTCTCCTCCTACATTTGGGCACTAAAAAGCTGATTTGTTGCTAAGTTTTGGTAAGAATGTCTCTCTGTCTACTGAGTCTTCATCTTCTAAATCCACTGAGAAGAGTGCTGAGGTGTCTGCCACCAATGTTGTTGATCCTGTGATGATGGAGTCTGAAGCTCCTATGTTTGAGCTGGCTGTGATGATAGCTCCTGAGCCATTGGATGTGGTGCCTTCTGTGTTGCTTCCCCTCACTGCTGTTGTACCCCCAAAGGATGAGAACTCAGTTCATAAGGAGGAATTGCAACCCGATCTTGATTTTTGGGCTGCTGATGATGAAGAGGTTACAGACATTGATGATGAAGCCTTTCTTGACGAAATCTTGGAGGAGGGAGGGCTTGCTGACCCAGGCTTCACTCAAGCCGACTATGAAGCTATGCTTGTAGATGTGCCACCTTCGGTGGAATTCATTTTACCTGATCTGAGTCGACCTGAGTGTCTAGCTGCCTCCATCCAAGAGCACTTTGTCACCCCTACTGCCTCTCCTGTGCTGGAAGTTAGTGCTACATCGAGGTCTGAGTCTGGTAAGCGCAAAATCAAGATCGAGGAAGGCGATTCGGCTTGCTCCACATTAACTCTGATGGGGGGGAGCAGCAAAAAGGGGAAGCATGTCTAGTATCCTCAACTCCGGCTTCTGGTTGATGTGCTTTGGTGGTTTGGTGCATCTTCCACACGTAGCTTGCAAAAAACCTCTCTCTCAGTGGCAGGAATATCAACTGATTTCATATGAAGTACTAGTTCAAGGTAATCACACCCTAATTTTTGTTTGGATCGCTTTGATGGACCTAGGGTGGAGTATGCGGCAATGGCTATGGTATTTAAATATAGAAGATAATTGTATGCTTAGGAAGATCAATTCCCTCTGTAACATATTCTTGATCTTTTCTTTGCTTTGGCCAATTAAGCTATGGTGTATGCATATGGATTACAGGCAATATCTATGTAGAATGTATTATGTCTGGAGAATCAAGGGGACCTGTGTACTATTGCCTATGATAAATGTATTTGATTTAGATGTTCCTGTTTTACCATTTGCTCTACCACCTAGTGTTTCTATGACACTTTCTGGACAAATGCTTATAAACCTACTGGCACCTTTGCTGTACGCAAAATCTCCTATTAAAATTGTAATTGTATCAATGCTCATGATCAACAAACCCAGCTACATCACTACTGCCACAAGAAATACTCTAAGTCAACTCACTTCCCTCCACATTCTACAACAAACTCGGATAGCTCTCAACTGTAAATGTCAAGGCATTCATTGCTTTCAATCCTTGCGCCATTCCAATCGCTCAATCATAAGCTCCTTTAGGGTATCAAATTTCCTTTTTACTTATGTTTGGTTTGACAAATTAATTTTCTACGTCTCAATTTGTCGGAAGAAAGTATGCTTGTCACTTGGTAACCATATGTACGTACAGTTTATGAGCAATCAGATATGTGTGCTCATCTTCTGTGTCAATGACAATTGTTGTGTGGGTGAGATTAGATTGTCACAGTGCAATTGGCAACTATACGATTCGGTTGTAAGTTGGTTAATTTCGCGCAAATATAGGGTATATGTTAGGGGTGGAACAACCAAAACTAATTTATCTAAGAGTTATGGTCAAGATTTCTTTTTTGAATTTTTCCGCTTGCGTACTGACGACGGCACTGACTATGGTTGTTTTTGTCAGTTCTATAGTACGGTGCCCTTTACTGGAGTGGGTTGCATGTTAACCAAAGAGTGGTTAACATCTCCCTTTACAGTTTCATCCAAACTATCATGCAGTCTTGATAAACTGGTGCTCAAATTAGGAACTCGAAAACACGACTCGTCTAAGGCAATTAATAACTACTCAATCGTCTCTTTAGACTTTCTTAAAACTTTCACAGAAATGATTACTTCATTCATAAAGTATTTTGATGTCAAGTATTGGAAGTCATGTGTAAATGAACTTGTAGGGTGCAGCATGTCTAGTATGGTGATTAGGGTGAAAACTGTTTACTGCATCAAATGGTGGTTGGTTCTGCGTTTACTTAAAAAATCATTGGCAAAACCTGACGTGTCTAAAAGACTAATGCCTCCTTCACACATAAGACCATCAAATGTGGTGTTTGTTGGACGAGTGCATGTGATTCGTCCTTTTAAGCATTACAGGTGCATATATTTTTCTTACTACAACCCAAATGAGAATAATTTGTCTCCGTCAGAAGCACTGCATCCTCGGCTTCGAACGGATTGCACAATAAAATAATGAAAGCATGTTTTTGGAATGTGAGCGGACTAGGAAAGCCGAATATTTGGACAAATCTTAAAGCCATGCGCATAAATGAGCACATTTCTTTAATGGCTGTTGCAGAAATTAGAACAAACAAAATTCCTAAAGAAAGCAGTTGGAAATCGAGTGGATACAATAACGTTGTCTGGTCAGTTGGAAATGATAGAACGGGAGGAATAGGACTATTATGGAATAACAACGTTTTACTAAATGAATCTATTGAGGTTGATGTGGTGCTACCTAGGGTGATCCGTGCAAAATATTCATGCTTAGATAAAAAAATTCACAGGAGTGTTATTCTTTGTCTATGCCCCACCACATGAATCTGATAAAGACACTTTCTGGTCTGAGTTATCTAATATTGTCACAAGTGAATCACTACCATGCTTAGTGATAGGAGATTTGAATGAGATTAGTAGCAGCAACGAAAAACATGGGGGAGTATCTAATAGTCAAGCCAGATATGTTAGAATAAATCTTTTCAAAAACCAATGCTCTTTGCTAGAGATACCATCCTCGGGCAATCAATACACATGGAGGAAAAAAAGGGCCGGAGAGGACAACATCTGGGAAAAACTAGACCGAGTCCTAGTACAACATGAATTTCTTGAAACATTTCCCGACCTAGCAACATTTAATGGAGCTTTCACCGAGTTCGATCACTGTCCCATCTCTATATGTCTAACGTCTGGAATAGAATTTACGCCTCCACCTTTTAAGTTGGAAAACATGTGGTTACAGAGGAAGGATTTTAGGAACATTGTCAAACAAGCATGGCGAGCTAGGTGCTCTGGTTCTGCAATGTATAGATTAATGTATAAAACAAAGCTTTTAAAAGGTAAAGCCAAGGTATGGAATAAAAATTCCTTTGGAATTGTCTTTCGTCAAATACAAATAGTGGAAAAGGAACTGATCAGTATTCAATCAAGTATTATACACGGAACAGATAGCGATAATTTAATTGAAAAACAACTAATAAGGAAAAAAGAACAACTCCTACAATTTCAAAAAGAATACTGGGGTCAGAGAGCAAAATCAAAATATTTAAACTCATTGATTCAAACACAGCTTACTTTCATAGAGTAGCCTCTGGAAGACGAAATAGGAAAATAATAAGACATATAACGACTAGTGATGGAACTCAGATTATAGGAGAAGAAAATATTAGGGGAGAAATCAAAAACGACTTTGAGAAGCGATTTTCAAAAGAACAAATTAACATGAATCTCCTTAATGAATATCTAGACCTAATCCCACATGCTATTACAGAAGAAGAAAATAGGACTCTTATCCAACAACCATCTAATAGTGAGATAAAAAATGCGGTCTGGTCGTTGGGACTTAATAAATCCCCTGGGCCGGACGGAATGACAGCAGAATTTTATAAGGCATACTGGGACATTGTTGGTAACGACGTCATTAAAGCTGCCAAAGCTTTTTTCCATTCAGGTAGACTTCTTCGACAAAGTAATCATACATTTATTACTCTACTACCAAAGTGTGGCAACCCATCTAAAACTACTGACTACAGACCCATTAGTCTGTGCTCAACGATCTATAAAATTATATCAAGAATCTTAACAGAGAGACTCAAAAAGGTAATCGGAAAGTTAATCCACCCGTTTCAAGGTGCATTTGTATTTGACAAAGCTATTCAAGATAATATACTCATAGCACATGAGATATTTCATTCATTTAAGTCGAGAAAAGGGAAAGATGGTTGGTTAGCTATTAAATTGGATATGGAAAAGGCCTATGACAGAGTAGATTGGTCCTTCACAGAGGCGGTTTTAAGAAAATTTGGTTTCAGTGACCAGGTTATCAAATTAATCATGGAATGTGTAACAACAGTTTCCTTTTCTGTATTAGTCAATAATGGGCCCACAGAGGTTTTTAAACCCTCCAGAGGATTAAGACAAGGCGATCCCTTATCACCGTTTCTCTTCATCCTTGGTGCAGAAGTGCTCGCTAAAAAACTCACCTCAGAGTCTAACTTTAACCAATCTGGCATTGTTTTCCAGTTCGGTCAGTCTGGTCCTAGAATACCTTTTCTTGCATTCACCGATGACATCATTATTTTTACAAAAGGTAACATGACAGCTTGCGGAAAAGCTAAGAAAATCATTGATGATTACTGCCAACTATCTGGACAGAAAGTAAATTACAATAAATCTGCCTTTCAAGGCTCTCCAGGGATACCTGCATCGCGTATAGCTACCATTGAAGGATGTTTAAACATATCGAAACAAGTGAAATTGGATAAGTATCTGGGGTGTCCAATTGTTAATGGTAGAGTAAACAAAAGCACCTTTGAAGAACTCATTGCCAAAACAACTAACCAATTATCAAAGTGGAAGGCCGATTCATTATCTCAACATGGTAGGTATGTGTTAATAAACTCAAATTTAGCCTCTAAACCACTCTTCTCTATGCAAAGCTTCATGCTTCCAGTGACAATTCACTCGGCACTAGACAAAATCAATAGGACGTTCTTCTGGAATAAGGACCTTCAGTATAAACCCCTTATAGGATGGGATAAAGTTTGTAGACCAAAAGCGCTAGGAGGAATGGGATTACGAAAGACGAAGGAAATGAACGAGGCACTACAAATGAAACTTATTTGGAAAATTTTAGCGGAACCAGATAATTGTTGGGTCAAGATTATCAACCATAAATATTTAAAATCAACGCCGATACTCAAGTTTGTGAAAAAAGGAAATGCCTCATGGAAATGGACGCAACTCAGAAAACTTATCCAACCTTTTAAGGAAGGTTTGGCTTGGTCAGTAGGAGATGGGAACTCCATCAAGTTTTGGAAAGACAACTGGGCTCCAGTTCAGAATATCCATTCGGTCTGCCTCGACCCAACAAAAATTAACTGGGAAGAAACTGTTGATCAGTACATTCATAATGGGGCATGGGATTTGGAAAAGCTTAAATTGGTAATGCCGAGTAATACCGCAAAACAAATTGCTGATATTCCCCTTCCGATAAGTAAAATACAAGACAGAATGTACTGGTGGCCGAACAAAAAAGGATGGTTTACAACCTCAAGTGCATAAACTAAATACAAGAGCTATAGAGCTAAAAACTGATAGTAATGCTTGGATATGGAAATTGAATGTTCCACCTAAAATTAAGAATTTCATGTGGAAAGTATGTTATAATGGACTCCCAACGGCTGCCCGGCTCTCTGGACATGGAATGGCGATCCCACCTTACTGTGCCATATGTAATCACCATGAAGAAGACACCACTCATCTATTGTTTGAATGCAAATACTCACTCTCCTGTCCGAGTTTATCACCTAAATTGAAATCTGAGATCTCAGACTATATCACATTAACAAGAGACATTAATTCATTAATGACAAAAATGGACAGATTACTTAATACACAGCAAAAACATCAAATGGCATTTCACTGGTGGACTATATGGATTGTTCGTAATAACCTTATTTTCCAACAACAAAAACTTCCAAATGTGGAAGGTTTTGTTAAACTCGTCGACTCTTTTTTTAATAAGTGGAGTAAAGCAGAAAAACATATCAATGAGGATAAATATGACTTACACCGCCGCATAAGTACCCCTAAGAAAAGTCTGAGTATAAGGAAGAAGGGGAAATGGAAAAGACCACCGACTGGGAAATTGAAACTGAATTTCGACGGTTCCGCCTCGGGCCAACGGCAAAGCTCGATTGGGTATATTATTCGTGATAACACGGGGCAATCATTAGAAATGGAAAATAAACTCATTGGATACCAATCCCCTTTAATGTTTGAAGCTTTGGCATTAAGAGCGGGTGTACAGAGGGCCCTTGAGATGAGAATCTCTAATCTAATCATTGAAGGCGATTCACTGATCATCATCAATCACCTTCATTCTAAAACCAAATGTCCATGGGAAATTGAGCTAATAATGTCAGATATTAGTTATCTACTCACTGGGTTTTACGAAGTCTCGTTTTCGCACGTCCTTCGTAACGGCAACTGCGTGGCAGATAAGGTTGCACACCTTGCTCATGTTGCCTCCATCCCCTCCTTAGCCACTGACCCAGGTCTTATCGACCTCATCCGAAAGGATGCTATCGGATAGCGGTCCGCATCCGAATTTTTACTTAATAAAAAAAAAAAAGATGTTTGTTGCAATGAAGAGCGAGTAGTCGTCCCACTTCTAGGGTCGGGGTGAGCCCGACGGTAGCCATGTAAGTGCGCTTCTTCCATATTTGATTATGCGATCTCTTCTTCTACCCCGCACTCAATCCTTTATGCGAGTTTATGATCATTCCTTATTTACCTTATAAGAAGCGAAAGTGGATTATATATGTGAATTTGGATAGTAATTAGGTTTTGCCTGCTAAAGTTGACATTAACCCTAATTATGAAAAAGGTAGAAACAATTAGGTTTTTATGCGAAAGAATCTATCTCCCTAATTGGTATTGAGAAAAGTTAAATCTTTTATGTGAATTAGTGATAATACATGCATGGTTACCGTTGTGGTGAGTCCCTATCCTAGAAGCTTTTTAGTTTATTGAATGAAAACCCAAACCAACTGTTGCTTTTTATTTCTTTTCTTTTCTTTTCTATTTTGTTGCGAATCGACATCAAATAGATTTCTAATCGATATCAACCTTTTCTGTCGATATCGACCACCTGCATCGAGTACTTCATCGTCGACAGTCTTCTGAGTCGACAGAGCTACTGACCTACTCGACATCGACCAACCTAGTCGATATCGAGTGCTTATGTTGTTCTCTCTTCGCAGGTTTTCTCTCCAGATCGACATCGTCACTAGGAATCGACTGCCCCTGTCGATATCGACCTCCCAACTCGATATCCAGGCTTCTGGTGGACTTGTGCTGAGTTCTCATAGACTATCCAGGCACCGCTTACTCGCCTCCTTGTGGATCGATTCTGATTCCCTTCCACTACAACGGGCAGAAGTCTTGTAATTTGTTTGCGTGGACTAGGATTCGGTTTGATATCTACTTGTATTTATTAGACTTGATTTCCCTTTCATCACCTGGCCGGTTAAATTTACGAGTTTGGATAAAAAAATTATCCCATGCAGTTTGGTAGGCTCAATGGTCCAATATGAGAGCTTTTTTCTAGGGGTGGGCGTGGGACGAGATGGAACGAGACGGGAGCGGGATGAGGCCCGTCCCGCTTTAATTTTTCTAGGAAGGGACTGGGACGAGATTCACCTTTTTTTTTCATCCCACATGGGCCTTAGACTACACAGGACGGGACGGAACCGGGACGGGTCATTGTCCCTCAAATAAAAATAATAAAATATTATAAATTTTGAAAAATAAAAAAAATGTTTTCATAGTTCATGCTTTATAGAATGATATGACCACAATGTTATCACTCCCAGCAGCACAATTTCATACAAAAAACATTGCCAGCAGCACAAGCCTGTTGTAACCCTAACCGATTAGAATTGAATAGAGATTTCACTATTTCAAAATGGAGAATAAATTATTTTGTTTGCCTCCTAAAACCCAAATCCCTAACCCCCCAAACCCATAATAATTTTTTTATTTTCAAATTGCTTACAACCCTTACAGTATTATTGTAACTTGTGTTTATAATAACTAAATATATCATATAAATCACTAAATTATTAAAATTTTTAGTACTACCAAAATTAAAACTCTTGTCCCGTATAAATATAAATAAAAATATAAATAAAAATATAAATAAAAATATAAATAAAAATATAAATATAAATATAAATATAAATATAAATATAAATATAAATATAAATATAAATATAAATATAAATATAAATATAAATATAAATATAAATATAAATATAAATATAAATATAAATATAAATATAAATATAAATATAAATATAAATATAAATATAAATATAAATATAAATATAAATATAAATATAAATATAAATATAAATATAAATATAAATATAAATATAAATATAAATATAAATATAAATATAAATATAAATATAAATATAAATATAAATACAAATATAAATATCAATATAAATATCAATATAAATATAAATATAAATATAAATATAAATATAAATATAAATATAAATATAAATATAAATATAAATATAAATATAAATATAAATATAAATATAAATATAAATATAAATATAAATATAAATATAAATATAAATATAAATATAAATATAAATATAAATATAAATATAAATATAAATATAAATATAAATATAAATATAAATATAAATATAAATATAAATATAAATATAAATATAAATATAAATATAAATATAAATATAAATATAAATATAAATATAAATATTAATATAAATATAAATATAAATATAAATATAAATATAAATATAAATATATTTGTATTTATATATATAAATTATGCAGGATTTGCGGGATCCCATAGTCTTCTCCCGCACCCCGTCCCGCATAATTTTTGCGGAACGGGACCGGGACGGGATTCACTTTTTTTTCCTTAAATTCCATCGGGACCGGGATGTAAAGACCCAAATTTTAAAAAAAATAAAAATAAAAATATATTATTTTATGACTTAAGATTCAAATTAAATATTAAATGATGAGATTCCGAAAATTTGGAAAATCTATGTCCTCAATCAAAATGATTTTCTTTTGTTTTAAACAAATTCTGGCATATAATATAATCCGATTTAAAAACGAATCTACTTGGGTTAAATTTGTTATTCAATGGGGTAATATTTCTATCACAAAAGAATAGCGGAACAATTATGTAATTTCTTAAAACCTAACCCTAGGGAACCCATATAAATACTCCTTATGGCCTATTTTGCCCAGATGCACATCACCCCCCTTCTAATTTATTCATAGCCGCTTCCGCTGCTCCTGCCTCCTGTTGTCCGCCATTGAAGGGCTGAGACCCAAGCTTTGGAGCTCCTTTTCCCATGGCATCCCTCTTTCACTCTCGCCTTCACTCGTCCCGCTCTTTCGCTCTCTCGCTTCTTCCCTCCCTCGATCGAACGTCACCTTAAGCTTCGCAAGGAGCTCGAGCTCAGCAATGCGCCTCCGACGGCCACCCTCACGCTTGAGGATTAAGGCTCAAAGGCGCCTCCTTCCTGGGTCACCTGTCGTCGCCAGCGCTCACCTTCCTTTTCTTCGAGCTCCTCCCCTGGTGAACCAAGAGCAACCCCTCCTCGCACCTACGTCGCCCTCAGCCTCCTATGGCGCCCTCTCGCTCGTCCTCGCATTGACTATCCCGACATCGAGTCCGACGGGAGCTGTTCAATGCAGCTAGATAGGAGCCAGCCTGCTGCACCGCCCCACTCCTTCCTTCTCGCCGTTGATTCCAAGAGGAGCCGGAGATTGACGCCGACAAGACCCATCTTCTATCCCCATCCCTGCTTGTGCGCAGCTCAGTCGGACAGGGAGCCCGTTGTTGCTGCGATGCCGAACGCTTGTCCTATGCTCATACCACCACACCTCAATGCCTTGAATCCGGGATTGGGGTAAAGGTCTTAGGCTTGCATCCTTGCTGAATTTTGATTTGGTTGATATTAGTTCAAGGTTAGGATTGGGTTTTAGATCGAAAGACAAATTGGTTGATCAGATTGATTTTTTAGGGATTCATTGGATATATCTATGAAGTTGCTTGATGATGTTAGTGTTGTGTGGTTTTTAGCCTACTTTGTTGCTCATTAAATTGTTTTATTGGTCACATTGAAGAAGTGATCAAACAAGTAACAACCAAGATTATGGACTATATAAGATTAAGCTAAGTTGCTATTGCAAGTGGAGTATAAAGCAAAAGCTAATTGACTATATATTTGGCTAAGGTTAATAGTCATTTAAGTTATGTGTGTGAGTGTGTATATATATATAGGGTTGCGCTCCGGTGAAAACCAAAATTGCGGTAAAAACCTGTGAGGACCGGCTTTTTAGCTCAATTCGCTAGCTTTATAGCCCGGTTTTAAATAGAACCGATCTATAAAGTCATATATTTTAACCCGGTTCTGAATAAAACCGAGTTATAAAGTCACTAATGTAATTTTAAAACATGAGTTTTCAGCACGGTTTTTAGGTTTAACCGAGATATAAAGTCATGTGTTATTTTAAAACTGGAGTTCTTAGCACGGTGTTTAGGTTGAACTGAGTTGTAAAGTCACTATGTAATTGAGGTTTTTAGCACGGTTTTCAAATAAACCAAGCTATAAAGTAGTCCTCACGGTTTTTACCATAACTTGAGGTTTTCATCGGAGCCAATCCCTATATATATATATCTATATATATATATATATTGATAAGATATTATTGTTGGTCATGTGTTTCTTTAGAAAATCCGCTTATTTAAATGATATAGGATCCTTCTTATAAAACCTAAATCTTAAGTGCGAGTATCTTATTTGAATGTTTGATGACTAATGATTTAAGGGATTTGTCTAATTGATGATTTAACCACATATAATTGGCTTAAAGTATTTGGTAGTGATTAGATGCGATTTAATTGGTATGTTATAAATAAATTAAAGGTGTGCCTTGTGAACTTACGATTCATGATATTAGGTACTAATGCTATGTAAAAGACGATTGTACAAATTATTATGCTCGTATGCTCTAGGCTTGAATGTAGTGCTTTGATGTTGAGCAATTTTTACATTTGAGATAAAGTTTTGTAGCTCGGACTTAGCTTGAGATGAGGCTTAGTTGACTTGCAAATTATTCATGCTAATTACTAAGAGGAAGGGTTTAAGTTAGGCAATTACCCTAGTGACTAAGATATAAATAAAATCGTACTTGTTTTATAGATTTGAGTTAGATAAGTGTAGTATGCCTAATTGTTAATTAAATGCACTAGTAGTGGAGATCCATTCTTTTAGGGAACCACTTGCTAAATTGTGTATCATGTTTGAGTATTAATTGATTAGTGAAGTCGGTGGTTAATGAGTTATTACCTTGAGATAGAAATTATAACTTGTCTTGATAAGTAAAGTTGAGATCCTAGATAAAGAGACGTGTCTTGAGGACTTGTTTGTGTTTTAAATTCTTACTTGCGTTGACTTCGAGTTTTCATTGATTGTTTTAGTGATAATCGAATTCATAAAGGATTTTTAGAAATGTTGACTTATCATGGCTTAATCTTTAAATATGGATGAATATATGATACTTGAGAAGATGGTTATGGAAATATTGAGCCTCATTTGAAGTAAGATACTTTGAGTAATGATCTTGACAAGGCTTTAAAATAAGTTTTATACTTGATAAGCACAAGGTTAATTGAGAATGATGGTTATGATGTGAATGCGAGGTTACTTGATTAAAATATTAGTTACTGTTGTGAAGACTTGGAAACCTTCTTGTGTATTGATGAAATATGTATTGATGAGCTATTCCTTGCTTATTACTTGCTAGTGTGATTGGATGATTATCTGAGTGGCTTAATGCTGATGGATGATTCTCTGAGTGGCTTGTTTGCTGGCTAATTGGATGTGAAGACTCGAGGTAAGTCCTCCGGGGCTTGCTCAAGTGATTGGACCTCATGCATGATGTGTCGTATTGTATGTAGGTGTTGCATATGCATAAAAGCAAGCCATATAGTATCATGCTTACGACTTGCACTTATGAATGAGCATCCCTATTCTTTATGCGTTTGAAATAGAACGGCCGTTATCTGTGATAGTCCTAGAGTCTTTGCTAGGGTTATAGGGTAGCCCAGCCCCATCGGGTTTGCCCTGAGTCAATCAAGTCAGTATGAGCATGATATGATAGTACAGCACCATCGGGCAAGCGATGAGTTAATATGATTTGATGATGACGTGGTTTGTGCACCACCACGAGGAAATTGCTATGCTATAGCACCGAACTGGCTAGTCTCTGCACTAACGGGAAGGGGTGCAGAGGTAGGAGAGGGATATGCCACTTGGCATTCTGTGTGGATCCAATTTATCGCTTTCTGCATTATATAAACTGTCAGCATGCTTGTGTGATTTAAATTTCAATACTGCATTAGAGCATCCTTTATTCTAGGTATAGGCGTATTATATGACCTCTGCGAGGACTTCCGGTCCCGCAAGAGTGTCTCGACCTAGACTTGTGGTATAGCTTCAGGTACCCGCTCCCTTTTGCTTGCTGATTTGCTTCTATGGCGGAGTTTTCTCATGGGATGAGAGTGTTAAGAAGACTTCACCTATTATAACTTGACTTTACAAATGTTTTGGTTAAGTTTGTCATTTGGAAACATGTTGTATTTATATTGATTTAAACTCGTTTTATCCCTCTTGAGTTTTGACTAGTTGAATTAGGACAGGTTCACGTGCAAAAGCATAGATAATGATTGGATTTTTTTTATTGTTTTGAGGGTTTGAAATCCCCTTTTTCTTGAATTATATCATTAAATCCTTAAGACTTAAACGGGGTTATAACTTGAAGTTGATAAACAAGCAGCTCGTACTTGGATTGCAAGATCTGACAGAGGGGTAATTCTTCCCTCTAAACGTAACCCGGATTTTTAAAATCTGGGCCGTTACAAATTTGGTATCAGAGCGAGGTTATGCAATGCGAGTACGAATGAGTTGTAAAACAATTGGTGATTTTGAGTTTTGGAATTAAAATGGCCCAAAGGTTTTCACGAGTTTTCGAATGTTTTCAAAGGGGCAAAATGAATTTAATATGGATAAGTAAGATAACCACATTGAGGAGTGAGGATTGAGATTCGATCGGGTTATCATGGCGATAGTTTATATAGAGTGGGGTTGGTAGAGCCCTTGGTTTTATACTTTGCAAATGGGCATGGAAGATTACAAGAAGATATATCGCGGTGGTTGGAGTTTTGGATAGAAATTGTTAGAGAACTCTCCCATTAATGGAATTGTGTATTTGTCTTTGTGTTGATCTTCTTGAGTGGAAAACTTTGTTTGATATATGTTCAAGGGTGTATTATGTCTTTATGGAATAGAGGGCATATGCAAAATATTGTTTGGGTAATTTATGCACTTGATTATAGAGATAGGTAAATTTGGGAGAGAAGTTTGGTGATTCATGAGAGTTACTCTTGATGACTTGACATGATATTTGTTTATATGATATTCTTTCATTATGACATCTGATGTGATTCTTATAACATGCTTGGATCTTGTTATGGACTTATAACTTATGGTACCTGATGACTTGGTTTGGACAGTTTCTATCATTCTTGACGTGTTTGACTTGTACATATTTATTATGTCACTTATATCACTTATGATGGAAATTGTTGGTGCCTTTTTGGCCTTGGTTTGATGAGGAAATGAGATGAGATCATGAGGATTTACATGACTGTGATTGATTTTTCGTACTGATTAGTTGGAAGCTTACGAGCTCAGGCTTGAGAACCTTACTCTAGTTGATCGGAAAACTTATGGTTTTGAGAATTGAGGAATTATATGTGTTGATTTGAGAGTCATGACATTCTGACTATAAGGCTTCATGGTTGAGTTGATAAGAAATGCTTATGGAATTCAGAGTCCCGATATACATTGTTGATTTTTTTTCTTATATGATAATGTTTTCACAAAGTCAACACAAGTATTTTATAGGGACGCTTGTAAAGTACTTGGTCAGATCTAGTGAGAACATCGTGATGATTTTGTGATTCTTGTACAAATATTTCATGGGGACGCATATGGAATACTTGTAGGGATCACAAAATGCATCGCTTATATTCTTATTAAGATGTTTTGGCATGATATTGTTCTATGATCTATTTAGTGATGCCTTACATGATAAATTCTTATGATATTGCTCTCATATGCGAAATTCGTTCAAAACAAGATCATGTGTATATATAACTGAACTAAAATGTATATAAATCAATGTGATGCGGGACCATCTTCTACAACTCCAGACACGCCTATCATACTTGGAGAAGGACCTATGACTCAAGCCAGAGCTAAGAAGCTTCAACGTGACTCATTCATGTTTGTGAGTCATGCATTGTTCTCAAGCACGGTTCAACTTCTGGAGCCTACATTGAAGATATACATGTGTATTGGCATGGCTATGGCCGAACCCCCATAGGTTCTAGTGATGCCGATTTCACTAAGTGTTGGAACTTATGTTTATTTCCTAATTTAGCAACTTTCTTACTTAATTTATTTGAGGAAACTTTTAGGTTTTTTTAAATAATTTCTCTAAGTTATTATTTTTATTATTTTTGGCCAAAACAGCCTTGTTAGGGTTATAATAGCCGGCCATCTTCCTTGTAGAGACTACACATTCAACTTTATAGAAAATTCATATTTGTGTGAAACACATTCAGTGCTAAGTCGATCGATTCGTAGCGGAGCTCATCGATTGCAAATTGGTTTGATCTCAGCTTGGTTTGCCTTGTATTCATCAACCTCGCAAGAGCTTGGTGATCCTGGAATTCACAAGTCCCCTCCTTGTGCCTCCAAGTTGTCCGCTTGGTTGTGTAAGGTTGTAGAGGCGGGCTTTATAGTCGTTGGTATTTGGTTCCTACCCTCTACGGAGGTCTGGGGTCTTTATCTCGTTCTATTTTAGTTAGAATCAGTCCTTATCGGTCGTGTCTTTGCTATCAATTTCGAGTCTTTATTGTTTCTTGATCGAGTCTTGTTCTTTTCTTTGGTCGACATCGAGTCCAGCCGTGGTTCTTGGTGTTTCTTGCGTCTTCTTGTTAGTTTCTTGATGCGTTCCTTAAGTTCTTGATAGTTCTTGCTTCCGTTCTTGAGTTTCTTGTTTGATTGTCGGAGATCGGGCCATCCTACGGCTAACCCCGTATCAAATTGGCATCAGAGCTTAGGTTTCGACATCAAAGTTGTGTCTTTTTCTTTTGTTCATCATAAAAAAACAAAAATCCACAAAAAATAGAGTCTTTCTTTATTTTGGTCTTTTACTTCTTGTTTCTTGAATTGATTGTTATGAACCTTGTTGTTTGTGATTGTTGTGGTTGATAATAGCCTAAACATAGCCTAGCCGTGACCTACATCAGTCGTTGGATCTGATTTCACCATTGATTGCAGCCGACAACTTTGTCTCAAGAAGAACCCTAATCGGCAACCCTTGGAACAAACCCTAACCCCAGTTTGTTTATCTTT
The DNA here is from genome assembly GCA_963922045.1 of Persicaria maculosa. Lineage (NCBI taxonomy): Eukaryota > Viridiplantae > Streptophyta > Magnoliopsida > Caryophyllales > Polygonaceae > Persicaria > Persicaria maculosa. The sequence goes on along the minus strand of OY998264.1, from coordinate 46,462,179 downwards.
GATCTATCTTTTATCTATTCTATTCCTAGTAATCCCTGAAATTATTTGGTAGATATAACAACTTTTTTATCTATCTTATATCATAAGGAATATATAGAAAGGCAAGTTACCAAATTTAGCCAAAACCTAACCTATATCTATTTCTAGGGCTGAATTTTATTTCTTACACCTTTGTTTTATAATTTTCGTGCTCCCTTCATAATTTTCTGTTCTTTCTTGCATTAGGTAAAAAAAAACAAATCAGTTCGAAAAATTCAAAAAAAAAGAGACATTCAAAGCTTGGACCTAGGAGGATAAAATTCACTAGGGGCAAAAGTAGGTAAAAAAAAGAGTTGTTGATCTAGTGCAAGAAAGTTTCAAAGGGACCAAATCTGGTGAATCCTTCAAGCCTTAGTCGACATACATTCATCAATTACCTCCCCAAACACAAAACTTGAAACCCTAACTTGCAACTACAACATCCTAACTTGAGGTTTTCAAATCAAAAGAGGTAAATTTCCAAAGGTTGATTTCTTTCTTTCTTTTCTTTCCACAAAAATCAGTATTTGAGTTGTCCATATTGTTGTGTCAAGTGCTATTCATTAAGCATTAGTGTTTGAATTGCCATTGTCGAGTGGATTTTTTCAGATTTCAAGAGTCCCTCACCCTACCGAGTCGGCACTACACCCTACCGAGTTGGAACCCCCTTATACCGAGTAGGTACCTCCCAGTGTCGAGTGTGTTTGTGCTATTGTGAGTTGCTTCGGACATTGTCGAGTGCAGATCTGGTGTCTCTCATTCTTCTTTGATCTTTTGATATCATATATCTTGTGTTGCTAAGTCTTAGCTTGAGTGTTGATTTGCCCAAGGCGGATTGAAACAACAAGCGTGACATACCAATTAGAGAGGGAGTGTGAGCGAAACACTAATGAGTTGTTTATATTTTCTCTAACCTTCTTACTTAGTTCTTTGTTTGTTTTATTTTTCCATGTCTAATAGCCATGCAAAACCATGCCAACATTGGCAATAACGATAAAAACTCCAACAATACTTCCACACTTGCACCAGAATTGGTGACCATTCTCAATGGTATCAACCAAACTTTGGCTACGTTAGGAGCGAAGGTGGCTATACTGGAGGCCAGGCCGAGTGCTTCTAACAACCTTGGAGGCCGAGATGATCAAAGGCGTGACGATACGCCTCGCAATGAAAGGGAAGTCCATAATCCTAACCCTAATCCTAATCCTAACTTAGATAACCCTTTATTTGATGAGAACGAGTCTCCACGAAGGGAGAGGTATGGTAGGAATAATGGGTTTGCTAATGCGCAGGGAAGAGGATGAGGGAGAGGACGACATTTCCAAGAAGATTACTACCCTTCAGAGGATGAGTATGACTTCCAAGAGGAGGAGCAGTGGGAGCAACGTCCTAGGCGGAACGATAGAGGAGGTCGATACCACTACCTAGCACCTAGGGAGCTTGATCAAGATGGCATAGGTAAGGTAAAGGTAACGATCCCTCCATTTGATGGTAAAACTGATCCAGATGCATATATTGACTGGGAAACTAAAATGGATGAAATCTGGAATTTTCATAACTTCTCCGACGCTAAAAAATTGCAATTAGCTTCTCTTGAATTTCAAGGTTTTGCTTTAATCTGGTGGGATAACCTTGTTAAGGAAAGAAGAAGAGCTTTCGATGCACCTATTGCTTCATGGGATCAAATGAAAGCACTGATGAGGAGAAGGTTTGTTCCCCAACAATATTCTAGAGAGCTTAGACAACGACTAGAAAACCTTAGGCAAGGTAATAAGAGTGTTGAGGAAACTTTTAATGCATTGCAAGAAACCACGACTATAGCTAATGTAGTTGAGAACGATGAAGATACTAATGCTAGGTTTCTTAGGATTTTGCATCCCGCCTTACCTCATGAAATTGATTACTTTCCTTATTCTACGCCTACTGAACTTTTACATTTAGCTATGAAAGTAGAAAGGAATGCTAGATACAGGAGCCAAGGTGGAAGAGTTTCGAGCGGGCAACAGCAAGTTTGGCGCCAAACTCGGCCACAACAGCCCCAATGGCGTGGTGATGGCTGGTGGTTCAAGGGAGAAGCCAAGCCAACCCCAAGGAAGAGGAGAAAGCCGAGCACCTCAACAACCCCTCGACAAGGGCAAATCACCTATGTACGGACGAGATTCGTCTGGGTATCTACTGGCCCCAAAGGGAGTAATCCTAACCCCCTACTACTAGATCTAAGGATATTGTATGCTTTAAATGCCAAGGTAGAGGACATTATATGAAGGATTGCCCGAATAAGAAAACTCTCATGATTAATCACCTAGGAGAATATGAATCTGAAAATTCTTGTGATGAACATGATGAGCATGCTAATGAAGAAAATGATCAAAATCTTAACCTTCTTGTTTATAATGATGAAGATGGCATTCATTATGAACGTGGTGAATCCTTGATTGTTAGGAGAGTCTTAAGTGTCCAACCTGTAACTTGTGATGACAATCAACGTCAAAACTTGTTCCATACTAGATGCTTAGTAAAAGGAAAGGTTTGTAATGTGATCATTGATGGTGGGAGTTGTTGTAATCTGGCTAGTCAAGAAATGGTTGATAAATTACAACTTCCTACAATTCAGCACCCTAGACCTTATCGATTACATTGGATGAATGATTGTGGAAATTTGAAGGTGAATAGGCAAGTTAAAGTGCATATTAAACTAGGACATTATGAAGATGATGTTTTATGTGATATTGTGCCTATGCAAGCCTGTCATATACTTTTAGGTCGTCCTTGGCAATTTGATCGTAAGGTCTTACATGATGGTTTTACTAACCGCTACTCTTTTACTTTGCAGGGAAAGAACGTCGTTCTCAAACCTATGACGCCTACACAAGTGGCTGAAGAGATTGAGAAGCGAAAGGTAAGTAAAGGTGAGTTAGCTAGGGAGGCTCAGTCGAGCCATGTGGGTCCTCATTCTCGGCCTAAGGATGTACTGTTGGCTTCCAAAAGTGCATATTTAGACGAGTTTGTGGATGGGGAAACAACCCTCATGCTCCTATGCAAAGGGTTAAACATGTTGGGTGAGGAGCTTAGAGCTACCCTCCCTCCTCGCATCCTGTCTCTTATTGAAGAGTATAAGGATGTATTCCCCGATGACATACCACCAGGTCTAACCCCTATTCATGGCATTGAGCATCAGATTGACCTCATTCCAGGTGCTTCTTTGCCTAATAGACCTGCATATCGTATGAATCCCACTGAGACCCAAGAGGTCTAATCCCATGTCCAGGAACTGTTGGATAAGGGATATATTAGAGAAAGCTTAAGTCCTTGTGTTGTACCTATGTTATTAGTCCCTAAGAAAGATGGATCATGGAGAATGTGAGTAGATTGTAAGGCTATTAACAATATCACTGTTAAATATCGTCATCATATTCCACGCTTAGATGATATGTTAGATGAGTTGCATGGTTCTTCCATTTTCTCTAAAATTGATTTAAAAAGCAGTTATCATCATATTCGAATGAAGGAAGGCGATGAATGGAAAACAGCATTTAAGACTAAGTTTGGTTTATATGAGTGGTTGGTTATGCCTTTTGGTTTAACTAATGCACCTTGTACTTTTATGCACCTAATGAATCATGTTCTTAGAAACTTTATAGGGAAATTTGTTGTTGTCTATTTTGATGATATACTTGTTTATAGCAAATCTCCTAAAGAACATGAAGCACATCTTAGGGAAGTACTTTCTACTTTAAGATTAGAACACTTGTATGCTAATTTAAAGAAATGTGAGTTATGTAATGATCAAGTGTCTTTTCTTGGTTTTGTAGTAAGCTCAAATGGACTACGTGTCGATGAGGCAAAGATCAAGGCGATCCAGGAGTGGCCTACACCAACTTCCATCAGCCATGTGCGTAGTTTTCAGGGTTTGGCGAGCTTCTACAGGCGGTTTGTGCGCGACTTCAGCTCCATCGCAGCCCCTCTCACGGAACTCACAAAGAAGAGGAGCGAGTTCAAGTGGGGCGCAGCTCAGGAGGAGGCATTCTGCAAGCTTAAGGAGAAGCTCACACACGCACCCCTACTCGCTCTACCCGACTTCACATGCCCTTTCGATATCGAATGTGACGCTAGCGGAGTTGGCATTGGAGGAGTGCTTATGCAGGAAGGTAAGCCAATTTCTTTCTTTTCTGAGAAATTGAAAGGTGCATGTCTTAATTACTCTACGTATGATAAGGAATTATATGCATTATTTAGAGTCCTTAAGACATGGTCCCATTACCTATGGCCTAGAGAGTTTATACTTAGGACTGATCATGAATCATTGAAACATTTTAAGAGCCAAGATAAACTTGATAGGAGACATGGTAGATGGATGGAGTTTATTGAGACATTTCCTTATGTAATAAAGTATAAGAAAGGAAAGGACAATGTGGTTGCTGATGCTTTATCTAGAAGACATGTTTTATTGACCACTTTGGATTCTAGAGTCTTAGGCTTTGTTTACATTAAGGAATTATATGAAACAGATGCTGAATTTGGGGATAGCTTTCGAAAATGCAAAGAAAAGGGTCCAACCGAAAATTTCTATATATTTGATGGATTCTTATTTAGGAAAGATCAAGTGTGTATACCTAGGTGTTCTCTTCGATTATTATTGGTTAATGAAGCCCATAGTGGAGGATTAATGGGTCATTTTGGGAGAGATAAGACATATCATACACTTAAATCACACTTTTATTGGCCACATATGCTTAGGGATGTAGAACATTGCCTTAAGAGATGTATTGATTGTTTAAAGGCCAAATCTAAGCTTATGCCCCATGGATTATATACACCACTACCTACCCCCTCAGCCCCTTGGAAAGACATTTCTATGGATTTTATTGTTGGGTTGCCTAGAACTAAGAAGGGGAGAGATTCTATATTTGTAGTGGTAGATAGGTTTTCTAAAATGGATCACTTCATTGCATGTCATAAAACCGATGATGCTATTAATGATGCAAATCTGTTCTTTAGAGAAGTAGTTAGGTTGCATGGTGTGCCTAAGACCATTGTTAGTGATAGGGATGTTAAGTTCTTAAGTCATTTTTGGCGGACTTTATGGAGCCAATTGGGAACTAGATTGTTATTCTCTACCTCTAGTCACCCCCAAATTGATGGTCAAACTGAGGTGACTAATAGGACTTTGACAACCGTCCTTAGAGCCATTATTAGGAAGAACTTGAAGCTTTGGGAATAAGCCTTACCTCATGTGGAGTTTGCTTATAAAAGGACTATGCATTCCTCAACAAAGATAACTCTATTTGAATGTGTGTATGGTGTTAATCCACTAACCCCTTTTGATCTTACTCCATATCCTATGAGAGAGAAAGAGTCATTTGAAGCAGGTAAGCATGTCGAGTTCATTAAGGAGCTACATGAACGGACGCGTCAGAAGCTTGTGGAGAAGGCTGAATACAACGCCAACAAGGCCAACAAAGGGCGACGTTTGGTGACATTTCAGCCAGGGGATCTTATGTGGGTGCACCTAAGGAAGGAGAGGTTCGCAGAGGCACGGAAAAGCAAGCTAGCACCACGAGGAGATGGACCATTCAAGGTTCTTCAACGAGTTGGTGAGAATGCCTACAAGCTGGAGCTTCCAGGAGACTATGGCGTGAGTGCAACCTTCAACGTCGCGGGACTCATCCTTTACTTTGCTGTGGACGAGGACTTGGACTCGTGGTCGAATCCTTTCCAAGAAGGTGAGGTTGATGCGCGACCATCTTCTACAACTCCAGACACGCCAATCATACTTGGAGAAGGACCTATGACTCGAGCCCGAGCTAAGAAGCTTCAACGCGACTCATTCATGTTTGTGAGTCATGCATTGTTCTCAAGCATGGTTCAACTTCCGGAGCCTACATTGAAGACATACATGTGTATTGGCATGGCTATGGCCGAACCCCCATAGGTTCTAGTGATGCCGATTTCACTAAGTGTTGGAACTTTTTTTTATTTCCTAATTTAGCAACTTTCTTACTTTAAGTTATTTTAGGAAACTTTTAGGGTTTTTTTTAATAATGTCTCTAAATTATTATTTTTATTATTTTCGGCCAAAACATCCTTGTTAGGGTTATAATAGCCGGCCATCTTCCTTGTAGAGACTACACGTTCAACTTTATAGAAAATTCAGATTTGTGTGAAACACATTGAGTGCTAAGTCGATCGATTCGTAGCGGAGCTCATCGATTGCAAATTGGTTTGATCTCAGCTTGGTTTGCCTTGTGTTCGTCAACCTCGCAAGAGCTTGGTGATCCTAGAATTCACAAGTCCCCTCCTTGTGCCTCCAAGTTGTCCGCTTGGTTGTGTAAGGTTGTAGAGGCGGGCTTTATAGTCGTTGGTATTTGGTTCCTACCCTCTACGGAGGCCTGAGGTCTTTATCTCGTTCTATTTTAGTTCGAATCAGTCCTTATCGGTCATGTCTTTGCTATCAATTTCGAGTATTTATTGTTTCTTGATTGAGTCTTGTTCTTTTCTTTGGTCGACATCGAGTCCAGCCGTGGTTCTTGGTGTTTCTTGCATCTTCTTGTTAGTTTCTTGCTGCGTTCTTTAAGTTCTTGATAGTTTTTGCGTCCGTTCTTGAGTTTCTTGTTTGATTGTCGGAGATCGGGCCATCCTACGGCTAACCCCGTATCACAATGAATAGACATGACTCGCTTATTCATAAAATAGGATTTATGTGATTGATATGACATTGTTCCTCCTACCCTCGACGTGTTAACGTTCATGTGTTGTGATTTTATGAAATTTTGTGAAGTTATGTCATACACCTCTATCTTGTTTGTATGAATGATGATGGTTAATTATGATATATTGCTTATGTGGCTACTCATTATCCTATAATTGTCTGACTCGTATAATTGATACCTTGTATTTCCCTTGTTCCAATAAGATGATGTTATTCTTGCTTGTCTGCTTGGTTAGGGAAGAGATTCTATATTCGAGCTAATTTGCTTATGGTGAGACTCGATAAGATAACAAGTTGACTATTGATTGACCTCCTTAGATTCTTGGTGAAGTTTTCCTTGCGATCTTTGAAAACCTTGATAATTGTCATGACAACCCCTTGTCTCTCTTCGCTACTCTTATTTTACCTAGCCGCTCTGGTTCCTCCTTAATTCCTTTCATGTTGGTCACCTATGTTCCAAAACTTATGGGTCGAGCTTGTTACGGGCTGAAATATAAGTTAGAGTATTGATTGTCTTGAGGAAGTACAATACCAAAAGGGGTTTGATGAGCGATTGCTAGAAATCTGTTGGATGTCATCTTTTGTACTGTGAGTTCTTTTCACGTCCTTGTTCACTCGGAAAAAAAAACTCATTTGAAAGTCCTCTTTATGATTGATGTCCACCCAGAAGTATATTGTCTTCCTAAGAAACAACTAGGCTTCTTTTCGAACTAGGCTATGGAGTCGGTGTGGATAAGTAATGTTGCCCTGAGAAACTTCTATTTGGTTATGATTGTAGTCTTGTTTGTGTTTCCATGTTTTGATGTGTTATATAGTTGTTCTATTTGGATCTGCGTAGATATGTATATCTATCCTATTGCACTTGATCCATCCATGCCTTATACACATTATCTTGGGATCATATTACCTTCCATTATACGTCTTCTGTGTTTCCCTTGCCTTGTTATATGATTGATTTGACTTCTGATGCATTGCCATGTTAGTCTCTATACATGTATATCATATGTTTATGTACCTGTGGCTCATTTGGTGTTACTAGTGTCATATAGGGTCCATGATTTGAGAACTGCGTGATTTTATTCTCCATCTATATTATTGTTCATTACTCTTAATCGTAGATTCAAGACAGTCTCCTTATTTCTCCTTTTGTTACCACTTGCCCTTTTGGATGCTTAAAAATGCTAGGTATAATTGAATTGGTAATGTTGTGCATGTATGCCTCGTCTTCATCATGTCTTTATTATTTCTATCGCTACTTCATAGTAGAATGGTCATCCTTCTTGTGTGTTTTGTCATAAGATCCTTTGATCTTTGTCTGTTTATACTTGATAAATAATATTGATTTAGCTATGTTAGGGTTTCCTACCTTATGTGGTTAATACTTGGTTTAGCTATATACCTTTCATCGTTGTCTCTTCTTAACTCATGCTATAACCCTATGATTGTCACGCTTTAATGACTTTAAACATTACTTGTCCACACCCCACGATAGCTATATAAATTTATGTGATAGTTTTTCGACATATCTGAAGTGTTATTCTCTTATAGTATACCTCCCTTGGAAAAAATTATCTGATTTTGATGATAGCCACACTTGGGCATCCATTACTTGATATGACATTACACTTAGTTACTTGTAATATTCATGCATTCATTGAATTATATATGCATATCATGACGTTTTGTGTAACTTTAGATAGTCACTCCTAATTCATGGTTCCATTACTTCCTTTTTCACATCTCTTATGCTCCTGTTGGGTTTTCACATGATCAATATGGCTTATTGTGTGTTATTGACTTATGTTGTTACATGCTCCCTATGAACACTCTTACTGTGTTGTGTGCTACTAGTATCCCTTATATGCTCTCTACCTTCGAAGAAATGATTATTTAGTTTATACCCTAATTATAACATAGGTGGATAACTATTACTGCATGACTCATGATAGCTCGACCCGTGCCTTTTCTATCTGTGCCTTAGCTAGTATGCATACCTATATCGATATACACTCTCTATATATATCCATGTATAGTCGTCACCATTTTAAGTTCAAATCGTTTATGATTATACTTCATATATACTAATGTTGTGTGGATATATGTGTAGAAAATTTCGCATGGATGATATAATATGTGATTCGTTGCACTATTTACATTATCTGTATGATCGCTCTTGTAATAGGGTTTTGGTAGTATACCTATCTTGCATATTTGCCCTTGTTATGAGATTTCATGAAGTTATGACTGCTTATGTATTTTGAATATTATCATTTGAGGAATCGTGTTATCTTTCGACACCATCATACTCTATTTTACATGTATAGAACCATGCGTACGCCGTAATATTGCGCATGCGCACTTTTACCTTCTACATGATATTTTTCTGTACTAGTTATGCATAAGTAGTTTTAAGCCTCGTATGCTGACACGTCCACCCCTATAGGGTAAATTGCATTTGTATGTTTATGCACCACATCTTGATTAGAAATTGTTGATACTATACTACCATGTTGAGGTTATAGGGATATGGAATATGTGTTGATGTATGCCCTGGTGAAAAAGTTGCATGAAACCCACACTTACACTTGTCCTTACTAGTGAAACATATGATGTTCCTTTCGTGGCTTTTAAGACATGTTGATACTATTCCCTACCTGTTTTGTTTAGTCTCCTTTCCCATAGCGGCATACAAGATCCTCTCAAGCATGTGCGGAATCTCATTAGTATGGTCGGGTGACAGATTGTAGAATTGCCTTAAATAAGTGCGGCACCTTAATAACATTCCCTTGTCATTATATGTGTTATATTCCTTGTTAGTAATGATTTGACTTGATGATAGTGTGTATATCGATAATGCTCTCCTGATGATAGGTCGTTTATCTTGTACCTTACCACATGATATGACACTAGTGCTAGAATCGTATCATCATTGCCTCCTGAGATAGGTCTATGTTAGTGTGCAAGATTACCATGTTGTGTGTTTTATGACATGATGTGTTACATGATGATTTGAGCGATATAATCATAACCTTAAGGGTTTCTCATGGGCATCAGTGAACTTCTCGTGTTCAGTCTTATCAAATACTATACGAGTCTATCTTCGTGTCAAGAGTTAGTCGAATTGTCCCTTAGTGCCTCTTCCTTCAATTCAGCTTAAGCCTTGTGTTATCCTTGTACAACTGTCTATGGTGTGATCAGGAGTGGGTCGTCTAGATTAATTAGAGTGGCGCATTCCATTCGCCCAATTTTGTGCTCGTCATGATGCTTGCTTGTGCCCTTTTGGGTTGGTGTCGATGTGTGAGTATGATGATTGTGTTCATTTTTGATTGATAGCAAAGTGCAGAAATCTGTGATTATATGTTCTACTAATGATGTGATGTGCTGATAATGGGATTTCATAGTATGATGAATTCCGGTATATTGAAACCTTGAACTTGAAATGCAAAAATCTAATATGATGATGAATCTTCCTATGATGATGCTTTGAATATGTTAATACTTGAGTTTGATGTTGAAAATGATCATGAGAAATGAACTTAGGAAGTGGAATCTGGGATTAGCCCTTAGAGGTGGATAAAATGCTTCTTGTGTCCCTGAAATCTGGTTGACTGACATAGGGGGATCTGACTCGGGTTCAAAATGTTTTGTTACTTTTAAAAAGGATTTTAGTATCGAGGACGAGACTTGTTTTTAGAGGTGGACGATGTAAAGGCCCGAAATTTAAAAAAAAAAATATATATATATATATATATATATTATTTTATGACTTAAGATTCAAATTAAATATTAAATGATGAGATTCCAAAATTTTGGAAAATCTCCATCCTCGATCAAAATGATTTTGTTTTGTTTTAAACAAATTCTGGCATATAATATAATCCGATTTAAAAGCGAATCTACTTGGGTTAAATTTGTTATTCAATGGGGTAATATTTCTATCACAAATGAATAGAGGAATAATTATGTAATTTCTTAAAACCTAACCCTAGAGAACCCATATAAATACTCCTTATGGCCTATTTTGCTCAGATGCACATCACCCCCTTTCTAATTTATTCATAGCCGCTTCCTCTGCTCCTGCGTCCTGTTGTCTGCCATTGAAGGGCTGAGACCCGAGCTTTGGAGCTCCATCTCCCATGGCATCCCTCTTTCACTCTCGCCTTCACTCGTCCCGCTCTTTCGCTCTCTCGCTTCTTCCCTCCCTCGATCGGACGTCACCTCAAGCTTCGCAACGAGCTTGAGCTCAGCAGTGCGCCTCCTTACGGCCACCCTCACGCTTGAGGACGAAGGCTCAAAGGCGCCTCCTTCCTAGGTTACCTGTCGTCGCCAGCGCTCAGCTTCCTCTTCTTCGAGCTCCTCCCCTGGTGAACCAAGAGCAGGGCCGGCCCTGAGACTTTTGGGGCCCGAGGCGATGTAAAAAAAAAATTCTTTTGATTAATAAATATATTCATATTTTTTAGAAAATATCAAACAATGCAAACGTTTTTATTTATTTAACTATTATAAATTTCAGATTTTATTTTTATCACTAAAAGAAAAATTTACGGACTGTCAGTAGTATACAATCTCTCCGTATAACACAACAAAATACTATGATTTATAGATTTACCAATATACTTGTTTACTATTTTTTGTTATATTTTCTTACACGTCCTATTAAAAATATGAATTTAGTGAGAAATAAAAGGAAATTTTTTTTTTAATATTATATTTTTTTCCAGGAATGTAAAACAGTTTAGTTAAACAGTTTAAAATATATTATTACTTTGCAAATTTTTCCAAATTAATACTATTATCATTAAAATAAATTTATTAAAGTAGCATACGATGTTATTTAAAAACTACCAGTTTTTGCATTTATAACAAAAATTGAAAGACGAAGACCTTACACTCTTTATCATTGAGTCAAAATATCTAAAGTCACATGACAAATGAGTTTTTTTGACGTATAAATTTTCATAAATATTTTATTACGTGTAAATATAATAATACACACTACCTTAATTATATATATATAACATAATTTTTTTCCCGGGGCCCTACTCGGTAGGCGGCCCTAGGCGACCGCCTCTTGGGACTACCCCTAGGGCCGGCCCTGACCAAGAGCAACCCCTCCTCGCACCTACGTCCCCCTCAGCCTCCCATTGTGTCCTCTCGCTCGTCCTCACATTGACTATCCCGACATCGAGTCCGACAGGAGATGTTCAATGCAGCTAGAGAGGAGCCAGCCTCTTGCACCGCCACACTCCTTCCTTGTTGCCGTTGATTCCAAGAGGAGCCAGAGATTGACGCCGATGAGCCCCATCTTCTATCCCCATCCCTGCTTGTGCTCAGCTCGGTCGGACAGGGAGCCCGAAGTTGCTGCGATCCCGAGCGCTTGTCCTAAGCTCATACCACCACACCTCAACGCTTGAATCCGGGATCGGGTTAAAGCTCTTAGGCTTGCATCCTTGCTGAATTTTGATTTGTTTGATATTAGTTCAAGTTTAGGATTGGGTTTTAGATCGAAAGACAAATTGGTTGATTAAATTGATTTTGAGGGATTCATTGGATATCTCTATGAAGTTGCTTGATGATGTTAGTGTTGTGTGGTTTTTAGTCTACGTTGTTGCTCATTAAATTGTTTTATTGGCCACATTGAAGAAGTGATCAAACAAGTAACAACCGATATTATGGATTATATAAGGTTAAGCTAAGTTGCTATTGCAAGTGGAGTATAAAGCAAAAGCTAATTGACTATATATTTGGCTAAGGTTAATAGTCCTTTAAGTTATGTGTGTGTGTGTGTATATATATATATATATATATATATATATATATATATATATATATATATATATATATATATATATATATATTGATAAGATGTTATTGTTGGGCATGTGTTTATTTAGAAAATCCGCTTATTTAAATGATATAGGATCCTTCTTATAAAACCTAAATCTTAAGTGCGAGTATCTTATTTGAATGTTTTATGACTAATGATTTAAGGGATTTGTCTAATTGATGATTTAACCACATATAATTGGCTTAAAGTATTTGGTAGTGATTAGATGCGATTTAATTGGTAAGTTATAAATAAATTAAAGGTGTGCCTTGTGAACTTACGATTCATGATATTAGGTACTAATGCTATGTAAAAGACGATTGTACAAATTATTATGCTCGTGTGCTCTAGGCTTGAATGTAGTGCTTTGATGTTGGGCAATTCTTATATTTGAGATAAAGTTTCGTAGCTCGGACTTAGCTTGAGATGAGGCTTAGTTGACTTTCAAATTAGTCATGTTAATTACTAAGAGGAAGGGTTTAAGTTAGGCAATTACCCTAGTGACTAAGATATAAATAAAATCGTACTTGTTTTATAGATTTGAGTTAGATAAGTGTAGTATGCCTGATAGTTAATTAAATGCGCTAGTAGTGGAGATCCATTCTTTTAGGGAACCACTTGCTAAATTGCGTACCATGTTTGAGTATTAATTGATTAGTGAAGTCGGTGGTTAATGAGTTACTACCTTGAGATAGAAATTATAACTTGTCTTGATAAGTAAGGTTGAGATCCTAGATAAAGAGACGTGTCTTGAGGACTTGTTTGTGTTTTCAATTCTTACTTGCATTGACTTCGAGTTTTCATTGATTGTTTTAGTGATAATCGAATTCATAAAGGATTTTTAGAAATGTTGACTTATCATGGCTTAATCTTTAAATATGGATGAATATATGATACTTGAGAAGATGGTTATGGAAATATTGAGCTTGATTTGAAGTAAGATACTTTGACTAATGATCTTGACAAGGCTTTAAAATAATTTTTATACTTGATGAGCACAAGGTTAATTGAGAATGATGGTTATGATGTGAATGCGAGGTTACTTGATTAAAATATTAGTTACTGTTGTGAAGACTTGGAAAACTGCTTGTGTATTGATTAAATATGTATTGATGAGCTATTTCTTGCTTATTACTTGCTAGTGTGATTGAATGATTCTCTGAGTGGCTTATTTGCTGATGGATGATTCTCTAAGTGGCTTGTTTGCTGTCTAATTGGATGTGAAGACTCCAGGTAAGTCCTCCGGGGCTTGCTCCAATGATTGAACCTCATGCCTGATGTGTCATATAGTATGTAGGTGTTGCATATGCATAAAAGCATGTCATGTAGTATCATGCTTAGGACTTGCACTTATGAATGAGCATCCCTATTCTTTATGCGTTTGAAACAGAACGACCATTATCTGTGATACTCCTAGAGTCTTTTCTAGGGTTATAGGGTAGCCCAGCCCCATCGGGTTTGCCCTGAGTCAATCGAGTCAATGTGAGCATGATATGATAGCCCAACACCATCGGGCAAGCGATGAGTTGATATGATATGATGATGTCGTGGTTTGTGCACCACCACGAGGAAATTGCTATGCTATAGCACCGAACTGGCCAGTCTCTGCACTAACGGGAAAGGGTGCAGAGGTAGGAGAGGGATATGCCACTTGGCATTCTGTGTGGATCCAATTTATCTCTTTCTGCATTATATAAACCGTCAGCATGCTTGTGTGTTTTAAATTCCAATACTGCATTGGAGCATCCTTTATTCTAGGTATAGGCATATTATATGACCTCTGCGAGGACTTCCGGTCCCGCATGAGTGGCTCGACCTTGACTTGTGGTATAGTTTCAGGTACCCGCTCCCTTTTGCTTGCTGATTTGCTTCTATGGCGGGGTTTTCTCATGGGACGAAAGTGTTAAGAAGACTTCACCTATTATAACTTGACTTATATGTTTTGGTTAAGTTTGTCTTTTAGAAACATGTTGTATTTATATTGATTTAAACTTGTTTTATCCCTCTTGAGTTTTGACTAGTTGAATTAGGACAGGTTCACGTGCGAAAGCACAGATAATGATTGAAAATTTTTTTTATTGTTTTGAGGGTTTGAAATCCCATTTTTCTTGAATTATATCATTAAATCCTTAAGACTTAAACGGGGTTATAAATTGAAGTTGATAAACAAGCAGCTCATACTCGAATTGCAAGATCTGACAGAGGGGTAATTCTTCCCTCTAAACGTAACCAGGATTTTAAAATCTGGGCCGTTACACGGGACGGGTCCGGGACGGGACCGGGATTTGTGCCCACCCCTACTTTTTTCTATTGACGGGTGACATGAAACTAAGTTGTTATGTATTTTTTCAATTATATTCAAACGTTTGCTTCCTTTTCATTTCTTCCTTGAAGTGTTTTTTTTATTTATAAATCACATGTCCTTTTGTGCATTTTTTACTTAAAATTATCTTAATTGCATTTTTTCATCTCAACTATATTAGCACACCTTAGGTTCGGGTTTGGCTCAACTCAGGATCCGATTGATCCGAAACCTAATATATTGAGGATCCAAATGACCCAAATCCGAACCCGGCTTGAATGACTTGATTGACAGGTCTAATTTCACTATAGAAATTAATAAAAACAATTATCATTGCATTTTAATCTCTTACAAAGTCCAATTACATGTACAACTAGGGTTTTTCAGCGGTCTAAAACCATATTGAATTGGATTAAACAGAACCAAACCCAAAACAAAATTTATTAATTCTTTGGAATGATATTGAACTTAACACCTTAGATTCGGTTCAGCTTAGTTCTTGTTTATTTAGACTTGCTTCAACCTAAACTATATTAGCACACCTTAGGGTTTTTTTAGATTCATGCTCTAACTAGAGTTGTTTTGGAATACTTGTAATAAATACAAACAATATCTTAGAGATGTGTATTTTTATTTAGACTTGCTTCAACCTAAACTAGTGTTGTATACAATTTTTATTTAATTTTGTACAAGTTAGGTTTGGATCAAACTGAAAATAAAGAATCGTAAACCAATTTGGTCTAAAATTTTGATTTGAATATGGGGTGTTTTGATGTCCGCTAAAATGACCATGTTTTATGCCTATCTTTTATGCAAATTTTTATGTTATATTTGCATTATGGTTTGTGAATGCTCTGAATTTGTGTAGTATATGCATATTTATAAGATATAGAGGTCTAGTTTTGGTGTAATTGTGCAAAATTGGAGCGGAATTGAAGCCAAAATGAGAAGCGGAGAACCGAAACAAAGCAGTCGATCTCGACTTAGCTTACTTGACATCGACTCGATTAAGAGCTCAGAAACTAAGTGTAAGATACATGCAGAAACACAAGCTACTGAAGGAGCACTTGACATGAACATAGATCGACCAAAGAGGTCGATATCGACCGAAGTGATCGACATCGAGGAACTGATCGATTTCGACAAAGCTGAAGTGTGCCCGAGGTCGACTGAAAGCAACAAAGATCGAGCAGGAAACACAGTGCTCGACATCTAGAGCAGCAGTCAATGTCGACTAAACCTGGGCACAATAACAAATGCGATCGAGTAATCTGAGTTCAAGAAGAAGATAATTGGCCACGTTTTTATTTCTTTTCTAGATTGATTCAATCCTTATGTGTATTTCCTATCTACCATAGGGATATAGTTTGATTTCTTATTAAGTTTTTTATCCTCTTTATTATTAGATAGAGATTTTAGATATACAACTTTCACTAGGATTAGGACTCCTTCTTCTAGGCTAACTAGGAGTTGTGAGGCTATAAATAAAGCCCTTGGGGGCTGGCTTTAGGAATGATATTCCAACACACAAGGGTGAGCCAGGCATTAGCCATGCATGCTTAGGATATGAGTTTTGATGTTGATATTGTTATATCTTGATCATCTCCTAACTTTGGTCGAAACAACTAAAAAGTAGAGACAACTAGGGTTAATAGTGAGAGACAATATTCCTTGTTGTTGGTGTATGACGAAAGCTTTTGCCTTTGATGAGAAAGCATAATTGTCCGTCTTACTCTATCTTTTGCATGTGTGGTTAACGTTGTGGTGATCCCTAGTCCTAGGAGTCCATTTTTATTTTTTTTGTTTAAACCTTTTTATTTTGTTCCTTTTGTCGTTCGTTGAGTGGTCGAAAATCTCGACAACCTTTATCTTTTCTGTCCACATCTTCCTTTCCATCGTTTTATTCATCGGTCGCTCTTTGTCGACAAAATTTCGTTTTTGTTAGGGTGGTTGAGATCGACTCATCCGATCGATATCGACTGCATCAAATCGGTCAACGTCTTTGTTCTGTCAACTGCTTTTGGATCGATCGATAGTTTTCTATGTCGATCGACTTTTGGAACTAACTCGATGTCGAGTGAACTGGTCAACATCGACTTCCTTCTGTTTGTGTTTGCAGATACAACAACAGTTGAGATCGACTGCTTTGATCGAGATTGACTGACCTAGTCGACATCGAGAGCTCCTGGTCGACTTTTGCAGAATGTTTGTTGGAATTACTTTGGATCCGCTGACACGCTTTCTCGTGGATCGATCCTAACCTTCCACTACAACTGGGGAGTCTTGTATTTATTTGATAGGCTTGAGTTGATTCCTTGGTTCATATTTTATATATTTTTATAATCAATTCTCCCCTACATTATTTTCCCTCAAATCGGATCCACAAATCTACATCAATCACTAAAATAGTGTAGATTTTGACTTCTTCCACAAAGAGTATAAAGTACTGAAATAACTAGAATAAGGGCTATGCTACAATGCAAATGTACGTAAAACTATCCTAGTATGCCTGTCAAACTATGCATCATCAAATACCCCCACACTTTACCTTTTTCTTGTCATCAAGTAATGAAAAAAAAATATAGAACTAATCATCCCACAAATAAGATCTTCATGCTAGTTTTGAAGTGAAGGGTTTAACAAAACTCAATGATGAAATTTTCCATTTTTTATTTCCAAAAATCTTCGGTTTTGTATAAAAACTCATGAAATCATGTTGAGCCTTTTTATGTTCCATGTTTTATTAGTTTTGAAAACGGGTCTTAACAAAAATGATATAAAATGAGAAGACCTAACATTTTTAGGAGTTTCTAGTATAGAAGTTACAATTTGGGCAACTACAGATCATACTTCTCCAAAAACCTATTTTGGTAAGACACTTTTCATAATTAAAGAGTTGGGATATGAGGGTTTTGACGATGCCATGGAAAATAACCCCCTTAATTAATAGAGGTAAGACGTCATAAATGGTTATAATTACAATGCTTAATATTCAATGTTATCATTGTGTTATTCAGTGGTATTACTAGATTATGCAATTGTATATTACCCTGATGACCTTCATAACATAGCATTATTCATTTACTAACCATTGCCATTAATTATACAGATCACACCTTCCTAGTTATGTCAATTGAACTTACAAGTGAAACGTGGGTTATTCGATGGTATTGATAGATTATTTGATGGTATCGTTAGATTATTCGATCATATCGGTAGATCATTAATGGATATGTCTGACTTTTCAGAAATAAAGCATTCTACTTGGCTAGAATTGTTTTTTCGAAATGGCCAAAAAACTGAAAGTTTTTAGGGAAATAGCCAAGATCTGAAACATTTTAGGGATTTAGCCAAAACGGGGTAAAGTTGTTGTTTCAAACAGTGACTTTACCCAATGTTTTAAGAAAATAATAAAATAGGTAAGTCGCTATTTGTAACAGCGACTTACCTATTTTCCTTTTTTCGATTTTTGGTTATAATAAACCGAAAAGAAAATATATATATATATATAATAGGAGAGTCGCTGTTCAGAACAGCGACTCTCCATTGATTTGTTTTTTTTTTTGAAAACCACTCCCCTAGAGTTGCTATTACAAACAACGACTCTAGGGTTTCTCTGCCTTGTTTGCCCAAGCAGTAGCGACTCACTTGTATTTTTTTTAATCAAAGTGAGTTTATGGTGTTTGTTTATGTAATAAAGCTACCCAATATTATGTCATTTCATGATATTTGGTTATGTATTAATGTTTTTTACACATTTACTTCGGTCTCATATTTAAATTCATTTTTATGATAAAAAACCACTTATATTTTAGTGAACTTATATCATTTATATGTTAGAAGATTTAAGCACACCAAATAAAAATATCCAAACAGAAGCTAGTTTCACTGAAAAGTGTATGATATAAATAAAAATACTATTGGGTGGCTTATCGCCTACGATGAGTAGATTGCAGATGCTCCTTCTCTTCATCATCATCATCCTCCTCTTCATCATCGTCATCCCCGTCACCTATTAAACCGTTCTCATTGCCCTCCGCGATTGTGAACAAGTTTTCCTTTCCAAATGCATCTGGAAGCGAAGAAGGGTAAGGGCGTTGGGGTCGTACGCCGTAGACGGCAGACACTTGCACATTATGATTGGACGTTGAAGTAGAGGGTAGAAGTGGGCCTGAAGACTGTAATGGCAACTTTAAAAACGATGTAAATGAGGATCCCGCAGCAACTGAAGGGCCAACATCTGCTGACACATTCGGAGGTGGACACCAGAACGTCATAGAAAATATATCTGCTGACCACTGCGAGAATGACGATGGAATGTACTCTGAATCTGATGGAGGTGTACACCCCAAAGATGATGCGAACTCATGCACCGGAGCACCATACCCAGAAGGTTGCACATAGTCTGCACCATACCCAGATTATTGCCCGTAGCCTACAGATCCAGAAGGTGGGGCATACCCCGAATGTTGACCATATCCTGCGGCCTCAACAAACCCTGAATGCCCTGCAGAACGTGAATGGCTTGCATCCCCCGAATGATGGCTCGGGTGAGGGGAAGAGTGGGAGAAAGAGGAGCATGTACCATATGAACCACTTCCAAAGTAGGCTTGGTCGAATGAGACGTGACTGAACACCTCCGAACTTTGCGAGCATGCGTACTCACCAAAGGACGCCACAGTACTAGCGAGACCAGAGTAATCATGGAGCTGAGATGCTTGTTGGGCGATGTCTGCTACTTGTCACCCTCGATCGCCTACGTCAGCTACATAGTGGCCCTGCATGTGCATGTAATTACAATTGATTAATGACGATCTCAGCCTATATTATCCCAAAAGATTATATATAGTACTCACTAGTGTGTATATATCAGGTGCGGCTGAATGGTATTGTGCGGGTGGGGCAACAGCTTGTCGGCTGATGAACAAACGAGTGCGGGCTCTATACCAACGCATGTACTCATCATGCACATACAATGGAGAGAGGCCCTGGACAGGCTGCACTGTGCTCTCCTCACAGTTGTTCTAGTTGTTGATATGTTTCGCAAAAAGTGCTGCCCAGTTCGTAGTATGCTTCCCTCGACGATCTATGGCATGTAACTGCACATCATATCCTGCAGGGCCTGAAGAGAACTGTGTGTGGTCGAACTGGCGCATCATACGCTCTGGGCGATGCGCCTCAACAATGTCAAAGCATATCAGTGGGACTTGTGTCATCCAAATATCGGCTCCTTCTCGACAGATGTCTCCGAGTTAGCTCAGGATCGCCTCTGTGTATGGCTCCCATATGAACTACATTCAGTGTAAGTACTCCTCATCACAATAAGAATACAAAATATTTTCAAATGAACGAGGAAATCGGTATTGAAATGAACCTGATTATCCTGTTTTCTGTCAAGTGTGTCACGAAATTATGGCAGTTGTAACCTTTTGTGTCCCCAAGCATATGTACAGTGGATCCACTTGTGTTTTCGCTGTTTAGTTTGTATGCAATGTCATGAAATATGGACAATAGTTGTCATTTACATGCATTACCTCACTGCTAGAGAGTCTTGCCCAACTTGAAAGTGTTGACCAAGAGGCGGTGGTTGACTCCCTTGTATGGCTAGATTTCGTTGCTACATTCGCCGGGCTCTTCAAGCTTGCTTCTGCGTCATGTGCGACACTGGGTGCAAACTAGCCTGTCGATAGGGATGTGTTCCCAAGCCCATATTTGAGGTACATGTACTACATCGTCAGTATTATGTACTCAGTTAAATTTAACATATATGATGACCAAGTGTTAGCGTCACCTGAAATAAGATAACTGGACCAGAGATCTCCAGCTTCTCCTTATGTGCGGCTCTGCATAATTGTCAGCACAAGTATGCAAGAGTCGCTGCTCCCCAGCTATATTGACCTGCCTGCTCCAGATTTTCTAACAATGGCAGGTAAAGCAGTTGTACTTCCCTGCCACTAGCATCAGAGAACAGGGCACCTGCCATCAACAACAATATGTATACCCTTGCATGACACTAAACTGTGCCATCATCAGCGTCATTTGGCAGTTGGCCGAACGCATTCCGTAACCAATGCACTTTGACCAATGAGCCTTGTACGTCTACTAGTGGTGGGTCAATCCCTAGTAGATCTCGGCAAACCCAGTGCCAACTATGGTTGGCGGTGCCTGTTACTAATACTCCATCCACCCAAAGGCCCATTATAACCGCCACATCTTGCAATGTAATGGCGGCCTCACCAATTGTGAAGTGAAATGTATGTGTCTCCGGCCTCCATCTCTCCACGAGCGAAGTGATAAGATGGATATCCATCTCAAATGTCGACCCCATGCGATGAACGCAGTAGAACCTGCTTTGTCACACGTAGTGTAGGATTCTCTCATCCATGTGTGCCCGACCAAACGTCCAGAGATGTAATATGTTCGTCAATGGCCTTAATGTCTGAAGTAGGTGTGACAAGGAAAGACGTTAGTAGGATATGACGTTAATAGGAATGTACAATAACACATTAATATCTTATGTATGGGGTATCGTTCCACTCGTCTGTGGAATGATGATGTAGCTGTTGAGTAAGCACGTCTACAACTTGTGGTCCTGCATCCATGGCGATTGCTTCACATGTTCATATATACATTATATTCTCAATCACATAATACCATGTGTGAAAGCGTACTCATACATAGGGAATAACTAAAGCATAACCAATTAACATAAAATACATAAACCATCAAGGTGACACAATAACCAGTTACATAATACACCAGTCGTACGAGTGATTAGTCTCCCAGATCCTACGAAGTACACATATACATAATACAAATGTTATACCCGCCACATGAACAATGTCATATAAAAATACACACATATGGAATACATAATTCATACACTACTACGACCTCGATGGCCCAGCGCGAGTCTTACAAGTGCAAATGTTGTGCCCCTCCTACTTACATAAACGAAAACGAATTCTTGATGGGACAGCTTCATCCATCTCATTGTGAATGCGTCCTATTTGTGGTCTACCTGTTTCCTGCTTTCGCCTGTCATCTGGAATGAGAAAAGGATAAGTCAATGGAGGCCATGACTGCTCATCACCAAGTAGTCTGAAATGCACTTTGTACGTCTCCAAAAGGGCATCAACACTAAACCAAGGTGACACATATTGCGAGAAGGGCAGTCCCCTATTACGACACCCGACAAGCACATGTGCGCATAGAATATGGTATAGATGCCACCGCTGAAAAGTGCAAGTCCTCTCCTCAAAGTTGACAGTATACCTTCTTCGAACAACTCTAATGTGTCCCATGGGGGTATAAACAACAACCTCAAACAAGTTCCCTTGCATGCAGAAAGGGATCACCTTCATCATCGAGATCAGCTTAAAGTTCCTCCTTAGTGCCTTCTCTAGTGCTAACGTGTAATCATGGCTTTGGGAGATGCGTGACTGTCCCTGACCAAACCGCGACACAAAATAGGTGTTCGGATTGTAGAAGCTTGCCTCGACCAAGGCCTTGATGGGAAAACATCTTTCAACCTTCATGACCCCACTGAAAGACTCAGACATGTTCGTCGTCATAATTCCATATCTGAATCCTCCATCATATGCGAGAGACCACTTCTCGGGAGGTATCTCACGCAGTTAGATATATTCTTGCTCATCACAGTTCCTGATGGCCTCCATCGCCTGATCGAATTCATCTCTTTCCTTCACATATGCAGCGTTTTTCAACAACGCCTTTAGAGGGTGATTTTTTAAAGCATTGTTCACATTCGATGCAAGATGTCGGATGTAGAATCGATGGTGGGAATTGGTTAGCATCCAATCAGGATGTTGCATCACCCGGAGGATACCTTGATGACGATTAGAAAAACCACATAACCTAATACATTGTGTCACTCGTTTGCAGATAAGCTGCATGAACAACGACCAACTTTCAGTGTTCTCACTCTCGACAATGGCATAAGCCAATGGGAATATGTGGTTATCAGCATCGATCGACATCGACGTAAGCAACACTCCTTCGTACTTCCTGTAAAGGTGGGTGCCATCAATGGAGATCACTGGTCTGTAGTGACTGAACCCGACAATGGCTGACCCGAACGCCCCAAAAAACACGATGGAATACACGAGTTATTTGATGGTATCTAATAACCCACATTTCACTTGTAAGTTCAATTGACACACATGGATATGTCTGACTTTTCTGCGTAAAGCGTTCTACTCGGAGAGCACACTCAAGACCTTCATGATTTATGAATACTAAAAAATATTTAAAGCTTTATACTGACTCATCATTACATTGTTAGAGCATACTTATGCATAAACGACCACATGTATGTATGTAAGACTTGGTATGTGTAAGAAATGGTTAAGAATATGAAATTTTGACTGAATACCCTTCAATCACATGTCAACACATACCATGTACAAATTCATAATGCTGGTTTACACCCGAATAACCCATAAATCCCATCAAAACCCTCCCAATCTATCACTCAGCACACCCAATTCCACAGAACCCTATACTAACTTATCATCACAATGACACATACTAATGCATAATATGGCTTTTCCCCTATTAACACTTGATTCATATTACCATACACACAATCGACTTCTCATATCAACCAATTTCGCAAAAAAATCCACTAAAGTCATCTAATATGTAAAGATCGGATTTTTAAATAAGTATTTAATCGCTAAAATTGGAAAGTTTTGGAAACCCCGTTCCCGAGCGTATTTCTAAAAATGGAAAGTCTTTGAAAATAATCACGACATGTTTTAAAATATAGGTTGTCGAGCTAAATTTCCAATATTATATTCGAATTTAAAACATGGAGTCTTGTGAGTCATTTGAAACAGATTTAAACTCGAGTCGGATTTCGGGATAGGTAGTCGGGACTTAAGGTCGGATGAGCGGAATCTCTCTCTCTCCCTTCATTCCCACCATCTCTTAATGATTTTTGTCCTTTTCCCCATTATAACCCTAGTATGTCATTTTGTACCCCTATATAAAGTGGGACCAATCCCTAAAAACCCCAAAATATCTTTCTAAAATTTTGAGCCCAACCTCAGCCTCTCTCTCTCCATTGGAATTCAAAATCAAAACCCTAAAGGAATCAACTTTCCACACACTCTCTCTCTCTCTTTCTCCTCTTCAATCCTTCAAACCTCCTCACAAATCCCATATTTTGTGTTTCTCCTGTCACAAATCACTCCAAGCTTACCTCAATCATCATTTCTTTGAAGATCGAATCCATAAAATGAAGGTCGGACGTCAATTTAAACAAAACGGCAGTTTCTAGAGGATTTCACCGCCATGAGATCCAATTCACAGCTGCGAGTTAGAACCCAAATCACTTTCGCCGCCGTGAGTTCTAAGTCGCGGCCATGAAACCGAGCCCAGCAGCCCCTATTCATCGGTTCTCGCGGTAAATCGACTCGTTCTCCCTCGTTTTGACTCTTTTCTCTTCCTCGTTTATTCTCTCTTATTCCTTACTTCATCCTCTACCTTCTAAGGTCCATTTGGAGCAGATCTAACCTTTGGAAATGTGGAATCGAGCCCCTTCTTTCTCATTTCCCTTGTTTTTCGAAGGTAAGCTAGATCTCTCTCGTTTTAGCTCGTTTTGGTCCCAAACTTTGTAAAGGAGCTCTTTTACTCATTCTATACTTTTTCTAGGCTCAATCTCTCATTTCTTCTTCGAGTCGAAGCTCAGAGGACCTCCCATTCGAATATTTTTTTGAAGAAGCCTCGAAGAGGCTAGGTAATCCCTCTTACGCTCTCCCCTCTAGTCCTCGTTTGAGTCTTATGTGTTTCTTTGATGTCAGGATGGGTTAAGTGCTGGTTGGAAAAAAGTTTTCTTCAAAAAAGAAGTGATTCAAGGAAAAAACAAGACAACAGCTTCGAATCTCGCCGCGGCGAAACCATTGTCGCCTCGGCGAGTTAAAGAAGAACCCAGGAGAAGGAAGGCCATCTTGCGGCCGCGATTGCGGCATTCGCCGCGGTGAAAGTGGCCTCTCGTGGCCAGCGAGTGCCCTTCCTCGCTGGGAGTCTGGGAGAGTTTTCGCCACGGAGAGTGGTCATCTCGCCACCGTGAAAACCACCCAAGTAGCCTAATAGTCGAGGCTAATCCCTTGTCTTTGGGTATCTTTGTTGGTTTTTGGGTTGGACCATTTTGTATCGGATTTTGGGTCAAAGGTCGATTTTAAGATTTGAGTTTTGGAAAATAATATTTAAAGGATTAATTTAACAATTTAACAAAGGGGATTTTGACGGAATTCGAAATGTCAGATTGAATGCTTAGGAAATATTTTGAAAGCTTTGTTTCAAGTGTCGGGATTATTAAACTTAATGAAATGATGGATATTTGGAAATGGAATTGGACTTAAGTATTATAGAATTGGCTTATTTGGATGATTTGGCTTTTGAGGTTTCCGCTTTTAAAACGATTTGAGAATGGTTTGAAGTGGTTGAATTTCGGATTGATTTGCAAATGGTTTTGGGACTTGGTCCTTGTGTGTGTGACTAGTAGTCTTGTGCCTTATCGCTTCCGTACTATTATCATAGGTGCTTATTGATTGAGTTGCTTCAGTGGATTCTAGTTTTGATATGCTTTGTTGTTCGGCTTATCAGGTAAGTTCCTTTATGGACTTACTCAGATTGATCAGACACACCCTCCTACATGTAGTTGTATGACATACTAGCTGTTGCGTAAGCATTGAAGCATGCCATGTAGTATCATTCTTAGGTTGCACACTTGTCTGATCATCTGTTTACTTTATGCGCATGAAAAGAGAACGGTTGTGATCTGTTTGTCCTAGAGTCGTTGCTAGGGTCAAAGACGGCCTAGTCCCATCGGGCTTGTCCTCCATCGAGTCAGATTAGAGTTTAGCTTGCGGGCTCTTCTCACCATACGAGCATGATTATGAGACTATTGATGCGCACATATACCATCTGAGAATGGCGATTACAATGCTACAACCCGAACTGGCCAGTGTCCGCCATAACGGAAAGGGGGTGGAGGTAGGAGAGGGATATGCCATTTGGCATTCTTTGGGCCATTTATCGTGTATATATATACACTGTCAGCATGCTTGCATGTTTTAATATTCCGCACTACATTAGAAGCATCTTTATTAGGTATAGCGTATGTATATGCTTGCTTGTGGGAATAGAGTGCGATAGGGCCTCGGTCTGTTCCCATGCCCTGCACATATTTTTTGGGTAAATTGTGAAAAACAGCATGAACTTTAGGGATAGTTGCGTTTAATGGCATGAACTTGAAAAATGTTAAAAATAATCACCAACTGTGGTTCTGGTTGCAATAAGTGGCACATTTTTTTTAAATATCACTTCTTATTAACATTCTTTGTAGAAAAAAAATCATCCCATTTTCAATTTTTTAAAAAATGCCCATATTTCATTTTAAAAAATAATCCATTTTCATTTTTAATTTTAAAAAATATAATTTATTTTATAAAACACTACTTTTCTCCCTTTTTTCATAAAATAATACACTCATTATTTACACCCCGTTAAAAAAAGACTAATTTATTTTCTCCATAAACTCGGTTTTTTTTTCAAAAAATTAAATAATGAGTAATGTCTTTAAAATGAAAAATGAGTGTGTCTTAAAAAGATACCAATTAATATCACAATTATATTTTTTTTAAAATGATGTTTTTTGAAAAATTCAAATTGAGTTTATAAACATGAAATTTTTTTAAAAACAAAAAGAAGAAAATTGTGAGTGGGTTTAAAAAACAATGGAAAAATGTGATATTTCTGTAAACAAAATGTTAATAAGCGGTGTACTTTTAAAATAAAATAGTTGTGCTATTAACCACAACCACCCTTCAAAGTTGGTGATTATTATAGAATTTTTGAAAGTTGGTGCCACAAAACGCAACCACCCCTAAAGTTCGTGTTATTTTTTGCAATTTGCCCTATTTCTTTTAAGTTTGTTTGCAGATCATATATGCTCCATGCTTCAATGGTAGGGTTTTGCTTGGGCGATCACATTCGAGAAATTCACCTTGGCTTATGTATTTCGCGTATTTGAGATTTCGTATTTTGGTTTTGACCCGGCCTCGTCGTGGCAAGTTCTACTCTATTTTTTTGTTGCATCTGATTTACAAGCAATATAGTCTCATAGGACAGGTAAAGGGTACCCAACGACCCTACGATTGATTTGGGGTTAGAAATCGCCTCTTTAAACGCTATCATTTGAGGTTTTGAAACCTCCACCTGTACTTGGATTGCAAGATCTGAATGAAAGTATCCAACCTTAAAAATGTAACCCAAATATTTATATTTGGGCCGTTACAAAGTTGGTATCAGAGCGAGTTTGTGCATTTCCGGTACTAGGGGATCGTGTATGTTTTGAAAACCACCCATGAATTTCAAAATGGTTTTGACAAAAGTTTTAAAGGGCAAAATGAATTTAATATGGCTAGAATAAAAAGGACTCAACATAATAAACTTGACTTAGGAAAATAAAACTGGAAAGCGAAACTCGAGTGGGTAGAAAGGCGTTAAATCATCCCTATTGGATGTAGACTTGGGAAACGGGTAAGCAAAAGTTAGCTCGAACTTTATAGATGGGCCTGGAAGAATCCAAGGAGTTTGCACCGTGGTGGTTGGAGTAGCGGGGTAGGACGTAGAGATCGGGAGGTAGTTGCCCCCTTCTGATCAGTCGCCCCTCGAATGGGGGGCCTTAGGTAGCTTGATTTGATTTTATAAACTGGGCCCGAGGGTAATCCCCCTCGAAGGGGATCAAATTATTATTGATGATTGCTTCCATGCTGAGTGTTGTCATGCTTAGAATAGAAATCTAATTGGTATGTCATGACTGTGAAACGTATATTGATTGATCTGTACAAACGGGATAGCGGGAGAACCCTTATTCTTATATGGTCGAAGTCTGGCTTAGGTGGAATGGCCCCTTTCACTATGTTCATCTCTTTGATGACCTTATCGAGTCCTTCTCCCGTATATTAGTGTCCTCCACGGGAAATGGGGTTGGTAAACACATTGTCTTCGGGGATCATGTTTGGATATGATGGTTACTTGAGTGAGTATTGGAAGATGGTTTTTTACAAAATTCCGAGTTTGAGAGTAAGGTGTTTCTGGAGATGTATTCCTCAACTCTTATGATGAAAAACCAGTATCGTCTTGCCACAAAGAGTCGTACCAGAGTCCTACAGGAAAGAGGGGTAATGGGTCAATTGGGATAAGCGGATGATCGCCCTTAGGGATCCTTGTCCGATTATAATGGTGACTCCCTCTGAAATTGCATGACATAACATAATCTTGTGCTCTCCGACATGTACCTTGTGAATGACCATTAGTGAAAAGTTGCACATGTCATTTCATCTATACTTAGTCACATTGCGTAAGTCTCGTGTTGTAATTTTCCATGATCTTATGTCGTCACAACATGTCTACTTGGCCTATCGTACTTATTGAGTTAACGATTGATTGAAGCATGAACCGCATGATATGAATCCGCATGATTGTTTCTCTCTCTTGAATGAGGTTCATGAGAGTGTGATCAACTCTTTTTACATGAATTCCCCATAAGGTGATCTCCTTAGCATGTTAGTTGACGTTGTTCTTGATTTTATTGGTTATAACTGTAGTTCCATATGTGATCATATGATTTGATGTAAGGTCTTGATAAATGCATCCATTGATTTGAACACATGTCCCCGTGTTTTAGTCATGGTGCCCCATTACTTGGACTCGTATTATACATCGATACATTTCCTCCCATGCTTCTATATCATTGGAATATGATTGATTTGATTCCTTGCATATCGTCGTGTTAATTGATTAGATGCATGTATATATCGTACGTTATGATGAGCAATTAGTATCATATAGGGCCCTTTGTTGTGACTTGTGCGAATTTATACCTTGCCTACATTATTGTTGATTCTTTCTTGAGCAAGGTCATTGATAGTGTGGATTTCCTCTCTATATCCCCTCACTATGTTTTACATATTCTACTTTGAGTAATTACGAATTTGATGATCGGGTTGCTTTCTGTGATGGTAAATCCTAACATGCTTTACCAATTCTCACCCAGTGGTATTTCCCTTATTACTCTATGATATCCTCTTGTGATTACATGAACGTATGATTTCACACCTCGCATGATCACACACCAGGTTATATTATGATTTCGCATGCGCATGACACATGAGTGTTAGGTTGAATATGTTCCAATTGCCTTGATTGTATTCATGTTTCGATATATGCTATTAGTATATCTTGTAGGGCTTTAGCCTTCCAATATGACTGTTAGCTTCTATTCTAGCATTGTCTTTGGGCACTCTTGTGTAGAGTTTAGGGCGTTTTACTAGGGTATTCTACCTATTTCTTAGCCCTTTGTGTCCCATTTCGAGGAATCGGTGTCTACTGCTAGTTTGTTGTGATTTCAGGTACTTTTGAGCAGTTTTGGAGCCGATTCAAGAGCTAAAGGATAAGGAGGTGATTAAAGGCGCTTCCATGTGGAAATAAGTCATCAAAGACGGGCTAAAGGGGTCGAGATATGAGCAAAAATATGAGACCAAGAAGCAAGCATATCAAGTGAATCACTCATAGGAGCTCAAGACGATGTAGCACGACTCGCGGAACAAGGGAGTTTGTGCAATTTTCAGCTCTAGCAAACTGCCATGACTCGTGGGAGACCTTCACAAGTCGTGACGAGTGAACCCGTGTGTTTTGTGCGCTACTGAGACGTGTCACGACTCGTGACAGGCTCTTCACGAGTCGTGACAGTCCCAGATTGGCCAGACCTTTCATATTTCTACTGTTTCTTTCATTTGTTGGGTGGATTAATTAAAAGGGATGTAATTTACAGATTCTAGGGGGGTTACGTTTTTGGAAAAGGGCTGGGAAACACTCAGATTTTGGAGGAAAAACTTTGGAGAACCCTAGATTAGTTGAAGGATAAAGGATTGCAGTCGAAAGCTTTGAGACAATTTCCGCTATAGAAGATCAAGTATTTCTCTTACTCTTCTTTGCCATGTCTTCTTATCTTGCTTTTGATTTGTTCTCTTTTATCATGTTTGGCTAATTCAATCGTTCTAGGGTTGGGGTGATTCCACTATGTTGAGATAGACCATACTTACTATTGCTTGAATGTAGTTTGATTTTTGTTTGATTTAATCCTATTGAGCATATAGCCTAATTGATAATCGATTAGATCCAATTAGGGGTTGAGACCGAAAGAAGATAGCCCTAATAGGAAAATAGATGATTGCATGAGACCGAGAGGTGATTGTTGTCATTGGAGATATAGGATTGAACCTAAGACATTGATGTTTGCTTATGAGTGACATAATAGCATGATTCAGGATCTCTTGAGGATCAATAGGTTGTCAAAGATATTCTAGGTTTGTTTGTTCTAATGGAGACAGATATTTGAATGAACTGGCTTAGATTCTAAGAGCGTAATGGACCTAACTTTAGTTTAACTTTGCACGAGAGTGATTGTTAACCGGTTATGTACAATTTACTATAAGACCGGCAGGAGATTAGTAATGAACTTAGATAGCCTATCTTCAAACAGAATCAAATTCATTTGAGCGAGAAAAATCTCTTAAGTCTATCGACGACACATGGTGGTTAATCCCCAATTCTAGAATGTTTTCTCCATATTTGCTCAAAACTTCCATTGGCTTGTTTTAATTTATTTTTATTAGTTATATCATAAAACCTCAATTTTGATCTCTACTATTTTGGCTTAGTCAACTAGTTGCAAACATTCGATTAATACTCCTATAGTCCCTGAGTTCGACACCTTGATATACTACAATCGATCCCATACACTTGTGGGAGTAAGTTTCAAGCCTATCAATGACTCACTAGATGGTTACATGTCGCACTTGCCTTGATACCTGAACATGGTTGTTTTATAATGTGATAGTTATTATAACATTTTATGTGCCCTATGACAGTTCATTCTAGCATGCTTATAACCTATCACCCGGGATGTTCTCCTTGTTACTCTATAATGATCCCTCATGCTCTCATGAACATTATGTTAAACTCATTTGAATCACTTTTGACTATGCCCATGTCTTGTCATGCACCACACGTATCATGCCTATCTACTTGTCTCATGATGTTGTACCCCCTCATGCCCCATGACATTCTTTTATGCTTTCAAGCGTGAATAGTCTGACACTTTGCATGAACACACAGACCACGATAGTTGCAAGATGCTTGCTTGATCACCTTATATGTATATGAATATAGTGTATTGCCCTCGGGTAGCATGACATCTTAGGAGCATTATCCTACTTTGCATTATGACATGCGCATGATTCACCTGTCACACTTGCTTGGATCCCTTTATGTACATTAATGTTGGGTGTGATGGTAGTCTTACTTGAGTTGCTATGACTCCCCATGCTATTATGTGAAGATTAATCGATGCATCTTGGTTCATATATTATAACTTATCAAGTACTATTTATATAGCACAAGGTTTGTGTCTTGGATATATGACTTGTGATCGCATGCTCAGTTTGTATCATCGTTCAGTACTATTTTCGTAGGTTGTGATAGCCTTGCTATGTCCCCTCACATGATCCTATTACTATCTAAGCATGTCAGATGTTGCTAATCTAGTTATCGTGCTATGCCTCAACAACCGTGTATCATGCTTAATATGACTAATGACGTGCTTATGTGTGGGTCTCATATAGTTTGTTGGTCTTACCATATGATGCTCTTGTGATGCTTATTGTGTTCTAGTAGCTTGTACCTTGTCCAACTATGCACCCCCTATTATAGTTAAATTCATGCCCAGGTTCACACGTTATAATTTTGCCAAGGACACATCATCAATCCATGCTTATTTTGTTGAGCACGTAAAGTGTGAGTCTTGTGTCAATTAGTAATTGGGTGCCACCTTGCATGTTACATACTATGACATGTAGAAATGCACATATACATGAAATATGATCTGATGTTGAACTTGTACCTCAGTGATCATCTTTGGTTATGCTTATGCCACATCATGACCAGTTAGAGTTATATAGGACATGCTTTCTGATTATTAGCTCGTCGTATGATTACATGCCATACTTGTCCTACCATGTAGACCTCGATGTTGTATGATGTGATAGTTACTATGTTGCCCTCACGTGTTCTTACATGGCACTTAGTCTGATTACTGGTTCCACACACAACTCGCTTAAAATTTCTAGGTATATCTGTTTCATGGAATGATAGACCATTAGTTGCCTCACATACACCTCGGTGTAGGACTTGATTGTGCCTTCTCAAATAAATACATATGTCGTTGATCCTTGAGATAGGTATATGTTAGTGTGGATTAATGTGATTGATGTGCGTGTGTATTTGTCACGATTGTAACCTCATAGGCTTCCATAAGGGCATCATTGCTATTCTTGGGTCGAAGTCTTGTCTCTACTCTTGTCATCTTTAGCTTTGGCCCGTGTTTGTCTCCAAAAGGGACTTGGGTCATCCGTCCTTGTCACTCCCCTATCTCTGTTGAATTGGTAATGAATACTCTGCTTGATTGTCCATTGTTTATGATGAGATGATTCGATGCCTTACAGTTTCATGCACCATGATGTCTTGACGAGTTGCTACTTTGAGATGCTAAGCATGACCTTAATTCCTTGTCTATTAAATGTGAACTAAACATGTTGAAAAACCTGAATTACTGAGTAGATGAAGTTAGGATGAAACTTGATGACTCGACTTGATCATGTCCATATTTTGTTTCGACAATGATTATTGAGCACCCTGGTAAATTGAGACTACTCGACATTGTTGCAATGTTTGATGATATGATGATTCCTACACTTATAAATGCTAGTTGATATGATGTAGGCCTTATGTGTTATGGTTTCCATAATTGCTTCCTCTTTGAGTATATGGGTGGGATTCTTTTACAGAGTGATCAGAGAGTGGTGAAAGAATTTCAAGTTGTTAGGACGATTGAGGGTGGTATGAGGTAGAGTTGCGAGAAAGAGATGTTAGCTTAGCTAATACCAAGCGAGTTTTAGGACTTATAAGAGGTAATGCTTGGTGGTTTCCGATGAGTTTTTTTGGTGAACCCTAGGTGAGAGTATAGGAAGGCTAGACGTCGATTGAGGAATTTTACTAAAGGAGGTGTTAATAGTAAGATGTGATGCTTAGGGTGTTTTGGGTAAGACAGGAAGCGTAATAAGTGGACCTTGTGAGTAGTAAGGACATAGTATGGGAGGGTACTTGTGTATGAAGTTAGAGATAGGGATTAGGTTCTTAGAGGTTGATCGCTTGTAAGGGAGCTTGGTGGGATAAGGAGTGAGATTGGAATGCCGAAGGGAGTTATGATTTCATTTAAGGGATGTTGTCTCATATGATGGGTCTAGATGAGGAGCGATCTTGGCTTGAGAATTGGAGGTGAGCGAGTGGTGATTGCGTTCTCTTGTGACTGGCAATGGTGTGAAAATTTCCTTGATTATATGACTTATTAATATGTGTTGGCATGCTGTTAATTAGAGACCATGATGAACCTGATAGGGAATGTCATTACCTATTGATATGCAATACTGAAATCTAGTTGGGAGTGGCAAATATTATCATGATATATTAATACGGTGCTATCCTGATATGTTGTTTTAGAAGCATGTTATGATATGATCTATGAATAACGATGTGTTGCTATGTGGAAGCGTGATGTTATATTATATGGTTGATAAGCATGGTTATGGATAGGTTAAACGATGAATAGGATTTGGAGTATGAATATGACTTGTATATATAAGATAATGATGCCTTAATGTTAAATGATTGTTATATGGTATTGTAATGAGTTGAGATGATGAGTACGCTGACGTTTTGATGATTGTTATACTACCTCACCTTCCATCTTATGTACATATTTGTAGCCTTTTTATTTGCAAGTTTTGACTTCATATTCCATTCGATTCCTAAAGAAAGATTAAAAATAATGCAAATTTGTGTAGAATGAGCTAACATGCAAGAAATAGAGTCTGCACAAGTTTTAGTCTAAATGTGTAGGAATTGGAGCGGAATCGGAGTCAAAATGAAGAAGCCAAGTAAAGATGATAAGAGGTCGATATCGACTACATAGGTCAAAATCGACAGGAGTACTCGACGTAGAGTTGAGCATCGAGACAGACCACAAAGGATAACTATAGAAGCACTCGACATAGACTCACTTAGTCGATATCGAGTGGAGGCATCGAGATCGACTTTGATCCAGAGATTGAGTAAAGTGAAGATCATCAACACAAAATAGAGACCACGATATCCACTTCACTGGTCGATATCGACTAGAACTTGACGCGGGTTGGACGCGCTTTTCTAGACGCGGATTGGGAGTTTTATCCATTAGCCACGGTTTTATCTACCTTTTTAGATAGATTGTGTCGTAGGGTTATTGCCTTTTTACCCTAAGATATTGATTAGTTATTTTTATATTTACCTTAATAATGTTTCATCCTATCTATGATGGGATAAAATTTTAGATAGAAGATTTATTAGAATTAGTCCTACTTTCCTTGGCTAGCAAGGATTAGTAGGCTATAAATAAATCTCTAGGAGGATGGTTTTTATTCATTCAAGAAAGCAAGACACAAAGCATTAAGCATTCAAAGCAATAGTTTTAGGTTTTGAGCTTTAGGGTTTCGGCGCTTACGATTGTTGGCGTTGAGATTGTAAAGATTCAAGGTTTCCATTCAATGCAAAGTTATTTCCTTTCAAGTTCAAGCATGTCTACATTCAACATGAGCGAGTAGTCGCCCTTTCTTCTAGAGTCTGGGTGAGCCCGACGATAGCCATGGTGGTAAGGTTTGTATGTCACTAAAGAAGGTATCTTTTATCTCACTCTACCTTTTGTTTCATCTTTAAATGCAAATTTAAGGTACTTATGTTGTAAAACTTGGGTAGTAATTAGGGTCTCTATTCGAAAGATTATAACTCAATTATGACAAAGGTAGAAACAAATTAGGTTAATTTATTGCAAGATATCATTTCCTATTTGCCGGGTTTAGGTGAAAGCCTTCTCCTTTATGATAAAAGCATGCATCTTTATTGATTCCTTACTTCTACTTTCATGGTTGTCGTCGTGGTAATCCCTGTCTTTGGAAGATCTTTTCTTTCTTTGTTTACATCGTTATTGCCTGTCGTTCGTTGAGTTATCGAAAAACCCAACAACCTACTGTTAATTGCTGTTCATTGCTCCTTCTCCGCCCTACTTTCTTCGGCCTTTGTTTGCCGACAAAAACTAATGCTTTGCAGGAACCACTCGATTTCGACCAACTATGTTGATATCGACCGCTTTACCCTAGGTCGACGTTTGCTGTGTCGACTCCCTTTTGCTCCTGTAATCCAGTCGATTTCGAGTACCTCACTCGATATCGAGTCCCTGTTTCGACTAGCAGTTTTCCGATTCAGGTCGACATTTGCTACTGACATCGATATCGACCACCCTAGTCGATATCGACTGCTTTTTTTTTGTCTCTGTAGGTTTTCTGTTACAGTATAAATTGACAGCCTAGGTCAACGTCAAGTCCATTACTCGAGATTGAGGCTTTTGGTCGACATCAGAATGTGACTTTTAGGCTCTACTAGGATCTCGCTGACTCGCTTTCTCGAGGATCGAACCTGATTTCCCTACTACCACAGCGGGGAGTCTTGAATATCTTCGAAAAGGCTAAGGGTTGCATTGTTTATATTTCATTATATTACTCAATTCAATTCTCCCTCTATCAAATTTTGGCGTCGTTGCCGGGGAAGCTATCGATCGCGCCCTAGTAGTCTATTCTCACATTCTTTTGAAGTTTTGCTTTATAGGTGTATGCGACGCACTACTCGCACACCCGAATTCGAAGGTTTAGATGATCCTGAAAGCCATCTCCACCAACGAGTTTAAATTCAAAGAGCCATGGCAGACCAAGAGACCTAGGCTCAACAGAATGAACATCGAAAGAAGCAAGTAGAGGATTTCACCACCAGAGAAGCGGAACTACGAGAGTGTGGTGATAGGGAGGAGCAAGCTAGGAGACAATATGAAGCTCAAATCAACGCACCCCCATGGAATGCAAAGCAATACATCCACCCCTCACTCATAGTGCCTGAATTGGCGAATCTTATCCCTACTTTTAATTTTGAAATTAAGTCTAGTTTCCTTACTGAGATTAGGAGACATCAATATGAAGGGAAACCTAATGAATGCTCTATGGCACATATAACTACCTTCTTAGATCTCTGCGATACTATTGCTGATGGACAGAGCCTTGAATATGTCAAGCTAAAGGCTTTTCGTTGGTCCCTTGTAGGTAAAGCATTGAAGTGGTTGGAAAGCTTAGCCCCAAGATCGCTCCTCTCCTGGAATGAAGTCAAGGACGCATTCCTCAACAAGTTCTTCCCTCCATCCAAGATGGCATTGATCCAGCAGAAGATCACGGCTTTCAAGCAAAAGCCTGGTGAAGCTCTGGCGACAGTTTAGGAACGGTTCAAGGACCTACTACGATCATGCCCTACGCATGGCCAGCCATCGTACGTGATTCAGGAGATTATTTACAATGCTCTTGATGCTACAACCAAGGATAGGATCAACACATACACCTCATATGGCTACCTTAAACTCACTCCATAAGAGGCCTGGGACACCATAATGAGGTTGGTGGAGTTCGATAACACATATGGGACTTCTGAGGCTTCTAACACATCATCATCATTGAGGCCTACCCCATCTATGCCACACTATGAACCCTCTAAGGTAATCGATCTGGACGTGAAGGAGCAATTCCACAAAGATCAACTTCGAAAGCTCCAAAAGCAAGTGAGGTTCCTTTTAGCGAAGCAAGACTTCATCGAATGCAGATCACTATGGCACACCTCTACTGAGTGCCCTCATACGAAACAAGTGCAACTAGGAGAAACACATGAAGAAGTCAACTACATGAGGGGTCCTAATCACCAATATTGGGGAGATCAAAGGTTCCAACAACCACAAAGGAACCCGGTTAACCCTAGGGACCCCCCACTCTATAGAGCTCCTGGGCACCTAGAGAGAGACCAATGAAAGGATTATCTACAACTTGTGATGGACGAGATAAGGTGGAATCAAGCAAAGAATGATCAATCCAACAATGAAATCCACTCTCAACTCAACCACCTTACAACAAGGATTGGGGAGATGGATATATGGAAAAAGAATGTAGAGACCCAAGTGGGTCAATTGGCGGCACAAATCTCAAGACCGTTCGGAACGTTCCCTAGGCAACCAACTACAAATCCTAAGGGGAAATGCGTGTAAGGCCACATCGCAGCCATGCAACTAATGAGTGGTAACAAGCTACAAAAGCCACAAACGGAAGTGGAGGAGAAGACTGGAGAACCAGTCAACATCGACAGCCCAGTCGATGTCGAGTCACCAGTCGTTATCGACCCCCTGATCGACGTCGAGGCCACTGCAGAACACTCGGAGCCACAACCCCACTTGATATCGAGCGGTCCAGTCGATATCGACACCCCTCCAGTCGATATCGACACTCCGAAGGCACCTCCGACAACCGTTTTCGCTCCTACACCAAAAAAGACGTTGCCCTTCCCTTCCAAAGCATTGAAAGACCCCACTCAAGGTAAGTTTAGGTGCTTCGTGAAGATCCTTCAAGGTCTTAACATCACTATCCCACTCACAGAGGCCCTAAGTGAGATGCCCACCTATGTCTGATTCCTCAAGGACATCCTTAGCAAGAAGTGGTCCATGGCAGAGATCGTAGAGGAGTGCTCAAAGATGGACTTCCCGGAAATTGCCATATTTTCTATGCACATAAAAGTCTATTTTATTGTCTTTTGCATGCACATTAATGGGAAAACATGGGATAAGTGTAGTTTACGCTTAAAATGTCAAATATATGGGTTTGCACGATTTTCTATGTGAATTCGCAGAAAACAAATAAAAATGGACGGATTTGGAGGAGCGGAAAAAGAACTCGAAGTCTTCTGAAGAGGTCGAAATCGACTGGGGACCTCGACATCGAGTACATCAGAGACATAGGAATCGAGCAGGAAATGAAACAGAGCATGTCGACACAGAAGGGGTCGATATCGACGTCTGAAGGTTGATATTGATGTTGCTAGATCGACCAAATTGATAGAAGTCGAGTGCTAGTTCGAGTAGGAGAAGGAGAGCTCGAGATAAGGTTTTGAAGGGGTTGATATCGATGTCTCAAGGTCGATATCGACCATGCCAGCAGAGGAATCCGACTTAGATTTTTGATAGAAATCTATCCAAAGCTTGCACGTCTATCCAAAAGTCGAGATTTCTTATCATCCACACCAGATCTATCATGAGGAGGCTGAGTAACCATAGAGTTTTAGTTTTTACTTTTATTTTAGTTTATCTTAGAGAATAAAGATAAGGTTTCGAGCCTTTATCGACATCTATAAATAGAGGCCAATAGGGCTGAGTTTAGTCATTCAATTTGAGTTGTTCAAACACATATACACGCAGAGAGTTAGAGAGAGAGAGAGAGGAGGTCGAGTGAAGTTTGTAAAGCGAGAGTGGAGTGGCTTGTTCAGTTGTACTTTCCTTTCTTTTAATTCAAAGTAGTTTTCTTTCAATGATGATGATGATGTGCATGATGAGGAGCGAGTAGTCAACCCACTTCTAGGGTCAGGGTGAGCCCGCCGATAGCAATGTGAGGTAAGTGCATCAAAGGTATGACTTTTATGCGATTCCGTTTTCTACCCCATGCATGATCCTTTGCGAAAGTTAGGGAGATTCATTATTTGCATTATTGAAGCGAAAGCCACTCATATTGTGAATTTGAATTACTCATGAATTGGATAGTAACTCTTAGGAACTATGCGAGAGCCTCTAATCACCTAAGTGTTGATAACGAAAGTTATTTGACGGAAAGACATTAAATTTCATAACTTTAGCATAAAACTTGCATTGTTATCGTTGTGGCATGAAACCCAGACTTTGGAAGCTTTTTAATTAATTGAATTCTTTATAAAAGTTGTTAGTTTTGTTTCTGATCATCCTTCTTTCCCATTCTATTTTCTTCGGACTCTCTTTCCGACAAATTAGTTACGAAAACAGTTTCTGTGACAAGCATCGAAATCGACTGTAAGGGTCGATATCGAGGTCTAACGTCGATATCGAGGTCTCTGCTCGACGTCGACTTTGCTACTTTTGTCTTCTACAGGAACTGCGTTAGGAAATCGACCAGAACTGGGGTCGATATCGACCACTATACTCGATATCGAGTGTCTGCTGAGGTCGAAAGCTTTGATCGTGAGTACAACAAGGGAAGCGCTAACATACCTCCTCGTGGATTCGATCCTGAATTGCCCTACTACTACAAGGGAGGGGATTCTTGTATTATTTGTTTGGGACGAGGAGTTATCCTAGTTGTGCATTGTTTTATTTTAAATATTTGAATCTCCTACACTCTACCCCCATAGCGAACAAATTGGCGCCGTTGCCGGGGAGGCAATCAATCGCCACCTAAGTTAATCACGATCTTTTGAGCTTATTCTGCAGGTTTATGCGACGTTCTGATCGCGGACCTATCCTGGAACCAATCAACGAGCCTGAACGTTTCTACCATCTTCGCAACAAGGCAATTCGCATCATGGCTGACAACGAGACACAGGCTGAGATCATAGAATGGTTGAGGATGGAGATCGAGGACCACAATGATACAATCGCTGATGAAAGGGCCGCCGCTGCTGCTGAGCGAGCCCGTGCTGATAGGGAGGAGGATGCACGCAGACAAGCCCAAGAGCGGCTAAATCAGTATCCACAGACGGCGATGCAATACATGCATCCGCCGCTTCATGTTCCTGAATATGCCATTAAAATTCCTCACTCCAACAATGAATTGAAAATTAACTTCCTATCTAAGATTAAAAGAAATACTTTTGAAGGAAGACATAATGAATGCCCCCTGCAACACAGCTCTACTTTTATGCACTTTTGTGAAACAGTTGCTGATGGAGTAAATTTAGAGTATGTGCGATTAAAATCTTTTCGATGGTCTTTGGCAGGGAAGGCATTACAATGGCTTGAAAGTTTGGCTCCACGCTCGCTGAGGACATGGGCGGAGGTGAAAGATGCATTCTTGAACAAATTCTTTCCACCTTCTAAAACTGCGACGCTGCGGCAAAGGATCACGGCTTTCAAACAAAAGCCAGGTGAAACCCTAGCACAGGTGTGGGAGCGCTTTAAGGACTTGTTGAGATCATGCCTGACGCATGAGCAACTTCCATATGTCATCCAGGAGATCTTCTACAACGCCCTTGATGCGCCGAATAAGGAGAGGATCAATTCATATACCTCTTATCGGTACATTGAGCTTACACCAACGGAGGCATGGGAGACCATTGAGGCTCGTGAACTTTGACAACACCTATGGGGCTGTTGTGGCCTATGATGCAAGGCCTGCCCCATCTATGCCACTATATGAGCCTCCAAGGGAGATAGATCCTGATGTGCGGCAACAATTCCATAACGATCAAACACGCCGCCTTCAAAAGCAAGTCATGTTCCTGAGCAACAATCAACCTTGTCAGGAGTCTGGCTCAACAAGGCATAACACTAGTGCCTGTCCACATACTGAGCAAGTATCCATGGCGGAACAACATGAGGAGGTTAAATGGACGAGAGGCCCCTATGGAGGGGGCAATCAACAAAATTAGGGTGATCAAAGGTTTTATCAAAGGGATCCCCCAACATATAGGGCACCAGGGCACCCTGAGCGGGAGACTAAGAAAGATGACCTGCAAATCATCCTTGATGAGATGCGGAGGAACCATGTTGAGTTCAAACAAGCCAACAACTCCGTCCATACTCAGCTGCAGGGCATCAATTCTAGACTTGGGGAGATCGTCGTTTGGAAGCGCAACATGGAGAGTCAAATGAGTCAATTAGCGGAAGCAATGCCCAAAGCGTCAGGATCACTCCCTGGATCCATTGTGCCCAATCAAAGGGCAAAACCACTGGTCATATTGTGGCAGTAAACCTAAGGAGTGGGCGTCAATTACAAACGGCCGAACGAAAAGTGGAGGAGAAGGAGCCAGAATAGAAGTCGATATCGACCCCCTTGTCGATATCGACCAAGGTGACATCGATGTCGACCTTCCAGTCGATGTCGACCCTAATTCTGCATCACCACAGAAATCGACTCCTCCAGTCGATATCAACCCTACTGATGTCGATGTCGACCTCACTGCAGCCGCGGGAAGAAAAAAGGTGTTGCCCTTCCCAACTAGAAAGGTGATTAAGGACCCATCGGAAAAAAAGTTCCAGCGGTTCGTGAAGATGCTCCAAGGACTTAATGTCTCTATACCATTCACAGAGGCACTTCACAAGATGTCATCTTATGTAAGGTTCCTTAAAGACATCTTAGGTAAGAAGCGATCGCTCTCTGAGATCGTAGGGGAATGCAACAGGTTGGAACTACCACAAAAGCGGGCGGACCCAGGTAAGTTTTCTATCGCTATAGGTCTAGGTCAATTCAAATTTAACGCTTTAGTTGACTTAGGCGCTAGTGTTAGCATGATGCCACTAACCATATGGTACAAGGTAAAGATAGGTCCTCTAGAGCCCGTTGATGCAAGATTATACATGGCTAACAATACGGTAGTTATTCCAACTTGGATAGTGACGGATGTGCCAGTACGAGTAGGTAAATTCTTTGTCCCTGCTGATTTCTTAGTTGTTGATATAGCGGAGGACCCTGCTTGTCCAATTATTTTAGGTAGGCCATTCCTAGCAACCGTCGATGCCAACATTAGCGTGAAGAAAGGATTGCTCTCATTCAAAATTAGTGATAAAGTGATAGAGTATGCCTTCAACAAGACGGTGAAAAATCAAGGGTCAATGGAGATAAAAGCCATCAATGAAGCCCAGGTAGAGGAAGTTGAGGCAATCTTGAACGAAGGAGCTCAACAGAACATCGAAATCGACCCAGGTAAGTCGATATCGACCACTAATGTTCAAGATTATGTGCCAGGTCTTAAGTATGGGGTCGACGGAGGAGAAGAGGAAACATCGAAATCGGGGTTAAAGGTCGATATCGACCACGCCCTATCGAAATCGACCACCATCAGCACTGAGAAGGGAGGAACAAAGACCTCGATATCGACCTCTAAACATCGAAATCGACCTGAGCCACAGATAGAGAAAAAGGTAAGTCAAGGTACGGATTCCTCTTGTTCCATTTCAATTAAAGATTTATCATTATTTGGAAGAGGTGTGCCTTGGCATGTGCGCTTGTGTAGGGTATCCGATGATGATTCGAGCCAATATGAGATAGGAGACAAGGTCTATGTTGCCAAATCTAAGGACCATTGGTTCCCTACAAGATTCAAGGATAAGAACTTAGGACCATTCATGGTAAATCAGATCAATCCTACCGGAATGCAGCTGCGCGATAAGAAAGGAGTCATATTTGAGGCCTAAGCCACATGGGCTCTATAGATGCCGCCTTGAGAAGCGCAAAGGAAGAAGTCAGCCTAGCGACTTAAAAATCTAGAGCCTGTAACAAAGACTTAGTTTTAACTTTTTAGACACTTTTGTTTTGGTTTTAGACACTTTATTGTTTTGCATAGTTTGTTTTGGTTTTAGGTTTATTAACAAATTGCAGGAAAGAGAAAATCACACAGGAAGAGCATCGAAATCGATGTTGGACATCGACATCGACCTCAAGGTCGACATAGATAAGGTTTGTGATCGAGGCCAAATCACCCTGAAACTTGAGCCAGAAATCGATATAAACATCGATATCGATGTTAAGGGTCGATATCGACACTGCCTGTTGTCTTCTTCGACTCCTGAAATTTGTGATGGTTTAGTAAGTTTTCTTCTTAACCCTAGTTCTAATACAGTGAGGACACTGTAAATTTTAAGTATGGGGTGGGGGAAAGGCTTACTTGTATATTCATACTTAGTTTAGATTTGCATATTTATTTTAATGCATATATAAAAAAAAAGAAATTGACCCCCATCAAAAATTTTGAAAAGAAGAAAGAGTCATAGAAGTATAAAAAAAGAGCTCTATGATGCAAAATTAGATTCACTAGAGATATAACATGAGATTGCCTAGTTAAGGGAAGTCCCAATGAAGTACAAAAAGAAGAAAAATAAAGGAGATGAAAATTCAAAGTTGCTTTGGACATGTGCATGATAAGATGATGGATGACTTTTTATGAAAAATTCCATACAAGCAAAGTTCATATCTTAGCCTTACCTATGCATGTTTGCAAAAGCCACAAAGCCATATATGAGCCTTATCATGATCATTATTGCTCCACATATATACATATTGCCCATTTTATACCTTATACCCTATCCGGGGACAATGTTGAGAATGGAAGTCATCTTTGGAGTTATATGGAGTTGTGCATTATGAAGTAGTTGGCAGGAATGAAAGAATTATGAATCATGGAAAATTTAATGAGTGAGAAAAAAATCTGATCACCTCAGGAGATAAAGGTAGGTCGACCCTGCTCGTTGAGATGTTAGTTCAGCGAGATGGGACACAAGGTGAGGAGTCCGAAGTACTAAGTATTCGGGACCATTCATGACACCCATGGTTGCGACTCGCGGGAAGGCAGTGCTAAGGTTAGAGAGGTAAAAGCATATATTGAAAAAAAAAAGCATTGAGCGATTAATGAAAGGTGAGACATTATGAAGAAGGAATGTCAAAGAAAGTATGATTCCCCGGATTTAACACCACATGGCCAAATATTAGCCCACCTTTAGCCTTTTACCAATCTATTTCTCATAAGCTTGCAAAAAGTCCTCTTGATTATTAATGGTATGTCGCTAAAATTGTTTTTTTGCATATTACCTCCTTTTATGAGTATGAAATTGCTTTTATGGACAGGCATGGACATGGTTGACATAAGTACCTTATCGAGGATGGCAATTGATTGTAGGGACTATGAAAAATGAATCTATGATGTTGAGGGTTTACTTTCTTCCCCTGAATGACCTTTAAAGGTATTGCTTGAGGACAAGCAAGCTTAAGTATGGGGTATTTGATGTGCGCGCAAATTGCCATATTTTCTATGCACATAAAAGTCCATTTTATTGTCTTTTGCATGCACATTAATGGGAAAACATGGGATAAGTGTAGTTTACGCTTAAAATGTCAAATATATGGGTTTGCACGAGTTTCTATGTGAATTCGCAGAAAACAGATAAAAATGGACGGATTTGGAGGAGCGGAAAAAGAACTCGAAGTCTTCTGAAGAGGTCGAAATCGACTGGGGACCTCGACATCGAGTACATCAGAGACATAGGAATCGAGCAGGAAATGAAACAGAGCATGTTGACACGGAAGGGGTCGATATCGACGTCTGAAGGTCGATATCGATGTTGCCAGATCGACCAAATTGATAGAAGTCGAGTGCTAGTTCGAGTAGGAGAAGGAGAGCTCGAGATAAGGTTTTGAAGGGGTCGATATCGATGTCTCAAGGTTGATATCGACCATGCCAGCAGAGGAATCCGACTCAAATTTTTGATTGAAATATATC
Source organism: Persicaria maculosa (assembly GCA_963922045.1). NCBI lineage: Eukaryota > Viridiplantae > Streptophyta > Magnoliopsida > Caryophyllales > Polygonaceae > Persicaria > Persicaria maculosa. Next base: position 46,417,770 of record OY998264.1, on the reverse strand, counting down.
CAAAGCTTGCACGTCTATCCAAAAGTCAAGATTTCTTATCATCCACACCAGATCTATCATGAGGAGGCAGAGTTACCATAGAGTTTTAGTTTTTACTTTTATTTTATTTTATCTTAGAGAATAAAGATAAGGTTTCGAGCCTTTATCTACATCTATAAATAGAGGCCAATAGGGCTGAGTTTAGTCATTCAATGTGAGTTGTTCAAACACATATACACGCAGAGAGTTAGAGAGAGAGAGAGAGAGGAGGCCGAGTGAAGTTTGTAAAGTGAGAGTGGAGTGGCTTGTTCGGTTGTACTTTCCTTTCTTTTAATTCAAAGTAGCTTTCTTTCAATGATGATGATGATGTGCATGATGAGGAGCGAGTAGTCAACCCACTTCTAGGGTCGGGGTGAGCCCGCCGATAGCAATGTGAGGTAAGTGCATCAAAGGTATGACTTTTATGCGATTCCATCTTCTACCCCATGCATGATCCTTTGCGAAAGTTAGGGAGATTCATTATTTGCATTATTGAAGCGAAAGCCACTCATATTGCGAATTTGAATTACTCATGAATTGGATAGTAACTCTTAGGAACTATGTGATAGAGCATGATTAGATATGCATATTAGGATTCATTTAGCATAGTTTGGTTGTAAATAGTGCATATTTTAGTTACAATTACATGTTTACCAGTGGTATTGGAAGAGTCGGAATCTATGCAATTTTATGGTTAATTTCAGGTAGATGTGGATCCGACGAGGAATGAGGAGCCTCTTGGATGAAGGAAGATTCAAGTTGAAGAAGAAAAGTGAAGAGCATGGAAGCGAAGTCGAATTTTGAGAGCCTAAGTGAAGAACAAGTCAGTAGAAGTTGTCGCCGGACAAGCTGAACTTGTAATGCACTTTCTGGAGGCCTCGGTGGTCGGAATGCCTATTATAAGCATGCGTTGGAAAGCTCTTTCCGAGATCTACAACTTTTGTGTTGACATCGAGACCAAATTCAAAGAGGAAAATCGCTGTGAAAAGAATGGCCGCCCCGCAGCCTAGCTAGCCGCACCGCGGCCCGAAGACTTGTCGAAGGATTTCGCTGATCGCCTGGCCGCCCCGTCGCCTGAGGTAGCCGCCCTGCGGCCTCAGGAGAACCGCTGATTCAGTTTTAGACTTTAATTAGGGTTTCTTTAGAATTGTTTTGGCCGACTTTCTTAGGCTTATTTAAAGACTAATAGGGTTATTTTCTTAGGTAGCTAACTAATAACCTTATGCACTTTTGAGAATTATTGAGAGCACGTTGAGCATGAGCAACTAAACTCTCGAAGGTTTCGCCTACAGTTTGGATCTTTGATTGTTGAATTGTGAGTTTCTTAATCTAGTTCTTATTCCTATTTGAATGTTTTGACTTCTTTGCGCTTAATTCTTTGGATGTGTTTTATTCTCGCTGGCCTGATCAACTAGTTAGAGTAGATTCATTTAATTGCTAGGGTTTTGTAGATTCCTCGTAGCGAACCTTAACCCAAGTGGCAATCATATCCCTTTAGGACTCGTAGGACTAATTGGATGTGTAGGAAGTTGAATATATGTTAAATATCGACTCGTAGTTTGATATTGCATATACCTTGGTTAATTCATAGTCTTAATGCTATATCTAGGTTAAATCTTAACCGTGTTAGGGTTATTTAGAGATAAGGATTACTAGGACTCGTAGGACTAGTAATTTACCTAAGATCTGGACAAGGACATTGATAGGAAAAGAAAAGAACTAGAGGCTGAAACAAGGATCAAATTCATCAATTAAAGTAACAAATTATAGGTGAACCTATTTCTCTCTATCGCATTCTACAACTTCCTTTACTTTGTTTGTTTCTTTCCGCTTTGACAAAAGGCGGATCTTTTTCCCACAAAAATTCTCTTCTTGGTTACTTGCGATTAGATTAGCACTAGAACTTACTAGATTTCCCTGTGGATCGACCTCTTTCTTACCAACTATACTAGTTCTAGGTTTGAGTATTTTTTTGGCAGAAACAACGACAGGTTCTCCTCTTGTCACTATGCGAGAGCCTCTAATCACCTAAGTGTTGATAACGAAAGTTATTTGACGGAAAGACATTAAATTTCATAACTTTAGCATAAAACTTGCATTGTTATCGTTGTGGCATGAAACCTCGACTTTGGAAGCTTTTTAATTAATTGAATTCTTTATAAAAGTTGTTAGTTTTGTTTCTGATCATCCTCCTTTCCCATTCTATTTTTTTCGGACTCTCTTTCTGACAAATTGGTTACGAAAACAGTTTCTGTGACAAGCATCGAAATCGACTATAAGGGTCGATATCGAGGTCTAACGTCGATATCGAGGTCTCTGCTCGACGTCGACTTTGCTGCTTTTGTCTTCTACATGAACTGCGCTAGGAAATCGACCAGAACTGGGGTCGATATCGACCAGTATACTCGATATCGAGTGTCTGCTGAGGTCGAAAGCTTTGATCGTGAGTACAATAAGGGAAGCGCTGATATACCTCCTCGTGGATTCGATCCTGAATTGCCCTACTACTACAAGGGAGGGGATTCTTGTATTATTTGTTTGGGACGAGGAGTTAGCCTAGTTGTGCATTGTTTTATTTCAAATATTTGAATCTCCTACACTCCACCCCGTAGCGAACAAATTGGCCATGAGGATGGAGGAGGTGGAGCCAATTCTAATACCACAAGGACCTTCTCCGGTGCTAAAGCCTTTACCCGAAACACTTAGGTATGAGTTTCTTGGTCCCAATTCTACTTTTTCTGTGATTATCAATGCTATACTAACCATGCAAGAAGTAGAGAAGCTTATGGCAGCGGTTCGCACCTATAGAAAGGCAATTGGGTCCTCTCTTGAGGACATTAAAGGTATTTCACCTGCTACATGTATGCATAGAATCCTCCTAGAGAATGATCATAAGGCATCTATAGAACATCAGCAGAAGCTCAACCCCAACTTGACAGAGGTGGTGAAGAAGGAGATCATGTTCATGATGGATGCAGGAATCATCTATGCCATCTCCAACAGTGAATGGGTGAGCCCAGTCCATGTGGTGCCTAAAAAAGGGTGGAATGATCGTTGAGGAGAATGAGAAAGGAGAGCTTGTGCCAAAGCGAATCACTACTAGTTGGCGAATGTGCACTGATTATTGAAAGCTCAACAACTCCACTAGAAAGGATCATTTTCCCCTTCCATTCATTGACCAGGTATTAGAAAGACTTGATGAACATGATTATTTGTGTTACCTGGATGGATATTCTAGCTTTTGGCAGGTCCCTATTCATCCTAATGATCAAGAGAAGACCACCTTCACATGTCCCTATGGGACTTTTGCATATAGGAGGATGCCATTTGGGCTCTACAATGCCCCCGCTACCTTCCATAGGTGTATGATGGCCATCTTTTCTGACATGATAGAGGACACTGTGGAGGTATTTATGGATGATTTCTCTGCCTATGGCACTACTTTCGATATTTGTTTTGCTAACCTTCGCAAGGTACTTGCGTGATGTGAGGAGACAAATTTGGTTCTCAATTGGGAAAAGTGCCACTTTATGGTAACAGAAGGGATTGTGCTAGGCCATAAGGTTTCAAAAAGGGGAATTTAGGTTGACAGGGAAAAGATAGATCTTATTGAGAAATTGCCACCACCTTCATCTATTAAGGACATAAGAAGCTTCCTTGGTCACGCAGGTTTCAATAGGAGGTTTATTCAAGATTTTTCAAAGATTGCCAAACCTTTAACTAACCTACTAATGAAGGATGTTAAGTTTGTGTTTTCTAGTGAATGTCTTGAGGCTTTCAACTGGTTAAAGGAAGCTCTTATATCCGCCCCTACCATTCAATCACCAGATTGGTCGCAACCATTTGAGATCATGTGTGATGCAAGCGATTATGCCGTAGGAGCTATCCTAGGGCAAAGGAGACACAAGAAGCTTCATGCCATCTACTATGCTATCAAGACTCTTGATGTCGTTCAGACAAAGTACACCATGACGGAGAAAGAGTTCTTGGCGGTGGTCTTCGCTTTTGAGAAGTTCCGCTCATACCTAGTGGGCTCTAAGGTAATTGTTCATACTGATCATGGAGCTCTTAGGTACTTGATGGCGAAGAAGGATGCTAAACCTAGGCTCCTACGATGGGTGCTCCTACTCCAAGAGTTCGACGTTGAGCTTAAGGATAAGAAAGGAACGGAGAACTCCGTGGCCGATCACCTTTCACGGCTACCCAAAGGGCTTCTAGATGATTCAAATTACAACATGCCAACCGATGACTCTCGCCCTGATGGCCACCTGATAAAGCAAGAAGTGAAACGGGCAGAAAATCCACTCGATATCGACCTGAACAACTCGATATCGACTGCCCCTAAGGTGAGTTTTATCTCGATGTCGACTAACTCTAATGATAGGTTGACGATGGATGAGGTCAAAATCGACCACCACATGTCGACATCGAGTGACCACCTCGAGGAAGAGGTAGAGAGCGTAATTCGCCATTGTCATCCTGGAGGAAGAGGTAGAGAGCGTGATTCGCCATTGTCATTCTCTCCCTACAGGAGGCCATGCTAAAGGATTTAAGACCGTGGAGAAGATTCTTCTATGTGGTTTTTATTGGCCTAACCTTTCAAGGATGTGCAGAACTATGTAACCTCTTGTGATGAGTGTCAACGTGTGGGAAATATCAGATGGAGGAATGAGACACCGCTCACAAGAATTCTAGAAGTAGAGCTCTTTGATGTATGGGTTATTGACTTCATGGGACCATTCCCTACCTCAGGCCCCTACAAATAAATTCTAGTAGCGGTGGATTATGTCTCAAAATGGGTTGAGGTCATTGCAACTAGGACCAATGATGCGAAGGTAGTCTCTAAATTTATGAAAACTAACATATTTCCTCGCTTTGGTGTTCCTAGAGTTCTTATTTCAGATGGTGGCTCGCATTTCATTGAGAGAGGCTTTGAAGCACTTTTAGCCAAGTATGGGGTGACATATAGGGTGGCAACGGCCTATCATCCCCAAACAAGCAGGCAAGTAGAAATCTCCAATCACCAAATCAAAGCAATCCTAGAGAAGATGGTCTCCCAGTCGAGGAAGGATTGGTCATCCAAACTAGATGATGCACTCTAGGCCTACCGAACGGCCTATAAAACACCACTTCACACAACTCCCTATAACTTGGTGTATGGTAAGTCATGTCATTTTCCCGTCGAACTTGAGCATAAGGCGATGTGGGTCTCAAAGAGCTCAACATGGATTTCGACGAAGCTGGAAAAAGAAGGCTCCTTGACTTGCAAGCCTTGGAGGAGTTGCGCCTAAAGGCATATGAAAATGCCAAAATCTACAAAGAGCGCACAAAGAAGTGGCACGATAGGAAATTGGTGCCAAAGACATATGAGGTAGGTGACAAATTCCTTCTTTTTAACTCTAGACTCCTCTTATTTCCTAGGAAACTAAGGAGAAGATGGAGTGGACCCTTCACGGTTCATCAAATTTTCCCTCATGGAGCGGTGGAGTTACATAGCGACGATGGCTCAACCTTTATGGTAAATGGTCACTGAGTAAAGAAGTATTATGGAAAGAAGGACCCGAATGAAGACATTTGTGCAACCCTGGCGTTGAACTAGCGCAACAAGAGAAGTATGTCAAGCTAGCGACTTAAACTCAAGCGCTTCCGGGAGGACACCCGCTACTTTCTTTTTCTAAGTTTTCTTTTGATTATTTTATTTTTCTTCTAGATATTTTCGTGGCTATTTCTATCTAAGTAAACCAGGAGATCAAGAGCCCAGAAGAGAGGTCGATATCGACATGAGAAGTCGACATCGATGGGCCGAGAGAAGAAACCCACAGGTCGACTAGACTCAGTCGAGTCAAGAGGGGAGGTCGATATCGACACGTGAAGTCGATGTTGACAAGGCGCAAAACATTGGCTAAAAGTAGAGTCAATGTCGATGCATCCGACCGAGATCGAGTAGGTTACTCGATATCGACTAGCATAGTCGATATCGATGCTGCTCGCGAACAGGTAAGTATGACAGGTTAGTTATTTTTTTTAAGAAAATACATTTTTTTTATTTTAAATACCCGACCTCGACTTCACTTTCCCCTTTACCCTCACATCCACCTAACCCTAACTCTCTTCATCTTTCTCGACCGACTCTCTCTCTCGCTTTTTCTCTCTCTCTGTTCAATTCTTGTCGGTGCTGCCCCATCTGTCACCCTCCTCCCTCTGTCGCACCCTCGATCTACCTAGATCTCGTGCCCGAAACCCGACAGACGACCCCTTGCCCTCTCGCATATCTCTCTCGCTCCCCCTTGCGCGTTCTCTGTCGATCCTTGAAGTTCTTTACATATTCCTTATTTTTTATGTTTAAAAGTTGATTATTAATCTTTACTTTGAGCATTAAATTTAAGATTGCATGATTTAGCACTACAATTAGCCTATGTTGATATTGTAAATTTTTAGGCTAGTTTCTGAACCTAAGTATGGGGTTGCCTTATATTGAAGTAGGTGATTATCTTGGACACTGTTTTCTTTGCAGAAAATGGTGCGATCCAAGAACGTCAAGAGAGACTCCCTTCACATCTCGGATGATGAGCAGAGGACCTTAGCTACCAGCCTCATTCACCAAGCTCATAGGGCCAGATGGTACCATTACCCCGACATGATGCAGTGGGGTTTTCACACTAGCATTCAGGAGGCATTCGAGTATATCTCTCTGGAGAGGCTCATAGATGACCTCGATGCACACTACCCCGTTCTAATTGGGGAGTTTATGGTGGCAGTGGAGATATCCAATCGCACGTCATCTACCCACCGAGTCTCTTTCCGACTCGGCAACACGCCATACCGTTTCACCACAGAGGAGATAAGAAACCTCTTTGGGTTTGCCTACACCCTTGCACACTTCAGGATCGAGGATCCAAACGTCATATGGAGCTACATTTCAGGGATCCCTGACCCTGCTCCCACTGATGTCCCACAAGCAAGGTCGCCAGCCCACTTTTCAGAGTCATCCTCCGCATTCTGGCGAGTACTATCTGGGAGAGACCTGAGCTCCGCCACCCTACACACCGCGAGATGGAGACCTTGTGGAGGATGATGTTCAAGGACTAGCCATTGTATCTCCTATATGCATGGCTCGAGCACATCTTGGAGCGCAGGAGCACTGCGAGCGGCGACATCCTAGACGATAGCATGGTGGCCGTCCTAGCCCATGCCTTGGGCATCTGCATCGATAGGTATACTTCCTTTGAGCTTACTTATATAGATGTTAGTATACTGTGACAGGACAGGGTTATCACAACTGGAGAAGACGGATGGAGGCACCCTCAAACGGGGATTCCTCTCCGCTATGATTTTATCGATCTGTTATATGTCCCTAATTGGTTCCAGTATTGGAATGGTCAACCATATCACGTGGACATAGATCCTATAGGGTACCCGACACTAGGGAGGAGGCCACCACTCTACAACCATGAGCTGGAGGTAGAGGCTATGTCTTAGGACACCGACCTACACTCCGCTGGGGCACAGCTAGCGGCCCCCAGCCTATCAGGGAGGCTATGATTATAATGACGGCAATGATGATGATGATGGTGATGCTGCTGATGCTAGTGGTGGTGATGGCCCGCAAGGGTCACACATAGCTACATTCCACACACACCGTTGGTGCAGCCTGCCTACCCTACTTATTGGCAGGAGGACGTGACTGGACGCCTCTCCAAGCTGGAGTTGGAGAGTGGTAGGATTTACCAGTACATACACGAGGTTTGAGATAAGAAGCAACGATTCAATGATTCTTAGGAGTGTTTCAACGGGATCTTTGAGAGATTCGTCTCCGGCTTTGGCTTTGGTTTTGGCTCTGGCCAGCAGCACGATCCTGGGAGCTCCACCTTCCAGCAGGGTGGTCCTTCCTACTATTTTGGGTCATCATCTTCACAGGACTAGCCCTTGCTCATTCCTCCACCTTCGCCTCCTGAGGAGTAATTTATGAGCGTGAGTGTTCCCCTTCCCTTTTACTTTATTTTTTTCAACAGTGAGGACATTGTAATCTTTAAGTAAGGGGTGGGACTGAAAATGGACTTTATAACATTGCTATCTGGTTGTGGTTATGGTTAAAACTGGTAAACTTGGCTTGTAATAGCTTTTTATTTGCTTTATGTTTTATTTTTCTACATTGCATTCATGTTTAAAGTTTATGCATTTTAAAGTTTATGTTCCTAGTTTCATAAGTTTATAAAAAATGCAAAAATCCAAAAAAAAAAATTATAAAATGTCAAAATGAAAAAAAATGCATATTTACTTTTTAAGTTTGTTTTTAAACCCTACTTAGATGTCTTATGATGAGAACTTAATAGCTGACTTGATCATGTAAATCCTATGACATATTTGAATGGTTTATCCTAAGTCTTTAAAATGGTTTTTATGTAGATTGCGAACTTGTGATGAAATTGAGCACATATGATCCTAGGCTAAAAAGAAAAATCCAAAAAAAATTGTCCTAGTGAGAATTTTGGCCTATAGGGAGAACATTAAAAATCCCTCTACTTTCTTGAGTGTATTTACTCTTCCTATGCATCTCTAAATGTTGTGATAGTTATTCAAAGCCAATGCATACATACGTTTATGTTTATGAGAATTAAATGATGGAAGCATCTTTTAATCCATTTTTATCCTCTCTTTACCTACCCTGCATTATCTCTGTCTCAAGCCATAATATTAGCCTTAGTCTTATATTGCAAACTCCACAAAATTATCCCTAGCCGAATTGAGCCTGACCCCCATTTGGGAATTGAGACTTAGATTGGTTAGAATAATGCATTATGGAAAGAAAATGCATATTGTTTGGTTTTCAGCAAGGAAAATTTATGGGTCGGTACATATTAGCATCTTGTCACATTTTGTAAAAGGATTTTTGGCTCACCATATAAATGCACATTTTCTACATATTGTTTATTTATCTCCGTGCAAAAAAAATCCGAAAAAAAAAGGAAAAAAATTATTATTTAGTGCATGAGCCAATTATTCCTTAGTTATTTTATTTTATACAAGATTTATATTTTTGAGGGCATATTAGGGTTTGAAAGAAGGTTGATGAACATTATAGAAAGTAAGTTTGGTTCTACGTTATTTTGGGAAATATGGTTTGGATGAGTAGTGTTAAAGTTTTGGATTCTTGATTACCAAATTTTAAAAGCACCACATAGCCAAATAATTCCATACCCTTTTTTTCATACCAAGCCCTATCACTACCCCGCCGAATGGAGTCTTCTTTGAAGTCTTCCATTGAGCGAAAATCCTCCTGATGGTTCTTGTTGCATTTACATAATTGGTTGCGAAGTGGATTATTATAAATTGCAATGTTTAGGAGTTTGTATATGGAATCGAGTTGAGAGTTGATCTTCATAGCCTAAACACATGAGAGTTGAGTGTAAACAAATTATACGTGTGAGGTTGGATTAAAATTGCATATGCCTATGGATCGCTCATATATGTGCTATGACGTTAAATTCACTTGCTTTGCTTTGCTACCACTTATGATCTTGCTTTTGACAAGGGCGAAGACTTGAAAGGTGCGTTGTAGATATTTGTTATTGCTTGAGGACAAGCAAGTCTAAGTATGGGGTATTTTGATGTACATATTTGTAGCCTTTTTATTTGCAAGTTTTGACTTCATATTCCATTCGATTCCTAAAGTAAATGTTAAAAATAACGCAAATTTGTGTAGAATGAGCTAACATGAAAGAAATAGAGTATGCACAAGTTTTGGTCAAAATATGTAGAAATTGGAGCAGAATTTGAGTCAAAACAAAAAAGCCAAGTAAAGCTGAAGAGAGGTCGATATCGACTACATAGGTCGAAATCGACATGAGTACTCGACGTAGAACTGAGCGTCAAGACAAACGACAAAGGACCACTATAGAAGCACTCAACATAGACTCACTTAGTCGATATCGAGTGCAGGCATAGAGATCGACTTCGATCCAGAGATCGAGTGAAGTGAAGATCGTCGGCACAAAATAGAGACCTCGATATCGACTTCACTGGTCGATATTGACTAGAAATTGACGCGTGTCGGACGCGCTTTTTGAGACGCGGATTGGGAGTTCTATCCATTAGCTACGGTTTTATCTTCCTTTTTTAGATAGATTGTGTCTTACAGTTATTGCCTTTTTACCCTAAGTTATTTATTAGTTATTTTCATATTTACCTTAATAATGTTTCATCCTATCTATGATGGGACAAAATTTTAGATAGAAGATTTAGTAGAATTAGGACTACTTTCTTTGGCTGGCAAGGATTGGTTTTTATTCATTCAAGCAAGCAAGACACAAAGCATTAAGCATTCAAAGCAATAGTTTTAGGTTTTGAGCTTTAGGGTTTCGGCGCTTACGATATTTGGTGTTGGGATTGTAAAGATTCAAGTTTTCCATTCAATGCAAAGTTATTTCCTTTCAAGTTCAAGCATGTCTACATTCAACATGAGCGAGTAGTCGCCCTTTCTTCTAGGGTCGGGATGAGCCCGACGATAGCCATGGTGATAAGGTTTGTATGTCACTAAAGAAGGTATCTTTTATCTCGCACTACCTTGTGCTTCATCTTTAAATGCGAATTTAAGGAACTCATGTTGTAAAACTTGTGTAGTAATTAGGGTTTATATTCAAAAGATTATAAACTCAATTATGACAAAGGTAGACTCAAATTAAGTTAATTTATTGCAAGATATCTTTTCCTATTTGTCGGGTTTAGGTGAAAGCCTTCTCCTTTATGATAAAAGATTGCATATTTATTGATTCATTACTGTTAGGTAGAAGGGAAGTCGAGTTCTTAAACAAATATATAAAATATAAATGCAAACCGAATCCTAGCCTATGCAAATAATTACAAGTCTTCCTCCCGTTGTAGTAGAAGGGTAGTCAGGATCGATCCATGAGGAAGCAGGTCAGCGGGATCCTAGTAGTGTTGAAGGCATGTCCTGAATGTTCGACCAGAAGCCTCGATCTCGAGCACAACACTCGAGGTCGACCTTGGCTATCGATTCCTTCTGTAATAGAAGACCTGCAGAGAAAAAAACGGCAGTCGATATCGACTAAGAGGGTCGATATCGATGTTAGTGCAGAAATCAACTGGCTCAGAAGACTGCCAGTCGACACATGGTGGTCGATATCGAGTATGTGACTCGAAATCGACCTCAGCTAATTCGTGCAGAGAGATTGAGATTGACACAGAATACCGCCGATCTGAGCACAGTGGTCGATATCGATGTTGGTGGTCGATATCGATGTTGTTCCCGCAGAAAAGTTAGTTCTTGTCGACGAAGAAAGACCGAAGAAAGAAGGATGAATAAGGAAGCAATGGACAGAATAAAGACAGTGTTTTTATGTTAATAAAAGATGTAAAAGGCAACTCCTAGGGCTAGGATTTACCACAACGTTAACCAATGCATGCGATAAGGCAAATAAGACGGACAATTGCGCTATTTCACCCGAGGGACAAGCTTTCGCTGTACACCAACTCTTAGGAATACTCTTGCAAATAAACCTAATTATCTCTACCAATTTTATATTTATAACTCAAGTTGTTAGCATGAATCCCTTTTCTTTCGATTAGGACTAAACATAGAATCGTAGGAGATGATATAGACACAACGATATCAACATCAAATACTTACCTCAGGCACGCATGGCTGACGTCGGACTCACCCCGACCCTAGAAGCTTTGGGAAACTACTCGCACTTCATCGTAGGAAACATCATTGATTGAAAGGAAAGAACTTGCATTAATAACTCCGAAACATTACAATCCAACGTCGGCTCTCGCAAACGGGTTCCATGCCCATGGGAAATAGAACTTTTACTCTCGGACATCAAATGCTTGCTTAGATCCTTTGAAACAATCTCCTTCTCTCATATTTACCGTAGTGGTAATAGAGAGGCCGATAAGGTTGCACACCTTTGCCACTCCTGCTCTAGCATGAGAGCCAATTGTATCGATCCCGGTCTCATGGACCTCATCCGCAAGGATGCTATCAATTAGTTCTCTTATTGAGGCCACCCGAATTCTTACTTAATCAAAAAAATAAAATAAAAAAATAAACACTTACAAGAAATGAAAGAACAAACTCAAGAATTTGCAACTACTTGCACTTAAACCAAGCAAATACCATTCACTCTATTCTTAACATCAGTCATCACTTCTTACATCTATCTTCATCGTGCAACACACCCAGACAGTCAAGTTGCTAGAAAATCTAATTCAAGGCTAATGGTCTCAGATGTGCGTAGTAAAATAGATCAGATTCTGTAAATCGACACTCAAAGAGCTACTCAGTTACACTTATCGCTTTTATTGAGAATGGACAATAGCTTAGCCCAGCTATATAATATAAAAGGTAATAAAATCCAATCAATCAAACAAACTTTAGAATCAGCATATCAGTTTGCCGAATCAAAACTTACTTCTTTCACGAACCTCACTTGATAGAATCTCAGCAAGCATAACTTGCCTTCGTTCTTCTGCTTCACTGTTCACGCCAATCCAAATACAAGAAATCAGCATAGAACCTTACAAACATAACAACAAAATTCGCAAATTTCCACTGAATTTGGATCCGGATTCAACCTTTTAGCTTCATCTTGCGCCTTTTGCTGCTCAGGGATTTCCTGACTCCCCTAGTTAGATTCAAAAACAATTAGCAGCAAAAAATTAAAAACATACAGAAATGAAGTGCACTGACACACCAAATATCATGATAATGCACATGGATGGAATGTGAAAATGTATGTGATGTGAAAGTCTTACAGTTTTGTACTCAAACATCAGATGACAGCACTCACATTGCACTCAAACATCAACTTGAGGCACAATAACACATTTCTAAGATAATTGCATAAAAATCCACTTAATATGAACATAGGAAGTACATAGAAAAAAGTACACATATAATTCCAGAATAGATCCAAACTTTTACGCAAAGTACATAACAAAGAATAAATAAATACAATTTGACAAGGAGTCAGTTTATAAGGACAAAAACATTGAAAATATTTGCACAATACTCAGAAGCTGCTGACACATTTAGAATTACAGCTTAGAGAAAACTAATTTAGAGGAAAAGAAAAATGTTCGGAATCCAGTATGGAAGGTGTGTACAAAGGCTGGTCGGACATGAGGAGGATCATCTCCTATTTGGTTAGATGGAGGTTGTATAAAAGCTATCTCTGTCAGTAGTTGAATCAAGCGCCGCACAGATAGTTTGCGTGGGAGAAATGTTCGGAATCCAATATGGAAACTTAACAGTCATAAGCTGCTATACTTGCCTTGACTTGATTTTCCTGGCCCCAGGGCTGCATATCATCATGATCCTTTACTATCTTAATAACCATATGAAACCTTTGCCTTTTGATCAAAATGTTAACTTTTCTCCTCAATCTCTCTTGCGTTTTTGATGTACCATCAGATTCGGATCCCTCTTCTGTTGTCAAATCAGTCTTCTTCACCTTTGTTAAATCCTCAAATTCGCTAGTTTCCTTCACCTTTGTCAAATCCTCAATTCACTAGTTTCGATCCAGCTGCTGTTCAAATTAGCTCCTGTGAAGAAACAATAAAGTTGAATGAGCAACCTGCAAATAGAAGTATAGAACCCATTCACTCTTCCAGCCTCTGCAACTGCACCCAACATATATAACAAATTTCATAGTAACTTCAGGTATGCTGTTCTGCACCCAAGCAACTCTAGAGAAAAGGCCAAGCATGTGTTGAAGTGGTGCATATGATGTATGGAAGGCACAACACCACTCTAACTTCAGGTATGTTAAGCACTCAGATTTTTCTTTTTTCTTACAGTTACAAGTTTCATTAGTCTGAATATTCGTCCCTGCAAAGAAAATACCAAACAAAAGTTAAAACAAAATAGGCCATGTCAGCGCACTAGCTAAGCAAGCCATCACATATCCAAAACAGCATCTATATTGATCGAAAAAAACCATGTCAGCACACTAAGCAAGCATCAACAAACCTAGGCAGAGCACGAGACAACTTTTGAATAGAACCAATATTAAAGGCAAATTGTAGCTGCAATTTCTTTCACAATATACGCATTCTCATGCTGTAGGAAAGCAACTCACACCAGGACGAGAGATTACCAAATCCACAGCTTCAATTCTTAAGCAATGCACAACAACAAGCACAAATCAACAAGCATCATAAAATCATAGTAACTCATATGTGTATATAAATGTAGTGAAAATAAAGCATAACGAGAAATCATAGCTAAATAACTCAAGCAAAAACAATGTGATCAAAGGAGACAATAGACAAGCAAAGTAAAGCAAGAATAACCAAAAGAAAATGAAAGCAAAGTGCTCACCAACTAGGAATCAAATTCAGAAAGATTGAGCAAATCATTCATCTCAGAATCTTCACTATGCAATCTCAGCTTTAGGGCGTGGAACTTTGATTTGAGCCTTCAGAAGTTTCATTTTCTGGACATGTTTCATTGCATAACCTCTTCCTAAAAAGAAGTTCTGTCATGAAACTAAGCATCCTTTTCATTCGAGGAATGACTGCCATTAGAAGTACCGTAGTATCTATGCCACATGAGTTATAGAACAGGCCAAAGCATAAGCCCGAAGTGTCGTCATTTCTGGTATCTGCACTGCTGCAGTTGAAATGGGAGAGCAAATCTTTTTCCATATTTCCCACTTCACCACTTTCAATTGCTCTTATGATTGCTTGAGACATGTCAGCAGCCAAAACCACCAAATGTGAAGGTTGGTCTGGCCAAAGTGAATCCCTGCAGTACTTCCCCATCTCAATCTCCTAGCCATTTTATCTCCTAGCCATTTTCTCTCCTAGCCATTTTATCGAACACCTAGAAGGCATGTATTTCCCCATCTCAATCTCAATTTCAAATTAACAAAGCTCAAAATTCAAACCAAGGATTAACCATAGAATTCTCAATTAGGATAAAAAGCATCAAAATTCAAACCAAGGATTAACATAGTCAACACATCAGATAAAATCTGGCACAAAGGAAGCTCTTCTAATTTGGTAATGCATTCACCTAATGATAAGCGGGCTGCAGAAGTGAAAAAGTAAAGGATATATAGAATAACTTACAATAGGTTTGTTCCGAATGCTGCGTGCACGATGGAGACGATAAACAACAAGGCTCCTACTGCAGGACCTAGCTTCTCGTCCGTTTCTAGCTTCGACCAGACGCGAGAGAGCAGAGGTGTCGTTGTTGATGGTGCATGGGTTCCGAGTGAGGAGGAGGAAAGGGGAGATGGTGCTGCGATGCAGCCAGTCCCGTCCTTCCTGTCGTCTCCAATCGCCATCGGAGATGGCTAGTCCGGGGCCTAGTCCGAGAGCAACAAGTTATGCGAGAGATAAGGCGCCATTGAAGTTAGGGGAGTGTTGACACAGTGTTACGGAGTATTAGTTAATCTAGGGAATGACACTCCACCAATTAGTTCAAAAGGTAGGACACTCTGTCAAAGTTCAAAATTTAGGCACAAATTTTTTTTTTCCAAGTTTTTTCATACTTAACCCTTCATTTTAGGCAAGTTTTTTTAGTGAAATAAATAAAATTCATTTTAATTTTTTTACTGTACATAAGTTACCTTACAATTATAAATAAGTACATTAATAAATATATACAATATATTCACGTATAATTTTTAAGAATGATAAATTATATATATAATATTAAAGTTTTAAAATTTTAATATAATTCAAACTTATTATTAATAAGTATAAAATTATATAAAAAATAATAATATTTTATATAGTTTTTACACCGTATTATCTTAAAAAATGTATTAGTAATTATTTATAAAAAAAAGGAATAATATTATATAGTATTTTAACAATATAAACAGGAATTGAACCTTCACAAAATCTCAAGGGCTCATCATTCACCTAACGAAAAAACAACAACACTACAAACAATACATTTGAGCGATTAGACCGGATACTGGTTCACCGGGACGTCATAGCACATCATCAGGATCTTTGTGTACATCATCACCCTTTTACGTCCTCAGACCACTGTCTCATTACGCTAAATATTGGGCAAATGAAAACAAAAAAGGCTCCCTTTTCATATTCGAAACAACGTGGACTATAAATCCTGATTATGAATACATCGTTCGATAGGTATGGGAAATCAAATTAACCGGTTTATTTGGCTATAAATTAATGCAAAAGCAAAAACTACTAAAAAAGGAACACAAAAGAATGGTGCAAAAAAACTCTCAAATAACATCCTTAAGCAGCTCTCCAAAGTGGACAATGATATTTAACAACTCCAACTAGCACAACCGTGGGGAACATTAACAAACCATGAAAGAAACAAACTAGCAAGATTAGAAAATAAGAGGAACCATATTTTAGCTTTTAGCCACAATTTCTGGAAACAAAAGGCAAAAATCAAATATCTAAAATTTGCAGATAGGAATACCAAGTTCTATCAAACCACAGTCAAAATAAAAAACTTCAGAAATAGAACAAGTTGCTTCCAAACCAAAGGAGGGCTCATTATAGACGATAAAGATAAAATCACAGATGAGATAACCAACGAGATGGCGGAAAGATTGAAACTTCACAACAAACCTCCAATAGATCCACGTCATCTGCATAACATTGAAACCGAAATTACAAATGAAGATAATGAGCGTCTCCTCAAATACCCCATAGATAAGGAAATAAAAGACATAATATTCAGCATGGTAGAGGACAATACCCCGGACTTGACATAAATCAAACCTTCATAGCCCTAGTCCCAAAAATTGATAACCCGATAACCATAAATCATTATAGGCCTATTAGCCTATGCAACACAATTTATAAAACAATAGCCTAAATAATGGAAAATAGACTGAAATACATCCTCCTAAGAATCATCAGTCCATTTCAAGGTGATTTTCTTGAAGGAAGATATATTCAAGACAACACACTTATAGTCCATGAAGTATTTCATAACTTCCATAAATAAAAAGGAAAAAAGGACGGATGACATTAAAACTCAATATGGAAAAAGCTTATGACAAAATTGTCTGGAATTTCATTGAAGTGGTGCTAACGAAATTAGGTTTCAACCCAATTTGGATAAATTAGGTTATGAAGTGTATCACCACCACCACTTTTTCGATCCTCGTTAACAATACTCTAGATAAACTTTTGAAGTCCAAAAGAGGGATTAGGAAGGGTGATCCCTTATCCCCTTATATCTTTGTCAGAGAAGCTATACTTAATGACCCTCTAGTTGGAATTAAGTTATTCCCGCATGGAAGCCCAATTCAATTTCTTACCTTCGTTGATGATACCCTCATTTTTGCCAAAGCTTCAAACAAAAGTCTCCACATCATCCAAAATATGCTAAATAATTTTTCTAATCTTTCAGGCCTAACCATTAACTACAATAAAAGTTCTTTACAAGTCTCAAAAAATATTAGCCCACACATTGCACAAGTGCTTATACAACTAACACTACTAAAATTCTGTTATTTAACATCGGTTCATTAACATCAGTCGAAAAAACCTGCCATGTTAAACAGTTTTTTAACATCGGTTTCTAAATTTGAGATGTTAAAAATAAAATAAACATCACCCTATATTTTAAACCGATGTTAAATATTTATTTTGAATTTTTTTTAAAAGGCGCAGAATCAAAACGTAAATTAATTAAACACCCGCCCAACACTTTCACCCTCTGCCCTTGACCCCATATCGTATTCCCGACCTCAAAACATAGAGAAAAAAATCTCCCTACTCTCATTCTCGTCCCTCGTTCTTACACATCCCTCTCCTCGTCGACAGAGAGCATAAACCAAACCCTAACCCTTTTGCATCCCAATTCCTTCTCCTACTCAGATCTGAAGCTCTCGCCACTAGATCCAGTTGCTCCGGTCACAAATCCGGCATCCATGGAGGGAGTCTCATCAAGAACAAAGTCCTCTCCTTGCGTTTAGGCGTGTTTGATCTCTTCCCTCCTCTTTTTTTTATTATTATTCGATTTCGCATCTTTACCATTGTCATATCTGATTCTCTCCGCTGGTTCAAGTTTGATAATGAGATTTTGATTCGATTCACCCCTTTGCGAACTCTGTCTCATCGATTTCCAGTTAGTTTTGCAACAAATTGATATTAATACCAATTCATTCCTCTTGACCTAGTCGATTACCTGAAACTTTGTTGTGGCCAAAATCTCACCTTCAGTTGGTTTTGGTTTTTATATATGAGGTTTTGCAGTCCCAGACTGTTTATTCAAATGTCTCCAAGGGCATCTTGGCCAAATCTAAGGACTTGAACAATTCTTTTGGTACCGATGATCAGTCCAAAATCTGTCTGGAGGTAAAGTTCTTGAATTTTATTTACTGTATTGACAAGCATATGTTTGTTTGATTATTTCTGATCGGTAGGGGTTTTATTGGTGCTATCATGAAATGGTGTGTAGTGCTGGTGAACCTGCAGACTCATATGACATGGTTTGCTGAAAATTCCTACAATTCCTTGTATTTCATCATTTCTTTTCTATTTGAACTTTTATGTGCGTATCTAGATCCTGATTGAATGTAATAGGCATGAGCTGGTGTACCTAACTTTGTGTTGATCCATTTCCTATGAAGCTGCTTTTATGCTTTAATTGGGACTTTTTGCAATCTTAGACCGAGATTGGGTAATTTGATTTATGGAGTGAAGATCTAGGTTTAAGTAATTGGGTATTTTTTGCTAGAAATTTAGAGTTGGGTATGATGCTTTAGATATCTCCGATGGATTGAAATCTTTTAGAATAAGTAATCTATTAGAATAAATAATATAGTAATCTAGTATCTTTTATAGATATAGTTGATAGTTGATGCTCGATCATCTACCAATTTCTCCAATGGATTGAAATCTAGTTTTCAACTGTTCTCTCTAATTTGTCCAGAATTGAAACAAAATCTACCTCATATCTTTGTGAACTTGTGATTGCAGATTTGAACTTGTGATTGAAGATTTGAACGTGTAGATCTAAGGTTTGTTTGCTGCAAATTTTCTTTTTGTAGATCTAAGATTGTAAATGTGAACCTGTGATTTCAGATTTTAACTTGTAGATCTAGGGTTTGTTTGTTGTGATATTTTTTTTGTAGATCTAAGGCTGTAAATGTGAGCTTGTGATTGCAAATTTGGAGTTTTCCTTGGATATTTCATGATCCTATCATTCATATATTACCTTGTTGTGACCTGACTTTTCCCCTTTTGAATTTTGAATATTTATGATTTAGGGTTTATTTGAAGGTTGGTGAATTGGTTAATTTTGTGCCTATATATCTAGATTATGATAGTGCTATTCAACCAAGACAATCTTGCATCTCAATGTGATGGTAAGTTATTTGTCCCGTCTTTCATCTCAATCTGGCAATTGTGATTCCATAGGTATAGTATGACATTCCTCCTTTATATATCCCCAAGCCAGAAAAAATATCTCATACTCTAATCGCTTGTAAATTGGAATATCCATTTCTTAGCCTAAAGTGTATGCATGTAGAGCTCCAAGAACGAAAATATTGTTACTGGAAGTCTATTATTTGCATCTGATGAGAAACTGTAAAAAGAGCTCATGACTTATTTTTTTGTTGTTGTTATGTAGATTCTGCAAGGTTTTTAAAATATGGCTATTGAAATAATTTTACATCTTTTGTCTTACTTTTTTTGTTTGCATATTAACCACCGATGAACTGTCCAACTACCTCCCAAGTGAACTACAATTAGAAAATAGGGATGTGAGCTATCAGGAAGAAAATTATAAATTTTTGAAAGATCCTGGAAAATGTTGAATATGAAAATACTAATTACAAGAATGACAATTCCAATAAGATTCATTACTGAACAGTATGACTTAGTATTATAGAAACTTTGGTAATATTGCTTGGACCTCATCTTGAATTACCTAGTGATCCACTTCCATGGTGAAACACAATGATGCATAGTGTTCCTTTTCTTTCAATCTATTTATATCCATTAAATTTCATGGCCCTGCAGTGAGTCTATGCTGTCAATTTTCGGTGCTTGCTTTAGTATCCCGATAAAGTTTTGGTTTTATGAAGCTTCTAATTGCTTGCTAGTTTGATGAGTTACTTATGTGAGTCTATGCTGTCATGTTTTGGTCTATTTTTTTGTTCTGCATACATAATTTTCATATATTTAATATACGCTAACCAATCCGCAGCATGTACTTTTGAATACATCTGTCGCAGAATTTCTATTGCAGCTCACAATCCCCTACCTCATTTCTGTCGCAGATTTTACGAATACGCCAACCAATCCACAGCCTGTACTTTTGAATACATTTGGTTCCCATTTAAATGGTTATGGGCAGCTACAATAAATAGCATGTCATTGTAAGTTCATGAAGAAAACTTACCATAGTTGAGCTTTAGGCTGTTTCGACAGTCTGAAAGTATGAAGTTAATACTATTCTTATGTGAATATCTCTGAATTTGTTTAGCCTTTCTGTCTAAATTAATGAGATTTAGCTCTTTTTTTAGTTTACCTCTTATATCATAAATATCTTTTTTATTTGATGTTTGATGCAATACTGTGACTTTATTAAGAGTGACTTGTTTCCTTTACAAGCTGTGCGGATCAGATAGAATTCAGTTTACGACATGTTAAATAAGAATTTAGTTCTCGTAGATCTACATATTTTTAATTTTATTAAAGCTTCAGCTTTAGACCTGTGAGGTCTTATATTGAAATATAGTCTTATTGCTTTATTGGTGCATCCTGCAGGGACAACATGCCAAAGGGAACTTCTATTGGCGATGCAAGTATCTGGTTGAAAGCAGAGTGGAAACTTGGAGAGGTAAAATCACTTTCATTGAATTCTTTGTTTATATAAATCCGTGCTAATTTTTTATCACTCTCTGTTTTACTTTGAAGCAAAAATATGAATCAATTTGTTATTCAGGAAGCAAACAGAAGGCATATGTCTATATTTACATTTACAAAGTAGTAAGACTAGAATCAGGAAACTCAAAACTTGTAACAGCCTCCTTCAACTTCGAGCATGGACATCAAACATGCACCCTTGCATTGATTTAAAAAAAGGGATTTCTACAAGTTTCTCTCTAGTTTGATGTAGTTCGGGAGCCCTGGGAAAGTTCTGGGTAGACCCAGTTCTGTTTAGCTTTATATCAAATGAGATGAAAGTCAGTCTCGATATGTCATGAGATGCTAGATTTTATTTGAGGTGATATGGGGGAGAGTACCATCCGTTTTGTTTCTTGCTCCTTGAACAAGTTAGATTTTCTTACCAGAAATACTATCCTGCAAGTTTCTCTCTAGCCTTTGCTAGGATTACAACTCTCCTGCTGCCTGTTTATGTTTCTAGCTATTTGTTAAGTATCTAAATAATGTGCTTTGCATTTGCCTAGCTTCTTGGTGAGATCATGTCTTTGGTAGACACTTTTATATATTTGTTAAGTTAGTGGTGGGGTTATCATCATCCATTTTGGAGTGACGAATCATGTGTATGTATGTGTTAGTTTCTTTTGCATGGTAGCAAATTCTACTAATATCTTATTTAAGCCTATTAGCTCAAATGGTAGAGCATTGTTCTTAAGCACAATGTTGCGGGTTCAAATCCCGCATAGGCTACTATAATAATGCAGAAAAAAACTATAAATATTTCATTTAACATTGGCTAAAACCTAATGTTAATCAAAATGAAAAATTGATGTCTGTGTGGGTGATGTGAAAACTGAAAATCGTATAACATCGGTCAAAGTCCGATGTCTTTGTTATGTTATAACATCGGTTATAAAATATAACCGATGTTATAAGATAACAAAGACATCAGATTTAAAAATATAACCGATGTTATAAAATACAAAGACATTGGGCTATAGCCGATGTTAAAAAGTTTTGACTTTTTACATCACCCACATAGACATCGATTTTTTTTGAAACACATCGGTTATTACCCCGATGTTAAATGACAGAATTTTAGTAGTGTAATGAATATCCAAGTCTCTAAAACAATGGGAAAATATCTAGGCATCCCTATAACCAATGACAGAATAAAAAACTATGCCTTCTACAATGCAATACATAATTTTAAAAAATAACATTAAAAAAAGAAGGTATCCTCCCTGTCCCAAGCAGGACGATCGGTACTCAAACGCGCAGATCTCAGCTTAAAAACAAATTATCTCATGCAAATTTTTTTCTCCCTAAAGTTATCTTACAAAAGATTGACCAAATCAATAAAAATTTCTAGTTAGTTGGGACAAACTTTGCTCTCCAAAAGAGTTAGGTTTAGGCTTCCAAAAAGCGGAGGATATAACATTAGCTTGCATATGAAATTGTTCTGGAAGATTTTCATGAAACCAGATAATTTATGAGTGAAAATAATAAAAGAAAAATATTTATATACTGAAACAATTATGCAAGGACTCCATTGGATTATAATACTTCCTGGCAGTTTGGACGTCTACTTAGTCTTAGGCACAAATTCTAGCAAAGACTCCATTGGATTATAGGTAATGGGATGTCTATTAATGTTTGGTCTGATCCTTGGATCAATGACATTGCGCTAGACTGTTTCAAAGGGAACCATAATCCGAATATTAAAGTAGCGGACTTGCTTGATGCCCAAAAATGCCAAAACTTAAACCTTTTGCATCAACTCTTCTCGCCACACATCGTATAAACAATACAAACAATTCAAATCCCATATTGGGATACACCAGACAAATTAATATGGAAATTAAATGCAGATGGAACCTTCACCACATTACTAGAAGAAATAATGAATACAAGTGAATTTAGAAGCTTTGTTTACCACCTAGGATCCAGAACTTCATTTGGAAAGCTGCAGTTGATGGTCTTCCGACAAAAGAAAAGCTAAATAGATATTTTAGTAGAATACCATCCCAATGTTGCCTATGCAATGATGTGGATGAAAATGTTTACCATTTATTTATGAAGTGTCCTATTACTATAGCATTAATAACCCACTATGAACAAATAACAAGATGCTTCTTTATAAACATTAGACAAACCAATTCGTTCCTAGAATATCTTATGTCAATCAAAAATGAAAATATTCATTTTGAAGACCTTTGTTTCATATGGCAAGCTATATGGGACATAAGGAACAAACATTATATTCAAGAAAATGAAAATTGACTCAATACCAACAATTGACCAACATATAATATACAATATAATAAACTGGAACAAGGTGCAAACAAATGAAAGCACAAAAAAAAAACTCCGAAAAGTTATAAGGTGGCAAAAACCACCCATGGGCTTCTACAAGATAAATGTAAATGGCTATGTTAAGCCTTCTGGCGATTGCCATGTTGGTGGAATCGTTTGGGATTGTCCTGGTCAAGTTATTGATATGTTTTAGTGTAGAATCCATCTTGGATATATACTTCAAACAGAAGCTTCTACTTTTTGAACACTGGTTTAAAGGTAGCCCTTGACGGGGGCTACAAAAGAACATTATTGAAGGAGATAGTCTTGGAGTCATCAACGCCATCAATTATAGCAACAATACTCCTTGGAAAATTTATAGACTAATTGAGGAGATTCATCTTACTAAGGAAAAGATTAACAACATCGTCTTCAAACAATGATATAGGGAATCAAACTCTACTATTGATTATATAGCGAGGACTACATAAACTTGTAACTTGATGACCCTCCATTTGAAAATGGAGCTTTGTAACATCATCCGTATGGATGATCAAGGATGATCCTTGGTTAGTCAAGACATCGTATTATTTGCCTTCTATAAAAAAAAATTACAGAGTTAATTATTAATTTTATACATCAGGAAGGACCTAAAACTATTAAAGAAAAAAGTAAAAAAAAAGACAAGAACATTGGTGGACCCTCTGTAATTTCGTAAATCCCCGTCAAACAAGGTGATTAAATTAACAACTTCTGACGGGTAAATTTTGGAATGACGGTTAATCAATACTTATGAATTTTGGGACAAACACGAAATTCAAGCAAACAATGCAATCCACCAAAATCAGAGCTAGAGAGAAACAAGGGGATTCATTTCCTTCAATCTAAATCACCAAAATTCAACCCTAACCTCCCCCGAATTCCATTCCACCAAAACCTAAAAACACCCAAAATTTTCCGAGATAATTAATCCAACGAATTCCCTTCGAGCCCTACCATGTCAGAGAGGCCCAATCCGAGGAGGCTAAGGACGTCGGCGGCAACGAAGCCAACGATCTCCGTCCTCCCCTATGAAACCCCAAAGCTCCGAGAGCATTACTTGATCGGCAAGAAGCTTGGGCAAGGCCAATTCGGGACAACCTACCTCTGTACCGAAAAGACCTCTGGACTACCGTACGCCTGCAAATCGATCCCGAAGCGGAAGCTCCTCTGCAAAGAGGACTACGAGGACGTGTGGCGAGAGATCCAAATAATGCACCACTTATCCGAGCACCCGAATGTGGTGAGGATCAAGGGGACCTATGAAGACTCGGTATTCGTGCACTTGGTCATGGAGCTTTGCGCGGGCGGTGAGTTGTTCGATAGGATCGTGGCCAAGGGTCACTATAGCGAGAGGCAAGCCGCCATCTTGATGAAGACGGTGGTTGCAGTGGTGGAGGCTTGCCACTCACTTGGAGTGATGCACCGGGATCTTAAACCTGAAAACTTCTTGTTTGAGAGCAGCGATGAGGATGCCAAACTTAAGGCTACCGATTTCGGCTTGTCTGTTTTTTATAAGCCTGGTTTGATTTCTTGATTCTTCTTGATCCTATACATCATTTTTTATCGTGCAATTTAGACCTACCTTTTGTCATTATCATATATCGACATATTAACCATCATAGACATTTTTATAAATGTTTTTGTGCTAAATTAGTTTAAATAAAGGACATTTTTGTGCTAAATTAGGTAAATGAAGGGTAGTTTTATGCAATTTACCTTGTTAGTGATTGTCATTTTGGAGTTTTTTATTTGGATTTGTGGAATTTTGGAGTAGTGTGTTAGTTTGAGTGATTGGTTCTTGAATGATATTAAGATGTCATTTAGTTCTGCCTTTTAAGTTGTTTATTGAATGGATGTTATGTGTTGATTGATTATGAGGAGCTATTTTTCTATGTTTTCCAAGGTGATGCTTTTGGGCTTTAATAGGATTATTCATTTGACAAGATGTAATGATTGTTATAATGAGGTTATTTGTGCTCATAATTTATAATTAGCTTGTGATAAAACGAATCCCAAGTCTAAGAAATACTTTGTTTTGCTACCCTTTGTTATCAAATTCTTTATTTAAGAGAAATAGAGTTCATCCTAGATTTGATTGATTTGAGTTGGGTTATTTTGGGTTTCATTTATTTCATTTCATATTCAATTATCAAGAGTTGCAAGTACAACATATTTCAATTCGCAACTATGAAGCCAAACACTTGTAGTAATATTCATATGCATATGTTGATAATGTTGGATCTTGAACATCTTTGGCAGGGCAGTATTTCAGTGATGTAGTTGGAAGCCCCTACTATGTTGCTCCAGAGGTATTGTGCAAGCGATATGGACAAGAATCTGATGTTTGGAGTGCTGGAATCATCCTCTACATCTTGTTAAGTGGGGTTCCCCCATTTTGGGCTGGTAAAAATGATGAGGCATTCTCCATCCTCTTGATGTCTCACTTGCTAAAACACCACTTGTTTAGCCATCTGATGTCTTTTGTTGTTATATGCAGAGACCGATTCAGGGATCTTCCGACAGATCTTACATGGAAAGCTAGACTTTGATACAGAACCATGGCCTAGTATTTCCGACAGCGTGAAGGATTTGATTCGTAAAATGCTCGACAGAGACCCAGCACAGCGGTATACTGCTCATCAAGTTCTTTGTGAGTGTAACATGACAATTGGTAGCGTTCTTGATTGGTTCATTCCATAATAGCAACAACAACAAAACACTATTTAAATCCATAGTTTGAAACACTAAACGTTACCATGCCAAATACCTTTTCACAAACTAAAACACTACTTCAAACACACTTTAAACAGGTCACCCATGGATTGTTGATGACAAAGTTGCCCCAGACAAACCTCTTGACTCAGCTGTTTTGTCACGATTGAAGCAGTTCTCGGCAATGAACAAACTTAAGAAGATGGCGTTGCGCGTATGTGATCTAATCCAACACTTGGTAGACTTTTTGTTACATTTAGACTTGCATAAAATTTATTGGTAACATTTCATATGATAGGTCATAGCGGAAAGGTTGTCAGAGGAAGAAATTGGTGGTCTAAAGGAGTTGTTTAAGATGATCGATACCGATAGCAGTGGGACAATAACACTTGAAGAACTCCAAGCCGGATTGAAAAGGGTCGGATCAGACCTTGGGGAGTCTGAGATCCAGTCTCTTATGGATGCGGTAATGAGCCTTCTATGCTCATTTATGTCGGTCTAAATCTTCTACTACATTTTATTCTTAAATGAGGCAACCCATCATGGAAAAAGGTCACGTAGAGTAAGCATATATTTGTATAACAAATGATCTCAGTTATGATTTCTACTTAGATGCATCATAAAACACTTATTAGTTTATCTCATTTTATTTGCTAGGCTGATATAGACCACAACGGGACTATTGATTATGGTGAATTTCTAGCCGCGACATTACACATGAACAAGATCGAGAGGGAGGAGAACTTGGTTGCGGCATTTGCTTATTTCGACAAAGACAGTAGCGGCTACATAACAACAGATGAGCTTCAACAGGCCTGCAAGGAGTTCGGTCTTGGAGATGCTTCTCTTGAAGACATCGTTAGCGAAATTGATCAAGACAATGTGAGTACTCTCACTTTTTGTAGCCCTATATCTTCATCTGTTATGTAATACAACACCTATCATATTTCTTCGATGAGTTATTTGATTGCGCTGTAGTACATTTATTGTTTTTCATAACTACCAACTACAACTGAATAACCCGTTGATGCAATGGGCCATATATAAAAGATCTTGTATCCACCCATTACATTTTAATACTTATCTGCATATGACCCAAAACCTTTTCAATGCACTTCTCCATTCTCTTTATAGTAAAAAAAATGGTATATGAATATCGTACCACTAGTACCATTTCCTAACATAGTATGCAGAAGGGTCATCACAACCTTTCCCAAATTTTAAAGCAGTTCATAAAGTTTATTACTACATTATAAGCATTTTTTTCACTAATTCTTTAGCAACCTAAATAAATGTTTTTAGTACAAATATCCCATTATAAGTAAGAAACATATCATGCCTAATTAGCTTGGTTAAAGATTAGTTTGACAACAAAAAATCACCATCCCTTCCAAGTACACGTAATGAAAACAAAAAATACATTACATCAAACAAACTCTAGATACAAATGTTGTACATCTCTCAGGAATGTTTTGGCATTTTAACAGGATGGACGGATAGACTATGGAGAGTTCGCCGCAATGATGAGAAAGGGCAACCCAGGAGCGGGAGGCAGAAGTCTGAGAGGCAACCTCAAGTTCAACTTCGCCGATGTGTTTGGGGTCGGACAACCTCCAAGCTCTTCTGAACCCAACTGATGACTTATAAAAGGATGCATATATGTAACTCGTTTTCATTCCTTTTATTTTCTACCTTCGGTCACTCGATTTTCAATTTACTAGAAAAATCAGACAATGAGTCAAAAACATCATTTTTTGTTGTCAATAGAATTGTATTGTTACTTTTTCATAGTGCTAAGATTTTAGTCTATGGTTGGTGCATCTTTTCATATAAGAACTCAATTTTTTTTTAATTTAAGAAGTGTTTACGTGTACAAGTAGGTGACCCATGCTAGCTATTTTATGTGTCTTTCTTGGTCTTTCTAAAGCATCAATCTAATTTTTACAACATACTGTAAAGAATTGAAGAGCTTTATTATTATGTCAATTTTTACACTTTTTTTCTTTGAAGAAAAAAAGTTCATGGTGCATTAAGTGAATGCTTTTTTTAGTCGAAATAAGAATCATTATAAATCAGCTTGTATTTGTTGGGAAAAATAGTACTTGCAATGGGAATGATAGAAGAGAGAAAAAAAATATAGGTCAAACTTGTGCCCCAAGATTTGAATGAGCATACACACAATATCCTTCAATCTTATGCATTTGGGATGGAAGATTGAGACGAGGAAGAGTTTTATAGGAGAGAAAATATTTTTCTACACATTGAAGTTTTTACTTTTTAGTGAACGGAATCAATAAAATATATTTTTATTAAATCAGCATTACACAATACTCTCACTGTTCTAAAATATAATTCATTTAAATCTGGACAAATTGTACTAAATAGTCCCAATTTTAGAATGATTATAAAAATGTTTAGCATGACAAACAAGATGACGACGAGTAAGAATGCGGGTGTTAGGCCACCGGGGGATCCTCCAGATGGGGAACACACCTTGAAGGATATGGTAATGTGGGACGCCGGTGAGGAAGAAATTCCAACCAGGGTTTCTAAAGGAGAAAATGTTGTGTCTATCTTAGGCAGAACCGATGATCTCTATACCACATAAAGTCATGACGATGATCACAGCGGCTTGGCAATTATTTCTAATAATCAAGGTGCTTGTGGGGTTTGTTTGGTATGCTACCATGGATAGGAAAATTCGTGAATCGTGAAGATGGGTGAGAAGGATGTTCCTAGTATACCTACCTAAAGGTTACTATGTGTTGAGATTCGATAATGAGCATGACTACTTGAATGCCTTGACGGGAGGCCCTTGGACCCTATTCGACCAATACTTTATCATCAAGGCATGGATGCCAAGTTTCGACCAAAAAACGAATGGTATCTCGACTTCACATGCGTGAGTTAGGATAGCAAACTTGTCGATTGTGCTCTATAAAGAAGGGATTCTTATGAAGATTGCAACAAGTATAGGGAAACTGCTTAAAGTCGATACTTGTACACTGTTTACCAATAGAGGAAGATATGCTCGAATTTGCATCAATGTGGATCTCTATAAACCCCTCAAATAGACGGTAACCATTAACGATTGTATGTTTTTCCTTGAGTATGAAGGCCTTCATAGGATATATTTCAAATATGGCAGATTCGGGCACTTTGTAGTGCAGTGCTAAAAATCAGGAGAAGGAAGCAAAAAGTATGAGGAGATTGGGGAGGATAAAGCTACTAGTTCAACTCCCAAAAGGCAAGCTAACTTGAGTATGGAAACAGAGGAACACGGAGATAAAAATGGGGGTTGTTATGGCCTTTGGATGAAGGCTAGATCCCCATCGGCACGGGAACCCTAAGTCTCTGGGTAAGATGGCTAGTGATGAAGCTACTAATGGTCAACAGAAGAGGAATGAGGCTATTCGGGGGCTAGGAAGGGTCTTGATGATGGGAGGAAAGAAGATAGGGACAAAGAGGAATGTAGTAGGGAGCCAAAAAATCATAAGAATAACGGAAAAATCAATGATGGTAATGAACATGCGGCTAAAAAGGGTAGGATGGAATCCCAATTACTTAGAAGAGAAGAAGTAATGTTTGAGATAGGAGTTACTAGGGGAAGAAATCTCATTAAAAAGAGCAAAAATAAAAACAAAGGGTCTAAATTTAGTGAGCCCAATGAGAGGAAACAAACAAGCCCAAAAAAAAGACCTAGAATAGATATCATAACCTACTTCAGGACAAATTTTGGGATGAGCTTAAGAAGCAGGGGTTCAACAGGTCAAAGAATAGAGTTTTGAGAACAAGGAGGAAAACCCAATGAGATGCGATGTCGAGAAATCGATGGATAAGAAAGGGGAGGCACCCTTAGTGACTGCTTTGCCAATTGTCGGAAAGAGTGATGAGACTCAAACAGAAACACCAGCAAGGGGTAGGAATGGCAAGACCAATGAAGAATATGTTCTAGAGGGATTGAAGCCATGAGGTTTGTGGATGGACCTGAGATGGGTCATGTCTAGGGTTGTTGTCAGGTTCCCATTGTTTCGTGTTATAAGGAATTACTTGTTATGGAATTATCGCAAAGCCAGTAGTGAAGGGCTAAATAGAGTGACCTGATACATCATAAAACATCACAAGGTGGATGTGTTGCCTATTTTTAGTCGAAGATTTTCAGAGTTCGTGCCTAGCAAGTCTACAATCATATGCACTTCTCTAATAGATACCATGTTGAGACTAATGGCTTTAGATAAGGTGTGTAGCTCTTTTGGAACATAGATAAGATCAACCTCACCATGGAGAAATCCTATGAGAGGTTTATTTTGAATAGGTTTCAAGGGGCCCGAAGAAGTTCCATCTTATGGTGGTCTATGGTCACCCTTGTGAGACTGGCTGTAGAGAGTTCTAGAAGAGAATCATGGAGGTTATAGATACTAATTCTAGGCCATTGATTGTTGGGGGTGACTTCAACTATATACTACACAGGTAAGAGAGGGATGATGATTCGAGGATGCTCTCAATGGATTTGGATTGGTTCAAGGAGGGGATGGATAAAACTATTGAGGTGATTGATTGGGGCTTTTTCCTCCCAACCTTCACCGGGCCCATGGAAAAATATGAAGATGTATAAGGCGAAGAGATTGGATTGGGTGCTTAACAATGTGGATACTTAGATGGAGTGGCTTAAAGCTATGGTTAGGCATCTATCCAAGTTCAATTTGGATCACACTTCTCTCATCCTCATGTTGGACCCTCCTCTTCGATCAAACAAGAAAAGACGACCATTCAGATTTTAGGTGGCTTGGTTTACACATTCGAGATTCTAGGGGCTAGTGTAAGAAGCTTGGAATCAAGAGAGCACGACCCTGATTGCACATAATTATCTGCAGAAGTGCTTGATGAAGTGCAATTAGGATGTGTTTGCCAATATTTTTTAGAGGAAAATGAGATTGATGAAGGATCATAGTGGTATATAGTCTACACTAGTGAATCACCCTATGATTGTTCTCATGGAACGGAAAGCTGGTGTACAAGAGAAGCCAAATAAGACACTTGAGTAGAAGGTGCTAATTTGGTCTCAAAAGTCGAGGGAAAACTGGTTGCATGCCAGAGATTGCAATACTTTTTACTTTCATTTATCTACTATTATTCGACGCAAGAGAAACATGATACAAGTGTTGAAAAAGGAGGACGATGTTGATATCCTTGATAACAAAGTGATCAAAGGGATGGTTATAGATTTTTTTTCGGAACCTGTATTTTATCCCGGCTAATGAGGAAGTGTCAATTGCTATGGATAGAGGGGCCTTCCCATTGCTATTGATGGAGGATTGGTGGAAAAATTGGAGTTGATTTTCTAATTCAGACCTATTAGCCTTTGTAACGTCTAATACAAGACAATCACAAAGGTTTAAGCTAATTGGATATGACCATTACCGCTTTCACTTATTGGTTCTATGCAAGGGAGTTTTTTGTTGGACGATTCATTACTGATAATATTGTGATCATGCAGGAAATCGTTCATTTGATGCAAAAAAAAGACATGCTAGATGATTCTCAAAATCGACCTTGAGAAGGTGTATGACAGACTCTGTTGGGATTTTATTAGTGACACTATGGCAGAGACGGGGTTTTTGACATGTTGGATCAATTGGATTACTGAATGTGTGAGTTCGATTAACACTAGAATTCAAGCCCATGAGAGGTATCCAACAAGGTGTAAGGCCTCCATCTCATAACTCAGAGTCATCAATAATATTTTGGAGACCTTCTGCAAGGCAATGCCTCCAAAGCAAGACTCTTTGTGTCAGCTAACATCTCTAGTGAGGTCATCAAGGATCTACGGGTTGCATGCAGGTTTGAGGTCTTAAAGAATATGGGGAGTGATCTTGGAATGTCGATATTGCATATTAGGATTAACAGGGAGACCTCTCACGAATTGGGGACAAAATTAATAATCGTCTCATAGGATGGAGGATTAACTCTTATGAAGTCGGTGTTGGCGTTGATTTTGATGTATTAAATGGCCACAGTCACACTATCTAAAGCTACTTGTGATACCATTAACAAGACCTATAGGGGTTTCATTTAAGGAGATAGAGAGAGCCACTATAGAATAAATCTTGTGGCCTAGGAGAAGGTGTGCAGGTCGAAGAGTGCTGGGGGTTGGGCAATTAGATCCATGAAGGATTTAAATCAAGATATTATAGGTAAACTCACTTGGAGGTTTTTAAATAACGATAATAAGGATGTTTAGTGTAAAGTTTTACAAGTTAAATATATTAAAGAAGCGAAAACAACGATGATGGGTGCCTCGATGGTGTGGGCTAGCTTGATGAAGGCTCTCAATGTGGTGGTCATCAAGGGATCTAAATGGCTAATCAGAGGATGGTAGGGTGTTTCAGTTTTGGAAGGATTGTTGACTACTAGAAGATAGACTTATGAACTATGCCAAGACCAAACCGGATAAGGAAAAGACGAGTAGGAATGCAAGGTCCTAATGGGTGGATGGCGAAGGGTGGAATTGGGGGCACTCTTGCAGTGGTTGTTGACGGGTATTGTTTTGAAGCTGGCAGCTATAGAAATAGTGGAGAGCGATGAGGTCCCTGATAGAATGTGTTGGAAGGACTCGGTGAATGGCAACTACTCGGTCAAAACCGCCTACGATGTAATAACTAAGGCTAATAGTTTGGTTTGTGTTGATGTTATTAACAAGATTTGGAAGGTTGATGTAGGGGAGAATTGAATACGTAAATATAATGCAATATAAACACACAGAACCCAATGCTATCCTATCAAATAAATTACAAGACTCCCTCATTGTAGTGGAAGGGAATCAAGATCGATCCACGAGGAAGTGAGTCAGTGCGTCCTGAGTAGTCTTTGAGAAACGTTCTCTACAGTCGACCAGAAGTCCTCGATATCGACAAAAATGATCGAAGTTGACAGGGTTGTCGATCTCCTCAGCAAATCCTACAGCAACACAAACAAACAGATCGATATCAACTAGTTATAGTCGACATCGAGTAAGCAGCAGCTTAGTCGACACAGCAGACCGTCGATCAACAAAACACAGCATAACAACTAGGTTGATGTTGACTGAGGGAAATCGACGTCGAGCACAGAAAGACAATCAACAAAGGGGGTCGAAGACAAAAAGGATGGTTTGGGGTGGGATGGACAGAAATTCAAAGTGTTTTTATTGGTGTTTCAAACACAACACATGCTTCAAAGTAAGGTTGTAACAAAGATAACTAAAAGCTTCCAAGGTTAGGGTTTACCTCGACAATAACCATGCATGCAACACACAAGAATCATAGAAAGATCACGTTTTTATCATCATACGATAGCTTTTACAATTAACAAATAGAGTCATAGAGGCTTTGACATAAAACCTATATGTTTCTATCCTTTTCATAATTAAGGTTTAGTCAACTTTTGCAAACACATCCTAATTACTATCCAAATTCACAAATTAATTCACTTTCGCTTCATAAATTGCAAATAAGGAATGTCCTCTACTTATGTAGTGGATTGAGCATGGGATAGAAGATGATAATCACATAAAAAATCATGAATTCAAGCACACACACATGGCTATCGTTGGGCTCACCCCGACCCTAGAAGTGGGACGACTACTCACTCATCATCATGCAAAACATCATCATAAACATGGAAAACATCAACTTGAATTAAAATCGAAATCTTACAACTGAAAATCAGTCTGTTCTCATTCACACTCTCGGTTGCACTCTCTCTTTCTCTCTCTAACTATGGCTTGATTGCTCAAGTAATGGATGATTAAAACCCTATCCCTAGTGGATTTATTTATAATTGAACTAACTTGCACTTTAAGAAAATAAAGTTTATCTAATTGGAAAATATAAATCTCTATCTAAACTAAGCTTTATCTAAATATGGTCTGATCTCATCATGGAAAGATAGAAGATTTCGTGCCTTGGATAAACCCTTAAAAGATTCGGGCTTAAATCTGTGTCATCTGCGCATTAGGCCAGTCAACGTCGAGAGGAGCAGTCGACGTCGAGGGCTCTTTTGGGACACTCGATCTCGAGCAATGGTCCACATAGACGTTGAATTTCGACTGCTCTTCTTTCCATTCATGTAGCTTGATTCTCCACTTTTTGCAGTCAATATCGAGGGGACATGGTCGATGTTGAGCTCCTCTTCAACTCGTCATTCTCTTGCATTTGCTTTAAATTTCATTCCGAATTTTGCAAAATTGAACCAAAACTTGTGTAGACCTCTATATCTTGCAAATAAGCATAATCCACACAAATTCATAGCATTCTTAACCCATAATGCATATAAATGATAGAAATTGGAATAAAAGGAAGCACGAAACATGGTGAATTATGCGCACATCAAAGCTTCAAGTCATGAAGAGAGTGCATTCTTTTCTATGGATGATCGCCCATAGTGTCATGCTCACAAATGAGGAGAGATAAAAATGCCACAATGTTGCAAAGTCGTGGTGTTTAGGTTGTCCTAGCTATCTAAAATCAACGCTATATATCTCTAAGGATTGCTATCACATTATAGATGTTTGGAGTTCCATGGAAATCCCATTGGATAACATTGATTTTTTCCCTACCTTTATCAAAATAATTGAGAAGGGATTGGATTGGGCTTGCACTTTCGCCAAAACTTTATAGTGGTTATGGCGATTGAGAAATGATCAAGTATTCAACAACGGAAGGCAAAACATGTATAAGGTGCAGGAAATAAAAAATTATACGAAAGAATATGAGGAGGCCTTAAGCATTAACATGGGTCAGATGGAGCAGAGAGAGAAGACAAAGAGACTTATAGCTTGGGAGAAGTCGACGACATGTTGGATAGGGTCAACTCGGATGGAAAGGTAGATAGAAAATGATGTGCTACGATAGGTGGTGTCTTGCATGATACCCAAGGAAATTGGGTTGGGGGTTTTGTTCATCGCATTGGTAGTTGTCCCATTTCTATAGAATGCTTATGGTGGATTCTTGGGAACCTTCTACATTCCTAGGAGATGGGGTTTCGAAAGGTCATTATTGCGATGGACTTGTTAGTTGCCTACACGTTGATTAGTAAGTGTTGTTGAGTGCTATCCTCTTGTCACTCTGGTACGTCGGTGCCAAAGTTTATTGCCTTGAATCGGAAAATCCAGTTTCAACATGTCTTCAAGGAAACGAATATGGTCGTTGACTCTCTTGCTTCTTTAGATGTCTCTTATCCTATGGGGTTTTATGTGCTCTCCGAGCCTCTTGAGAATATTACTTTAGAGAATGTTTGTTAGTGAATTATTTTTTTAGGAATAAAGAGGATTATTCAGATGGAGATTATTTTTGTGGATTATGAGAGTTGAGGAGATGGAGATTATTTTGTAAAAAAAATAACCCCGTTGGTGGCAAAATGGGGATTATTGTTGGGTAGGTAAGGAACAAAGACAAAAATCTCCCATCAGAATCCCCTTCATTTTAAAAAAATAGGAGTGTTCAATAATCCCCATAATCACCCACTGACAATCCCCTTAATCCCATTTCAAACATCACTACACGCAATCCGATGTATTTTCTTCAAACTCGCCAATCCCTAGCCAAACATATCCTAAGCATTGATGAGGATATTAGACCATCCACAATGGTTGTGTGCAGATGTGCACTTTTTAGACATTTTTAACTCCATTGGTTGTTTTGGGTGTGTGCAAATGTACACATTTGAACATGTAATGTGCAAATTTGATCACACCACCTCCCATATGTGCAAAAACTTTTACAAAAATCAAGACAATTTCATTGATTGATTTTTTAATGATTTTATTTTCCTTTTTATTTTAAATAAATTGTATTTGAATAGATTGTTAAAAAAGTGATGTGTATTTTACCAATAGATTGTTAAAAAGTAATGTGTATTTTTACACATCTTATGCAAATGTATACATTTTACCCAAAATAATTGTGGATGGTTTAAGACCATCCACTTTTATTCCATGACAATAGTTCTCGAATTTCCAACCCACCCTCATCAAGTGGTTTAGTGACCTCCGTCCATTTCACTAAATATTTTCTTCCATCTGTGTTCCCACTCCAAAGGAATTTCTTTCACATACTTTCAATTCTGTCCATCACTCCCTTGGGCAGCATTACCACTTGGCTCCAAAATGAAGTAACTCCACCACAAATAGATTTTAATAATTGCAAGCAGCCATCATAGGAGAGCTTTCTAGAGGCCTAAGACTGTAAGAGAGATCCAATTTTATCAAATAACGCCCCATATTTAACAACAAAGACTGTCTTTAAGTGAAGAGGCAAGCACAACTACCCTATAGGAAAACTTCCAGGAACAAATTCAAGCTGACGAGTGATTTGGTTCAACACCTCATCTGAAATCCCATCCAGGAAGACCATGCTCTATTCCTTATTAGCACGTAGCACTAAAATAGCAAAGAAGGAATCTATGCACTCCTTGATGATCCTAATAGAGACAATATCAGCATGGCAGAACACTAACAAGTCATTGGCAAAATCAAGATGTGTGAGCTTCAACTGTTTGCATTTCAGATGTTACTTAAAGAGTGGGTTTTCTACAACCTTCTGTAACATTCCGCTTAGTACTTCCATGCATAACACAAATAGATAAGGGGATAAAGGTTCCCCTTGTCTCACCCCCATTTTACCTGGAAAAATCCTTCAGGGGATCCGTTGATGAGAATCGAAAAGGAGGGTGAAATAAAACAATCCATGATCAGCTCCACTAAGCCTCTTGGGAAGTTGAAATAATAAAGCGTGCTCTTGATGAAATCCCAGCTCAAGAAGTCATAAGCTTTCTGCAGGTCGACTTTGATAGTGCACCCTTGGTGAGACCCTCTTAGTTCCATACCCATTGACGATCTCTAAAATAACCGCACATTATGAGCAATTGAACGTCTCGGAATGAAAGCTCCATGACTATCCGAAATCAACTCATTTAGATCAGCTTTAATTCTTCCGACAATAAGCTTTATGACCACCTTCATAATCGTGTTGCAACATGAGATTGGTCGCAAATCTTTCACATATGTGGGGTTAGACAACTTCGGTATAAGGGAGATAAAGGTAGCATTGAGCTGCTTGAGCACTTTGCCATTTTTGAAAATCCCCTGGATAGCTTCACACGTATCTCTCCCCACAATACTCCACGCATCTCTAAATGACTTACTCCCAAACACATCAGGCCCCGGGGATTTATTAATACCGATGCTCCACAAACATCTTCTAATCGCATCATAGCTGGTTGCTCCCCGAGCATCAGCCATAACGGTACCTTGCAAGTAATCTAGGAGTGCATCAGTGATAGCTTCAATCAAGAGCAACTGGGTGAAGAAATTCAGGATATGTACACGGATCTCCCCCACATTCTCCAACAATCTATGAGATGAATCTCTCATTACAAGGACAACATTTCTGGCTTGCCTTTCTTTGACATTTCAGCAGAATAATGACAAGGTTTCCTCACCCATGGTGAGCTAATGTAGCTTAGCCTTTTGTGAGGTAATGCTTATCAGTCTAGCCACATTTCTCCTTAACTCTATTTATGCCCGTGCAATATGCTCATCAAGCAACTCATTTTCTTTCTCAACTCTGCTTCTAACTTGGAGTTCATGAAGAGTGCATTTTTTCAGCTTTATCTGGGTCTGTAATTCTGGAAATCGGAACCTATCTTGCCGATAGACTTTATGAAACGTAAATGATTCATATTGGGCCAATCCCGAACTGTTATGGAAAGCCCATTGGACTGATTTATTGGGCCCAGTGGGCTGATTTAATTTCGGTTAAAATACTGTTTTCATTGAAGTTTGGTTAGAAAATAAGAAATAATCAAACCAACCAGCCAGTGCCGGCTGGCAAATCACCAGCTTCTTGCTTGCTTTCGGCTTTTCCCCCCTTCCAGCTTTCGCCGATCAGTCTCCGCTTTCTCTCTCTCCTCTTCCACTTGCTCAGATCACTCCTCTGCCCCTCTTGCTTGATCGGAGATCCACCGCCGCGATTCGAAACCGACACCAGCAACCCTAATTTCTCCCGGAAGCTCTCCCGAGACGGAATCAAATCGTCTTTTCGCGATCTCCGATAAGCTCAAATCTGTATCTCGGTTTGCCATTTTCGACCTTCCGCATTGGGACGGGGCGAGGTGGATGTGAGAAGCCGAGAGGGGAGGTGTTTTGATTGAGCAATGCGCGGATGGCTCAGTACAGGCAATCAGGCTTCGACAGATTCGGAGGGAGGAACCACGACCACCAGCTTCATTACGGAAACGGATCC
Source organism: Persicaria maculosa (assembly GCA_963922045.1). NCBI lineage: Eukaryota > Viridiplantae > Streptophyta > Magnoliopsida > Caryophyllales > Polygonaceae > Persicaria > Persicaria maculosa. The sequence goes on along the minus strand of OY998264.1, from coordinate 46,379,554 downwards.
TCCGGAGGCGGCTCCGACCACGTCGCGATTGGTGTTCGAGCTCCGCACCACAACCACAAGCAGCCCCGTTCCCGTCGATTAGCGCACAAGGGAGCTGCCGCTTGCAAGATCTCGATCGGCACCGTCGCTGTTGTCCTTTGCCTCATCCTCGCCCTCACTGCGCTTGCTTATACTTTCGTTTCCAGAGACAAAGGTGATTGGGAATTTCTCTCGTGCTTCCCCCGTAGGATCCGGTTTTAGCTGATTGTTGCTTTGTCATGGGATTTGGTTATTTCTCTTGTTAATTAGTGTTTTTTTCTAGTTCAGTAGTGCGATTAGACTTGATGCTTGTAATTGAATTGGTAGGATCTGTCTGGTTGGTTTGGGAAAATGATCTGAGCATGTAGCTTATGATTCTACTTTTAGTAATTTCTGTTTATTTTGTTTATTTTACTCTAGCAAGATCCTGAAGTTAGATTGATGTCTACTTGGCTAGTTAGAAACCTGACGATATCACTCTATAGATCTGTTCAAGAAAAATCATTTGATATCTTTTGATGTTTTACTCTTGAGTTAAGGTTTAGTGTAACATAGTCTCTACTTCTCCGGTACTAAAGTCCTTTCGAACAGGCCAGCTGCAGATCTCTTTGACATACATTCTGTATTGTTGTTCATTGAATGTTTGTTTGTCCAAAGCTTGATTTTTCAATGGGATTTTGTGAAGCTCCTAATAGGTTTCAGTTTGATGCAGATGAAGGCACGGATAGCATCATCCTAGATGATGCCTTCAAGAATGATTTTCTCACCAATGTCTCACGGATAGATAGGTCCAAAGTGAAGTTTGGCCATGGTTCAGTAACTCATGGACGTGATTCGAGATATTGGGATGGGGATGATAGGAGGAGGGATGATGATTACAATGAAGACGTGGTGGACAAGAATAATATGGATGAAGCTGTAGAGGTACATCATGGAGTAAAAGGGAAGAATGATAGCAAGAAGTCACATAGTGGTAAGAAGAAGGGTACTGATCATCATGGGTTTTACAATGAAGCAGGTCGTGATGAGCTAAAGTTATATGAGGAAAAGTATGAGGCTTCTTTGAAGAATGTTGGCCAAACAGGTGAAGAAAGTGAGGCTGGAAAACAGGTTTCTAATGATGGGAACTTGAACATGGAAAATGAGGAAATTGATATAGATGCTGAATATGATGATGGGATTGATTCACATGATGCTCGAATCGAAGAGGATGAAGACACTCGACATGTTGAGGCTGATAATGAAATGCAAGAATCACACTATGAAGAAGACAAAGATTCTCTGCTTGATGCTGGGAAAAATCGGAATATGATTGAAGAGGATGATGGAGCCTCCAATACATCATTAGAGGATAAAATTACAAGCTCACATAATCTCCATAACACAGATGCTAAGTCTGGAATTATCCATGTTGGTGAACATGGACGACCAACAACAAAATCTACTCAACCCACATCAGGAAGAAAAAGAAAGCGTCGAAAGTTTTCCTGTATGTTTCTTATATTTCCTTTTCCCATTTTTAATTTTTGTTGGTATCAGGCATGTACTAGTTGATGATTTAAGCCCTTTTATTTTATTTTATTTTCCATTGATTGTGTCTATTCTTTTTCATTATAAATGTTATGAAAAAGATATGAAATAAAGGCATTGGTCTCGGCATCAGTTCGTGTTATCCTTAGATGAAGAAGATGCCAAAATGGGCTGGTGACTGAAACTTGTTTAATGGTTTTCTGATTTAAGTTTTCATTTGTTCAAGGATAATAATATATAAGCGTGCCAGATATTTACAAACATTTTTCTTGAAAACTCAATATAGCAAGCTATTTTTTGTGTCAATAGGGGCTTATGAAGAAAAGTTAGTCCTCTACATTTGGCAACCACCTTCATTTTCCTTTTTTGAAGTGTTTATTAGGATCCCTAGCAAGAACAGCTGTTTTTTTCTGCTAATATTTATCATCCCGAGTTTGAACTATAGTTTACAAGCGACATCATGTTCTTCCCCATATATAGTTCAATAGTAGAGCGTCTTTTCCTTCTTTTTTTTTTTCAACTAATGCTTATCTTGTGAATTTCTGCAGCTTCATGTGACCTGAAATTCTTAAATTCAACTGCACAGCTTGTGGAACCCTTACAAAGTAGAAAATTTTCAAGATTTTCCCTGCAGTATACGGAAACTGAGAATAAGCCTGATGGATTGGAAGAATGGGTACCAAGATTTGCTGGGCACCAAACCTTGCGAGAACGTGAAGATTCCTTTATTGCACGTGATCAGCAAATAAATTGTGGCTTCGTTAAAGGTCCTCCAGGGTTACCAAGTACGGGATTTGATTTGGCTGAAGATGACACGAGATACATCAGTAAGTGCCACATTGCTGTCGTTTCTTGCATCTTTGGAAATTCAGATCGGCTGAGACCTCCTGCTGGTAAAATGGTATGTTGGATCTCTGACTATATCACATCTCTTTAGCCTTTTTCTTGGATCTATGTCTCTGTATCTATATTTATACTGGTCCTTCTCGCTTTGCTGGTTTGCCCTGTGGGCAAAGGGACACCTCGGGGAGGGGTAATAATAAGCTTAAGCATAGCTCATCTTCATCCTTTATTTCAGGTCAGTCGTTTATCAAGGAAAAATGTCTGCTTTGTGATGTTTGTGGACGAAAAAACTCTGCAAACACTTGCTTCAGAGGGTCATTCGCCAGATATGGGTTTTATAGGCCTTTGGAAGATTGTTATGGTAAAAAACCTCCCATATGATGATATGCGAAGAGTTGGTAAAATACCAAAACTCTTGCCACACCGGCTTTTCCCCTCAGCAAGGTAAGGAATAAATGATGAAAGCACAAGCTACATCAGTGTCTTTTTTCGTAATTTATTTATTTATTTATTTTTTGCGTTGATTAGCTAGAAATTAGCATCGCAGAGTGCTTATCATAGCAGCTGTTCCATCTCATCATTGTGAAATAATGAAATGACTAGTTAACTAGTGATTTATTCATCATGTTAAGAATGGATTTTTTTCCCAATGGTATTAAATTCCAGTTTTTTATGCCATTTCTTCCTATAATTTTCTTTCATTATTTACTAATCATGAGATTTACTCTATAGCATAGATGGGAACAAAAGGTTGGATTGCACCAATGATCTTAACCATTTCCAAAGAAATTGAGTTGGTTTTTGTACAGAAAATGTGAAAATTATTTGCTCCTGTTTGAAACGTCCATTTTCAAGGGCATTACTCCTGTTTCTTAATAAATTGCACAATTGCCAGGTATTCTATTTGGTTGGACAGCAAATTGCGCCTTCAACGCGACCCTCTTCTACTCTTGGAGTATTTTCTGTGGCGAAAAGGTCATGAGTTTGCAATTTCAAATCATTATGATCGGCATTGCATGTGGGAAGAGGTTGCACAGAATAAGAAGCTCAATAAATACAGCCATACAATCATAGACCAACAATTCGCTTTCTACCAGGCAGATGGGCTGAAAAGATTTAACGCCTCGGATCCGCACAAGCTGCTTCCCAGCAGTGAGTATATTTCATCATCTTCTATTTGACATGTCTAAATGTGCGAAATCAATTGTTTATGTGTCATTCTCAGCTTAATTTTAGGAATTTCAAACAATAACTAATTTTCATTCTTTTTCATCTTTTTTGATTAATTTCTTTTATCATTTAATTAACCATTAACCAAAATGGTGATCAGAAAAGAATTCTGACATAAAATGATTTTAATATATTCCCTCCTTAAATCATTTTTTATATTTTGATTAGAGAAATCATTTTTATTTTCTTCCTTTTATTAGTTTTATATTTTGATACGATATATGTCTTAACTTAATCATTTTCGATCTTATTTCACCTATCCTAATCACACCTCCCTCTATAAAGTAATTTGTTATATATGTCATCTGCTTTTGTCAAAAAAAAGGTCATACTCCTAACATCTTCATTAAAATAATAATGTTAATGACTTATATATTATTTTATTGATCGATATGAAATGTGTCATAATTCTAAAATAATATTCTTTCTTTTATAAAATACAATATAAGATTTATAAATTAGACATTTAACAATACATTGTAGACTAAATATAACCATCCTTTAATCATCTATATTATTTTCTTTTTTAAATCTTGGATATAATCAAAACATTTTTTTGTTAGTCTTTTTATTAGACAAATTCAAATATCTACTAATTCACTATTTTATTAAAAAAACGGGGGAACAATACTATTTTTTTTTATTTTTATAATAGCATTCACTTGTTAACGAGAGTTCCTACCTCTTCTCTTGACAGATGTACCTGAAGGGTCCTTTATCATAAGGGCTCATACACCCATGTCAAACTTGTTTTCATGTCTCTGGTTCAACGAGGTGGATCGATTTACTCCTAGAGACCAATTAAGTTTTGCGTATACATACCAAAAGTTGAGAAAGAAGAATCCAGGCAAGCCATTTTATCTCAACATGTTCAAGGTGAGTTCCCATCTTCCTGGCTTCCTGCTAATAAAAAAAAGCTGGACATAATATCAAATGCTTACATTTTTTTCTGTCATTTTATAATGACAGGACTGTGAGAGGCGAAAAATAGCAAAGTTATTTCATCATAGATCAGAAGAGAAACATGTTATTTCCCAAGATGCAACAGAGTAGAATGAGTCGAGTTGTTCTATGTACTGCACATACATATACCCTGGTGTATTCGTCCCTCGAGGATGTTGTCCCTTAATTCCGAGCAGAAAACACAGTTATATACTTCCGTTTTACTACGGAAAGCCGAGTGCAAGTTCCTGAACTCTACTGACATGGAACTTACACAAAAGACCAGCATACTAGCATCACATCTTCACACGGGTGTAAGAGATTCGTCGCCTTCTTTACCTCTTCTCCATTGGTACCCAGGTTTTTCTCCCCCCCCCCCCTTCCTATTCATTTGATTTGTCCCAGAGGCAGGAAGAAAGATCACTCCGTAGATTCTATACCCAGAAATCAACTCCTTTGAACAAGAGCTGATGGCCACTGCCGCTTTTTATGTACTTTTTTTTAACAGTAAACGTAGCCCGATTTGTTGCCTTGGACATAAAACCTTTTGATCAACATTTTGTATTATAATCTTGGTAATTTGGTTCGTCATATTGTCATTCCAAATGTTTCTCTTCTCGATGTTTCCTTTGACATAAAACCTTTTCAATTCAATTGACAAGTATAATGCCCCCCGAATCACGGTGACCCGATCACTATCAAACGTGACTAAGCTTGTGATCCTTGATGTGATCAAACCGAGTATGTTCTTCCAGCCTTCATCGCATCTACAACTGATACAAAAAATTTTGAGGCTCATTGGCCGTCTCACTGAGAGGATTTTGGCTGCATGGAACGATGGCGATTGGAAAGCAGCTACTTCCCTAGTAGAGATGCTAAGCACCTCAGTTGCCAGTTAAGTTATCAACGGAATAGATCACTGATTAAAAGTGGGCTTGAGTCCGTATGAGTCAGTAGTGATGAGCTAGTATGGCCCAAGAAGTTGTTCATCCGAGTGGACACCCCTATCATACATCGGATATAATAATCCGGGCTCATATGCCTCTATTTTGACTTACACTTGTGGTAGCCTACTTACAATCTTGTTATCTTCTTGGAGGGTTTTGAGTAGGGTTTTGCGGTTTTGAATGGGTGATGGTGTGACATGGGCTTGGGCTTGTGATTGGTGTGTTTTGCTATTTTTGTTGTGGTGTAGGTCTCATGTGAATGATGGTTCGATTTGCCTGACTTGGAGACGTCGTGGAAATATGATCGACACTTGATGGCTTCTTGGAGTCCATAATATAAGGGGTTCACTAGTAATCTCCAGAGTTCTCTATGCGCGTCTGTTTTTGGCCGGTCGTTTCGTGTATTCTATTGACTTGTGTCTTATAGTGTAGATGGCATGTGCGGTTTGCATCTGCTTTGTGAGGTTTGTGTGTCTGTTGTCCATGTATGGTGAAAAGATAAAAATATTGCTATGAAACAAGAACAGTGTGCTGATTAGAGTGTTGTTTACGTGTCTGTTGGGAAACCATATATATGATGAGTACATTGTTTTGCGTATCTATTGTCCCCATTTGGAGGCTAAAAAGAAAGAGTAATATGGTTAGGATTTGAATTAATTATAAATCACTTCCGCTTTTAGAAGAAAAACGGACAACAATAAACAAGCGTGGAGATAGAAGAGCAAAGGACCTTAGTCGATTGAAGCTAGGTGGGCAAAGCTGGAGTCGGGTCGAGACTTTCACCAAGGCCGAGGGTGTTGAGGCCCCTAAGGTTGGATGGGATCACCATGGTAACCGCAAGCCCGAGATGAAAGCCGCTCTGATGAGCCGTGGAAGTAGAGCATGAGGGTGGAGAGGAGGCGATTGAAGACCCGTTGGTTGTGGTGTTAGGGCCGAGAAGACAAGATAGAGAAGACCGAAATACAAAACAACAATCAACAGAGGAGGCGCCATGGAGCAGGATCTAACTAGCGGAAGAACCAAGGTCAGAGGTGACTAATGGAGGCGGCGGTCATAGAAAGGGTTAGGTTTAGTGGGCGGCAGTGGGAGCGCCTCTATAGGAGTGATGGTCCGAAGGTGATGGTGGTAGATCTGATGACAAAATCTAGCATTTTAACATGAATTATTTTTATAAATATTGTCCCTTGAATTATTTTATCTTTAGTAATTAAAATTGATTATTTTAGTTCATTATATCTAATGATAAGATTTTATTGTTAATTAATTGTCTATTGAACGATAAAATCTTATTATTAAAATATTCACATTAATTCTCAACCTCACATCTTAAGTCGTTACAAAATATTTTATTTTTATGATTACTTGACTTTAAAAAAAAATCAAATCAACTATTTTAATCTTCACATAAAATTTAATAAAAAATAATTTTAATATAATCAATATAATTAAATATAACTTATTAACAAAACACGCAAGGGCGCGACGGCGCGGGTAACAAATAATCTCTCATCCACCTTTCATCTTCTTCTTCTTCTTCTTCTCTCTCTCTCTCTCGACTCATTGAACCCAAGCTGTCCCCTCGACTCTCTGAACACAAGCTCTCCCCTTGCCAATGCTGCAACACTGCTTCCTCGCCTCCCTCTCCCTTCACATTGTCATAGATCTCTTGATAGAGCATGATTAGTGCTGCATAATATATTACATTTAGCATAGTTTGGGTGTAAATATTGCATATTTTAGTTGCATTTACATGATCACTTGTTGAGTTGGAAGAGGCGGAATCTACACAATGCTATAGTTTATTTCAGGCATCGCGGATTCAAGGTAAAGTGAATTTGAGGAGAGTAAAAGAAGTTAAAGAAGATTGCATTAGCAGCTAGAGGAAACGATGGGTACAGAAGCTGAAGAAATCGCTGGCTGCCCCGCGGCCGAGCTAGCTGCCCCGCGGCCTGAAGATCTGTCGAAGGATTTTGCTCATCGCCTGGCCGCCCCGCGGCCTGAGGTAGCCACCCGGCGGCTCATGCAGAATCTCATAATCAGATATGAACTTTAATTAGGGTTCTTTTTATTTTATTTTTGGCTGATTCTTTGTAGGCTTTTAAAAGACATTTCTAGGTTATTCTACTATTCAACCTTATGCACTTTAGAGAATAATTGAGAGAACATTTGAGTATGAGCAACTAAACTCTCAAGGTTTCGCCTACAGTTTGGATCTTTGATTGTTGAATTGTGAGTTTCTTAATTTAGTTTTTATTCCTATTCGATTATTTTCGCTTCTTTGCGTTTAATTCTTTGAATGTGTTTTATTCTCTCTGGCCTGATCTACTAGTTAGAGTAGATTCATTCAATTGCTAGGGTTTTGTAGATTCCTCGTAGCGAACCTTAACCCAAGTGGCAATCACATTCCTTTAGCACTCGTAGGACTAATTGGATGTGTAAGAAGTTGAATATATGTTAAATATCGACTCGTAGCTTGATATTGCATATACCTTGGTTAATTCATATTCTTAATGCTATCTCTAGGTTAAATCTTAACCATGTTAGGGTTATTTAGAGATAAGAATCACTAGGACTCTTAGGACTAGTAATTTACCTAAGATATGGACAAGGACATTCGTAGGAAAAGACAAGAACTAGAGGTTGAAACAAGGATCAAATTGATCATCGAAGTGACAAATTGTAGGTGAACCTAATTCACACCATTGCATTTTATAACCCACTTTATTCCGTTTGCCTGCATCCGCTTTGATAAAAGGCGGATATTTCCCTCACAAAACTCTCTTTTGCTGTTACTTGCGATTAGATTAACACTAGAATTCATTAGACTTCCCTGTGGATCAACCTCTTTCTTACCATCTATACTAGTTGTAGGTTTGAGTATTCTTTGGCAGGAACAGCGACAGGTTTTCCTCTTGTCAAATTTGGCGCCATTGCCGGGGATCTCTTTTTAATTTCTTGACATCGAAAGATGATGCCATAACAAAGGAGGTTGTGTTGTTTAATCGCTATCCTTGCTGTGGACCACATTTATGGTCTGCACCCGTGCTACTAATCCATCTTTACTTCCTTTTGATTCAGAGATCGAGAGGACTCTTTCCAACCTAAGGCGGGAGGTTCGCAACAACTTTAGCGAATTACCTTTCGATTAAGAAGCCAAAGGGACTGCAGAGATGGGTGACAACGTGTTGGATAACGCAAACCAAACCTTAAGGCAACTCACCGCACCGAATCTGCAAACACAACCATTGGCGGTGCAGTTTCCAATGCTTACTGATGGGACCAAGTTCGAGTTCAAGGCTCAATGGATCCAATTTCTACCTAAGTTCCATGGGTTGAGTGGCGAGGATCCCAACAAACATTTGGTGGAGTTCCATGCCATCATTGAGAGCATGAGGCCCGCAGATGTCACAGAGGACCAAATCAAGCTGCGAGCTTTTCCTTTCACATTAAAAGATTCGGCTAATGATTGGTTTTGCTATTTTCCGGCAGGGAGCATTACTACCTGGAGAAAGATGAAAAGGTTGTTCTTAGAAAAGTACTTCCCTGCTACAAAGCTGAACTTTCTCAAGAAGGCCATCAACAACATCGAGCAATCAGCAACTGAGACCCTGTATGAGTATGTGGAGCGATTAAAAAAGTTGTGCTCAAGTTGCCCCTACCATGGTTACTCTCAACAGGATTTGGTACTTTATTTGCATGGAGGTTTGCTTGATGATGATCGTCGAATGGTGAATGCCGCTAGTGGGGGTAAACTTCTCAACAAGACCCCAAATGATGCTATGGAGTTGTTCTCAGAGCTTGCTAAGGGGTCTAGACAATATAGTAAGAGGGCAAACCCCCGTGGAGTACTGGCTGTAGATTCTTCAAACTCCAATTTGCAAGCCGATATGATGGAGATGAAGGAGATGATGAGAAGGATGATGCTCAAGGAGACACCTCAAGAACTCAAGGCATGTGGGCTCTGTGCTGATCCCTCACATCCAAACTATTTGTGCCCACTATTTCAGGAGCCTAATGTTGAGCTTAACGCCATAAAAAACATTGTTCCGCAGAAGCCCAGGTATGGTAATTATGATAACCTCAATCAATTCAATAACAATTATAATGCAGGTTACCAAGGGTATGGCTATAGTAATCACCAGGCCCCTTTCAATCCACAAGGGGGACACCAACAGAGGCCTTAGCAACAATTCGATTCTAGGTAGAGAGCACCTCCCGTAGAGGATCAATCATGTAACGACCTGGATATAAATACCCGGGTTACGTTTCGAAGGTTGGTTACCTTCGTTCGGATCTTGCAATTCGAGTACGGGTCGAGGTTTCAAACCTCAAAGGATCAGTATTTAAAGTGGGGATTTCAAACCCCAAACCAATCGAAGGGCCACTAGGAACCCTTAAGCTGTCCTAAGACTATATCGCGGAAATTCATTTAAGGAAAACGGGACGAGGAGCGAAAGTAAAGTACAACTTGCCACGGCGGAGCCGGGTCAAAACCAAAATCATAATCAAATAACACTTAAGCCAAATTAGCGGGTTAGTCCGGTTTTTCGATTTCGCCCAGGAGGATCCCTTGTCATAGAAGCACAGAGCAGCAAAAGGGTGGGTACCTAAGTTTATCCACGAAGTCAGGCCCAGAGACGCATGCGGGCCCTAAAGACCTCACTGAGGACATATAATACACCTATACCTAGAATAAAGGATGTTCTAACGCAGTACGGAATTTAAATCACACTATCATACTCCTAGTTTATATAATATGCAGAAAAGAACTGTAAAGGCGCCCAAAAATGCCAAGTGGCATATCCCTCTCCTACCTCTGCACCCCTTCCCGTTAGTGCAGAGACTGGCTAGTTCGATGCTATAGCATATCATATCTCATCATCATATCATATATCATGCTCATGTCCGATGGTGCTGGGCTATCTCATCATCATGCTCATATATTGACAAGAATGACTCAGGGCACCCGATGAAGCTGGGCTACCCTATGACCCTAACAAAGACTCTAAGACTCATAGATAACGGCCGTTCTCTTTTCAAACGCATAAAGAATAGGGATGCTCATTCATAAGTGCAATTCCTAAGCATGATACTACATGGCATGCTTTTATGCATATGCACACCTACACACTATATGACACATCAGGCATGAGGTCCGGGTTACTGAGTAAGCTCCCGTAGGAAACTTACCTAGAGGCGCGCATAATCCAAGCAATCAACACCAATAATAAGCAATGTCTAATAGATCACAAATCACCTAATAAACATACAAATATGCACAAGTCTATCTAATTCACACAAGGCGCCCCTAGCTATCATACATAACTTCCCATATCTTATTTCAGATTATTCCATCTTATCCCATCATAAATCATTTCATGTTCATATCGTCTCAACATATAATATCTCATCCAGGATTCAACAATAAATTCACCGAGTCAAATCTAGTAAATCATTTTCCCAAAGTTTTCCAATTCTTAAAATCTCAAGTTAAGTCAACTCAATAGTCAAACAATTCTTTTAAAATCGTTTAGCCAAATCCCGACGTTAAACATTTAAACTGTAAAACCAATGTCTGAAAATCATATTATAGAAATCATTCCGGAATTTTTATTTCAAAACCTCAAACCCCTTAAGCACATTTTCGGAAAACTTGAAACCCCCTTTTTAAATCAAAACCGACAATTCACTTTAAAATTCCTAAAAATTACCTTCTTAAACAACATCTAATAACACACACCAAATAACATTTAAGTATAATAAATCACCAACAATCAATCCATTTTAATATCCCAAATTTATAAGTCAATAAATAAATCACCTTATAAAACATTATATAATAACCCATCTCAAATAATATTACTTTTAAACCATTATAATATATATAGAATATTTTCAGAAAATATATATTGACAAAACAGAATAACATAAAATAATAATACTAATAGTAATAATAAACTAACAATTAAATACTAAACATATAATATAACATATATAATACATAACATATAGTAAAAAACCACAAGATTATAATCCCAGCAGCCTAAGGACCCATATCCGAATAAAAGCCCAAGATTTAAGCCCGAACCTGCCCAGTGGAAGCCCAAACCCGGACAAAGAAAGAAAAGAAGAACCCAACCCATTTCCCTCCTCCTGTTCGAGCAACAGAGCACTGACAAAGAAGGAGGAGGAGGACGCGGCCTTGCCGGCGGCTGGCTTGCCTGAAACCCGACCATCCCCGACCTCGAATAACCCAAGGGAGGCAAACGCGAAAAAGAAAAGGAGGGTAAAGTGAGGGCTCACCGAGGGTTGGTTCTTCGTTGGAAAGAGGTCGTCGGGCATTGCCGGAGTTCGATTCAAGCTTGTCGCAAAAGCGAGAGGGCTCCTGTGGCCTGGTTTAGAGGGGAACAATCATAAAGAAGCACCTTTTAAGGGGTGATTGGTCGGAAACCAAAAGAAGAAACTATTACAGACCCCTTTTGGACGAAACAAGGGAAATTGGAGGAGGCTGGTGGTTGCTCGGCTGCGACTTGGGCTCCGCCTTCGACGTCGGAGGAGGCTTGGAGGCGCTCGGTGTGTCTCCATGGTGCTCGACTCTTCGGGGCGCTCGGAGCCTCGAAAAACAGAGGGGGGCTGAGGGATGCTGCCCTCAGCTTTCTCATGAGGAAGAAGAGGATGGTGGAGGCAGCTGTTTGTGGTCCTGTTGGCCGGCGACGATGACAAGGAGGAGGAAGGTGGTTCCTGGTGGTTATAGAAACGCAGAAAGGTGGTCCGGTGGTGACGATTTTGTGGTGGTTTCAGGAATCGGCGATGGGTATTGGGTGGCGGCAACAGGGCTTCAACAGGGGAGTTCTGGTGGTGTTTGAAACTTGGGAACTCCGGGGCAATGGCGGCTGGGTTTCTAAAGTGGAACAAATGAGGAGATGAGAGAGTTTAGGGTTTTCTGATTGTGAACAAAGGGGCAATTGCTGGGGTATGGGGTTGTTCTGCTGCATCACATGAAGAAGAAGACAAAGAGAGTGCACTGCTAGCTGGCAACGAGAGAGAGAGGGAGAGAGAGAGAGGGATAAGGAAAGACAAAGAAAAGAAAAGAAAGAACTTTATGTGGTCCCAATCCATAAAACGCAAATAGACTATACCCGACATTTAAATTCGAACCCGCTAATTCCGACTCTGTCGAAATCTAAATCGGATTTTCGAAATCGAATTAAAATAACAATTCTAATCACATTTTCAAAATTTAGCACAAGAAAGCGGAAATAAAATCCGTAAAAATTCAAATTCTGAAATGATGCCGGAAGGATTTTAAAATCAAACTTGTGCTCAAGGACGAGTTTTCTCCCACTTTTACAAATTGAATAAAATAATATATTTATTTGATCAAAATAATAATAAAAAAATATCAAAATTTATGCGGCCTTTACATTCATCCACCTTTAAAAACAAGTCTCGTCCCCGAGACTAAAATCATTCTAAAGCAAGGGGAAGGAATTCAAAATCAGTGAGTCTGAGGATCATGCCATAGATCCCGTAAGCACCTCATAAGTGCCCCTATGAAGCTCTCACAGTATCTTCGTTGTGATCATGATATACCCAATTGGTTGTAGCAAGTATGTGATATGGGCCCCTATCACATCCTTACCCCGACTTCTCGGTTATATCATAACTCAAAACCATCATAACTTCCCGACTAGGTCTTAGCAAGCAATCTATAAGTGCCCCTATAAAATGCTTGTATCCACTTCGTGAGACGTCATAATGTAAATCCAATTCTGAAAAATTCAAAAGAGTTTTGTAAATGGAAAGATTGACCTTGAAACCATTGAAATTCTCGATAGTATTATTCCTTTAAAATCCAAGCTAGCCTTTTTCAAAACCGTTCAAAATCTTCAAATCCAACGTTTAGACAATCAATTTCAGATCACAAGTGGTGGAATCATCCACCTCTAAGGGCTAATCCCATATTCTCTTCCTAGTTTCCGGAATCAAATCAATCTATCAGTCTCAATTCAAGCAAGATTCACAACCCATAAGAAATGCATAACTACATAACTAACCAAGCACCAACCAGCACATCATACGACAAGTCTCAACATATGCCAACACAGTGCCACAAGGTCTCATCAAGTATCTCCATATCTAATTAAAGGTCATAATACGCATCTCAACAACATACCAACAATCACATCAAACGTCTCGACATCACACCAAAAGTCATAAAAGTATCTCCTCATCATAGAGTTAACGAACCAAACTCATTGTCAACACATCAACACAACAAGGTCATGCCATTAAGATTCAGCAAAAGGGGAAGGTCAAGCGGTATATGAATCATCGAATGTCAGCATATTCACCAGATATCATCTTAACTCATCACAATGACATATAACGATCATTTAGTAATCATGCATCATTATCTCATATATACAAATCATATTCATACTCAAAGTCATATTCATCATTTAACATATCCATAATCATGCTTAACAACCATATAATATAACATCATGCTTATCGCATAATAGCATATCATTAACTCATGAGTCACATATCATATCACAACACATCCTATCATGCTTTTAAAACAACATCGCAAAGCATCAATATATCATGATAACACTTGTCACTGCCAACTAGATTTCAATATTGCATATCAGCATGTAATATCATTATGTATCAGATTCATCAAGGTTGCTATCTAACATCATGCAAGCATATATTAATAAATCACAATATCAAGAAGATCCTCACATCACCACCAATCAAATAGAATGCAATCCCCGCTCGCTCGAGTCCAATTCCCAAATCGAACCCACCCTCATCTAGATTCACCCACATCAGCTCAAATAACATCTCCTAAAAGAGGTCCTAATTCTTTTCGATACTCCGATTTCGCCCCTCATTCCACCAATCACTCTCACTAATAATCCACCTCTAAGAATCCAACTTCTATCTCTAACCTCACACCCGAGTACCCTCTCATACTATGTCCTTGATATTCACAAAAGCCATTCCTTACACTTCCCACACTTCCCAAGGTATCACAAACATCATGTCCTGCTCACTACACATCTTTTATAAAAATTCCTCGGTCACTACCTAACCAGCCTATTCCTAACCATACCCCTACCCAAGATTCACCTAGAAGCTCATCGAAAACCACCAAGCATCACCTCTCATAAATCCCAACTCACCCGGTCTTACTTCAACCAACATCCCTCTCTTGTGACTTACATCGTAATACCATCGATCATCCTAACCGCTCAATTTCTTCACCGCTGTCCAACCATTCTTCAAGAGAATTTCACCCACAAGTTCAAAGAAGAAGCAATCATGGACATTATTACACAGAAGGACTACATCATATCAACTAGCATTTATATCAATAGCATCATTAAGCATTGCAACTGTATCAAAAGTCTCAATTTACCGTCATGCTCAACAAGTATTGCAAAACATCATATATGAACCTAATCAAATCAAGCTAGCAAGTTTCATCATAACCTTATCTAATAAACAGTTCAGGTTCTCAGCTTTTGCAGTTCATACTTTTATAGGCAAAGGAATTTAGAGCATGCTTAGCGATTCAGAGTATCATCGCATCGAGACATCATGGCACATTAGAACTGTAAGACATCGAATCATATTATCATAGACAACGGATAGTCAGGCAAGATTCATTACCAAGTCACCACAACAACACACAAATTTCATCGCCGGGTCAGTGCAATATCATCATTAACAAGTTCAGAAAGGATTAGCAATCCGAATGGAGGACACTCCCACTTGCAAGTCATATCGCACTCAGTAACCGCAATTCTCGAAGCAAGCTTGTTCCGTCGACATCGTCGATCCTGAGGCCCGTGGGTTGTGGGCCCACGCTTCCACTGCGCTACTCTAACGCTATCCACCTTCCCGTTCCCTTGTCAATGCGGTCGCTCTTCCAACGTATCACGTAAGAGTCCAAGTTAACGGAGATAGGGGAGTGACAAGGGCGGACAACCCAATTTTCCTCTCGGAGACAAACAAAGATCAAGGCTAAGGATGACAAGACTAGAGACAAGACTCCAACCCATGAATAGCAATGATGCCCTTATGGAAGTCTATTAGGTTACAATTGTGACAATCAACCACGAATTCATTATGGAGCATATCAATCACATTAATCCACACTAACATGTATCTATCTCAAGGAACAATGACATACGCATTCATTCTAAAGACACAATCGGGTCCTATACTGATGCACGTGAAATAAGCTAGTAGTCTATTATTCCATGGGTGCAGATATGTCTAGCAAATTAGGCAAGTTATGCGGAGCCAATAATAGTCATGTGGGGTCCAAGGTCATACGGGATTGTACGAGGATGACAAGTATCATGTATATGAACAATGTAAGAGCATGGTATACACATCAACAAATGAGGTCAAATACAGCACGACGAGGTATATCTTAACAATCAACTAAGCGTCATACAAGAGTATATAAGAGCGGCATAGTAATCATACAATGAGATACACTTAGGAAGCATAGGTCCTATATGATGTTAGCGATACATGATAAGGCATGGGCATAGTCAAGAGTGATTAAATGAGTTCAATATGATGTATATGAAAGCAAAAGGATCATCACAGAGTAAACAAGATAACATCACGGGCGATAGATTATAATCATGCTAGGAATGAACCGACATATGGCACATAAAACGGTACAACAACTATCACATTATAGTACAAGCATGTTCACATAATAGATCAAGTATGACAGGTCACCATTCCGCGAGTCATATTGGAAATCATAAGCCCTATAGGATACTAATAACACATATCGAACATGAATACAATCAAGGTAATTCGACTAGATTCATTCTAACATTTATGCATCATGTGTATGCAAAATTATGATATAACATAGTGTGGGACCATGCGAGGTGTCAAGTCATACGTTCATGCAAGCACAAGAAGATATCATAGAGTAATAGAGGGATACCACCGAGCGAGAACATGTAAACATGCTAGAATTAACCATCATGGAAAGCAATTTGATCTTTGAATTCAACATTAATCTAATCAGGATGAGTGAAACATGTTAAGAGAACAGAAAGAGGGAAGAGCCACACTATCAGGGACCTAGCTCAAGAGAGAATCAACAATAGTGTAGGCAAGGTAGGATTCGCATAAGTCACAACCAAGGGTCCTACATGTTACTAATGGCTCAACATAACATATGATACATACATGCACTTGATTGATTAATCGACATTAAGTAAGACTTCAATCCAATCACATTCTAACAATATAGAAGCATGGGAGAAAATGTAGCGAGGTATAGTCCAAGTCTAAGTAACATGGCAACATGACTAGAATACGGGGGTAGGAGTTCAAATCAATGTATATTGGGATGAAACATGTATTTATCAAGACTCATTTATACTAACATATTCTCAATTTAGCACAATTAACACACAACAACATTAATTGCAGAATAATCAATAATATTTAGTCTGAGGAATACAAAAAAGATGGGCATGCTATAGATTCTTGTCACAAAAGGAATGATAAGCATTAAGGCATCATCGGCTAGCATACCAAGGAGAACATCTTACGAGGCACTCATACAAGGAAGAGCTGATCACACTATCATGTACCTAACTCAAGAGAAAGCAATATCCATATCATGTGGTTCATGCTTTTAACCAACCATTAATACGATCAATATGATAGGTCAAGTAGGCATGCTATTTAATCATGATAGAAAGCAAGGCACAATAAGAGATCTGAGCAAGGTAACTAATCATAGATGTAATGACATGAGTAGCTGTTCTCGAATGATTAGTCGTAAGATACATGTCGGAGATTACAAAATAATGCCATGTCATGTAATTTCAGAGAGAGTCACCATTACAACCGGACAGAGATCTCTAAGGGCAACTGTTCGCTAACGGGGTGGAGTAGGAGATTCAAATAAACTAAATAAAATAATGCAGAACTAGGCTAACTCCCTAACCCAAACAAATAATACAAGAATCCCCTCCCTTGTAGTAGTAGGGTAATTCAGGATCGAATCCACGAGGAGGTAGGTCAGCGCTTCCCTTGTTGTACTCACGATTAGAGCTTTCGACCTCAGAAGACACTCGATATCGAGTAGTCTGGTCGATATCGACCTCAGTTCTGGTCGATTTCCTAGCGCAGTTCCTGTAGAAGACAAAAGCAGCAAAGTCGACGTCGAGCAGAGACCTAGATATCGATGTTAAACCTTGATATCGACCCTTACAGTCGATTTAGATGCTTGTAACAGAAACTGTTTTCATAACCAATTTGTCGGAAAAGAGTCCGAAGAACATAGAATGGAGAAGGAAGATGAACAGAAACAAAACTTGAACTTTTATAAAGAATTCAATTAATTAAAAGGCTTCCAAAGTCGGGGTTTCATGCCACAACGATAACAATGCAAGTTTTATGCTAAAGCTATAAAATTTAATGTCTTTCCGTCAAATAACTTTCGTTATCAACACTTAGGTGGTTAGAGGCTCTCGCATAGTTCCTAAGAGTTACTATCCAATTCATGAGCAATTCATGTTCACAATATGAGTGGCTTTCGCTTCAATAATGCAAATAATGAATCTCCCTAACTTTCGTAAAGGATCATGCATGGGGTAGAAGACGGAATCGCATAAAAGTCATACCTTTGATGCACTTACCTCACATTGCTATCGTCGGGCTCACCCCAACCCTAGAAGTGGGTTGACTACTCGCTCCTCATCATGCACATCATCATCATTATTGTTGAAAGAAAGCTACTTTGAATTAAAACTTCATCTCGAGCTCACCTTCTCCTACTCGAACTAGCACTCGACTTCTATCAATTGGGTCAATCTGGCAATATTGATATCGACCTCTAGACGTCGATATCGACCTCTCTGTGTCGACATGCTTTGTTTCATTTCCTGCTCGATTCCTATGTCTCTGATGCACTCGATGTCGAGGTCCCCAGTCGATTTCGACCTCTTCAGAAGACTTCGAGTTCTTTTTCCGCTCTTTCAAATCTGTCCATTTTTATCCTGTTTTCTGCGAATTCACATAGAAACTCGTGCAAACCCATATATTTGACATTTAAGCGTAAACTACACTATTGCCATGTTTTCCCATTAATATTCATGCAAAAGACAATAAAATGGACTTTTATGTGCATAGAAAATATGGCAATTTGCGCGCACATCAGGACCCGAGAATCCTCGGCAACGGCGCCAATTTATTCACTAACGGGGTGGAGTAGGAGATTCAAATAAACTAAATAAAATAATGCACAACTAGGCTAACTCCCTGTCCCAAACAAATAATACAAGAATCCCCTCCCTTGTAGTAGTAGGCTAATTCAGGATCGAATCCACGAGGAGGTAGGTCATCGCTTCCTTTGTTGTACTCACGATCAAAGCTTCCGACCTCAGAAGACACTCGATATCGAGTAGTCTAGTCAATATCGACCTTAGTTTTGGTCGATTTCCTAGTGCAGTTCCTGCAAAAGACAAAAGCAGCAAAGTCGACCTCGAGCATAGACCTCGATATCGATGTTAGACCTCGATATCGACCCTCGATATCGATATCGATGTTAAAACATGTAGGGAAACATGTGGCTTGGGCCTCAAATATGACTCCTTTCTTATTGATGTCGAACAGAGACCTCGATATCGATGTTAAAACTCAATGTGGCTTGGGCCTCAAATATGACTCCTTTCTTATCACGCAGCTGCATTCCCCCAGGATTGATTTGATTCACCGTGAATGGTCCTAAATTCTTGTCCTTAAATCTTGTAGGGAACCAATGGTCCTTAGATTTGGAAACATAGACCTTGTCTCCTATCTCATATTGGCTTGAATCATCATCGGATACCCTACACAAGCGTACATGCCAAGGCACACCTCTTCCAAATAATGACAAGTCCTTAATCGTAATTGAACAAGAGGAATCCATACCTTGACTTACCTTCTTCTTAGTCTGTTGCTCAGGTCGATGTCGATGTTCAGAGGTCGATATCGACCTCTGTTGTACTCCTGGAGGATCAGTCCATTTGGAGAGTTTTGGCTCGATATGATCAGGTCGATTTCGACCCTCAGAGATCGATATCGAGGTCTCCTTTCCTCCCTTCTCAGCGCTGATGGTGGTCGATTTCGATAGGGCATGGTCGATATCGACCCTTGACCCCGATTTTGATGTTTCCTTTTCTCCTCCGTCGACCCCATACTTATGACCTGGCATACAATCTTGAATAATTTTAGTCGATATCGACATACCTGGGTCCATTTCGATGTTCTGTTGGGCTCCTTCGTTCAAGATTGCCACAACTTCCTCCACTTGGGCTTCTATGGCCCTCTTTTCTAGCTCCTCTGGTGTCATACTTCTTACCTTTGCTTCTCCACATGCAATGTAGACACCATTGATGGCTTTGATCTCCATTGACCCTTGATTTTTCACCGTTTTGTTGAAGGCATACTCTATTACTTCATCACTAATTGTGAATGAGAGCAATCATTTCTTTACGCTGATGTTGGCATCGACGGTTGCTAGGAATGACCTACCTAAAATAATTGGACAAGCAGGGTCCTCTGCTATATCAACAACTAGGAAATCAGCAGGGACAAAGAATTTACCTACTTGTACTGGCACATCCGTCACTATCCCAGTTGGAATCACTACCGTATTGTTAGCCATGTACAATCTTGCATCCACGGGCTCCAGAGGACCTATCTTTACCTTGTGCCAAATGGTTAGTGGCATCATGCTAACGCTAGCGCCCAAGTCAACTAAAGCATTAAATTTGAATTGACCTAGACCTATAGCGATAGAAAACTTACCTGGGTCCGCCCGCTTTTGTGGTAGCTCCAACCTGTTGCACTCCTCTGCAATCTCAGAGAGCGGTCGCTTCTTACCTAAGATGTCCTTAAGGAACCTTACATAAGATGGCATTTCTTGAAGTGCCTCCGTGAATGGTATAGAGACATTCAGTCCTTGGAGCATCTTCACGAACCGTTGGAACTTCTTTTCTGCTGGGTCCTTAATCACCTTTCTAGATGGGAATGGCAATACCTTCTTCCTTCCCGCGGCTGCAGTGAGGTCGACATCGATATCAGTAGGGTCGATATCGACGGGAGGAGTCGATTTCTATGGTGACGCAGCATCAGGGTCGACATCGACAGGAGGGTCGACGTCGACGTCACCTTGGTCGATATCGACAGGGGGGTCGATATCGACGTCTGTTCTGGCTCTTTCTCCTCCGCTTTTTGCTCGGGCGTTTGTAATTGACGCCCACTCCTTAGGTTCACTGCCGCAATATGACCAGTGGTTTTGCCCTTTTGGTTGGGCACAGTGGATCCAAGGAATGATCCTGACGCTTTGGGTATTGCTTTTGCCAATTGACTCATTTGAGTCTCCATGTTACGCTTCCAAACGTCGATCTCAACAAGTCTAGAATTGATGCCCTGCAGCTGAGTATGGATGGAGTTATTGGCTTGTTTAAACTCAGCGTGATTCCTCCGCATCTCATCAAGAATGATATGCAGGTCATCCTTCCTTGTCTCCCGCTCAGGGTGCCCTGGTGCTCTATATGGTAGGGGATCCCTTTGTTGATAGAACTTTTGATCACCCCAATATTGTTGATTTCCCCCTCCAACCTCTTCATGTTGTTCCGCCATGGATACTTGCTCAGTATGTGGACAGGCACTAGTGTTATGCCTTGTTGAGCCACACTCCTGACAAGTTTGATTGTTGCTCAGGAACCTGACTTGCTTTTGAAGGCGGCGTGTTTGATCGTTATGGAATTGTTACCGCACATCAGGATCTATCTCCCTTGGAGGCTCATATAGGGGCATAGATGGGGCAGGCCTGGCATCATAGGCCGCAGCAGCCCCACAAGTGTTGTCAAAGTTCACGAGCCTCTCAATGGTCTCCCATGCCTCCGTTGGTGTAAGCTCAATGTACCGATAAGAGGTGTATGAATTTATCTCGAGTTTCTCCTTCTCCTACTCGAACTGGCACTCGACTTCTATCTTTTAGCTCGATATGGCAACCTCGATATCGACCTCCAGACGTCGATATCGACCTCTTTGTGTCGACGTGCTCTGTTTCATTTCCTGCTCAATTCCTATGTCTCTGATGCACTCGATGTCGAGGTCCCCAGTCGATTTCGACCTCTTCAGAAGACTTCGAGCTCTTTTTCCGCTCTTCCAAATTCGTCCATTTTTATCCTGTTTTTTGCGAATTCACATAGAAACTCGTGCAAACCCATATATTTGACATTTAAGCGTAAACTACATTATTCCCATGTTTTCCCATTAATATGCATGCAAAAGACAATAAAATGGACTTTTATGTGCATAGAAAATATGGCAATTTGTGCGCACATCAAACACCCCATACTTAAGCTTGCTTTTCCTCAAGCAATACCTTTAATGGTCATTCAAAGGAAGAAAGTAAACCCTCAACATCATAGATTCATTTTTCATATGTCCCTACAATCAATTGCCATCCTCCATAAGGTACTTATGTCAACCAAGTCCATGCTTGCGCATAAAAGCAATTTCATACTCATAAAAGGAGGTAATATGCAAAAAACAATTTTAGCGACATCACATTAATAATCAAGAGGACTTTTTGCAAGCTTGTGAGAAGTGGATTGGTAAAAGGCTAAATGTGGGCTAATATTTGGCCATGTGGTGTTAAATCATACCTTCTAGGCTAACTCCCCGACAACGGCGCCAATTTGTTCGCTAACGGGGTGGAGTAGGAGATTCAAATGAACTAAATAAAATAATGCACAACTAGGCTAACTCCCTATTCCAAACAAATAATTCAAGAATCCCCTCCCTTGTAGTAGTAGGGTAATTCAGGATCGAATCCACGAGGAGGTAGGTCAGCGCTTCCTTTGTTGTACTCACGATCAAAGCTTTCGACCTCAGCAGACCTTAATATCGAGTATACTGCTCATATCGACCTCAGTTCTGGTTGATTTCCTAGCGCAGTTCCTGCAGAAGACAAAACAGCAAGTCGACATCGAGACAGACCTCGATATCGATGATAGACCTCGATATCGACCCTTACAATCGATTTCGATGCTTGTCACAGAAACTGTTTTCGTGACCAATTTATCGGAAAAGAGTCCGAAGAAAATAGAATGGAGAAGGAAGATGAACAGAAACAAAACTTAAGACTTTTATAAAGAATTCAATTAATTAAAAGGCTTCCAAAGTCTGGGTTTCATCCCACAATGATAACAATGCAAGTTTTATGTTAAAGCTATGAAATTTAATGCCTTTCCGTCAAATAACTTTCGTTACCAACACTTAGGTGGTTAGAGGCTCTCGCATAGTTCCTAAGGGTTACTATCCAATTCATGAGCAATTCAAGTTCACAATATGAGTGGCTTTCGCTTCAATAATGCAAATAATGAATCTCCCTAACTTTCGTAAAGGATCATGCATGGGGTAGAAGACGGAATAGCATAAAAGTCATACCTTTGATGCACTTACCTGACATCGCTATCGTCAGGCTCACCCCGACCCTAGAAGTGGGTTGACTACTCGCTCCTCATCATGCACATCATCATCATTATTGTTGAAAGAAAGCTACTTTGAATTAAAACTTCGAAAGAAAGTACAACCGAACAAGCCACTCCGCTCTCGCTTTACAACTTTCACTCGACTCTCTCTCTCTACTTGTTACTATTCTCTATTGAAACTGAATTGTCTTGTAAATTAGATGCTATTGGATGCTAACTTGAATGCCTAAACTCAGCCCTATTGGCCTCTATTTATAGATGTCGATAAAGACTCGAAACTTTATCTTTATTCTCTAAGATAAACTTAAATAAAAGTAAAAATTAAAACTCTATGGTGAAATCAGCCTCCTCATGATAGATCTGGTATGGATGATAAGAAATCTCAACTTTTGGATAGACGTGCAAGCTTTGGATAGATTTCTATCAAAAATCTGAGTCGGATTCCTCTGCTGGTATGGTCGATATCGACCCTAGACATCGATATCGACCCCTTCAAAACTTCATCTCGAGCTTCTCCTTCTCCTACTCGAACTGGCACTCGACTTCTATCTTTTAGCTCGATATGGCAACCTCGATATCGACCTCCAGACGTTGATATCGACCTCTTTGTGTCGACGTGCTCTGTTTCATTTCCTGCTCGATTCCTATGTCTCTGATGCACTCGATGTCGAGGTCCCCAGTCAATTTTGACCTCTTTAGAAGACTTCGAGTTCTTTTTCCGCTCTTCCAAATTCGTCCATTTTTATCCTATTTTATGCGAATTCACATAGAAACTCGTGCAAAACAATATATTTGACATTTAAGCATAAACTACACTATTCCCATGTTTTCCCATTAATATGCATGCAAAAGACAATAAAATGGAATTTTATGTGCATAGAAAATATGTCAATTTGCGCGCACATCAAACACCCCATACTTAAGCTTGCTTGTCCTCAAGCAATACCTTTAATGGTCATTCAGGGGAAGAAAGTAAACCATCAACATCATAGATTCATTTTTCATATGTCCCTACAATCAATTGCCATCCTCGATAAGGTACTTATGTCAACTAAGTCCATGCTTGCGCATAAAAGCAATTTCATACTCATAAAAGGAGGTAATATGCAAAAAACAATTTTAGCGACATAGCATTAATAATCAAGAGGACATTTTGCAAGCTTGTGAGAAGTGGATTGGTAAAAGGCTAAAGGTGGGCTAATATTTGGCCATGTGGTGTTAAATCATACCTTCTAGGCTAACTCCCTTCTTTGATCTCCATTGGCCCTTGATTTTTCACCATTTTGTTGAAGGCATACTCTATTACTTCATCAATAATTGTGAATGAGAGCAATCCTTTCTTTACGCTGATGTTGACATCGACGGTTGCTAGGTATGGCCTACCTAAAATAATTGGACAAGCAGGGTCCTCTGCTATATCAACAACTAGGAAATCAGCAGGGACAAAGAATTTACCTACTTCTACTGGCACATCCGTCACTATCCCAGTTGGAATCACTAACGTATTGTTAGCCATGTACAATATTGCATCCACGGGCTCCAGAGGACCTATCTTTACCTTGTGCCAATTGGTTAGTGGCATCTTGCTAACGCTAGCGCCCAAGTCAACTAAAGCATTAAATTTGAATTGACCTAGACCTATAGCGATAGAAAACTTACCTGGGTCCGCCCGCTTTTGTGGTAGCTCCAACCTGTTGCACTCCTCTGCGATCTCAGAGAGCAATAGCTTCTTACCTAAGATGTCCTTAAGGAACCTTACATAAGATGGCATTTCGTGAAGTGCCTCCGTGAATGGTATTGAGACATTCAGTCCTTGGAGCATCTTCACGAACCGTTGGAACTTCTTTTCTGTTGCGTCCTTAATCACCTTTCTAGATGGGAATGACAATACCTTCTTCCTTCCCGCGGCTGGAGTGAGGTCGACATCGACATCAGTAGGGTCGATATCGATTGGAGGAGTCGATTTCTGTGGTGACGTAGCATCAGGGTCGACATCGACAGGAGGGTCGACGTCGACGTCACCTTGGTCGATATCGACAGGGGGGGTCGATATCGACGTCTGTTCTGGCTCTTTCTCCTCCGCTTTTTGCTCAAGCGTTTGTAATTGACACCCACTCCTTAGGTTCACTGCCGCAATATGACCAGTGGTTTTGCCTTTTTGGTTGGGCACAGTGGATCCAGGGAATGATCCTGACGCTTTGGGTATTGCTTCCGCCAATTGACTCATTTGAGTCTCCATGTTGCGCTTCCAAACGTCGATCTCACCAAGTCTAGAATTGATGCCCTACAGCTGAGTATGGATGGAGTTGTTGGCTTGTTTGAACTCATCGTGATTCCTCCGCATCTCATCAAGAATGATTTGCAGGTCATCCTTCCTTGTCTCCCGCTCAGGGTGCCCTGGTGCTCTATATGGTGTGGGATCTCTTTGTTGATAGAACCTTTGATCACCGCAATATTGTTGATTTCCCCCTCCATAGGAGCCTCTCGTCCACTTAACCTCTTCATATTGTTCCGCCATGGATACTTGCTCAGTATGTGGACAGGCACTAGTGTTATGCCTTGTTGAGCCACACTCCTGACAAGTTTGATTGTTGCTCAGGAACCTGACTTGGTTTTGAAGGTGGCGTGTTTGATCGTTATGGAATTGTTGCCGCACATCAGGATCTGTCTCCCTTGGAGGCTCATATAGGGGCATAGATGGGGCAGGCTGCATCATAGGCCGCAGCAGCCCCATAAGTGTTATCAAAGTTCACGAGCCTCTCAATGGTCTCCCATGCGTCCGTTGGTGTAATCTCAATGTACAGATAGGAGGTTTATGAATTGATCCTCTCCTTATTCGGCGCATCAATGGCGTTATAAAAGATCTCCTAGATGACATATGGAAGTTGCCCATGCGTCGGGCATGATCTCAGCAAGTCCTTAAATCGCTCCTATGCCTGTGCTAGGGTTTCACCTGGCTTTTGTTTGAAAGCCGTGATCCTTTGCCGCAGCATCGCCGTTTTAGAAGGTGGAAAGAATTTGTTCAAGAATGCATCTTTCACCTTCGCCCATGTCCTCAGCGAGCGTGGAGCCATACTTTCAAGCCACTGTAATGCCTTCCCTGCCAAAGACCATCGAAAAGATTTTAATCACACATACTCTAAGTTTACTCCATCAGCAACTGTTTCACATAAGTCCATAAAAGTAGAGATAGGTTGTAGGGGGCATTCATTATGTTTTCCTTCAAAAGTATTTCTTTTAATCTCATATAGGAAGTTAATTTTCAATTCATAGTTGGAGTGAGGAATTATAATGGCAGATTCAGGAACATGAAGTGGCAGATGCATGTATTGCATCGCCGTCTGTGGATACTGATTTAGCCGCTCTTGGGCTTGTCTGCGTGCATCCTCCTCCCTATCAGCACGGGCTCGCTCAGCAGCAACGGCGGCCCTTTCAGCAGCAATTGTAGCATTGTGGTCCTCGATCTCCTTCCTCAACCGCTCTATGATCTCAGCATGTGTCTCGTTGTCAGCCATGATGCGAATTTCCTTGTTGCGAAGATGGTAAAAACGTTCAGGCTCGTTGATTGGTTCAAGGATAGGTCCGGGATCAGAACGTCGCATAAACCTGCAGAATAAGCTCAGAAAAAGATCGTGATTAACTTAGGTGGCGATTGATTGCCTCCCCGGTAACGGCGCCAATTTGTTCGCTAACGGGGTGGAGTAGGAGATTCAAATAAACTAAAGAAAATAATGCACAACTAGGCTAACTCCCTGTCCCAAACAAATAATACAAGAATCCCCTCCCTTGTAGTAGTAGGGTAATTCAGGATCGAATCCACGAGGAGGTAGGTCAGTGCTTCCCTTGTTGTACTCATGATCAAAGCTTTCGACCTCAGAAGACACTCGATATCGAGTAGTCTGGTCGATACCGACCTCAGTTCTGGTCGATTTCCTAGCGCAGTTCCTATAGAAGACAAAAGCAGCAAAGTCGACGTCGAGCAGAGACCTCGATATCGATGTTAGACCTCGATATCGACCCTTATAGTGGATTTCGATGCTTGTCACAGAAACTGTTTTCATAACCAATTTGTCGGAAAAGAGTCCGAAGAACATATAATGGAGAAGGAAGATGAACAGAAACAAAACTTGAACTTTTATAATGAATTTAATTAATTAAAAGGCTTCCAAAGTCGGGGTTTCATGCCACAACGATAACAATGCAAGTTTTATGCTAAAGCTATGAAATTTAATGTCTTTCCGTCAAATAACTTTCGTTATCAACACTTAGGTGGTTAGAGGCTCTCGCATAGTTTCTAAGAGTTACTATCCAATTCATGAGCAATTCAAGTTCACAATATGAGTGGCTTTCGCTTCAATAATGCAAATAATGAATCTCCCTAACTTTCGTAAAGGATCATGCATGGGGTAGAAGACGGAATCGCATATAAGTCATACCTTTGATGCACTTACCTCACATTGCTATCGTCGGGCTCATCCCGACCCTAGAAGTGGGTTGACTACTCGCTCCTCATCATGCACATCATCATCATTATTTTTTGAAAGAAAGCTACTTTGAATTAAAACTTTGAAAGAAAGTACAACCGAACAAGCCACTCCACTATCGCTTTACAACTTCACTCGACCTTCTCTCTCTGTCTCTACTCGTTACTACTCTCTATTGAAACTGAATTGTGTTCATAATTAGATACCTAAACTCAGCCCTATTGGCCTCTATTTATAGATGTCGATAAAGACTCGAAACTTTATCTTTATTCTCTAAGATAAACTTAAATAAAAGTAAAAACTAAAACTCCATGGTGAAATCAGCCTCTTCACGATAGATCTGGTGTGGAAGATAAGAAATCTCGACTTTTGGATAGACGTGCAAGCTTCGGATAGAATTCTATCAAAATCTGAGTTGGATTCTTCTGCTGGCGTGGTCGATATCAACCCTAGACATCGATATCGACCCCTTCAAAACTTCATCTCGAGCTCTCCTTCTCCTACTCGAACTAGAACTCGACTTCTATCAATTGGATCGATCTGGCAACATCGATATCGACCTCCAGACGTCGATATCGACCTCTCTGTATCGACATGCTCTGTTTCATTTTTTGCTCAATTCTTATGTCTCTGATGCACTCGATGTCGAGGTCCCCAGTCGATTTCGACCTCTTCAGAAGACTTCGAGTTCTTTTTCCGCTCTTTCAAATATGTCCATTTTTATCCTGTTTTCTGCGAATTCACATAGAAACTCGTGCAAACCCATATATTTGACATTTAAGCATAAACTACACTATTTCCATGTTTTCCCATTAATATGCATGCAAAAGACAATAAAATGGACTTTTATGTGCAGAGAAAATATGGCAATTTGCGCGCACATCAGCAACCATTGACCTTTCCCAACTGACTCATCACCCCTCTTTCTCGTGGGACTCTGGTACGACTCTTTATGGCAAGAAGACACTGTTTGATCGTAATAAGAATCGAGAAGGACAGCCCCAGAAACACCTTACTCTCTAACTCGGAATTACATCAAGAACCAACTTCCAATACTCTCCCAAACAACCCTCATATTCAACCATGATTCCCGAAACAATGTGTTTACCAACCCGATTTCCCATGCAGGAGACCGATATTCAAGAGAAAGACGCGATAAGACCATCAAGGGGTTAACATAGTGGAAGGGGTTGTTCCACACAAGCTGGGCTTGACCATATAAGAAGAAGAAGGGTACTCCCGCTATCCCGTTTGCATAGATCATTCAATACACATTAAATCGTTAGGACATACCAATCAAATCTTTAGCATATCAAGCACTCAACATAGAATCAGTCAATGACAATTATAACGATCTCCTTGGAGTCTTCCAGACCCACCTGTAAAGAACAAGCTAATATTTTGCCTATCCATTCCCAACTACATCCAATATGGATGGTCTAACGTTTTTCTACCCACTCGATCCCCTCTTTAGTTGGTTTCCATCTTTTATAATAAGCCAAGTTCATACTTAGTCCAATTGAGTTAGGCATATTAAGTTCATTTTACCCCTTTAAAACTCTTTCAAATCCTTTTGAAATTCGTGGGCGGTTTTCAAAACATACACCCGACCCTTGCGTACCTGAATTGCACAACCTGGCTCTGATACGAACTTTATAATGGCTCGGATATAAATACCCAGGATACGTTTCAAAGGTTGGTTACCTTCGTTCGGATCTTGCAATTCGAGTACGGGTCGAGGTTTCAAACCTCAAAGGATCAGTATTTAAAGTGGGGATTTCGAACCCTAAACCAATCGAAGGGCCACTAGGAACCCTTAAGCTGTCCTAAGACTATATCGCGGAAATTCATTTACGGAAAATGGGACGAGGAGCGAAAGTAAAGTACAACTTGCCACGGCGGAGCCGGGTCAAAACCAAAATCATAATCAAATAACACTTATGCCAAATTAGCGAGTTAGTCTGGTTCTTCGCCTTCGCACAAGAGGATCCCTCTTCATAGAAGCACATAGTAGCAAAAGGGCGGGTACCTAAGTCTATCCACGAAGTCAGGCCCAGAGACGCATGGGGCCCTAAAGACCTCGCTGAGGACATATAATACGCCTATACCTAGAATAAAGGATGTTCTAATGCAGTACGGAATTTAAATCACACTATCATACTCCTAGTTTATATAATATGCAGAAAAGAATTGTAAAGGCACCCAAAGAATGCCAAATGGCATATCCCTCTCCTACCTCTACACCCCTTCCCGTTAGTGTAGAGACTGGCCAGTTCGATACTATAGCATATCATATCTCATCATTATATCATATATCATGCTCATGCCCGATGGTGCTGGGCTATCTCATCATCATGCTCATATATCGACAAGACTGACTCAGGGCACCCGATGAAGCTGGGCTACCCTATGACCCTAACAAAGACTCTAAGACTCACAGATAACAGTCGTTCTCTTTTCAAATGCATAAAGAATAGGGATGCTCATTCATAAGTGTAATTCCTAAGCATGATACTACATGGCATGCTTTTATACATATGCACACCTACATACTATATGACACATCAGGCATGAGGTTCGGGTTACTGAGTAAGCTCCGGTAGGAAACTTACCTGGAGGCGCGCAGAATCCAAGCAATCAACACCAATAATAAGCAATGTCCAATGGATCACAAATCACCTAATAAACATACAAATATGCATAAGTCTATCTAATTCATACAAGGCACCCCTAACTATCATACATAACTTCCCATATCTCATTTCAGATTATTCCATCTTATCCCATCATAAATCATTTCATGTTCATATCGTCTCAATTCAACAATAAATTCACCGAGTCAAATCTAGCAAATCATTTTCCCAAAGTTTTCCAATTCTTAAAATCTCAAGTTAAGTCAACTCAATAGTCAAACAATTCTTTTAAAATCGTTTAGCCAAACCTCGACGTTAAACATTTAAACTTTAAAACCAATGTCTGAAAATCATATTATAGAAATCATTCCGGCATTTTTATTTCAAAACCTCAAACCCCTTAAGCACATTTTCGGAAAACTTGAAACCCCCTTTTAAAATCAAAACCGACAATTCACTTTAAAAATCCTAAAAATCACCTTCTTAAACAACATCTAATAACACACACCAAATCACATTTAAGTATAATAAATCACCAACAATCAATCCATTTTAATATCCCAAATTTATAAGTCAATAAATAAATCACCTTATAAAACATTATGTAATAACCCATCTCAAATAATATTACTTTTAAACCATTATAATATATATAGAATATTTTCAGAAAATACATATTGACAAAACAGAATAATATAAAATAATAACACTAATAGTAATAATAAACTAACAATTAAATACTAAACATATAATATAACATATATAACACAAAGCATATAATAAAAAACCACAACATTATAATCCCAGCAGCCTAAGGACCCATATCCGAATAAAAGCCCAAGATTTAAGCCCGAACCTGCCCAGTGGAAGCCCAAACTCGGACAAAGAAAGAAAAGAAGAACCCAACCCATTTCCCTCCTCTTGTTCGAGCAACAGAGCATTGACGGAGAACGAGGAGGAGGACCCGGCCTTGTCCGCGGCTGGCTTGCCTGAAACCCGACCATCCCTGACCTCGAATAACCCAAGGGAGGCAAACGCGGAAAAGACAAGGAGGGTAAAGTGAGGGCTCACCGAGGGTTAGTTCTTCGCCGGAAAGAGGTCGTCGGGCTTTGCCGGAGTTTGATTCAAGCTTGTCGGAGAAGCGAGAGGGCTCCTGTGGCCTTGTTTAGAGGGGAACAGTCATAAAGAAGCACCTTTTAAGGGGTGATTGGTCGGAAACCAAAAGAAGAAACCATTACCGACCCCTTTTGGACGAAACAGGGTAAATTGGAGGAGGGTGGTGGTTGCTCGGCTGCGACTTGGGCTCCGCCTTCGACTTCGAAGGAGGCTTGGAGGCGCTCGGTGTGTCTCCGTGGTGCTCGGCTCTTCGGGGCGCTCGGAGCCTCAAAAAACAGAGGGGGGTTGAGGGATGCTGCCCTCGACTTTCTCAGGAGGAAGAAGAAGACAAAGAGAGTGCACATGAAGAAGAAGACAAAGAGAGTGCACTGCTAGCTGGTAACGAGAGAGAGAGGGGGAGAGAGAGAGGGATAAGGAAAGAAAAAGAAAAGAAAAGAAAGAACTTTATGTGGTCCCAATCCATAAAACGCAAATAGACTATACCCGACATTTAAATTCAAGCCCGCTAATTCCGACTCTGTCGAAATCTAAATCGGATTTTCGAATCGAATTAAAATAACAATTCTAATCACATTTTCAAAATTTAGCACAAGAAAGCGGAAATAAAATCCGTAAAAATTCAAATTATGAAATGATGCCGGAAGGATTTTAAAATCAAACTTGTGCTCAAGGACGATTTTTCTCCCACTTTTACAAATTTAATAAAGTAATATATTTATTTGATCAAAATAATAATAAAAAAATATCAAAATTTATGTGGCTTTTACAAATCAACTGAGGACCCTATTAAGACCCTCACTAGGATACTCATGAGCCAGGTTGAGCACTCCACGAATCTTGAGAAGCAAATGGGCCAATTGGCTCAATCGCTGAGCGAATTGCAGGCTAAAGACTCAGGAAGCTACCGTCTCAAACGATGGTGAATCCTAAGGAGAACGTCAGCGCAATAACACTAAGAAGTGGTAAGGAATTGATTACCACTCACCAGGATGACGAAAACCATGGGGAATCTGAGATGCGTAAATAAGAGGAAGAAGAGAAGCTTCGAAATCGCCAGCTGTCCCGGGCCCCCTAGGCCTCCCCGCGGCCAAGGTGATTCTGAAGGTGCAGATTTCAGCAAGCCGCCCCGCGGCCACACCCAGCCGCCCCACATCCTTGCTTCTGACGACCCCTCCGATTCTTATGCAAGGCCTAAATTTCCTCCTCTCAATTCTTACAAACTTGTTCCTCCTTTTTCTGAAGCCTTTAGAGACACAAGGAGGCCTGAGAATGATAAAGAGATCTTTGAGACGTTCAGTAAGTGCGAGGTAAACATTCCCTTACTAAAATTGATTAAAAGTATTCCTCATTATGCTAAATTTCTTAAGGAGCTTTGCACCATAAAGAGGAATCAAAAGTTGAAGGGGAAGCAGAAGATTAAGGTAAGCGAACATGTGTCTGCTGTGTTTCAAAAGCGTATGCCTAAGAAATGTAGCGACCCTGGCATGTTCACAATCCCATGTATGATAGGTGAGACTAAGTTTGATAAAGCTTTGTTAGACTTAGGTGTATCTATGAATGTCTTACCTTATTCTCTGTATGAATCATTAGGTTTAGGACCTTTGCACCAGACTAGAGTGCTGATCCAACTAGCAGACCGCTCAAATGCTTATCCTAGAGGCATAGTAGAGGATGTTTTGGTCATGGTTGACAACTTGATTTTTCCTGCTGACCTTTTTGTCTTAGACATGGAGCATGCTAAGTAGGAGGCCCCTATTCTCTTAGGAAGGGCCTTTTTAAAGACTGCTAGGACAAAAATTGATGTGTATTCTAGCTCATTGACTATGGAATTCGATGGTGAGAAGGTTGAATACAATATATATGATGCAATGAAATTCCCTTCTGATGATCCTTCCTTATGCTTTGTGGATGCCATTGATATGTGTATGTAGGATAATTTTTATATAAGTTATGTAGAAGACTTGCAGGTTGCTTTAGAAGCTCCTATTGAGGAGTTTTCATTGAATTATGCTTTGTCTACTAACCTACAGGAGACCATAAGACTTTTCCACCCTCCTTACTCATTCACAAGTAGGTACCGCTATGGCACTAACTTTTCTGAGCGAGAAGCTCTTACCTTCTGTTGTGCAGGCACCTGTTGTTGAGCTCAAGCCACTTCCTGAGCATTTGAAGTATGCATTCATGGGGGAAGGTGATATCTTGTCTGTCATCATCTCTAACAAGCTTACTAAGGAACAAGAAGATAGGTTGGTGACAGTGCTCAAAGAACATAAGACCGCTTAGGGATGGAGCATATCGGACATCAAGGGAATTAGCCCAACTACTTGCATGCACATAATCTTGTTAGAAGAGGGAGCCAAACCTTCCAGGAAACCTCAATGGAGACTCAACCCACCTATGATAGAGGTAGTAAAGAAGGAGGTGTTGAAACTTCTTTAGGCATGTATGATCTATCCCATCTCTGATAGTCAATGGGTTAGTCCAACGTAGGTAGTACCAAAGAAGGGAGGCATAACAGTGGTTGAGAACAAAGAGGGTGAGTTGGTCCCCTCCAGAGTCCAATCAGGCTGGAGAGTTTGTATCGATTATTGCAAGCTGAATGTGGTAACTTGAAAAGATCACTTTCCCTTACCATTTATTGATCAGATGCTTGAACGACTCACTGGTCGTCCGTATTATTGCTTTTTAGATGGATATTCAGGGTACTTTCAGATAGCCATTGCACTAAAGGATCAAGAAAAGACGACATTCACTTGTTCGTTTGGCACTTTTGCATATTGCAGGATGCCTTTTGGCTTGTGCAATGGTGTATGGTGAGTATTTTTTCTGAATATATAGAGCAATTCATTGAGGTTTTTATGGATGACTTTACTGTACATGGTGATAGTTTTGATGCTTGCTTAAACCATTTGGCACTTGTGCTTAGAAGGTGTGTTAACACTAACTTAATGCTCAATTCAGAAAAGTGTCGCTTTATGGTTGAGGAGGGCATTGTTTTAGGTCACATTGTCTCTCATAAAGGGATTGAGGTTGATAAGGCAAAGGTTGGCATCATTTAATCATTGTCTTATCCTACTAATTTGTGTGAATGCGTTCCTTTTTAGATCATGTAGGATTCTACCGCAGGTTCATTAAGGATTTCTCAAAGATCACTTCATCCTTATGCGAGTTGCTGAAGAAGGAGGTCACCTTTGATTTTGATGAGAAGTGCAGGACGGCGTTTGATGAGTTGAAGACTTGTCTTACTATTTCACCGATTATACAAGCACCAAATTGGTCACAACCCTTCGAATTGATGTGTGACGCTAGTGACTACGCTGTGGGAGCCGTGCTTGGACAAAAAGAGGGGAAGAGCTCTCATGTGATCTACTATGCGTCTCTGACGATGAATGGAGCCCAAAGGAACTACTCAACCACAGAGAAGGTACTTCTTGCTATAGTTTTTGCCCTTGGGAAATTTAGATCTTACTTTCTTGGTACAAAAGTTATTGTGTAAACTAACCATGTAGCGCTTCGTTACCTTTTGACGAAGAAAGAAGCCAAGCCAAGACTGATTAGATGGATCTTGCTTTTAAGCAAGTTTGATATCGAAATCAGGGACAAAAAGGGTGCTGAGTACCTTGTTGCAGATCATTTAAGTCGTATATTGCAGGGGAAGGATAGGAAAGAAGATAAAACACATATCCTGAGGAGTTTTCCTGATGAAGAATTATTCGAAGTCTTCACCGTCTCCACCTGCCCCGCGGCCAGTCCAGGCAGCCCCGCGGCCGAGTCCTCGGAGAACAAATTGCTCGCAATCGCCGGTCACCCCGTGACCTATGTAGAATCTAATATTGAACACCTTCTAAAGGTAAGCTCTATTCCCCATCCTTGGTTCGCTAATTTGGTGAACTTTCTAGTATCGCAGGAGTTTCCACCCAACTTTTCTAAGGCTCAAAAGGACAAGATACGCCATGATGCTCGCTTCTACGTTTGGGATGATCCATACCTATGGAAGCATGATGCAGATCAAGTATTACCTCAGTGTCTTCTCGACGATGAGGTATAATCTGTCCTTAATTTTTGTCACTCACATGAGTGTGGTGGGCACTTTGGACCACAAAAGACATCTAGGAAGGTACTTGATGCAGGGTTCTTTTGGCCACATATATTTCATGATTCATATGCTTTTTGAAAATCCTATGATCGCTGTTAGAGAGTTGGGAATCTTTCTAAGAGGAATGAGATGCCACAAACTCGCATGATATTTTGTGAGATTTTTTATGTTTGGGGCATTGACTTCATGGGACCATTCCCTAACTCGTTTGGAAACTTGTATATTTTTCTTGCGGTGGAGTACATCTCCAAGTGGGTGGAGGCGAAGGCAACCAGGACTGATGATGCAAAAGTTGTTGCAGGTTTCCTCAAAGAGCTATTCTCTAGATTTGGAGTGCCGAAAGCATTGATAAGTGATAAAGGGACCCATTTCTGCAACAAGACGGTAAGTTCACTATTAAAGAAATATCAAGTGACGCACGCAAAGGGTGTCTACTGCATACAACCCCCATACTAATGGGCAAGCTGAGGTGTCTAATCGCGAGATTAAGACTATTTTGGAGAAGACTGTTGCCCCAAACAGGAAGGATTGGAGTGTAAGACTTGATGATTCTCTGTGGGCTTACTGAACCGCTTACAAGACTCCTATTGGGATGTCTCCATTTCGATTAGTCTATGGAAAGGCTTGCCATCTTCTTGTCGAGCTAGAACATAAGGCATACTGGGCGGTGAAACAATGCAACAAGCAAATTGATGAAGTTGGGGAGTTCAGGAAACTCCCGCTGCAGGAGTTGGAAGAGTTAAGATTGGATGTCTATGACAACTCCGTCACCTATAAGGAGAAGACTAAGACATGACACGAGAAGCATATTTTGCAAAAGGACCTCAAATTTGGAGACAAGGTCCTTCTATTCTCATCGCGCCTACAACTTTTCCTAGGTAAGCTTCGCTCTAGATGGGCAGGGCCATATGTTATGACTAATGTCTTTTCTCATGGTGCAGTAGAGCTACTCAATGAGAGGAATGGAGACATTTTCAAGGTAAATGGTCATAGAGTGAAGCCATATTATGAGAGCTTTGTCAAAGAGGATGGTGATGAGTTGGTTCTCCATGAACCAAGCATTGAGAATCACTAGGGAGTCATGACGTTGAGCCAACAATGTTAACTAAAGGCACTGCTTGGGAGGCAGCCCAAGGTAAGTAGTTTAGATGTTATTTTCTTCTTACATTAAGTTATTTTTAGTTTAGTTTTGGTTGGTTCGGCACACTAACCCCACAGGATAAAAAGAAGAGAAGATTAGGAGAAAAGAGGAGGCTGTCCCGTCGCCAGCCAGGCCACCCCGCGACCACGTCATCAAGTGAAATCTCTTCGCAAAATCACCGGCCACCCCGTTGCCAGCATGGCCGCCCCGCGGCTACGACATTGAGCAAAACTTTGTTCGCGGTCACCGGCCGCCCCGTCGCCCTGCTAGGCTGCCCCGCGGCCTATGACGGATTATAAAAAAAATTTAGGGACCCATGTGGGCCCCCACTTGCTACACCCCTTTAACCCTATGCACTTCTTTCTTCTCCTTTTTGTCCCAGCTGCCCCCACGCCCCTTTGTCCTCATCCATCCTTCTCTATCTTTAACCTCCAAAAGAAATCTAAAAACCACCATTAACACCTTCCCCAAGCTCTCTACTTTTACCCAAATCTCCATAAAATCTTCCATTCCCATCTTCGTTCTTCAAAAAAAAACCCCCATATCCCCTTGCCCTCCTATATCTAAACTGAAAGCACCCCATTCCAATAATCCTCAAGGTTTTTGGTTGAATCAAACACGGAGGGAGAAATTGGAGATGTCGGAGAGCAAATCCGACGTCGGAGCATCAGATCTGGCAATTCCCGAGGATGCCTCATCGCCAGCCCAGCCGCCTCGCGGCCACCCTGTCGCCGGCCGCCCCATCGCTTCTTCAGCCGCCCCGCGACTACCCCTGTCGCCGCCTGCCCCGCGATCACTGCAGAAACTCAACTCGAGATCGAGTAAACAACTCGAGATCGAGAAAACCAGAAAAGAGGTCGAGATCGAGATCGAGTAAACTATTGAAGACCACTCAAGATCGACTTGAGAGGTCGATATCGAGTAAACCACTCAAGATCAACTTGAGACACTAAGCATCGAGACAGACATCACAGACCCATTGAAGACCACTCGACATGACTACAGATTGAGTGAAGGCATCGATATAGACTGGACATAGAGCTCGATTGAAGTAAAGAAGATTGAGCCGAAATGAAGCACTCGATATCGAGTGACTATGTCGATATCGAGTAGAATCTAACACGGATTGGATGCGGTTTTGAACATCTATCAAAGTGGCCACGGTTTATCACATCTTATTAGATAGATTATGTCTTAGGGCTGTTTCCTTTTTAACCTAGGATATTTATTAGTTATTTAGTTTTTTTTTGGAATAAAGATTTATCCTACTTGTTAAGGATAGATTTTAGAATAGGAGTTTTAGTAGGATTAAAACTACTTTCCTTGGCTAGCAAGGATTAGTAGGCTATAAATAAAGCCTTAGGTGCTTGGTTTTATTCGATTTCAGAGATTCATATCTCACAATAGAGTTAGAGTTTAGGAGAAGCTTTAGGGTTTGGTGTTTGCGAAAGCCGGCATTGAGTTGTAAAGTTTCGGAGTTTCAATTAATGCAAGTTCTTTTCTTTCCAATCATGGTGTTTGTTGCGATGAGGTGCGAGTAGCTCCCCGAAGCTTCTAGGGTCGGGGTGAGCCCGACGTTTTCCATGCGTGTTTAAGGTAAGTACTTGATGTTGATATCGTTGTGTCTTGATCATCTCCTACAATTCTATTTTTAGTCCTTATCATAAGAAAAGGAATTCATGTTAACAACTTGGGTTATAAACATAAAATTTGTAGAGACAATTAGGTTTATTTGCAAGAGTATTCCTATTCGTTGGTGCACGGAGAAAGCTTGTCCCTCGGGTGAGATAGCGCAATTGTCCGTCTTATTTGCCTTATGTAGGTTTGGTTAACGTTGTGGTAAACCCTAGAATTAGGAGTTGCCTTTTATTATATATTTTATTCACATAAAAAACATGTATTTTCTGTTCATACTTCTTCATGCATCCTATTGTCTTTGGCCATCGTTGTCGACAAACCCTAACTTTCTGCAATAACCACTCGATATCGACACATCAGGTCGATATCAACACACTTGGTCTACGTCGATGGTCTTCTGTATCAATGCCTCTTTAGCATGCATCTGAGCTCGATATCGAGTACCTATCTTGATATGGAGTGCCCCTGAGTCGACCGATAGTCTTCTGGGTCGGTCGACGTTGCTACTGATATATCGATATCGACACCCTAGCTCGATATCGACTGTTTGTTTTTGTCTCTACATGTCTTCTGTTGCAGTAGAAATTGATAGCCAAGGTCGACATCGAGAACCCTACTCGGGATCGAGGCTTTTAGTCGATACAGACGTGTGATTTCCAGGTTATCTAGGATCACACTGACACGCTTTCTCGTGGATCGATTCTGATTCCCTACCACTACAGCGGGAGGGATTCATGTATTTATTTGCTTGGACAAGGAGTTGGTGGAGTTTACATTCTATATTATTTATTCACCGGTTTCCCTCCTAATAAATTTTGGCGTCGTTTCCGGGGAAGCTATTAATCGCGCCCTAGTAGTCTATTCTCACGTTCTTTTGAGTTTTGCTTTACATGTGTATGCGACGCATTGATCGCACGCCTGAATTCGAAGGAATAGAAGACCTCGAGAGTTATCTGCACCTTCGTTCTAGAATCCTAAGAGCTATGGCCAACGTAGAAGACCATGCTCTAGAGATTGAGCGCTTAAAGAAGCAAATCGAGGACTTCACAACTAGAGAGGTGATACAAAGAGAGCGCGGTGATAGGGGGAGGAGGCAAGGAGGCGATATGAAGCCCAAATCAATGCCCTCCCTTAGAACGCCAAGCAATACATGCATCATGTGCTCTCAGTGCTTAAATCGGCCATTCTTATCCCTCACTCTAATTTTGAGATTAAACCTAGCTTCTTAACTGAAATTAGGCGACATCAATTTGAGGGAAAACATAATGGTTTCCCTCTAGAGCACATAACTACATTCCTTGATTTGTGTAATACTATTGCTGAAAGATAAAGCCTTGAGTATGTCAAACTAAAGGCTATTCGTTGGTCTCTTGCAGGGAAAGCACTAGCATGGTTGAAGAGCCTAGCCCCAAGATCGCTCCGCACGTGGGATGATGTCAAGGATGCCTTTCTAAACAAGTTTTTTCCACCATCCAAGAAGGCGGTTATTCGTTAGAAGTTCATGGCTTTCAAATAAAAGCCACATGAAACCCTGGCGCAAGTGTGGGAGTGATTCAAGGAGCTTCTCAGGTCATGCCCTACGCATGGGCAACCACCCTACGTCATCCAGAAGATCATCTACAATGCCCTGGACGTAGATATAAAGGAGAGGATCAACACCTACACCTCCTATGGGTATCTTGAGCTCCTACCGCAACAAGCTTGGGATACTATAGAGAGATTGGTAGAATTTGACAACACATATGGGACTCCTAAGGCCCCCGACTCAAGGCCTGCCCCATCGATGCCAGTCTATGAGCCCTCCAAGGAGATTGATCCTGACGTCAAAGAGCAATTCATTAAAGATCAACTCAGGAGGTGTTGTTGTAGGAGGCTTGATATGTCAAGTAATTACAGATAATAAAGATGTAAATAAATGTAAACCAACTCCTGGCCTAAGCAAATAATTACAAGACTTCCTCCCGTTGTAGTGGAAGGGTAGTCAGGATCGATCCACGAGGAGGCGTGTCAGCGAGATCCTAGTAGCTTTGGAAATCTCAAGTCTGCGTCGACTAGAAGCCTCGATTTCGACCTTGGGCCTCGAGGTCGACCTCGGTTGTCGATGTTCTCTGCAACAGAAGACCTGCAGAAACAAAAACAAGTGGTCGATATCGACTGGAAGGGGTCGATATCGATGTCAGTCCACGAAATCGACTGGCTCAGAAGTCTGCCAGTCGATACAGAGGGGTCGATATCGATGCTAGGGGTCGATATCGATGCTCAGCAAAACTCCGCAGCGATGTTTGTCGTCGACTCAGAAAACTGTCGACGAACTCAGTGGTCGATATCGACGTCTGGGGTCGATATCGATGTCTTCCTGTAGTGGGTTAGTTCTTCGTCGGCAAAGAAAGGCCGAAGATTTGAGAGTGGAGAGAGAAGCAATGAACAGAAATAAAATAGTGGGTTTTGATGAATTAACTTATGTAAAAGGCAACTCCTAGGATTAGGGTTTACCACAAAGTTAACCAATGCATGCGATAAGATAAATAAGACGGACAATTGCGCTATTTCACCCGAGGGACAAGCTTTCGCCGTACACCAACTCTTAGGATTACTCTTGCAAATAAACCTAATTGTCTCTACCAATTTTATGTTTATAACTCAAGTTGTTAGCATGAATCCCTTTTCTTTCGATTAGGACTAAATATAGAATCGTAGGAGGAGAGATAGACAGAACGATATCGACATCAAATACTTACCTCAAGCGCGCATGGCTAACGTCGGGCTCACCCCGACCCTAAGAGCTTTGGGGACTACTCGCTTCTCATCATGGAACTCATTGTTGATTGAAAGGAAGAAACTTGCATTAAAATAAACTCCGAAGCTTTACAACTCAACGTCAACTTTCGCAAACGTCAAACCCTAAAACTTCTCTCTAACTCTAACTCTATTGATTATCTTACTTGCTTGTTAATTGAATTCGTTCTTGGATTGGATGCTCTAACAAATCAGCCCCTAGGGCTTTATTTATAGGCTACCAATCCTCGCTATCCAAGGATTGTAACTTCTATCTAAACTATGAACTCTATCCAAACGATTAGGATAGGTCTTTTATTTT
Organism: Persicaria maculosa; assembly: GCA_963922045.1. Classification (NCBI taxonomy): domain Eukaryota; kingdom Viridiplantae; phylum Streptophyta; class Magnoliopsida; order Caryophyllales; family Polygonaceae; genus Persicaria; species Persicaria maculosa. The sequence continues at coordinate 46,338,287 of OY998264.1, read as the reverse complement.
GATAAAACTTAAATAACTTAAAGGTAAAAGATAAATAAAACTTCAGCTGCCATCTATCTTGAAAGTATGAGATAATTCCGTGCCTCCTTGAAGATATAGTTCCAATCCGCATTCGAAATCGAGTCTATCTTCTGTCGAGATAAGGGGTCGATATCGACACCAGAGGTCGATATCGAGGTCTCTGTTCATGCTCGACTTGTTCAACTCTGGTCGATTTCTATGTTGAGGTCGATATGGGGGTCGATATCGACACCGGGGGTCGATATCGACACCGGGGGTCGATATCTGGGTCTAAGGTCGATATCTACCTCTTCTCAGCTTCACTTAATGTCTATGTTGAGGTCGATATCTATGTTGAAGGTCAATATCTACACCAGAGGTCGATATCTATGTCAGGGGTCGATATCTACCTCTACTCAGCTTCACTTGGCTTCTTTGTTTCGACTCCGATTTCGCTCGAATTCCTGCATGGTTAGCTTCAAAACTAGTGCAGACCCTATTTCTTACATTTTAGCCATTCTTACACAAGTTTATATTCTTTTGAACCTTTTCTTTGGAAATCGAATGAAATATGAAGTCAAAAGATGCAATAAAAGAAGGTGCAAATGTGTACATCATGAGGCTTCAGAAACAAGTCAAATTCCTCTCCGCCAACCAACCCTGCGCTGAATGCGGCTTTGAGAGGCACATCACCACCGCTTGCCCCCACACGGAGCAAGTTGATCTAGAGGAGACTCATTAGGAGGTGAGGTACATGAGGAATCCCAATCGCCAGGGGTACCAAAATTAGGGAAATCAACCACCCTAATACAACCTTAGGGATCCTCCGCCTTACCGAGCTCCACGCCACCCGGAGAAAGAGCCAAGAAAAGATGATGTCCAACTCATCCTCAATGAGTTAAGGAGGAACCAAGCGGCGAGTCAAAAATCTAGCAACGCCATCCCAAACCAACTTCAAGGGTTGAATGCACGCATGGGAGAGATGGATACTTGGAGGAAGAGCATCGAGACCCAACTAGGTCAACTAGCGGCCTAAATCCCAAAGCCACCCGGCAAGCTCCTAGGACAACCACAAGAAAACCCAAAGGGGCAAGCCAGGCATATTGTTGTTTTCAATCTAAGGAGTGGACGTCAACTGCACGAGCCACGGAGAAAAGGAGAAGTCGCTGAAGACGTAGTCGATGTCGACACCCTAATCGACGTCGACTACACTATCGATGTCAAGCCCACTTCGAAGCCCACAACAGAGCCAGAAAGCCACTCGACATTGAGTGTCCTACTCAATATCGACACCCCTGTCGCTGTTGAGTCATCTACAAATTATCATCTGCTTCATACTCCCCCGAAATCGACCAAACCAGTCGATATCAACCCCTCTATCGATGTCGACCAGTCCAGAAAGCAAAAGCCAACCCCTTTGACTCCGAAGCCAACTAAAGCACTACCATTCCCCTCCTAGGCACTGCAAAACCCGGTGGCCACCAAGTTTAGGCACTTCGTGAAGATCCTACAAGGACTCAACCTCACCATACTACTCATGGAAGCCCTAAATGAGATGTCGGCCTATATGAGGTTCTTAGCAACCGCTGATGCCAACATCAATATGAGGAATGGCACCCTTACATTCACAATCGACAATGAGGTCATCGAGTTCCACTTCAACCCGATGATGAGTGAGACAAAAAGCACCTCTGGAACCTATTAAGAAGTTGGGTTCACACCTGCGAGGGAGAGGCTTTTCAAGTTCTTGTTGACGAAGATAGAAGCTGCAAAGAGAGTCGAAATTGACTGCCCCCGGTTAAGATCGACCAAGATACTCGATGTCGACCCCCCTGACTCGATGTTGAGTGACCTTCAAGATCAACTGAGTTGCTAGGAGCTTAAGGATGGGGTCCCCACTACCGACATCGACCACACCTACTCGATGTCAATACCACCCTATCGAGATCGACTGACCCTCAGCCCGAAGATCGCTGTTTTGGGCCCGAAAAGGTAAGCTCAAGTATGATCTCTAACCCTCCTCTGTCCATTACTGATAATTCTGCTAATGGGAGGGTCAAAGCTCCATGGTTTGCTCATATAAGCAAAATTTTATCAAGGAAGAGAAGGAAAGTGCCCAATAAAGAACCTAATGAGGAAGAAACCTTGGTTGCCAAGCTTTGCTACCAAAAGGACCTAGACGATCCTGGAGAAGGAACAAGCTTGAAGGGACCCTACCTAAAAGGGTCTTGATGCATTATGAAGAAGTCGGCCTAGCGACTCAAAAATGTAGAGCTTGTATATAAAACATTAAATTTTTTGCTTAGATGGTCTTTAGGATTTAAATTTTTGGATTTTGGTTTTGAAACTTTGATAAATTGTTGCTTTATCTATTATGAACTAACAAGAATTTCAGGCTACAAAGCAAAAGGAACAACGAAGAAGAAAAGAAGTCTCTGTAGAGGCACTCGAGATCGACTAGGCCAGTCGACATCAACTTCCTAGGGTCGAGCCATCTCTAGTGATCGACATCGATCACTCAAGAGCACAACACTACACTCGATATCGAGTAGGTGCCTCGATATCAACACCCACTGGCGACCCTCGACTTCGACCTCTTCTTTTTTTTTGATTTTAAGGGTAAATATATTGAAAATAAAGATTATAATTACAAAGTGCTATGAGGAGGCCTATTTGCCCGTAGGCTATGTAGGCTTGTGGTCAAAAATATTGGAACCACCTAAAGTGTTTCCAAATCCAAAAAGGTGTGTTAAACCCTAGGCTCTGGTGCATCTCCTGTTTCATCAAGCCAAAGCTATCAGACATCGGACCTGCACCCTAAAATTATGACAACATAAATCTCCCTGACTCGACATCGACTCCTGACACCGACTTAACCTGAAATCGACCATCCATCTATAGGTTGCTTTGTGAGTTTCTCTCTTCACCCTTGTTTTTCTTTTAATGCAGTGAGGACACTGTATATTTTAAGTATAGGGTGGGGATGAAACATGTCTCATGTCTAGCTTGGCTTATTTTAAAAAAAAAATTATTGCATTCATATTTAAAGTTTATGTTCTTAGTTTATAAAAATGCAAAAATCCAAAAACAAATTAGAAAATGTCAAAAAAAAACAAAAAAAATGCATGTTTACCTTATTTAGTTTTTTAAGCCCTACTTAGATGTCCAATGATAAGAACTCAATAGCTGACTTGATCATGTAAATCCCATGGCATATTTGGATGGTTTAGCCTAAGTCCTTAAAATTGTTTTTATGTAAATTGTGAACTTTTGGTGAAATTGAGCACATATGATCCTCGACTAAAAAGCAAAATCCAACAAAATTGTCCTAGTGGGAATTTTTGCCTATAGGGAGAACATTAAAAATCCCTCTGCTTTCTTGAGTGTATTTACTCTTCCTATGTATCTCTAAATGTTGTGATAGTTATTCAAAGCCAATGCATATATATGTTTATGTTTATGAGAATTGAATGATGGAGGCATCTTTTAAGCCATTTTTATCCTCTTTTTACCTACCCTGCATTATCTCTGCTTGAAGTCAAAACATTAGCCTGAGCCTTATATTATTAACTGCACAAAATTATCCCTAGCCGAATTGAGTCTGACCCCCATTTGGGAATTGAGACATAGAAGGGTTAGAATAATGCATTGTGGAAAGAAAGTGCATATTTTTTTAGTTTTGAACAAAGAAAATTTTATGGGCTGGTATATATTTGCTTCTTGTCAAACATTGTAAAAGGATTTCTGGCTCACCATATAAATGCACACATTTATTTATGTACTTTCGAAAAAAAAAGAAAAAAAGATCTATATATTATATATAGTGCATGAGCCAATTATTTCTTAGTTCTTTTATTTCTTTGCAAGATTTATATTTTTAAGAGGTTGATTAGGTTTGAAAGAAAGTTGATGTTCATCATGAAAAGCAAGTTTAGAAAGTGCATCATTCTAGGAGATATGGTTTGGTTGAGTTGTGTTGAAGTTTAGGAGTCTTGATTCCCGAATTTTAATAAGCACCTACCCCGCTGAATGGATCTTCTTTGAAGTCTTCCATTGAGCGAAAGTCTTCCTAATGGTTCTTGTTGCATTTACATAATTGGTTGCGATGTGGATTATTATAAATTGCAATGTTTATGAGTTTGTATATGGAATTGAGTTGAGAGTTGATCTTTATATCCTAAACACATTGAGAGTTGAGTGAAAACACATTATCCCTGTGAGGTTGGATTTAAAATTGCATATGCCTATGGATCGCTCATATATGTGTGATGACGTTAAATTCACTTACTTTGCTTTGCTACCACTTATAATGTTTCTTTTGTCAAGGGCGAAGACTTAAAGGATGTGTTGTAGGTGTTGTTTATTGCTTGTTTATTGCTTGAGGACAAGCAAGTCTAAGTATGGGGTGTTTTGATGTACATATTTATAGTGTCTTTTTAATGGCACATTTTGACTTCATATTCCATTCGATTCCTAAAGTAAAGGTTAAGAATAATGCAAATTTGTGTACAATGAGCTAACGTGTAAGAAATAGAGTCTGCACAAGTTTTGGTCTAAATGTATAGGAATTGGAGCGGAATCGGAGTCAAAACGAGAAAGCCAAGTGAAGCAGAAAAGAGGTCGAGATCGAGTAAACCACTCGAGATCGACTGGAGAACTCGACGTAGACACTGAGCATCGAGACAGACAACACAGACACACTGAAGACCACTCGACATGACTATAAATCGAGTGAAGACATCGACATCGACTGGACACCAGAGCTCGAGTGAAGTAAAGAAGATCGAGCCGAAATGAAGCACTCGATATCGAGTGACTAGGTCGATATTGAGTAGAATCTGACACGGATTAGACGCGGTTTAGAGACGCGGATTTGAAGATCTATCAAAGTGGCCATGGTTTATCAAATCTTATTAGATAGATTATGTCTTAGGGTTGTTTTCTTTTTAACCTAGGATATTTATTAGTTATTTAGTTATTTACCTTAATAAAGATTTATCCTACTTGTTAAGGATAGATTTTAGAATATGAGCTTTAGTAGGATTATAACTACTTTCCTTGGCTAGCAAGGATTAGTAGGCTATAAATAAAGCCCTAGGGGATGATTTTTATTCAATTCAAGAGATTCATATCTTACAGTAGGCAAGGAGGCGATATGAAGCCCAAATCAATGCCCTCCCTTAGAACGCCAAGCAATACATGCATCATGTGCTCTCAGTGCTTAAATCGGTCATTCTTATCCCTCACTCTAATTTTGAGATTAAACCTAGCTTCTTAACTGAAATTAGGCGACATCAATTTGAGGGAAAACATAATGGTTTCCCTCTAGAGCACATAACTACATTCCTTGATTTGTGTAATACTATTGCTGAAAGATAAAGCCTTGAGTATGTCAAACTAAAGGCTATTCGTTGGTCTCTTGCAGGGAAAGCACTAGCATGGTTGAAGAGCCTAGCCCCAATATCGCTCCGCACGTGGGATGATGTCAAGGATGCCTTTCTAAACAAGTTTTTTCCACCATCCAAGAAGGCGGTTATTCGTTAGAAGTTCATGGCTTTCAAATAAAAGCCACATGAAACCCTGGCGCAAGTGTGGGAGTGATTCAAGGAGCTTCTCAGGTCATGCCCTACGCATGGGCAACCACCCTACGTCATCCAGAAGATCATCTACAATGCCCTGGACGTAGATATAAAGGAGAGGATCAACACCTACACCTCCTATGGGTATCTTGAGCTCCTACCGCAACAAGCTTGGGATACTATAGAGAGATTGGTAGAATTTGACAACACATATGGGACTCCTAAGGCCCCCGACTCAAGGCCTGCCCCATCGATGCCAGTCTATGAGCCCTCCAAGGAGATTGATCCTGACGTCAAAGAGCAATTCATTAAAGATCAACTCAGGAGGTGTTGTTGTAGGAGGCTTTATATGTCAAGTAATTACAATAGAGTTAGAGTTTAGGAGAAGCTTTAGGGTTTGGCATTTGCGAAAGCCGGCGTTGAGTTGTAAAGTTTCGGAGTTTCAATTAATGCAAGTTCTTTTCTTTCCAATCATGGTGTTTATTGCGATGAGGTGCAAGTAGTTCCCCAAAGCTTCTAGGGTCGGGGTGAGCCCAACGTTAGTCATGCGTGTTTAAGGTAAGTACTTGATGTTGATATCGTTATGTCTTGATCATCTCCTACGATTATATGTTTAGTCCTTATCGCAAGAAAAGGGATTCATGTTAACAACTTGGGTTATAAACATAAAATTGGTAGAGACAATTAGGTTTATTTGCATGAGTATTCCTAATCATTGGTGTACGGCGAAAGCTTGTCCCTCAGGTGAGATAGAACAATTATCCGTCTTATTTGCTTTATGCAGGTTTAGTTAACGTTGTGGTAAAACCTAGCCTTAGGAGTTGCCTTTTATTATATATTTTATTCACATAAAAAACGTGTCTTTTCTGTTCATACTCCTTTATCCATCCTATTGTCTTCGGCCATCTTTACTGACAAACCCTAACTTTCTGCAAGAACCACTCGATATCGACACATCAGGTCGATATCGATACACTTGGTCTACGTCAATGGTTTTATGTGTTGACGCCTCTTTAGCATGCATCTGAGCTCGATATCGAGTACCTATCTCGATATCGAGTGCCCCTGAGTCGACCGACATTCTTCTAGGTCGGTCAACGTCACTATTGATATATCGATATCGACACCCTAGGGTTAACCTAAGATGGAGGAATATTAGTTGTGTTGATCATTCATTTTTTTTGCACTTGTAATACAGTAGCTGAGTAGTAGCAGCCACTTGCACTTGATCATTCATTTTTTTTGAAGCTGATGTACTACTGTACGTTGTATGGCTCTAAGTGTAACATCACATTAGCACACGGACAGACAGACAAAAAAAACTTGGTTTGTGTCAGGTACCCGGGTATCCAACACAGAACCGAATACCTTAACAGTGTCGGGTACCCGGGTTAAGATGGTTCGGGTAAGGTTTAGCTATTTTGAGCTTAACGGTTCTGGGTACTCAACATGATTATCCAGCTCGTGTCGTGTATTCGGATATGCACAACCCTAATGCTTGTGATTGAGTGTGAACATCACTTCCAACAAGATTGGCATAAAATAGCACAAACAAAGCAATTTTTCAAAGATCCATTCAAAATCTCTCAACCCCTCGAGTATACCCTAAGTGTTTTGATTTTGAAAATCAAGCAATTTCCCCTTCAAAATGACGAGGGAAAGCCTAAATACTACCTAAAATTTTGGAAATTGCATTAAAAACTCAAGTTTAAACTAAATGAAAATATAACACGCAACTAGCTAAAAATAGATTACTAAAGGGTGTCCCTACAACTAACTCGATCAAGTCAGAGTGGAGCTTCTTAGCTCTAGACCGAGTCATTGGTCCATCATGGATGGTTGACACTTCCACTGTAGGCTCTCTAAATGACCTTCTGAAGTGCTTTGGAAAGAATGTTACCATCTCCTCTGATTCATCAACTTCAAAGTCATCGGGTAACTCGGTCGATAACTCCTCCTCTACTACCCCAGTGCCTACTGTAGAAGCTGTGCTTGATCATGCACCCATTTCTGTTGTGATGCCTGCACCCTCCACTATGATACTGCCTACTATGTTCCCCGTGATTGAAACACCCTCAAATGATGAGCTCCCTGATCTCAAGCATGAATTGCAACCAGATCTTCATCCTTCTGCTGCCGACGATGATGAATACTTGGAGTTTGATGAAGATGAATTTATAGAGGAATGCTTGGTTTCTGATAGGCTAACTGATCTTGGGCTTACTGAGGCTGACTACGAGGTCATCTTTAGAGAAGTGCCTTCTTCTATTAAGTTCAACTTGCCTAATTTGAGTCTCCCTGAGCGCCTTAATCAGTCCCTCTAGGAGCCTTTTGTGATTCCAACTTCATCTCATGCCCATGTCAACTAGCAGTCGCCTAGTGAAGCTTCTAGAACTGAGTCTGGGAAGTGAAAGATGATGATCGAGGAAGGTGATTCAGCATGCTCCACCATGACTCTGATGGGTGGTAGCGCCAAGAAAGGGAAACATGTGTAGGGTATCCAAGCAAATGCATATGGGAGTCCTCAGTGGTGGCTTCGAGCTTCTCCCTGCCCAGATGCGAATAAGGCCACAGTCCAGTTCATGTGTGGTGTCTTTTGTGATAGTATCTAGTGTTTGTTTTGGTCTACCATCTTCATCAAAGTGTTTGGTTTGTTGCAAGCTCCTCTGTCAGTTCAAATGTAAGTCTAGGTTTCAGGTCTGTATGGCTTGGGAAAATTGTATGATGAACTACTTGTCTTATGTCAACATGTATTGCACTGTATGGGTTATCCAATTAAATAAATTTAAGGATTATGTGTTAATGGTGATATCATGTAAGAGTGGGATTTCAATAGCGTTAATAGATAACAATGAAAATAAAATCAGGAATGAACAATGTACTCTTCAATATCTAATGAAATCAAACGAATGTCTTTGTAAGGCCATAACCCATAATATAAATATGATTATAGAACACAATTATGTTAAATATAAGCTAAGGAGAATAGAACTTAAGGAAAAAAACTAATAACTATCTCCACAATGGAGAATAATCTGTCTGTGTCAGAAGCACTGCACCCTCGGCTTCTGATGGATTGGGTAATCAGATAATGAAAGCCTATTTCTGGAATTTTAGAGGTTTAAGAAAGACAAATATTTGGACAGATCTTAGAGCCATGCGCATCAATGCGCATATTTCACTAATGGCAATTGCATAAATTAGAACAAACAAAATTCCTCAAAAGAAGATTTGGAAATCGAGTGGATTCAATAATGTTATCTGGTCAGTAGGGAACGATAGAACATGAGGAATATGACTATTATGGAATGAGAACGTTCTACTAAATGAATTAATTGAGATCGATGTGATACTACCGAGAGTGATTCGTGTAAAATATTCATGCCTAGATAAGAACTTCATAGGAATGATATTTTTTGTCTATGCCCTCCCTCATGAGTATGATAAAGACACCTTCTGGATTGAATTCTCGAATATTATCACTAGTGAACCCCTACCATGCTTAGTAATAGGAGATATGAATGAAATTAGTAGCAGTAGTGAAAAACTCGGGGGTGTATCGAATAGTCAAGCCAGATACTCTAGACTAAATCAATTTAAAAATCAATGCTCTTTGTTAGAGATCCCATCCTGGGGAAATCAATGCTCTTTGTTAGAAATCCCATTCTGGTCTTTAGGACTCAATAAATCCCCTGGACCAGATAGAATGACAACAAAGTTTTATAAATCATACTGGGACATAGTTGCCAACCATGTCATTAAAGCAGTAAAAGCCTTTTTCCACTCAGGTAGACTACTCCGACAGATAAATCATACCTTCATCACTTTGTTGCCAAAATGTGATAATCCATCTAAAACTGCAGACTATAGACCAATTAGTCTGTTCTCAACAATATATAAAATAATATCAAGAATTTTAACCGAGAGACTTAAGAAGGTGTTTGGAAAATTAATCCACCCGTTTCAAGGAGCATTTGTGTCGGATAGAGCTATTCAAGAGCATTTGTGTCGGACAAAAGGTTGGCTAGCTATTAAACTGGATATAGAGAAAGCCTATGATAGAGTAGACTGGACCTTCACAAAGGAAGTATTAAGAAAATTTGGATTCAGTGACCACGTTATCAGCTTAATCATGGAATGTGTAACAACAATTGCATTCTCTGTATTAGTCAATAATGGGCCTATGGAGGTTTTCAAACCTTCTAGAGGCTTAAGAAAAGGTGACCCCTTGTCTCTTTTCCTTTTCATTCTTGGTGCAGAAGTGCTCGCTAATAAACTAACATCATAGTCCATGCTCAACCAATCTGGCATTGGATTCCGATTTGACCAATCTGGTCCAAGGATCCCATTTCTGGCGTTTGCTGACGATATCATTACTTTCGCAAAAGGCAACATGACAACATGTGAAACAGTTAGGAAAATCATTGATGATTACTGTCGATTGTTAGGACAGAAAGTAAACTATAATAAATCTGCCTTTCAGGGCTCTCCAGGGATACCTGCATCGTGAATAGCAACCATTGAAGGATGTTTAAATATATCGAGACAAGTCAAACTGGACAAGTATCTAGCATGTCCGATTGTTAATGGTAGAGTGAACAAAAGCACGTTTGAAGAAATTATTGATAAAACAACCAATCAATTATCAAAATGGAAGGCCGACTCACTATCCCAACACGGTAGGTCTGTGTTAATTAACTCAAATTTAGCTTCTAAACCACTTTTATCTATGCAAAGCTTCATGCACCCGGTGAAAATCAACTCAGCATTAGATAAAATCAATAGAACTTTTTTCAGGAATAAAGATCTTCAATAGAAACCCCTGATAGGATGGGATAGAGTATGTAAACCTAAAGCGAAAGGGGGAATGGGATTACGAAAAACAAAGGAGATGAACGAGGCACTACAAATGAAACTTATTTGGAAAATTATAGCAGAACCAGATAATAGTTGGGTCAAAATTATCAACCATAAGTATTTAAAATCAATGCCTATTCTTAAATTTGAGAAGAAAGGAATGCCTCATGGCAATGAACACAACTTAGAAAACTAATCCAGCCATTTAAGGAATGACTAGCATTGTAAGTATGTGATGGGAAAACTATTAAGTTCTAGAAAGACAAGTGGGCTCCAGTTCAGAATATCCATACGGCTTGCCTCGATCTGATAAAAATCAATTGGGAGGAAACAGTTGACCAGTACATCTGAAATGGGGCATGGAATTTGGAGAAACTTAGATTGATAATGCCAAATGATACTGCCCAACAGATAGCAGAAATTCCCCTCCCAATAAATCAAATACAAGACAGAATGTACTGGTGGCCGGACAAAAAAGGATGGTTCACGACATCAAGTGCATACAAACTTAATACAAAAGCAACAGAGCTAACAAATGAGAATAATGCATGGATTTGGAAATTGAACAATCCCCCTAAAATGAATAATTTCATGTGGAAAGTTTGTCATAATGGACTCCCAACGGCTGCTCGACTCTCTAGACGAGGAATTGCGATTCCACTTTACCGTGCCTTGTGTAATCACCATGAAGAAGACACCACTCATCTATTGTTTGAATGCAAATACTCACTTTGCTGTTCTAGTTTATCTCGTAAAGTGAAATAAAAAATTTCAGACCATATCACAGAATCAAGGAATATTGATTCACTAATGGCAACATTAGATAGATTACTTGATACTCAACAAAAACAGAAACTGGCATTTCATTGGTGGACCATCTCGATAGTTCTCAATAAACTGATTTTCCAACAACAAAAAGTGCCAAATGCAGAAGGATTTGTAAAACTTGTCAATTCATATATTAATGAATAGAGTAAAGCAGAAAGGCACAGCGATGAGGATAACAATGAAATAAGGCAGCGAGTAAATACCCTTAAGAAAAGTACGAGTACTAGGAAGAAGGAAAAATGGAAAAGACCACCAACTGGGAGATTGAAACTAAATTTCGATGGATCCGCCTCGGGGTAACGGCAAAGCTCGATAGGGTACATCATTCGTGATAACACAGGGCACTCATTAGCAATAGGAAGTAAACTGATTGGGTACCAGTCCCCTTTAATGTCCGAAGCCTTGGCATTAAGAGCGGGTGTTTAGAGAGCCCTCGAAATGAGAATCCCTAAACTAATTATTGAAGGCGATTCATTGACCGTCATCAATCATCTATAGTCTAAAACCAAATGTCCATGGATAATTGAGCTCCTAATGTCAGATATTAGCACTTTACTTGCGGGGTTTTACGAAGTCTCGTTTTCTCACGTCCTTCGTAACGACAATTGTGTGGCAGATAAGGTTGCACACCTTGCTCATGTTGCCTCCATCCCTCCTCTATATATTAATCCAGGTTTTATCGACCTCATCCGAAATGATGTTGTCGGATAGGGGTTAAAAAAAATGATAATCTTAAGTTGTATAATACTAGTATGTGAAACGTACTTTTGTTGAAAATAATGTAACCGGTAAAGGTGGTTGAAATCCTTTCTCCCACCCAGCCACCCTTCACAATACCTTCCTTGGAGCGATCGATGATTTCGAGGGAGCCTCCCTCTCCCTCCTGCTAATTTACTCTTCACTCTCCCCCTTTCATCCCAATCCCCATTTCCCTCTCTCCCTCTGCAACTCATCAATGGCGAAACTCTTCAGCCTCAACTCCTCCATGATCTCCTCTCCCTCGTCCTACCAGCTCCTCCGCCGCCCCAACCTCCACCTCACCGCCACCCGCACCCGCTTCGATCCCCGAATCAGGGCCAAAATCCGGGAGATCTTCATGCCGGCTCTTAGCTCCACCATGACCGAAGGCAAGATCGTGTCTTGGATCAGATCGGAGGGCGAAAAGCTCTCCAAGGGCGACGCCGTCGTCGTCGTCGAGTCCGACAAGGCCGATATGGACGTCGAGACCTTCTACGACGGGTTTCTCGCCAAGATCATTGTCGATGAGGGCTCCGTTGCTCCTGTCGGCTCCGCCATTGCTTTCCTTGCCGAGTCGGAGGCTGAGATTGCCGTCGCCGTCGCCCGAGCGATTTCCTCTGGCTGCAATTCCGCCCCCTCCGCTCCTCCCGCCGCCCCCGCTGCGACGGAGGCGCCTACAATCGCGGTGGCTCCTGCTCCTCAGCCGCCGAAATTGGCTGCGGCTGTGGTTTCGGTTTCGTCGCATCCGGCGTCGGATGGGGGTAAGAGAGTGGTGGCTTCGCCGTATGCGAAGAAGCTTGGCCAAGAATTGGGGGTAGATTTGAGGACTGTTGTAGGGACGGGGCCGAGCGGCCGGATTGTGGCCAAGGATGTGCAGGCGGTGGCCTCGGCGCCAGCGGTTAGGGTTTCGGAACTGGTTGGTGTGGAGCTGGGAACCACGGTGCCTTTCACTGCATTGCAAGATGCTGTGAGTTTGGATATGATGGAGAGCCAGAGTGTTCCGACATTTAGGGTTGGGTACACATTCACCACTGACGCCCTTGATGCTTTGTACAAAATGGTAAGATCTTGATGTTGATCCTGAAAATGATTATACTTCAGATGCTTAATTTTTTGGTTGATTGCTTTTAATGCTGTTTTAGTGTTTGGCATTGCAAAATTTAGGTTGATAATGAGAAAAACTGATTCGCCTGTGTTGTGATGATTGAATTATGGTGGATTTTGAATGGAAATTGGTCAGATTAAATCCAAGGGAGTGAGTATGACTGCGCTGCTAGTTAAGGCGACAGCGCTGGCTCTGGCGAAGCATGTGGTGATTAACTCAAGCTGTAGAGATGGGAAGAGCTTCACCTATAATAGTAAAATCAACATTGCGGTTGCAGTGGCTACGAAAGATGGCTTGCTGACACCCGTGCTCCATGATGCTGATAAGGTCTGCTTTTATATGTGTGAACTAAAATTATCGCTTGTTTTGGTTATTTGTAGTTGAGTCATATTGTTTCTTGTAATTTGCTTATCCAAAACCACTCGCGGAGAGGAAATCGTGAAGGCGATCCACTACTGACTGTTCTTTCTTCTGTTCTGCCAGGTGGATGTTTACTCTTTATCAAGGAAGTTAAACGAGTTGATTGAAAAGGCTCATGCAAAGCAGTTGCAACCCCATGAGTGCAATACAGGTACTTGTATGTTGTTTGGAATGGGAATTTGATTTCCACTTTCATTTTTTATTTAAAGAGGTTAACATTTTTGTGGGGATTATAAAAAAGAAAAATGCTCCTTCAGTCCTTCCGAAATCTCAATAAAGAGCAGGTAGAACCTAGAGGGAGAGTGTATTATATGTATATCTGCATAGATGCAGTTTGTTTAATATGGACAGTGTCTTAATGGTTTCTGACTATCTACAACAACAACAACCCCGCCGGGGCAGGGTATGGGGGGCAAGTTGTACGCACTCTTTCCCCAACAATGTCGAGAGTGTATCCTAGTGGCCCAGATACCCACATATAATCACAGAAAAACACAAAAGGACAAGCATAACAAATGAAACTAAAGACATGGGGTGAGAACGGGGGACGAAAACTAAAGACATGGTGTGAGAACGGGGGGCGGGAGATACACTCTCTACGACTCCCCTCAGGCCTAGTCTAACCCTCTCTGACATGGATTATGCTCCTTTTTCCATATTCTTGAACTTGTCGGCTCAAGCAAGTTCGCCATCTTGACAAAGATTGATCCCTGTCATTGGAGCATTAATGTCAATATCATACACAGATGCAATAAAAATTCAATTGAACCTAATTTTGTTAGATTTTGAGAATTTGTTTTTTGTTAGTTAAAGCAAGTTTTCAAAATTCGTCAGTACCCTCTATTACTTAACTGGCTTGGCTAGTTCCTGATTTCTAGGAAACTACAATCTTTGTTTTTATTTATTCCATGGTTATCTGGATTCCTTCTATTGCTCGCCTTCCATTTTACTTCATCATCTGCAGTTGTTTCTTGCAGGTACTTTCAGCATATCAGACCTGGGCAAGTATGGTGTGGACCATTTTGATACAATTCTTCCACCAGGGATCGTAAGTACTTGTGAATTTGAGTGACTTTTTTTTTTAGCTCTACTTCGTTGCAGGAAAACAATCGGACAAATACCAAATTACTTGCTTGAATGAACTCTTACAGGGTGCAAGCATGGCTGTTGGAGTATCTGAGCCCACAGTTGTTGCAACTAAAGATGGCCGCATTGGCAAGAAGAATCAGATGCAGGTAAAACATCTGAAACTACTACTCTATTGTGAAAATACAGTTTCCTTTACAATCTTCATTGTTGAAACTCGTCTACCTGCAGGTAAATGTTACAGCTGACCATCGCATCATATACGGTGCTGATTTGGCCGGCTTCCTGCAAACGCTGTCAAAGATTATCGAAGATCCCAAAGATCTCACATTTTAGTATGAAGCTCAGAAAGTTGTAATCTTCATCCAAGCTAAACCCTAATGAAAGTTTTAGATGAAATTGCTCTTGCTTGGATAATTCTCAGTGCAGCTGGGTTAGACTATAAAGGACAACATAGTGCAGGAACAGGAATTTTAAGATTTGAGTTTTCGCTTATATTTGTTCTCTTCTTTCTCAAAGTTTAGTCCTTTACATGTGTTAAACCGGAATGTGTATGTTTGATTGTTACTCTGTATCATTTCACTCACATTGATGAAATCCATCCTTGTCCTTTGAGCAAACCCTTCAGATCAGATTTTAATATTGTTTATAGATTGCTCCTGAGTTTGCAGGCGTGTTCATCCAAATCAGAGATGATGGTTCATTATGTTCTTGGCTCGATCAGAATCTTACTTGCCTTGCATTACTTTAGCAGCATTTTTATTTGTACTTTTATCGCAGCGTGGAAACAATCCAGCTGCGATTATCCAGCACCACAATTTCAACATTGGGAGGTCGAGTTGTTTAAGGGATATATCGTTTTCTGGGTTTGATTATTTTGGATTGGGTTGATTTGGACTTCGGTTAGAGTATTTTGGGTTTATGTTCCCTTCAGGTTTCCGGATTTTTTGAATCTCCTGAAATTATTTTTGTAGGTTCTTAATACCATCTATTTGTTATTTAAAAATATGTGATAAGCATGTATATATGTGCACGTGTGTGCATGTTTGTGTTTGTAATAGTTTGGGTTGAGTTGTTTTAATTCGGACTGGGATAGGTTTTGAGTTTCGGTTACTTTTGGGTTTGGGCATGATTTGGGATTCCGAGTGTAATTTGCCAATTTGGATAGGTTTTATATTTGGCCAAATTGCAGAAAACCACCCTTTAAATAGGGTATTTTGTGAAAAACCACCCTTTAAAATGAAAATTGCAGAAAACCACCCGTTAAAATAGTTTTCCTTGCAAAGTCACACTCATCACCCAATTTTCGTTAATTAAATGTTAAAGTGTGTGGAAATTCAATTATACCCTTTATTTTTATTATTAGTTTACTCAATTCAATTGGTATTAGGTGATATTTAACTTTTTGACGTTTTTTCAAAAGCAAAAAACACTATAAAATATCAAAAAATATTTTTTTAAAAAAATAATTTTATACTTACAAAAAAACCCTATAAAAAATTGATGTGTAATTTCTGTTTTATACATATAAAAAATGTAATACTAGGGCTACTTGAAGAAAATAAATATTTTTAAAAAATAATGTTTCATATAGTTTTTATTATTCTAAAAATGTATGTGGAATAGTGAACATATTTTTACAATAATAAAAAATATATAAAATATCATTTTTAAAATTTTAATTTCTTCAAGTATCCTTTTAGTAATATACACTTTTTAAAAAATATATATCATCAATTATATCTATTTTATAGTGTTTTTACTAATAAATGTGAAATTATATATAAAAAATGATATTTTATATAAAAAAATCACTTTTAAAAAAATGTTATAAAGGTAAAAATTAATTAATACCGATTGCATAAAGTAAAATAATAATAAAAACAACATATATAATTTATTTTTCATGCACTTTAATATTCAATTAACGGAAATTTGGTAATGAGTGTGACTTTGCAAGGAAAACGGTTTTAAAGGGTGGTTTTCTGCAATTTTCATTTTAAGGGGTGATTTCACGCAAAACACTCTATTTAAAGGGTGGTTTTCTGCAATTTACCCTTTATATTTCGGTTTCGGATAATAAAGTTTGATAAAACTTCGATTCCGAGTGTAATTTGCCAATTTGGATAGGTTCATTGAGTCATTTTGTTTCGGACGGGTAGGTCGAATCTTACAGACCCTATCATTTTTAAGGATGGTGCTATATACACCCACAACAGGTGCTATATGCACTCCTAAGACGGATCTAGGATCCGTTTCATCCTCAGGGCGACACCTGTCTAATAATAATTACAAGTTTTAAAAAAAATATATGGATAGATCCGTCTGTTGTAAACATAAATAAAAAATTACATAAGGCGGATCTATGATCCGCCTAATGTAAAAAAATTTAAAAGCAAATAAAAAGGAGATAACTTGTAAAGTTTGCACAAGCAAAAGCTGCAAGTGTGCAGCTTTATGCTTTCTTCCTTTTTTTTGTACTTTACATAGGACGGATCCTAGATCCGTCCTATGTAATTTTTTTTATTTTTTTTTATGATGGACGAATCCTAGATCCGTCTGTATATTTTTAAAAAATTTATAACCACGCTTTTTCTCCGTAAGGGCACTTTTATCGGTTACTATTCACGATACTAGGGGAGAGAGAAAATATTTTTTCAATTGGTTTTGTGGTAGTATCATGGGAAGGGATGCTTGGGGAGTATCGGTGGAGTATCGATACTAGAGGTTAAAAAAGAAGCTGTGTCAGATTGCATTTAATTTTTTTCAGAAATCCAAATGTAAAACAACGTCGTTTACCGTTTGCATGCTATGAAATGTAGCGTTTCATTGTGTCCAAAGTGGGAGAAAAGTATGATGGAGGGGGACATGTGTCACCAAGTTGTTGGTGGATGGGAGGATTGCTTGAGAGGTTGACACATGGAGTTGTTGTACAATTTGGGTTGAACAGAATTACATATATTATATACTCTCTCCGTCCCACAATAATTATCTTTAACTATTCATTCACGTTTTCTTAAGAAGCTAAAAACGATATAAAATATCAACATTTTATTAAATATTTTTAAATAATATCATACATATTACTAATAAGTATAATAATTATTTTAAAAAATGAATTAAAAAATGAATATTTTATATAGTTTTTAGTTCCTTAAAAAGCGTGCGTAAATAATCCAAAGACAATTACTGTGGGACGGAGGGAGTATAAAATTTACAATGTTAAAATAATTTTTTAAAAAAAATTACCACAATACTAGAATCATTTTTCTCTACATATAAACATCAATTTTGAATATGTTTCAATATATTTAGAAAAAATATTTTTTTTATTGGAATACAATTTCCCAAAATAATATCGAAAATTTTAATTATAATTATTTTTATTTGAATACAATTGGGTTATATATAGTTTGCATCATTTAATTTATAAATAATATTAATTTAATAATAATATTTTAAGCTTAATAAATAAATATAATAATATAATCGAGAATGGAAATAATTGTTAGAGAGGGGTATATTTGTAAATTGAATTGGTATGAAAAAATGAGTTCTGGGATACTAGGGATGCTATTAATAAAGTGGTAAAAATGAGAATGAGATGCTAGGATGATGTGGCGGAAATAGAATAATAAAACAATAGTATTTCTAGTATCCCTAATATCCCTTGATAAACATGAAATAAGGCTCCAAGTAGATCAAGTAGAAGTTTTTCCATTCTGGTAATCTCTTATCTGAGATCAACCAAACTTTTATTGCTCTCATTTCGAAAGTGGAAAATCCCATAAACATAAACCATTATAGACCAATAAGCCTCTGTAATACAATATATAAAATTATTACAAAAATTTTAGCAAACAGACTAAAACCTATCCTCCCGAGGCTCATAAGCCCCTTTCAAGGTGCTTTTGTGGAAGGGAGGTCAATTCAAGACAACACCCTTATAGCTCATGAAATTTTCCACAACTTTCATAAACACAAGGGCAAAAAAGGATGGATGGCTTTGAAACTAGACATGGAAAAAGCTTACGATAAAATTAACTGGTCCTATATAAAATCTACGCTCACTAAATTTGGTTTCCACCCAACCTGGATCAGTTGGGTGATGAAATATTTAACCACTACTACTTTCTCGGTCCTTGTTAATAATTCCCCGGGTGAGCAGTTCAAGCCAGACAGAGGAATAAGACAAGGGGACCCATTAGCACCTTATCTTTTTGTCCTAGTTATGGAAAATCTAGCTAGAGAATTGCATCAAGAAGCTCTACTGGATGATGTCTTAGTTGGCATCAAACTGGTTAAAAATGGCTCTCCAATCCCGTTCTTGACTTTTGCTGATGATACAATCATTTTTGCAAATGCAGCTCACACAAGTCTAAATACCATTCAAAATATGATGAACAATTTCTCGAACTTATCGGGATTAACAATAAACTACAAAAAAAGTTCAATCCAATTTTCGGCAAATGTAAATCCTAATCTTGCCAAAGATATATCTCAACACATGAAAATTCCTATTTCTAAAACAATAGAAAAATATTTAGGAATTCCCCTGGTAAATGGAAGAATAAAGAACTGTGTATTTGAAGAAGCCATCCATAACCTGAAAAACAACTATCAAAATGGAAAGCCTCTTCTCTCTCTCAGGTGGGCAGAGCGGTTCTTATTCAAGCCAACTTAAGCTCCAAAACAAACTATTTAATGCAAAATTTTCTTCTCCCAAAAGGCATTCTCCACCAAATGGATCAAATCAATAAAAACTTCTTTTGGAATAAACTTAACTCTGAGAGGTATACTCCACTTGTCAGTTGGGATAAGATCTGTCAACCTAAACAACTCGGAGGATTAGGTATAAGAAAAGCAGAAGATCTTAATGTGAGCCTTCAATTAAAACTCTTATGGAAAATTCACTCTGACCAGAATAATATCTGGGTTAAAATCATAAAGGAAAAATATTTACAAAATGATAGCATTAACAAAAAATCTAACCAAAACACTTCCTGGCAATTTGGAAGGCTTCTCTCTCTAAGGGAA
This sequence comes from Persicaria maculosa, assembly GCA_963922045.1. Lineage (NCBI taxonomy): Eukaryota > Viridiplantae > Streptophyta > Magnoliopsida > Caryophyllales > Polygonaceae > Persicaria > Persicaria maculosa. Next base: position 46,318,637 of record OY998264.1, on the reverse strand, counting down.
AAGTTTAACAAGGGACTGCTCTGGATCATTGGGAATGGCAACTCGATAAATGTCTGGAATGATCCTTGGCTCGATAACTTTACTTTTGATGAATTTAAGAATGAAAGGGATCCTAACATGAAAGTTAGCCAGCTGCTAGATGATCAAAAGCATTGGGATCTATCTTTACTCCACGACCTTTTTCCGACAAATATAGTTACAAAAATCACCGATATTCAAATACCCCATTGGGAAACTCCTGACAGACTCATTTGGAAGCTAGAACCTAACGGGTCATTTACGACTAAATCAGTAAAACTCCTTGATAACACTGATCACCAAAATAATAACGATTATAAATGGATTTGGAAGCTGAATGTGCCACCTAAAATAAAAAATCTCTTATGGAAAATATCAATTGATGGACTCCCTACTAAAAATAGATTGAACAAATATATAAACAGGGTGCCTAGCCATTGCTGTATTTGTGACACTTTTGAGGAAGATTTGACCCACCTCTTTCTTCACTATAAATATACCAAAGAAGTTATAGCCCAATTCGAAAGAGTAACGGGTAAACATTTTGGAATCGACAGAAGGCAAAACTTGGGTATATTAGACTTGTTAAATTCCAGATTATATTCCTCTATGCTTGAAGATCTCGGATTTATATGGCAAGCTATCTGGAATATTAGAAATGAACTCATATTCAGGAAAAAGAATCCACCTCAAATCTCGCACTTAGTCCAAAATGTGATGGTTGATATTCATAATTGGAATAAAAGGAGAAGGAAAACCTCAACCTACCAAATCAAACAGAAAGAGAAACAAGGCTAGGTGGATTAAACCAGAAGGGGCTATCTACAAAGTTAATGTAGATGGCTCAGTTAAACCCACGGGTTCGTACCAGGTGGGGGGAATCATCAGAGACTCCAGGGGTAATGTGATTGATATTTTCCATCAGGTAGTTTGTAAAGGATCGGTAATTCAGACGGAAGCTGCTGCAATCATCTTTGGACTGCAACAAGCCATATTGAAAGGCATTCGGAAGGTTATCATTGAAGGGGATAACCAAGACTTGATCAAGGCAATAAAGGAGGAGGACCACTTCAAATGGGAGATCATTCATCAGGTGGAGAAAATCAGAAATCTAGCTCTTTGCTTTGATTTTATAGGCTTCAACCATTGTTTTAGAGAGGCAAACAGAGTAGCTGATTATATAGCTAGACATGGCATCATCTGTAATAGTTCAACGATCCTTTATAATAGGGAACTGTATTCCATCATCCTTCAGGATGATCAGGGTTGTGTTTTACGACAACCGTAAAACATTCCCAATTTTTTCCCACTGTAAAAAAAAAATAAAAAAAAGTAGAAGTTTTTTTTTAACCCAACCCCCAAAAAAAGAAAAAAAAGAAAAAAAATCAAATCTATTATCTATATATCTATATACATATACTAAAACCGATGCATTGATGCCTACGTGACGGCGCGTGAGTGCATCTGCATACGTGGCGACACGTGAGTGCATCTCGCAAAACTTTCTCACGTCAAAAAGAAAATCTAATAAAAATAATTATTTTATTTTACCATCAACTCATATAATTGGAAAGATGGAATATCTTATAAATGAGTAAATATTATATAAGGAAAAACAATATTAGTTGTAGATATATACTATATATTTACAAAAAAACAATATTAAAATATTTTTAAAAAACAGTTATCTAATAAATGACATGAGATTCAATTAATTGTAGATTAGAAAATCTAATAAATGTAAATTCTATATATATATATATTTTTTGAGAGAACCTAAATAAAAAAGAAAATCTAATAAATGTGAATTCTATATATATTTTGAGAGAACCTAAATAAAACAAAATATTTAGATTTTTATAATATGTCAAATTAATTTTATTTATATCTATATTAATTGTTTTAATGTATTCTCCGTACACCGGACGAGACCTACACTAGTTTTATATAATAAAGGAGAAGTCGGCCGAGACACGTGACATTTTTCCCATAATCGTAGTCATATGAACCAATCACAATTTTTTGAAATAATCAATATATGCATAAGATAAAAATTTATTTTAATTCTATTTATTTAATATATCTATATATGGATAAGATAAAATTTGACACAATTTCATTAGATATAGATATTAATTAGTCATATAAACCAATCAAATTTTTTTGAAATAATCAATATATGCATAAGATAAAATTTTATTCTTAGTCTATTTAATCAATATATCTATATATGCATAAGATAAAATTTGGCCCAATTTGATTAGATATGGATATATTTTTAGAATATATTAACTAAATTTTCATATATCCATAAGATAAATTTTCGGAAATTTCATCGGGTATCCTCGAGGTATAGCGCTTTTCGCGGGGTGTACAAGACTTTCACCAATTTCACCCGTTACCCCTGGAGGTTTGAGAAAATTCGCCTCATGCCCCTAAACCATTAATATTGACAGTAGCTCTTTAGTCCGTTTGTTTTTGTTATTAAAAAAAAGAAAATAAAGCAAGCCTTACTGAAACAATAGAAGGTCAACGTACAACGAGGAAGGCAAGCGACACAAAGGAAGAAGAAGAGAGGAAGGGAGATCGGGGTCGATGATGCAGACCGGTCGCACCGAACCAAGCCAATTGGACGGGGGTCGAAATCCGCCGGTGGTGGTGCCAGGTACGCGTATGCGAATTTGAACCCCTTTTCGAGAATTAGCGTTGTGTAATTGGGTTTGAATAACTCAGTTTCTATGCTCAATTTCTAATTTGAAATACTCAGTTTGTGATTGGGTTTTCGAATTTGTGAATTGGAGTTTGTGAACTAAGGATTAATTTAACTTTTGAATTGGGGATTCCAACACATATTTTTTAAAATTAGGGTTTCGATTTCGAATTGGGGATTCTAGCTAATGTTTTCAAAAATTAGAGTTTTCATTTTGAATTGGGGATTCTATCTCTTGTTTTCTAAAATTTAGGGTTCCGAATTGGATTTGTTGTCATAGTTTGTATCGAATTGGAGTTGCTCTCATATTTCGAATTAGAGATGTTTCGAATTAGGTATAATTTAGGTAGGACACTTGTAAATTTAGGAAGGAAACTTGTAAATTTGTTGTCATGTTTCAAATCTACATGCTGTAATTTGGGAATTTAGGTATGTGCATTTGTATAATTTGGTTGTAAATTGCTGCAAATTAATAGCAATTGATGTTAATTGTTGATTGATCTATTGTCAATTGTAGTAATTTTGTTGTGTTTATTGTAAATTGTTGTCAGGTGTGTTGCTTGTATAGAATTCTGTAAGGAAGGGGATGATTTTCCAGGCTAAATTACTTATATTTATAGAATTATGCAAACCTGAGCGAGAAGAAGACATTGTGCTAGGAGTTTAAAAGGCTTGAAGTTGAAAATTGGTCCTAGTATGAAAATGGGACCTTGAAGAATGAAGATTAAACATTGAAGCTGAAAATCGGACTCACTCTTTATTCTTGGATCTTGATTGTTGTATTAGTAGTTTTTGTAAGGCTTTTAAAGCACAATTAGCTTATGACAAGTGGTGGGATCATTTTGTAACGAAATTTTTTATGTTGGATTGGATATGTTTACTACTACGTATAAAGAGTTTTTTTTAGAGTTTTTAAGTTTGACCCTCTTACATCTTATTTATGCTGGAAGCCATGACAATAACATACCCCTGAAGTTACTCAAAAAACAGCAAACAACAAAGCTATTATAGCTATGACAGCAACGTAAGCCATGATAGCTATGATTTTTTTTCATGCTTTTAAATGCAAGTTTTGACGGCAAACAGCGAGCTCATCCAAGAATTGAGATAAAATACTAATCGAACCTCTTAATTATTTCAATATGAGATGCAAACATGTTACATGGTTAAGCTAACTAAAACATGTTTCACATGAGAGGGGGACTGACGTGGGGAGAATTGAATCAAAATATATAAACCAATACAACTCTTAGGCTCTTCAAATAAATTCAAGACTCCCCGCTCTAGTAGTAGGGAGTTAGCGGGATCCTAGTAGAGTTGAAATCACATCCTGAATGTTCGACAAGAAGCCTCGATCTCGAGCACGAACCTCGATGTCGACCTTGGCTGTCGATGCTTTCTGCAACAGAAGACCTGCCGAGACAAAAACGGCAGTCGATATCGGCTGGAGAAGGTCAATATCGATGTTAGTGCGCGAAATCGACTGGCTCAGCAGACTGCCAGTCGACACAGGGTGGTCCGTATCGAGGTTGGGGGTTGATATCGATCTCAGTAACTCGTGCAGGATGATCGTCGTCGACTCAGAAAACCGTCAACAAAACAATTGGTCGATATCGACGTCTGGGGGTCGATATTGATGTCTGTTCCTACAAAGTTGTTAGCTTTTTGTCGGCAAAGAAAGGCCGAAGACTCAAGGATGAATAAGGAGTGATGAACAGAATAAAGACAGTGGTTTTAATGAATAAACTATATAAAAAGCAACTCCTAGGATTAGGGTTTACCACAACGTTAACCAATGCATGCGATAAGGGAAATAAGACGGAAAATTGCGCTATTTCACCCGGGGGACAAGCTTTTGCTGTAAGATCGAGATGAAATTGAATCCCTCCGCAAATTCCTATTAAAGGAACCAATTATTAGGATTACTCTTGCAAATAAACCTAATTGTCTCTACCAATTTTATGTTTATAACTCAAGTTGTTAGCATGAATCCCTTTTCTTTCGATTAGGACTAAACATAGAATCGTAGGAGATGATATAGACACAATGATATCAACATCTAACACTTACCTCAGGCACGCTTGGCTAACGTCGGGCTCACCCCGACCCTAGAAGCTTTGGGAGACTACTCGCACCTCATCATCGGAAACATCATTGATATGAAAGAAACATGCATTAAAAACTTCGAGACTTTACAACTCAACGTCGGCTCTCGCAAACGCCAAACCCTAAAGCTTCTTCCTAACTCTAACTCTATTGAATGTAAACGGAATGTGTGTATTTGGATGTGTGTATGTGGATGTGTTGATGGATGATTCAATGCCAGCCCCCCTAGGGCTTTATTTATAGGCTACTAATCTTTGCTATCCAAGGATAGTATCTTCTATCTAAACTATAAACTCTATCCAAACAAGTAGGATAGATCTTTTATTTTGATAAAACTCTAAACAACTTGATAAATCTCTTAAGGTAAAAACAATTAAATCTCAGTTGTATTCTATATAAATTTACAAGATAATTCTGTGGCTTTGAAGATAGAATGGCCAATCCGTATCTCAAAAAGTGTGTCCAACCCGCGTCGAAGTATGGTCGATATCGACCAGAAAGGTCGATTTCGACCTCTCTGTTTCTGCTCGACGAGCTCAGCTTCTCTCGATTCCTAGGTTGTGGTCGATATCGATGATAGGAGATTGATATCGAGTGCCTTCTTCTATTGTATGATGGTCTGTCTCAACACTCAGTTCTGTGTCGATGTTCTGTAGTCGATATCGACCATGTGGGTCGATTTTGACCTCTATTCAGCTTTTCTTGGCTTCTCCGTTTTTACTCCGATTTCGCTCGAATTCCTACATAATTAGATCAAAACTTGTGCAGACTCTATTTCTTGCACGTTAGCTCATTCTTACACAAGTTTATATTATTTTGAACCTTTTCTTTGGAAATCGAATGAAATATGAAGTCAAAAGATGCAATAAAAAGAGGTACAAATATGTACATCAAAACACCCCATAATTAGACTTGCTTGTCCTCAAGCAATAAACAATCAATAACCAACACCTACAACACACCCTTCATGTCTTCGCCCTTGTCAAAAGAAACATCATAAGCGGTAGCAAAGCAAAGCAAGTGCATTTAACGTCATAGCACATATTTAAGCGATCCATAGGCATATGCAATTTTGATCAAATCTCACAGGGATAATGTGTTTGCACTCAACTCTCATGTGTTTAGGCTATGAAGATCAACTCTCAACTCAATTCCATACACAATCTTATAAACATTGCAATTTATAAGAATCCACTTCGCAACCAATTATGAAAATGCAATAAGAACCATCAGGAGGACTTTCGCTTAATGGAAGACTTCAAAGAAGACTCCATTCGGCGAGGTTGTAATGGGGCTTGGTATGAAATAAAGGGTATGAAATTATTTGGCTACGTGGTGCTTATAAAATTCGGGAATCAAGAATCCTAAACCTCATCACTTACAATATCAAAACCATAATTCTTCAATGTTGCACTTTCCAAGCTCAATCTCCCATAATGCTTTTTCCAAACTGATCTTTCCATAATATGCTCTAATATGCTCTAAAGATATCAACCATAATATGAACCCTTCTTTCAAACTCTAATATGCTCTCAAGAATATTGCACTTATATGAAATAAAGAACTAAGGAACTTGGCTCATGCACTATGTATATATATACTTCTCTTTTTTTATTTTTTATTTTTTATTTTTTATTTTGTATTTTATTTTGTATTTTATTTTGTTTTTTTGTTTTATTTTTTTTTTCGAACGAAAATAATAAATAAATACTAAAAAAATGTGCATTTATATGGTGAGCCAAAAATCCTTTTACAACATATGACAAGATGCAAACATATACCATCCCATAATTCTCTTTTGCTCAAAACTAAATATATGCACTTTTCTCTCCACAATTCATTATTCTAACTAATCTAAGTCTCAATTCCCAAATGGGGGTCAGGCTCAATTCGGCTAGGGATAATTTTGTGGAGTTTGCAGTATCAGGCTGAGGCTAACATTCTGGCTTCAAGTAGAGATAATGCAGGCTAGGTAAAGAGAGGATAAAAATGGCTTAAAAGATGCCTCCATCATTTAATTCTCGTAAACATAGACATATATATGCATTGGCTTTGAATAATTATCACAACATTTAGAGATGCATAGGAAGAGTAAATTCACTCAAGAAAGCAGAGGGATTTTCAATGTTCTCCATATAGGCCAAAATTCTCACAAGGACAATTTTTGTTGGATTTGCCTTTTAGCCTAGGATCATATGTGCTCAATTTCATCACAAGTTCACAATCTACATAAAAATTTTAAGGACTTAGGCTAAATCATCCAAATATGTCAAAGGATTTACATGATCAAGTCAGCTATTGAGTTTTCATCATTGGACATCTAAGTAGGGTTAAAAAAAACTAAATAAATAAACATGCATTTATTTTTGTCTTTTTGACATTTTTTTTGTATTTTTATGAAAAGTAAAACTAAGAACAAAAATTTAAACATGAATGCAATGCGAAGAAGAAAGCCAAGTTGTGACCATAGGACATGTTTTTCCCCCACCCCATACTTAAAATATACAGTGTCCTCATTGTATTAAAAGAAAAAAAAGGGTAGAGAGAAACTCACAGCGCAACCTGGGGATTCAGGTCAATTTCCGATTAGGTCGATGCCAGTAGTCAATATCTAGGTTATAGGTCGATGCCGACTGCATCTGTCGAAGTCGAGGAAGAAGGTGAAGTCGAGGGCTGCCAGATTATGGTCGATATTGATGATTATGGTCAATATCAACCTCTGCCTTTTGCTCCTGAGTCTTCGATGTCGACTCCAGGAGATGGCTTGACCCTGGGGTGGTCGATTTCGACTGGCTTGGTCGATTTCGACTGCCTCTATAGAAGCTTCTTTTCTTCTTCGTCGTTCTTTTTGCTTGGCAACCTAAAATCTTTGTTAGAATAATAGATATAACCACGAATTATCACAATTTCAGAAGTTCAAAATCCAAAATTCAAATCCTAAAAACCATTTATGAAAGAAAATCTTAGTTTTAGTTACAAGCTTTAGATTTTTGAGTCGCTAGGCCGACTTCTCCGTCAATTCTTCATGAGCCTTTAAGGTAAGGACCCTTCAAGCATGAGCCTTCTCCTGGATCATCTAGGTCTTTTTGATAATAGATAAGTTCGGCAACTAAGGCTTCTTCTTTGTTAGGTTCTTTTTTATTAGGCGCTTTCCTTCTCTTTCTTGACCTAACTTTTGCAATATAGGCGAACCATGGAGCTTCGACCCTCTTATTAGTTGAATTATCAATAATGGACAGAGGAGGGTTAGGAATTATACCCGGGCTTACCTGTTCGGGCCCGAAACAGAAATCTTCGAGCTGAGGGGAGGTCGATTTCGACCAAGGGGGGTCGATTTCGAGTACACTAGTCGATGTTGACATGTGGGGGTCGATGTCGACATTCTGGACCCCATACTTAAGCTCCTAGCCATCATCTGGCTTACTCGACATCGATGATTTATGGTTGATTTCGAGCATTTTAGTCGATATCGATTGGTTCCAGTCGATGTCGACCCTGCTTGTTGTTTCCGTCCTCGCCAACAAATTTTTTTGAAGATTCTCCTTAGCTGGTGATAGGACAACTTGCTCCGGCTGCCTTGTTTCGTTCATGGTAGGGTTGAAGGAGAACTCTATCACTTCGTTCCCTATAGTAAAGGTTAGTAAGACATTGATATTGGCATCAGCAGTAGCTAAGAAAGGCCTACCAAGGATGATAGGTACTACAAGATGTTCAGGCATCTCCAATACAATGAAATCAGTAGGCACAAAGAACATACCTACCTTTACCGGAACGTCATCAACTATTCCTGTGGGTCTGAAGAATGAGTTGTCAGCCATATAGAACTTCATATCCACAGGTTCAAGTGCTCCGATGTTCACCTTTTGCCAAATAGAAAGAGGCATAAGACTACCGCTTGCCCCTAGGTCACATAGGGCCTTGTAGCGATGTTGGCCAAGCCCCATGGTGATTGCAAACTTCCCTGGATCGCTCATCTTCTCTAGGAAATCCATTTTTGAGCACTCCTCTGCGATCTCTGCCATGGACCGCTTCTTGCTAAGGATGTCTTTGAGGAATCGGACATAGGCGGGCATCTCGCTTAGGGCTTCTGTAAGAGGGATAGTAACATTAAGACCTTGAATAATCTTTACAAAGCGCCTAAACTTACCTTGGGTGGGGTCCTCCAATGCTTTGGATGGGAAGGGCAACCTTTTCTTTTGGTGGAGGAGCCAAAACGGTGGTCGGAGGGCCTGCTGGGTGTCGATGTCGACTGGGATCTGGTCAATATCGACCGGGATGGTCGATTTCGACGTCTGTTGTGGCTCCGAATGCTCTGCAGTGGTATCGACGTCGACCTGGAGGTCGACCTGGTGGTTGATATCAATGTCTGGCTCGACATCGACTTGTCTGTCAATGTCGACTGGATCTGCAGCTTTCTCCTCCGCTTCCGTTCGTGGCTTTTGTAGTTTGTTGCCACTCCTTAATTGCATGGCCGCGATGTGGCCTGTCCCGGATTGCCCCTTAGAATTTGTAGTTGGTTGCCCAGGGAACGTTCCGGACGGTCTAGGGATTTGTGCCGCCAATTGACCCAGTTGGGTCTCTACATTCTTTTTCCAAATATCCATCTCCCCAATCCTTGTGGTAAGGTGATTGAGTTGAGAATGGATTGCATTGGTGGATTGATCATTCTTAGCTTGGTTCCGCCTTATCTCATCCAACACAAGTTGTAGATCATCCTTTCATTGATCTCTCTCCGGGTGCCCAGGAGCTCTATAAGGTGGAGGATCCCTGGGGTTGTATTGGGGTGGTTGATTTCCCCAGTTTTGGTACCCTTGGCGATTGGGATTCCTCATGAAGCACGCCTCTTGGTGAGTCTCCGCTAGTTGTACTTGTTCAGCATCGGGGCACTCGATGGCGGTGTGCCGCTGTGATCCGCATTCGATGCAATCTTGGTTCGCTGAAAGGAACCTCACTTGCTTTTGGAGATTTCGAAGTTGATCTCTATGGAATTGCTCCTTCACGTCTGGATTAATTACCTTATAGGGTTCAGATAATGGCATAGATGGGGCAGGCCTCGACGATGATGATGTGTCGGAAGCCTCAGGAGTCCCATATGTATTGTCGAACTCCACCAACCTCTTTATGGTGTCCCAAGCCTCATGTGGAGCGAGTTCAAGGTAGCCATATAAGGTGCAGGTGTTGATCCTCTCCTTGGTTGCAACATCAAGAGCATTGTAAATAATCTCCTGAGTCACGTACGGTGGTTGGCCATGCATTGGGCATGATCGTAGCAGGTCCTTAAGCCTTTCCCAAACAGTCGCCAGAGCGTCACCATATTTTGTTTAAAAGCCGTGATTTTCTGTCGGATCAAGGCCGTCTTGGATAGAGGGAAGAACTTGTTGAGGAACGCGTCTTTGACTTCATTCCAGGTTCGGAGCGATCTTGGGGCTATGCTTTCCAACCACTGCAATGCTTTACCTATAAGGGACCAACGAAAAGCTTTTAGTTGGACATATTCAAGACTCTGTCCATCAGCAATAGTATCACAGAGATCTAAGAAGGTTGATATATGTGCAATAGGGTATTCATTAGGTTTTCCTTCATATTGATGTCTTCTAATGTCAGTAAGAAAATTTGGCTTAATTTCAGAGTTAGAAGCAAGGATAAGAATCGCCGATTCAGGCACTGTGAGCGGGGGGTGCATGTATTGCTTTGCGTTCCGTGGGAGGGCATTGATTTGGGCTTCTATTTGCATCCGGCCTTCCTCCTCCCTATCTGCATGCTCTTTAAGTGCCACCTCTCTAGTTGTTAAGTCGTCGACTTGCTTCCTTAGTTGCTCAATTAGCTCAGCCTGGTTTGCTTTGTCTACCATGATTCTTTGAGCTTGGGCTCTTAGATGGAGATAGCGTTCAGGGGCGTCTACTCCTTCAAATTCAGGTGGGCGATCAGCGTGTCGCATACAGTTGCAAGGCCAAACTAGATAGAGGCGAGATTACATGTTTTTAGAATAGGAAGGAATTGTAATTGGTACGCGTGATAGTGATTTGAATGTTGAGGTGCTAGGAAAAGAAAAATGAGATTTGAGGAAAGGCCTATAGCAAAGAAAATGTGGGCGATCATGAGTTTGATTGATTGGGTTTAGAGTTAGGAGGATTCTGAATGACGAATATGGGAACTAGTCCAAGTGGAGGATGTGATGATACTAATAATCGCGGGATTTTGGAAAATCAATAAATTGTGATGCCTTGGGTGAATTCGAATAAGAATGAGATAACATTTCTCTTGGAAAGATCTATCTAAACTATAGACTCTATCCAAACAAGTAGGATAGATCTTTTATTTTGATAAAACTCTAAACAACTTGATAAATCTCTAAGGTAAAAAGTAAGTAAATCACAGTTGTAGTCTATCTAGTATTACAAGATTATCCGTGCTCCTTGAAGATAGAATTGCCAATCCGCATCTCAAAAAGCGTGTCCAACCCGTATCGAAGTATGGTCGATTTCGACCTCTCTGTTTCTGCTCGACAAGCTCAGCTTCTCTCGATTCCTGGGTTCAGGTCGATTTCGATGTATGGAGATCGATATCGAGTGCTTTTCTTCTGCTGTGTTGTTGTCTGTCTCGACACTCAGTTCTGTGTCGATATTCTGTAGTCGATATCGACCATGTGGGTCAATTTCGACCTCTCTTCAGCTTCACTTGGTTTCTCCGTTTTGATTCCGATTTCGCTCGAATTCCTACATAATTAGATCAAAACTTGTGCATACTCTATTTCTTGCACGTTAGCTCATTCTTACACAAGTTTATTATATTTTGAACCTTTTCTTTGGAAATCTAATGAAATATGAAATCAAAAGATGCAATAAAAAGAGGTACAAATATGTACATCAGCAATAACCATGTAAGTATGCTTTATTAGAATTTAGGATAATTCCTTATTTACCTTATATGAAGCGAAAGTGGATTATATATGTGAATTTGGATAGTAATTAGGTTTTGTCTACGAAGGTTGACTAAACCCTAATTATGAAAAGGATAGAAACAATTATGTTTTTATGCGAAATCCTCTATATTTCTAATTGGTTGATGATAAAAACATAATCTTTTATATGGTTTAAGTAATAATACATGCATGGTTATTGTTGTTGTAAATCCATACCTTAGGAGCTTTTAGTTTATCAATACAAAAACCCAAAAATTTGTCTTTTATTTTATTTATTTTATTATTTTTGTTTTCGTTTTATTTTCTTTACTATCTGCAAAACCACTCGACATCGAGAGCTACACTCGATATCGAGTACTCTGCATCGAAGGAACGCAAGTCGACGGTCTTCTGAGTCGACTGGAATGCACTGCCCCACTCGACATCGACCTACTTAGTTTGTATCGAGTGCCCTCTATTTCTGTTACAGGTTTCACAGATCAACTACAAACACTAGGAATTGGCAGCCCCTATCGATATCGACCTATCTAGTCGATAACGAGGCTTTTGGTTGACGTAGCACAAGATCTTACAAATACTATTCAGGAACCGCTGACTCGCCTCCTTGAGGATCAATCCTAATTCCCTATTACTACATCGGGAGAGAGTCTTGAATTTATTTTCTAGGGAAGGAATTGGTTTAAATTTATATGGTTTATTTACATATCTAGTTTCCCTCCTAACAAATTTTTTGTGTCGTTGTCGGAGAGGCTATCAATCGCGCCATGTCTTGTCTTATTAACTTCTTTACCTAGTGTTGTTTTGAAGGTGTATGCGACCCGCTGATCGCACACCCAAATTCACTGCTTTAGACGACCCGTAACACATCCTTCGTTGATGTACATATTTCTAGTCCTTTTATTTGCATATTTTGACTATATATTTCATTCGATTCCTAAATTATAGATTAAGAATAATGAGAATTCATGTAGAAAGTGCTAACGTGCAAGAAATAAAGTCTGCACAAGTTTTTGTTTAAATGTATAGGAATTGGAGTGAAATCGGAGTCAAAACGAGAAGCCAAGAAGCACTGAAAGGCAGTCGACATTGAGTCCTGCACTTTGTTCGCTATGGGGGGATAGTGTGTAGGGATTCCAATAATTCAAATTAAACAATTCACAACTAGACTACTCCCTGGCTCAAACAAATAATACATGAATCCCCTCTCTTGTAGTAGTAGGGTAATTCAGGATCAAATCCACGAGAAGGTATGTCAGCGCTTCCCTTGTTGTACTCACGATCAAAGCTTTTGACCTCAGAAGACACTCGATATCGATGTGTCTGGTCGATATTGACCTTGGTTCTGGTCGATTTCCAATACAGTTCCTGCAGAAGACAAAAGCAGCAAGGTTGATGTCGAGCAGAGACCTCGATATCGACGTTAGACCTCGATATCGACCTTTACAGTCGATTCCGATGTTCGTCACAGAAATTGTAATTTGTAACCAATTGTCGAAAAAGAGTCCAAAGAAAGTAGAATGGTAAAGAAGGATGATCAGAAACAAAACTAGAACTTTTATATTAATTTCAATAAACTTAAAAGCTTCCAAAGTCGGGGTTTCATGCCACAACGATAACAATGCAAGTTTTATGCTAAAGTTATGAAATTTAATGCCTTTCCGTCAAATAACCTTCGTTATCAACACTTAGGTGATTAGAGGCTCTCGCATAGTTCCTAAGAGATACTATCCAATTTATGAGCAATTCAAGTTCACAATATGAGTGGCTTTCGCTTCAATAATGCAAATAATGAATCTCCCTAACTTTCGCAAAGGATCATGCATGGGATAGAAGACGGAATCGCATAAAAGTCATACCTTTGATGCACTTACCGTACATCGATATCGTCGGGCTCACCCCGACCCTAGAAGTAGGTTGACTACTCGCTCCTCATCATGCGCATCATCATCATTATTGTTGAAAGAAAACTACTTTGAAGGTAACTATGAAAGAAATTACAACCAAACAAGCCAAAACTCCGCTCTCGCTTCTCTCCAACTCACTCTGCTCTCTCTCTCTCTCCACTAATTCTCTGCGTGTATGTGTTTTTGAATAACTGAAATTGGATGTAATTGAATACCTAAACTCAGCCCTAAAGGCCTCTAGATATAGATATCGAACTTTGCTATCCAAAGACTCGAAACTTTATCTTTATTCTCTAAGATAAAACTTAAATAAAGTAAAAACTAAAACTCCTATGGTAAATCAGCTCATATGATAGCTCTGGTGTTGATGATAAGAAATCTCGACTTTAGGATAGACGTGCAAGCTTCGGATAAAATTCTATCAAAATCCGAGTCGGATTCCTCTGCTGGGCAACATCGATATCGACTATGAACATCGATATCGACCTCTGTGAAACTCTATCTTGAGCTCTCCTTCTCCTACTCGAACTGGCACTCGACTTCTATAATTTAGCTCGATCTGGCAACATCGATATCGACCTTTAGACGTCGATATCGACCTCTTTGTGTCGACATGCTCTGTTTCATTTCCTGCTCGATTCCTATATCTCTGATGCACTCGATGTCGAGGTCCCCAGTCGATTTCGACCTCTTCAGAAGACTTCGAGCTCTTTTTCCGCTCTTCCAAATCTGTCCATTTTTATCCTGTTTTCTGCGAAATCACATAGAAACTCGTGCAGACCCATATATTTGATATTTAAGCGTAAACTACACTAACTCCATGTTTTCCCATTAATATGCATACAAAAGACAATAAAATGGACTTTTATGTGCATATAAAATATGGCAATTTGCACGCACATCAAACACCTCATACTTAGGCTTGCTTATCGCCAAGCAATACCTTTAATGGTCATTCAGGGGAAGAAAGTAAACCCTCAACATCATAGATTCATTTTTCATATGTCTCTACAATCAATTGCCATCCTCGATAAGGTAATTATGTCAACCAAGTCCATGCCTGTGCATAAAAGCAATTTCATACTCATAAAAGGAGGTAATATGCAAAAACAATTTTAGCATTAATAATCAAGAGGACTTTTGCAAACTTGTGAGAAGTAGATTGGTAAAAAGGCTAAAGGTGGGCTAATATTTGGCCATGTGGTGTTAAATCCGGGGAAACATACTTTCTTTCCAAAACATTCCACATTCCTTCTTCATAATGTCTCACCTTTCACTCATCGCTCAATGCTTTTATTCAATATAATGCTTTTACCTCTCTAACCTTAGCACTGCCTTCTCGCGAGTCGCAAACATGGGTGTCATGAATGGCCCCGGATACTTAGTACTTCGGACTCCTCACCTTGTGTCCCATCTCGCTGAACTAACATCTCAACGAGCAGGGTCGACCTACCTTTATCTCCTGAGGTGATCAGATTTTTTCTCGCTCATTAAATTTTCCATATTTCATAAATTTTTTCATTCCCGCCAATAACTTCATAAATAATGCACAACTCCATATAACTCCAAAGATGACATCCATTCTCAAACTTGTCCCCGGATAGGGTATAAGGTATAAAATGGGAAATATGTATATATGTGGAGCAATAATATGATAAGGCTCATATATGGCTTTGTGACTTTTGCAAATATGCATAGGTAAGGCTAGGATATGAACTTGTATATGTAAGCACTTGTATGGAATTTTCATAAAAAGTCCTCCATCATCTTATCATGCACATGTTAAAAGCAACTTCAAATTTTTCATCTCCTTTATTTTTTTTCTTTTTGCACTTCATTGGGACTTCCCTTAACTAGGCAATTTCATGTTATATCTCTAATGAATCTAATTTTGCATCATAGAGCTCTTTTTTATACTTCCATGACTCTTTCCTTTTTTTTTTCAAAAACAAAACTAAATATGCATTAAGATAAATATGCAAATCTAAACTAAGTATGAATGTGCAAGTAAGCCTTTCCCCCACCCCATACTTAAAATTTACAGTGTCCTCGCTGTATTAGAACTAGGGTTAAGAAGAAAACTTACTAAACCGTCACAAATTTCAGGAGTCGAAGAAGACAACAGGCATGGTCGATATCGACCCCTAACATCGATATCGATGTTTCTCATCGATTTCTGGCTCAGGCTTCAGGGTGATCTACCTCGACCACAAGCTTATCTAAGGCGACCTTAAGGTCGATGTCGATCTTGGACATCGATTTCGACGTCTCTTCTGTGTGCTTTTCTCTTTCCTGCAACTTGTAAAAAATAAAACCAAATATGCAAAACAATAAAATGTCTCAAACCAAAGTAAAAGCTGTCCAAAATTAAAACTAAGTCTTTGTTACAAGCTCTAGACTTTTAAGTCGCTAGGCCGACTTCTTCCTTTGCGCTTCTCAAAGCGGCATCTGCAGAGCCCATGTGGCATGGGCCTCAAATATGACTCCTTTCTTGTCACGCAGCTGCATTCCGCCGGGATGGATCTGATTTACCATGAATGGTCCCAGATTTTTATCCTTGAATCTCGTAGGGAACCAATGGTCCTTGGATTTGGCAACATAGACCTTGTCTCTTATCTCATATTGGCTCGAATCATCATCGGATACCCCACATAAGCGCACATGCCGAGGCACACCTCTTCCAAATAATGATAAATCTTTAATCGAAATGGGACAAGAGGAATCCGTACCTTGACTTACCTTCTTCTCAGTCTGTGGCTCAGGTCGATGTCGATATTCGGAGGTCGATATCGACCTCTGTTGTACTCCTGGAGGATCAGTCGATTGGGAGAGTTTCTTCTCGTTATGATTAGGTCGATGTCGACCCTTAGAGATCGATATCGAGGTCTCCATTCCTGCCTCTCAGTGCTGATGGTGGTCGATTTCGGCTGGCTATGGTCGATATCGACCTTAGACCCCGATTTCGATGTTTCTTTTCCTCCTCCATCGACCCCATACTTATGACCTGACACATAATCTTGAACATTATTAGTCGATATCGACTTACCTGGGTTGATTTCGATGTTCTGTTGGGCTCCTTCGTTCAAGATTACCACAACTTCCTCCACTTGGGCTTCTATGGCCCTCTTCTCAAGCTCTTCCGGTGTCATACTTCTTACTTTGGCTTCCCCACATGCAATGTAGACACCATTGATGTCTTTTATCTCCATTGGCCCTTGATTTTTCACCGTCTTGTTGAAGGCATACTCTATCACCTCGTCACTAATTGTGAATGAGAGCAATCATTTCTTCACGCTAATGTTGGCATCGACGGTTACTAGGAATGGCCTACTTAAAATAATGGGACAAGCAGGGTCCTCCGCTATATCAACAACTAGGAAATCAGCAGGGACAAAGAATTTACCTACTTGTACTGGCACATCCGTCACTATCCCAGTTGGAATCACTACCGTATTGTTAGCCATGTACAACCTTGCATCCACGGGCTCCAGAAGACCTATCTTTACCTTGTGCCAAATGGTTAGTGGCATCATGCTAACGCTAGCGCCCAAGTCAACTAAAGCATTAAATTTGAATTGACCTAGACCTATAACGATAGAAAACTTACCTGGGTCCGCCCGCTTTTGTGGTAGCTCCAACCTGTTGCACTCCTCTGCGATCTCAGAGAGCGATCGCTTCTTACTCAAGATGTCCTTAAGGAACCTTACATAGCATGGCATCTCATGAAGTGCTTCTGTAGATGGTATAGAGACATTAAGTCCTTGAAGCATCTTCACAAACCAATGGAACTTCTTTTCCGCTGGGTCCTTAATCATTTTTCTAGTTGGGAATGGCAACACCTTCTTCCTTCCCGCGGCTGTAGTCAGGTTGACATTGACATCAGCAGGGTCGACATCTACAGGAGGAGTCGATTTCTGTGGTGACGCAGCATCAGGGTCGACATCGACGTCACCTTGGTCGATATCGACAAGGGGGGTCGATATCGACGTCTGTTCTGGCTCCTTTTCCTCCGCTTTTTGCTCGGGCATTTGTAATTGATGCCCACTCCTTAGGTTCACCTCCGCAATATGACCAGTGGTTTTGCCCTTTTGGTTAGGCACAGTGGATCCAGGGAATGATCCTAACGCCTTGGGTATTGCTTCCGCCAATTGACTCATTTGAGTCTCCATGTTACGCTTCCAAACGTCGATCTCCCCAAGCCTAGAATTGATGCCCTGCAACTGAGTATGGACGGAGTTGTTGGCTTGTTTGAACTCAACATGATTCCTCCGCATCTCATCAAGAATGATTTGTAGGTCATCTTTCCTTGTCTCCCGCTTAGGGTGTCCTGGTGCTCTATATGGTGGGGGATCCCTTTGTTGATAGAACCTTTGATCACCCCAATATTGTTGTTCCGACATGGATACTTGCTCATTATGTGGACATGCACTAGTGTTATGCCTTGTTGAGCCACACTCCTGACAAGTTTGATTGTTGCTCAGGAACCTGACTTGATTTTGAAGGCGGCGTGTTTGATCGTTGTGGAATTGTTGCCGCACATCAGGATCTATCTCCCTTGGAGGCTCATATAGTGGCATTGATGGGGCAGGCCTTGCATCATAGGCCGCAGCAGCCCCATAAGTGTTGTCAAAGTTCACGAGCCTCTCAATGGTCTCCCAGGCCTCCGTTGGTACAAGCTCAATGTACCGATAGGAGGTATATGAATTTATTCTCTCCTTATTCGGCGCATCAAGGGCGTTGTAGCAGATCTCCTGGATGACATATGGAAGTTGCCCATGCGTTGGGCATGATCTCAGCAAGTCCTTAAATCGCTCCCACGCCTGTGCTAATGTTTCACCTGGCTTTTATTTGAAAGCCGTGATCCTTTGTCGCAGCATCACCGTTTTAGAAGTTGGAAATAACTTATTCAGGAATGCATCCTTCACCTCCGCCCATGTCCTCAGCGAGCGTTGAGCCAAACTCTCAAGCCATTGTAAATCCTTCCCTGCCAAAGACCATCGATAAGATTTTAATCGCACATACTCTAAATTTACTCCATCAGCAACTGTTTCACATAAGTCCATAAAAGTAGAGATGTGTTGCAGGGGGCATTCATTAGGTCTTCCTTCAAAAGTATTTCTTTTTATCTCAGATAGGAAGTTAATTTTTATTTCATAGTTGGAGTGAGGAATTAAAATAGCGGATTCAGGAACATGAAGCGGCGGATGCATGTATTGCATCGCCGTCTGTGGATACTGATTTAGCCGCTCTTGGGCTTGTCTGCACGCATCCCCCTCCCTATTAGCACGGGCTCGCTCTGTAGCAGTAGTAGCCCTATCAGCAGCGATTGTAGCGTTGTGGTCCTCGATTTCCTTCCTCAACCGCTCTATGGTCTCAGCCTGCGTCTCATTGTCAGCCATGATGCGAATTGCTTTGTTGCGAAGATGGTAGAAACATTCAGGCTCGTTGATTGGTTCCAAGATAGGCCCGCGATCAAAACGTCGCATTAACCTATAAAATAAGCTTCAAAAAGATCGTGATTAAACTTAGGTGGCGATTGATTGCCTCCCTGGCAACGGCGCCAATTTGTTTGCTACGAGGGGATAGTGTGTAGGGATTCAAATAATTCAAATTAAACAATTCACAACTAGACTACTCCCTGGCTCAAACAAATAATACAAGAATACCCTCCCTTGTAGTAGTAGGGTAATTCAGGATCGAATCCACGAGGAGGTATGTCAGCGCTTCCCTTGTTGTACTCACGATCAAAGCTTTCGACCTCAGAAGACACTCGATATCGATGTGTCTGGTCGATATCGACCTCGGTTCTGGTCGATTTCCAATACAATCCTACAGAAGACAAAAGTAGCAAGGTCGACGTTGAGCAGAGACCTCGATATAAACGTTAGACCTCGATATCAACCTTTACAGTTGATTCCAATGTTTGTCACATAAACTGTAATTTGTAAACAATTGTCGGAAAAGAGTCCGAAGAAAGTAGAATGGTAAAGAAGGATGATTAGAAACAAAACTAGAACTTTTATATTGATTTCAATAAACTTAAAAGCTTTCAAAGTCGGGGTTTCATGCCACAATGATAACAATGCAAGTTTTATGCTAAAGTTATGAAATTTAATGCCTTTCCGTCAAATAACCTTCGTGATCAACACTTAGGTGATTAGAGGCTCTCGCATAGTTCCTAAGAGTTACTATCCAATTTATGAGCAATTCAAGTTCACAATATGAGTGGATTTCACTTCAATAATGCAAATAATGAATCTCCCTAACTTCCGCAAAGGATCATGCATAAGATAGAAGACGGGATCGCATAAAAGTCATACCTTTGATGCACTTACCCTACATCGTTATCGTCGGGCTCACCCCGACCCTAGAAGTGGGTTGACTACTCGCTCCTCATCATGCACATCATTATTATTATTGGTGAAAGAAAACTACTTTGAATTTAACTATGAAAGAAATTACAACCGAACAAGCCAAAACTCCGCTCTCGCTTCTCTCCAACTCACTCGGATCTCTCTCTCTCTCCACTAATTCTCTGCGTGTATGTGTTTTTGAATAATTGAAATTGGATTTAATTGAATGCCTAAACTCAGCCCTAAAGGCCTCTAGATATAGATATCAAACTTTGCTATCTAAAGACTCGAAACTTTATCTTTATTCTCTAAGATAAAACTTAAATAAAGTAAAGACTAAAACTCCTATGGTAAATCAGCTCATATGATAGCTCTGGTGTGTTTATGATAAGAAATCTCGACTTTAGGATAAATGTGCAAGCTTCAGATAGAATTCTATCAAAATCTGAGTCGGATTCCTCTGCTGGGCAGCATCGATATCGACTATGAACATCGATATCGACCTCTGTGAAACTCTATCTCGAGCTCTCCTTCTCATACTCGAACTGGCACTCGACTTCTATCATTTAGCTCGATCTGGCATCATCGATATCGACCTTTAGACGTCGATATCGACCTCTCTGTGTCGACATGCTCTGTTTCAGTTCCTGCTCGATTCCTATATCTCTGATGCACTCGATGTCGAGGTCCCCAGTCGATTTCGACCTCTTCAGAAGACTTCGAGTTCTTTTTCCGGTTTTCCAAATCTGTCCATTTTTATCTTGTTTTCTGCGAAATTACATAGAAAGTCGTGCAGACCCATATATTTGATATTTAAGCATAAACTACACTAATTCCATGTTTTTCTATTAATATTCATGCAAAAGACGATAAAATTGACTTTTATGTGCATAGAAAATACGGGAATTTGCGCGCACATCACACTTGAGATCGACCACATCGATCGACGTAGACACTGTGTGTCGAGCCAAGGCAACATAAATCTACTGAAGAGCACTTGACATGACATTGGATTGAGTAGGGAGCTCGACATCGACACCCCACACGAGCTCGAGTGGAACTGATGTGCGCGCAAATTGCCATATTTTCTATGCACATTTAAGTCTATTTTATCAGTCATTTGCATGCATATTAGTGGGAAAACATGAAATTAGTGTAGTTTATGCTTTATTGTGAAATATATGGGTCTGCACGAGTTTCTATGTGATTTCGCAGAAAAGAGGATGAAAATGGACAGATTTGAAAGAGCGGAAAAAGAACTCGAAGTCTTCTAAGAGGTCGAAATCGACTGAAGAACCTCGACATCGAGTACAGCAGAGAGGCAGGAATTGAGCAAGAGGGAATACAAAGCATGTTGACATACAAAGGTCGATATCGATGTCTGATGGTCGATATCAAGGGCCTAGATCGAGCTTATTGATAGAAGTCGAGTGCCAGTCCAAGGAGAAGAATGAGAGCTCGATGATAGAGTTAAACCGAGGTCGATATCGATGTCCTTAGGTCGATATCGATGTTGCCAGCAAAGGAGTCCAACTCAGATTTTGATAGAATTCTATCCAAAGCTTGCACGTCTATCCTATAGTCGAGATTTCCTATCTTCAACGTCAGAGCTATTACTTGAGCTATTTTACCATAGAAGTTTTATTTTTACCTTATTTAAGTTTTATCTTAGAGAATAAAGATAAGTTTCGAGTCTTTGGAAAGCAAAGTTCGATATCTATATCTAGAGGCTGTTAGGGCTGAGTTTAATCATCCAAGCACAGCGAGTTTTAGTAGTTTATCGTAGAGAATTTGTAGAGAGAGAGAGAGAGAGGAGGCCTAGTGATATTGGTGGAAGCGAGAGCGGAAATGGCTTGGTTCGGTTGTAATCTTTCTTTCGTAGTTCAATTCAAATTAGTTTTCTTTTCAATGATTATGATGAGTTGCATGATGAGAAGTGAGTAGTCAACCCACTTCTAGGGTCGGGGTGAGCCCGACGATAGCGATGTAGGGTAAGTGCATCAAAGGTATGACTTTTATACGATTCCGTCTTCTATCCTATGCATGATCCTTTGCGAAAGTTAGGGAGATTCATTATTTACAGTATTGAAGTGAAAGGCACTCATATTGTGAACTTGGATTACTCATGAATTGGATGGTAACTCTTAGGAATTATGCGAGAGCCTCTAATCACCTAAGTCTTGGTAACAAAAGTTATTTGACGGAAAGGCATTAAATTTCATAACTTTAGCATCAAACTTGAATTGTTATCGTTGTGGCATGAAACCCCAACTTTGGAAGACTTTAGTTTATTGCATTTCATATAAAAGTTAAGTTTTGTTGCAATTCATCTTTTTTTAACCATTCTACGCTCTTTGGACACTTTTCCGACACATAGGTTACGCAAAACAGTTTCTGTGACAAA
Organism: Persicaria maculosa; assembly: GCA_963922045.1. Classification (NCBI taxonomy): domain Eukaryota; kingdom Viridiplantae; phylum Streptophyta; class Magnoliopsida; order Caryophyllales; family Polygonaceae; genus Persicaria; species Persicaria maculosa. Next base: position 46,296,220 of record OY998264.1, on the reverse strand, counting down.
CATTGGAATCGACTATAAAGGTCGATATCAATCACTAACGTCGATATCGAGGTCTGTCTCGACATCGATCTGTGTTGCTTTTGTCTTGTGCAGGAATTTGCTGGAAATCGACCAGAACTGAGTTCGATATCGACCAGACACATCGATATCGAGTGTCCTCTGAGGTCGAAGGCTTGATCGTGATTACAACAAGGGAAGCGCTGACATACCTCCTCGTGGATTCGATCCTGAATTACCCTACAACTGCATCGGGAGAGATTCTTGTATTATTTTGATAAGGGAGTTAGCATAGGTGTGAATTATATTTGAATTTTTGAATCGCACCTCCCGTTCGTCGAACAAATTGGCGCCGTTTCCAGGGAGGCAATCAATCGCCACCTAAGTTTTCTCACGATATTTTAGAGCTTATTTTGCAGGTTTATACGACGTTCTGATCGCGGACCTATCCTAGAAACCATTGATGAGCCTGAATGTTTCTTCCATCTTTGCAACAAAGCAATTCGAATCACGGCGGACAACGAGAAGCAGGCTGAGACCATAGAGCGGTTGAGGAAGGAGATTGAGGACCAAAATGCTACAATCGCTGCTGAGAGGGCCGCCACTGCTGCAGAGCGAGCCCGTGCTGATAGGGAGGAGGATGCGGGTAGACAAGCCCAAGAGCAGCTCAATCAGTATCCACAGACGGCGATGCAATACATGCATCCGCCGCTTCACGTTCCTGAATCCGCTATACTTATTCCTCCTTCCAATTATGAAATTAAAATTAAATTCCTATCTGAAATTAAAAGAAATACTTTTGAAGGAAGACCTAATGAATGCCCACTGCAACACATCTCTAGTTTTATGGACTTATGTGAAATAAATGCTGATGGTGTAAATTTAGAGTATGTGAGACTGAAATCTTTTCGATGGTCTTTGGAAGGGAAGGCATTGCAATGACTTGAGAGTTTGGCTCCACGCTCGCTGAGGACATGGGCAGAGGTGAATGACGCATTCCTAAATAAATTATTTCCTCCCTCTAAGACGGCGATGCTGCGACAAAGGATCACAATTTTCAAACAAAAGTCAGGTGAAACATTGGCACATGCGTGGGAGCGAGTTAAGGACTTGCTGTGATCATGCCCGACACATAGGCAACTTCCATGTGTCATCCAGGAGATATTCTACAATTCTCTTTATGCGCTGTATAAGGAGAGGATCAATTCATATACCTCCTATCGGTACATTGAGCTCACACCAACGGAGGCCTGAGAGACCATGAAGAGGCTCATGAACTTCGACAATACGTATGGGAATGCTGCGGCCTATGATTCAAGGCCTGCCCCATCAATGCCACTATATGAGCCTCCAAGGGAGATTGATCTTGATGTGCGGCAACAATTCCACAACGATCAGACACGCCACCTTCAAAAGCAAGTCATGTTCCTAAGCAACAATCAAACTTGTCATGAATGTGGTTCAACAAGGCATAACACTAGTGCATGTCCACATACTAAGCAAGTATCCATGGCGGAATAACATGAGGAAGCCAAGTGGACGAGATGTTCCTATGGAGGGGGCAATTAACCATATTGGGGTGATCAAAGATTCTATCAACAAAGGGATCCCCCACCCTATAGAGCACCATGGCACCCTGAGCGGGAGACAAGGAAGGATGACCTGCAGATCATTCTTGATGAGACGCAGAGGAACCATGCTGAGTTCAAACAAGCCAACAACTCCGTCCATACTCAGCTGCAGGGCATAAATTCTAGACTTGGGGAGATCAACGTTTGGAAGCGCAACATGGAGATCCAAGTGGTTCAATTGGCGGAGGCAATACCCAAAGCGTCAGGATCATTCCCTTGATCAACTGTGCCAAATCAAAAGGGCAAAACCACTGGACATATAGCGACAATGAATCTAAGGAGTGGGCGTCAAGTCTAAACGCCCGAGCAAAAATCGGAGGAGAAAGGGCCAAAAGGAACATCGATATCGACCCCCCCTGTCGATATCGACCACTGTGACGTCGATGTCGACCTTCCTGTCGATGTTGACCCTGATGATGAGTCACCATAGAAATCGACTCCTCTAGTCGATGTCGACCCCCATCCTGTCGATGTCAATCTCACTCTAGCTGCAGGGAATAAGAAGGTGTTGCCATTCCCAACAAGAAAGGTGTTTAAGGACCCAGCGAAAAAGGAGTTTCAGCGGTTCGTGAAGATGCTTCAAGGACTAAATGTATCAATACCATTCATCGAAGCACTTCATGAGATGCCGTCCTATGTAAGGTTCCTTAAGGACATATTGGGTAAGAAGCGATCGCTTTCTGAGATCGCAGAGGAGTGCAACAGATTGGAACTACCACAAAAGCGGGCGGACCCAGGTAAGTTCTCTATCGCTATAGGATTAGGTCGATTCAAATTTAATGCTTTAGTTGACTTGGGTGCTAGCGTTAGCATGATGCCACTAACCATATGGCACAAGGTAAAGATAGGTCCTCTGGAGCCCGTGGATACAAGGCTATACATGGCAAATAATACGGTAGTGATTCCAACAGGGTTGGTAACTAATGTGCCGGTAAAAGAAGGTAAATTCTTTGTACCTGTTGATTTCTTAGTTGTTGATATAGCGGAGGACCCTGCTTGTCCCATTATTTTAGGTAGGCCATTCCTAGTGACCGTCGATGCCAACATTAGTGAAAGGTGAGATATTATGAAGAAGGAATGTGGAATGAAAGTTGAAAAGAAAGTATATTTCCCCGAATTTAACACCACATGGACAAATATTAGCCCACCTTTAGCCTTTTACCAATCTACTTCTCTATAGCTTAAAAAAGTCCTCTTGATTACTAATGCTATGTTGCTAAAATTGGTTTATGCATATAAACCTCCTTTTATGAGTTTGAAATTGCTTTTATTGCATAGGCATGGATTTGGTTGACATAAGTACCTTATCGAGGATGGCAATTGATTGTAGTGACATATGAAAAATGAATCTATGATGTTGATGGTTTACTTTCTTCCCCTGAATGACCATTAAAGGTATTGCTTGGGGACAAGCAAGCTTAAGTATGGGGTATTTCATGTGCGTGCAAATTGCCATATTTTCTATGCACATTTAAGTCCATTTTATCATTCTTTTGCATGCATATTCGTGGGAATACATGAGATTAGTTTTTATGCATTATTGTCAAATATATGGGTCTGCACGAGTTTCTATGTGATTTCGCAGAAAACGGGACAAAAATGGACAGATTTGGAAGAGCGGAAAAAGAACTCGAAGTCTTCTGAAGAGGTCGAAATCAACTGTGAACCTCGACATCAAGTGCAGTAGAGAGATCGAGATAGAGATAAAGAGAGGTCGAGATAGAGTTAAAGAGAGGGCGATATCGATGTCCTTAGGTCGATATCGATGTTGTTCAGCAGAGAAGTCCGACTCAGATTTTGATAGAATTCTATCTGAAGCTATGCACGTCTATCCTAAAGTCGAGATCTTTTATTCACATCATCAGACTTCATCCTTTATTAGTTTTACCATGGAATTTTTAGTTTTTACTTTATTTAAGTTTTATCTTAGAGAATAAAGATAAAGTTCTGAATCCTTGGATAGCAAGATTGGAGATCTATATCTGGAGGTCGTTAGGACTGAGTTAGGCATTAAGTTTTCATCCAAGCAATCAGTTTTACATTATAGAACGCATAGAATTTGTAGAGAGAGAGAGCCGAGTGAGTTGTGTGGAAGCGAGAGCAGAGATTTGGCTTGGTTCGGTTGTTACTTTCTCTTTAGTTTAATTAAAGTAGTTTTCTTTTCAATGATGATGATGAGTTCAACGATGAGAAGTGAGTAGTCAACCCACTTCTAGGGTCGGGGTGAGCCCGGCGATAGCAATGTAGGGTAAGTGCATCAAAGGTATGATTTTTATGCGATTCCATCTTCTATCCTATGCATGATCTTTTGCGAAAGTTAGGGAGATTCATTATTTGCATCATTGAAGCGAAAGCCAATCATATTGTGAACTTGGATTACTCATGAATTGGATAGTAACTCTTAGGAATTATGCGAGAGCCTCTAATCACCTAAGTCTTGGTAATGAAAGTCATTTGACGGAAAGACATTACATTTCATAACTTTAGCATCATACTTGCATCGTTATCGTTGTGGTGTTAATCCCCGACTTTGGAAGCTTTTAATTAATTGAATTTGATATAAAGTTTAAGTTTTGATTTCTAACCATCTTTCTACAACCATTCTAAGATCTTTGGACACTTTTCCGACACTTAGGTTACGCAAAACAGTTTCTGTTAAGGACATCGAAATCGACTGGCAAGGTCGATATCGAGCACTAACGTCGATATCGAGGTTCCACTCGACGTCGATTTGGTTTGCTTTTGTCTTATGCAGGAAACCACTGGAAATCGACCAGAATTGAGGTCGATATCGACCAGACACCTCGATATCGAGTGTCTCCTGAGGTCGAAAGCTTGATCGTGATTACAACAGAGGAAGCGCTAACATACCTCCTCGTGGATTCGATCCTGAATTACCCTACCACTCCATCGGGAGGGATTCTTGTATTATTTGCTTGAACAGGGAGTTAGCATAGTTGAAATATATATTTGAATATTTGAATCGCACCTCCCCTAAACGAACAATGCGCTACATCTCTGCGTAGCTCTCATACATATCAGCCAAGCTAGTAGTCAGTCCTTGAACATCCCGACAGATGTCTCCAATGTCAACATACAACTGTTGCTGGTGATCCCACATATCATCCTGACGACGAGATATCATCTGTTGATGCTCCCATATAGTATCATGGCCAAGAGCCATCTGCCGCTGATGCTCTCACATGGTATCCTGGAAGAGAGACATCGCCATCATCCTCTGCTCAAGCTCACAGTAACCTGGACCAGCACCTACTCCAGTTGTGCCAGAAGTTCCAACACCCCCACCTCCTACATCCGCCTGAACATCAGGAGCACCACCATTATCGTCATGAGCAACATCATCCCCATCATCCTCATCATCATCATCCTCAAGGCCCATAAAGAAATCGTTTGCCGTAGGACATAAAGGAAGTGGCCGGGGAAATCTCACCCGAATCCCCCTAAGATGGCCTGTTCTTCAGATCCACATTGGCGCTCTCCCCTCCAAATGGCCAGCTTTCCTCAACTGGGCTTCATCATACACAAATGCCACATGCAGAACATCAGGGACAATTCTCAAATCGATACAATCTCGTGCTATGAGAGTGATGAGACCCCGAAAGCTAATCGTCATCGTCTTGCTCTTGTCGACGATGTCCCTGCAGTTGAAGAGGAACAAATCCACCCAACCTGGGACCACTGGGCTCTCTGGCGTCAAACACCATAAATACGACATGTCCCTAACTGAGATCTTATTGACCTCGGCTTGGGGAAAAAATGTGTTGGCTAGAACCTTGTTGCCACCTATGTCAAGCCGTTCAGCACAAGCACAGTCGTCATTGCCCCCGACTAGACCACCAATGAGATCCTTTCCGCAGACCGCCCCACCGGGAAGTACCTCGTCGTAGTTTCCCCCCTTCCTGGATCCCCCGATTCCCATCGACAACGTCACCGCCACTGCCTTCGTCCTCTACTCCTCCCTTGCCTCCACCGGTGGCACTCACCCGCTGACTAAGGTATTGACTGCGCCTCCCTTGTACAACGCCATCTAGATCGCCAATAACTTCACCGGTTCACTCCGGAGCCTGAACTCCGAACTATATCCGACTAGGGTTCTGGCGATCGTCGACCACGATCTGCTCTTTAATGTTAGCCTAGGGTTCAATCCGTGCCCCAGATGCGTCAATTAGAGCCGCCTCATCATCGATTTCAACAACATCACGTTCATGATGCCGAAGATCGCTCTCCTCCAAGCGCACTACTTCGGAATCGATAGATCCGGTGGACTGGATTTGACAGACTATCAATTGGTGAAGAGAGAAAGGGGATGAAATGATAGATCTGAAGATCGCTCTCCTCCAGGCGCACTACTTCGGAATCGGTAGATCCGGTGGACTGGATTTGACAAACTATCAATTGGTGAAGAGAGAAAGGGGATGAAATGATAGATCTAAAGAAAATGGGGGAAAGGGGTGGGTTAAAGGGGGGAAATTAAAACAGGGGTATTTTGGTATTATCAAATTATTATGGACACTTACTTAATTACCCAAAAAAAATGGACATTTACCTAATTACACTTTGGAAATGGATATTTCACCAAATTTTTTCTTTTAAGTATGGGGTTGGGGAAGAACTTATGTGCTTTACATTATCATTCTTTCTTAGTTATTTCTTGCATAGATTCAAATAATCGTTTTTTCAGTGAAATTTTTAACATTTTTATGGCTAAAACTTCTGAATGGTCTAGATTTTTATGTTCTATTTGGATATTATGTTTGTTATTGTTCTTAAAAGAATGATCTAAAGGAGAGTTTTGAGTAAATGAAATCGACAGGACTCGATGATGTAAAAGAGGATTCATTAGAGATATTGCAACATAATTGCCTAGTAAAGAGAAGTCTGAATGAAGTGCGAAATTTTTTAGAAAACCACAAAGGGAGGTAAATTGAAGTTGCTTTGAACATATGCAATGGTAGAATGATTGAGGACTTTATATTTTCCATTCAAGCATTAGTTGTCCTTGACATTCATTACCTTTGCATTATTAGCCTTCACATCATATTTTATGCCATATCTGCCTCAAAAGAAATATTTGTTCCAAAAGTTCTTAAATTGCCCATTCATATACCTTTTGACCCATCCGGGGAATTATGTTGAAAAATGGAAGTAATGTTATGAAGTTGTTGTATGATTTGATATCTTGTGAAATTATATGAAGTTTGATTCCAGGATGATGAAAATATGGAAAATTTAATGAGAGAATGAAAATTTGGTCACCTAGGAGTTAGGTGGATCGACCCTGCTTGCTTGAGAGGTTAGTTCGAGTAAGATGGGACAGAAGGTGAGGAGTCCTAAACACTAAGTATCCAGGGCCATTCATGACACCCATCTTTGCGACTCGCGAGAAGGTAGTGCTAAGGACAGAGAGGTAAAAGCATTATAGTGAAAAAAGCAAAAAAGAATCAAGAGAGGATGAAGTATGTGGAAATATCATAAAGGATAAAGTGCATCAAAGAAATAAAGAAAATTTGAAAATTTCTCTCTGGATTAGCATCACATTGCCTAAAAATAGCCCACCACTATACCTTTACCTTTCATGCCCCTAAAGCTTGCATAAAGTCCCTTTGATTATCATTGTTTTGTCACATGAAAAATTATTTTGCATAAACCCTCTTTTTGTGTGACATGTCGTTTTATTCACATGCATAGATTTGAAGACAAAAGTACCTTTGCAAGGATGACATATGGTTGTTAGGGTAATATGAGAATCAGTCCATGATGTTGAGAGTTTTTGTTCGGTTCCGCTGTGTGACCATGAAAAGTATTGCTTGGGGGACAAACAAGCTTAAGTATGGGGTGATTTGATGTCCGCTAAAGTGACCATATTTTATGACCATCTTTTACTTGAATTTTTGTCTTAAAAGTTTTGGTTTAATTGTGCTGAAATTGGAGTAGAATCAAAGCCAGAACGAGAAGCTGAGAATGGATGCAAAGTAGTCGATATCGACTGGAGCTCTCGACATCGACAGACATAAATGATCAAGAAACTATGTAAAGAAGAGTGATGAAAGACTATTTACTGGAGGAGAGGTCGACGTGCACCAAGGTCGACCGAGCCACTCAACATCTACAACACTAAACTAATGCCCGAAGTCGAGGGAAGACAAAGTGCTCGACGTCGACTGCACTATTAGACGTCGACTGGACTAATTTGCAGATACAACGCGTCTTGAGCAATCCGAGTTGAAGGAGACTTATGAAGCTCCGATTTTTACATCTTTGTTTTGATAGATTTAATCCTAATGGATATTTTCCTATTTACCCTAGGGATATATTTTTTTTTCCTATTTAGTTTATATCTTCTTTTATTTTATCTTCTAGTTTAGATAGAATTACCTTTCCTTGACCAGCAAGGATTGGTAGCCTATAAATAAAGCCCTTGGGGCTGAGTTTTATGAATTCTATTTACACATAACACAATTACATTCAGTTTAGGTTTTTAGGGTTTAGGAAGTTTTAGGGTTTTGGCGCTTGCGAGAGCCAGCGTCAGGATTGTGAAGACTTCAAGTTTATATTTTCAATGCAATTTAAGTTTGTTTCTTTTATTTCAATCATGTCTATTCCTACTATGAGTGAGTAGTAGCTTTTCTCTTAGGGTCAAGGTGAGCCCGACGTTCGCTATGCATGCTTGATTGACGTCGATTATAAGTAAAAATAATGGGCCATTTTACTCATATTTTTCCTTTTTGAATAAATAATAGGAAATTTTTTTCATTGTTAAAAATAAAGGGGGTTTTTTGAAATAAGGAAAAATAATGGGTTGTTTTATTCATTCAAAAAAGTGAAAATATGAGTTTTGGGCATGATGCTGACTTTTGACAAAACTCAGGGGCACCAAACAGACAAAATAAACCTTAGGACACCAAGCGAAATTGTCAAAACCTCAGGGGCACCAAATGGAATTTCGCTATAATATATGATTACAAATAAATAAATGAAATAAAATAAAAGGATAATCATTATTCATCGCTACAGGGATGAGATTTATCATTTCATTTGTACGGGGATGATATTTACTGTTTCATCACTTCGGGGGTTAGATTTATCAATCACATCATATGATTTATCAAGTTTCTTACTAATTTCATCCGATTCGGGGATTTGAGATTAGTTTATCCGCTTCAGGAACTATTAAAAATTCGATTGATTCAACCACTTCGGGATTGAGATTAGTTCAACTAGGGATTTGAGATTATTTTATCCGCTTCAAGGAATATTACTCTCCACTTCTGGGGTGATATAATTCATATCTACACATCATCTTTGGGGATGTGTTCATGTACTTCGGGCTGAAGTTTGAGGGTTTTTCTGCAGTTATATGAAAGTACAAGCCAATTTACGATTTCAAAGAACTTTGGACTAGTTTTGTAACTAAACCAAATTTGCAATAAATTCCACCCATTTTCTCTGTAGAGTTTGCGGAGAGTGGCGGATCCCAGATGTATCCAAGGTGTCATCGGCCACGGATGCGGGCCGATGATGACGATTTCAACGGATTAGAGTATTTTGATGTTCCTCTAGCACCAAGGATGGGGCACCATGGATGTCCGTCGGTGATAACGATCACATGTTAGTGAACAAGCCATGGATGCGTGTGAGGGGTAGCACGGTGGCGTTGAGCATTTGGCGGTGATGCAGGTGGCAACACCAGATTTTTAGGTGGCGTGAGGGGGAAAAGGAGGCTATCGTTGTTACCCGTGTGCTCATCCCTTCAGATGACAACTCCAACTAAGTAATGCAACAACATCTCAATCGATAGTTTTAGGACATGCTCGTCCAAGGCTATTGGCCTCGGAACGAGAGTAGGCGAGCTCTATTCTAAAGGGACACAACATATTTGGAGTTTGAGCCCTATTCTGACCATTCCATGCAGCAGCAATCACCCCATACTTAAGCTTGCTTGTCCTCAAGCAATACCTTTAACTCGTCAAACAGATTAAGCCAAAACACTCTCAACATCATAGACCTTGTTTTTATATTACCACTAACAACTTTATTCCATCCTCGCAATGGTACTTTGTCAAAAACCAATACTTTTCCTTCAAAACTTTCACACAAAAGGAGGGTTAAATAAAAGCATACTTTTCAAAGATAAATGCAACAATAATCAAGCGGACTTTGTAGGCTCATAGAAAAGTAGAGGGTAACAAGCATTTAGGTGGGATAATTTTGGCCATGTGGTGATAACGATCCGAGGAAATGGAGTACTTTCCAACAATTGCATACCACATTCCTTCTTCCTTTAATTTCCCTCACCTTTCACTATTCGCTCTATGCTTTTTTCACTTATTTGCTTTTACCTCTCTAACCTTAGCACTGCCTTCTCGCGAGTCGAAAACATGGGTATCATGAATGGCCCTGGATACTTAGTGCTTCGGACTCCTTACCTTTGTGTCCCATCTCGCCTGAACTAACATCTCAAGCAAGCAGGGTCGATCATCCTTAACTCCTAGGTGACCGAAATTTTTTTCCATTAATATCATCATCCTGCCATCAAACTCCAATAATAATGGTAACAAACAACCATATAATATCTCCAAAAATTACTTCCATTCTTAACATCACCCCCAGATAGGAAATAAGGTAGAAAATGGGCAATATGTATAGTATGTGGAGCAAATATAATGTAAGGCTCATAATATGGCTGTTATGATGCAAATAAGCATAGGTAAGGCTAGGAATATCAAAATAAGTTCATATGGAAAATAAAGTCCACCATCATATTATCATCACAAATATAAAAAAAAAAAATCAAAGTTACCTCATTTTGGTGACTCTCCAACTTTCTCAAACCAAGTATGGCATTTCTTGTCCTAGGGAAATAAGTTGCAATATCTCTAACAAGATCCACTTTTGCGTCATAAAGTATTTTCTAGGCTTTCGTGACATATTCCATTAAAAAAACATAAGGGTGATATCCGTCCAAAAATAAAGACTAAAACAAAAAATAAACGTGCATTTTTTGTGATTTTTAACATTTTCTAATTTTTTTTTGTATTTTTTAAAAATTTATGACTCGATGAAATAAAAAATAAAAATAACACCACCAAAAGAAATCCTCAAACCATAAGCATATAGTAAGTTGTTACCTCCACCCCATATTTAAAAATTACTTTGTCCTCAGAGTATAAGCTCAAAAAGAAGATATGGGTGTAAAAGAAAACTTACAAGATCGGGTAGGAGTGGAAATAGAAGCTGTAATAGGTGCTTTTTACTGCTTCCCAGTAGTCGATATCGAGCAATATTGGTCGATATCGAGCACAACTTGCTCCAAGGTTAAAGTCGATGTAGGCTGTCCACAAGTAGTCGATATAAACTGGCCTAGTCAATGTTGACTGCTATTACTTGTCCTCTACAGCGCCAGGGTGGTCGATGTCGGCCATTGCTGCTGGTGTCGATCAGCCTAGCCTTAGTCGACGTCGACTGATCAGGTTTATGTCGACTGGATATACTGAATCCTTCTTTCCTTGGTTCATCTTCTTTATGCTCGGCACCCTGAAAATTAGTAAGTAATGCAAACCAAAAAACTCCAAAATCCAAGGTTATGCACAATTATTATTAACTAATAAAAATAAAAAGAAATAAAATAGTGGGTTGCCTCCTGTAAGTGCTAAATTTTAAGTCTCTAGCTCGACCTACTTCCCTTTTAGCCCTAGCCTAGCTCATCTTTATCCGGAGGTATAGGTGGGTCTGATGGTTCCTCCAGTGGTAGGAAGCATGGAATGTCATCCTAGGGCATCATATGGTGGAGAAGCTTAAATCTCCTCGAGTGGATGCTCCATGCCTCCACCCATTCATCTTCCTGGGCCCCAGGTGGCCTGCATAAAGGAAGACATGTAGCAAATTCACATACCTCATAATTGTCTCTCTTCCGCTTCATAGGTTGACTTGTTTGCGCATCTCCACCACAGTAGAACGATGGAGTGGGAAGAGATATTTCCATCTCATCTTGCGGAGCTTCATGCCACTTTATCAGGACACCATACTTAAACACGAACATCGGTTCCTCAAAATCGTCGGGGATGGCCTTCACCTTGTAAGGTAAAAGCGACCTTGAAACATCTTGGGCAACGACGTCCGACTTCTTCATTGCTAGCTCTTCTTCTTTTTGGGATCCTTCAAATAGTTCATCAAAGATAGATAGCAAAGTAGGAATTGAGATCAAGGAAGGACTTACCTAGGTTCTTGTGGTGTAGTCGACATCGACTGGTATCTCTGGATTAGTTCCTCCAGAGTGTGCATGTGTTGATTCCAGGCATTCGACATCGACTAGATGGTAGTCGACGTCGACCTCCACTAGCTCGCAGATAATGACGTTGTTGTACCAATCTTCTTCTGCTGGAGGTGGGTCAATTGGCTCGTAAGGAGGAGGGTATGGTCCTTTAGAATGATAGGAAGCCTTAAGCCTTCGGATTAAGTCTTCCAGCCAGGCTATTTCCCTTAATTATGCCTCCTCTTGTCCGAGCCTATTTCACCGTCTCAATTCTTCGAGCCCTCTTTACCATTCCAATTCCTCTTCAAAATAGTCATATGTGCCTTGCATCTTTGTACCTAAACTTTGAAAACAAAATCAAGAATGCACAAATTAGTAGTAAAAGCTCGGAACCTAGTGGGTACCGATGAGGTAGGTGGTGGTAGGGTATGTGATAGTAATAAGAAAAGAGGGATGGGCTACTTCTAAACTCTAAACAAAACTAGGCGCGATTGATATCTCCCCGGCAACAACACCAATTTGATGAGAGGGTTTCTCGACCAAATAAATTTATAGACAAGATCCCGCTATAGGATAGTGAAGTCAGGTTTGTTCCATAGGAGAGAAGTAATCGATTCTAGTTTAGTATTTCGAGGTTCGGGAATAGCGGGAAATGGTGTTGAGGGTTGCTGTCGATGTCGACTAAGATTTAGTCGATGTCAAGGGATGAAGAGGGAATGGTGGTCGGTGTCGGGTAACTATGCAGGATAAAAATAATAAAATAAAATAAAATAAATAAAAGTGCAAACTTACAAGGTTAGGGATCACCACAACAATAGAGATATGTGTAGAATCACGAATCACACAAAAGAGCATCCTTTATATCAAAGAATCAACTTTCGCTAATTCCAATAATTTAGGTAAATCAACTACCAAAAATAAACCTAATCGTTTCTACCTTTTCTTAATTAGGATTAATAAACTCGTGAATAAAAACCCTAATTACTATCCAAGTTTGCCACATTCCTTGAACTCTCATCCAAGGGTTAAGCATAGAGGTAGATGATCATAGAAACACAAAAAATTATGGATTTATCGATTTATAACACATGCCTATCGTTGGGCTCACCCCAACCCTATAAGAAGGAAACTAGAAACAAAACATAATAAAAACAACTAACTTTAAATTAAAACTAAAACTTACAAAACATTTAATCTTCTCCTTCTGCCCTCCTCCTAACTACTTGCGTCCAAAGAAGACTTGACTTAAATGAATAAAATCCTTGGCCTAGGACCTTTATTTATAGTAGACTAATCCTTGCTAGCTAAGGAAAGTAATTCTAATACTAAGATAAATAGAATATCTAAAATCTATCTAATTAGAAAAGTAAATCTTTTATCTAAACTTTATCTAATGAAATTCCCTTGGGTAAATTGGAAAATACACATAAGGAAATAAATATCTAAGATAGAAAATACTCCCTCTATTCGGCAAAACATGTCACTTTACTATTCATGCACGTTTTTTAGGGTATAAAAACTATATAAAATATCTATTTTTTAATAATTTTTTAACAATTTCGTAGTTATTATTAATAAGTACAAACTTGTTAAAAATTTTAAAAAAAATAAATATTTTATATAGTATTTATCATTCTAAAAAAGCATACGTGAATAGAAAACGACATGTTTTGCTAAACGGAGGTAGTATAGTATAAAAATATGGCTAAGCAATCCTCCTTAGATTTGGATTCATCTGCGTGCTCTCGTTTGTCTCTGGATTTCGGGTTGACGTCGAGTAAGTTGGTCGAGATCGAGCACAACTGGTAGCTTTCAACATTCAACTTCGTCTTGAAATGCACTTTCCCGAGTCCTCGTTCGTCCAACTGATGCATATGAATATGCGTTGGAAAGCTCTTTTTGAAAACTACAACTCTCATGAAGGCATCAGAACTTGATTCAAAATGATGAATGGAAAAAAGTTGGGTTTTCTCCAGCTGCATCATCATGCGCTCTTCCTTAGCTTCTCCAATATCTTCATAACTTTCCTTTATGCTCCAAAATGCATCCAAGCTTCTCCGAATCAGCTATATATACCTGAAAATCACACCAAACTTTGTGTAGACTCCATATCCTGCAATTAATCACCAACTACATAATTTTCATACATTCCCAATATAAAATATGCATAAAAGACTCAAATAAGACTAAAAACATGATGAAAAATAAGACTAAAAACAGGAACATCAGCAGCGAAGGGTCCATCAAGGGCATCTAATCTCTTGCCTATGATCGGTCGAGATGAAGGTCAAATTCAATCAAAAACTCATAACTGTATAATCGATCAATTATGTCAAAAAGGGTGAACACTCTTCGTCTTGCCTATAAGTACATTCTTTAGGGTTTAGTTGGTGTTATATTGATATGAATACAATAAGTAATCAAAACAAATAACACTGAGAACATGTCAGATTGGAAATTTTAAATAAAAGGAACGAAAAACTCATCTTTGGTGAGATTTTGAATGGGAGAGGCACAAGCAAACTTCTTCGCTGTCATTGATAAATAAGGGAGCAATTCGTGCTGATAACGTGTGATAAACAAAAAGAGAATAGAGAGTAGATAAAGAGGTATAGAAAGAACATAGGGAGAAACTTATATCTTATTGAGGGTCTTCAGGACCCTTTATATAGGAGTATACAAATGAACTAGGTTTCCTAGAGCTTATCCAGTAACCTCTTAGAGTTTATCCATACAAAAGATAAATACAAATAATCTTATGACAAATGATTCAGTTGTATTTTGTTTTATTAGATAAGCTCTAGGAAACCCTAGTTCATTTGTGAAATATTCAACAAACTTAACTTTGTGTAAAAAAAACTAGCTACTTTATGGTGGTGCTTATGGACAAATAAAAATAGAAAAATATTTGACAAGCTAAATACAACATCCGTAAGAAATATCGAAAAGTATACCAATCACCAGCACCAAGGAGAAGAAAAACTATTTGAGATGGAGCAAATCAATTGATGGATCTTTCAAAATTAATTTTGATGGATCCAAACTGCCTTTTGGTGACCCATCGACATATTTCATCATCAAGGACCATAACAGATTTGTTATCAATTGTGGCGGTATCAAATGTAGGCACATTTCCGCGTTAGTAGTTGAGGTTCTTGCCTTGAAAGGAGGCGTCGCCAAGGCAAAAGAGCTTGGTATTTCTAGCATCATGATTGAGGGAGACAGCCTGATCGTCATCAATTGCATGTTAGATAATGGAGCTGCATTTCGGAGATTGAGATGTTGATCTCCGACACCCTGATCCTTCTACAACACTTTGAAAGAATGTGATACGGCCATGCCATAAGGGAGATCAACTCGATCGTTGATACAAGACGTCCTCGCCGACTCGGCTTTGCGTGTCCTCATCCACAAAGATGTTTTTGGGTGATGGTCCAACATGGTCTGACCCCACCTAAATCATTACTTTATTAAAAAAAATTGTTTTATTTTGTTTTGTTTTGTTGGGTTGGAACTTGGTCAATTTGAAGTTATCCCCACAAAAAACCTAGAAATTCCATGGTTTTCATGAATCCCCAGTCAAACATAGGCATAATAGAGGGAAAGTTTTGCGGTTCTTAACATGGAGTGAACCATAGGAGGGTTTAAGAGAAAGGGGGACCATGTCCATCTTTGGTTTTTAGTAGAGGCCACACCAACTGAAAGTGAAGTCTCTGTCGTTTCCAAGTCTCTTTGCTTCCCAATCCTTTCAATCCGTCGGTGGATGAGATGTCATTTTATCAGGCTCTATTATGACTAATCGTATGATCTTACCTTGAGGCCTTTTTTTTTACAGTAGGCAAAAATTAGAATGTCTTTACAAGTAAAGATCATCCTTGATCATCCAGCCGAATGATGTGAGAAAGCTCCGTGTTCAAAGGGAGGGTACAAGAATTACAATTAAAGTCATTCTTAGCTATATAATCAGCTGCTGAGTTTGCCTCTCTGAAACAGTGCCGAAATTTTATTGCTGAGAGTGCTGACTTTAATCTTCTAATCTTTTCCACTATTCTGAAAATCTCCCACGGTACTTTGGAGTCGTCTTCAAGTGCCTTGATCACTGTCAGGTTATCACCTTCAACTATAATATTCTGCCAGCCTCTTCTCTGAGCTAGCTCTAATCCCGTACAAAACGCAAGGGATTCAGTTAGTAGTGCTGATCCCTTTGCAACCTTTTTTTGGAATATTTTAATTACACGTCTATTCCAATCTCTAACAATACCCCCAATTTTGCAATCTCCATTACTCGTAATTGAAGCATCTACATTGATTTTGTAAACATTCACGGGTGGTTTAAGCCATTTAATATGCTTGCCCTTCCGCTTCTTTTCTTCATATCTTGGTTTAGTTTGACTATCCTTCCAGTTAGATATGCAGTTTATCACTTTCTGCACAATTGAACTAGCATTCTCTATTTTACTATTCTTGAAGATGATAGAGTTTCTTGTTTCCCATATGTTTTGCCACAAAATACAAAGGTCATTAAAGTGAATATTATTTTGTCTAATTTGATTCATATCTTTAATCGAGACAGTTGAATCCCTAATGCCAATGAAATACCTGCTCGTTTTTTGTTCATAAATACTATTATTAATCTTGAGACCGGGCATTTTAGTAATAGATGAGAGGCGTCTTCTTCTTATAGATTACATAGGCAGCATTGTGAAGGAACTCTATTGAAGAATCTATTTAATCTTATCTTTGTTGCTAGCCCATCATTCATTATTTTCCAAATGAAGTTCTGGGTTCGTGGAGGGATACAGAGCTTCCATATCCAAGCATACTCTTTGTCATTTGGACTGATGTTTCGGAGAATATCATATGCCGATTTTGTTGTAAATAAGCCATCTCTATTGTATTTCCATATTAGCTTATCAGGAGTATCCCATTCGAGAACATAAATATTTGAGATTATCTTGACTATTTGTGGAGGGAAATTTTGATCAAGTAATTGCTTGTTCCATTTTTTATGAGAGTCTAGCAATGGCGAGACTTTCATGTAAGGATCATGGCTACTTTGAAAGCATTTTAGTGAGATATTTTCTGTTCAATTGTCTGACCAGACATTTATTTTGGATCCATCACCAATAATCCAAAGCAGGCCTTTTTGAAATTGTTCGTGAAGATTAAGAAGTCTTCCAAATTGCCAGGATGTATTGTGGATGCTTAAATCCGTTATTTTAGTATTTAATAAATATCTTACCTTGAGGCCTTGAAGTCTCGTAAATACAATACTCTCTCCATTTTATAAAATATGTCCTTTTATCCATGTATATTTATATTGTATAATGGTAAAAATCATAGATAATAGATGTGAATGAGCAAGAGTTTTAATTTATATGGGTAACTTTCCATCCAAACCACCCTAAATTTAAATTTTATATATAATCACTTGTTATTTATATTTTATTTTCAAGTCACTAGCATTAAAAAAAATACCCCTCCCATTAAAAATTTTCATTTTACGATTAATTTTCTATTTAACAAAAAATGTTATGTTAGATATTTTAAAATAAAATATTAAAGTATTTTTTGGTATAAACTTTGTTTATTCTCGCGTCTTTTAAAAGTTTTCCATTCAGGTTCAAGCATTGAATGAATATTATGTAAACTCATCTCATTTTATTAGTTTCGTTTGAAAAAAAAATTGTGCATGATCTTAATAAAAACTTTATAACAGGAGGCCAGCTCAGCAAATTTGCAAAGAGGGAGGAGAGAGAGTATATGATTCAGGGGAGGAGGTGCCAACAGATGGAATTCGGATCCTCTCCTTATATTAGGAGCCTAATAAATCAATCTCCACAGTCTAAAAATTTTAACGGCCAAGATTATACACTCTTTAATTTACAAAAAAAAAATAAAAAGAAAATACACCTACAGCCCACCATCTTCTTCCCCCATCCGCAGCTTCCCAGCCAAGCACCATGCCTCCATTCTCAGGCTCCACTGTACCTGCGAATCCACCATTGAAGCCTGATCTGAACGTTGTCAACATCAACGTCGGCGGCCAGAATTTTCATAGCACCAAGCGAACCCTAAGCATCACTGGCCCTAACTCCATCCTCTCCACAATCTCACCCCAATCTTCTTCTTCTTCCTCTTCCTCTGACTCGCAATTCGATACGCCCTTCATCGATAGGGATCCTGAATTGTTTGCCGTCTTCATCTCCATCCTCCGAACCGGCAATTCCCGTCTTGCAAGGCCACATCTTTTGATCTAGATGACATAATTTTTGAGGCACAATTTTACAGGATTGAATCTTTTTTGATCGATTCTATCTCGAATCCCTCTCAATTTGACGCCTTTGACCTCTTTAAGTCGACTGTTTTACAATTGAAAGGATGGGACACTCCCTCGATGATCACTACGACGCTGTTGGGCTCCCTCGATAAAAGAGTATTTTTTCTTTTGGAAATTAAAGAGTGTATAATCTTAGCCGTTAAAATTTTTGGACGGTGGAGATTGATTTATTAGGCCTCATAATATAAGGAGAGGATCCGGATTCAG
This sequence comes from Persicaria maculosa, assembly GCA_963922045.1. Taxonomy (NCBI): domain Eukaryota; kingdom Viridiplantae; phylum Streptophyta; class Magnoliopsida; order Caryophyllales; family Polygonaceae; genus Persicaria; species Persicaria maculosa. The sequence continues at coordinate 46,277,772 of OY998264.1, read as the reverse complement.
ATGCAGTTCATCCACATTTTTTTTTGATAGCCAATGGTGTTAAGACACATGGAAGGGGGTTTTAATTAAATTAAACCCCTCATTTATTCGTTAAATAAATTATTTTAAAAAAAATTTTGAATATGATTTATTTTTCTCTATCCAATGATACCCATTTTTGCATATATTTTTGTAAAAACCTTTTTTTGCTAAGTTTACCATATGTTAAAGATTTATAGTCACATAAAATCAACATAAACTTACACCATAAAAATACATAAGTTTGAACATTAAATAACAATACCCACTACACTCGGAACATGAAAACACACATGAAATTACACCTTAAACATGAAATTACACGTAACCATAAACTTAAACACTACAAACAAACATTACACACGGACATGAACTTCTTCGACACTTACTGGTGATCATCCTTCAGCTCCTTGATCAGCTTGATCATCAACTGTTCTTCATCCAATGACAACAAACCTATCCTTGTTTGCAAGTTCAGGAGAAAGTTATACTTATATTCCACATGTTGCACCTTTTCATTAACCTCCAATGCCTTGGTTTCCGCTTCCAATTTCTTCCTCTCAACATCAATTTTCTTCCTTGCTTGACTTTCAGCATATAGCCGGAGAGATTCTCTTCTTATTTCCATTTCCATTTCCCTCAACTCCAACTCCTTCTTCTTAAGGTCATAGAACTCTACAAGATCCGGGTTTGAGGTTGGCTCATTTAACATAGTACTTGGCCTCTTACCCGCTCTCTTGGAACTCGTCCTTCCGAGAGGACAAGCAAATAAACTATCTGGAGCCCCACCTTCACTAGGCGGAGGTTGAGTGTTACAGCTTGAAGAGTATGCTCCGGCTTGATTCACCTTTGTTCTTTTGGAGCTACTCCCTTCTGCAGTTGCTGATGGTTGAAGGGAACACTGCCACTTTGGTTCATTATGAAGCATGCGCCATACATGGTCGAGATTGAACTTCACTTTTGAGTTACTTGACTCTCTGTACAACATACGAGCATGAGCCAACACATCATCCTCTGATTGACCACTGATTCTTCCCCACTAATGAATCCCCCCAAAAAAGATTAAAAGGCCCACTTGCGATGGGACCCTGGGGGATAGACTTGGATAACGCAGCCTTCGAACACGGTCTTACCTGACCCATGGAGCGAACACAACATGGCTCTACCTGGGCCGTGATGTCGTGGGATCATTGACTGCACCTTTTATCCCACTTCATGTTTGGGAGTTCATCCAATTTTTATGGGGGTCATAGGGGTTTACTTGTTCGCGGATGACGTCTAGATCGGTCGTCGACGCGACTTTCGGGGTCCTATTCCTATTCCCCTGAGTTTGGAATTACCTTCTACACGCGGATGGGTGATCACTAATCCCTCTGCTGGATATCCGAGGTCAAACGTTCTTCTTATTACTTCCTCAATATCTTATTTCTTTTTCTTCTCTTTCTTTCTCTTCCCTTTGTTGGCCGGGCTACCCAAAAAGTCCCTGCTGCCTCTATTCATTCTTCCTTATATAGTGATTGACGGGGTGTCTCTCATTGTGACACTTGTCGTCATTGTGTGGACACATGTGACCTTCGTGGGTTGGGGGCATGGTGGACACGTGTTATTCTTTTATGTCCGCGTCCGTTTTATCACGGGGGTACTTGGCTCTTTTATCAGTCATTCTTGCCCGCGGGCCGTTTCCTTATTTTCTTTTTTTCGTTTCTTTACTTTTGTTGGGCATTTTCGTCTGGTTTCATCACCCGCGAGACTGTTGCATAAGCTGCTGCAAATTTAGAAACAGTTGCATTTACCTTATGAAAGTTGTTTTTACATTGGCACCGAGTGCGAAGAGGTCCACCCCCCCTCTTGTCGTTGAAGTACGCTGCAACCGCGGACCAAAATGTGTTGCTTGATTGGTTGGTTCCTTGGATAGCATATTTGTTGGTGTTAAGTCATCCGCTGACAAGCAACTCGTCCTCCTTTCAGTCCACTGTCTTCTTGTTCCTCCATCATTGACAACAGCAACCTCTTCCACATCTTCATCAATAGCAACATCCTCGACTTACGGAGGCCGAATGCAACGGACATGCAATGGACATGAAACGTTTGTTTTTCGTAGGAGATGCTCATGGTTGGCCCGGAATGATCGGAAGTATTGATTGCAAGTGTTGGGAATGGAAAAATTGTCCCACTGCATGGCAAGGTCAATATGCAAGAGGTGATAAAAAGTCGACCGTTGTGTTAGAAGCAATTGCGTCCTATGACTTATGGATTTGGCATGCATTATTTGGAACTTCAGGTATGTGTAATAATATTAACATTCTTGAACGTTCTCCGGTATTTGGTGATGTGATACATGGTCAATCTTCTATGGCAAATTTTGTTGTAAATAGTAATCATTACAACATGACATATTACCTCGCGGATGGAATTTATCCCCAATGGCCTTCATTCATTCCATCCATTCGACACCCTTTTAGTGTGAAGGATACATTATTTTCCAATTGTCAAGAGTCAACACGTGAAGATGTGGAGCTCGATTTACTATTATACGCTATCCGTCACTTGCTTGGGACATTAATTTGATGGGGAAAATAATGAGGGCATGCATTATTTTGCATAATATGATCGTTGAAGATGATCGTGATACATATCAACACTACTATGATCCATCCGACATCGATCAAGTTCATGTAGCTGAACCTATCATCCCAAATCTTCCAGTTGAAATGCGTAAATTGATACAAAATAGGGGTAAATTCCGAGACACGAGTATCTATAATCAGGCTGATTGAACATATATGGCAGAAATGTGGCACTTTCAGAGATGACGTTTAATTTTATTGTACGAGTGTGTATTGTTTCAAATTTAATATGTTGTTTGCAAGTTTAAGTTGTGTAAATTTTTTTGGGTGTTTTTTAATGTATCAAGTTAATAAAAATATTTATAAATTTAATTGTGTGCCATTTTATTTTAATTATACGTATTAATATTAATATTAATATTATCATTAACAAAAAAATTTAAGTAAAATTAATCAACATTTAGCTTAATAAATAAAGAAAAAGTGTAAAGTGAAACAAGAGTCGCGCGACTCTTTGTTGTGAATGAAAAACGTAAAAAGTTAAAAAGTTAGTGGAAAACTAGCGTGGTAGGAATAGTTGTTAATGTGGTTGAAATGAGTTAAAGAGTCGTGTCACTCTCTCTGTTCCATGTGCTCTTAAATCCTTCTAAAATCAATGCTGATTTTCATACATCCATTGTGGGTTCCTCGTAATGAAACTAAACTAAACTCATCAATACAAATACAAAAATAAAGAAATCAAAACCACTTATAGTAGTTGAACCAAAACTTCCCCCATACCACAAGTCACAATAACCCCAAAATTTCAAACACCCAAATTTTGCATAAAAAAAAAAAGACAATTAAGCTAAATACCAAACCCACCTATTTAAAAGCCTCTTTATTTACAAGCACTTGGTTTAGAACCCTCCATGATCATGACCACAGAGGAATTCACCTTCCCTATCTCGGCCAGTGCAGCCGGAGCCTTCATCGACTCGCCTCCCTTGTGGCGGCATGTGGGCCCCACGCAAGCCATCTCTGCCTCCACCTCCTCTTCCTCGGAAGAGGAAAAGGAAGAAAGAGAGCACCACACCCTTCAAAGAAAGAGCTACTCGAGCATAGAAGGCGGCGGTATCGATCATTATCACAGGCTAATCGAAATGGACGACACCGATCGAATGGACTTGTTGTGGGAGGATTTCAATGAAGACCTTCCTAGGAACAGAAACTCATTCATGGGCAACTTTGATGCTACTGATGATGATGATGATGACGACGAAGACAACTTTTCGGAGCTTGGGTGTGTCCCAACGGCCCTCAACCTATCCAGGGTTGTTGCCGGCGTTTCCCCTAATGGCGGTAGGGCGATGAGAGCCGAAAACAAGAAGCTTAGGCTAGTGGTGCTTGCCAAGGTGTTCAAGAGGCTGTTTTTGCTTCAACATCACTCTGTAAAGAAGAGGTCTTGGTGATTCCTATTTAGGGCCGGGGCAAAAAAAAAATTACTCTTTATTTTAGATCATATCTTTCTTACGAGTGTTTTCTATATATGAGATTTGTAAATTATTTACATAATTATTTGAGGTTGTCCGTACATATGGGTTTCATTGTCATCTTGTTGAATTTACATCAAATTTGGTTTGAGTTTAATTTAAGATGGATCGGATCGTTTTGGGTTATACGATTGACTTTGAGTGCAGATCCTGCCGCGTTTCGATCAATTTGGGTTCCCTAGGAGTTTGTGGGTCCATCTATGTAGGCAATTTCAAAATGACGGTCACCAAACTCTCAGTAGTACAGTATGAAGTATATATGGAGAATTTTTTTTGGAAGTATTTAGAAAAAAAATAAATAGTTATAAAAAAATTCACGGTTTCAAACTATTTATCAAAATATTCATTTTGTGTGGATGATATTGTTTCTTCCTTCTCATCATGAGAGTCTTGAATTCTTCCTTCAAATGATCAACTTCTTTGAATTCTTGTATTACATGATGGTGTCTTGCATAAAACATCTTGGCTTGGTCTTCTTTTGTCTTGGTCTTCAATACAATTTTTTTTTTTTAAAATAAGATGATTATAATTCAAAAGGATCATAATCATCATCAAGGTTTACATTTTTGCCCTTTTCTTGGTTGGCTTCCTTTTCTGTTTGATCATACCAGTTGAAGTTAATTTTCTTGCCTTTTTGTAACTGTAAGAACTCTTGATATTTTTGGAACTCTTGAAATTGCTTCCAAAGATCTGGATTTGGTTTTGCATCGGACTCAACTGGATTGCTTGGAGGTTTGGTGGATGAGCTGGACGAAGATGACTCAATCTGTATAGGTTCTTGTGTTTTAGGGATTGGGTCTTTTTGTGGAGGATTTTTGTTTGGAATGGAGGCCTGAACTCTTTCAATGGCTAGAACATTTAGGTCAAATTTTTCCCACCATCGAAATTTGTATTTTCTGCAAAGTGATAATGGGTAAGGAATTGGGTGTATCTGTTCAAGCTCATACACCCAACAGAGGATCCAAGTCACGCCATTGTTTTTGTGGAACAGTAGTGACCTTTTGTATTTTTCAGCTGGGGAGTGATTGTAGTAGTAATCATAGGCAAGTTGGGCAGCGTCGGGGAAAATTTCATGTGTGCTGCCAAAAATGTTCCACCATTCATAGAACCATTGTGGTAAGTCATCGTTGCAGTTTCTTGAAAAGATAAAGAACCAGGAATGGCTGAATGGCCTTATGAGAAAGGTTCGAAACCATGCCATTTTGTAGTCATAGAAGGTATATCCCTTAGGATAATGAGGTATGGAAAATGTTTTGACGGTGGTTGGATTGTCCCAATCTTTTCTTTTGAGGACTCTGAGGATTTTGCATTTAGAGAAGATAATGCGGTCTGTTTTGGTTTGGTCTTTTGTATGTGTCGGGTCAATCGAACCAGAATCTACGAGTATTAACTCATAGAATTTTCGGGTTTTGTTAATGTCTCCAGGGAACCAATGGAACGAAGGAGGAAAGACTTCGGGAAGATGGGGTTTAATCTGTTCTTGTGGGAGAGGTTTAAATTCTGGTAGTAGGCAAATTTCTTGTGCTATATGGGGTTTAAAGAAGTATTTGTAAAATGGAGTTTCGGGGTCTGGTCTTTTTTGTGATGGTTTTACTAGGGTTTTTGGTGCAAGGACCGCTTGCTTGTAAGGTAACTGGGCAAGAGGCTGGAACTGATTTGTTGTGGTAAGGATTGGTATAGGAGTGGACTTTATGGACTGTGGATGTGTCATGAGGTAGTCTTGAGGCCTCATTGGCTTTCTTGAAGTATCCTTGCTGGACGAGCCCATTGCTACAATGTAAACAAAATAATTGTTAGAATGGGATGTTTCTGAGGCGTCTCTCTGCCTCTTTCTCCAATTCTTTGAGAAACTCTTCTTGCTCCAAGTCTGGATGTCCGCCAAGAATAGTTGTATAGATTAGATCCCTTATAGGAGGAATCCAAAGATCTTCTTCAATTTTCTTTTTCCAAATTTTGTAGATAAATCTCATAACCGAAAGCTCTACGTTTTGCCCTGTAGAAATTCTCTAGTAAGAAAATCTGGTAAAGAATTATTTTCTCCTTTAATAAATTCAATGTCAAAGTCAAAAACAGAAAGAATAGCTTGCCATCTTGCAAATATCTGTTTTGAAACAATGTTTTGAACATCCGTTTTGTAAAATTTCTTTTGCTGACTTGCAATCAACACGAAGTAAAAATCTTTTGTAATAAAGATCATCTTGAAATTTTGATATGTATGCAACAATAGATAAAATTTCTTTTTTAACAATGCTATAATTCTTTTGAGGACCAGTCCATGTTCCAGAATGATACCTAACCAATTGTTCTTCCTTTTGATCTTGTAACCTTTGTTTAAGAATGCCACCATATCCTAATTCTGATGCATCTGTCTCAACTATCATGAATGCCTTAGGATGCGGTATGCTGATGCATGGCAATGATTTAACCTTTTCTTTAATAATGCGAACTACTTTAATATGCTCATTGGTCCAGGCAGGTGGATCTTTTCTTAACCTTTGGAACAAAGGCTTGCACAATTGTCTAAGTTTAGGGAAGAAATCAGAAATATAATTAAGACATCCTAGAAACCTTTGCAACTGAGTTTTTTCTTTGATTTCATCTGGGAATTTATCAGCAAATTCAATACTTCTATTTATTGGTTTTATTGTTTGTTGATAAATATCATGACCAAGAAATCTTATTCTTGTTTGAAATAATTTCATTTTTGTAGAGGAAACAACTAATCCATTTTTCTTAACAACATGTAGAAAGGTATTCAGATGTTTGAAGTGTTCATCAATACTTTTGGAAAAGATTAGGACATCATCAATATAGACAATAGTGAATGAGGAATAAGGGTTTAAAATATCATTCATTATTCTCTGAAATTCAGAAGGAGCATTTTTTAGACCGAAGGGCATCACATTCCATTCGTAATGACCAAAAGGAACAGTAAAGGCTGTTTTGTATCGATCTTCTTCTTTTATTTGTATTTGCCAAAAACCACTTTTCGTGTCAAATTTTGAAAATACACGAGAATCATAAAGCCTATTTAATAAATCTCTTTTATTAGGTAAAGGGTACCTAATTCATTGCAAAGCTTTGTTTAAAGGCTTATAGTTTATAACCAGCCTAGGGGCACCTCTCTCCTTTTCAGCCTGATTCATAACATAGAAGGCTGCACAACTCCAAGGAGATCTAGATCTTCTAATAAGTCCTTTAGATAACAAAGACTCAATTTCTTGCTTACAATAGTCTAAAAGCTCTTTCTTCATCTGAATTTGCCTAGCGCTAGGCAAATTCAGATGAACATTCTTTTCATCAAAAATCTTTTTTGTAAGGCAAGGACACTTGATGTTTCTTCCTCTCCCAAAATGCATTTGGAAGATCAGAACAAACTTGGGATTTAAAAAGTTGTTCTAAATCTTGAATTTTCTTTTGAAGAGATGGTTGCTCAATTTTTTCTTCTATTTTCTTATTTGATATTTCAACCTTAAGAAAGTTTATAAATGACTTTTTGCTACTTATCAGGTTCACCTGTTTGGAAATCGAAGAGGATTGCCATAGAGAAATGTCTCTTTGCTTGACTGGGGATAAAAACTCAAAACTTATTTGTTTCCCCATTATATTGGTATTGAGACCAGTAGGATCAACCCTGAATGGGTAAATTTGAGTGAGAAAGGGGGTTCCTAAAATAACCTCTTGGGTTAGATCTTTGACAAGAATAAAAGAGTTTTTGAAACAATATCCTTGATTGCAAATCGATGCTTTTGGCAATTTATAGTTTATTTTCATGCGAGAACCACTAGCAGTATGAAGTCTTTCTGAAGTTTTTTCAAAGAATTTTGAGGGTACTAAACCTTTTTTAATACAATTTAGATCTGCTCCACTATCGAGTAGGGCTATGGTAGTAAGAGCAAATGTGTCTATTTTTATGGTGATAGGAACATACCACTTTTGAAAACTAATCTTATCAATTACAGAGATGAATAGATCATCATTGTTACTGTCCATGTTGTTTTCAGCAGTGAAGCGATCCTGATCTATAGGTTCTTTAGAGGAGGATGGAGCATGAGTTTTGCGAATAAACCTTTCTTCTATAACAGCTAATCTGGCTTCCAATTCAAGGTCTTTGGTTTCTTCGGTCAAAACTCTATCTTGAAGTTCTTTAACCTCCTTTTTTAACCTATTTATTTCAGTTTGAAGATCCTTTGGGGAAACTTGTGAGAAAACATTAGGAGGGGGGTATTTATTGTATAATTTTGAAATACTAAAAGGTTCTTGTAAAGCTGGTTCATGTTCTTTAAAAATTAAATCTTTAAGTTTAAGAAAATACTTTTGTTTTACTTGAGGGTCTTCAATTTCATCAATGAGTTGAAATAAGGCTTCTTTCTCATCTGTTTTAGTGATGACATTGCAAAACTGGGGGGGAACTAGGCTCTTCATCATCTGAAGTAGATGAATCGAATTCTCCATTGTACGCATAACTCTCTTCTTCATCTGAAGAACTTTCTCTATCTGTGACAAAGATTTTCATAAGTTTATTCTTAAGCTCTTCGTCTTCATCACAAACTTCATTTATCTTTTGTTTAATGCGGCACTGATTTGCCTTATGGCCTGGTTTACCACATTTATAACAAATAATCTTTTTCTTCTCAAATTTCTTATCCCCTCTTTAATTATAGTTTCTCTTCCCTCTCCTAGGATTTCTAGTGAATCTTCTATTTTGAAACCGGGTTTTCTTTCTACTGGAAGGAGCTTGTATTTTCTGCATCCCAAAAGCTTCACAGAAATTTCCTAACTCTTTTCTAGTTCTTCCCTTATCTCCATATTTAGCTTGTATTTTTAACTCTGAACATAATGTTAACCCTTCTTTCTTAATAAAAGCTCCTAGCTAGCCATAAGTTATCGTGGCCCAAGGAATTTCTTCAGACCCTATAGATTCTTTAATTTTAGTTATTATTCTTTGAGCAAATAGAGTAGGTAATCCCGAAACAAACCTTTCTTTCCAAAAAGCTTCATTGCAGTCTGATCTTTTGTAGACATAGGTGAGGAAAATATCTTTGTACCATCTGTAATCACTCAAAGTAGGACATCTAAGATTGATTAAGACGGACTTTCTATATTGAAGTTCTTCTTTGGGATTTCCCACAAAATACATACTAATAGTGTATATAAGTTGTCCAACAGCATCTTCCTCGGGGTGAATATTTCCATCGTCATCTTCAATATCTATAGTGGCTTCAAAGATCGCACTCTTTTGTTCATTGGTTAAAGCATTATCCCACCAATTTTTTATCTGACCTGTGAAACCAGTGACTAAGAGGGCTGCTGCAGATTTATCTCTATGACCATTTGCTTTGTAAGCCATTTTGGCCATTCCCATTTCTTGTAAAGTATTCATAATTTCAGTTTCAGACTTTCCATCTATATTCCACTCGTAAATAGATTTTCCGTTATAATCGGTGGATCGAAATTTTGCTCTTTCCTCATATTGAATATCAAGGGGAGTAGGTCTACGGTAATAATTTCTAGTATCACCTTTAGGGACCCGATTATTAGGGATATTACTATAATGTTGTTTTCCCATTTTTCTTCTTCTGAGTTTGTTGATTTCTATATGGTTATTTTCAAAAGCATTTTCAAGGTCCTTAATTTGAGACGAGTCAGATTCAGTATCACTAGTAGAATATTGGGATTGTTCTTCACATTTTCTTTTACAGTGGTCGAGGCAATTTACATTGCTACCACTGGGTGAGGTTTGAATAGACTTTAACCTTTCTGTTATTTTATCAACCAAGTCTGGAGGATTAAGAGTAAGGGATTGAGCCATTTTTCTAGGAAGGCTTTCAATTTGAAAATGAGGTCTTGAGATATCTCTAGGGAATCTTGGTGGATCTATTGAGGAATCAATCTTTGTATGGATAAGATCAACTTGTTCTGCTATAGTGTGAAGAATTTGATTGGAATAATTATTTTGATAATAAACTTTCTTAATGTCTTCAACAGTGGCAGGGGTGCCTTCAGCTATGTTTCTACCCCTTTTGAATAGTTCCGCCGTGATCTCTCCTGCGGAGGTTGTAATCTTTATACCGGATAGAGGAGGGTGGACAGAATGGGTAACACCAGATGGGATGGTGCTCCAAGATTTTGTAATCCTAGTTTGGACTTCAATGGAGGGTAAGGAGAATGGATCTTGGATCTCTAAGTTTGATAGAAATATTTTGAACCATGTGAGAAAAGGTATATTGGTCTTCAACCGTTCTATATCGGCATACCAATTTTTTCTTATTTTATCACGACAAGATCTATCTATTTTCATAAACCATTCTTTTTTCTGGCTATTATGAGGTGCCTCAAAATTTCTACGAAGATAATCCTTGTCTATCTTAAAAGAATATTCTAAAGAGATCATGTTTATTGAAGAATACCCTTGCATATCACTTTGTGTGGGAGAAGCGGGAGTAGAAATCTGTTCAGTATTATCTGGACATGTTGTAGGTAGAGGACTTTGGTAATCTACTTTAATATGGGGATCATGTAATGAAGGAATTTTATAAGGGGGTTCAGAAATGGAACTCCTGGCTGGAAATACACTTGGAATGTGAGGAATGTGAGGGGTAAAATCTCTACTTGAATTAAACCTTAATAGAATCTTACCATCAGGTTCTTCTATGATTTCAGAAATTTCTCTCCTATCAAAATCCCTAGGAGGATTATTGCTTTGAAGCTCTAATGTGTTGGGAACAGTGATCTCGTTCCACTTTATTGTCTTAGGAGTAAAAGAACATGATTTTTCTGCATCTAGTTGGAGAAGAATTGTTTCTCCATGTGGAATAGGAGGAACAATGCACTTTGGATCAGAAAGAGAGATCATGACTCTATAATAGAGTCTAAAAATTATTGCAAAGTTTTTTGAGAATTGCTTGAAAGAGTCATTTAACATTTTGACATCTAAAATAAGAGATTGAATAACTCTTGGATCCGTACATCAACATAAAAATTTGGAGAGCAATTAAAATAAATAGGACCATTCCAAATATTAGATTGAATAATAGCAAGTATATAATCTTTATAACCTTTTAATCTATCATCCCTTAAAGCAATAAAAACAGGAGAATCTATTCCTTTTCGAGATAATGGTTTTATTACTACTTGAACTAAGCCAAAGTGGATATATAGCAATTAAATGAATCAACATAGAAAGCCATATCCCTCTCCTATATCTGCCCCTTCCCGTTAGGGCAAACACTTTCCAATTCGATGCTATAACATATTATATCTCATCATAGCATATCATATCTCATCATCATATCGTATATCGTGCTCATATCATATCGTATCTCATGCCCATCTCGTATCTCGTGATATATAAATGACTCGAGGAGTACAACACCCAATGAAGTTGGGCTGTCCTATGACCCTAGCAAAGACTCTATGACTCACAAATAACGGTCGTTCTGTTTCAAACGCATAGAGAATAAGGATGCTCATTCGTAAGTGCAAGTCCTAAACATGATACTACATGGTATGCGATATGTAACACCTAGATATTATATGACATCAAGCATGAGGTCCGGTCATTGAGTAAACTTCTGTAGAAAACTTACCTGGAAAAGCCGAACAACAAAAGTAACAACAGATAGCAGAAGTCTAAGCAAGTCACTAAGAACCTAGCATATAAAGGTAATAATAACATAATAGTTCTATGTTCTATCTAACTAAGCATCAAGAAAACATACTCAAAGCATATCCTAAAATCATCCGATAAGTCAAAACATTCAATTCACGAGAAAATATCTGATAGTCGAGATATCCGAAGGATTACCATTTCATACCAATTTCCTATAACCCATCGTCATTAATATATTCATGTCTCAATCCCATTCCAAGATCTCAGTCCAGTCATATAACATACCATCGGTCCAATCAGTCACAAGGCAAGGTCCAATGTCAAGTTCAGTAAAATAGTCCAAGAAGTTCGGCAAAAGCGGTCCAAAAGTCTGATAGGTTAAAACAGTTTGTTAAATAAGGTTTGTTAAATACAGTTAATCCAAGGTCATTCTCAAGTCGTCAAGTTATCATTTAAAGGAATCCCGACATCTCATTTTTAAAACACAAAACCTTTCAAGAACACTTCTAAAATATAAGTTTTAAAGATCGTCAAACATTTGAATACCAACTAGGGTTCAAACCTTTCGAGAGATTCCAAAACAACCAAAGAATTTTAGTACATTTAAATCAATACTTTCGAAACACTTTTCCTTTCTTTGAAACCAAATTGTAAAACATTAGAATAATCCCTTAAAAAAATACATTTGAAATCAATATATTAAAATCAACAACCACAATTAAACCAACATTGATCAGTTCAACCCAAAACCGAACCAAAGGTCTAAATAAATCAAGGGAGCCGGCCTTGGCCAAAGGCACGAGGCTAGTTTTGCCGTGGTGAAGTGGCCACTCGTCGTAGCAAAACTCTACCTTTCGCTCCCGCGAAGGAGAGGTCCTCGCTGGCCATGAAAGACCCCTTTCTCCACGGCGAAAGTTCTCCTTCCTCTTTGGTTCCCGTTTTAACTCGCCATGGTGTCCATGGTTTCGTCGTGGCGAGATTCGAACGTTTTTGGCTCGCTTTTGCCTTGAATCAATTCCGTTCTTTCCCAAATCAAACCTAGACACAATACTACCCATCTTGACCACAATCAACGCATAAAGACTTAAACGCATACCAGAGGGGAGAGCAGAAGAGGGATTACCCAATGGTCTTCACGGAAATCTTTAAAAGCTTCAATGGGGGTCCTACGAGCTCCAAATCAACGAGGAAGGTAATCAACCAAGCCTAGGAAAGATAGAGGATGATTAAAAGTCCTCTTTTACGAAGGTTTAAAACCAAAATGAATGAAAACGAGTGAAACCGAGTTACCATTGGAAAACATGGGAAGGAGGGAGCGAGGACTCGATTTCGCTTGTTTTGCAGTTCGATCCGCTTACTTTCGACCTTGGAAGGGAGAAAGGTTAATAAAGGTTCATTTTTACGAAGTTTAAAAGGGAAAGGAAGCAAATAAGTGGAAGAACCAGCTCGTTACCGCGAGAACGACGAACAAGGCACCTTCTGGGTTCTGACTCACGGCGGCGACCGAGAAATCACGATGGCTAAACACTGATGGAGCTTCTATTTTCTTCGAAAAATACGTTGGTGGTGGCTCTTCTTCCGCTGATCGAGAAAGGGAAATGATGGGAGGTGTTTTGTGGTGGTTTACAATGGGAAACAATAAAGAACAAGAGATTTGAGGGGAGGTTTGAGGAATGACAATGGAAGAAAGAAAGAGAGGGTGAGGGTTTTCTTTTGGATATCAAATGAAAGAGAGAGGGAGTCTTTAGGGTTTAGTGTTTTCAGATTTTAGAGTGAGTGTGAGGATTAGGATTTTGGGATTGGTACCCTATTTATAAAGGGATAATAAGTGGGTTTAATGGGTGTTAATGGAGAAGAGGACATAAGAGAGGAGGAAAGAGTGAGTGAGAGAGAGAGAGAGAGAGAGAGAAAGAGAGAGAGAGAGAGATGGTCCCACATTGTCCGACTTCGAATTCCGACAATGTAACCTGAATCCAGACTCTCGAAAAATTCAAATTAAATTTCAAATTATTTCAAAATGACCAAATAGACTCCAAATTTTCAAATATGGATCTTGGGGGTAGAACTAAAATCCATCGAAATCACAAGTTCAAATGGACGCCGGAATTATTTCAAGGATTTTCCCAAAATAGCAAGTTGCTCGAGGACAAGTTTTTGAAAACTTTCCAAATCAGGTAATTATATTATTTAATAAACTTCGATCTTTACATGCATTCACCTCTAAAAACAAGTCTTGTCCCCGAGACTAAAACCTTATTAAAACCAAGTAAAACCTCCCACTTTCAAAGTCGTTTCAATCCAGGTTAGTCAAGCAAGTTTCAAAGCTCAAGAGGTGGAATCATCCATCTCTAAGGGCTAATCCCATATTCTCATCCTAGTTTCCATTCTCAGAATCAGTGTCAATTCTATCAGTCTCAAATCACACCATGAATCATAAGTCATAACTCATCAAGTACATCGTACTAATGCCACATCAAGCATATCAACATCACACTAAGAGTTACATCATATCAACATACCATCATAAATAACACATCAGCATACATGAAGAGTGTCCATCATTAGCCATATCATATCAACACGAAATTTGCACATAACTACCAATCATAAGCACATCAAGCATAAAGATAACCACTGGTGGGCTGTTTTTACCAGGTGTAATTATGTCGTTGGTCCTGGTCCCCCAAAGACAGAATATATCCTAACTCAATGCTAAACAAAAGATTAGTATAGTAGACAAGTAAGGAGTCGATCCCACAGAGAAGAATGATTCGTAATACTTAAGAAGATTCTCTAAACTAATGGCAACAAGATTGTAGTAAGCAATTGAAATAAATAAAGATACAAATGAATAATGATTTTAAGTTGATAATAATATAGGTAAAACGCTTCACCTGCAACTCTTGACAATGGTTTGGAGTTCATAGTCCTCGGATTGATTTCATTAGTATTCCTAAAGTTATGCCGACTTGGCTTTGGTAGATTAAACCCGCATGAGCAATCACTTATTCAAGTAGCTTTACAAGAATATAATTACTTGCCTAAGTACTTGACCTATTAGAAATATTAATTATCATCCTGCAGAGTAATCGATAGACTTACGTAATCAATTCCCCCACTTGATACATAGAAACCAATCTAAAGATAGAAATCGCAAGCAGAGATGCAGTTTCTATCTAGATGACCAGTCAAAGAGAGAACATGTGCAAATATCAAGCAATAAAGAATAAAGATGATAAATAACAAATAATGCATATTTATAATAGGCAATATAGGGTATTTAGGACGTATTTACATTGTAGAATATGCATGTTTAGTATTAATTTAGATTAAAATCTTTTTGTGGTAAAGTTCAGAATCTACGCTATTTCGGTTAAATTGTGCAGAATCATAGATTCGAGATGGTAGAAAGCAAGGGAAAGCTCCAAAACACTACCAAGTGAAGTCAAAAAATCAAGATAAAAAGGGAAAGAAAGAAGGAAAGAAAGAATGGGGCAAGAACAAAGAAAAGCAAAGTTTCTGGACTTATTTCGCTGCCAGCGAATAAAGACTCGCTGCTAGCGAGTCGAGTCGGCAAAGAGCATGTCCAAGAGCCAGCACAACTCGCTGCCAGCGAATGAAGACTCGCTGTCAGCGAGTGGAGTCAGCGAGGAGCATTTCCAGGAGCCAGCACGACTTGCTGCCAGCGAATGCAGACTCGATGCCAGCGAGTGAAGTCAGCGACACCATGTCTGAGCAAGTGCCTGAGCAAGACTCGCTGCCAGCGAGCTGAGTCAGCCCGAGAGACAGCGAGTGGATCTGCTCCAGTGGAAATGTGTTTTCGCGGCAGCGGAAAGGTGTTTTCGCGGCAGCGGAAAGGTGTTTTTGCGGCAGCGGAAAGGTGTTTTGGCGGTAGCGGAAATCTTTGCTAGTAGCGGAACCGAAGAGGCTTGATAAATTTTTTAAGCCATGGACATTCGCTGCTAGCGGGTTGGTAGCGAGTAGCTAGCGAAAATCCAATATTAGGTTGACCAAGGCATCCATGAGGACTTGCTGCCAGCGAAAAAGCCAGTCGCTGCCAGCGAAATCTACCACCGGATTATATAAGGAAATCTCTATCTTTTATCTAGTTTGTTTAGTAAATTTCTATCTAATTTATCTATCATTTATCTTGTTTATTCAGAACTTTAGGGTTATAAATAGGATGTTTAGGGTTAGTTTTCTAATACATTCAAGTAGAGCAATCACCATAGAAGAGAAGAAAGTTTAGGTAAGCCATGTTTGGGTAATTTTCTAGTTTCTACCTACACTTTCAAGACTTGGTTGGTGGTTTGTGAGTTTTTAATTTAATTTATTTTTCCACTATAATTCTTTCAACTTCTTTGTGTGATATTGATTATGTTATTGATGTTATCTTGATTAGCTACCCTAATAATATTGATTTCATGCTAGGATTTAATACTTTCGTATTTGTGTTATTTCCGTAGTAGTACGCATAAGATTGTGGATTTCGTGTTTGAAGCCTGATTATGTAGGGAGTTGACATATATCTTAAACATCGATTTTCTGTGTTTAATTGGTGTTATTTATATGCTCAAGTTCTTGGGACTATTTGCTATCTCTTTCTTAAATCTTGACCGTGTTAGGGTTGCATTGAGGTTTAAGGGATTAATTGGACTCTTAGGACTTTTAATCTACTTAAAGCAAGACGGGAGGAATTCGTAGGAAAAGATGATAACTTGAAAAGGATTCGATGATCAATAAAACCAAACAAAGTCAAGAACTTGTAGGTGGAAACGCTTTTGTTCTATCCTTTATTTGCTTTTGTGAATATTATTTTCTTTTATTTTCATCCATAAAAATATTTTCTTTTTATATTGATAAATATAGAATATTTAGAAATACTTGATTCTCTAGGGTTCGACCCCTTACTTGCATACTATACTAGTTTGTTTCTTTAGTATTTATTTTTGACGAGGTAAATCAACGACTTTCCCTCCGTTAAAATTGGCGTCGTTGCCGGGGAATCAAGTTGATTTATTTGTTTTGTGTATTTATTAATTTTTGTATATATATCTAACCCCGTCGTAGACGTATCTTACGATTCACGATACCTCGTTACTAATTGTTTGCAATGGAGTTCAAGTTATGGCAATACTAGGGAGAATAGTTTCACCATTACCTCGCAAGAGTGCAAGATTTGGTGGACGACCGTGCTTCACGAGGTATTCAAGATGATTTGATAAAACAAATACTTTGCGTTCAAGATGGCATGCTTCCCGAGATACGAGAATTCACCCAATCGTTTAAAGAGGAAGCCTTTTATGGTTTGGATTGGCCGGAATTTTGGGATCTTTTCCTTTGTGTGGGTGACATGGCAAAGGTGGAAGAAGACTACAAGTTGGCATCCATACCCTTACCTTTCAAACCAATGGCGGGCGAGATACATGAGGGAAGCCAAGACGCAAGCACTAATGGTTTAATTGAAGATAGAGAAAGCGCCCGATGCCCCTTGACATGGACTCTCTTGGTGCATGCATGAGGAACCATGTATTTTGCCACCTATTCCACCCATAGAAATCATCGCCAACTCATCTATTGTGGAACCAAGTCCGGAGCTGATTTCTGTGGCTCCCGAGCAAGGTAATGATATTTCTTACACTTTTGTGGATTTTGGTGAATATGTAGATCCTTGGGAGCATTAATTCAATAAATCACCAATGGATCTATGTTGGTGGTACTACATACCCTCGGCGGGAAGTCAAGCCCGAGCATATGAAGATTTGGAGACCTTTTTCAACATCACACCTTTTGACTTTGACTTCTTCATATGTGGTGGCCACCTACCTAGATGGTGTGCACTGGAGTTTGATTTGCTAGAGAGAGCGTTGGCAATACTACTAGAATTCTGTTATTTAACATCGGTTCATTAACATCGATCAGAAAAACCAGCCATGTAAAATAATTTTTTGACATCGGTTGATAAATTTGTGATGTTGAAAATAAAACAGACACCACACTATTTTTTAACCGATGTTAAAAAAAAAGATTTTGAAAAAAAATAAGCGGGGGACAAATCCCGCCTATATGAAATACACGTGAAATACTTCAACACTTACAAAATTTTTAAGAAAAAAGAAACATGCCCCAATACTTAGAATACCCTTTTCATTCCATCTTCCAAACCCTCCTCCTCCCGCGACATCGAAATCCCCAAAATTCTCTAGATCTGAAAGAGTGAAACACTCTCCTCCATTCTTCATTCATACAATCAGAAGGACGTCCTTCCCAGCTTCACTCGCCCAAAGAAGCCAGGAACCCTAACCTCTCTGTTGGCCAGATCCCATCTCCAGCTCCATTCTCTTGCAAACATCACTCTTCGCTCGATCTACAACAGGTCCGTATCCTTCTTCTCTTCTATTCTCTTTCTTTCCTTCTCTTGTTTCTCTTCTCTTTTACTTCGCTTGCTCGAATCTATGGCCAGTTCCGATTTGGATATCTAGGATTCTTGGCTGTGTGATTTTTTTGTAGATTTAGGGTTTGTTGTGTTTTGGGGTCAAACCGGTCCTTAGCCACTTAATAGCTAGCCGCGCAGAAGACCGTGCTCCAACTCATCCTTGTTCACCCCCAATCCCTTTCTCCTTAATGTGACAATGGCGGGGAAGAAGAGAGATAGGGTTTAGAATCCCAAGCCGTTTGTTCCCGTCAATGACTCCTCCGCCTCCAAGAAACGCTACAAAGCTCCCAAAAGCCACCAAGGCCATTGAAAGGCATCACCTTCCTCTCTCTTTGTTCAATTTGTTCCACTTTCAACTTAGGGTTGATGTATTGTATTTGTTCTTGTTTTCAATTCCATTGCGTTGATTGTATGTGAAACCTGATTGTTTTTTCATTGGATTGATCCTTGTGTTGCGAGAGATTGTGGCTGTGGAATTTTATGAATTTGCGTATGTTTTTTATGATTGATTGCTGTGATTTTAATGTCTGCAGACGATTTCGGAGACTATGAGCTCGGAAATTCTGAGGGAAGCTTTGATTCCGCAAAGGGAGATTCAAGAGGAAGAGAACGAAGCTCAAAGCCCTGATAATTTGGGGTTTTCTGATGTTGTGGATGAGCTGGTTGAAGAAGAGGAGGACATTGATGACTTGGTATACTAACAATCAATGCCTCGAAGACTTTGAAGTTAGTTTCTAAATGATGTTTTTAATCAAGTTAATATGGAATTAAATGATTATTTTTTTGTAGATTTACATTTTTGCGCTGTCAAATTTTATGCTATGATATTTGAAAATTTGTTGCTATGATATCTGAAAATTCTGGCGTCACTTTCAGTAATTATTAGTTTTATTAAACACATTTGTCACTTGAAATGATTATAGAAAACGATCGATGAAACTGATGAGAAACTGTTTGAGGCATTTTTGTCTAAGGAGAATGGCCAACAACGCTTACTTGCTTACATAGTTGCTGCTAAAATTCGACAATAGGATGCTATTGTTTCTTCAGGTAAAAAGCATTTTACTTATGACTCTGTTTTCTTTCATTACTCTAAAGTGGATATCATGGAAAGATACATATGCCCTGGGGTTTTCAGAACTTATCCCTTTTCATGTTCATGAATTGTAGTCATAATACAACCTCTGGTTGATTTTATTGAGTAAATAAAGTAGATGTATTCTTTCCTGATGATTTGATTTGTGTGCTTGATTTTCTCTTTCTTTCTTTCTTCTTGCTTTTGGATGCTCATGACTGTGTTTCTTTCTTTCAGAAGCTAGGCAAGAACCCACGTTGGATAATAGTGCTATTGAGTTATACAAAGGGTACTACTAAAATTCCATCTATTGTGGTTCATTATTTTTGTGGGTATCAACATATTGATTTACAAAGTCTGTAATTGTTAACATGTAGGGTTGGTAAAGCTCTTAGTGTATACACATCTGAAAAAGTTCCAAAGGCATTCAAACACATATGTAATTTTGGGAGGATATCTTGTACTTAACGGAACCAGATAAATGGTCAGCAAATGCAAACACATTCCTCCTAGGGTTTATTTCATTCTCTCATCTACCCTACTTCTCTAAATGCTTTCGTTGTCATCTTCTAGACCTGTTTTTGCCTTATAATATCCTATTTGATGGTATATGTTTTCTGATCTAAGGTATGACATGCTTGTATTCCTATCTGCGAGTGCAAGCAAACATTAGTTTGGCAGCTATCTCCTACAACACGGGTGTTCAAATTTATTTTAAGGGTTCAAATTGGGAATTGGGGCTCCAAAACATCAACGGATTTTTTCCTTTCCAAGAGCTAGAAGTTTATTTAGTTGATAATTTTACTTGATAACTTGAGGATTCATTTTTCTTGATTTCTATCTATCCCAACAATTAATGTCCATTGCATTCTATTGGTTGATAGGGAGGGTGTTATTTGATTTCTACCAGCTATGTCTCTTATCTCCTATGTTTTTTGTCTAATTTGTTGATGCAATTGATATGTTAATAGAGAGTGAATTTTGTTTTGGTTTTACCTGTTCTATGTAGTGAAAAGGTTGCACTATATGTACTGAAGGCTTGTGACTGGCACCAGCTGGAAAGTGCATTTGATGTATTTTCCTATCAGCCTCAAGCTAAAACACATACTGACTCTAGGCATTTGGAGGATCTTTATAACATATATAAAGGCAGGTTTTAACTTTATTTATTTGTTCATATTACGGATTTTTTAGATGTTTAACAAAGTGCATCTTCATGTTTATGCATGTTGTGATGTATGAAGTTATAGCTCATAAAGTGCATCTTCATGTTTAATAAATTGCATCTTCATCTTCATGTTTATGCATGCTATTTCCACACATGTGAGATCGAGCCTTGCTTTTTACTGTATTCTTTTCCTCTTTGAACCTAATTGATCCCAACTAGGTTCTCAAGTACGCATAAAAAGCTATCAGCATCATCCTTAGAGAGAATTTGCTCAACTCAGTTGCTGATGTTTCTGCAAATGGGAAGGCAAAACATGGCTCTTGAATTCCCTCTTATATATTCAAAAAGACACATACCAATGCAAAGATTAGATTTGCAATGATCATTTTGCAATTTCCTTGTATGTGTTTTTTTAACCTTTTATTCACCAACATGAATTTAGATCCTAACCAACCCAAATACAAGGATAAATATGGTGTTTCCGCTATTTTTTAGATGTTTTACCCAAATGGAAAAAAGAGAATTCAAATTTGACTTCTAGGTATACAAATTTTTGCTAGTTTTTATGAGAAGAAAGGATAATTTCATTATTTTCTGTTTTTGCATCCTGCATTTTTGAACTGGTCTAGTGGTCAGGCTTACCATATTTGTATGAGAGCAAATGATTAAAAGATTCATTTCTTAGTTATTTTTAGTTGGAAATACTTGGTTCTTTCAATACTTTGTTCTTTCATGTTGTTGGGATTCCTTATTTTGGGAATTAAATTATTACTTGTACTTGTACAATATGTGATTGCTAGACATTGTTGGCTACTCACCGGTTTCGATGCTTGACCTGTGACATTTCCTGTTATCTCACTTCATTGCATTTTGTGATTCTAAATAACAAAAACAGAAGTGAACTTGCTACCATGATGTAGGTGTTTCAATTTTCACTTTGTAAAGACAAACTTTCATGTATTTAAGTAGCTAGTAGTTCCTAAGTTGACTGTGGTAAATATCTAGTACTATCCCTAAAAGATGTTGAATACTAGTTTACCAATATCTTGGTATTTTTCAAGTTTGAATAGAGTGATTACCTGTTTGAGCCTGCTGTGCATTTCTAATTACCTGTTTGAGCGTACTCTCCATTTCTAATGATGAATTTTGCTTAAGGCTTCTTTTTTCCATTTTGTATTACTTGGGAGATATGGTGTTGGATCTAAACATGTGGTTTTGGGTCTGATTAGACGGGTTGGATCTGATATGGACCAAGTTTGGCCTTTATATATGTATATTTCTTCTATGTTTTCAGCATTTCTTCTTGTAATATTCTCTCCTTCAAATGAATACTTTGTTATAGGGACAAAATTCTTTGTAGAAACTAAATCTTGTGTGAGGAAACAAAGTACCTTCAAACTTTTCTTGGAATTATGAATCTAGAATAGTTTGTTTGGAGTTTTCTTTTGACATTAGTGTTGGATTAGTAAATGATATAATTGAATATCTATTAGCTCAAATTGGTAGAGCGATGTGGTCAAGCAAAGAGGTACGGGTTCAAATCCCGTATAGGCTACAACGACAAAGGAAAACAAATATTTCATTTAACATCGGCTACAAACTGATGTTAATCAAAATAAAAAAATCGATGTCTATGTGGGTGATGTTAAAACTCAAAATTTCATAACATCGGTTATGTAATAACATCGGTTATATTCTATAATCAAATGTTATAGGACAACAAAGACATCAGATTTAAAAATATAAACGATGTTATAATAAATAAAGACATCGGGCTATGACCGATGTGAACAACTTTTGACTTTTTACATCACCCACATAGACATCGATTTTTTTTAAAGACATCGGTTATTACCCGATGTTAAATGACATATTTCTAGTAGTGCAATGTTCGAGTGAGTCTTGAAGCACAAGTGAATAAACCGTCGAGTTTATGACGATAAACAAGGACACTTCTTGGGAGGCAACCCGAGGTAAGTTTTATAAATTAGTTATTTCAATTTATAGTTAGTTTGTCTTTTAATAAATTAGAATTATTTTATACGCTAGATAGATGTTTTCGGATATTTTTAAGTTAACCATGCAGGGAAGAGGGAAGAAGATCGAAGAATAGAGATTTTGTGCTGAATCCGCTGCCAGTGGAGCGGGATTCATTGCCAGCGAGTCCAGCCACCCAGACGACACATGAGCTGATTTCATCCACTGCCAGCGAGTCCAATAGCCAAGATGACATAGCAACCGATTTCATCCGCTGCCATCGAACCAATACTCGCTGACAGCGCATCCAACAGTGATGCCAAGTCTTCGTCCATTGTCGTCGCATCCTATTTTATTCATTCTTCATCATCTTTATTCATTTGTGCTCATGGTTTGTCCGTCTTCGTCGTTTTCATCCTTCATCGTTCGTCTTCCAAGCTTTTCATTGTCAATCTTCATCATCTTTGTCACCAAAATATTTCCACAATGTGAGTTATTCTTTACCCTTTTTCTCTCATATTTTTTATAATTTGTTGTCTTAGATTTTCATTGAGGACATGAAGAGTTTAAGTGTGGGGGAGGGTTGCATTCATAGATTCATGCATTCATAATTTTTTTCCGTTATGCATTCATATTTATTTTTTTCCGTTATGCATTCATGTGTATTTTTCCGCTGTTTTATTGCATTAGAAAATGAAACAAAATGACAAAAATTCCAAAAAAATATCATGCATTGCATATATGTGTTATTCAAATACCCATCTTGCCTTAGTTTGTCCTCTATTTTATTTTTATGAGTTTTACCATATATGTTCCATAATATGATTGAATTGGCTAGCCTTGTCACATACATGAAATGATTTTTATGGGAGCATGATTTCTTAGTTTAATTGAGCAAGTATGATTCTTATAGGCATTATTGAAATCCAACAAAACTTGTCATATTGAGAATTTTTGGCCTTATAGGGATTTTCATCATATTTATTCCCTTTTGCTTTCTTGTGTGACATTGTACTCTCCTTATGCAATTACCTCTTGAGATTGACATTGTTATCTATATTTGAGGCCGCAATTTATATGTCTATTGCTTATGAGTTTCTAATGATAGAGGCATGATTTTCTTAGCCATATTATTATCCATATCTACCCTACATATGTGTCATTTTCTTTGAACCTTAGCCTTTTCTTAGCCTTATCTTTAAAGCTCCACAAAATTTATCCCTAGCCGATGATAAGCCTTACCCTATCCGGGGATTGGGATTAGATTTGGTAAATGATTGATCTAGTCGAGTGGAAAAGAAAATATTGTTAAGAGAGTTACAAGTTTTGGATGATTATGTAATTTTGGTTTTATTCCTCACATTGTGTTTCATTATATTTTTGGCTCTAAAAAAATTGAAAAAAAAGGAAAAAAAAGTGAAAAAGAAAAGAAAAAAAATGAATAAAGAGGCTTTTATTTTATTATTTATATGAGAGTTAGAAAAATATGTATAGTTGAGAGAAAGTTCTTTTGTTGAGTGTTTTGAGAGTGAAAGTTTGAGTGATATTGGTTTGGAAAGTATTTGGTTTTTAGTGTTCTTTCGGTTGTTCCTAGGGATCCCTTTTTCCCGGATTTTTAGCACCACAAGCCTAAATATTTTCCTACCTTAATTCCTTACCAAGCCCCATTACAACCTTGATAAAAGACCTCTTGATGTTTCTTATGAGTGATGGCAACCACGGTGGAGAATATGTGATATATGTGTCAATTTCTATGTAGCTTTTTGCATTTTGGATTGAGTTGAGAGATTGCATTATTAAGCCTAAACACATGAGAGTGAGAGCAAACACATTATCCCGGTGAGGTTGGACTAGATGTGCCTTTTACATTGAATTGCTCATATACTTGCTAGGATGTTAGCTTTCATGCTCATGGCTCCTGCACCTTAATGTTGCTTTTGACAAGTTTAGTGCTTGAGGATTATATGTGTGGGACGATGGTTTTGCTCTTCTTTATTTTCATTGCTTGAGGACAAGAAAAAGCTTAAATGTTGGGGAGTTTGATAATGCATATTTATAATAGGCATTATATGGTAGTTCAGATGCATTTACATTGTAGAATATGCATGTTTAGTATTAATTTAGATTAAACTCTTTTTGTGGTAAAGTTTGGAATCTAGGCTATTTCGGTTAAATTATGCAAAATCGTAGATCCGAGATGGTGGAAAGCAAGGGAAAGCTGCAAAACATTGCCAAGTGAAGTCAAAAAATCAAGCTAAGAAGGGAAAGAAAGAAGGAAAGAAAGAACGGGGAACGAACAAATGATGCGGGACCATCTTCTACAGCTCCAGACACACCCATCATCTTAGGAGAAGGACATATGACTCGAGCCCGAGCTAAGAAGCTTCAACGAGACTCATTCATGTTTGTGAGTCATGCAATGTTCTCAAGTGCGGTTCAACTCCCGGAGCCTAGATTGCATAGGGATTCAAGAAGAACTCGAGCCACCTTAGTCTTAGTTATGCCGATTTTGGCTAAGTGTTGGAACATCTTTATATTGCTATTTTTAGTATTATTTTTACTTGAAGTTATTTTAGGAAACTTTAGGGTTAATTTTATTAATTCCTTTAAGTTGTTATTTAATCTTCTTCTATCTCCTTTAGATAGTAGAACCGGCCCAAAAGCCCATATTAGGGTTACTTATAGCCGATTCCAGCCTATGTAGAACGGACGTCTATCATTGAATGAAAAATCAGTTTGTGTTGAAACACATTGAGTGAAAGTCAATCGATTCGAAGCATTGCTCATCGATTGCAAATTGGTTCTTGTCTCAGCTTGGTTTTCTTTGTGTTCGTCAACTTCGCAAGACTTGGTGATCCTAGTATCCACAAGCCCCCTCCTTGTGCCTCCAAGTTGTCCGCTTGGTTGTGTAGGGTTATAGAGGCGGGTTATATAGTCATTGGTATTGGTTCCCGCCCTCTAAGGAGGCCTGGGGTCTTTATCTTGTTTTATATAGATGGACTCAGTCCTTATCGGTCGTGTCTTTTAATTATTGCATCTAAATTTCGAGTCTTTGTTTAATTCTTTTGCTGCGTCATTAGTCCTTGTTGAGTCTTTCTTGTTTCTTGTTTGATTGTCGAAGATCGGGCCATCCTACGGCTAACCCCGCATCAAATTGGCATAAGAGCTTAGGTTTCCGACATCAAAGTTTGAGTCTTTTCTTTTCATAAACACAAAAACCCACAAAAGAGTCCTTTTCTTGTTTTGGTCTTTTACTTCTTGAATTATGAATTTTGATTAATGCACTAATCTTTTGTTTGTGATTGTTGTGGTTGCATAGCCTAAACACAAAGCCTAGCCGAGACCGTGGAGACGACCAAAGTGGTGCGCAATCCCTTGTGTAGCACCTTAGCCGACGGCAGCCATTGTCCCCCATAGTCATAGCCTGATCGACATTCACATACCACAAGAAAACCCTAGTTTGTTCTATCTTTTACTTATTGATTCTATCTATTTACTTGCCTTATCAAAAATCATATTTTATTTGGTAGATTTAATTCATTATATCTATCATATATCTTTTAAGGCTAAGATAGATCTACTTACCTCATTTATCCAAAGGTTGTTTATTTATTTATCTTTAGGGCTTAAATTTTATCTTTTATCACCTTCTATCCAGAATTTCGAGTCCTTCTCCCATCTTAGAGTCTTTCTTGCATTAGGTAAAAAAAAAAACAACAGTTTCGGTTTTAGTAAAAAAAAAAGAGATTGAACTTGGACCTAGGAGGATAAAATTCACTAGGGGCAAAAGTAAGTAAAAAAAAAGAGAGTTTGTTGATTCAATCTAGTGCAAGAAAGCTCCAAGGACCACAATTTTTGGTGATTTCTCCTAGCCCTAATCGACATTACCTTCTTTCATACACATTACCTCCACAAAACACAAAAATTGAAACCCTACCTTGCAACTACAACATCCTAACTTAAAGGTTTTCAATCAAAAGAGGTAAATTTCCATACTTTCCTTTGTTTTCTTCTCTTTTGAGGTCATTCGAGCATTGCAGTGGTCATACCGACCCCGTACCGACCCTGTACCGACCCCCCCAGCCTCGGTACAACTCCTGTCGAAGTCTGTCGAGTACCGCAGTGGTCATACCGACCCCGTACCGACCTCGTACCGACCCCGTCAGCCTCGGTACAGCTTCTGACGAAGAGTGTCGAGTCCTGCAGTACCCATACCAACCCTATACCGACCCCGTACCGACCCCCCTGCCTCGGTACAATGTCTGTCGAGTCTATTTTGGGTCGATTTCGAGGCTTTCGGTCGATTTCGACTTTCTTCTTCCTCAGTTTTGTGTGATCCTTGCTACTGTTGAGTCCTATACTTGCTTAGATCGAGTTCTTTGTTGGTGTCGAGTCTCTTTGCTTTGTTTCTCCTTCATACTCTCATATATATATATATATATATATATATATATATATATATATATATATATATATATATATACTTTGATTGTTAGGTTTTTGCTTGAGTGTTGATTTGCCCAAGGCGGATTGCCCCGACAAGCGTGACATACCAATTAGAGAGAGGGAGCGTGAGCGAAACACATTGATAGGTTGTTTATATTTGCTAATCTTTTACATAGTTCCGTGTTCGTTCTATTTGCAATGTCTCAGGTAACCAGGCAAACAACGAGAATGATCCCGACAATGGGAAAAATTCCAGTACCACCGTGACTCCCGAAATATTCAACATCTTGATGAACAACATAAACACACTAACAGCAAAGGTAGCTGCTTTGGAGTCTAGGCCTAGTGGTTCGAATACCATGGGTGGTCGAGGAGATCAAAGGCGTGACGAGCCGCCTCGCGATGAAAGGGAAGTCAATAATCCTAACCCTAACCCTAACCCTAATCTTAATTTACATAACCCTATTTTTGAAGAAAACAACTCTCCACGAGGTGGGAGAAATGGTAGAAATAATGGGTTTGTTAATGTGCAGGGTCAAGGACAAGGAAGGAGAAGAGGACGAGGCTTCCAAGAGGACTTCTACTACTCGGAGTGCGACGATGACTTCCAAGAAGATGAGTATTGGGAGCAACGCCCGAGGAGGAACAACAGAGGAGGTCAATACCAATACCGAGCACCTAGAAATCCTGACGAGGACGGCATAGGTAAGGTTAAGGTAACGATTCCTCCTTTTGAAGGTAAAACTGATCCGGATGCTTATATTGATTGGGAAACTAAAATGGATCAGATTTGGAATTGTCATAATTTCTCTAATGCTAAAAAGGTGCAACTAGCTACACTAGAATTCACAGGCTTTACTTTAATTTGGTGGGATAACCTAGTTAAAGAAAGAATAAGAGCCCTTGATGCACCTATTGCTTCATGGGATCAATTAAAAGCATTAATGAGAAGTAGATTTGTACCTCAACATTATGCTAGAGAGCTTAGGCAAAGATTAGAGAATCTTAAGCAAGGTAATAAAACTGTTGAGGAAACTTGTAATGCAATGCAAGAAATCATGGCTAGAGCTAATGTCGTTGAACCCGATGAAGATACCAATGCTAGATTTCTTAGGATATTGCATCCCGCCTTAGCTCATGAGATTGACTATTTCCCTTATTTTACTCCTATTGAGTTATTACATTTAGCTATTAAAGTTGAAAGAGGAGCTAGATACAAGAATCAAGGTGGGCAAAACTCGAATGGACAGCAACAAGGGTGGCGCCAATCTCGGCCCCAGCAGCCCCAATGGCGTGGTGATGGTGGTCCACGTGATCGACCGAGCCAGACCCAAGGAAAAGGAGAAAGCCGAGCCCCTCAGCAGTCCATTGACAAAGGAAAGGCGCCCGCTTTTGGACGTGAATCATCTGGGACATCTGCTGGTCCCAAAGGGAGTAATCCTAACTCTTCTACCCTTAGATCTAGAGATATTGTATGCTTTAAATGCCAAGGTAGAGGACATTATATGAAGGATTGCCCTAATAAGAAAACTCTCATGATTAATCACCTAGGAGAATATGAATCTGAAAATTCTTGTGATGAACATGATGAGCATGCTAATGATAACAATGATCAAAACCTTAACCTTGTGTGCTATGATAATGATGATGATGAGGTCGAATATGAAGATGGAGAGTCTTTGATTGTTAGGAGAGTTCTAAGTGTTGTTCCTACACCATGTGATGATAATCGAAGAGAAAAACTTATTTCATACTCGCTGTTTAGTTAAAGGAAATGTTATTAATGTGATCATTGATGGTGGTAGTTGTTGTAATCTAGCTAGTCAAGAAATGGTTGATAAATTGCAACTTTCTACTGTCCAACACCCTAGACCTTACAAATTGCATTGGATGAAAGATTGTGGAAACTTGAAAGTGAATAGGCAAGTTAAAGTGCATGTTAAACTAGGACATTATGAAGATGATGTTTTATGTGATATCGTGCCTATGCAAGCTTGTCATATTTTATTAGGACGTCCTTGGCAATATGATCGTAAGGTTATTCATGATGGCTATACTAATCACTACTCCTTTACTTTTCAGGGAAAGAATGTTGTTCTCAAACTCATGACGCCGACACAAGTGGCTGAAGAGATTGAGAAGCGCAAGGTAAGTAAAGGTGAGTTAGCTAGGGAGGCTCCGTCGAGCCAAGTGGATCCTCAATCTCGGCCTAAAGGTGTGCTTTTGGCTTCCAAGAGCACATTTATAGATGAGTTTCTGGATAGGGAAACAACCCTCATGCTCCTATGCAAAGGGTTGAACATGTTGAGTGAGGAGCTTAGAGCTACCCTCCCTCCCCGCATCCTATCTCTTCTTGAAGCGTATAAGGATGTATTCCCCGATGACATACCACCAGGTCTACCTTCTATTCGTGGCATTGAACATCAGATTGATCTCATTCCAGGTGCTTCTTTGCTTAATAGGCCTGCGTATCGTATGAATCCCACATAGACCCAAGAGGTCCAATCCCAAGTCCAGGAACTGTTGGATAAGGGATACATTAGAGAAAGCTTAAGTCCTTGTGTTGTGCCTGTGTTATTAGTCCCTAAGAAAGATGGATCATGGAGAATGTGTGTAGATTGTAGGGCTATTAACAATATAACTGTCAAATATCGCCATCCTATTCCTAGATTAGATGATATGCTAGATGAACTACATGGTGCTTCTATATTTTCGAAAATAGATCTAAAAAGTGGTTATCATCAAATTAGAATGAAGGAAGGTGATGAATGGAAAACAACATTTAAGACTAAGTTTGGTTTATATGAGTGGTTGGTTATGCCTTTTGGTTTAACTAATGCTCCAAGTACTTTTATGTGCTTAATGAATCATGTCCTTAGAAACTATATAGGGAAATTTGTTGTTGTTTATTTTGATGATATTCTGATTTATAGCAAATCCCCTAAAGAGCATGAATCAAATCTTAGAGAAGTACTTAATACATTAAGAATTGAACACTTATATGCTAATTTAAAGAAATGTGAGCTATTTAATGAACAAATGTCTTTTCTTGGGTTTGTAGTAAGCTTTAATGGACTGCGTGTTGATGAGGCAAAGATTAAAGCTATACAAGAATGGCCGACACCCATTAACATCGGCCATGTGCGCAGCTTCCAAGGATTAGCGAGCTTCTATCGTCGCTTTGTTCGTGATTTCAGCACCATCTCAGCACCTCTTACAGAGCTTACAAAGAAGAGGAGCGAATTCACTTGGGGAGCAGCTCAGGAGACGGCTTTTCGCATCCTAAAGGAAAAGCTCACCCAAGCTCCATTGCTTGCTTTGCCTGACTTCACTCGGCCTTTTGAGGTTGAATGTGATGCTAGCGGAGTTGGCATAGGCGGAGTTCTTATGCAGGAAGGTAAGTCTATTGCTTTCTTTTCTGAGAAACTTAAACGTGCTTGTCTTAACTACTCTACCTATGATAAAGAGTTATATGCTTTGTATAGAGTTCTTAAGACTTGGTCTCATTACCTATGGCCTAGAGAGTTTATTCTTAGGACCGATCATAAATCTTTAAAACATTTAAAAGCCAAGATAAACTTGATAGGAGACATGGTAGATGGATGGAGTTCATTGAAACATTTCCTTATGTGATTAAGTATAAGAAAGGCAAAGACAATGTGGTAGCTGATGCATTATCTAGGAGACATGTGTTATTGACCACTTTGGATTCTAGAGTCTTAGGCTTTATTTATATTAAGGAATTATATGAACAAGATGCTGATTTTGGGGAGATCTTTCGAAAATGCTTAGATAAAGGGCCAACCGAAAATTTCTATATACATGATGGCTTTCTATTTCAAAAAAGATCAAGTGTGTATTCCTAGATGTTCTTTGAGATTGTTACTTGTTAGTGAAGCATATAGTGGCGGTTTAATGGGACATTTTGGAAGGGATAAATCATATCATACCTTAAAAACACACTTTTATTGGCCACATATGCTTAGGGATGTAGAACATTGCCTTAAAAGATGCATAGATTGTATAAAATCCAAAGCTAAGCTTATGCCCCATGGCCTATATACACCATTGCCGATTCCCTCAGCCCCTTGGGAGGATATATCTATGGATTTCATAGTTGGGTTGCCTAGAACTAAGAAGGGGAGGGATTCTATATTTGTAGTGGTAGATAGGTTTTCTAAAATGACTCACTTCATTGCATGTCATAAAACCGATGATGCTACTAATGTTGCAAATCTGTTCTTTAGAGAAGTAGTTAGGTTGCATGGTGTGCCGAAAACTATTGTTAGTGATAGGGATGTTAAGTTCTTATGTCATTTTTGGCGAACTTTATGGAGCAAATTGGGAACTAGATTGTTATTCTCTACTTCTAGCCACCCCCAAACTGATGGCCAAACTGAGGTGACCAATAGGACCTTAACTACTGTCCTTAGAGCCATAATAAGAAAGAATTTGAAACTCTGGGAAGAAGCCTTACCTCATATGAAGTTTGCTTATAATAGAACTATGCATTCTGCAACGAAATTAACTCCATTTGAATGTGTCTATGGTGTTAATCAACTAACCCCTTTTGATCTTACTCCATATCCTATGAGAGAGAAAGAATCATTTGAAGCAGGTAAGCATGTCGAGTTCGTCAAGGAGCTACATGAACGGACGCGTCAAAAGCTTATGCAAAAGGTTGAATACAACGCTAACAAGGCCAATAAGGGACGCCGATTCGTCACATTTCAGCCTGGGGATCTTGTGTGGGTGCACCTAAGGATGGAGCGGTTTCCAGAAGCACGGAAGAGTAAGCAAGCACCACGGGGTGACGGACCATTCAAGGTGCTTAGGAGAGTGGGCGACAATGCCTACCAATTGGAGCTTCCTTGAGACATGGGCGTGAGCGCAACATTCAACGTTGCCGATCTAATCCCTTACTTTGTTGTCGATGAAGACTTGGATTCGTGGTCGAATCCTTTTCAAGAAGGGGAGGATGATGCGGGACCATCTTCTACAGCTCCAGACACACCCATCATCTTAGGAGAAGGACCTATGACTCGAGCCCGAGCTAAGAAGCTTCAACAAGACTCATTCATGTTTGTGAGTCATGCATTGTTCTCGAGTGCGGTTCAACTCCCAGAGCCTACATTGAAGACCTATATATGCATAGGGATTCAAGAAGAACTCGAGCCACCTTAGTCTTAGTTATGCCGATTTTGGCTAAGTGTTGGAACATCTTTATATTGCTATTTTTAGTATTATTTTTACTTAAGTTATTTTAGGAAACTTTAGGGTTAATTTTATTAATTCCTTTAAGTTGTTATTTAATCTTCTTCTATCTTCTTTAGATAGTAGAACCGGCCCATAAGCCCATATTAGGGTTACTTATAGCCGATTCCAGCCTATGTAGAACGGACGTCTATCATTGAATGAAAAATCAGTTTGTGTTGAAACACATTGAGTGAAAGTCAATCGATTCGAAGCATTGCTCATCGATTGCAAATTGGTTCTTATCTCAGCTTGGTTTGCTTTGTGTTCATCAACTTCGCAAGACTTGGTGATCCTAGTATCCACAAGCCCCCTCCTTGTGCCTCCAAGTTGTCCGCTAGTTTTTGTAGGGTTGTAGAGGTGGGTTATATAGTCATTGGTATTGGTTCCTACCCTCTAAGGAGGCCTGGGGTCTTTATCTTGTTCTATATGGATCGACTCAGTCCTTATCGGTCGTGTCTTTCAATTATTGCATCTAAATTTCGAGTCTTTGTTTAATTCTTTTACTGCGTCATTAGTCCTTGTTGAGTCTTTCTTGTTTCTTGTTTGATTGTCGAAGATCGGGCCATCCTACGGCTAACCCCGTATCAACAAAGAAAAGGAAAGTTTCTGGACGTATTTCCCTGCCAGCGAGTCAAGTCAGCAAGGAGCATGTCCAGGAGCCAACACGACTCGCTTCCAACGAATGAAGACTCGCTGTCAGCAAGTGGAGTCAGCGAGGAGCATGTCCAGGAGCCAGCACGACTCGCTGCCAGTGAATGCAGACTCGCTGCCAGCGAGTGAAGTCAGCGACATCATGTTTGAGCAAGTGCCTGAGCAAGACTCGCTGCTAGAGAGCCGAGTCAGCCCGAGAGCCAGCGAGTGGATCCGCTCTAATGGAAATGTGTTTTCACGGTAGCAGAAAGGTGGTTTCGCGACAGCAAAAATCTTCTCTAGTAGGGGAACCGAAGAGGCTTGATAAATTTTCTAAGGCATGGACATTCGTTGCTAGCGGGTTGGTAGCGAGTAGCTTGCGAAAATCCAACAGTAGGTTGACCAAGGCATCCATGAGGACTCGCTGCCAGCGAAAAAGCCAGTCGCTGCCAGTGAAATCTACCGCCGGATTATATTAGGAAATCTCTATATTTTATCCAGTTTGTTTAGGAAATTTCTATCTAATTTATCTATCATTTATCTTGTTTATTCAGTACTTTAGGGTTATAAATAGGATGTTTAGGGTTAGTGTTCTAATACATTTAAGTGGAGCAATCGCCATAGAAGAGAAGAAAGTTTAGGTAAGCCATGTTTGGCTAATTTTCTAGTTTCCACCTAAACATTGAAGACTTGGTTGGTGGTTTGTGAGTTTTTAATTTAAGTTATTTTTCCTCTATAATTCTTTCAACTTCTTTGTGTGTTATTGATTATGTTATTGATGTTATCTTGAATAGCTACCTTGATAATATTGATTTCATGCTAGGATTTAATACTTTCGTATTTGTGTTATTTCCGTAGTAGCACACATAAGATTGTGGATTCCGTGTTTGAAGCATGATTATGTAGGGAGTTGACATATATCTTAAACATTAATTTACCGTGTTTAATTGGTGTTATTTATATGCTCAAGTTCTTGGGACTATTTGCTATCTCTTTGTTAAATCTTGACCGTGTTAGGGTCGCATTGAGGTGTAAGGGATTAATTGGACTCTTAGAACTTTTAATCTACTTAAACCAAGACGGGAGGAATTCGTAGGAAAAGATAATAACTTGAAAAGGATTCGATGATCAATAAAACGAACCAAAGTCAAGAACTTGTAGGTGGAAACACTTTTCTTCTATCCTTTATTTGCTTTTGTGAATATTAATTTCTTTTATTATCATCCATAAAAATCTTTTCTTTTTATATTGATAAATACACAATATTTAGAAATACTTGATTCTCTAGGGTTCGACCCCTTACTTTCATACTATACTAGTTTGTTTGTTTGGGATTTATTTTTGACGAGGTAAATCAACAACTTTCCCTCCATCAATAACCAAAGGTTAACTAATATGAAATAAAATCCACACAACTCATCCAACCATGTTTTCGAATTGCAGGCGAAACTATGAGTTTAGCAACTTATAACCAAAGTAAACCTAATTCTCTCTCTCTCTCTCATTGTTCAACCACAATCGATAGTTCTGCCAAATAACATAATAATATCGTCGTGCAATACCCTAGGAAATAAAATAACAATAAACTAATAATAAGATCTTCAGACGAACCAAATCTTTTGATCACACACGACAGGCGGGCGCCAGTGAAATAGCGGCGGGCGCCGCTTTTATAGTGGCTTGATTCTTCTTATGTCTTCAACGTTATGCTCCATAGCTCCTTTGATGACTCTCATATATTTGTGCTTTTAAGCATACACTCAACTCAATTGCATATGCAAATATCAACTTGAATATTGACACTTATATCACAAAATCTCCACCAAATACATCAAAGTAAAACAAGAAATATCAAGAGGACTTTCGCTCAATGAAAATCTTCAAAGAAGCCTCCATTCGGTAGGGTGGTAATGAGGCTTGGTAGAACACAAGGACAAGATATTGTATTTGGTCATGTGATGCTTTCAATTCCGGGAAATAAGATTCCTAAATCTTTCAACATAACTCAAACCAACTCAAAAATAACATCAAGCTCTCTAATGAACATAACTCTAAAAAATATAAATATTAAGCTCTAAAAATATATACACTCTCCAAATCTCAACCAAACATTTACCCAACTCTCATATGCAAATAAATGAACAAGGCTCTTATTTCATAACTTTTTTCTTTTTTTTTTCTTTTAGGTTTTTCTTTTCTTTTTCTTTTCTTAAGCCATAACTATGAATTACAAATATGAGGACCATAAGCACATAATATTACATCTCACTCAAAACAATGACAATATGCACTCACTTTAGCTTTTCCCTCAAAACTCAAAATATCATCTTTAACCAACTCTAAATCCTAATTCCTGGATGGGTAAGGCTTATCATAGGCTAGAAAACATTAATTTATGTGGAGCTTTAAAGAAAAAGGCTAAAGGCTCAAATTGGCTTCAAACAAAGACATAACACAGGTTAGGTATGGATAAAATGTGGCTAAGAAACATGCCTGTATTATATGCAACTTATAAGCAATGATCATGTATATAATTGGTCTTAAAAATAGATAACCATATCAATACTCATAGATAGATGCATAGGAAGAGTAAATCACACAACAAAAATGAAAGGGAAAATATAATAGCAATCCCTTATAAGGCTAAAAATTCTCACTAGGACAATTATTGTTGGATGATATCTCAATCATGCCTAGGAACTTAGATCATACATGCTCAATTATATATGAAAAGTCATATTTCATAAAAAAATTTCCAAAACAAGGTCAAGTCATCTCGAATTCCATGGGATTTATATAATCATGCAAAAATGAAATAGAGGACAAAATAAGCTAGAAGGGTATTTGAATAACACATGTATGCAATGCATGATATTTTTGGATTTTTGACATTTTTCAAATGTTTTTTCTTTCAACTTTAATAAGAACAATAAACATAAACATGATGCATGAAACAACAACTCAAATTAAAACTAATTCAAACAACTTAAATAAAACATGAAACTAAAAACATAAACATGAACCAAACTAACATAAACCACTCCCCCCATACTTAAATGAAGCATTCTCCTCAATACATAAACATAAAGAACAAAGAAAATAAAGTAAGGGTGAAGGAAGCGATACTAACCTATCACTGGGGAGCCAGAGGGTGGGATCCAGACTGATGACGGAGATGACTCAAAATTTTGAGCCAAGGGCTCATAAGAATGGTATGGATCTCCTTCAATTTCTTCTCCAGAGCTATCTGTTAACTTTGTAGATTCTAGAAGCCTTGTGCTTACTGTTCTTCTAGTCTGGTCAGGTGGCGATCAATATCCTCAATAATTTCAAGCACAGGGTCGCACCTCACAGGTGAGTGAAGATCATCATCATCATCATGAGCCTCATCTTCTGGTAGCACCCTATTTCCTGAAGGTGTGTCCAGAATCAATCCTTTATCTAGGTGAATATGGCTAACACGAAAAGCGGCCAGAGTGGGTCCCATAGGAAGAGAGGTAGGAATATATTGATGATGCTCCCCTCTAGCACCTAACAACCAACGTAAATTTCATTGGTGTCTGCGATAAATACCCTCTCAATGATAAGAGTGCCCAGTAGGGTAGACATGTCAAAGTACTACGATGAGTGAAGTGGCTGCAGAGAGTGTAGATCGATGTCCAGATAGCGTGCAATAAGAGTGATCATGCCACCAAAAGACATGAAATGAGAATGTCTCTCGTTCTTCTGGTCTAGTGACTCAACACAAGTGGCAAAAAATAGCTGCACCCAGTCTTGTGTATAAGTAGCTTCTAGTGTAAAGCAATATAAACACATCCACATCCTCAGGGGAACAACTTGTGGTTCTGCCAATCCATAGAAAGCAGGGCCCAAAACTCTATGGCAGAGACGGAGAGCGCGGTGTATAATCAAATAATTGTGGTAATCCTCATGCCCTTCAGAGATTCCAACGACCTTTGCCCAGGTCTCGGCTGGTGGAATCAAGGACATGCCACATCGCCATGTACAAGACCACGGTCTACTCATCCCAATAGCAAGAGCCAAGGTATGCTTAAGAATCAAACATTCGGTGCCCATCATCCTGAAATGAATATCCTTATCGGAGTGCAACTGCAAAGTTGCGAGAAACTCACACGAAATCGAGAAAAATGACCTCTCTACAACAACAACAGACACCGGTATTGGGAAGGCGGGCGCCGTTAAACGGTGATCTTGAAATCGAATTTCAAGCGTCGCTGTCTAGATATTGAACTCCTTCCAATTGACTTCTTGAGGTGCACAACTTGGTTCCAAAGCCTTCTTGTATGAAAAATATGGTAGTGGTGGACAGAACTTGAATTTTATGGACACTTAGGATTTGGGTTTAGAAGTGATGGATGAAGGGTAGTAGTTGATTGAATTTGGAATTTGGGAATGAATGGTATGGATGGTTGATGGTAAATAGTAAAAATCAGGTTTTTTTAATTGAAACTCAAGGGTTTAGGATTTGGAATTTGAATTTGAGTAGGAGGGCCTTAGGGTTTCTTGTGTTGCTTGGGGAAATTTTTTGAGAAAGTATAAAACATAG
Source organism: Persicaria maculosa (assembly GCA_963922045.1). Taxonomy (NCBI): domain Eukaryota; kingdom Viridiplantae; phylum Streptophyta; class Magnoliopsida; order Caryophyllales; family Polygonaceae; genus Persicaria; species Persicaria maculosa. The sequence goes on along the minus strand of OY998264.1, from coordinate 46,240,488 downwards.
AAGATGGAAAGTTTATAGATGGAAAAACGTAAGAACAAAGGATAAAAGATAGATTGAATCCAAAAAGATCATGAGCCTTTTCCAAAATAGAATTCGCGTCCCCTATCGACGGGGCGGCGGGCGCTGGTTTTTTTATCGACGGGTGCCGGTTTGTCAGTATTTCACTTCAGTTATTTTCTTTGTTCAAACTTTCCTACAAGTTAGTTCTCACCCAAAATCTTGCAACAATACAGAAAATAGAGTTGTCCTACTTTATTGAATTGAAAAACAATTGGAAGAATCAAATAAACTACCTATTTACCTTGGCTTGCCTCCCAAGAAGCGCCTTTGTTTCACGTCTTTGGCTTAACGTATTACTATCTTGGATCAAGTGACTCCACCAGGGTCCTCTACACTTGACCTTTTCTTGACAAGTGATGGAACCTTGGGAAGATGTAATGCTCTATCCAAGCATTCATCCATTTCCTCAATCAACTTCTTCTCCTTAACTTGAATCCCTCTTGGAGGTTATCCTGTAATTGCAAACACCTCCACATTCTTATTAATTAGCTTTTCATAGGGTAAAAGAATAGGTTCATGTGGACTAATAACACTTTCAAGTTCCATCTTAAGCTCTTCTTTCCCAACAAAAGAGTTAAAATTGTTAGAAGATTCAACATTAAGTAAATCTTTTCCCTTAGGAACTTCCAAAAACTCTTTAGATTCATACCTGCACTCAATCTTTAGGCACATCCAAAGAATTCTCAGGAGAAAGTTTTATAGGATCATAAATAGAAAACTCAATCTTTCTACCGTCAAACTCCATGGCTAGGAAACCTTCACAACAATTAATCTTTATCTTAGTTGTTCGAAGGAATGGCCTTCCTAAGATGATTTAGGTATCCGGCTTTCCGTGTTCATATCTAATACAAAGAAATCAACAGGAAATATTAATTCATCAACTTCCACTAAAACATCCTCAACAACTCATTTAGGCTTGATATGAGATCGATCAACGAGTTGTATTGTCACACATATTTCTGTCATAGCATTTAGACCCAAAAAAATATATAAGCTATAAGATATCACATTGATTGAAGCACCTAAATCCAACATAGCTCTAGTGAATCTAGTGTTTCCAATCGCACATGGGATAATAAAGATACTTGGGTCTCCGCATTTCTTATACAATCTCTTTTGTAAGATGGCAGAAACATTTTTATTTAAGCTTACCTTTTCCTTCTTCCTCAACCTTTAAATTCTTTTCATAGTGCATAATTCCTTTAAAAACTTAGCATAGCAAGTCACATATTTAATTAAGTTCAAAAGTGGAATATTTACCTCATAATGTGCAAAGGTATCATATAAGATTTGCTCATCTTCCCACGTCCTATCAGCTCTCCAGGCATGGGGAAAGAGTGGTTCAGGTTAAGAAACCTCAGGGGACCACTCTTTCGACAATTGCTTCATGGTAGGATGAGGATCAATAATCAGATCAAGTTCTGCAAGGGGCAGCGGGCGGCGGTCGCCGGTTAACGGTGTTTCAAAATCCGAGATTCCTTGCTCCTCCTTCCCCACATCTATGAATTTCTTAGGCCTTTCTTCAATTTTTTATGTGGGAAATTGGATCTCCTTTCCTCCTTTAAGGATCATGGCACTTACATTCTCATTTGGATTAACTACCACTTGTTATAGTAGCTTGTTGATGTGTGCGCAAATTGCCATATTTTCTATGCACATAAAAGTCCATTTTATCATTCATTTGCATGCATATTAATGGGAAAACATGGGATTAGTGTAGTTTATGCTTAAATGTCAAGTATATGGGTATGCACGAGTTTCTATGTGATTTCGCAGAAAACAGGATAAAAATGGACAGATTTGGAAGAGCGGAAAAAGAACTCGATGCCTTCTGAAGAGGTCGAAATCGACTGGGGACCTCGACATCGAGTACAGCAGAGACATAGGAATCGAGCAGGAAATGAAGTAGAGCATGTCGACACCAGAGAGGTCGATATCGATGTTGCCAGATCGAGCTAAATGATAAAAGTCGAGTGCTAATCCGAGTAGAAGAAGGAGAGCTCAAGATAAAGTTTCAAAGAGGTCGCTATCGATGTTCATGGCTGATATCTATGTTGCCCAGCAGAGGAATCCGACTCAGATTTTGATAGAATTCTATCCGAAGCTTGCACGTCTATACAAAAGTCGAGATTTCTTATCTTCAACATCAGAGCTATTGTATGAGCTGATTTACCATAGGAGTTTTTAGTTTTTACTTTATTTAAGTTTTATCTTAGAGAATAAAGATAAAGTTTCGAGTCTTTGATAACAAAGTTCGATATCTATATCTAGAGGCCATTAGGGCTAGTTTAGGCATTCAATTTCAGATCCAAGCACGTATAATTCCAGTTTTACGTTGAGTTTTTACGAGTTAGAGAGAGAGAGAGAGAAGGAGGCCAAGTGAGTTGGAGAGAAGCGAGAGCGGAGATTTGGCTTGTTCGGTTGTACTTTCTTTCATAGTTTAATTCAAAGTAGTTTTCTTTCAATAATGATGATGATGTGCATGAGGAGAAGCGAGTAGTCAACCCACTTCTAGGGTCGAGGTGAGCCCGACGATAACGATGTAGGGTAAGTGCATTAAAGATATTACTTTTATGCGATCCCGTCTTCTATCCTATGCATGATCTTTGCGAAAGTTAGGGAGATTCATTATTTGCATTATTGAAGCGAAAGCCACTTATATTGTGAACTTGAATTGCGCATGAATTGGATAGTAACTCTTAGGAACTATGCGAGAGCCTCTAATCACCTAAGTGTTGATAGCGAAAGTTATTTGACGGAAAGGCATTAAATTTCATAACTTTGGCATAAAACTTGCATTGTTGTCGTTGTAGCATGAAACCCCGACTTTGGAAGCTTTCAATTAATTGAATCTATATAAAAGTTTTAGTTTTGTTTCTGATCATCCTTCTTTACCATTCTACTTTCTTCGGACTCTTTTCCGACAACTGGTTACAAATTACAGTTTATGTGACAAACATCGTAAACGACTGTAAAGGTCGATATCGAGGTCTAACGTCGATATCGAGGTCTCTGCTCAACGTCGACTTTGCTGCTTTTGTCTTCTGCATGAACTGTATTGGAAATTGACCAGAACTGAGGTCGATATCGACCAGACACATCGATATCGAGTGTCTTCTGAGGTCGAAAGCTTTGATCGTGATTTCAACAAGGGAAGCGCTGACAAACCTCCTCGTGGATTCGATCCTGAATTACCCTACTACTACAGGGGGATAGGGAGTTAGCCTAGTTGTGAATTATTTAATTTGAAATATTTGAATCCTACCCCCCTTAAGCGAACAAATTGGCGCCGTTGCCGGGGAGGCAATCAATCGCCACCTGAGTTTAATCACGATCTTTTTGAAGCTTATTTTGCAGGTTTATGTGACATTCTGATCGCGGACCTATCCTGGAACCAGTCAATGAGCCTGAACGTTTCTACCATCTTCGCAACAAAGCAATTCGCATCATGGCTGACAACGAGACGCATGCTGAGACCATAGAGCTGGTGAGGAAGGAGATCGAGGACCAAAATGCTACGATCGCTGCTGAGAGGGCCGCCACTGCTGCAGAGCGAGCCCGTGCTGATAGGGAGGAGGATGCGCGCAGACAAGCCCAAGAGCGGTTCAATCAGTATCCACAGACGGCGATGCAATACATGCATCCGCCGCTTTATGTTCTTGAATCCGCTATTTTAATTCCTCACTCCAATTATGAAATAAAAATTAACTTCCTATCTGAGATAAAAAAAAATACTTTTGAAGGAAGACCTAATTAATGCCCACTGCAACACATCTCTACTTTTATGGATTTATGTGAAATAGTTGCTGATGGAGTAAATTTAGAGTATGTGAGACTAAAATCGTTTCGATGGTCTTTGGCAGGGAATGCATTACAATGGCTTGAGAGTTTGGCTCCACGCTCGCTTAGGACATGGGCAGAGGTGAAAGATGCATTCCTGAATAAGTTCTTTCCACCTTCTAAAACGGCGAGGCTGCGACAAAGGATCACAGCTTTCAAACAAAAGCCAGGTGAACCACTAGCACAAGCGTGGGAGCGATTTAAGGACTTGCTGAGATCATGCCCGATGCATGGGCAACTTCCATACGTCATCCAGGAGATATTCTACAACGCCCTTGATGTGCCGAATAAGGAGATGATAAATTCATACACCTCTTATCGGTACATTGAGCTTACACCAACGGAGGCATGGGAGACCATTGATAGGCTCGTGAACTTTGACAACACTTATGGGGCTGCTGCGGCCTATGATGTAAGGCCTACCCCATCAATGCCACTATATGAGCCTCCAAGGGAGATAGATCCTGATGTGCGGGAACAATTCCATAATGACCAGACACATCGATATCGAGTGTCTTCTGAGGTCGAAAGCTTTGATCGTGATTTCAACAAGGGAAGCACTGACATACCTCCTCGTGGATTCGATCCTGAATTACCCTACTACTACATTGGGAGGGGATTCTTGTATTATTTGTTTGGGACAGGGAATTAGCCTAGTTGTGAATTGTTTAATTTGAAATATTTGAATCCTACCCCCCCCCCCCCCCTTAAGCGAACACTTGCCTGAATCCTTAGCTTTGAGTTCTCCAATCTATTTAGCCATTTGACTCAATAGCTTTTCTTGGACACTCATCTTGTCCAACAATAACCTCAAAGTTTCTTCTCTATCCTCCTTTTGAGGATTCCTTGAGCGATTCTCAAACTGGCCCCTTCCTTGATAAGGGGTTTATTGTTGTTGATCCCTGCCATTGAAACCACTTTGATAATTTGAATTGTACTTTGAATTGAAGAAATTATTATCAAAGTTTCGGCGAGGTCCATAATCCATTGCATTGATATCAACAACCTCCTCTTAAATCAATAGGCACTTATCATTAGGATGATTTGAATCTTCGCAAACTTCGCAGGGTTTAGGTTGTTGTGTATGATTCATCTTCATAGCCATGTTCTTGAAATCAGCAACCCGAATTCTCCACAAAACCAAACACATACCAGAACTGTCGATGAGGAGACTAAAATACAAGATCCCAACCCGAGAATGATAATAGTGCCCTTATGTAATTCTATGAGGTTAGACACATATCAATCAGGAAGTATGCTAGTCACATAAAGGGACACTAACATGTACCTATATTAGTGAATGCTAACAACATATATTGGTAACAAGGAACATGATAGAGTTCTGCATGGATGTACTTATGAGACAATCTAGCAACCTATCCCTCACGTAATAGACAAGCTTGGCACATTAAGGAGCAAGTATGCACAAAGCTATGCAAGGCCTAGTAAATATCAAAGGGTACCATATGTATGGTTAATTACTCATGTAAGGTATACACATAGATGGGTCATAATAGTGTGGGGTCAAATGCAAGCATGTCGAGATATTCAATAATCAACATAGAATCTGCTACGAAATTGCTCAGACATATCATAGCAATTTAGACTACAATACTATGAAAAGAAACATATAAGGGTGGTATAGTAACTACCACATCATAAAACAACGAGGTCTACATAATAGGATAAGTATGGCATATAATCATACGATGAGCTATAATCGGAAAGCATGTCCTACATGATACTAGCTGGTCATGACGTGACATAGGTATAACCAAAGATGATCACTGAGGCACAAGTTTAACGCTACCATATTTCATGTATACTTGCTATATGATACTACTAGCACATATTATCATGACTAGTTGCATTTTAGAAGACATACGTCCTATATGATAATACTAACACGCGCAAAATCTAATTGATAATCACATAAGGCTTAACATACATAAAAAATACATACTAATGTTGTAACTGTGTCTATCAAGTTTAATCATTCAAGCGAATCATATAGCGGAGGCATAGGGAAGAATAATAAGACTATCAGGGACCTATTTCAAGAAGGAGCAGATCATAAACCAAGTAGGGCATAAATTTACACAAGCCACTAGTCATGGGTTCTACAAGATACTAATGTCTCGATGAAAGGCGTGGATATGCAGCATATGATACATGTACATTTAATAACTTAGCACCAATTTATGCAAGAGGTCAAACAATTCATAACACAACCATATAGAGCCAAGGAAGAAATATAGCGGGGAACAACACGAGCTTAAGATGGTATGGCTTCACATGGATATTAGGGATACATGTATATAGGTGTAAATCAATAAATATCTGAAGAGGGCATGTTTTTAACATAATGTATCAAGTCATGTACTCATGAAAGCTAAGTTGTGGTGTGCGCATATGCAGGATGGTAGACTACTCACTTATAAAGTGTTAAAAGAAGTCATGGGCAAAAGGAGCATCATCATGAGACAAGTAGATATGCATGATACTAGTTGGAATCACATAAGGCATAATAAGTATTGAGATATAACACCAATCATATTGTGAAGACCTAAGGAAAGAATGACAATACTATCGGGGATCTATTTTAAAATAGAGCAGACAAAATGCGGAAATAGCATGAGATTACACAATTCATAATTTTACGGACCTACATGATACTAATAACTCAACACACGTCGCGAATGCATAATTGATTATACCTATATTTAATCAATAAGCATGACAATATGCAAGAAATCAAGCAATTAATACGACAATGATATAGACACATGGAAGAAATGTAGCAAAGCATTACACGAGTTTAAGATAGCGTGGCTAAATATGAATATGAGGATGCATGTTCAAATCAACAAACACCTGAATAGGACATGTGTTCAATATAATGCTATATCAAGTGATGTATCACAATTGAGATCACTATTATAACCGAACGAGATATCCAAGGGCAATGTCGACTTATCCCTACTCAATCAATAACCCATTTCCCGTGGAATGCTTGTATGACTTATTTTGGTAACATGGAAGAGTACTCAAATTACTCCTCGAAAGAGGATGGTGGAGTTCGTATAGAATCTCATGATAAGGTGACACTAGTTGACCATTATGAGGATCGAGGAGGATGACTGATAGCATGCATTTAGATGGTCATAATAGGTTTCATTTAGCTTAGTTAAGATGCATATCATGCATGGTTTAAGCACAATTTGCATATTTGCTCTCTATGTTAGTGGAGTCGGAATCTACACGTTTTTATTGATTATTTCAGGTAACTGTGGATCCGAGGAGGCTCATGGATTAAGGAAGAGTCAAGAAGAGGAAGCTACAAGAAGAGAATGGGAGCGGAATTGAAGTTCGAGAGCCTGAGTAAAGAACAAGTCAACAAAAGTTGTTGCCCGACAAGCTAAACTTGTATCGTACTTTCTGGAGGCCTCGGTGGTCTGATTGACTATTATAAGCATGCGTTGGAAAGCTCTTTTTGAGAGCTACAACTTTCATGTTGACATCGAGACCAAATTGACAACGGAAAATTTGCTATAGGCTGGAAAAGCCGCGCCCGCGGCCACCAAGGCAGCGCCTGCTGCCATAATTTCAGAGCTCACTGCATTAGCCGCGCGCCCGCGGCTTGGGAGGCAGCGCCCGCGGCCTTGCTGGGCCGAATCAGCACCGAATTTATCCGATAACTCTATTTTTCCTTATTTGAACTCTATCTTTTAAGAACGTCTTCCAGGGTTTTAGGTCGGTTTTTAGTCTTATTTAATGGCTTGTTTTAGGTTGTTGTATCATCCAATCTTTTGACAATTGTTTCACAATGGAGGGTTAAAATATTTGGTTTCGCCTACAATTTGAGACTCCGTTTGGTTGAATTGTGAGTTTTCTATTCTTGTTCTTATTTCCATCGTATGTTTCATCTTCTTTGTGCTTGAATGTTTTATGGTGTTTGATTCTATCTCGATTGATCACCTTTTTAGGATCTCATCATCGCTAGGGTTTTGAATTGTTCGTTATGATTCTTAATATTTCGTAGCAAACATGTTCTAGTGGACTTCGTTAGAAAGCTTGAATGTGTAGGAAGTTGACTATAGGTTAAATATTAGTTCTTTAGGGGATTGTTATTGCTGATAAGCTTTATACATCTTGAGACTTATTGCTATTCCTAGGATTAAACCTTAATCCATGTTAAGATTGCCTAGGAGTAAGGGATTATTAGAACTCATAGGGCTAATAATCTATTCAAATCAAGATAAGAATATTCGATTGGAAAAGGAAAAGAATTGTAGGTGAAACTATCTCTTAATTATTGATTCTCCTAACTTGTTAATATTTCTCATTCTCAACCACTTCAAACCCATCTTTTCTACGAATTGGTAAATACACTCTACATAGGAATACTTGATTCTCTGTGGGATCGACCTCTTACTTGCTTACTATACTAGTTTGTAGGTTTGCGTTTTATTTTGATAGGAAACACAACGATTTCGTCCTGTCAAAATTTTGGCGCCGTTGCCGGGGAATCAAGTTTATTTCTTTGTTTTGTGTATTTATTAATTTTTGTGCATATATCTAACCCGTTGTGAACCTATCTTACGGTTCACGACACCTTTGCTACTAATTTTTTTAAGATGAGATTAATGCAGCGTCAAGGGGAAAATTTTCACCATTATTTCACACGAGTGCATAATTTATTGGACACCCGTTATGCACGGGGTTACCAAGATAGTTTGCAGGATATGGTTGTTTATGTACTTGAGGGCATGACTCCTGAGACCAATGAACTTGCCGAGTCTATGAGTAACGGAGGCTTGACGAGTTTCGACTTATCAGAGATGTGGGATTTGTTCTGCTACATGGGTCACCGGGTAGAGCAGGAAGAAGCTTTCACACACCAGGTTATGTTGGAGCAGATGCTTGAAAGGATGGAGCGACTTGAGAAACGATTGAACCAACTTACTCAACCGATGAGTGAGTTGGTAGGAGAACAACATTGTATTTCTCAAGTTGATGAAAGCCATGACATAAACAAGGATGTTTTGATTGAAGATGGAGGAGAGAACCCAATACTCCATTACGTGGAGTCTCATGAGTGCACGCATGAGGATCCATGTATTTTGGCTCCTAATTCATCTGAAGATATCATCCCTGACTTGCCTATTAAGGAACCATGTCCAGAGCCGATTTCTGTGGCTCCCGAGCAAGGTATTGATATTTCTTACACTTTTGTGGATGTTGGTGAATATGCAGATTCTTGGGAGCATTATTTTGAGAAGCCACCAGCGGAACTGTGTTAGTGGTATCATATTCGTTCAGGAGAGAGTCATGCTAGACTCTTTGATAAATTGAATAGGTTTTTAACTTCAATATTTTATTCTTTCAATTTATTGTGCTATGATGTGCTGTGTAAGATGTGTGCACAGGAATATGACAGGCTACTGAGGGACTTGACGATGTCTGATAGGTAAGATCTTGATAATGAGAATAAGTCAGGCCAATCACATTAAAGAAAGGCGCTTCTCGGGAGGCAACCCAAGGTAAGTTTCTAATTTAGTTATTTCAATTCCGAGTTAGCTAGTTTTCTTTTCAATAAATTAGGTTTTCCATTAGGGATTAGATAGTTTTTTTATAGACTAACTTTTCAGGAAAAGTCGCCGGAATCAGCTGAAGCAAGGGCGGCGACGCCGCAGACAGGCAGCGGTCACCGCAAGGCCCAGTTGAACCATTTGGTTTTCTATGAAAGTCCATCAGCCTATTCGTCCACCACATTGTGAGTATTTCATTCATCTCTTCCTCTATGTTTTATTATTATTTTTGTTGTCTTTTATGTTTCATTGAGGACAATGAAAGATTTAAGTGTGGGGGAGGGATTGCATTGCATATAGATAGAGTTTGCATATCATGTTTATTTATGTCTACATATTTAATTTTTATTCATATATTGCACTTGAAAAAAAATCCAAATATCATGCATATACATATATTTCAAATACCCACCTTAGTTAGCGAAACTCTACATTCTTATGGCATGAACTTGTAAATCCTACGATGAATTTGAATTACTTAGCCTAATCGCCTTGAAATGTTTTCTTATGAAGCAGGATTTTGTGATGTAATTGAGCATGTATGATTGAGCTAAAGTATGATTGAAATCCTATAAACATGACCCTTGTGAGAATGTTTTTAGCCTTATTAGAATCATTCATAAATCCTTTGCTCAATTGTGTGATTTACTCTCCTTGTGTTGCTACCTCTTGGCATTGACTTCAGTATCTATTTTTCAAAATCGACTCACATGTTTGTTGCTTGCGGAGTTTATGTTTATATCTTGAGTCTTTGCTTTTAGTTTGTGCATATTTAGTGAAATAAGGTGGCAATGGTTGATACACTTAGTATCCGGGTCTACGCATGACACATATGGGTATGATTTGCGCAAAACGGTGTTGAAAACTACCCACTAAGAAAGGAAGATTGATCATTGAGTAACCGGGTTCATTCATGACACCCATGTTTGCAATTCGCGTCAAAAGATGTTCAAGTGGACTTAAATTAAGTAGGTTGAGGTGTTGATATACCGGGGCCATTCATGACACCCATGTTTGCGCCTCGCGTAAGGAAGACACCAAGACAAGAAAATAAATTGAAAAGGAAAAAAAAAGAAAAGAAACGAAAATGAAAAAAAGAGTCAAATTGTGCTTATTTTCTTTATTGTGTCCCACAAGTAATGACATTTCGGTGGAGATTTGGTGATATTGTGGTCAATATCTATGAGCTTAGTGCATTTTGGATTGAGTTGAGGGTTGAACCTTAAAGCCTAAACATATGAGAGCATGAGTGAAACACATATTCCTGGTGAGGTTGGATGATTTCTACTTCTATGCTTTGATCGCTAAATACATGCTATGATGTTTATTCACTTGGTCTTGTGTTCATTTAAAATTGATGTTGCTTTTGATTTGGGCAAATGCATGAAGAAGGAAAGTGTAGGTATAGGTTGCTTTTATATTGTTCGCTCGAAGACTAGCGAAGCTTAAGTGTGGGGGAGTTTGATAGCATGCATTTAGATGGTCATATTAGGTTTCATTTAGCTTAGTTAAGATGCATATCATGCATGGTTTAAGCACAATTTACATATTTTCTCTCTATGTTAGTGGAGTTGGAATCTACACGTTTTTATTGATTATTTCAGGTAACTGTGGATCCGAGGAGGCTCATGGATTAAGGAAGAGTCAAGAAGAGGAAGCTACAAGAAGAGAATGGGAGCGGAATTGAAGTTCGAGAGCCTAAGTAAAGAACAAGTCAACAAAAGTTGTTGCCCGACAAGCTAAACTTGTATCGTACTTTCTAGAGGCCTCGGTGGTCTGATCGACTATTATAAGCATGCGTTGGAAAGCTCTTTTGGAGAGCTCAACTTTCATGTTGACATCGAGACCAAATTCACAACGGAATAGGCTGGAAAAGCCGCGCCCGCGGCCACCAAGGCAGCGCCTGCTGCAAGAATTTCAGAGCTCACTGCACTAGCCGCGCCCGCGGCTTGGGAGGCAGCGCCCGCGGCCTTGCTGGGCCGAATCAGCACCGAATTTATCCGATAACTCTATTTTTCCTTATTTGAACTCTATCTTTTAAGAACGTCTTCTAGGGTTTTAGGTCGGGTCTTAGTCTTATTTAATGGCTTGTTTTAGGTTGTTGTATCATCCAATCTTTTGACAATCGTTTGACAATGGAGGGATAAACTATTTGGTTTCACCTACGATTTGAGACTCCGTTTGGTTGAATTGTGAGTTTTCTATTCTTGTTCTTATTTCCATCGTATGTTTCATCTTCTTTGTGCTTGAATGTTTTATGGTGTTTGATTCTATCTCGATTGATCACCTTTTTAGGATCTCATCATCGCTAGGGTTTTGAATTGTTCGTTATGATTCTTAATATTTCGTAGCAAACATGTTCTAGTGGACTTCGTTAGAAAGCTTGAATGTGTAGGAAGTTGACTATAGGTTAAATATTAGTTCTTTAGGGGATTGATATTGCTTATAAGCTTTATACATCTTGAGACTTATTGCTATTCCTAGGATTAAACCTTAATCCATGTTAAGATTGCCTAGGAGTAAGGGATTATTAGATTTCATAGGGCTAATAATCTATTCAAATCAAGATAAGAACATTCGATTGGAAAAGGAAAAGAATTTGAGTAGGAAACAAGGATCGAATTCACCAAATAGGGTTGAGAATTGTAGGTGAAACTATCTCTTAATTATTGATTCTCCTAACTTGTTAATATTTCTCATTCTCAACCACTTCAAACCCATCTTTTCTACGAATTGGTAAATACACTCTACATAGGAATACTTGATTCTCTGTGGGATCGACCTCTTACTTGCTTACTATACTAGTTTGTAGGTTTGCGTTTTATTTTGATAGGAAACACAACGATTTCGTCCTGTCAATGACCCCATAAACAACCCATTCCCTAGACTCAAACCATTCAAGGTTTGATACTTTAGTACATTAATTATGTCGTGGCATTCCCTATGGTGTCAAGTACTATATTCCATCATACGCAGTAATAAATGGACCCTAATTCCTCAATATGCACTAGTACAAAATCATGATTTTAGCCCGTGGTCTTTTACCCCGGATCTAATTTTTATGGGGTATAATGTCAAAATTGACATGTTGTCATTTCATTTTATTTATTAAAATAAAATATACCCCGGACCATATGAAATATTTCCGGGCTATATTATCTAGGGGTATTACCTAAAATATAGAATATAGCTCGGACGTTTTTTTAAATAAATCCGGGCTATATACTTTTTTACCCCGTATAGAATGGTTATATACCCCGGAGACTTTACCACTGGGGTTTATAACTATTTTACCCCATAAAAAATATCCGGGGTATATATTGTTTAATTATCCGGTATAAAAAAAACAATTTTTTTTATTTCAAAAAGGTACCCCGTCTCCCTCTTCCTTCGAATCTCCTCATCTCTTTGCCGCCTCCGACCCGCAACTCCTCTGTTCGCGGTGCCGCCTCCATCACCGACGCCACCGTCCTCGCCTCCGCCGTCCTCTCCTCCGTCGATCTCTCCTCCGGCATCCTCTTCCTAAACAAATCCCCATGTAGATCTGTGAAACCCTAAATCGATAGATCTATGAAACCCTAAATCGTGCACATACAAACTGAAGAGGAATCGATGGAGGACTCCGAAGCTTTGGCATAGATGAATTGAAGGCCGGTCATTGCTGGTGCTGCTCTCGACGTTCGGCCATTCCAATTTCCGGGTTGCTTGGACCTTCGTCTGTCTCTTCTTCACAGGTTGTTACCCATTTTGGCTTCACAAATATCTGTAATTTGATTTGGCACATTCTAATTGAAGAGAATCTGTTTGCAGCAGGAATAATTTTGGGGTTTTGGTGTTTTGCTTAGCCTTACTTTGGATTAATTGGATTTTGGATTTCACTGATTTGGTTCATTTTGGGGTTTTTTTAGTGAATATTGGTTTTTTTGATTGATTATTAGACGAGTATTGTGATTCGATTTGATTAATTAGATGAGTATGTTGGTTTTTAGGAGTATGGGTAGGGAAAAGAGGTAGGGACAAACTCGTATCTAGCATTTTGGCTCACTTCGTCCATGAACTTGTAGGTATCTAGGAGCTGACTTAGAATGAGAAACTTTTGTTGTTTAATAGGATTAGGTAGCATGATTGAAGTGTGAATCACTAGAGACCAACAGGCGATGGCTTTGCTGGACCCTGACGACATGATTTGGACTAGGTGAGATGAGGCACTTTCAAGCAATGTAATGAGCATAAGTATTTCTGAGTGCGGCCTCGTTCCATGGTGGCTTGTTCTATATTAGTCCAAGTTGCACACCAGATCTTAGAACCCAAGACCTCAGGGAAAATGAAACGATCAATACTACACCTAACCTAGAATGGCAAAAGTAGAGAAATCAGGAAACGGTGATTATCCATCCTCCACCCCCCAATGAAGTAGAGTTAAGCTTTTTAAGCAGAAATATCCGCGTTTTGTGCTTCTGTCGTCATTTGGATTGTGATTTTCTCTGAAGTGATTTTTTTTCCTGAAAATTTGCAGTTACCTATTCAACTTGGCTGGTCAATTTATTAGCTGTGAAGCTTTACAAATCAGTGCTGTAGTGTGATTTCCACCTTGCTCAAAATTTTAATAGTAATCCTTCAAAGGAAACTACGCATGTACTTGGTGAACAACTCTAGGTCAAGCTTCATACCCTACCTGTTGCTTTCTAAGCTTGTATTGCATATCAACTAATACAGTCTACTTTTTCCTGATACTTCTGTTTAGTTCCTGGTATCAAAACCGGTAGCTTGTTGCATCCCTCCTGAGTCCGTTGAAGGAAAGGCATGCAAACCTTCACCCCAAGTTATGTCTTTCCTGCACCTCCTAACTGTGGATTCTGATTCATCTCTTCATGATTATATTAGAGTATGTTCAATAGTTTGTCTAAAGTGATTTTCTTTTCTGATTATGGATATATAGATCAGTGTTTATGGCAGTATTCATTCTGGGTTTTTATTGTAAGCTCAATATTGGTATTTTAAAAGGTCCATTTTTCCAATATTTGCATATTTTATACATCAAGATTTCTCTTTGATATATTGATTGTGCTTCCAGGAGATCGAACCATTTCCCGAAATGGGTATTTTTGATGGAATAAGAGGATTCCATTTGGAGCTATGCAGAGCGTATTCACCGTGGGATCATTTTTTGAAGGTAATCTCCTTCCTGAATTCCTAACACGGAGTTATGCTTGATTGCTTCCTACTGTCACTTCCCCTTGCCTACTTCTAATTTTTTTTATCTTTATGCAGTTTGTGAAGAGGGCATACCACCTTCAACCATGATTACTCCTGTTGAGGTGTTTTCCTTCTCCATCTAGCAAATTTTTTTGGCCATGTGATAAGCAATTATTTCTGATGTAGACTCAAATGTTTGTAGCTCTTATAGTTTCCTGGCATAGTTGAATGTCTTTGGTATGTTCAGATATTTCCGAATCTTGCTAGCACAGGTTCTTTAACTAGACAATCCGTTGACATAAAAAAGAAAATCTAGGAAATTCATCATTCTACATTATATATTCAGGGTGAGGCTCGTTATGCAATCAAGCTTAACATCAGTATCCATTAAGACTTTAAATGATCCCAAGTTAGTCTCTGTATCAACCACAAAATAAACTCAGCGGAATGACTCTTCACTAAAATTGAGGTACATCATCTCACTACATATTAAGTATGATAGGTAGTCGCAGGACCGTTGGTACAACATGCTTATGGTTCAGAGAGAGTCTTATTTGTCACACACTTGGATGTTTTGAAACCCTAAATTGTAGATCTGTGAAACCCTAAATCAAAGGCCGATTCCGACGTTTTGGCACAGACAAATTAAAGAGGAATCGAAGGCCGACTCCGAAGCTTTAGCACAGACAAATTGAAGGCCAACTCCTTGAGACACTTTGAAGGTATAGTGTCAACATCGAAGGCCATCTTTGCCTCCATCTGTCGCAAGCCTCTTCTTAGTAGCCGACGTAGATCTGTTCTCTCCACCATGGTGGCAACCACCGTTCCAGTCGGCAATGCGAAAACTTAAAGGTGGGTTTTTCATTCGCTTTGTTATTTTATTTATATTCTATATATGAATGCTTATTTAGGTTCAACACTTGACAAATTGATGACATCGAGCAGTAATTTCTCCAATCCTCTTCATCTAATCTTTGTACAGGTCCTCTCCTATTCTTTGAGTTCACCCTGTAGCTATCATCGTCTATTTCCTCCTCCTGAAGGTATGGCACCTATGGCTATCATCGTCACCCATCTCTTTGATTATTTCAGTTTCTCTAGGATTTCGATTCTTAGAATACTTCTACTATACTCTCTTGTTCTAGCCTCTGATCATGAGCTTAAATTATTTATACCTCGAGTTGAGATGCATGTTAGGTTACAAATTCGTGACTGATTGACTTGCAGAGTGAATATAAACCTGGAACAATGTAAATATAAAAGAAAAGATGAAATTTTAATAGAATCTTCATCTTCACTAGGAGAAAATGACTCATTGATGAAAACATCTACTACTTGAATATTTGATGTTTCATAGGTTTAACGAGCAACAGATCAAGAACTTTTTGCGCGCAGAGTGAAGTCAAAAAATCTGTTGAATTGACATATATAACTGAGATTATTTGAGTAGTAGTAGAAGATGGTCATTGTCAAACCAAAATGGTCTAGCTTTAAACCAATTTATTCTATTCTCTTTAGATTATAAAGGGATATGCAAGTCATTGTATATATATAACTTGATTTCTTTAGAGTTAGAAAATTAGAAATGGACCCTTTATTGAGGAGTCTTAGTTCAGGAATAGTCCCAAAAGTACCAATGAACTTGAACATTTGGGTTTTCAACGGATTAGATAACAAGCAATGCATATATGTATATGATGAATATTGCATATAGAATTTAATACTGATAAAGAACCAAAGTGCCAACCGATTTGTGTAGATATCTCGAAGTTTAACACTAATAAGCTGTATAATTATGCTGACTTAAGCTGCTGAGCTATAAAGAAAAGAAAAAGAAATGCAACCTAAAAGATGACATTGCTTATCACACAAGCTTGTATCAAACAACAATTAAACCCTCATTCTTTATACAAACCTGGATAGAAAAATCGCTTTAAAAACCTATTAGGATGACCAGGTAGTTTGATGCCCTGCATTAGTTCAATGTCGCTAATTAAAAGTAAATTTTTCTTATGATAGTTTTTATATTTTTTGGCACCTCAATTTGAAGATTTAGATTTTACATTTTAGAAATTGACTAGAAAATCCTCTCTAAAAGTTATTAATCAGGCTTTCATTGATATTTCGGCTCTCAAATACTGATTCATTAGTTAAGCTTCTTTAAATGGGAATGAATATAACCAAACATGTATCTTAAAAATTAAGGAGCTGCTGCACTCTGTTGATATTGATTTTTGTCATGATTCATTTTTTGATTGGTATTATTCTTATGACAATAAAAAATTAAGGAGCTGTTAGATGGATTTCTTCAGTGTGTTTTGCTTGTTTATTTCTTCCAGGAAGCTTGGCCAAGTTTCCATGAAGAAATTCTTCTTTTGGTTTCCAATAACAAAATCAACCATCCGAAGACCACCAGCATCAATTGCAAGAGCATCCGTGAAGCCAGATCATATAAGATTATTTCAGGCATGTGTATGAACTTGAAACTTTGAAGATATTCAATTACAAGATTGTTTCAGGCATGTGCCATATTGTCTTGAAATCTTTGTACGAACTTGTATATTTTGTCTTGAAATCTTGTACGAACTTGAAATGTTGAAGATATTCAATTACAAGATTGTTTCAGGCATGTGCCTATGGTTTAGTTTTGGATTTGGGGGTGACTATTGATTTCAATGCGAATTATAGATTGAATTACACGTTTATTGCAGTAATATATGAATTGGAAAAATACACATTATATAGCCCGGATCTTATTAATATGGTATAAATAACATGAATTTTATGGTCAATGGAGAGCATTATATACCCCGGATATTATAGGAATATATCCCGGGCTGAAAAATTATATGATCAATGGAGAGCACTATATACCCCGGATATTGCTGGAATATAGCCCGGATATTATTGGAATATAGCCCGGGCGTATTTTTCAGCCCCTTTTATGTAGGAATTCGCTGGGTTATATACCCCGGATGTTTTCTTCAAATATCCGGGCTATAAAAGCTGAACCACTTTTCACCCCAACCAACCTGAAGCCCGGAGCTATATCTTGTCAGATCCGGGGTATATGGCTAAAAACACCCGGGGTATAATCCTGTTTTTGTACTAGTGATGATTAGATTCCCAACTCCATTTCTTGTGAAAGACGCCGCCACCATAAAGAACGACTCGATGAGAACATCAAATTGAGATATAGAAGAAGATAGAAGGGGAGGAAATCATAATGAAGGGAAAAGATACCCCTCAACCATCACTAACCTTTACCCGAATGTCGTTGAACCAGAGACAGAAAAGAAAGGAAAAGGACACCGACAAGTGAATCACGGAAGAAACTGCTCCATAAGACAGAAATTTCAACCATACAGTAAGGAAGGGCTCCCTCTCTTATCCCGCTCACATAAACATGCATTACCCAGTCAAATTATATCAACAGATTCCTTGCTCAACACCATATAACACAGAAACAGTCAACATCAATAATTAATCTGATCCCCTTCGAGGGGGATCGCCCTCGGGCCCAGTTTATAAATAGCACAACCAAGCTATCTAGATGCCGCTCTTGGAGAAGTGACTGATCGGAGGTAGCAACTACCTCTCGGTCATTATATCCTAACCCCGCTACTCCAACCACCACAGTGCAAAATGCATGATGTCTTCCAGGCCCTCTGTAAAGTATAAAGCTATGTTCTGCCTACCGTTTCACAAATCTACATCAATAGGGGACGATTGATCGCCTTTCTACCCACTCGATTACCCCCTTCCGATTTCCTTACTGATGTGCGCGCAAATTGCCATATTTTCTATGCACATTTAAGTCCATTTTGACTTTATTTGCATGCATATTGATTGGGAAATCACAAGATTAGTGTAGTTTATGCTTAATTATCAAATATAGAGGTCTACACGAGTTTTTATGATATTTCGCAGAATTCGAGATGAAAATGGATGAAATTTGGACACGTTAAGAAGAGCAGAAAAAGAACTCGAAGTCTACTGAGAGGTCAAAATCGATGATGAACCTCGACATCGACTGAAACAGAGCAACCAGGAATCGAGCAGAGCAGAAACAAAGCATGTCGACAAAGAAGAGGTCGATATCGATGTCTGATGGTTGATATCGAGTGGCCTAAATTGAGATAAAAGAGAGAAGTCGAGTGCCAATCCGAGGTCGAGAAGGACTGCTCGAGATAAGATAAAGAGAGGTCGATATCAAGGCCTGGAGGTCGATATCGATGTTGCTGCAGAAAAGATTCGACTTAGTTTTTGATAGAATTCTTTCTGAAGCATTTGAGATAATCCTAAATTCGAGATCTTCTATCATGTACACCAGACTTATCTATTTTAGATATTTACCTAAGTAATTTAGTTGTTTTACTTTATTAAAGTTTTATCTTAGAGAAAAAAGATAGGTTTTCGAATCCTTGGATAGCGAGGTGAGAGATCTATAATTAGAGGTCATTAGGGCTGAGTTTAATCATCCACACACATTCAAGAACATTCAGTTTTAGTTATACATTATAGAGAATAGCGAGTAGGAGAGAGAGAGAGAGCTGAGTGGGGTGGTGAAGCGAGAGCGGAGTGGCATTGTTCGGTTGTACTTTCTCTTTTGTAATTTCAATACAAAGTAGTTTCTTTTACATTATGATGATGAGTTCAATGATGAAGCGCGAGTAGTCAACCCACTTCTAGGGTCGGGTGAGCCCGACGATAGCAATGTAGGGTAAGTGCATCAAAGGTATGATTTTTATGCGATTCCGTCTTCTATCTTATGCATGATCCTTTGCGAAAGTTGAGGAGATTCATTATTTGCATTATTGAAGTGAAAGCCAATCATATTGTGAATTTGGATTACTCATGAATTGGATAGTAACTCTTAGGATTTATGCGAGAGCCTCTAATCACCTAAAAGTTGGTAACGAAAGTTATTTGACGGAAAGACATTAAATTTCATAACTTTAGCATAATACTTGCATGAATATCGTTGTGGCATGAATCCCCGAACTTAGAAGCCCTTAGTTTATTGAATTAATATAAAAAAGTTTAAGTTTTTATTTCTGTCCATCTTTCCATAACCATTCTACTTTCGTCGGACTACTTTTCCGACAAATAGGTTACGTTTACAGTTAATATTGTTGACATCGAAATCGACTGAGAAGGTCGATATCGAGCACTAACATCGATATCGAGGTTCCATCTCGACGTCAATTGCTTTGCTTCTGTCTTCTGCTGGAAACTTACTGGAAATCGACCAGAGCGGAGGTTGATATCGACCAGACAGCTTGATATCGAGTGTCTTCTGGAGTTGGAACTTGATCGTGATTTCAAAGCTTATGAAGCACTGACATACCTCCTCGTGGATTCGATCCTGAATTACCCTACCACTACATCGGGAGGGATTCTTGTATTTTATTTGCTTGGATAAGAGAGTTAGCTTAGTTTTATATTTGAATATTATATCTGAATGAATCACCCTCCCCCTACGAACAAATTGGCGCCGTTGTCGGGGAGGCAATCATTCGCCACCTAAGTTTACTCACGATCTTTCTTAGTGTTTATTTTTGCAGGTTTATGCGACGCTCTGATCACGAACCTATGCTAGAAAGCATAGACGAGCCTGAACGTTATTTCCATCTTTGCAACAAAGCTATTCAAATCATGGCGGATAACGAGACCCAGGCTGAGACCATTGAGCGGTTGAGGATAGAAATTGAGGACCACAATGCTACAGTTGCTACTCAAAGGGTCGTCGCTGCTGCAGAGCGAGCCCGCGCTGATAGAGAGGAGGATGCACGCAGATAAGCCCAAGAGCGGCTCAATCAATATCCACAGACGGCGATGCAATACATGCATCTGCCGTTACATGTTTTTGAATCCGCTATTTTAATTCCTCCTTCAAACAATGAAATAAAAATAAACTTCCTATCTGAAATTAAAAGAAACACTTTTGAAGGAAGACCTAATGAATGCCCTTTGCAACATATCTCTACTTTCATGGACTTATGTGAAACTATTGCTGATGGTGTGAATTTCGAGTATGCGAGACTAAAATCCTTTCGATGGTCTTTGGCAGGGAAGGCATTGAAATGGCTAGAGAGTTTGGCTCCACGCTCACTGAGGACATGGGCAGAGGTGAAGGATACGTTCCTGAACAAGTTCGTTCCTCCATAAAAAGCGGCGATGCAGCGGCAAAGGATCACGACTTTCAAACAAAAGCCTGGTGAGACGTTGGCACAGGCGTGGGAGCGTTTTAAGGACTTGCTGAGATCATGCCCTACGCATGGGCAAATTCCGTATGTCATCCAGGAGATCTTCTACAACTCCCTTGATGCACTGAATAAGGAGAGAATCAACTCATACACCTTCTATCGGTACATTGAGCTCACACCAATGGAGGCTTGGGAGACAATTGAGAGGCTGGTTAACTTTGATAACACATATGGGACTGCAGCGGCCTATGACTTAAGGCCTGCCCCATCAATGCCACTTTATGAGCCTCCAAATGAGATTGATCCTGATGTACGGCAACAATTCCACAGCGATCAAACACGCCGCCTTCAAAAGCAAGTGAGGTTCCTGAGCAACAATCAACCTTGTCAGGAATGTGGCTCAACAAGGCACAACACTAGTGTCTGCCCACATCTTGAGCAAGTATCTATGGCGGATCAACATGAGGAAGCCAAGTGGACGAGAGGCCCCTATGGAGGGGGCAATCAGCATTATTGGGGAGATCAATGATTCTATCAACAAAGGGATCCCACACCATATAGAGCACCAGGGCACCCTGAGCGGGAAACAGGGAAGGATGACCTGCAGATCATTCTTGATGAGATGCGGAGGAACCGCACTGAGTTCAAACAAGCCAACATCTCCGTTCATACTCAGCTGCACGGCATCAACTCTAGGCTCGGGGAGATAGATGTTTGGAAGCGCAATATGGAGAACCAAATGGGTCAACTGGCTGAGCAAATACCCAAACCGTCAGGATCGCTGCCTGGATCAATTGAGCCCAACCAAAAGGGAAAAACTACTGGACACATAGAGGCCATGAAATTATGGAGTGGGCATCAATTACAAATGCCCGAGCAAAAAGAGGAGGAGAAGGCCCCAGAACAGACATCGATATTGACCCCCCCAGTCGATATCTACCAGGGTGATGTCGATGTCGACCATACTCAAGTCGATATCGACGTAGCTGTTGAACCACCACAGAAATCAACTCATCCAGTCGATATCGACCCCCATCCAGTCGATGTCGA
Source organism: Persicaria maculosa (assembly GCA_963922045.1). Lineage (NCBI taxonomy): Eukaryota > Viridiplantae > Streptophyta > Magnoliopsida > Caryophyllales > Polygonaceae > Persicaria > Persicaria maculosa. The sequence goes on along the minus strand of OY998264.1, from coordinate 46,218,542 downwards.
TCTAACTCCAGCCGCATGGAAGAAGAAGGTGTTGCCATTCCCATCGAAAAAGGTGATTAAGGACCTGGCGGAAAAGAAGTTTCAGTGATTCGTGAAGATGCTTCAAGGGCTTAATGTCTTAATTCCATTCACCGAAGCACTTCATGAGATGCCATCTTATGTGAGGTTCCTTAAGGACATATTGGGTAAGAAGCAATCAATTGCTGAGATCGCAGAGGAGTTCAACAGATTGGAGCTACCAGAGAAGCGGGCGGACCCAGATAAGTTTTCTATCGTTATAGGCTTAGGTTGATATCGCTTTCATGCTTTAGTTGATTTGGGCGTTAGTGTTAGCATGATGCCACTAAACATATGGCACAAGATAAAGATAGGTCCCCTAGAGCCTGTGGATGCAAAGCTATACATGGCAAACAACGCGGTAGTGATTCCAACAAGGATGGTATATGATGTGCTAGTGCAAGTAGGTAAGTTCTTTGTCCCTGCTGATTTCTTAGTTGTTGATATGGCAGAGGACCCTGCTTGTCCCATTATTTTAGGTAGGCCATTCTTAGCAACAATTGATGCCAACATAAGCGTGAAGAAAGGATTGCTCTCATTCACAATCAGTGACGAAGTGATAGAGTACACCTTCAATAAGACGGTGAGGAATAATGAAGGGCCTATGGAGATAAAGGCCATCAATGGTGTCTACATCACAGGTAAGTCGATATCGACTAACAAAGTTCAAGATTCTATGCCAGGTTATAAGTATGGGGTCGACAGAGGAGAAGAAACATCGAAATGGAGCCCAGAGGTCGATATCGACCACAACCCTGAGATGAAATCGACTGCCCCAGAAGCTGAGAAAGAAAGAGGAGGAACCTTGATATCAAGGACAGAAGGTCGACATCGACCTGATCATGTCGAGCAGAACCACTCCAAATTGATAGGACCTCCAGGAGCACAACAGAGCTCGATATCGAGTACTGGTGATCGATATCGAACTGACCCACTAACAGAAGAGAAGGTAAGCCAAGGTACGAACTCCTCTTTTTCTATCTCAATTAAGGATTTATCACTTTTTGGAAGAGGTTTGTCTTGGTATGTGCGCTTCTGCTGGGTATCCAATAATGATTCGAGCCATTATGAAATAGGAGATAAGGTGTATGTCTCCAAATCAAAAGAGCATTGGTTCCCTAGTAGATTCAAAGACAAGAGGATGGGACCATTCACGGTGAATCAAATCCATCCGGGCGGGATGCAGCTGAGAGATAAGAAAGGAATTCTATTTGAGGCCCACGCCGCATGGGCTCTGCAGACGCCGCCTTGAGATCTTGAAAGGAAGAAGTCGGCCTAGCTACTTTAAAGTCTAGAGCTTGTAACGAAAACAATTAGTTTTAATTTTTAGACATCTTTTGATTTTGTTTTAAGACATTAGACATCATTATTTTTGTTTGGTTTTTAGTTTTATTTTTCTAACAAGTTTCAGGAAGGAAGGAGAGCATAACAGACATCGAAACCGAGTATTAAGCTCGATATCGACCTTAAAGGTCGATTCAGAGGAGCTTGTGGTCGAGGCTGGATCACCCTGAAGCTTGAACAAGAAATCGATGAAATCAGTCGATATCGACTAGTATGCCCGATATCGACCACTACTGCAGACAACTTCGACTCCTGAATTTGTGAATTTTTAGTTAGTTTCTTTCTTAATCCTAGTTCTAATACAGTGAGGACATCGTAATCTTTAAGTATGGGGTGGGGGAAAGGCTTACTTGCATATTTTACCATATTTTGAAATTTTTCATAAGTTATTGCATAGTTTTTACATGTTTATACATATTCATACTTAGTCAATTTAGATGTCTTTATCTTTAAGCATAGCATCTTTATCTTTAGCATATTTATTTAATTTCGAAAAAAAAATGACCCCATCAAAAAAATAAAGAAAAGAGTCATGAAAGCATACAAGGAACTCGGCGATGCAAAAGTAAATTCATTAGAGATATAACATGAAATTGCCTAGTTAAGGGAAATCACAATGAAGTGCGATTTTTTAGAGAAAACCATGAAAATGAGGTAAAATTTGAAGTTGCTTTTGACATATGCATGATAAGATGATGGAGGACTTTATATATTTTTTCCATACATATGCTCAAGTTTATATCCTAGCGTTACCTATGCATATTTGCAAAAGTCACAAGCCATATATGAGCCTTACATTATCATTATTGCTCCACATATATTACATATTACCCATTTTTTATACCTTATACCCTATTCGGAGACAAAGTTTGAGAATGGATGTCAGCTTTGGAGTTGTTATATGGAGTTTGTGCATATTATTGAAGTTTGGCAATAATGAAACAAAATTTTGACATATGGAAAATTTAATGAGTGAGCAAAAATCCGATCAACTCAAGGGATAAGGTAGGTCGGCCCTGCTCGTTGAGATGTTAGTTCAGTGAGATGGGACACAAGGTGAGGAGTCTGAAGTACTAAGTATCCGGGGCCATTTATGACACCCATGTTTTCGACTTGCGAGAAGGCAGTGCTAAGGTTAGAGAGGTAAAAGCATTATAGTGAAAAAAGCATTGAGCGATGAGTGAAAGGTGAGAAATATGATGAAGAAGGAATGTGGAATGATTTTGGAAAGAAAGTTTATTTCCCCGGATTTAACACCACATGGCCAAAAATTAGCCCATCTTTAGCCTTTTACCAATCTACTTCTAATAAGCTTGAAAAAGTCCTCTTGATTATTAATGCTATGTTACGAAATTGTTTTATGCATATAAACCTCCTTTTATGAAATTGTTTTATGCATATAAACCTCCTTTTATTCACAGGCATAGATTTGGTTAACATTAGTACCTTTTCGAGGATGGCAATTGAGTTTAGGGACATATGAGATTGAATCTATGATGTTGAGGGTTTACTTTCTTCCCCTGAATGACCATTAAAAGTATTGCTTGGGGATAAGCAAGCTTAAGTATGGGGTGGTTGATGTGCGCGCAAATTGCCATATTTTCTATGCACATTTAAGTCCATTTTGACTTTATTTGCATGCATATTGGTTGGGAAATCATAAGATTAGTGTAGTTTATGCCTCATTGTCAATTATAGAGGTCTACACGAGTTTTTATGATATTTCACAGAATTCGAGACAAAAATGGACGGAATTTGGACAACTGAAGAAGAGCGGAAAAAGAACTCGAAGTCTACTGAGAGGTCGAAATCGATGATGAACCTCGACATCGAGTGAAACAGAGCAACTAGGAATCGAGTAGAGGAGAAACAGAGCATGTCGACACATAAGAGGTCGATATCAATGTCTGATGGTCGATATCGAGTGGCCTAAATAAAGATAAAAGATAGAAGTCGAGTGCCAATCCGGGGTCGAGAAGGACTGCTCGAGATAAGATAAAGAGAGGTCGATATCGAGGTCTAGAGGTCGATATCGATGTTGTTGCAGAAAAGATTTGACTCAGTTTTTGGTAGAATTCTATCCGAAGCATTTGAGATAATCCTAAAGTCGACATCTTCTGTCATCTACACCAGACTTATCAGTTTTAGATATTTACCTAAGTAATTTAGTTGTTTTACTTTATTAAAGTTTTATCTTAGAGAATAAAGTTAGGTTTTAGAATCCTTGGATAGCGAGGTTAGAGATCTATAATTAGAGGCCATTAGGGCTGAGTTTAATCATCAACACACATCCAAGAACATTCAGTTTTAGTTATACATTACAAAGAATAGCGAGTAGGAGAGAGAGAGAGCCGAGTGGGGTGGTGAAGCGAGAGCGGAGTGGTTTTGTTCGGTTGTACTTTCTCTTTTGCAATTTCATTACAAAGTAGTTTCTTTTACATGATCATGATGATTTCAATGATGAAGCGCGAGTAGTCAACCCACTTCTAGGGTTGGGGTGAGCGCGACGATAGCAATGTAGGGTAAGTGCAACAAAGGTATGATTTTTATGCAATTCCGTCTTCTATCCTATGCATGATCCTTTGCGAAAGTTGAAGAGATTCATTATTTGCATTATTGGAGCGAAAGCCAATCATATTGTGAATTTGGATTACTCATGAATTGGATAGTAACTCTTAGGATTTATGCGAGAGCCTCTAATCACCCAAAAGTTGGTAACGAAAGTTATTTGACGGAAAGACATTAAATTTCATAACTTTAGCATAATACTTGCATGAATATCGTTGTGGCATGAATCCCCGACCTTAGAAGCCCTTAGTTTATTGAATTAATATAAAAAGTTTAAGTTTTTATTCTTGTCTATCTTTCCATAACCATTCTACTTTCTTCGGACTACTTTTCCGACAAATAGGTTACGTTTACAGTTACTGTTGTTGACATCGAAATCGAGTGACAAGGTCGATATAGAGCACTAACATCGATATCGAGGTTCCATCTCGATGTTGACTGCTTTGCTTCTGTCTTCTACAGGAAACTCACTGGAAATCGACCAGAATTGAGGTCGATATCGACTAGACAGCTCGATATCGAGTGTCTTCTGGAGTCGGAACTTGATCGTGATTTCAAAGCTTAGGAAGCGCTGACATACCTCCTCGTGGATTCGATCCTGAATTACCCTACCACTATATAGGGAGGGATTCTTGTTTTTATTTGCTTGGATAAGGGAGTTAGCTTAGTTTTATATTTGAATATTATATCTGAGCGAATCACCCTCCCCCTACGAACACTTACCTTAAGTTAGGTTCATCAAATTCATTTTGCCCCTTTGAAAATCCTTCAAAATCCATTTGAAATTCACGGGCAGTTTTCTAAAACATACCCTCAAACCATCAAAATCCATTTCAAAGGTTGGATACCTTCATTTAAATCTTACAATCCAAGTACGGGTCGAGGTTTGAAAACCAAAGTGTCATGTTTTAGAAGAGGGGATTTCGAGCCCCAAAGTACACGATAGGGCCGTTGGGTAACCCAAACCTATCATACTTCTAAGTCATGTAAAACCCATATTAAGCTCAAAATACGTAATGAAAGGAAAAGCTAGAATACAACTTGCCATAGCAGAGCCGGGAGAAAACCAAATACAATGAAAATGAGTAGTAAATCATCCAAGTCTGTAAGTCGAGTGTAAGTCTCTCGGATCGTCGTCCCAAAAGATAACTCTCGTCATGAAACAAGCAAGAATCATATACCTGATACTAACCATGAAGTCAGGCCAAGAGACTCATGTGAGCCCTAAAGACCTTGCTAAGGACATATAAAATGCCTATACCTAAAATAAACGATGCTCTAATGCAGTGGTGGAATGTAAATCACACAATTATGTTGACGGTTTATATATATGCAGAAAGCAATTAAATGGATTCGCATAGAATGCCAAGTGGCATATCCCTCTCCTACATTTTCCCCCCTTCCCGTTACGGCAGACACTAGCCAGTTCGATGCTATAACATATCATATATCATCATAGTATCTCATATCTCATCATGATATCGTATATCATGCTAATATCATATCGTATCTCATGCTCATTTTGTATCTCGTGATATATAAATGACTCGAGAAGAAAAACACACGATGAAGCTGGGTTGTCCTATGATCCTAGCAAAGACTCTAGAACTAACAGATAACATACGTTATGTTTCAAACGCATAGAGAATAAGGATGCTCATTCATAAGTGCAATTTCTAAACATGATAATACATGGCATATGATACGCAACACCTATATACTATATGACACATCAAGCATGAGCTCTGGTCACTTAGTAAGCTCTTGTAGAAAACATACTTGGAAAAGACGAACAACAAAAGTAACAGCAGATAGAAAATGTACAAGTAAGTCAATAAGCACATAGCATATAAAGTTAATAATAATATAATAAGTCTACATTCTATCTAACTAAGCATAGAGAAAACATACTCAAAGCACATTCCGAAATCATCCGATAAGTCAAAACACTCAAATCACGAGAAAACATCTAATAGCCAAGATATCCGAAAGATTACCATTTCATACCAATTTCCCATAACCCATCATCATTAATACATTCATGTCTCAATCTCAGTCCACGGTCTTAGTCCATTCGTATAACAGTCCATCGGTCTAACAGTCACAAGGCAAGGTCCACTCCAAGAAGTCTGGTATAAGAGGTCCAAAAGTCTTACAGGTTAAATCAGTCCAATAAACAAGGTTCTTGAAATAAAGTTAATCCAAGGTCATTCTCAAGTTTTTAAGTCTAATTAATTAGTCAAAGTTATCATTTAAAGGAATCCCGACATTTCGGTTTTAAAATACAAGTCCCCAAGTCACGTTTTGTGTCGACCAGAAGTCACTCGATCTCGACAGAGGTAGTCGATGTCGAAAGTGGTTGTCGATCTCAATTGTAGAAGACCTGCAGAGATAAAAATAAGCAATCGACATTAACCTCAGATGTCAATGTCGAATGCCAGTAATAGCAATCAACCGACTCAGAAGACTGTCGGTCGATCTACGACACTCGATGTTGAGTAGTGTACTTGATCTCGAGTCAAAACAGAAGCAGAATGTGTGTCGAATCAACAAACGTCGAACGATGCAATGTTTATAGATATTGACCTAAGTGGTCGATCTCGAGTGCTCCTGCAGAAACTTTAGTAACTGTCGGCAAAGTAGGCTGAAGAGAATAAGGATGAAGGTAGAAGCTTTGAACAGAGATAAACAGGGGTTTGAATGATTAAAGTGATGTAAATAAATATAAAAATGAACTCTTAAGGCTAGGGTTCACCACAACATTAACCAAACATTCATAGGATAAGCAAGACAGACAATTACACTATCTCACCTGAGGGATAAGCTTTCGCCGTACACCAACAAGTATGAATACTCTTGCAAATAAACCTAATTGTCTCTACCAATTTTATGTTTATAATCCAAGTTGTTAGCATGAATCCCTTTTCTTGCAATAAGGACTAAACACAAAAGGGTAGGAGATGATCAAGACGCAACAAATATCAAAATAAATACTTACTCAAGCACGCATGGCTAACGTCGGGCTCACTGACCCTAAGAGCTTAAGAAACTACTTACTCATCATTTAAGAAGACATCTTTGCATAAAAGGAAATAACTTGCATTGAAAGGAAACTTGAAGTCTTCATAATCCCAACGTTGGCTTTGGCAAACGCCAAAACCCTAATGCTTCTTACAACTAAACTCTAACACCATTGCTATTGTTTTCTTATTGCTTTGTGACTTGAATGAATAAAACCAGCCCCCTAGGGTGGTATTTATAGGCTCTCAATCCTTGCTAGCCAAGGATTGGAGTCCTAATCCTAGTCAAACTACTCTATCTAAATTCTATCCAATAATGAATATGATAAAACATTATTAAGGTAATTAATAAAAATACTAGGGTAAAAAGGAAAGTTCTTCTCGGAAGTAATTTATCTAAATCCTAAGATAAACCGTGTCTTTTGTAATATCTCCTCAATTCGGATTCTTCAAACCGCGTCTGAACCTTGGGAATCTTTAGTCGACATGTGCCTTGTATCTGCTCGACTTCTCTGGATTCTACTCAAGCTCGGGCATCTTGTCGATATCGAGTGGTTCACTCGATCTAGGCTTGCGTTAAGTGTCTCTCTAGTAGATTATGTTTTCTTGGCTCTTGGTACTTAGTCTCTGCGCCACATGATCCAGTCGATCTCGAGTTGCCTAGTCGATATCGACTGCTCTTTGATAGCTCTTGGCTTCTCGTTTTGACTTTGATTCCTCTCCAATTCCTACACATTTAAATCAAAACTTTTGCATACTCTATTTCTTGCACGTTAGCACATACTACACAAGTTCTCAATATTTTCCACCTAGAATATATGAATTGAATGGAATATGAAGTCAAAATATGCATAGAAAATGTCTAGAAATATGTACATCAAAATACCCCATACTTAGAATTACTTGTCCTCAAGCAATAACCAATACCTACAACACATCGTTTAAGTCTTCGCCCTTATCAAAAGCAACATCATATGTGGTAGCAAAGCGAAGCAAGTGAATTTAACGTCATCACACATATATGAACGATCCATCAAAGTTTTCAAAACCAAAACCTAAAAACCTCTAAGAATAATTTAAATAACATTTTATTTACACACTCTATATTTTTGAGTCACTAGGCCGACTTCTTTGATAGCGCTTATGACCCTTTAAGGTGGGGCCCCTTCATGCTTGACCCTTCTCCTGGATCATCAAAGTCCTTATTATAGTACCCAATCTCGGCGAATATGACGTAGCTTTTGAGGAATGCATCCTTGACTTCATCTAACGTGCGGAGCGATCTTGGTGCTAGGCTCTCCAACCATTGAAGTGTTTTCCCTGCAAGGGACCAACGGAATGCCTTTAGTTTAACATATTCAAGGCTCTGTCCATCGACTATGTTTTCGTTTAGGGGAGGTAGATTCTGCTTAAATAAAATATTCAAATATAAACTCTAACTATTCCAATTCCCTGTTCAAGTAAATAAATACAAACTGTGTAACGTGACCTATGTGTCGGAAAAGTAGTTCGAAGATTGTAGAATGGTAAAGGAAATATGAACAGAAATCAAAACTCAAACTTGTTATGAAATTCAATAAACTAAAGGCTTCCAATGTCAGGGATTCATGAAACAACGATGATAATGCAAGTATGATGCTAAAGTTATGAAATTTAATGTCTTTCCGTCAAATAACTTTCGTTACCAACTTTTAGGTGATTACAGGCTCTCGCATAATTCCTAAGAGTTACTATCCAATTCATGAGTTATTGAAGTTCACAATACGATTGGCTTTCGCTTCAATAATGCAAATAATGAATCTCCCTAACTTTCGCAAAGGATCATGCATAGGATAGACGGCGAAATCGTAGTAAAAATCATACCTTTCATGCACTTACCCTACATTGCTATCGTCGGGCTCACCCCGACCCTAGAAGTGGGTTGACTACTCGCGTCTCATCATGGAACTCATCATCATCATGAAAAAGAAACTACTTTGTATTAAACTAAAGAGAAAGTTACAACCGAACCAAGCCAATTCTGCTCTCGCTTCCACACAACTCACTTGGCTTCTCTCTCTCTCTCTCTCTCTCTCTCTTAACTCGCTACTCTCTATGTAAAACTGAAATTTTCTGTGTTCTTGGATGATCAAACTCAGCCCTAACAGCCTCTAGATATAGATATTGAACCTCGCTATCCAAGGACTCGAAACTCTATCTTTGTTCTCTAAGATAAAACTTAATAAAGTAAAAACTAAAAACTCCATGGTAAAATATCTAAAGTGATAAGGCTGGCATTGAAGATAGAAGATCTCGACTTTAGGATAGACGTGCAAGCTTTGGATAGAATTCTATCAAAATTTGAGTGGGACTTCTCTGCTGGAAACATCGATATCAACCTTCATCATCGATATCGACCTCTCTTTAACTCTATCTCGAGCTCTCCTTCTTCTCCTCGGACTGACACTTGACTTCTATCAATATCATCGATCTAGGTTACTCGATATCGACCTTAAACATAAATATCGACCTTTGTCTGTGTCGACATGCTCTGTTTCTTCGCTGCTCGATTCCTGGTTGCTCTGTTGCACTCGATGTCGAGGTTCATAGTCGATTTCGACCTCTTCAGAAGACTTCGAGTTCTTTTTGGCTCCTTCATTCAAGATTGCAACAACCTCCTCCACTTGGGCTCCTATGGCCTTCTTTTCAAGCTATTCCAATGTCATACTCCTTATCTTTGCTTCTCTACATATGATATAGACACCATTGATGGCCTTTATCTCCATTGGCCCTTCATTGTTCCTTACCGTCTTGTTGAAGGCGTACTCTATCACTTCGTCACTGACTGTGAATGAGAGCAATCCTTTCTTCACGCTTATGTTGGCATCGACGGTTGCTAGGAATGGCCTTCCTAAAATAATGGGACAAGCAAGGTCCTCTGCAATATCTACAACTAAGAAATCAGCAGGGACAAAGAATTTACCTAGTTGTACTGGCACATCAGTTACCATCCTTGTTAGAATCACTACCGTATTGTTCGCCATGTATAACTTTGCATCAACGGGCTCCAGGGGACCTATCTTTACCTTGTGCCATATGGTTAGTGGCATCATGCTAACGCTAGCGCCCAAATCAACTAAAGTATTAAAGCGATATCGACCTAAGCCTATAGCAATAGATATGTTGCACTCCTCTGCGATCTTAGAAAGTGATCACTTCTTACCCAATATGTCCTTAAGGAACCTCACATATGACGGCATCTCATGAAGTGCTTCTATGAATGGAATTGAGATATTAAGTCCTTGAAGCATCTTCACGAATCGCTGGAATTTTTTTTCGTCGGGTCCTTAATTACCTTCTTTGATTGGAATGGCAACACATTTTTCTTTCTTGCGACTGAAGTGAGATTGACATCGACAGGATGGGGGTCGACATCAACTGGAGGAGTCGATTTTTGTGGTGACTCATATTCAGTGTCGACATCAAGTGGATGGTCGACATCGACGTCACCTTGGTCGATACCGACAGGGGTGGTCGATATCGATGTCTGTTCTGGGGCCTTCTCCTTCGCTTTTTGCTCGGGCGTTTGTACTTGACGCCAACTCCTTATGTTCATGGCCGATTTATGTCCAGTAGTTTTGACCTTTTGATTGGGCACAGTTGATCCAGGCAATGCTCCTAACGCTTTGGGTATTGCTTCCGCCAATTGACCTATTTGGGTCTCCATATTGCGCTTCCAAACGTCTATCTCCCCAAGTCTAGAATTGATGCCCTGCAACTGAGTATCAACGAAATGATTGGCTTGTTTGAACTCAGCGTGGTTCCTCCGCATCTCATCCAGAATGATCTGCAGGTTGTTCGTAAGGGCAGGATCGTACGATTCAAATATTCAAATATAATTCAGAACTATGCTAACTCCCTTATCAACCAAATGATACAAGAATCCCTCCAGATGCAGTGGTAGGTTAATTCAGAATCAAATCCATGAGGAGGTATGTCAGCGCTTCCCTTGTTGTAATCACGATCAAGCTTTCGACCTCAGAAGACACTCGATATTGAGGTTGTCTAGTCGATATCGACCTCAGTTCTGGTCGATTTCCAGCAAAGTTCCTGTAGAAGACAAAAAAAACAACACATGTCGACGTCGAGTGGAACCTCGATTTTGACATTAGTGATCAATATCAACCTTTACGATCAATTTCGATGTTTGTCACAGAAACTGCAAAGCATAACCTTTTTGTCGGAAAAGTGCCCAAAGAGCGTAGAATGGTTAAGAAAAGATGAACAGAAACAAAACATAAACTATTATATGAAATTCTATTAATTAAAAGCTTCCAAAGTCGGGGTTTTATGCCACAATGATAACAATGCAGGTTTGATGCTAAAGTTATGAAATTTAATGCCTTTCCGTCAAATAACTTTTGTTACCAACACTTAGGTGATTAGAGACTCTCGCATAATTCCTCAGAGTTACTATCTAGTTCATGAAAAATCCAAGTTCACAATATGAGTGGCTTTCGCTTCAATAATGCAAATAATGAATCTCCCTAACTTTCGCAAAGGATCATGCATAGGATAGAAGACGGAATCACATAAAAGTCGTACCTTTGATGCACTTACCCTACATCGCTATCGTTGGGCTCACCCCGACCCTACAAGTGGGTTGACTACTCACTTCTCATCATGCAACTCATCATCGTCATTGAAAGAAAACTACTTTGTATTGAACTACGAAAGAAAGATCACAACCGAACCAAGCCAATTTCGCTCTCGCTTCCAACAACGTCACTCGGCCTCCTCTCTCTCTCTCTCTCTCTACAAATTCTCTGCTATAAACTACTAAAACTCTCTGTGCTTGGATGATTAAACTCAGCCCTAATGGCCTCTAGATATAGATATCGAACTTTGCTATCCAAAGACTCGAAAACTTATCTTTATTTTTTAAGATAATACATAAATAAGTAAAAACTAAAAGTTCTATGGTAAAAAAACTTATGTGGTAGCTCTGACGTTGATGATAAGAAATCTCAACTTTAGGATAGTCTTGCAAGCTTCGGATAGAATTCTATCAAAATCTGAGTCGGACTTCTCTGCTACCAACATCGATATCGACCTAAGGACATCGATATCGACCTCTCTTTTATCTTATCTTGAGCTCTCCTTCTTCTACTCGGATTGGCACTCGACTTCTATCATTTGCTCGATCTAGGCACTCGATATCGACCATGGATCATTGATATCAACCTTGCTTTGTCGACATGCTCTGCTTTCCCTCTTGCTCGATTTCTGCCTCTCTGCTGCACTCGATGTCGAGGTCCTTCATTCGATTTCGACCTCTTCAGAAGACTTCGAGTTCTTTTTTCGCTCTTCCAAATTTGTCCATTTTTGTCCTGTTTTCTGCAAAATCACATAGAAACTTGTGCAGACCCATATATTTGACAATTAAGCATAAACTACACCAATCCCATGTTTTCCCATTAATATGCATGCAAAAGAATGATAAAATGGACTTAAATGTGCATAGAAAATATGGAAATTTATGCGCACATCAAACACCCCATACTTAAGCTTGCTTGTACCCAAGCAATACCTTTAATGGTCATTCAGGTGAAGAAAGTAAACCCTCAACATCATAGATTCATTTTTCATATGTCCCTACAATTAATTGCCATCCTCGATAAGGTACTAATGTCCACCAAGTCCATGCATGTGCATAAAAGCAATTTCATATTCATAAAAGGAGGTTTATATGCATAAAACATTTTTAGTGACGTAGCATTAATAATCAAGAGGATTTTTTCAAGCTTGTGAGAAGTAGATTGGTAAAAGGCTAAAGGTGGGCTAATATTTGGCCATGTGGTGTTAAATCTGGGGAATTAATACTTTCTTTCCAAAATATTCCACATTCCTTCTTCATAATGTCTCACCTTTCACTCATCGCTCAATGCTTTTTTTTTTAATATAATGCTTTTACCTCTCTAACCTTAGCACTGCCTTCTTGCGAGTCACAAACATGGGTGTAATGAATGGCACCGGATACTTAGTACTTCGGACTCCTAACCTTGTGTCCCATCTCGCTGAACTAACATCTCAACGAGCAGGGTCAACCCACCTTTATCTCCTGAGGTGATCAGATTTTTTCTCTCACTCATTAAATTTTCCATAATCATAAATTGATTCATTCCTGCCAACAACTTCATAAATATGCACAAACTCCATATAACAATTCCAAAGATGATATCCATTCTCAAACTTGTCCCTGGATAGGGTATAAGGTATAAAAAATGGGCAATATATAATATATGTGGAGCAATAATGATAATGATATAGTAAGGCTCATATATGGCTTGTGACTTTTGCAAATATGCATAGGTGAGGCTAGGATATGAACTTTTGTAAGCATATGTATGGAAATATATAAAAATCATCCATCATCTTATCATGCATATGTCAAAAGCAACTTCAAATTTTCATCTCCTTTATTTTTTTTTCTTTTTGCACTTCATTGGGACTTCCCTTATTTAGGCAATTTCATGTTATATCTCTAATGAATATAATTTTGCATCGTAGATTTCTTTTTTATACTTCCATGACTCTTTCCTTTATTTTCAATTTTTGATGGGGGTCATTTTTCTCTTTGCATCGTAGATTTCTTTTTTGTACTTCCATAACTATGTATGGATATGTAAAAATTATGCAATAACTATGAAAAATATGCTAAAAATATGCAAGTAAGCTTTTCCCCCACCCCATACTTAAAGTTTACAGTGTCCTCACTGTATTAGAACTAGGGTTAAGAAGAAAACTTACTAAACCGTCACAAATTTCAGGAGTCGAAGAAAACTGCAGGGATGGTCGATATCGACCTTGCAACATCGAAATCAATCTATGTCATCGATTTCTGGCTCAAGCGTCAGGGTGATCCGGCCTCGACCACAAGCCTATCTGAATCGACCTTAAGGTCGATGTCGATCTTTAACATCGATATCGATGTGCTCCTGCTCTTTTCCTTCTTTCCTGCAATTTGTTAAACAATAAAAACAAAACATACAAAACAATAATGTAAAGTGTCTCAAACCAAAGTAAAAACTGTCTAAAACCAAAACTAAGTCTTTGTTATATGCTCTAGACTTTTAAGTCGCTAGCCGACTTCTTCCTTTTGCACTCTAAAGGCGGCATCTGTAGAGCCCATGTGGCTTGGGCCTCAAATAAAAATCCTTTCTTGTCACGCAGCTGCATTCCGCCTGGATGGATTTGATTCACCGTGAAAGGTCCCAAATTCTTGTCTTTGAATCTAGTAGGGAACCAATGATCTTTTGATTTTGCTACATAAACTTTGTCTCCTATCTCATATTGGTTCAAATCATCATCGGATACCCTACACAAGCGCACATGCCAAGGCACACCTCTTCCAAATAATGATAAATATTTAATTGTAATGGAACAGGAGGAATCCGTACCTTGACTTACCTTCTTTTCTGTCTGTGGGTCAGGTCGACATCGACCTTCAGTACTCGATATCGAGCTCTGTTGTGCCCTTGGAGGTTCAGTCAATTTGGAGGCTTTTCCCTCGATATGATCAGGTCGATTTCGACCATCAGAGATCGATATCGAGCTCTTTATTCCTCCTTTTTCAGCTTCAATGGTGGTCGATTGCGGCTTTAGGGCATGGTCGATTTCGACCTTCATCCCCAATTTCGATGTTCCTTCTCCTCCTCCGTCGAACCCATACTTAGGACCTGGCAAGAATCTTGAATATTGTTAGTCGATATCGACTTACCTGGGTCAATTTCGATGTTCTGTTTGGCTCTTTCGTTCAAGATTGCCACAGCCTCCTCCACTTGGACTTCTATGGCCCTCTTTTCTAGCTCTTTCGGTGTGATACTTCTTATCTTAGCTTCTCCACATGTGATGTAGACACCATTGATGGCCTTTATCTCCATGGGCCCTTCATTGTTCCTTACCGTCTTGTTGAAGGCATACTTTATCACCTCGTCGCTAATTGTGAATGAGAGCAATCCTTTCTTCACGCTGATGTTGGCATCGACGGTCGCCAGTAATGGTCTACCTAAAATAATGGGGAAAGCAGGGTCCTCCGCTATATCAACAACTAAGAAGTCCGCAGGGACAAAGCATTTACCTACTTATACTGGCACATCAGTTACCAACCCTGATGGAATCACTACCGTATTATTTTCCATGTATAACCTTGCATCCACGGGCTCTAGAGGACCTATCTTTACCTTGTGCCATATGGTTAGTGGCATCATGCTAACGCTAGCGCCCAAGTCAACTAAAGCATTAAATTCGAATCGACCTAAGCCTATAGCGATAGAAAACATACTTGGGTCCGCCCGCTTTTGTGGTAGTTCCAATCTGTTGCACTCCTCTGCGATCTCATAAAGCGATCGCTTCTTACCCAATATGTCCTTAAGGAATCTTACATAGGACGACATCTCTTGAAGTGCTTTTGTGAATGATATAGAGACATTGAGTCCTTGAAGCATCTTCACGAACCGTTGAAACTTCTTTTCCGTCGGGTCCTTAATCATCTTTTTTGTTGGGAATGGCAACACCTTCTTATTCCTTACAGCTGTAGTCAGGTCGACATCGACAGGATGGGGGTCGACATCGATTGCAGGGGTTGATTTCTGTGGTGACTTAGGATCAGGGTCGACATCAAATGTAGGGTCAACATCGACGTCACCTTGGTCGATATCGACAGGGGGGTCGATATCGATGTTCCTTCTGGCCCTTTCTCCTCCGATTTTTGCTCGGGCGTTTGTAATTGACGCCCACTCCTTAGATTCATCACCGCAATGTGTCCAGTAGTCTTGCCCTTTTGGTTGGGCACAGTTTATCCAGTGAATGATCCTGACGCTTTGGGTATTGCCTCCGCCAATTGACCCATTTGGGTCTCCATGTTGCGCTTCCAAACGTCAATCTCCCCAAGTATAGAATTGATGCCCTGCATCTGAGTATGGATGGAGTTGTTGGCTTGTTTGAACTCAGTGTGGTCCCTCCGCATCTCATCAAGAATGATCTGCAGGTCATCCTTCCTTGTTTCCCGCTCAGGGTGTCCTGGTGCTCTATATGGTGGAGGATCCCTTTGTTGATAGAACCTTTGATCTCCCCAATATGGTTGATTGCCCCCTCCATAGGATCCTCTCACCACTTGGCTTCCTCATGTTGTTCCGCCATGGATACTTGCTCAGTATGTGGACATGCACTAGTGTTGTGCCTTGTTGAGCCACATTCCTGACAAATTTGATTGTTGCTCGGGAACCTGACATGCTTTTGAAGGCAGTGTGTCTGATCGTTGTGGAATTGTTGCCACACCTCAGGATCTATCTCCATTGGAGGCTAATATAATGGCATCGATGGGGTAGCCTTGAATCATAGGTTGTAGCAGTCCCATAGGTGTTATCGAAGTTCACGAGCCTCTCAATGGTCTCCCAGGCCTCCGTTTGTGTAAGCTCAATGTACCGATATAAGGTATATGAATTGATCCTCTCCTTATTCGGTGCATCAAGGGAATTGTAAAATATCTCCTGGATGACATATGGAAGTTGCCCATGCGTCGAGCATGACCTCAGCAAGTCCTTAAACCGCTCTCACGCCTGTGCTAATGTTTCACCTGGCTTTTGTTTGAAAGTCGTGATCTTTTGTCGCAGCATCGCTGTTTTAGAAGGTGGAAAGAACTTATTCAGTAATGCATCCTTCACTTATGCCCATGTCCTCAGCGAGCGTGGAGCCAAACTCTCAAGCCATTGCAATGCCTTTCCTGCTAAAGACCATCGAAAAGATTTCAGTCTCACATACTCTATATTTACAGCATCAGCAATTATTTCAGATAAATCTATAAAAGTATAGATGTGTTGTAGTGGGCATTCATGAGGTCTTCCTTTAAAAGTATTTCTTTTAATTTCAAAAAGGAAGTTTATTTTAATTTCATAATTGGAAGGAGGAATAAGTATAGCGGATTCAGGAACGTGAAGCGGCGGATGCATGTATTGCATCACCGTCTGTGGATACTGATTGAGCCACTCTGGGGCTTGTCTGCGCATCGTCCTCCCTATCAGCACGGGCTCGCTCTACAGTAGCGGCGACCCTCTCAACGGCGATTATAGCGTTGTGATCCTCAATCTCTTTCCTCAACTGCTATGTGGTCTCAACCTGCGTCTCATTGTCAGCCATGATTCGAATTGCTTTGTTAAGAAGATGGAAGAAACATTCAGGCACGTTAATTGTTTCCAGGATAGGTACACGATCAGAACGTCGCATAAACCTGCAAAATAAGCTCTAAAAGATCGTGAGAAAACTTAGGTGGTGATTGATTGCCTCCCCGGCAATGGCGCCAATTTGTTCGTAAGGGTGGGATCGTGCTATTCAAATATTCAAATATAATTCACAACTATGCTAACTCCCTTATCAACCAAATAATACAAGAATCCCTCCCGATGCAGTGGTAGGGTAATTCAGGATCGAATCTACGAGGAGGTATGTCAGCGCTTCCCTTGTTGTAATCACGATCAAGCTTTCGACCTTATATGACACTCGATATCGAGGTTGTCTGGTCGATATCGACCTCAGTTCTGGTCGATTTCCAGCAAAGTTCCTGCAGAAGACAAAAAAACAACACAGATCGACGTCGAGTGGAACCTCTATTTCGACGTTAGTGATCGATATTGACCTTTACGGTCAATTTCAATGTTTGTCATAGAAACTGCAAAGCGTAACCTTTTGTCGGAAAAGGGTCGGAAGAGCGTAAAATGGTTAAGAAAAGATGAACAAAAACAAAACTTAAACTTTTATATGAAATTCTATTAATTAATAGCTTCTAAAGTTTGGGTTTCATGCCACAACGATAACAATGCAGGTTTGATGCTAAAGTTATAAAATTTAATGCCTTTCCGTCAAATAACTTTCGTTACCAACGATAACAATGCAGGTGACTAGAGGCTCTCGCATAATTCCTAAGAGTTACTATCCCATTCATGAAAAATCCAAGTTCACAATATGAGTGGCTTTCGCTTCGATAATGCAAATAATGAATCTCCCTAACTTTCGCAATGGATCATGCATAGGATAGAAGACGGAATCGCATAAAAGTCATACCTTTGATGTACTTACCCTACATCGCTATCGTCGGGCTCACCCCAACCCTACAAGTGGGTTGACTACTCGCTTCTCATCATGCAACTCATCATCATCCTTCAAAGAAAACTACTTTGTATTGAACTACGAAAGAAAGATTACAACCGAACCAAGCCAATTCCGCTCTCGCTTCCACCAACCGCACTCGTCCTCCTCTCTCTCTACAAATTCTCTACAATAAACTACTAAAACTCGATGTGCTTGGATAATTAAACTCATCCCTAACGACCTCTAGATATAGATATCGAACTTTGCTATCCAAAGACTCGAAAACTTATCTTTATTTTCTAAGATAAAATATAAATAAGTAAAAACTAAAAGTTCTATGGTAAAAAAGATGAGATAGACTACTAGGGCGCGATTGATTGCCTCCCCGGCAACGGCGCCGAAATTTGGCGTGGGGAGAATTGAATCGAAATATATAATAAAATATAAACCAATACAACTCTTAGCCTCTTCAAATTTGACGTGGCGAGTCAGCGGGATCCTAGTAGAGTTGAAATGGCGTCCTGAATGTTCGACCAGAAGCCTCGATCTCGAGCACAGACCTCGACGTCGACCTTGGCTGTCGATGCTTTCTGCAACAGAAGACCTGCAGAGACAAAAACGGCAGCCGATATCGACTGGAGAATTTCGATATCGATGTTAGTGCGGGAAATCGACTGGCTCAGCAGACTATCAGTCAACACAGGGGTGGTCGATATCGAGGTTGGGGGTTGATATCGATCTCAGTAACTCATGCAGGATGATCGTCGTCGACTCATAAAACCGTCGACGAAACAAGTGGTCGATATCGACGTCTGGGGTCGATATCGATGTCTGTTCCTGCAAAGTTGTTAGCTTTTTGTCAGCAAAGAAAGGACGAAGACTCAAGGATGCATAAGGAGCGATGAATAGAATAAAGACAGTGGTTTTAGTGAATAAACTATGTAAAAAAGCAACTCCTAGGATTAGGGTTTACCACAACGTTAACCATGCATGCGATAAGGCAAATAAGACGGACAATTGCGCTATTTCACCCGAAAGACAAGCTTTCGATGTACACCAACTCTTAGGATTACTCTTGCAAAGAAACTTGCATTAAAAACTTCGAGACTTTCCAAATCAACATCGGCTCTCGCAAACGCCAAACTCTAAAGCTTCTTCCTAACTCTAACTCTATTGAATGTAAACGGAATGTGTGTAATTGGATGTGTGTCTGTGGATGTTTTGATGGATGATTCAATGCCAACCCCCTAGGGCTTTATTTATAGGCTACTAATCCTTTCTATCCAAGGATAGTATCTTTTATCTAAACTATAAACTCTAACCAAACAAGTAGGATAGATCTTTTATTTTGATAAAACTCTAAACAACTTGATAAATCTCTTAAGGTAAAAACAATTAAATCTCAGTTGTATTCTATCTAAATTTACAAGATAATTCCGCGGCTTTGAAGATAGAATGGCCAATCCATGTCTTGAAAAGCGTGTCGAACCCGCGTCGAAGTATGGTTGATATCGACCAGGAAGATCGATTTCGACCTCTTTGTTTTTGCTCGACAAGCTCAGCTTCTCTCGATTCATGGGGTGTGGTCAATATCGATGATAGGAGATCGATATCGAGTGCCTTCTTCTGTTGTATGATGGTCTGTCTCGACACTCAGTTCTGTGTCGATGTTCTGTAGTCGATATCAACCATGTGGGTCGATTTCGACCTCTATTCAGCTTTCCTTGGCTTCTCCATTTTGACTCCGATTCGCTCGAATTCCTACATAATTAGATCAAAACTTGTGCAGACTCTATTTCTTGCACGTTAGCTCATTCTTAGACAAGTTTATATTATTTTGAACCTTTTCTTTGGAAATCGAATGAAATATGAAGTCAAAAGATGCAATAAAAAGAGGTACAAATATGTACATCAGGGACATCACTCTATGTCCAAGCTAGAGTTTACAAAAGCTAAAGCATATTTCCATGCTAGAGTTTGCAAAGGCTAAAACATGTTTCAGTACATGGTATTCACCTAAAGTTTCCGAAAGCTAACTAAAACATCACTCGAGGGCATCACGTCTACTGAGTTCCCGCCATCCACGGGCCTAAGGACATCACTACAACCTCGGATTATAGTTTTCCATTGTTATTTGCCTTGTTGCGCCTTCACCTCCTTTGTCGTTGGTCCACCTTTACACATCTTCACATTGACCATACATGCCTTACATAACAACACAAACAAACAATCATACACTTTATTAACAATCGAAAACATGAGGACAAAAATTCAGTTATGCCATCAAGAGGCAAATTGTTCACAAATTCTTGTATTTTTGCAATATCTAACCATCATTGTTCGTCTAACACCTAAACAAGTGTAACAAAACAAATAAAACTCAATCATGGCAAGGTTAAGCTACTGCTGAAATAATAAATCAGTAGCTAAAAAATCTATAACTAAAAATCAGCTATTGCGTTTGCGAGAGCCAACGTAGGGTTGTAAAGTTTTTGAAGTTATTAATGTAAGTTATTTCTTTTATATCAATGATGTTTCCGAAAATGAAGTGCGAGTAGTCTTCCAAAGCTTCTAGGGTCGGGGTGAGTCCGACGTTAGCCAAGCGTGCCTGAGGTAAGTGTTAGATGTTTATATCATTATGTCTATATCATCTCCTACAATTCTATGTTTAGTCCTAATCGAAATAAAAGGGATTCATGCTAACAACTTGAGTTATAAACATAAAATTGGTAGAGACAATTAGGTTTATTTGCAAGAGTAATCCTAAGAGTTGGTGTACAATGAAAACTTGTCCCTCGGGTGAAATAGCGCAATTGTCCGTCTTATTTGCCATATCGCATTCATTGGTTAACGTTATGGTAAACCCTAATCCTAGGAGTTACTTTTTATATAGTTTATTCATCAAAAACCACTGTCTTTATTCTGATCGTCGCTCCTTAATCATCCTTAAGTCTTCGGCCTTTCTTTGCCGACCAAAAGCTAACAACTTTGCAGGAACAAACATCGATATCGACCTCAGACATCGATATCGACCACTTGCTTCGTCGATGGTTTTTTGAGTCGACGACAATCATCCCTGCAAGAGTTACTGAGATCGATATCGACACCAAACCTCGATATCGACCATACTGTGTCGACTGGCAGTCGTTTGAGCCAGTTGATTTCGTTGACTGACATCGTTATCGACCTTCCCTAGTCGATATCGACTGCTTGTTTTTGTCTCTGCAGGTCTTCTGTTGCAGAAAGGATTGACAGCCAAGGTCAACATCGAGCATCAAGGTCGAGATCGAGGCTTCTGGTCGACCAAAGACGTGAACTTTTCGACGCTACTAGGATCCCGCTGACACACCTCCTCGTGGATCGATCCTGACTACCTTTCCACTACAACGGGAGGAAGTCTTGTAATTATTTGCATAAGCTAGGAGTCGGTTTACATTTATATATATCTTTATATTTATGTTTGAAGAACTTGATTTCCTCTTACCTAACAAATTGGCGCCGTTGTCGGGGAGGCAATCAATTGCGCCCTAGTAGTCTATCTCACGTTTCTATCTAGTTTGGCCTTACATGTGTATGCGACGCGCTGATCGCCCACCTGAATTTGAAGGAGTAGACGACCCTGAACGCTATCTCCATCTAAGGGCCTAAGCTTAGAGAATTATGGCAGACAACGCGACCCAGGCTGAGCTTATTGAGCAACTAAAAAACAAATCGAGGACTTAATAACTCGAGAGGCGGCACTTAAAGAGCGTGCAGATAGGTGATGTGTGCACAAATTGCCATATTTTCTATGCACATAAAAGTCCATTTTATCATTCTTTTGTATGCATATTAGTGGGAAAACATAGGATTAGTGTAGATTATGCTTTATTGTCAAATATATGGGTCTGCACGAGTTTTTATGTGATTCGGCAGAAAACAGGACAAAAATGGACAGATTTGGAAGAGGGGAAAAAGAACTCGAAGTCTTCTGAAGAGGTCGAAATCGACTGGAGACCTCGACATCGAGTGCAGCAGTGAGGCAGGAATCGAGCAGAGAGAAGAACAAAGCATGTCGACACCAGCAGAGGTCGATATCGAGGATGATGGTCGATATCGAGTGGCCATATCGAGATAAATGATAGAAGTCGAGTAGGAGAAGGAGAGCCCGAGATAGAGTTTCAGCGAGGTCGATATCGACTTCTGAAGGTCAATATCGATGTTGCCCAGTAGAGGAATCCGACTCAGATTTTGATAGAATTCTATCCAAAGCTTGCACGTCTATCCAAAAGTCGAGATTTCTTATCTTCAACGTCAGAGGTATCACATGAGCTAGTTTTACCATGGAACTTTTGGTTTTTACTTTATTTAAGTTTTATCTTAGAGAATAAAGATAAAGTTTCGAGTCTTTGGATAGCAAAGTTCGATATCTATATCTAGAGGTCGTTAGGGCGGAGTTTGGGCATCCACACACATCCAATTTTAGTTATTCAAACACTTAGAACGCAGAGAATTAGTGGAGAGAGAGAAGAGGCCGAGTGAGTTTAGTGTAAGCGAGAGCGGAGATTTGGCTTGTTCGGTTGTAATTTCTTTCTTTTGCAATTACAAAGTAGTTTTCTTTCAATTATGATGATGAGTTGCATGTTGAGAAGCGAGTAGTCAACCCACTTCTAGGGTCGGGGTGAGCCCGACGATAGCGATGTAGGGTAAGTGCATCAAAGGTATTGACTTTTATGCGATTCCGTCTTCTAACATATGCATGATTCCTTTGCGAAAGTTAGGGAGATTCATTATTTGCATTATTGAAGCGAAAGGCACTCATATTGTGAACTTGGATTACACATGAATTGGATAGTAACTCTTAGGAACTATGTGAGAGCCTCTAATCACCTAAGTGTTGGTAACGAGAGTTATTTGACGGAAAGACATTAAATTTCGTAACTTTAGCATCAAACTTGCATTGTTATCATTGTGGCATGAAACCCCGACTTTGGAAGCTTTTTAATTAATTAAATTAATATAAAAGTTTAAAGTTTTGTTTCTGATCATCCTTCTTTACCATTCTACGTTCTTCGGACACTTTTCCGACAATAGGTTACGCAAAAAAGTTTCTGTGACAAACATCGGAATCGACTATAAAGGTCGATATCGAGGTCTAACATCGATATCGAGGTCTGCCTCGACGTCGACTTTGTTGCTTTTGTCTTCTACAGGAACTCTACTGGAAATCGACCAGAATTGAGGTCGATATCGACCAGACACATCGATATAGAGTGTCTTCTGAGGTCGAAAGCCTGATCGTGATTGCAACAAGGGAAGCGCTGACATACCTCCTCGTGGATTCGATCCTGAATTACACTACCACTACATCGGGAGGGATTCTTGTATTATTTGTTTGGGACAGGGAGTTAGCATAATTGTGAATCATCTTTAAATATTTGAAACTACCTCCCGCGCTCGTAAGGGAGCATCGAACAATAGGGAGAAGGAAGGCTGGAGGAAAATGGAAGCCCAAATCAATGCCCTACCTCGGAATTCCAAGCAATACATGCACCCCGCGCTCAGAGTCTTGAATATGTCCAACTAAAAGCTTTTCATTATTCCCTTACAGGTAAAGCATTGCAGTGGTTGGAGAGCTTAGCCCCAAGATCGCTCTGCACCTAGAATGAAGTCAAGGACGCGTTCCTCAATAAGTTCTTCCCTCCATCCAAGACGGCGTTGATCTGACGGAAAATCACGGCTTTCAAACAAAAGCCTGGTGAGGCTCTGGGGACTGTTTGGGAAATGTTTAAGGACCTACTACGATCATGCCCGACACATGGCCAACCACCGTACGTGATTCAGGAGATTATTTACAATGCTCTTGATGTTGTAACCAAGGAGAGGATCAACACTTACACCTCCTATGGCTACCTTGAACTCACTCCACAAGAGGCTTGGGACACCATAGAGAGGTTGGTTGAGTTCGACAACACATATGGGACTCTTGAGGCTTCCGACACATCATCACCGTCGAGGCCTGCCCCATCTATGCCAATATATGAACCCTCTAAGGTAATCGATCCGGACGTGAAGGAGCAATTCCATAGAGATCAACTTCGAAAGCTCCAAAAGAAAGTGAGGTTCTTTTCAGTGAACCAAGATTGCATCGAATGCGGATCGCAGCGGCACACCACCATCGAGTGCCCCCATGCTGAACAAGTACAACTAGCGGAGACTCACCAAGAGGCACACTACATGAGGAATCCCAATCGCCAAGGGTACCAAAACTGGGGAAATCAACCACCCTAATACAACCCCAGGGATCGTCCGCCTTATAGAGCTCCTGGGCACCAGGAGAGATACCAACGGAAGGATGATCTTCATCTTATCCTAGACAAAATGAGGCGGAATCATGTGGAGAATAAGGGAGCACTACATCATCTTACCTCAACATTTAGGGAGATGGATGTATGGAAGAAAAACATAGAAACCCAACTGGGTTAATTGGCGGCACAAATGCCTAGACCGTCCGGAACGTTCCCTGGGCAACCAACTACAAATCGTAAGGGGCAATCTGGGACGGGCCATGTCGCAACCATGCAACTAAGGAGTGGCGACAAATTACAAAAGCCACGAATGGAATCGGAGGAGAAAGCAGCAGATCTAGTCAACATCGACAAACAAGTCGATGTCGAGCCAGACATCAAAATCGACCACCAAGTTGACACCAAGGTCGACGTCGACACCACTGCAGAGCCTTCAGAGCCACAACAGAGGTCAACATCGACCATCCCGGTCGATATCGACCAAGTCCCAGTCGACATCGATGCCTAGCAGGCCCCTCTGACCACCGTTTTGGCTCCTCCACCAAAGAAGAGGTTGCCCTTCCCATCCAAGGCATTAGAGAACCCCACCCAAGGTAAGTTTCGGTGCTTTGTAAAGATTCTTCAAGGTCTTAACATTACTACTCTTCTTACAGAAGCCCTAAGCGAGATGCCCGCCTATGTGCGATTCCTCAAAGACATCCTTAGCAAGAAGAGGTCCATGGCAGAGATCGCAGAGGAGTGTTCAAACATGGACTTCCCAAAGAAGAGGAGCGATCTAGGGAAGTTTGCAATCACCGTGGGGCTTGGCCAACATCGCTACAAGGCCCTATGTGACCTAGTGGAAAGTGTAAGTCTTATGCCTCTTTCTATTTGGCAAAAGTTAAACATTGGCACACTTGTACCTGTGGATATGAAGCTCTATATGGCTGACAACTCATTCGTCAAGCCCACATGTATATTTGATGATGTTCCATTAAAGGTAGGTAAGTTCTTTGTTCCTACTGATTTCATTGTATTGGAGATGCCTGAACATCCTATTGTACCTATCATCCTTGGTAGGCCTTTCTTAGCTACTGTTGATGCCAATATCAATGTACATCGAGGATTACTAACCTTTACTATAGGGAACGAAGTTATAGAGTTCTCCTTCAACCCTACCATGAGCGAAACAAGGCAGCTGGAGCAAGTTGTCCTCTCACCAGCTAAGGAGAAGCTTAGAAAATTTTTGCTGGCGAGAACAGAAACAGCAAGGAAAGTCGACATCGACTGGAACAAGTCGATATCGACTGAAATGCTCGAAATCGACCATAAATCATCGATGTCGAGCAAGCCAAATGATGGCCCGGAGCTTAAGTATGGGGTCCCTAACGTCGACATCGACCCCCACAGGTCGACATCGACCAATGCACTCGAAATCAACCCCCCTTGGTCGAAATCGATCTCCCCTCAACCCGAAGATTTCTGTTTTGGCCCCGAACAGGTAAGCCCATGTATAGTTCCTAACCCTCCTCTATCCATTATTGATAATTCAACTAATGGGAGGGTCAAAGCTTCATGGTTCACCTATATTGCAAACATTAGGTCAAGAAGGAGAAGGAAAGCGCCCAATAAAGAAGAACCTAACAAGGTAGAAGCCTTGGTTACAGAACTTAGCTATTACCACAAGGACCTAGATGATCTAAGCTCAAGCTTGAAGGGTCCCTACCTTTAAGGCTCATGAAGAATTGACAGAGAAGTCGACCTAGAAACTCAAAAATCTAGAGTTTGTACCTACAACTTTAATTTTCTTTCATAGATGGTTTTAGGTTTTTGACTTTTGGATTTTTAAACTTTTAAAACTAAGATGATCCGTGGTTTTATCTATAATTCGAAAAAATATTTCAGGTTGCCAAGCAAAAAGAACGACGAAGAAGAAAAGAAGGTTCTGCAAAGGCAGTCGAAATTGACCCCCTAGGGTCAAGCCACCTCCTAGAGTCGACCTCGAGAACTCAGGAGCAAATAGCAAAGGTCGATATCGACCATAATCATCGATATTGACTACCACCTGGCGACCCTCGACTTCACCTTTTTCCTCGACTTCGACAGATGTAGTCGACATCGACCTATGACCTAGATATCGACTACTGGCATCGACCTAATCTGAAATCGACCTGAATCCGCAGGTTGCGCTGTGAGTTTCTCTCTACCCTTGTTTTTCTTTAAATACAGTGAGGACACTGTATATTTTAAGTATGGGGTGGGGGAAAAACGTGTTACAACTTGGCTTTCTTCTTCGCAATGCATTTATGTTTAAATTTTTGTTCTTAGTTTTACTTTTCTAAAAAAATGTCAAAAAATCCAAAAAACATTCAAAAAACGTCAAAAAAGACAAAAAAAAAAATGCATATTTTCTCTTTATGTTTATTTTTTAAACCCTACTTAGATGTCCTATGATGAAAACTCAATAGCTGACTTGATCATGTAAATCCTATGGCATATTTGGATGGTTTAGCCCAAGTCCTTAATATTTTTATGTAGATTGTGAACTTGTGACGAAATTGAGCACATATGATCCTAGGCTAAAAAGAAAATCCAACAAAAATTGTCCTTTTGAGAATTTTGGCCTATAGGGAGAACATTAAAAATCCCTCTGCTTTCTTGAGTGAATTTACTCTTCCTATGCATCTCTAAATGTTGTGATAGTTATTCAAAACCAATGCATAAATATGTCTATGTTTATGAGAATTAAATGATGGAGGCATCTTTTAAGTCATTTTTATCCTCTCTTTACCTACCCTGCATTATCTCTGCTTGAAGCCAGAATATTAGCCTGAGCCTGATATTTCAAACTCCAAAAAATTTTCCCTAGCCGAATTGAGCCCGACCCCATTTGGGAATTGAGACTTAGAATGGTTAGAATAATTCATTGTGGAAAGAAAAGCACATATTGTCTAGTTTTGAGCTAAGGAAATTATGGGTTGGTATACATTTGCATCTTGTCACATTTTGTAAAAGGATTTTTGGCTCACCATATAAATTCACATTTATTTAGTATTTATTTATTATTTTCTTTTAAAAAAAGAGTTAGGTATTATGCATGAGCCAAATTCCTAAGTCTTGTATTTATTTCATACATGTGTAATATTTTTTAGAGCATAGTAGAGTTTGAAAGAAGGGTTGATATTATGGTTGATATCTTTAGAGCATATTAGAGCATATTATGGAAAGATGAGTTTGGAAAGAGCATTATGGGAGATTGAGCTTGGAAGGTGCAACATTGAAGAGTTATGGTTTCGATATTGTAAGTGCTAAGGTTTAGGAGTCTTGATTCCCGAATTTTATAAGCACCACATAGCCAAATAATTCCATACCTTTTATTTCATACCAAGCCCCATTACAACCCCGCCGAATGGAGTCTACTTTGAAGTCTTATATTGAGGGAAAGTCCTCCTGATGGTTCTTATTGCATTTTCATAATTGGTTGCGAAGTGGATTCTTATAAATTGCAATGTTTATGAGATTGTGTATGGAATTGAGTTGAGAGTTGATCTTCATAGCCTAAATACATGAGAGTTGAGTGCAAATACATTATCCCTGTGAGGTTGGATCAAAAATTGCATATGCCTATGGATCTCCTAAATATGTGCTATGACGTTAAATTCACTTGCTTTGATTTGCTACCGCTTATGATGTTGCTTTTGACAAGGGCGAAGACTTGAAGGGGTGTTGTAGGTGTTGGTTATTGCTTGGTTATTGCTTGAAGACAAGCAAGTCTAAGCATGGGGTGTTTTGATGTACATATTTGTACCTCTTTTTATTGCATCTTTTGACTTCATATTTCATTCGATTTCCAAAGAAAAGGTTCAAAATAATATAAACTTGTGTAAGAATGAGCTAACGTGCAAGAAATAGAGTCTGCACAAGTTTTGATCTCATTATGTAGGAATTCGAGTGAAATTGAAGTCAAAACGGAGAAGCCAAGTGAAGCTGAATAGAGGTCGAAATTGACCCACATGGTCGATATCGACTACAAAACATCGACACGGAACTGAGTGTCAAGACAGACAACAACACAGCAGAAGAAAACCACTCGATATCGATCTCCATACATCGAAATCGACCTGAACCCAGGAATCGAGAGAAGCTGAGCTTGTCGAGCAGAAACAGAGAGGTCGAAATCGACCTTTCTGGTCGATATCGACCATACTTCGACACGGGTTGGACACGCTTTTCGAAACGCAGATTGGCAATTCTATCTTCAAGGAGCATGGATTATCTTGTAATACTAGATAGACTACAGCTGAGATTTACTTACTTTTTACCTTAGAGATTTATCAAGCTTTTTAGAGTGTTATCAAAATAAAAGATCTATCCTACTTGTTTAGATAGAGTCTATAGTTTAGATAGAAGAAACAATCCTTGGCTAGCAAGGGTTAGTAGCCTATAAATTAAGCCCTAGGGTGCTGGCATTCAATCATCCAAGAAAATAGCTTCAGTCATTCAATGGAGTTAGGAAGAAGCTTTAGGGTTTGGCGTTTGGGAGAGCCGACGTTGGGTTATAAAGGTTCGGAAGTTATTAATGCAAGTTATTTCTTTTATAACAATGATGTTTCCGACGATGAAGTGCGAGTACTCTTCCAAAGCTTCTAGGGTCGGGGTGAGCCCGACGTTAGCCAAGCGTGCCTGAGGTAAGTGTTAGATGTTTATATCATTGTGTCTATATCATCTCCTACAATTCTATGTTTAGTCCTAATCGAAATAAAAGGGATTCATGCTAACAACTTGAGTTATAAACATAAAATTGGTAGAGACAATTAGGTTTATTTGCAAGAGTAATCCTAAGAGTTGGTGTACAATGAAAACTTATCCCTCGGGTGAAATAGCGCAATTGTCCGTCTTATTTGCCATATCGCATTCATTGGTTAACGTTATGGTAAACCCTAATCCTATGAGTTACTTTTTATATAGTTTATTCATCAAAAAACCACTATCTTTATTCTGATCGTCGCTCCTTAATCATCCTTAAGTCTTCGGCCTTTCTTTGCCGACCAAAAGCTAACAACTTTGCAGGAACAAACATCGATATCGACCTCAGACGTCGATATCGACCACTTGCTTCGTCGATGGTTTTTTAAGTCGACGACAATCATCCCTGCAAGAGTTACTGATATCGATATCGACACCAAACCTCGTCGGAGGCGGCAATTGGAGTGAAAGCAGCGACGATCGGAGGCAAGCGGCTGGGCTCGGTCTCGGTTGAAATCGAAGACAAAGACAGCCCGGGCTAGAGCGGCTGTTCATGGGCGTGCTTTCGGCGACGACCTTGTCGTTTTCCGAGTAGTGGCTGGTCGGCTTGCGGTGGTGGCTCAAGCGGACAAGGTGCGGTAATGGTGCGGTCGACGGCGTACGTACAGAGGAATTTTAGGAGAAGAGGAGAAGATGGTACGGCTTGATGGGAGAGGAAGACGGTGATGAATAGGAGACGGGTGAGAGAGAGATCGGTGGCGAGGGGACGACGCCGGCGGCGGAAGATGAGGGGTGGGGCGGGAGGATCAAATTAGGGTTCCGTGTGGAAGAAAAGGCTGTGATACCATGTGAGATTGCAAGATTGATGTAAAATCCTCCTTAGGGTTTCCATTCATTGATAAACATATATATATATAGGTTACAAAGGTATTGAGTCTTATTGGGCCTTTGGGCCCACTATACATGAGAAGACCTATGTAATCTATCATGTAAGATCACGAGATTGATCATAGAATCCTCCTTTAGGGTTTCCATTCATTGATAATCATATATATAGGTTACAAAGATATTGGGCTTTTGGGCCCACTATACAATATATGCTTATGTAATCTATCAAACCCCCGCAGTCGAAACTGGAGGGGGCCGTACAGTGAGACTGGAGCGAAAATCAATGAATAACTATCGAGGTAAACCCTTGGTGAAGATATCAGTGTACTGATAGGAGGACGGGACATGTAAAACACGGACATGTCCAATGGCAACCTTGTCCCTGACGAAGTGGAGATCAAGCTCAATGTGCTTCGTGCGTTGATGCTGGACTGGGTTGCTAGCTAGATAGACGGCGGAGACATTGTCAGTGTAGACCAGAGTGGCCTTCTGAAGAGGGCAACGAAGCTCAAGCAGGAGATTGCGGAGCCAAGAGCACTCGGAGACAACGTTGGCAACACCTCTGTATTCTGCCTCAGCGCTGGAGCGAGACACGACAGACTGACGCTTTGCTGACCATGACACAAGTGTGTCGTTGAGGAAGACACAGTAACCAGACATGGAGCGACGTGTGTCAGGACAACCACCCCAATCCACATCAGTGTAAGCAACAAGGTCAAGCTTAGCGGAAGGAGTGATCGTGGTGCCTAGCTTGAGGGTGCCGCTGATGTACCGAATGATCCGCTTCAAGGCCTGAAAGTGTGGTTCCCTAGGTGCATGCATAAACAAACAGATCTGTTGAACGGCGTAACTAATATCAGGCCTGATGAAGGTGAGATACTGAAGAGCACCAGCGAGGCTCCTGTATAATGTCGGATCATCAACCAAAGGACCAGAATGAGCACTGAGCTTGGTGGATGTATCGATAGGGGTGGCGACAGGATTACAGTTAACCATCTTAGCCCGAGCTACAATCTCAGCAGCATACTTACTATGTGAAAGAAACAGACCAGATGCATGACGCTGAACAGCAACCCCCAAGAAGTAGGATAACTGACCCAGATCGGACATGGCGAACTCGGCACTCAACTGCGAAATAATCGACGTCCGAAGAGCATCAGAAGAGGCGGTGATAATGATGTCATCGATATACAGTAAGAGAAAGGTCTTGTCTGAGCCTCTGCAATAAATGAACAGAGAGGTATCTGAGCGGCTGCCAATGAAGCTTAGGCGTAGCAGATGAGAAGCAAAGCGCTAGAACCAAGCTCTCGGAGCCTGTTTCAGCCCATACAAAGATCGCTTCAGGAGACAGACGTGCTTGGGACGGTCAGCATCAGCAAACCCTGGTGGCTGAAACATGTAGAACGTCTCATTCAAATGACCATGAAGAAAGGCATTCTTGACATCCAGTTGATGAATGGCCCAGTTGCGCGACAAAGCTAAACTCAACACCACTCGGATAGTGGCAGGCTTGACGACGGGGCTGAATGTCTCATCACAGTCAATACCTACCTGCTGAGAACGACCGTTGACCACAAGACGGGCTTTGTAGCACTCCAATGTCCCATCGAAGCGGAACTTGTGACGTAAGAGCCATATACATCGGACGACATTCGCATCAGGAGGGCGAGGAACCAGAACCCAAGTACCAGGTTTCGCCGGCCGCAACCTGGTAGTGGGGTGTGCTGCGGGTTTGGGAGGGGGCATGGCTGCAGCCGCAGCATCTTGCGGCGGGGGGAGTGTGGGTGTGGATGCGAGGCGGGGCTATGGGTGGTGGTCATGGAGATGATCTGACGGGCTCGGAAGACACCGGAGACGCTGCGGGTGTGTGGTCTGGTGGTAGGGGTGGTGGTGTGGGAGGAGGGGGAGAGACGGGAGCACCGGGACAGCTTTGGGGAAGAAGAAAATGTGGGAATGATGACTCTGAATCAGAATGAGACACATGAGGGGTAGGTGATGTAAAGGGAAAGCGAGATTCATCAAAGGTGACATGCCGAGACAGAATGATCCTGTGGGATTTGATGTCGAGGCAGAGGTAACCGCAATGATCAAACGGATAGCCAAGAAAGACACAAGGAGTGGAGCGTGGGTGAAGCTTGTGAGGGGCGGTGGATGGCTGATTTGGGAAGCACATGCACCCAAAGGTAAGAAGGTGATCATACCTAGACAAGGTGCAATAAAGTGTCTAAGTTGGTGAGCAATGGTGGAGGGTAGTGGAAGGGAGAATGTTTAGGAGGTAGTAGGTGGTGGCTAAGGCGTAAGGCCAATAGAGAAGGGGAATAGATGCATGGAAAAGGAGAGAGTGCATCATATTGGTGATGGTTCGGATGATTCGTTCGGCCTTGCCATTCTGTTGGGAGGTATAGGGGCAAGACAAGTTTTGAGGCAGGGGGGATTGGGAGATGGTGTGTTGTGCGGCGGGCGCAGCACTAGGCGACGGCCGCGGCAGCGAGGTGGGGCGAGGGTAGGGGCCGCGGCATCAGATGTTGGGTAGCGGCTGGCGGGGAGAATGTAGGGAGATAGGAGGCGAGGTGATTTCGGTGTTCATGGAGACGATCTGACGGGGTCAGAAGACACCGGAGACGCTATGAGTATGTGGTCTGGTGGTAGGGGTGGTGGAGGTGGTGTAGGGGGGGAGGCAGGAGCACCGGGGGAGCCCTGGGGGAGAAGAAAGTGAGGGAACGATGACTCTCACTCAGACGGAGACACAGGAGGTGTAGAAGAGGGGAGGGGAGGAGAAGCAAAGGGGAAGCGAGACTCATCAAAGGTGACATGTCGAGACACAATGAGCTTATGGGTCTTGATATCGAGGCAGAGATAACCGCGATGATCAAACGGATAGCCGAGGAAGACACAAGGAGTGGAGCGCGGGTGAAGCTTGTGTGGGGCGGTGGAGGACTGGTTTGGGAAGCACAAGCACCCGAAGGTACGAAGGTGATCATACCTAGGCAAAGTGCAATAGAGGGCATGACCTGGCGAGCGATGGTGAAGGGTGGTAGATGGGAGAATGTTGAGGAGATAACAGGTGGTGGATAAGGCGTAAGGCCAATAGGTAAGGGGAATAGATGCGTGAAAGAGGAGAGAGCGCATCATGTTGGTAATGGTTCTGATGATTCGTTCGGCCTTGGCATTCTGCTGGGAGGTATAGGGGCAAGACAACCGATAGGAGATCCCATTTGCGGCGAAGAAAGAGTGAAAATCTTTGTTGTCAAATTCACGGCCATTGTCACATTGGAAGCATTTGATGGATGTGTGAAACTTTGTTTTGATGTAGGTATGGAACTTGGCAAAGACAAGAAACACTTGGGACTTGAAATACAACGGGAAGACCCATAGGAAATGAGTGTAATCATCTAGTAACAAGAGGTAGTACTTGTGACCCTCCTTGCTAGGCACAGGAGAGGTCCACATGTCACTATGAATGATGTCAAAAGGAGCAAGGGTAGAGTTCAGGGACCGTTGAAACGGTAGTCGGGCATGTTTGCCTAACTGACAGGACGAACATAGACTAGAGCGTAGGTCTTTAGGACAGGTGACAAGACTCTGAGAACGGAGGACATCTAGAACAGCAGCACTGGGATGACCCAGGCATGCATGCCAGAGGCTAGACGATGATGCCGGGAGGGCGACCGGGCACGACTGACTGGACACAGGAGGTGGTGTGACAGGGTAGAGCTCCCCGGTGCTGTTACATCTCATGCGAGTAACCCCCGTAGTAAGATCGTTCACAGAGAAACCAAAGGGATCAAACGTAAGGGAAACGTTATTGTCAGTAGTGAACCGACGGATAGAGATAAGGTTTTTGACAATCTTTGGGGCAATGAGGACATTGTTAAGGTGTAGTGGGTGGGTTGGGGTCTGTAATTTGGCGTGGCCAATCCCGGAAGTAGCAAGACGACCACCATTGCCGACGATAATAGAGTGTGCAGGACCCTTAAAGGAAATAGATGAGAGGTTACCTGAGGAGTTCGTCATGTGTGAGGTGGCACCAATGTCCATGTACCAAGAAGAGTCGAGAGATGTCGGCTGCATAGAGGAGAAGGCATGATGCGTAGCAGGAGCAGGCGTGAAACCTGAGTAGTTCGTCATATTTTTTTTTGGTGCAGAAGTATTGGCCGACTAATTTAATAAATAATTAACTTAGGGCCAGAAACGATAATAGAATAAAAATATAGGAAGTTTCTGTAATTTTGACAAAAGAGATTAAAATTCTCAAATTTGCTTCAATGGTGGTACGTACAGAGGAGAAACGGGGGTGCAGGGACGATGGCTCGGGCACTCTTCCCTCGGCGGCTCAGACTAGCGGCTCAACAACGGTCGACGGCGGCAGCTAGGGCGATGATTGGCGACGATCGGAGGCGGCAATCGGAGTGAAAGCAGCGACGATCGGAGGCAAGCGGCTGGGCTCGGTCTCGGCTGAAATTGAAGACGAAGACAGCCCGGGCTAGAGCGGCTATTCGTGGGCGTGCTTCCGGCGACGACCTCGGCCAAATTGATATTGAGTTCTAATTTTTAATCTTGTCTGCATAGAAGTTCCATGGTCAATTCCTAAAAATGTTTCGTGCCTTGAAATATTATGAAACAAAACATGATCTTCAGGATCGGGCTTTGGTCATAGGCATTTTTCATGTGAGGTTTATTGTTGTTGTTTTATGTCCCTGATTTTGAGGAAATCCTTAAATTTTGGAAATCTGTAATTTTAATGCGTTGTTGGAATTAATACTATTCTTTGGATTTGTGTTTTATTCTCTTAGTTACAGCTGCATGACCTGTATCTAAGAGGGTCATATAATCATATTTTACTTGACTCGTTTCAATTAGAGAGTGAATCTGAATATTTATTTGTGTGTCCTGTAGTTCAAGCCTCAAGATAGCTCACTACAATTATGAAAGATTTTGATGAACCAGGGTCCCTTGCCCCTACAGGCTACAGGTTTACACATAAATGTCACAAAGTATATGGTAATTCAAGGAGAGCCAGGAGCTGTTATCCACGGGAAGAAGGTGCACTTGACATCTTTTTTTGGTTAACTGCAACTATCTTAATTACATGTTTGTATACTCTACTATAGATTGCATTTTAAGCCACAACCTTTTTTTTGATTTTTTTCTGATGAGTTTTAGTAATATTGCTTATACCTCTTGTCTTAGGCTCTGGATTGCGTTGAGCGAGATCGAGGCAAGTGAAGATAACAACGGGTATGCACCCTTAACTCCCTCTTTTTTGTCTTTGATCTAGGTTTTTGAAAGAACTGGAAAATTCATCAAAAAAAGGTATTCGCCTTCTATGTGTTCCATTTTCAGTTTTCACGTTTGTCAAAATTTACGATTTGCTTCTTTCAATTTCACGAATTTGGACTCAATTTGATGGATTTACCAGCCATTGTCGTCTGTTTTGACTTTGAGGGTTTTAGATTATGACATTTGTTTTTGCACCCAACAGCAAATAAATGGAGCAATGAATGTTTACTTGCCCTGAAGTCATTAGTTTTAAGGTTTTTGATTGTTTGCTCACCCTGCCATGAAAATCAATGGATCAATGAAGTTTCCTTTTTGTCATTCATGGGTTTTTTTTTTTTCATTCATGGTTTTCAGTTTTTATAAGTAGTTTATTTGTTATATTTGGATAGTAAAATCCATGGAATTGTCAGTACTTTAATGCTTAAAGTAGCTTAATGAATGGTGTTTTTATGGTGGATTTGGTCTGTTTTCATGGTTTTCTTTTGCATCTCGAGAGGTTGGCGGAATTCTCGAGAGGAAGCATCACCAAGTCAGTTAATAGGTGAGTTTTGTATGTTGAGGTTTGTTGCGGGATGAAATCTTCATAGAGATCTATCCAATTTGAAATTCACATAGAGATCTATTCGACTAAAATTTTTGATCTATTGGAGTTTATGTTTTCTCTTCTTCTACTATTTTCTGTTGTGTTTACTAATAACCAACCTTGTTCATAACCTGTTTGATGAAATGCCTGATCAACATCTTGTATGGTTGCTCTTGATAATGTTTAAAGAATATTTTTCAATCTAAGGTTTCTTGTGGATTTTGGCTAGCCTTAGTGATTGTGAAACATCTTGTATGGATGCTCTTAATAATGTGTTAATGTTGATAGAACTTTAATCCGAATCCATGAGATTGATATAGCAGTACTACTATATTACAACAATAGTTTTTTTTTAAAGGTCGTTTATGCTTTCTTAAATAGTTGGTTATTGCCTATGCTTTCTCAAAAAAAATTTAAACGCATATATTAATGTGGTTAGACAGTGTACGTCACTGCAAAGATTAACTAGATTAGAGTAGGAAGATTAGAATTATGTATAGATTGTGAATCTGATTTTTATTTCTTACTTTTCTGGTTTACTTAATGCAACTCGTGATTTTGTGCTATAAGTGGGAGCTATTACAAAAGGTAGTAAATAGAGAGATGGTGCATTTCATGTATGCAAAGGTTTTGATTTTTGTTTTGTGATAATGCGGCTCTTTGATTGTCTAATGATTTTTTTAAAAACAATTTCGCTTTCTTTCGCTTTTTCTTCACAAACAGCTCACAGCTTGGATATTGCTCTACTACTAATTGATTTGCATTATTTTTTCTTCAATTTTCTCTTTTGCTGATTTATTTTGGATTTTCGTTTATCTCTACAAAAGCTCACAGCTTGGGTGATCTAGGTTGGGGTAACTTGGGTTCTCCTCTGATTTTTTCCATGCTGGTTTAGCAACATTAAGTGATCAGAAAGGCAGATTCTCTAGATTGATCGAGTCAAGGGGTGTTAATTCATTCATTGCATGGCTTGATAGAAATATAGGATCATATTCATAGGACTGTTGGAACTTGGAGCCCAAGCTTGATAATCAACGGTTATATCGTAACTAAACTTCCTAACATTTCAAAAAATAGATGTAGTTTCTGTCTCTTTTTCTGTTCTATAATTCAATTTGAAATCCACTATTTTCCACCTAGTATTTTACGCACTCTTTCTTTTTCCATTCTGCTGGGTAAATGAAAGTTGTGTGTTGCTTTGATAAGTCTTTTTGATTTCAAAATTGAAGCATTTTGAAACCGTAGAGCAAGCATTTATTTTTAGAATAGAGAACTTGGGATTTCCACTGTTTATAGTTGAGTATACTAACTTACAAGTTCTTTTTTTTTTACATATACTTTTGGAATTAGATTTTGATTGCTCTGGCCATGCTTGATTGATTTGTCAATTGCTAATGCGAGCATGGCATGGAAGGATGATGAAGCCAAAAGACACGGATATACAATAAGTGCTTCAAGAAAGGGCGAATAGTCTCTGCTCTTCTGTGTTTATTCTTCAATTCCCTACCCATTCTCATTAATTCCATTTAGCTGCCACACTGGATACTTTGTCGTACTTTTATCCTTGTAGAATTGCCTAGATATAATTGTCACCTTAATTATCCTTGCATAATCTCCAAACTTTAACTTAATGATTGATGGATCATCTTCGTCCTTCGAGGTTGATTCTTCATGGATGGCGTGAAGAAGGTCATGACCCCTTGCTGAGCTTGCTGTGATTGATCCCAAAAGAGCTAAAAAGTAAGTTTTCATAACTTTTCCCCCTTTTGTTAAGCAAATGATCTTACTAATTGATTGATTGGTGTTATTTAACTAGGAATGAGAGCTGAAGTACAGAAGAGCAGTTAATGTAATTTTGACAGTTGATATGGTTATTGTATAAACGATAGTGCTTTTGCCTCTGGTTTGTTTAATTTGAGCAAAATACCATCTATTAGGTGATATTGGGTTAAACCCTAGATGTACTGAACTACTATTGTTCACTTGTGATTTGCTTATCTTTCATTTGATTGGTATGAAGAAACAACATTTTGGTTTAACTTGGGGTCTATTTAGTGTAGGATGGTTGGGACTTTCCTAATGTTTTTTTCTCCTGAAGGTTGGTTGATTGGTAGTATTTGTTGCCCTTTGAATTTGAATGCTTATTAAAGCTACAAAACTATCTATGGATTAATCTGAAACTGTCTCACATGTAAGTATTTGCAAACTGTGAAGGATATATCAAAGTTGAATTTAGGCATTCTTAATAGAAGATTTTATCTGTTGTTTGGTTTACTAATGTTCAACCGTTTAGGTGTATACTGTTTTAGAGGGGGGAAATATTTGGATGCATTGAGGGAAGTCGCGAAACTTCCATTCCTTCCACTAGATCCTCGAACTTGTGACATAACATCAGATGCGTATGAGACTCTATCCTCACATGTCCAGACCTATATCTTTGATCTTCTGAGAGTTACTTTAACCTCTTTGGACAACATTACTTCTGATAGTGATGGATCTCTTTGTGCTTTGAGAACTAAGGTAAACATTTCATTGTTAGTAATCCTTAGCTCACTATTACGTAAGATACCATCAATGCATTCATAGATTCTGATTATCTTACACGGTGTTTCTAGCATATATAGTATAAGGCGTGCCTTTGGATGGTTACTGATATACAATTTACTATTGGGTGTGGCAGATTGCAAACTTTTTGGCAAACAATCTGCATATAGGAACTGTCCTTGCGATTTGTATGAAAAGCTTGCACAAAGGCTTCGATAGACGGCACTCCAGAGACACCTTTGCTTGGCAGAGTTGAATCCAAGGGCAATACTATTCATCTTTTGATCATGTTGAACAAATTCTAAAGGGATCAGCTTTACTTTAGTGTCTCTTTTTTCCTATCTATGTTTGGATGGGGAGGGGGATTGAAGTGTTGAGGAAGAATTTAGACAAATTCCTACAATTTGTTGTTCTGATTCTAGATTTACAATGAAAGAAGTCCACTTACGGGTGGTATGGTAGTTCAATTTAGAAGTTGGATTTGCATTTCCTGTTTGTTGTGTATATAGTTGTCCATCATCATCATCATTTGTCACTTCCTATTTGAGGGTTTCATATTTTAATGTGTTTGAGAGTTTTATGTATGCATGGTTTGGCCATCATCATCTTCCAATGTTTTCATGTTTTAGAGTTTGATGATGGGCACAACTTAGTTGCATGCCTTATCCACATTCAGATTGAGGAAATATTGAAGTAATATGAAATTAACTGTGATTTGTTACAAGGCAAGACACCCTTTTATAACCTTAATCTTTTCTAATGAAAATTGATAGCATGCATTTATGCTGTTATAAAGGACATAATTAGCTTACTTTTGGAGCATAATATGTATGGTTTAGGTAGAATTAATCATATGCAAAAATAATGCTCCTCCAACATCACCAAGCAATAGACGACTAACACTAGGAGTATCATCTAAAATATATGAACTCCTAATTAAGGGTCTGGTTGGCATAAGCTTATTGCACCTTTTTAAAGAGTTGTGACAAAGGTTTTTTTTTCGATTTTCGAAAAAATAGCTTTACAAACTCCATTATTTGTCACGTTAAACAAGAATTTACTCTTTTAATTTATCCAGAAAGGCTAGAATTTTATCAAAAATTTCATCTAGATTTTAATCTTAAGCTAGATTATAATCTTAAGTTAGATTAATCTCTGACGCGCGCCAAACAAACCCTAAATCCAAAGAGAAAATAAGAAGGGAAAATTAGCTAAATATACCCTTTTTCTATTTTTATACGGGTAATTGTACCCATCAAGTTTTTATTTTGCTAATTTTACCTTTTTTTTTACTAATGATTGATTTGCCCATGTATTTTAAATAGAGAAAAAAAAATCTCTTGCCTTATTTTTTTTCTTCTCTCTATGATTCTGTTTGTGAAGGTATTATGTTGTCAACGCAAACTCTATGAAAGAACATATAAGTCTTTTCAACAAATAAAAAAATTAGTTAATTACATGTTCATGTTCATTACTGTTTTTATTGATGAATTAACACGAAGTGTAAATCTCATTTACAGTAGCAGCTGTAATTGTTTTATACATCATTTAAAACGCACTAATTAATATGATAACATCCGAAAATAATATAAGTGTACTTAGATTAATTTTAAAAATCTCGTGCGTGGCGCACGGGTTCTAGGCTAGTTTAAAAATAAAAAATGAAATTAAATATACACTGTACTTAATTTTAGCAATTGCAAAATCTAAAAAGTAAATCTAACTATACAAGATCAGTATGTTGGACAATTGTTAATTTAAAAGTAAAAATGAAAAAACATAAGCGCTTATTACTCAAAACATTCCAAGATGATAAATTTCCACACAACCTATTGGGCGCAAAGAGCGAAACGTATACACATAAAAGCAGCGGGTACTAACACCAGATACTTCCATCGTGTTGCAACTGGTAGGAGAAACCGTAACATTGTTAAAACACTTATCTCCTCAAATGGTATCCCCCTTACTCTTGAGTCTCAAATCCGTAACGAATTTAAATCAGAATTTACCAAACGCTTTGCGGCTCCGACCATCCACCCACTCCATTGCTTGCTTCTTGACCACATCTAAACTGAAATCACACCCAGTCAAAACGACATGTTAATCCATTCCATAACCAACAATGAAGTCAAAACTGCAGTCTTTAGTCTAGTAAATGACAAATCCTCGGCTCCTGATGGCTTCCCAGCGGGTTTCTTCAAAAAATTCTAGCACATTGTGGATCCTTCTGTCATTAAGGCTATCAAAGGTTTCTTTATTAGTGGTAAAATTCTAAAATAGATAAACCATACCTTTATCGCGCTTATCCCAAAATGTGATGCATCTGCATCCGCTACCAACTTCAGACCAATTAGCTTATGTACTACCGTCTATAAAACTATATCCAAAATTATTGCAATAAGACTAAAGGAAACTTTACCCAAAATCATACACTCATTCCAGAGCGCATTTATTACAAAATGATCAATTCATGACAACATTCTAATTGCAAATGAACTATTCCACTCCTTCCAGCAAAAGAAGGGTCAGTGAGGTTGGATGGCTATAAAACTGGATATGGAAAAGGCTTTTGATATGGTCCGTTAAGACTTCCTCTTTTGTGTTATGAAGCGGTTTGGTTACTGTGACCACTTCATTTCCTGGATTAAAGAATGCATTACCACAGTCTTCTACTCTGTACTCGTCAACAACGAACTGACGGAAATTTTCATAGCCAGTAAAGGACTCCGGCAAGCCAACCCCCTATCTCCCTACCTCTTCCTTCTAGTTTCAAAAGTTGTTACCCGAGGTCTTCAATTCGAATCCGAACAACCTAGGAGTCACATTGGAATCTCTCCCACCCGTGCCTATCAAAGAATCCCCTTTCTTGCTTTTGCTGATGATATCATTATCCTCACTAAAGCAACTAAAATTGCATGTGACCAGATAAATAGACTCATACAACTTTACAATTCAGCATCCGGGCAAAAGATTAACCTCCATAAATCATCTTTCTAAACGACGGACAACACGGGTAATCACACAATAGCTATAATTAAAAATGAAATCCCAAATCTCACATACTTCTAACGTGGGTAGTTATCTTGGATGTCCGATCATTTCTAAAAAAATTACTAATTCCACATTTGATGGCTTACTTTCAGCAACCAAACAACAGTTTACAAGATGGACAGCTAGTAACCTCTCACGGGCTGGTAGGCTTACCCTTATAAAATCAAATTTAGCAGCCAAACCTCTCCATGTCATGCAATGCTTCATGGTAACTCATTAATCCACAAAGAAATTGATAAGATAAATAGAAACTTCCTCTGGAACAAAAGGACAAAACATCGCCCTCTCATCAGTTGGTTTGAAGTCTGCAAATCTCGACGCAATAGGGGTCTTGGCCTCAGATCCTCTAAAGATATGAATAAGTCCTTTCAACTAAAACTCCTTTAAAAAATCCTTGCGGAACCTACTAATCCTTGGCTTCGTCTGGTCACCGACAAATACCTCTAATGTACCAATATCTTAAATTACAAACGAAAAGGAAACACCTCATGTCAATCGGCTAAGCTATTCAACCTCCTACCCCTTTTCAAACAGGGCTTACGCTGGGGGTGGCCGATGGCTCCTCCATAAACTTCTGGAAAGACCACTGGTTTGATTCTTCCCCTCTTTGGACCCTAGCTACAAACTATTCACTTGCAAATGCAAACATGCTTGTAAGTGAGTTCATTACTCCTACAAAGGAGTGGGACATCCCAAAGCTTCAAACTAACCTACAAGCACATCTAACCCAGAATATCATAAAAAATATCGCCCAAATACCAATCCCAAAAAACCTTACACAAGACAGACTATATTGGAAATGG
Organism: Persicaria maculosa; assembly: GCA_963922045.1. NCBI lineage: Eukaryota > Viridiplantae > Streptophyta > Magnoliopsida > Caryophyllales > Polygonaceae > Persicaria > Persicaria maculosa. The sequence goes on along the minus strand of OY998264.1, from coordinate 46,176,268 downwards.
AGTCGCAATGGTTGGTTCTCCACCTCTTCAGCAATAGAAATGATACATAGCAGCAAGCAACATTCTAAATCAGACTTCCACTGGATTTGGAACCTGGACTGTCTACCGAAAGTCAAAGACTTCATCTGGCGGATCACCAAAGACGGAATACCTACTACAGTCAAACTAGATTGTTGCGGTGTGGGTATTCCAACGAACTGCCCTCTTTGTGACATGAACTACGATGACTTAGAACATCTTCTATTCACCTGCCCCATATCAAAAAGCACACTAAAGCTACTCTCCCCCAATATCTCCGATATGGTAGATAATGCATACAATGCAACAACCGCTATAGCTGAAACCTTAATAAAGCTAAGAAACGATCTTTGAGTCCAAGTCTTCTCCACCCTAGCTGTGTTCTGCTGGAGCCTCTAGTACTTCAGAAACAAAAAAGCCTTCGAAAACATAGATCCCGATCCAAAAGCAATACTATCTTTCATCTCGGAATATATCTTCAGCTGGCACAAGTTTAAAGAAATCGAACAAGACCCCAAAGAAATTATGCATCGAGCACAGGGTAATCACTAAAAGAAAACTACCCAAAAATGTTGTCGATGGTCGAAACCCAGACTTGGGTGGTATAAACTTAACTTCGATGACGCCTTATCCTCTACGAATACTTTTTCCTATGGATTCATCATCTGCAATGCAGACGGGTCAGCGATATTCTCAGAGGCTGACACATCTCCCATGCCTTCTGTTCTTGGGGTTGAATGTTTCGGTCTTTGGAGAGGGATTCTTAAGGCAATTGATCTTAAAATATACAATATCACTATCGAATGTGATAATCTTAGCATCATTAACAGTCTTGAGACTAGATGCTCCTATTCTGGAGAGATTGAGATGATTCTATCTGACTGTCTCATTTCTTTCCACCGATTTTCGGACTTTGAGATTCATCATATTTTTTGGGGAAGGTAACTGTGCCTCTGATCGACTTTCTCATCTTCCATATCCTTTCTCCGGTACATCCCTACCTTCTGACGCTGCCATGAGCAGCATCATCCTTCGGGATGCTCTTGGCTAATTAGCTTCATGTAATTACCAAATTCTTTTCTGTTAAAAAAAAAAGTAAAAAATGAAATTATATATAAACTGTACTTAATTTTAGCAATTGCAAAATCTAAAAAGTAAATTTCAATCTTTCATTGTCCAAGATTGAAATTAGAAAATCTAAAAAGTATAAATCTAATTGTCCGAGATTTAATATCTGTTTAGTTGAAATATTTTGGTTAGGGATTCAACTTTGTTACTGCTAGAGATAAGATTTTATTGTTGTATTTTCAAATATCAAATACGGAGTACGCACCTCCGCTGAAAATGGGTTGTTGGTTTTGAGGGTGTGGATCTCAGTCTCTTCCGGTACGACTACTACCAGCGAAACTCGGTACCCAACTGATACCCATAACCATGGCGGAATATGAAACCACTCTCAAACCCTAGATATTTCAACCATGTCCTAAATCCGCAATTCACACTCATTCGATCCTCTTTCCTACTCCCAGTCCATCTTTCATCAAATCAATCCTCTCTTTCTCACCACATCAATGGCCGCCGATTGCCACTACGCTCACCGAAGCAGTTACCAGCACGAGTTCCTCCACCAGGTGGACCAGCCGATCTGGAAGGCGTGCGCCGGCGCCGCCATCCAGATCCCGGCGGTCGGTTCTAGGGTTTACTACTTCCCCCAGGGGCATATGGAGCACTCCTCAGCTCCTCAGTCTGTGATCTCCGCCGTCTGTCATCTCCCTCCGATGCCTTTCGTTCCCTGCCGTGTCCTCCAAGTGCTCCACCTTGCGGACTCCGATACTGATGAGGTCTATGCGAGGATCCGGCTCGAGCCGCTTGCGAATAGCGAGTTCTTCTCTGTCAACCGACCACCGTTTTCGCCGCCGGCGTTAGGAGAGGATGGCGATGCGAGGAAGGATGAGCGCGCTGTAGTCGTCTCCTTCGCAAAGGTTCTGACGCCATCGGACGCTAACAACGGCGGTGGATTCTCGGTGCCGAAATTCTGCGCGGACTCGGTCTTCCCGCCCCTCGATTTCGCGGCGGATCCGCCCGTTCAGATGGTGACCATCACCGATGTGCGCGGGGAGCGCTGGACTTTCCGGCACATCTACCGCGGGACCCCGAGGAGGCACCTGTTAACCACCGGGTGGAGCAAGTTCGTCAACAGCAAGAAACTGATTTCTGGCGATTCGGTTGTTTTCATGAGGAATAAGAAGACGGAGAAGCTGTTTGTCGGGATTAGGAGGGCTCCGAAGTCGAATCAGGCGTTTGATATGTCTAGGTGGGCGAGGCAGTACGTGGCTATGCCTTTTCCCGGGAGGATGAAGGTGAAGGAAGGGGGAAGCGATGGCGGAGAAGATCGAGAAGGTGTCTTCCTGAGTAGTTGTGGTAACGGAAAGGTGCCACCGGAGGCAGTAGCAGAGGCAGTGGGGCTGGCGGCGAACAACATGCCATTTGAGGTGATTTACTATCCGACGGCATTGTCTAGGGATTTTGTGGTGGCTGCCGAGAAGGTTGATGAGGCTATGGGTGTGTATTGGACGGCTGGGATGAGGATTAAGATGGCCATGGAGATGGAGGATTCAACGCGAATGACTTGGATTCAAGGCACTGTATCTTGTGTGGCAGTGCCGGATTATGGCTCATGGCAGAGATCTCCATGGAGAATGCTTCAGGTATTTGTTTTTGCTTGTTAAATTGTTGCCTGCAGTTCAGATTCACCATTTTTTCACTTTGCTTAGCGGTTGTTGCGCTATAAATCTGGGGCTGCTCAGAGCTCACTACTTTTGTGGCACATTTCTTCATTCTTTTTAGTTGGTAGCCAATGTAATTTTTGTTTGTTTTTTCTTTTAATATGTAAGATTGTGTGATATGGGTCCTTCAGATTTGAATGCTCAGAGTCTAGGACCAAGCTAGTTTCATTGAAGTGTTTTAATAGTTTTTTTGGTACGGGAGAGAACAGATGGGAGGAGAGAAGAGTGGATCAGTCGAAAGGGATGAGAAGTAAAAGGAAAGGTTGGAAATTTTCCTACATGTCAATCGGGATAAGAAGGAAACTGTTCTTATGTTTATGCTTGTTAACATAGAAGTCTTTCAGATGTGAATTTTACTAGCCAAGGTTGTGTTGTATAATCTTTCGGGTAGGGAGAAACATGATGAGAAAAGGAGAGAGGATGAGTAAGACCATTTCCAACAACTTCCCTAAAATTTTCCTAAAATGGGGAAATAAAATACATATTCTTCAAATTATTTTTGATTTAGCTCGAACAACTTCTCCATTTCAAAGATTTGGAGAATCATTTAGTTTGGAGAATAATGTAGATTTAAGGAATCATTTCTATTTTATCCGTTGCTTCTCCATTTTGGAGAATGTGATGGGGAATCTGTCGGACAAAAAAAATACCTTGAAATTCTCCAAAACCTCTAAAATCCCCAAAATGGGGAAACTGTTGGAGATGCTCTAAGAGAAGGAAAAGCACTGGAGTTCTTACGGTTACGATCCTTGAGCTTTGAGGAAAGGAAGAAAATAAAAGAAACCAGTGTCCTTTCCTGGGTTCTCCACCCTCTACCTTTAAAAAGATGTTATCCAAACATGAGAATGGTTCTTTTCTTCTATTTTACCTTTGTTGTGTTTTCCTGAATATTTGCAAGTGAACGAAGCTCTTGTCATAGCTCTTTCCATAGCCATTGTGCTTGCAACTTCCAATCCTATGCTATGCTTGTGGTTGATCATACGTTAACTTCTGTTGTGTATGTACCAACCTCCACTTAATAGACGCCTATATGGGCTATAGCCTATAATGCAAAATTTTGAACAACTTATGGGATGGAGAGGTGGGAAGCTCGTGTAGTTTCTTTTGGGATGCGTTTAAGCTCTGATGGAGGTTATTTGTTTGCCTATCATCATTTTTTTAAGACTTCTGCTTCTGTAGATAATATTTAATATGCTAGTAGTTTTCCATCTCCGCCTGAGTCATTTTGAGTCTTCTTCTGAATTTTTCATTGCAAGTATATTATATTTCTTACCGGCTAGCTACCATTGTTGTTTATTACCTAAACTGGCATAAAGTATTCTCACTCGAGGAACTTTATTATTGTTATTGACATATTTTTCCTTTTTATTTTGTGTTTTTTTATTACCCACTAATTTTTAATAGCTTTTGGAGATTCAAACTGTCCGACTGACTAATTAATTGTAACCACTAATCTCCGCAGGTTGCATGGGATGAACCTGAGGCTCTGGAGAACCTAAAGAGAGTTAGCCCTTGGCAGGTTGAACTTATGTTGGCAACACCCTCTATAGATGTTGCGTTCCCCGTGGCCAAAAGATTCAGGCTTCCCCAGAATCATGGTTTGCTGACTGATGGGGAGGCATATTTATCATTACCTCGCACGGGGTTCAGTAATTCAATGATTGGGCGCCTCAACCCGTCCTATTTGAATTACAACACTTTTCCTGCTGGCATGCAGGGAGCCAGGCAAGATACTTTATCTATTTCTAGTTTTGCCAATATCATCGGCAATGGAACTCGTCAAGCATTTCATGTTGGCCATGCCAACAATAATCTAGTTCAAAAGGTAGAAACTGTGCCAACTGATCTGAGTATGGGTAGCTCCCAATCGGATATCTTATCACTGGATAGCTTAAACAGTATTCCATCTACAAGTCCAGATTTCACTGGACGGATGGCCAAAAGTTCTACACCTAAAGCGGGTATAACTTCATTTCAGCTATTCGGTCAAACTATTGCTACAGACTCTCCTGTGGAAGGTAACGATCATGGTGCTGGTTCTAAAGATTATTATGCTGACAAAGGAAACAAAGAAAAAGATGGATTGAGAAATCCACTGGGTAATCGTATATCTGATCCTTGTATGAAACTGCTAGATAGGATTGGTGTTCCATGTCCTACTTCTCCGGCAGTCGAAGCACGCACTTTATCCATGGCAAGCTGACTTGGTTTCTTCCTGTATCTTGCAGTTCAGAATCTGTACAGGTATGTTGATTTTTCACCGAGTTTGTAGATTATTTTGAGGCAGTTTTGTATATTATTATCAACGCCTGATCGCCTGATCGGTAGATCTGTCTAATTTTCATGAGGTGAAGTTTAATCGTATTCTGATCACAATTGACGTTTACATATTGTCTGATCACTTCCATTTCAATTGGGTCGTGACTTGGTTCTGTGGAGTGGTGGTAGTCAAAGATATAATTATTGTTGCTCTATTTTTCTCACAGTAGCAGATTTCTTCCTTTCATTTTAGGGTCTGTTTGATTGAAAACTAGGGAAAGGAAAGGGTATGAGAAATGAGATATTATAATTTAGATAAAGAAGTGAAATAGAGAGAGATTATCTATTTTTGTGAGTATAGCAGGGGGATGGAGGGATTTTGTTGCCCCATGCCCAAAATAAGAATCAAAATTTAAGGTACGGAGACAAATTTTGTATGGAAAATTATGGGTTTTGGTTAAAATTTTGATTAATTTGTCATTAATTTTTAAAAATGTACTAGGTTGGTTTCCCTTTACTATTTCCGTACTCTAATCTTACTCCATACGCCACCTTAGAGAGCTATTTTTTCAGATTTGTTGATTAGTTTTGTTTGCAAATGGTAGCACCTAGTCCTAGCCATGGGCCCATGATGTGTGCTGTCTCATACAACGACGTGTCTCCGGTCCCATATGAACATGAACATTATTGTGTGCAGCAATTTACGATGATGATTTATTCGAACTTTGTTTCAGGTACTCAAATCAGCGGCGGTTGAGCCCTCATCTGAGTGGTGCAGGAAGTAGATTTGCCCGATGCTAGTTTGTCAAGAACGCTGTCAATTGTTGTTCAATCATTTTATGGACCTTAGTTTTCAAGGCTTATTATGTAGTTTAATGGCACCCTGTGGTGCTTCTAGATCAACCTACCGACGTCTAACCTTTGGCTGTAGCATGGGTTATTCATGTGGATCCAGGTCGAACAGTCGGCTGCACTGGTGCCAGATTTATCCCTTTGGTTTTTTTATTTTTGGCTGTAAATCAATGGATGCAAACTGCCCTAATTTGCTTCTCTCTTTGTCATGATTATGCAAGTATTTGGTACAATTTGTTACTTGTGGTTTTGTTCATTTGGAGGCTCTTTTGGCAAAAACTATGCAATGTCTATTTGGTAATATGCCAGCTTTCATGGATGATTACTGGTTGTTGAACCTTCCAAGCTGCACATGATTAGTGATACTGATTACTACGGAGTAGCTAATAATGAAAGCTCAAAAGTCAACTTCCATTTGTAATCTTACCTGAGGATCATTTAGGTTACACCTTGGGGTCTTCCTATATATACCGTAAATCCGCGGTTAGCGCTGCTAATACAATGTCAGATATAACGTTGTAGCAACGTTGAATGTCACATTGTTACAACGTCTAATCCGACGTGATATGCCATACACGACGTTGTGAATTGGAGGACCACGGGGCGGGTCGGACACTTTACAACGTCAAATTAGATGTTGTAAAGTGGGCCTGGGCGGGCCACATAACAACATAATATTTGACGTTGTAATAACGTCATATTCGACGTTGTAATAACGTCATATTCGACGTTGTGGTCTCCCATAAGAACGTCCAATCGGACGTTGTTAATAAGGCCATCTATAAATATCGCAACACTTATTCCCCGAGGCACATCAACTACCATACACTAAACACACATCATGACATCAAACCCAAATAGCTTTGTTAAACATGGCATGTTTCGTGATGGAACCCGTTTCATTGTTGAAGTGGAGAGACACCGTCGTCCACCTGAATATGATGCTTGCAACTGCAAACACAAGAACTATAAGCATTTATTTCGATGCAATCTATTTTCTGTGCAGGGTTGCCGCATTCTTGAGAGGTCACCACAGTTGCTATTTGGGTGTAAAGACTGTGATGACGACCCTACATCGTACTATATGCGGATCACCGAGCAGATAACGGATGTGCTGACCGTTTTTTACGGTGACGTGTCTCTCACGCGATGTCGCAGCCTTGCCCAGTATGCAGTTGATATGGCAACGCGCCCTGCTCAAGATGAGCTGACATATGCGTTACAGCAGGTGCAGATTCGGATATACCCAAACAGTCCTGAGGAGTCTGTCGGTAGCTGTTCCGTTTAATACAAGAACCCTTGCTGAAATTTTAAGTTAAAAAACGTTTGTAATCCTTGCTGAAATTTTAAGTTAAAAAATGTTTGTAATTTTTTATTTGGCGCCAACTGATGTTCTTTTTGTTTGAATGATTGTTTTTTTTTATGGTTTCTACGTCTTCATAACAACAAACGTGCAAGGATGACTGGAAATGTAATAGGGCAACGATAACTGAACATCGTGTCATGACTCCTAAACATGGTATAGGGGACGACCTTCCTGAACCCGCAATTCTCTAAATCTATCAAATTGGTCTTGGAAGCGAGTATCCCATGCGTTGACGCTCGAGTGATGGTATGTCGTCCATTCATGCATTGGAGGAGGTAAAGGAGCGTTGCGATGTAACCATATCTGCAATAAGTATATTAGAATTTTAAGTTTGGTAATTTATGGATGAAATGCAGTTGAAGTGAGGGTAACACATATCATACTCACCGCTGCGAAATGATCTTGGTTCCCGATGCAGGCCAAGCCTAGTATGGCCTTGTTGGGGGCGTCATTTGGTTGTTCAATGTATATAGGGAGGCATGTGAACGTCATTTGCCAAGATAAGACGACAAGGGGTACCTGGTAGACGGTTGCGAACACAAGACCAATGCTTAAAATGGTCGACCATTTCTTTACGGCAATGCCAAGTACGGGTGTCGGTAAACACAATTGTAAAGTCTCGATACTGGATAAAGAAATAAGAAAGTATATGAACTTGATTTTACTTAAAAAGTATATCCTTATGGATACAGATAAGCACATAGAGGCAGAAAGTATATCCTTACTTCAGTTTAAACTGGATACAAATAAGAACATAAAGGCAAAGAATACATCCATAACATTTTACCTGTGGGACGACATTGATTTGTGGTGCGGGAGCTTCATCTCGTGCCACCTCCATCGCTCGTTCACTTTCTGAGGATGAAATTTTCCTCTCTATAGATAAAATTACTATTCTGTGAAATTGTGAGGTGAAGAGACGATATTCATTCGCCCTCATGGTGGAAGTATATAAAGGCATCGCGGGAGACCATACATGACGTCAATTTGCGCGTTCTGGTTAGACTTCACAACGTCCGATTTAACGTTGTAAACCCAATTACAACGTCAAATCGGACGTTGTAATGGTGCATTCCCCCATTACAACGTCTAATCGGACGTTGTGATGGTGCATTCCCCCATTACAACGTCTAATCCGACGTTGTGATTAGGGGGACCATATAAACCCCATCCTCCGGTCCCCACTCCCCACATCCTCCATACACCATACACCAAACACCCCAAAAGCACTCAACCATGCCTTCAACTCCGTACAAGTTTGTCAAGGAAGTCGAGTTCTCAGACGGGACCCGTTTCACTATTAAAGTGACCAGACATAGTATGCCACCTGAACGTCACTTTTGCAACTGCAAGCACAGGAAGTATCGTCATTTTTATCCATGCACTTTATTTTATGTGTAGTGTCGTCGCAGGTCTGAGCGGTCAACGGAGGTGCATTTCGGAGGAAGGGATTGCGATGATGACCCTGAGTCATATTAACCTTGCGTGTTGGCGCAGATAAAGGATAATATCAAAAGTATTTACAGTGACGTGAGTCATTCACGTATTCGCAGCATTGCCAAGTACGCAATGGACGTAGTAGCGCACCCCGCCTAAGACACTATGGCAACGTACGCGTTCCAGCAGGCGCTGATTGAGATACAACCAGCGGCTCCTGCTGTGTCCGTTGGGAGCAACTGATCCAATTGATTTTGTGTTCTCAATGTACGATTAGGGGTAACTGTACGGTTTTTTCATATGTTATATATTCGGTAATGCACTTGTGATGTAAACTCTATGTACTCCCCTTGATTGTAACCTTAGGGATATTTATGGCTTGGATCTAATCGAATCTATGTACTCCCCTAAACTATGTAAACTCTATTCGGTAATGCACTTGTGATGTAAACTATTTGATTATTCACTTGAATCGAATCTAATTAGAAGAACAAATACATTGAATATGAATCATTTCAATATTCACTTGAATCGAATCTACTTAGAAGAACAAATACATTGAATATGAATCATTTTAATATTCACTTGAATCGAATCTAATTAGAAGAACAAATACATTGAATATGAATCATTTTAATATTCACTTGAATCGAATCTACTTAGAAGAACAAATACATTGAATATGAATCATTTTAATATTCACTTGAATCGAATCTAATTAGAAGAACAAATACATTGAATATGAATTATTTCAATATTCACTTGAATCGAATCTACTTAGAAGAACAAATACAAATTCACTTAAATCGAGTCAAAATGCAGGGTAGGGCATGCAACGTCGGATTGAACGTTGCTATACCCTATACAACGTCGAATCGGATGTTGCAAACCCTATGCATAGGGTTGCTACGGTAGGAACCCTAAGCCATTCACAATGCAACATCCGATCCGACGTTGCAAACCCTATGCATAGGGTTGCTAGGGTAGGAACCCTAAGCCCTTCACAATGCAACGTCCGATCCGACGTTGCATAGGGTTTGGCAACGTCCGATCCGACGTTGCATTTTGAAGGGCCTATAAAAGCAAAAATCCACCCCAACAACCCGGATACACAAGAACAATCCCTCTCCTATATATACCACCTAATATTGGTCCCCAATAGACCCCCGAGTGCCTTCCTAAAGGACGGAGAAACGTCCAATGGGACCAGTTATCAAGTTAGAGGGATGAAACACCGTTTTCCGTCAGAGAGGCCTACCAATCCGACATTGGCAACAAGATTACGGAAATGCTGGACGAGTTCTACCATGATGTATGTCGGCATTGTATTTGTGAAGTATTTAGTATCATTGTAGGCAATGTATGTATTGTCATTTCAACTTTGATAATGAAGGAAGGGTTTGGGCTTTTATAGGCCTTGGCTCTTTGAAAAACTTTGTCTGCTGCAATCGTCGAACGACGAGTGAATCTACTTGCCGAAAAATTTCAAGTACGTAGAATCACATGTCGTTCCACGAGTGCCGCGGACAAAGTTTTTCAAAGAGTCAAGGCCTATAAAAGTCCAAACCCTTTCTTCATTATCAAAATGACCGCAACTTATGTTTGTAACAAAGCTCGTCGCGATGTAAAGTTTTATTTTTTATTTAACTTGTTCGTCAACTTGTTCCTCCCTCCGATCGGGAATTTGTTACTTCGCCAAATTCCAACACTTAATAAAATAATATAAATAAATTTCGACATTAAACAAGTATCCCAATACTCCCACAAGTATCGAAATGTCATTTTATGCCTAATCATTTAATATCCTAATACTCACACAAGTATCAAACTAGCTTTAACATATGGAAAAAGGGTCAATTAGCAAACAAATATTAACTAAATATTAAATAATAATTTCTAAAAGAGTTGCATAAATACTCAAATATATTAATAATCCATAATAATTTAATGATGAATAAATAAATAATTATATAACAATTTAGATAATAATATATGTATAAAATAATTTAATGATGAATAAAGAAACAATTATATAACAATTTAGATAATTTAAACCCTTACAACAATTTAAACCCTTACAACAATTATCCAAAACCCATAACCAAAAGGCCCATGTCTTAGCCCACCCAAAATGCAACATTGTAGAATCACAACGTCCAATAGAACGTTGTGATTCAAAACGTTGTGGGACACAACGTTCAATTGAACGTTGTGCTCCACAACGTTCAATTGAACGTTGTGCCCACTATGCACAACGTCGAATCCGACGTTGCGCTTCTTTTTATATAAAGCACAACATCGGATTCGACGTTGGTATTCTTCTTCCTCAACACGAATCGGCGAGAGAGAGAGCTTTTCCTGAACACGAATCGGCGAGAGAGAGATCGAGTCCGACGTTCCCAAATCCGGCGAGAGAGCGATGGTGAGATCCCGAGGACGAGGCAAGGGCAGCGTTGGGCGAGGAGGAGGAGGCGGTGGTGGTGATGGTGGTGGCGGGGGTGCTGGGCGAGGACGAGGAGGCGGCGCCGGCGAGGAGGGGGGCGAGGCGGTGGTGGTCGAATTTGGGCGAGGTTGGGGCGCCGGTGGTGTTGGTGGATCTGGAGGGGGCGGCGCCGGTGGTGCTGGTGGCGGTGGTGGTGGCGCCGATGATGGGGGTGGCCGCTGTGGTGGGAGAGCGGGTGCAGGTCGAAAGAGGCGTACCCAGGAGGTGTCTCCCCTGTCGAGGTCGTCATCACTGATTCATCTTCGCAGACAGTGTCAGATCTCATGGCTCTTGCGGAGCAAGAGACTATGACCGTGCGTGATACAGCGGTTGAGGTTGCTACGTCCTAGATGCAGATTACGGAGAGGTCGCAGGGCCGATTAGATGCCGATACTTCGTTCTTCAGCCTTGATGTTGGGGTTCAGGATCGCACGGGTGGTGCTAGTACCTCCGGACAGGCGCGTAGTGACGCTAATTGGGCTGAGGTCATCGCAACAGCAAGTGGCTGCCTTACACCTGCTCCGGTAGGGGACGACACGCAGGAGGATGATGTGGGGGATATTCATTTCGACCGAGAGCATCTCGGTGATGACAATGATCATGATGGGGAGGATCACGACGAGGGTGGGCACGATGCGGGACAGGAGATGGCGGGCCAGGTGGCGGGGGGGGGCGGTTCAGGAGGGGGGGGGGCGAGGAGGAGGAAGAGGATGGGGGGTCTGGAGGGGGCGGAGCAGGCCGATGATGGGGACAATGAGCTCCCCGATGGCGAGTTGCCTCCAGGAGATCTTTTGGTCTCATATAGGCATCATAGGTCTCACCGGCTATGGACGGACCCTACCTTTCAGCATACATTGTTAAAGGTTCATCATTGGGCTACACACCTCGATCCGTTCTGCCGCTACATATACGAGGGCCCGATGACATGGGTGCAGGATGCAACTCAGTCTGGTCTACTGGGGCTGCTTGATTTGAGCTGGGACGGAGTGGATGCCCAGTTATTGACTGTGTTCATTGAGCATTGGCAGCCGGAGACAAGCTCTTTCCACTTACCCTGGGGCGAGATGACCATCACACTCCACGACGTCGCTTGTCTGATGGGGTTGTCGATTGATGGACTGCGTTGCGCCCCTACCCCTGACCATCTGTCACTGCAGTTGGAGCCTCTACTGCAGCAGAGGTATGGTTGGACCGCGGCCGAGCTGAAGAGGCACAGGACTGAGGACCGCTTGCGGAGCGCCCCACCTGGAGTTGACGACTGCGTGGTGAGAGAGGCACGTCAGCCGTGGGGATCAGTTTGCCGACCTCACTGCCAATGTCAGAGAGCGCCACCTCTATCTCGCTGTTGGTTTCTTGGCTACGTTGCTGGGTGTGATGCTCTTCATCGACAAGTCCCAGAGCCGCGTACACTTCTCGTTGTTCAGGCTAGTTTGGGACTTAGAGCACGATGGGAGACTAGCTTGGGGAGCAGGAGTGCTTGCCTTTCTCTACCGAGGATTAGGGGAGGCCACGAGAGGTGAGGCTAAGGGTCTAAGTGGGTGTGCTACACTTTTTCAGGTAAGTGTGGGTTTAATACAATAAATATATTGCTCTATTTGTGAGTTACATATAAAAAGTGCTCTAGTGGTTTATACTGTATAGGCATGGATCTTGTCATACTTCCCTTGTTTTGCAGGTCCACTTCACCCAGACAGGGATGAAGGGGATGATCCCCGATACATGACACGATTCGACCCGTCGAAGGCCGCGAAGAGGGGGAACGACAGGGAGAGGCGTAGGCATGAGCGGACGCTTCGGGCACAGCTTGAGCGCATGACCATCGACCAGGTAACGTGTTTCTCATTTTCTTTGATATTAACTACAAATGTCGAGTATGATTGTTTCCCTAATATCATTTTTACAACTTAGGTCGAGTGGATGCCTTTTGGCAGAGACTTGGATTTCGCAGGTCGATTTCGGTCCTCCACCTATCGCGGCACCATCAGCTTCGGTGGCATCGTTGAGCCGTACATGCCAGATAGGGTGCAACGACAGTTTAACCGCGTGCAGGAGATCCCATTGGACGTCATCCCTCCCACCCTGGCCCAGCGACCATTTCGGCTGAAGAATCGTTACGTCATAACGTTTGCCCATAAGCACGATCGTTGGTCATCACAAGACCCTGACAGATTCTACCCTGTCACTGGTCACCGGAGGACGGACGAGAGCTGTCAGGGAGGCGTCTCAGCTGACTATCTTGCTTGGTTCCAGTGCCAGAGTCGAGGTCATGTGTTTCCCACGACAGTGGTACGAGATGATGATCCCCCGACTACGCCTACACACCCAGACGACGTCATCAGACCAGCTGAGTCTGCTGCGCGCCATGCCTGGGTCAACGAGATGACCCAGGGTATTCAGGTATTGGTCGGACATCCCTAGCTGGACCAGATGTACGAGTATATTATGAGCTACATTAGATCTTTTCAATAGATACATTATATGTTGTTTGTTAATGACATACTATTCGTATTTGGTGGATATACTTTATTTGTGTAGTTCTTGTTGTTTGCATTAGTGTTTTTGATGGTTTCTACCTATTTACAATAATAAACAATCACATGCAAACGCTTTACTTCATATATAACAATTAGATAACACATCAAGATTACTAAAACAAACGAATACACTACGGATAACAACACAATCAACCAGGCTCTACTTAATTCGTCTTCGGAATGAGTTCAATCTTTAACTCGTTGAATGCAAAGTTTCGGACCTCCATATTTGCTTCCCTCACAAGTATCCCTACCTGTTGAGCTACGTAAACGTGGTCATCTCTGCTTACATCGGGGAAGAATGAACGAATACGTTGAAGGAGAAGGTCTCCAACCCTCAACTCATACGCTCCAGGAATGCCCTGATGAAAACGGTTGCAGTACCTACACCCGAACTGCAAGGGTGCGGAAATGTGAGTCTCATTTTCACACTCGACCCGAAATAGGGTGCAAGGATGACAACCACTGTATTCTGGATTGCGGCAAGCACAGTCGGACACCTTCGGGGACATTGGGTACGAAACCCTTTTGATTACAAAATCAATGCTGGGGGTTGATCCGCGATGTTCAGTTTTAACCGGCTCCATGGAAGAAAGGAAATAAAATGTGGAATTGTTATGTTGCATTTTCAAATGCGGCCCTCACCCCTTTTATAGGAGTTGCTGATATTACTGGGATTACAACGTCCAAATTGACGTTGTAACAACGTCGGATCATACGTTGTTACAACGTCCAAATGGACGTTGCTAAGCCCGACGGAGCCCGATGGGTTCCAGGATACAACGTCGAATCAGATGTTGTCACAATCCGTCGGATTCCTTTTCCGTTGGGCAAATATACCACCACTAACAACGTCGGATTGGACGTTGTGGCAACGTTAATTCCAACGTTGCTACAACGTTGGATCCAACGAAGTATTTACGGTGTATATAAGGTCCGCGTACAACTTGGAAGTAGATTTTAATCTACTTACAATTAGTTGTTGGTGATTAAACACCATGGAAGTAGGAAAAATGTGAATTTCACATCAATTTCTTAACATCATAAAGCTTAGAGGCGAAGCCAAGGGGGCATGGGGGAGCACGTGCCCCTCCCCTCATTCAACAAATTACCTAGGTGTATTCTCCTCTTCGCCAGCTTCGTTTTGATATATAACACGCCCTAATCCGATATCTGAGTAAAAAGTTATGAATGTTTGAAAATAGTAGGGGTATTAATCACTTTAATTTTATTTCAATAGACTATAATACTTTTATATTTTACTTAAATTGACATTCACGTATTATAAATCATCTCGAGAGCTTCGAAACCATATGTTATATCACTTATTTTGATAATTTGGTAAGAAGTTACACAAGTTTTGATTTTTTATATCTAGTTATACACTATTACATGTTAAGAATACAACAAGTTAAATATTGACTCAATGTTTATTTATTACGTTTTATATCCTTATTTTGTTAGTTTTCATTTCTTTGACTATGTAATTTATTTATATTTTTAATGGAGAAAAAAATTGAGTTTTATCATAAATCGAATTATGTTATCATAAATTAAAATAGCATAACGATCGTTATGCTATTTTAATTTAAAACGACACCGTATATATACAATCGTGCCCCCCACTAAAAAATTTCTGTCTCCGTCCCTGATAAAGCTCATTATCAGCACTAATAAACTCTTAGAAATTTACATATTGCTCTCCTTAAATGAATAGTTGCTCTCCTTACCAAACAAGGTCAATCAGAAATTCGTCAAGAAAAGTCTAATTCAGGTTGCTTCTTAGGGAAGCTAAGGGCAGAGCCCTTTAATGCGAGGGGACAATCATTCTTATTAAATAAGGGAATTTCGTATTTTTTACAGATCAAACTACTCCTCTGCTTGGGTATGGTCTACCGCAGGCTCGTTGCTTCATTTTCGAACCTATAGGCGGCATGCAGGAGTCTTCCCTTCTGCTTATCGATCTGAAGCCGCTTATCGATTTGGTTCTTCAAGAGATTGCACTAGAGGAAAATCCGGATCCCGAGATAGGATTGTAGTAACATCTTCAACTGCTTTTATAAAATTTTCCCAAAATAAAGAAATAAAAAACATATTATTTAAATTAATTTTTTTGCTCAAACTCCAAATTCTCTAGTTTGAAAATTTTGGAGAAGCTTTTAATTTTGGAAAATCCTAACTCTATTTTTTTTTAACTATTTTCTATTCTATTTTTTTCTAGTAATTTTATATTTTAGAGAATGAAATAGAGAATACATACAAAAAAACGGCTTAAAATTCTCTAAAAACTTAAAATCTCCAATTTGGGGAACATAATAAATTCGCTCTAAGTTCTACAAAATAACTACTAGTGTATGATGACAACATAATAAATTTGATTGATCCTTTGGTCAACATACATGGTTTGCAGCAAAACATTTACATTTTCCTACAAAGAGAAAAATACGCGTCTATAAAAAAACCGCCTTTTTTTTTCTATGATACGAGCTTAATAAAATGGCTTATTTTGCAAGCAATGGAGCTGGAACCACATAGAAAAATAGTGGAATTTTATGCCCATCGACCCCCAAAAATAAGGAGAGAGAAAATTTGACGAGCAAAACAAAAATGCAGCATGCCAAGAAGAACAAGAGCTAACTCCTAGTACACATGAACATGTCCATAAATGCTAGCAGA
The DNA here is from genome assembly GCA_963922045.1 of Persicaria maculosa. Lineage (NCBI taxonomy): Eukaryota > Viridiplantae > Streptophyta > Magnoliopsida > Caryophyllales > Polygonaceae > Persicaria > Persicaria maculosa. The sequence goes on along the minus strand of OY998264.1, from coordinate 46,159,858 downwards.
TGAAATTTTGACCTCTATGCAAGATTTGCCCATCACTCCTCTTCAAGTTCAGAGGAGTTTGGAGTTGTTCAGTAATCAGTACCCCTAATTATTTTTCCTTACTGTCCAACTAACTCAACCTGATCAAAATTCCAATCCCTCACAATATCCCTTCGGACCGCATGGGACCTCACCAGCCGTGGTGCGCCTCCGTTGCCCGTGCTCTCGGGCATGGAAGAAGGATGTGGGGTTACTTTCGATGAGGCCATGACCGAGGAGTTTCCTCCCCGGTGGGGTGGGATCCTGCTCAGGCAGCTGGCCATCGCCGAGCATCTTCCTTCATTGTCTGAGCTTGATATTGAGTAGCTTCTGAACGACTGAGATGGGCTCTCAACACCGTGGCACACGAGGCATGCAAGACTCATGTTTGGAGCTTTTGGCCAGTGAAGGTTTTAAGGATAACACGCTGCAGTTGGATGTCAGAAAAGTGAAACATAAGACACGAAATGGAAAAGGGATTCATTGCTCTTGCCGAGATGATGAATCAAGAAGTAAGAAAATAATCAGCAAAGAAAGGAAATGACATTTGAAATTCCAGGGGTGGAAACCATTGCATATCTAGAGCCACACGAGTTTGAAATCCGACAAAACAAAATTCTATATCTTGTGTTGTGGTTTACCTCCTTCATAGGCCCCAGAGAACCCAAGCCTCAACAAGCTTACATGACTTGTCTCAGTGCACCAAACTTACATTACCTCCTCAATAGGGCTTGCCAAAATTTTTATATAGAGGCCTCAACGAGCTTACATGACTTACAATTTGCTGCATTTTTCGAAATGAATAAAATAGCCAAATCAACACAATGTAATCTCAGATAAAGCAGGGTCTATGAGTCGAGATTCGCCACACCCTTTACCCCAAGCAATAAGCCGTGTTTGTAAAATTGGAGGAAAAACTAAACCTAATCATTTAGAGTGTTTGGTACAATGTGATGATTGGTAACAAAGAATCTTTTGTGTCCATAAATAGCTTAATCATGTTGATAAAGATGTGAGAAGGAGTTTATTGTTGATATGTAGTCTGCACCAGACAGACATACTCGTATTGAATAAAATAGCCAAATCAAGAACATGAAGCTAAGCTACAGTAGATAATGAAATGGACAAAGAATAAAAAGGTGAAAGAATAGTTCGCTTTGTGCTTATGCATGTATTTAAAAAAATATTATTAAAAGTAAAGCATTCCAGGTTGGGTTAGCCGGAAAGGACCTGCGGGTAGCACCCAAAGATCCTCGGTTCCAATCCCGCTCCGGGTGCCCACTAGAGGGTTTACCTTGTCGTTAACTTCAGGGCCCATTAAATTCAAAAAAGAATAAAAAGCCAATTGTTAAGCAATCAATGAATTCAATCAAGTCTCCCAAGATATACAACTAGCAATCTGCACCAATGCATATCAATTTGCTTTACCACAAAAATGAACCATACATGGATCTAGCCACAAAATCCATTAGAAAAGCCTATGAGAAAATATAAAGAAAATTTTTTAGCAATCAATTTTAAGCCTCCCAAGATAAGATTTCCTTTTCTAGCTCCAACCAAAGATCAACATAAGTAGAACTGAGATTTTAATGTAGATCCATGTAATGTGGTCTAAGTAATCAATTGACAGCCAAAAGCAATTTTGAAACTGACATAAGACCTTCAAAAATCTCAGTTTTATAAGGGAGACAACTGAAGAAAGTCTTCAGGAATCAGAAGGGCAATGTTAAAGATAGGATTTTTAATTTTTACTGGTCATAACTCATAAACCTACAAATCAATAACAACTAAGTTTCTGCTAAACCAGGTTCCTGAAACCCTAAATTCCACAGATTGAATTCTGGAAGAAATCAACCAAAAATACAAATAGACCCAGATTAAGAAACGGGTACGAGATACCCTCATCACAAGAATGAAATTCAATTGACAATAACAGTAATAAAGGATAAAGCGGACCCATCAGAATGAAAAACAATTAAGGGAAATGGGTGATCAAAATTAAATGAATCAAAGCCAGAATCAATTCAAAGATTTAAGATGGAGGGTGTCAGCAATAAAGAAACCCACCTGAGATTTGTCCTGATTGCAGCTTCTAATTTCTTCCTCTGAACTGTAATGAATTGAGAAAGAGAGAGAGGTTGGAGGTTTGAGGACTATGAATGATTGAAGATTGAGGGTTGCGTTAATCGATACCGTCAAGCCTAAAAATAGGAATCTTTGAGCGCAGACTTCGCTCCTATAACTACAAGTCCTATCAATTTTACTCATTTTTTTAATACCCAGACCCAGCCAGAATAAAATGAGAAAAGAGTTTAAAATACAGATGGAAATTGGGGAACACCCACACATGACAATTGCTGGAGTAAGCCGGGGTTTGATAATATTCACTTCTGTCCATCTTAAGGTCGGTCTGGGGGTATTTGTCTCCTTTGGAAGGCCTCGCAATTCAATAATGATCATTTGAAATCATACGATCGGACAACATAACTATTCTTACAACGTATAAAAACATCCGTCTTGACATAGAAATTTCAATTCTGTTCACTTATGCTCCTCCTCATGAGTGTGACAAGGCAGTTTACTGGTCGAATCTATCAAACACCATTAGTAGTCTCACAGAACCAATTATATTAATGGGCGATCTCAGTGAGATTTTGGAACCCTCGGACAAACAGGGAGGGATCACCCCTACCATTAACCGCTTTCAAAGGATTACAGACATAATCACAACACACAACTTGATTGACTCCCCTACAACTGGAAACAAATTTACTTGGAGGAAACGAAAATTTATCTCAAATCAAGCCTAAAGGAGTTGTTGAGCATATTTTAGTGAAAGTTGATGAATTAATATTTGCTGCTGATTTCTTTGTATTAGATATGGAACAAGGATTCCAGATACTTCATTCATCTTAAGAAGGCTATTCCTTAGAACGACCAAGACAAAGATTGATTGTTGTGAAGGTTCCCTAACCATGGAGTTTGACGGTAGAAAGATTGAGTTTTCTATTTATGACCCTATAAAACACTCTCCTAAGAATTCTTTGGATGCTCCTAATGCTAATAGTGTTGAGTGAAGGGATGAATTTAAAGAGTTGTTAGAAGTTCCTAAGGGAAAAGATTTACTTGATGTTGAATCTTCTAACAATTTAAACTCTTTTGTGGGGAAAGAAGAGCTTAAGAAGTCCACATGAACCTATTCTTCGACCCTATGAAAAGCTAATTACTAAGAATGTGGAGGTGTTTGCAATTTTAGGATAACCTCCAAGAGGGATTCAAGTTAAAGAGAAGAAATTGATGAAGGAAATGGATGAATGCTTGGATAGGCCATCTTCCCAAGGTGCCATCACTTGTCAACAAAAGGGCAAGTGTAGAGGACCCTGGTGGAGTCACTTGATCCAAGAAGAGTAATGTGTCGAGCAAAAGACGTGAAAAAAGGCGCTTCTTGGGAGGCAACCCAAGGTAAGTACATAGTTTATTTGATTCTTGCAATTGTTTTTCAATTCAATAAAGTAGGACAAGTCTATTTTCTGCATTGTCGCAAGATTTTGGGTGAGAACTAACTTGTAGGAGAGTTTGAAAGAAAAAAAAAGAACGGAAGTAAAACACTGACAAGACCGGCACCCGCCGCTTTTAAACCGATGCCCGCCGCTCCGTCGATGTGGTACGCGGATTCTATCTTTTATTCTTTATCCTTACCTTTTTCCATCTAGACACTTTCCATCTTCTATCTTTTACACTTTCTCAAACTTTTTCCCCAAGCAACAAAAGAAACCCTAAAATCCTCTCACTCAAATCCAAATTCCAAATCCTAAATCCTTGAGTTCCAATCAAAAAGCCTGATTTTTACCATTCGCCATCACCCATCCATATCATCTTCATCTCTAAATCCCAAATTTAATCAACTACTACCCTTCATCCATCAATTCTAAACCCAAACTCTAAACTTCCATCAAATTCAAGTACCTTCCACCACTACCATCTTTTTCACACAAGAAGGCTTTGGAATCAAGTTGTGCACCTCAAGAAGGCAATTGGAAGGAGTTTTGACATCTGGACGGCGACGCTTGAAATTCGGATTTTCGAGATTACTGTTTAAGGGCACCCGCCTCTCAAAACCGACGCCCGTCGTCGTTGTAGAGAGAGTTTTGACATCTTTTTCATGCAATAATCCAAGGTGGCCAGAAACTCTCTCACTAGGGTTGGGTAAGTGGTTGCGCTGCATTCAACAAAGTCACTCAATCCTCCTTTTCCAAGAAGTTTGGAAACATGCTCAAATAAGCCAAGACGGTGCTATGTTTCCACATCAAATAAAATCGTTGAGCGATAATCTCTACTTCCAAAGTTGATCCAACACTTTTCTTGCTCCTCAATCAAGTATGTTGTTGCGCCATGAAACTTGGGAAGTAGCTACGGATCACCCATTCGGGAAGGAGGGTGACTACTTTGACTACATGATCACTCACCCTGCGTTGAGATTGTGCTATAGAGTGTCGAGTCTTACATTCTTCGATTTGGTTGACCCAGAGTTTGTATTTTTGAGAGGTTGGTCGCATACTTATTATCTAACCCCTGAAGCTATGAGAACTCCAAAGGGTTCAATTGTTTTTAGGGAGTTGTATGTAGATGATCAGCATTGCAGATGAGCGCGCATATCACACTTTAGTTTTGGGGGATTGATAACATTGATTGCTCATCATCTTGGTGTTTGTCTTGATGGAGTGCAGCCCCTGCGTGAGAGCTTTGTCTATGATATTGCCACTCTGACCTGGTTTGGTATTATTGTAAAGATGCAGTATCCTCGGATAGAGGATTATTTCAGATGGATGTCCAGAGACCTTGGGGAGCATCATTTGTACCTTCCGACAAAGATACCAATCTGTTTTAAGCTTCCTGAGTTTAAGCTCAGTCATGATAGCCTGTCGATGCCGCTTGTGACTCAGTCACTATTGGATGATCCTGAATTAGAAGGTTTAGCAGCAAATATTGCACACGATGAAGAAGAAGAAATAGATTTTGCTGCAGCTGATGCTGATCCTGTCTATGTTGCTCTAGATCGATTTGAGATTTGATTGGTCGAGCTGCAAAGGAAGCCCAAGGAAGATCTCTTGGCTATCTCTACCAAAATCAATGACATCCTGACTCTGTTGGCGCGCATACGTTTTGATCTTCGCCGTCAAGAGTCTGGATCCCACCCTCTGCCTCCCCAGTGATAGGTCAGCATCGCTTTATTCACTCTTACTTTATTTTCTTTGTTCTTTATGTTTATGCATTGAGGATAATGCTTCATTTAAGTGTGGGGGGAATGGTTTATGTTAGTTAGTTTAGTTAATGTTTATGTTTTTAGTTTCATGTTTTGTTTAAGTTATTTTGAATTCTATTTAAATTTAAGTTGTTTTTGTTGTTATTGTTTCATGTTTATGTTTATTGTTCTTATTAAATTTGAAAAAAATGAAAAATGTCGAAAAAACCCAAAAATATCATTCATTGCATACATATTTGTTATTCAAATACACATCTAGCTTATTTTGTCCTCTATTTCATTTTGGCATGATTATATAAATCCCATGGAATTATGGATGATTTGACCTTGTCTTGGAAATTTATTTTATGAATTATGACTTGGCATATGTAATTGAGGATGTATGATCAAAGTTCCTAGCCATGATTGTGATCCAACAAAAGAATTGTCCTAGTGAGAATTTTTAGCCTTATAAGGGATTGCAATTATATTTTCCCTTTCACTTTTGTTGTGTGATTTACTCTTCCTATGCATCTATCTATGAGTTTTGACATGGTAATCTATTTTTGAGACCGATTATATACATGATCATTGCTTATGGGTTGCATATGATAGAGGCATATTTCTTAGCCACATTTTATCCATACCTACCTTAAGTTATGTCTTTGTTTGAAGCCAATTTGAGCCTTTAGTCTTTTTCTTTGAAGCTCCATAAAATTCATGTTTCCTAGCCTATGATAAGCCTTACCCATCCGGGAATTAGGATTTAGAGTTGGTTAAGGATGATATTTTGAGTCTTAAGGGAAAATCTGAAGCGAGTGCATATTGTCATGGTTTTGAGTGAAGATGTAATGTTATATGCTTTATTTTTTTTTCATATTTGTATTTCATGTTTATGGCTCAAAGAAAAAAGAAAAAAAAAGCGAAAAGAAAAAAAAAAGAGAAAATAAAAAAAGGAGTTATGAAATAAGAGCCTTATTTATTCATTTGCATATGAGAGTTGGGTAAATGTTTGGTTTATAGTTATTATATTTGAGAGTTTATATATTTTTTGGAGCTTAATGTTTATATTTTGAGAGTTATGTTCTATAGAGAGCTTGATGTTATTTTTGAGTTGATTTGAGTTATGTTGGAAGTTTTAGGAATCTAGTTCCCGGAATTAAAAGCATCACATGATCAAATACAATTCCTTGCCTTATGTTTTTACCAAGCCTCATTAAAACCCTGCCGAATGGAGTCTGCTTTGAAGGTTTCCATTGCGTGAAAGTTCTCTTGATGTTTCTTATTTGCTTTAATGTATCCGGTGGAGATTTTATGATATAAGTGTCAATATTTATGATGATGTTTGCATATGGAATTGAGTTGAGTGTATACTTAAAAGCCTAAACACATGAGAGTGAGAGAAACACATATTTACCCTTGTGAGGTTGGATTGATAACCATGCAGACTACTTGATCATCTATATACATGTTATAATGTTTATGTGCTTTGTTCATATTTGATCCTTGATTTGATATCACTTTTGATAAGGTTGATTTATGAAGGAATCTCCTATGGGATGCATTGATTTATGTCTATTCTTCATGTAAAGACCGAATGTATTTTATATTATTATATTAGTATTTTGAGTAATATATTATTATTTTATTCAATCGGTAAAAATGTGGGAAAACCCGTCCTCGAGCGTAAGTTTGATTTTAAAGACATTCCGGCATCGTTTTGAGAATTTAGATTTTAACGGATTTAATTCCACCTTCGAGCTCCGAGTTTGATAAAATTTATTTAATTCCGTTATATTGAGGTTTGTAATTTAAATCTTATTTATATTTGATAGAGTCGGGATTAGCGGGTTTCGAATTTGAATGTCGGGTATATTCTCCTCACATATTACCTTGGGACCACATATATAATTTCATTTTTTTCCTTCTCTCTATCTCTCTCTCTCTGCGGTCCTCCCTCCCTCCTCACAATCTGAAATTCAATCCAGCTTGCAAGGTTTGTTGTTTTGTGCCATTCCATCCACCCTCAGCCCTCATCCCTCTTCATTCACTCACAAACCCACAAAGAGCATTCCCTTTCTCCCCATTTCCTCCCTGCAGAAATCAGAAAACCAACCCATTTTCTTTCTCTCTTTCTGTCATTCCCTGCAGCCGCCCAAAAGCATCCCAGCCTCGCTCTCCCCTGTTTCGATCCGAGCCCTTCCTTCTCTCTCTGTTTCATCCGGAGCTCCAAGTCGCCAGGCGCCGCGACTTCCCCTTTCTCTTTTGTTTCCAAGCAACATCAGCAGGTCTACGACGACGGAGACGAAGGCCGAGCCCAGGAGCGCCACTAGAGCACCACCAGCGAGCCGCTTGCACCCCTGATCTCCGTCAAGGTTTAGTTACGCTTTTCATGTCGATTTCGATTCAAGTGACCTTCAATCCGCTTTTGCTCATTCTTCACCCTTTCCTAGACTCAAGCCGAGGCTTTCCTCCCGTGTTGCAGCCGGAGTCAAAGTCGGAGTTTCCCTCGGAGTCGGATTCACGCCGCGCCTCGGTAATCCTTCTCTCTCTCCCTCCTCCCTTGCTGCGTTTTCTTTCTGTTTGTATGGGTGCTGTCGGAATCGGGGTTCGGTCGGAGCGGGTGAATCTCAGGCCAAAGAGTCGCCGGAGACGCCCTGCTCTTTCTCTCCTTTCCCTCTTCGCCTTCTTCCGGCGTTGAGCAGGCACTGCCTTGCTGAAGGGGATGAACAGTGGGCATGGTTGGGCCTAATATTCCGGGTGGGCTGGGATCCGGATTTTACTCTTCCGGGTCACCCTTTTCTTTCAGGCAATGAGTCCGGGTTGGGCTCTAGTGGATTGTTGGGCCTATTTTTCTGGGCTCCCTTTTCTTTCTTGTCCGGGTTGGGGATCCGGGTTGGGTTTCTTCTTCTCTTTCTTGTGCGGGTATGGGCTCTTTAGTTTCTTTTCTTCTGGGCTCGGGTTTGGGTCTCTTTATTTTCCGGGTTGGGGCTTGCTCATTGTTGGGCCGAAGGATTTGTGTTATGTAATGGTATATATATATTTTTTGTGTTATGTTATGTTATATATATGTATATTATGTGTTATGTATGTTATTTTATATATTATTTCTGATTATTAGGAATATATATATATATATATTCTGAAAATATTAATATATTACTTTACATGGTTTTAAAAGTAATATTATTTGAGATGGGTTATTATATAATGATTATAAGGTGATTTTAAGATGAGGATTTTAAAGAGATAAAATGCCGGAATTATTTTAAGTAGTATACATTTGCAAGTTGATTGAAGAGTTAATGTTTTGTAAATAAGGTTTGAGAAGATGGATTTATTTTGGAATTTAAAATGCCGGAATCAGTTTTATAATGTGATTTTGAGGGATTGGTTTTAAGGTTTAAGGGTTTAATGTCGGAATTTGGCCAAGTATGATTTGAGAATTTTTTTGAATATGAGTTGACTTAATTTTGTATTTAAGGTTTTGGGAAACGGCTTTACTATCGGTTGGTTTTGAGGACGTTGAGAACTTGGGTTTCGTGTGGATGAATGTTGGTCATGTAGCTTATGGAAATGACTTGATGATAGGTGTGTATTGCTTTTGGATTGCTTTGGACTTGCATTTGGGCCCTTGCTTGTGTTATCTTGCTGTTCTGCATCAACAGGTAAGTATCCTACGGGACTTACTCAGTAACCTGGACCTCCTGCCTGATGTGTCATGTAATGTGTAGTTTTGTTGCATATTAAAGCATGCCATGTAGTATCATGCTAGGATTGCATTGAACTGAGCATGTGTTTACTTTGTGTGTTTGAAACAGAACGACCGTTATCTGTGATAGTCCTAGAGTCTTTGCTAGGGTCATAGGGTAGCCTAGCCCCATCGGGTGCCCTGAGTCTATCGAGTCGATATGAGCATGATATGATAGCCCAGCACCATCGGGCAAGATTTACGTATTTTTTTATATATATGTTATGATGATACTGTGGGTGAGTGCACCACCACGAGGATATGCCATGCTATAGCAACGAACTGGCCAGTCTCTGCACTAACGGGAAGGGGTGCAGAGGTAGGAGAGGGATATGCCACTTGGCATTGTCTTGGGCCCTTTACAGTTCTTTTCCGCATATTATATATACTAGGGGCATGATAGTGTGATTTAAATCTTGTACCGCATTAGTCATCTTTTATTTAGGCATAGGCATGTTATGTGGCCTCAGCGCGGTCAGAGGACCCGCAGGCGATCACCAGGCCTGACTTCGTGGATAGTGTTAGGTACCGCTCTTGTTGCTCCATGCTTCTGTGACGGGGAAATCTTTTGGCGAATCGAAGAATCCGGCTAATATATTCTAACTTGACAAATGGCAATCACCCACCTTGTGTTTGGTTTTGACCCGGCTCTGCCGTTGCTTTTGTATCTAAACCGTACTTCCACTTTATTTTCGTTTAAATTGTATTTTTGAGACTTCGATTGATTAGAGGTTTGAAACCTCGACCCGTACCTGAATTGCAACATCCGAACGAAGGTATCCGACCTTCGAAACGTATCCCGGATATTTATATCCGGGCCGTTACACTTCATTTGCTTGAGGACAAGCAAGAGCTTAAGTGTGGGGCGATATGATAGTGTATATTTTAGATAGACATTATACATAGGTCATATTGCATTTAGGTAGTCATATTGCATATGTTTTATGGTATTTACATTGTTTTGCATTTGAAGTATTCGAGTTCGGAATCTACACTATTTTGTGTTTATTCTGCAGTATTACATTTCGAGCTTCAATGGAGGTTTGAGAGACTAAGAAAGGATGATTTTGGAGCATTAGAGAGACCATGGGAATAGCATCAAGGGAGCTATGGAGCATAACGTTGAAGATATAAGAAGAATCAAGCTACTGTAAAAGCGGCGCCTGCCATTATTTTACCAGCACCTGCCGGTCATGCGCGATCAGAAGATACGATACGTCCAAAGATCTTGTTATTAGTTTATTATTATTTTATTTCCTAGGGTTTCCATGACGACACTTTAGGTAATTTTAGAGATCTACTATGTGTGGTTGAACAAAGGTAGAACAATGAGAACAATTAGAGAGAGAGAGACAATTGGTTGGATGAATTGTGAGGATTTGATTTCTTATTAGTTATTATTTGTTTATTTATCATCCTTGTTCTATGTTGCTTGATATTTGCACATGTTCTCTCTATGACTGATCATCTAGATAGAAATTGCATTTCCGCTAGCGATTCCGATCTTTAGATTGTTTTTTTTGTAGCAAGCGAGGGAATTGACTACGTAAGTTTATCGATTGCTCTGCAGGATGGTAACTAATATTACTATGAGGTCAAGTACTTAGGTAAATTAATGCTATTCTTGTAATGTTACTTAAGTAAGTGATTGCTCTTGAGGGTGATATACAAAAGCCAAGTCAAGCATAACTTTAGGAATACTAATGAAATCAATCCGAGGACAACGAATTCCAAACCATTGTCAAGTATTGCAGGTGAAGCATTTTCCAATATTATTATCAACCTACAATCATTATTTCTTTGCATCTTTATCTTATTTCAATTACCTATTACAATCTTGTTGCCATTAGTTTAGAGAATCTTCTTAAGAACTATGAATCATTCTTCACTATGGGATCGACTCCTTACTTGTCTGCTATACTAATCTTTTGTTTAGCATTGAGTTAGGACATTCATTATATAGGGGACCAGGACCAACGATACTATTACACCTGGTAAAAACAGCCCACCACGGGGACATGAAAATTTAGTATTTTATTGACTATTCGTTGAGGGAAAATTTGGTCAAGTAGTGGCTTGTTCAATTTTTTATTAGAGTCTAATAGTTACGAGACTTTCAGGCCAGGATCATAATTATTTTGGAATTTTTTTAGTGGGACATTATCTATCCAATTATCTTACCAAACATTTATTTTTGATCCATTACCAATAATCCAGAGTAGGCCTTTTCGAAATCATTCATTAAGATTAATAAGTTTTCCAAATTGTCAGGATGTGTTGTGGATGTTTAAATCCAATTTGTTATTATTTAATAGGCATTTTCTAGTTATTACCTTAAACCAAATGTTGTCATGTTCATTATGTATTTTCCATAAGAGTTTTAATTGAAGACTAATGTTTCGTTCTTCACCAGATTTGAGTTGAAGACCCCCTAGTTCTCTAGGTGCATATATATTTCCCAGCTAATTAGAGGATTATATTGCTCTGATTGGATTTTGTTTCAGAAGAAGTTTTTATTTATTTGATCTATTTTTTGTAGTATACCTTTTGGCAAGAGAAAATTTTGCATTAAATAGTTTGTTTTAGAACTTAAGTTAGCCTGAATAAGGGTCATTCTTCTAGCCTGAGATAATGAGGAGACTTTCCATTTAGATAATTGTTTCTTAAGGATATACCGTGCATCTTCAAACACACATTTCTTATCTCTACCCCATCACTATTGGTATACCCAGATATTTTTCCATGCCATGAGCTATCAGAATATTCATTTATTGTGCTAATGAATGATCTAGGTTTGATTCACATTTTTTGATAGTTGAATCGATCTTTTTTTTTATAATTGATTGTTAGACTAGATAAGTTTGAGAAATTATTGAACATATTTTTTTTATAGTATCAAGACTTGTATGAGAGGAACAAGCAAAGATCAACGCATCGTCTGCAAATGTTAAAAGAGGGATTGGGGTTCCATTAGGGTTTAATTTTATGCCTACAAGGACATCTTCAAGCTGAGCTTCGGCTAGGAGTTCTCTTGCTAAACTTTATATAACAATGACAAAGATGTAAGGTGCTAATGGGTCACCTTGACGGTTACCTCTTGATGGTTTAAATTTGTCACCCGGTGTGTTGTTGACAAGAACCGAGAAGGTTGTAGTGGTAAGACATGTCATGACCCAGCCAATCCATTGTGGATGGAAACCAAATTTTTTTAATACTGCATGTATAAAGTTCCATCTCATCTTGTCATATGTTTTTTCCATATCCAATTTTAAAGCCCTCTAGCCCTTTTTGCCCTTTTGTTTATGGAAGGTGTGAAAAATTTCGTGAGCAATAAGAGTATTGTCTTGAATCGATTTTCCTTCTACAAATGCTATTTGAAACGGATTGATGATTTTCGGAAGGGTAGTGTCTATGTTTCTTTAGGGGAAGTTGTATCAACCATTTGATTTTTTGAATAGTGTACTAGTTATACATAGTTTGTTTTTTTTGTTCTTAACTAATGATTTAGTTTGCACTATGTATCAATCAATAATTTCTGTTAAAAAAGGTTATCACTAATCGATTACGTTGAGATTACAAATTTTACAAAATATAATTAGATTTATAAGTTAATGTTAATATATTTTTGGGGCCTAATTCTTGAATAGTTGATCATGCAATTTAGGATGATATCATGAGTACATAAGACAAATACTAGTGTAAGCTCCGTCCCGTGCATGGAGAATATATTAATACAATATTATAAATAATATAGATCGATTCTAATAAATAAAAAATAATAATTTAAATGTAAATAAAATTAGTTTGACATATTATATATAAATAATTTTTTTTCTAATATATCATTAATTAAATCACATGTGATATTATCGATAGTTGATTTTTAAAAATATTTTAACATTTTTTTTACTCCCTCCGTTCGGAAAAACTTGTCATTTTAGCTTATTTCACAAGTTTTAAGACAATTAACAAATGTACTAATTTACCATTAATTAGTACCCTCCTTTTTTACTTTATCGAAAACTACAACTAACAAACCATCAATCATATCAAGAGCATTTTTATAAAGTGAAGGGCAAAATACCTACAATGACAAGTTTTTTTGAACAAAAATAACACCCTAAAATGACAAGTTTTGCCGAACGGAGGGAGTATTAAATATGTAGTATATATTTGTTACATTAGTTTACTAAAATATCTATGCATCATGCATGGATGGATTGTGGCTACATATTATGTCTATATAATATTTTAACAATTCATTTTGGCCTAAGAAAACCATATACATATAAATAAAATAACAATGATGAAATAATTAATTTTGATGTAAATAATTCTCTCCACCAAAAAATAATCTAGATATAAATAAAATAGCACTTATCAAATACAACATATTTATCTATTAATATTTTTGTTAAGTATGACTATGAAATATTTTTTATTTATATTTTTAATTAGCTAGTATATATATATATATATATATATATATATATATATATATATTGTGGCTTATGTAACTTTCTATAAACCATGACAGCATATTATTTTATTAATTTTCCCCTAGGATCAACCACAACGTGCCACATAGGCTTTTTTCCCTAGGATCAATCACAACGCGCCACATAGGATGCTATTGAGTCAAATGTCTCAAGGGATCGGGGAACTCAAAGCTAAGGATTTAGGCAAGCTACTACAGCAAGTGGTAGTCAATCCGAAAGAGAATGTAAGTGCCATGATCCTTAGAGGAGGAAAAGAAGTTCAAACTTCCACAAGAAGTAAGGTAGAAGAGCCTAAAGAAGTCATAGACGTGGAGGAGCAAGGAGAAAAGAAAGCAGACTTTTCAACATCTTCAACCGACGCCCGACGCCCTCTGCAGATGCTGTTCAATTTTCCAGATTCTAACGCAAAGAAATTGCCAAAACAGTGGTCATTTGATGATTACAAGCCTGAACCACCCTTTCCAAAGGCTCTAAAAGCAGATAGGAAGTGGGAAGATGAGAAGATCTTATATGATACATTCACACATTGTGAGGTAAATATTCCACTTTTGAATTTAATTAAATTTGTACCTCGCTATGCTAAATTTTTGAAGGAGTTATGCACCATCAAGAGAAAGCAAAGAATGAGGAAGAAGGAAAAGGTAAGTTTGAATGAGAATGTCTCTGCTGTCTTAAAAAAGAGATTGCTTGAGAAATGGGGAGATCCAGGTATTTTCACAATTCCATGTGCGATTGGAAATACTAAATTCGGAGAGGCTATATTGGATTTTGGAGCTTCAATATCGATGGTATGTAATATAACTTGTACATGTTTTTGGGTTTAAATGCTTTGACAAAGACAAGGGTTAGAGTGCAACTTGCCGATAGATCTCAAATCATACTTAGGGGTGTTGTTGAAGATGTTTTAGTTACGGTTGACGATTTAATTTTTGCTGCTGATTTCTTTGATTTTTTCCTGGTAATTTTTCCTAGTGCTTGCATGTTTTATTAATTCTGCACTGCATTAGAAGCATCTTTATTAGGTATAGCGTAGGTATATGCTTGCTTGTGGGAATAGAGTGCAAATAGAGCCTCGGTCTGATCCTATGCCCTGCACATATTTTTTTAGGTTTGTTTGCAGATCATGCATGCTCCATGCTTCTATGGTGGGGGTTTGCTCGGGTGATCGAATCGAACTCACCTTATCACTTGGCTTAAGTATTTTGCGTATTTGAGAATTCATGTTTTGGTTTTGACCCGACCTCACCGTTACAAGTTGTACTCTATTTTTTGTTTCCATCGATTTACGCAAAACGAATTTAGCGATATAGTCTCATAGGACAAGTTAAGGGTACCCAATGGCCCTACGCTTGATTTGGTGTTCGAAATCCCCACTTTACAATGCTCTCAATTTAGGTTTTGAAACCTCGACCTGTACTTGGAATGCAAGATTCGAATGAATATATCCAACCTTTGAAACGTAACCTGAATATTTATATTTAGGCCATTACAACTCAGGCAATCGATTTTGAGTTACTCATAGAAGTCGATCGACACAAAAACCGTCGATCTATATAAGCCAATCAATCTCGACCTGTTCAGTCGATATGAACCTCTAAAACATAAACCAAATTTGTCGACAAAGAAGGCAGAAGAATGTAAAGATGAAAATAGAAGTTTTGAACAGAAAATAAGGGGTTTAAAGTGACAAATTAAGAGGGTTCTAAAAATGATAAAAAGAACTCTTAAGGGTAAGGATCACCACAACGTTAACTACACATAAACAAGATAGAGTAAGACAAGCAATTACACTATCAGATCAAAGGAACGAGCTTTCGCCATTACCAACAATTAGATATATTTTGGCAAATAGACCTAATTGTCTCTACCAATTTTATGTTTATGATCCAAGTTTTTACCATGAATTCCTTTTCTTTCGATAAGGGCTAAACACAAAAAGGTAGGAGATGATCAAGATGTAACAAATATCAATATCAAAACTCACATCAAGCATGCATGGCTAACGTCGGGCTCAACCCGACCTTAAGCGAAAAGCGACTACTCACTCATAGTATAAGAAAGAAACATAATTAAATAAAGGGAAAATTATAGAAAATCACCCTTTAAATATGGGTGTTTTCACTTAACCACCCCTTAAATTTAAAATTACAGAAAACCACCCTTTAAATGGTATTTGTTTACAACTCACCACCCATTCAACTATTTTCGTTACTTTATCATTAAATATATTATATTTTAATATTTTTAAACTCAAATTTGATTATAAATATATTCAGATTTTGAATTTAAGGGCCCAATTATATTTTAGGGATCATTGTATTTAATTTTAAAAATAATAATCAATAAAGCCTAGAATTATTATCTTAATTTATGTTTGAAAATGGTTATAAATTTTTAAAACATTATGTACATTACTCTTATTTAAAATATAAATAAATAAGAGTAATTTCCATAATATTTTAAAATTTTATAAACATTTTCAACCATAAATTAAGATAATAATTCTTGGCTATATTTATTATTATTTTTTTAAAATAAATAAAATAATCTCTAAAATATGATCGAGCCCTTAAATTCAAAATATGAATATATTTACAATCAAATTTGAGTTTAAAAATATTAAAATATAATATATTTAATGATAAATTAAAGAAAATAGTTGAATGGGTGGTGAGTTGTAAACAAATACCATTTAAAGGGTGGTTTTTTGTAATTTTAAATTTAAGGGGTGGTTAAGTGAAAACACCCATATTTAAAGGATGGTTTTCTGTAATTTTGCCTTAAATAAAAGAAACAAACTTGCATAAAAGAAAAAACGTGAAGTCTTCACAATCCCAATGTCGGCTCTCGCAAACGGCAAAATCCTAAAGCTTCATAAATTTTAAAACCTAAACTCTCTACTTGTTATTGATTGTGTTTACTGTGTTTGGATTCTCGGATGATTCCTAAAGCCAGCCTCAAAGGTCTTTATTTATAGCACAACACTCCGAGCTAGCCTAGGAGATGAGTTCTAATACTAGTAAAAGAGGTTAACTAAATCCTATATATAACGAAAGGGATATAACATAAATTGGGTAAATAATGAAAGTCTTAGGCTAAATAGGAAAATACACATAGTAATAAAATCTATCTAAAATAAAGTATAAAATATATCTTTATATCTTTTCCTCAAACTCGGACTGTCAAAACGCATTGTTGTTGTCGACAGATCCAGTCGATGTCGACCACTTCACTCGATGTTGAGTGCTCTTCTTTCAGCTTGATCTCGTCTTAACTTCATCTTGGTCGACGTCAACCAACTTGGTTGATCTCAAGTCATGTCGAGTACTCTTCTAGTAGGTGGCCATTCTTCTCTTGTCTTATACTTAGTTTCTGAACCTTTGTTCGAGTCGATATCGAGAGGATTATTCAAGATTGACTGCGTTGTTTCGATTCTTGGCTTCTCGTTTTGGCTTCAATTCCGCTCCAATTTCCGCACTTGTGTAGACCTCTATTTACTGTAAGTAAGCACATACTACACAAATTCAAAGCATTCCCAATCCATAATGAAAATATAACATATAAATTGGCATAAAAGATAAGCATAAAACACGGTCATTTTAGCAGACATTAGACCCCCATCTGATTGGGTGCTCACTGGGTGGGTTTCGCCACGGCAAAACTGCCTTTAACCTATTATGTGATTAATTATTGGACCCTTTTTGGGACGGGTTTTTGCTATGCTTTCAAAAGTGTTTTAAATGGGTTTGAAATACATGATTTGAATATAAACTTCGGTTTTCAAAAAGGTATTTGATTAGCATTTTCAAAGGTAGAAAAGTCGTTTTAACTACTTGAAAAGGGTTTTGGGACAAAGATGTTTTAGGAGATTGTTTTGGAAAACGGATTTCAACTAACTTGGGAATCTCTTACTTGGACTAACTTATTGAGTGATTATGATATTTTGCGATATGCTAGGATATGTTGCGATACGTTGCTATTCCCGATCCTTAGCCCATGGGCTTCAAATCAAGAATAACGAATAGTTGTTGGCCCACTCTTGCAATGTTCTTTGATATCTCTTTGATAAGAATGAATGTCTTGAAGGTACGGTAGGTGTAGAAGTGGTGAAAACAAAGGAATCAACACAAACAACTCTTTGCAGAGCTTGACGCAAGTGGGTCCAGAGGTGTCACGGGCAAAGCTTGGGTTACCACGGGCATGGCTGCTGGTGCCGCAAGCGCGTCACAACCGCTGGTGAGTTTCTGCAAGGAGCTCTTCTCGACTTCTCTTTTTGTGGGTTTGGTAACGTGTTTGGGAGATGGTTTGGAATAAAGTATTGAAAGTAATGATGGAAGATCTTGTGCGAACAAAAGCAAAGGTTGGGATTGATAATCGAAGAATCCTTAGCCAAGGGTTTCTCTTATTCTATTCAATCTGATTTTATTAAACGAAATGAAATTGTTTAAATAGAAAACATAATCTCTAGAAACACTAAATGTGTCCAACTCTATCCCTTGAAAAAGGATAGAATCATGGATGAGAAATAATTAAAACAAATATAAATAAATCCTAGATAAAGATCTCCTAAGATTACTACTCGGTGGCCAAGGAAAGTATCTTAAAGAGATAGACTTTCCCTTTCAACTTTATTCACCTAACTAAGTATTACTAAAAATAAGATATTCCATAAATAGCTCCAACTAACATAGGAGTTGCTAAATATGGACAGAACTAAAAACCAATAATAATAATAATAATAATAACTAAATAATTAAAATATCTTTGGCCTAATCGTCAGCCCTTCAATGGCTCAATCGACCTCTTCTCTTCAAGCCATGGTGGAACCTTCTTCTTCCTCTTGAGCATGGCATCATTTTCCTCTATTTGAATTCGACTCATCCTCGAGTCATCGCCGGGATTAAGATTATTGTTTGATCCACAGAAGGCCATCTTGACCCACATCGTTCTCCCCCTCTTATCTTTGATTCGTCCTCAAATCGAGCTGGTGATGATCAGTGGGAAAGGAGCAACAACCTTCAAGCAAGACAAAGAAGGAACGGGTGGAATAGGTGACAGAAGAATAGGTGACGAGTCGGTCGGGATATGTTGCTGATTGCTCTTATGGATTTCTATCTAATTATAATGGTAGCTTCCCTAGAATTGAATGACTTGATGTGATATTATGTTCCTTGACATGTACCTCATGAATGATCATTAGTGAGAAATCATGTATGTCACTATATCCATGCTTAGCCACCTTTTTTTTTAAAAAAAACCCACCAGGCACTACGTCCGGGTTTGGGTTGATGTAAATAAGAAGAATAAAAAATGGGGGATCCACAAAGGTGCATGTTCCAATAGGGACGCAATCCATCAGGACACATGCAAAAATGATAAGAAAAACACACAATGGGAGATGCCTAGGCATGCAGACCTAGGGACCAATCCAAAATACACCAAAAGATCTTGTTTCAAGGGCACGCAAGCCCCAAAGGTACGCAAGATCAAACCAAAGTCAAGGGATGGTTCCCGGAAGTACGAGGGCAACAAGGGCACGCATACCACAAGACACCATCCAAAAGACACAAAAAGCTGACGGCCAATACAAGTGTTTGAGACAAGCACAAGGATAAGAGAGAGCTAGATTTTTTCACCATCAAAGGGTGGGAAGGACGCATGAAGGAGTCTAAACACATGGGTCATAATGAGATTAGCAACCACATCCTCTGGCACATGGTTCCCATCATAGATATTTGCATTCCGGGTATGCCAAATGTAACACACTGTGTCTGAGAGAGCAAATATTTTAGCCATGGTAGCCACACCTTTTTCCTTCTTTGTCTCCGGAGCCATCTAAGGCTTCTAGCAATGGAATTGACCTCATCCGGGATAAAAAATCTAGCCCCAGTTTTCCTCCAAATTTCCTTATCATAGGGGCATTCAAATATAAGGTACTCGTGTGTTTCAAGCACTTCTTCATTAAAAAATCTGCATTCATGGATAATGTAAAAAAGAGAGGCAATCAAGGGTAGGAAGTTTACCTAAAGTAGCAAGCCACAAGATGAAGCAATGCTTCGGCGTGTTGCCTTTAACCCAAACTTCCTTCTGCCAACGAACTTTATCACTTTTCTCCCTTAGCTCTTCATAGGCTTTCTTGACCTTCAAATTGCCCTCTAACCGCCTCATTACGCTTGGGGATCAGGCCAATGGTCGTGTGATTCAGTTGTTTCAAAAGACCCTCCCCTTAGATCAAGCCAATTATCTTTGAAAATTTGATGTACCAAATACGGGTTGAAAGTTTGAAATTCAAAAGTTTGGGTTTGAAGGTGGGATTTCATACCCAAAATTTTCGTGAGGCCTGTTAGAGACTCAGTGTTAACACACATGTACCTGTCCTAAGTATTAATTTAGAAAAACATGTCCGCTTAAACCATCAATCACGTAAATACAAGGTGCCATGGCAAGCCGGGTCAAAATATAGTTCATTATGTGGTTATCCTACTAGTATTTTATATGGTCAAGTGACAGGTCATTTTCACTTATTCTCCAAAAAAATCCCACACCAAACAGTACACGACACTAGGTAAGATCATGCATATATACCTAAAAAAATATAGATAGGCATAGGATCAGATTGAAGCCCGCACTTGGCCAGTCCCCACATATAAGCACACATATACGCTATTCCTAATATCATGCTTCTAATGCAGGATAGGCTTTAACACTCAAGCATGCTAGCAGTTTATATATATAATGTGGAAACATTAAATTGGGATCTCTAACACAGAATGCCAAGTGACATATCCCTCTCCTACCACCACACTCCCCCTTCTTGAGCATGGAGACTTGCCAGCTCGAGAATGCATTCCATTTATATAATTGAATCAAGCCCATAAGCTCAACTTGTAACCATATTCATAACTATTTTCATGCTCATATAGGTGTTGCTCATATAGGTGTTACTCATAAAAGGTTTTCTTATGACTCAATTGACACAAGACAAGACCCGATGGGACTGGGCTGTCCTATGACCCTAGCAACGACGGTAGTTAACTTCGCAGATAACGATCGTTATGTTTCATAGGCATACAAAATAATGATGCTCAGTCATTTATGCAAGTCCTAGCATGATACTACATGGGATGCTATTATGATTATGCAGCACCTAGTATATCATACACATATAAGCATGGAGGTTTTCTGTTCAATCTGAGTAATCTCCGAAGAAACTTACCTTATGTTGCAGAACAGCATAATAGTATACTTGGCACACAGAAAGTCACATTCACAGCGTACCACCTAGATGCATATCTAGAATACAAGGAGTCTATTTCTATAGTTACTCTATCACACATACATCACATGAATTCAATCGATTAGATAAACAACTCGCATCATCCATACTTTCAATCCATCATGATCAACCATCAACCGAACATCAATTGCCAATTCATCCGACAATAACAACACCCATAGTATACTTAGCCACATTCGCATGCTTATAAGATCATATATATATATATATATATATATCATCTCATCATGTATAATATTCCACAAGACATTACTCATGCTATAACTCATCACTATGATATCATGCCATTAGTCATACATATATGTTATTAGTCATCCATACATGGTATTAGTCACACATTCATGCTATTAGTGACAACATCACATAATCATGCTAGTTAGTCACCGAATACGTCAAATCCCTAAGTTAGTCTAAAAACCATTTCGTAATCCGAGACAAACAGTTAGGAATTCCGACCTTTGAAAGGGTTTGCAATTCATTTTCCAAAACCCGAGGTTAAGTCATCAAGTCAGTCATTTTGAATCCCCAAAACCATCAAAATTGTCTTTCAAAAAAGTTCGGCAAAGACCCCAAGTTAGCAAGTTAAACCTTCGGCCAAAGGAGTGTTTTTCCATGACGAAAATGGGTTTTGCCGCCGGGAGACACGCTCGGTGAGCAACCCATAAGTCCCAGGGGTATCACGACTGCAAGCTAGGTAACTCGCCCACGCGAGAGCCTCGTGCCCGCGAGAGAAGAGTTTCATCCCCGCGAGAGGACTCGTGCCTGCAAAAGTGACCTTCGCAGTCGCGAAGCTGAGGAGTCCTCAAGGGCTCCCCTGGGATCGAACTCACTGTGGAAATAGGGGCAACTCGCCGTGGCAAGACAAAACCCCAAAGCCAAGTTCTAACTCGTGGTCGCGAGTTCTTACTCGCGGCGGCGAGTCTGGGCTTGGAGCTACTAATTTGAGCTCGGGCTGGCCTCGATTGTTGTTGTTAGCCTTCCTAACTCTCATCCAACCTTTTCCCATCATCAATACCAATGTTAGTACACACATAACACAAGAAGGACAAGAGGAATGAGGATCCTCATCCAAGGTTCTTCTTTTTCTTTGGTTTTCTCGTGCAACTGCGTCCGGGCTTGTTCTTGCGCGAGGATGCCTAGGATGCATATGGGGGTGGGATAGCACGCATTTATATAATCATAATAGGTTGCATTTATCTTTTTTAAGATGCATAACATGCATGATTTAAGTATAATTTGCATAGTTACTCTCTATGCTGGTGGAATCGGAATCTACACACTTTATTGATTATTTGAGGTAACTATGGATCCGAGAAGGAGATATGGGTTGATAACCCATTTATTGAGGAAGTCAAGTTGGTCGAAGAAGCTTAAATGAAGATCTAAAGAGGTCCTGAGAAGAAGAACAGAGCCTGCAGAAGTTGTTGCTCGACAAGCTGAACTTGTTTTGCATTTTCTGGAAGCCTTGGTTGTTCGATTGACTATTTGACCATTCATTGGAAAGCTATTTCAAAGAGCTACAACTTTTATGTTGATGAAAAGAGAAAATTCGAGCTTCATTTCCGGTGAATGACAGATGTAGCGACCACGACATACAGGCAGCGACCGCCACATGTTTGCAGCCTGAGGAGAAGTCAAGAATCAGCGAGGCAGCGGCCACGACATATGTGTGGCGGCCATGGCATATCCTGTCAGCAGCTATTTGGAATATTCGACGCGGATCTGTTTTTATGAAAACCTAATTTTATTAGTTATACCGACTCCTTACATTACATAAAGAGGGACTAGCCCTAGGATTCATTCATCCATGAATATTAGTTTTCATTCACTTAGATTAGAGATTAGAGATTCAAGACAAAATACTTTAGTTTGAGAGCGTTGTTCACCATAGACAACTAAACTATCTCCATTCTCTTGCAATTTAAAGCTTTGTATGGAATGAGTTGTTAGTTTCTGAATCTTGTTCCTTATTTCCTATATTAAATGTTTTGACTTCTTTGCACTTGAACATTTGATTGTTTTATTGTATCTAGCCCGAGCAACTAGTTAGAATCAATTCAATTGTTAGGGTTTTGTATATTTCTGATTATGAACCTTATCAAAGTAGTAAACTTATCCCTTTAGGGCTGATTGAACTAATTGAATGGGTAGGAAGTTGAATGTGTTGTTAAATGCTTCTTTAGGGATTGCAAATACATTTGTTAATCTCTGTAGTTAAAGCTATTGATTGGGTTAAATTCTTCTTTAGGAACTGCTCATGAAATAAGAGTTTCTAGGGCTGATTGGACTAGTGACTAAATTAGGTTGGGACAAGGACATTCATAGGAACACTAAAAGGACAAGATGATGTTACAAGATCAAATTGACCAAATAAAGTGGATAGTTGTAGGGGGAACTATTCTATCTAAATTGTTTTGCATCAATTTGTTTATAGTTTATTTTGTTTTCTTTCATAATTCAATCACCACAAACCCCCATTTCCTCTAATTGGTAAATAAACATTACATAGGAATACTTGATTCTCTGTGGGATCGACCACTTACTTACTTGTTATACTAGTTTGTAGGTTTGAGTTTTATTTTGATAGGAACAGCGACAAGTTTTCCTCCTCTCAAAATTTTGCGCCATTGCCGGGGAATCAAGTTTATTTCTTTGTTTTGTGTATTTATTAATTTTTTTTTTGTATATATCCAACCCCATATTGAACCTATCGTATGGTTCATAACACCCATACTACTAACTTTTTAAGATGTTGAGATTGTTGCAGTTTGAAGGTGAGAACTTTCACCAATAGTTAACTAGATTGCAAAGGTATGTTGACATTTGTGATTCACGAGGTTATCAAGACAGCATCCGATATATGATTCTTTGCATAATTGATGGGATGACTACTGAGACCCGAGCGCTTGCTGAGTACATGAGTTACGGAGGCCTGGCGCGGTTAGGATTGTTGGGGTTTTGTGATTTTTTCTGTTATATGGATTACCACGTTGCACAGGAAGAATTGCTCCCCATGCCTTCTCCACCAATAAAGGACTCTATCACACACGTAGAGGGTGAAATCTAGATCCTTACATACGTATTGCAGCAGCAGGCTGAGAGACATCGACTCTTGGAACAACAATTGAGCCAGATTGCAAAACTAATCGCTACTTCCCAATATGAGAAAGAAGCAAGGTTAGAAGAAGAAGAAGGCAGAATTATGACGGAAGGAGAAAAGTCTGAAGAGCGGCGACCACAACAAATAGGCGGCGTCTTCCGGAAGGAGGTGCAATGTTCGCCGCATGCATGCAGCGACCGTGGCACTACTACAGATGCACATCAGCAGTCCCTCCTCTCGACTTACAGAAACCCATCCCGTCACCCCTTGAAGAAGTGAAGGATGCAAGAATGGAAAATCTTATCGAAGTGATTACGCTTAGTTCATTCCCTCCTATGTGGTTCCAACATGGCAATGACATGCCGTATGAGGAGGAATTGTTTGAAGACAACAATAGTTTCTTCGATAATGGAGAAAAGGGTCTAGTGCTTCCTGACTTCGTATCTCATTAGTCAACGTATGAGGTTTCATGTGATGTGTTTCCTACTCCATCTACAACATCCATTCTGAGCTTTCCCATTGATGGACCAGGTCAAGAGTCATCTGTAGAGGCACAAGAGGTAACCAAGGTAAACATTTACTATTGTGAAAGTAATGGTCATTATGTTGATCCTTTTGACTATTATTTTGAGAAGCCGCCAACAAAACTGTGTTGGTGGTAGAGAGTCATGCTAGATACTTTGATAAATTGAAATGCCTTTTAACTTCCATATTTTCTACTTTTAATTTATTGTGTTATGATGTCTTGTGTAAGATGTGTGCACAGGAATATGACAGGCTACTGGCTTTAACAATGTCTGATAGGTAAGGATTTTATATTGAGAATAAGTCATGCCAATGACATTAAAGAAAGGCGCTTCTCCGGAGGCAACCCGAGGTAAGTTTGCTAAATTAGTTATTTCGATTCCTAGTTAGCTAGTTTGCTTTTCAATAAAATAGGATTTCCATTAGACATTAGATAGTGCTTTTGGTTTTGCGATAGAGTAAGCTTTCAAGAATAAGTCACACGGAATCAGCAGAAGCACGAGCGGCAACCACCGCAGGCAGGCAATGGCCGCCGTTGGAGCCTGTAGCACAACACAGGTGTAGCGACCACTGCTTACAAGCAGCGGTCGCCACATGGCCGAGCTCAACCCATCTGTTTGATATTTGCACTTCAGTCTTTGGCTGTCTATGAAAGTTCATGAGTTCACCCTTCCACCACATTGTTAGTATTTCATTAATCTCTTCCTCTATGTTTCTGGTATTTTTGTTGTCTTTGATGTTTCATTTATGACAATGAAAGGTTTAAGTGCGGGGGATGGATTTTATTGCATATAGATAGATTTGGCATATCATGATTATTTATGTTATCGTGTTTATTTATGTTTTCATATTTACTTTTACCCATATAGCGAATTTGAAAAAAACAATCACAAGAATCACAAAAAATATCATGCATTGCATTTAGGTGTTATTAAAGATACCCATATTGGTCTAGTTTGTCCTCTAATTCATTTTTGTGATCTTAATTGCATAAGTCCCATGATTTGATTAAATTGCTTGAAAATGATTTTTAAGCATGATTAGAGAATATAATTGAGCAAGTATCGTCCATAGTGACGTTGAATTGAAATCTAGCAAAAACATAACCCTTGTAAGTTGATTTTGGCCTTATAGGGACTTTACAAATTATTTCCCTTTCGTTTTTTTATTGTGTTATTATACTCTCCATATGCTTATTCTTCATGACCGTATTGCACATGTTTGTTGCTTGTGAATTTTAAATGATTGAGGCAATGTTTTCTTTAGCCATATTATACCCTTATCTACCTTTGCATTATCATTTGCTTGAAAGCAGTCTGAGCCTTAAAATCTATTCTTTTTTATAGCTCCAAAGAATATATCCTAGCCAATGATTGGCCTAACCTATCCTAGAATTAGGAGGAGAATTGGTGAAAAATCTAAATGATTTTGGAGTTGCTTTGAGTAGAGATTGTATGATTTGGTGGAATTTGAGCTTAATAGAGATGAAATATTGTTAGGGGCCTAAGGAGGATAAAATTCACCTGGGAGTAAAAGTCTAGTAAGTTTGGGACCTAAGGATTATAAAATTCACTTAGGGGTAAAAGTCAAGTAGCTTAGAACTAGGGAGGATAAAATTCACCTAGGGGCAAAAGTATAAGCATAAAAAAAAGTCATCATCCAAAAGAAAAAAAATGCATGAGTTTTGTGGCAGTTGAAAATGAAGGACTTATTGTATGTATTGGAGTTTATGTTATTGGATTGGTTTGCGAAGTATGGAAGTTTTAGTGTTATATATAACTAACCCTTTTTCCCGGATCCGAAGCACCATAAGCCTAAATATTTCCCATGCCTAGGGGCGGCCCTAGGGTGTGGCGAGCGTAGGCGGCCGCCCCCCTATTCGACCTACGCGCCCCCGGGAGTTTGAAGGAAAAAAAATACTTATATATATGGTATTGTTGTAATATATAAAACTAGGATGGATATTAAATCCAATAGTTTGCTTAACTTAGTTGGTAAATGGGAAGTAAGGAAAATGTAAAGAGATCTAAATGTGGGGGGTTCGATCCCTACCAACCTCTTTTTTTAAAACTAAATTCTCACCTTTTTTTTTAAAAAAAAGTCTCTATTCTTTATTCAACTTGCACCTCCACTTTTTATATTTTTACTCCTGTATTTAATTATATTCCCACTTCATGAACTCCATATTACATACAAATCTAGCTATTTATTAATTAAACCCCCTAAAATTGGTTAAATTAGGCGACGAAAAATGGTGAAATTTAGGGTTTGAAAATGAGAATCAATTTTGTGAAATTTTGATTAAGTTTTGTGATTTTGGGAACAACTTTTGTGTTTTTAATTGATAACTCCCTTGATGAAATACATAAGTTATGATATCTTTATTTGCAGGATGATAAAAGACAAAGGTATAAGGTTTTATAACTTAGACAAATTGGATATGTTATTCTATATATTATTTGCAGATGTGTTTAATATTTTAGTTAGATTTAAAGCTTAGTTTAAATATAATATATTCGGATTATCTATGCTATTATCTGTTCAAAAACTAACATGCCTACATAAAGATTTGAGGATATCCTTTTAGCTCGAAAATCAAGTAAACGATCTTCCTGCAACAAGAACCGAGTTTTTAGGAGAAATTCAAATTAAAACTCGAATAGATGGTAATTGGATTACAGATTCAATCTGGTGAGATTTTGACGCCACAATATCAGCCAAGGCTTCTGATCTTTATTCAATTAAAACGGCTCCAATGTTCGAATTTCAAAAGACAGTTCAAGCAAGGAGAACTTCATGGAGCAAGATCAGCCGAGAGAAAATAAGTTTGAGATTATAAATATAGAGCCTCTCAGCAATTCAGAATACATCTCGACAAGCGTTCTTTGGCAAACAGAAAGCACTCGTATCTGCACCTCATAATTCATCTGCTGATCTGTTGTTCTTTTATCTCTCTTAGTGTAATTGCTTTATATTCTTGAGAGTTAGGAAGAACTTGAGCTACATAGTATAAGTTAATCCCTGTTATACTAAGAGTATCATATACTCAAACGTATAACACTTATGTTTGGTTAAGGGGACTTTTATTTCTATGTTTTAGGTTGACCAGATAGAAGCGAGGTAGGCTTCGGGATATAGAAGAGAGGAAGTTCTTCTAGGTTGTATCTAGGACTCATAAGGAAAGAGGAATAAAAGTTGTTTAAATCCTAAGGGTTGGATAACCCTCGGCGGAGACATAGGCTGGTTCAGAGTCGAACTTCATTAACAATTTACGTGTTTATTATTCTTATTTCTGCACTTATAATTAACATTTTGTTTTCGTAAGACAAACAGAACATTGCAGCAATCTCAATACCCTATAAGTTCAGTTCAAGACCTTGAGATCAAGTTCAAGACTTTGAGATCGAGTTCAAGGCCTTGAGATTGAAGATAAAGCTCTTGAAGTTGCTACTGCAGAAGGCTTTGCGAAAATTTACCATACTCTATTCAACCCCTCCCCCCTTCTAAAGTATTTACATTATTGTCTTTTACTTTACGTACTCGATTCTTCAATTTGTATCAGAGCTTAACTCACATTTATTTGATTTAACAATATGTGAGATCGATCATGAGTACTGTAGGTGAATGAGGGTTTGCACAAGGACGATCTGCCTATCGTCCACCTCTCTTCTGTGGAGACAATTTTGTGCATTGGAGGTCCTTGATGCAAATGTTTATCATTGATCAAGACATGGAGCTTTGGGAGCTCATCAAGAAAGGACCTCACATGCCAAAAAAGACCACTGCTGCTGGAGAAGTTGCTAAGGAAGAAAGCGAATTCAATCAAACAGATTTGGAGAATGTGGCAAAAAACTATAAGGCCAAGAACCTACTATATTGTGGCTTAAATGTTGATGAATTTAAGCATGTTTCATCTTGCATGAGTACTAAAGAAATATGGGTAAAATAGTAGTCACCTATGAAGGAACAAGTCAAGCCAAGGAGATCAAAATCAACATATATCTTTAACAATATGAACTGTTCAAAATGCTGCCCATGGAAACTGTGAAAGAAATGTTCACCAGATTCACACAAATCGTGAACAACCTGGATTCTCTTGGCAAAATATTCACCAATGAAGAAAAGGTAAGGAAGATCGTGAGTAGCTTGCCCAAGGCAAAGTGGGGTCCAAAAGTAACCGCAATAGAGGAAGCTCAAAACTTATCAACTTTGCGACTCGATGATCTCCTTGGTAAGCTTATTGCCCATGAGATGATCCTTGGTGAGGAAGATGGGGAAGTAGCCTCTAGTGTAAAAATTTGGCCCTCAAAGCTAAAAAGGAAGAAGCCTCCTCAGACGACGAGAGTGAAGATAAGAGGATCCATTCGCACTCATCACAAGAGGGCTAGCACAGATACTCAAAATGAAGAAACAGTTCGCCAATCGAGATTACAGTGACTCCTCTAAATACAAAGGTAAGTCATACAATTCAAATAAGAAAACTAAACCAATGGTTTGCTTTGAGTGTGGTGATATATAACACTTAGTGAAGGATTGTCCACAAAAGAAGAAAAATAAGTTCAAGAAGGACAACCGAAAGAAGAAAGCTATGATGGCTGCATGGAGTGGTTCTATTTCATGAAATGACTTGGAGTCTGAGAACGAACAAGCAAATCTATGCCAAATGGCTGACCATGAAGAAACTCCTTAGAAGTATCTTGAAACCATTGTAAGGGATCTAATTTCAAGTCCTACAACAGTACTATATGAATTTCTTCAAAATTTAATTTTGAATGAAGAGCATTTTGTTAATGAAACTAACAGCTTGAAGGAAAGGCTTTTGGAACAGGAAAAATACATGAATGAGATGTCAATGGAAATGAGAAATGTCAAAGCCTCTCAGTCAGCCCTTGACAGTAAAGTCAAGGCCTTGGAGACAGAAAATTCTATCTTGAAGAAAGATCTCTCCTCTCTAAGTCTTCATACTAAGCAATTAGAGAGAGGAGATCTCGTTGGCTGAGAAGTGTCAAGACGAGCAGACATGACTCCTGCGTTTCACCCAGTCCAAAGCCAATCTTGATAGGATGTTAGGTGAGCATCAAGTGTCCTTAAATAAAAGTAGTATTGGATATAACAAAAATTTTTCAAGAAAGGTTCCTACCACTTTTGTGAAAGCTAAGGGAAATTGGCGCTCACCCACATGTCATTTTTGCTGTAGGAAGAGCCATGTTAAAACTACTTGTCCTTATCGTAGAAATGATCCTTATATAATTCGTAACACATTTCCATTCTGTTTGAGAGAACATGTAAACAAAATTTAGAGTCCTAAGGGGACTAGACAACTAAACATTGTTCATTCTGATTATGAATGTAAATTTGTAATTTGGTCTAGCTGAAAAGGTTTAATTTGGTTATTTTACAGGACATCACCAAGACAAAAGAACACAAATGGATACTCGATAGCGGTTGCTCAAGACATATGAGTGGTAAAAGCTCACTATTCTCAGATTTGAAGAAGCAATCAACTGGCACATTTACTCTTGGTGAAAAAGGAAAATGTAACATAATTGGTATTTCCCCCAAAGAGATTTTGCTAAATCATTTTCTACTCCTGAAAGCTACTGCCTTGTGGCCTATCTTGAACCCTAGCACTATCTATTTCCCCCCGTCTCACAAGGCTCTTCTTCATGAATCTTGTCTTCAAAAGAGACCATGGAAACCTAACCCTAAAAACCACAGTATGCAACACCAAAATCGTCCTCAGCCCCGCTGTAATCGCCAAAATCTTTGGTCTTCCCCAAGACATCTGCACTGACGGACATCCCTCCCGGCCTTAGTGTGTTTCTCTGGTGAAAGGTAAGTTCTTCCTTCTTTCATCCTCCTCAAACACTACTCGTTAGTTAACCCACAATGTCCTTAATCCAGAAGCCAAGGTTATCTTCACCATCCTTGCTAGATGTGTTATCCCTCGAGCCCATTCCCGTGAACTCCTCACTGACCAACTTCTGGAACTTTTATATCTCGTTATGTCTAGGCTTGAAGTTGATGTGCCCAATTTGATTCTGAACCATATGATCCACACAATTTCTTCCTCCTGTGTCATCCCTCTGCCTTACGGCAACCTCCTCCCTCACATATTCTGCTATTTTTGTCTTGACATGTCTCTTGAGGAAAAATTGACCCATCCGGGAAAAGTGGAGGTGAGTTGCTTCCAAAGAATTGGAATCGTCAGAGTTGTTGATGACGCTTGGAAATTGAAGGGAGATCTCACTCTGGAAGAATTGACAATGACCCATGGCCTTCTAATCAAATCGGTTCCCTCCCCATCTATGTCTGAGACACGCCTGGAGGACCTGGAGCTAGGACTGGATGCACTACGAAGGGACGTGATCGACTTCCGATTTGAGATGTCGGACAAACTTGATCAGACCCATGAGCTCCTTGCCATGGTGAATGCGAAGATCAACAATATGTTTCATCTTAATGCTCTGACTTACACCTGCGTTGGCAACATCCTTCCAATCCTCGATGACGCTGCTGAGTACTGCTGAAACATCTTTTATCACCGTCAAATCTCTTGATGTCATCAAACTCTACAGGCGAGAGGATGTTGAACAACGTCGCATTGACGAGATGGTCAAGGAATAGAAGGTCAATCAAGATCATATGGGATGAAAGAGGAAGGCCGAGAAGGACGTTCTAGCAAAGAAGCGCGAGAAGGATGGAGAAGATACAGGCTATGAGAAGTAGCACGACGAGTGATTTCAAGACCCTATCTCTTTCTGTCTATCTCACTTTTGAACTACTTTAATCATGTTTTGAACTTGGCTGGTTTTTGCTGGTTAGACTGTTCTACTTCTCCCTTGTCGTAAGATAAAAAGGGGGAGAAAATGATCTGGTTTTTGTGGTTTTTAGGTACTTTGTTGGACATGGTTGCTTGTTGCTTGAACGGTTTATATTTTATGGTTTAGATGGTTTTATGTTACTGATTTTATGTTTTAAACCTAGCTATGTTGATCCAACATGGTCTGTGCTATACATATGCTATATTGTTAACTAATCTGCAGGTCTGATCAAAGTCTAAAAATCCAATTTGTTTTGTCTTTCATCAAGGGGGAGATTGATAACCCCCTTGATGAAATACATAAGTTATGATGTCTTTATTTGCAGGGTGATGAAAGACAAAGGTATAAGGTTTTATAGGTTAGACAAATTGGATAAGTTATTCTATATATTATTTGAAGATGTGTTTAATATTTAAGTTAGATTTAAAACTTAGTTTAAATCTAATATATTCGGATAGTCTATGCTATTATCTGTTCGAAAACTAACATGCCTACAGGAAGATTTGAGGATATCCTTTTAGCTCGAAAATCAAGCAAACGATCTTCCTGCAACAAGAGCCGAGATTCTGGGAGAAATTCAAATTAAAACTTGAACAAATGGTAATTGGATTACAGCTTCAATCTGGTGAGATTTTGACGCCACAAGATTAGCAAAGGCTCCCGATCTTCATTTAATTAAAACGTCTCCAAAGTTCGAATTTCAAAAGACAGTTCAAGCAAGGATAACTTCATGGAGCAAGATCAGCCGAGAGAAAATAAGTTCGAGATTATAAATACGGAGCTTTTCAACAATTCAGAATACATATCGACAAGCGTTTTTTGGCAAACAAAAAGCTCTCGTGTCTGCTCCTCATAATTCATCTGCTGATCTGTTGTTCTTTTATCTCTCTTAACGTAATTACTTTACATTCTTGAGATTTTGGAAGAACTTGAGCTACATAGTATAAGTTAATCCCCGTTATACTGAGAGTATCATATACTCAAACGTATCACACTTAGGTGTGGTTAAGGGGACTTTTATTTCTCTATTTTTGGGTTGACTAGATTGAAGCGAGGTAGGCTTCGGGATATAGAAGAGAAGAAGTTCTTCTAGATTGTATCTAGACTCATAAGGAAAGAGGAATAAAAGTTGTTTAAATCCTAAGGATTGGATAACCCTAGGTGGAGACGTAGGCTGGTTAAGAGTCGAACTTTGTTAACAATTCACGTGTTTATTATTCTTATTTCTGCATTTATAATTAACAATTTGCTTTCTTAAGACAAATAGAACACTGCAGCTATCCCAAGACCCTTTAAGTTCAGTTCAAGACTTTGAGATCAACATCAAAACTTTTAGATCGAGTTCAAGGCCTTGAGATTCAAGATAAAGCTCTTCAAGTTGCTGCTGCAGAAGACTTTGCGAAAATTTACCATACTCTATTCAACCCCCCCCAGAGTATTTACATTATTGTCTTTTACATTACGTACTCGATTCTTCATTAATTATTGTGTATACATGATTTTGAAAAACTAATTCTCACCTCCTTTTATTTTAAAAAAAGAATCTCTATATTTTGTTCAACTTGCACCCCACTCTCTATATTTCTACTCCTGTATTTAATTATATTCCCATTTCGTGAACTCCCTATTACATACAAATCTGGTTATTAACTAAATAAACCCCCTAAAATTTGTTAAATTAGGCGACGAAAAATGGTGAAATTTAGGGTTTGAATATGGGAATCAATTTTGTGAAATTTTGATTAGGTTTTGTGATTTTGGGAACAAATTTTGTATTTTTAATTATTTTGTATACGTTATATTTAAAATGAAATTTATGAATTTATTAATTGAATTTGATGTATGAGAATTGAATTTGGGGTTTGTTAATTGAATTTGTGAGGCTCTAAGCAATATTTGTGTGTTTCCTACTCTACATATTTAAATCGCAATTTTTATAATTTCTTTAAGAACCAAAAGACATTACAAAGTTGATGAGTTTACAATCCTAATATGCAAAGGCCTTGAATTTAGAAATCCAAATATGAAAAAACCTCTTTTTTTTAAAAACAAATTCTCACCTCTTTTTTTTTTAAAAAGCTTCTCTATTCTTTATTCAATTTGCACCCTCACTCTTTATATTTCTACTCCCATATTTAATTATATTCCCATTTCACGAACTCCCTATTACATACAAATCTAGCTATTAATTAATTAAACCCCCTAAAATGGGTGAAATTAGGCGACGAAAAAGGTGAAATTTAGGGTTTGAATATGAGAATCAATTTTGTGATTTTTATTAGGTTTTTTGATTTTGGGAACAAATTTTGCGTTTTTAACTATTGTGCATACGTGATTTTGAAAAACAAATTCTCACCTCCTTTTATTTAAAAAAAAAATCTTCTCTATTTTTTGTTCAACTAGCACCCCCACTCTCTATATTTCTACTCCCGTATTTAATTATATTCCCACTTTCCGAACTCCCTATTACATACAAATCTGGCTATTAACTAATTAAACCCCCTAAAATTGGTGAAATTAGGCGACGAAAAATGGTGAAATTTAGGGTTTGAATATGAAAATCAATTTTGTGAAATTTTGATTAGTTTGTATGACTTTGGGAACAAATTTTGTGTTTTTAATTATTGTGTGTACGTGATTTTGAAAAACAAATTCTCACCTCCTTTTATTTAAAAAAAGCCTCCCTATTCTTTGTTCAACTAGACCCCCACTCTCTATATTTCTACTCCTATATTTAATTATATTCTCACTTTCTAAACTCCCTATTACATACAAATCTGGCTATTAACTAATTAAACCCCCTAAAATTGGTGAAATTAGGCGACGAAAAATTGTGAAATTTAGGGTTTGAATATGAAAATCAGTTTTGTGAAATTTTGATTAGTTTTTGTGATTTTGGGAACAAATTTTGTGTTTTTAATTATTGTGTATACGTGATTTTGAAAATAAAATTTATGAATTTATGAATTGATTTTGATGTCTATGAATTGAAATTGGGGTTTCTTAATTTAATTTGTGAGGCTTTATGCACTATTTGTGTGTTTCCTACCCTACACATTGAAATCGCAATTTCTATAATTTATCTGAGAACCAAAAGACATTAAAAATTTGATGAGTTTAGAATCCTAATATGCAAAAGCCTTGAATTTAGAAATCCAAATATGCAAAAGGCTCTTGTTAGGTACACCGCAAATGGTAGTTAAGGAGTTTCACGTCGTTATTAACGTGCATGCACATCATTATTAACGTGTAAATGTGGTGGGTGGCCTCTTAGTGCACTTCGGCCTGCACGTTGCTTTTAACGTGCAAGTCTGCATGTGACTAATGACGTGCAAATCTGCATGGAGTTAATGACGTGAAACTTGTCCAATTAGGGTTGAGGGCTTAGGGTATGGTTTAGGTTTAGGGTTAAGGGTTTAGGGTTTAGGGTATAGATTTTTATGGAATAAAAATCAAGAGTTTAGGGTTTAAGGTTTAGGGAGATGTTAATGAAATAAAATTCAATAATTTTAGAGTTTTTCATTCGGATAATATGTGAACAATATTACAAGACACGAAAAAAAAGGTTTACATCGATAATTGTAATAGACTCGTGGAATAAACTATAGACAAAGTGTAAAGGGCGACCGACATCAACACGTAAGGCTCGGAATCTGTCAAACTGAGTTTGAAAAGGAGCATCCCATCCTTCGACGCTCGGTTGATGATGTTCAACCCATTCTGGTGCAGGCGGCGGAATAGGAGCGTTAGGACGCAACCAGACCTATGAGAATGGAAAATTAGAGTTAGAGTATTAAAATATAGATGAAAAGTAAGGATAGGTAATATAAGACATTTGAAGTCGTACCGAGGCAAAATGGTCTTGGTTTTCGATGCAGGCTAAACCAAGGGTTGCTGATTGAGGGTTGTTACCAGGTGTCGGCGAGGACATGGGGAGACATGTGAATAGATGATGCCAAGCTAGGATGACGAGAGGAATCTGATATACCGTTACAAATACAAAACCCATGATGGGTAGCTCTATCCAACGTCTCCTATCACCATACACAGGTCCCACCCATCTCTGGGGGTCGACGAACTACTGGAATGTATACCCTCCTATATAACAACCGGCGTAGAGATCGGGATGATCCTCCAAGTGATTGCATAATAACGCTTTCAGTTTTGGGAAAGCAGACTCGCCGATCGGTGGTGTCAATGACGCCAAAGCACGATAGCCACAATGACCATCTCCAATAGTGTCCGTGACACCTTGAATATGTCCGAGCGTGAAGAGATCAACGTTGTTTCAACCCTAGTTAAACCCTCCGAACACATCATCATGTCCACGTCCAGTTGTGGTAGCTTGTGGACGGTGTCGAGCAACATGTAAAGCAGCACGTGCTTCTTCTCTCTCAAAATTTGCCCTGAACTCCTCGTAACGCAACGGGTTGGTTCTGCAGGCATTCCTCGACCCCCGAGGCCTCCCTTTCGATCGGACGCTTGAAGATGAGGGTGGGTGGAGGTCATCGTCGCATACGTTGTTGGAACCCGTGTATGAAGATGACAGTTCATACGGGAGTGGGGTGTCATCGATGTCAGTCCATGACAAATCCATCTAAAACGAGTGGATGTCCTCAGCGGGTATCGGAGCACCAGAACTGACGTACGCCTGAATCTCATGGACACAAGAAATCCCGTAACAAACCCTTCAATATCAGTCTGTGCATTCCCGATGAATGTTTTGGTTTACGACATCCTCCCCCAACTTGTACAGATAGTCGAAGCACTTTTTGTAGATTAAAGTCTTTACCAGATCAAAAAGGTTGACTTCATGCAACCTCGTTGGCCATTTGAAGCGGTCGATCTCTAAAGCAGTTTGGAGCTCCTGCAGGTCGCAATCATTGACTATATGAATTGCATCTACCACGACGCAGAAGTCACCAGGCGATGAGTGAAGTGCTTCCTTTAGAACCTTGTGTTGACCCTCCACTCTGTACACAGTTTCACGTAAACATTGAAGTTCATACCACTAAATGTTTAATGACATATCATATTGTAATGGGAGATAGGAAGGACGGGGTACATGTTTGTTGTATGCGTGCCGAAATGTAGAACATTATTTGTGTAGCATCGTACGAGGTTCCTTCTGTATGGAAGCCACACCGCCTCTAAATACGCCATCACACCTGGGAATGGGTGCCATCTCTCGTGTAGCGCCCGACGACGTCAGTGGAATGATTCCTCCGTCTTCGATTGGAACAACCCCCAACAGTTGCCCTTGAAAATGCTAGCGTGGCTTAAATTCTTTGTGACATATAACCAACAAAGGAGATGCTACACGTTGGGGAAGACAACATTTAGCGCTTCCAAGAGACCTAGCTCCCGATTAGTCATAATAGCTTGAGGCTGAATAGTCCCAAGCAAGATCTGAAGCTGACGCAACACCCAAGCGTACGTGTCTTCGTTCTCATGCGACATGAAAGCATAGACGATGCAGTAATTAAGGCCTGAGGGTGTGAACCCAACCACCTCGCACAATGGAATCCCATATCTGCAAGTGTAATGACGTTAGGAGGATGCTTGATATGTCGAGTAATTACAAATAATAAAGAAGTAATAATCGTAAACCGACTCCTAGCCTATGCAAATAATTACAAGACTTCCTCCCGTTGTAGTGGAAAGGTAGTCAGGATCCATCCACGAGGAGGCGTGTCAGCGAGATCCTAGTAGCTTTGGAAATCTCAAGTCTGCGTCGACCAAAAGCCTCGATTTCGACCTTGGGCCTCGATGTCGACCTCGGCTGTCGATGTTCTCTGCAACATAAGACCTGTATAGACAAAAAACAAGTGGTCGATATCCACTGGAAAGGGTCGATATCGATGTCAGTCACGAAATCGACTGGCTCAAAAGACTGCCAGTCGACACAGTAGGGTCGATATCGATGTCTGGTGTCGATATCGATGTTCAGCAACTCCGCAGTGATGATCGTCGTCGACTCAGAAAACTGTCGACGAACTCAGTGGTCAATATCGACGTAGGTCGATATCGATGTCTTCCTGCAGCGGGTTAGTTCTTTGTCGGCAAAGAAAGGCCGAAGATTTGAGAATGGGAAGAGAAGCAATGAATAGAAATAACAGTGGTTTATGTGAATTAAACTATGTAAAAGAAACAACTCCTAGGATTAGGGTTTACCACAACGTTAACCAATGCATGCGATAAGATAAATAAGACGGAAAATTGCGCTATTTCACCCGAGGGACAAGCTTTCGCCGTACACCAACTCTTAGGATTACTCTTGCAAATAAACCTAATTGTCTCTACCAATTTTATGTTTATAACTCAAGTTGTTAGCATGAATCCCTTTTCTTTTGATTAGGACTAAACATAGAATCGTAGGAGATGATATAGACACAACGATATCAACATCTAATACTTACCTCGAACACACATGGCTAACGTCGGGCTCACCCCGACCCTAAGAGCTTTGGGGGACTACTCGCTTCTCATCATGGAACTCGTCATTGATTGGAAGAAAGAAACTTGCATTAAAATAAACTCCGAAGCTTCACAACTCAACGTCGGCTTTCGCAAACGCCAAACCCTAAAACTTCTCTCTAACTCTATTGTATGTAATTGAACTCTTCAAAATTGGATGATTGAATGCCAGCCCCCTGGGGCTTTATTTATAGGCTATTAATCCTTGCTATCCGAGGATTGTAACTTCTATCTAAACTATGAACTCTATCCGAACAATTAGGATAGGTCTTTTATTTTGATAAAACTTTAAATAACTTAAAGGTAAAAAGATAAATAAGTCTTCAGCTGTCATCTATCTTAAAATTATGAGATAAATCCGTGCCTCCTTGAAGATAAAGTTTCCAATCCGCATCTAGAAACCGAGTCTATCTTCTGTCGAGATAAAGGGTCGATATCGACACCAGAGGTCGATATCGAGGTCTCTGTTCCTGCTCGACTTGTCCAGCTCCACTCGATGTCTATGTTGAGGTCGATATGTGGGTCGATATCGACACCAGAGGTCGATATCTATGTTGAAGGTCGATATCTACCTCTGCTCAGCTTCACTTGGCTTCTTCGTTTTGACAATGATTTCGCTCGAATTCCTGCATGGTTAACTCAAAACTTGTGCAAACCCTATTTCTTGCATTTTAGCCCATTCTTACACAAGTTTTCACCATTTTGGATCTTTTCTTTAGAAATCGAATGAAATAGGAAGTCAAAAGATGCAATAAAAAGAGATATAAATATGTACATCAAAAGACCCCATACTTAGACTTGCTTGTCCTCAAGCAATAACCAATACCTACAACACACCCTTCAAGTCTTCGCCCTTGTCAAAAGCAACATCATAAGCGGTAGCAAAGCAAAGCAAGTGAATTTAACGTCATAGCACATATTTAGGCGATCCATAGGCATATGCAATTTCGATCCAACCTCACAGGGATAATGTGTTTGCACTCAACTCTCATGTGTTTAGGCTATGAAGATCAACTCTCAACTCAATTCCATATACAATCTCATAAACATGTCAATTTATAACAATCCACTTCGCAACCAATTATGAAAATGCAATAAGAATCATCAGGAGGACTTTCGCTCAATGAAAGACTTCAAAGAAGACTCCATTCGGCGGGGTTGTAATGGGGCTTGGTATGAAATAAAAGGGTATGGAATTATTTGGCTATGTGGTGCTTTCATAATTCGGGAATCAAGACTCCTAAATTTCAACACTTGCAATATCCAAACCATAACTCTT
This sequence comes from Persicaria maculosa, assembly GCA_963922045.1. NCBI lineage: Eukaryota > Viridiplantae > Streptophyta > Magnoliopsida > Caryophyllales > Polygonaceae > Persicaria > Persicaria maculosa. Next base: position 46,120,846 of record OY998264.1, on the reverse strand, counting down.
CAATATTGCACATTCCAAGCTCAATCTCCTATAATGCTCTTTCCCAACTTATCTTTATATAATATGCTCTAAAGATGCACTTAAAGATGTAAACCATTCTATCAACCCTTCTTTTGAACTCTAATATACCTCTAAAAAATATAACACTTGTATGAAATAAATAAAAGACTTAAGGATTTTGGCTCATGCACTATACATCTCTATATTTTTTTTTCGAAAATAATAAGTAAAGAATATGTGCATTTATATGGTGAGCCAAAAAATCCTTTTACAAAATATGAAAAAATGTAAATATGCACCATCCAATAACTTCCTTGCTCAAAACTGAATATATGCACTTTTTTTCCATAAGGCATTAGTCCAGCCAATCTAAGTCTCAGTTCCCAAATGGGGGTCAGGCTCAATTCGGCTAGGGATAATTTTATGGAGTTTGCAATTACAGGCTCAGGCTAATTTTCCGGCTTCAAGCAGGGATAATGCAGGGTAGGTAAAGAGAGGATAAAAATGGCTTAAAAGATGCCTCCATCATTTAATTCTCGTAAACATATATATATATATATATATATATATATATATATATATATATATATATATATATATGTATTGGCTTTGAATAACTATTACAACATTTAGAGATGCATAGGAAGAGTAAATTCACTCAAGAAAGCAGAGGGATTTGTGATGTTCTCCTTATAGGCCAAAATTCTCACAAGGACAATTTTTGTTGGATTTGCTTTTTTAGCCTAGGATCATATGTGCTCAATTTCATCACAAGTTCACAATCTACATAAAATTTTTAAGGACTTAGGCTAAACCATCCACATATGCCATAGGGTTTACATGATCAAGTCAGCTATTGAGTTTTCATCATAGGACATCTAAGTAGGGTTTAAAAACAAACTTAAAAATAAACATGCATTTTTTTTGTATTTTTGACATTTTTCTATTTTTTGGGATTTTTTTTGACATTTTATAAAAGTAAAACTAAGAACAAAAATTTAAACATGAATGTAATGCGAAGAAGAAAACCAAGTTATGACCATAAGACATGTTTTCCCCCACCCCATACTTAAAATATACAGTGTCCTCACTGTATTAAAAAGAAGAACGAGGGTAGAGAGAAACTCACAGCGCAACCTGTGGATTCAGGTTGATTTCAGGTTAGGTCGATGCCAGACGTCGATATCTATGTCAGTGGTCGATGTCGACTGCATCTTTCGAAGTCGAGGAAGAAGATGAAGACAAGGGCTGCCAGGTTGGGGTCGATATCGAGTATAATGGTCGATATCGACCTCTATTTTTCGCTCCTGAGTCCTCGATGTCGACTCCAGGAGGTGGCTTGACCCTGGGGGGTCGATTTCGATTGGCCTGGTCGACTTCGACTGCCTCTGCAGAAGCTTCTTTTCTTCTTCGTCGTTTCTTTTTGCTTAACAACCTGAAACCTTGGTTAGAAATATAGATAAAGAATGAATTATAGCAGTTTTGAAAGTTAAAAAAGCCAAAAGTTAAATCCTAAAAACCATCTATGCGAAAAAATTTAAAGGTTTTATGTACATGCTCTAGAGTTTTGAGTCGCTAGGCCGACTTCTCCGTCAATTCTTTATGAGCCTTTAATGTAGGGACCCTTTAAGCTCGAGCCCTCTCCTGGGTCATCTAGGTCCTTTTGGTAGCATCTATGTTCGGCGACCAAGGCTTCTTTGATGTTAGTTTCTTCTTTGGGTGCTTTCCTTCTCTTTCTTGACCTAACTTTAGCAATATAGGCAAACCATGGAGCTCTGACCCTCTCTTTAGTAGAATTATCAATAATGGGTTTAATTGATTTATCAATAAGGGACAGAGGAGGGTTAGGAGTCATACCTGGACTCACCTGTTTGGACCCGAAACAGAAATCTTCGGGCTGAGGGGTGTTCGATTTCGACCAAAGAGGGTCGATTTTGAGTATGTTGGTCGATACCGACATGTGTGGGTCAATATCGACCTCTGTGACCCCATACTTAAGCTCCTGAAAACAATCTGGCATACTCGATTTCGACCAAGGGGGGTCGATTTCGATGTTTGTAGTCGATATCGACTGGTTCCAGTCGATGTCGACCCTGCTTGCTGTTTCCGTCCTCGCCAACAAAAAATTTCTAAGCTTTTCCTTAGCTGGCGAAAGGACTACTTGCTCCAGCTACTTTGTTTCACTCATGGTCGGGTTGAAAGAGAATTCTATTACTTCGTTCCCTATAGTAAAGGTTAGTAATCCTCGACGTACATTGACATTGGCATCAGCAGTAGCTAAGAAAGGCCTACCAAGGATAATAGGCACTACATGATCTTCAGGCATTTCCAATACAATGAAATCAGTAGGCACAAAGAACTTACCTACCTTTACAGGAACGTCATCAACTATACCTGTGGGCTTGACGAATGAGTTGTCAGCCATATAGAGTTTCATGTCCACAGGTTCAAGGGCGCCAATGTTTACCTTTTGCCAAATAGAAATAGGCATGAGACTTACACTTGCCCCTAGGTCACGTAGGGCTTTTTAGAGATGTTGGCCAAGTCCCAAGGTTATTGAAAACTTCCCTGGATCACTCCTCTTCTCATGGAAATCCATCTTTGAGCACTCCTCTGCGATCTCTTCCATGGATTTTTTCTTGCTCAGGATGTCTTTCAGGAATCGCACATAGGCAGTCATCTCGCTTAGGGCTTCTGTAAGAGGGATGGTAACATTAAGACCTTGAAGAATTTTTACAAAGCGCCTAAACTTACCTTTGGTGGGATCCTCCAATGCTTTGGATGGGAATGGCAACGTCTTCTTTGGCGTAGGGGGCAAAACGGAGGTTGGAGGGGCCTGCTGAACATCGATGTCGACTGGGCGCTGGTCGATATCGACTGGAATGGTCGATTTCGACCTCTTTTGTGGCTTTAATGGCTTTGTAGTGGCCTCGACATCGACCTGGGTATCGACCTGGGGGTCGATATCGACCCCGTCCTCGACATCGACTGGTCTGTCGATGTCGACTGGGTCTGTTGCTTTCTCCTCCGCTTTCGTTCGTGGCTTTAATTTGTACTTCGTTGCCACTCCTTAATTGCATGGCTGCGACATGGCCCATCCTGGATTGTCCCTTAGGATTTGTAGTGGGTTGCCCATGGAGTGTTCTTGACGGTCTAGGGATTTGTGCCGCCAATTGACCCAGTTGGGTCTCTACGTTTCTTTTCCATATATCCATCTCCCCAATCCTTGTGGTAAGGTGATTGAGTTGAGAATGGATGACATTGTTGGATTGATCATTCTTAGCTTGATTCCTCCTTATCTCATCTAGCACATGTTGAAGATCAACCTTCTTTTGGTCTCTCTCCCGGTGCCCAGGAGCTCTATAAGGCGGAGGGTCCATAGGGTTAACCTGGTTCCTTTGTGGTTGATGGAACCTTTGGTCTCCCCAATATTGGTGATTGGGGCCCCTCATGTAGTGCGCCTCTTGGTGAGTCTCCGCTATTTGTACTTGTTTGGCATGTGGGCACTCGATGGTGGTGTGCCGCTGCGATCCGCATTCAATGCAATCTTGGTTCACCGAAAGGAACCTTACTTGCTTTTGGAGCTTTCTAAGTTGATCTCTATGGAATTGCTTCTTCACATCCGGATCGATTACATTGGAGGGTTCATATAAGGGCATAGATGGGGCAGGCCTCGACGATGACGGTGTATCAGAACCCTCAGGAGTCCCATATGTATTGTCGAACTCCACCAACCTCTCTATGGTCTCCCAAGCCTCTTGTGGAGCGAGTTCAAGGTAACCATAGAAGGTGTAGGTGTTGATCCTTTCCTTAGTTGCAGCGTCAAGAGCATTGTATATGATCTCCTGAATTACATATGGTGGTTGGCCATGCATCGGGCGTGATCGTAGTAGGTCCTTAAACCTTTCCCAAACAGTCGCCAAAGCCTCACCAGGCTTTTGTTTGAAAGCCGTGATTTTCTGTCGGATCAACGCCGTCTTAGAAGGAGGAAAGAACTTGTTGAGGAACGCGTCCTTGACTTCATTCCAAGTGCGGAGCGATCATAGGGCTAAGCTCTCCAACCACTGCAATGCTTTTCCTGTAAGAGACCAATGGAAGGCTTTTAGTTGGACATATTCAAGACTTCGTCCATCAGCAATAGTATCACAGAGGTCTAAGAAGATTGATATATGTGCCATAGGGCATTTGTTAGGTTTTCCTTCATATTGGTGCCTTCTAATCTCAGTTAGGAAGTTAGGTTTTATTTCATAATTAGAGGCAGGGATAAGAATTGCCGATTCAGGCACTGTGAGAGCGTGGTGCATGTATTGTTTGGAATTCCAAGGGAGGGCATTGATTTGGGCTTTTATTTGCCTCCAGCCTTCCTCCTCCCTATCCGCACGCTCTTTAAGTGCCGCCTCTCTAGTTGTTAAGTCCTCAACCTGCTTCCTTAGTTGCTCAATAAGTTCAGCTTGGTTCGCGTTGTCTGCCATGATTCTTTGAGCTTGGGCTCTTAGATGGAAGTACCGTTTAGGGTCGTCTACTCCTTCGAATTCAGGTGGGCGATCAGCGCGTCGCATACACCTGTAAAATCAAACTAGGTAGAGACGTGAGATAGACTACTAGGGCGCGATTGATTGCCTCCCCGGCAATGGCGCCAATTTGACGTTAGGAGGATGCTTGATATGTCGAGTAATTACAAATAATAAAGATGTAATAATCGTAAACCGACTCCTAGCCTATGCAAATAATTACAAGACTTCCTCCCGTTGTAGTGGAAGGGTAGTCAGGATCGATCCACGAGGAGGCGTGTCAGCGGGATCCTAGTATCTTTGGAAATCTCAAGTCTGCGTCGACCAGAAGCCTCGATTTCGACCTTGGGCCTCGATGTCGACCTCGGCTGTCGATGTTTTTTGCAACATAAGACCTGCAGAGACAAAAAACAAGTGGTCGATATCGACTGGAAAGGGTCGATATCGATGTCAGTCACGAAATCGACTGGCTTAGAAGACTGCCAGCCGACACAGTAGGGTCGATATCGATGTCTGGTGTTGATATCGATGTTCAGTAACTCCGCAGTGATGATCGTCGTCGACTCAAAAAACTGTCGACGAACTCAGTAGTCGATATCGATGTATGGGGTCGATATCGATGTCTTCCTACAGCGGGTGAGTTCTTTGTCGGCAAAGAAAGGCCGAAGATTTGAGAATGGGAAGAGAAGCAATGAATAGAAATAACAGTGGTTTATGTGAATTAAACTATGTAAAAGAAACAACTCCTAGGATTAGGGTTTACCACAACGTTAACCAATGCATGCGATAAGATAAATAAGACGGAAAATTGCGCTATTTCACCCGAGGGACAAGCTTTCGCCGTACGCCAACTCTTAGGATTACTCTTGCAAATAAACCTAATTGTCTCTACCAATTTTATGTTTATAACTCAAGTTGTTAGCATGAATCCCTTTTCTTTCGATTAGGACTAAACATTGAATCGTAGGAGATGATATAGACACAACGATATCAACATCTAATACTTACCTCGAACACACATGGCTAACGTCGGGCTCACCCCGACCCTAAGAGCTTTGGGGGACTACTCGCTTCTCATCATGGAACTCGTCATTGATTGGAAGAAAGAAACTTGCATTAAAATAAACTCCGAAGCTTTACAACTCAACGTCGGCTTTCGCAAACGCCAAACCCTAAAACTTCTCTCTAACTCTATTGTATATAGTTGAACTCTTCAAAATTGGATGATTGAATGCCAGCCCCCTAGGGCTTTAATTATAGGCTATTAATCCTTGCTATCCGAGGATTGTAACTTCTATCTAAACTATGAACTCTATCCGAACAATTAGGATAGGTCTTTTATTTTGATAAAACTTTAAATCACTTAAAGGTAAAAAGATAAATAAGTATTCAGCTGTCATCTATCTTAAAAGTATGAGATAAATCCGTGCCTCCTTGAAGATAAAGTTTCCAATCCGCATCTCGAAACCGAGTCTATCTTTTGTCGAGATAAGGGGTCGATATCGACACTAGAGGTCGATATCGAGGTCTCTGTTCCTGCTCGACTTGTCCAGCTCCACTCGATGTCTATGCTGAGGTCGATATGAGGGTCGATATCGACACCAGAGGTCGATATCTATGTTGAAGGTCGATATCTACCTCTGCTCAGCTTCACTTGGCTTCTTCGTTTTGACTCCGATTTCGCTCGATTTCCTGCATGGTTAGCTCAAAACTTGTGCAGACCCTATTTCTTGCATTTTAGCCCATTCTTACACAAGTTTTCACCCTTTTGGATCTTTTCTTTAGAAATCGAATGAAATAAGATGTCAAAAGATGCATTAAAAAGAGATATAAATATGTACATCATGTAAGTCTGTTACATGCGCAGAACTTTATAAATGGCTAAATATGTAATAATGTAACCATAGTTGATTGACTTACGCATTTGTTTTGTACGTACAGTACAATATGATGATGTAATGGAACCTTCGGAGTAGTTGTATCCCGTAAGGGTGCGCTAGGAAGAGGTCGCTCAAGACGTCGTTGTCATCTGGATGTCGTTTGAACTCGTAGTAGTAACCTCTTTCCCGTAGATGATGCAGAGTAATTTGGATCATCGTCCGACACCCCATTTCTTCGGCCGCCATCTTGTTGAGTGTGTTGGTAAGGGAACGCGATAACTTGACGTTGTTGCTATCCAACTGCCTCAATCCGTATCCGATGGCTTTTAGAGGAGTACCAATGTCCTTCATCCACCTAGCCATCTTCTTCTCTCCATCTATCATCCGTCCGGCGTACGCGTGACCCTTCAATATCGTGGGACGCTGGTGGTTAAGAACACTATGGGTTACAGTCATAACCCACTGACCCGGCGAGCCTTCGTCCCCGTGTAGAGAGAAGGGACAGCCATTTATCTTCGATTGTGTGCATCGAAGCTTACTCCCGCATGGTCGGTACTCCCCGTATTGCTCGCAAGCAAGGAGAACCCCGCCTGGACGGTTTGACGCCCCCGTCCTTGACCGCTTGATTACTAAAATCATACTGTGTTTCAGTCCCAAGTCCTTGAAATGCATAACCATTTCAGTACGTTCATTCTAAACCGTTGGGTCTGAGAACTCCGGTGTAAAATCTGGTAACTGTAATCACGAGAGTAAACATATAAATAAAATGTTGGATATAAGGTATATATTATGAACTATGCGGAACATATTTGTACCTGGGTCAGATGCAGATCGGTCTGGAAAACATGGAGACGATGATTATCTTGCGGAATGTCCATAGCAACACTAACTATCACTTGTTCGTAAGGGGATGGGTTCAGTTGAAATTAAAATATTCAAATAAAATCTCAAACTAGACCGACTCCCTTGTCCAAGCAAATAAAATACAAGAATCCTTCCCGGTTTAGTGGTAGGGTAATTCAGAATCGAATCCACGAGGAGGTATTCAGCGCTTCCCAAGCTTGCAATCATGATCAAGTTTCGACTCCAGAAGACCACTCGATATCGAGGTGTCTGGTCAATATCGACCTAAGTTCTGGTCGATTTCCAACTGAATTCCTGCAGAAGACAGAAGCAAAGTCGACGTCGAGTTGGGTACTCGATATCGATGTCAGCACTCGATATCGACCTCTGCAGTCGAAATCGAGTCTTCAACAATAACTGTAATGTAACCTATTTGCGTCGGAAAAGATATTCGAAGAACGTAGAATGATGAGAGAAGGATGGACAGAAATAAAAACACAAACTTTTATATGAATCAATAAACTAAAAGCTTCCAAGGTCGAGGATTAATGCCACAACGATAACCATGCAAGTATTATGCCAAATGCATGAAAGATGATGCCTTTCCGTCAAATAACTTTCGTTACCAACTATTAGGTGATTAGAGGCTCTCGCATAAAACCTAAGAGTTACTATCCAATTTCATGACTAATCCAAATTCACAATATGATTGGCTTTTGCTTCAATAATGCAAATAACGAATCTCCTCAACTCTCGCAAAGGATCATGCATAGGATAGAAGACGGAATCGCATAAAAATCATACCTTTGATGCAAAAACTTACATTGCTATCATCGGGCTCACCCCGACCCTAGAAGTGGGTTGACTACTCGCGCTTCATCATCATTGAAAAGAATCTACTTGTATTGAAATTGCAAAAGAAAGATTACACCGAACAAAGCCAACTCTCCGCTCTCGCTTCCCTCCAACTCACTCGGCTCGATCTCTCTCTCTCCTAAACTCTCTACTGTAATTGAATGTAAAACAGATTGTTTGGATTTATATGATTAAACTCAACCCTAATGGCCTCTAATTATAGATCTCAAACCTCGCTATCCAAGGATTCGAAAACCTATCTTTATTCCTAATATAAAACTTAAATAAGTAAAATAACTAAAACTCCTTAGGTAAATAACAAATTCACCATAAGGGATAACAAGTCTGATGATATTGGATAGAAGATCTCGACTTTAGGATAGATGCAAAGCTTCAGATAGAATTCTATCAAAAACAACGTCAGATCTGTCTGCAGCAGCAGTCGATATCGACCATGTACCTCGATATCGACCTCCTCTTTTCTCTATCTCAAGCAGTTCTACTCGAACTCGGATTGGCACTCGACTTCTATCTTTATCCTCGATTCAGGCCACTCGATATCGACCATGTAACATCGATATCGACCTCTTGATGTCGACAAGCTTTGTTCTTCCTCTACTCGATTTCTGGTGCTCTGTTTCACTTGATGTCGAGTCATTATGTCGATTTCGACTCTTCAGTAGACTTCGAGTTCTTTTTCCGCTTTTCTTCACTTGTCCAAATTCATCCATTTTTGTCTTGATTTTTGCGAAATCACATAAAAACTCGTGTAGACCTCTTTATTTGGCAAATAAGCATAAACTACACTAATCTTATGTTTTCCCAACCAATAAGCATGCAATTAACGACAAAATGGACATAAACGTGCATAGAAAATATGACAATTTACGCGCACATCATCACTCACTCCTATATCAAACTAGGTCGAAATTTGTTTTAGGGGGGGTTTAGGGTTTGCACGTAGTCAACGACGTGCAATTCTGCACGTGGTCAACGACGTGCACATTTGCACATCGTTGATTACGTGCAAACCCTAAACCCCTCTAAACCCTAAAACCCACCCTTTCCAACCCCTAGCCCTAAGTCCCCAAACCCTAGCCCTACCCTGCCTTATCCTAGAACAAACCCGAACCCTAATGTACTCGTTCGGTGAATTCGTAAGGATTGAAGATTCAAACAAGATCGATAAGAACGCTTCAATAATCACTTACGACCCCATAAGATCCGAATAGTGAATCGATAATATACAAACAGTGAATATAATATAACAGGTAGTACAAAGAACATAATAGTGAATATAATATACAAACAAAATCATGGTGATCGAGTGGACTGTACAACATCAAGCAATATGTCCATCACCTCGTCGCACAGCTCGTGGAACCGAGGAGTCGATGCTAAGGCCCGTAGATGCCCATGGATCTGATGAATCCGCTCCTCCTGATCAGGACGGATAACTGCAGGCTGAGGCAAGTCCATCTATGGATCCATGGTGATCGGGTGGACGGGCGTTGGAGGGTCTGGATGGCGTGGCGTAGTGGTCAACACATATGACAGGCTCTGAGATGCATACCACGCCATGTAGTCAACAGTGACACCGGCCTGACAATCCTCGCTAGTTCACTGCTGCTCACCCAGCGGGTAGAAGCGATCGTCCTCCTGCTATGCCACATGTTGTGCTGGGCGGCAAACTTGGCGACGTACCTCCTTCTCAAGCTAGCGTCGCGGGTGACCTGCCTCGGAGGGATGATGGGCTGCAGGACCCCTGGACGTGACCAAAGTGCCGAAGACACCGATCGGGCATATATGGCTCCTCCTCCCTGCCGAAGTTTATCGTGCCACAGTAGGTGGACGACCAGTACTCGCCGTCGAAGTGCAGATCATGCCCAAATGGCATCCAGTAAACCTACAAATAAAATAATCAGATGTAAGTCATATCTACGAAAAATATAAAATATATGTATAGTATTGGTGACTTACATCGTCGACGGTAAGTCGTTCGACTTCGTCCCGGATATGCCAAACCAGCTCGAGCTTGCCCTCATCGTCTTTGCGGGTAGGAGTCTTGGAAGGCTGGAACCTAGTGTACCAGTATCGATCTGCAGTCCTAACCGGATCGCAGGACAGATCCCCATGGATTCGTACTTGCAGTAAAGACGTGGACTCGTACTTGCAGTAAAGACGTGCATCCATCTAAACCCTTTGCCTCTGCTCGGGTAGCCTCTCCTAGGCCCCTGTACAGACAGGCAAGGGCACTTGCACCCCATGCGATGCCGGCCGCTCGGGGGATGTCCCAAAAAAGGTCGAGTATCAGGAATCCGACTCGGCTCTGCTTCGTTTTTGATGTGCGCTTATGCACGTCGTGTTTTACGTGCACTTTTTGCACATCCTTTTTGACGTGCACCTTTTACACGTCCTTTTTGACGTGCAGTTGATGCACGTGAAAATGTACGTGCATGCACGGTAACCAAGACGTCTATTCGCTGTGGGGTGGTAGTGTAGGAGATTCAAATATTTAAAACAAAACAAAGCACAACTAGACTATCTCCCTGTCCCAAACAAATATTACAAGAATCCCATCCCTTGTAGTAGTAGGGTAATTCAGGATTGAATCCACGAGGAGGTATGTCAGCGCTTCCCTTGTTTTACTCACGATCAAAGCTTTCGACCTCAGCAGACACTCGATATCGAGTATACTGGTCGATATCGACCTCAGTTCTTGTCGATTTCCTAGCGCAGTTCCTGCAGAAGACAAAACAACAAGTCGACGTCAAGCAGAGACCTCGATATCGATGTTAGACCTCGATATCAACCCTTATGGTCGATTTCGATGCTTATCACAAAACTGTTTTGGTAACCAATTTGTCGGAAAAGAGTTCGAAGAATATAGAATGGAGAAGGAAGATGAACAAAAACAAAACTTAAGACTTTTATGAAGAATTCAATTAATTAAAAGGCTTCCAAAGTCGGGGTTTCATGCCACAACGATAACAATGCAAGTTTCATGCTAAAGCTATGAAATTTAATGTCTTTCCGTCAAATAACTTTCGTTATCAACACTTAGGTGATTAGAGGCTCTCGCATAATTCCTAAGAGTTACTATCCAATTCATGAGCAATTCAAGTTCACAATATGAGTGGCTTTCGCTTCAATAATGCAAATAATGAATCTCCCTAACTTTCGCAAAGGATCATGCATGTGGTAGAAGACGGAATCGCATAAAAGTCATACCTTTGATGCACTTACCTCACATTGCTATCATTGGGCTCACCCCGACCCTAGAAGTGGGTTGACTACTCGCTCCTCATCATGCACATCATCATCATTATTGTTGAAAGAAAGCTACTTTGAATTAAAACTTCGAAAGAAAGTACAACCGAACAAACCACTCCGCTTTTGCTTTACAACTCCACTCGGCCTCCTCTCTCTCTCTACTCGTCTCTGCATGTCTAAGTGTTGAATAACTGAAAATTGAATCTCCAATTGAATTTCTAAACTCAGCCCTAATGGCCTCTAGATATAGATATCGATATGGACTCGAAACCTTATCTTTATTTTATAAGATAAAACTAAAATAAAATAAAAGCTAGAACTCCATGGTAACTCAGCCTCTATCTGATAGATATGGTGTGGATGATAGGAAATCTCGACTTTTGGATAGATGTGCAAGCTTCGGATAGAATTCTATCAAAATCGGAGTCAAATTCCTCTGCTGGCATGGTCGATATCGACCTTCTGCATCGATATCGACCCCTTCAAAACTTTATCTCGAGCTTCTCCTTCTCCTACTCGAACTGGCACTCGACTTCTATAAATTTGGTCGATCTAGCAGCCTCGATATCGACCTCCAAACGTCGATATCGACCTCTCTGTGTCGACGTGCTCTGTTTCATCTCCTGCTCGATTCCTATGTCTCTGAGGTACTCGATGTCGAGGTCTCCAGTCGATTTCGACCTCTTCAGAAGACTTCGAGTTCTTTTTTCGTTCTTCCAAATTCGTCCATTTTTATCCTGTTTTCTGCAAAATCACATGGAAACTCGTGCAAACCCATATATTTGACATTTAAGCGTAAACTACACTAATCCCATGTTTTCTCATTAATATGCATGCGAAAGACGATAAAATGGATTCATGTGTGCAAAGAAAATATGGCAATTTGCGCGCACATCAAACACCCCATACTTAAGCTTGCTTGTCCCCAAACAATACCTTTAATGGTCATTCAGGGAAAGAAAGTAAACTCTCAACATCATAGATTCATTTTTCACATGTCCCTACAATCAATTACCCTCCTTGATAAGGTACTTATGTCAACCAAGTCCATGCCTGTGCATAAAAGCAATTTCATATTCATAAAAGGAGGTAATATGCAAAAAATAATTTTAGCGACATAGCATTAATAATCAAGAGGACTTTTGCAAGCATGTGAGAAGTGGATTGGTAAAAGGCTAAAGGTGGGCTACTATTTGGCCATGTGGTGTTAAATCCGGGGAAACATAATTTCTTTCCACATTCCTTCTTAATAATGTCTCACCTTTCACTCATCGCTCAATGCTTTTTTTCAATATATGCTTTTACCTCTCTAACCTTAGCACTGCCTTCTCGCGAGTCACAAACATGGGTGTCATGAATGGCCCCGGATACTTAGTACTTCGGACTCCTCACCTAGTGTCCCATCTTGCGGAACTATTATCTCAACGCAAGCAGGGTCGACCCACCTTTATCTCCTGAGGTGATCGGATTTTTTCTCGCTCATTTAATTTTCCATATTTCATAATTCTTCCATTCCTGCCAACAACTTCATATATAATGCACAACTCCATATAACTCCAAAGATGACCTCCATTCTCAAACTTGTCCCCGGACAGGGTATAAGGTATAAAAATGGGCAATATGTATATATGTGGAGCAATAATGATCATGTAAGGCTCATATATGGCTTTGTGGCTTTTGCAAATATGCATAGGTAAGGATAGGATATGAACTTTTATAAATAAGCACTTGTATGAAATTTTCATAAAAAGTCATCTATCATCTTATCATGCACATGTCAAAAGCAACTTCAAATTTTTATCTCCTTTATGTTTTTCTTCTTTTTCCACTTCATTGGGACTTCCCTTAACTAGGCAATCTCATGTTATATATCTAATGAATCTAATTTTGCATCATAGAGCTCTTTTTTATACTTCCATGGCTCTTTCTTCTTTTCAAAATTTTTGATAGGGGTCATATTTCTCTTTTTTTTATGCACTAAAATAAATATGCAACTCTAATCTAAGTATGAATATCCAAGTAAGCCTTTCCCCCACCCCATACTTAAAATTTACAGTGTCCTCACTGTATTAGAACTATGGTTAAGAAGAAAACTTACAAAACTGTCACAAATTTCAGGAGTCGAAGAAGACAATAGGTTGGGTCGATATCGACCTCTTGATATCGATATCGATGTCTCTTTTGATTTCTGCTCAGGGTTCAGGGTGATTTGGCCTCGATCACAAACCTTATCTATGTCGACCTTCAGGTCGATTTCGATGTCGGACATCGATGTCGATGCCTTCTCAGTGTGCTTTTCTCTTTCCTGCAATTTGAAAACTAAACACAAAACCAAATATGCAAAACAATAAAGTGTCTAAAACCAAAACAAAATCTGTCTAAAACCAAAACTAAGTCTTTGTTACAAGCTCTAGATTTTTAAGTCGCTAGGCCGACTTTCTCTTTCGCGCTTCTCAAGGCGGCATCTGCAGAGCCCATGTGGCTTGGGCCTCAAATATTACTCCTTTCTTGTCCCGCAGCTGCATTCCGCCGGGATTGATTTTATTCACCGTGAATGGTCCTAAGTTCTTATCCTTGAATCTTGTAGGAAACCAATGGTCCTTAGACTTGGCAACATAGACCTTGTCTCCTATCTCATATTGGCTTGAATCATCATCGGATACCCTACATAAACGCACATGCCAAGGCACACCTCTTCCAAATAATGATAAGTCCTTAATTGTAATGGAACAAGAGGAATTCGTACCTTGACTTACCTTCTTCTCAGTCTGCGGCTCAGGTCGATGTCGATGTTCGGAGGTCGATATCGACCCTTGTTGTACACCTGGAGGATCAGTCGATTTGGAGAATTTTGACTCGATATGATCACGTCGATTTCGACCCTCAGAGGTCGATATCGAGGTCTCCTTGCCTCCCTTCTCAGCGCTGATGGTGGTCGATTTCAATAGGGTGTGGTCGATATCGACCCTTGACCCCGATTTCGATGTTTCCTTTTTTCCTCCGTCGACCCCATACTTATGACCTGGCACAGAATCTTGAACATTAGTGGTCGATATCGACTTACCTCGGTCAATTTCGATGTTCTTTTGAGCTCCTTCGTTCAAGATTGCCTCAACTTCCTCTACTTGGGCTTCATTGATGGCTTTTATCTCCATTGGCCCTTGATTTTTCACCGTCTTGTTGAAGGCATACTCTATTGTTGTTGCAGGAGGCTTGATATGTCAAGTAATTACAAATAATAAAGATGTAAATAAATGTAATCCGACTCCTGGCCTAAGCAAATAATTACAAGACTTCCTCCCGTTGTAGTGGAAGGGTAGTCAGGATCGATCCACGAGGAGGCGTGTCAGCGGGATCCTAGTAGCTTTGGAAATCTCACGTCTGCGTCGACCAGTAGCCTCGATTTCGACCTTGGGCCTCGATGTCGACCTCGGCTGTCGATGTTCTCTGCAACAGAAGACCTGCAGAGACAAAAACAAGCAGTCGATATCGACTGGTGGGGGTCGATATCGATGTCAGTCCACGAAATCGACTGGCTCAGAAGACTGCCAGTCGATACAGAAGGGTCGATATCGATGTCTGGTGTCGATATCGATGTCAGCAAAACTCCGCAGCAATGTTCGTCGTCGACTCAGAAAACTGTCGACGAACTCAGTGGTCGATATCGACGTCTGGGGTCGATATCGATGTCTCCCTGTAGTGGGTTAGTACTTCGTCGGCAAAGAAAGGCCGAAGACTTTAGGATGGATAGAGAAGCAATGAACAGAAATAACAGTGGGTTTTTGTGTGTATAAAATATGTAAAAAGGCAACTCTTAGGATGAGGGTTCACCACCACGTTAACCAATGCATGCGATAAGATAAATAAGACGGACAATTGCGCTATTTCTCCCGAGGGACGAGCTTTCGCCGTACACCAACTCTTAGGATTACTCTTGCAAATAAACCTAATTGTCTCTACCAATTTTACGTTTATAACTCAAGTTGTTAGCATGAATCCCTTTTCTTTCGATTAGGACTAAACATAGAATTGTAGGAGGAGAGATAGACACAACGATATCAACATCAAATACTTACCTCAAGCGCGCATGGCTAACGTCGGGCTCACCCCGACCCTAAGAGCTTTGGGGAACTACTCGCTTCTCATCATGAAATTCATCGTCAATTGAAAGGAAGAAACTTGCATTAAACTAAACTTCGAAGTTTTACAACTCAACGTCAACTTTCACAAACGTCAAACCCTAAAACTTCTTGCTAACTCTAACTCTATTGTCTATTGTCTTTGTCTTGGGTTGTTCTATGATTCGATTGAAAGATTGAAAGATGATCTAACAAATCAGCCCCTAAGGCTTTATTTATAGGCTACTAATCCTCGCTATCCAAGGATTGTAACTCCTATCTAAACTATGAA
Organism: Persicaria maculosa; assembly: GCA_963922045.1. Lineage (NCBI taxonomy): Eukaryota > Viridiplantae > Streptophyta > Magnoliopsida > Caryophyllales > Polygonaceae > Persicaria > Persicaria maculosa. The sequence goes on along the minus strand of OY998264.1, from coordinate 46,105,074 downwards.
CTCTATCCCAACAATTAGGATAGGTCTTTTATTTTGATAAAACTTAAAGGAACTTAAAGGTAAATGATGAATAAAACTTCAGCTGCCATCTATCTTGAAAGTGTGAGATAATCCCGTGCCTCCTTGAAGATATAGTTCCAATCCACATTCGAAATCGAGTCTATCTTCTGTCGAGATAAGGGGTCGATATCGACACCAGAGGTCGATATCGAGGTCTCTGTTTCTGCTCGACTTGTTCAGCTCTGGTCGATTTCTATGTTGAGGTCGATATGGGGGTCGATATCGACACCGGGGGTCGATATCTGGGTCTAAGGTCGATATCTACCTCTTCTCAGCTTCACTTGATGTCTATGTTGAGGTCGATATCTATGTTGAAGGTCGATATCTACCCCAGAGGTCGATATCTAGGTCTAGGGTCGATATCTACCTCTGCTCAGCTTCACTTGGCTTCTCCGTTTTCGCTCGAATTCCTACATGGTTAGCTCAAAACATGTGCAAACTCTATTTCTTGCATTTTAGCCCATTCTTACACAAGTTTATATTCTTTTGAACCTTTTCTTTGGAAATCGAATGAAATACGAAGTCAAAAGATGTAATAAACAAAGGTGCAAATGTGTACATCAAAACACCCCATACTTAGACTTGCTTGTCCTCAAGCAATAACCAAGCAATAACCAACACCTACAACACATCCTTTAAGTCTTCGCCTTTGTCAAAAGCAACATCATAAGCGGTAGCAAAGCAAAGCAAGTGAATTTAACGTCATAGCACATATTTTGGTGATCCATAGGCATATGCAATTTTGATCCAACCTCACAGGGATAATATGTTTGCACTCAACTCTCATGTGTTTAGGCTATGAGGATCAACTCTCAACTCAATTCCATATACAATCTTATAAACATTGCAATTTATAATAATCCACTTCGCAACCAATTATGAAAATGCAATAAGAATCATCAGGAGGACTTTCGCTCAATGGAAGACTTCATAGAAGACTCCATTCGGCGGGGTTGTAATGGGGCTTGGTATGAAATAAAGGGTATGGAATTATTTGGCTATGTGGTGCTTTTATAATTCGGGAATCAAGACTCCTAAATCTCAACACTTGTAATACCCAAACCATAACTCTTCAATGTAAGCCCAATATCTATAATGCTTTTTCCAAAACTCATCTTTCCATAATATGTTCTCAAAAAAATATAACACCTGTATGAATAAAGGACTCAAGGATATATATATATATATATATATATATATATATATATATATATATATATATTTCGGATTTTTTTTTTCGATTTTTTTTCTTTTTTTTTCGGAAATAATACTAAAGCTATGTGCATTTATATGGTGAGCCAAAAAAATCCTTTTACAAAATATGACAAAATGTAAATATGTACCATCCTACAATTTCTTCGCTCAAAACTAGACATTATGCTCTTTTCTTTCCACATGGCATTAGTTCAACCAATCTAAGTCTCAATTCCCAAATGGGGGTCAGGCTCAATTCGACTAGGGATAATTTTGTGGAGTTTGCAATTTCAGACTCAGGCTAATGTTCTGGCTTCAAGCAGGGATAATGCAGGGTAGGTAAAGAGAGGATAAAAATGGCTTAAAAGATGCCTCCATCATTTAATTCTCGTAAACATAAACATATATGCATTGGTTTTGAATAACTATCACAACATTTAGCGATGCATAGGAAGAGTAAATTCACTCAATAAAGCGGAGGGATTTTTGATGTTCTCCCTATAGGTCAAAATTCTCACAAGGACAATTTTTGTTGGATTTGATTTGCTTTTTAGCCTAGGATCATATGTGCTCAATTTCATCACAAGTTCACAATCTACATAAAAATTTTAAAGACTTAGGCTAAACCATCCAAATATTGAGTTTTTATCATAGGACCTCTAAGTAGGGTAAAGAAAAATAAACTTAAAAATAAACATGCATTTTTTTTTGTATTTTGACATTTTTCTATTTTTTTTGGATTTTTAACATTTTATGAAAGTAAAACTAAAAATTTAAACATGAATGCAATGCGAAGAAGAAACCAAGTTATGACCATAAGACATGTCTTTCCCCCACCCCATACTTAAAATATACAGTGTCCTCACTGTATTAAAAAGAAGAACAAGGGTAGAGAGAGACTTACAGCGGATTCAGGTCGATTTCAGGTGAGGTCGATGCCAGAAATCGATATCTAGGTCAGAGGTCGATGTCGACTGCATCTTTCGATTTCGAGGAAGAAGATGAAGACAAGGGCTGCCTGATTGGGGTCGATATCGAGTATTAGGGTCGATATCGACCTCTCTTTTTCGCTCCTGAGTCCTCGATGTCGACTCCAGGAGATGGCTTGACCCTGGGGGGGTCGATTTCGACTGGCCTGGTCGATTTCGACTGCCTCTGTAGAAGCTTCTTTCCTTCTTCGTCGTTCCTTTTGCTTGATAACCTGAAATCTTGTTAGAAATATAGATAAAGCACGAATTATCTCAGTTTTAAAAGTTCAAAACAGCCAAAGGTTAAATCCTAAAAACCATCTATGCAGAAATTTAAAGGTTTTATGTACACGCTCTAGATTTTTGAGTCGCTAGGCCGACTTCTCCGTCAATTCTTCATGACCCTTTTATGTAGGGACCCTTCGAGCGTGAGCCTTCTCCTGGATCATCAAGGTCCTTTTGGTAGCATCTATGTTCGGCGACCAAGGCTTCTTTATCGTTAGGTTCTTCTTTGGGCGCTTTTCTTCTCTTTCTTGACCTAACTTTAGCAATATAGGCAAACCATGGAGCTTTGACCCTCTCTTTAGTAGAATTATCAATAATGGGTTTAATTGATTCATCAATAATGGACGGAGGAGGGTTAAGATTCATACCTGGGCTTACCTGTTTGGGCCCAAAACAGAAATCTTCGGGCTGAGGGGTGGTCGATTTCGGCCACGGTGGGTCGATTTCGAGTGCTGAGGTCGATATCGACATGTGGGGGTCGATCTCGACCTCTGTGACCCCATACTTAAGCTCCTGGCAGCGGTCTGGCATACTCGATTTCGCCAACAGAAATTTTCTAAGCTTTTCTTTGGCCGGCGAAAGGACTACTTGCTCCAGGTGCTTTGTTTCGCTCATGGTTGGGTTGAAAGAGAATTCTATCACTTCGTTCCCTATAGTAAAGGTTAGTAACCCTCGACGTACATTGATATTGGCATCAGCAGTAGCTAAGAAAGGCCTACCAAGTATAATAGGCACTACAAGATCTTCAGGCATCTCCAATACAATGAAATCAGTAGGCACAAAGAACTTACCTACCTTTACCGGAACGTCATCAACTATACCTGTGGGTCTGACGAATGAGTTGTCAGCCATATAAAGCTTCATGTCCACAGGTTCAAGGGCACCAATGTTCACCTTCTGCCAAATAGAGAGAGGCATGAGACTTACACTTGCCCCTAGGTCACATAGGGCTTTATAGTGATGTTGGCCAAGTCCCGCGGTGATTGCAAACTTCCCTGGATCACTCTTCTTCTCAGGGAAGTCCATCTTTGAGCACTCCTCTGCGATCTCTGCCATGGATCTCTTCTTGCTAAGGATGTCTTTGAGGAATCGCACATAGGCGGGCATCTCGCTTAGGGCTTCTGTTAGAGGGATAGTGATGTTGAGTCCTTGAAGTATCTTTATGAAGCGCCTAAACTTACCTTTGGTGGGATCCTCCAATGCTTTGGAAGGGAATGGCAACGTCTTCTTTGGAGTAGGGGCTAAAACAGAGGTCGGAGGGGCCTGCTGGACATCGATGTCGACTGCGCTCTGGTCGATATCGACTGGAATGGTCGATTTCGACCTCTGTAGTAGCTCTGATGGCTCTGTAGTGTCATCGACGTCGACCAGGGGGTCAACATGGGGGTCGATCTCGACCTCTGGGTCGACATCGACTGGTCTATCGACGTCGACTGGGTCTGCTGCTTTCTCCTCTGTTTCCGTCCGTGGCTTTTGTACTTTGGTGCCACTCCTTAATTGTATGGCTGCGACATGGCCCATCCCGGATTGTCCCTTAGGATTTGTAGTGGGTTGCCCAGGGAGTGTTCCGGACGGCCTAGGGATTTGTGCCGCCAATTGACCCAGTTGGGTCTCTACGTTCTTCTTCCATATATCCATCTCCCCAATCCTTGTATTAAGGTGATTGAGTTGAGAGTGGATAACATTGTTGGATTGATCGTTCTTAGCTTGGTTCCGCCTTATCTCATCCAACACAAGTTGAAGATCATCCTTCTTTTGGTCTCTCTCCGGGTGCCCAGGAGCTCTATAAGGCGGAGGGTCCCTAGGGTTAACCGGGTTCCTTTGTGGTTGATGGAACCTTTGGTCTCCCCAATATTGGTTATTGGGACCCCTCATGTAGCGCGCCTCTTGGTGAGTCTCCGCTAGGTGTACTTGTTCGGCATGGGGGCACTCGATGGTGGTGTGCCGCTGCGATCCGCATTCGATGCAATCTTGGTTCGCTGAAAGGAACCTTACTTGCTTTTGGAGCTTTCTAAGTTGATCTCTGTGGAATTGCTCCTTCACATCCGGATCGATTACATTGGAGGGTTCATATAAGGGCATAGATGGGGCAGGCCTCGACGATGATGATGTGTCGGAAGCCTCAGGAGTCCCATATGTGTTGTCGAACTCCACCAACCTCTCTATGGTCTCCCAAGCCTCTTGTGGGGCGAGTTCAAGGTAGCCATAGGAGGTGTAGGTGTTGATCCTCTCCTTAGTTGCAGCGTCAAGAGCATTGTATATGATCTCCTGAATTACGTACGGTGGTTGGCGATGCGTCGGGCATGATCGTAGAAGGTCCTTGAACCTTTCCCAAACAGTCGCCAGAGCCTCACCAAGCTTTTGTTTGAAAGCCATGATTTCCTGTCGGATCAACGCTGTCTTAGAAGGAGGGAAGAACTTGTTGAGGAACGCGTCCTTAACTTCATTCCAGGTGCGGAGCGATCTTGGGGCTAAGCTCTCCAACCACTGCAATGCTTTCCCTGTAAGAGACCATCGAAAGGCTTTTAGTTGGACATTTTCAAGACTTCGTCCATCAGCAATAGTATCACAAAGGTCTAAGAAGGTAGAAATATGTGCCATAGGGCATTCATTAGGTTTTCCTTCATATTGATGCCTTCTTATTTCAGTCAGGAAGTTAGGTTTAATTTCAAAATTAGAGGCAGGGATAAGAATTGCCGATTCAGGCACTGTGAGAGCGGGGTGCATATATTGCTTGGCATTCCTAGGGAGGGCATTGATTTGGGCTTCTATTTGCCTCCGGCCTTCCTCCTCCCTATCCGCACGCTCCTTAAGTGCCGCCTCCCTAGTTGTTAAGTCCTCAACCTGCTTCCTTAGTTGTTCAATAAGTTCTGCTTGGTTCGCGTTTTCTGCCATGATTCTTTGAGCTTGGGATCTTAGATGGAAATAACGCTCAGGGTTGTCTACTCCTTCAAATTCAGGTGGGCGATCAGCGCGTCGCATACACCTGCAAGACCAAACTAGAAAAAGACGTGAGATAGACTACTAGGGCGCGATTGATTGCTTCCCCGGCAACGGCGCCAATTTGTTGTTGCAGGAGGCTTGATATGTCAAGTAATTACAAATAATAAAGATGTAAATAAATGTAATCCGACTCCTGGCCTAAGCAAATAATTACAAGACTTCCTCCCGTTGTAGTGGAAGGGTAGTCAGGATCGATCCACGAGGAGGCGTGTCAGCGGGATCCTAGTAGCTTTGGAAATCTCACGTCTGCGTCGACCAGTAGCCTCGATTTCGACCATGGGCCTCGATGTCGACCTCGGCTATCGATGTTCTCTGCAACAGAAGACCTGCAGAGCCAAAAACAAGCAGTTGATATCGACTGGTGGGGGTCGATATCGATGTCAGTCCACGAAATCGACTGGCTCAGAAGACTGCCAATCGATACAGAAGGGTCGATATCGATGTCTGGTGTCGATATCGATGTCAGCAAAACACCACAGCGATGTTCGTCGTCGACTCAAAAAACTGTCGACGAACTCAGTGGTCGATATCGACGTCTGGGGTCGATATCGATGTCTCCCTGTAGTGGGTTAGTACTTCGTCGGCAAAGAAAGGCCGAAGACTTTAGGATGGATAGAGAAGCAATGAACAGAAATAACAGTGGGTTTTTGTGTGTATAAAATATGTAAAAAGGCAACTCTTAGGATGAGGGTTCACCACCACGTTAACCAATGCATGCGATAAGATAAATAAGACGGACAATTGCGCTATTTCTCCCGAGGGACGAGCTTTCGCCGTACACCAACTCTTAGGATTACTCTTGCAAATAAACCTAATTGTCTCTACCAATTTTACGTTTATAACTCAAGTTGTTAGCATGAATCCCTTTTCTTTCGATTAGGACTAAACATAGAATTGTAGGAGGAGAGATAGACACAACGATATCAACATCAAATACTTACCTCAAGCGCGCATGGCTAACGTCGGGCTCACCCCGACCCTAAGAGCTTTGGGGAACTACTCGCTTCTCATCATGAAATTCATCGTCAATTGAAAGGAAGAAACTTGCATTAAACTAAACTTCGAAGTTTTACAACTCAACGTCAACTTTCGCAAACGTCAAACCCTAAAACTTCTTGCTAACTCTAACTCTATTGTCTATTGTCTTTGTCTTGGGTTGTTCTATGATTCGATTCAAAGATTGAAAGATGATCTAACAAATCAGCCCCTAAGGCTTTATTTATAGGCTACTAATCCTCGCTATCCAAGGATTGTAACTCCTATCTAAACTATGAACTCTATCCCAACAATTAGGATAGGTCTTTTATTTTGATAAAACTAAAAGGAACTTAAAGGTAAAGGATGAATAAAACTTCAGCTACCATCTATCTTGAAAGTGTGAGATAATCCCGTGCCTCCTTGAAGATATAGTTCCAATCCGCATTCGAAATCGAGTCTATCTTCTGTCGAGATAAGGGGTCGATATCGACACCAGAGGTCGATATCGAGGTCTCTGTTTCCGCTCGACTTGTTCAGCTCTGGTCGATTTCTATGTTGAGGTCGATATGGGGGTCGATATCGACACCGGGGGTCGATATCTGGGTCTAAGGTCGAGATCTACCTCTTCTCAGCTTCACTTGATGTCTATGTTGAGGTCGATATCTATGTTGAAGGTCGATATCTACCCCAGAGGTCGATATCTAGGTCTAGGGTCGATATCTACCTCTGCTCAGCTTCACTTGGCTTCTCCGTTTTGACTCCGTTTTCGCTCGAATTCTTACATGGTTAGCTCAAAACATGTGCAAACTCTATTTCTTGCATTTTAGCCCATTCTTACACAAGTTTATATTCTTTTGAACCTTTTCTTTGGAAATCGAATGAAATACGAAGTCAAAAGATGTAATAAACAAAGGTGCAAATGTGTACATCATCTATCACTTCATCACTAATTGTGAATGAGAGCAATCCTTTCTTTACGCTGATGTTGGAATCGACGGTTGCTAGGAATGGCCTACCTAAAATAATTGGACAAGCAGGGTCCTCCGCTATATCAACAACTAGAAAATCAGCAGGGACAAAGAATTTACCTACTTGTACTGGCACATCCGTCACTATCCCAGTTGGAATCACTACCGTATTGTTAGCCATGTATAATCTTGCATCCACGGGCTCTAGAGGACCTATCTTTACCTTGTGCCATATGGTTAGTGACATCATGCTAACGCTAGCGCCCAAGTCAACTAAAGCATTAAATTTTAATTGACCTAGACCTATAGCGATAGAAAACTTACCTGGGTCCGCCCGCTTTTGTGGTAGCTCCAACCTGTTGCATTCCTCTGCGATCTCAGAGAGCGATCGCTTCTTACCTAAGATGTCTTTAAGGAACCTTACATAAGATGGCATCTCATGAAGTGCCTCTGTGAATGGTAAAGAGACATTAAGTCCTTGGAGCATCTTCACGAACCGTTGGAACTTCTTTCCGCTGGGTCCTTAATCACCTTTCTAGATGGGAATGGCAACACCTTTTTCTTTCCTGCGACTGCAGTGAGGTCGACATCGACATCAGTAGGGTCGATATCGACAGGAGGAGTCGATTTCTGTGGTGACGCAGATTTAGGGTCGACATCGACGTCACCTTGGTCGATATCGACAGGAGGGGTCGATATCGACGTCTGTTCTGGCTCTTTCTCCTCCGCTTTTTGCTCGGGCGTGTGTAATTGACGCCCACTCCTTAGGTTTACTGCTGCAATATGTCCAGTAGTTTTGCCCTTTTGGTTGGGCACATTGGATCCAGGGAGTGATCCTGACGCCTTGGGCATTGCTTCCGCCAATTGACTCATTTGAGTCTCCATGTTGCGCTTCCAAACGTCGATCTCCCCAAGTCTAGAATTGATGCCCTGCAGCTGAGTATGGACGGAGTTATTGGCTTGTTTGAACTCAGCGTGGTTCCTCCGCATCTCATCAAGAATGATTTGCAAGTCATCTTTCTTAGGCTCCCGCTCAGGGTGCCCTGGTGCCCTATATGTTGGGGGATCCCTTTGATAGAACCTTTGATCACCCCAATTTTGTTGATTGCCCCCTCCGTAGGGGCCTCTTGTCCATTTGACCTCCTCGTGTTGTTCCGCCATGGATACTTGCTCAGTATGTGGACATGCACTAGTGTTATGCCTTATTGAGCCACACTCCTAACAAGGTTGATTGTTGCTCAGGAACCTTACTTGCTTTTGAAGGCGGCGTGTTTGATCGTTATGGAATTGTTGCTGCACCTCATGATCTATCTCCCTTGAAGGCTCATATAGTGGCATAGATGGGGCAAGCCTTGCATCATAGGCCGCAGCAGCCCCATAGGTGTTGTCAAAGTTCACAAGCCTCTCAATGGTCTCCCATGCCTCCGTTGGTGTAAGCTCAATGTACCGATAGGAGGTATATGAATTGATCCTTTCTTTATTCGGCGCATCAAGGGCGTTAAAAAAGATCTCCTGGATGACATATGGAAGTTGCCCATGCGTCGGGCATGATCTCAGTAAGTCCTTAAAGTGCTCCCACGCCTGTGCTAGGGTTTCACCTGGCTTTTGTTTGAAAGCCGTGATCCTTTGTCGTAGCATCGCCGTTTTAGAAGGGGGGAAGAATTTGTTCAAGAATGCATCTTTCACCTCCGCCCATGTCCTTAGCGATCGTGGAGCCAAACTTTCAATCCATTGTAATGCCTTCCCTACCAAAGACCATCGAAAAGATTTTAGTCGTACATACTCTAAGTTTACTCCATCAGCAACTGTTTCACATAAGTCTGTAAAAGTAGAGATATGTTGCAAGGGGCATTCATTATGTCTTCCTTCAAAAGTATTTCTTTTAATCTCAGATAGGAAGTTAATTTTCAATTCATAGTTGGAGTGAGGAATTATAATGGCAGATTCAGGAACATGAAGCGGCGGATGCATGTATTGCATCGCCGTTTGTAGATACTGATTTAGCCGCTCTTGGGCTTGTCTGCGCGCATCCTCCTCCCTATCAGCACGGGCTCGCTCAGCAGCAGCGGCGGCCCTTTCAGCAGCGATTATAGCATTGTGATCCTCGATCTCCTTCCTCAACCGCTCTATGATCTCAGCCTGCGTTTCGTTTTCAGCCATGATGCGAATTGCTTTGTTGCGAAGATGGTAGAAACGTTCAGGCTCGTTGATTGGTTCCAGGATAGGTCCGCGATTAGAACATCGCATAAACCTATAGAATAAGCTCAGAAAAAAGATCGTGATTAACTTAGGCGGCCATTGATTGCCTCCCCGGCAACGGCGCCAATTTGTTCGATGCGGGGTGGTAGTATAGGAGATTCAAATATTTAAAACAAAACAAAGCAAAACTAGACTATCTCCCTGTCCCAAACAAATAATACAAGAATCCCCTCCCTTGTAGTAGTAGGATAATTCAGGATCGAATCCACGAGGATGTATGTGAGCGCTTCCCTTGTTGTATTCACGATCAAAGCTTTCTACCTCAGCAGACACTCGATATCGAGTATACTGGTCGATATCGACCTCAGTTCTGGTCGATTTCCTAGCGCAGTTCCTGCAGAAGACAAAACAACAAGTCGACGTCGAGCAGAGACCACGATATCGATGTTAGACCTCGATATCGACCCTTATGGTCGATTTCGATGCTTGTCACAGAAACTGTTTTCGTAACCAATTTATCGGAAAAGTGTCCGAATAATATAGAATGGAGAAGGAAGATGAATAGAAATAAAACTTAAGACTTTTATGAAGAATTCAATTAATTAAAAGGCTTCCAAAGTCGGGGTTTCATGCCACAACGATAACAATGCAAGTTTCATGCTAAAGCTATGAAATTTAATGTCTTTCCGTCAAATAACTTTCGTTATCAACACTTAGGTGATTAGAGGCTCTCACATAATTCCTAAGAGTTACTATCCAATTCATGAGCAATTCAAGTTCACAATATGAGTGGCTTTCGCTTCAATAATGCAAATAATGAATCTCCCTAACTTTCGCAAAGGAAAATGCATGGGGTAGAAGACGAAATCGCATAAAAGTCATACATTTGATGCACTTACCTCACATTGCTATTGTCGGGCTCACCCCGACCCTAGAAGTGGGTTGACTACTCGCTCCTCATCATGCACATCATCATCATTATTGTTGAAAGAAAGCTACTTTGAATTAAAACTTCGAAAGAAAGTACAACCGAACAAGCCACTCCGCTTTCGCTTTACAACTCCACTCGGCCTCCTCTCTCTCTCTCTACTCGTCTCTGCGTGTCTAAGTGTTGAATAACTGAAAATTGAATCTCCAATTGAATTTCTAAACTCAGCCCTAATGGCCTCTAGATATAGATATCGATATGGACTCGAAACCTTATCTTTATTTTCTAAGATAAAACTAAAATAAAATAAAAGCTAAAACTCCATGGTAACTCAGCCTCCATCTGATAGATCTGGTGTGGATGATAGGAAATCTCGACTTTTGGATAGACGTGCAAGCTTCGGATAAAATTCTATCAAAATCGGAGTCGGATTCCTCTCCTGGCATGGTCGATATCGACCTTCTGCATCGATATCGACCCCTTCAAAACTTTATCTCAAGCTTCTCCTTCTACTACTCGAACTGGCACTCGACTTCTATAAATTTGGTCGATCTAGCAGCCTCGATATCGACCTCCAGACGTCGATATCGACCTCTCTGTGTCGATGTGCTCTGTTTCATTTCCTGCTCGATTCCTATGTCTCTGATGTACTCGATGTCGAGGTCTCCAGTCGATTTCGACCTCTTCAGAAGACTTCGAGTTCTTTTTTCGTTCTTCCAAATTCGTCCATTTTTATCCTGTTTTCTGCAAAATCACATGGAAACTCGTTCAAACCCATATATTTGACATTTAAGCGTAAACTACACTAATCCCATGTTTTCCCATTAATATGCATGCGAAAGACGATAAAATGGATTCATATGTGCATAGAAAATATGGCAATTTGCGCGCACATCAACGTGTCTGCACGTCTCTTTTGACGTGCATCCACTTTTCTTTCTACGTGCTTGCACGTCGTAATTAACGTGGAGATTTGCGGTGTATATAGTTTCCGCGTATGCAAAAACCTCTTTTTTAAAAAACAAATTCGCACCTCTTTTTTTTAAAAAAAAACTTCTCTATTTTTTATTCAACTTGCACCCCCACTCTTTACATATCTACTCCCGTATTTAATTGCATTCCCACTTCACGAACTCTCTGTTACAAACAAATCTAGCTATTAATTCATTAAACCCCCTAAAATTGGTGAAATTAGGCGACGAAAAATGGTGAAATTTAGGGTTTGAATATGAGACTCAATTTTGTGAAATTTTGATTAGGTTTTGTCATTTTGGGAACAAATTTTGTGTTTTTAATTATTGTGTATACGTGATTTTGAAAAGCGAATTCTCATCTCCTTTTATTTAAAAAAAACTTCTCTATTCTTTGTTCAACTTGCACCCCCACTATCTATATTTCTACTCCCATATTTAATTATATTCTCACTTCCCGAACTCCCTATTATATACAAATATGGCTATCAACTGATTAAACCCCCTAAAATTTGTGAAATTAGGCAACCAAAAATGGTGGAATTTAGGGTTTGAATATGAGAATCAATTTAGTGAAATTTTTATTAGGTTTTGTGATTTTGGGAAAAAAAATTTGTTTTTAATTATTGTGTATACATGATTTTGAATAACCAATTCTCACCTCCTTTTATTAAAAAAAAGCTTATCTATTCTTTGTTCAACTTGCACCCCCACTCTCTATATCGATTGCCCCTATCGATATCGACCTCCCAACTCGAGTGGGTCAGTCGATATCGACTGAGGGTGTCGATATCGACTGGCTCTCCAGGGATTTGCTCCGCATGCTCCGTTTCTCCGATGTTGATTGGTATCTCCTTTCCATTCCTTAAGCGAATAGCAGCGATGTGGCCTGATGGCTGCCCCTTTAGATTGGCCTGTGTTTAGCTGGGAGCCCTCTGGGTTGTCGTGGAATAGATGCCGCCAATTGACCTAGTTGGGTCTCAACGCTCTTCCTCCATGTGTCAATTTCGCCAAGCCTAGAGTTAATACCATGTAGTGATGTTTGGATGGCAATGTTGGATTGCTTTATCTCAACTGTATTCCTTCTCATCTTATCTATGATGAGTTTGAGATCATCCCTCCTTTCTCTCTTGGGATGGCAAGGTGCTCTGTATGGAGGGGATTGTTGATGTTATTGATAGTGGGGTTGTTGATAACCCCAATTCCCTTGGTTTCCCCCATAGTTGGGCCCCCGCACATACTTGACTTTGTCGTGGGTTTTCGCCAATTGCACTTGCTCTGTGTAGGGACAAGATATCGTGTTGTGTTTCTGTGACCCACATTCTAAACAAGCTTGGTTGTTAGTGAGAAACCTAACTTATTTTTTGAAGACGCTTTACCTGGTCTTTCATGAACTGGTCCTTCACCTCATTATCCACCTCTTTAGAAGGCTCATACAGTGGCATAGATGGGGGCGTCCTAGCATTAGGTGCTGCAAGAGTCCCATAGGTGTTGTCGAAATCCACTAGCCTTTCAATCGTCTCCCATGCTTAAGTAGGGGTAAGCTCTAGGTATCGATAAGTGGTATAGGTGTTGATCCGCTCGCGTGTTGGCACCTCCAGAGCATTGTAGATGATTTCCTCGATGACATATGGCAGTTGCCCATGAGTAGGGCAGGACCTCAGCAAATCCTTGTAGCGCTCCCAGACTTGCGGTAGCGTCTCCCCGGTCTCTACTTATAGGACATAATCATTTGGCAAATATGTGCCGTCTTTGATGGTGGAAAGAACTTGTTGAGGAATATATCCTTCAGTTCAGCCCAGGTGCGGATAGATCATGGTCGCAAGGTTTCCAACCAATGTAACACCTTTTCTGCAAGATACCATCGAAAAGCTTTTAGGCGCACATATTCAAGATTAACATCATCAGCAATGGTATCGCATAAATCAATGTACGTAGTAATGTGCGCCATAGGGCATTCAGAGTTGTTTCCCTCAAAAGCAAGTCTCCAAATCTCTGTAATAAAAGTAGTTTTTAAATTCAAAAGGGACATTAGGGAGAACAATAGGAGACTCAAGCACCGCCACGGTGGGGAGCATATATTCTTTCGCATTTTGTGGAATCTGGCAAAGTTGCTCTTGGGCTTCCCGGCGAGCTTGGGTTTCTTGTTCATAGCGAGCGGCCATTCTTTCATGTGCCTGGGTATGTTGAGTCTGCTCGGTTTCAAAACCTTCCACTTATTTTCGGAGCCTTTCGAGCTTTTGTTGCATCGTTTCCTCGTTCGCCATGACCCTCTTAGCATGTTCTTGTAGACGAAGGAAGTGTTCTAGATCGTCTAAAGCCGCGAACTCAAGTGTGCAATCAGCGCGTTGCATACACGTTTAAGAAAACACTAGGTAGAGAAGTAAGATAGACTAAACAGGGCGCGATTGATAGCCTCCCCGACAACGACGCCAAAATTTGATGTAGGAGGAAATCAAGTATAATAAATAACAAGTATATATCAAACCGAATCCTAGTCCACGCAAATAAATTACAACACTTCCTCCCGCTGTAGTGAAAGGGAATCAGGATCGATCCACGAGGAGGCGGGTCAGCGATGCTTGGATAGTCTCTAAAGCTTCTACGCAAGTCAACCAGTAGCCTCGATATCGAGTTGGGAGGTTGATATCGACAGGGGCAGTTGATTCCAAGTCGGTGATGTCGATCTGTGAAAAACCTGTGAAGAAGAGAAAACAACAGAAGCACTCGATATCAACTTGAGTGGTCGAAATCGAGTGGATCAGTGTTTCCTGTCGACTCAGAAGACTGTCGACGTAGAGTTGCTCGATTGCAGGTGGTCGATATCGACTATATTGGTGGATATCGAGTGGCCTCTCAGACGATGTCGAATGCAGAAAATAAAGAAATAAAGTAAAGACAACAGAATATTTTGGGGTTTTTCTTTAATAAACAAAAAGCCTTCTAGAATAGGGATTTACCATGACGGTAACCATGCATGTATTATAACTTAATTCACATAAAAGATTAAGATTTTCTCAACATCAATTAGGAAAATAGAGGCTTCCGCATAAAAACCTAATTGTTTCTACCTTTTCATAATTGGGGTTTATGCCAACTTTCGCAGGAAAAACCTAATTACTATCCAAATTCACATGTATAATCCACTTTCGCTTCATATAAGGTAATTAAGAAATGATCCTAAACTCGCATAAAGGATTGAGCACGGGGTAGAAGAAGAGATCGCATAATCAAATATAGAATAAAGTGTACTTACATGGCTACCGTCGGGCTCACCCCGACCCTAGAAGTGGGACGACTACGAGCTCTTCATCACAATAAACTCCATTGAAATAAAGAAGAAAACTTGCATTAAAACTAAACCTTCAAAGCTTTACAACTCAACGCCAGCACCTTCATCAATTAAAGACATAAGAAGCTTCCTAGGTCATGCAGGTTTCTATAGGAGGTTTATTCAGGATTTTTCTAAGATTGCCAAACTTTTAACTAACCTACTAATGAAGGATGTTAAGTATGTGTTTTCTAGTGATTGTCTTGAAGCTTTCAATAGGTTGAAAGAAGCCCTTATATCCGCCCCTATCATTCAATCACCCGATTGGTCGCAACCCTTTGAAATCATGTGCGACGCAAGTGATTATGCCGTAGGTGCTATCCTAGGACAAAGGAGAGACAAAAAGCTTCACTCCATCTACTATGCAAGCAAGACTCTTGATGCCGTTCAAATTAAGTACACCACGACGGAAAAGGAGTTCTTGGCGGTGGTCTTCGCTTTTGAGAAGTTCCGCTCATACCTAGTGGGTTCTAAGGTAATTGTTCATACTGACCATGCAGCTCTTAGGTACTTGATGGCGAAGAAGGATGCTAAACCTAGGCTCCTATGATGGGTGCTTCTACTACAAGAGTTTGACGTTGAGCTTAAAGATAAGAAAGGAACGGAGAACTCTGTAGCCGATCATCTTTCACGGCTACCCAAAGGGCTTCTGGATGAGTCACATGACAACATGCCAATCAATGACTCCCACCCTGACGAGCACCTAATGAGGCAAGAAGCAAAACGGGCAGAAAATCCAGTCGATATCGACCCCTACAGGTCGATATCGACTGCCCCAAAGGTAAGATTTGCATCGATGTCGACCAATTTTGATCACAGGTTTTCAACTCCAAAGGTCAAAATCGACCTCCAAACGTTGACATCGAGGGCCCATATCGAGCATCCCATATCGACCGAACCTGTCGATGCTGTCCAGTCGATATCGACCCCTATAGGTCGATATCGACCACCTTCAAAACACTCCGAAGGTGACGAAGAGGTAAGCTCCGGGGAGGATTTCTTCTTTATACCTCCTTCCAATCCTATTCATGAGTTATTTGCTATAAGAAGGACGAAGGTACCTTAGTATGCGGATTTTGCTAACTATATTGCAGGCGGCGAGATTCCTTCAGGATTAACTTCGCAACAAAAGAAGAAGTTTTGCACGACTTCAAACAATACTATTGGAATGAACCCTGCTTGTTCAAGCAAGGGAAATACCATATCTTTCGACGTTGTATCCCGGAGGAAGAGGTAGAGAGCGTGATTCACCATTGTCATTCTCTCCCTACAGGAGGCCATGCTAAAGGATTCAAGACCGCGGCGAAAATTCTTCAATGTGGTTTTTATTGGCCTAACCTTTTCAAGGATGTGCAAAACTATATAACCTCTTGTGATGAGTGTCAACGTGCAAGTAATATCACATGGAGGGATGAGACACCGCTCATAGGCATTCTAGAGGTAGAACTCTTTGATGTATGGTGTATTGACTTCATGGGACCATTCCCTACTTCAGGCCCCTACAAATACATTCTAGTAGCGGTGGACTATGTCTCTAAATGGGTGGAGGCCACGGCAACTAGGACCAACGATGCGAAGGTAGTCTCTAAGTTTATGAAAACTAACATCTTTCCTCGGTTTGGTGTTCCTAGAGTTCTTATTTCAGATGGTGGCTCACATTTCATTGAGAGAGGCTTTGAAGCTCTCTTAGCCAAGTATGGGGTGAACCATAGGGTGGCAACGCCCTATCACTCTCAAACCAGCTGCCAAGTAGAAGTGTCAAATCGCCAAATCAAAGCCATCTTGGAGAAGACGGTCTCCCGCTCGAGGAAGGATTCGTCATCCAAACTGGATGATGCGCTCTGGGCCTACCGAACGGCCTATAAGACACCACTTCGCACAACTCCCTATAACTTGGTATATGGTAAGTCATGTCATTTGCCCGTCGAACTTGAGCATAAGGCAATGTGGGCTCTTAAGGAGCTTAACATGGATTTTGACGAAGCTAGGAAACGAAGGTTCATTGACTTACAAGCCTTGGAGGAGTTGCGCCTAAAGGCATATGAGAATGCTGAAATCTACAAGGAGCGCACTAAGAAGTGGCATGATAGGAAATCGGTGCCAAAAACATACGAGGTAGGTGACAAAGTCCTTGTTTTTAATTCTAGACTTCGCTTATTTCCAGGGAAACTAAGAACAAGACGGAGCGGAACTTTCAAGGTTCATAAAATATTCCCTCATGGAGCGGTGGAGTTACTTTGCGACGATGGATCCACCTTTACGGTAAATGGCCACCGGGTAAAGAAATATTATGACAGGGAGGACCCGGAAGAAGAGATTCGCGCCACCTTGGCGTTGAACTAGCGCAAAAAGGGAAGTATGTAGAGCTAGCGACTTAAACTCAAGCGCTTCCGGGAGGCAACCCGTTCTTTTCTTTTTCTTTTTCTTTTTTTTTTTAGTTTATTTTTTACTTTTGAGATTATTCGTGGCTATTTTATATAACGTAAACAAGGAAATCGGGTCCAAAGGAGAGGTCGATTTCGACCTATAAGGTCGATATCGACAGGCCGACAGAAGTCTAGATAAACAGAATTAAAATCAATTCGGAGGGGGAGGTCGATATCGACCTTTAAGGTCGATATCGACTACAGCTGGAGGTAGGTGCCAGGTCAGATTTTATTTTCTTTTTCTGTTTTATTTTTTGTTTTCTTTATCCCCTTTAAATGCCCCGACTTTGACATTGCCCCCTCTTTCGATACCCTACCCGGCCGCCATTGTTCTTGCTCTTCTTCTCTCTCCTTCATCTCTCATCCCTCTCCCGTCGCTCTCCATCATCCATCAGCCCCACCACTGATGTCACCCTCCTCACCCCATCGGACCACCAGATCCGGCCTCATAACCCAACAGCCCCTCGGTTCCCTCTCTTCTCTCACCCCTGCCCTCTCTCTCTCTCTCTCTCGTTTTTAAGCCTTCCTCGCCCAGATCTACTCCAGACCAGCCCCGGACCACCAAATCCGGCAGCTATCAACCACCGGCGAGCCCACAGCAGCGCCAGCAAGAAGACAGCCACCCAGATCCGGTCGATTTCGACCAAAAACACCGATATCGACGTCGTTGATAGTTCTGCAGTTGTTTTTTCGTGATTTTTGCGGTTTTTTGCCTCTTTCTCCCTTAATTCCGACACTCTTCTGGTATGATTTCTTACCCTTCATCTATTTTTACAGATTGTCATGATTATTTAGTTGATTTTGGGAGAAAATTGCATATTGGGTGTTTAGGGTTTGAATGATATTTGCGCGGGAAAGAGTAATCACATGTTTTGTGGGCCAAAGAATCTGATTTTTGTATATATATGGGGCAAGAATCTGATTTTTATAAATATATGGGCTGAGATCTGATTTTTTTTATACATATGGGGAAAGAATCTGAATTTTATAAACATATGGGCTGATAAACTGAGTTTTTTATTTATGTTGGCCATGAATCTGAATTTTATATGTTTATGGGCTGAATATCTGATTTTTTGTACATGATGGGCTGAGATCTGATTTTATATACATGTTGGGCAAAAATCTATACAAGGGCCAAAATTCTGATTTTTTTAGGAGATTAAATTTTGATTTTTTATGGGGATTAAAATCTGATTTTTTTTTAAATAAGGGTTGAAATACTGATTTTTTTAGGGGGATCAAAATCTGATTTTTATATATATGTGGGACAAAAATCTGAAATTTATTAGGTTCCTTAGTGTTAAAAATTCAAGAAAATTATGTTTATATAAATTGCCATCCTTATGTAATTTCTTGACTTCTTATTAGATCATGCCTATTTTTTATGGTTAAAAATTTGTTACTATATCCTTATTTGATCGTTGAAATTGGGTTTGCAAGATTAGCACTTTAACTTAGCCAATTTACTGTTACATAATTTTTAGGCTAATATGGAACCTAAGTATGGGGTTCTCCCTATTTTATACAAAGGGGAATTATCTTTGGCAATAATTTCTTTTGTAGACGATGGTGAGAGCTAAGAACATCCCTCAGGACACACTTCGCATTGATGATGATCAGCAGCGCACCCTAGCCGAGGATCTGATTGGCCGAGCCGGTAGGGCTCGATGGTACCATCTCCCCGATATGATCCATCTGGGATTTCACACTGGCGTTCAGGAGGCATTCGAGAATGTCTCCCTGCACAGGTTGATCGAGCCTTTGGAGGCGCACTACCTCGTGCTGACTGGGGAGTTTATGGCCACACTGGAGGTCCCTGAGCGCACATCGACCAGCCGCCGATTTATATTCCAGCTTGGCAACAGGCGTCATAGACTATCGCTCGAGGAGATGAGCAACATCTTTGGATTCATTCATACTCCCGCCGCCTTCAGGGTCCAAGACCCCAATGTCATTTGGAGCTACATATCGGGCATCCCCTACCCCGCTCCTACAGACTCCTTCACCTCCAGGGTCGTGAGTCCACTATTCAGGGTCATCCAGCGAGTACTGGCAAGTACCCTATCGTCTAAACCTGAGCTCCGTCGCCCCACACACCGTGAGACGGAGAATCTGCGGAGGATGCTCTTTGAGGATGAGCCTCTGTCGTATCTACATGCTTGGCTCGAGCATATCCTGGACCGCAGACGCACGGTCTCCACTGATATCATGGACGGCGGCATGGTAGCTATCCTCGCCCAGGGTTTAGGTGTCCACACTGAGAGGTACACTACTTACCAGCTCACGTACCTTGATGCTTCTGTATTACGCCAGGGGCGGAGTCATTGCGACTGGCCCACAGGGATGGAGACACCCATAGATGGGGATGCGTCTCCGATAGGATTTTATGGATCTCCTGTATATCCCAGATTGGTACCAGTCTTGGACTGGGCAACCATATCATACGGATATAGATCCGTCTGCCGATCCTACACTTCGGAGGAGGCCCCCACTCTACAACCATGAGCCGGAGATAGACGCCATGTCTTGGGACGCAGACTCCAACTCAGACGAAGCACATCAGCCCCCAGCCTACAGGGGGGCTTGGATGGCGGTGATGATGATGACATCGGGGATGATGCAGCTGGAGGTGGAGAGGGCCCACAAGGGTCCCACCACAGCCACCACAGTTATGTGCCTCCACCTCCTCCTCCCTTCCAGCCCGCCTATTCCATAGACTGGCAGGACGACATGACTGCCCGCTTTACTAGGCTGGAGTTATTCGTCACTGAGATCCGCGAGGAGCAGCGCCGCTATGGGAGGATACTCGAGGGATTGGGCTCCTACATGGGATATTCTTTCGATTAGCAGGCTGGTACTTCGACCTTCCCACAGGGTGCCCCGACCTACTACTCAGGGCCAGCTCATACACAGGACTGGCCCTTACTGTTGCCACCTCCTCCGCCTCCTGAGCAGTGATATTTATGACGTTAGTGAGCGTGAGTGTTTCCTTCCCTCTACTTTTCTTTTCTAACAGTGAGGACACGGTAATCTTTAAGTATGGGATGGGATTAAAATTGGACATTATAAACTTCTTTATCTGGTTGTGGTAATGGGTAAAACATGGCGAACTTGGCTTGTATTTTATTTGCTTTCTACTTATTTGTATGTATTGCATCATATTTAAACATTTATGCATTTCAAAGTTTAAGTCCTTAGTTTTTTAAGTTTGTTAAAGTTTAGAAAAATATCAAAATAAAAAAAGATAGAAAAATGTCAAAAATACAAAAAAATGCATGTTTATTTTTAAGTTTGTTTTTAAACCCTACTTAGATGTCCTATGATGAAAACTCAATAGCTGACTTGATCATGTAAACCCTATGGCATATTTTGGATGGTTTAGCCTAAGTCCTTAAAAATTTTATGTAGATTGTGAACTTGTGATGAAATTGAGCACATATGATCCTAGGCTAAAAAGCAAATCCAACAAAAATTGTCCTAGTGAGAATTTTGGCCTATAGGGAGAACATCAAAAATCCCTCCGCTTTCTTGAGTGAATTTACTCTTCCTATGCATCTCTAAATGTTGTGATAGTTATTCAAAGCCAATGCATATATATGTTTATGTTTACGAGAATTAAATGATGGAGGCATCTTTTAAGCCATTTTTATCCTCTCTTTACCTACCCTGTATTATCCTTGCTTGAACCCGGAAAATTAGCTTGAGCTTGAAATTGCAAACTCCACAAAATTATCCCTAGCCAAATTGAGTCTGACCCCCATTTGGGAATTGAGACTTAGATTGGCTGGACTAATGCCTTGTGGAAAAGAAAAGAGCATATTGTCCAGTTTTGAGCAAGGAAATTATGGGTTGGTGCATATTTGCATTTTGTCATATTTTGTAAAAGGATTTTTGGCTCACCATATAAATGCACATATTTTTTAATATTTATTTATTATTTTCGTCAAAAAAAATCGAAAAAAAAATAGAGATGTATATATATAGTGCATGAGCCAAAATCCTTAAGTCTTTTATTCATACAAGTGTTATATTTTTTAGAGGCATATTAGAGTTTGAAAGAAGGGCTAGTAGTATGGTTTACATCTTTTAGTGCATCTTTGAGCATATTATATAAAGATGAGTTGGGAAAAAGCATTATAGGAAATTGAGTTTGGAAAGTGCAACATTGAAGAGTTATGGTTTGGATATTGCAAGTGCTGAGATTTAGGAGTCTTGATTCCCGAATTATAAAAGCAACACATGGCCAAACAATTCCATACCCTTAATTTCATACCAAGCCCCATTACAATCCCGTCGAATGGAGTCTTCTTTGAAGTCTTCCATTGAGCGAAAGTCCTCCCGATGGTTCTTATTGCATTTTCATAATTGGTTGCGAAGTGGATTTTTATAAATTGTAATGTTTATAAGATTGTGTATGGAATTGAGTTAGCCTAAACATATGAGAGTTGAGTGCAAACACATTAACCCTGTGAGGTTGGATCAAAAATTGCATATGCCTATGGATCGCCTAAATATGTGCTATGACGTTAAATTCACTTGCTTTGCTTTGCTACCGCTTATGATGTTTCTTTTGACAAGGGCGAAGACTTGAAGGGTGAGTTGTAGGTATTGGTTATTGCTTGGTTATTGCTTGAGGACAAGCAAGTCTAAGTATGGGGTGTTTGATATCGATAGGGGCAATGGATTCCTAGTGGGTGATCTGTGGAGAACCTGCGAAGAAGAGAAAACAACAAAAGAACTCGATATCGACTTGAGTGGTCGAAATCGAGGGGATCAGTGGTTCCTGTCGACTCAGAAGACTGTCGACGTAGAGTTGCCCAATTGCAGGTGGCCGATATCGACTATATTGGTCGATATCGAGTGGCCTCTGAAACGATGTCAAATGCATAAAATAAAGAAATAAAGAAATAAAGTAAAGACAACATAATATTTTGGGATTTTTCTTTAATAAACTAAAAGGCTCCTAGGATAGGGATTTACCACGATGGTAACCATGCATGTATTATAACTTAATTCACATAAAAGATTAATCTTTTCTCAACATAAATTCGGAAAATAGAGGCTTTCGCATAAAAACCTAATTGTTTCTACCTTTTCATAATTAGGGTTTATGTCAACTTTCGCAGGAAAAACCTAATTACTATCCATATTCACATGTATAATCCACTTTCACTTCATATAAGGTAAATAAGGCATGATCCTAAACTCGCATAAAGGATTGAGCACGGGGTAGAAGAAGAGATCGCATAATCAAATATAAAATAAAGCGTACTTACATGGATACCGTCGGGCTCACCCCGACCCTAGAAGTGGGACGACTACTCGCTCTTCATCGCAACAAACTCCAATGAAATAAAGAAGAAAACTTGCATTAAAACTAAACCATCAAAGCTTTACAACTCAACGTCGGCTCTGACAAATGCCAAACCCTAAAGCTTCTCTCTAACTCTATTACTATTGATTGTTGTGTGTTGGAATGAATAAAAACCAGCCCCCTAGGGCTTTATTTATAGCCTACTAATCCTTGCTAGCCAAGGAAAAGTAGATCCTATCTTCTATCTAAAATCTATCCTTAACAAGTAGGATAAATCTTTATTATGGTAAATATCTAAATCACTAATAAACATCTTAGGGTAAAAAGGAAACAACCCTTAAGATATAATCTATCTTAATTAAAAGAGATAAAACGTGGCCTTGATGATAGATCTTACAATCCCTGTCTCAAAAAGCGCGTCCAATCCGTGTTGAATTCCAGTCGATATCGACCAGTCAGGTCGAAATCGACCTCACTGTTTTCTAGTCGACAAGCTCTATTCCACTCGATCTCTGGTGTGAAGTCGATATCAATGTATCTACTCGATATCGAGTAGTCTTCTATGCCAGTCTTGTGGTATGTCTCGACAATCAGAGTCCATGTCGAGGTCTTCAGTCGATATCGACCAGTCATGTCGATTTCGACCTCTTTTCACCTTTACTTGGCTTCTTCATTTGGACTCCGATTTCGCTCCAATGTCTACATATTTAGATAAAACTTGTGCAGACTCTATTTCTTGCATGTTAGCTCATTCTACACAAATTTGCATTATTTTTCGACCTTTATTTTAGGAATCGAATGGAATATGAAGTCAAAACATGCGATAAAAAAGACTCTAAATATGTACATCAGGCTGCGGCATGTGTGCGGCGGCTGCAGCATATCCTATCAGCAGCTATTCTCAAGATTCGACGCGAATTTGTTTTTATGAATCCTAATTTTATTAGTTATGTCGACTCTTTACATTCCATAAATAGGGATTAGCCCTAGGATTCATTCTTCCATTAATATTAGTTTTTATTCACTTAGATTAGAGATTAGTGATTCAAGACAATTTACTTTAGTTTGAGAGCGTGGTTCGCCATGGGCAACTAAACTCTCTCTGTTCTACTTGCAATTTGAAACTTTGTTTGGACTGAGTTGTGAGTTTCTAAATCTTGTTCTTCATTTCCTATATTGAATGTTTTGACTTCTTTGCACTTGAATGTTTGATTGTTTTATTCTATCTAGCTCGCGCAACTAGTTAGAATCAATTCAATTGCTAGGGTTTTT
Organism: Persicaria maculosa; assembly: GCA_963922045.1. Taxonomy (NCBI): domain Eukaryota; kingdom Viridiplantae; phylum Streptophyta; class Magnoliopsida; order Caryophyllales; family Polygonaceae; genus Persicaria; species Persicaria maculosa. The sequence continues at coordinate 46,081,174 of OY998264.1, read as the reverse complement.
TAGATTCCTGATTGTGAACCTTAACCCAAGTAGCAAACATATCCCTTTAGGGTTGATTAAACTAATTGAATGGGTAGCAAGTTGAATGTGTTGTTAAATCCCTCTTTAGGGATTGCAAATACATTGGTTAATCTATGTAGTTAAAGCTATTGATTGGGTTAAATCCTTTTTTAGGGACTGCTAATGAAATAAGGGTTTCTAGGGCTGATTGGACTAGTCACTAAATTAGGTCAGGACAAGGACATTCATAGGAACACTAAAAGGACAAGAGGATGTTACAAGATCAACTTGTCCAAATAAAGTGGATAGTTGTAGGTGGAACTATTCTATCTAAATTGTTTTGTATCAATTTTTTTATAGTTTATTATGCTTTCTTTCTTAATTCAATCACCATAAACCCCCCTTTCCTCTAATTGGTAAATACACATTACATAGGAATACTTCATTCTCTGTGGGATCGACCTCTTACTAACTTGCTATACTAGTTTGTAGGTTTGAGTTTTATTTTGATAGGAACAACGACAGGTTTTCCTCCTGTCAGGGTGTTAAAGTATAACCATTATGTTACTAGGAGGTGAAACGAGGGAAAAACGAGCTCTTACCTCTCTTTAAACCCGAAAATGGTGAGATGTGGTCTTATAGGGCTTCTCAGGGCTTCTCCGTGTTGTTGGGCTTATTCCGATGCTTGAAGGATGTCGAGGAGGTGCTAGTGGAGCTGCTGCTGCTGGCCATTGGAGAAGAGAGGGTAAAAGGAGTTAGGTTGGCTTGCTTGGGCTCAAGAAGTGGAAATGGAGCTCCTTTGTCTTGAAATGGAGGAGGGAGTTGAAGGAAATGATGTTGTAGGGCTCTTATGGTGATGTTGAGCTGGAAGAGGGTGTTTTAGCTACTAGAATCTCTCAAGAATGAAGTATCAAAAGAAGAGGAAGAAGGGAGATGAAAGAGAGCTTTGAAGATAAGGTTTTTGGGACCTTTTTTGTTAAGGTTTTGTGGGGAGTGTGCTAGGGTTTGTATTTGAATCTTGTGGTGGGTTTTTGAGGAGACATAATCTGATTTTAAGAAGCCAAAGGGTGCTTGGATGAGGGCTGAATCGGATGTATACAAGGAGGATGGAGATTTTTTGTCTTATTTGCCACTTTGGGTGTGGTCTAAGATGGGGAATTAAAAAGCAAGGTGTGGGTGCTTCATGAAATAGGGTAGTGGGAATCTTGTTTGAAATTCAAAGCTCACATGTCTCCAATCATGGCTTAGGGTTTTCGGTTTGGCTTGGGAGAGTATGAGGGTGAGAGTCTTCAATCCCGAACACGCGAATTGAGTCCCGAAATTAGTTCCTGAGAGTTAGTTTCCCATGGTTAGTTTCCCAAATTCCGCTCTCCCGATCAATTAGATTTTTTTTAAATCCAATGAAGGATGTCGCCATGTCGAGTTAGTTTCCAAAATTTGATTTTAGATCGGAAATCTGCTTCATGAGTTTCAAAGTCGATTCGTTAGGTTGAGGGCGAATTTTCCTTCAAATATCCAATTTAAATCCATTTTTAATTTCCGTTATCTAAAAATTATGATTTGAAAACCCGAGCGTTTATATTAATGAAATATATTAATTTTGTTTACATGAAAGATTTTTTAGCTATAAAGGGTGCATAGTCCCATGAGTGTTATTGCAGTCATTACAATATGATCAGTATGTTGATGAACAAATTATCGATGCATGGGCAAAAGCGTTAAACTTTGAAGAATCTCGTCTAGGGTATGGATCTATTAAGAGATACTTTGGCACCTGAGATCTCCGTGTAAGTTAAGATTTGATGCGCTAATTTTGTTGAAGTTTTAGAAGATTCTAAAGTAATGCAGTTCAAGATTTTAATTAATTGTGGTTCATTTGGTTGGTGTTCTTATGATGCTAAAATTGAGTAGAGATTCAATAACTTTCGTAATAAGTTTGATGAGCCTGTTAGAGTGACATGTCCTTTAAATTTGGTTGAAATTGAGTTGGTATGTTTTTTGTGATAATCATAATTAATTTTTTATTTTTGATATATGTTTATTATATTTATAATATTTTTGTTTTCTTTAAACAGATTATGCTTTCATTTCTTGCATCGCAACACTTTAAAATTATATCTTTTAATTTTAAGACAAAAAGAGGTTGCTACCATTGATAATATTAAACTCACAGTGGCCTTTTCCAACATATATAGGGGTTAATGGACATCATTAGCATAGTGGATTTACAAAGAACTGTAGCAAGACTTTGATCAGTCTTCGGGAGTTTTTTATGCAATCAATTGTGAAGTCTTCTATTAATGAAGTGACGGACAATGTTATGGGAAGACTTAAGAAGTACAGTCTTGGATTGTTGAAAATATAATGTAATTTCTGGATTTTCATGTGTTTGTGTGTACTGGCTTTTGTTGATTATTTGAACAATTTTATATTTGTGAACGAACAATGTTAACTTCTTTTGTATAAATATGTATGTAGTTCATAGATTAAAGAAAGGTGGTTTGGCACTTATAATCATAGACTGGTTCTTAATTAATATGTGGGAAAAGGCATCATTTTAAACATTTGTGGTTCAAAACGTAAAACAAAGTGTGGTTCAGGGATTTAACTGTGTATGGTTCAGGTATTTAATTGAGTGTGGTTTTGTGATTTAACTGTGTATGGTTCAGGGATATAACTGACGCTTGTTCAAGGATATAATTGAGTGTGTTTCAAGTATATTATAATATATGATTCAAGAATTTAACTAAGTGTGGTTCAGGGATTTAATTGAGAGTGGTTCAGCGTTATATTCTGAGTGTGGTTCAGGGATATAACTGATTATGGTTCAGGGATTTAACCGACTCTTGTTCATGGATATAATCGAATATGGTTCAGGGGTTTTAACCATGTGGTTAAGGGATATAACTAACTCTTGCTCAAGGATATAGTTGAGTGTGTTTCAAGTATATTATAGTATATGGTTCAAGGGTTTAACTAAGTGTGGTTCAAGGATTTAATTGGGTGTCGTTCAGCGTTATATTTTGAGTGTGGTTCAGAAATATAACTGATTGTGGTTCAGGTAACTGACTCTTTTTCAAGGATATAATCTAGTGTGGTTTAAGGATTTTACTATGTATGGTTCAGGTATTTGATTGAGTGTGGTTTAGCGATTTAACTCTTGTTTAAGGATATAAACAAGTGTGATTCAGGGATTTCATTGAGTGTGGTTCAAGGATTTAATTGAGTGTGGTTTGGCGATATATTCTGAGTGAGGCTCAAGGATATAACTGATTATGGTTGAGAGATTTAATTGACTCTTGTTTAAGAATGTAACCAAGTGTGTTTCAAGTACATTATAGTATATGGTTCATGATATTATAGTATGTGGTTCATGGTTAATTTGTGAGAAAATGCAGCGTTTTTAACATATGTGGTTTATAATATAAAATAGAGTGTGGTTTAGGTATTTAATTGAGTGTGGTTCGGCGACATACCTGAGTGTGGTTCAAGGATTTAAATGTGTGTGGTTCAGGGGTATAACTGAGTGGTATATTGAATATATAGTGGTGGTTGCATGGTCAACTGAATAATTTTACAGTTATGAATTTGAACTTCTTTCCAACTGTTTTCCTAACTTCCTTCCTTCCAACTGTATGTGTTTATCCAACTGTTTATTCTTTTTTTATTCAACTATTTATTCAGCATATATAATATTCAGTGGTTCATGAAATTAACAATAACAACTGATTCGATAATCATTCATGAATTGGTTCGATAATAATTCAGGAATAACTACATAACAGACATTGTAATCAGTCAGTAATAACTACAATAATAAATCATTCGATAATCACGCAAGGAGTGGTATAACGCACATGATCTTATCATTAGGGTTCAGAGAATGTGTGTTGTAATCCAGCAAATATGTAATAGTATAAAAAATTAGAAAAAACACATTAATTACAACCAAAAAATCATAATTTTTGTTATTTATACAGTTCTCCATCGATAAATTTGCAGTAAATCTGTTATTTTCGTGTTTTGATTTTGGATTCCAACAGCTGAGTAGAGTTTTTGTATTTGAGGTATCAGATCTGGTGATTTTGTTGCTTTGATTATCGTCGGCAAAGTTAAAAACTTTCATATTGGGATTTCGAAGATGAGATTCTATGTTTTGAATCTTTGAGAGGAAGAAAGCAGAGGAAAAGGAGAGAAGCATAAAAACAAGAGGAAAAGAAGAGAAACATAGAATATGTATATGTATATGTATATGTATATGTATATGTATATGTATATGTATATGTATATGTATATGTATATGTATATGTATATGTATATGTATATGTATATGTATATGTATATGTATATGTATATGTATATGTATATGTATATGTATTAACACTAATACTTCTACCTTATACTTTGTGATAGATGTCATGGCAGAAGTTCACTAAATATCTCCACTCGTGTTTGGTAGAGTTGATCTTATCTTAAAGAAGAATAGGCAAGTTCATCTTTACATGCACTGATTTGTATATTTTGTTATAAGTTATTTACTTTACTACCTTTGATATTGAGGGGTCGTTTGGTTGCAAGGAGAGAATGGAAAAGTAATTAATTCCTTAATTTCAAGGGAAAGTAAAAAAAATGGTTAAACACTAGTTTTGTTTGCGAGATTTCATGAAATGATTCATTACCTTTTATATATAAAAAAATTGAAATACAACAAAATTCAAGTTTGATTACCTTCTTCTACGTTAAACAAAAAAATCTGGAGACCTTGCAGGTTTGCGAACTCCATACAACTTGTTCGAAACAATCAAAATCAAAATAGATGCAATAGCCTAATGCTTAATTAATGAAAATCTATTCAAAATCAAAAGCTAAATTTAGCACAAATTTCAAATCCCTAACTCAATAAGTCAAATGTGAACTATTTACACAAAAAGAATGAGTTTTTACATAGAAGAAGAAAGAAAAATAGATTGATGAACCAGATCTGCCAGGCAACAGTAATAATCGGAATCAATTAGGGTTCCAGAGATGGTCAAGGAATCAAAAATGAAGTTAGGCTCGTGGAGGTGGTCGACGTATCAGCGACGGAGGTGGAGTGATGATTCAAGAACTGATGATTAAGGGTAAGAGAAGAGCATATTTCACCACCATCATTGATGAACCCGAGTGAGGTCGAGGCACCTAAAATTGATAAGGATTATCGGGAAAAAAAGAAGTGAGGGTAGAAGAGGATGAACGCCATTAGAGAATAAGGTGCGAGATCGAGAGTACGGTTAACAAAACCGTATAAGATTGGGAGTTTTACAAAGAGGGGGGCTAGGTTGGAGATAAAAGAAAACCTAACATTTTCGGAGGGTAACAGACTGGGTAAATCATTTGAGGCCCGAAAAGTAAACATTCATTTGAAGTTACTAAATAAACAGGTTGATGTGCGCGCAAATGGTCATATTTTCTATGCACATTTAAGTCCATTTTATCACTCAATCGCATCCATATTAGTGGGAAATCATGGGATTAGTGTAGTTTATGCATTATTGTCAAATATATGGGTCTGTATGAGTTTCTATGTGATTTCGCAGAAAACGGGACAAAAATGGACAGAATTGGAAGAGCGGAAAAAGAAATCGAAGTCTTCTGAAGAGGTCGAAATCGACTTTGAACCTCGACATCGATTGCAGCAGAGAACCATGAATCGAGCAGAGGAAGAACAGAACATATCGACAAAACAAGATCGATATCGATGTTTGAAGGTGGATATCGAGTGGGCCAGATCGAGCTTATTGATAGAAGTCGAGTGCCAATCCGAGGAGAAGAAGGAGTGCTCGAGATAAGATAAAAAGAGATCAATTTCAATGTTTAAGGTCGATATCGATGTTGTCCAGCAGAGAAGTCTGACTCAGATTTTGATAGAATTCTATCCGAAGCTTGCACGTCTATCCTAAAGTTGAGATCTTCTATCTTCAATACCAGACTACATCCTTTACTAGTTTTACCATGGAATTTTTAGTTTTTACTTTATTTAAGTTTTATCTTAGAGAATAAAGATAATTTTTCGAGTCTTTAGATAGCAAAGTTCGATATCTATATCTAGAGGCCATTAGGGCTGAGTTTAATAATTCAATTATAGCTAGTTTTAGTCAAAGAACGCAGAGAGTTAGAGAGAGAGAAGAGGCCGAGTGAGTTGGGTGTGAAGCGAGAGCGGAGATTTGGCTTTGTCCGGTCGTAACATTCTCTTTAGTTTAATCAAAGTAGTTTTCTTTTCAATGATGAGGATGAGTTCAACGATGAGACGCGAGTAGTCAACCCACTTCTAGGGTCGGGGTGCGCCTGACGATAGCGATGTAGGGTAAGTGCATCAAAGATATGATTTTTATGTGATTCCGTCTTCTATCCTATGCATGATCCTTTGCGAAAGTTAGGGAGATTCATTATTTGCATTATTGAAGCGAAAGCCAATCATATTGTGAACTTGGATTTTTCATGAATTGGATAGTAACTCTTAGGAAATATGCGAGAGCCTCTAATCACCTAAGTGTTGGTAACAAAAGTTATTTGATGGAAAGACATTAAATTTCATAACTTTAGCATCATACTTGCTTTGTTATCATTGTGGCATGAATCCCCGACTTTGGAAGCTTTAAATTAATTGAATTTCATAAAAAGTTGAGTTTTGATTTCTGTAAATAGTTCCTTTACCATCCTACGCTCTTTAGACACTTTTTTGACACATAGGTTACGTACAACAGTTTCTGTGACAAACATCAAAATCGACTGTAAGGATCGATATCGAGCACTAACGTCGATGTCGAGATTCCACTCAACATCGATTGTGTTTGCTTTTGTCTTCTGCAGGAAACAACTGAAAATCGACCAGAACTGAGGTCGATATCAACCAGACACCTCGATATCGAGTGTCTCCTGAGGTCGAAAGCTTGATCGTGATTACAACCAAGGAAGCGCTGACATACCTCCTCGTGGATTCGATCTTGAATATTTGAATCGCACCTCCCGTTCTCCGAACAAATTGGCGCCGTTGTCGAGGAGGCAATCAATCGCCACCTAAGTTTTCTCACGATCTTTTCTTTTAGTGCTTATTTTGTAGGTTTATGCAACGTTCTGATCGCGGACCTATCCTGGAAACCATTGACGAGCCTGAACGTTTCTTCCATCTTCGCAACAAATCTATTCAAATCATGGCTGATAACGAGACGCACGCTGAGACCGTAGAGCGGTTGAGGAAAGAGATTGAGGACCATAATGCTACAATCGTTGCTGAGAGGGCCGCCGCTGCTGCAGAGTGAGCCCGTGCTGATAGGGAGGAGGATGCGCGTAGACAAGCCCAAGATCAGCTCAATTAGTATCCACAAACGGCGATGCAATACATGCATCCGCCGTTTCATGTTCCTGAATCCACTATAATTATTCCACCTTCAAATTATGAAATTAAAATTAACTTCCTATCTGAAATTAAAAGAAACACCTTTGAAGGAAGACCAAATGAATGCCCACTGCAACACATCTATACTATTATGGATTTATGTGAAGCTATTGCTGATGGTGTAAATTTAGAGTATGTGCGACTGAAATCTTTTCGATGGTCTTTGGCAGGGAAGGCATTGCAATGGCTTGAGAGTTTGGCTCCACGCTCGCTGAGGACATGGGCAGAGGTGAAGAACGCTTTCCTAAACAAATTATTTCCTCCCTCTAAGACAACGATGCTGCGACAAAGAATCACGGCTTTCAAATAAAAGCCAGGTGAAACATTGGCACAATCGTGGGAGCGATTTAAGGACTTGTTGAGATCATGCCCGACGCATGGGCAACTTCCATATGTCATCCAAAAGATATTCTACAACTCCCTTAATGCGCCGAATAAGGAGAGGATAAATTCATATGCCTCCTATCGGTACATTGAGCTTACACCAACAGAGGCCTGGGAGACAATTGAGAGGTCGGTGAACTTTGATAACACATATGGGACTCCTGCGGCCTATGATTTAAGGCCTGCCCCATCAATGCCACTATATGAGCCTCGAAAGGAGATTGATCCTGATGTGCAGTTATAATTCCACAACGATCAAACGCGCCGCCTTCAAAAGCAAGTCAGGTTCCTGAGCAACAATCAAACTTGTCAGGAATGTGGTTCAACAAGGCATAACACTAGTGCATGTCCACATACTGAGCAAGTATCTATGGCAGAACAACATGAGGAAGCCAAGTGGACGAGAGGCTCCTATGGAGGGGGCAATCAACAATATTGGGGAAATCAACGCTTCTATCAAAAAAGGGATCCCCCACCATATAGAGCACCAGGGCACCCTGAGCGGGAAACAAGGAAGGATGACCTGAAGATCATTCTTGATGAGATACGGAGGAACCACACTGAGTTCAAACAAGCCAACAACTCCGTCCATACTCAGCTGCATGACATCAATTCTAGGCTTGGGGAGATAGACGTTTGAAAGCGTAACATGGAGACCCAAATGGGTCAATTGGCGGAACCAATATCCAAAGCGCCAGGATCATTCCCTGGATCAATTGTGCCCAACCAAAAGGGCAAAACTACTGGACACATAGTGGCGATGAATCAAAGGAGTGGGCGTCAAGTCCAAACGGCCGAGCAAAAAGCGGAGGAGAATGTCCCAGAACAGACATCGATATCGACCCCCCTTTCGATATCGACCAAGGTGACGTCGATATCGACCTTACTCATGTCGATGTCGACCCTGCTGATGAGTCACCACAGAAATCGACTCCTTCAGTCGATGTCGACCCCCATCCAGTCGATGTCGACCTCACTCCAGCCACAGGGAATAAGAAGGTGTTGCCATTCCCAAGGAAGATGATTAAGGACCCAGCGGAAAAGAAGCTCCAGCGGCTCGTGAAGATGCTTCAAGGACTCAATGTCTCTATACCATTCACTGAAGCACTTCATGAGATGTCATCCTATGTAAGGTTCCTTAAGGACATATTGGGTAAGAAGTGATCGCTTTCTGAGATCGCAAAGGAATGCAACAGATTGGAGCTACCACAAAAGTGGGCGGACCTAGGTAAGTTTTCTATCGCTATAGGCTTAGGTCGATATCGCTTTAATGCTTTAGTTGATTTGGGCACTAGCGTTAGCATGATGCCACTAACCATATGGCACAAGGTAAAGATAGGTCCTTTGGAGCCCGTGGATGCAAGGTTATACATGGCAAATAATACGATAGTGATTCCAACAGGATTGGCAACTGATGTGCCAGTACAAGTAGCTAAATTCTTTGTCCCTGCTAATTTCATAGTTATTGATATAGTGGAGGACCCTGCTTGTCCAATTATTTTAGGTAGGCCATTCCTAGCAACCGTCGATGTCAACATCAGCGTGAAGAAAGGATTGCTCTCATTCACAATTAGCGACGAAGTATAGAGTACGCCTTCAACAAGACGGTGAGGAACAATGAAGGGCCAATGGAGATAAAGGCCATCAATGGTGTCTACATCGTGTGTGAAGAAGCCAAAGTAAGGAGTATGACACCGGAGGATCTTGAAAAAAGGGCCATAGAAGCCCAAGTGGAGGAGGTTGTGGCAATCTTGAACGAAGGAGCTAGACACACCATCGACATCAACCCAGGTAAGTCGATATCGACTAACAAAGTTCAATATTTTGTGCCAGGTCATGGGTATGGGGTCGACGGAGGAGAAGGAACCTCGAAATTGGGCATAAAGGTCGATATCGACCATGCCCATATGACGAAATTAATCACCATTGATGCTGATAAAGGAGGAACAAAAACCTCGATATCGATCCATGAAGGTCGAAATCGACCTGATCATGTCGAACAGAAAGCCTCCAAATCGACTGAACCTCCAAAAGCACAACAGAGCTCGATAACGAGTACTGAATATCAATGTCGACCTGAGCCACAGAAAGAGAAGAAGGTAAGTCAAGGTACGGATTCCTCCTGTTCCATTTCAATTAAAGATTTATCATTATTTGGAAGAGGTGTGCCTTGGCATGTGCACTTGTGTAGGGTATCCGATGATGATTCAAACCAATATGAGATAGGAGACAAGGTTTATATCGCCAAATCAAAGGATCAATGGTTCCCTACTAGATTCAAGGATAAGATAATGGGACCTTTAACGGTGAATCAAATCCATCCAGGTTGAATGCAGCTAAGAGACAAGAAAGGAGTGTTGTTTGAGGCCCAAGTCACATGGGCTCTGCAGATGCCGCCTTGAGAGCGCAAAGGAAGAAGTCGGCCTAGCGACTTTAAAGTCTAGAGCTTGTAACAAACACTTAGTTTTTTGGTTTTGGACAATTTTTGCTTTGCTTTGAGACTTTGCATATTGCATGTTTTGGTTTTAGTTTTTTTTACAAGTTGTAGGAAATAAGGAGAAAAGACACATCAAAATCGAGTAAGAGGCTCGATATCGACCTCAAGGTCAATTCCGAGGGGCTTGTGGTCGAGGCCGGATCACCCTGAAGCTTGAGCCAGAAATCGATGAAATAGGTCGATTTCGATGTTTAAGGTTGATATCGACCACCACTGCAGTCTTCTTCGACTCATGAAATTTGTGACGGTTTAGTAAGTTTTCTTCTTAACCGTAGTTCTAATATAGTGAGGACACTGTAAACTTTAAGTATGGGGTGGGGGAAAGGCTTACTAGCATATTTTAGCATATTTTGAAATTTTTCATAAGTTATTGCATACTTTAGTACATGTTCATGCATAATACTTAGTTGTTTTAGAATTGCATATTTATCTTTAAGCATATTTAGCAAGTTTTATTTTCGAAAAAAAAAAATGACCCCCATTAAAAATTAAAAATAAAGAAAAGAGTCATGGAAGTATAAAAAAGAGCTCTACGATGCAAAATTAGATTCATTAGAGTTATAACAAGAAATTGCCTAGTTAAGGGAAGTCCCAATGAAGTGCAAAAAAAACATGAAGGAGGTAAAAAACTTGAAGTTGCTTTTGACATGTGCATGATAAGATGATGGAGGACTTTTAAAAATTTCCATACATATACTTATACAAAAGTTCACATCCTAGCCTTACCTATGCATATTTGCAAATGTCACAAACCATATATGAGCCTTACTATATCATTGTCATTATTGCTCCACATATATTACATATTGCCCATTTTTTATACCTTATACCCTATCCGGGGACAAGTTTGAGAATGGATGTCATCTTTGGAGTTATTGTATGGAATTGTGCATATTATTGAAGTTGTTGGCAGGAATGAAAAATTATGAAATATGGAAAATTTAATGAGTGAGAAAAAAATCTGATCACCTCAGGAGATAAAGGTAGGTCGACCCTGCTCGTTGAGATGTTAGTTCAGCGAGATGGGACACAAGGTGAGGAGTCCAAAGTACTAAGTATCCGGGGCCATTCATGACACCCATGATTACGACTCGCGAGAAGGCAGTGCTAAGGTTAGAGAGGTAAAAGCATTATATGAAAAAAAAAACCATTGAGCGGTGAGTGAAAGGTGAGACATTATGAAGAATGAATGTGGAATGTTTTGGAAAGAACGTATATTTCCCCGGATTTAACACCACATGGCCAAATATTAGCCCACCTTTAGCCTTTTACCAATCTACTTCTCATAAGCTTGCAAAAGTCCTCTTGATTATTAATGCTATGTCGCTGAAATTGTTTTATGCATATAAACCTCCTTTCATGAGTATGAAATTGCTTTTATGCACAAGCATGGACTTGGTTGACATAAGTACCTTATCGAGGATGGCAATTGATTGTAGGGACATATGAAAAATGAATCTATGATGTTGAGGGTTTACTTTCTTCCCCTGAATGACCATTAAAAGTATTGATTGGGTACAAGCAAGCTTAAATATAGGGTGTTTGATGTGCGCGCAAATTGCCATATTTTACATGCACATATAAGTACATTTTATAATCATTCGCATGCATATTAGTGGGGAAATCATGAGATTAGTGTATTTTTTGCATTATTGTCAAATATATGGGTATGCACGAGTTTCTATGTGATTTCGCAGAAAACAGGGCAAAAATGGACAGATTTTGAAGAGCGGAAAAAGAACTCGAAGTCTTTTGAAGAGGTCGAAAATGACTATGAACCTCGACATCGAGTCAAGCAGAGCAGGAAGGAATCGAGCAGAGGAGAACAGAGCATGTCGACACAGACAAGGTCGATATCAAGGTCCGATGGTCGATATCGAGTGGCCTAGACCGAGCTTATTGATAGAAGTCGAGTGCCAATCCGAGGAGAAGAAGGAGTGCTCGAGATAAGATAAAAGAGAGGTTGATATCGATGATGAAAGTGGATATCGATGTTGTTCAGCAGAGAAGTCCGACTCAGATTTTGATAGAATTCTATCCAAAGCTTGCACGTCTATCCAAAAGTCGAAATCTTCTATCCAATGCACCAGACTTACCACTTTGTTAGTTTTACCATGGAATTTTTAGTTTTTACTTTATTTAAGTTTTATCTTAGAGAATAAAGATAGTTTTTCGAGTCTTTGGATAGAAAAGTTTGATATCTATATCTAGATGCCATTAGGGCTGAGTTTATTCAAGCAAGGAAGCAGTCAGTTTTACATTATAGAACGCAGAGATTTGTAAAGAGAGAGGAGAGCCGAGTTTTGGCTTGGTTCGGTTGTAACTTTCTCTTTAGTTTAATCAAAGTAGTTTTCTTTTGAATGGTGATGATGAGTGCAATGATGAGAAGCGAGTAATCAACCCACTTCTAAGGTTGGGGTGAGCCCGACGATAGCAATGTAGGGTAAGTGCATCAAATGTATGATTTTTATGTCATTCCGTCTTCTATCCTATGCATGATCCTTTGCGAAAGTTAGGAGATTCATTATTTTCATTATTGAAGCGAAAGCCAATCATATTGTGAACTTGGATTACTCATTAATTGGATAGTAACTCTTAGGAATTATGTGAGAGCCTCTAATCACCTAAGTGTTGGTAACGAAAGTTATTTGACGGAAAGACATTAAATTTCATAACTTTAGCATCATACTTGCATTGTTATCGTTGTGGCATGAAACCCCGATCTTGGAAGCTTTTAAGTTTATTGAATTTCATAAAAAGTTGAGTTTTGTTTCTGTTCATCTTTCCTTTTTCATTCTACGCTCTTCGGACACTTTTCCGACACATAGGTTACGTACAACAGTTTCTGTGACAAACATCGAAATCGACTGTAAGGGTTGATATCGAGCATTAACGTCGATATCGAGGTTTCACTCGACGTCGACTATGTTTGCTTTTGTCTTCTGTGGGAAACAATTGGAAATCGACCAGAACTGAGGTCGATATCGACGAGATACCTCGATATCGAGTGTCTCCTGAGGTCGAAAGCTTGATCGTGATTACAACCAAGGAAGTGTTGGCATACCTCCTCGTGGATTCAATCCTGAATTACCCTAACACTGCATCGGGAGGGATTCTTGTATTATTTGCTTGAACAGGGAGTTAGCATAGTTGAGATATATATTTGAATATTTGAATCGCACGTCCCGTTCTCCGAACACATGTCTGAAAGATAATGGGCTTTATCATTCATTTCCTAGCCTATTTTTTATACAAACAAACAAGCCCTGAATTCTTTCACATGAATCATATATTGAAGTTTTCTATTGGTCCGGAATTATTTCAACAACTACATACCATCGATCTAAATCTAAACAAAGAAGTCATTGTTATATTTCAATTTCATAATGTACAATATGTTGGAGGTAAGTTTCAAATCATATTTCTTATTTAAGTAATTGACATTATTTCTCAATATTACCAATAATTATCATTTCTTTTATTTTACTTTATAAACACACATCATTTACTTTTACGTGTTTAACCTTTGTTGTGTGTAGATGAGAGAATATTATCAACTTTAGCTGATGTGACAAAGTTGTATATAAATCCCAATTTTTTGGAAACTCTTGGATATAGAAGAAGGTAATTCCTTATTTTACTTATTTGTTGCATCTATTATTACCTAATATACGTATCATAATATGTAACACATTTATTTTATAGGTTTCTTAAAAACAAAGATACATTCAAACCAAAATTGTGCATTGACACCTTGAATTCTTCAAGGTATTGGATTAATGAAGTTGTCATTATTTATATAGAACACTTTTAATTATTGATCGAAGATGTGGATTGATTGAGAAGAACCAGTTTAATAAATTTATAATTTGGATGTTTGGATTTGTTTTATTCTAGGATGATTGGTATTTCTTTAGTCAAATTGCTGAGGGAATGGAGTGTCAGCTCAGCATGCAAGAGAGAGGAAGAAGGCACACTTCATAGAGCTGGAGGTGAAAGTGAAGGACTTGGAAAAGAGGAACTTTGAGCTAAAGGAGAGGGTCTTCACCTTGCATAATGATATTGGAATTGCATTCCAATATCTTGGCATGACAACTGATGGTGGGGAGGTATGCTTTTTGCTTCTAGGTTATTTTGATGTCAATCAAATTTAAATTTGTGATAGTTTTCTATGCTTCTCCATTTGTATATTGTTAAAATATCAGTAATTGCATTTGTTTTCCATGTACTATCATGGTATTGTTTAAATATCAGTAAAATATAGAGAAAATAGATCTAATAACATAAAAAATGGGCGGGTTCACAAAACTAGCCTAGCACATTTGGAAATTACATAACTAGCCCACATTCCCTAAAAATGAAAAAAACTGTCAGTTGCCCGACCCATTAAAGAAGGTAAAATAAACTAAAAAAAGTGAAAGAAAAGAAGGGGAAGGGGAAGGGGACAATAAATGCACGTAAGAAAAGGTAGTTGTAAACAAAAGAAAGGATAATAAAAGAGGGAGCATTTATTATAGATCAAATCACGTAAACATGGGGGAAATAAAAAAGAAAGGCTTCCGTTTTTTAAGGTTGTAGGAAGTGGTTTTGACAATGGACAAGTACAAAAACTGATTGGAAGGGGAAGGGTTGATAGTTGTAAAGGAAGAAAGAGGGACGAGAGATTCTGAGCGATTGAGAAGAAGGAGAACTGAGGGACCGGATTGCATTTCCCGTTGGAGAAAGGAAGCACGGTCGCGGAGATGAGAAGAACGTCGTCACTTGAAGAGGTAAGCACATTTACCTTTTCCGACAACTGTAAAAGAGGGTATTGGGCAATATTTGTGGGTAATCAGGCATGGTTTATGTGTGTGATTGAAGATGAAGGGGAATGGTTGGGCTGTGCAAGTGCGAAATGCGGTTATGGTTTGTTTGGATGATGTTGTTGCAGTGATAATTGGAGGGGAAATATGGAATTAGGGAATGGATGTGGCTCATAAAACGTTGTGTGGATGTGCGATTGCAGAAGAACGAGGGTGGTTGGGGTCGGGTGTGGTGTTAAATTATTTGGTTTCGAAAAGAAATTGAGGATGAATGCGAATCTGGGTAGTGAGTTGAGCGTCTGTGATAAACAATTTATCGCGGGTGACAGGAAAAATGTGGGAATCGGGTATTCCAGAAAAGGGGAAGCAATCTGTGTTGGGTGACATGAATATGGAAGTTGGTACTAGGGTTCATAGTTTATTAATTTCTGTCAATATATGATAGAGATTTAATAGTTGGATGGCAGAGGGAGATAAATTTTTGTGGAAATCTGATTGTGTTCGTGTCAACTTAATCACAAGAAAAAAATGGTGCGCTCGAAAAAATCGAGGAAGGGAGTCCAAAGACCCAAAAAGTCAAAGCCTCAATACGCAGTCCCAGAGGAGAAGCACTTTCGAGGACGTGTGAATTAGAATTCGAAAGTGTCGATGCTTGTTTAACACCGACGATTGGATCGACCCGCTGATTGGAAGAAGTTGTAGGGAAGCCAACTTGGTAGGGTTGTCGAGTTGACAAACTGAGTACAATTTTCATCACAACTAGTGCATTACGTCCTACAACGGAAGCTTGTGATAGAAAATAAAATTGGAGATATGGTACATGCTACAAGGAAAGCTCTGTTGCTTCTGGATCAAGGAGTTTGCGTTCGTGATTGGGTTGTGGTGTGGTCAACCCCGTGGAGGAGACATGGAGGAGGACAAGAAAGTCGTGAATGACTTTTTCACAACCAAGAGGGTGATGGTGGGTGATAGAAAAGAAATTTGAGATGTGGTACATGCTACAAGGAAAGCTCCGTTGCTTCTGGATCAAGGAGTTTGCATTCGTGATTGGGTTGTGGTGTGGTCAACCCCGTGGAGGACACATGGAGGAGGACAAGAAAGTCGTGAATGACTTTTTTACAACCAAGAGGGTGATGGTAGGTGAGCTAGAGTATGCTTTCAAGACTTTGATGTTGAAGGAGCCCAGTGCTAGAAGACGAATTAAGCTTGCTCTCCTCTTAATTGTCGAAGGAATTGTATTGAGCGGGGAAAGCAGGAATCCTATACGAGGATGGATTGTGAGGCTTGTGGAGAATGTCGATCGGTTCTTGACATTCCCCTGGGTCATGATTTGGTACGAGGCTACCCATTCATCGTTTTTGGGTGTCATAGAACAGCGGGTCGCTGATTTGAAGTCGAATGTTAACCGGACTGGTTACGGGCTCTGGGGTTTTCCGTTAGCGTTCCAGGTAAGCTTCGCGATCAAACTTATATTATTGAATAATCACTTAAGTTTAGAATTTTTGAAATAATATGGTGAACATCGCACGAAGTACAATTTTTTTGTCATTTGAAAAATATGCCTTCCAGTTTATAATGTCCAATGTGTGTGTTTTGTAGATTTGGATCTACAAAGTGGTACTAGACATTGGGTTGTAGTTTGCAACGAAGGTTTCGTTGAGGGGGTTTCCTCATTGTGTGAAGTGGATTGCCGATGAAGATAACCTTAGTTATGACATGATCTAGTCCTACATGGACTTGAACCGTGACGAACGCATAAAGGTTAAAGAGAACCCCACACTAATCCTGAACGACGATGAGCTGGGGTTGATGGATGGCTGCTTCTACAAGCATGAGGAGCATGATCATTTATACAATGACATTGTGGAGGCGTTGGTGGCCCGTTATCATGCCATTGGCAGCAGCTCAACCAAGGATAGGGAAGTCGGGGGAGATAAGGTGGCCAAGACACTTGAGCATATGATGGAGAGGTTGTCAACCATGCCATCGTGGATGCATAACATGGATGATAAGGTACATCATCTGCCTATCTTTATTTTGGGCTAATTATGCAGAACATAGATGACATGAGTAAATGTACTAGTGACACGTTAACTTTACTAGGTGACACGTGAAATTGGTTGAATATGATCAATTTGACGCTTTTCTCTTACTCCATTTGCTTTCAATTTCACGAAAGATTATTATGCGAGCTGTATTTAAGAAAACTCCCCTCGCATATTTTCTGTGTGGTGCAAATGAAGGTGTTAGAAGGTTTGGTAAATGGGATACGAGAAAAGGAAAGGGACTGTGTGAATAGGATGAATGATGAGATGATAGGGATGGTGTAAAAGTTGAGGGCATTGTCAATTATTCTACTGATGTTATCAAATATGTTCTCAAGGAAGTTGTGGAAGATGTCAACAAGGAAATGGATTTAGAGGTTCTTGTGAATGACGGGGGGAAAGTTGGTGATGCTACAGACAAGGATGTTGAGGTGCCTGTTAAGGTTAGGGCGAAAATGCGGAGGCGACGGAAAAAGATGGAGGTGTAGAAGAAAATATAAGCGAAAATAAGGGTGGTGAGACGGATGGTACAGGTCAAAGGGATGAGAAGGCACCAAAGGGATAAGATGATGAGGTATGTTTCATTTTGGGTGACACGGAAAATCTAGGATCTAGTTTAAAGATTGGATTTTTTTACAGGTCGGTAATGTTGATGGGGTTAGTGAGAGCACAACTGAAGGGGGGGAGAAGCTAATACAAGGAGAAGCAGTTAAGGTAAGCTCATGTGCCCATGTCAATTATAGGAATCTGTCTGCTATTAACCAAAACCAGTCTCTACTATTACTTGATGGTGACAAGGGTTATGTAGTTGGGTTACAAGGGAGAATGAATCTCGGATTGAAACTTAATATGTTAATACGTGTTCCAGGTTTTTGATGTTGTTAAGGATGTTGTGGTGACTGTTACTACAATAGAAGGGAAGGAGAAGGTCCTGCTAGTGGTGATGGAGAATACATACCTCTCCCTAAGAAGAAACCACGGGGCTTGCGTGTGGGGTGGAACTCGTCTTTCTAGCCTTCAACCTGAAGAACAAACATTAGGTTGCCCTTGCCACTGTTCTAAAGGAGTGACAGGTTCGCGTCTTTTACTCGGATGTGCACCTCTTCACCGACCGACTACGTCCGATGAACTTAAGTTGTGTCACCCACCTAGTCCTCATACTCGTAAATGCCCACCCAGAGTTGAAAGACACATATACGGAGAAAGTGCAAATGACATTTACACTACATCGTGACAAGGGACTTCCGCAGAACAAGCAGAGGTAAATTGTTTGCCACACTTCAATTTCAATTCGTTTGAGGTGGTATCCACATGGGTGCTCTAACCCTGTCATCCCTCATATGGTGGCAACTGTGGCCTATACACGATTAGGTTCATACAAGTTATTGCCCCGCGCGCCCCCAATTTTGACGGACTAGACGACACGTTCATCAGGGCGTACAAGCATATGCTTGTTTTGTCATCTTCCATGGTAGACTCAGAGCCCAATGACAGTTTTTCATTGGGGTCTACTTTTGATTGCACTAGAACATGAATTAGGGTAGTATTTTGTGAACTTTATTCCTCAAAAGTTGAAGGTTGTTATGAACTTCGGTGGTCAGTAGTTCTAGTATTTTATGACATTGGTTGGTCATTTGATGAAACTGTTGTATGAACATGTTATCCACTTGGTGGTTTGTCATTTGAACATAATTGGTTTTTAAATGATTCAGTGCAAAAACAACAGCGACACGTTATATCATTCAAGTGACACGGCCATTCAAACATGTGACAGGGTTGATTTCCAGTACAATTTGAAAAACGGACTCTTAAGAGTGACACGTGAAAAGAAAACAAATGACATGTATAATTTATATTGCTAAAATCGATGATCTATAGAAGGAGATGTTGTTCAACCAAAAAAAATTTTCAAGACAAAATAAAACAGATGCCCACTTCAAACACATGTTTCAAGGGGGTAAGCAAACGTAAAATACTCCTTACTTATTAACCCCTTTCTAAAAGTGTGACATATGTGCATGGACCCCAAAATACTACCAAGTACTTAACCCCTTACCTACTTCATTACCAACATGCATGAAAATGGTTCACCCCTGGCCCCAAAATGAAAATGAAAAATCAAACCCAGCTTATGAGGTAAGCGGTTGGACCACCAATAGAGGAATGCAACTATGAATGACGACGCTTGACATGGGGAATTTCTCTGTAATATGGGTACCGAGATGTCTTAGGCCGAATAGGCATTCAATTCACGAGCGGGGTGAGGCACGCCATCCCCGACATGGCTGGGGGGATCCTCTATTCTGATCATGGAGGGAGCGGACACAACACATCCTCGTAGCACGCCTTCCATGCTACAATTTTGTAGAAGTCATTAACTAGAGTGAATACATTGGTACCTCAAAACTTGGCAGTAGTTATGGCATGCGCGTAAGGGAACTGGTCGATGTCGAAGTACTTGCATGTGTAGCTAGGGGCACTCAAGTTGACAACCCAAGAGAAGGAACCTATTTGGACATTCTAATCGTGAGGAATGAGTGGCTTGACGTCCAAATATATTGCCATGTGATGTGCGCACAAATTGCCATATTTTCTATGCACATAAAAGTCCACTTTATCATCTTTTGCATGCATATTAACGGGAAAACATGGGATTAGTGTAGTTTATGCTTAAATGTCAAATATATGGGTCTGCACGAGTTTCTATGTGATTTCGCAGAAAAGAGGATAAAAATGGACAGATTTGGAAAGAGCGGAAAAAGAACTCGAAGTCTTCTGAAGAGGTCGAAATCGACTAGGGACCTCAACATCGAGTGCATCAGAGACATAAGAATCGAGCAGAAAAAGAAACAGAGCATATCGACACAGAGAGGTCAAAATCGACGTCTGAAGGTCGATATCGATGTTGCTAGATCGAGTTAAAAGATATAAGTCGAGTGCAAGTTTGAGTAGGAGAGGGAGAGCTCGAGATAGAGTTTTACAGGGGTCGATATCGACGTCTGAAGGTCGATATTGACCATGCCAGCAGAGGAATCCGACTCATATTTTGATAGAATTTTATCCGAAGCTTGCACGTCTATCCAAAAGTCGAGATTTCTTATCTTCAACACTAGATCTATCATATGGAGGCTGATTTCCCATAGGAGTTTTAGTTTTTACTTTTATTTAAGTTTTATCTTAGAGAATAAAGATAAATTTTCGTGTCTTTATCGACATCTATAAATAGAGGCCAATAGGGCTGAGTTTAGAGAGAGAAAAACATACAAGAACATACAATTCAGTTTCGATAGAGAGTAGTGACTAGTAGAGAGAGAGAGGAGGCTGAGTGAAGTTTGTAAAGCAAAAGCGGAGTGACTTGTTCGGTTGTACTTTCTTTCGAAGTTTTAATTCAAAGTAGTTTTCCTTTAATGATGATGATGATGATGTGCATGATGAGGAGCGAGTAGTCAACCCACTTGTAGGGTCGGGGTGAGCCCGACGATAACCATGTAGGGTAAGTGCATCAAAGGTATGACTTTTATGCGATTCTGTCTTCTACCCCATGCATGATCCTTTACGAAAGTTAGGGAGATTCTTTATTTGCATTATTGAAGCGAAAGTCACTCATATTGTGAACTTGAGTTGCTCATGAATTGGATAGTAACTCTTAGGAACTATGCGAGAGCCTCTAATCACCTAAGTGTTGATAACGAAAGTTATTTGACGGAAAGGCATTAAATTTCATAACTTTAGCATAAAACTTGCATTGTTATCGTTGTGGCATGAAACCCCGACTTTGGAAGATTTTTAATTAATTGAAATCAACATAAAAGTATTAAGTTTTGTTTCTGATCATCCTTCTTTCCCATTCTATTTTCGTCGTACACTTTTCTGACAAATTGGTTACGAAAACAGTTTCTGTGACAAGCGTCGAAATCGACTGTAAGGGTCGATATCAAGGTCTAACGTCGATATCGAGGTCTCTGCTCGACGTCGACTTTGCTGCTTTTGTCTTCTGCATGAACTACGTGAGGAAATCGACCAGAACTGAGGTCGATATCGACCAGATTACTCGATATCAAGTGTCTTCTGAGGACGAAAGCTTTGATCATGAATACAACAAGGGAAGCGCTGACATACCTCCTCGTGGATTCGATCCTGAATTACCCTACTACTACAAGGGAGGGGATTCTTGTATTATTTGTTTGGGACAGGGAGTTAGCTTAGTTGTTCATTATTTATTTATTTGTTATTTGAATCCATATACATTATCCCCCTTGCGAACAAATTGGCGCCGTTGTCGGGGAGACAATCAATCGCCACTTAAGTTAATCACGATCTTTTGAGCATATTTTGCAGGTTTATGCGACGTTCTGATCGCAGACCTATCCTGGAACCAATTAACGAGCTTGAACATTTCTACCATCTTCGCAATAAAGCAATTCGCATCATGGCTGACAACGAGACGCAGGTCGAAACCATAGAGAGGTTGAGGAAGGAAATCGAGGACCACAACGCTACAAACGCTTCTGAAAGGGCCGCCGCTGCTACTAAGCGAGCCTGTGCTGATAGGGAGGAGGATGCATGTAGACAAGCCCAAGAGCGGCTAAATCAGTATCCACAGACGGCGATGCAATACATGCATCCGCCGCATCATGTTCCTGAATCCGCTATTTTAATTCTTCACTCCAACTATGAAATAAAAATTAACTTCCTATTTGAGATAAAAAGAAATACTTTTGAAGGAAGACCTAATGAATGCCCCCTGCAACACATCTCTACTTTTATGGACTTATGTGAGACAGTTGCTGATGGAGTGAATTTAGAGTATGTGCGATTAAAATCTTTTCAATGGTCTTTGGCAGTGAAGGCATTAAAATGGCTTGAAAGTTTGGCTCCACGCTCGCTGAGGACATGGGCGGAGGAGAAACATGCATTCTTGAATAAGTTCTTTCCACCTTCTAAAACGGCGATGCTGCGACAAAGGATCACGGCTTTCAAACAAAAGTCAGGTCAAACCCTAGCACAGGCGTGGGAGCGATTTAAGGACTTGCTGAGATCATGGCCAATGCATAGGCAACTTCCATATGTCATCCAGGAGATCTTCTACAACACCCTTGATGCGCTGAATAAGGAGAGGATCAATTCATATACCTCATATCGGTACATTGAGCTTTCACCAACAGAGGCATGGGAGACCATTGAGAGGCTCGTGAACTTTGACAACACTTATGGGGCTGCTGCGGCCTATGATGCAAGGCATGCCCCATCTATGCCCCTATATGAGCCTCCAAAGGAGATAGACCCTGATGTGCGGCAACAATTCCATAACGATCAAACACGCCGCCTTTAAAAGCAAGTCAGGTTCCTGAGCAACAATCAAACTTGTCAGGAGTGTGGCTCAACAAGGCATAACACTAATGCCTGTCCACATACTGAGCAAGTATCCATGGCGGAACAACATGAGGAGGTTAAGTGGACGAGAGGCTCCTATGGAGGGGGCAATCAACAACATTGGGGTGATCAAAGGTTCTATCAACAAAGGGATCCCCCACCATATAGAGCACCAAGGCACCCTGAGCGGGAAACTAGGAAAGATGACCTGCAAATCATTCTTGATGAGATGCGGAGGAACCACGCTGAGTTCAAACAAGCCAACAACTCCGTACATACTCAGCTACAGGGCATCAATTCTAGGCTTGGGGAGATCGACGTTTGGAAGCGCAATATGGAGACTCAAATGAGTCAATTGGCGGAAGCAATGCCCAAAGCGTCAGGATCATTCCCTGGATCCACTGTGCCCAACCAAAAGGGCAAAACCACTAGTCATATTGCAGCAGTAAACCTAAGGAGTGGGCAACAATTACAAATGCCCGAGCAAAAAGCGGAGGAGAAGGAGCCAGAACAGACGTCGATATCGACCCCCCCTGTCAATATCGACCAAGGTGACGTCGATGTCGACCCTGAAGCAGCGTCACCACAGAAATCGACTCCTTCAGTCGATATCGACCCTACTGATGTCGATGTTGACCTCACTGCAGCCGTTGTAAGGAAGAAGGTGTTGCCATTCTCAACTAGAAAGATGATTAAGGACCCAGCGGAAAAGAAGTTCCAGCGGTTCGTGAAGATTCTCCAAGAACTTAATGTTTCTATACCATTCACAGAGGCACTTCACGAGATGCCATCTTATGTAAGGTTCCTTAAAGACATCTTAGGTAAGAAGCGATCGCTCTCTGAGATCGCAGAGGATTGCAACATGTTGGAGCTACCACAAAAGCGGGCGGACCCAGGTAAGTTTTCTATCGCTATAGGTCTAGGTCAATTCAAATTTAATGCTTTAGTTGACTTGGGCGCTAGCGTTAGCATGATGCCACTAACCATTTGGCACAAGGTAAAGATAGGTCCTCTGGAGCCCGTGGATGCAAGATTGTACATGGCTAACAATACGGTAGTGATTCCAACTGGAATAGTGACGGATGTGCCAGTACAAGTAGGTAAATTCTTTGTCCCTGCTGATTTCTTAGTTGTTGATATAGCGGAGGACCCTGCTTGTCCAATTATTTTAGGTACGCCATTCCTGGCAACCGTCGATGCCAACATTAGCGTAAAGAAAGGATTGCTCTCATTCACAATTAGTGACGAGGTGATAGAGTATGCCTTCAACAAGACGGTGAAAAATCAAGAGCCAAAGGAAATAAAAGCCATCAATGGTGTCTACATTGCATGTGGAGAAGCAAAGGTAAGAAGTATGACACCGGAGGAGCTGGAGAAGAGGGCCATAGAAGCCCAAGTAGAGGAAGTTGTGGCAATCTTGAGCGAAGGAGCCCAACAGAACATCGAAATCGACCCAGGTAAGTCGATATCGACTACTAATGTTCAAGATTATGTGCTAGGTCATAAGTATGGGGTCGACGGAGGAGGAAAAGAAACATTGAAATCGGGGTCAAGGGTCGATATCGACCACACCCGGCCGAAATCGACCACCATCAGTGCTGAGAAGGGAGGAACGGAAACCTCGATATCGATCTCTGAAGGTCGAAATCGACCTGATCATATCGAGCAGAAACTCTCCAAATTGACTGATCCTCCAGGAGTACAACAGGGGTCGATATCGACCTCTGAACATCGACATCGACCTGAGCCACAGACTGAGAAAAACGTAAATCAAGGTACGGATTCCTCTTGTTCCATTACAATTAAAGATCTATCATTATTTGGAAGAGGTGTGCCTTGGCATGTGCGCTTATGTAGGGTATCCGATGATGATTCAAGCCAATATGAGATAGGAGACAAGGTCTATGTTGCCAAATCTAAGGACCATTGGTTCCCTACAAGATTCAAGGATAAGAATTTAGGACCATTCATGATGAATCAAATCAATCCCGGCGGAATGCAGCTGCGGGACAATAAAGGAGTCATATTTGAGGCCCAAGCCAAATGGGCTCTGCAGATGCCGCCTTGAGAAGCGCAAAGGAAGAAGTCGGCCTAGCGACTTAAAAGTCTAGAGCTTGTAACAAAGACTTGGTTTTAGTTTTAGACACTTTTACTTTGGTTAGAAACATTTTATTATTTTGCATATTTTTGTTTTATTTTTAACGAGTTGCAGGAAAGAGAAAAAGCACGCAGAAAACACATCAAAATCGATGTCCAAGCTCGACATCGACCTCAAGGTTGACATAGATGGGTTTGTGATCGAGGCCGGATCACCCTAAAGCCTGAGCAGAAATCGATGTGAAACATCGATATCGATGTTAAGGGTCGATATCGACCATGCCTGCTGTCTTCTTCGACTCCTGAAATTTGTGATGGTTTAGTAAGTTTTCTTCTTAACCCTAGTTCTAATACAGTGAGGACACTGTAAATTTTAAGTATGGGGTGGGGGAAAAGCTTACTTATTCATACTTAGTTTAGTTTGCATATTTATCTTAATGAATATTTAGTTTTTATTTCGAAAAAAAAAATGACCCCCATCAAAAATTTGAAAAAATAAGAGTCATGGAAGTATAAAAAAAAGCTCTACGATGCAAAATTAGATTCATTAGAGATATAACATGAAATTGCCTAGTTAAGGGAAGTCTCAATGAAGTGCAAAAAGAAAAAATAAAGGAGATGAAAATTTGAAGTTGCTTTTGACATGTGCATGATAAGATGATGGAGGACTTCTTATGAAAATTCCATACAAGTGCTTACATATACAAGTTCATATCCTAGCCTTACCTATGCATATTTGCAAAAGTCACAAAGCCATATATGAGCTTGATCATTATTGCTCCACATATACACATATTGCTCATTTTATACCTTATACCCCATCCGGGGACAATGTTGAGAATGGATGTCATCTTTGGAGTTATATGGAGTTGTGCATTATTTATGAAGTTGTTGGCAGGAATGATAGAATTATGAATTATGGAAATTTTAATGAGCGAGAAAAAATCCGATCACCTCAGGAGATAAAGGTAGGTCGACCCTGCTCGTTGAGATGTTAGTTCAGCGAGATGGGACACAAGGTGAGGAGTCCAAAGTACAAAGTATCCGGGGCCATTCATGACACCCATGTTTGCGACTCGCGAGAAGGCAGTTCTAAGGTTAGAGAGGTAAAAGCATTATATTGAATAAAAGCATTGAGCGATGAATGAAAGGTGAGACATTATGAAGAAGGAATGTGGAAAGAAAGTATGATTCCCCAGATTTAACACCACATGGCCAAATAATAGCCCACATTTAGCCTTTTACCAATCTACTTCTCACAAGCTTGCAAAAGTCCTCTTCATTATTAATGCTATGTCGCTAAAATTGTTTTTGCATATTACCTCCTTTTATGAGTATGAAATTGCTTTTATGCACAGGCATGGACTTGGTTTACATAAGTACCTTATTGAGGATGGAAATTGATTGTAGGGACATATGAAAAATGAATCTATGATATTGAGGGTTTACTTTCTTCCCCTGAATTACCATTAAAGGTATTGCTTGGGGACAAGCAAGCTTAAGTGTGGGGTGTTTGATGTGCGCGCAAATTGCCATATTTTCTATGCACATAAAAGTCCACTTTATCATCTTTTGCATGCATATTAATGGGAAAACATGGGATTAGTGTAGTTTACACTTAAATGTCAAATATATGGGTATGCACGAGTTTCTATGTGATTTCGCAGAAAACAGGATAAAAATGGACAGATTTGGAAAGAGCGGAAAAAGAACTCGAAGTCTTCTGAAGAGGTCAAAATCGACTGGGGACCTCGACATCGAGTGCATCAGAGACATAGGAATCGAGCAGAAAATGAAACAGAGCATATCGACACAGAGAGGTCGATATCGACGTTTGGAGGTCGATATCTATGTTGCCAGATCGAGTTAAAAGATAGAAGTCGAGTGTCAGTTCGAGTAGGAGAAGGAGAGCTCGAGATAGAGTTTTACAGGGGTCGATATCGACGTCTGAAGGTTGATATCGACCATGCCAGCAGAGGAATCCGACTCATATTTTGATAGAATTCTATCCGAAGCATGCACGTCTATCCAAAATTCGAGATTTCTTATCTTCAACGCCAGATCTATCATATGGAGGCTGATTTCCCATAGGAGTTTTAGTTTTTACTTTTATTTAAGTTTTATCTTAGAGAATAAAGA
The DNA here is from genome assembly GCA_963922045.1 of Persicaria maculosa. NCBI lineage: Eukaryota > Viridiplantae > Streptophyta > Magnoliopsida > Caryophyllales > Polygonaceae > Persicaria > Persicaria maculosa. Next base: position 46,054,402 of record OY998264.1, on the reverse strand, counting down.
TAAAGTTTCGAGTCTTTATCGACATCTATAAATAGAGGCCAATAGGGCTGAGTTTAGAGAGAGAAGAACATCCAAGAACATACAATTCAGTTTCGATAGAGAGTAGTGACGAGTGGAGAGAGAGAGAGGAGGCCGAGTGAAGTTTGTAAAGCGAAAGCGGAGTGACTTGTTCGGTTTTACTTTCTTTCGAAGTTTTAATTCAAAGTAGTTTTCCTTTAATGATGATGATGATGTGCATGATGAGAAGCGAGTAGTCAACCCACTTCTAGGGTCGGGGTGCACCCGACGATAGTGATGTAGGGTAAGTGCATCAAAGGTATGACTTTTATGCGATTCCGTCTTCTACCCCATGCATGATCCTTTACGAAAGTTAGGGAGATTCATTATTTGCTTTATTGAAGCGAAAGCCACTCATATTGTTAACTTGAATTGCTCATGAAATGGATAGTAACTCTTAGGAACTATGCGAGAGCCTCTAATCACCTAAGTGTTGATAACAAAAGTTATTTGACGGAAAGGCATTAAATTTCATAACTTTAGCATAAAACTTGCATTGTTATCGTTGTGGCATGAAACCCCGACTTTGGAAGATTTTTAATTAATTGAAATCAACATAAAAGTATTAAGTTTTGTTTCTGATCATCCTTCTTTCCCATTCTATTTTCTTCGGACTCTTTTCCGACAAATTGGTTACGAAAACAGTTTCTGTGACAAGCATCGAAATCGACTGTAAGGGTCGATATCGAGGTCTAACGTCAATATCGAGGTCTCTGCTTGACGTCGACTTTGCTGCTTTTGTCTTCTGCAGGAACTGCGTGAGGAAATCGACCAAAACTGAGGTCGATATCGACCAGATTACTCGATATCGAGTGTCTTCTGAGGTCGAAAGCTTTGATCATGAATACAACAAGGGAAGCGCTGACATACCTCCTCGTGGATTCGATCCTGAATTACCCTACTACTACAAGGAAGGGGATTTTTTTATTATTTGTTTGGGACAGGGAGTTAGCCTAGTTGTGCATTATTTATTTATTTATTATTTGAATCCCTATACACTATCCCCCTTGCGAACACCATGGTATAGTTCGTTTTCAAAGCATCGTCAACATAATCGCTCACCACCTTACTAGGTTTGTTGCTCTTCTTTCGTCACTCGTAAAACCACTTGGAGATATTCTCGATGATGGCATCCATCAGGGAAGTGATGGATAGGTCGGGGGCTCCTTGAACACAGTGTTTAGACACTCCAATTTTTTCATGGTCATTATTTTGTAGTGATTCACCAAGAAGTAAGTCTGGACCTAATTGCAGTAACTAGCCTCGTTCACATAGGGTGTGAATGTGAGCAGAAGTCTGCGAATAACTGCTCGAGCTCCACCATCGTGTACGCCTTTTCCATCTTAAAGAAGAAAGTCTACAGCCCAGGGACCCCCTTGTACATGCACCTCACATTCTGAAATAGATGCCAGACACATAAACATTGCTTGGCAAACACATAATTATCCCTTATACCTTGGACGATACTCAAATGGCGACAAGAGAAAAATATTAAGTCTGGTGTGTCGTCAACGACATGTAGCATGTTCTCAAAGAAGAAGCCCTATGTGTTGTGATTCTTTCCATCGAAAAATGCAAATGCGATCGGGTATATATTGTCGTCTGCATCTTGGGTTGTGGCAAAGAGAAACTTGTCCCTAAACTTCCCTTTTAGGAAACTTCCATCCACTGAAATGACCAGTACATAGAAATCGATAACTGTCCGTTTAGTGACATGGTCTTTCGCATTAGGTGACATGTAAAATTAAACAGCCGACATGGTGATATTATCTTTTGTAGGTGGGGGATTGCCTTACGCCGTACCCCGGAGCTAACAAAGGCATACTTGAATCGTTGGGATGAGTTCATCTCTACCCTAGTATATGTTCCGGGGTTACTCTGCTCCACCATGTGCAAGTATGTACGTAATAATATCTCAGTAACTATATCTTCGTCAGTCCCATGCTTAACTTCCCTCGCCACTAATCGTGCCCTTCAGGCCTTCCAGTAGCTATACGCGATGTCGAACTAGGACTTCGTTACTGACTAGACTTGCTTGGGATTGAGCTTATTCCGATTCCCGATGAACCTACAAGTGATAGGTTGAGTTACTTTACTGTGTATGATGACAAAAGGTGACAAGTGGAATATTAACTAGTGACAAGGATAACAGTCTTTGCAAGTATACTACAACTTACATGGACATGGGGTTCCGTCCAATCATCTTCGAAGTTGCATGTCGGTTATGGTTGTGGTTCATGTTGATGTCACATTTATGATCATTTATATACTTTCGGATCATCCACATTATGGTGCGTCGGTAAGTCGAGGTCCTGCATATCCACGTGCACTTTTTGTCCACACATCCAACGACAAACAACATTTTGGTCGGCCTCTTCACAGCAAACCCAAAGCACTTCTCCACCGCATTCCACCGAAGGTGAGTATGCACTTTATCCTTTGATGTAAATAATTGCCGCTCTCAGAGTTCAACGACGTTGCGTCATGGGTCCTGATTGCGAAGGGTTACTTTCTCCACCAGAGCTTCAACATTGTCCATCATAATTGGGGATGCACTAGACCGTGGATAATAATATTCAAGTTTCCTCATCCCCTTATACTCAACATCCTCCTCCTCCACCGACACCGTCATACCCGTGTCCTCCTCCTCCTCGAGACTATGCCACTCCAAATCATCCCAGTCTTCTTCGAGCTTCAACCCCATTGTCCTCCTCACTACTAATGGATATCACCTCCAACCCCTGATCCATGTCAGCTCAAGAGTTGTCCGGGCCATCCAACTGAATCACATCCATACCCTTTCCCCTGTCACCTGAACACATACCCTTGTCAACTGCACAAATAATCATGTCACTAACGTCGATCATATCTAGCCTATCTTTACCGTACTCTGTGGTCATCCCTATGGCCTTACTCACCTCCCCCCAGCATATAACACAACATCTATAGAAACAGGGTTTGGTTGTGCCTTACTATTTGCCTCACGTATCACAATGTCAACCAACTCATCCAGTTTTTGGGAACCAGGTGGGCCACTCAGGCGTACTTCCAACACGAGCACCGTCGCCGATGAGCGGCCTTTCTTCAAATCTCTCCTTTTGCAACAGACCAACATATATCGCCATGGGCCATGGATGTTCTCCATACTTCGAGTTCAGGAACTTAAACGCATAAAGCTCATCATCATTAGATATCACGATCGAATGACCCCCCCCCCCCTCTTTCGAGTTTGGCATGTAAGACAAAGCCACCTCTTCTTCATATACAACATCATTAGGGACCTTTAGCATGATCGATTTTTTTAGAGATATGAAGTCGACACTCTCTTCTATCACTACATTCTTGTGCATTATCCCACACGTAAACAACGATCTGCCTCTCTCGAACACCCAACAACCATCGAAAATTAGAGTGACGTAGACCAAGGCTTTTCCACCCTAAAATCAAGCGACGGTTGAGAAGAAAGGTTTCTAGGATCTACTTTTTGCCATAGATGATGAGTACTACGAGAAATATACTTACCCACTACATCCGAGAATAAAAGTTTATGGGAAACTAAAGTGTTGGGGGATTCTAATCACTAAAAACGATACCAATTAAGGGCAACAAGTGGTCTATAACTAAAAATTTAGCACAACAGCTTCTCTTCCATGGTAGCAGACTACAGTCCTCTCCGTCCCTTTTGTTTTAGATTATGGATGGGGAAGAAGAAAATGAGTGGCCTCTCTCCCTCCTCTTCTTTTATATGCTTCAAAAGGGAGGAAAACCCCCTATCACATCTCCACATCCCTTTATACTTCATGGGTGTCTTATCATGTTGTTTTGGGGCCAATCTTTTGCCCCCAATTTCAGCCTCTCTCATCTGCTCCCTCTCACCTACGACCGGCCGAGCTTGTTTTTTTTATTTTGCAGAAGTAGCCCTCATCTACACCCTTGCAAATTTCCCCAAAATCGGACATTTTTGCAACCCCCCCAAAAAAATAGGATAGTTTTGCAAAACCGCCTAATTACTTGACTAGTATTTTTAAAAAAATATATTTGATTTTTCATTGCATAATAACTGCATTTAGTTTCAAATGCCCTTGATAAATTATTCCATGAATTAATTAATTTCATTATCATCCGGTGAGAAATTTTTTTCATAAAGTTTGTGTTTTTACTTTTATGACAGCAAATATTTGTGTTTATATTTGTGGTTTTTGTTACGTTAAATTTTGTCATCATTTTTTTGTGCTAGATTATCCAATATAAAATGAGTTTTCTATATGCCATGTGTCATCAATTTTTGTTATGTTAAATTGTGTTAGATTATCCATTATGAAACGATAAATTACTGATTTTTGTTTTGCTTGATTTTTATGATCACAGGATTCATAGCTACTGATATTTTTAGGTTGTTGATTTTTTTGAATTATTCATAGCCGTTGATTTTTATAAGTTGTTGATTATTTTTATTTTTCAAATTTTTTTACTGTAAGGAGGACTTTGTGCAAGGAAATGTGGAGTTCTTATGCAAAGATAATCGAGAACAACCCGACTAGAGACTTATCGCGACAAGTGGGATGAAGGTTGCGACATCAGCGACGTCGACGTCGCTGGTTATTTAGTCTGAATGGTATATATACTCAGCAATTTCTTGATTTGAAATTTCTCACCGGCATTTTTTTTGTCCAAAAATTCCTTGGTAATAGTAATTAAAAATCAGTTTGATGTAAGCAAATTAATTTTATTAAAACATATTAAGCCCCTACCAAAAAAAACTAATTTTATTATAGCTCTCTATCAACAATTTTTTCATTAGGAAGCAAATTCTAATGTGTTATATGAACCCACCACTTTGTGGTGCTCGCAAATTAAAGCCTTGTCAGTAACGTCCACGTCAACAACGTCAACATTAACAGTGTCAACAACATCGATGTTAGAAACGTCATCGTCAACGACGTTAGTAACATCGACATCAGCAACATCGACGACAACGGCGTCGACGTCAGCAATGTCGACATCAGCGACAGTTGCGTCGTCATTCCCAGTGTCGGCGTCAGCAACGTCGGCATTCTCCACATCGGTGTCAGCAACGTTAGCATCCCCGGCGTCGGTGTCAGCAACGTTTGCATCCTCGACGTCAGCATTAGCGACATCGACATCCCCGACGAGATCGGCTTCAGCAACGTCGGCGTCCTTGGCGTCGGCGTTAGAAACATCGACATCATCAATTCTCATGGTGTCGGCAAAACAGAGAAAATTGATGACGTTGTGACGCGAGGAAAAAAAAAGAAAAAAAACTATTAAAAAAATTAATTTTAATCGTGTCAGCAATTTATCAATGTAAATGTCAGCAATTTTTTTAGTATCGGCAAAACAAATAAAATTGCTGACGCGAAAAAAAAATGAAAAACAAAAAAAATTGACACAAGGGGGCAGAGGGGCACACGCAAGTGGATATTTTGCCAATTAAATCTGAGACGTAAAAAGAATGCAAATTAGAGTACTAAATATGGATAATTAGCAAAAGACCTCCAAAAATTCTCCGTTTAAGGCCTTCTGTTAAAGGCGTCTTGGTGATGTAAATCAACATATTAAAGGTGAACCTTGCAGCAGAACTACAGGAGGAAGCAAGATTAGATGATGCATTAGTAGGGATCAAGATTGCTAAAAATGGTACACCTATTCCCTTCTTGACTTTTGTCGATGACACTATAATCTTTGCATCAGCATCCCACAAAAGCATCCATACTATTCGGAACATGCTCAATAAATTCTCTAACCTTTCTGGTCTTACAATAAACTACAGCAAGAGTTCTCTCCAAGTTTCTGGAAACATCAGTCTCTCGCTAGCAAACTCTCTAGCTAATGAAATGCATATTCCGGTCTCTAGAACTCTGGAAAAATATCTAGGGATTCCTCTACTCCGCGGTCGAATCAAGAATGAGATGTTCCAAGATGCTATACAAAATCTCAAAAAACAACTATCTAAATGGAAAGCTTCGTCCTTAACCCAGGCTGGTCGTGTAACCCTTATTACTGCAAATCTCGGCTCAAAAACTAACTACCTTATGCAAAACTTTTTACTCCCCAAAGGGGTGCTCCATCATATTGATCAAATTAATAAGAATTTTTTCTGGAACAAATTGGAGTCGGAAGGATATAACCCGCTAATAAGCTGGGATAAAATCTGTAAACCAAAAGACCAAGGTGGCCTAGGCATAAGAGTCAAAAAACAACTATTTAAATGCAGTCTTTGCAACGACAAAGACGAAGATAGCGATCATCTTTTCCAGCATTGCACCATCACCAAAAGAGTCATAGCGGCCTATGAACAACTAACTGGTAAATCTATAAGGTATAATAATAACCAGGTTATAACCGTTAAAGAAATCCTACATTCTAAACCATCCATTCCGAACTTTGAGGACCTGTGTTTCATCTGGCAGGCAATATGGGAAACCAAGAACAACATAATTTTCAAAAATAAAAACATCGACTCTATCTCACAAATTGCGATTCGATTTTATGTGCAGGTGAGAGATTGGTTGAATGCCAATCCCAATAAAAGTTCGAAACAAGACTGACGGAGGTCTGTGATCAAATGGAAAAAAACGCCTAGGGCCACCTACAAAATTAATGTGGATGGCTCAACTAAACCTACTGGTTGCTGCCAGGTAGGTGGGATCCTTAGGGATTGTGAGGGAACTGTGATGGATACTTTTCAGCAGCAGGTAGATAGTGGCTCCGCTATCCAAACCGAAGCAGCTGCATTTTGTGCGGGTACAAAAATGGCTTGGCGAAAAGGCTTACGCTGAATAATAATAATAATAATAATAAAAGGTGACTGTCTGGAAGTAATCAAGGCTATCAACGATGATGCAAGGCCTAGATGGGAGATATGGTGGCAAATTGAGCTAATCAAGAAGATGCAATCGGAATTTGAGCACATAGAGTTCAAACATTGTTTCCGTGGAGCTAATGGAGCAACAGATTTCATAGCTAGATCTAATGACAGTTGTAATTGTTGAGATGTGAATGTGACCAAAAAGTGTCCCACATCGGAAAGTTGAACATATCAAGCACTAATATATGAGTCGGTGGGCTACTCCTTCTATTGCCAATTGGTTTTAGAATGGAACCTCACTCGGCTCGTGTGCTAGGCTACTAGCGCATGTGCGCCCGTGCACACGACCCCCAGTCATCGGTCCGAGTCAGACTTTGATATGGTATCAGAGCGGTTAGCCTAACGGCCCGTGTCGATCCTAGTCTGGGTTACCCACTTGTCCAAGTCTCAACTAGATGGTCATTCCTAGTTGGACTTGCGGGGGCGTGTTGAGATGTGAATGTGACCAAAAAGTGTCCCACATCGGAGCCTAGCGCATGTGCGCCCGTGCACACGACCCCCAGTGATCGGTCCGAGTCAGACTTTGATAGTAATATGGATACTCTCCCTTTGAAGTTGTGTTCTGTTTTAAGAACCGCCCCCTTTTCGCCTACTTAAAAAAAACATATTAAAGGTGAAATAGTCTCTGGTGGGGATGTAAACAAAACAAAATCAAAAAGCATTTGAAACTTGAAAGGGTTTTGCAAACCGATCCGCAACACTACTGACTTCCCATCTAGCGTAAAGCACAAACACCTACCATCGCGGCATTGCTGCTCTAGGAAGTAGGGTTAAAGTCGACATCAGTTTGATTTTCTTTTTCTTAGTAATTTGATCCTCTCTATAGCTTGAATTTTAATAAATTGTAGTAAGAATTAACCGGAATTTGTAAAAATCTAGGGAGTACCCACAGAAATTTCCCAAGTCTTTGAATGTGTCACCTTCATTTATAACGTGTATTACACTACATGAAAGGAATAGCATGTATAACAGTTGCAAAGAACACACTGCATTCTACCATATCCAACCAGGGATGAAGAATGCCAACAACAATAAAAAAAACAGCATCCAAGCAACAAAACCCAAAGCACGTCAATACGGAAACACAGCTTTCCGGATGCTTATTTAGTAGTCGCAGTAATAGAAAGACAACAAGATAGGAGACACAAGGATTTTTCAGAAACAAGTAAAATGGATGAACTCACGTGGCTTACTCATCTTCAGATTCGGACTCTGCACTCTGAAGCCACTCCACAAAAGGCTTGACATTCTTCCAAATTGGAGAGCTCTTGTGTTTGCCAGCACACCCGTCCTTGTACCACTTAACGATGTACTCTTCCTCTAAAAGATCAGCATCGTAGAGTTCCTTGATGCCCAGGGCCACTTCCTTGACAACATCAGGGCTGGCTTTGCCACAGCAGAACGCCTCAATAGCATGGAGCAGAATGGACTGGGATTCCTCATCCTGTACGACACAAGCCAGGTAGTTTGTCTTGCTAGCCACCTCCTTGCGGAAACTCTCCTCCACACCGTCAAAAAGAGCCTCAAACAAAGCATCTGCAATCTGACTCTCGGTGCCTGAGAGGGACTCCAAGTGGGCCTTCAATCGTTTCGGAGACGAACCACTCTCTAGCATGGACTTGATTTCAGAAACAAGTTTCTGATGAGGTGTCATAGAGTGGATTCCACCATTAGGCTGCTTCTGCTGTTTGCCCTTCCTTGATGAGGACTTCTCCTCCTCAGTTGTAAGCATGACCATCTCAGAAGTGGCAGCACTAAGCTGCTCCTGTATCCTTTGCCGGGCAGCCTCCAGAGACGTATCAGTCTGCCACTGGACATCGTCGTCGTCCTCCTCATCGTCAACCACTGCTGGTTCATTCTCATCTGCCTGACTTCCATTAGGAGAGTGATCCTCGTCAGAGACATTGGATTTCTTCTTAGAAGGGGCCTTAGATGCACCATCCTTGGAGGTCTTCTTCTTTGCTGCTTCTTTCTTTATCTTCTTCAACTCTTCATCAGCAGCTTCTCCTTCTTTCAGTCTCTCCTTCTCAGTCCTCCTCATTGCCTTCTTGTCCTTTGATCCCTTTTTAGCTTCTGGAGGGTTCTTGAGGATGAAAGTTGTGAGCTTGTCCCTCATGTCAACATCTGAGAGAAATCCACATGCAGCACACTTCATAGTTATCATCTGGCTCTTGGTTATTATAATCTCTGTCTCAGGATTACCACATCCATAACACTGAACATATTTTTTGATGAAGTTCTCAAGAAGACCAGCAAGTTTTGCAGTGTCATGGGATCCATTGACATGAGAAGTCCCAGTTTTTTCGTCAAATTTGGACTGGGCCCCAAGATCACAGCCAAAGTATTTCGTAATGTAAGAGGGAGGTCTTGCCAAGGCTTTTGCAATATCAACCATGTTGACAATGTTAGTCTTGATGCCATTTCCCCTGCCTTCAATTTTGGTAATCATCCTTGGCATCTTATAACGGTAGAAGGCATCATCCCGGTTTCCAGCACCAATGTTCTGCAATGCCATCTTGTTAAACAAGAGAACAAACTCAGAGAGTTAGGAGGCAGCAACTGCAAAAGCTTCGTGTATGATAAAGGGGAACGGTTGCAAATAATTGCAACCCTGCCTATGAGTAGTGTATCCTTCGTATGGCCCAATATGCATACAACCAACTTCTTGGAATGTCCACCTGTCCTTTTTTCTGGATGTAGGACTGTATTCTCCAAGCAACCCAATCAATGACAAAAAGAAAGATGATCGTTCAAACATAAAAGAAGCTTGGTAATCCACTGTGATGAACTGCAACTGTAGTAGGCTTAAAGTGCCAATTCCCTGGATAAGAGACAATAGTGAGTCTGCAAATTTAAACAACCCCAAATCAACTAAAGAATGTTATCAACATAGCTGCTAGTAATCTAGTATACAAACTACAAACAATAAGTAAACAAGCATTCCATAAAGTAAATAATTCCTTGTAAAAAGTAAACATGATATACATGACAGTGCAGAAATTTCCTACATAATATGTACACAACTTGACATAAACAACAACACAGCATCAAATAACAGTTCACATATCATACCTAAGACAACTACCAAAATACTCAACAATACGCCAAACTACCAAATGTAAACCACCACAAAACTCTCACAAACTAAAAGACAACAATATGGCAACAAATCCGATTAAACAGACTAGGTTTCACAATAGGAAAAAGTGTTGGCCGGTGCCTTGGAGAGTCAGAAAGTCATAAAAATCTAGTCAAAAGCAAACAAATCTAAACAGCAAAGTTGACGGTATTGCACTTAAATGAATCATCGAAATCCGATTCATGTCTCTCTCAACTAAGAAGCTCGTCAACCAATCTCACACCTAAAAAACACATCAATTAATCAGCAAAGAGAAGGAACACCTAAACAGATCTAAATCTCAACGTCCTTTATACGATCACTTATCCATCCAATCAAAAACCATAGAGAATGTTAACGATAAAGCCATGCGAAACAAATCAAGCCGGTGGCAGATCCGGATGGCAGGTGACTGCCTTATATCAACTGATTGCGAAAAAGAAAACGAAAACGAAAACAAAAACAAAAACAAAAACAAAACAAATCATAGCTTAAAAATAACAGATTCAAATTCAACCAATACTGAAATCGGATCCAGAGATCATAAATCAGAAGATGCAGTATCAAGGGAGATAGAGAGAGAGGAGGGAGGGGATGAGATACCTTGGGAAACCTAAACCTGGCCTCCTTCGTTGGACGATTGGGATGAGAGAGGGAGAGTGAATGGGTGTAAAAAGGATCGCCTCTTGTTTGTATTTATACAGAGACACGGTGCGATTAGTGCAAAACTCGTAGACGTACCAAACCGACCTCCACAAATTCACAATTCCTTTTTTCTTTTTTGAAATCTTTATCTATTAAAATTATGGAATTACAGGGGTCTTTCGGGGTTTTTTATTTGTCAACATCGTTGAAATTACCTTTCTACCCTTATTAGGTTATAGTATTGGGTTTTACTATTTACACGGTGAATTTTTCGCCCTTTACACGGTTTGCAACTGCGCATTGCGAGTGCGCGGATCCGTGCACTCGCAATGTGCAGTTGTTTTTTTTTTGTGCCCTTTCATATACGCCTGGCTATATCTAAAATTGCAGTACGTACCCTCCGTCCTTTCAATTACAACACATTCCGCCATTGTTGAAATTGCAGCACCATTGAAGGCGCTCCCTCCGTCACCATCATTGTTGCCCACATCTGAAATTGCAACACTTCGACCCTCCGATCAAAAGAGCGATTGTTGCCCAAAGCCACCATTGAAGGCCGCTCCCTCCGTCCTCTCATCTCAACCCCTTGCCCAGATCTAAAATTGCTAAAGAGCCACCATTGAAGACCACCTACTCGTCCTTCTTGTCATGCCCAGGACCCAAATCACAGTCGACTACCGCTCTTCAAATCGACTTCAATTACACCCAAATCGGGTGATTGCGTTGAAATCATCCCATTCAGATCCACGTCAACATGGTTTATGTTCATATCTTTGAACTTGACGTCCATCAAAGTGTCAAATTCGACCGCCATAAACCTCAAATTCGAATTTTGTAGCCCTAGATACCGACCGGCGGCGCTGTCGGGATGGGGCGTCAGGGGAGATGTGGAAGGCGAGGTCGCTGCCGATCGAGGAGGGATTGAGATTTGTGATGGAGAAAGAGAATAACGTGGAGAAGCTCGTCAGGGAAGATGTTTCGGGCCTAAACTGGGAGGAAGTGTAGCAGAGTAGGAAGGAGTTAAGAAAGAGATGGAGCAACTACAAAAGCAACATTTGATTTGGAAACTGGGAAGAAGTGCAGTGGAGGAGTTATAGAACACGGGTTACGTTTAGAAAGATTGGATACCTTTGCTCGGATCTTACAATTCAAGTATGGGTTGTGTTAAAAAAAAGGGTTAATTTCAAAAGATGGGATTTCATACCCTAAAATCGCTTAAAGTTCATTGGGGACTCAGTGTTCTCGCACCGACCCCTGTCCTAATTACTAATATGCACAAAATCATTTGAGTCCAAGACAAAATGTGCAAAAGCAGAAAAGAGGTATACAAAGTTGTCGCGACATAGTCTGGCAAAACCATCAGAAATATAAACCCAAAATAAAGCGTATAAAGTCAGTCGCTAAACTATCGCCATGGCTAGACCCCGTACAAAAGCAGCACTCAGCATTAAGAGGGGAGGTGGGTTACTTGAAACTAACCATGGAGTCCCGATCGAGCCACATCACGCGTACCATAAGGCATTGCCGATGCCACATAATAAGTATCCTAATCCTAAAATAATATATCTAATGTAGTAAAAAATTTAAACACTCAAGCATGCTTTTAAACATGATATATATGTGTGTATCTGTGTGTGGGGGGGGGGGTTAAAATGAAAATGGTGCTTAAAGTGAAAATGATGATTAAAGTGAAAATGAGGACATTAAGAAAAAATTGTGTGCGTGCTCTCATTAAAAAAATAAATCGCGCTGAACCGGAAGAAAATGGCAAACTGGACCTCCCTGAGCGTCTCTTTTCCTCCTCTCTCTATCTCTCTCTATCTCTCTATCTCTCTTCCTGAGCATACCTTTCTGTTCAAGTATCCCCTTTACAATCTCCAAAACAACAGAATTCAACGATGCCATTGTCAAAGAGCCGAGCTCCATCTTCTTTGCTTGTTTTCTCAGTTGCAATCTCCTGAATTTATTTCTCATTCTAGATCTCCCTCTTGTCTTTATTCTTAATCCCCATCTTGTTTTATTTGTGAGTTTTCTTGGTTTTCAGTTCATCAATTTTGATTCTCTGGTTTATTTGTGAATTAATAGATGATGAACGATTAATTAAATGATGGTATTTCGTTGTCGGCGAGAAATGGAGTCGAGGAAAATGCTGATCTACGGAGATGAAAATCAAACGAACGAGGCCGTTTTTCGTAGGAGGGAGGGATCCCTAATAAAATATAAATATAAAATATCAAACTAAACCAACTCCCTTGTCCAAGCAAATAAAATACAAGAATCCCTCCCAATGTAGTGGTAGGGTAATTCAGTATCGAATCCACGAGGAGGTATATATGTCAGAGGTTCCTAAGCTTGCAAACACGATCAAATTTTGACTCTAGAAGACCACTCGATATCGAGTAGACTGGTCGATATCGACTACAGTTCCAGTCGATTTCTAGCAAATTCCTGCAGAAGACAAAACAGACAGTCGACGTCGAGTTGTTCACTCGATATCGGGTTAGCCACTCGATATCGACCTCTGCAGTCGAGTTCGAGTCTTCAACAGAAACAGAAAAGTAACCAGATTTTGTCGAAAAAGAGTCCGAAGAAAGTAAGAATGATGATAGAAGGGTGGACAGAATAAAAACTCAGATTTTTATAACTCAATAAACTTAAAAGCTTCCAAGATCGGGGATTCATGCCACAACGATAACCATATAAGACTTATGCCAAATTCATGAAAGATGACGTCTTTCCGTCAAATAACTTTCGTTACTTACAATTAGGTGATTAGAGGCTCTCGCATAAAACCTAAGAGTTACTATCCAATTTCATGACTAATCTAAATTCACAATATGATTGGCTTTCGCTTCAATAATGCAAACAAGGAATTTCCTTAACTCTCGCAAAGGATCATGCATATGGGATAGAAGACGGAATCGCATAAAAATCATACCTTTGATGCACAAACTTACATGGCTATCGTCGGGCTCACCCCGACCCTAGAAGTAAGGGAACTACTTGCGCCTCATCATTGTTGACATCATTATCATTGAAAAGAAACTACTTTGAATTGAAATTGCAAAAAAAAAGTACAACTTAATAAAGCAACCTTCCGCTCTTGCTTCCTCTCCACTCCACTTGGCTCTCTCTCTCTCTATTGTAATTGAAACTGTTTTCTTGCTAAAATTGAATGTTTTCTGAATGAATAAACTCATCCCTAATGACCTCTAATTATAGATCTCAAATCACGCTATCCAAGGATATGAAAATCTATCTTTATTCCTAAGATAAAACTAAATAAGTAAATAACTAATTCACTTTAGGTAAATATCAAATTCACCATAAAGGATAACAAGTCTGATGGTAAAAGATAGAAGATCTCGAATTTAGGATAGATATAATGCCTTCGAATAGAATTCTATCAAAAACAACGTCGGATCTGTCTGCAGCAGTAGTCGATATCGACCAGGTCATGTCGATATCGACCTCTTCTTTCTATCTCGAGCCAGTTCTACTCGACCTCGGATTTTCACTCGGAATCTATCAATTCACTCGATTTGGGGCACTCGATATCGACCACTTCATGTCGATATCAACCAGTCTGTGTCGACATGCTCTGTTCTTCTGTCTGCTCGATTTCTAGTGTTTTGTTTTCACTCAATGTCGAGTCTTTAGGTCGATTTTGACTCCTTAGTAGACTTCGAGTTCTTTTTCAGCTCTTCTTCCCTTAGCCAAATTGCTCCATTTTGTCTCGATTTCTGCGAAATAACATAAAAACTCGTGTAGACCTCTATAATTGCAAATAAACATAAACTACACTAATCTTATGTTTTCCCAACAAATATGCATGAAAATATCGAAAAAATGGACATAAATGTAGATGGAAAATATGGCAATTTGCGCGCACATCAGCCGCTCAAATTGAGTTCGATTTTTATCTACTCGTCATTGGTGCCGGCAGCGGTGGTGTTCGTGCTACTCGTTGTTCCGCTAACTACAGTGCTAAGGTATCCTTTCTTCTTCTCTAAACCCTAGCCTCTCTCTTATTCTATCCATATTCATAGCGCTTGAATCTTATCTACATTAATAACTCACTTAACCTAAATTTTAACTAGTATCCAATAGTAGTAGTAGCTGAAGCTAAGATTTGATCCAATCATAATATCGGACACTTGGCTCTTCTGCGTTGCAGTATATATTCCTGAGTTTTTCTTTAGAAATTCACTACAAGTTCTCTAATTGATTGATTGTTGTTCTATTCATCTGATGTGTGATTATTGTCGTGATACTGATAGGTCATAAATTGGGAGCATTTACTGATTTACTGATTCCAATTTGTGGAGATGTGCCTTCCAATCATGTACTTTATTGATGAATTTATAGAGATGCTCCTAATGGCAATGCTGGATTATGCACTATTAGTTTATGTAGCAGAGAGATATGCTTGGATCTTATTTGGGAGGGTTTACTAGAAGTTTGCACTCAGAGAAGCCAAAAGACTTGATGGAGGAGATCCCGAATTTTATGGTTGATCCACTGCCTGCAAGCCTTGAACGGGTGAAAATTTCTTTCGTTACAAATTTATGTTGATTTGCACATGTCCTCAATTTGTGTCCTTGTTGTACGATGCATGTTTGTGTCATGCCATTAATCCCATTATAAGCCAAAATACCTATTTGTCGAGAATCTTAGCATATGAGCTACAACCTAGCTAATTTTCAAAATCTAAAGATAGCTTATCAGTTTCTCATGCCAAACTCTTCTAAATGTTAGTTTGTAAAATTAAGGAGCTACTATTGACGAGGAGCTTCTGAGTTGAGCTTGTGAGTTGATGATCTGAGCGATGAGCTTGTAGTCTCTCTATTTTCGTCATTGACGAGTGGAAGCACTTGAGTGATGACTTTGATGGTCAAGCGACAGTTATGATTCCTTATGTTTTTGATGTTGATTGATATGTCCCTTGGAACTGCTTGGTACACTTTGCAGCCAAAGAGTAGGAAGTCCAAGAACAAGGATTGTGGTAATTTTCTTGAATTTCTTCTCTACTCATAACCTATTATAGATTGTGTTAGCTTTATCTGCTAGCTGATTTGGATATTCCCATACTAATGCTACTCAAATGAGGAAATTTTCTTGATTGAGTTTGATTGTTGTTACTTCATTTGAGTATATCCGAATTTAGGCTTCTATGCTAGATATGAGAAGCACAGATGTGATATTTTAGTGTGGGAAATTTAAGTTTTCAATGTTAGTGTGCAATATTATTTACGCAGTGTGGGTTGGTGTTTAGCTTCAATGGTATATGATTGAGAGGCCTTTGTGATAATTTTAGAATTTCAATGTGTAGTTTTTGTTTAAAAAAATGCAAATATAAAACTGAAAAGTGCAATTTTAGAGCTCAAATATTCTTAGCTTGTCCATGTTTGAGTTAACTTTTTACTTCTGTTAAGATCCATAAGCTCAATTAGGAATGAGCACTTGAACGATTGTTATTCAAGAGGTCGGCGGTTCGACTCTAATAGTAGGGGAGAATTGATTATAAAAATATAAACCAAGTAATCAACCCTAGCCTCTCAAATAAATTCAAAACTCCCCCGCTGTAGTGGAAGGGAATCAGGTTCGATCCACGAGGAAGCTTGTCAGCGGATACTTGGAAGATTGCAATCACGTTTTGCAGAAGTCGACCAGAAGCCACGATGTCGACTCTAAGAGTCGATGTCGATCAGGGTTGTCGATCTCAAGTGGTGTCTCTCTTCTCTATGCTCTCAATGTCGATTAGAAAACCTCGACGTCAAGTGGATTCCTGCACACACACAAAAACAAGTAGTTGACGTTGATTGGGGGGCAGTCGATGTCGATATCAATAGCAACAACAGATCAACACAGAAGACCGTCAATCGATATAGGGCACTTGATATACATATTCATAGTCGTTTTAATTGCATATTTTGACTTCATATTCCATTCGATTTCTAAATTATAGATTGAGAACAGTGAGAATTTACGTAGAATATTCTAACGTGAAAGAAATATAGTCTCCACAAGTTTTGGTTTAGAGTTAGAGAAGCCCGAACTCTTAAGGTTGGGGAGAGCCCGACGTTAGCCATGCGTGCTTGAGGTAAGTACTTGATGTTGATATCGTTGCGTTTTGATCATCTCCTACGATTTTGTGTTTAGTCCTTATCGTAAGAAAAGGGATTCATGTTAACAACTTGGATTATGAACATAAAATTGGTAGAGAAAATTAGGTTTATTTGCAAAAGTATTCCTAATGGTTGGTGTACAGCGAAAGCTTGTCCATCGGGTGAGATAGCGCAATTGTCCGTCTTACTTATTTTATGCATGTTTGGTTAACGTTGTGGTAAACCCTAGCTTTAGGAGTTGCCTTTAATATTTATTCTTATTCATTCAATACCTTGTTTATTTTTTATCATACTTCTAATCACATCCTATTCTCTTCAGCCATCTTTGCTGACTTATTACTATGCACTGTAGGAGTACTCGATATCGACATCTATAGTCGATATCGAGACCATCACATCGGGTCGATGGTCTTCTGAGTCAACGTCACATATTTGCTCCAGTTCTGAGCTCGAGATCGAGTGATGAACTCGACATCGAGTGCCCCCATATCGATCGACAGTATTATGAGTCGGTCGATTTTGCTACTGACTACTCAATATTGACACCTTAGGTCGATATCGACTATCGTTTTTGTTCTTTCAGGTCTTCTATGCTCTGGAATCGACAACCACTAATCGACATCGAGTGTAGAACTCGAGATCGAGTGCCTTCTGGTCGACATAGGACGTGGTTCAGACTATCTAGGATCCCGCTAGCCCGCTTCCTCGAGGATCGAACCTAATTCCCTACTACTGCAGCAGGGGGTTTTGAATTTATTTGAGTAGATATTTAATTCAATTTAATTCTCTCTACATCTAATCGGCGTTGACCTAGTTAGTCGATATCGAGCACTCCAGCAGAAACAGAAAAATGTCAGGAAAGATGGCCGAAGAATAAAAGGATTGAATTAGAAGATATGAATGGAAAAGCAAGGGTTTTGGGTAACAATTAAAGAGTGTAAAACATAATAAAAGAAACTCTTAAGGCTAGGGTTTACCACAACGTTAACCACACATACACAAGATAGAATAAGACGGACAATTATCCTATCACATCAAATGACCATGGTTTCACCTTTTCCAACAAATAGATATATCGGCTCTCACAAATAAACCTAATTTGTCTGTACCGATTTTATGTTTATGATCCAAGTTGTTCGCATGAATTCCTTTTCTTTCGATAAGGACTAAACACAAAAAGGTAGGAGATCGTCAAGACATAACAAATATCAATATCAAACTCAATCAAGCATGCATGGCTAACGTCAGACTCACCCCGACTGATAATGCATATTTTATATAGGCATTATAGGTGGTTAATGTACATATTTATAGTCCTTCTATTTGCATATTTTGACTTCATATTCCATTCGATTCCTAAATTATAGGTTGAAAATAGTAAGAATTTGTGTAGAATATGCTAATGTGCAAGAAATAGAGTATGCACAAGTTTTTGTTTAAATGTATAGGAATTGAAGCGGAATTGGAGTCAAAACGAGAAAGCCAAGTGAAGCAGAAAGGAGGTTGAGATCAAGTTCTGCACTCGAGATCAACTGTACATACCGACATAGACATTGAGTCTCGAGCCAAGACAACACAAAGCTACTGGAGGGCACTTGACAAAACTTCATGTCGAGTGGACATATCGACATCGACAAGCCACACGAGCTCGAGTGGAACCAAGACAGATCGAGCAGAAACGAAGCACTCGATATTGAGTGACCATGTCAATATCGAGGCCATGATTTTTATCATTCTTTTTAGATAGATTATGTCTTAGGGTATTTTACTTTTTACCCTAGGATATTTATAATTTACCATAATAATGTTTCATCCTATCTATGATAGGATAGAATTTTAAATAGGAGTTTTAGCAGGATTTGGACTACTTTCCTTGGCTAGCAAGGATTAATAGTCTATAAATAAATCCCTAAGGGGCTGGTTTTTAATCATTCAAGCAAGCAAGTTTCAAAGCATTAAGCAATCAAAGCAATAGTTTTAGGTTTTGAGCTTTAGGGTTTCGGCGCTTACGATAGTTGGTGTTGGGGTTGTAAAGATTCAAGTTTGAATACAATATTCTTTCCTTTCAAGTATGTCTTCCATCATTATGAGTGAGTAGTCACCCTTTCTTCTAGGGTCGGAGTGAGCCCGATGATAGCCATGGTGGTAAGGTTTGAATATCGCTAAAGAAGGTACCTTTTATCTCGCTCTACCTTGTTCTTCATCTTTAAATGCAAATTTAAGGAACTCATGTTGTGAAACTTGGGTAGTAATTAGGGTTTCTATTCGAAATATTATAAACTCAATTAAGACAAAGGTAGACGCAAATTAGGTTAATTTATTGCAAGATATCTTTTCCTATTTGCCGGGTTTAGGTGAAAGCCTTCTCCTTTATGATAAAAGCATGCATCATTATTGATTTCTTGCCTCTACTTTCATGGTTGTCGTCGTGGTAATCCCTGGCTTTGGAAGATTTTCCCTTTATTAAGTTTACATAATCATTCTCTACCGTTCATTGAGTTACTGAAAAACCCAACAACCCACTGTTATTTGCTGATCATTGCTCCTTCTCCATCCTACTTTCTTCGGCCTTTCTTTAACAACGTGTTACCAACGTTTCTGCAGGAGCACTCGATATCAACATCTACAGTCAATATCGATACCCTCACATCAGTCGACGCTTGCTGAGTCGATTGCCCTTACACGACATCGAGTAACCTACTCGAGATTGAGTACCCTAAGATCGACCGATATTCTTCTGAGTTAGTCGACCTCACTACTGATACTCAATATCGACATCACTGCTCGATATCGACTGCCATTTTTATCTCTACAGGTCTTCTGCTGCACTTGGAATCCACAACCAAGGTCGACGTCCAGTGACCTACTCGAGATCAAGGCTTCTGGTCGACATCAAAACGTGATTCAGGCTCTTCTAGGATCCCGCTGACTCGCTTCCTCGAGGATCGAACCTGATTCCCTACTACCACAGCGGAGAGTCTTGAATATATTTGAAAAGGCTAAGGGTTGCATTTGTTTTATATTATTTATATTATTCAATTCAATTCTCCCTACATTAAATTTTAGCGTCGTTGTTGGGGAACCTATCAATCGCACCCTAGTAGTCTATTCTCACATTCTTTTGAGTATTGTTTTATAGGTGTATGCGACGCACTAATCGCTCGCCTGAATTTGAAGGAGTAGAAGACCTCGACAGTTATCTCCACCTTCGTTCTAGAATCCAAAGAGCTATGGCTAATGCGAAAACCCAGGCTCAAGAGATTGAGCACTTGAAAAAGCAAGTAGAGGATTTCACCATTAGAGAAGCGGCACAAAGAGAGTGTGGTGATAGGGAGGAGCAAACTAGAAGACAATATGAAGCTCAAATCAACGCACTCCCTCGAAACGCAAAACAATACATGCATCCATTGTTTACCGTGCTTGAATCGGCGATTGTTATCCCTACTTCTAATTTTGAAATTAAGCCTAGTTTCCTTACTGAGAATAGGAGACACCATTTGAAGGGAAACCTAACGAGTGCCCTATGGCACATATTACTACCTTCGTAGATCTCTACGATACTATTCCTAATGGACAAAGCCTTGAATATGTCAAACTAAAGGCTTTTCGTTTGTCCCTTGTAGGAAAAGCATTGTAGTGGTTGGAAATCTTAACCCTAAGATCGCTCCGCACCTGGAATGAATTTAAGGTCGTGTTCCTCAACAAGTTCTTCCCTTCATCCAAGATGGCGTTGATCCGGAAGAAGATCACAACTTTCAAGCAAAAGTCTAGTAAAGCCCTGGCGACTGTTTGAGAGAGGCTTAAGGACCTACTTCGATCATGCCCGACGCATAGCCAACCATCGTACGTGATTCAAGAGATCATTTACAATGCTCTTGATGTTGTAACCAAGGAGATGATCAACACCTACAACTCCTATAGCTACCTTGCCCTCACTCCACAAGAGGCTTGGGACACTATAGAGAGGTTGGTGGAGTTCGATAACACGTATGGGACTCCTGAGGCTTCCGACACATCTGACTCATCGAGGCCTGCCCCATCTATGCCACTCTATGAACCCTCCAAGGAGATCGATCCGGACGTGAAGGAGCAATTCAACAAAGATCAACTTCGAAAGCTCAAAAAGCAAGTGAGGTTCATCTCAGCAAACCAAGATTGCATCGAATGCGAATCGTAAAGGCATACCACCAACGAGTGCCCTCGTACGGAACAAGTGCAACTAGGAGAAACTCATGAAAAAGTCAACTACATGAGGGGTCCCAATCACCATTATTGGGGAGACCAAAGGTTTCAACAACCACAACGGAACCCGGTTAACCCTAGGGACCCCCCACTCTATAAAGCTCCTGGGCACCCAGAGAGAGACCAATGGAAGGATGATCTTCATCTCATCCTTGACGAAATGTAGCGAAATCAAGTAAAGAATGATCAATCCAACAATGCTATCCACTCTCAACTCAATCACCTTACCACAAGGATTGGAGAGATGGATGTATGGAAGAAGAATGTAGAGACCCAACTGGGTCAATTGGCGGCACAAATTCCTAGACCGTACGGAACGTTCCCTGGGCAACCAACTACAAATCTTAAGAGGTAATCCATGTTAGAACAAATTGCGGCTATGCAACTAAGGAGTGGTAACAAGCTACAAAAGCCACGAATGGAAGCGGAAGAAGAGACTGCAGAACCAGTCGACATCGAGAACCTATTCGATGTCGAGTCAGCAGTCGATGTCAACCGCCTGGTTGATGTCGAGGCCTACAGAGCACTCGGAGGCACAAAGACACCCAATATCGAGTGGTCCAGTCGATATCGATACCCCTTCAGTCGATGTCGACACCCCAAAGGCCCCTCCGACGACTATTTTGGCTCCTACACCGAAGAAGACGTTGCCATTCCCTTCCAAAGCATTGAAGGACTCCACCCAAGGTAAGTTTAGGCACTTCATGAAAATCCTCCAAGGTCATTACATCACCATCTCACTCACGGAGGCCCTAAGTAAGATGCCCGCCTATGTCCGATTCCTCAAGAACATCCTTAGCAAGAAGCGGTCCATGGAAGAGATCGCAGAGGAGTGCTCAAAGATGGGCTTCTTCGAGAAGAAGAGTGATCCAGGGAAGTTCGCAATCACCGTGGTACTTGGCCAACATCGCTACAAGGTCATATGTGACCTAGGGGCAAGCGTAAGTCTTATGCCTCTCTCTATTTGGCAAATGGTGAACATCGGAGCACTAGAACTTGTGGATATGAAGCTCTACATGGCTAACAATTCATTTTTAAGGCCCACATGTATAGTCGATGACGTTCCGGTAAAGGTAGGTAAATTCTTTGTGCCTACTGACTTTATTGTGTTATATATGCCCGAGGATCCTATTGTACCTATCATTCTTGGTAGGCCTTTTTTAGCTATTGCAAATGCCAACATCAATGTACGACGGGGGCTCCTCACCTTTACCATAGGGAATGAAGTGTTAGAGTTCTCCTTCAACCCCACAATGAAGGTGGTCAATGGAATGGAAATCAAATCGGTCTACGCACACACCAATGTCATGGATTGTGAAGAACCGACGAAAAGGGCTCTGACTCATGAAGAGGCTCTAGCCAAGGCTGTAGAAGAGCTCACTGATGAGGAAATTGAAGAGTTTCTTGCTACATGCACGAGTGATAAGGAGATTTTCGATGACGCTTTATCCGTGGAGTTCGAAGAGGATTTCGATATCGACCAGAACCTATCGATATCGAACAACCTACTCGATGTTGATTACCACCAGTCAATGTCGACACACTCAGTTAGCCAGGTATGTAAAGATTTTTCAAATAATGTCGAGGTGACAGAGTCGACACTAGAGGTCGAGATCGACCTACACATGTCGACACCAGAGGTCGAGATCGACTAGATCCACTCGACATCGGACATCTCAGAGGCCGAGGTATGTGTTGAAATCTCAGTTGATATCGACCTATCCTACTCGACATCGACTTCTTTTCTGCAGAACTATTACGAAGAATCCCAGTCAACGTTGGCATCCCTATATGCTTGGTCGACACAACCTCCTGTAGCTGATTTGGGAGCTTCAATCAAGAGGATTGAAACGGAGTACCTAGATGAGATCATGAAGACGGAGGAGGTAGAGGCAATCTTAATCCCACAAGGACCTTCTCCTGTGCTGAAACCTTTACCCGACACGCTTAGGTATGAGGTTCTTAGTCCCAATTCTACTTTCCATGTGATTATCAATGCTACACTAACCACGCAGGAAGTAGATAAGCTTATGGAAGTGCTTTGCTCCCATAGGAGAGCTATTGTGTACTCTCTTGAAGACGTCAAAGGAATTTCACCCGCCACTTGTATGCATAGAATCCTCCTTGAGGATGATCACAAGGCATCTATAGAGCATCAACGGAAGCTCAACCCCAACATGAAAGAAGTGGTGAAGAAGGAGATCTTGCGCATGCTGGATGCAAGAATCATCTATGCCATCTTTGACAACTAATGAGTGAGCCCAGTCCATATGGTACCTAAGAAGGGTGGAATGATCGTTGAAGAGAATGAGAAGGGAGAGCTTGTGCCAAAGCGAATCACTACTAGTTGGCGAATGTGCATTAATTATAGAAAGCTCAACACCGCCACCAGGAAGGATGATTTTCCCCTTCCATTCATTGATCTGGTATTGGAAAGACTCGCTGAACATGATTATTTTTGTTACCTGGATGGATACTCTGGTTTATGAAAGGTCCTTATTCATCTAGAGGATCAAGAAAAGACCACCTTCACATGTCCCTATGGGATTTTTGCATATAGGAGGATGCCATTTGGGCTCTGCAATGCCCCCGCTACCTTTCAATGGTGTATGATGGCCATCTTCTAAGACATGATAGAGGACATTGTGGAGGTATTTATGGATGATTTCTCTATCTATGGCACTACTTTCGATATTTGTCTTTCTAACCTTTGCAGGCTACTTGCGCGATGTGAAGAGACAAATTTGGTTCTCAATTGGGAAAAGTGCCACTTTATGGTAAGAGAAGGGATTGTGCTAGGCCACAAAGTTTCAAAAAGTGGAATCGAGGTGGACATGGAAAAGATAGAGCTTGTGGAGAAGATGTCACCACCTTCATCTATTAAGGAAATAAGGAGCTTCCTTGGTATATTCACTTCCCCTTTTCTTCTCTTCTCGAAAAGGGGCTAACGAAGGGGTTAACGAAGTCAGAAAAGGGGTTAACGAAGTTCCAACTTGGGCAATTGGAAGAGATGGTGGCATTGTGAGGACTTGTCTAAGCTCTCCGACAGCGCTGCTGTAACTCGGCCTCGCTAATTAGGTATATTCACTTCCCCTTTTCTTCTCTTCTCGAAAATTCAATACCCTTGCTTCCTCAGTAGCACTGATTTGTTAAGGCCACTGATTTGGGGCTTTAATTTGCATCTGGGCTAGGCTTATTTGGAGTTGATCATATTGGTTTGGAAACAAGAAGCATCTTTTACTTCCCCACGTTGTTCCAGTTTGATATGTATTTAACTGCCTTGAATTTTACAATTTAGGCTTTAGTTCAAGTAGTCGGGTTTACTTTTGCAATTTGGTAGCAACCAAGAAGGATTCATGCCTCAAGTTAGTTTTAGTCTATGGGTCCTTTGTATATTTTTTTTGGCTGTCTTGATTTGAGAAGCATCATGGCAAACTTCTTCATGAACTTTTAATTATGTCTCTCAAAATTTTGATAGCACTTCGTTCCTTGAGGATTGATCCACGCCGGGATCAGGTGTAGTGGCGAGAGTTGAAACTCTCGAGCCGACTACGAGCTACTCTCAACCTACTATAGGGCGACCCCTAGGCGAAAGTGAAAACTTTCATCCTACTATGAGGTCATCCCCTAGGTGAGAGGTTGTGAATCCAAGGTTTTGATCCTCCATCTTCTTCAATTCATTTTCTTTAACCTACAAACAAAGAAAAGAAGTGAGAATATAGAGTTCTACCCTTTGTTTTGGAGTTTAAACAGCAACACTGATGGAGTCCTGCCCTTTCTCCTTTGCTGATCTTTTTTTGTTTGGTTTGTGTTTGCAGGTGCACCCGGGAGGAGGAGGAAAGCTATGTTTGTTTCTCCCTTCTGTTTTGCAGAGAAGAAAGTGTGAGGGAAAGGACAACTTCTTTCTTTTTGTGTTGAAGTGGAAAATCCCAAAGGGAGAAAGAAGCTAGCCTCAGGAAGGAAGGAAAGGAAACTGTTTTCTTTTCTCTTGCAGTTGAATAGGCTCCAGGAAAATTGAAACCAGCCGAAGGGAGCCCCACTTATAGGGTGTAGGGGGCAACAGTTACCTATCTCTAGATAACTACCCATTACTTTATTTTCCTTTCCTAGAGAAATGCCCCACGTACTGAAGAAAAAATTCGGAGCAGTTTAAGATTTTCATTATTCAACTACTATATCCAACAGTTTATCTGGCTTTCTTCTTTTTTGCTTTAATGGGCTTTGTATAAGATGGGCTTAAAATGGATTTTTTAAGCCCAATTTTGGAGTTGTATTTATTTTGAAGAAAATTTATCACATTGTTTGACATGTGATAAATGTGACGATTCGAAATCATGAATAGAAAAAAAAATTCGTCAAATTTTTCCCTCCAACATGGAGGCCACAGTTTTATCATTCTTTTTAGATAGATTATGTCTTAGGGTATTTTCCTTTTTACCCTGGGATTTTTATTATTTACCATAATAATGTTTCATCCATAGAATAGAATTTTAAATAGGAGTTTTAGTAGGATTATGACTACTTTTCTTGGCTAGCAAGGATTAGTGGGCTATAAATAAAGCCCTAGGGGACTGGTTTTTTATCATTCAAGCAAGCAAGTTTCAAAGCATTAAGCAATCAAAGCAATAGTTTTAGATTTTGAGCTTTAGGATTTCGGCGCTTACGATAGTTGGCATTGGAATTGTAAATATTCAAATTTTAATGCAAAGTTCTTTCCTTTCAAGTATGTCTTTCATCATAATAAGCGAGTAGTTGCCCTTTCTTCTAGGGTCGGGGTGAGCCCGACGATAGCCATGGTGGTAAGGTTTGAATGTCGCTAAAGAAGGTACCTTTTATCTCACTCTACCTTGTGCTTCGTCTTTAAATGTGAATTTAAAGAACTCATATTGTGAAACTTGGGTAGTAATTAGGGTTTCTATTCGAAAGATTATAAACTCAATTACGACAAAGGTAGACGCAAATTAGGTTAATTTATTACAAGATATCTTTTCCTATTTGCCGGGTTTAGGTGAAAGTCTTCTCCTTTATGGTAAAATCATGCATCTTTATTAATTTCTCGCCTCTACTTTCATGTTTGTTGTCGTGGTAATCCCTATCTTTGGAATATTTTCCCTTTATTAAGTTTACATAATCATTCTCTACCGTTCGTTGAGTTAGCGAAAAACCCAACAACCCACTGTTATTTGTTGATCATTGCTCCTTCTCTATCCTACTTTCTTCGGCCTTTCATTGCCGACTTGTTACTAACGTTTCTGCAAGAGCACTCGATATCGACATCTACAATCGATATTGACACCCTCATATCGGTCGACGCTTGCTGAGTCGACTACCCTTACTGCTTATGTCTGAACTCGACATCGAGTAACCTACTCGAGATCGAGTACCCTAAGATCGACCGACAGTCTTCTGAGTCGGTCGACCTCGCTACTGATACTCAATATCGACATCACTGCTCGATATCGACTGCCGTTTTTATCTCTGCTGATGTAAATATTTAGAGTCCTTTTATTGTATGTTTTGACTTCATATTTCATTCGATTACTAAGGTAAAGGTTAAAAATAATGTAAATTTGTGTAGAATGAGCTAACGTGCAAGAAATAGAGTCTGTACAAGTTTTGGTCTAAATATGTAAGAATTTGAGCAGAATCGGAGTCGAAACGAAGAAGCCAAGTGAAGCAGAAAGAAGGTCGATCTTGATCTGTCTGGTCAATATCAATTGAAGAACTCGACATGGACTCTGAGCATTGAGACAAACCACAAAGAAAAACTGAAGACCACTCGACATCGAGTGAAGAGGTCGACATAGACATAACTCCAGAGTTCGAGTGAAATGAAAGTTTGTCGAGCCAAAACAGAGACCTCGATATCGACTTACCTGGTTGATATCGAGTGGAAGTTGACACGGTTTGCACGTGCTTTGAAGATGCGGATATGGAAGTCTATCTATTAAACCATTGTTTTATCTTCTTTTTAGATGGATTATGTCTTAGGGTTATTGCCTTTTTGCCCTAAGATATTTATTAGTTAATTAGTTATTTACCTTCATAAAGATTTATCCTATCTATGATGGGATAGAATTTTAGATAGAAATTTTAGTAGGATTATGACTACTTTCCTTGCCTAGCAAGGATTAGTAGGCTATAAATAAAGCCCTAGGGGTTGGTCTTTTAATCATCATATTCCACAACACAAGATAAATCTCACAATAGAGTTAGAGTTAAGGAGAAGCTTTAGGGTTTGGCGATTGCGAAAGCCAGCGTTGGATTGTAAAGTTTCAGAGATTTATGTAATCCAAGTTGTCTTCTTTACATCAATGGTGTTTATTGAAATGAAGTGCGAGTAGTTTCCCAAAGTGTCTAGGGTCGGGGTGAGCCCGACGTTATCCATGCGTGTTTGAGGTAAGTACTTGATGTTGATATCGTTGTGTCTATATCATCTCCTACGATTCTATGTTTAGTCCTTATTGCAAAAAAGGGATTCATGTTAACAACTTGAGTTATAAACATAAAATTGGTAGAGACAATTAGGTTTATTTGCAAGTGTAATCTTAATCTTTGGTGTACGACGAAAGCTTGTCCCTCGGGTGAGATAGCGCAATTTTCCGTCTTATTTGCCTTATTGCATGCATTGGTTAACATTCTGGTAAACCCTAGCCTTATGAGTTGTCTTTTATATAGTTTATTCACATAAAAAATGTACCTTTTCTGTCCATACTTCGTTATCCAATCTATAAGTCTTCGGCCTTTTTTGCCTACAACTAACACTACAAGAACTCAAAATCTACCCAACAGGTCGATATCGACCACTTTGCTCTACGTCGACGGTCTTCTATGTCGACGTCCATTGTTCCTGCCACTGAGATCGATATCGAGTGATCTACTCAAAATCGAGTCCCTTATGTCAACTCGCAGTTTTCTAAGCCAGCTTGACGTTCGTCGCTGACATCGATATCGACACACCTAGTCAATATCGACTGCCCATTTTTATCTTTGCAAGTTTTCTATTCCATTAGAAATCGACACCCCTGGTCGACGTCGAGTACCCTACTCGAGATCGAGGCTTCTGGTCGATCAAGATGTGAGCTTTCCAGGACTATCTATTATCCCGCTGACACGCTTCCTCATGGATCGATCCTGAATACCCTCTACTATAGCGGGATAATTATTTGCATGGACTAGGACTCGGTTTGCATTTATATTCTATATTTGTTTAACTCGACCTCCCCCTCTTAAAAAAATTGGCATCGTTGTGGGTGAAATGATCAATCCCGCCCTACTAGTCTTTATCACGTCTTCCTTTGAGTTGTGTTTTATAAGTGTATGCGACGCGCTGATCGCACGCCTGAATTCGAAGGAGTATAAGACCCTGAACACTATCTTCATTTAAGGTCCCGAGTTCAAAGGATCATGGCAGACCAAGAGACACATGCTCAGCAGATTTAGGATCTAAGGAAGCAAGTCAAGGATTTCAACACCAGAGAGGCGGCACAACGAGAGCGTGCTGACAGCGAGGAGGAAGCAAAAAGGCATATTGAAGCCCAAATCAATGCCCTCCCACAGAATGCCGAGCAATATATGCACCCTATGCTCTGAGTGCCTAAATCGACCATTCTTATCCCTCCTTCTAATTTTGATATTAAACCTAGCTTCTTAACTGAAATTAGGCGACATCAATTTGAGGAAAAACCTAATGATTGCCCTCTAGAGCATATTACTTTATTCCTCAATTTGTGTGATACTATTGCTGATGGACAAACCCTTCAATACGTGAAACTAAAGGCTTTCCGTTGGTGTCTTACAAGGAAAGCGCTAGCATGGTTGGAGAGCCTAGCTCCGATATCGCTCCGCACGTGGGATGAAGTCAAGGATTCTTTTCTCAACAAGTTCTTCCCACCATCCAAGATGGCGGTTATATGTCAAAAGATCATGGCTTTCAAACAAAAGCCACATGAGACCTTGTCGCAAGTGTGGGAGCGATTTAAGGAGCTGGTGAGGTCCTGCCCTACACATGGGCAACCACCCTATGCCATCCAAGAGATCATCTACAACGCCCTGGACGTAAAAACAAATGAGAGAATCAATACATACACCGCCTATGGGTATCTTGAGCTCCTACCACAACAAGCTTGGGATACTATAGAGAGGGCTAGTAGAATTTGACAACACCTATGAGACTCCTATGACCTCTAACTCAAGGCCTGCCCCATCGATGCCACTCTATGAGCCCTCAAATGAGATTGATCTTGACGTCAAAACACAATTCATGCAAGATTAACTCAGGAGGCTCCAAAAGCAAGTCAAACCTCTCCTCCAACCAACCCTCTGCCGAATGCGGCTCCGAGAGGCACATCACCACCGCTTGCCCCCACACGAAGCAAGTTGAACTAGCGGAGACTCACCAAGAGGTGCGATACACGAGGAATCCCAATCGCCAAGGGTACCAAAACTGGGGGAATCAACCACCCCAATACAACCCCAGGGATCCTCCGCCTTACCGAGCTCCAGGCCATCCAGAAAGAGATACAAGACGAGTTGATGTCCAACTCATCTTTGATGATTTAAGGAGGAACCAAGTTGCGAGTCAATAATCTACCAACGCTATCCAGAATCAACTTCAAGGGCTAAACACCCATATGGGGGAGATGGATACATGGAAGAAGACCATTGAGACCCAATTGTGTCAACTAGCGGCTAAAATTCCAAAGCCACCCGGCAAGCTCTCTGGACAACAACAAGAAAATCCTAAGGGCAAGCCGGGTACATCACTGCTATCAATCTAAGGAGTGGACGTCAATTGTACAAGCCACAGAAGAAAGGAGAAGCCACCGAAGACGCAGTCGATGTCGACACCCTAGTCGATGTCGAGGGCCCTGTCGACGTCGACCACCTTGTCGATGTCGAGCCCACTGCGAAGCCCAGAACAACGCCATAGAAGTACTCAACATCGAATGCCCCACTTGATATTGACTCACCTATCATTGCCGAGTCCTCTGGAGATCGATCACAACTTCAAACACTCCCGAGGTTGACCAATCATGTCGATATCGACCACCCTGATATCGATGTCGACTAGTATAGAAAGTAGAAATCGACCACCTTGCCTCCAAAGCCAGCTAAAACACTCCCTTATCCTTCCAAGGCACTGCAAGATCCAGCAGATACCAAGTTTAGGCGCTTCGTGAAGATCCTACAAGGTCTCAACCTCACCATCCCACTCACGGAAGCGCTAAACGAGATGCCAACCTATATGAGGTTCCTGAAGGACATCTTTTCCAAGAAGAGGTCTATCTTAGAGATCGCCGGCGAATGCAATGCTATTGAGTTCCCTGAGAAGCGCACTGATCCAGGCAAGTTTGCGATAACGGTAGGGGTAGGTAAGCATTAATTTAAAGCCCTTTGTGATCTCGGGGTTAGTGTTAGTTTGATGCCCCTATCGATATGGCAACAAGTGGGCGTAGGAGCATTGGAGCCCATCGACATGAAGCTCTACATGGTGGACAACTCCTTCGTGAGACCAACTAGGGATGTAGATGATGTCCCTCACAAGGTGGGAAAGTTTTTCATACCCACGAACTTCATCGTGTTTGACATGTCGAAAGATCCCGTTATGCCTATCATCCTTGGTAGGCCATTCCTAGCAATAGTGGATACCAACATCAATGTGAGGAATGACACTCTTACAATCACCATCGGCAATGAGGTCGTCGAATTTCGCTTCAACCCTACAATGAGCGAGGCAAAACGGCTATAAGAAGTTGCCCTCTCACCTACAAAGGAGAAGCTTCATAGATTTTTGTTTGCAAGGACGGAAGCCGCAAAGAGAGTCGAAATCGATTGGCCCCAGTCGAAATCGACCAAATAACTCGATATCGACCCCCTGACTCGATGTCGATTGACCATGCTGATCAACCAATTTGCCATGATCTTAAGTATGAGGTTCTTGACGTCGACGTCGACCACACCTACTCGACATCGACTCCTGCACTCGAGATCGACACCACCTTGTCGAGATCGACTTACCCTCAGCCCGAAGATCTTTGTTTTGGGCCCGAACAGGTAAGCTCAGGTATGATCACTAACTCTCCTCTGTCCATTACTGAGAATTCAACTAATGGGAGGGTCAAAGCTCCATGGTTTGCCAATATTTCCAAGATTAGGTCAAGAAAGAGAAGGAAAGTGCTCAACAAAGAACCTAACGAGGAAGAAGCCTTGGTTGCTGAACTTTGGTACTATCAAAAGGACCTAGATGATCCCGGAGAAGGCACAAGCTTGAAGGGTCCCTACCTTAAAGGATCGTGAAGCATTTGGCGAAGAAGTCGGCCTAGCAACTCAAAAATCTAGAGCTTGTACATAAACCTTTTAACATTCCGCTTAGATGGTTTTTAGGTTTTAAAGTTTGGATTTTGGATTCTGAAACTTTGATATATCGTGGCTTTATTTATTATGAACTAACAAGAATTTCAGGTTACAAAGCAAAAGGGACGACGAAGAAGAAAAGAAGCTACTGCAAAAGCACTAGAAATCAACTAGGCCAGTC
Source organism: Persicaria maculosa (assembly GCA_963922045.1). Taxonomy (NCBI): domain Eukaryota; kingdom Viridiplantae; phylum Streptophyta; class Magnoliopsida; order Caryophyllales; family Polygonaceae; genus Persicaria; species Persicaria maculosa. Next base: position 46,022,786 of record OY998264.1, on the reverse strand, counting down.
GATATCGACTGCCTAAGGATCGAGCCAACTCCTGGAGTCGACAATGATGACTCAGGAGGCCAACACTGCACTCGATATCGAGTAGGCCCCTCGATATCGACTGCTAGACTCAACATCGACTCACCCTGAAATCGACCTAAATTAGTAGGTTGCTCTGTGAGTTTCTCTCTTCACCCTTGTTTTTCTTTTAATACAGTGAGGACACTGTATATTTTAAGTATGGGGTGGGGATGAAACATGTCTTATGGTCACAACGTGGCTTTCTTTTAATTTTCGCATTACATTCATGTTTAATTGTATGTTCTTAGTTTATTAGTTTATAAAAATGAAAAAATCCAAAAAAAATTAGAAAATGTCAAAAAGAACAAAAAATGCATATTTACCTTTTTAAGTTTGTTTTTAAACCTTACTTAGATGTCCTATGATGAGAACTCGATAGCTGATTTGATCATGTAAATCCTATGTCATATTTGGATGATTTACCCTAAGTCTTTAAAATGGTTTTTATGTAGATTGTGAACTTGTGATTAAATTGAGCACATATGATCTCCTTCTTAACCCTAGTTTTTATACAGTGAGGACACTATAATCTTTAAGTATGGGGTGGGGGAAAGGCTTACTTGCATATTTTTATCATTTTTTTTAGCATATTTTAAAATTTTTCATAGTTTTTGCGTATTTCTTTTTCATATTTATTTATACTTTTACATAGAATCTTTAGATGTGTTTATCTTATGCATCATATTAATTTTTCAAAAAAAAAATAATAAAAAAGACAAAAGTGTAGAAAAATCACCCCCATAAAAAATTTTGAAATTTTGAAAAAAGTGTCATGGAAGCTTTTATTGAACTCGACGATGCAAAAGTAAATTCATTAGAGATATAACATGAAATTGTCTGGTTAAGGGAAGTCACAATGAAGTGCAATTTTTTAGAGAAAACCATGAAAGAGAGGTAAAATTTGAAATTGCTTTTGATATATGCATGATAAGATGATGGAGGACTTTATAATTTCCATACATGTGCTCAAATTCATATCCTAGCCTTACCTATGCATATTTGCAATGACACAAGCCATATATGAGCCTTACATTATCATTGCTCCACAATACATTACATATTGCCCATTTTTTATACCTTATACCCTATCCGGGACTATGTTGAGAATGGATGTCATCTTTGGAATTGTTATATGGAGTTTGTGCATATTATTGAAGTTGTTGGCAGGAATGAAAGAAAATTTGAATTATGGAAAATTTAATGAGTGAGAAAAATTCCGATCACCTCAGGAGATAAAGGTAGGTCGACCCTGCTCGTTGAGATGTTAGTTCGACGAGATGGGACACAAGGTGAGTAGTCCAAAGTACTAAGTATCCGGGGCCATTCATGACACCCATGTTTACGACTCGCGAGAAGGCAGTACTGAGGTTAGAGAGGTAAAAGCATTATAGTGAAAAAAGCATTGAGCGAAGAGTGAAAGGTGAGAAATATGATGAAGAATGAATGTGGAAAGAAAGTTTGGAAAGAAAGTTTATTTCCCTGGATTTAACACCACATGGCCAAAAATTAGCCCACCTTTAGCCTTTTACCAATCTACTCTTTCATAAGCTTGCAAAAGTCCTCTTGATTATTAATGCTATGTTGCACAAAATTATTTTATGCGTATAACCCTCCTTTTGTGAGAATGATGTTGCTTTTATTCACAGGCATGGATATTGTAGACATTAGTACCTTTTCGAGGATGACAATTGATTGTAGGGACATATAACAATGAATCTATGATGTTGAGGGTTTAGTTTCTTCCCCTGAATGACAGCTAAAAGTATTGCTTGGGGACAAGAAAGCTTAAGTATGAGGTGTTTGATGTGCGCGCAAATTTTCATATTTTCCATACATTTATGTCCATTTTGTCTATATTTTCATGCATATTGGTTGGGAAAGCGTAAGATTACTGTAGTTTATGCTTATTTGAAAATTATAGAGGTCTACACGAGTTTTTATGTGATTTTTCCGAAATCAAGACAAAATTGGAGCAATTTGGACAAGAGAAGAAAAGCTGAAAAAGAACTCGAAGTCTACTGAGGAGTCGAAATCGACCATAAGACTCGACATCGAGTGAAACAGAACACCAAAAATCGAGAAGACTGTCGACACAAACTGGTCGATATCGACATATATGGTCGATGTCGACATATATGGTCGATATCGAGTGCCCCAAATCGTGTGAATAGATAGAGTTCGAGTGCAAATCCGAGGTGGAGTAGAGCTGGCTCGAGATAGAAGAGATGAGGTCGATATCGGCATGACCTGGTCGATATCGAGTGCTGCTGCAGATAGATCCGATGTTGTTTTTGATAGAATTTTATCCGAAGAGTTTACATCAATCCTAAGTCGAGATCTTTTATCCTTTTCTACCAGACTTGTTATCCTTTATGGTGAATTCCTATTTACCTAAAGTGATTTAGTTATTTACTTTATTTAGTTTTATCTTAGGAATAAAGATAGATTTTCTTATCCTTGGATAGCGAGGTTTGAGATCTATAATTAGAGGCCATTAGGGCTGAGTTTAATCATCCACAAGCATTCAATTACACACACACATTCAATTTCGATTACAGTAGAGAGAGAGAGAGACGAGTGGAGTAGGAGGAAGCGAGAGCGGGATTTTGCTTTGTTCGGTTGTACTCTTTCGTTGAAATTTCAATTCAAAGTAGTTCTTTTTCAATGATGATGATGTCTATGATGATGAAGCGCGAATAGTTCCCTTACTTCTAGGATCGAGGTGAGCCCGACGATAGCCATGTAGGTTTATGCATCAAAGGTATGATTTTTATGTGATTCCGTCTTCTATCCTCTATGCATGATCCTTTGTGAAAGTTGAGGAATTTCCTTGTTTGCATTATTGAAGTGAAAGTCAATCATATTGTGAATTTGGATTAATTATGAAATTGGATAGTAACTCTTAGGGTTTATGGGAGAGCCTCTAAATCACCTAATTGTTGGTAACGAAACTTATTTGACGGAAAGGCATCATCTTTCATGAATTCGGCATAAGTCTTATATGCTTATCGTTGTGGCATGAATCCCCGATCTTGGAGGTCTTTAAGTTTATTGAAGTTTACAAAATCTGTGTTTTTATTTTGTCCACCCTTCCATCATCATTCTTACTTTCTTCAGACACTTTTCCGAAAAAATTTGGTTACTTTACTGTTTCTGTTGAAGACTCGAAATCGACTGCAGAGGTCGATATCTTGTGGCTGACCCGATATCGAGTGAACAACTCAACGTTGACTATCTGCTTTTGTCTTCTGCAGGAATTTGTTGGAAATCGACTGGAACTGTTGTCGATATCGACTTGTCTACTCGATATCGAGTGGTCTTCTGGAGTCGAAATCGAGCGTGACTGCAAGCTTAGGAACCGCTGACATACCTCCTCGTGGATTCGATCCCTAATACCCTACTACTACTTCGGTAGGGATTCTTGTATTTTATTTGCTTGGACATGGAGTTGGTTTGGTTTGATATTTTATTTGATATTATATTTGAACTAGCAATCCCATCCCATCACGAACAGATATATATAGGCTTGTTGATTAGGTCCACTACCAGTTATGGACCATTAGGAAAGGAGATGAAGATACTCATGGTCTTGTGGACCATCAATGGTCTGTAACACGATGCATCTCCTTGTCTCCTTTCCCAATGGTTTGTAAACCGTTAGCCTTCAAAACCCCAAGACGGACACGATCCTATAAGTGACAGATATCCGAAATGAATACACAAAATGGATTCGTGTATCTGAACGGATACCCGATGTGATCCGATAAGTGATTGTGTTCTTTCTTTACAGGGAGAAGAAATTAAACAAGGAAGAACAAGCCAATTCATTGAAGCAATTACAAATTTCAACCACAATGATAAGCTCTAAATAAGGGTTTCGAGCACTCAAGAAAATGTAAGAACAAATTACCCATAAAGATGTGCATAAACCCTACAAAGTTCAACCACTATTACAAGCCCTAAATAAGGGATTCGAGCACTCAACAAAAGGTAAGCACAAATGACAAGCCCTCTCATTGTCTATTTCCACGGTTGTAACAGTCCACCGCCTCCAAATCGAGATCTTTGGCCGTTCGCTTCCTCCACACCCGAGATATTGTGGATCATGATTGACGGTGAAATAGTAGGTTCCTAAGTGCGCATGGCACTCCTGCAAGTGTCAGATACCTATATGTTCAATGCTAAACATCACAGGCCTCCTTAACATACCCTTGTGGATGACTACCATCAAAGAGCTTCCATGATCTTTATGGAGTTGATTTTTGTTGGAAGTGGAGAGATGGTCTTTTCCTTAAAGCTTGTTGTACGTAAAACCTCATGATAGAGACAATGTCTTCATATGGATCATGGATTTTGTTCTGGATCCCATACCTACAAACATCATATAACTAACTTTAGAAACACATAAAACTACATTATATTAAGCACTAATCATTACAAAACAAAGGAAACAAATTACCCAATTGGAAATCATTCGAAATCAAAGTGCTTCAACGATCTTTAACCCACCTCATGCATTTGACATAGTGCCTATGGAAGAGTAAGAAGACATCACCGCAGCAATGCAAATGCGTGTACAAAGTTGTCTCCTCGTAAATGGCAGGTTGCCCTATTAATAAGGGAATGCTCCGCAGCGTCATGCAGACTCATAGGTCCATAAGTAGATGTGAAATATTAATGAGATCCATCACATGGGAGTTGTCAGTTCATTCTACAATACGTTGCATTCTAACGGTCCCATAGAACTTCTAACTGCGATCGTTACGGAACAACCTCATAATCGTACGTTTTTACCAACAACAGCTACACTTCACTTTCGAAACGGATTAGTGTTGTCCTCAATCTAATTCAAGTCAATCTACATTTATAAGAAATTATCGTAAACCTCAGAGAACCTAATATACATCAACATGTCCGTAAACAACTAAACGTTGAGAATCGTCACCGTCAATAGCGATTATTCATCTTGAAAAACTATGTTGCACTTATAGAAAAGTAAGTTCAAATAAAAATATATCTGGTCTTACAACTCATTCTCCAATTGAGCAGGTTCACCCTGTTGTTTTTGAATCGCCATTGTTGATCCAGGCTGCTTTAGTCTAGCACATGCTTCGACTATTCACACAATCGTTACCGAATAGAGGAGCGGAGATGGCCACCCACACGCATTTGAGACTCCCAATCCCATCGGACGACCAAAGGTCATTTATAGCCAAACGCGCACTCTAACTTCGCCGACCTTAAATCACATATGCACCTCCTGTCGTCGTTATCCCAGGTCCCTGGATGCTTAGAGATGTAACAACTCTCTCCCTACCATCACAACTGCCCTTCACATACTCAGTACTTGCAAAAAGAGTTGCCTAAAATTCCAGTCAAAGTGTTTCAACGATCCTTAAACAACTTCTTGTATGTGATACATCATTCCACCAACCGTAACATGAACACATTGAAGTCGACTTTATGATGGGAGTACTTATATGGTATGCAAAATTGCCATAATTTTAGAATAATAGGAAAATTTATCACATCCTTACACAATCTTCGCCTAAACTACAAAGATATTACTTGAAGATCATGCAAGCGCTTCGATAATTTATTGTAGCTCAAACTAGCCAACTTCAAAAAGTTTACTGCGTCAAATAGGAAAAGATGGTTGCAATTGAAGCATTGTAGTGGATCTATTTATAGGGCATAATGGAATACTACGCCGCAACTCTGTGCGAACCATCAGACCGCAACTTCTAGCAGACCACGGTATTGGGAACTTTGAAGGTACTTGCTCCACAGCTATCAGGTACGCTACATCTTACCGACCACGGCTCCCTACCCCTATTGCACATCATATACCGGACCCCATCTTCTTCACAAGTTCAGGTGCATAAGACTTGAGCATTGGTGTCATCCTAAAGAGGAAGTAGAAGGCTCCATCATGGAAAAAAGATCGAAGGATGCAAATGGGCCTTATGCACACGTTTTGGATCGTTCAGGCAGATTTGATAGCTTTGCAGCATCTCAATAAAATGGGACATTTGAAGTCCATATTGATCGGATTGGATTGTGCCATACTTTGTTGGAATGAAGATGAAAAGATATACAACGTTGATGTTGAAGGTTTTTCCATAATTGACATTGAAGATGCTCGAATGTTTCCATCTTTGTAATTTTTCACTGTATGGACGATATTACCTATCTTTCTATAATTAGTTTATCATCTAAACGTTATCTTTATTTAGGAATAATGTAGATTTGAATAGTATCTATTATTTGACTTTTCAATTAATTGATATTATATCTAATTAGTTTTTATCTTTATTTGCTAGGATAAATAAGGTGATTGAGGAGATTCTATCTTTTAGGTTTCCTTGCTCACCAAGTAGATTTATTTCTATCATATCTTCTAGACAGGATTTTATTTACATTATTATATTAGGATTAAGTCAGATAAACCTAGGAGATTCTAGGGTTTCAATTATTATAAATACCCCATTATGTGGATGAATAAAATTAGGTTTAAATTTATTGAGGAACACTTAGCTAAGTGTTCTTCAACGCTCAACCCAAACCCTTGCTCTCTTCTTACTCAATTCTTTCATATTCATTTTTCTAAAAAATCTTTCAAACACATATACGAAATCATAAGAAGAAAAACCGAGAAGAGCTTCACACAGAACTCGCCTAACATTCTAGACGCGCCACGACACCAGTAGTTACGCCCGCGTATCCCCTAGCCGCGCCCGCGGAACTCAAAGACGTGCCTGTGTCATTCCCCACAGAAGGTTTTTCATGTTGTTTTCTTTACTTCCGCCATCTCAAAACCCTAAAGCACGCCAAGACTTAGTTGACATCAAAAGATATCAAAGAATGTTGCAAGATCGGGATAAAAGCAAGTAGTTATTCTTGATTCAAAGCCCACAGTTGATGTACATATTTCTAGTCATTTTAGATGTGTATTTTGACTTCATATTTCATTTGATTCCTAAATTATAGATTGAGAACAATGAGAATTTATGTACAATGTGCTAATATGCAAGAAATAAATTTGCACAAGTTTTGGTTTAAATGTATAGGAATTGGAGCGGAATCGGAGTCAAAATAAGAAGCGAATAACCACTAAAGAGCGGTCGATATCGACTAGACATGTCGAGATCGACTAGATCATTCAACGTAGACATTAAGTATAGAGCCAAAGAAATACAACCTTATGTGTAGTGGACCATTCAACATCGACATGCCATCTGAGCTCAAGTAGAATCAAGACAGTTCGAACATAAACAAGGCACTCGATATCGAGTGGTCTAGTCAATATTGAATAGAAGATTCCCACGGATCGTACGCGGTTTGAGCAATCCGAGTGAATAGATACTTTGAGGCCATGATTTTATCATTTATTTTAGATAAATTATTTCCTAGGGAACTTTCCTTTTTAACCTAGGATTTTTATTATTTACCTTAATAAAGTTTTATCCTATTTATTATGGGATAGAATTTTGATAGAGTAGTTTAGTAGGATTAGAACTCGTTGCCTTGGCTAGCAAGGATTGTGAGGCTATAAATAAAGCCCTAGGGGGGCTGGTTTTAAGAATTCAAGTTCAGAGACAACAATCTCACCAATAGTTAGAAGTAGTTTAGAATTTGAAGCTTTAGGGTTTTGGCGTTTGCGAAAGCCGACATGGGAATCGTAAAGTTTTAAAGTTTCCTTTTAATGCAACTTATTTCTTTTCAATGAAAGATGTTTTCTTCCATGAAGAGCGAGTAGTCCCCTAAGCTCTTATGGTCGGAGTAAGCCCGACGTTAGCCATGCGTGCTTGAGGTAAGTGTTTGATGTTGATATCGTTGCGTCTTGATCATCTCCTACAATTTTATATTTAGTCCTTATCGCAAGAAAAGGGATTCATGCTAACAATATGGGTTATAAACATAAAATTGATAGAGACAATTAGGTTTATTTGAAAGAGTAGTCCTAATTATTGGTGTACGGCGAAAGCTTGTCCCTTGGGTGAGATAGTACAATTGTCAATCTTATTTATCTTATGCATGTTTGGTTAACGTCATAGTAAGACCTAGCCTTAGGAGTGGCTTTTAATATATATTTACATTCGTCTTAAACCCTGTTATTTCTTTTCAAATCTTCATATCCATCCTATTCTCCTCGGCCATCTTTGTCGACACACTAATGACACTACAGGAGTACTCGATATCGACATCTGTAGTCAATATCAACACCACCATATCGAGTCGATAGTTTTTTGAAGTCGACCACCCTTTTTGCTAATGTTCTGAGCTTGACATCGAGTAATCAACTCGATATCGAGCTTGACATCGAGTGACATCGAGTCGATAGTTTTTTGAAGTCGATAGTTTTTTTGTTACCGACTGCTCGAGATCGACTTCTGTTTTATTCTTATAGGTCTTCTATCGACAGCTACGATCGACGTCGAGTACCCAACTCGAGATTGAGTAGCTTCTGGTTGACACAGGATGTGTATTCAGGCTATTCTAGGATCCCGTTGAATCGCTTCCTCGAGGATCGAACCTAATTCCCTACTACTGCAGCGGGGAGTTTTGAATTTATTTGAAAGTCTAAGGTTTGCAATTGGTTGTATATTTAATTATATATTTTCAATTCAATTCTTCCTACATTAAAAATCATATGATGTTTCGTTGCTTCCGCCATCTTGATGCATTGCTATTCTCGATCCTTAGCATGTGGATTTCGAATCAAGAATAACTACTTGTTATCCTGATCTTGCAATATTCTTTGATATCTCTTGATGCCAACTAACGTCTTAGCATGCTTTTGGGGTTTCGAGATGGCAGAAGCAACGAAAACAACACGAATAACCATCTACGGGGAATGATGCAAGCACGTCTTTTTGTATCGCGGATGCGGCTAGGGGAGACGCGAGCGTGGCTGCTGGTGTTGCGGGCACGTCTAGATCACTGGGCGAGTTCCGCGTGAAGCTCTTCTTGGTTTTCCTTCTTGTGCTTTCGGTTATGTCTTTGGACGATTACTTGGAACAATGAATAAGAAAGAACTGAGTAAGAAGAGAGAAATAGTTTGGGTTGAGGATTGAAAAACACTTAGCCAAGTGTTCCTCAATGAATTTCAACCTAATTTTATTTATCCACTTAATGGTATTTATAAAAATTGAAACCCTAGAATCTCCTAGATTTTGTTGACTTAATCCTAATATAATAATGTAAATAAAATCCTATCTAGAAGATATGATAGAAATAAATCTACTTGGTGAGCAAGGAAACCTTAAAGATAGAATTCCCTTAATCACCTTATTTATCCTAACAAATAAAGATAAAAATTAATTAGTGATAATATCAATTAATTGGAAAGCCAACAAATAGATATTATTCTAATTTACATTATTCCTAAATAAATATAATTTTTAGACGATAAACTAATTATATAAAGATAGGTAATCTTGTCCACACAGTGAACAACTGCAAATATGGAAACTTTCGACCATCTTCAAGGTCGATTCTGGAAAGACCGTCAACATCAAAGTTGTAGATCTTTTTGTTCTCATTCCAACAATATATGGGACGATCCAATCCAATCAATATGACTCTGAATGACCTATTTTACTGAGATGTCACAAAGATGTCAAATCTGTTTGAACGATCCAAAACGTGTGCCCCATTGTTTGCGCAGTACAGCAGTCCGTGTTTGACTGGGCTGGGATCTCTTTTCGTTTCCCTTCCATTGTTGAGTGGCTTCAATGGTTTGCCAGGGAACCACTCAAGGTGTAGAAATCAAAGATATTTAGAATGAAGATGATGGCTCCCCAAGCGACCATCTACTTTACTTGGTTATCTCGCAACAAAGCGATTTTTTGTGAAGAGCCTTTTAACATTACTAAATATTTTGAGCTTATATTGGCTAGCTATCGATTCCGGCTTACCATGTTGTGCAAAAGCAAAGCACACATGGAAAGGTTGGATCGAGGGGGGAGATAGTGGGGTTCTTTTTCTTTGTCATATGGATGTTAGCTTTTACATTGTGGGGTATTTTTGCTAGAGTTTGGGGTTGTTGTCCATGGCTGCCTAGGGAGTATGTTATATGGTTAACTCCGGTTTTTTTAGTGGGCATAGGGGGCTTTTGGGTATAGCAGTATACTAGAATACTGCAATTATACATCATGTGATTTAGGTCTGTAAAAAAAGCAACCGATGTTAAATTAATTTATTACATCAAATAATAAATTTGTGATGTTAAAAAAACTTAAGACAACAGTCGAATTTTTTAACAAATGTTAAATGATTAATTTAAAAAAATTGAAACGCACACCGGATGAAGTTTTCCAAGTGTTTGAATGCCCGCCCATACTTAGAAATTTTTTTAAACACCTGCCCATACTTAAAATTTTTTTCTAACACCCGCCCAAGCTTATTGAAAATAGTCCAAGCCTCTCATTTCTCCCAACTCTCTCTCATCCTTTTCTAGATGTCACCGTACCTCTTCTTAATTCATTCTCATTCTCAGACAAATCAATCCCTATTTCTATTTCTCCTTGACTACAAATTTAAGATGGAGAAGGAGAAGCCCGTAGAACCTCTGAAGGATCATCTCTTCGATCGAGCCGAAGGAGGAGAGACATGGGAACGACGACCATGTTTTCACCATCGAAGATTACAGATCTAAGATCAAGAAGGAGTTTTCCGAGATCTGTGAGTCCTCTTCCTCCCCTCCCACTCTCCATATCTAATTGAGACCCTGCCGGAGACAACAGCAACCCAACCTTTCCCTTGACTCCCTCGCCGTCGTCACTACCATTGGCTCGTTCGCTCTCTCTCTCTCTCTCTCTCTCTCTGTCAATTGTCTTCATCGTTGGAGAGGATCTCCCCCTCACGCCGCTGGTGTTATCCTCCTCTTCTACTTCCATCGGTGTCTCCCTTCCTCAGATCTAAGTTGATTCACCGTTGTTCTCCTCGTCAGTCGCCACTTCCATTGTTCTTTGTGATACCTCTCGGTGAAATTCAGGTAACCCACATGAATCCCTTTCCTTTCGAGTTGCGAGCCCTCTCGGTGAAATCCAAGTTTCTCTTTCTTTGGCTCTGACATTACATTTTAGGCTCCAATTGATTTCAGTTCTTTTTAGATTGACTGACTAAACCATAATTTAGCTTCATCTTGCTCTAGTTAATTTCAATTTTTTTGAATTTGAGTAGCTGATTTACAGAGGGTGATTCCGTTGGAAGAGTACGAGGTTCGGCCACCTGCAGCAGAGTTTTCGACGTCATCTCTGGCATCTCCAACCAAATTTCGTTAGATTAGGCCACACCTCCAACAACACTCCTCCATTCTCCAACAGATTTCAAAGAGCTCAGAAAAACAACCTTCAATGTGTCAGGTCCAGCTTCCTTCCTTATTCTATGTCTATTATGAATCTTACGTTCCACTTCCACTTTGTACTTGTTGTTTTGGTGGATTTCTAGGGTTTAAGTAGTTGCCTAATCAGTTGATTTATGCATTTTGAGATTAATTTTTGTTCCACCAAACCTTTGAAATTTGGGTGACTGTTCAAACAAAACCAAGGAGAGCATGAGCTTATATTGCTAAAAATTAAGAAACTCATGTATGCTTGTTTACTAATGTATCCTAATATAATTAGTAAAAGTGAATTTGTGAAGGAGTAGTTATGATTAATACATCATATGAGTATTTTTTTAGGGATGCTACTCATGTCAAAGTGGAATTTAGAAGCAGATGATTGACTAACTGATAACCTTGAAAACATGACAATATAATGTTTTTTTTTCTGTATATTTATGTATATCAGATTGATCTCCAGTCTCAGGAAGAGTTTTTTTCGCTTTATTTTTTATATTAACGATTTCAGAGAAGAATCTGGAAAATTATTTTCTTAAAGCTCTTAGATAGATAAAAATTTTCGCTCATAAATATATGGTTTCATATTTGATATGATCAAATTTTTACAACAAGCTTTGCTATTTGTGGTAAAAAAAACATTTAACTGGGAGCTGTTGTGGTTGGCCAAGAAGAGGTGATTTGATTATGCTATGTTTGATTTTGAGTGTTTGTACAGATACATTCAAATGGGAGTAGCCAAATTATCATTTTTAGATATACAAGATAGCGTTTTATTTTAGGTTTAGTGTCCTGCTTAATTACTTATTGCCAACTGAATAAATACGTCTTCCTTGTAGCATGCTTTTCTATTTTTCTGCTAAATAAGCTCATTACAGCTCTACTTGGGTTGTGAATTTCCTCTACCTATAACCCAATTTTTGTATTACTTGTGTAGTCTTCTGGATTCCATTGGTATTGATATCTATGAGATAAAGGTTGTCATGGAGATTGTTATTCTTCTTTCTTTTAGTTAAAAAAATGATTGATGATGCTTTCATGTTTTATATGTTCCTTTCACTCTGGAGCCCTTCTTTTTTTTTGTTTCCTTTTAAGCCCCTTTTTTTGGTTGTGGCTCAGATATCTTGCTATGAGCTTTACTTGCTAGGCACTTTTTTATAAGAGGCAAATTTTCTGTGATAAGAGGCAAATACTTTTTCTACGTACTAATTATGTTCATTTGCGCTTCAATTTTCTGTTTCATTTGTTCTTCTGTTTTCCAATCATGATTCCAAGTGCTTGGTACTTTAAAAGATCATTTAAGGTAACCAAGACTGATAAATTATATTTTTTGGGGAACTCCAAGGTTGTACGGCTAGGAACTCCAAGGTGCCTTTTCTTCCCCTTTCACTGCCTTTACTTGGCCTCCGCCGTTCTGCAGCCTCTGTTACTCCCTCGGCGTCTCTTCCCTACCTTTAAATCTCTAGGTGAGTTCTTCTCTTTCGACCCTACTTCACACTAATACCGCCTCTTCCACATTCCTCTACCCCTCCCTTATTCCCTTTCTTTGGTTCTGCCTCTGTTCTTCACCTCTTCCAAGAATAGTATAGATTTGTCATAGAGTTTCTTTCTATATTGTTGCAAGTTTAATTGAATTTACGTGTGTTATTTGTTGCTTTTTTTTGTTGTTGCAGGAAATCACCTTGCTCCATTGAGCCAGTCATAAATCGTCGGAAGCACCAGGTCCCCATCACTCCATACAGTTTGAAGGTCTTTGACGTATTCTTTCTAGATTTCAATTCTCCAGTATTTGACTATTTGTTATTCACTTTGGAATTTTAGTTCTCTTGCCGCCTCTTCCTAACTGGCCTCCGCTATTATGAAAAGAGTCCAAAGAGAACATGAATTGAGTCGCTTAAAGGTCTAATTGACCAGGTAAAAAGCTAATTTCAAGAATTATTAATATTTCTTCTGGAGCTTAGTTGATTCTAGGGCATTTTTTATGCCCTATTCGATTAGGTTTTAGGAATTTTGGGAGGTTGTGAACTCTGACTTGTGTGTTTTCAGTTGAGTAACCAAACTAAATTGTCTGAAATGGCACGTCTTGCTAGTTGTGTTTGGTCTTTAGTTCAATTTCCATTTGAATACATATGCTGAGTGTCAACTGCCCGAGCAATTTTTCTGCTATGGTATTCAAGTGTTATTGGTTAATGCAAATGATGATAAACAGACAGGGGCATCAGAACTCTTAGGAGTGTATGATGATTCGTCTTAAAATGGAAATCTCTTTGATGCACTTCCATATATTTCTTTGTGTTGATCTTTATTGTTATGTGTTAATAACTTATGATTCGTTATCTAAGTTATTATTTCAACATGATGATAGTTCCTGGCATATGGTATTGCTGTTTTGGAATTGGGTAGTTCATGGGCAGATTGTCTTGAAAGGTTATTGGTGGGAGCTAGTGAAACCTGACTTGACAGATCTGATCATGAACTTGAACTATGAAAAACTGATTATGGCATTCAAAAATAGGTACCCAATAATGACAATACTTCAAACCCATTTGAGATGGCCTTCTTTTTTTTAGGCAGCTCATTTTTCAAACATGCTCTTATACCATTTTTTTAACATTAATGATTAAACCTCATAATGGAATAAGATCTAATTGTTAATTATTTTTCCACTATCAAAATTATGTGAACCGATCCAAACTCACTAAATAATCTCTGTTGTGATGAGTAGCTTATTAACATGAGGCGTTGTTGTGGCTTAAGGATCTAATACACTAGGGTATTCAAATATCTATATGTAATGTATTTTCAATTATATGTTTTTTAACATTTCAGTGCAATTTCATCTCTCTTTTACTCGGCATGTTGTTTGAAAATTGCTTATTATTTGGAGATTTACTTTGTGATTGTCAGGTCATACTCTTGGATTGCATCTTGTCACTTTTGATTTTTTTTTGTGCTTTGCAGGTGTGGCAAGGTTAAAACAAGCAAGTCTTCTAATTTAATTCGATGATTTTAACATGGTATTTCGCGGGTGCAGCCGGATGAACCAGGTTGAAGCAACCAGAGGCAACTCCATGAACAAAATAAAATCATGCCAAGTTAATCTTCTAATTTATTTTCATTACTTTGTATTATGTCTCATTACTTGATTATTTTTGGTTAGTTTTGGTGATGAGAGCACTCTCTAAGTCCAATTTCTAAACTGGACATGGAGAGTGCTTGATTTGTAAAAGTGTATAAGTACGTATCCTTTGTAAACATTTGTAAATGTCGATTTCACATTTATCTTAATGTATATGTTCATTAAAGTACATCTTCATTTGCAAAATCTTATTATATGAACAGATGTTGTGTATCGAATGAAAAAACATTGAATTATAGATGAAAAGTGTTGTGCTTGAATAGCTATGAAATCGAATCATCACATAAAAACGGATGCTAGTATCATTATAGACATCGTCTAAATAATCTAAACCAATGTGTAATATATATTTTTACATCACAATGTTAATATAAATTGATATATATTGCTAACAACAACATCTTTATAAAAATCTAAAATGATGTCTATATCATATTAATACATCAGTTATGTACATATATCAAACGATAGATTATTTTAACACAATAAAAAATCACAAATTATACATATGAAATTAATATACACAAAATCAATATAATAAAAAGGATGTCTATTTTGTTTTAATACATTGATTATTTTAAAAATAGTGATGTAAATGTAAAATTTAGGCTTAGTGTGGACATCTTCAAAAGCTTATAAATGAAAAATAACGAGGCTTTAACAACAAATGAACATGTAAAAAATATATTTAAGGGGCTGATTTATATCTATATTCAAAATAAAATAGATGTTTTAACCAAGAAAAGACATCGGCTTAAAACCAATTTGGAAAAGTTGATCTTTTACTACACGCACAATAAGGTCGGAAATTTTTTTTGAAAGACATCTGTTCACAACAGATGTCTAATTGCATTTTTCTAGTAGTGTATCTTTGTGGTTTTAGAGCACCCCAACTATATATTTATCTCTTCAGATCCAAAACATGTGCATAAGGCCCATTTGCATCCTTCGACCTTCTTGCCATGGTGAAGCCTTCTTCTTCATCTTTAGGATGACATCTGATACGGGGTTAGCCATAAGATGCCTGATCTTTCAAAAATCAAGACTCAGATCAAGAAAAGAAGCAAGAACGATGCAAGACTCAATGAAGATGCGAAATTGATAAACAAGATGCAATGGGGTGCGACTGTAATGGTAAGAAAAGGACTCGAAATAATCAAAATATGAAAGACACGATAGTGGGTGAACCCATCTATATAGAACAAGATAAGGACCCTTGGAAGAACCAACACCAATGACTATATAACCTATTTCTACAACCTTACACAACCAAGCGGACTACTTGGAGGCACAAGGAGGGGGCTCGTGGATGCTTGATAGCACCAATCCTATTACGAGAATCAACACACACCATACGTGATGGATAGCATCAATCCTATGACGAGAATCAACACACACCATACATGATGGTTAGCACCAATACTTCAATGAGGATCGACACACACAAGACAACCCAAGCTAGAAACAAACCATCGAAACCTATCCCACGCAGGGGAACTCGGTTCCTCTCCAAGGAGAACTCTCCAAATCTGATTTTTTGTCAAAAATTCTATTATCTCTTTATTGAATGAATGAAATGTTTAAATAGGAAAATAGCTAGGGTTTGGTTGGCTTCCTTGGAGGCTAAGGATTGCTTGCCAAACTTTATCCTAACTAGATAAAACTTATCCTAATTAATAAAGATAAAAACTAATTAGATATAATATCAATTAATTGAAAAGTCAACTAATAGATATTATTCTAATTTACATTATTCCTAAATAAATAAAAGAATAAAATAATAAACTAAATATGGAAAGATAATTATTTCCGTCTAAACAGTGAAAAGCTGCAAAGATGATAAGTTTCGGCCATGTTCTCGGTAAATTTTGGAAAACCCTTCTACAACAAAGTTGTAGCTCTCTTCGTTCTCGTTCCAACAAGATATGGCACGACCCAATCCAATCAATATGGACTCCGAACGACCCATTTTACTGAGATGTCGCAAAGCTGTCAAATCTGCTGAACGATTCAAACTTGTTGATAAGCACCACTCGTTTTCCCTTCATCATTTGATACGGGGTTAGTCGTAGGGTGGCCCGATCTTCAACAATCAAGACTCAATTCAAGGAAAGAAACAAGAACAATGCAAGACTTAACAAGGTGCGAAATTGAAAGGATGCAAGACAGAAGATGCAGCTATATAGAACAAGATGAGGACCCTTGGCTCGAAAGGCAATAACCAACACCAATGACTATATAACCTATTTCTATAACCTTACACAACCAAGCGGACTACTTGGAGGCACAAGGAAGGGGCTCGTAGATGCTTGATAGCATCAATTCTATGGCGAGAATCGACACACACCATGCATGATGGATAACTGATTGTAGGAGGAAAGTCGAGTTCTTAAATACAAATATAAAGATATATAAATGTAATCCAACTCCTAGCCTATGCAAATAATTACAAGACTTCCTCCCGTTGTAGTGGAAGGGTAGTTAGGATCGATCCACGAGGAAGTGTGTCAGCGGGATCCTAGTAACGTCGGAAAGCTCACGTCTTTAGTCGACCAGAACCCTCGATCTCGACCTTGGTGCTCGATTTTGACCTCAGTTGTCGCCCTCTCTGTAACAGAAGACCTGCAGAGACAAAAACAAGGAGTCGATATCGACTAGGGTAGGTCGATATCGATGTCAGTACATGGAATCGATCTTAGTAACTCCTAAGATCTTAGTAACTAGTGTAGGGATGATCGGCGTTGACTCAAAAAAAGCGTCGACAAAACTCAGTGGTCGATCTCAACGTCTGGGGTCGATATTGATGTCTTCTCCTGCAAAGTTGTTAGCTATTTGTCGGCAAAGAAAGGCCGAAGACTTAAGGATGAATGAGGAGCGATGAACTGAAATAAAGACAGTGTTTTCGAATTTTAAACTATATAAAAAGCAACTCCTATGATTAGGGTTTACCACAACTTTAACCAATGTATGTGATAAGGTAAATAAGACGAACAATTGCGCTATTTCACCCCAGGGACAAGCTTTCGTTGTACACCAACTCTTAGGATTACTTTTGCAAATAAACCTAATTGTCTCTACCAATTTTATGTTTATAACTCAATTTGTTATCATGAATCCCTTTTCTTTCGATTAGGACTAAACATAGAATCGTAGGAGATGATATAGACACAATGATATCAACATCCAACACTTACCTCAGGCACGCATGGCTAACGTCGAGCTCATCCCGACCCTAGAAACTTTGGGAGAGTACTCGCACCTCATGGTATGGAACATCATTGATAGAAAGGAAAATTGCATTAATAACTTCGAAACTTTACAACTCAACGTCGGCTCTCGTAAACGCCAAACCCTAGAGCTTCTTCTAATTCTAAAAGCGTGTCTATCTTATGTCGAAAAGCGTGTCTATCATGTGCTCCTTGAAGATAGAATTCCCAATCTGCGTCTCGAAAAGCTTGTCTATCTTGTGCCAAAGGATGGTCGATATCGACTAAGAAGGTCAATTTCGATGTCTCCGTTTCTGCTCGACAAGCTCAGCTCCTCTCGATTTCTGGGTTCAGGTCGATATCGATGTATGGAGATCGATATCGAGTGCTTTTCTTCTGCTGTGTTGTTGTCTGACTCGACACTCAATTATGTGTCGATGTATCTGTAGTCGATATCGACCATGTGGGTCGATTTTGACCACTTCTCAACTTTCCTTGGTTTCTCCGTTTTGACTCCGATTTCGTTGGAATTCCTACATAATTAGATCAAAACTTGTGCAAACTCTATTTCTTGCATGTTAGCTCATTCTTACATAAGTTTATATCATTTTTAACCTCTTATTTGGAAATCGAATGAAATATGAAGTCAAAAGACGCAATAAAAATAGGTACAAATATGTACATCAAAACACACCATACTTAGACTTGCTTGTCCTCAAGAAATAACCAAGCAATAACCAATACCTACAACACACCCTTCAAGTCTTCGCCCTTTTCAAAAGAAACATCATAAGCGGTAGCAAAGCAAAGCATGTGAATTTAACGTCATAGCACATATTTAGGCGATCCATAGGCATATGCAATTTTGATCCAACCTCACAGGGATAATGTGTTTTCACTCAACTCTCATGTGTTTGAGCTATGAAAATCAACTCTCAACTCAATTCCATACACAATCTCATAAACATTGCAATTTATAAGAATCCACTTTGCAACCAATTACGAAAATGTAATAAGAACCATCAGGAGGACTTTCGCTTAATGGAAGACTTCAAAGAAGACTCCATTCGGCGGGGTTGTAATGGGGCTTGGTATGAAATAAAAGGTATGGAATTATTTGGCTATGTGGTGCTTATTTAATTCGGGAATCAAGACTCCTAAACTTCAACACTTACAATATCCAAACCATAACTCTTACAATGTAGCACTTTCCAAGCTCAATCTCCTATGATGCTCTTTCCAAACTCATCTTTCCATAACATGCTCTATAGATGTCAACCATAATATCAACCCCTCTTTCAATCTTTAATGTGCCTCTAAAAAATATAACACTTGTATGAAATAAATAAAGGACTTAAGGAATTTGGCTCATCCACTATATATCTTTTTTCTTTTTTTTTTCGGATTTTTTTTGGACGAAAATAATAAATAAATACTAAAAAATATGTGCATTTATATGGTGAGCCAAAAATCCTTTTACAAAATATGACAAGATGCAAATATATACCATCCCATAATTTCCTTGCTCAAAACTGGATAATATGCACTTTTCTTTCCACAAGGCATTAGTCCAACCATTCTAAATCTCAATTCCTAAATGGGGGTCAGGCTCAATTTGGCTAGGGATAATTTTGTGGAGTTTGCAATATCAGGCTCAGGCTAATATTATGGCTTGAAGCAGAGATAATGTAGGGGAGGTAAAGAGAGGATAAAAATGGCTTAAGAGATGCCTCCATCATTTAATTCTCGTAAACATAGACATATTTATGCATTGGCTTTGAATAACTATCACAACATTTAGAGATGCATAGGAAGAGTAAATACACTCAAGAAAGCAGATGGATTTTTAATGTTCTCCCTATAGGCCAAAATTCTCACAAGGACAATTTTTGTTGGATTTGCTTTTTAGCCTGGGATCATATGTGCTCAATTTCATCACAAGTTCACAATCTACATAAAAATTTTAAGGACTTAGACTAAACCATCCAAATATGCCATAGGATTTACATGATCAAGTCAGCTATTGAGTTTTCATCATAGGACATCTAAGTAGGGTTTAAAAATAAACTAATTAAGAAAGTAAACATGCATTTTTTTGGTATTTTTGACATTTTTCTTTTTTTTTTGGATTTTTTGTATTTTTTTTTAGAAAAGTAAAACTAAGAACAAAAAAGTTAAACATGAATGCAATGCGAAGAAGAAAGCCAAGTTGTGACCATAAGACGTGTTTTTCCCTCACCCCATACTTAAAATATACAGTGTCCTAACTGTATTAAAAGAAGAACAAGGGTAGAGAGAAACTCATAGCGCAACCTGCGGATTTAGGTCAATTTCAGATTAGGTCGATGCCAGAAGTCGATATTTATGTTTGTGGTCGATGTCGACTGCATCTGTCGAAGTCGAGGAAGAAGGTGAAGTCGAGGGCTACCAGATTGGGGTTGATATCGATGATTATGGTCGATATCGACCTATATTTTTTTGCTCCTGAGTCCTTGATGTCGACTTTAGGAGATGGCTTGACCCTGGGGGGGTCGATTTCGACTGGCCTGGTCGATTTCGACTGCCTCTGCAGTAGCTTTTTTTCTTCTTCGTCGTTCCTTTTGCTTAACAACCTGAAATCTTGGTAATTAGATTTATAGATAAAGCCACGAATTATCTCAGTTTAAAAAGTTTGAAAATCCAAAAATCAAAATCCTAAAAACCGTCTATGAAAAATTTAAAGTTTTATGTACAAGCTCTAGAGTTTTGAGTCGCTAGGCCGACTTCTCCGTCAATTTTTCATGAGCCTTTAATGTAGGGACCCTTTAAGCATGAGCTTTCTCCTTGATTATCTAGGTCCTTTTGGTAAAAGCTAAGTTCAGCAACCAAGACTTCTTCTTCATTAGGTTCTTCTTTATTGGGCGCTTTCCTTCTCTTTCTTGATCTAACTTTTGCAATATAGGCAAACCATGGAACTTTGACCCTCTCATTAGTTGAATTATCAATAATGGATAGAGGAGGATTAGGAATTATACCTAGGCTTACCTGTTCGGGCCCGAAACAGAAATCTTCGGGCTGAGGGGAGATCGATTTCAACCAAGGTGGGTCGATTTCGAGTGCTTTGGTCGATGTCGACATGCGGGGGTCGATATCGACGTTTGTGACCCCATACTTAAGCTCCTGGCCATCATTTGGCTTACTCGACATCGATGATTTATGGTCGATTTTGAGCTTTTCAGTCGATTTTGACTGGCTCTAGTCGATGTCGACCCTGCTGGTTGTTTCCGTTCTCGCCAACAAAAATTTACGAAGCTTTTCCTTAGCCGGTGAAAGGACAACTTGCTCCAGCTTCTTTGTTTTGCTCATGGTCGGGTTAAAGGAGAACTCTATCACTTCGTTCCCTATAGTAAAGGTTAGTAATCCTCAACGTACATTGATATTGGCATCAGCCATAGCTAAGAAAGGCTTAACAAGGATGATAGGTACAATAGGATCTTTAGACATCTCCAATACAATGAAATCGGGAGGAACAAAGAACTTACCCACCTTTACCGGAACTTCATCAACTATACATGTGGGCCTGACGAATGGGTTGTCAGCCATATAGTGTTTCAAATTTATAGGTTCAAGTGCGCCAATGTTCATCTTTTGCCAAATAGAGAGAGGCATAAGACTTACGCTTGCCCCTAGGTCACATAGCGCCTTGTAGAGATGTTAGCCAAGCCCTACGGTGATTGCAAACTTCCCTGGATCGCTCCTTTTCTCTGAAAAGTCCATCTTTGAGTACTCCTCTGCGATCTTTGCCATGGACCTCTTCTTGCTAAGGATGTCTATGAGGAATCGCACATAGGCGGGCATCTCGCTTAGGGCTTTTGTAAGAGGAATAGTAATGTTAAGACATTGAAGAATATTTACAAAGCGCCTAAATTACCTCTGGTGGGATCCTCCAATGCTTTGGATGGGAAGGGCAACGTCTTCTTTGGTGGAGGAGCCAAAACGGTGGTCGGAGGGGCCTGCTGGACATCGATGTCGACAGGGAATTGGTCGATATAGACCGAGAAGGTCAATGTCGACCTCTGTTGTGGCGTTGAAGGCTCTGCAGTGGCCTCGACGTTGATTTCGATGTCTGGCTCGATTGGATCTGCTGCTTTCTCCTCCGCTTCCGTTCGTGGCTTTTGTAATTTATTGCCACTCCTTAGTTGCATGGCTGTGACGTGGCCCGTTCCGGATTGCCGCTTAGGATTTGTAGTTGGTTGCCCAGGGAACGTTCCGAATGGTCTAGGAATTTGTGCCGCCAATTAACCCAGTTGGGTCTCTATGTTTTTCTTCCATACATCCATCTCCCCGAATCTTGCGGTAAGATGATGTAGTGCTCCCTTATTCTCCGCATGATTCCGCCTCATTTCGTCCAGGATAAGATGAAGATCATCCTTCCGTTGGTCCCTCTTCGGGTGCCCAGGAGCTCTATAAGGCGGAGGATCGCTGGGGTTGTATTGGGGTGGTTGATTTCCCCAGTTTTGGTACCCATGGCGATTGGGATTCCTCATGTAGCGCTCCTCTTGGTGAGTCTGCACTAGTTATATTTGTTCAACACGGGGGTACTCGATGGTGGTGTGCCGCTGTGATCCGCATTCGATGCAATCTTGGTTCGTTGAAATGAACCTCACTTGCTTTTGGAGCATTCGAAGTTGATCTCTATAGAATTGCTCCTTCACGTCCGGATTGATTACCTTGGAGGGTTCATATAATGGCATAAATGGGGCAGGACTCGACGATGATGATGTGTCGGAAGCCTCAGGAGTCCCATACTTGTTGTCAAACTCCACCAACCTCTCTATGGAGTCCCAAGCCTCTTGTGGAGCGAGTTTAAGGTAGCCATAGGAGGTGTAGGTGTTGATCCTCTCCTTGGTTGCAGTATCAAGAGCATTGTTTATAATCTTCTGAATCACACAATGGTTGGCCATGCGTCGGGCATGATTGTAGTAGGTCCTTAAACCTTTCCCAAACAGTTGCCAGAGCCTAACCAGGCTTTTGTTTGAAAGCCGTGATTTTCTGTCGGATCAACGCTATCTTGGATGGAGGGAAGAATTTGTTGAGGAACGCGTCCTTGACTTCATTCCAGGTGTGGAGCGATCTTGGGGCTAAGCTTTCCAACCACTGCCATGCTTTACCTGAAAGCGACCAACAAAAAGCTTTTAATTGGACATATTTAAGACTTTGTTCATCAGTAATAGTATCAGAGAGATCTAAGAAGGTTGATATATGTGTCATAGAGCATTCATTAGGTTTTCCTTCATATTAATGTCTTCTTATTTCAGTAAGGAAGTTAGGCTTAATTTCAAAATTAGAGGCAGGGATAAGAATCGCTGATTCAGGCACTGTCAGCGCAGGATGCATGTACTGCTTGGCATTCCGAGGAAGTTAGGCTTAATTTAAATTAGCTCAGCCTGGTTCGCGTTCAGGGTCGTCTACTGCTTCGAATTCAGGTGGGCGATCAGCGCCTCGCATACACCTGCAAGGCCAAACTAGATAGAAGCGTGAGATAGACTACTAGGGCGTGATTGATTGCCTTCCCGACAACGGCGCTAATTTGATTGTAGGAGGAAAGTCGAGTTCTTAAATACAAATATAAAGATATATAAATGTAAACTGACTCCTAACCTATGCAAATATTTACTAGACTTCCTCCCGGTGTAGTGGAAGGGTAGTCAAGATCGATCCACGAGGAGGCGTGTCAGTGGGATCCTAGTAGCGTCGGAAAGCTCACGTCTTTAGTCGACCAGAACCCTCGATCTCGACCTTGGTGCTCGATTTTGACCTCGATTGTTGATGTGCGCGCAAATTGCCATATTTTCTATGCACATAAAAGTCCATTTTATTGTCTTTTGCATGCATATTAGTGGGAAAATATGGGATTAGTGTAGTTTACGCTCAAATGTCAAATATATGGGTCTGCACGAGTTTCTATGTGATTTCGCAGAAAACAGGATAAAAATGGACAGATTTGGAAGAGCGAAAAAAGAACTCGAAGTCTTCTGAAGAGTTCGAAATCTACTGGGGACCTCGACATCGAGTGCAGCAGAGACATAGGAATCGAGCAGGAAATGAAGCAGAGCATGTCGACACAGAGAGGTCGATATCGACGTCTAAGCTCGATATCGATGTTGCCAGATTGAGCTAAAAGATAGAAGTCGAGTGCCAGTCCGAGTAGGAGAAGGAGAGCTCGAGATAGAGTTTCACAGAGGTCGATATCGATGTTCATAGTCGATATTGATGTTGCCCAGCAGAGGAATCCGACTCAGATTTTGATAGGACTTTTAGTTTACTTTATTTAAGTTTTATCTTAGAGAATAAAGATAAAGTTTCGAGTTTTTGGATAGCAAAGTTCGATATCTATATCTAGAGGCCATTAGGGCTGAGTTTAGGCATTCAAGATCATCCAAGCACATTCAATTTTCAGATCCAATTACAGTAGTAACGAGTTAGAGAGAGAGAGAGGGCCGAGTGAGTTGGAGAGAAGCGAGAGCGGAGTTTTGGCTTGTTCGGTTGTACTTTCTTTCAAAGTTTAATTCAAAGTAGTTTTCTTTCAACAATGATGATGATGATGTGCGTGATGAGGAGTGAGTAGTCAACCCACTTCTAGGGTCGGGGTGAGCCCGACGATAACGATGTAGGGTAAGTGCATCAAAGATATGACTTTTATGCGACTCCGTCTTCTATCCTATGCATGATCCTTTGCGAAATTTAGGGAGATTCATTATTTGCATTATTGAAGCGAAAGCCACTCATATTGTGAACTTGGATTGCTCATGAATTGGATAGTAACTCTTAGGAACTATGCGAGAGCCTCTAATCACCCAAGTGTTGATAACGAAAGTTATTTGACGGAAAGGCATTAAATTTCATAACTTTAGCATAAAACTTGCATTGTTATCGTTGTGGCATGAAACCCCGATTTTGGAAGCTTTTAATTAATTCAAATCAATATAAAAGTTTTAGTTTTGTTTATGATCATCCTTCTTCACCATTATATTTTCTTCGGACTCTTTTCCGACAATTGGTTACGAATTACAGTTTCTGTGACAAACATCGGAATCGACTGTAAAGGTCGATATCAAGGTCTAACGTCGATATCGAGGTCTCTGCTCAACGTCGACTTTGCTGCTTTTGTCTTCTGCAGGGACTGTACTGGAAATCGACCAGAACTGAGGTCGATATCGACTAGACGTGTCGATATCGAGTGTCTTCTGAGGTCGAAAGCTTTGATTGTGAGTACAAAAAGGGAAGCGCTGACATACCTTCTCGGGGATTCGATCCTGAATTACCCTACTAATAGAAGGGAGGGGATTCTTGTATTATTTGTTTGGGACAGGGAGTTAGCCTAGTTGTGAATTGTTTAATTTGAATTATTTGAATCCCTACACTTATCCCTGCAGCGAACAAATTGGCGCCGTTGCCGGGGAGGCAATCAATCGCCACTTAAGTTTTCTCACGATCTTTTTGAAGCTTATTTTGCAGGTTTATACGACGTTCTAATCACGGACCTATCCTGGAACCAATCAATGAGCCTGAACATCTCTACCATCTTCGCAACAAAGCAATTCGCATCATGGCTGACAACGAGACACAGGCTGAGACCATAGAGCGGTTGAGGAAGGAAATCGAGGACCACAACACTACAATCGCCGCTGAGAGGGCTGCCGCTGCTGCAGAGCGAGCCCGTGTTGATAGGGAGGAGGATGCACGTAGCCAAGCCCAAGAGCGGCTAAATCAGTATCCATAAACGGCGATGCAATACATGCATCCGCCGCTTCATGTTCCTGAATCCGCTATTTTAATTCCTCACTCCAACTATGAAATAAAAATTAACTTCTTATCTGAGATAAAAAGAAATACTTTTGAAGGAAGACCTAATGAATGCCCCCTGCAACACATATCTACTTTTATGGACTTTTGTGAAACAGTTGCTGATGGAGTAAATTTAGAGTATGTGCGATTAAAATCTTTTCGATGGTCTTTGGCAGGGAAGGCATTACAATGGCTTGAGAGTTTGGCTCCACGCTCGCTGAGGACATGGGCGGAGGTGAAGGATGCATTCCTGAATAAGTTCTTTCCACTTTCTAAAACGGCGATGCTGCGACAAAGGATCACGACTTTTAAACAAAAGCCAGGTGAAACACTAGCACAGGCGTGTGAGTGATTTAAGGACTTGCTGAGATCATGCCCAACGTATGGGCAACTTCCATATGTCATCCAGGAGATCTTCTACAATGCCCTTGATGCGCTGAATAAGGAGAGGATAAATTCATATACCTCCTATCGATACATTGAGCTTACACCAACGGAGGCATGGGAGACCATTGAGAGGCTCGTGAACTTTGACAACACTTATAGGGCTGCTGCGGCCTATGATGCAAGGCCTGCCCCATCAATGCCACTATATGAGCCTCCAAGGGAGATAGATCCTAAGGTGCGACAACAATTCCACAATGATCAAACGCGCCGCCTTCAAAAGCAAGTCAGGTTCCTGAGCAAAAATCAAACTTGTCAGGAGTGTGGCTCAACAAGGCATAACACTAGTGCATGTCCACATACTGAGCAAGTATCCATGGTGGAACAATATGAGGAAGTCAAGTGGACGAGAGGCTCCTATGGAGGGGGCAATCAATAATATCGGGGCGATCAAAGGTTGTATCAACAAAGGGATCCCCCACCATATAGAGCACCAGGGCACCCTGAGCGGGAGATAAGGAAAGATGACCTGCAAATCATTCTTGATGAGATGCGGAGGAACCATGCTGAGTTCAAACAAGCCAACAACTTCGTCCATACTCAGCTGTAGGGCATCAATTCTAGGATTGGGGAGATCGACGTTTGGAAGAGCAACATGGACACTCAAATGAGTCAATTGGCGGAAACAATACCCAAAGCGTCAGGATCATTCACTGGATCCACTGTGCCCAACCAAAAGGGAAAAACCACTAGTCATATTGCGGCGGTGAACCTAAGGAGTGGGCGTCAATTACAAACGCCCGAGCAAAAAGCGGAGGAGAAGGAGCCAGAACAGACGTCGATATCGACCCCCCTGTCGATATCGACCAAGGTGACGTCGATGTCGACCTTCTTGTCGATGTCGGCCCTGATGCTGAGTCACCACAAAAATCGACTCCTCCAGTCAATGTCGACCCTACTAATGTCGATGTCGACCTCACTGCAACCGCGGGAAGGAAGAAGGTGTTGTCATTCCCAACTAGAAAGATGATTAAGGACCCAGCGGAAAAGAAGTTCCAGTGGTTCGTGAAGATGCTTCAGGGACTCAATGTCTCTATACCATTTACAAAGGCACTTCATGAGATGCCATCCTATGTAAGGTTCCTTAAGGACATCTTGGGTAAGAAGCGATCGTTCCCTGAGATCACATAGGAGTGCAACAGGTTGGAGCTACCACAAAAGCGGGCGGACCCAGGTAAGTTTTCTATCGCTATAGGTCTAGGTCAATTCAAATTTAATGCTTTAGTTGACTCGGGCGCTAGCGTTAGCATGATGCCCCTAACCATTTGGCACAAGGTAAAGATAGGTCCTCTGGAGCCCGTGGATGCAAGGTTATACATGGCCAATAATACGGTAGTCATTCCAACTGGGATAGTGACGGATGTGCCAGTACAAGTAGGTAAATTCTTTGTCCCTGCTGATTTCTTAGTTGTTGATATAGAGGAGGATCCTTCTTGTCCCATTATTTTAGGTACGCCATTCCTAGCAACCGTCGATGCCAACATTAGCATGAAGAAAGGATTGCTCTCATGCACAATTAGTGATGAGGTGATAGAGTATGCATTCAATAAGACGATGAACAATCAAGGGCTAATGGAGATAAAAGCCATAAATGGTGTCTACATTGCATGTGGAGAAGCCAAAGTAAGAAGTATGACACCGGAGGAGCTTGATAAGAGGGCCACAGAAGCCCAAGTGGAGGAAGTTGTGGCAATCTTGAACGAAGGGGCCCAACAGCACATCGAAATCGACCTAGGTAAGTCGATATCGACTAATAATGTTCAAGATTTTGTGCCAGGTCATAAGTATGGGGTCGACGGAGGAGGAAAAGAAACATCGAAATCTGGGTCTAAGGTCGATATCGACCATACTCAGCCGAAATCGACCACCATCAGCACTGAGAAGGGAGGAACAGAGACCTCGATTTCGATCTCTGAGGGTCGAAATCGACCTGATCATATCGAGCAGAAACTCTCCAAATCGACTGATCCTCCAAGATTACAACATAGGTCGATATCTGTTGTTGCAGGAGGTTTGATATGTCAAGTAATTACAAATAATAAAGATGTAATAAACGTAATCCAACTCCTGGCCTAAGCAAATAATTACAAGACTTCCTCCCGTTGTAGTGGAAGGGAAATCAGGATCGATCCACGAGGAGGCGTGTCAGCGGGATCCTAGTAGCGTTGGAAATTTCACGTCTGCGTCGACCAGTAGCCTCGATTTCGACCTTGGGCCTCGATGTCGACCTCGGCTGTCGATGTTCTCTACAACAGAAGACCTGCAGAGACAAAAATAAGTGGTCGATATCGATTGGTGGGGGTCGATATCGATGTCAGTCCACCAAATCGACTGGCTCAGAAGACTGCCAGTCGATACAGAAGGGTCGATATCGATGTCTGGTGTCGATATCGATGCTCAGTAAACTCCGCAGCGATGTTCGTCGTCGACTCAGAAAACTGTCGACGAACTCAGTGGTCGATATCGACGTCTAGGGTCGATATCGATGTCTCCCTGCAGTGTGTTAGTTCTTCGTCGGCAAAGAAAGGCCGAAGACTCTAGGATGGAGAAATAAGCAATGAACAGAAATAACAGTGGGTTTTGTGTGTATAAACTATATAAAAAGGCAACTCCTAGGATTAGGGTTTACCACAACGTTAACCAATGCATGTGACGAGATAAATAAGACGGACAATTGCGCTATTTCACCCGAGGGACAAGCTTTCGCTGTACAACAACTCTTAGGATTACTCTTGCAAGTAAACCTAATTGTCTCTACCAATTTTATGTTTATAACTCAAGTTGTTAGCATGAATCCCTTTTCTTTCGATTAGGACTAAACATAGAATTGTAGGAGGAGAGATAGACACAACGATATCAACATCAAATATTTACCTCAAGCGCGCATGGCTAACGTCGGGCTCACCCCGACCCTAAGAGCTTTGGGGAACTACTCGCTTCTCATCATGGGATTCATCGTCAATTGAAAGGAAGAAATTTGCATTAAACTAAACTCCGAAGCTTTACAACTTAACGTCAACTTTCGCAAACGTCAAACCCTAAAACTTCTCTCTAACTCTAATTCTATTGTTTTTGTCTTGTTAATTGATTGTCTTCTTGGATGATCTAACAAATCAGCCCCTAGGGCTTTATTTATAGGCTACTAATCCTCACTATCCAAGGATTGTAACTCCTATCTAAACTAATAACTCTATCCGAACAATTAGGATAGGTCTTTTATTTTGGTAAAACTTAAATAACTTAAAGGTAAAAGATAAATAAACTTCAGCTGCCATCTATCTTGAAAGTATGAGATAATTTCGTGCCTCCTTGAAGATATAGTTCCAATCCGCATTCGAAATCGAGTCTATCTTCTGTCGAGATAAGGGGTCGATATCGACACCAGAGGTCGATATCGAGGTCTCTGTTCCTGCTCGACTTGTTCAGCTCTGGTCGGTTTCTATGTTGAGGTCGATATGGGGGTCGATATCGACACTGGGGGTCGATATCTGGGTCTAAGGTCGATATCTACCTCTTCTCAGCTTCAGTCGTTGAGGTCGATATCTATGTTGAAGGTCGATATCTACCTCAGAGGTCGATATCTGGGTCTAGGGTCGATATCTACCTCTGCTCAGCTTCACTTGGCTTCTTCGTTTTGACTCCGTTTTCGCTCGAATTCCTGCATGGTTAGCTCAAAACTTGTGTAGACTCTATTTCTTGCATTTTAACCCATTCTTACTCAAGTTTATATTCTTTTGGACCTTTTCTTTGGAGATCGAACGAAATACGAAGTTAAAAGATGCAATAAAAGAAGGTGCAAATGTGTACATCAAAACACCCCATACTTAGACTTGCTTGTCCTCAAGCAATAACCAAGCAATAACCAACACCTACAACACACCCTTCAAGTCTTTGCCTTTGTCAAAAGCAACATCATAAGCGGTAGCAAAGTAAAGCAAGTGAATTTAACGTCATAGCACATATTTTGGCGATCCATAGGCATATGCAATTTTGATCCAACCTCACAAGGATAATGTGTTTGCACTCAACTCTCATGTGTTTAGGCTATGAAGATCAACTCTCAACTCAATTCCATATACAATCTCATAAACATTGTAATTTATAAAAATCCACTTCGCAACCAATTATGAAAATGCAATAAGGATCATCAGGAGGACATTCGCTCAATGGAAGACTTCATAGAAGACTCCATTCGGCGGGGTTGTAATGGGGCTTGGTATGAAATAAAGGGTATGAAATTATTTGGCTATGTGGTGCTTTTCAAATTCGGGAATCAAGACTCCTAAATCTCAACAATTGCATTACACAAACCATAACTCTTCAATATAATGCTCTTAAAGATGCATTCCATCAACCCTTCTTCCAAGTTCTAATACACCTCTCAAAAATATAACATTCGTATGAATAAAAAAACTTAAGGATTTTGGCTCATGCACTTTATATATATATACATATATATTTTTTTTTCGGATTTTTTTTTTTTCGAACATAGTACTAAACTATGTGCATTTATATGGTGAGCCAAAACATCCTTTTACAAAATATGACAAAATGTAAAATATGTACCATCCTAGAATTTCCTTTTTCAAAACTAGACATTATGCTCTTTTCTTTCCACAAGGCATTAGTTCCAACCAATCTAAGTCTCAATTCCCAAATGGGGGTCAGGCTCAATTCGGCTAGGGATAATTTTGTGGAGTTTGCAATTCAGGCTCAGGCTAATGTTCTGGCTTCAAGCAGGGATAATGCAGGGTAGGTAAAGAGAGGATAAAATTGGCTTAAAAGATGCCTCCATCATTTAATTCTCGTAAACATAAACATATATATGCATTGGTTTTGAACAACTATCACAACATTTAGAGATGCATAGGAAGAGTAAATTCACTCAAGAAAGCGGAGGGATTTTTGATGTTCTCCCTATAGGTCAAAATTCTCACAAGGACAATTTTTGTTGGATTTGCTTTTTAGCCTAGGATCATACGTGCTCAATTTCATCACAAGTTCACGATCTACATAAAAATTTAAAGACTTAGGCTAAACCATCCAAATATGCCATAGGGTTTACATGATCAATTCAGCTATTGAGTTTTCATCATAGGACATCTAAGTAGGGATTAAAAACAAACTTTAAATAAACATGCATTTTTTTGTATTTTTGATATTTTTCTATTTTTTTTTTTTTTTTGATTTTTGACATTTTATAGACTCAACAAAATCAAACTAAACGGTTGAGAACTTAAACTTTAAAATGCATAAATGTTAAATATGATGCAATGCATACAAGTAGAATGTAAATAAAATACATGCCAAGTTTGCCAAATTTTAAACCCTACCACAACCAGATAAAGCAGTTTATAATGTCCAAGTTCAATCCCCACCCCATACTTAAAATATACAGTGTCCTCACTGTATTAAAAAGAAGAACAAGGGTAGAGAGAGACTTACAGCGCAGCCTGCGGATTCAGGTCGATTTCAAGTTGGTCGATGCCAGAAGTCGATATCTAGGTCGGTGGTCGATGTCGACTGCATCTGTTGAAGTCGAGGAAGAAGATGAAGACAAGGGCTGCCTGATTGGGGTCGATATCGAGTATTAGGGTCGATATCGACCTCTGCTTTTCGCTCTTGAGTCCTCGATGTCGACCCCAGGAGATGGCTTGACCCTGGGGGGGTCGATTTCGACTGGCCTAGTCGATTTCGACTGCCTCTGCAGAAGCTTCTTTTCCTCTTCGCCGTTCCTTTTGCTTGATAACCTGAAATCTTTGTTAGTAATACAGATAAGGCACGAATTATCTCAGTTTTAGAAGTTTCAAACAGCCAAAAATTAAATCCTAAAAACCATCTATGCGAAATTTAAATGTTTTATGTACATGCTCTAGATTTTTGAGTCGCTAGGCCGACTTCTCCGTCAATGCTTTATGACCCTTTTATGTAAGGACCCTTTGAGCTTGAGCCTTCTCCTGGATCATCTAGGTCCTTTTGATAGCATCTAAGTTCGGCGACCAAGGCTTCTTTGATGTTAGGTTCTTCTTTGGGCGCTTTTCTTCTCTTTCTTGACCTAACTTTAGAAATATAGGCAAACCATGGAGCTTTGACCCTCTCTTTAGTAGAACTATCAATAATCGGCTTAATTGATTTATCAATAATGGACGGAGGAGGGTTAAGATTCATACCTCGGCTTACCTGTTTGGGCCCGAAACAGAAATCTTCGGGCTGAGGGGTGGTCGATTTCGACCAAGGAGGGTCAATTTCGAGTGTTGTGGTCGATATCGACAGGTGGGGGTCGACATCGACCTCTGTGACCCCATACTTAAGCTCTTGGCAGCGATCTGGCATTCTCGATTTCGACCAAGGGGGGTCGATATCGATGCTTTTAGTCGATATCGACTGGTTCCAGTCGATGTCGACCCTGCTTGCTGTTTCCGTCCTCGCCAACAAAAATTTTCTAAGCTTCTCCTTAGCCGGCGAGAGGACTACTTGCTCCAGGTGCTTTGTTTCGCTCATGGTTGGGTTGAAAGAGAATTCTATCACCTCGTTCCCTATAGTAAAGGTTAGTAACCCTCGACGTACATTGATATTGGCATCTGCAGTAGCTAAGAAAGGCCTACCAAGTATAATAGGCACTACAGGATCTTCAGGCATCTCCAATACAATGAAATCAGTAGGCACAAAGAACTTACCTACCTTTACCGGAACGTCATCAACTATACCTGTGGGTCTGACGAATGAGTTGTCGGCCATATAGAGCTTCATGTCCACAGGTTCAAGGGCACCAATGTTCACCTTTTGCCAAATAGAAAGAGGCATGAGACTTACACTTGCCCCTAGGTCACATAGGGCTTTATAGCGATGTTGGCCAAGTCCCACGGTGATTGCAAACTTCCCTGGATCACTCTTCTTTTCAGGGAAGTCCATCTTTGAGCACTCCTCTGCGATCTCTGCCATGGACCTCTTCTTGCTCAGGATGTCTTTAAGGAATCGCACATAGGCGGGCATCTCGCTTAGGGCTTCTGTTAGAGGGATAGTGATGTTGAGTCCTTGAAGTATCTTTATGAAGCGCCTAAACTTGCCTTTGGTGGGATCCTCCAATGCCTTGGAAGGGAATGGCAACGTCTTCTTTGGAGTAGGGGCCAAAACGGAGGTCGGAGGGGCCTGCTGAACATCGATGTCGACTGGAGTTGGGTCGATATCGACTGGTAGGGTCGATTTCGACCTCTGTTGTGGCTCTGATGGCTCTGCAGTGGTATCGATGTCGACCATAGGGTCGACCTGGGGGTCGATATCGACCTCATCCTCGACATCGACTGGTCTGTTGACGTCGACTGGATCTGCTGCTTTCTCCGATTCCGTTCGTGGCTTATGTACTTTGGTGCCACTCCTTAATTGTATGGCTGCGATATGGCCCGTCCCGGATTGTCCCTTAGGATTTGTAGTGGGTTGCCCAGGGAGTGTTCCGGACGGTCTTGGGATTTGTGCCGCCAATTGACCCAGTTGGGTCTCTACGTTCTTCTTCCATATATCCATCTCCCCAATCCTTGTGGTAAGGTGATTGAGTTGAGAGTGGATAGCATTGTTGGATTGATCGTTCTTAGCTTGGTTCCGCCTTATCTCGTCCAACACAAGTTGAAGATCATCCTTCTTTTGGTCTCTCTCCGGGTGCCCAGGAGCTCTATAAGGCGGAGGGTCCCTAGGGTTAACCGGGTTCCTTTGTGGTTGAATGAACCTTTGGTCTCCCCAATATTGGTGATTGGGACCCCTCATGTAGCGCGCTTCTTGGTGAGTCTCTGCTAGGTGTACTTGTTCGGCATGTGGGCACTCGATGGTGGTGTGCCGCTGCGATCCACATTCGATGCAATCTTGGTTCGCTGAAACGAACCTTACTTGCTTTTGGAGCTTTCTAAGTTGATCTCTGTGGAATTGCTCCTTCACGTCCGGATCGATTACATTGGAGGGTTCATATAAGGGCATAGATGGGGCAGGCCTCGATGATGATGATGTGTCGGAAACCTCAGGAGTCCCATATGTGTTGTCGAACTCCACCAACCTCTCTATGGTCTCCCAAGCCTCTTGTGGGGCGAGTTCAAGGTAGCCATAAGCGGTGTAGGTGTTGATCCTCTCCTTTGTTGCAGCGTCAAGAGCATTGTAAATGATCTCCTGAATTACATATGGTGGTTGGCCATGCGTCGGGCATGATCGTAGAAGGTCCTTGAACCTTTCCCAAACAGTCGCCAGAGCTTCACCAAGCTTTTGTTTGAAAGTCGTGATTTTCTGTCGGATCAACGCCGTCTTAGAAGGAGGGAAGAACTTGTTGAGGAACGCGTCCTTGACTTCATTCCAGGTGCGGAGCGATCTTGGGGCTAAGCTCTCCAACCACTGCAATGCCTTACCTGTAAGAGACCATCTAAAGGCTTTTAATTGGACATATTCAAGACTACGTCCATCAGCAATAGTATCACAAAGGTCTAAGAAGGTGGAAATATGTGCCATAGGGCACTCATTAGGTTTTCCTTCATATTGATGCCTTCTTATTTCAGTCAAGAAGTTAGGTTTAATTTCGAAATTAGAGGGAGGGATAAGAATTGCCGATTCAGGCACTGTGAGAGCGGGGTGCATATATTGCTTGGCATTCCTAGGGAGGGCATTGATTTGGGCTTCTATTTGCCTTCGGCCTTCCTCCTCCCTATCCGCACGCTCCTTAAGTGCCGCCTCTCTAGTCGTTAGGTCCTCAACCTGCCTCCTTAGTTGTTCAATGAGTTCTGCTTGGTTCGCGTTTTCCGCCATGATTCTTTGAGCTTGGGCCCTTAGATGGAAATAACGCTCAGGGTCGTCTACTCCTTCAGATTCAGGTGGGCGATCAGCGCGTCGCATACACCTGCAAAACCAAACTAGGTAGAGACGTGAGATAGACTACTAGGGCGCGATTGATTGCTTCCCCGGCAACGGCGCCAATTTGTTGTTGCAGGAGGTTTGATATGTCAAGTAATTACAAATAATAAAGATGTAATAAACGTAATCCAACTCCTGGCCTAAGCAAATAATTACAAGACTTCCTCCCGTTGTAGTGGAAGGGAAATCAGGATCGATCCACGAGGAGGCGTGTCAGCGGGATCCTAGTAGCGTTGGAAATTTCACGTCTGCGTCGACCAGTAGCCTCGATTTCGACCTTGGGCCTCGATGTCGACCTCGGCTGTCGATGTTCTCTACAACAGAAGACCTGCAGAGACAAAAATAAGTGGTCGATATCGATTGGTGGGGGTCGATATCGATGTCAGTCCACCAAATCGACTGGCTCAGAAGACTGCCAGTCGATACAGAAGGGTCGATATCGATGTCTGGTGTCGATATCGATGCTCAGCAAACTCCGCAGCGATGTTCGTCGTCGACTCAGAAAACTGTCGACGAACTCAGTGGTCGATATCGACGTCTAGGGTCGATATCGATGTCTCCCTGCAGTGTGTTAGTTCTTCGTCGGCAAAGAAAGGCCGAAGACTCTAGGATGGAGAAAGAAGCAATGAACAGAAATAACAGTGGGTTTTGTGTGTATAAACTATATAAAAAGGCAACTCCTAGGATTAGGGTTTACCACAACGTTAACCAATGCATGCGACGAGATAAATAAGACGGACAATTGCGCTATTTCACCCGAGGGACAAGCTTTCGCTGTACACCAACTCTTAGGATTACTCTTGCAAGTAAACCTAATTGTCTCTACCAATTTTATGTTTATAACTCAAGTTGTTAGCATGAATCCCTTTTCTTTCGATTAGGACTAAACATAGAATTGTAGGAGGAGAGATAGACACAACGATATCAACATCAAATACTTACCTCAAGCGCGCATGGCTAACGTCGGGCTCACCCCGACCCTAAGAGCTTTGGGGAACTACTCGCTTCTCATCATGGGATTCATCGTCAATTGAAAGGAAGAAATTTGCATTAAACTAAACTCCGAAGCTTTACAACTTAACGTCAACTTTCGCAAACGTCAAACCCTAAAACGTCTCTCTAACTCTAATTCTATTGTTTTTGTCTTGTTAATTGATTGTCTTCTTGGATGATCTAACAAATCAGCCCCTAGGGCTTTATTTATAGGCTACTAATCCTCACTATCCAAGGATTGTAACTCCTATCTAAACTAATAACTCTATCCGAACAATTAGGATAGGTCTTTTATTTTGGTAAAACTTAAATAACTTAAAGGTAAAAGATAAATAAACTTCAGCTGCCATCTATCTTGAAAGTATGAGATAATTTCGTGCCTCCTTGAAGATATAGTTCCAATCCGCATTCGAAATCGAGTCTATCTTCTGTCGAGATAAGGGGTCGATATCGACACCAGAGGTCGATATCGAGGTCTCTGTTCCTGCTCGACTTGTTCAGCTCTGGTCGATTTCTATGTTGAGGTCGATATGGGGGTCGATATCGACACTGGGGGTCGATATCTGGGTCTAAGGTCGATATCTACCTCTTCTCAGCTTCAGTCGTTGAGGTCGATATCTATGTTGAAGGTCGATATCTACCTCAGAGGTCGATATCTGGGTCTAGGGTCGATATCTACCTCTGCTCAGCTTCACTTGGCTTCTTCGTTTTGACTCCGTTTTCGCTCGAATTCCTGCATGGTTAGCTCAAAACTTGTGTAGACTCTATTTCTTGCATTTTAGCCCATTCTTACTCAAGTTTATATTCTTTTGGACCTTTTCTTTGGAGATCGAACGAAATACGAAGTTAAAAGATGCAATAAAAGAAGGTGCAAATGTGTACATCAAAACACCCCATACTTAGACTTGCTTGTCCTCAAGCAATAACCAAGCAATAACCAACACCTACAACACACCCTTCAAGTCTTTGCCTTTGTCAAAAGCAACATCATAAGCGGTAGCAAAGTAAAGCAAGTGAATTTAACGTCATAGCACATATTTTGGCGATCCATAGGCATATGCAATTTTGATCCAACCTCACAAGGATAATGTGTTTGCACTCAACTCTCATGTGTTTAGGCTATGAAGATCAACTCTCAACTCAATTCCATATACAATCTCATAAACATTGTAATTTATAAAAATCCACTTCGCAACCAATTATGAAAATGCAATAAGGATCATCAGGAGGACTTTCGCTCGATGGAAGACTTCATAGAAGACTCCATTCGGCGGGGTTGTAATGGGGCTTGGTATGAAATAAAGGGTATGGAATTATTTGGCTATGTGGTGCTTTTCAAATTCGGGAATCAAGACTCCTAAATCTCAACACTTGCATTACCCAAACCATAACTCTTCAATATAGTGCTCTTAAAGATGCATTCCATCAACCCTTCTTCCAAGTTCTAATACACCTCTCAAAAATATAACATTCGTATGAATAAAAAAACTTAAGGATTTTGGCTCATGCACTTTATATATATATACATATATATTTTTTTTTCGGATTTTTTTTTTCCGAACATAATACTAAACTATGTGCATTTATATGGTGAGCCAAAACATCCTTTTACAAAATATGACAAAATGTAAAATATGTACCATCCTAGAATTTCCTTTTTCAAAACTAGACATTATGCTCTTTTCTTTCCACAAGGCATTAGTTCCAACCAATCTAAGTCTCAATTCCCAAATGGGGGTCAGGCTCAATTCGGCTAGGGATAATTTTGTGGAGTTTGCAATTCAGGCTCAGGCTAATGTTCTGGCTTCAAACAGGGATAATGCAGGGTAGGTAAAGAGAGGATAAAATTGGCTTAAAAGATGCCTCCATCATTTAATTCTCGTAAACATAAACATATATATGCATTGGTTTTGAACAACTATCACAACATTTAGAGATGCATAGGAAGAGTAAATTCACTCAAGAAAGCGGAGGGATTTTTGATGTTCTCCCTATAGGCCAAAATTCTCACAAGGACAATTTTTGTTGGATTTGCCTTTTAGCCTAGGATCATACGTGCTCAATTTCATCACAAGTTCACGATCTACATAAAAATTTAAAGACTTAGGCTAAACCATCCAAATATGCCATAGGGTTTACATGATCAAGTCAGCTATTGAGTTTTCATCATAGGACATCTAAGTAGGGATTAAAAACAAACTTTAAATAAACATGCATTTTTTTGTATTTTTGACATTTTTCTATTTTTTTTTTTTTGATTTTTGACATTTTATAGACTCAACAAAATCAAACTAAACGGTTGAGAACTTAAACTTTAAAATGCATAAATGTTAAATATGATGCAATGCATACAAGTAGAATGTAAATAAAATACATGCCAAGTTTGCCAAATTTTAAACCCTACCACAACCAGATAAAGCAGTTTATAATGTCCAAGTTCAATCCCCACCCCATACTTAAAATATACAGTGTCCTCACTGTATTAAAAAGAAGAACAAGGGTAGAGAGAGACTTACAGCGCAGCCTGCGGATTCAGGTCGATTTCAAGTTGGTCGATGCCAGAAGTCGATATCTAGGTCGGTGGTCGATGTCGACTGCATCTGTTGAAGTCGAGGAAGAAGATGAAGACAAGGGCTGCCTGATTGGGGTCGATATCAAGTATTAGGGTCGATATCGACCTCTGCTTTTCGCTCCTGAGTCCTCGATGTCGACCCCAGGAGATGGCTTGACCCTGGGGGGGTCGATTTCGACTGGCCTAGTCGATTTCGACTGCCTCTGCAGAAGCTTCTTTTCCTCTTCGCCGTTCCTTTTGCTTGATAACCTGAAATCTTTGTTAGTAATACAGATAAGGCACGAATTATCTCAGTTTTAGAAGTTTCAAACAGCCAAAAATTAAATCCTAAAAACCATCTATGCGAAATTTAAATGTTTTATGTACATGCTCTAGATTTTTGAGTCGCTAGGCCGACTTCTCCGTCAATGCTTTATGACCCTTTTATGTAAGGACCCTTTGAGCTTGAGCCTTCTCCTGGATCATCTAGGTCCTTTTGATAGCATCTAAGTTCGGCGACCAAGGCTTCTTTGATGTTAGGTTCTTCTTTGGGCGCTTTTCTTCTCTTTCTTGACCTAACTTTAGAAATATAGGCAAACCATGGAGCTTTGACCCTCTCTTTAGTAGAACTATCAATAATCGGCTTAATTGATTTATCAATAATGGACGGAGGAGGGTTAAGATTCATACCTGGGCTTACCTGTTTGGGCCCGAAACAGAAATCTTCGGGCTGAGGGGTGGTCGATTTCGACCAAGGAGGGTCAATTTCGAGTGTTGTGGTCGATATCGACAGGTGGGGGTCGACATCGACCTCTGTGACCCCATACTTAAGCTCTTGGCAGCGATCTGGCATTCTCGATTTCGACCAAGGGGGGTCGATATCGATGCTTTTAGTCGATATCGACTGGTTCCAGTCGATGTCGACCCTGCTTGCTGTTTCCGTCCTCGCCAACAAAAATTTTCTAAGCTTCTCCTTAGCCGGCGAGAGGACTACTTGCTCCAGGTGCTTTGTTTCGCTCATGGTTGGGTTGAAAGAGAATTCTATCACCTCGTTCCCTATAGTAAAGGTTAGTAACCCTCGACGTACATTGATATTGGCATCTGCAGTAGCTAAGAAAGGCCTACCAAGTATAATAGGCACTACAGGATCTTCAGGCATCTCCAATACAATGAAATCAGTAGGCACAAAGAACTTACCTACCTTTACCGGAACGTCATCAACTATACCTGTGGGTCTGACGAATGAGTTGTCGGCCATATAGAGCTTCATGTCCACAGGTTCAAGGGCACCAATGTTCACCTTTTGCCAAATAGAAAGAGGCATGAGACTTACACTTGCCCCTAGGTCACATAGGGCTTTATAGCGATGTTGGCCAAGTCCCACGGTGATTGCAAACTTCCCTGGATCACTCTTCTTTTCAGGGAAGTCCATCTTTGAGCACTCCTCTGCGATCTCTGCCATGGACCTCTTCTTGCTCAGGATGTCTTTAAGGAATCGCACATAGGCGGGCATCTCGCTTAGGGCTTCTGTTAGAGGGATAGTGATGTTGAGTCCTTGAAGTATCTTTATGAAGCGCCTAAACTTGCCTTTGGTGGGATCCTCCAATGCCTTGGAAGGGAATGGCAACGTCTTCTTTGGAGTAGGGGCCAAAACGGAGGTCGGAGGGGCCTGCTGAACATCGATGTCGGGCTCACCCCGACCCTAAGAGCTTTGGGGAACTACTCGCTTCTCATCATGGGATTCATCGTCAATTGAAAGGAAGAAATTTGTATTAAACTAAACTCCGAAGCTTTACAACTTAACGTCAACTTTCGCAAACGTCAAACCCTAAAACTTCTCTCTAACTCTAATTCTATTGTTTTTGTCTTGCTAATTGATTGTCTTCTTGGATGATCTAACAAATCAGCCCCTAGGGCTTTATTTATAGGCTACTAATCCTCACTATCCAAGGATTGTAACTCCTATCTAAACTAATAACTCTATCCGAACAATTAGGATAGGTCTTTTATTTTGGTAAAACTTAAATAACTTAAAGGTAAAAGATAAATAAACTTCAGCTGCCATCTATCTTGAAAGTATGAGATAATTTCGTGCCTCCTTGAAGATATAGTTCCAATCCGCATTCGAAATCGAGTCTATCTTCTGTCGAGATAAGGGGTCGATATCGACACCAGAGGTCGATATCGAGATCTCTGTTCCTGCTCGACTTGTTCAGCTCTGGTCGATTTCTATGTTGAGGTCGATATGGGGGTCGATATCGACACTGGGGGTCGATATCTGGGTCTAAGGTCGATATCTACCTCTTCTCAGCTTCAGTCGTTGAGGTCGATATCTATGTTGAAGGTCGATATCTACCTCAGAGGTCGATATCTGGGTCTAGGGTCGATATCTACCTCTGCTCAGCTTCACTTGGCTTCTTCGTTTTGACTCCGTTTTCGCTCGAATTCCTGCATGGTTAGCTCAAAACTTGTGTAGACTCTATTTCTTGCATTTTAGCCCATTCTTACTCAAGTTTATATTCTTTTGGACCTTTTCTTTGGAGATCGAACGAAATACGAAGTTAAAAGATGCAATAAAAGAAGGTGCAAATGTGTACATCAATATCGACCTTTGAACATCGACATCCACCTGAGCCACAGACTGAGAAGAACGTAAGTCAAGGTACGGATTCCTCTTGCTCCATTACAATTAAAGATTTATCATTATTTGAAAGAGGTGTGCCTTGGCATGTGTGCTTATGTAGGGTATCCGATGATGATTCGAGCCAATATGAGATAGGAGACAAGGTCTATGTAGCCAAATCCAAGGACCATTGGTTCCCTACAAGATTCAAATATAAAAATTTGGGACCATTCACGGTGAATCAGATCCATCCAGGCGGAATGCAGCTGCGTGATAAGAAAGGAGTCATATTTGAGGCCCAAGCCACATGGGCTCTGCAGATGCTGCCTTGAGAAGCGCAAGGGAAGAAGTCGGCCTAGCGACTTAAAAGTCTAGAGCGTGTAACAAAGACTTAGTTTTGGTTTTAGACAGCTTTTACTTTGGTTTGAGACATTTTATTGTTTTGGATATTTTGTTTTGGTTTTAACAAGTTGCATGAAAGAGAAGCATACAGAAAAGACATCGAAATCGATGTCCAAGATCGACATCGACCTTAAGGTTGACTTAGATGGGCTTGTGGTCGAGGCCGGATCACCCTGAAGCCTGAGCCAGAAATCGATGAGAAACATCGATATCGATGTTAAAGGTCGATATCGACCATGGCTGCTGTCTTCTTCGACTCCTGAAATTTGTGACGGTTTAGTAAGTTTTCTTCTTAACCTTAGTTCTAATACAGTGAGGACACTGTAAATTTGAAGTATGGGGTGGGGGAAAGGCTTACTTGCATATTCATACTTAGTTTAGATTTGCATATTTATCTTAATGCATATTTAGTATTCCGAAAAAAAATGACCCCCATCAAAAATTTGAAAAAAAAAAGAAGAGTCATGGAAGTATAAAAAAGAGCTCTATGATGCAAAATTAGATTCATTAGAGATATAACATGAAATTGCCTAGCTAAGGGAAGTCCCAATGAATTGCAAAAAGAAAAAATAAAGGAGATGAAAAATTTGAAGTTGCTTTTGACATGTGCATGATAAGATGATGGAGGACTTTTTATGAAAATTCCATACAAGTGCTTACATATACAAGTTCATATCCTAGCCTTACCTATGCATATTTACAAAAGTCACAAAGCCATATATGAGCCTTACCATGATCATTATTGCTCCTCATATATACATATTGCCCATTTTATACCTTATACCATATTCGGGGACAAGTTTGAGAATGGATGTCATTTTTGGAGTTATATGAAGTTGTGCATTATTTATGAAGTTGTTGGCAGGAATGATAAAAATTTATGAAATATGGAAAATTTAATGAGCGAAAAAAAATCCGATCACCTCAGGAGATAAAGGTAGGTCGACCCTGCTCGTTGAGATGTTAGTTCAGCGAGATGGGACACAAGGTGAGGAGTCCGAAGTACTAAGTATCCGGGGCCATTCATGACACCCATGTTTGCGACTCGCGATGAGTGAAAGGTGAGACATTATGAAGAAGGAATGTGGAATGTTTTGGAAAGAAAGAATGTTTCCCCGGATTTAAGACCACATGGCCAAATATTAGCCCACCTTTAGCCTTTTACCAATCTACTTCTTACAAGCTTGCAAAAGTCCTCTTGATTATTGATGCCATGTCGCAAAAATTGTTTTTTGCATATTACCTCCTTTTATGAAGTATGAAATTGCTTTATGCACATGCATGGACTTGGTTGACATAAGTACCTTATCGAGGATGGCAATTGGTTGTAGGGACATATGAAAAATGAATCTATGATGTTGAGGGTTTACTTTCTTCCCCTGAATGACCATTAAAAGTATTGCTTGGGGACAAGCAAGGTTAAGTATGTGGTGTTTGATGTGTGCGCAAATTGCCATATTTTATATGCATATAAAAGTCCATTTTATTGTCTTTTGCATGAATATTAGTGGGAAAACATGGGATTAGAGTAGTTTACACTTAAATGTCAAATATATAGGTCTGCACGAGTTTCTATGTGATTTCGCAAAAAACAGGATAAAAATGGACAGATTTGGAAGAGCGGAAAAAGAACTCGAAGTCTTCTGAAGAGGTCGAAATCGACTGGGGACCTCGACATCTAGTGTGTAAGACCCGGGGTCTTAAGAGGCGCCAGCCCATGCCACCTAGCCCTCTCAGGTCCGTTGTCCTCACTTGGAGCCTGAAAAGGAAGAGCTCTTGTAACATGGGTAGGGCTTGAATCACTTATAAATCACTCCCAACATCCTTATGATATCCGATGTGGGATGGGGGTAATACAATCTCCTCCACTTAAAGCACTGACGACCCCGTCAGGCCCAAGGGACTGCCCTCCGGGAGGAGCGTACCCGAGCATACTGTCGGAGTACCTCCGGGCCCAGAGTCGGCTCTGATACCATCTGTAAGACCCGGGGTCTTAAGAGGCGCCAGCCCATGCCACCTAGCCCTCTCAGGTCCGTTGTCCTCACTTGGAGCCTGAAAAGGAAGAGCTCTTATAACATGGGTAGGGCTTGAATCACTTATAAATCACTCCCAACATCCTTATGATATCCGATGTGGGACGGGGGTATTACATAGTGCAGCAGAGACATAGGAATCGAGCAGGAAATGAAGTAGAGCATGTCGACACAGAGAGGTCGATATCGACGTCTAAAGGTCGATATCGATGTTGCCAGATCGAGCTAAAAGATAGAAGTCGAGTGCCAGTCCGAGTAGAAGAAGGAAAGCTCGAGATAGAGTTTCACAGAGGTCGATAACGATGTTCATAGTCGATATCGATGTTTCCCAGTAGAGGAATTCAACTCAGATGTTGATAGAATTTTATCCGAAGCTTGCATGTCTATCCTAAAGTCGAGATTTATTATCTTCAACATCAGAGCTATCATATAAGCTGATTTACCATAGGATTTTTAGTTTTTACTTTATTTAAGTTTTATCTTAGAGAATAAAGATAAAGTTTCGAGTCTTTGGATATCAAAGTTCGATATCTATATCTATATCTAGAGGCCATTAGGGCTGAGTTTAGGCATTCATGATCATCCAAGCACATTCAATTTTCAGATCCAATTACAGTAGTAACGAGTTAGAGAGAGAGAGAGAGAGGGCCGAGTGAGTTGGAGAGAAGCGAGAGCGGAGTTTTGGCTTGTTCGGTTGTACTTTCTTTCAAAGTTTAATTCAAAGTAGTTTTCTTTCAACAATGATGATGATGATGTGCATGATGAGGAGCGAGTAGTCAACCCACTTCTAGGGTCGGGGTGAGCCCGACGATAACGATGTAGGGTAAGTGCATCAAAGGTATGACTTTTATGCGATTCCGTCTTCTATCCTATGCATGATCCTTTGTGAAAGTTAGGGAGATTCATTATTTGCATTATTGAAGCGAAAGCCACTCATATTGTGAACTTGGATTGCTCATGAATTGGATAGTAACTCTTAGGAACTATGCGAGAGCCTCTAATTACCTAAGTGTTGATAACGAAAGTTATTTGACGGAAAGGCATTAAATTTCATAACTTTAGCATAAAACTTGCATTGTTATCGTTGTGGCATGAAACCCCGACTTTTCAAGCTTTTAATTAATTGAAATCAATATATAAGTTTTAGTTTTGTTT
The DNA here is from genome assembly GCA_963922045.1 of Persicaria maculosa. NCBI lineage: Eukaryota > Viridiplantae > Streptophyta > Magnoliopsida > Caryophyllales > Polygonaceae > Persicaria > Persicaria maculosa. The sequence goes on along the minus strand of OY998264.1, from coordinate 45,978,123 downwards.
CTGATCATTCTTCTTCAGCATTTTATTTTCTTTGGACTCTTTTCCGACAATTGGTTACGAATTACAGTTTCTGTGACAAACATCGGAATCGACTGTAAAGGTCGATATCGAGGTCTAACGTCAATATCGAGGTCTCTGCTCGACGTTGACTTTGCTGGTTTTGTCTTCTGCAAGAACTGTTCTGGAAATTGACCAAAACTAAGGTCGATATCGGCCAGACACGTCGATACCGAGTGTCTTCTGAGGTCGAAAGCTTTGATCGTAAGTACAACAAGGGAAGCGATGACATAACTCCTCCTGGATTCGATCCTGAATTACCCTACTACTACAAGGGAGGGGATTCTTTTATTATTTGTTTGGGACAGGGAGTTAGCCTAGTTGTGAATTGTTTTATTGGAATTATTTGAATCCCTACACTTATCCCTGCAGCGAACAACTGTCGCTCCTCTCTGCAACAGAAGACCTGCAGAGATAAAAACAAGTTGTCGATATCGACTAGGGTAGTTCGATATCGATGTCAGTACATGGAATCGACTGGCTCAGAAGACTGCCAGTCGACACAGTATGGTCGACATCGAGGTTGGAGGGTCGATATCGATCTCAGTAACTAATGCAGGGATGATCGGCGTCGACTCAGAAAACCGTCGACAAAACTCAGTGGTCGATCTCGACATCTAGGGTCGATATCGATGTCTTCTTTTGCAATGTTGATAGCTTTTTGTCGGTAAAGAAAGGCCGAAGACTTAAGGATGAATGAGGAGCGATGAACTGAAATAAAGATAGTGTTTTTGAAGTTTAAACTATATAAAAAGCAACTCCTAGGATTAGGGTTTACCACAACGTTAACCAATGCATGCAATAAGGTAAATAAGACGGACAATTGCGTTATTTCACTCGAGGGACAAGCTTTCACTGTACACCAACTCTTAGGATTACTCTTGCAAATAAACCTAATTGTCTCTACCAATTTTATGTTTTTAACTCAAGTTGTTAGCATGAATCCCTTTTCTTTCGATTAGGACTAAACATAGAATCGTAGGAGATGATATAGACACAACGATATCAACATCTAACACTTACCTCAAGAACGCATGGCTAACGTCGGGATCACCTCGACCCTAGAAGCTTTGGGAGACTACTCGCACCTCATGATATGGAACATCATTGATGGAAAGGAAAATTGCATTAATAACTTCAAAACTCTACACCTCAACGTCGGCTCTCGCAAACGCCAAACCCTAAAGCTTCTTCTAACTCTAACTCTATTATATGTAATTGAATGTGTGTCTGTGGATGATTGAATGCCAGCCCCCTAGGGCTTTATTTATAGGCTACTAACCCTTGCTAGCCAAGGATTGTAACTTCTATCTAAACTATGAACTCTATCCAAACAATTAGGATATGTCTTTTATTTTGATAAAACTCTAAACAATTTGATAAATCTCTAAGGTAAAAATAAGTAAATCCAACTGGAATCTATCTAAAGTTATAAGATAATCCCATGCTTCTTGAAGAGAGAATTCTCAATCCGCGTCTCAAAAAGTGTGTCTATCTTGTGTCGAAGTATGGTCGATATCGACCAGGAAGGTCGATTTCGATGTCTCTGTTGAGCTTCTCTCAATTCCTGGGTTCAGGTCGATATCGATGTATGGAGATCGATATCGAGTGCTTTTCTTCTGCTCTGTTGTTGTCTGTCTCGACACTCAGTTCTGTGTCGACGTATCTGTAGTCGATATCGACCATGTGGGTCGATTTCGACCTCTTCTCAGCTTTAATTGGTTTCTCCGTTTTGACTCCATTTTCGCTCGAATTCCTACATAATTAGATCAAAACTTGTGCAGACTCTATTTCTTGGACGTTAGCTCATTCTTACACAAGTTTATATCATTTTGAACCTTTTTTTTTGGAAATCGAATGAAATATGAAGTCAAAAGATGCAATAAAAAGGGGTACAAATATGTACATCAATAACATCAATCCTATGATGAGAATCTACACACACCATACATGATGGATAGCACCAATCCTTCAATGAGGATCGACACACACAAGACAAACCAAGCTAGAAACAAACCATCAAAACCTATCCCACGGAGGGGAACTCGGTTCTTCTCCTAGAAGAACTCTCCAAATCTGATTTTTTGTCAAAAATTCTATTCTCTCTTTATTGAACGAATGACACGTTTAATTAGAAAAATAACTCAGGTTTGGTTGGCTTCGTTGGAGGCTAAGGATTGCTTGTCAAACTTTATACTAACTAGATCAAACTTATCCTAATTAATAAAGATAAAAACTAATTAGATATAATATCAATTAATTGAAAAGTCAACTAATAGATATTATTCTAATTTACATTATTCCTAAATAAGTAAAAGGATAAAATAATAAACTAAATATGGAACGATAATCATGTCCGTCCAAACAGTGAACAATTGCAAAGATGATAATTTTCGGCCATGTTCTAGGTAGATTCTGTAACAACCCTTAACAACAAAGTTGTAGATCTCTTCGTCCTCATTCCAACTAGGTATGGCACGACCCAACCGGATCAATATGGTCTCCGAAAGACCCATTTTACGGAGACGTGACAAAGCTGTCAAATTTGCTGAACGATATATTCAAACTTGTTGATAAGCACCACTCGTTTTCCCTTCATCATTCTCCCCTTCTTGAAAAGGATTCGTCCTCGAATCCGGGATGTTATTTGAGGAAGCTAGAAGATGCAATATGTGGTGGTGCAGGCTGGCGGATGGTGGTGGCAGATGCAATTAGAAGACACTATGGGACAATTTCTTTGCAATTTTATTTTTATTTTCCGATTTTTTTGATGATGAATGAAGACACGAACAACTTGATGTTGACAACCTAAGCTCTGATGCCAATTTGATATGGGGTTAGCCATAGGATCTCCGATCTTTCGACAATCAAAACTCAAATCAAGAAAAGAAGCAAGAACGATGAAAGACTCAATGAAGATGCGAAATTGATGAACAAGATGCAATGGGGGTGCGGCTGTAATGGTAAAAAAAGGACTCGAAATAATCAAAATATGAAAGACACGATAGTGGGTGAAGCGATCTATATAGAACAAGATGAGGATGCTTGGCTCGAAAGGCAATAACCAACACCAATGACTATATAACCTGTTTCTACAACCTTACACAACCAAGCAGACTACTTGGAGGCACAAGGAGGGGGCTCGTGGATGCTTGATAGCACCAATTCTATGATGAGAATCGTCACACACCGTACATGATGGATAGCATCAATCCTAAGACGAGAATCTACACACACCATACATGATGGATAGCACCAATCCTTCAATGAGTATCGACACACACAAAACAAACCAAGCTAGAAACAAACCATCGAAACCTAACCCACGCAGGGGAACTCGGTTCCTCTCCTAGGAGAACTCTCCAAATCTGATTTTTTTGTCAAAAATTCTATTCTCTCTTTATTGAATGAATGAAATGTTTAAATAGGAAAATAACTAGGGTTTGGTTGGCTTCGTTGGAGGTTAAGGATTGCTTGCCAAACTTTATACTAACTAGATAAAACTTATCCTAATTAATAAATATAAAACTAATTAGATATAATATCACTTAATTGAAAAAGTCAACTAATAGATATTATTCTAATTTACATTATTCCTAAATAAATAAAATAATAAAATAATAAACTAAATAGGGAAAGACAATTATTTCCATCCAAACAGTGAACAGCTGCAAAGATGATGAGTTTCGGCCATGTTCTCGGCAGATTCTGGAAAAAACCATCAACAACAAAGTTGTAGATCTCTTGGTCCCCGAAGTATGGCACGACCCAATCCGGTCAATTTGGTCTCCGAACGACCCATTTTACTGATACGTCGCAAAGCTGTTAAATCTGCTGAACGATTCAAACTTGTTGATAAGCACCACTCGTTTTCCCTTCATCATTTGATACGGGGTTAGCCGTAGGGTGGCCCGATATTCGAAAATCAAGACTTAATTAAAGGAAAGAAACAAGAACGATGCATGACTTAACAAGGTGAGAAATTGAAAGGATGCAAGACACAACATGCGGCTGCAATGGAAATCAAAGACATGAAATTGAAGCAATATGCAAGACTCAATAGTGGGGTGAGGTGATCTATATAGAACAAGATGAGGACCCTTGGCTCGAAAGGCAAGAACCAACACCAATGACTATATAACCCAACTCTATAACCTTACACAATCAAGCGGACTACTTGGAGGCACAAGGAGGGGGCTCGTGGATGCTTGATAGCACTAATCCTGTGACGAGAATCAACACACACCATACATGATGGATAGCATCAATCCTATGACGAGAATGGACACACACCATATATGATGGATAACACCAATCCTTCAATGAGGATTGACACACACAAGACAAACCAAGCTAGAAACAAACCATCGAAACTTATCCTGCGCAGGGGAATTCGGTTCCTCTCCTAGAAAAACTCGTCAAATCTGATTTTTTTTTAAAAAATTTTATTCTATCTTTATTGAATGAATGAAATGTTTAAATAGGAAAATAACTAGGGTTTTGTTGGCTTCCTTGGTGGCTAACGATTGCTTGCCAAACTTTATACTAACTAGATAAAACTTATCCTAATTAATAAAGATAAAAACTAATTAGATATAATATCAATTAATTGAAAAGTCAACTAATAGATATTATTCTAATTTACATTATTCCTAAATAAATAAAATGATAAAATAATAAACTAAATATGGAAGACAATTATTTCCGTCCAAACAGTGAATAACTGTAAAGATGATGATTTTCAGCCATGTTCTCGGTAGATTTTGGGAAAACCTTCAACAACAAAATTGTCAATCTCTTCGTCCTCATTCCAGAAAGGTATGACACGACCCAATCCGATTAATATGGACTCCGAATGACCCATTTTACTGAGACATCACAAAGTTGTCAAATCTGCTGAATGATTCAAACTTGTTGATAAGCACCACTCGTTTTCCCTTTATCAATATCATTCTCTTTCATTTGAAATCAACTCATCCCCGAGTCATCACTAGGATCAAGATCGTTGTTTGACCCACAGAAGGACATCTTGGTTTGTATCAAGCGTCTTCCCCGTCTGCCTAGCTCCAACATCATCATATGAAGTTAAGGACCTTATGTGAATGACGATTACATTGGTTCAACGAACCGACAACAATTGTATACATGGGCCTTGGGCAGGCTAACAGTAGAATGATCGCAAATGTTCAAAATATTATGACACAAGATAAAAACAAACCCCATATTTCACATATATTATGTTCTACGACGCTAAACTTTGAAATACGGAGGAGTCCATAATATTCAACGCTCCTACTAATACAGATAGACGCTCCGATGGACAACACAACTAATATGAAATTACAAACTGAGGGACACAATATTGTCCCAAAATCACATAGGGCTTTATATCGATATTGCATGATGTCCGCATTTTTAGTCTTATTTTGCATCATATTTTCATTTCATTTGAGTCCTTTTATTAGCTTTTATGTTAGGAAAGAGTGTCGTTTGAGTTAGTTTTCATATTATTTGAGATATGTAGTCTACACAAACTTTGGTGGTGTTTTTATAGGTTTTAGAACTGATTTTGAAGAGTTTAGATGCACTTGGGAAGATCGGGAAGGCATAGGGAAAGCTAAGCAAGTGTAAGAAGTGGTGCAAATGGAGAAAAGCATTATCTTCACCTTTCATTACTTCGAATCAAGTTTTGGAGCCTTCATGAGAGTTGTGGCCCTCAAAGAGAACTTTCCAACACATATTCATATGTGTCAATTAGATTAACGAGGACTCGGGAAAGTGCGTTTGAAGACAGAGTCGAAAAGCTGAAGGCAAATCAAAGCTACTACATTTGGACAGATATCACGACGTCGACCCTCAGACCACGACGTCGATCCTAATGCAGATCTCCTGGAAATTTGTGCGATAGTAGATGGGCTGTTTTTAGGCCTTTTTAATTAGGGTTTCATCTAAATATCGTTTGAGATCTTTTAGACAGATAAACCTAGATTTATTATATCTTGTTTAGATATAGATTAGATAGGAAGATATTATTTTAGTTAGATAAGATCTCTTTCCTTGTAGATTAAGTTTTATTTTTATCTATAAAATAAAGCCTAATAGGGGCTGAATAATATCAAGTTTTTACACACTGAATAGACAGCAGAATTAGGGAATAGTTTGGAGTTTTGAAGCTAAAGATTGAACATGAGTTTAAGGTTTTGTTTTATGCAATTTTCAGAATTTGTTTTCTTTCAATTTCAACATGTTTTCCTTTGCCATGTGTGAGTAGTTTCCTTACCTTTTAGGGTTGGGGTGAGCCTAACAATAGACATATGTGTCAACGAATGAATATATGTTACATTATGCTTTTACCTAAGTGTTTAATCCTAGTGATTAGGGATCTTTGATGACAATTAAAGAGGTCTAATTAAGGAAAAGGGTAGAGTCAAACCAAGTCTTTATACGAAAGTAAATTGATTTATTTGGCTTAGAAAAGCATGATTTCTTCTATGATTCACCAATTCATACATATGTTTGTTGTTGTGGTAAACCCTAATATTGGAAGTTCTTTCTCATACTTTGCATTCGAAATTGTTTCTTGAGCCGATTGAAATAAGTGTCTCACCTATTACAGCCGATATAATCACCTATATTTTCCATATATTTCCCCTACTTTCAACCATAAAAGAAACTAGGATAGAACCGCTGACATACTCCCTTGGATCGACCATGATTTCCACTATACTATAGAGGGATTCGGGTATAAATATATTTGATTGGATTGAGTAAAGAATCGATCTACCCTCATTACAACACCAGGCACCCGCCTCATCATCAAGATGAGATGGAGGAATGATGCGAGGTGGCAGAAACTCGCTCCCTTCCTACATCTACAACTAGGGGAACCCAAAGCATATCTACCACCGACTTAAGGGTTCGTCCATTTTTCCCCTTGACGCTCCCAACAACATCTCACTCCAAGCCGAGCAGTTTTTGCATTGGCCACCGATCTGGGTACTGCACACCCCTTATATTATTTCCACATGATTCGTTTGAGGAAACACTTGTGTGCGTGTACAGACACCCCACCTTCCTTCTGCCATTCTGCCTAATTACAATCAAAGTACTTCCATGACCTTCGTAGTGTTTTTTAGAGTTGATACATATTTGACCTACACATCCTCACAAGGGGACTTCGAGCATTACACCAATGCATAAGGTCTGCAGTTCATTGTGGATTTGGACAAGAACCGCAATAAAATGTGGACCACTACTTAATTAGCACCATTTTTTGCTTACTTATTTCATTAGTCCATTTGCTAAACGAAAATACTTATAATACAACTCATTCTTGTTTGAGAAGATCCAACCCACGTGTAAAGAAAACAACATTTTTCAATCAATAAAAAAACCAACCGTAACTATATAAACACCAACCATAAGTAAACAAATCTAGACACGTGGGATTGTTGTATACACCGTTAATTTTTACCGGATACACCACTAATTGGTTCACAACTTGTTGAGAACCCATTAGTGGGGTCCATCCATGTTTAAAAAAATTAAAAAAAAAAACACAATTAGTGGGTCTGCAACTTGTTGCAAACCTATTAGCGGTGTATCTAGTAAAAATTATCGGTGTATTTAGCTTTCCCGTACATAGAAGTTCCGCATAACCAAAAAAACAATGTATCTAGAAACAACATTGTTTGCGTACAAATATATCATTGTGTCTGCAAGAACAATGGATCTGTAGTGTAGTATCGAGTCAAGATGCACCTAATCTCTCACATCAAGGTCTTCTTAGGCTTCGTCAGAAGGTAGGTCAACTCTACCCCTACAGCTTCATATTGATCAGCAACAGTAGAGGCACAGGGTGCAAGGACGAGAGATGTTTGATCTGATATGTGATGCCCCCTCTCCGAAATGGGTTGCACCTTCTCTGGATCAGGATTAGCTACGGGGTGGGGGGAGGGGCTCATCTGTTGAGCTTGTCATGATTGGCTCTAGCTCAAAGGTAATGATGGACATTGAGAAGATGCAGATGTGGGACCTAGGGCGAAACCACTGCAGGTACCCGTCCTCTAATGCTCAAGGTCGCTCTGCAGGAGTCGGCGGTAGGAGAGTGAGCTCTACCTACTGCGCTTCTCGATCGGCCCAGTGGTTCGCCTCCACCGGCATCACGAGCCCATACCTTACATGTGGATGCCATCACAATGTGCTCACAAAGGCATAAAGGGGGCCATCGGGATGCACTGTATGCAGCCAAACTATCGGAGCTCCCTATCAGGCATATACGGCTCATCCCCCTCCGACCATCCTATCAACCCACGGTACGTCGACACACGATGTGCGCCCTCAAGATCTAGGTTGTTACCGTAAGGCATCCAGCACATCTACAATAACGTATACATACACGTTACATAATAGCATATGACAGACTGATAGTTAACCAATAATTTATAATTACAACTCTTATTCAACTTACCGCGCGGGGTCCACACACGTCAAAGTCACTGCGGAGGTCCCTAACACGGCTATCCGTCGTGCTCGGGGTCAAAGAAGTGACCTAACGGACTGCGTACCTCGCATCCACCCTCCTCTTCAACGTCGGTGCACGTGGGCCATGAAGAACAAGGAAATACATGCATATCCAAGCCTGCATGAAAATCCAATTTACACAATTCGTCATAATGGTACACATTTCTTGTAAATAAATTCGACTCGTTGTGGTGTTCCTATCAAACAATATCAAGCATGCATGGATAACGTCGGGCTCACCCCGACCCTAGGAGAAAAGCAACTACTCGCTCATAGAAAGTGATTGAATAAAAGAAAAGAACTTGCATAAATAAAACCAAACTGAAGTCTTCACAATTCTCAACGTCAGCTCTCACAAGCACTAAAACCCTAAAGCTTCCTAAAACCTAAACAGAATTGTTTTTGTTTTTAGAGATATCTAAAGCTCAACCCCTAAGCCTTTATTTATAGCCTGCCAATCCTAGCTAGCCTAGGGTAGGTAAATCTATCAAAGTTAGAAGATAAACTTAAGTAGAAGATATAAAATTAATAAGAAAATAAACTATATCTCTAGGGTAAATAGAAAAGTACCCATAAGAATTAAATCTATCTAAATGAAACTAAAAAACGTGGCTTTATCAACTTCTCCTCAAACTCAGACTGTCAAAATGTGTCGTTGCTGTCAACAGGTCCAGTCAACGTCAACCAGTACACTTGATGTCGAGCACTCTGGTTTCCACTCGATTTCAGCTCTATTTCAGCTCAGTCGACATCGATCAGTTCCTCGATGTCGATCACTTTATGGCCGGTCGATGTCCAGCAACCTGGTCGATCTATGGTTATATTGACCTCTCTTTCAATAGGTGTTCATTCTTCTCTTGTCTTACACTTAGTCTCTAGATCACTTGCTTCAGTCGATCTCGAGAGGTATAGTTGATATCGACTTTTCTGTATTGGTTCTTAGTATCTCGTTTCGGCTTCGATTCCGCTCCGATTTCTGTACAATTAAACCAAAGCTTGTGTAGATCTCTATTTCTTATAAATATGCTCATACTACATAAATTCAAAGCATTCCCAAACCATAATGCAAATATAACACAAAAATTGGCGTAAAAGATAGGCATAAAACATGGTCATTTTAGAGGACATCAACTGTCCATCCCTTTCATGTGCTCTCATGATGCCTTACCCAGACCTCGGTATAAGTACGCCAGAACAGCAGCCTCCCATGCATATTCCCCCATCCTACCATGGTCCCCGACTTCGTAGATCAAGGGCACATGTATCCAATCCTTTGACTTGTCTATCATTAACGTCGAAGAGATAAGGTATGCCAACCATAAGGTCGCGACCCTATGGCGACCAACTGATGTACATATTTATATCTCCTTTTATTGCATCGTTTGACTTCATATTTCATTCGATCTCCAAAGAAAAGGTTCAAAAGAATATAAATTTGTGTAAGAATGGGCTAAAATGCAAGAAATAGGGTCTGCACAAGTATTGAGCTAACCATGTAGGAATTCGATGAAATCGGAGTCAAAACGGAGAAGCCAAGTAAAGCTGAGCAGAGGTAGAAATCGACCCCCAACATAGATATCGACCTCTGGTGTCGATATCGACCCCCATATCGACCTCAACATAGACATCGACCAGAGCTGAACAAGTCGAGCAGGAACAGAGACCTCGATATCGACCCCTGGTGTCGATATCGACCCCTTATCTTGACAAAAGATAGATTTGAGTTCGAGATGCGGATTGGAACTATATCTTCAAGGAGGCACGGAATTGTCTTACACTTTCAAGATAGATGGCAGCTGAAGTTTTATTTATCTTTTACCTTTAAGTTATTCAAGTTTTATCAAAATAAAAGACTTATCCTAATTGTTCGGATAGGGTTCATAGTTTAGATAGGAGTTACAATCCTCGGATACCAAGGATTAGTAGCATATAAATAAAGCCCTAGGGGGCTGGCATTCATTCATTCATTGACAAGCAAGTAAGGCAATCAATAGAGTTAGAGTTAGAGAGAAGTTTTAGGGTTTGACGTTTGCGAAAGTTGACGTTGAGTTGTAAAGCTTCGGAGTTTATTTTAATGCAAGTTTCTTCCATTCAATCAACAATGAGTTCCATGATGAGAAGCGAGTAGTTCCCCAAAGCTTTTAGGGTCGGGGTGAGCCCGACGTTAGCCATGAACGCTTGAGGTAAGTATTTGATGTTCATATCGTTGTGTCTATCTCTCCTCCTACGATTCTATGTTTAGTCCTAATCGAAAGAAAAGGGATTCATGCTAACAACTTGAGTTATAAACATAAAATTGGTTTATTTGCAAGAGTAATCCTAAGAGTTGGTGTACGGCAAAAGCTTGTCCCTCGGGTGAAATAGCGCAATTGTCCGTCTTATTTATCTCATCGCATGCTTTGGTTAACGTTGTGGTAAACACTAATCCTAGGAGTTTCCTTTTAAATAAGTTTATATTCAGTTAAAACCTCTGTTTTATTTTTGTTCATTGCTTCTCTCTCCATTCTTAAATCTTCGGCCTTTCTTTGCCGACGAAGAACTAACTCACAGCAGGAAGACATCGATATCGACCCCATACGTCGATATCGACCACTGAGTTCGTCGACAGTTTTCTGAGTCGACGACGAACATCGCTGCAGAGTTTGCTGAGCATCGATATCGACCCCTAGCATCGATATCGACCCTTCTGTATCGACTAGCAGTCTTCTGAGCCAGTCGATTTCGTGGACTGACATCGATATCGACCCCTTCCAGTCGATATCGACCACTTGTTTTTGTTTCTGCAGGTCTTCTGTGGCAGAGAACATCGACAGCCGAGGACGACATCGAGTACAAAGGTCGAAATCGAGGCTTCTGGTCGACGCGGACTTGAGATTTCCAAAGCTACTAGGATCCTGCTGACACGCCTCCTCGTGGATCGATCCTGACTACCCTTCCACTACAACGGGAGGAAGTCTTGTAATTATTTGCTTAGGCTAGGAGTCGGTTTACGTTTATTTATATCTTTATATTTGTATTTAAGATACTCGACCTCCCTCCTACAACAACACCAACCCCACCCTTAGGGAGGCCCTCGTCGAGGTACCAAAATAGTCTCGCCCTGAGTGTCACATATGGGACCCCAGCCTCCTTCCTCCAGTCCTCCACCGGTGCTACCGTCCAACCAAAACTCTCCACCACCATTCGACGACCCCTTCCATGTCTATGTCCATCGACACGTCCGTACCATCTATACAAATTCCTAACAATAGATGTACATCATGGAGAATAATCATCATTTCACCCCATTCGATGTGAAATGAGTTCATCTCTAGGTGCCACCGCTCCACAAACACCTGCAAAAACACATGGTCAATGCAGCTCCACTTGAAATCGACTAAATGAAACAGCCCGCTTTGCTCGGCTAAGGAAAACCAAGTATCCCTTCTGGTCTCCATTATCCTCATCAACCACGAAATCACCATACCTCGCCTATATGCATCGACTAGTGTTGCTATCCACCCAAAATCTTCCATGCAATGTGCTCCTGATAGCTCAATAGTAACGACGTCACTTGGGACACACACCCCCCCCCCACTAAACCCCTCCTGCGGGTCATCCTCCTCGTCAGCGCCCCCAACACCGTCTCCATGCTTGATAATGCATATTTTAGATAGGCATTATAGATATTTTTAGGTGCATTTAGAGTAGTTTATTTCATGTTTTATAGTTAAATTGCATTATTATTCATTTGGACATTCGAGTTTGAAATCTAAACTATTTTGTGCTTATTATGCAGTTTTACAATCCGAGCTTGAATAGGGACTATAGATGGCTAGAAGAGGTAAATTTGGAGCTTAAAAGGAGCAAGGAAGAAGCATAAGATGACCTAAGAGAAAGAGAATCGAATACAAAAAAGAAATCATAAACACAAATGAACGGCGCCCGCCGCTTTTCCACCGGCGCCCACCGGTCTGACAATTAAACAAAACGACGATTTGACCGGATCATTTTAATTAGTTTATTATTATTATATTTTCTAGGGTTTAGAGATGTCGACTCTTAGCCTATAAGAGGAGGTTCTTATTAGGTTTTAATGATATCAAGAGATACACAAAGACATATATACAATTTAGATCTTTCAATTAAAATTATGAGGAACTAATCTCATTGTTTTGCCTGCAATTCGAAGATATGGTTGGTTGAATTATAATGTTTTGATTTTCATTGTTATTCTATAATTATTTCATTACCTTTGTCCTCATATTGATTGATTACATATATTCTCTCTTGATTGATCACCTCGACATAATTTGCATTCATGCTAGGTTTTAATTGATTCATGAGGATAATTAAACCGTAGTAGCAAGCACAATAGGAGATCTTAATTGTGTAGGGTAATGACACTTGGTTAAATATCAGTTTTTAAGTTGTTAGTGTTATGGAAGTGACGAGCCTTGACATTAACCTAGTGCTTTGGAGGGTTTGTATAGCCAAACTACCAAGTACTTTGGAAATTTGTGCTATTCTATGTTTATATCCAAACGTGAGGAGGGTTGCATAGAGTGTAAGGGATTGACATATCCGTGAGAAATGTCAGTCTATTCAAACCAAAGTCGGAATAACTATATAGATATCAATTGCATCCATTGCATTGCATTAGAAGAACAAGGAAATCAGGCCAAGGATCTTGAACATCAACCATTGTTGAGAATTGCAAGTAAAGCGCTTTCATCCAATTAGTAACAAATTCGCACTCATTCAATCCTTTATTTCATTATATTTGCTTTATATCTTTCAATCTTGTTATTTATTTATTTTAGTTAGAAATAAAATAAATTCAAGCATGATCCTGTGGGTTCGACTCCTTACTTGTTCACTTTACTAGTTTGTTAAGTTCGGATTATAAATATTATTTTTGATAGAGATCAACGACCGATTTCCGCTTCGTCAGTGCTTCTCCCCAGCAGCGTTCTGCTCCCCAACAATGTATTGCTCCCCATCACCGTCTTTATGATGCTCCCCATCATCATGCTCCTGTCCATCCATGCCCGCCTCCATAGTAGATCCAGACTGCCCCGCTTCATGGGGCCCACCCATAGAATCCCCCTCTGAAGCTCCCTCTACACCAGTATCTTTCATGTACCCATCCTTTGTAAAACATTTGTAAGTGTTAATTTCGCGTTTATCTTAAAGTACCCATAATTTGCAAAATCTTATTTTATGAGTAAAGGGTGTTGTGTATCAAACCAAAATACATCGAATTATTGATGAAAAGTGTTATGCGTTAATAGCTATAAAATCGAACCATTACATGAAAATGGATGATACTATCATTATAGAAATCGTCTAAATAATCTAAATCAACGTGTCACATATGTATTTACATCACAATGTTAATATAAATTGATATATATATATATATATATACACACACACACACATACATATAAATATATACATACATGCATACATACATACATACATACATATATGTGTGTGTGTGTGCATTGTTCCGAAAAATGGCCTAGGCCTCCGCCTAAACCCCACCTAGACCCTTGAAGGTCCCCCACCTTTGAGTTTAGCCGTCTAGGCTGTTGAAAGTCACCTGCAAGGTCTTGGCGGCCTTGCGGGTTTGGCGAGTTAGTGAAAAAAACCATTTTGAGGTTTTAACTCCTAAAACCCCCCATATGTTGATCTCTCTCTTAGTTCTCAGCCTCTATACTCTCTCTTACTCTTGATCCCTCACTCCTAAAGTCCTCTAACTCGCGACCTAACTCCCATTGTTAACGGCTAAACTATTAATTAAAGTTTATTTGTTTATATATGTTATGAATTAAACTTTATTATTTTATATACGTATTGAATATGGCCTAGGATTAAAAGTACATCTCAAAATAGTAAATCCGCCTAGACCCCGCACAATTCGCCTATACCCTTGACGGTATCTAGCCGCCGAGCATCCGCCAAGCATTTTTTGGAACATTGTATATATGTATATATACATATATACACATACATATATATACATACACACACACACATATATACAAGAAATTTGGCCCAAAGGCCGAATGTCCCACGGATTGGGCTTTGGTAGTAAATGGCCAAAATATTTTCATAATACCGGTTTTGCCCTTGCCTTATACTCCCCCGTCTCTCTCCTCGCGCTTCTCTTCTTCTGTCAAAAAATGTTACGGTTTTGCAGTTTGTCCTAGTGATCTTCCTGTCTCTTTCTCCTTGTTATTCGTTCCCGACGGTTCCCTAGTGATCTTCGACTTGCTCTACGCCGTGCTCTCTGACTTGCTATCGACATTGCTGTTCGACTTTCTCTCCTCGTCATTTTTGCATTTTCTGCTCTTCGTTTCGGTTTTCTGATCACCTTCTTCTAATGGCTTCATCAGGTACTTTCTTCGACTCTTCTGCTTCAATGTTTCCACAGTAACCTCGCCTGTTATTTCCTTTGAGTTGTGGAGATGTAGTTTCCTTCATTTCATGCAATTTCTGATGTTCATTTCGTTAGTTTAGCCCTTTCCTCCCGTTTAGGGTTTGTTTGTAGTTCAGTTGTTGTCTAATGGCTATCAGTTTGTGCTATGGTTAATGTCCCTTTTTCTGATTTCGGTTCTATTACCGCATTTGTTGTTTCTCTTTATTTACCGATGGTTGGTTACAGTCTGGTGTTAGGGGTACAGTTTATGGCTTGTTTGTTGACAGGGTTGCATTTTATTACTTGTTTTAATGGTTGGTTACAATCTTTGTGAGAGGTGTATAGTTTATCAAATGTTTGGTGACATGGATACAGTTCATTACTTGTTTTGATGGTTGGTTACAGTCTGGTGACAGTGTTACAATTGATTCATTGGTACAGTTTGTTGCTTGTTTGGTGATAGGGTTACAGTTTATGACTTGTTTGGTGACAGGGTTGCATTTTATTACTTCTTTTAATGGTTGGTTACAGTCTTGTGACAGGGTTACAGTTTATTAATTGTTTTGTGACAGGGTTACAGTTCATTACTTGTTTTTATGTTTGGTTACAGTCCGGTGACAGGGTTACAAGTGATTTATGGTTACAGTTTGTTACTTGTGTGTGGTGACTGGGTTCCATATGACATTCTGCGTGTTGTGTGTTTGGAGTGTTTGGTGTGGTAACAGTATTAGTTTATGTGGTTGTTCAATTTGTTGTTTGCTGGTTTTTGGTGACAATATCTTATTTGTTGTGAAACCTAACGTTGACACTATTTCTATGCTATTTAGGTAAAGAAATTGTTGTCCAACAAGAAATTCCTACTGTGGATCCACCATCAGTTATTCAACCTGCTTCCTTCAAGTTTGTTGTTCCCAAAGAACGACGTTTTCGCGGGCACATTAATGTGTATTCAAAGCCTGCATTGATCAAAGTTCTTAAGAATGGTTTGTCTCCTGATGACTGGGTTTCTCTTATAGATGGTTGTTTAGGTCCAATTGTATGGGCTGGTGATCATCTTTATTTTTATCATCAACTTGTGCATCAGATGCTCCTACACGAAGTTGAAACTTCTAAAGTTAATGAGATGTGGTTCCAAGTTGGGCAACATTTGTGTAGGTTTTCTCTAGCTGAATTCTGTTGTGTAACCGGTTTGAGTTGGAAAGAACCTGTTGATGACATGTCTCCTTCTCCTCATGTGGATATGGAGGAGTTTTTGGGTGTACGGAACTGCACATTTATTGGTCTTCTCCAAATTTTCCTCAAGGAGCCAACTCAGTCTCCCAAGAAACTTTCCATGGCGAACTTGTTACTGATTGAGGGTGTGTTGCTCCCTCAGTGTTCTAAAGCTCTTGTACGTCAATCTTTTGTGAACCTTGTTTGTGATTTTGATCGTTTAAAACTGTATCCTTTTGGTCGGGTTGTGTTTCTGGAAACACTTGGTTTTTTGAAGAAATCTTTGAGGTCTGATCAATCCAAAAAGGGTCCAAAGTTTGGTTATAATTTGCTCGGATATCCTGTTGCATTCCATGTATTTCCCTTTCCTTTCCTTTTATGTTCCAATGCTTTTTTCTTCTTATTATTATTCTTTCCTTCTATTTCTGTTCTTAATGTTTCTTTGTTCTCAGGTTTGGATTTTAGAGGCAATCCCTAAGATTGCTGGCATCTCAAATTGTCACTTTGCATTATGTGATGGATTACCAGCATCTCTTGTCTGGTATACTAGTGAACGTGATTACAACATTACTTATGATAAGTGTTCTGAAATTTTCTCTAAAGATTTGGTGAGCATTCTTTCTTGTCTCAGCTTTTATTATGCTGATCTCAGTTTCCCTCTTCCATGTTATATAGTTGTTGTCTTTTAATTGTAATTTTTGTTCTCTTGCTAGGGGACTCTCTACTCTTTGTATGCCTCGTTTATGGATTGCCCTGGCCTCTTACATTTTGATGAAGTTGCTGATGACAGTGTAGATTCTTACGTTTCCTATTTTGTTGGTATGGATGCTGATGTCAGTGATGTAGTGTGTCCAAGGAATTTACGCATCCAAGCGTATCGGCTCAGGCAATCAGGTGGTCGTCTTCTTTCTGGTGGTGTGGAACCTCATATCCCTTCTACAAATATTCCTACTAGGATGAAGGAAATAGTTAGAACCCCAACTTTGGGAAAAAAGGGGTGGTGAGACCACCAGTCATCACTGAGTGCAGTTTTGACTTTGAGAGTCCTGTCCATCCGAGGAAGAGGTTGGTTACACGGTCAATGAGTAGTGGCACTACTAGAATTGTGTTAATAGACATCATGTCTTTTATATCGGTCAGAAAAACGCATGATGTTAAAAATATGTATAACATCGGTTTAAAATTTATTGAAGTTATAGGGTTTAGATACATCGACTCCATTTACTAGACAATGTTAAAATTTCATTTAAAAAAAAAAAGGAAACAGCCGCGCGGAATAGACATAGTTAAAATTTCAAACAATTGGCCAAAATAAAACAAAAGCGGTAAAGAAACCGCCATCCCAACACTTATCCAAAAATTTTTAAATTTGTATTTTCACCTAAAATCAAAAACCAAATCCCAACACTTAGAAACAAAAAAAATCCCCGAATTCCACATTTTCGATTTAGATCATCTCTTCCATCTCACCAGGGTAAAGTGAGCAAGCTTAGTGCTCTTAGCGATTCCGACGACAGGCTGCTCACCGCCCAGCTTAGCCCTCTCGGCGGCTGCCGTGGTGGCTCCTTTGCCATGGGTCGCAGGGGTTCGTATTCATCCATCCATCCCTTTTCTCCAGATTTGTTGAAGAGCCCTAAATATCCATTTCCCCCATCTCTCTTCCTCTCTCTCTCTTTCTAG
The DNA here is from genome assembly GCA_963922045.1 of Persicaria maculosa. NCBI lineage: Eukaryota > Viridiplantae > Streptophyta > Magnoliopsida > Caryophyllales > Polygonaceae > Persicaria > Persicaria maculosa. Next base: position 45,960,245 of record OY998264.1, on the reverse strand, counting down.
ATCTGTTTCTTTCCTAACCCTCTCCGATTCTAGATTCTAGATCTGTTTCTCTTACCATATGTACATATGAGAGCTGTGGAAAGCCTATTTCTGTTCCTATATGTACGACTTCTCGTCTCCTTCACCGACCCAAATTCGCTCCTTCTATACGTACGAGATAGAAAGTACGGGGTATCAAGGGAGCGAAGAGCCTCTAATTCTAGGGTTTTTCATCCAATTGAGAAGTCGAGAAAGGCAGTAATGGATGATATTGAAGATGTTCATCCAACGTTTGTTCTTATCCTTAAGGTTTGCTTTTCTCTCCGGTTAATCTTTCATCTTTATTGTGCTCCACTGATTTGATAATATTATTCCAACTCCAAAGTTTATTCATTTTGTCTTAAGGATTCCTGCTTTATGGTCCACCTGGTAGTGGAAAAACTCTCTTGGCAAGGGTTGTTGCTCATCACACTGCAGATTGTACCTTCATTAGGGTTTCAGGATCCGAGCTGGTTCAAAAGTACATTGGAGAAGGTTCCTGAATGGCCAGGGAGCTCTTCGTAATGGCCAAGTTCTGTTTGATTTTTCATGCTTTATTTTATATCAGTGATATTTGATATGATCTCCTTGAAATAAGAGGCATAATTTGATATTTGGCTTTCTGTCGTAGAAGTATGTATACACTTGGATAAATTTACTGGTGTTTGAAATGAAGCATGTGAGAAGAGAACCACCTTTCTAGTGCATTACAGATCTCTTGATACTTGAAAAGCATTTCTCCAACGAAGCCAATGTTAAGTTCCTGTTTATTTTATGATGATACTGGTTTGACTTTTTGTCCTTTTGAGATAGCTTTGGAAGACCATTGCTTAGGAATCTTCCATGCCTTTCTATTATTATTTTTCAAAAACAAAAATGCACTATTGGGTTATTCTCTTAATATTTTTTCTCCTTTTCTACAGAGAACATGCTCCATCAATTATTTCCATGGATGAGATAGACAGTATATGATCCTCTAGAATGGGGTCGGTCTCTGGTAATGATGATAGTGAAGGACAGAGGACTGTTGGAGCTTCTGAACCAATTGGATGGATTTGAAGCATCAAACAAAATCAAGGTCATCCACTAGAATCTTCCTTGGACAAGATATATATAGATGAAGAATACAACAACCAGGTTCTTGGTCCATTACTTTATCTTTATAGGATTGAGAATTAAAAAAGGATTTGGTTATTCATTAACAGTGCAAGTGGGAGATGTGAGTTTATTCAACCATATTTTGCTTGGTTTGATTCTTCCACTCATGTTGTCTCCCAAATTGCTATTTCTAACTAACTTATGTGCAAGCTCTTTTTTAGATTACTCCAAGCTGAGCTCTCTGTGATACCCTAAAGATCTTGGAGAATCCCATTGGCACACACTGCATTGGGTTTGCATATAATATGCCAACATTTATTCTTTTAGGTGCAGAAAAGGTAATGTTCCTTACCACAAGAACCTCCTACATATTCTCCGCATGAATTTTGACAGCCTTTATGGCGACCCATCTGAAAAATTCCTCTTCTCTGCCTGATCCAAGGGATGATCTGTTTGGAATGAATGTTGCCTGAATGGTTGATATTTTATTATGTTAGTCACCTTAGCTGAATAATTTATGTTTCTACATCTTTCCTGCTGAAGTTTGAATGATTAATGTGGAGAAAAAGGGATGATAATATTACATTATGTCATCACAAAATTTCCTATACTATGTTGCCTGCTTGTTGAATTTGAGCCTTTGGGGTACATTTATATAGTAGATTAGAAATTTCGATTTGTAATGCCAATATTAATTCATCGATTTCGATTAATTCGAATCTGTTTGCTTTCTTGATGATTAATAAGTGAAAGTCCTGATCGTCGTTACTGTTGTACAGTAGTTTTGACAGAATATTGTTGAATTTATACTAAATTACTAATCCAGACGATCAACCTGTTACGAAATCGCATCATTTCATGACATTCTTTTTTTAATGAAAAACTGGCAGGTCACTGGACCAGTGGTCGTTACGTACTGATGGAATGGCTAGAGCTACTATGTACGAATTTGTCTGTGTTGGATATGACAATCTTATAGGTGAAAAATTATTCGTCCTCAAGGAGACTCTGCAACCATCCAAGGTACTCCATTGCTTTTGTTGTAATGCACCTTTTTTTATTCAAGAGATCTCAATAATTTGTTTTTAATCGTGCTTCATTGTACTTAATAGTTTACGAAGAAATTGCAGGTCTCATGGTCAATGATCCTATACTCCGAACACACAAGGTGATTATATTCCAAGTTCCTATTATTATTTATTTATCATTTAGGAGTGGGATAAATCTATGAGTAGTTCCTAATCTACATATTTACTTGCTTCTCAGGTTTGTACTGTGATAGTTAATCAATATCTTTGTTCAAACTCAATGCTAATGGAGCTAGATTTTATTTCTAATTTTTTAATACTTCCCGGCCCTCGCAGTCATGATATTGTCTGATGTTTATTCTACTTATTGTTGATTTTAATTGATCCAGAGACCTCTAAAAACAATTGGTAAGAACTTTTGATCAATATCTTTGGTTGTCCAATATAAGTTTGTCCTTATATAATTTTCTTTTGTTTTCTATTCTATAATCTCACTTTTTCATGGTCCATGTATCTAGAAAGTCTATGAAAAGACCTTATGTACGCCCGTATGCATTCTATTTTATTGACTATGAGTCTTTACTATTTTTTGCATTTTAGCTAATGCCATTTCTTTTTCTCAAGGGCTTTTTTTTTTCTGAAATGTTGTAGGTCATTATTCTCGCCCGAGAGAGTTGTTTAAGGCTTGAACTTAAGATATCCCTGTAGAAAGTCTTGTCCCTTAACCATTAAGAGTGAGTTTCAGTAACTTGAAGACATCTTTGGGTCTTCTTGGTTTGCAACCTAAGGTCAGCTTTGGTGCTTATTAAAACTCTTTAATTCCTATTTTCCTGTTTAGGCTTTGGAACTAGAATTGATAGGTGAAAAGAAGTTCAAAACTCACTTAATGCAAAATCATTTCTCATTACTTACCCATATAACCTACAAACCTACATGGGTAAGTAATGAGAAATGATATTGCATTAAGTGAGTTGTGAACTTCTTTTCACCTATGTTTTTACCTGAAATCCCTCTTTAGAGGACACAGATGTCTTCAATAGGGCTGAAACTGAATTAATTTTGTTTCTACAGACACTCGATCTACTCCCACAAGTCTCTCATTTGGGGCTACCGATACTATCGACAGTGTTGTCTTTGGTAGCCGGATGAGTTCTCAACATTCAGTCTCACACCGTTCAGCACTCTCCTTTAAATAGCCTACTAATCTCTTTGGTTTTGTGTTTTGCTATTAATTTATGAAGATAAAAGAATTTGTATGCATGAGAACTTAAATCAAGAGTAGCAGACAACGGGTGTTGTTTTGAATGTTCTTAGTAGTGTTATCTGCCAAATTGAAATGATTATATATCTGGTCATATGAGAATGCAAAATGGATTTGCTTCTTCTTCTACGTACTGCCATTGTGTTCCTATCTCTTCTAAATTGGAACTATTTGCACAGAAAGGTGAAACAAGTTTTTGAAGAGGCAAATTCTCTTAAAGATAGTCTTGATAAAGTGGTACACACAAGTCTTGACAAGTACTTCCTAAGGCATCAAGGGCGCACACAAGAAACTGGAGAGGGCTGAATTGCTTGGCAAAGTGGTATGCTTGAATAGTTTGTATTATGCCATCTTGCAATTACTAACTATTACTCAATAACTCGCACATACTTTCCTTTGTTCAGAAACAATGATTTTGCTCATGTTTGAGGATTTTTGACGATGAAGCTCAAGCAATGAAGTCTGCCCGTAATTCTACTTGGATGATGGAAGAAGCTTACTCAACTGAAGTCGTTGTCCTTTCTTTTAGTTTGTGTAATACTAAGCAAAATATATGCATGTAGATAATATGAACAGATACTAATAGATAGAACATTATTGAATCCTTCATTTTTTGATTATTTGAGAAGTAGCCTATTAATGGATACAAACAGGAAATGAGACATCATTTAATAGAATAAAAAACGATTTTAAAATGGATTGAATCACAACAAAACGATTAATAAAACTGATGTCTTTTGGGAAATTATACATTGTTATTTATAAAGAAAATGATGTTGTAATCTTTTTAGACGTCATTTTTTTCAAATATACTGATTTAAATATATACATATAACATTGTCTATATAAATATTGAATGTGGTATACTATTTTTTAAAAGAAATAACAAGACAAAATACAAAGGAAAAATTAATAAAAATGAAATAAATCACCTATAACTGATGTAAATAAGATATTACAACATTGTTTTTGGAAAAAAATATCGATGTTAATGTGCTTATTTTTATTGCTCTACATATCTTTAGATAGCTATAAATGCAAAATAATAATATTTTGACATTTAGTGAATCAATCAAAATGTAATTATATTCATGCATTTAAGTCGATATTACAAAGAGAAACGATGTTATAAGTCATTATAGACATCGGTCATAAACCGATGTCGTAAAGTTTGGATTTTTAACGCCACCCACTAACACGTCGAATTTTTTTTTGATTGACATCGGTTTATACCCGATGTCTATGAACAAAATTCTAGTAGTGTGGTGACAGTCCTCTTCCTGTGAAGAAGGGTAAAGTGTTGAGACGTAATGCTGCTGCTGATGATTATGTCAAGAAGAAGAGAGTGTTGAGAAGTTCTGCTACTCTAGATGAGCCTATCAAGAAGAAGGCAAAGGTGGTGCCATCTCAGAAATTGTCAAAGAGTGAAGCTCCTGCTAAGAGTGAAGAAGAAGCACCGTGTGGTGACAAAGGTTTAGATCACGGTGACAAGCCCAGGAGGTCTAAGTTTAAGCTCCCTAGATCTATTCCTCCAAAAGGTGATGAGCTTCCTACAAGTGATGATGTTCCTGGGTTGGGAAAAGATTTTGTTAGGAAGGCTGTTTTTGAAGAAATTATTAGTTCTTTTAAGGCATCATTTGAGTCTTTTGAAGCTCAACTGAAAGACTGTGTTTCTAGGATTCTTATCCTTGAGGAGAAAGTGCATAAACTAGAATCACATATCTTACATCCCAGTGATGACAGTGAGGCTTTTTTGAAAAGGGAACGTCAGGCATTGGATGATTCTTTGAAGGATGTGGTGCCTGGTATTAGGGATAACTGCTCTCAGTTGTCTGACCATGGGCATCTTTGTGAGGGTCTGAATCGAGGTGATGACAATGAAGGTGATGACACCGATTCTTCCAATGGTTCCCCAACTCCAGAGTATGTTGTTGTTAGGTCAACTAAGGAGTCAACTTCAATAGATGTTGATGTTGTTTGCACTGATGTTGACACTGGTCTTGTGGCTTCAAAGGAAACACTTGATGACAGTGTTGTCCCTTCTTCTGGTTGTGCTTCTCCTTCTCCCAAGGTTGATGACAGTGCTGTTGCTCCTACTGAAGTCCTTGTATCACAGGATATAACTGTTAATAGTGATATCCCTGTTACCGAAGTTGTTCCCTCATATGAAGTAATTGACAATTCTAGTGCATCCACTTTAGAAAAAATTATTGAGACTTGTTCTGCTGCTCCTACTGAAATCCTTCCTTCGGCTGATGAAACTGTTGATTTGAGTGTTGCTTCAACTGAAGTAATTGGGTCAGTTGAGACTATTTTTGCTAGCTCAGTTGCTCCTACTGAAGTTCTTGATTCACATCCAACAAATGAGGACATGGTTGCTTCCAAAGAGGTTCCTGGTGATAGTCCTGTTCACACTCCTGATCTCCCTTGCCCTACTGATTCTCGTGATGACAGTGGTGCTGTTGCAACTCTTGTGCTTCCTTACTCGACTGATGCACCTGATGACAGTGGTGCTGTTGGTCCCAAAGTTGTGGTTACAGCTAATTTGAATGATGCTAGTAGTTGCCCTGCTCCTGAAGTTGTTGGTGGAAAAAGTTGATCATGGTATTGGCATCATACTTGGATACAGTTTTGATGTCCCAGAGGATGTGCCTGCTGACAGTGGTGATGCAACTGGTGATATTGATGATAAATGCAGTCTATTTCATAACATCACTGACGTCGCCTCCCTTGTTCCTTCAGATGCTGAGGATGATGATGACGTTCCGCTAAGGCGTTCTCATAGGGTGTTGAAATCTGCTCCTGCAGCCCATACTCCTTACACCAATCCTTGTAAACCGAAGAAACCTCGCCTTCTTAGAGTACCTAAACATTCCTTTCCCAGCCCTGAGGAGCGTGTTGAATTTTATACCACTTTTCGAGATCTTGGGTAATTATTCACTTTTGATATGTGTTTTCTTCTTCGTACTACCACTTCTTATAATAAGTTTATTTAACTTGTTATCTTACTTTGTAGGCGTGATGGAAAAGTCAGTGGCTGTGAGGTTGATATGAACAAGTTGTTTTTCACTGAATTATCGGGGAGGACAAAATGGCTTCGTGATCTTGTAAGTTCATATTTACATGTCTTTTTCTTGTTACTTATATTTTAGTGCCATCAATTTGATGACAGTTAGGGTTTATTTTTTTTCTTTCACAGCACATAGACGAAACACTTCATCATTTTAGAAAGCGTCTTCATGATTGTCCTGATCTAAATCCCAACAGTTTTGTATTAGACACCATTTTTTTCCCAAAGCTTGTGAACTGTGATGTTGATCTTTTTAAAAATGGTGATGCAATTCCGGGGGAATTCTTCCACTATTTCCTTGGTCTTTATCATGGCAATTATGGTAAGACTTGGGAAGGTGCTAAGAAGGTTTACACTCCTTTCAATCTTGACAACGTGCACTGGGTAGCTGTTGAAATTGAGCTGGACTCCAAGATTATTGTTGTTTATGACTCCCAGTGTGGTTTCATTAAAAATGAAGAGCTGGTTTTGAAGTTTGCTAAAACGCGTGAATCGCTTGCTATTCTTTGAGCAAGTGTGGTCTTTTTCCTAAGATGGATGACACTCCCTTTGAAGTGGACAGAGTAGATGACTTGCCTCAAAATGAAGACGGGTACCTTCTGTTTTCCATCTTGTTGTATTTTGTTTTGTGACATTTTATCTGTCCACCTTTTGTCTCTTGTGTTTATTTTTTGCTTCTTATGTAGGGGTAGCTGTGGTGTCTACGTCATCAAGCACATTGAGTCTCTGGTTTTTGGTGGTGATATTACGCTTGTGAATGATGAGTATGTTATTGCTTATCGTGAGAAGATTGCATATGATCTGATGAAGAAGCAGTGGACATTTATTTAGTTATGAACTTTAAGTTTGTGTTAGTTGGACTATGTGGTGACAGTTTAATTTATATTTTGTTGATGTAGCAGTCGTGGTGACAGCCCATGGTGACACTCAGTTTGTGTTAGTTAGACTATTTATCCGGTGACACTTGAATTGGTGACAGGTTATTGTATATTTTGTTGATGTAAAAGTCATGGTGCCAGCCCATGGTGACACTTATATTGTGTATTTGTAGGCTAATGCTCTAGTAATTTATATGTTCTTTTGAATCTTTTACTGTTTTATCCCTATTATATGTTACAACACTCTATAATTCCACTTTAATGTCAAGGTTTTATTATTTCTGGTGACATCTTCAAAGTTTTCACTTTGGTTACAGTGCCTATGGCCATGTTTTCCTAGTGGTGACAGTATATGTGACCCCATTTTTTATGTTGGTTATAGAGTTTATAGGATTTCCTTTGATTACATTGTATACGTCCTTCTTTTCATAGTGGTTACAGTATATATGACCCAGTTTTAACGGTGGTTACAACATCTATATCTATCTTAACCATTCATATGATGAAGGAGACTGTCCATCACATCTCTTTTGGCTTCTCATTAATCCCTTTAGGGTTTTTGCTTACCTTGTCCTAGGGTTTTCCATTTGATTACAACAATCATCTATTAACGACGTACTGTACTTAACATTTTAGGGTTTAGGATTTAGGATTTAGGGTTTAGGGCCTTGGCCCTAAACCCTAAAGACTTAACCCTAAACCTTAAACCATACTGTACATCACATGTTCTTTTGGCTTCTCATTAGCCCCTTTGGGGTTTGTGCTTCCCTAATCATAGGGTCTTCCTTTTGGTTACAGTGCATATGGCCATGTTTTCATAGTGGTGACAGTTTAGGTGACCCCATTTTTATGTTGGTTACATCGTCTATAGGGTTTCCTTTGATTACAGTGTCTACGTCCTTCTTTTCATAGTGGTTATAGTATATATGACCTTGTTTTAACGGTGGTTACAACGTCTATGTCTATCTTAACCATTCATATGATGAAGGAGAACTGTCCATCACATGTCTTTTTGGCTTCTCATTAGCCCCTTTAAGGTTTTTGCATACCTTGTCCTAGGGTTTTCCATTTGATTACAACAATTATCTATTAACGACGTACTGTACTTAACATTTTAGGGTTTAGGGCCTTGGCCCTAAACCCTAAAGACTTAACCCTAAACCCTAAACCATACTGTACATCACATGTTCTTTTGGCTTCTCATAAGCCCATTTGGGGTTTGTGCTTCTCTAATCATAGGGTCTTCCTTTTGATTACAATGCCTATGGCCATGTTTTTATAGTGGTGACGGTTTAGGTGACCCCATTTTTATGTTGGTTACAGCGTCTATAGGGTTTCCTTTGATTAAGGTGTCTACGTCCTTCTTTTCATAGTGGTTACAGTATATATGACCTTGTCTTAACGGTGGTTACAACAAGGTCATATATACTGTTGGGCTTAGTGTAATAAAATTGGACAACATGGGTGTTGGGCTTAGTGTAAGATTCATGATCCAAGAGGCCCGACCCATTTTCTTTACTTTATATATGTTTTGAACTTCAGCAACTTCCCACGGCAATTCAACTCCCTCCCTTTCGTTTCACTGGTGTATCCCCAAGTCTGTTCATCTTCCTTTCACTGTTGTAGCCCTCTCCCTTTCGTTCCTCCACTCTCTTCCGGATTTTTCTTCAGAATTTGCGACTCCGCTTTTGGTATGTAGCCCTCTTCCTTTCGTTCCTCTGAAAATAAAAGTGATCGGTTAGGGTTTTTACACTATAACGTCCTTCTTTTCATATTGGTTACATTATCCTGATGTAATCAAATTTTTTATTGTTGTTTTTTCCGATTTTAGATTACCTTTCCATTATCTTTAAGTCGATTAAACGCATATAGTGGTGTTTGTGTGTTGCTGAGTTGCTACTGCGTTATTTTCTTTCATTGTTGTTTGTTTTCGACTGAAAATAAACGTAGTCGGTTATTGTTGATGCACTCTTCCAGAAAATTTTTTTCTTCTTTTTGTTATTGTAATATTTCCATTACCTTTCCTGTAATGCTTGATTATTAAGTTATTGGATACTAAATGAGTGTATGTTTATTTTGTCTGTGTAGGTCTTCTATCCTTCAATGGCATTTCCAACTGTAACTGAAGTAGGGTATGACTACACTGTTGGTTCATTTGAAGTGGTAATCTTAGCAAGTGAGTCGTTTTGCTATGGACCGAGCCAACTGGTAGTGTCCATCCATTCTGATAGCCTCCCTCTGCTGACCATTAATAATTGTTCGGCTTGGAACGGTGTGCCAATGACTTTAGCACAATGCAATGAAGTGTTAACTGAAGGAGGAATCACAAGTGTGGTTCGAAATCAGGTAGCCAACCAACTCTGTTCTTGCCACACCATGGGCACATTTCTTCAAGCCATTTGTCCGCTTTGTCGATCAGCAATTTAGTCGTAGTTCTCTTGTATATCCGCTGTGAAAAGACAGTGTAGTGGCAACTTTTTTGGGGGACTTAATTTAAGAAAATGTAGGATATGAATGGAATTTTGTGTTTGACAATGGTTGTATCTCATCTCCATTCAAATCATACCAGTGTATTTTGTAAATTTTGGGGGTACTTGGTGTATGTATATGCATAATATGAATGAAATTTGTGTTTTATTATATTTGTTTGTGATTTCCATTCTATCATATTTGTCCTAATGGTTGAGTATGACATAGTGCTGACACTGATATCAGTTACAAGTAGTGGTGACACTAGACTTGTATGTTTTGATTTTGAATTTGCTCATAGGGTCTTCCTTTTGGTTACAATGTCTATGGCTATATTTTCAAAGTGGTGACAGTGCATATGTCAGGGTCTATGTCCCTGTTTTAACAGTTCTTAAAACATCCACAAGTTTTTCCTTTGATTACAGTGTCTATTCCCCTTTTTTCATAGTGGTGACAATATCTATGTCCCTGTTTTAACAGTGGTTACAGTGTTTGTGACTCTCTTGCCCATTTATATATTGAAGGAGAACTGTCCACCGCATGTCTTTTGGCTTCTCATTAGTCCCTATAGGGTTTTTGCTTACCTCGTCCTATGTTTTTTCATTTGGTGACAGCAATCATCTCTTATCTATGTTTTTTCATTTGATTTATGGTTTAGGAATTTGGTTACAGTGTGTAGGAACCTTTTATTAATGTGATTATAGCATTGATTACCCTGTGTTCATTTTGATTACAGTGTCTATGACTCTGTTAGTCATTGATTTATAAATCTTTGCAAAACTTTAATGATAAAAGAAGAAGAAACTGAAATATGGTGACAGTTTACATTCTGTCTAGTGTAATGTTGACAGTGAACAATTTATTCAATATAAGAAAACGATGATTATAGTGTCTATGACTCTGTTAGTCATTGATTTATAAATCTTTGCAAAACTTTAATGATAGAAGAAGAAGAAACTGAAATATGGTGACAGTTTACATTCTGTCTAGTGACCTGTTGACAGTGAAAAATTTATTCAATATAAGAAAACGATAAAGTAAAACTTCTTGTCTTCTTTGATGCTTTGCCTCTGATTTCTAGCTATTGTGTATCTTCTTTGATGCTTTGCCTCTGATTTCTCCAGCTGAAGGCTTTCTTTTCTTTTGAGGGCGACCACATCTTTTATGTATCATTGGTGGGTGACATTTTTGTCTTTTGATGTCCTCTGGTACAACCCACTGTTCTTCATTTAGAGCAGGATATATTGTCTCATGATAAGCCAATTTCCAAGCTTCAATTTTGTAGTAGCTGCTAATATACCTCGGAACACTCAGTTTTTTGTCCCTGATGACAGCAAGAGCATGTACACAAGATATCTTTTCATAATCAAATACCTTGCATGAATAAGAGTTCTCCTTTAAACCAACTATAACCTTTTTCATCCCACCGACAACCTCAAATTGGAATTTATTGAGGTGCTTGACAGTGTACATGCCTGCATCACTGCATCTTATGTACACTATATCACTTATTTTATTTGGAAGCTCAAAGCTGTTTTTTTTTAGATTCATTTCTTCGCTCATTGAACCATTTTGTTATCTTCTCTCTGATTGCATTCAGTAAGCCTATAATTGGGAATGATCTATCCATACCAAAGACATTATTTAATGATTCTGCATTGTTTGAAGTCATCATATTGTACCTGTCATCTTTTGGATAAGCTCTTGCCCATTTCTCAAACTGTAATTCTTCAAGATATTTCTCCATCTTGCTGTTTGTATTACTGATGCAACCAAAGTAGCTGTTGAAATCATCTTCTGTGTAACTGTTTGCTGCGCTTTCAAACCACCGACAGAGTATATTCTTCTTGAATTTTGCCATTATATTTTGCTTCAAGTGCCATCTGCAGTAATAATGCTTAGCATTTGGGTAAATCAACTCTAAAGCTCTCGCAATGCTTTGATGACGGTCAGAAACAAAAACCAGCTCTTCACTTGATGGGATGACTGTTGCTAGCTTGTTGAAGAACCACTCCCAAGAGGCGTTGTTTTCTTAGTCAACCACTGTAAAGGCAATAGGGTATATTTGATGATTTGCATCTTGTGCAGAAGCTGTGAGAAGAGTACCTCCGTATTTTCCATTTAGAAATGTACCATCTACCACAAGCACCTATACAATTGAATTGTATTCAGTAATTATTTGGTGACAGTAATTTTTTCTTATGAAATGAATATGTACCTTTCGTAGGATTGGAAATGCTCGGATACATGGTCCAAAGGCAATGAACACATACTTGAACTTTGAGTTGCTATCAACTTCAATGAAGGTGACAGTTCCAGGATTTTCTTGCTTCAGGACCCAATAATATGATGACACTAATTTATAGTTTTCTTCTGCTATCCCCAATTTCATCTCCATTGAAAAATCATGAGCCATCCAAGATTTCCAGTAGCTAACATTCTATTTGAAATCATTCCTCATCGTGTTTCTAATTTGTCTAGGAGTTGGACCCTGTTTCTCATCTACAAAACTGTATATATTATGTAAAACAGTGAATAAAATATAAAATGAAGCATGATTACAGTGAATAAAAATATAAAATATGTAATGAAGAATTGATTGTAGTCTATGTCACCTGTGTTTGATCCTTTCAGCTATGATTCTGTAATTTATAGGGCGTTGCTTTCCTATTCGTACTTCCATGTTACAGGTATGCTCCTTAAAGTATTTCTCAATTATAAATACAGTTGAACCACCCACTATGGCGCCATGAATTTTCCAAGTGCAGCTCCCATCGACACAAACTGTTATGTAATAGCATGGGGTTGACTTCTTCACTTTGTAAGCAAACATCTCTTGTGCAACCAACAATTCAACAGTATTTTTGAGATATTCCTTTGTTCGGAACAGTTGTCCCAAAAATATAAGAATTTCTCTCTTTCTTTCACTTATAGGTGGTGCTGTATATTTTGTGGACATTGTAGTGCCACTGATGTGACTTCAATCCCTGTGTCATCTCCTTTACCATCCATATCACATCCATCATTTATGCATTCTACATCTTCATTCTTCACATCAAAGTCCTCTTCCATGACATTTGAAACCTTGGCAGAGCTGTAAGCTTGTAATGGCAATTGATTTTCATCATGTATAGATTCTGTAACCTGTTCTTCAGTGATTTCCTTCGCAGCTGTAACATATAAAGGCAATGTCCAATTCACTTCCTGCGATTCATTAATTTGCAAAAAAACTCCTCAAATCAGTGTCATTCTCAATTGAAAATGGCTCAGTAGTTTTCTTGAATGGATGCAAGTGACTGAATTGAAGAGTAGGAGACAAATTGTCACTGGTTGTGAATCTGTTCAGTATCTCACACTTCATCTCATCCACGGTTCTGCCTTATGACAATTACCTTTGATGACACATCCCCAGCAAAAACTAAATTACCATCTTCCAACTTCCATTCTCCTCCAAATTTTACTGTTAACAGATTGGCCTCCATTGTACCTAATCATTGGTGACACGTATTAAATTTCAGAAATATACTTTGATGACATAAACTATTTTTTGTTATCTCAGATACCTATTCTTATATATCTATAGTAGAGTATTAAAGTGCATTACTTTTGATTAAATATAAGAAATACAGTGATTACAGGTACACAGATGCACTCAAACTCAGATATCAACATGTTGGTTACAGTGTAATTTTGGTTACATCAGGAGAGTCACGAAATCAGCAACTCCTTATATCACGAAACCAACATCTTAGATCAAAAACTACATCAACAATGCAATCTACATTATAGTTCTATAATCACAACATCAGCAACGTAGATCAAAATCCCCATCTGATGTCAAAATCGATGATAGTTGTTCAGTTTCTGCTAATGTAATCAATTGTTCTCCAAATTGTTCTCCAAATCCGCAACTCAGACAATAATTGTGCTCCCAATTACAGTACTATAATCAACGCATTCGTATTACACCAGATTACAGATTATAAGAAAGTTACCTGTTGAAAATCGATTTTTGGGAGACAATGGTATGGTCGAACAGATTTCTCTTCAGGTGTGATTGAAGAGCTCGAAATCATCGATAATTGGGGTTGAAATCAACAGGTGTGCTCGAGACTGGAATCCAGATCGAAATCGCGCCTCGCCTCTGCCGAGCGGTGCGCTGCGTTTGTGAGGTTGCGTGAAAATGAAGAAAGAAACGGGAATAAGGAGGCAGGAGGCAGGGGCAAAATTGGAAAATATGGACACCCTCCTAATTTATTCCCTCTTTTGTCCTAGGGCTTAATTTTTGCCCTAAATATGGACACTTACAAAATTTTTCCTTACAGTTATAAGATTTTCTCAATTCAACCATAGTTTGTATTTTTAATTTAACTTCCCAAGTTGTAACTTTAAGATTTTCTCAAATCAAATCGACTTTATATTTTTAATCAGATAATAATAATAATAACAATAATAATAATAATAATAATAATAATAATAATAATAATAATAATAATATCATTTTTATGTGTAATGATAAGGATTTTCAAACTCTATAGTTTTGGATTCCTTTTTCGCTTTGATTAATAAATTTTTTAAAACACTACCTTTCTTTATTTTTCTTAATTGAAAAACATCATTCTTATCGCCTTAAGAAAATTTTAAAAATATCATTCTTACAATTTCTTATAATGATATAATTATTATTATTTTCATTAATTTCTCAAATTAAACCGACTTTATATTTTTAATAATAATAATAATAATAATAATAATAATAATAATAATAATAATAATAATAATATTTTTTTGATTTGTATTGATCAAGATTTTCAAACTCTATAGTTTTGGATTTCTTTTTCATTTTGATTAATAAACTTTTTAAAAGACTACCCTTCTTTATTTTTTTAATGAAAATTTAAAAAAGACTATCCTTACAATTTCCAATAATGATACAATTATTATTTTTATTACCATAGAAATTTATATGGAAAATAACTCAATTATAATTATTTGCACATATGAATATTTACACATATATAAATGGTAACATGTACAATCCAAATATGGATAGACCGCGCACGTATGCGCGCGGCGCCTAACCTAGTCTATATAAAAGAGAGAGTTCTCTTATGAATAGTCATTTAATTACCCATAATTTTATATTTAATTACAAAAAAAGCCATTATTCCTTGTTTACAACTATTTTCTTTCTTTTTTTGTGTGTGTTTTTAGGCAAATTTTATACTAATTATATAATATAATACTAATTTATCTATATTGTAAGAAATTGCCCATTTTTTCAAGTAATTACAAAAAAAATACAATTTTGCATTATTAAAATCATTCCCTTTTGCCTATTTTTTGGGTGTTGTTGTTAATTATTAGTTTTTTTAGTTTATCATAAAATTTATAATAATCACAAAATCTATCAGTGCTTTATCTATGTTAGTTAGAAAATTTCTTTTCTCAATTATTTGTTAAATTATTTGTAGCTCTTCTAAAATAAAAGGTTACACTTCAGTTACTATAGGTAGATATTGTAGACCCGAAGCACCTAATCAAACTTATATAGTTAAATAAAAATATAAAGTTATAAATTTCTAAATAAAAAAATTAGTTTGATAGTTTTTTGGCCCGAAGCACCTAATCAAACTTATATAGTTAAATAAAAATATAAAGTTATAAATTTCTAAATAAAAAAATTAGTTTGATACTTTTTTGGCCCGAAGCACCTAATCAAACTTATATAGTTAAATAAAAATATAAAGTTATAAATTTCTAAATAAAAAAATTAGTTTGTGATGTGCGCGCAAATTACCATATTTTTTATGCATATTTAAGTCCATTTTATCATTCTTTTGCATGCATATTAGTGGAAAAACATGAGATTAGTGTATTTTATGAATTATTTTCAAATATATGGGTCTGCACGAGTTTCTATGTGATTTCGCAGAAAACAGGATGAAAATGGACAGATTTGGAAGAGCGGAATTGGCTTGGTTCGGTTGTAATATTTCTTTTGTAGTTCAATACAAAGTAGTTTTCTTTCAATGATGATGATGAGGTGCATGATGAGAAGCGAGTAGTCAACCCACTTCTAGGGTCGGGGTTAGCCCGACGATAGCGATGTAGGGTAAGTGCATCAAATATATGACTTTTATGCTATTCCGTCTTCTATCATATGCATGATCCTTTGAGAAAGTTAGGGAGATTCATTATTTGCATTATTGAAGTGAAAGCCACTCATATTGTGAACTTGGATTACTTATGAATTGGATAGAAACTCTTAGGAATTATGCGAGAGCCTCTAGTCACCTAAGTGTTGGTAACGAAAGTTATTTGACGGAAAGACATTAAATTTCATAACTTTAGCATCATACTTGCATTGTTATCGTTGTGGCATGAAACCCCGACTTTGGAAGCTATTAATTAATTGAATTTCATATAAAAGTTATGTTTTGTTTCTGTTCATCTTCGGACACTTTTCCGACAACCGGTTACGCATTGAAGTTTCTGTGACAAATGTGGAAATCGACTGTAAAGGTCGATATCGATCACTAACGTCGATATCGAGGTTCTTCTCGACATCGATCTGTGTTGCTTTTGTCTTCTGCAGGAACTTTGCTGGAAATCGACCAGAACTGAGGTCGATATCGACCAGACAACCTCGATATCGAGTGTCTTCTGAGGTCGAAAGCTTGATCGTGATTACAACAAGGGAAGCGCTGACATACCTCCTCGTGGATTCGATCCTGAATTACCCTACCACTGCAATCGGGAGGGATTCTTGTATTATTTGTTTGATAAGGGAGTTAGCATAGTTGTGAATGATATTTGAATATTTGAATCGCACCTCCCTCCCATACGAACAAATTGGTGCCGTTGCAAGGGAGGCAATCAATCGCCACCTAAGTTTTCCCACGATCTTTTAGAGCTTATTTTGTAGGTTTATGCGACGTTCTGATCGTGGACCTATCCTGGAAACCATTAACGAGCCTGAACATTTCATCCATCTTTGCAACAAAGCAATTCGAATCATGGCGGACAACGAGATGCAGGCTGAGACCATAGAGCGGTTGAGGAAGGAGATTGAGGACCATAGCGCTACAATCGCTGCTGAGAGGGCCGCCGCTGCTGCAGAGCAAACCCGTGCTGATAGGGACGAGGATGCGCTCAGACAAGCCCAAGAGCGACTCAATTAGTATCCACAGACGGTGATGCAATACATGCATCCGCCGCTTCATGTTCCTGAATCCGCTATACTTATCCCTCCTTCAAATTATGAAATTAAAATAAACTTCATGTCTGAAATTAAAAGAAATACATTTGAAGAAAGACCTAAGGAATGCCCACTACAACACATCTCTACTTTTATGGATTTATATGAAACAATTGCTGATGGAGTAAATTTAGAGTATGTGAGACTGAAATCTTTTCGATGGTCTTTAGCAGGAAAGGCATTGCAATGGCTAGAGAGTTTGGCTCCACACTCGCTGAGGACATGGGCAGAGGTGAAGGACGCATTCTTGAACAAAATTTTTCCTCCCTCTAAGACGGCGATGCTGCGACAAAGGATCACGACTTTCAAACTAAAGTCAGGTGAAACATTGGCACAGGCGTGGGAGCGATTTAAGGACTTGCTGAGGTCATGCCCGACGTATGGGCAACTTCCATATGTCATCCAGGAGATATTCTACAATTCCCTTGATGCGCCGAATAAGGAGAGGATCAATTCATATACCTCTTATCGGTACATTGAGCTTGCACCAACGGAGGCCTGGGAGACCATTGAGAGGCTCGTGAAGTTTGATAACACCTATGGGACTGCTGCGGCCTATGATTCAAGGCATGCCCCATCAATGTCACTATATGAGCCTCAAAGGGAGATAGATCCTGATGTGTGGCAATAATTCCACAACGATCAGACACGCCGCCTTCAAAAGCAAGTCAAGTTCCTGAGCAACAATCAAACTTTTCAGGAATGTGGTTCAACAAGGCATAACACTAGTGCCTGTCCACATACTGAGCAAGTATATATGGCGGAACAACATGAGGAAGCCAAGTGGATGAGAGGCTCCTATGGAGGGGGCAATCAACAATATTGGGGAGATCAACGCTTCTATCAAAGGGATCCCGCCACCATATAGAGCACCACGGCACCCTGAGCGGGAGACAAGGAAGGATGACTTGCAGATCATTCTTGATGAGATGCGGAGGAACCATGCTGAGTTCAAACAAGCCAATAACTCCGTCCATACTCAGCTGCAGGGCATCCATTCTAGGCTTGGGGAGATCGAAGTTTGGAAGCGCAACATGGAGACCCAAATGGGTCAATTGGTGGAGGCAATACCCAAAGCGTCAAGATCCTTCCCTGGATCAACTGTGCCCAACCAAAAGGGCAAGACCACTAGACACATTGCGGTAATGAATCAAAGGATTGGGCGTCAATTACAAACGCCCGAGCAAAAATCGAAGGAGAATGGGCCAGTAGGAACATCGATATCGACCCCCCGGTCGATATCGACCACGGTGACGTCGATGTCGACCCTCTTGTCTATGTCGACCCTGATCCTGAGTCACCACAGAAATCGACTCCTCCAGTCGATGTCGACCCCCATCCTGTCGATGTCGATCTCACTCCAGCCTCAGGGAATAAGAAGATGTTGTCATTCCCCACAAAAAAGATGATTAAGAACCCGGCGGAAAAGAAGTTCCAGCGGTTCGTGAAGATGCTTCAAGGACTCAATGTCTCTATACCATTAACCGAAGCACTTCATGAGATGTCGTCCTATGTAAGGTTCCTTAAGGACATATTGGGTAAGAAGCGATCGCTTTCTGAGATCGTAGAGGAGTGCCACAGATTGGAGCTACCACAAAAGCGGGCGGACCCAGGTAAGTTCTCTATCACTATAGGCTTAGGTCGATTCAAATTTAATGCTTTAATTGATTTGGGCGCAAGGTAAAGATAGGTCCTCTAGAGCCCGTGGATGTGTTAATAGGAGGAGGTCGAGTATCTGAAATACAAATATAAAGATGTAAATGTAAACCGACTCCTAGCTTATGCAAATAATTACAAGACTTCCTCCCGTTGTAGTGGAAGGGTAGTCAGGATCGATCCACGAGGAGGCGTGTCAGCGGGATCCTAGTAGCGTTGGAAATCTCACATCTTGCGTCGACCAGAAGCCTCGATTTCGACCTTGGAGCTCGATGTCGACCTCGGCTGTCACTGCTCTCTGCAACAGAAGACCTGCAGAGACAAAAACAAGCAATCGATATCGACAGGAAAGGTCGATATCGATGTCAGCAGACGGAATCGATTGGCTCAGAAGACTGCCAGTGGACACAGGTGGTCGATATCGACGTTGAAGGGTCGATATCGATGTTCAGTTACTTCGCAGTGATGATCGTGGTCGACTCAGAAAACTGTCGACGAACTCAGTGGTCGATATCGACGTCTGTGGTTGATATCGATGTCTTCTCCTGCAAATTCGTTAGCTTTTGTGGGCAAAGAAAGGCCAAAGATTTTAGGATGAATGAAGATGCAATGAACAGAAATAAACAGCGGTTTTGATGAATATAAACTATGTAAGAGGAAACTCCTAGGATTAAGGTTTACCACAACGTTAACCAATGCATGCTATAAGATAAATAAGACGGACAATTGCGCTATTTCACCCGAGGGACGAGCTTTTGCCGTACACCAACTCTTAGGATTACTCTTGCAAATAAACCTAATTGTCTTTACCAATTTTATGTTTATAACTCAAGTTGTTAGCATGAATCCCTTTTCTTTCGATTAGGACTAAACATAGAATCGTAGGAGATGATATAGACACAACGATATCAACATCTAACACTTACCTCAAACACGAATGGCTAACGTCGGGCTCACCCCAACCCTAAGAGCTTTGGGGGACTACTCGCACCTCATCATGGAACTCATCTTTGATTGAAAGAAATAAACTTGCATTAAAATATAAAC
Source organism: Persicaria maculosa (assembly GCA_963922045.1). Lineage (NCBI taxonomy): Eukaryota > Viridiplantae > Streptophyta > Magnoliopsida > Caryophyllales > Polygonaceae > Persicaria > Persicaria maculosa. Next base: position 45,940,459 of record OY998264.1, on the reverse strand, counting down.
TTCGAAGCTTTACAACTCAACGTCAGCTTTCGCAAACGCCAAACCCTAAAACTTCTCTCTAACTCTATTGAATGTACTTGGATGTGTTGTTGGATGATTGAATGCCAGCCCCCTAGGGCTTTATTTATAGGCTACTAATCCTTGCTAGCCAAGGATTGTAACTTCTATCTAAATTATGAACTCTATCCAAACAATTAGGATAGGTCTTTATTTTTTTATAAAACTTAAACTAACTTGATAAAACTTAAAGGTAAAGATAAATCTCAGCTACTAACTATCTAAAAGTACAAGATAATCCGTGGCCTTGATGATAGAATTCATAATCCGAGTCTCGAAATCGGATCTATCTTCTGTCGAGATAAGGTTGATATCGACGTTGGAGGTCGATATCGATGTCTGTGTTTCTGCTCGACTTGTCCATCTCCAGTCGATGTCTATGTTGAGGTCGATATCGATGTTGAAGGTCGATATCGAGTGCCTTCTTGGTTGGTCTGTGCGGTCTATCTCGACACTCAGAAGGCGTGTCGACAACTATGGTCGATATCGATGTTTAAGGTCGATATCGACCTCTGCTCAGCTTCACTTGACTTCTTCTTTTTGATTCCGATTTCCCTCGAATTCCTGCATGGTTAGCTCAAAACTTTGTGCAGACTCTATTTCTTGTATTTTAGCCCATTCTTACACAAGTTTATATTCTTTTGAACCTTTTCTTTGAAAATCGAATGAAATACGATGTTAAAAGATGCAATAAAAGGAGATATAAATATGTACATCAGGATGCAAGGTTATACATGGCAAATAATACGGCAGTGATTCCTACAGGATTGGTGACTGATGTGCCAGTACAAGTAGGTAAATTCTTTGTCCATGTTGATTTCTTAGTTGTTGATATAGCAGAGGACCCTGCTTGTCCCATTATTTTAGGTAGGCCATTCCTAGCAATAAGTCGATGCCAATATAAGCATGAAGAAAGGATTACTCTTATTTACAATCAGCGATGAGGTGATAGAGTATGCCTTCAATAAGACGGTGAGGAACAATGAAGGGCCCATGGAGATAAAGGCCATCAATGGTGTCTACATCGCATGTGGAGAAGACAAGATAAGGAGTATGAAACCGAAAGAGCTAGAAAAGAGGGCCATAGAAGCCCAAGTGGAGGAGGTTGTGGCAATCTTGAACGAATGAGCCAAACAAAACATCGAAATCGACCCAGGTAAGTCGATATCGACTAACATAGTTCAAGATTCTGTGCCAGGTCATAAGTATGGGGTCGACGGAGGAGGAGAATGAACCTCGAAATTGAGCAAAAGGTCGATATCGACCATGCCCTAAAGCCGAAATCGACCACCACAGAAGTTGAGAAAGGAGGAACAAAGAGCTCGATATTGATCTCTGATGGTCGAAATCGACCTGATCATATCGAGCAGAAAGCCTCCAAATTGACTGAACCTCTAGGAGCACAACAGAGCTCGATATCGAGCACTGAACATCGATATCGACATGAGCCACAGACAGATAAGAAGGTAAGTCAATGTACGGATTCCTCCTGTTCCATCTCAATTACAGATTTATCATTATTTGGAAGAGGTGTGCCTTGGCATGTGCGCTTGTGTAGGGTATCCGATGATGATTCGAACCAATATGAGATAGGAGACAAGGTGTATGTCGCCAAATCAAAGGATCAATGGTTCCCTACTAGATTCAAAGACAAGATGATGAGACCTTTCACAGTGAATCAAATCCATCCCGTCGGAATGCTGCTGCGTGACAAGAAAGTAGTGTTGTTTGAGGCCCAAGCCACATGGACTCTGCAGATGCCGCATTGAGAACACGAAGGAAGAAGTCGGCCTAGTGACTTAAAAGTCTAGAGCTTGTAACGGATACTTAGTTTTTGGTTTTGGACATCTTTGGTTTTGTTACATTATTATTCCATGTTTTTGTTCTTGTTTTGGTTTGTTTATAAAAAGTTACAGGAAAGAGGAAAGAAAGAGCACAGACAGACACATTGAAATCGATGTTAAAGATCGACATTGACCTTAAGGTCGATACAGATGGGCTTGTGGTCGAGGCCGGATCACCCTGAAGCTTGAGCCAGAAATCGATGACAGATGTCGATTTCAATGTTGCAAGGTCGATATCGACCATCCCTGCAGTCTTCTTCGACTCCTGAAATTTGTGACGGTTTAGTAAGTTTTCTTCTTAACCTTAGTTCTAATACAGTGAGGACACTGTAAACTTGAAGTATGAGGTGGGGGAAAGGCTTACTAGCATAGTTTTAGCATATTTTGATATTTTTCATATTTATTGCATAATTTTTACATATTCATACTTAGTTAATTTAGATTGCATATTTATCTTTAAGCCTTGCATACTTAGTTTATATATTCGGAAAAAAAAGACCCCCATCAAAAATTGAAAATAAAGGAAAGAGTCATGAAAGTATAAAAAAGAGCTCTACGATGCAAAATTAGATTCATTAGAGATATAACATTAAATTGCCTAGTTAAGGGAAGTCCCAATGAAGTGCAAGTAAAAAAATAAAGGAACTAAAAACTTGAAGTTGCTTTTGACATGTGCATGATAAGATGATGGAGGACATTTTATGAAATTTTCATACTTGTGCTTACAAAAAGTTCATATCCTAGCCTTACCTATGCATATTTGCAAAAGTCACAAGCCATACATGAGCCTTACTATATCATTATCATTATTGCTCCACATAAATATATCATATCACCCATTTTTTATACCTTATACCCTATCCGGGGACAAGTTTGAGAATGGATGTCATCTTGGAGTTGTTATATGAAGTTTGTGCATAATTTATGAATTTGTTGGCAGGAATGAATCAATTTATGATTATGGAAAATTTAATGAGCGAAAGAAAATCCGATCACCTCAGGAGATAAAGGTGGGTCGACCCTGCTCGTTGAGATGTTAGTTCAGCGAGATGGGACACAAGGTGAGGAGTTCAAAGTACTAAGTATCCGGGGCCATTCATGACACCCATGTTTGCAACTCGCGAGAAGGCAGTGCTAAGGTTAGAGAGGTAAAAGCATTATAATTGAAAAAAGCATTGAGCGATGAGTGAAAGGTGAGATATGAAGAAGAAGGAATGTGGAATAAATGTTTTGGAAAGAAAGTATTATTTCCCCGGATTTAACACCACATGGCCAAATATTAGCCCACCTTTAGCCTTTTACCAATCTACTTCTCATAAGCATGCAAAAGTCCTCTTGATTATTAATGCTATGTCGTTGAAATTGTTTTTTGCATATAAACCTCCTTTAATGAGTATGAAATTGCTTTTATGCACAAGCATGGACTTGGTGGACATAAGTACCTTATCGAGGATGGCAATTGATTGTGGGGACATATGAAAAATGAATCTATGATGTTGAGGGTTTACTTTCTTCCCCTGAATGACCATTAAAGGTATTGCTTGGGGACAAGCAAGCTTAAGTATGGGGTGTTTGATGTGCGCGCAAATTGCCATATTTTCTATGCACATTTAAGTCCATTTTATCATTCTTTTGCATGCATATTAGTGGAAAAACATGAGATTAGTGTAGTTTATGAATTATTTTCAAATATATGGGTCTGCACGATTTTCTATGTGATTTCGCAGAAAACAGGATGAAAATGGACAGGTTTGGGAGAGCGGAATTGGCTTGGTTCGGTTGTAATCTTTCTTTCGTAGTTCAATACAAAGTAGTTTTCTTTCAATGATGATGATGAGGTGCATGATGAGAAGTAAGTAGTCAACCCACTTCTAGGGTCGAGGTGAGCCCGATGATAGCGATGTAGGGTAAGTGCATCAAAGATATGACTTTTATGCTATTCCGTCTTCTATCATATGCATGATCCTTTGAGAAAGTTAGGGAGATTCATTATTTGCATTATTGAAGCGAAAACCACTCATATTGTGAACTTGGATTACTTATGAATTGGATAGTAACTCTTAGGAATTATGCGAGAGCCTATAGTCTCCTAAGTGTTGGTAACAAAAGTTATTTGACGGAAAGACATTAAATTTCATAACTTTAGCATCATACTTGCATTGTTATCGTTGTGGTATTAAACCCCGACTTTGGAAGCTATTAATTAATTGAATTTCATATAAAAGTTAAGTTTTATTTCTGTTCATCTTTTCTTAACCATTCTACGCTCTTCAGACACTTTTCCGACAACCAGTTACGCATTGAAGTTTCTGTGACAAATGTTGAAATCGACTGTAAAGGTCAATATCGATCACTAACGTCGATATCGAGGTTCTTCTCGACGTCAATCTGTGTTGCTTTTGTCTTCTGCAGGAACTTTGCTGGAAATCGACCAGAACTGAGGTCGATATCGACCAGACAACCTCGATATCGAGTGTCTTCTGAGGTCGAAAGCTTGATCGTGATTACAACAAGGGAAGCGCTGACATACCTCCTCGTGGATTCGATCCTGATTGATAAGGGAGTTAGCATAGTTGTGAATGATATTTGAATATTTGAATCGCACCTCCCTCCCATACGAACAGTTTGATAGTTTTTTCAAAATAAAATTACTATCTATGATCTATAGCTATAAATTTCTAGCCCAATAATTTAATAAATAATTAAGAAGAGAAATTTTCTAACTAACTTAGATAAAGCGCTGATAGATTTTGTGATTATTATCAATTTTATGATAAACTAAAAAAACTAATAATTAACAACAACACCCAAAAATAGGAAAAAGGAAATGATTTTAACAATGCAAAATTGTATTTTTTTGTAATTACTTGAAAAAATGGGCAATTTTTTACAATTTAGATAAATTAGTATTAGATTATATAATTAGTATAAAATTTGCCTAAAAACACACAAAAAAAAGAAGGAAAATAGTTGTAAATAAGGAATAATGGCATTTTTTGTAATTAAATGTAAAATTATTATCTACCTATAGTAACTGAAGTGTAACCTTTTATTTTAGACAGCTACAAATAATTTAATAAATAATTTAGAAGAAAAATTTTCTATCTAACATAGATAGAGCACTGATAGATTTTGTGATTATTATAAATTTTATGATAAACTAAAAAAAACTAATAATTAACAACGACACCCAAAAATAGGAAAAAGGAAATGATTTTAATAATGCAAAATTGTATTTTTTTTTGTAATTACTTGAAAAAATGGGCAATTTTTGACAATTTAGATAAATTAGTATTAGATTATATAATTAGTATAAAATTTTCCTAAAAACACACACAAAAATTTTCAAAAGATATTTTCTTCCGAAAACATTTGAATAATTATTGATACGAAAAATTCTATTAAACTGTAAAAAAAAGTCATTTTTTCATTCATCTAATTCTAAGATTAAGGATTGATTTTTGCTCCATTGTTCACACCATCGGAGTTTGAAGGATCAATTTATGAAGTACCTGGTAAAGCAATTGTAAAAACAAGTAAGATTTTTAATTAACAACCAGGCTTGTTTGCATTGTGGGTCACAGAAGCATAGCATAACTTCTTGTCCCTACACGGAGCAAGTGAAAACAGTGGAGACGCATGAAGAAGCGAAGTTCACGAGCCCTAACCATGGAGGCTATCAAGGCAACTGGGGATACCATCAACTCCAACAATATGAAAGGGATGCCCCACCATACAGAGTACCTTGCCACTTGGAGAGGGAAAAAAGGGACGACTTACAACTCATCCTGGATGAAAGAAGGAGAAACCAAGTAAAAAACAAGCAATCGAACAATGCCACCACACCCAATTACATGGCATCAATTCCTAGCTTGGAGAGGGTGGGTAGAGAGAGAAACACTCAAAGAAGGGAACCTTCTTGCCTTCTCCCTTGGATTTCCTAAGCTCCAACCACCATTGCTCGTTGCTTTTCGGCGGCTCCCAAGCTTCTGGTGAGCCCATTGTCTCTTCAAGAGGGTAGTGTTTACTTGCTATTGCTGAAACCGAAGGTCCGTCATGTTGGATCCTATCCCCCAGCGACCTAACACCTGAGTTTCCACCTAAAGACGCCACATTCACTCCACCACCGACCTCAACATTAATTCCCCTACCGAACACCACATTTAATTACCACCTAAAAGTCTGAATTTTCTTACTTGCTTCAACAATGAGATCCACAAATAATCTCAGGAGAGAAGGTTTTTCTCTTTACTACCCCCCGCCGGCGACAGCGCCACCAAGCCCTAGCCGGTCTTCGTACCCAGATCCCCAAGGTGGAGAGCTAGATGAAGGGATTTGGCCACTTTGAGAAGTTACCGTTAGCCCTGTAACAGTCAAAATTTTCAAAAAGTAGAACGTTTGAGGAGCTTTGAAAGCTCTGACAAGAACTGGTTTCCACAGGTTGGGATGGTTTCCAGTGATGATTTCCCAAATCTAACACCATTTTTGACCTCTGACGCCTCTACTCCTTCTAGTACCTTGAAATTGGAGGCACTTTTCGAGTTCTACTCAAGCTATTTCTCTCGATACATGTCTAGGGCGGATGAACGTGACCACCTCCTCTAAAAATGTTGGGAAGGGCCTTCTTCAGTCTCCTTCCTCCAAATTGACCATAGTTTCCCACCCTGCTCGTTGTTTCCTACCAAAGCCCTTGGAAATTCGGGGTTTGGTGGACTATTGTGAAAACGCCCAAATTACTCGGGTTTGTTGAATCTCATTTTCATTAAGAAGGTCCCTTATTAGGCTCCCCTCGTCAAATTGAATACCTTTTCATGCTTTAATAGCTGCAAGAAAGCCCCAATTCTTAGGGTTCCTACTGCCTGCTAAATTGAATGGATAAAGTGAAATCCCCTTACAAGGCAAAAGGGCAATCAATTACACACCAAGTCCTAGCTCAGATGCTAAAAAGGGAAGCTCAGCCTTGAGAAAGACTGTCCTTGGTACTCTCCCGAAAAACAATGACACACCCATGACACATGGGAAGAAGAACGATGATGTCCCAAGCAAGGATCCACAATCAAGGTCATATAATATTTTTAACTCTCCCAATGAACAAAACCGTATTACCCAGGTATGTGCCTTATCCTCCTTTCCCCATGATCTTGTCGAGTCCTATAGGGTAGAGCTGAATGTCAATACTGAACGTGTTAGCAATATTGATAGTGATGGCTATGAGAAAAAAATGCTGATGATGGTAGTAAAACTTTTACTGAACGTGTAAAGGAAGTTGCAACTAAATCTCTTCATATATCTGATCATGGCAATAATGATGGGGCTAAAACTGATATATCTACAAAGACCTCTGCAACTGAATTTATGCCTAATGCTAATGCTCATCCTGGATCAAATTCTGAGTATATAATTGTGTCAAATTCTGATGGATCTAACACCTATGTATCTGTAACAAATGGGGAGTCTAGTACTTCTTATATTGATGGTTCTTATGGAAAATCCCCCCTGATAGCTCCCAACCCTAACATGAAATCAATCATCCTGATCCAAACTCACCCACAGGGAATAACACTAATGACATGCAAACTTCCCAACACCAACCACCTAACCCAAATGACAGCCTCCAAGACCCTACCCCATCTAAATCCCATAAAAGAAAAGACAACCAGGGCCCCTATTCTTCTACACCCTTGTAAGGGGCATGAGCTGCAAGTAATAACCTCACTCGTAGACCTGCTAAAGAAAGGGGCTTTAAGCTTTCATATGAGAAATCTGGAGATGGTGATATGGTGAAAGCTAGTAAGGAGGATTGTCTAAGCCTTGAAGAAGCTTGGGGGATCTCACTAGTAGACATGTGATGGGAAGATTCCCAGTATTTCAAGCAATTGGGAAACTAAAGGAGAATTGGCCCAAGCATCAGTTTAATGCCTAGGGAGGATGGTTCATGTTTAGGTTCTATAATGAGGAAGATAGGAAAGCTGTAATGCTTAAAGGCCCCTTCACAGGCCCTGGATACACCCTATTGCTAAAGTATGTGCCTTAGTGTTTTACTTTTGACAAAGCCCTTTTTTTAAGTTTGCCAATATGGGTTAGGATACATAAGATCCCGATTGAATTTCGGACTCCAACCATGTTACACAAGATAGCTTCAAAGATTGGGGATCCCATAATGACTGATGCATATATAGAGCACAGGATAAAGCAATTTTATGCAAGGGTTTTGATTGATATGGACTTCTCAAAGGAATTAAAGAGAATGATAAACATAGAATTTACAGATGCTCCTGATCATATGTGTTTTTTTAGAGTATGGGAATCTCCCTCCAAGGTGTAACAGATGCAACACCTACTAACATGAAACTACCAAATGCCCAAATGCTAGATCCACAGTAAGCAACAATGGAAAAAGGGTATGGCAGGAGAAAGGAAATTCCTCGCACTCATAAAAAGATTCAACGTCTAGGGCCTCTAAAGATTCCCTTAGCAACTCTCACAGTGAAAATGACCCTCCTCCTCTAGTGCTGTACAAAATGACACTGGAAACCAGCCCCCTCCATTTCCACATCCTAAAGCCACTACTTCTCATGTCCCTCAAACCTGTCACCCTCCACAGTAGACCATAAGAAACCCACCACCTCCTGCCCCTTCCAGAGAAGCCTCAAACCATGCAACTAAACACTCCTCTAGACCTGGATCTTCAATTTCACACTCAACAAGATCAGATGTCAAATCCTCCCTTTTCTCCTCCATTAACAGAATCAACATAGCCTTTGAAAAAAAAAATGCCTCCCCTTCTCCCCCACCTAGAGCCATTGACATGTTAGGAATCCAAAAGATCTATAGAGAGGCTTCGAGTAGGCTTGAAGAAGAGATGAGGGAAATGCATAAACAGAATGATGTTGATATTAGAAAGAAGAAAAAAGTTACTTTTGCCGAAGAAAACATATTTCAAGTTTTGGCTGACAAGGAAGGTAACAAAACTGAACAGGAAGAAGTATAAAGGCAAGACAATATGGAGGGATTACAGATAGTCCCTTTGGAACATATTTACCCAGGGATGCAAGACTCATTTCAGGCACAGGCTCATGCTCAGGCTCCTTGTGACAGAGGTCAGACAGAGACAGAGCAAGCAAAAGATAAAGGAAAGGTCATACAGAAAAGCTTAAGCATTGAGAATGAAGGATTTGAAGTCAAAAGAAGCTGCATGCTAAATAAATGGAGTAATAATCAGGCTTATAGTACAAAAAGGGGAGATGATGGGGGCAACAATTTGTCAAAAGGGCCTAGCACCCTTGTGAGAAAAGGGAAATTATAATAGGCTCGTGGATTGTTAGGGGTTTTAACAGCTCCCCTAAATAAAAAGCTATAAAGGAATTCCTTAGGGAGAAGTGCATTTCTTTCCTAGGAATAGTGGAAACAAAAGTAGATCAAATATAGATGGAGAACATTATGAAAAAGCGATTCCCGCAATGGAGCTTCATGCATAATTTAGAGTTCAGTAGAGTAGGTAGGATTGTAATTATGTGGGATACTACAAGAGTGGAGTTCCCATATAAGAGCACCACAGATCAGATGATAAGTGGGCAGCTGAAATGCAAGGTTTCAAGGAGATTCTTTGAGTTAGCTTGGGTATATGGGCTACACACCGTAGTAACAAGAAGAGCATTATGGAATGACCTTATCGAGGAAGGTAATAGAAGACAAGGCCCATAGCTTATCTATGGGTATTTCAATCCAATAATGAGGTCTTGTGAAAGGATAAATGGTACAACTGTTACAGCATATGAGATCTCAGATTTATCCGATATGTGTTCAGAATCGGGATTAAAAGATGCAATGATGGCAGGACTAGAGCATACATGGTTCAAAGGAAATAAGTCCACAAAGATAGACAAAGTAATGGTAAATGACAGCTGGGACAACTCTGAATACTATTGCAAGGCAACCTACTTGGCACCAAAAGCTTTTTGTGACCATAGCTAGGTAGTGTCAGAAGTGCTTGAACAACAGGAAAAGAGGAAGAGTACCTTTAAGTACTTTAATATGTGGGGACATTATGAAGATTTTCAAGATACAATTGCTAATAAATGGGTGTATTTTGGAAGTGGGACTGAACAGTTTCTCCTATGCAAAAAACTGAAAAGCCTCAAGATACCTCTAAAGGACCTTAATAAGAAACATTTTTCAAATATTGCCAATATAGCAAAGAGGGCTGAGGAAGAATATGAGAGACACTTCCAGGATCTAACAGAAGATTCTGAATCAGAAGAGCTATTACAGATCATGGAAACCTCCAAAATAAAAGCCAGAAGTCCTAGAGAAGCAGAATTTTAGTTCAACTCCCAACTAGGTAAGGCAAGGCATACCTTTCAAGGATCTAAATAGAAATCTTACTTTCATGGTTTAATGAAGAAGAATATGCGTAGAAACCATATCAGTTGTCTAGTTAAAGAGGATGGCTTGGAAACAATGCCTATAGAAGAAGTTGCTCTTCAATTTGAATTTTTTTTTTATAAAGGGCTGCTAGGGACTGCAAGGAATACTGGGAACATTGATTTGAGATGTGTCACTGTTGGAGGAGCTCTATTGAAGGCAAAAAGGCATGAGGCCCTCATCAAGCCTGTTTCCCCTGAAGATATTAAGAATGCTCTATGGGATATAGGATAGACATGGCCACGGGTCGGGTCAAGGGTCAAGTTTGGTTGACCCGAACCCTAACCCGAGAAATCCACGGGTTTACGAGTTCGGGTCGACCCGTTGACCCGGTGGGTTACCATATTAAAAAATATTATTTTTTATAACATTTTGACTAATAAATAATAAAAAAATGGTATGTAAGAACTTTTTTTACATATCACTTTCTATATCCACTTCATTTGAATATGAAGTTGAAAAAAACATGAGAAATTTTATATCTCTAAAAAACATCCTTCATCCACTACAATATAAATGTAGGAGGTAAGATTTCTCAAACTTTACTTCATTGCCAATGTAGGAAATAAAGTTTAAAGTGAAGGGGAATTATGGGAAAAGAGGGTATACATATATATATATATCTTCATCTCTTCTCATTCTAATTCTCAATTTTCAATGTGGGACAAATGTGGAGAATGCTGTTGTCCCACATTGGAAATGAGAGAATAGAAGGAAGCCTCTCAAAGCTATAAAAAGGGAAGGATGAGGGTGGCTTTTGACTCACATTGCTATTGCATATTAGTTTAAGTGTTTATTATGCATTATTCCAAGAATAATATACATAATAATAATTATAAACTTAAAAAAATATTTTTTTTAAATGGCGGGTTGACCCGGCGGGTGTCGACCCGCCGTGTTAGCGAGTTCAAAACCCCCGGATCCTAACCCTAACCCGCTACCCGTCTCAACCAGCTGACCTGAGGACTCGGACCCGTCGGGTCATTGACCCGCCGGGTCACTGACCCGTATGACCCGTCTAGTCACGGGTCGAGTCGTGACCCGTGGCCACGCCTAATATAGGAGATGAAAATTCCCTTGGGCCTGATGGCTATACCTCAAAATTTTTCAAAGACACATAGGAGATAACTGAGGATCAATTCAGCAAGGCTGTGAGAGAATTTTTCTCTACGGGCAAGCTTCTAAAGCAGATAAACCACACAAGCATTGCACTTATAGCCAAAACTACAAATGCTAACATAGTTGGGCAATTTAGGCTAATTTCTTGCAGTAATGTTATTTATAAAGTCATCTCAAAGATTCTTGCAAGTAGACTTAAACCAGAACTGGTGTCTATTGTTTCTCATACTCAAATTGGCTTCAATGAGGGTAGAGTAATGAATGAAAATATTTTTCTACTTCATGAATTAATCAGAAAATACTCAAGGAAAAGGATAAGCCCTAGATGCATTTTTAACTTAGACTTAAGACAGGCTTACGATACTATCTCTTGGAAGTTTATTGAACAAATGCTTCTAGCTTTGAATTTCCCCCATATGTTTATCAAATGGATATTAGAATGCATCTACACAACTTCCTTCTCAGTTAATATTAATGGTAATATGCATGGTTTCTTTAAGGCACAAAGAGGTTTGAGGCAGGGAGACCCAAATGGTAATATGCATGATTACTTGTCTAGAGTTCTTAAATGTAGAACAAGGCTCCCTTCTTTTAGCTTTAATCCAAAATGTGGTATATTGCAAATCTCTCATTTAGGATATGCAGATGATATCATCTTGTTGTCCAGAGGAGACAAAGATTCCATCACAGTCTTTCTTGACTCTTTAGAGCATTTCTCCGATGTATCTGGACTTGAGGTAAGTGCATCTAAAGCCTCCTTTATCATAGCTGGAGCTAAATATGAAGAAAAGGATTACCTTGCCAGAAGAACAGGTTTTTCGCAAGGTACCTTTCCCTTTAGATACTTGGGCATACCCATCTCCTCAGGCAAGCTAACAGTATCACAATTTTCCCCTTTTCTAGATAAACTTTTAGCTAATATCAATTATTGGGATTGAAAGACTTTGTCATATCCAAGAAAGGTGGAGCTTATAAGGGTTGTACTACAAGGGATCCAAGCTTTTTGGTTCTCAATCTTACCCTTGCCCTCCACTCTAATAGACAAGGTAAATCGTTTGTGTGCAAAATTTGTATGGAAATCACACCGTGTGAGATGGCAGGATGTGTGTCTTCCAAAGGCAGAAGGAGGATTAGGAGTAAAGGATCTAAATACATAGAACCTGGCTTTTTTTTAAACCGGATCCTTTGGGACATCCTAAGGGAGAAGGATAGTTTATGGAGAAGATGGATAAACCACTAGTACTTACAACAAGGAAATGTCGAGTGTTGGGAACCTCACAAAGTCAACGACTCTCCTCTAATAAAAAACATTTTATCTATCAAGAATGAGATACTAACATTTGCAGGTTCTGAAGAGCATGCCCAAGTGCTACTAAACTCGTGGGACATGGGTGGAAAATATAGGATCAGTGTTACATATGAGTTCTTTAGAAGAAAAGCCTCGAAACCTCCAATGGTGCACAATGGTTTGGGACACAGAAATCATACCCAAACACTCTTTTATACTGTGGCTAGTAGCAAGAACAAGATTTGCTACCAAAGACAAACTTAATCTGCACCTTCAGTAACCAAGCAACAGAAACTCATGAACATATATTTTTTGCTTGTAACTTTTCTTCTCAAATATGGTTTCAAGTGAAGCAATGGCTAGGAATCTGGAGAGGAATGAGTACATTAAAGGGAGCTCTAAAGTCGCTGAAAAAGGACCTAAGAGGAAGAAGCTGGCAATCAAAAGTGAGGATTTTTTAAGAGAATTTTTTAAGAGGGTTGGCCTAGCAGTTGCGTTATTACATATAGAAGGCTAGAAATGAGAGGATTTTTGAAGAAAGCATGAGGACCCAAGATGAAGTCATACATCTCATAAAGATCCATGCGTACAAGGTGCTAAGTTAAAGGTTCTCCTTGCACTTCAATGCAACACCTCTACTACAAGATGGACTAATCAGCGAGAACCTATCCATAGAGGCACTATAAAGAAGAAGAATGTGTGCACAACTATCACTTTTTGCTTGCTATTGTGTACAACCATGAGAAGCCGCCAATATATTACAACCGCAAGACCCAAGCCCCAGGATTCATGTATGCAGGCAACCTTTTGTCCTTGTTGCCCCACCATTGTAATTTGGTCTTTGTGTTTGTACTGTGAAAGTGGTAATTTTGTATTGATGGGCTGATTTTAGAATCAGGGTACTCTAAGTGTTATGGTGTAACCTCATTGATGGACGAGCCGAAGGGGAGGGTACCACATAACATTTAGAGGTATGTGTTCGACTTCTGATAACCGTGGCTTGAAGAGACAAGATCCACACATGTACATTATCCCCCACCCTTATGGTCATTAGCAGGATGTGAGCCTTACTCACTTTCAAGGCCACAATAGAGCTAGCCTCGATTGTGCCTAAGGTCCGAACCAAACTTTTTGTACATATCTATTTTCTGCTATATATTTACCTTTAAAATAAAAAAAATTCAGCCTTGGAGAAATTGACACATGGAGGAAGAACGTAGAGACCCAAACGGGTCAATTGGCGGCCAATATCCCAAGGCAAGCCGGATCACTCCCAAGCCAACCAGACGCTAATCCTAAGGGGAAATCATCAGGCCACATTGCCGCCATTCGCCTAAGAAGTGGAAAGGAGATCCACAATCAAGAAACGGAGCCAAAAGACAAAGCTATTAGAGAAGCAGTCGACGTTGACCCCACAACACTAGATGTCGACCAAACTCAAGCGCCCGATGTGGACTATCCAGTCGATGTTAACCATTGTAGTTGATGTCGACTCCTCCCCTATCGATGTCGACCAACCTTCTTCGACTCTGCAGGCTGTTCTCTCTCCAAAATTAAAGAAGCCACTTTGATAAGACGTAAAACGGTCGTTGATCCCTGTCAAATATAATAAACCAAACCTATAGTTAATATAAGTGGTAAGTCTAGATGTCGATCCGCAGGGAGAATACTTTTCTTGTATACTCAAATTAGTACCAAAAATAATGATATTAAGGGTAATTGAGATGATTAAGTAAACAAATAAAGTAAGAGTGGCAATGATGATTGATTGATAACAATAGGGATGAAGTAGTTTCACCTACAAATTCTCAACAATGGTGGGCTTATTGATCCTTGACTCTCTTTCTAGTTATTCTAATTATTTGGATTAATCTGACATTGGTTTAAATGGATTGTCACTCCTCACAGAGATGACCAACCCTTACATCCATATGCAACCCTAACCATACAAGATTTAACATACAAACAACACAAATTCCTAAAGTTCTAGGTAGAATGGTCGCCTAAATTGTCATTACCCTCCACAATCAAGATCTTCCTCACGGAATCACTTGCTTGTGATCTCTACAAAAGGTCTAATAATTCTCGCGAATAAATTGAAACCATAGCATGATGCAATTCTATCAAGGTAGCGAATAAAAATAGAATCAACAACACAAAATCAGCGCAAAGATAATGAAATAATCATTGGAATAACATAAACTTCAAGCCTCCCAAATCAACCAACCATGTCTCTGAACTATAAGCGAAACTAAAGAGGTTTAGTGAATCATACCGATGTAGAAAACCTCCATTCTCCTCTCCATAGTTGTTTGCTGAATGAATACTAATAAGAATAGTCTTTAAAGTCTTAAAACCGGCTTAAGGAAGCCCTAGACGAATAAGATAAATGTTTCCTAAAATAAAATAAGTCGACAGAACTCAGACTTTCTGAACCCGCGAAACCAGCGGGCGCCATTTTTAGCGGCAGGCGCCATTCTTGTAGTGGTGCCAGCTTCGACAGACTGAACTTGTAATGCACTTTCTGGAGTCATCGTTCGTTCAATTGATGCATATGAATATGTGTTCAAATTCTCTTTTCAAGGAAGACAACTCTCATGAAGACCTCAAAAGATAATTTAAAGCTCTTAGAAGCTTAAAAATGAAGTTTCTCCACATCTTTCATTTCCGCTCTTGTTTTTGTGCCCCTTAGCTTCCCAACTCGCTCATGATTTCTCCACCTTTCGAGCACGGATCTTATAATCTACAAATAAGCACTAAAAATAGTAGATTCGAAACTTCGAATACCACATGATCAAGAATGCAAATTAACTATGAAACATTATCTAATGCACCCTAAAACTACATAAAACCACCTAGAATGCCTACATAAAATATGCATTGTCATACTCCCTCACACTTAAGCTCTTGCTTGTCCTCAAGCAAAATAATAGAAAGCAACCTATACCTACGAATTCATCCTACAGGAAATAGCCTCAATCAAAAGCAAGATCAAATTTGAAAAGAGCACAAGATCAAGTGAATAAATATCATAACATGCATTTAGTGATCAAAGCATATAAGTAGAAATTATCCAACCTCGCCAGGAATATGTGTTTCACACAGGATCTCATGTGTTTAGGCTTTAAAGTTCAACTCTCATCTCCATAAAAAATGCATTAAACTCATAGGCATTGACAACAATATCACCAAATCTCCACCGATATGCCATCACTGGCGGAAAAACTTAAGAAAATCAATTAGCAATTTGGCTCTAATACTTTTTCTTTTCCTCTTTCCTTGTTTTTTTATTTTTCTTTTCTTTCGGCTTTGGTATCTTCCTGGTGCGAGTGGCAAACATGGGTGTCATGAATGGCCTGGTCTATCAACACCTCAACTTACTTGGTAAAGTCCACTTAAACATCTTTTTATGCGAGTTTCAAACATAGGTGTCATGAATGAACCTAGTTACTCAATGTTAAGCTTCCTTTTATAGCGGATAATTTTAACACTGTTTTGTGCGAATCATACCCATCGGTGTCATGTGTATAACCCGTTACTAGGCATCTCGACCATTGCCACTCTATTTTTAAATAAACAAACTAAAGACAAATATAAGCACGCATAAAAACATAAACTCCACAAGCAAAAAACGTGTGAGTCGGTTTTCACCATAGAAAATGAAGTCAATATCAAGAGGTAGAGACATAAGAAGAGTAAATCACACATATAAGCAAAAAGAATTATGAATGATTCCAATAAGGCTAAAACATTCTCACTAGGGTCATGTTTTGATGGATTTCAATCATACTTAAGCTCAATCATACATGCTCAATTACATTACCAATCATGCTCCATAAGAAAACTTTGCAATGCAATAAGGCTAAGCACTTCAAACTTATTATAGGATTTACAAGTTCATGCCATAAGAAATTGTAGAGTTTTGCTAAAATGAGTTGGGTGTTTGGATAACAACATATATGCAATGCATGACATTTTTTCTAATGCACTAAAATAGTAGAAAAATAAACATTAAACTGAATTTAAACATGACCTAACTCACTATCCTCTTCCCCATACTTCAATATTTCATTGTCCTCAATGAAAAACAATTAAAGACAAGAAAAGCATACAAATATGAGAGAAAGGAAACCTACTTGATCATGGTGGTGATGGTTGCAATTGATTAACGCAACGGAGCCTAGGAGACTAAGGGCGGTGGGCGCGGCTTCTGAATGGTGGACGCCGGTATCGCAGTGTTCTTCTCTTTATTGGTCTTTCTTACCTATCCTGCGTGGTTAGCTCACAAATCTTCCAAAAACACTTATTTTTTTGATATGGAACTCTATATTTATTGAAATTCAAAGACTAAATACTAAGTAAAAATTGAAAAACTTAAAAACTAGAAAACTTACCTTGGGTCGCCTCCCAAGAAGCGCCTTTGTTTTATGACTTTGACGCGACACAATGAGTCCCTAGGACTCCTCAGTCGGGTCTTCCAGGCATATCTCTTCCAAGACCTACCTAGAAACACTTTGGTGGTACTTCTTGAGACGATGGCCATTTACCTTATATACTCTATCCTCTTTGTCATTGCAAAGATCCACTGTTCTATAAGGATAGACATGGACCACTGTGTATAGTCCTTTCCAACGGGAGTGAAGCTTTCATAGGAAGAGTGCAAGGCGCGATGTGTACATTAAGACCTTATCTTCTTGATGGAAATCCTTCCATAGGATGTGCTTATCATGCCAAGCCTTTGTTTTATTCTTGTAATTCATGGCATTGTCATATGCATCCTAGTGAATCTCTTCTAGTTCATGAAGTTGAAGCTTCCGAAGTTCTCCAACATCTATTGAATCCATGTTTGCTTGTTTAACAACCCAATATGCTTTATGCTCAAGCTCAACTGGCAAATGGCATCATTTCCCATATATCAATCGATAGGGAGAAATGCTAATAGGTGTCTTGTAGGGTGTATGGCACGCCTACATAGCATCTTCCAGGTTAAGACTCCAGTCCTTGCGATTCGGGGCCACTATCTTCTCTAGGATTCTCTTCACCTTGCGATTATATAACTCAGCTTGCACATTTTTTTGCGGGTGATAAGCAATTGACACCTTCTGAGCCACATGGTACTTCATCAGTATAGCACTGACTATCTTATTCCAGAAGTGAGTTCCTCTGTCACTAATCAGAGCTCTTGGCATCCCAAATCTAGCGAATAAACTCTTTAGGAAACCTGCCACCACTCGAACATCATCAGTTTTGGTGGCCTTTGCCTCCACCCACTTGGAGACATAGTCCACTGCAAGCAATATATAAACATTTCCAAAAGAGCTAGAAAAAGAACCCATGAAATCAAGACCCCAAACATAAAAAATTACACACACCATGACCTTAGATTGGGGCATTTCATTTCTGCCCGAAAGATTCTGTAACGGCCTAAATATAAATATTCTGGTTACGTTTTGAAGGTTGGATACCTTCATTTGGATATTGCAATCCCGGTACAGGTGAAGGTTTCAAACCTCAAATAATTTCATTTTCAAAGTGGGGATTTCGAACCCCAAAATCATCGAAGGGTCGTTGTGTACCCTGAACCTGTCTTATGAGACTACATCGCTAAAAGGTTTTAAGTAAAAGGCGAAAATGAAAAGTAGAGTATAACTTGCTACAACGAGGCCTGGTCAAAATCAAAACACGAAATCTCGGATTTATGAAATATTTAAGCCAAGGTGATAAGGTGAGTTTTGATTGCGATCGCCCAAGCAATTCCCCGCCATAAAATCACTGTTCGCAACGGGGGTGGTAAGTAGAAGATTCAAATATTTAAAATAAAACAAAGCACAACTAGACTATCTCCCTGTCCCAATCAAATAATACAAGAATCCCCTCCCTTGTAGTAGTAGGGTAATTCAGGATCGAATCCACGAGGAGGTATGTCAGCGCTTCCTTTGTTGTACTCACGATCAAGGCTTTCGTTCTCAGCAGACACTCGATATCGAGTATACATGTCGATATCGACCTCAGTTCTGGTCGATTTCCTAGCGCAACTCCTGCAGAAGACAAAACAGCAAGTCGACGTCGAGCAGAGACCTCGATATCGATGTTAGACCTCGATATCAACCCTTATGGTCGATTTCGATGCTTGTCATAGAAACTGTTTTTGTAACCAATTTGTCGGAAAAGAGTCCGAAGAAAATAGAATGGAGAAGGAAGATGAACAGAAACAAAACTAAGACTTTTATGAAGAATTCAATTAATTAAAAGGCTTCCAAAGTCGGGGTTTCATGCCACAACGATAACAATGCAAGTTTCATGCTAAAGATATGAACTTTAATGTCTTTCCGTCAAATAACTTTCGTCATCAACACTTAGGTGATTAGAGGCTCTCGCATAATTCCTAAGAGTTACTATCCAATTCATGAGCAATTCAAGTTCACAATATGAGTGGCTTTCGCTTCAATAGTGCAAATAATGAATCTCCCTAACTTTCGCAAAGGATCATGCATGGGGTAGAAGACGGAATCGCATAAAAGTCATACCTTTGATGCACTTACCTCACATTGCTATCGTCGGGCTCACCCCGACCCTAGAAGTGGGTTGACTACTCGCTCCTCATCATGCACATCATCATCATTGTTATTGAAAGAAAGCTACTTTGAATTAAGACTCCGAAAGAAAGTACAACCGAACAGGCCACTCCACTCTCGCTTTACAACTCCACTTGGCCTCCTCTCTCTCTCTACTCTATATTGCAACTGAATTATGTGTAAAATTGAATCTATTGGATCTGAAATTGAATACCTAAACTCAGCCCTATTGGCCCCTATTTATAGATGTCGATAAGGACTCGAAACCTTATCTTTATTCTCTAAGATAAACTAAAACAAATTAAAAGCTAAAACTTCATGGTGAAATCAGCCTCCTCATGATAGATCTGGTGTTGATGATAGGAAATCTCGACCTTTGGATAGATATTGCAAGCTTTGGATATAATTCTATCAAAATCGGAGTCGAATTCCTCTATTGGCATGGTCGATATCGACCCTTAGACATCGATATCGACCCCTCCAAAACTTCATCTCGAACTTCTCCTTCTCCTACTCGAACTGGCACTCGACTTCTATCAATTTGGTCGATCTGGCAGCATCGATATCGACCCCCAGACGTCGATATCGACCCCTTCTGTGTCGACATGCTCTGTTCCCTTTTCTGCTCGATTCCTATGTCTCTGATGTACTCGATGTCGAGGTTTCCAGTCGATTTTGACCTCTTCAGAAGACTTCGAGTTCTTTTTCCGCTCTTCCGAAGGCTTTGTTACAAGGATCAGTCTTCTCGGATTGGAATCGATCTTTTGACGGGCGGCATCTAATAAAGAAAAAAAGAAGGAAGAATCATCCATTTTCATCCTGTTTTCTGCGAAATCACATTGAAACTCGTGCAAACCCATATATTTGACATTTAAGCATAAACTACACTATTCTCATGTTTTCCCATTAATATGTATGCAAAACACAATAAAATGGATTCATATGTGCATAGAAAATATGGCAATTTGCACGCACATCAATCACGGAGCAAACATAATCTTCAAAAAAACCTATAAAAATATATGCAGGGCAAGGGATCAAACCGAGGCCCTTATGCATTTTGTTCCCACAAGCAGGCATACACATACGCTATACCTAATAAAGATACTTCTAATGCAGTACGGAATTTAAACACACAAGTCATGCTTATTAGGATATAATATGCAAAAATACGATAAATGGCCCAATGAATGCCAAGTGGCATATCCCTCTCCTACCTCTGCCCCCCCTGTCGTTAGGGCGAACGCTGGCTAGCTCAGTGCTATAGCATAGCAATTCCATCCGCAAGTGGTAAATGTGCACATCAATAATCTCATTATATCATCATCATGCTCATCATATCATGTTCATAAGTCAATCAAACTCATCTCATATCTCATGACAATAATGACTCAGGACAAACCTGATGGTGCTGGGATATCCTATGACCCAAGCAAAGACTCTAGGACTCACAAATAACGGATGTTCTGTTTCTCAAACACATAGAGTAGCCGAATGCTAATTCAAGTGTGCAAATCCTAGCATGATACTACATGGCATACTTTAATGCTTATGCAAAACCTAGCATGTCATATGACTACATGTAAGAGAATTTATCTGATTAGTCTGAGCAAGTCCATAAAGGAACTTACCTGAAAAGCTGAACAACAAGGTATAGAAAAGCATAATCCACTCAATCAACAAGCACCTCTTATATTAATAAGAAAGCGATAAGGCACAAGACTACTAGTCACACACACACACCAAGACCATGTTCCCATATCATCTTCAAAACCAATCCGAAGTCCAACCATTTCAAATCATTCCAAATCGAAAAACGTCAAAAGCCAAGTCATCTGAATAATTCAAACCCATTAATACTTAAGTCCATTTCCATTTCCAAGTAACCATCATTAAATCTTAGTCAAGTATAAAGAATCTCGGCACTTGAAATGAAATTCCAAAACGTTATTCAATTTTTCAACTCAATAAATCGATAAAAATAATCATTAAATAATCCTTTAAATAATATTTTCAAAACCGAAAATTTCAAAACCGACCTTTGCCCCAATTATCCGACCCAAAATGGTCCAACCCAAAAACCAACCAAATCCCCAAGAGACAAGGGAGTAGCCTCGGCCATTAGGCTACTTGGGTGGTCTTCGCGGCTGCGAGATAGCAGCTTGCCATGGCGAAAACCCACCCAGACTCCCCCCGCGAGGAAGGGCTCTCATGGACCGTAAAATTCCACTTTCACCATGGTAAAAGCCGCACTCACGGCTGCGAGATGTCTCTTCCTCCTTCCTGGTTCTTGTTCTAACTCGCCGTAGTGACCGTGGTTACTCCGCGGCGAGATTTGAAGCTGTTGGCTTGTTTTTTCATTGAATCATTTATGTTTCAACCTAAACTTGTTTCAAAACATGAATAAATGTATTCCAACCTTAACCAACATAAAAAGACACAAACGAGGGCTAGAGGGGAGAGCGGAAGAGGGATTACCTAGCCTCTTAGAGGCTTCTTCAAAGGGGAAGGTCCTTGGAGCTTTGATCCAATAAGATATGAGTATGACAAGGTCTAGGAAGGATAGATCATGGTTAAAAGAGTACCTTTATGGAGTTTCAGTTAAAAAATGAGGGAAAACGAAGAGAAATGAGCTCACCTTCTCAGAAAAGAGGAAAGGGAGGAAAATAGGCTCGATGATGCTCCTTTAAACACTATATCTTCTATTTCTTCACCTTGGAAGGTAGAGGAGAGAGTAAGAATCAAGCGAGAAGAAACAGGGAAGAGAAAAGAGTTAAAACGAGGGAGAACGAGGTGATTTACCGAGGCTACAACGGAACTGGGTTCCCACTCGCGGCGGCGAACAAGAACTTGTGGCCGCGAAAGAGCAACTCCCATTTCTGGGTTCTTCCTCACGGCGATGAACAAGAACGTCGCGACAGCGAAATCTCCAAAAGTTGTTGTCCTTGCTTGAATCAGCGTCTGTCCTTCGTTTTCTAGGCTCGATCTTCAAATGGGTAATGATTGAGGTGTGTTTGGAGGGTTTAGAGGCTAGAGAAACACAAAAGATGGAATTTGAGAAAGGGTTTGAAGGATTGAAGAAGAGAGAGTAGAAAGATGATTTCTTTTAGGGTTTTATTTTTGAATTGAAAATTGAGAGAGCGAGAGAGAGAGAGAGAGCCGAGGTAGGAGGCTCGGGTTTTTATGAAGATATTTTGGGTTTTTAGGTATTGGAGCCTCCCTTATATATGGGTACAATTTGACACATTAGGGTTATAATGAGGAAAATGACAAAACAATTAAGAGGCAGTGGGAAGGGAGGGGGAGAGAGGGAGAGAGAGAGAGAGAGATGGCGCCGAGTGAGAGAGAGATATTCCGCTCATCCGACCTCAAATCCCGACTACTTAGCTATCTTGAAATCCGACTCGAGTTTAAATTCATTTCAAACGACTCCTAAGACTCCCAGTTTTAAAATCCGAATATGATAGCGGAATTTGAACCCGATAATTTATATTCCAAAACGTGCCAAAACGAATTTCAAAAGATTTTCCAATTTTAGAAATGTGCTCAAGGACGAGTTTTCTGAAACTTTCCAATTTTAGCAATTAAACTTGTTCATTACCCGTGCTTTGCACGGGTTGTTGATTGAAAAAATATATATACATACATAAGTTCTTACTAAAATAAATAAATAAATAAAAATATAATAAAATCCATTAATATATTTTTATGACAATATCTCCACCTTTCAATAATAAGAAAAATAAATTAATCTTTAAAGGAAGTGGTAAAAAGTAGGGTGATTTTGCTAACTAGCCTATTTTGAACCTTTAATTAGGTGATTAGCACTCAAACTAATTTAATTAGATACACTAGCACGCTCCCCAAATGGAGTGTTAAGGGTCAACGGTCAACCTGTTTGACTGTGAATCGATCAATAGTTGACCGTTGACCGACTCTTTTGTTTTTTTACAACTGATGCTATTTTTTTACCGTGATGCCATATTTTCGTTGTCATTTTTTATCATTATGCCATTTTTTCCTGAAATGTTTTGATGCCATTTTTCAAAGTAGTATTTTGATGCCAAAATTTTAATGACATTTTTTCCCTTTAATGTGATGCCACTTTTTAAAGTAGTACTTTGATGTCATTGTTCTAATGTAATTATTCGATGTCATTTTTTATTACACTTTATTTTCGCTTTGATGCCACTTTTCTAATGAAATGGTTTGATGACACTTTTTTAATGCCACTTTTTTCAAACCTTGCTGACATTTTTTGTTTATTGTGATGTCACGTTGACCATTGATGCCATTTTTTTTACTGTTGACTACTGATGACACTTTTTTTATGTCCATTTTTTGATGATATTTTTTTTACCGTTATGCCATGTTTTTTTCATAGTGTTTTGATGAATTTTTTTTTAATGTGATGCAACTTTTTTTAATCCAATCGTTTGATGCCACTTTTTAAATCAAATCATTCGATGCCACTTTTTTTTAATTTAATCAATTGTATATCGATATATTTTCATCGATTCTACTTTTATTCACTGATGACACGTTTGTGATTACACTTCATTGATGCAATCACTTGTGGTTACATGTTTATTACATTTTTATTCATTGGTGACATTTGTGATTACACTTCATTGATCTCAATCATTTGTGATGACATTGTACGTTTTTAATCAATTTTTTTTAAAAAAAATTGATACTTATTAGTAATAAGTATCAATTTGTAAAAAAAATTTGATTAAAAAAATAATATTTTATAGAGATTTTACCTCGTTAAAAAACGTACAAAAATTCAAGTGACATTTATTTTGAAACGGATGGAGTAACTTTTATTCATTGATGACACATTTATAAGTACAATTAATTGACCACAATCATTTGTGAAAAAGGAACAGATTATATTTCTACGGACTATCCTCACCGTTTTTGTAAAGACTGAATATATAATATATATATATATATTATATTTATAATTTTAATTAAATATGTTATTATTCGATCATTACAATTTGTAAAAGCGGAGAAAGAGTCGTCCTCGGGCACGAGTTCAATTTTAAACTCCTTCCGGCATCATTTAGATTTTGGACTTTGACGAGATTTGATTTTCGCTTTCGAATTCCGGGTTTTAATAAAATTAAATTAAATTCCGTGATGATTTAAATTCGATTTAAATTGTCGAGCGTCGGGTTTTGTTTTAATGAGCGGAATTGGGATCGAAAGTCGTGATTAGCGGGTTCCGAGTTTTGAATTTCGGTAATCTTTGCATTTTATTTTGGGACCACATATGTAATTCTTTTCCTCTCTCTCTCTCTATCTCTCTCTCTTGCTGCTGCCCTCTTCCAGCCCAAATTTCAGAAAAATAAACTGGTCCCCTCCCTCCCTCTCGTCCTCTTCCTCACACAGAAATGCACACTCCTCTGCCTCAACCCTCCCTCCTCTACCTTTCAATTTCTGTTTGCAACCACACACACCTTCCCTACACCTTTCATCCTCACCTAAAACCCACAAGAAAACCTTCAAAGGAGCCCCTTTCTTCCTCCCCTTTCTCCCTCTCTACTGAGCCGAGGAGCACCACCTTTCACCTTCTTCATTCAAATCGCAGCTACCACCACCACCCTCTCCTGTTCTTCATTGATGTCCGGCACCACCTCTCAGCTCCTCGTTGCCGCCCCCATATTCATATTTCATCCTCCCTATTCATTGGAGCCGAGCCACCCACCTCCCACCTTCCTCCTCTCGGCATCAGCTCCCCTGTTCCGTTGGAAGGAGCCAACCGCGACAGCTCCTTCTCCGTCCTCCTCCAAGCAGCAGCAGCAGTAGACCTTCATCGAAGACACCCAGAAGCAGCCGGAGCCGAGTCGCCGAGTGACGTCGTCGTCCCTCCTCCTCTCCGCTTCCTCTGGTTCGATTCAAGCTCGGTAAGATCCGTTTGCTTCCTCTTGCTCCTAAACCATGTCAACGTGCGCCTTTGAACCTTCTATTACCTTCCTAGGCTCGAGACACACTCCCTCCCGTCGATTACAGCCGGAGCCACTCTCAAAGCCTCTCGTCGTCGGAAAATCTACTCTCGGTAATCCCTCTCTCCTTCCTCTCCTTCCCTCGCGTTTGAGTTCTTTGGGTGGGGGACAGTCGGAATTGGTGGTTGATCTGGTTGGGTTAAGGGGTTGGGTTGGCAAATATGGGTTGGTTATTTTAATTTCGGTATTATTTATATATATGTTAAATGTTATGTTTATATATATATACATATATATTTATATGTCGTATTGATTATTATTTCTGATTTTGGGAATATATATATATTCTGAAATATTAAAATATAATAGAAGGTTTTAAAAGTAATATTAATTGATATTGGGTTCTAAATAGATTTATGGTTATTGTTTTGGGATTTTATGGATAGTAAGTGTTAAAATATTGGAATATTATTATTATTTTGGGATTTGGTTAAATTATAAATTCTAGAAATTAATCGTTATATATTGTTTATTGTTTTAAAATAATATTAATTGGATTATTTAATTGATGCATTTTATGAGGATTTAAATGTGTGAGTTAGGAATTTTAAAGTGAATTGTTGGTTTTGATTATAGATAGGATTTGTGAACATTGGTTTATTTTGATGACTTAATATTAGAATTTATTTATATAATGTTTTTGAAATAAGAAACATGCCAGAATGATTTCTATAATATGATTTTTGGGAAATTGGTTTTAAGGCTTAAATGTTTAATGTCGGAATTTGGATAAGCGATTTTACAAGAATTGGTTGATTTTCTAAGTTGAGTTATTTGAGAGATTATTTTGGAAATGATATGATGAGATGAGACGAACATGGAATGACATTTGAATTATGATTAAATAAGATGGAATAATCTGAAATGAGAGACGAGAAGAGATGTATGATAGTTAGGGGTGCCTTGTGTGAATTAGATAGACTTATGCATTTGTATGTTATTAGGTGATTGTGATATGTTGGACATTGCTTGCTATTGGTGACTCATTACTTGGATTCTGCTTCTGCCTTGTTCTCTTCTGTTCGGCTTATTCAGGTAAGTTCCTCTATGGGCTTACTCAGATTCGAAAGAGATTACCTGCTTGTCAATATATGACATACTAGGTGTTGCATAAGCATTAAAGCATGCCATGTAGTATCATGCTAGGATTGCACTTGTGATTGAGCATTATATTTCTTTATGCGTATGTAACAGAACGACCGTTATCTGTGATAGTCCTAGTGTCTCTGTTAGGGTCATAGGGTAGCCCAGCGCCATCGGGTGCCCTGGGTCTATCGAGTTGATATGAGCATGATATGATAGCCCAGCACCATCGGGCAAGAGATGAGATTATATGATATGATATGATAGCCCAGCACCATCAGGCAAGAGATGAGATGATATGATATGATATGATGATGCCGTGGTGAGTGCACCACCACGAGGATATTGCTATGCTATAGCACCGAACTGGCCAATCTCTACACTAATGGGAAGGGGTGCAGAGGTAGGAGAGGGATATGCCACTTGGCATTCTTTGGGCGCCTTTATAGTTCTTTTACGCATATTATAAACTAGGATCATGTTAGTGTGATTTAATTTCCGCATCTGCATCATCTTTATTATTAGCGTATGTGTATGTTCGCTTGTGGGACAGGGTGTGTTGGGGCCTCGATCTGATCCCGCTCGCACCACTTGTTTTTTGGTATGATTGCTCCCTGTCTCTATGGCGTGGGAAAGTCCCCCGAGCGATTGCAAATAAATCTGTCTAACCCCGCTAATTTGGCTATATGACTTTAGAATTATGTTTTGGTTTTGACCCGGCTCTGCCGCGGCTTTTGTATCTAAACCGTACTTCAGCTTTACGTTCGTTTAAATTGAATTTCTGAGACTTCGACTGATTAGAGGTTTAAAACCTCGACTCGTACCTGAATTGGAACATCCGAACGAAGGTATCCGACCTTCGAAACGTATCTCGGATATTTATATCCGGGCCGTTACAAAGTTGGTATCAGAGCGAGGTTGTGCAATTCGGGTACGCAAGGGTCGGGTGTATGTTTTGGAAAATTGTCCATGAATTTCACAGGATTTGAAGTGTTTTAAAGGGGCAAAATGAACTTAATATGCTTAACTCAATTGGACTAAATATGAACTTGACTTATAATAAAAGAGGTGAACCAACTAATAAGGGATCAAGTGGGTAGAAAAGGCGCTAGACCATCCCTATTGGATGTAGTCGGGAATGGGTAGGCGAAATACTAGCTTGTTCTTTACAGATGGGTCGGGAAGACTCCAAGGAGATCATTGTAATTGTCATTAATTGATTCTATGATTGAGTGCTTGATATGCTAAAGATTGATTGGTATGTCCTAACTATTTAATGAATATTGAATGATCTGTGCAAATGGGATAGCGGGAGTACTCATCTTCTTATATGGTCAAGCCCAGCTTGGGTGAAACAGCCCCTTCCACTATGTTAGCCCCTTGACGGTTCTATCGAGTCTTCCTCCCGGATGTCAGTGTCTTCCACGGGGAAATGGGGTTAGTAAACACATTGTGTCGGGAATCATGATTGAATATGAGGATTGTCCGAGAGAGTATTGAAAATCTGTCTTTGATGTAATTCCGAGTTAAAGAGTGGAATGTTTACGAGGCTGTCCTTATCAATTCTTATGACGCTCCATCAGTGTCTTCTTGTCACGAAGAGTCATACCAAGGTCCCAGGGGAAAGATGGGTGATGAATCAGTTGAGAAGAGCCAATGTTTGCCCTTATGGACCTCTATCGGATTATCTTGATTGCTCTGTCCATGATTGTGTGATTCTATATGCACTACTCCTTGACCTACAGATTGATCCTTAGTTTGAAGCTATGCTTTCATGCTTGATGTTCATGATGACCATTGTATGGGTTCGAGCTACCTTTGTGATATCCATATCATCCCGACATGATCTACTTAGTATATTGCTTAAGTCTCGTGTCGTGTCTTGCCCTCTATCATGATTATATGTTGTTATAGCATGTTTACTTGGCCTATTAATCATATGTTTGATCGGAAGCTTGAACCACATGATATGAGTCTATGTGATTGTTGCTTCTTCTGAATTAGGTCCATGATAGTGTGATCGACTCTTCCTTACATGAATGCCTCATAAGATGCGCTCCTTAGCATGCTCGCCGATGATGCCTCAATGCTTATCATTCATCTTGTGATAAGAATCTATAGCATGCCCATCTATTTTGTACTCGTCGGACTAGCTATTGTTGATTATCTTGCAAATTATATTGTGGTGTGTTACTTGAGTTGAATGGAGAATATGTGGTATAATGGAGTCTTGATGAATGCATGTTTTATCCTAGTATGTGCTGATTGCACTCGTGCCCGTATCCTAATCATATTGCCCATTACTTAGACTCGTGATATGCATCGTTGAATTTTCCTCATGCTTCTATATCGTTGGAATGTGAGTGAGTTGACTTCTTACGCATCGTCATGATTAGTTGCACGCATGTATCGTATGCATGTTAAGCCTTTAGTATCATGTAGGATCCTTGGCTGTGACGTGTGCGAATTTGTACCGTGCCTACGTTATTGCTGACTTCCTCTTGAGCTAGGTCCCTGATAGTGTGATTCTTCCCTCTTCCTATCCTCTTAAAATGTTTTGCTCATCTTGGTGAGATTAATGTTGGATTTGATGATCGACTTGCTTTCCGTGATGGTTAAACCTAGCATGCTTACATGGTTAAAATGTCTATTACTCTATGATATTCTCTCGTGCTTGCATGAAAATATGACTTGACGCCTCGCATGATCACGCATCACCCTATATCATGATTTTGCATATGCATGACACATGAATATCGGAATGAATCTAGTTGAAGTACTTTAATTGTACTCAGGTTCGATGTGTGCTATTAGTATCATGTAAGACTTATGATTTCCAATATGACCCGCTAAATGATCACGTGTTGTACTTGTTCTATCATGTGACAACTATTATACCATATATGTACTCTATGATGGTTCGTTCTTAGCATGATTATAATCTAGCACCTATGATGTCCTTCTTGTTACTTTTGATGATGCCTCATGTTTCGTGAATAATATGTTGAACTCCTTTTAATGACTCTTGTCTATGCTTGTATCACATTATGTATCGCTAGTATCATGTGGGACCCATGCTCTCTAAATGTATCTCGTCATATGATTATGTGCCATGCTTGACCTAATACATGATCATTGTGTCAGATGAGATAGTTACTATGTTGCCCTTATATTATCTCGTATAATGCATACACCAAACTCGTGCACTGTTCATATATGTGATAAGTACTATACTGCTCTTATGTGTTCTCGTATGACGCTTCATCTGATTGTTATAATATACTTTTCCATGATATATTTGGACTCATTAGTTGATGTGTATACCATGCTCTTACATTGATAATATACATGATGCTCGGTATCTTCAATTAAATCCCAAATGACTTCGAATCATACATGATCATTGTTGGTTCCGCATAGCTTGCTTGAAGTTGCTAGGTATATCTGCTTCCATGAAATCGTATACTACTAGCTTGTTTCACGTGCATTAGTTTAGGACTCGATCCTGTCTTTGGAATGAATATGTATGTCGTTGTTCCTTAAGATAGGTACATGTTAGTATGGATTAATGTGACTGATATTCCCCATGATGAATTCATTTTGTTCATCACCGTTGTAACCTAATAGACTTTCACAAGGGCATCGTTACTATTCCCGGGTCAAAGTCTTGTCTCTAGTTGTGTCATCTTTAGCTTTGGTCCATTTTGTGTCCGAGAGAAACGTTGGGTTGTCCGCTCTTGTCACTCCCCCTATCTCCGCTAACTTGGACTCCTACGTGTTACATTGGACGAGCGACCGCATGGAAAAAGGGAACGGGAAGTCGAATAGCGATAGAGCAGTGCAGCGGAAACGTGGGCCCATAACCCACGGGCCTCAGGATCGACGATGCCGACGGAACAAGCTTGTTTCAAGGATGGCGGTTATGGAATACGATTAAACTTGCAAGCGAGAGTGTCCTCCGTTCAAATTGTTGATCCCTTCGGAATATGTTGATGATGATATTGCACTGACTTGATGTTGAAAATTGCGTGTTGATGTGATGACTTGATAATGATAGTTGCCTGATTATCCGTTGTCTATGATGAGATATATGATTCGATGCATGACAGTCCTAATGTGCCATGATGACTTGATGTGATGCTATTCTGAGTTGTTAAGCATGATCTAAATTCCTTGCCTATAAAAGTATGAATTGCAAATGTTGAGAACCTGAACTGTTTATTAGATATGGTTATGATGAAACTTGCTAGCTTGATTTGATTAGGTTCATATATGATGTTTGCAATACTTGTTGAGCATGACGGTAAACTGAGACTTTTGATACATGTTGCAATGTTTAATGATGAACTAATGATGTTGTTGTTATAAATGCTAGTTGATATGATGTGATCATTATGTGTGATAATGTCCATGATTGCTTCTTCTTTGAACTTGTGGGTGAGTCTTCTTGAAAATTGGTCAGAGGCTGGTGAGGGGATTTGAGCGGTTGGAATGATTGAGGATAGTATGAGGTGAGTCGCAAGAGAGGGGTTTGGCTTAAGTAGGAACGAGTGGGTTTTGAGAACCATAAGAGGCGAGGCTTAGTGGTTCCGATGAGCTTCTAGGTGAAGCTCGGGTGTGAAAAACAGGGATGTGGGTTGGATTCTTAGAGGTGGATTGCTAGTGAGGGTGCTTGGTGAAATGAGGGGTGAGACTGGAGTGCCTAAATGAGTTGGGGTTTCTTCGGGGATTGTATCCGAGTGGGTGAGTCTAGATGAGGATTGGTCTTGGCTTAAGAATGGGAGACGAGCGAGCGGGGTTTGCGTTTTATTTTGATTGGTATGATGTGAGGGTCTTCTTGATTATGTGATTTATTAATATGTACTAGCATGATGTTAGATAGCAACCATGATGAACCTGATATAGTATGATATTTCATGTAATATGCAATACTGAAGATTAAATTGGTAGTGACAAGTATTATCACGATATATTGATGCATTGCTATCCTGCTATGATGTTCTAGAAGCATGTTCTGACATGATATGGACCATGAGATTATGATATGTGCTATGTGAAAGCATGATGTTATATTATGTGGTGATAAGTATGATGTTACATTATATGGTTGGCAAGCATGATTATAGATATGTTAAATGATGGATATGACCTTGAGTATGAATATGACTTGTATATATGAGATAAGGGTGCCTGATTACCAAATGATCGTTATATGACATTGTAATGAGTTGAGATGATGTCTGGTGAATATGTCGACATTTTGTTGATTGAGATACTACTTGACCTTCCCTTTTGCTGAATCTTAATAACATGACCTTGTTGTGTTAATGCGTTGACAAGTATTTTTGGTTTGCTAACCTTATGATGAAACTCTGCTATGATTGCGGTGTTGATATGCGATGGTGAGATACCTTTACGACTTCTAGTGTGATGTCGAGAAGTTGGTTATGATTTCGGTATGTTGTTGAGATGCCTGTTATGGCATGCAGTCTGATGTGGAGATGCTTGATGTGACCTTGTGGCATTGTGTTAGTATGTGCTTTGAGACTTGCTCTGTGATGTGTTGATTGGAGATTGGATGGTTATACAGTTATGCATTTCTTATGGCTTGTGCATCTTGCTTGAATTGAGACTGATAGATTGATTCGATTCTAGAAACTAGGAAGAGAATATGGGATTAGCCCTTAGAGGTGGATGATTCCACCTCCTACCTCCTGAATTTGATTGATTGGTTTGCGAGAATCTGATTTGGTTTTGGGAGATTTCGACGAAATCTTGGTTTGAAAGGATTTGACTTGGTTTGGTGTAAAGCTGCTTGAGTAAACGTTGAATTTGAAGATTTTGTACGGCTTTGAAAAGGACCAACTTGGGGTTTTAAAGAGGTCGAGAGTTTCAACGAGTTAGATGACAATCTTTCCATTTACAAAACGCTTTGAGGTTTTACGAATTGGATTTACATTATGACGTCTCACGAAGTGGATACAAGCATTTTATAGGGGCGCTTATAGATTGCTTGCTAAGACCTAGTCGGACGGTATAATACTTTTAGAGTTGTGATACTTCCGAAAAGTCGAAGCGAGGATGTGATAAGGGCGCTTATTACACACTTGACAAGACCAATTGGAGATGTCACCACCGTGACTAGGATGTTGTGAGAATCCCGGAAGACGCAACCGAGATGATTACAAGATCCTTGGACATGGTCCTCGGAATAACCAATTTCAAACTTCTCCTCATTACATTAAATGATTTTAGTCTCGGGGACGAGACTTGTTTTTAGAGGTGGATAAATGTAAAGACGGAATATATAATTTATATATATATTATATTTATAATTTTAATTAAATATGTTATTATTCATTACAATTTGTAAAAGCGGAGAAAGAGTCGTCCTCGGGCACGAGTTCAATTTTAAACTCCTTCCGGCATCATTTAGATTTTGGACTTTGACGAGATTTGATTTTCGCTTTCGAATTTCGGGTTTTAATAAAATTAAATTAAATTCCGTGATGATTTAAATTCGATTTAAATTGTCGAGCGTCGGTTTTTGTTTTAGTGGGCGGAATTGGGATCGAAAGTCGGGATTAGCGGGTTCCAAGTTTTGAATTTCGGGGATCTTTGCATTTTATTTTGGGACCACATATGTAATTCTTTTCCTTTCTCCCTCTCTCTCTCTCTGCTGCCCTCTTCTAGCCCAAATTTTAGAAAAATAAACGGGTCCCCTCCCTCCCTCTTTTCCTCTTCCTCACACAGAAATGGACACTCCTCTGCCTCAGCCCTCCCTCCTCTACCTTTCAATTTCTGTTTGCAACCACACACACCTTCCCTACACCTTTCATCCTCACCTAAAACCCACAAGAAAACCCTCAAAGGAGCCCCTTTCTTCCTCCCCTTTCCCCCTCTCTGCTGAGCCGAGGAGCACCATCCCTCACCTTCTTCATTCAAATCGTAGCTAGCACCACCACCCTCTCCTGTTCTTCATTTATGTCCGGCACCACCTCTCAGCTCCTCGTCGCCGCCCCCATATTCCTCTTTCATCCTCCCTCTTCGTTGGAGCCGAGCCACCCACCTCCAACCTTCCTCCTCTTGGCATCAGCTCCCCTGTTCCGTTGGAAGGAGCAAACCGCGACAGCTCCTTCTCCGTCCTCCTCCAAGCAGCAGCAGCAGTAGACCTTCATCGAAGACACCCAGAAGCAGCCGGAGCCAAGTTGCTGAGCGCCGTCCTCGTCCCTTATCCTCTCCGCTTCCTCTGGTTCGATTCAAGCTCGGTAAGATCCGTTTGCTTCCTCTTGCTCCTAAACCATGTCAAAGTGCGCCTTTGAACCTTCTATTACCTTCCTAGGCTCGAGACACACTCCCTCCCGTCTATTACAGCCGGAGCCACCCTCGGAGCCTCTCGTCGTCGGAAAATCTACTCTCTGTAATCCCTCTCTCCTACCTCTCCTTCCCTCGCGTTTGAGTTCTTTGAGTGGGGGACAGTCGGAATTGGTGGTTGATCTGGTTGGGTTAAGGTGTTGGGCCGGCAAATATGGGTTGGTTATTTTAATTTCGGTATTATTTATATATATCTTAAATGTTATGTTTATATATATACATATATATATATATATATTTATATGTTGTATTGATTATTATTTCGGATTTTGGGAATATATATATATATATATATATATATATATATATATATATATTCTGAAATATTAAAATATAATAGAAGGTTTTAAAAGTAAAATTAATTGATATTGGGTTATAAATATATTTATGGTTATTATTTTGAGATTTTATGGGTAGTAAGTGTTAAACTATTGGAATATTATTATTATTTGGGGATTTGGTTAAATTATAAATTCTAGAAATTAATCGTTATATATTTTTTATTGTTATAAAATAATATTAATTGGATTATTTAATTGATGCATTTTATGAGGATTTAAATGTGTGAGTTAGGAATTTTAAAGTGAATTGTTGGTTTTGATTATAGATAGGATTTGTGAACATTGGTTTATTTTAATGACTTAATATTGAAATTTATTTATATAATGTTTTTGAAATAAGAAACATGCCAGAATGATTTCTATAATATGATTTTTGGGAAATTGGTTTTAAGGCTTAAATGTTTAATGTCGGAATTTGGATAAGCGATTTTAAAAGAATTGGTTGATTTTCTAAGTTGAGTTATTTGAGAGATTGTTTTGGAAATGATATGATGAGATGAGATGAACATGGAATGACATTTGAATTATGATTAAATAAGATGGAATAATCTGAAATGAGAGACGAGAAGAGATGTATGATAGTTAGGGGCGCCTTGTGTGAATTAGATAGACTTATGCATTTGTATGTTATTAGGTGATTGTGATATGTTGGACATTGCTTGCTATTGGTGACTCATTACTTGGATTCTGCTTCTGCCTTGTTCTCTGTTGTTTGGCTTATTCAGGTAAGTTCCTTTATGGGCTTACTCAGATTCGAAAGAGATTACCAGCTTGTGAATATATGACATACTAGGTGTTGCATAAGCATTAAAGCATGCCATGTAGTATCATGCTAGGATTGCACTTGTGATTGAGCATTCTATTTCTTTATGCGTATGTAACAGAACGGCCGTTATCTTTGAAGGGGTGCAGAGGTAGGAGAGGGATATCCCACTTGGCATTCTTTGGGCGCCTTTTGTTGTTGCAGGAGGCTTGATATGTCAAGTAATTACAAATAATAAAGATGTAATAAACGTAAACCGACTCCTGGCCTAAGCAAATAATTACAAGACTTCCTCCCGTTGTATTGGAAGGGTAGTCAGGATCGATCCACGAGGAGGCGTGTCAGCGGGATCCTAGTAGCGTTGGAAATTTCACGTCTGCGTCGACCAGAAGCCTCGATTTCGACCTTGGGCCTCGATGTCGACCTCGGTTGTCGATGTTCTCTGCAACAGAAGACCTGCAGAGATAAAAACAAGTGGTCGATATCGGCTGGAGAGGGTCGATATCGATGTCAGTCCACGAAATCGACTGGCTCAGAAGACTGCCAGTCGATACAGAAGGGTCGATATCGACACAAGGGGTCGATATCGATGCTCAGCAAACTCCGCAGCGATGTTCGTCGTCGACTCAGAAAACTGTCGACGAACTCAGTGGTCGATATCGATGTCTGGGGTCGATATCGATGTCTCCCTGCAGTGTGTTAGTTCTTCGTCGGCAAAGAAAGGACGAAGAATTAAGAATGGGGAGAGAAGCAATGAACAGAAATAACAGGGGGTTTTTGGGTGTATAAAATATGTAAAAACAACTCCTAGGATTAGGGTTTACCACAACGTTAACCAATGCATGCGATAAGATAAATAAGACGGACAATTGCGCTATTTCACCCGAGGGACAAGCTTTCGCCGTACACCAACTCTTAGGATTACTTTTGCAAATAAACCTAAATGTCTCTACCAATTTTATGTTTATAACTCAAGTTGTTAGCATGAATCCCTTTTCTTTCGATTAGAACTAAACATAGAATCGTAGGAGGAGAGATAGACACAACGATATCGACATCAAATACTTACCTCAAGCGCGCATGGCTAACGTCGGGCTCACCCCGACCCTAAGAGCTTTGGGGAACTACTCGCTTCTCATCATGGAATTCATTGTTGATTTAAAGGAAGAAACTTGCATTAAAATAAACTTCAAAGCTTTACAACTCAACGTCAACTTTCGCAAACGTCAAACCCAAAAGCTTCTCTCTAACTCTAACTCTATTGATGATATTACTTGCTGATGTACACATTTGCACCTTCTTTTATTGCATCTTTTAACTTCATATTTCATTCGATTTCCAAAGAAAAGGTTCAAAAGAATATAAACTTGTGTAAGAATGGGCTAAAATGCAAGAAATAGGGTCTGCACAAGTTTTGAGCTAACCATGCAGGAATTCGAGCGAAAACGGAGTCAAAACGAAGAAGCCAAGTGAAGCTGAGCAGAGGTAGATATCGACCCTAGACCCAGATATCGACCTCTGGGGTAGATATCGACCTTCAACATAGATATCAAGTGAAGCTGAGAAGAGGTAGATATCGACCTTAGGCCCAGATATCGACCTCCAGTGTCGATATCGACGCCCATATCGACCTTCAACATAGAAATCGACCAGAGCTGAACAAGTCGAGCAGGAACAGAGACCTCGATATCGACATCTGGTGTCGATATCGACCCCTTATCTCGACAGAAGATAGACTCGATTTCGAATACGGATTGGAACTATATCTTTAAGGCGGCACGGGATTATCTCATACTTTCAAGATAGATGGCAGCTGAAGTTTTATTCATCTTTTAAAGTTTTTATCAAAATAAAAGACCTATCCTAATTGTTTGGATAGAGTTATTAGTTTAGATAGGAGTTACAATCCTTGGATAGCGAGGATTAGTAGCCTATAAATAAAGCCCTAGGGGCTGATTTGTTGGAGGATCCATTAATCCAATCAACCAGAACAATCGAATCATCCAAGACAATAGACAATAGAGTTAGAATTAGAGAGAAGTTTTAGGGTTTGACGTTTGCGAAAGTTGACGTTGAGTTGTAAAGCTTCGGAGTTTATTTTAATGCAAGTTTCTTCCTTTCAATTCACGATGAGTTCCATGATGAGAAGCGAGTAGTTCCCCAAAGCTCTTAGGGTCGGGGTGAGCCCGACGTTAGCCATGCGCGCTTGAGGTAAGAATTTGATGTTGATATCGTTGTGTCTATCTCTCCTCCTACAATTCTATGTTTAGTCCTAATCGAAAGAAAAGGGATTCATGCTAACAACTTGAGTTATAAACATAAAATTGGTAGAGACAATTAGGTTTATTTGAAAGAGTAATCCTAAGAGTTGGTGTACGGCGAAAGCTTGTCCCTTGGGAGAAATAGCGCAATTGTCCGTCTTATTTATCTCATCGCATGCATTGGTTAACGTTGTGGTAAACCCTAATCCTAGGAGTTACTTTTTACAAATTTTATATTCATCGAAACCCACTGTTTTATTTATGTTCATTGCTTCCCTCCCCATCCTAAAGTCTTCGGCCTTTCTTTGCCGACGAGAAACTAACACACTGCAGGGAGACATCGATATCGACCCCAGACGTCGATATCGACCACTAAGTTCGTCGACAGTTTTGTGAGTCGACGACGAACATCGCTGCGGAGTTTGCTGAGCATCGATATCGACACCTGACATCGATATCGACCCTTCTGTGTCGACTGGCAGTCTTCTGAGCCAGTCGATTTCGTGGACTGACATCGATATCGACCCCTTCTAGTCGATATCGACTACCGTTTTTGTCTCTGCAGGTCTTCTGTTGCAGAGAACATCGACAGGCGAGGTCGACATCGAGGCCCTAGGTCGAAATCGAGGCTACTGGTCGACGTAGACGTGAGACTTCCAAAGCTACTAGGATCCCGCTGACACGCCTCCTCGTGGATCGATCCTGACTACCCTTCCACTACAACGGGAGGAAGTCTTGTAATTATTTGCTTAGGCCAGGAGTCGGATTACATTTATTTACATCTTTATTATTTGTAATTACTTGACATATCAAGCCTCCTGCAACAACACTTGCTTGTCAATTGAATGATTGAATGCCAGCCCCCTAGGGCTTTATTTATAGGCTACTAATCCTCGCTATCCAAGGATTGTAACTCCTATCTAAACTATGAACTCTATCCAAACAATTAGGATATGTCTTTTATTTTGATAAAACTTAAATAACTTAAAGGTAAAAGATAAATATAACTTCAGCTGTCATCTATCTTGAAAGTATGAGATACTTCCGTGCCTCCTTGAAGATATAGTTCCAATCCGCATCTTGACCTCAAATCTATCTTCTGTCGAAATCAGGGGTCGATATCGAGGTCTCTGTTCCTGCTCGACTTGTTCAACTCTGGTCGATTTCTATGTTGAGGTCGATATGGGGGTCGGTATCGACACCGGGGGTCAATATCTGGGTCTAAGGTCGATATCTACCTCTTCTCAGCTTCACTTGACTTCTTCGTTTTGACTCCGATTTCGCTCGAATTCCTGCATTGTTAGCTTCAAAACTTGTGCAGACCCTATTTCTTGCATTTTAGCCCATTCTTACACAAGTTTATATTCTTTTGAACCTTTTCTTTGGAGATTGAATGAAATACGAACTCAAATAATGCAATAAAAGGAGATATAAATATGTACATCACATTTACAGTTCTTTTACGCATATTGTAAACTAGGATCATGTTAGTGTGATTTTATTTCCGCATCTGTATCATCTTTATTATTAGCGTATGTGTATGTTCGCTTGTGGGACAGGGTGTGTTGGGGCCTCGGTCTGATCCCGCTCGCACCACTTGTTTTTAGGTATGATTGCTCCTTGTCTCTATGGCGTGGGAAAGTCCCCCCGGCGATTGCAAAGAAATCTATCTAACCCCGCTAATTTGGCTATATGACTTTAGAATTATGTTTTGGTTTTGACCCGGCTCTATCGTGGCTTTTGTATCTAAACCGTACTTCCGCTTTACTTTCGTTTAAATTGAATTTCTGAGACTTCGACTGATTAGAGGTTTGAAACCTCGACCCGTTCCTGAATTGCAACATCCGAACGAAGGTATCCGACCTTTGAAACGTATCTCGGATATTTATATCCGGGCCGTTACAGTTTTAATATCTTTAATGAAAGAAGTACAAGTTTTTAAATAGGTTGCAGAGAATGGAGTTTGGACTTCAGTGTTGTTCATTACATGTTCTAATCA
Source organism: Persicaria maculosa (assembly GCA_963922045.1). NCBI lineage: Eukaryota > Viridiplantae > Streptophyta > Magnoliopsida > Caryophyllales > Polygonaceae > Persicaria > Persicaria maculosa. Next base: position 45,901,317 of record OY998264.1, on the reverse strand, counting down.
GGCACTTAAAGAACTATACATGTGTAATTAAAAGTGTATATTTTCCAATCAATAACCCTAAAATCTTATGAAATGAATCATAAATTCAAGCTCCAATATAACATATGAAATGCTATATATGTATTCAATCCCAACCCAACATTCAATTACTGATTTCAGAAAATAAAAGAAGCAACTATTCCTTGAAATTTCAAATACTCACTTTGTTACCACATGTCCAATACTCAACACAAGGGAAAAACACCCACTTTTCATGCAGAAAATTTGATAGCATGAATTAGCATTATTTAAATTATGATTAATGGATATTAATCTTAAATTGGACCAACCAAATAGTTTACTCGAGATCTTAGCAGGCAGGTATAAACCTAGTCCTTCAGATGGAAACTGTTGTGCGCGGAAATTGCCATATTTTCTATGCACATAAAAGTCCATTGTATTGTCTTTTGCATGCATATTAATGGGAAAACATGGGATTAGTGTAGTTTACGCTTAAATGTCAAATATATGGGTTTGCACGAGTTTCTATGTGATTTCGCAGAAAACAGAACGAAAATGGACGGATTTGGAAGAGCGGAAAAAGAACTCGACATCGAGTGCATCAGAGACATAGGAATCAAGCAGGAAATGAAACAGAGCACATCGACACAGAGAGGTCGATATCGACGTCTGGAGGTCGATATCGATGCTGCCATATCGAGCTAAAAGATAGAAGTCGAGTGCCAGTTCGAGTAGGAGAAGGAGAGCTCGAGATAAAGTTTTGAAGGGGTCGATATCGATGTCTAGGGTCGATATCGACCATGCCAACAGAAGAATCCGACTCAGATTTTTGTTAGAAATCTATCCAAAGCTTGCACGTCTATCCAAAAGTCGAGATTTCTTATCTTCAATACCAGATCTATCATGAGGAGGCTGATTCACCATAGAGTTTTAGTTTTTACTTTTATTTAATTTTTATCTTAGAGAATAAAGATAAAGTTTCGAGTCTTTATCGACATCTATAAATAGAGGCCAATAGGGCTAAGTTTAGGGCATCCAAGAACATTCAATTTGACATACAATTCAGTTTCAATAATAGTGACGAGTTAGAGAGAGAGAGGAGACCGAGTGAAGTTTGTAAAGCGAGAGCGGAGTGGCTTGTTCGGTTGTACTTTCTTTCGAAGTTTTAATTCAAGGTAGATTTCTTTCAATAACAATGATGATGATGTGCATGATGAAGAGCGAGTAGTCAACCCACTTCTAGGGTTGGGGTGAGCCCGACGATAGCGATGTGAGGTAAGTGCATCAAAGGTATGACTTTTATGCGATTCCGTCTTCTATCCCATGCATGATCCTTTGCGAAAGTTAGGGAGATTCATTATTTGCATTATTGGAGCGAAAGCCACTCATATTGTGAACTTGAATTACTCATGAATTGGATAGTAACTCTTAGGAACTATGCGAGAGCCTCTAATCACCTAAATGTTGATAACGAATGTTATTTTACAGAAAGGCATTAAATTTCATAACTTTAGCATAAAACTTGCATTGTTATCGTTGTGGCATGAAACCCCGACTTTGGAAGATATTTAATTAATTGAAATCAACATAAAAGTTTAAGTTTTTTTATTCTGATCATTCCTCCTTTCCCATTCTATTTTCTTCGGACTCTTTTCCGACAAATTGGTTACGAAAACAGTTTCTGTGACAAGCATCGAAATCGACTGTAAGGGTCGATATCGAGGTCTAACGTCGATATCGAGGTCTCTGCTCGACGTCGACTTTGCTCCTTTTGTCTTCTGCAGGAACTGCGCTAGGAAATCGACCAGAACAAAGGTCGATATCGACCAGATTACTCGATATCGAGTGTCTTCTGAGGTCGAAAGCTTTAATCGTGAGTACAACAAGGGAAGCGCTGACATACCTCCTCGTGGATTCGATCCTGAATTACCCTACTACTACAAGGGATGGGATTCTTGTATTATTTGTTTGGGACAGGGAGTTAGCCTAGTTGTGCATTGTTTATTTGAATTGTTTGAATCCCTACACAACCCCCGGAGCGAACAAATTGGCGCCGTTGCCGGGGAGGCAATCAATCGCCACCTAAGTTAATCACGATCTTTTGAGCATATTTTGCAGGTTTATGCGACGTTCTGATCACGGACCTATGCTGGAACCAATTAACGAGCTTGAACGTTTCTACCATCTTCGCAATAAAGCAATTCGTATCATGGCTGACAATGAGACGTAGGTCGAAACCATAGAGCGGTTGAGGAAAGAAATCGAGGACCACAATGCTACAATCGCTGCTGAAAGGGCCGCCGCTGCTGCAGAGCGAGCCCGTGCTGATAGGGAGGAGGATGCACGCAGACAAGCCCAAGAGCGGCTAAATCGGTATCCACAGACGGCGATGCAATACATGCATCCGCCGCTTCATGTTCCTGAATCCGCTATTTTAATTCCTCACTCCAACTATGAAATAAAAATTAACTTCCTATCTGAGATAAAAAGAAATACTTTTGAAGGATGACCTAATGACTGCCCCCTGCAACACATCTCTACTTTTATGGACTTATGTGAAACAGTTGCTGATGGAGTAAACTTAGAGTATGTGCGATTAAAATCTTTTCGATGGTCTTTTGCAGGGAAGGCATTACAGTGGCTTGAAAGTTTGGCTCCACGCTCACTGAGGACATGGGCGGAGGTGAAAGATGCATTCTTGAACAAATTCTTCCACCTTCTAAAATGGTGATGCTGCGACAAAGGATGAGAAACATCATATACCTCATATCCCTCATATCCAGGAAATCTTCTACAACGCCCTTGATGCACCGAATAAGGAGAGGATAAATTCATATACCTCATATCGGTACATTGAGATTACACCAACGAAGGCATGGGAGACCATTGAGAGGCTTGTGAACTTTGACAATACTTATGGGGCTATTGCGACCTATGATGCAAGGCCTGCCCCATCTATGCCCCTATATGAGCCTCCAAGGGAGATAGATCTTGATGTGCGGCAACAATTCCATAACGATCAAACGCACCGCCTTCAAAAGCAAGTCAGGTTCTTGAGCAACAATCAAACTTGTCAGGAGTGTGGTTCAACAAGGCATAATACTAGTGCCTGTCCACATACTGAGCAAGTATCCATGGTGGAACAACATGAGGAGGTTAAGTTGACGAGAGGCTCCTATGGAGGGGGTAATCAATAATATTGGGGTGATCAAAGGTTCTATCAACAAAGGGATCCCCCACCATATAGAGCACCAGGGCACCCTGAGCGGGAGACAAGGAAGGATGACCTGCAAATCATTCTTGATGAGATGTGGAGAAACCATGCTGAGTTCAAACAAGCCAACAACTCCGTCCATACTCAGTTGCAGGGCATCAATTCTAGACTTGGGGAGATCGACGTTTGGAAGCGTAACATGGAGACTCAAATGAGTCAATTGGAGGAAGCAATACCCAAAGCGTCAGGATCATTCCCTGGATCCACTGTGCCCAACCAAAAGGGCAAAACCACTGGTCATATTGCGGTAATAAACCTAAGGAGTGGGCGTCAATTACAAATGCCCGAGCAAAAGGCGGAGGAGAAGGAGCCAGAACAGACGTTGATATCGACCCCCCCCCCCTGTCGATATCGACCAGGGTGACGTCGAAATCGACCCTCCAGTCGATGTCGACCCTGATACTGCGTCACCACAGAAATCGGCTCCTCTAGTCGATATCGACCCTACTAATGTCGATGTCGACCTCACTACAGCCGCGGGAAGGAAGAAGGTGTTGCCATTCCCAACTAGAAAGGTGATTAAGGACCCAGCAGAAAAGAAGTTCCAGCGGTTCGTGAAGATGCTCCAAGGACATAATGTCTCTATACCATTCACGGAGGCACTTCACGAGATGCCATCTTATGTAAGGTTCCTTAAATACATCTTGGGTAAGAAGCAATCGCTCTCTGAGATCGCAGAGGAGTGCAACAGGTTGGAGCTACCACAAAAGCGAGCGGACCCAAGTAAGTTTTCTATTGCTATAGGTCTAGGTCAATTCAAATTTAATGCTTTAGTTGACTTGGGCGCTAGCGTTAGCATGATGCCACTAACCATATGGCACAAGGTAAAGATAGGTCCTCTGGAGCCAATGGTTGCAAGGTTGTACATGGCTAACAATACGGTAGTAATTCCAACTGGGATAGTGACGGATGTGCCAGTACAAGTAGGTAAATTCTTTGTCCCTGCTGATTTCCTATTTGTTGATATAGCAGAGGACCCTTCTTGTCCAATTATTTTAGGTAGGCCATTCCTAGCAACCGTCGATGCCAACATTAGCGTAAAGAAAGGATTGCTCTCATTCACAATTAGTGACGAAGTGATAGAGTATGCCTTCAACAAGACAGTGAAAAATCAAGGGCCAATGGAGATAAAAGTCATCAATGGTGTCTACATTGCATGTGGAGAAGCAAAGGTAAGAAGTATAACACCGGAGGAGCTTGAGAAGAGGGCCATAGAAGCCCAAGTGGAGGAAGTTGTGGCAATCTTGAACGAAGGAGCCCAACAGAACATCGAAATCGACCCAGGTAAGTCGATATCGACTAAAATTATTCAAGATTGCATGCCAGGTCATAAGTCTGGGGTCGACGTAGGAGAAAAGAAAACATCAAAATCAGGGACAAGGGTCGATATCGACCACACCCTGCCGAAATCGACCACCATCAGCGCTGAAAAGGGAGGAAAGGAGACCTCGATATCGATCTCTGAGGGTCGAAATCGACCTGATCATATCGAGCCAAAACTCTCCAAATCGACTGATCCTCCAGGAGTACAACAGGGGTCGATATCAACCTCTGAACATCGACATCGACCTGAGCCACAGACTGAGAAAAAGGTAAGTCAAGGTACGGATTCCTCTTGCTCCATTACAATTAAGGATTTATCATTATTTGGAAGAGGTGTGCCTTGGCATGTGCGCTTGTGTAGGGTATCCGAAGATGATTCGAGCCAATATGAGATAGGAGAAAAGGTCTATGTTGCCAAATCTAAGGACCATTGGTTCCCTACAAGATTTAAGGACAAGAATTTAGGACCATTCATGGTAAATCGGATCCATCCCGGCGGAATGCAGTTGCGTGACAAGAAATGAGCCATATTTGAGGCCCAAGCCACATGGGCTAAGCAGATGCCGCCTTGAGAAGCGCAAAGGTAGAAGTCGACCTAGAGACTTAAAAGTCTAGAGCTTGTAACAAAGACTTAGTTTTGATTTTAGACAGATTTTTTCTTTCGTTTGAGACACTTTATTGTTTTGCATGTTTGGTTTTATTTTTATTAACAAGTTGCAGGAGAGAGAAAAAAAGCACACTGAGAAGACGTCGAAATCGATGTCTAAACTCGACATCGACCTCAAGGTCGACATAGATGGGTTTGTGATCGAGGTCGGATCACCCTGAAGCCTGAGCATAAATCGATATGAATATCGATATCGATGTTAAGGGTCGATATCGACCATCCCTGTTGTCTTCTTCTACTCCTGAAATTTGTGACGGTTTAGTAAGTTTTCTTCTTAACCCTAGTTCTAAAACAGTGAGGACACTGTAAATTTGAAGTATGGGGTGGGGGAAAGGCTTACTTGCATATTACTTAGTTTAGATTTGCATATTTATTTTAATGCATATTTAAGTTTTTATTTCGAAAAAAAAAATTACCCCCATCAAAAATTTGAAAAAGAGAAAGAAGAGTCATGGAAGTATAAAAAAGAGCTCTACGATGCAAAATTAGATTCATTAGAGATATAACATGAAATTTCCTAGTTAAGGGAAGTCCCAATAAAATGCAAAAAAGAAGAAAAAACATAAAGGAGATGAAAATTTGAAATTGCTTTTGACATGTGCATGATAAGATGATAGAGGACTTTTTATGAAAAATTTCCATACAAGTGCTTACATATACAAGTTCATATCCTAGCCTTACCTACGCATAATTGCAAAAGCCACAAAGCCATATATGAGCCTTATATCATGATCATTATTTCTCCACATATATACATATTGCCCATTTTATACCTTATACCCTATCCGGGGACAATGTTAAGAATGGATGTCATCTTTGGAGTTGTTATATGAAGTTGTGCACTATTTTGAAGTTGTTGGCAGGAATGAAGGAATTATGAATCATGGAAATTTTAATGAGCGAGAAAAAATCCGATCACCTCAGGAGATAAAGGTAGGTCGACCCTGCTCGTTGAGATGTTAGTTCAGCGAGATCGGACACAAGGTGAGGAGTCCGAAGTACTAAGTATCCAGGGCCATTCATGACACCCATGTTTGCAACTCGCGAGAAGGCAGTGCTAAGGTTAGAGAGGTAAAAGCATTATATTGAATAAAAGCATTGAGCGATGAGTGAAAGGTGAGACATTATGAAGAAGGAATATGGAAAGAAAGTATGATTCCCCGGATCTAACACCACATGGCCAAATATTAGCCCACATTTAGCCTTTTACCAATCTACTTCTCACAAGCTTGCGAAAGTCCTCTTGATTATTAATGCTATGTCGCTAAAATTGTTTTTGCATATTACCTCCTTTTATGAGAATGAAATTGCTTTTATGCACAGGCATGGACTTGGTTGACATAAGTACCTTATCGAGGATGGCAATTGATTGTAGGGACATATGAAAAATGAATCTATGATGTTGAGGGTTTACTTTCTTCCCCTGAATGACCATTAAAGGTATTGCTTGGGGACAAGCAAGCTTAAGTATGGGGTGTTTGTTGTGCGCGCAAATTGCCATATTTTCTATGCACATAAAAGTCCATTTTATTCTCTTTTACATGCATATTAATGGGAAAACATGGGATTAGTGTAGTTTATGCATAAATGTCAAATATATGGGTTTGCACGAGTTTCTATGTGATTTCGCAGAAAACAGAACGAAAATGGACGGATTTGGAAGAGCGGAAAAAGAACTCGAAGTCTTCTGAAGAGGTCGAAATCGACTGGGGACCTCGACATCGAGTGCATCAGAGACATAGGAATCAAGCAGGAAATGAAACAGAGCACATCGACACAGAGAGGTCGATATCGACGTCTGGAGGTCGATATCGATGCTGCCATATCGAGCTAAAAGATAGAAGTCGAGTGCCAGTTCGAGTAGGAGAAGGAGAGATCGAGATAAAGTTTTGAAGGGGTCGATATCGATGTCTAGGGTCGATATCGACCATGCCAACAGAAGAATCCGACTCAGATTTTTGATAGAAATCTATCCAAAGCTTGCACGTCTATCTAAAAGTCGAGATTTCTTATCTTCAATACCAGATCTATCATGAGGAGGCTGATTCACCATAGAGTTTTAGTTTTTACTTTTATTTAATTTTTATCTTAGAGAATAAAGATAAAGTTTCGAGTCTTTATCGACATCTATAAATGAAGGCCAATAGGGCTGAGTTTAGGGCATCCAAGAACATTCAATTTGACATACAATTCAGTTTCAATAGTAGTGACGAGTTAGAGAGGGAGAAGAGGCCGAGTGAAGTTTGTAAAGCGAGAGCGGAGTGGCTTGTTCGGTTGTACTTTCTTTCGAAGTTTTAATTCAAGGTAGCTTTCTATCAATAACAATGATGATGATGTGCATGATGAGGAGCGAGTAGTCAACCCACTTCTAGGGTCGGGGTGAGCTCGACGATAGCGATGTGAGGTAAGTGCATCAAAGGTATGACTTTTATGCGATTCTGTCTTCTATCCCATGCATTATCCTTTGCGAAAGTTAGGGAGATTCATTATTTGCATTATTGGAGTGAAAGTCACTCATATTGTGAACTTGAATTACTCATGAATTGGATAGTAACTCTTAGGAACTATGCGAGAGCCTCTAATCACCTAAGTGTTGATAACGAAGGATATTTGACGGAAAGGCATTAAATTTCATAACTTTAGCATAAAACTTGCATTTTTATCGTTGTGGCATGAAACCCCGACTTTGGAAGATATTTAATTAATTGAAATCAACATAAAAGTTTATGTTTTTTTATTCTGATCATTCCTCCTTTCCCATTCTATTTTCTTCGGACTCTTTTCCCACAAATTGGTTACGAAAACAGTTTCGGTGATAAGCATCGAAATCAAATGTAAGGGTCGATATCGAGGTCTAACGTCGATATCGAGGTCTCTGCTCGACGTCGACTTTGCTGCTTTTGTCTTCTGCAGGAACTGCGCTAGGAAATCGACCAGAACTGAGGTCGATATAGACCAGATTACTCGATATCGAGTGTCTTTTGAGGTCGAAAGCTTTAATCGTGAGTACAACAAGGGAAGCGCTGACATACCTCCTCGTGGATTCGATCCTGAATTACCCGACTACTACAAAGGAGGGGATTCTTATATTATTTGTTTGGGACAGGGAGTTAGCGTAGTTTTGCATTGTTTATTGAATTGTTTGAATCCCTACACAACCCCCGGAGCGAACAGAAACTCAATAGTATAATAATCAAAAAACAAGAAAACTAATTTACAGGATCATGAAGGCACCTGAATTTTCACAATTTGCTGCCTGATCATCAAAAAATCTTTCCTACCCTTCCAACTACGGAACTTGTTCTATATTCTCACAGCAGTAGCTTGCACTCGAACGGCAGGGTGACCTGATTTATGGGATTTAAGTTCTAGCATCGAAAGTGCATCTACATCAGAGACTCCACTAGTACTATCTTCATACTCTTTAATCTGTTTTCTCTGGAAAGACTGCACACGGAAAACTTGAAGAATACGGGCAACTGCTTGAGTAGCATTAGAAACAGCAGCCAGAGAATCCTTCAGTGAGTGTACAGAAGCATGATCTCCATCACTATTTGGAGTTGCAGCACATTCCAAAGCCACTTGTACAGGCTTTGGTTTAGACACTTCTATGGAGCTGGCCTCTTTGGCTTCTTTAAGTTGAAGAGAAGAAAGGTGATCACTCAAGGCTGATTCTGCTAGATATCTAGCGCTTCCTTTGTGCACGTTTGATGAAGCCAGGTCAGCTGCAGTTCTACCCATTGGATATTTTGGGTTAGGATCCGTTAATGCACCTGTTGCCGCACCCAAAGATACAAGAGATGCAATTGACTGTTCCTTAGATAAACATCACATCCAAAAGAAGGAACAAGTCAAACGTCCATCTTTGAAAAAAAAGGGGGAAAGCATAATTCAGAATAAGTTCTAAATCTATTGCCAATTAAAAAAAAACAAAGAAGTCAAGGCCAGCAGTAGTTGTAACAATATGTCCACCAGCAGGAACCAAGGCCAACAGCAATCAGTGGTTGTAACAATATGTCCACCAGCAGGAACCAAGGCCAACAGAAGAAGAGTACTAGCACACATTCCAGATGCCAAGAACAATGTTGAGTCCGCTCCTTCAAGAGCACTGCACATGATTCGCCAATCATATTAGTCAACACATCATATATTAAATCAAGGCATACATAAAATAATTACAAAGCTAAACACATACCTAATCTTTGCTTCAGCTGCCTCAATCGTATAGTTTCCGTACTGCCCATATTCAAAACATGGATTCCGTTCCTCCTGAAAGATTTATTGAGTAATGAGTCACATACAGAGTAACATTGATGACTTACAAAGCACACATAAAAATAGTCAAATATGGATCTCGACTCAGCAAAACAATTTTTTTTTCCTGACAAATTGTTCAATACAGTAAAATTACTTTTGTAGACAATGAGATGGTTACATGAGCAACCGGCAACAGATAGGTCACTACCAATCAAAGTTCTAAGTTCTATAAGATCATGGAACGGAAGGAACATAGGTCAACACAAAATTACAAGAAAGTAAAGGTAGCTTTATATTCCTCATGGAGATTCAATCTTGAACCCCAAATTGAACCATTTATTCATAACCATTCAACTCAATACCTTCAAAGCCAGATTACTGATTTCGAAATCACAAATGAAATGATATGATTGATCAACCATTTAAAACGTGAATAATTAAATAGAAAGGTAATCTCTCTCTTTCCTCTCGCAATCGAAGAACTAATGCACCAACTAGAAAGAAGATCTGATATCTGAACATTTGAAATCGCAAGGCATAGATTGGCCATGAAAATTCCGAATTCGACGATCATTTGGTTGAATAAACCACAAATCATCAAACGATTGACGGAGAAAATACTTACAAGAACAATATCAATCAACAAGCAGACACAAAACGACTAGGGCATGATTAAAGGCGATGGAGGTAGGTTTTGCGTCTCAGGCCAGAACGGAGAGGACGAGGGCGAGCAATACGCCATGAAACGGTCTGAAAGGAGGCCATCGGAGGTTGAGAGAGAAGGGGATCGAGAATCGCCATGGGAAGCTCGGATCTGATGGAGGAAGAGAGTGAAAGGGAAAGTGGGATGGGGTACAAAGGGCTAATTAACTTTCAACATAGTGCAGCACGGCCAATAAAATATTTGGATGGGCTAATTACCTAATTAAATGTGTAAAGGGGTACAAATTATCAAATTTTCTCTAAAAAGTTTCCCAATTCTTTTTTTTTTCCAATTATAAATGTGGTCAAAACAATGACATATAGTTCACGAAATCAAAAATTTGGTGAATTTTGAATGATATTGACTTGTTTTAATGAGAATGATATCATTTGAATAGTTTCACATCATATTTTGGATCAATTTATGATAGTAAAAATGAGTTTAGATATTTTGTTATCGTCTACCCAAAGGTTGAGTTATTTTTCATACAGTTGAAATACGGAGATATTTTTTAACATTTCTATAAAAGTTGATTTATTATAATTATTTTTGCCTATTTTTAGCCCCATAATAAGAATAGATCAATTAAACTTATACTTAAAAATCAAATTCACTCAATTCAATTTGCATCCAACTTAGTCTCACCCGACTTAGGCCGTGTTTGGCGCTAGATGGAGATTCTGAGGATTAAGAGGATTTTTGTAGATGGTAGAAGATGTAGATTATTTTGATAGATTAAATGGGATGTTGGAGATGGAGATTATGTATGACAAAAATCTCGAAAAGGTGTTTGGTAGGTGGAGGATTGTGGTGTATTGTAAGATTGCAAAATTCTGAAACTACCCCTTCAATTAAACCCCTTATAACGGCCCCCTCCCACTTCTCGTTACTCAACGCGACGCCATTGAAGAGGGTCCAACCTCGCGACTGAAGACGACGAACGACAGGAGGACAACAACTGTTGCAGGCGACACAGCATCGGAGGCCCGCGTGCAGAAGCCTCGACCTAACCCGTCAACCTTCAGAATTCGGCCGTCGCTGGTGTGTCGGCCACAACTCCACTCGAAGAGCACAGCCTCGGCATCGTTCTCCCCTCCGGATACCAGGTACGATATTACCTCCTTCGAGCTGTTGGTTGCGCTAATCTTGGCGCCTATGCATACAATTGAGTGTTCTAGGAGTGAGGACCGGAAGTATTTCACTGAAATGGGGATATGGAGGTGGGAATTAGGGGGTAGAATAGTGTGTCATGAACCCTAGGTACAATTGGGGGTTTAGTCACCGCCGGCGCAAAGACGCAATTAAGGTGACGGGAATGACAGTGGGTGCATTTGAAACAAAATGAACCCTCCCCAAAGTCCGTCAAGGTGACCAATTGTGGTATATGGCGACGGCAGATGTACCACCGACGACAGTGGGCTTCCAACTGTCACAGAAGCATGAACAAATTGAGTCCATGACCATAAATCACATCCCTTGGTTGACAAATGTTTGTCTATGTGTTGTCTATGTATATTGTGTAACTGCTGAAGTGGTGGTACAGAAACAAATGTTGACGATGTGTTGTCCAGTTTAGAAATTCATCATCATCACATTGGGTTGTATATCGTCACATGAAACCCGATGAAATATAACATGCCCCTGTTACATCTTCTATTAGAGTTGTGGGAATGATTGGTGTTGGTTTTTTTTTGTTGGTGCATAAGAACGTATCATGATGCACATATATATATATATATATATATATATATATATATATATATATATATATATATATATATATATATATGTCATTTCATATGGTAATTATCCTTGCGTTTATTGTCATTTGTGCATTCCATATTGTGTAGTGTGAGAGCCAAAAGTTGATCATGTATCTGTCTTATCTCCAAGTATTTCTTCTTGAATTGCAGGCCACTCGGGTATATTAGAATCATAGTTTAATAGGAGAGGCACAAGTCATAGGTACATAGTGTCGTGGGAGCGTTGTCCTACATTTCCTTAACTACACAGTTGTCGTATTATATTGTGTTATTGTTGTTGTCGTTGCAATCTTGCATGGTTCTTGCATTTCATTCGTCATGAGTGGGGGTTTCCCTTCAAATATAGACTGTCCTTGGTTGCTGTTGTTTGAAAATTGGTTTATTCGTATGTTGTTGGAGTGCGGAGATGTAAGGTGTAGGACATTTGCATCCATGGCCTCCAGTGGCAAGCCCCCCGTCCCTGAGAAGGGAAAGAAAAGCAAGGCCGGTAAGGAACTGAAGTTCTTATGGACGCTGACTATTTTGAAACAGTTCTTGGACCTTCTGATTGGGTTTCAGCGAAAGTACGAGCGCGATCAAGGGTTTAGTTGGGTGGTGTTAACAACCCAATTCGAGGAACTAACAGGGCAGAAGTGTGGGGGCAATACGCTTAAGAACAAATACGCCACCATGAAGGAGAAGTGGAAGGCTTGGAAAGATTTGAAGCACGGAGAGACCGGTTTAGGATGGGACTATGAACGAGGTTGCATCGACGCCACCGAAGAGTGGTGGGAGCGTAAATGTCAAGTACGCGGTTTTCCATTGTTTTTAACATATTCTGGTAAGAGTATGAATGACTTCATTTGGGAATCCTGTATGCGGCGACTCTTACCGTATGTGGCACTTGCGTTTGTAGGAGAAGGAAGAGTTTCGGAAGCTCAAGAACAAGTGCGTACCTCCTGACCTCGAAGAGGCATGGGACCAGATTTACGGAGGCACTGTAGCCACTGGTCAGCACAGCGTTTCACCTTCGATGGACCCCATCCAAAGCCCTGTGCCTGTGTCCATTACGCCGGATGATGTACGCTACTGCCACCGACCCCAACCCACTGCTACAGAGGTTGACCTCGGGGAGGATGGGGACAACATCGACGAGTTCGACCTTCGTCGCTTCCCGGACCTCGTCAGAGGTGCAAGCCAGTCCGATCCTATCCCGCCTGTTCAGCCAGCTCCCACTGTCACCCCCGGATGTAGTACCTTCCCCACTAGGTCCGGGAAACGTCCGCCGACCTCGACCGCAACTCCTTCCGGTAAAAAACGTAGTGCGAGAAGGTCGTCCGGATCGGTTATGTTCGATAGGCAGATGGAGTTTGTTGAGGAAACGAGTGCGCAGATATTGAACCACGTACGAGCAGACGACGAGGCGTCGCGTACCGAAGCTAACCGGGAGGTTGAGGTTATGAAGGTCCTCGACCATCTTGTCGCGGAAGGATTGATCGAGGATGAGAGCCCGTTGCTCATGTTTGCAATTGAATTATTAATCGCCCCCGAGCATGCGAGGATGTTCCTTGCGATGACGCGGAGCGACACGGTGAGGCTGGCATGGCTTAAGTACCAGTACCGAAAGAGCGGAGGGGACGTCTAGCGGGGCTAGAGGAGTGACTGTTCACCAGCAGGAGGGAGTCGTTTCACATTTCCATGTGGTGCATTTTTAGACTTGTTAGGATGATGCATTAAACAACAAACCGGATTTCATGTTTGTTTCAGTCTGAGTTGTAATCATTGCGCGCTTACTATGGTACAGATTCTGTGTGTCTGTAGTTGACTGAGTGTGCATATGTGCTTATTCTCCTTTGCTCACTTGTGCCTGCCATTTCATGTACTTCTATGCCGTGCATCATTGTGATATTATAGTGTTGCCCTCGACATCCCATTTCCTACTACCTAAAAAGTGTATGTGCTTCTACGCAGTTGCGGCAGATGGATTCTGTATCAGGCAGACGTCGTCCGAAGCGTAGGCACAAGCGCGCAGCTCTTGCGCATTTGTTTCTTATTCTGCAAGTAGTGAGGAAATCAGCACACTACTTTAAGTACGTCCACAAAGTGCCTTGGTACACATCAGAGTACACGGGCGAGCATTGGATTCGAGACATACTCGCCCACCAGACAGACCTCCGTTGTATCCAAGTGTTTCGCATGCGGAAGCACGTCTTCACCTCGCTATGCTCGACTCTTGAAGAGCGATACGGACTGCGCGGATCAAACAACATGACCGTCATGGAGAAGGTTGGGATATTTGTCAACACCATGGCATGGGGGGCATCATTGCGGGACTCCTGCGAGCAGTTCCAGTGATCAACTTCGACAATAAGCGACGCCATAAGCGATGTGCTCGAAGCACTAGTGGGCCGAAACAACGGGTGGAACGGACTGACTCGCGACGTCATCAAGCCCGTTGATCCACGCTTCTCAAAGGTGCCGAAGCAGATATCTGAGGACAATCGATACAGCAGATACTTTCAGGTTACTAAATTATTGGCCATGGTCGGTTGCAGACGCTTAGAATTCTTGACAGCGACTAGCCCTTCCATGCAGGGTTGCATTGGAGCTCTCGATGGGACACACATCGAAGCGTGCATTCCACGCGAGGAGCAACTACCTTACCGGGGACGCAAGGGCATAACAACCTTCAATGTGCTAGTTGTATGTGACTTCGACCTGAATTTCACATTCCTCTCGGCGGGTTGGGAGGGAAGCGCCCATTACGCCCGTGTGCTCGACCACGCCCTTAGCACCCCGGGCATGCATTTCCCCCACCCTCCTCCAGGCCGTTATTACTTGTGCGACAAAGGCTATCCAGAGCGACCGGGATACAAGATCCCTTACTCGAAGACCAAGTACCACAGGGCCTCATTTGTTGAAGAACCGGCCGACAACGAGAAGGAAGCGTTCAACCAAAGACACTCTTCGTTGCGTGGGGCTGTCGAACGGACTTTCGGTATCTTCAAGGGTATGTGGAAGATCACGAAACCAATGCACAAGTACCCGATAAACAAACAGGTGGACATAATAATCGCTTCCATGGCATTGCACAACTTCATTCGACGGGCAGGTGAGGACGGCGAGCCTTTCGACGACATAGTGGATGACCGATATGTTGAGCCCGGAGCCGAAAACGCAGAGGATGGTGGTGTCGACGGCGTGGATGACAGCGAGGACGAGCTCCTGCACGCATCGAGCGACGAGGAAGATAATGTCCCTGTGGGAATGCAATCGCTTCGGGACCAGATTGCCAGACAAATTTGGGCCGACCGGCGTCGCCGTCGGTAGTGGGGATTGTGCAACACGCCAAAGCCTGTGAGTGGGGATATGTGCAAACCCTTTTGTAGTAAGGCGCATTAATATCGGCGAAGCCACCCTTTTGTATGAACGATGCCACGCTCGTGGAGATGCATTGGGTCGATGGTGTTATTACTCCACTAAACAAGTATGAGTCCCCATATTGCTTACGGTATCCTAAGGTTTTGGCTATGCAAAACATTATTGTAGTACTTGTATTCACAAAGTTGACCAGGCAAGAGAGCTTTTGGTAGGTTGTTCGGGACTCAGTCAATTAACGTTGCATTATCCACGGAGTTCATTACGGAATAAGATAGTATGTTACATAGGACGTTCCAAAATGAGGCCCTAATATGTTGTCGGCCTGCTACACGTCCCAAAAGTCGCTAGAGCGACGAGGAATTTAGTTCACCCAAACCCACAACACCCGCCATTAGATCACCCAAAAATAAAACCATGTTGGGGGGGTCGGGACGGCATACACAACGCCGGGTAGAAGCTGCCATGGTTACAGTCGCAAGTTAGAGTCGTGGGGTCTACATAGTCGAGGTCTACATATACACAAAAAGCTTGGGACAAGGTCCACGCAGCCTATCTATTGACAATCGCAGCTACCGCGACGGCTGTCATTGCGAGGAACATCCACCTGGTTGCGTCCTCCCGAGCCCTAGATGCCAGCAATTCATCCCAGAGGGAGCATGAGTGTGCAGAAAGGCTAGTCAGACGATCTGCCAGCTCGTCGTTCAGCGCGTTAAGCCGGTCGATCTCCTCGCCCTTTCTCTGGCCGTCAGAGTCGGCTGCAAACAGCCGTGCGGTGAGGTCCATGGCGATCTCCTCAAGTTGTTGGATCCGGGGATCCTCCTGAGGAGGAGGAACGACTTGAGGGATCTCCTCAAGGGGTGGCCGGTTCTCTTGGTTAGAGCGCCTCTGAGCGTAGCTCGCCTCCGCTTCGTCTTGCATCTCCTGGAAGGAAGGCGTTAGCCCATGAGAACAACTTCACACACAGTATATACGACTTACACAGGTACATAAACAAGCAACAATGAAGCCTCTGTTATGAATGCTGAATGAAAAGGTTTCTTGCACAAATGTCATCATTAACAAAATAAAAACAGTAATGGCTTTGATGTCAGATATCTCACCATCACAAGAATGGAACTGATGGTTTCACCATATCTCACCATCACAATTTCTTCCACAAATGTCAGCCTCTCAGTGGTAAATAGCAAGCGAGGTGATATGTCAACTGTCTATCCATAGGTGCCTGTTTATATTTTGATGGTTTCACCATAACTTATGAGTATTCGTTGTTATTGTTTCATAATGATCAACAGCTTTATGCTTCTCTTTGCATTTTCCAAGATCATGAGTACTTGTTCTTAGACTCTGATATGTTGGATTTGTCCATCAATTGTTTGTTTTCCATGATGTACCATGTGCATGTGTATTTTTTACTTCTTTATCTTGTATGAAATCAATGAGGAAAGAGTCTTCTTCATGCATGAATGCAGATTACAACAAGGTTTGCTTCTACATCTTATATGAAAGAAGTGGATAAATCCTACATTGGGGACTCAGATGAGGTACTCTTACGCTATGCTGAAGTTACATGTTCAGGGTGTTGATAATTGATGACCAGAAATTTCTTTTTTCATTAAATTACCATACACATCTTTACTGCTTCAGAAATCTAATATTTTTTACCCAGGAATTCGATCACTTGCTGTGGCTACAGGTGAGCACTCTATTGGTTAAACTGGAGGGTGTATTTTCCAAGCACTTCTTCAATGCAAACAGCAAGGAAGCATTGATGTTGTTGACGAAAAACCCGAATATTGAAAAGCACATACTGACTTTCTTCTAAGGTACATTGTTTCTTTACTTGTAGTGACATTGATTGTGCTAAGTGGATAAGAAGCAGATTAGCTTTTGCTGTCTCTCATCTCTCCTAATTTGTTAATGTTTTCTTCTCAGGTACATTGTTTCATGCAACTTGCAGCTGCAACCATTGTTAATATTTTCTTCTCAGATTAGCTTTTATTGTGTTTCTGTACTCCACCGTAGTGCTGTCATTGTTTTCATTGTCTGTGAATCCTACTTGCAAACATTACTCACTCACACCGCACCCGTCATCCACACCCACCCAAACTCTCTCACTTCTTTGTAGAGGTTTAGGGACATACCTGCTCCCACCAGGGTGGAATCCGCTCATCACCCCCGATCCAGGGGTACTTCTCGGGGCATCCACTGAGCCAGCTACCTGTTGAGGACATGGTTCAACCTGCAGGATACACAAACAATACCAAATCAACCTTATACACATACGGCTTCAGCTTTGTTTCCCACACAACACCTCCATTGCATACATATTTCTTAACACAAGCGAAATGGGGATTATGGTGTGCTGAGAGTGCAGCGAGCATAAATAAGGAACAAAATATGGTACTTAAATTTCCGTCTCAAAATCCATGCTAATTCAATATGTATATGTATATATGTATATACCCATGTGGTTACGGGAGATCTCTATAGTTCTAGAAAGTAGAAGCCGTGATCACCCAAATATTCTATGGTTCCAGATGGCGTAGCAGTTATCGTGTACCTTGCGAGAAATTGATCATGAGTAATTTATTTGCCTATTTAAAAGATGGATCCTGTCATCAAAAAACCGATTAAGGCAATGAGTAATGATCAACCTTTTACTCTAAGGTCATTAGTTACATCACTAAATCTAAGATGATTACAAACACATTATTATAACTATGTCTCTACAGAGCTCCAATTCACAAGATGTAGTAACTTTAACTCAAATCCTTGAGGAATTAATAAGAGTTTCTTGAAGGGCAATGGAGTAGAAGTTAGACTTGTCTGAAGAAGTAGATGGATTGGAAAGGAGGTTGATGAATATAGATAGTAGTAGCAAGGGTTAAATGAGCTCAAATGCGATGATTTTTTTTTATCCATTCTCCACTTTTTGAACACTAACAAATATAGGATCCATCAATTCAAACAAATTCATTATTCTTTTATGTTAACACAAATCATTTTTCTTTGGTTTGAAAATTCAGAAATCAAACAGACGTATTTTAGATCTGGTTATCGAGTAACATATTCGGAATCAATTTAAATATCACTCTAAGACAAGTATAACGGCTGAAATTGGTGCATACAAGGTGTAAGACTGAAACCTGGCCAATTGGAAGTATGGATGATTGGTTTGGTCAAAAGAAGGTACAAATAAAGGAAGGGAGAGGAGTGTTGAGTGGGTTAGAATATGGAACCAAGAATTGACTGTGGGGATGGGAGTGGTCTCCCTCCACTCCCTCCACTCTGAAATCAATAAAGGCATTGTTGATGGATTTTATTGTTCTGTAAGAGAATTAGCAAAAGAAAGTAGAAGAAAGGACAAGAGTGCGCTATTGTTCTGGAAAAAAATCCACAAAATTAGTCGAACAGGTTGACAGATCTGGTGGAGTGGATATGATTTTGAATGCAGCAAATGCAATTAGCCACCAAGAGCAACCGGGCCTTCGACCGTCTCGCATCCGAAGCCCGTCAATGGGTGATTGAAGGGGGATTGGTATCTGAAATGGTACAGATGGACCTTAAAGACGGAATGTGGGATTCAACCACCCGTCGCCGGCCACAAGGGCGGCGGACACACCTCGTATTGGCCGGAAATCGGGGGCTGCAAGACGGAGATGGAGCGCCTGTTCCCAGATCCGCCGCTCCGTGGTGTCCCTCGCCACCGCCGGCTTCATAACCCCCACCCCCTTCGGTAGCTAATTGACAAGAGACGTCGATGGAGGAGCATACCTGGTTATCGGCGACGGGGAGTCTCCTTGCTCTCTTCTTCTTCCTTGGCGGCGCCCTCTGATGTTGAATGAAGCGATTTGGGTTGGAGATAGTAGGGCAGGGGCAATATGGGAGCAATCTTCCGAAAATCCCATCACAATCCCCACAATCTTCCGGGTTGGAGATTGTACAAGCATCTCCATTAATCCCCACAATCTCCATGGAAGAATCCCTCAAAAGCTTCTCGCCGAACGCACCAGATGGTAGATTATTTTCTTCTTTAATCCCTATAATCCCCATAATCCCCCCCACCGAACACGCCCTTAAACAATAATTACATTCCACATCAATCTATAATGGAGTGATTCAAAATGAAATCATTCAAACTTGACCCAAGTCACTTAATATCATTTCTAGCTACGTCAACAACCATAAAAAGTTGGTCTATTTTTTTATGTTAAAGTTTCATAATTTAAATTGTCATATATGTCCATATTGACAAACATCAATCAATTATATTTCATGTTCGCTAATCAAAATTTAAAAATTAATCCCATGAAAAATCAAGAAAGAACATATTAAGTTAATACTCCCTCCCCCTCAAATATATATAGGTAATTTGACTTTATTACTCATGTTTTAAGGAGCTAAAAACTATATAAAAATTTTAAATTTAATGTTATACTTGTTATTAATAATAACATTATATTTAAAAATTAATAAAAAAAAACTTAATATTTTATAAAGTTTTGAACTCTTCAAAAAATGTGTAATAAAGACAAATGACCTATATTTTGAGACATAAATAGTATAAAAATATTTCATTTAGTTATTTATGTGTCTTAAAAAAATCATAAAGAAAAATGCAATATTTATAAAATTCCAATGACTTAAAAATCAATTTGTTTACATAATATATCTCATTCTTACAACCAAATAATATTTTGAAAATATGGATAAAGCTTATTTCTCATGGTAGCATAATAACCCGTCAATTTAACAACCAAAGTTAAATCTGATGATTGATATCATAGTGAGCTTGTCAAAATGAAAAAAAAAATCAACAATTACTTTTTTATCAATAGAATATTTTTTCGCGTAAAAAAAAAGTTTGTTTCAATTCATAATTAGGGAAATTAAATTGATTTAAAATTTGGGGGAATTGCTAAACTAACCCACTAATGGGAAAAGTTTGCAGGGTTAACCCAATCCCGAAAAAAAGCACAAAACCGATAATCCGGGTTCCAGTTGCAACCGGTTGCAGGTAATAGGGGGAGACTGGACATTTTGTGATCGACAACTGGACAAGTGAGAGAGAGAGAGAGACGTAAAAGGGAAGAAAAGACAGAGAGAGACAGAGAGAGAGAGAGGAGTAGGTGACGATGCCATGAAAAATGACCCCTTTTGTTAATAGTGGTATGGCGTCATAAATGGGTTGCCCTACGCAAAAGTCATGCACCCACTTAGGGCCATATCATCGCGATCAGAATCTTCCCGACTCGCCTAACAAAGGCTCAGGTCTAAATAAGAATACCTCCCATCGAGATTGGGATCGCGAGTAGAAACTCCGAATCAACTAAAGCTCCCCTAAAAGAGGGCAAGCAACTCGCTGGTGAAGCACCTCTCCGCTAGTACCGCCACGTGTAGCTACCCAAGACTGCTGACATGAGGGCATGAGCTACACGTGTCCCCTACGAGAACCACGAGGTCGCCAGCCAAATGCTCGCTTAATAACACTATAAATACCCCCTTAGGAACCACAAGAAAGGGATCCGAAAAGAAGAGATAGAAAGAGAGCTCTGCAACTTCCTTTGACATAAAACCCTCAGGTTCGAGCTCTTAGATCCATGAATCGAAGAAAAAGCCCTTCTAAGAACAACACATCATCGAATCAAACTTCCTCTAAAGACGATAATTGAACAGTAAATACATTTGATCGCGAAACTTGAACGTTTGCAAGGCTACATTTAATAAAGAATTATTAGATCGCGAAGTCAAATATTGTCTTATAACATCGCAGGTATTAAAGGACTTTTGTCGTCACCTTTCACGACGAGGGGTTCCCCGAAAACTTTTTATCTTGCTTCTTTCTTCACTTTCGTAAACTATGTTTTCTTTCCTTATTAAAAATCTACTTTCTCCCTCCAAAAAGCTAAGTTGCGCATTTTTTCCCCTATAACATCGCAGGAGAAAAAATGAATTTCACTCTCTTTGGAGAAGAATTTGGAGAACAACACTACGATGAGGGATGGAACAACGAGCTGAATCTAAATAATCCCCATGACGAAGAGAATCGCGTCCCAGAAGGCGAGGACCTTCCTCCACAGCCATTCTGGAGCAACATCGCGATTCCTCCTTTTGGACAACACGGAGCTTGGGGGGTTACCCTCCATACACTTATTTCGCGAGTGGTTGCCCTCCGAACTCCTTCTACGGACAACCCACGAATATGATTCCTCCCCAATATGACCCCTACGGGTACTACCAACAATCGGCCCCAGTTCGCACTCCGATCAACTTATTCCCAGGCCTCGTCAATAATACTCGAGATGCAAATCCCGATCACGATAAAGACAACATTGGTAAAAAGGCTCGAGAAGATTCAGCTGTGGATATCTCTTCAAGATCCAATTCATTCGGAGCCCCTTGCCCGACTCCTAAATATGAGCCCCCTTTTCCGTCTGCTTTTTGCAAGGCCATACGCGAAACACCAGTACCCAAAAGATGGAGAGGTGTGTCTATTGCAAAGTACACCGGGAACTCTGATCCAAACGATCACATGAACCAGTTCACCACAGCCATGGGCATGAATGAAAACAATGATGCCATGTTTTGTCGATCTTTCCCCTCCACCCTGAGTGGGGTCGCGTTAACTTGGTTCACTAATCTGCCTCGGTCATCCATAAGCGACTTTGCCCAGCTGTCAAGCATTTTTATTGCTCATTTTGGCAGCACTTGCACATGGAAGCGCACCATGTTAGACTTAAACTCCATCAAACAAGAGGCATCCGAGTCATTGGGCAGCTTCTTCAGCAGATTCACTACCATGGTCGTACAAATCCCGAAATTCAATCAAGAATCGGCAAGCACCATCCTGATGGGAAACCTGGCTGAAAGCGACTTCAAGACATATTTATTCAAAAAAGAGCCTTGTAACTATGATAAGTTACGCGACTTGATCACCCTGTAGATTCACGCCTTAGAGGCCGTAGGATCAAGTTCGAAGTCCAATGAAAATAAGCCTTCCTATTTCCACAAACCCAATAATAAGTTCTATAACAAAGGAGGTCGAGATGCCCAACAACACTACAACCCTTGTTGGCCAATTCCAATTGTCCCTCCTCAACACCAGCACCAAGAGGTACAATACAGCCAATTGACCAACCCAAATTTACCCACCTTTGCTCCAAGCAATGCGATGATGGCACACCCATCTATGATACAACCTCTCGTTTACGGTGTTCCACCTCCCCCTCCCCCACAACAGATAGTGCCCTTGCAAATCTGCGCCCCACCTGCGAATCAGAATCAAAACCGACCCATCCTGCCACCCCAACAGTACAACCCACCATATGGTCAAGGGGGAAGGGGAAGAGGCGGTTATCCACGAGGTCGTGGAGGAAGAAACGGTAATAGAGGTGGCGGTTACAAACCCCCACCCAGGGATATTCCTCGCGTTCAAGAAGCAAGGTCATCCTCAAACAAATTTGTACACTCTCATTGCAATGATCAAAATCCACCTCTTCCCGACGGATGCATTAATACCATCGCGGGAGGACCATCCGCATTAGGAACAAGTAATTAAGAAAGAAAAAATTATGAAAGAGAGGCCAGGTAGCCTCCGTTCGAATCCAATGTTAAGCAGGCATCCATGAAACACGTCGTTCTGAATTTCTATTTTTCTGACGCTCGCGATCTAAGGATGCCCCACTCAGACCCTGTGGTTGTCCATGTTCAACTGAGTACCAAGACGGTCAAACGCGTCCTGATTGACACAGGCTCTTCAGTGGGTGTCCTATACTGGAATGCGTTTGAGCAGTTGGGGATCACAGAAAGTGCTTTATGATGTTACTCTGGGAAAGTTATCTCCTTTTCAGGAGATGAAGTCGAGGTGGCTGGGACCATCGAATCGCGTTGACCTTGGGAACTCCTCCGGGAAGGAGGTCTCACATGATAGGGTTCATAGTGGTTCGTTTGCCATCCATCTATAACGCCATCATGGGCCGTGTGAGCCTTTTCAAGTTTTAAATAGCTTGTTCCGTCTACCATTTTGGTATCGAATTCCCGTGTGCAGACGGAAAGGTTGGAGAAGTTTGTGGGAACAATCAGAAAGTAGGGTTTGTTACCTCGCATCCCTTAAGAAAAATCAAAGCAGAGTACTTGCTATTGATGGACCAGGTCCGGGAGCTTTAAAATCAGAGGTGATCGAAAATAAGGACCTAGAGGCTACATCTTACCCCACCGAAGCTGAGTTAGAAGTTCTGCCAAAGAAGATCACCGACAAAATCGTCGAATAAAAAGTGGCTTTTTTCCCCTTTGTAAATAGCACAGAGGCCCTTTATCATGGGCATAGCCTGGAAGCCCCCGCTCTGAATCGCGTCAAGGATATTCTGAAAAATTCAAGGGACGTCTTTGCTTGGTCTCCCCTAGACCTTAAAGGCCTTACACGCAAAATATTTGAACATTCCCTTAGACTCACTCACGACACCAAACCCGTCTGTCAGAGAAAAAGAAAAATGGCTGCGGAGAAAGCTAAAGCAGCCAAACAAGAGGTGGAAAAACCTTTACAAGCAAGATTCGTTCGTGAAATAAATGACCCAACATGGCTGTCCAACGTGGTCTTAGTCAAAAAGATCAGTGGGAAGTGGAGGATGTGCGTCGACTTCAAAGACCTAAATAAAGCATGCCCCAAGGATAGCTATCCACTCCCTTCGATTGATGAACTACTAGACACTACGGCAGGTCACGCCACTTTAAGCTTCCTCGACGCCTAATCAGGTTACAATCAAATCAAGATGCATCTGTGTGATGAGAAAAGTACGGCCTTTATCACCAATAAAGGCACTTTTTGCTACAAGGTGATGCCTTTCGGATTGAAAAATACGGGCGCTACATTCCAGCGGATGATTGAAAAAGTTTTTTTAAACCCCAGATTGGGAGAAATATTGCAGTTTACGTTGACGACATTGTTGTCAAGAGTTTAACCAAAGAGCAACACCCTTCCGACCTACAAGAAACCATCGACGCTCTCAGATCCAATCGCGTATGCCTAAACCCGGAGAAGTGTGTATTTGGTGTTGATTCTGGGAAATTTTTAGGCTTCATGATTAGCCACCGGGGAATAGATGTGAACCCATCAAAAGTGCAAACCATACTCGATATGACTCCTCCTAAAACACTGAAAGATATTCAGAAACTCAACGGGTCGATCAACTATTTGAGTCATTTTTGCTCGCGATTGGCGGATCATTCATTACCTTTCTTTGATCAACTGAAGAAGAAAGGCCCAGTAGAGTGGAGTTCAGCATTAGACAAAGCCTTCAAAGATATGAAATAGTATCTCACAACTCTTCCAACCCTTCATTATCCCCGAGAGCACGAAACATTACAACTCTACCTCGGGGTTGGTTCAACAACTATCAGTATCGTTCTGACAAGGGAGTCCAAATTCCCTATTTATTTCGCGAGTAGAGTACTACAACCAACAGAATCCAGATACACCACTATTGAAAAGATAGCTTTATCTGTAGTTTTTGCAGCAAGGTGATTGAGGCCTTACTTTCAAGCCCACACCATCGAGATCCTCTCCGATCTTCCCCTCCATCAAATCCTTCATTCACCGTCACTCTCTAGCATAATGGTGAAATGGGTTGTAGAACTAGCTGAATTTGATGTCCATTTCAAACCACGAAAAGCCCGTTTAGCTCAAACATTGGTCGATATTGTGGTGGAGGCTACGTTTTCGGAGACACAAAATCACGAAGGAGTGGATTGGGTAATCAATGTAGATGGATCCGTTTCATCTAACAGTTGGGGAGCAGGGGTAACAGTGTCTAGCCCAATGGGAGAAGTTACTGACTTATCTTTCCAGCTCCTTTTTGAATCAACCAACAATGAAGCAGAATATGAAGCACTGATAGAAGGAATTGAGAAAGCACTGATCAATGGCGCTCGCCAAGTACAAATATTTACTGATTTCGAGATAGTGGCCCAGTAGGTCAACAGGGAATATGAAGAAAAAACAGGAATGCTTCCAGAATATCTCACTCGGGTGCAAACCCTTACTGCCGCTTTCAACCGCTATTCAATCTCTTCAATACCTCGCAAACAAAACGGCCGTGCTGATATCCTAGCGAGGATAGGAGCTACACTACCCCTCGAATTAAGTGATCGCGTAGTCATAGAGCGTAGGCACGCTCGGGGAATTCATAAAGGTGTTTTCACAGTATCATAATCCGATTGGCAAGAGCCCATCCTGGAATACATCAACAATGGGTCGATTGAAGGAGCCCATGGCCCGGAATATCGGAAGCTTGTAAAACAAGCCTCTCGTTTTCGAATCAATGAAGGAGCCCACTTCCCGAATCTTCTTTGCGTATCCGACCAGGAAGGTCGTGCCATCGTCAGAGAGTTACACGCAGGCATCAGCGAAAACCACCAAGGATGGAGAGCCATTGCAATAAAGATTATGCGACTAGGATATTATTGGCCCAGCCTCAGGTCTGACGCCCAGATGTACATCATGATATGTGATCCTTGTCAGCGACACTCCGCCCTCAAACATCATCCACCCAACCCCCTCAAATGTATATCTGCCCCATACCCTTTCGCAATATGGGGAATGGACATCCTCGGACCTTTCTCATGGGCCCTTGGGCAACTACGATTCATCCTCGTGATAGTCGATTACTTCACCAAATGGGTGGAAGCCGAAGCCATGGCCTTAATAACAGCACAAAAGGTGCTCAAGTTCCTTTGGAAAAATATGATATGCCGTTATGGAGTTCCACGAGCAATCACTACTGATCACAGACCACAATTCGATTGCAAGACTATCCGAGATTTCTGTGTTGGACTCCACATAGACCTTCGTTTTTCATCTGTGGCCTATCCCCAATCCAACGGGCAAGCTGAAACTACCAATAGACAAATCTTGAACGCATTAAAGAAGAGATTAGGCCTCGCCAAAGGTGAATGGCCAGAAAACTTGCCTTTGGTACTATGGGCATACCGAACCTCAGCAAAAAGCCTAACAGGGGAGACACCCTTCGCTATGACCTTTGGCGTAGATGCAATCGTTCCAGTCGAATTACTGATTCCTTCGGCTAGAGTTTTTGATTTTAATAAATATACCAATGATGAAGCACTAGAGTTGGAATTACACCTCTGCGAGGAAAGACGAGAAACAACTTGTATCAAAGCTAGTGAATATCAATGTCGACTCTCTGATGGTTACAACAAAAGCGTATTTGTACGCCCACTACAAAAAGGAGACATGGTCCTTCAACAGGCCACAGAAGGAGGGAAGCTCGAACCCCAATGGGAAGGACCTTACATAATTCATCAGGAAGTAGGGAGAGGATCATTCAAACTTCAAAACTCAGAAGGAGCTATCCTCCCGAAAGAATGGAACACTAAGAACCTTAAAGCTTACTACGGTTAAGATTTACTTTTTTATATGTAAAAGGAAACCCGATGGGTTAAAATTTTCTCTGTATAGGAAGTCTCGAGGATCCTGAAATGGGCACAACACTTCATTAAAAACATATATATGAATGTTCCAGGCCCTATTTTAGAAAAATCATGTGTCGTTACAGGAGAATAAATTTAGCAATCGCGTGCACTTTTGGCACGGAGGTGCAAACAAGCCTCTATGGAGAATAAATTTAGCAATCGTGTGCACTTTTAGCACTGATATGCAAACAGCCTCTACGGAGAACAAATTTAGCAACCGCGTGCACTTTTGGCACGGATGTGCAAACAAGCCTCCACGGAGAACAAATTTAGCAATCACGTGCACTTTTGGCACGGATGTGCAAACAAGCCTCTACAGAGAATAAATTTAGCAATCGCGTGCACTTTTGGCACGAATGTGCAAACAAGCCTCTACGGAGAATAAATTTAGCAATCGCGTGCACTTTTGGCACGGATATGCAAACAAGCCTCTACGGAGAATAAATTTAGCAATCACGTGCACTTTTGGCACGGATGTGCAAACAAGCATCTATGGAGAATAAATTTAGCAATCGCGTGCCCTTTTGGCACGGATGTGCAAACAAGCCTCTACGGAGAATAAATTTAGCAATCGCGTGCACTTTTGGCACAGATGTGCAAACAAGCCTCTACGGAGAATAAAATTAGCAATCGCGTGCACTTTTGGCACGGATGTGCAAACAAGCCTCTACGGCGAATAAATTTAGCAATCGCGTGCACTTTTGGCAAGAATGTGCAAACAAGCCTCTACGGAGAATAAATTTAGCAATTGCGCGCACTTTTGGCACGGATGTGCAAACAAGCCTCTACGGAGAATAAATTTATCAATCACGTGCACTTTTGGCACGAATGTGCAAACAAGCCTCTACGGAGAATAAATTTAGCAATCACGTGCACTTTTGGCACGGATGTGCAAACAAGCCTCTACGGAGAATGAATTTACCAATCGCGTGCACTTTCGGCGCAAACGTTCTTTCGATTTAATATACGAGCAAGAAAACATCAACACAAAATTGCCGACATTTTTTCATAATCAAATTATACGATTAAGCGCATAATTGGTACGAAATGTCATGAAACATGGACATGAAAAACAAAAGACAAAAAGGCATACAAACTGACCAGCGACAGATAAAATC
Organism: Persicaria maculosa; assembly: GCA_963922045.1. Classification (NCBI taxonomy): domain Eukaryota; kingdom Viridiplantae; phylum Streptophyta; class Magnoliopsida; order Caryophyllales; family Polygonaceae; genus Persicaria; species Persicaria maculosa. The sequence continues at coordinate 45,873,365 of OY998264.1, read as the reverse complement.
GGACTCAGACCATTGTCACATACACTAGCGAAGACACGATAAGATTTTTTCGTAAACAAGAACAAACACTTCTAACTAAAAATCAGTCTTTCTTATCCTCATCCTCTTCTTTTTCTTCTTCTTCTTCCTCTTCTATTTCCTTTTCCAACACCAGAACATTGAAGCAATGATCCTCCACATATCTAAACAGAGCCCATGAAGCACCAACGCGAATGCCGCTTTTCACCACAAAGGCATTCCAACCCTTTGTTAGCCATAACTAGTCATTGCCATTTTTCGAAATTCTCACCTGCATACTTTTTCCATTAGGGGATGTCAAACAGACATGGTCTGATACCAATTTCCCATAAATTTCCCCAAACAAATTGGGCAAAGGCTGTCATAAAACATAAATTGGTTAAACATGGGGTAAAAACATAGGCACAACATAACAAAAGATCATGCACCGAAAAGACAATACCAAGAAATGCAGTTTCTCAACGGTATCTATAAATCTTATAAAATCCCGTGGGCCTGAACAAGAACAAGACATTTTCTATTGTTCTAAAGATAGAGGAAACAAACAAAGATAGGCAAAAGATGAGCGAAATGCCCAAACACCTATTACCATTTATATACACTGAAAGATCAAACAAAATAAAACCAGGTCAAACTCCTTCTTATTACTAACGAAGAAAAGACCGTTCAAACACAGAGGTTAATCCCAAGATACCCTGCATACCGTACACGTGGAGAGAATCTGATGTCATCATTATAGACCAGCATTAATGAGAGCTACAGTTACCTATAATCACGGGCAAAATCCATAAAACTCGAGGACATTTAAAAAATCCGGTTCCCGCCAAAAATATAACCACATACAATTCGCCCTTACCCTATAAAAACCCATTCATCCTGTAAATTTTATCGCTCACAAAAAACTAAAACAATCAGCCATGGCAAACCCAAATCCCAGAGAAAACCCTTACACTTTTTTCCTCCATCTAGATTTTGAGGAACAAGTTCCCCACATGATGCTACCATATGGTTTTCAAGAGTATTTTGGGGCTCAAGTATTTGATGAAATTTCACTATCCTCTCACACAGTGAAAAATTTCAGAGTTAGCCTTGTTAAAAAGCCACTACCACTCTTTATGGGTTGTTGAAGGATGGAAAGATTTCGTAGAAACTCACGATCTTCGTTTTAAATCCACCATAGCTTCCGTTCATAAGGAGAATGCTCACTTTGAAGTAAGTATATGTGATTCAGAAGGATACGATGCGGAAGATCAGTTGGATACGTCTGCACTCGATGGTTCCCCATTTAATGGTTTCTAAAAATTGTATACTGCAAAAATCCTGTTGTCAAAGAAATAAATTATCCAAATTTAAGCAATTATTTTTGGTTCTATTTATTTTTGGATAATCTCTACAGCTCTTCGTATGCTGGAAATTACCATCAATATTTACAAATCAATCTCCATCGCGTGTCAAATGCTGGAGATTGCATTTATTTTTGGTTAATCGCTACAGCTCTTTGTACACTGGAGATTACCATTAATACTTACAAGTCAATCTCAATCGCGTGTCAAACGCTCGAGATTTCATTTATTTTTGGTTAATCTCTACAGCTCTTTGTACGCCGGAGATTACCATCAATATTTACAAGTCATTCTCCATCGTGTATCATACGCCGAAGATTGCATTTATTTTTGGTTAATCTCTACAACTCTTTGTACGTTGGAGATTTCCATCAATATTTACAAGTCAATCTCCATCGCGTATAATACACTAGAGATTACATTTATTTTTGGTTAAATCTCTACAGCTCTTCGTACGCTGGAGATTATCACCAATATTTAAAAGTCAATCTCAATCGCATGTCAGACGCTGGAGATTGCATTTATTTTTTGTTAAACTCTACAACTCTTTGTACGCTGGAGATTACCATCAATATTAACAAGTCAATCTCCATCGCGTATCATACGCTGGAGATTGCATTTATTTTTGGTTAATCTCTAAAGCACTTTGTACCATGGAGATTACCATCAATATTTACAAGTCAATCTCGATCGCGTGTCAGACGCTGGAGATTGCATTTAATTTTGGATAATCTCTACAACTCCTGGTACCCTGGAGATTATCATCAATATTTAAAAGTCAATCTCAATCGCTTGTCAGACGCTGGAGATTGCATTTATTTTTGGATAATCTCTACAACTTTTTGTACGCTGGAGACTATCATCGATATTTACAAGTCAATCTCAATTGTGTGTTAGATGTTTGAGATTGCATTTATTTTTGGTTAATCTCTACAACTCTTTGTACACTGGAGATTACCATCAATATTTACAAGTCAATCTCCATCGCGTATCATAAGCTGGAGATTACATTTATTTTTGGTTAAATCTCTACAGCTCTTCCTACGCTGGAGATTATAATCAATATTTACAAGTCAATCTCAGTCGCGTGTCAGACGCTGGAGATTGCATTTATTTTTGGTTAATCTCAACAGCTCTTTGTTCGCTGGAGATTACCATCAATATTTACAAGTCAATCTCCATCGCGTATCATACACTAGAGATTGCATTTATTTTTTATTAAATCTCTACAGCTCTTCGTACATTGGAGATTATAATCAATATTTACAAGTCAATCTCAATCGCGTGTTAGACGCTGGAGATTGCACTTATTTTTGGTTAATCTCTAAATCTCTTTGTACGCTGGATATTACCATCAATATTTACAAGTCAATCTCAATCGCGTACCTGACGCTAGAGATTGCATTTATTTTTTTTTAATCTCTACAACATTTTGAACGCTGGAGATTACCATCAATATTTACAAGTAAATCTCCATCGCGTATCATACACTGGAGATTGCATTTATTTTTGGTTAAATCTCTACAGATCTTTGTACGCTGGACATTATCATCAATATTTAAAAGTTAATCTCAATAGCATGTCAGACGCTGGAGATCGCATTTATTTTTGGATAATCTCTACAACTCTTTGTATGCTGGAGATTACCATCAATATTTACAAGTCAATCTCCATCGCGTATCATACACTAGAGATTGCATTTATTTTTGGTTAAATCTCTATAGCTCTTTGTACGCTGGAGATTATCATCAATATTTACAAGTCAATCTCAATCGTGTGTCAGACGCTGGAGATTGAATTTATTTACAGCTCTTTGTACGTTGGAGATTACCATCAATATTGACAAGTCAATTTCCATCGCGTATCATACACTAGAGATTGCATTTATTTTTGGTTAAATCTCTACAGCTCTTTGTACGCTGGAGATTATCATCAATATTTACAAGTCAATCTCAATCGCGTGTCAGACGCTGGAGATTGCATTTATTTTTGGATAATCTCTACAGCTCTTTGTACGCTGGAGATTATCATCAATATTTACAAGTCAATCTCAATCGCGTGTCAGACGCTGGAGATTGCATTTATTTTTGTTTAATCTCTACAGCTCTCTGTACGCTGGAGACTATCATCGATATTTAAAAGTCAATCTCAATCGCGTGTCAAACGCTGGAGATTGTATTTATTTTTTTATTAATCTCTACAACTCTTTGTACTCTGGAGATTACCATCCATATTTACAAGTCAATCTCCATCGCTTATCATACGCTGGAGATTGCATTTATTTTTGGTTAAATCTCTACACCTCTTCGTACGCTAGAGATTATAATCTATATTTACAAGTCAATCTCAGTCACGTGTCAGACGCTGGAGATTGAATTTATTTTTGGTTAATCTCAACAATCCTTTGTACGCTGGTGATTACCTTCAATATTTAAAAGTCAATCTCAATGTCATGCTAAACGCTGAAGATTACATTTATTTTTGGTTAATCTCTACAACTCTTTGTACGCTGGAGATTACCATCAATATTTACCAATCAATCTCAATCGCATATCATACACTGGAGATTGATTTATTTTTGTTTAAATCTCTACAGCTCTTTGTACGCTGGAGATTATCATCAATATTTACAAGTCAATCTCAATCACGTGTCAGACGCTGGAGATTGCATTTATTTTTGGATAATCTCTATAGCTCTTTCTACGCTAGAGACTATCATTCATATTTACAAGTCAATCTCAATCGCGTGTCAGACGTTGGAGATTGCATTGGTTTTTGGTTAATCTCTACAACTCTTTATACGGTGAAGATTACCATCAATATTTACAAGTCAATCTCCATTTCATATCATACGTTGGAGATTGCATTTATTTTTTGTCAAATCTCTACAGATCTTCGTACGCTGGAGATTATCATCAATATTTACAAGTCAATCTCAATCGTGTGTCAAACGCTGGAGATTGCATTTATTTTTGGTTAATCTCTACAGCTCTTTGTGCGCTGAAGATTACCATCAATATTTACAAGTCAATCTCCATCGCGTATCATACGCTGGAGATTGCATTTATTTTTGGATAATCTCTACAGCTCCTTGTACGCTGGAGATTATCATCAATATTTACAAGTCAATCTCAATCGCGTGTCAGACACTGGAGATTGCATTTACTTTTGGATAATCTCTACAACTCTTTGTACGCTGGAGACTATCATTGATATTTACAAGGCAATCTCAATCGTGTGTCAAACGCTGGAGATTTAATTTTTTTTGTTAATCTCTACAACTCTTTGTACGTTGAAGATTATCATCAATATTTACAAGTCAATCTCCATTGCATATCATACGCTGGAGATTGCATTTATTTTTGGTTAAATCTCTACAGATCTTCGTACTCTGGAGATTATCAATATTTACAAGGCAATCTCAATTGTGTGTCAGACGCTGGAGATTGCATTATTTTTGGTTAATCTCTACAGCTCTTTGTACGCTGGAGATTACCATAAGTATTCACAAGTCAATCTCCATCGCATATCATACACTGGAGATCGCATTTATTTTTGGTTAATCTCTGCAGCTCTTTGTACGTTGGAGATTACCATCATTATTTACAAGTTAATCTCCATCGCGTATCATACACTGGAGATTGCATTTATTTTTGGTTAAATCTCTACAGCTATTTGTACGCTGGAGATTATCATCAATATTTACAATTCAATCTCAATCGTGTGTCAGACGCTGGAGATTGCATTTATTTTTGGATAATCTCTACAGCTCTTCGTACGCTGGAGATTATCATTAATATTTACCAGTCAATCTCAATCGCGTGTCAGACGCTGGAGATTGCATTTATTTTTGGATAATCTCTACAGCTCTTTGTACGCTGGAGACTATCATCGATATTTACAAGTCAATCTCAATCGCGTGTCAGACGCTGGAGATTGCATTTATTTTTGAATAATCTCTACAGCTCTTTGTACGCTGGAGACTATCATCGATATTTACAAGTCAATCTCAATCGCGTGTCAAACACTGGAGATTGCACTTATTATTGGTTAATCTTTACAGCTCTTTCTACGCTGGAGATTACAATCAATATTTACAAGTCAATCTCAATCGCGTATCAGACGCTGGAGATTTCATTTATTTTTTGTTAATTTCTACAACTCTTCGTACGCTGAGGATTACCATCAACATTTATTATTCAAATCATGGTCTCAAACAAAAGAAATTACATAAAAACCATACATCAAAATAAGAACAACTGAAACATCGCAAAAGAGCACATAAAGCCAAAATACGATGGGGACACTGATGTGCGCGCAAATTACCATATTTTCTATGCACATATGAATTCATTTTATTGTCTTTTGTATGCACATTTATGGGAAAACATGGGAATGATGTAGTTTATGCTTAAATATCAAATATATGGGTTTGCACGAGTTTCCATGTGATTTCGCAGAAAACAGGATGAAAATGGATGAATTCAGAAGAGCGGAAAAAGAACTCGAAGTCTTCTGAAGAGGTCGAAATCGACTGAAGACCTCGACATCGAGTACATCAGAGACATAGGAATCGAGTAGAAAAGGGAACAGAGCATTTCGACACAGAAGAGGTCGATATCGACGTCTGGAGGTCGATATCGATGCTACCAGATCGACCAAGTTGATAGAAGTCGAGTAGGAGAAGGAGAAGCTCGAGATAAGATTTTGGAGGGGTCGATATCGAGGTCCAAGGGTCGATATCGACCATTCCAGCAGAGGAATTCGACTCCGATTTCGATAGAATTATATCCAATGCTTGCAATATCTATCCAAAGGTCGAGATTTCCTATCATCAACATCAGATCTATCATGAGGAGGCTGATTTCACCATGAAGTTTTAGTTTTTACTTTGTTTTAATTTATCATAGAGAATAAAGATAACGTTTCGAGTCCTATCGACATCTACAAATAGAAGCCAATAGGGCTGAGTTTAGGTATTCCGAATTCCGTTTTAGACACAATTCAGTTGCAATAGAGAATAGAGAGAGAGAGAGAGGAGGCCGAGTGGAGTTGTAAAGCGAAGGCGGAGTGGCTTGTTCGGTTGTACTTTCTTTCGGAGTTTTAATTCAAAGTAGCTTTCTTTCAATAACAATGATGATGATGTGCATGATGAGGAGCGAGTAGTCAACCAACTTCTAGGGTCGGGGTGAGCCCGACGATAGCAATGTGAGGTAAGTGCATCAAAGGTATGACTTTTATGTGATTCCGTCTTCTACCCCATGCATGATCCTTTGCGAAAGTTAGGGAGATTCATTAATTGCATTATTGAAGCGAAAGCCACTCATATTGCGAACTTGAATTACTCATAAATTGGATAGTAACTCTTAGGAATTATGCGAAAGCCTCTAATCACCTAAGTGTTGATAACGAAAGTTATTTGACGGAAAGACATAAAAGTTCATATCTTTAGCATGAAACTTGCATTGTTATCGTTGTGGCGTAAAACCCCGACTTTGGAAGCCTTTTAATTAGTTAAATTCTCCATAAGAGTCTTATTTTTGTTTCTGTTCATCTTCCCTCTCCATTCTATTTTCTTCGGATCCTTTTCCGACAAATTGGTTACAAAAACAGTTTCTGTGACAAGCATCGAAATCGATCATAAGGGTCGATATCGAGGACTAACATCGATATCGAGGTCTCTGCTCGATGTCGACTTGCTGTTTTGTCTTCTGCAGGAACTGCGCTAGGAAATCGACCAGAACTGAGGTTGATATCGACCAGTATACTCGATATCGAGTGTCTGCTGAGGTCGAAAGCCTTGATCGTGAGTACAACAAAGGAAGCGCTGACCTACCTCCTCGTAGATTCGATCCTGAATTACCCTACTACTACAAGGGAGGGGATTCTTGTATTATTTGTTTGGGACAGGGAGATAGTCTAGTTGTGCTTTATTTTATTCTCCTATTTTACATACAACACCCCGCAAACTCCCCCCGTGTGCGAACAGACACCCTTGTGATGGGAGCACCCCTAACAAACCCATAAAATAAACAAGTTTAAGAAGAGGGGTCATCTTTAGGTTCAAGCACTATGGTGTTAAAAGAACGCCCCCCTTCATACTTGAAAATTACAAGAGACCCTCCAGCACGAAGACCACCATCACTTGTAAAATCGGCCCACCCATCAGTTAACCAAAACTGATCATTACTATCTTTGAACTCCTTCACAGTGAATAATCGACCTGTGGGAGACATCAGCAGAACCTCTCCCCTCACAGTGTCATTATACATAGGACCAAAGAACTTCGAAAGTGCCCAAAAATTCAAAAATTATTAAATCAAACAACTCGATCATTTTTCTAAGAAATGATAAACAAAAAGAGTAAAAATTATGACACGATACCATGAGACATAGTTGCTCCTTAGTATGAACATATCTATAAAAATCGCGCTGGGTTAAATTTGAAGAACCCATTCTTTATCCTGTATGGATATCAGACCTACTATCGTACCTTTTATACACAAGTATACAAGATAAGATCACGCATATTAAGACATGACAGAAGAGGGATAACAAACCAAGATCGAATCTTTCAAACCTTCTACACAACAGACATGTGGAAAATTACAGAGTAAACCTGCAAACCTTATCCCCATCTACAGATATATCAAACACAATATGTAAAACCTGCAAACACTGTTAAAAATCCCTGTATATGATCCCTATCCATACACGTATCAAAGACCGTCTCCACTATTAAAAAATTCATCGCGATTTCCATATGACAGAAACATATAAGCTTTGTAACATATACTGATAACTCATGTCAAAATCTTCAAGCATTATTACAAACAAAAAAAGCTAAGACCTTAGCTTATTTATTTATTCAAAAAGCCGGAACATAAGTCCCACCTCCATGTTCAGCAATGCACATTGAACCCTACATCACCGTTCTAATCAGGTTCTAGATCGATCGCGATAACATCAAACAAAGAGTTCCCGTCATAATAAAAAAATCAATCGCATGCCAACTCGAATCTCATTCATTGTCACAAATTCTGACCACCCTTCGGTAAACCAATAACGATCAGTACTCAATTTTTCGACTGTCACCCAAAACCTGTCATCATCTCGCGAACACAATATCACTTGCCCCAGAACATCATTACCATAAGTTACATACCCGTATGGAAGAGGCTGAAAAAAGAACAAAATTCAGCAATTCAGAATACATAGATTCTTCGAAAAACAAAGAATTCACAGAACATACAAGTCGATGCAGATAACTCTCCACAGCAATATCCACTATAAAACCTCCAAGCATAGGAAAGTCGATCCTCAACCAGTCAATGACCTATTCGATGTCATCGGTAGAAAAACACCTAGAAATTTCCAAACTAAGAGAGTACTATTTATAAAAACGGTAAATCCCAAATGATAAACCATCATCATTATCTTTATCCCTGTAAAAGCATGACTACATGACCGATTAAACTTTGGATCTTATCCACAAACAGGGATCAGATCGAAAGATCAAAAGCAAGATTTCATCAACACGCGTCCTGCCACCAATCTAAAAATTTGTACGTTATCTTCCTCTTTCCAACAATAAATTGATATAAATACACTTGCTCTTCATCTACAAATATTCAAGCAAGGCACTCTCATACAATGCCAAGTTTCGATGCACTCTCTCAAAATCTCTCCCCTCCTAGATTCATCCCAAGTGTCATTATATACCTCAACCCTAGGTTCATCAGAATGATCCTTCTTGAGAGTCACATGGCCGGGCTCCCCCTCCCATATATATTTACAGAACTTGAAGAAGAAGTTCTAAATCATGTACTCCTACGCTCTCCTTCAAACCAACACTTCATGATCCTAGTAAAAAGAGATGAAGGAAACTCGTACTCCCATTCGGAAGGATGGAGAGATTTTGTAAGAATCAACAACCTCAGAATTGGAGCATGCCTTACATTAGAATATGAAGGAGATGCCCATTTTCAAGTAACCATACAAGAGCCTGGACAAGAGCAAAATGGAGATATCTTTTATGATCTCATGTACTATGAGGACATAGGAGATACTACGCAAATCTAAAATTACTGAACGAGGGTTTGTAACAAATTTGATCCACATAGATCAAATTTCACCCATAAATAAAAAAATTAGAAAACCCTTTTATTTTTATGTTATTTCATGCGTTATTTTTATATAAAGCGCTCAACAACAGGAGATTGGTAAGGGTATCGCGAAGTAAGCAAAAGCAGAAATTATATATTTATAAAAAAAAACATAAACCGCAACAAAACAGTCGACCTGAGTATCGCGGGTAAAACTGTTCAGAAACCATCGCACCAAACAAAAGAAACAAACCAATGTCCAAAAACAACAGATACAAATGTTTTCTAAGGAACAGTAGCGGGATCGCGATTTTGATCATTGAGGTTACCAACCATGTCCGTTTCGAGCGACGGCGTTGGGGAAGAAGAGACCAAACCTCGAGACGGATCTGCAAGAACCATATCATTAGCATCATAACTGGGCGTGAACATCTTAACAGAACTGTCGAGATGGGCAAACCGGTTTACACTCTGAACAACCCCACCATCAACACCTTTCGTAAACGCCTCAATTAAATAGTCGTAGAGAATGGATTCTCCGACTATCTCCAAGAATTTACCAAGTTGTTCTTTGCCCTCGTTAGTCAGGAGATACTCATAAAGGGTAGCTTTGGTTAGTTGAACCTCATCACTAGTCGTGTAGCTCTCCAGCTCCCCCTTCACGGTAGATAATTCATCGCATCCGCGTTGTAGCTCCTCCTCTAGTCCATGCAGTTGACCCTCTAAATCTGAAATCCGCGATGCACTCTCTGCATTCTTTTCTTTTAAATTCATGGATTCAATGTTCGAAAGGTCTAGATCCCCCTTCACCTTCTCAAGCTCCTTCTCGGCTTTCTCCAGAGCATCTTGTAGACTTTTGATAGTCCCCTCTTGTTTTTGAAGTCGCCTTACCTGGTCTTTCAAGAATTGGTCCTTCACCTCAAGATTCATCTCCTTTGAAGGCTCATATAGTGGCATGGATGGGGGCGGCCTAGCATCAGGTGATGCAGGAGTTCTATAAGTGTTGTCAAACTCCACTAGCCTTTCAATCGTATCCTAAGCTAGAATAGAGGTAAGCTCCAGGTAACGATAAGTGGTGTAGGTGTTGATTCGCTCGCGTGTTGGCACGTTCAAGGCATTGAAGACGATCTCCTGGATGACATATGGTGGTTGCCTATGAGTAGGGCAGGACCTCAGCAAATCCTTGTAGCGCTCCCAGACTTGCGCTAGCGTCTCCCCTGGTCTCTGCTTGTAGGACATGATCTTTTGGCGGATCTGTGCCGTCTTTGATGGTGGAAAGAACTTGTTGAGGGAGATGTCCTTAAGTTCAGCCCATGTGCGGATAGATCGTGGAGGCAAGCTCTCCAGCCAATGTAGCGCCTTTCCTGCAAGAGACCATCGAAAAGCTTTTTGGCGCACATATTCAAGATTGATACTATCAGCAATGGTGTCGCATAGATCAATATAGGTAGTAATGTGCATCGTAGGGCATTCAAAGCCCTTTCCCTTAAAGGCATGTCTCCTAATCTTCGCAATAAAAGTAGTTTTAATTTCAAAAGCAACGTTAGGGAAAATAATAGGAGACTCAAGCACTGCCACGGTGTGGTGCATATATTCCATAGCATTCTGGGGGATCTGGCGAAGTAGCTCTTGGGCCTCCTAGCGAGCTCGAGCTTCTTGTTCATAATGAGCGGCTAATCTTTACTGAGCCTGGGTATGTTGTGTGCGCTCGGTTTCGAAACCCTCCACTTGCTTGCGGAGCCTTTCAAGCTTTTGTTGCATTGTTTCCTCGTTGGCCATGATCCTCTTTACACGTTCTTGTAGACGAAAGAAGTATTCCAGATCATCTAAAGCTTCTAACTCAGGCGTGCGATCAGTGCGTCGCAGACACCTTCAAGAAGACACTAGGAAAAGAGGTGAGATAAACTAAACAGGGCGCGATTGATAGCCTCCCTGGCAACGGCGCCAAAACTTATTAGGAGGAAGAATTGACTTAAACAAATATATAAATATAAATACAAACCAATCCTCTATCCATGAAAATAAAATTCAAGACTTCCTCCCGTTGTAGTGGAAGGGAATCATGATCGATCCATGAGGAGGTAGGTCAGCGGTGCCTGGATAGTCTCTGCGAACTCTGCCCAAGTCGACCAGAAGCCTCGATATCGAGTTGGGAGGTTGATATCAACAGGGGCAGTCGATTCCTAGTGGTGACGTCGATCTGGGTAGAACCTGTAAAGAAGAGAAAACAACAAAAGAACTCGATATCAACTAGAATGGTCGAAATCGAGTGGATCAGTAGTTCATGTGGACTCAGAAGACTGTCGAGGAAGAGTTGCTCGATGCAGAGTGGTCGATATCGACTGATATGGTCAATATCGAGTGGCTCCTCACGTGATCTTGAGTGCAGAAAAAAATAAAGAAATAAAGAAAACAAAAAAACAACAGATTTTATGGTTTTAACTCAATAAACTAAAGGGCTTCTAGGATAGGGATTCACAACGACGGTAACCATGCATGTATTATGACTCAATTCACATAAAAGATTAAGCTTTTCTCGACACCAATTAGGAATATAGAGGCTTTCGCATAGAAACCTAATTGTTTCAACCTTTTTATAATTAGGGTTTATGTCAACTATCCAAATTCACACGTATAATCCACTTTCGCTTCATATAAGGTAAATAAGGAATGATCCTAAACTCGCATAAAGGATTGAGCGTGGGGTAATCAAATATAGAATAAGCGTACTTACATGGCTACCGTCGGGCTCACCCGACCCTAGAAGTGGGACGACTACTCGCTCTTCATCGCAACAAACATCTTTGATTGAAAGAAGAAAACTTGCATTAAACTTAAACCTTCGAAGCTTTACAACTCAACGCCAGCTCTTGCAAACGCCAAACCTTAAAACTTCTCTCTAACTCTATTGCTATTGTGAGATATGATCTCTGTTGTTGAATTGGAATTGAATGACTAAAAACCAGCCCCCTAGGGCTTTATTTATAGGCTACTAATCCTTGCTAGCCAAGGAAAGTAGATCTTTAGGTAAATATCTAAAACAACCAATAAAGATCTTTAGGGTAAAAAGGAAATCACCCTTAAAACATAATCTTATCTAAAATAGAAGATAAATTGTGGCCTTCATGGTAGACTTGCAATCTGCGTCTCGAAAAGCGCATTCAACCCGTGTTGCAATCCTGTCGATATCGACCTCTTCGTTTCTGCTCGACGAGCTCAGTTCCACTCGATCTCTAGGGCATAGTCGATATCGACTCCATCTACTCGATATCAAGTTCTCTTCAGTGTTGGTCTTCTTGGTGTGTCTCGACACTCAGAGTCCATGTCGAGGTCTTCAGTCGATATCGACTAGTCTAGTCGATTTCGATCTCTTTTCAGCTTCTCTTGGCTTCTTTGTTTTAACTCCGATTTCGCTCCAATTCCTACATATTTAGACCAAAACTTGTGCAAACTCTATTTTTTGCACGTTAGCTCATTCTACACAAATTTGCATTATTTTTCGACCTTTTCTTTGGGAATTGAATGAAATATGAAGTTAAAAGATGCAATAAAAAAGACTCTAAATATGTACATCAGTATTCTCAACCTCAGACCACTGCCCAATTTCTGTGAAACTCCAAACGAATGATAGAAGAAAGGCTAGACCTTTTAAGTTTGAGAAAATGTGGCTCTCTAGGAAAGACTACAAGAATATAGTCTCCTACGAATGGAGAACAAACTATAAGGGGTCCTACATATTTAATGTAATGAAAAAAACTCAGTTGCTCAAAAGACTTATAAAAGAATGGAATAAGAAAACATTCGGCAATATCTTTAGACAACTAAGGGAGACAGAAGAAAAATAGAATTACAAAAGGATAATAACCAAGGACAACAAAATGATAACAATAGACGTCAGCAACAACTCATAAAGAAAAATGAACAACTACTGAATTATCACAAACAATACTGGAGCCAATGAGCAAAGACAAAGCATTTGAAACTATCAGACTCAAACACTGGATACCACCATAAAGTTGCGTCGGGAACACGAAATAGAAAAATAATAAGAGAAATTAGAACACAAGAAGGCATAGAAATAATTGGCGATGAAAACATCAGAAAGGAAATCAAAGATGATTTTGAAAAAAGATTCAAAAAAGAAAACATCAACAATGGATTACTCCAAGAGTATCTACTCCTAATAGACAAAGAGATCACGATGGAGGACAACAAAAACCTCACAAAAGCGGTCACCAATCTTGAGATAAAATCTGCATTCTTTTCTATTGGAAAAGATAAATCCCTAGGCCCAGATGGGATGACAACATAATTCTATAAGGCTATTAAAGGATTTTTCATATCAGGGAGAATGTTACGCCAAATAAACCAGACATTTATCTCTTTAATCGCAAAATGTGATAATCCGTCGACAACGAACAACTATAGACCAATTAGATTGTGCTCCACTATTTATAAAAAGATTGCAAAAATACTTGCAGAAAGAATGAAAACGATTCTTGCGAAAATTATTCACCCTCTTCAAGGAGAGTTCGTTACTGATCGAGCTATTCAAGATAATGTTCTTATTGCTCACGAAATCTTTCACTACTTTAGAACAAGGACATGAAGACAAGGATGGATTGTAATAAAACTTGATATGGAAAAAGCCTATGACAGAGTGGACTGGAGCTTTCTGCTAGCGGTCATGGAAAAATTCGGTTTTTCTGGAAAATTCTTGGGTTGGATTAAAGAATGCATCCAAACTGTTTCTTTCTTTGTGTTAGTCAATGATGAACCCACTGAGACCTTTCGACCACAAAGAGGACTAAGAAAAAGTTACCCAATCTCCCATTAACTTTTCATTTTAAGGGCGGAAATCCTAGCAAGAAAACTACAGCAACAGTGCAATGAAACAACAAACTCAATAGGCTTTAAGATGACCCCAAACGGAAAACGAATCCCATTCCTATCATTTGTAGATGACATTATGATCTTCACTAAAGCAACCCATGAATCGTGTACAAAAGTTAAAAAATTATTGAAGAATATTGTATGATTTCGGGACAAAAGGTGAATTTTTATAAATCTGTGTTTCACGTAACAAAAGGGGTTTCTTCCAACCAAAGACAACAGATCCAAAGCATTCTCCTTATAATGAACCAAGTGGCTATGGACAAATACCTAGGTTGCCCTATCATTAATGGTAGGGTCAACAAAGAAACCTTTGATGACGTAATAGGAAAAATGAAAATGCAACTAACAAAATGGAAAGCGAATTCGCTATCCTAGTAGGGTAGGAAGGTTCTTATAAAAGCGAACCTACTAGCCAAACCAAACTATATGATGCAAAACTCCATGCTCCCGATGAATGTCCATAATGACTTAGATAAACTAAACATATGTTTTTTCTCAAACAAGGACCCCAGTTACAAACCATTGATAGGATGGGACAAAATATGCAAATAAAAAAACTAGGAGGATGGGGACTCCATAAAACAAAGGACATGAACAAAGCCTTGCAAATGAAACTCTTATGGAAAATTCTTGCAAAACCACACAACCAATGGGTTAGGATTGTAAGAGAAAGATACTTAAAAATGACCAAATATGGGACTATATATAAGAAAAAGAAAAACTTATCGTGGCAATGAGCCAAATGAATTGAATTAAAAGAAGAATTCTGCTAAGGTCTCATCTAGCAGATAGGAAACGGAAAAACGATACAGTTTTGGAAGGACAAATGGCTAAACGACGATAGGAAGCTTGAGGACCACCGACTGACTTTTAGTATAGATGACCAAGAAAAGGTTGAAAACTACTTACTACCAAACAAGACATAGAATGTGGAGAAGCTACGAGGAGTGCTGCCAACAGATATTATAGAAACAATTATTAATATCCCTCTTCCATCACATGAATTTGATGATAGACTATACTGGAAACAAAACCCAAATGGTTGGTTCACTACTTCTAGTGCGCTAGATTTTATCACGAACTCCAACGGAAATGAAATAGACCTCTTCAATGGGATTTGGAAAATTGATTGTCCGCCCAAGGTGAAAAACTTCCTATAGAAAATGGCACTAGATGGACTCTCGACCAAAATAAGACTAAGAAACAAAGGTTTACTATTTACACACTCCCATGGACTGTACCCTTTGTAAATCCATGGAGGAAAACGCTATTCACCTTCTGATGGAATGTCCAACAACATTAAGAATAATAGGCTCACTGGACAAGAATATTAAACGATTAATTATAACTACCGACAAAAGCAATAAAAGTATAAAGATTATCACTAACGAACTTTTTTGACAACTTAACTCTGAACAAAAAGCCACTCTTTCTTTCTCTTGGTGGAGTATCTGGACTAAGAGAAACAATATCATTTTTTAAATCAAATCATAAGAACAATAGACAAAGTGATTGAAACAATCCATCATCACATGACAAACTGGAAAAAATATCCAAACAGGACAACGCAGATGAAGAAGACGTAACCACAAGAACACTCAAACCAAAGAATAACCCCCGCCAAAGAAACGTCAGTAGATGGCTTAAACCCAAGGAAGGTAGTTACAAGCTTAATTTTGATGGTGCTAAAAGCTCTTCTGATTGCGCTTCTGCAAGTTTCCTTATTAGAGATAACGAAGGAAGATTGATCACCTGCGATGCCAAAAGGTGCGAGAAGGGGTCGGCATTACAAGCCAAAGCGGTTGGATTGCAGTTCTGTTTGATGGAAGCCCAAAAGAGGGGGATTAGAAGACTTACTGTGGAGAGTGATTGTCTCGTAATCGTGAATGCGATCAAGGAAGCCTGGCGGACGCCTTGGGAGATCGAGATGCTTATTTCGGATGCTCTGCTTCTGCTCAGTTCCTTTGAGTTGATCTCCATTTCCCACGTCTTTAGGGAGGCTAATAAGGCTGCATATCGTCTTGCTCACCTGGCTTTAGATTCCGTCTCTTCCCCTTGGAATTCCGACCTTGAGTTCCAAACTCTTGTCCGCAAGGAAGCTCTTGGGTGGTGGTACAACCATGGTTGACACACCCCAAATTTTCACCTTGTAACAAAAAAAATTATAGCAAATAAGAATGAGTTAATTAAGAGAAGTTAAAGGTAGTTTATACAAACTGGCAGTTTAAGCCCTTCAATTACAAAATCATCCTTATGCTTTTTATTTAAAAGAAAATCTGAAATTATCTAGTCCATTGGATGCTCTAGATCTGAAACACGAGATTTCTCCCCCTTATTACAGAGTAAGAGTTCGTTTCACCGGAATATACTGATAGAGCATGATTAGATATGCATATTAGGATTCATTTAGCATAGTTTGGTTGTAAATAGTGCATATTTTAGTTACAATTACATGTTTACAAGTGGTATTGGAAGAGTCGGAATCTATGCAATTTTATGTTTAATTTCAGGTAGATGTGGATTCGACGAGGAATGAGGAGCTCTTGGATGAAGGAGGATTCAAGTTGAGGAAGAAAAGTGAAGAGCACGGGAGTGGAGTCGAATTTCGAGAGCCTAAGTGATAAACAAGTCAGTAGAAGTTGTCGTCAGACAAGCTGAACTTGTTTTGCACTTTCTGGAGGCCTCGGTGGTCGGAATGCCTATTATAAGCATGTGTTGGAAAGCTCTTTCCAAGATCTACAATTCCATGTGGACATCGAGACCAAATTCGAAAAGGAAAAATCGCTGTGAACAGAATGGCCGCCCCACGGCCGAGCTAGCCGCCCCGCGGCCCGAAGACTTGCCGAAGGATTTCGCTGATCGCCTGGCCGCCCCGTCACCTGAGGTAGCCGCCCCGCGGCCTCAGCAGAACCGTCGATTCATTAATTAGGGTTTCTTTAGAATTGTTTTGGCCGACTTTCTTAGGTTTATTTAAGGACTATTAGGGTTATTTTCTTAGGCATCTAACTAATGACCTTATGCACTTTTGAGAATTGTTGAGAGCACGTTGAGCATGAGCAACTAAACTCTCGAAGGTTTCGCCTACAGTTTGGATCTTGATTGTTGAATTGTGAGTTTCTTAATCTAGTTCTTATTCCTATTCAATGTTTTGACTTCTTTGCGCTTAATTCCTTGAATGTGTTTTATTCTCTCTGGCCTGATCAACTAGTTAGAGTAGATTCATTCAATTGCTAGGGTTTTGTAGATTCCTCGTAGCGAACCTTAACCCAAGTGGCAATCATATCCCTTTAGGACTCGTAGGACTAATTGGATGTGTAGGAAGTTGAATATATGTTAAATATCGACTCGTAGCTTGATATTGCATATACCTTGGTTAATTCATAGTCTTAATGCTATCTCTAGGTTAAATCTTAACCGTGTTAGGGTTATTTAGAGATAAGGATTGCTAGGACTCGTAGGACTAGTAATTTACCTAAGATCTGGACAAGGACATTGATAGGAAAAGAAGAGAACTAGAGGCTGAAACAAGGATCAAATTCATCAATTAAAGTGACAAATTGTAGGTGAACCTATTTCTCTCTATTGCATTCTACAACATCCTTTACCTTGTTTGCTTCTTTCCGCTTTGACAAAAGGCGGATCTTTTTCTCACAAAAACTCCCTTTTTGGTTACTTGCGATTAGATTAGCACTTGAACTTACTAGATTTCCCTGTGGATCGACCTCTTTCTTACCAACTATACTAGTTGTAGGTTTGAGTAATTCTTTGGCAGGAACAACGACAGGTTTTCCTCTTGTCAAATTTGGCGCCGTTGCCGGGGAATTCTTGAAATTTCTTGTGTTTTTTTTTATCGCTAACCTTTGTATATATTTACATCTAACCCCGTCGTGGACCTATCTTATGGTTCGCGACACCTAATTGCTAATATTTCAAGATGTTGAAGTTATGGCAGTTTCAGGGAGAGTATTTTCACCATTACCTCACGAGATTGCAAAATTTAGTGGACATCCGTTATTCACGGGGTTTCCAAGATAGTTTGCGAGATATGGTGCTTTGCGTTATTGAGGGCGTGACTCCTGAGACACGAGAACTTGCCAAGTCCATAAACAACGGAAGCTTTGCTGGTTTAGGAGTGTCGGGACTATGGGATCTTTTCTGCTACATGGGTGACCAATCGGCGGATGAAGAATCCTACACTTCGATGTTTCAACCAATGGAGTACTCCGACCCGTCCATGAAGGATTCAATCAGTGTCTTGATGGAGCAAATGGGGCAATTACGTGAGATGAATAATCCAAATGAGGAAGCAATTATCCAACTCACTCAAACATTGAAGGAGTTGGTAGTTGAGCGATGTTCTACTCCTTAAATTGATGAAAGCCAAGATGCAAGCAACGATGAATTCTCCGATAATGGAGAAGAGTATCTAGTGGTTATCGACGCGAAATCTCAGGAGACGTCCCTAGAGATTGAATATGTTTCGATGCTCCCTCCATTCGTAGATATCATCCCCAACTCGCCTATCAAGGAGCCAAGTCCGGAACCGATTTCTGTGGTTCCCGAACAAGAAACTAGTACTTTTTGCAAATTGGGAGATTTTGGTGAATATGTCGATCCATGGAGCCACTACTTCAACAAACCACCAGCGGAACTGTGTTGGTGGTCGTACATACCCTTGAGGGAGAATCAAGCTCGAATGAATAGTAAGCTGGTAACGGTTCTCATTGCTATATTTTTAATTACCAATTGTTTCATCTTTAGTGTGCATTCGAATATCGGTTGGGCACGACAATTTGATTTGCTCTTGAGGGCGCTGACAATGTCCGCTTAAGTCTTGAATGAGTGGATGAATAAACTGTCGAGCCAACGACAGTAAACAAAGGCGCTGCTTGGGAGGCAACCCAAGGTATGTTTTTTGTTTTCCTCTATGTCTTTTGTTTTATTAGATTAGTTTTTGGTTTTGTTTGGTTGTGGGGAGCTAACACCGCAGGGAGAAAAGGCGTTGAAGAGAAAGTGTTGAAGGAGCTAAATTTCACAGGCCGCCCTATGACATGGAATGCCGCCCCGCGGCTAGGTCATGTGCTCAGCCGCCCCGCGGCCTAGCATGGCCGCCCGCGGCCTCTGACGGGACTGACAAGTTTCCCCTTCAATTCTCACCTTACCCACCACCACCGCAGTAACATGTTAGTTTTTTTTCTTTTTTTTTTCCTTCATATTTTTATCTTTTGTTGTCTTTTATGTCATTGAGGACAATGTCTGATTTAAGTGTGGGGGGAGAATTGCATGGCATAATAGGATTAGGATTGCATGTTTATTTTTAGTTGCACTTGCATAGTTCTTTTTAGTTTAGATTGTATGCATATCAACATGTTAAAAAAAACCAAAAAAATTAAAAAATATTTATATTTATGTAATTATATTTATGCATTAGCTAGGATTAGGTCTTATTTTCCCATATGGATGTCACTTGTCCTCTAATTTATTTATTGAGACTTATGCCCCATGATGTGCTTGGATTGTTGAAAACCTTTGATATCTGATTTCCACACTATTTGGTGAGCATAGTTGGTTAATGATTGAGCACATAAGATATTTGATTTTGGGTGATCTTGAAGTTCTAGACATGACCTGGTGAGTTTATTTTGGCCTATGTTTGGACAAAGTATATTATGTCCTCTTGCTTGTTGAGTGTACTCTCTTTAATTGCTTCCTCTTTGGCTTGCATTTAGATATCTTATTCAAGGCTGCATATTATGATTTCTGCACATTACTTAAAGATGATTGAGGCACCTTTATTAGCCCTATTTGACTCTATTCCCACCTTGCATATTATCCTCTGCTTGAAGCCAATATTAAGCCTAATTGCCTATTCTTTTGAGCTCCACAAGATTTTTCCATAGCCAATTATAGCCTGACCCATCCGGGAATTAGGAATAGTTGGTGAATATTGATATTGTGGATGATGGTTTTAGTGATGGATTGTATGTTTGGAGTACTCTTATGAGATGTTTTGATTCTTGCTAGTAGTTTACACATTACTTGGGACCTAAGGAGGATAAAATTCACTTATGGGTAAAAGTCAAGGAAAATCATTTAATATGGCATGAAGAAGAGCCTAAGAAAAAAGAAAAAAAAGAAAAAAAAAAAGAAAAAAATGCAAAAGAAAAAAAAAAGAATAAGAGAATGAGTTGAGTATGGTTTGTGAAGTTTGATACTTGAGATTGGGGTTGTATACATTGTAGAATTATGGTATGATCTTGTGAGTGGTATTGTAATTTGGTTGCATCCTTAGTTCCCGGATTATGAGCACCACATGGCCTAAATTGTTCCATACCTTATGTTTTCTACCTTGGCCCCATTACAACCCAATTGAAAGACCTCATGATTTTTGTTGTGTGTAGAGTCACCAGCGGTGGAGAGCTAGAACACTGGTGCAAGACTATTGTAGCTAAGTTTTTAAAGATTGAGTTTTGAGCGTAAACATTTAACCCTAAACACTTGAGCGAGAGTGAAACACATATTCCTTGTGAGGTCTAGAATGGATATGGTTGCCTGATTTCATTGATTATTGCAATTATGTGCTATGATGTTGTTAATCTATTGTGTTTGCTAGTTTTCATGCACTTAAAGAATATTGGGGTTGATACATGAATAGCTATTCTGTGGGGCTGCAGAGTTGATTTTTCCATTGCTTGAGGACAAGCAAATGTTCAAGTGTGGGGGAATTTGATAGAGCATGATTAGATATGCATATTAGGATTCATTTAGCATAGTTTGGTTGTAAATAGTGCATATTTTAGTTACAATTACATGTTTACAAGTGGTATTGGAAGAGTCGGAATCTATGCAATTTTATGTTTAATTTCAGGTAGATGTGGATCCGACGAGGAATGAGGAGCTCTTGGATGAAGGAGGATTCAACTTGAGGAAGAAAAGTGAAGAGCACGGGAGTGGAGTCGAATTTCGAGAGCCTAAGTGATAAACAAGTCAGTAGAAGTTGTCGTCAGACAAGCTGAACTTGTTTTGCACTTTCTGGAGGCCTCGGTGGTCGGAATGCCTATTATAAGTATGCGTTGGAAAGCTCTTTTCGAGATCTACAACTTTCATGTTGACATCGAGACCAAATTCGAAAAGGAAAAATCGCTGTGAACAGAATGTCGTTGATCCACACTTCACCAGGACATGTCTTTTTACGATGATTGGTTTTTGCCTCCGTCTCCCCGGCGTCGAGACGTCATGTTAGTTTCTCAACTTTCTCATGTTCTCGATATCCGGAGTCTTTCTTTGATCTTCATCGAATGTCTCTCTGCCGGTCTTGTTTAATGAAATCTCTTATATTTGAATTTTTTTTGGTATTTGCTTTATTTTCTGGTTGTATCAGGATGGTTAGCCGCTAGCCCGTTAGCCGATTCCCTTCGACGTCTCGATTTCTGAGATATCGTTCTTGTCCTTGATTTCGAATAATTACCTTTTCAAAATAAAAATACGAAGTATCTCTCATCAACGGATAATTTACCCCTCATCTAAAAAATCCCGAAAGGGTATGACAAAAATCCCGAAAGGGTTTGAACAAATTCCCGAAAGGGTTCTATCTTATCCCTATTCGGTTATCCTTTTTCCGTTTGGGGATGAGCAAACTCCTTCATTTCTTAATTCCCGGTAGGGCTTGAGTAAACAATATTATTAGATTAGTAATAATTTCTAGGTGCGGTTTGTTCGGGCTATTTTCGGCTTTGTTTGGATTGACGTGGCGGTTTTTTACTTTGTTGGGGTTTTGGCAGTAGGAGTCGGGATTGATTGGGATCGTGGTGGTGTATACGGGGCGACTCCGTGTACGGAAAGATTCCTTGGAGGTTCGTCTTCACTGCCCACAGGGATGCCTAATGTATCGCCGGCCAACGGTGTCATTTCACGATGGTGCTTGGCTTCGTCCGTAGTCTACGTCCCCGATCTACTAGCTTTAGGTGTGCTGTGTTTTTTCTTTTGTTGTTGTATAGCCTATTCTTTATCACTGTTTATGTATTTGTTGTATGTTTGACGGTATGCCGTCTGCCGACTTGTCAGCCTCTCGAGTTTCAGGCCGTTTGAACTCAAATTTTTACTTAATAAAAAAAACGAAAATTTACCCCTCATCTCTCGGTTCTCCTCCGGTCCGAAGTCAAGGAAACTCCCAAATCTGTTCTCCGAACCCCCTTTTAAACCCTAACTCTCTCTTTCTCTCTCTCTTTCTCTCTCATAGCATTCCTCCTCATTCGCGCCCTCTCTCTCTCTGCAACTCCAGCACTTATCCTCTTCCACCTCTTCCATGGCGTTCTGAAATGCCAAGCGATGCAGACACTTCTCCGTCGAACTCCACCCCTATTCATCCCTCCAGTTAACGCCTTCTCTGCCTCTGCCTCTGCCCCTCCCCGCCGCCTCAAACTCCCATCCTCCTCCGCCACCGCCGCGGGCCCCGCTACTACTGTAATCAGCCGAAACCTCATCATGTCTTCGGCCGCTGCTCCTTTCCACCTCCTCCCGTGCATTCCCCTCTCCGCCGACACCTCCTCCAGCCGAGTCGCCGGTAGCGCTCGGTTCCGCCGGTTCGCGGCCCCCAATGGAGCGACGGCGGTTAGGCCTTGGGTTGCTCTGAAGGAGACCCGTAAAGGTTCGCGCTTGGCTTGGTTGCAAACCGTTTCTGCCGGCGAGGAGGGCGCTGAATTGGATTTCTCGGCGGAGGGTAAGCCTGTCAAGTTTCATAGGAGGCATAGGGCGAATTCCGAGAACGGGGTTTCTCCTGGTGTGATTAGATGCCCGGACTTGCTGACGATTCCTGGAGTCGGGCCGAGGAATTTGAGGAAGCTGGTGGATAATGGGATTGAAGGTGTTGCTGAGCTCAAACAGCTGTACAGAGATAGGGTATTTTGTTCTTTTTCCCCAACTTCGTTTCTGTTTTATTGGAGTACAATTTTTTATTTTTGTGTGTGTGTGTTTGGGCTCGTATATCTCTTATCTATGGTTTGCTGCTTCAATTGGTCTGAAAATGTTTTACAATTTTGGTGAATAATTTAACTTACTTTGCATAAATTCATCCGTTTGTTCACATTTTATTAGCAATTCAACACTAATTGGTGGATGGAATGCCCTTTTAAACAAAAAAATGTTGGCATCTAGTAGATACCCTTTAGTGGTTGTATTGGTTTGGAATAAGAAATAACCATTCCGGAATGGCTCATGAAAGGACTAGTCGGCAATACCCAAAGGTTGCCGGTTCGAACCGAGGATGTCCGCTCTTTATTTACCAAATTCAAGGTTTGGAATAAGAAATCGAGTTGGGCATGTATTCGGCAGGAATGCCATTCCTATTGTTTCTGTTTGATACTTTCTAAATTTTGGAATCACTCAATCCGGAGTTTGAGGGTGAGTAAGAGATCATGTGTTAAAGCTGTGAATTGCATTCCCAGGGAAATCCCGGATAAACTTTACAGTACTCATAGTCTCATACCGGACAAGTACTCAACCATTTTATGAGAACAGCTTTTATGTGGATTGCAGTTTAGTATGTTCGATTCCCATGTTTGTGGCTTGTTGCTTTGTGCATCAATTTTTGTTCTATGCTTCCGTGTTTGGCTGTGTCCCAGATTTCTATATGGTTCTGTTGTGGAAGCGAAGCATCAGTTGGGAACAAGATGGATTTGCTTTATGATTGTTGCTTTTGATTGATGGAGTTTGCTTTGTAGCTATCTCCGTTTATTGTCTATTTTATTTTTTTTGATGAATATTTGTGCGGATTTTCTGGTTTTGTTGACAGTTTTTGGGGGAGTCAAGTCACAAAATGGTCGAGTACTTGCGAAGTGACGTGGGGATTGTTCACAGGAACCATGCTGAAAGCATAACTACTTTCATTAAAGAAAGTGTCGATGAAGAGTCCAAGGACAATGGATCAAGCTCTATGAAGCCACATAAGAAGAGAATAACTTTATGCGTAGAAGGAAATATCAGTGTCGGGAAAACTACATTCCTTCAGAGGATAGCAAATGAAACGCTGGAGCTACGCGATCTTGTTGAGATTGTTCCTGAGCCGATTGATAAATGGCAAAATGTTGGGCGTGATCACTTCAACATACTAGATGCCTTTTATGCTGAGCCAGAGAGGTATGCGTACACGTTCCAAAATTACGTGTTTGTTACGAGGGTGATGCAAGAAAGAGAGACATCTGGTGGAATCAAGCCTCTCAGGCTAATGGAAAGAAGTGTTTTCACTGACAGGATGGTAAGAAATACTGACTTTTAGTTCCCTTTAAATGTGAATAATAGTGTTCTACAGTTCCCCACCTTTTGCAGTGTGAGTTACATGTGGCTTATGTATTTTATCTCATTCTTCCTAATAAGGTTTTCGTGCGAGCCGTTCATGAAGCTAAATGGATGAATGAAATGGAGATTAGCATTTACGACTCATGGTTCGATCCAGTTGTCTCAAGTTTGCCCGGGCTTATCCCAGACGGTTTCATCTATCTTAGAGCAAGCCCAGACACATGTCACAAGCGCATGTTGCTCCGCAAAAGAGAGGAAGAAGGTGGTGTGAGCTTAGACTATCTGCGCGATCTGCATGAAAAACATGAGAGTTGGCTTTTGCCCTCTGAACGTGGAAATCATGGGCTGCTCACCGTCAATCAGTTACCACTCTCTGCTGAGAGATCTTTGCATCCTGCTATAAAGGACCGTGTATTCCTGTTGGAGGGCTCAAATATGCATCCAAGCATTCAAAAGGTAGTCTTATGAGGGTTCTTTCTACTACAAAGAGGATTATGTTTTGTTTGTCATGTAATTGCTAATGTTTCTTTGTCATTTTTATAGGTCCCCACGCTGATTCTAGACTGTGAACCAAATATTGATTTCAGTAGAGATATTGAAGCAAAACAACAGTAAGATTCATTTCTCCTCTTCCCTTTTCATATATGAATGTTCAATGCTAACATCACCAAACAAATATGGAACTTGATCTATTCCCGTGAACCGTGATCTTGCTCTTGCCCTGCTTGATTTTGGATAAGAAATATTTTATATATGCAAACTGGGCAGGAGTGTGGCAAGGAATACCCTCATTCCCGCTCCAGCTAAGGAATACTTTTCGTGCTGTTACACAGTGGAATCCCTACCCCGTTTGCATTTCTATATTTCTATATCCACAGGGATGTAAGCGGGGCAAGGAAAATCCTGTCTACATGATATGTGATCTCTGTTTGCATTTTTTGAAAGGGTAAATATATTGGCGATGATGAAACTTACAAACAAAATAAAGAAACATTAGCCCATACAATGAGTCTCAGCAGGAAAATCTGACAAAGGTCCTTCACAAGGACATGTCGGGCATATTACATTTTAGCTGTCGCTGCTTGTTGTTCAACTCCGGGCATGTTTGGCATATCTTGCTAATAAGGAACTTGGACTAATAACGCCTGATATTCATCCCAAAATGTAAACTATGACATGCCAAACATGTCCTTGTGAAGTAGTAATTCTGAAAATTTCTCCATTACCTTAAGATTAATATGGTGCACGTGCTTATGCTTTTGAGCTAATTATTGATGTTTTTGTATGTTTCTAAGCTATGCCCGCCAAGTAGCAGAGTTCTTCGAGTTTGTGAAGAAGAAGCTAGAACTTGCATCTCCTGGAGCTCAGGAAGAAGCCGGTAAAAAGACCCATCAACTAATCCATCCCCATCAAGGGCAGTTGTGGGCTCCCAATGGCAAGGGTCTGCACAGTATGCCCTTGCCCTTGGATTTCGGTCTAGCAATGCCCAGCTTAATCTCGGGTTAGATTTCCTTAGAAACATGCTCGCGTTTGTCAATCCTGCCATATAATCATATAACTTGTCATCGGGCACCCAATTTTGTGTAGTAGTAAGTGCCTCTTTTCAGGATGTCGCTAACTCTGGGTTGCCTGACTTGCGTTTTATCTAGCCCTCCCGTACACTCCAGTTTGCACTGTAAAGGAAGAAGGGTGTGTGTAACCCTCACTCGTAGGCTTGGAAGTTTGTGTAGAATATCAAGATTTTCATGTGTTCAATGACAAATTGCTGGATGATTTGGCTACTTTTAATTGTTTTGGTTTCTATTCGAAGTTGTGCATGTTAAGGCCTATGTAGTGTAATCGGCTCTGTGTTTCAGCATCTTTCTACTCAAGCTTCTTTATCAAAGTGTCAGGGCTTGTGATTGGTGATTGATTTGTTTCACTTGCTTAGCTTCTACACAGTTTTGAGAATGAACTAGATTTCAACCGTGCTTCGCACGGTGGTTTTTTTTTTTTTAACAAAATGTGTTAATTGACCTAGAAATGTGTTTTCCCATTTCTGTATGTTCTTTGCTCACATGATTGTTATTAATCTACAATAATTAGATATTCTCCTCGGTGATTTATTCAGTTGAAATGAGGGCAGTTTCTGGTTGTTCTGCTTGAATTTTGTCACTGATTACAACACCCCTTTAACTTGAATTGAAACAATACATCATGCCATCATCCCATCTAATCCAATCAATGTCGAGATGGTTTAACAACTAAAGAAACTACATGAAACAATGCAATAAGGAATCAATGGTTACAAATCAAAGAACTGGACAAACGTAGATCCCCCCGTTATACAGAGTCGATTGCTATCTTCCTTACTACTGTCCACCTGCCATTTTTGTATAATATTAGCCTGTTAAGCATCATAGATTCAGAGGCATCATGAGAAAAGGTAGCATCTTGAGTAGGGAGGGGGAACTTACCAGAAATTTAGCACAACTGCAACAGTCATTAACATCAAATCCCCACGTACCAAGAAGTCGTTCACGATATTCTCTTCCATAACCTTCAAGTGAAGAAGAAATTTTGAAAGTAACCCTAAAGCAACCATGCTACATTGCTTCAAAGAATAAGTAACAAACTCAAAGAGGAGAAAAGTAACCCACTCCCAACTTTTATGATCATCAAGGCTTAATAGCATATATCGATAATTGGATAGACAATCTATCTCTAAAAGCATATAGAAATAATTTTGACCCCGAGATGAAAGTCTCTCAGCTATTACTCCCCAACAAGAAGTGGAATAGGCAACTTCTTGACCAAATGCTTCCACAACACCTAGTTGATCATATCTTAAGGATTGATATCCCGGAATGGGACACTGAAGACAAACTAATCTGGAAATACAACAAGGACGGGAGATTTACAACGAAATCGGTCCACCACACCCATAATACCAATGCTACCACTAATAAAGATCATGCATGGATATGGAAACTTGATGTTCCCTCCCGAATTCGTAATCTCATGTGGAAAATTGTGAATGATGGATTAGCTACCAAAGTTAGATTAAATAAATATTTCAATAGGGTACCCTCACAATGTTGTCTATGTAACCAAGATGATGAGGATACCTCACATCTCTTCCTAAAATGCCCGATTACAAAATCAATAATTAGTGTTTATGAACACAGAACGAATAAATTCTTTGCTGGAACTAGGAGCCCAAATATCTCAATAACAGATGTAAACCAAATTAAGGATAATAACCTCAACTTCAATGAGCTTTGTTTCCTTTGGCAAAACATTTGGGAGGTTAGAAACTCAATAATATTCAAAAACAACAAATTGGGCCATATTGATTCTATAGTGCAGAAAACCTTAAACAATATAAAAGACTGGAAAGAAGATAAAAAAAAAAGGAGTTACCTTTGCAAAGGAAAAGGCAAGGTCGACATATCAAATGGGCAAAACCCCCTAAGGATGTTTATAAAATAAATGTAGATGGATCAGTAAAAAATAATGGGGAATGTAGAATTGAAGGTATTGTAAGGGACTGGACAGGAAAAGTAATTGAAATATTCTAACAACAGGTTCCGAAGGGATCAGTACTCCTAACTGAATCCCTTGCGTTTTGTATGGGGTTAGAGCTAGCCCGCAATAGAGGATGGAAGAGTGTCATAGTTGAAGGAGGTAGCTTAATGGTGGTCAATGCAATTAAGAATAATTCTAGAGTTCCATGGGAGATCTTCAGAGTTATTGAGAAGATTGGAAGGCTACGAGCAACGTTCTCATCAGCAATATTCTGCCACTTCAGAGAGGCAAACAATGCAGCTGATTTTATTGCTAGATTTGATCTTAATTGTAACTCTTATACTCTCCCTTCGAATAGGGAGTTTTCGCTCATCATCCTTCGGGATGATCAAGGATGATCTTTCTACGTAAAGACATCCTAATTATTGCCTATTGTAAAAAAAATATAAACACTCCACTAAAGCCACAATAAGAGCTATTGAGCTAACATGTGCTTCCACCGTAATTGACATCCACAAATCCCAAACCACGACTTGTCCAATATTGTATACTAAGATTTAAGAATACTACGCGTTTCAGCCGTCGGCCCACCTAATAAGTTAAAAGCCACACTAAAACATTAGATGAAGCATGTCTCATTCAATACTAAAAATCACCATTAAAGAAAAAAGTTCTGGAAAACAATATCAGCTTAATGGATCCCTTTCATGGGATAAAGTAGTACAAACTTAAAAAAAAACGTTCAGATTACATGACATATCGTGACTTTTTAATAATAGAGGAGGCTTCTCTTCCTGACTGGCTTGATACATAGGATTTGAGGGTGGTTAGAAATATGCATAAGCAGTCTAGCCCAGTATTTCAGTTGGAAATTCAATAAATTCTGGCAGGCTAAAATATGATTGAAACCTTGAACTGTCAAGTGAAGACGACCACATTATCCTAAAATCAGACACGCTGAGATTTTCATCTAAAGTAACCTTCAGAATTAAAAGACAAAAATCTGTAATGACATCACAAAATGTATTCGCAGAACATCAGGCCGTCAAAGGATGAAGGTTCAGACTGTAAATACATTATGCATGCAAGGAGAAACTACTACACCTTTGCCACTGATGAAGGAAGAGTTGCTTATGCTCCCTCAACAAATAAGCAATTGGGTCCTCCTAAAGCCTATATAGGGAGAAACAAGCATCATCAAGAAGACTTAAGGACCATCTTCGAAGATAAATCAAATATTACAATATTGTTTATATCTGTGAAAGGAATATTGAGAAGTGACAATGAGCATCCAACATCATCAAGAATATCAAGATAAGATCGTCCCTTCTGCCTGAAACAGAACATCTTTCGAGTGAAATACTAGTACATAACATTAGAGAACTATAACTCTTAGTAGGATAGAATGCTAAAACTCAGCCTCCATAGGATAGAGTGCTAAAACTTCGTTGATGATGCTTGTTTCTCCCTATACAGGACATTTGATGGAACTATAACTCTTAGAAGGATACTTGATGGAACACACGAACAAGTATTAGAAGGAGTTACCATAGAAATCATAAATTAATATTTCAGAAGAAGATTCAGACCCAAAAGAACAAGCTAAAATAGACCAAAGAAGTTCCATCAAATAACCAAAAGCAAATCCAGATAGAGAAGAGAAAGACAAGGCATAGGAAGAACAAGCCCAGTACCAAATAAGCAAAAATAAAGCAACCACAAAAAGATCGACAAAAAGGCATAGAATTAGCAAACTGTACGCTGTAATTATATCAAATTATTTGGAGGGGGAAGTGCATCAAGTAATGAACTTGGATAATAGTTGGATAATAGTTGGGAGAAAAAAGGGTTCAAAACAGTAGGACATTAATGAAACACATTAGTGTAATCCATCCGGGAAAAGGAATTCAACCCTGCAAGCTTCCAATAGCAATCTAATGTGATGATTCTGAGTTCAAGGCCAAGAACGGATACAGCCCAATGCAATAGACCATCTACAGATAAACAGATGTCGAAAATCAAGATATGTCAATCATGCAAAACCCGGACTGGACCTGTATGAAAATTCTGGAAAACTATTACCTTGTCAGGTGCTCTCTTGAACATTTCATTTCACATGTATGTACCAATAGAATGCCCAACCTTCACAAAAAGTAATACAAATCCAGCTTCAGACATAGAAATGACTGGATTATACATAATTACAGCTTCTTCAGAAAGACAACCATGTACCTACCAGTATTGTGGGCAATTCATTGTTTTCCAGCTCATGCCAATAAAATCCATTTGCAACATGAATGAGGCTAGTTACGTAACAAACCAGCAACGATATAAAGTGATGCAGTTGGACAAACACTAAAATAGAGCACTACTTATGTCACAGATATCACAACTTCTATTTTCATGGTAGATGAATGTGGAATTTGGCACAACAAAGAAGACAACAGCAACACCATACACTAAGGCATAAGAAACTCAAAATTATACACTAAGGCACAAATGCAAAAAATCTAAATGGTCCACATCAAAAGTTCACTCGAAACATAGGAAGAACATAGAGACAAGATCCCTTAGTGCATAATCCAAGACTCCACACCAGAAATTCATTGATCAAGGATATATTTTCTTTCTAGCAGATGCAATAAAGAAGTATGCATATAAACTTTCAAGCAGGGTTATTGGAAAATAAATAGAAGCATAGTAGGATGTACGTTGATATTGCTAAAAAAATAAGAGAGTGGTGCCAAAAGTGCAGCTAGGAAAAGGAAAATACAAGGAAGTATGGAAACAACAAAAAAAAGTTGAAAATGTATGAATGATGGGAGCGTAGTACAACAAGGGTTTAAATGAAGGGAAAAACGAAAAGGTTGAGTGGCACAACATCACGATAAAGGAGGGCCCTAAACAGGAAGGAGAGTTGCATGCATGTTGCTACAACAAGTAATGACCATACTAATTGGAAGTCGGCAAGTGGGAAGAAAGCTCTTAGAAGTAGTTTAGCTAAACAAAAGAGAAAGATAGCAAAAGTTGAGCAGGAGATCAAAAACGCATTTCATATGTTGCTATATTCGAATGAGAAGTGACCAATCAAGCTAAGAGGCGTTAAGTGACCAGTCAACGATTGAGAGGGTTCATAGGAAGAGAAGTGTTGAACGAGGATCTACAGACATGGAGACTTTAATTAATGGCTTATATGGCCTTATTAACACGTTGATGGTTGTATTGATCCATTTTCTTGGTTTGGTCTTTGTCATTTCCGTAACGTTGTTAATCTAAATATTTCCCTCTTCAGACAAATGGAAGGGCTAAGAACGCACAGAGACAAAATCATTGCTAAAACCAGGAATTGAATTGAAGAAACAAAGGGTTACCTAGATCAGGGTACAAGAAGAGAAAACAAAGAATAAACAACCTGCAGAAATTGATCCCAAAATAAGAAGAAGGCAAAGATGATGAGGAAAAGAGGCCAAAAATTAAAACAATAAGAAATCGAGGAGGAAAATAGAAAGAGATAGAAGCATACACTGATTTATATAAGAAAAGGGAAGAAACAATACCAAAGCTGTTGAAATTGTAGACGAACTGGGAGAGTAGAAATTCCTGGAATTAAAAAACAATTTAGAAATTATAGTTCACACTAATAAGAACACATGAGAAAAAAATTTTAAAAAATGAGGGAGGAACAAAGAAATGGATAGAAGGACACTAACTGATATTAGGAAAGGGAAGAGAGAGTACATAGCTTAGAGTTAAAAGATAAAAAAAATAGATCAAAACGACCATGAAGAAATCAACTTAGATTAGCGGCCAAAAATTAGCTTAAAACAACCATGAGCTTACAGGCAGTACATTGTTTTGTTCATTAGCTAATAAAGAATATCAAGCCTACTAAGACTATTGAAAAATGGTAAACCAAGGTATTTTAATACATTTTCACGTGATTTGCATCTTCCAATACACAAATTAGATATTAATGTGCTCAAAATCACTGAAATGTACTTAAATCTGTCAAAAAAAAACCCTTCCGGAGCACTGAGATGAATTGCTGCCTGGAAATACTATATGTATTATATTGTACTTGCTAATAACTACTCCATAGTTGTACAACCTGAAATATCAACCGCAAGCCTTCAGGTCAAACCCTAATTTACAATTTATAGTGCATAATTTGCGTTTTCAAAACCTGGAAATTCTGATGGAGTTAATCCTCAAAATCAGAGGTTGTAACCCTCAATCTCAAGAATATCACCCTCAATTTAAACTCCGCAATTACCCGATTAAAGGTCATAGGTCGTAACCCTTATTTTCATAATATCGATTCTCAATTTAAAGGGCCTTATCATCAATTTGAAGGCCTTGATTTTCAATTTTAAGGCCATATCCCGGAATGAAGATCGCAAAACTATAAAAACATAAATATGAAGGTAGAACTAAAAAAAATAGTAAAATTCTAGTGATATATGATTCTAGCACACCTTTAAACTGAGATAAAAATTACTACACTTTATAATTAATATATTTTTTTACTCCAAACACAGAATTTATTCATTCCCTCATCTATATATCTATATTTTTTCCCTTTGACAAGGCAAAGATTCAGCAACACCCCAACTGAACAGATCCTTTTAGATGAAAACATCAAGGCCTAGATGCGTCTCTCTCTCTATATAATAGTAAAAATTTGCAGTTTAGATGTTTTCCTTGCATCATAGGACAACAGAAGATTTTAGTCGTTGATGGTAGCAAAAGCTGGTGTCAACACTTTTGACCCCTTCCATACCTACCAACCAACCCAGCTTTACATTCTATTATGATCTCCTACATAGTTTCATTGGGAATTTATCTAGAGGAATATGCTAATACCTAACTCCACCTAGGAAAACATCTTTACCTTACCCAAAGAAGGAGGTGAGATGTTCAAAGTTCACATCATGGAAACGAACCGAATACCGAATACCGAAAACCAAGCCTCTGAAATTAAGCACAAACAATTCAAAATACAAGTATAATCTAGTAAAGAAACTCAGGAAAAAACTGAGAAAGGATATGAGAGCTGGCAAGGAGGACAAAGGAGGAACTCACCAGATCTGTACACAAGGATAAGCCCACAAGGAAGTACCAAAGCAGCAGTCGATGAAATCTGAACAAGAAGGTCTGATATTAGGGTAGAAATCTAACCTGAACTTGGCTAGAAAAAACAAATGCAATTGCAAATAAAAAAGAATAAAAATATGTACCTGAAACCGGAACTAAGAAGACAACATGTGAGGATAGCAAGGAGATTCCCTTTTCCTTTAGATTTGCTTCAGTTGGAGCCTTATCTGAAGGCGAGTTATTGCCATACATGATTGTAGCATTTGAAGCTGATTTGCAGATGCGTATCTATCCAGTGAAGAAGCACGGGTTATACTTGAATAGATGATAAGCTGAAGGTGTTTTTAGTGTTTGATGATTAGAAAAATGTCTGAGAATGCCTACCTCGGATTTTGTCTTGCTAATGATGCTAGGAAGTATATCTTCTTTACCATGTGTAAACTGAGACGAGATGCAAGAGAACAATCAACGAATGATGGAACGTAAAGCATACAAATCATTTTCTCATATCTTTGACATTTAACTATTGTGTTTTAAGACAAATGACTTTATATTTTTTTACATTTTTTTAATACATGTTTATAGATCAGCAAAGAAGTAACCACAGTTTACACTGAATTGGATGATGGAATGTATAGCATACAAATCAATTTCTCAGCTCTTTTGACATTTAACTATTGTGTTTAAAACAAATGACTTTAGAATTTTCTTACATTTTTTGTAATCAATCCTTGCACATGTTTGTAGATCAGCAAAGAAGTAATCATAGTTAACATTGAATTGGATGATAGCTTGAAGGTATATTGCCTACCTTAGATTTTGTCTTCCTAATGATGCGAGGATCTATCTCTTCTTTACCGTGTGAAAATTGAGACAGGATAAAAGAGAACAATCATCAGATGATGGAAGGTATATCATACAAATCATTCTATATAATATGAATATCCATTCCCATTCAATAGAAAGAGGCAGAAAAGAAACCTTCTAGAGACAACATTTAGAATTATAGAAAAGGTTAAAATTAAAAACAGCTACTCTAAACCCAAATCCATACAAAACACCAATTACAATCGTAAAGAAAGCTAACATGGAAAACAACTAAACCAAACATGAAGGATTATTCTAAACAAGCACTGATAGAGGACATGTTTTAAATATATATTTTTAATTAATATATTATTATTTTAATTTTATTACTAATAATTTTTATCTCTAAAAGTTTTAAAATGTTTATTTATCTTTGAAATTCGATAAATATATTAACTTGGCACTATTTATCTTCTTACTCACTTTTACATGCAATTTAACTATGTAAGCAAAAAAAATGATTATTGTTTTAGAAATGCATTATCTCTAAAAGTTTTAATATGTTTATTTATCTTTAAAATTCGACAAATATATTAACTTGACTCTATTTATCTTCTTATCACTTCTACATGCAATTCAACTATATAAGCAACCAACAAAATGATAATTGTTTTAGAAAAGGAATGTGTTTAGGTATAAAACAAATAAAAAATATAGTATAAACTTGAAAATTATTGCGGTTATAGAGGACTTATTTTAAATATATATTTTTAATTGATATATTATCATTGTAATTTTATTACTAATGATTTTTATCTCTAAAAGTTTTAATATCTTTATTTATCTTTGAAATTCAATAAATATATTAACTTGGCTCTATATTTATATTCGTGCTTATTTTTACATGCAATTCAACGATATAAGAAAAAAAAATGATAATTGCTTTAGAAATGCTTGCTTTTAGGTTTAAAACAAATCAAAAAAATAATATGCTATAAACTTGAGAAATGTTGTAATTATAGAGATTTGATCCCTTGACATGGTGGATTGGAACTATACCTATAACCAATAAGCTACAATAACTTTTTGTTTTATTAAGCTAATATTAAATATATATTAGATTTATTTGTAAGTATTTAATAGGTGCAATTATTGGGCTTTCATTCAAATTTATATATATAGTATATATTAAATATATATTAGATCTATTTGTAAGTATTTAATAGGTGCAATTATTGGGCTTTCACTCAAATTTATATATATAGTATAGATAGATTTGCAAAAATAATTTGTGATATTCTTTTTAGTATTTCTAACAAACGCATACTTGATTTGTTCCAGCTTTCGTTGTCCACAAAACTGATTGATTTTTGCTCATATGTGTCCAGACATGTTTTTTATAGTGTATAAGTCATAGTGAGAGCTTTATGCGCAAAAAGCTTTCCGTAACTTTTTTAGATCTAAAGTGACCAAATAAGTGCCACCTTTCGCCGTCCACCAAAACCGAGTAATTTTCACTCAAATTTGTTTCAAACATATTTTTATGATGTATAGCCATAGTGGGAGCTTGATAATGCATGATTTGTATAGGCATATTAAGTCATTCTTAAGTCGTTTAAGTTGCATTTAGACATGTTTTTAACATAAAATGCATTCATTGTCTCTTAAGTTACAAAGTTTGGAATTTACACGTTTTATGTCTATTTTATGCAGATTCTCAGAACCAAGTCTAAGGAGAAGAGGAAAGCACATCATGGAACCATAGAAGCCTAAGAAGAGTCAAGGAAGAAGACAAGAGAAGAAGCGGAGAAGCCAAGACACGAGAAAGGAAGAAATATGGCTCTTGTAGAGGCGACACTCGTGGCACCCCAGCGGCGCCCGCCGATCCATCAACACCTGCAGAAGACCTTCGACACCCGTTGTATCGACATCCGTCGCTGACCATCGATGCCCGTCGATCCTGTATTTCAGCAGATTCTCTACGACCAAATTTGGCCCATTGGGCTTTGCTTCTACCCTACTTTTGCCGACTCCTAGGGTTTTGTAACACTATAAATATATCTCTCCTCTCAGTCATTCAACAGAACAGAAACACAATCACACACACCAATTCATTCTATTTCTCTCTTTTCCCTTTTCGTCATTTTCTGTAAGCTATGGTTGGCTAAACCTTTTATATAGTTTTGCTTATATTCTATCCATTGGTTAAAGACATATGAGGGTTGTTTCAATGCTATTTTATAATTATATTTGATTTATGCATATTTGGTTATTCATTACTCTTGTTCTTTACATGTTTATGCTGTTTATTCATCTTAATTGGCCACTAGGATAGATAAACAACATGCTAAGTGATTATAGTTAAATCCGCTATTGCAGTCCTTAATCCTATAAAGTAGCAAATATATCTTGATGAACGGATTGGAATTCATGTATATGAAAGAGTAATGACAGGTAATTAAATGTTATTTTTAGCGGATGCGATAGTTGGGTTGACAACCAGGTGACAAGTCAACTATGCAGGAATTAAATGAATTATATGTTTATGTGATTAGGGACTTTTTGCTTCTCGAACCTAGTGATCGAATCAGGAAGCTATACAAGTATGTGCATAAACCAACAATAAGATAGCTAAGCATAACCCAACACACCGATGATCATGAAATTACCAATGTTGCGATTATAAGTAAAGCTATATTCTCATCATAATATTCTCTCTTGTTCCAACCATTTCTACTACTATTGCTCTTTTCCCTCATACTATTGTACTATTTGATTGCTTATTTACTACGTCTAGTCAAAGTCGCACACACTCTCTATGGGATCGACATGTACTTGCTGCTAATACTCGTTATTAGTTGAAGGTATAAATATCACTATTTGGAGTGTTAGAACACACGACATTCTAACGCGCACCAAATTCTTGGCGCCGTTGCCGGGGAGTGCCATGTTTCTGACTAAACGTACTTTGTAAGCTTTGATGTAACAATCTTGCATGGTTCATACTCATTCTGCTAATCTTTCTCTAGTGCCTTGTGATAGAGAAATTGAAAGAAGTATTTCTAGGTTACGAGGACAAAATTCAAGAAAAATGGCACACGAAGAGGATGAACCAAAGAGAACGTTGAGAGATCTAAAGGAGCCAACTCTTACATCACCGCTACTGGCTATTAAGCTCCCAGATCTCCCAACAGGCTCAAAATTGGAGTTCAAGTCAGGATGGGCATCGTTGTTGCTTAGTTTTCACGAAAGGAACGAAGAAGATCCTAATAAGCATTTGGTAGAATTTATAGCGGTCTGCGATCGTGTTAGACCCACAAGAATCATTGGCGACCAGATGATCCTCAGAGTATTTCCGTTCACTCTCAAGGACGCTGCGAATGGCTATATTATCTGCCAACAAAAAGTATCAAGTCATGGATAGAGCTGAAAAAGACATTTATGAATTGGCCCTTTCTAGCTACTCGACGCAACAAAGTCAAGAAGAAGATATTCAGTATCGAGAAGTGATGTATATATTTAGTACCCTTTTTATTGCATCTTTTAGCTTCATATTTCATTTGATTACCAAATAAAAGGTTTAAAAATAATATAAATTTGTGTAGAATGGGCTAACATGCAAGAAATAGAGTCTGCACAAGTTTTGGTCTAAATATGTAGGAATTGGAGTGAAATTGGAGTCAAAACGAAGAAACCAAGGAAAGCATAAAAGTGGTGGAAATCGACCTATCTGGTCGATATCGACTGAAGCATCGACACAGACTCTGAGTGTCGAGACAAACCAAGAACATCAGTAAAAGAAGAGCACTCGATATCGACGACCTGAGGTCGATATCGACCAAGACCCAGAAGTCGAGTAGAGCTGAGCCCGTCGGGCAGAAACGAAGAGGTCGATTTCGACTGAACTGGTCGATATCGACTAGATTTCGACACGGGTTGAACGCGCTTTTTGAGACGCGGATTGCAAGTCTATCTACATAAGCCACGGTTTATCCTTTGTTTTTGATAAGATTATGTCTTAAGGGTAGTTTCCTTTTTACCCTAAGATTTCTATTAGTTAATTTAGATATTTACTTAAATAAAAGATCTATCCTACTTGTTTGGATAGAGTTTAGATAAAAGATAGAAGATAATATCCTTGGATAGCGAGGATTAGTAGCCTATAAATAAAGCCCTAGGGGGCTGGCATTCATAGATTCAATCACACACACAATCAATAGAGTTAGAGTTAGAGGGAAGTTTAGAGTTTGGCGTTTGCGAGAGCCGGTGTTGAGTTGTGAAGCTTCGGGAGTTTAAAGTTTAATGCAAGTTTCTTCTTTTCAATCAATGGAGTTTGTTGCGATGAAGAGCGAGTAGTCGTCCCACTTCTAGGGTCGAGGTGAGCCCGACGGTAGCCATATAAGTGCGCTTATTCCATATTTGATTATGCGATCTCTTCTACCACACTCTCAATCCTTTATGCGAGTTTAGGATCATTCCTTATTTACCTTATATGAAGCGAAAGTGGATTATATATGTGAATTTGGATAGTAATTAGGTTTTGCATGCGAAAGTTGACATAAACCCTAATTATGAAAAAGGTAGAAACAATTAGGTTTTTATATGAAAGCCTCTATCTCCCTAATTGGTCTTGAGAAAAGTTTAATCTTTTATGAGAATTGGTCATAATACATGCATGGTTACCGTTGTGGTAAATCCCTATCCTAGAAGCCTTTTAGTTTATTAAATTAAAACCCAAAAAAAATCTGTTGCTTTTGTTTTCTTTATTTTCTGTTTTTTCTGCAAATCGACATCGATTGGAATTCTACTCGATATTGACCACTGCTGTCGATATCGACCACCCTGCGTTGAGCACTTCTTTGTCGACAGTTTTCTGAGTTGACAGAGCTACTGAGCCACTCGAAATCGACCACCCTAGTCGATATCGAGTACTTATGTTGTTTTCTCTCTTCGCGGGTTTTCTCTCCAGATCGACGTCGTCACTAGGAATTGACTGCTCTTGTCGATATCAATAGTTCAACTCGATATCGAGGCTTCTGGTCGACTTGCGCAAAATTCGCAAAGACTATCCAGGCACCGCGGACTCGCCTCCTCGTGGATCGATCCTGATTCCCTTCCACTACAATGGGAGGAAGTCTTGTAATTTATTTGTGTGGACTAGGATTCGGTTTGATATCTATTTATATTTATTAGACTTGATTTCCTCCATACTTCAAGAAGTCTCCTACGTAATCATTATACGAGTACGTTGAGTGCTTTAACAAGCTCAAATCTAGTTGTTTGTATCATGGGATCAGGGAGGGCGATCTCGTTCTCTACCTATATGAGGGTTTGTTGGATATCGAGCAAGGAGTAATGAACGCAACAAGTGGAGGACATGTTCTGGATAAGACTCCAGCTCAGGCAATGAAAATTTTTGAAGATCTTGCTAATGCCTCACATCAATATGGAAGGACACAAGAAGTTCGAGGAATACATCATGTTAAAAATACAAGCTCCGGTCCGATCCATCAGGATGAGATTAGTAGGCTTACAGAACTGGTGAAAAGCCTAGCTACTCATGTTACTCAGCCACCCATAAGGTCTTACAGAGTATGTGGAGATCTGTCGCATCCAAACTATCTCTGTCCTTAAGTGCAGGAAAGGGTGATGAAAGTCAATGCAGTTGGAGACTACGATCCCCGAAAATATGGTAACAACTCCTTCAACCCGAATTTCAACTCATATTTCTATACCAAGGAAAAAATCAGAAACATGCCAAATGCTCAAGCTCCATACCAAATGCTCAAGCTCCATACCAAGGAAAAAATCAGTTTGATGCTCGACCTAGAAACATTATGCGAGCTACTCAGCCACAATAGGACAAAAACCTTCGACTCATTTAGATAAGTTCACGGCTACAGAAAAGGTTATAGGTCAGATGACATAGGAAATTAGCAAAATAAAGACACGTACTACGGGGAAGCTACCATCACAAGTGGTAGTGAATCCAAAAGAGAAGATTAGAGAAGGGATCTAGTGAGAGTCAACACATCGAGCCAATGATGTTTACCCAAAGGTGCTTCTCGAGAGGCAACCTAAGCTAGTTAAGTTTCTTTTTTATCATTCAATCCTCACTTTGCATTTCATCTTATTTTCAGTTTTATTCCGCACTAATAAAACTCCTTTTTTTTAAAAAAAAAAGATGTTTTTGGTGTTATGTTTATCATATTCAGGCTATACATAAGAAGAATAGAGGAAAAGACGAAGGAAAATTGAGAAATTAAAAGATTGGCGGCCGCTGCTACCAAGCCACGCCCACCAACGTAGGTCTAGGGGACTGGTGCTCCCCGATAGCCACCCGCGCCCGCCGCTACACCCAGAATCGCGTATTCGATAGAATTTGCTTTAAAACTCCGTCCTAAAATCGAATTATCTTATGAGATTTCAATAAGGGAGTGAAATTCTATCTTTTCTCCTTTGGTCTATCTGATTTCTTCATGAATTTTTCGATAAAGGAGTGAAATTCCGCGCAAGAGGCCAACAGTTGCTAGTGATGTGCCCAATCGTACCACTCGCAGGGCCATTTCAAAGCTAGAACAATATCCTTTTGCCTTGTCGGGGGTAGAGTTCAAGCGGGGCAAATGGGGGTTAGACGTAGTTCACGGAAGGCACAACCATGACCTTCCATCTACATTGGACGGACACCCATACCTCGATCGAATGGATAAAGAGCAGTTGGAGACTACATTGGCCCTCACAGTAGCTGGTACACCACCAAAGCCGATCTTAGCAACATTACAGAAGACAACTACAAAATGAAAGCAGTTGTTCGTAACATCACAACGACAAGTGTACAATGCTAGGACAAAATTCAAAGCTGAAGCTAGAGGAGACCGAACAGTCACTCAAGAAGCTCTCCACATATTGCAAGAGAGAGAGTACTTCTACGCTACAAGGAGAGCCCCTGATGATGCGAACAAGCTTCAAGATCTTTTCTTCGCTCATTCACAATCTCGTCACCTGCTGCACATCTTCCCATACGTCATCGTCCTCGACAGCACATATAGGACGAATGCGTATGTTTCTATTTGTGACAAATCTTCTACTTCGAAAACCATAGGCATTAAAACTAACATATGTCATCGTGCAGGTACGGGATCCCATTGTGTGAGTTCATTGGCTTCACTTGTGCAGGAAAGAACTTCGTCATTGCCATCTGCTTCATGTCACACGAGAACATAGATACGTACAGTTGAGCGTTACAACAGCTCCAGTACCTTTTGGAGGGCACTCAGCCAAATGTATTTGTCACCGATCAGGAGCTGGGCCTCATCGTAGCACTACGATCGGTGTATCCCAACGTCAGACATATGTTGTGCAAAGTACACATCCTCCGCAAATACGAAGAAGCAACTTTCAAGAAGTGGAAGAATCTTGACGTCGCGGGTCGTTTTAAGAGCGCGTGTTATGGCCTCTTCGAATCCAGATCCGCTGACACGTCCGACGCCCGAATGAGGGGTATGCATGCAGAGTGGGGCCACATTGAGGGGTTGATGCCGTATTTGGAGGCGACGTGGTTGCGCGATTACTCGGAGAACATTTTTCACACATGGACAGATAGTATAGAGCATTTTGGTACGAGAACGACGAACATGTATGTTATTTTCTCAATCCTCGTTCCATTTCCGTCATTAATTATTCACATGCTAGCACGCACGATCGATATCTTTTTCTATAGGGCGGAGTCCGCCCATGCAGTGCTAAAGAGCACCCTCCACTATGCGATCGGTGACTTCGCTCACGTCATCAAGGCAATCGATCTAATGATGGAGGACCAAATCGTTGAAGTGAAGAATACGATGGGGCGAGCTTACAACACCTGGCCGACAGACTCACACGGCCTCTGGATATTCGATCGATTTCGACATATTGTATCGAATGAATGTTTCAACTTGTTGTTTGAAATATACACGAAGATGGAAACAGATCCGCCATCGCAACCATGTCGAGATAGTTACTGGAGGACCGTCTTCGGTCTGCCATGCACACATGAAATGCAAGCTTGTCGAGACGCGCAGATACCGATAAGGCCATCTCATATTCACATATTTTGGAAGCAATTGGATTATGATCGTCCCTATGTTGCCCATGTTGATCATAACACGCCGCTCACAAGAGCTGATATAGACATCTCGCGCTTAATCACGTTGTTCCAAAGTGGAGCCATGGACGACGATACTCGTTGGAGGATCACCTCAGCATTCAACGATGGCGATCGTCCCTCCCATATACAATTGACTTCACCTGACCCCGAGGACCGTAGACCGATCGAGAGACAGAGGACTCGTAACCCTTTTCGGACGAACCCTCTGCCATGGGAACGGGAGCGTGCTCGGGCCGAGCGTAGAGCCCCTACAAACGACAGCAGCGGATCTGTGAGGGGACAAAGTCGATGGCGGCGTCGATCTTCATCTACAGACGTTGAAACAGTTGCACAAAATGAAGAGGGCACTGGGTCCAATGCAATTAACGTCAACAACTCTCCTACTGGCCATGGAAGAGGATGAGGAAGAGGTCGTGGGTGCAGTCCTTGCCGGGGACGTGGCCGAGGACGATCAACGGCAGAGTCTAGAGGGGACATACTATCTGCACCACCTCATACACTTCCGCCTCATAATCTCCCTCACTGTGTTTCGATTGGGGAACAAGCAACATCGACGACTTCATGATTACTTTCATTCGAGCCGTCACAAACGTTGCAGGTGATGGTCATTGTGGATATAGATCTTTCGCTTGTCTTCTGAACTTGGGTGAAGATGCATGGCCACAGGTTCGACGGGATTTGGTCATTGAGTCGCAGTTGCATGCAGATCGCTATCATTACTACCCTGCCTTGGATGTGCTCCTCATGAGGGTCAATTACTTTGGTGCGTGCCATAATACTACGTATTGGATGGAGATTCCGATAATGGACGAAGTGTTTGCCACGCTGCATCAACGTCCGTTGGTGATACTGTCACAAATGATGCCGATGTTGTGCCTGCCTCTTTACGCCACTGGAGGCCCGTCCATGTCGTCGTACGACGAGTTAGATGGGATAGCTTTAGTCGGCCACAGCAACCACTTTGTACCGGTATGTTTCGAATTTCATATGCATTTCCTTTTTCGCATTCCGTTTTTTCGCTTCTCATTTCGTTTTGACCCCGTCTCATTTCGTTTTTTCCATACGTTTTACGCAGATTTGGTTATTTCCTAGATCCCCTTTACCTCCCGTGTACTCTACGTGGACGCAGTACCACCACCCCACAGTCAATGGGTGGGACGAGCAGTTCGCGACCAGGATTGCACGATACAGAGCCTATCGTCGGCGAGATGGTGGTCGTTAGCTGCGATATTAGCATTTTCATGTTTCATGTACTTGCAGCCTCAATCTTTATGTCTTTCATTTCATGACATATGTTGTTCCGTGTATTTTATTGTCTGAACTACGTTTTTTTATTTATGACATTTTTCGAACAATGGTTTTCTCCGTCTTCCTTTTGATGTACTGAAATTTGCTCGTTTGTGTCGGTCCGTCGTCGTCCATAATGAATGTTCGACTGGTCCAAGCCGGCCTCACCCATCACTGTACACTATTTTTTAAATTGTGGACGTTGATTGCAAATTTGAAGTTCGATTAGGGGAGTACAAGCGCTACAACAAATGAGGTTATCCGGTCCGACCAACAATTCATTTCACACATTTTTCCAAATTATTTATTTTGTTCGGGCCAGTATTGTCGTCCGGGCCAGTCCGGGCCAGTATTGCCGGTCCGAGCCGGTCCGGCCCTCATGTGTTGTCCTGCCCTCTATTCCACCGTAGGTTTGTGTGGTGGGTCCACCGTATATGTCTACGGTGGTATCCACATTGTAACGGTGTTTCCCACAAAAGACGGAGTGTCCACCGCACTGTATGCCAGTGGTTTCACTTATACGGTCACCCCACCGCCACATATAACGGTGGCTTTCCTTGATCGTCATTAAAACCACCGTCACATGCTACGGTGATTAGCGGTGGACATAGTAAAAATTAGCGGTGTAAATAACAACACTCGTTGCTTAGTAAGAAACATTTAAACATCATAGTTGATGAGGTTTGTATGGGTAGAGAGCCAATGAAATTGTATGTGTGGGTACAAAGAAGAAAGAAGGAAAGAGAAAGATAGAGGTGTGATGGGGTCCTATTTTATTTTAAATTAATTGATTTGTTAGAAAATTGGGTGGTATAGATGTGGGTATAAATTTGAGTTGAGTTTTTAAAAAAGAGAATAAAAAAATGGAGTTAAGGAACCTAGTGGGCTTCAGGGATGCCGATGCTTTTAGTATGTAAACCACAAGAAACCCCACTAGTCTCTGACTATAAGATAGCATTCAGAAGCAAGTGTCAAGCACCGGGGGCAAGCTTAAACAACCATCAGATGATTCGAATGGTAAGACAAAAAATGGACTTTTTTTGCACCTAAAAAGGAGAGAATCAATGCATGGCAAAAATTACATATCAACATTGTGAGTTGCAGTTTTACAAGGAATATTTCAAACAGTCCACTATGTAAATCTGTATCAGTGAATTGGTCTTTGAGAAAGAATG
Organism: Persicaria maculosa; assembly: GCA_963922045.1. Lineage (NCBI taxonomy): Eukaryota > Viridiplantae > Streptophyta > Magnoliopsida > Caryophyllales > Polygonaceae > Persicaria > Persicaria maculosa. The sequence goes on along the minus strand of OY998264.1, from coordinate 45,828,694 downwards.
AGACCTAGATATAAACCTAGGCCATAAATTAGAGGTGTATATATATATATATATGAATGCTAATATACTTGATGACTATGAAGAATTAGTGTGATTAAAACGTGTTACCGGTTTCATTATGTTCACCACTGTGTTTACACATGCAATCTGGCATGGGAAATGTATAGAGCGAAGCACTGGCTTTCTTTGTCTCGGTGCCCTTCATATCACTGCGTCGAAGTACCTCCTGCATCTGGTGCTGGAAGACTTCCCATCTGCAAATCAATAAATGGAGATCAGAATGCAATTATCTCACTTGAGATGCTGATCAGCATGAAATTGGTAATCCAAGGTACATGAAAGCGCTTAATAGTGAAGCTTCTGAGAGTACCTGATATCTGGGTTGTCGAATAATAATGCCAACTTTCTCTTATCAGGTATTATCGTCTTGGCATGCCCTCCATACATGAAACGTCTGTGACCCATTAGGAAATGGGGAAAGTTTCCTCCTTGAGTAGTTACAAAAACTTCACTGTAGAGGCAAACTGTGTAATCAAGGGCAGCTAGTCTAGAGGAATGACCCTGCATCAACCAGGTCCACGTATTGTTAAATTGCCAACGTCTAAAATCTAGAAATACAAAAAGTAAGAGCGCACCTTAAACGGAGCAAGTTCTTCTGGGGTAGCTAGTGTCTCCTTCGTTTCTAGCAACGGAAACAGCTGTCTGAGGGAAGCCATATACTTTTCTGATTCATAAATTTTTCCAGAGGCGACATAAATTGACGTATTATTGTCAAAGCCCATCCCTCTCAGCATCATTCCGACCTGGAAAAAGGGGGGGAAAAGAAATAGAAAAAGAGAAGACAACGTAAGACGCAAGAAAGGATGCTAGAGGATGCCCTACTATATCACAAGGCCAACATTGACTTGGAGTACTTTTAACATGAGGAATACTGCTACAGCAGTTCTTTAGCTTTTGCTACTTCACTCTTTTTTTTTAAATCAATACAGCCAGCAAGAGCATAAGCAAAACTGTTATAATACCTCCAAAGGCGTCAAAGGGCATTTTCCATCCCGCCTAAGTGCACCTGGCCTTATTATTCGACCTCGTCTGCGAAATTTTCCTCTCCAACTTTTTTCCCTAGCAGCGTCCATTTCCTGCTTTTCCTCTGCTCCACCATCATAGATGCAACATGAAAAGGCAACCATATCCTATAACCCACAAAGCGGAAAAGGAACTATTTATGTCTGAATGTAGAACAAGAGAACAAGAATTAACCCATCCTGCTCTAAGATGCTGGAAACTTGTCAGAAACGTGGATACCTTTTCGAACCGTAGATGGACAGATACATACTTTCCCCCAGTCCTAAAGCTATTGCGAACCATCCGTTGAACCATGAGTTGTGCAATAGCACGTATAGGTTCAGAAAATCTTAGGGCTTCAAAATTAGCATAGCATCTGAGCTCCTGAACACTTGGAGGTACTGCCGGAGCCAACCTGTTTGAGAAAGGAGCAACACGGACAGCCCTGCGCAATAGGAGAACAAAACATAAATAGAGGCTAACCACTATAAAATTTGAGGAACAAGTAACTTAACTTGTCATCTAGTATCCCCAACATCTTGATATAGTTCCAAACTTCCCAGCATGAATTTACACAAGGAATCGATCCATGAATGTCTTCCACAGCCAAATGTTAAGAATCATGCTCCCATTAACTAATTTATGGTCACTCTTGACTATAATACACTCCTTGCTAGCTCTGAAAAGAAAAAGAAAAAGAAAAAGGTTTCCATACCTTAACTCCAACAGCTTAGGAAGGACCTTGTTTATGTAATAGGATGGACTTGACCAAGCTTTCAACCTCAAATTAATAATGCTGCTTATATTATGGTCATATTGGGCAAGGACATCCTCGGGAAGTTGTCTGACAACATTCACCTTATTGCCAAGCATATGTATGAAGAAATCTTCATCAAATATGTCACCAAACTTGCTGCACAAGTAAAACAATAGAAGGTCAGTTAAGCTAAAATAGAATTGTAATTGCAATGGACTTAGATGGAGATGGTCATATATTTACTAACAAAAACTGATGGTAGGCCCGTAGAAGACAGAATAATTACTTGTATCTAGTTAATCACAATTTGAAAGTTCAAAATTCCATAAACAAAAGCACATTACTTCTTGCTACGAAGACACAATCTACCCCCCAAAAAGAACCTTTTTCAATCATGCATGCCCAAACCAAATTACTTGCTAATAACAATATCTGGACCAAATTTCTTGCTAATAATATTAAATATCTAAATAAAAAAATCCTTGCTACAATGAACATCTCGACACAAAAAAAATAATAATAAAAAAAACTCAACATCTATTAAGGAATTATCGGCTTACATCAAGCTATAACTTCCCTGATCACAAATCTTTTGTAAATTTCCGCAATGAAAACATTCAAAATAGGCCAGGCACTAAAAATTGCTAACCTATATATAAAAAAAAAAGGAACATGGGGAAAAATGTTGTGAACTATGAGTTTATGAGGCAAAAAGAACAAGTAAAACCCATTTTCTAATTTAAACTTTTCAAAATCAAAAGCAGAAAAGTTCCAGGAGTTTATTTTTCACAAAGGAATAGTTAGAAGCATCAAGGAGCTGTAAAAAACTATTACTGTATAACCACTACAGTTTGGTACCTGGAGTCTCGCCAAACACTATTCAGATGAAAAAGTGGAATAACTAGAGTCGCATTCAATAGCCCTGCCACTGCTACTGCATCGCATATCTGAAAACAAATATTTAGACGAATAAGACAAGAAAATCACAAAGCACAAAAGCATAAATATCTCCTTTCATAGACAAGTAAATAAGGATATTGTGGATAAATCATCCACCTAACCACCGGAAAGAATGTAATTTATACCCTTACAATATTAAGAACTAAGAATGTGTGGCAGCAACTAGAATTTCATAAATGTGAAGCCATATATATGTCATCTAACCTTGATAGATTAATGCATATGCATATGGCTGATGTTAATATTTAGATTTTGTGGGTTGAAACCCGCAAAGGAACAAAGCGTGTCTAGGTAATAAACGCTTTTGGTAAAAAAAGAATAACAAGTTGCCAACAACTGAAAAGCCATTTTACAAATGATGCACAAAATAAAAGAGCTACAGAGTAACATACAGATAACCGCTGTTGATTCAGCCCACCATTTGCTTCAATTATAAAGTATCCATTAGACTTAGGTGAGCCTGAAGAGAATACATTATCAGAAAGCAAACATCAAAAGAGAAAGATTAGTACCTTAAAGTGTACAAGAATGCAACAAAAGGTTTAGCAAAAAAGGAAAGCTAAGCAAGAGAATACATAGACAAATGGCTAAGAAAATACATGATTTAAGTAATAACATGTAAATTTTGTGTACATTGAAATTTATCCATTCCATGGCATGCAGCACGTAATATAAATGAATATCGACCATAGTCACGTACTTTAAGTGCAGAATACTTGATATACAGGTTATTTCCATGACCATAAAAAAGAATACATTGCAAAAAACCAATATAGTCATAAAAGAAGAAACAAAAACCTGTTTGAATTTCGCTCTTGTTTATGCAGGGCTTCCAATGTTGATGCAATTTTGAATGCCATACTTCCGCCAACTGCATAATATGCAACCAAATATAATTTAACAACATTCACAAATGAATAAAAGAAGCAAAGATTAACTTAGACAAAAGTAGAATGAACTTCATAGTTATAAACTAAAACCATTGCACAAAATTCTAAAATGACACCTTAATAACTAATTACGTTGACTCAACATTATAATTTCTATCACCACAAATCCACCTATGTTACCAAAGAAATTATTCTCCACATAATTTTATATTCCAAAGAACACTATACGATTACAAAATTTCTTGATTGAGGTCAAATTAGATCATTAATATATGGTCATTCAAATCTTCATAATCAAACCTTTTAGTTCAATGAGAATAAAAAAGATCAAAGCCTGCAGGGTAAGAATAATTGAATTAGACTAGTTCAGTTCAGCTAGCAATTCAATCAGCCTTAGCTAATAAGCTAATATCCTTTCAGTTCAATGAGAATAAAAAAAGATCAAAGCCTGCAGGGTAAGAATAATTGAATTAGACTAGTTCAGTTCAGCTAGCAATTCAATCAGCCTTAGCTAATAAGCTAATATCCTTCGCTTCAACCCTCTAGAAGTAGTTATGTTTGCCGGAAGTACAATCAGAATTTCTTTGAATATGTCCTTGAATTCATTAGAGATGTGAGCAAAACTCTTTTCTCCAGTTCCCTCTTAAAGGCAAAGACATAAGAGACCTGACAGCATGAGCAATGATTCTGACAGCATCAACTTAGAAATTCACTAAATCCAACAAGAAGGATTTTTATACAATCAGTTCTTATCAGCCTGTCACCTTCAACAGAAAGGGATTGTATGACCTCCCAGCTAAACTGTCAATCTGCTACAGCTGATCACATGTACTACCATACAAGAACACGAAAATGTGCCTACAAGACTCAATAAAAACTGTAGATAAAATTACAAGGCATAAATACTATAATCAAGATAAATCTTTGGCAGGAATGAATAATTCTTTTTGAGTAAAAAGGTAGCGACAGGAAAACGAACCATATTGGAGCTGTGATTACTCTGAGCAGTCAAAAATGGCCAAAGCTTCGCAAAAACCTCAGGGCTCCGATACAAAGAACCAGGAAACCAAGGCTCATTGACAACAAAACCACCTTCACCAGCATCCACCGTGACGCCGCCGGTAGAGCCACCGCCCGAATCAAGATTCAAAGAGCCCATATACAGCAACATACAGGAAATATACAACATCGGAGCGAACAACAACACTCCCTTGCGCCTAAATATCGCCGAGATCAAGAAGAACAGAAGCCGCTCGATGAGTTGACACAGCTTCATAGCACCCCCACCGCTCCCGCGCGCGGAAGGGCTCGTCGCGAAACCGCCACCACCACCGGAACCGTCGTCGGGGGGCTTGAGGCGAGAGTAGTGGCGCGGCCGCGGCGAAGACGGTGGTGACAGGGTGGAGGTGACGCCTGCGCCGCCGAGTCGGATGTGGCCGCGCATCCAATAAGCCCTAGCGTGAAATCGGGACCGAAAAAGTAGCGAGTCAAAGCTCGGGAGTAGAGCGAGAAAGTGCGAGTGGTGAGATTGAGAGAGAGAGGGAGCGAAATCAGGGAGATGAATGGAAAGAGAAAGCAGAAAAGGAAAGCAGGAAGAGAGATCGGAAATCGCAGATCGGGGTATCGGAGGGTGGGGAGGAAGCGCGTGCACGTGGAGAGGAGAGAGAGAGAGTGGGGCCCGAGGCGGCCATAGATGAGCATGAGCATTTATGGACCACTGCCATTGGATACGAATACGAATTCAATACACCGTGAATCTAATTTTCTGTCGGTGCTACTATTGCTGCTGCTAAATTGATTGGTAATTACGGAGTATTCTTTTCAGTACATAATAATCCAATTTTTTTTTTAAAAAAAACGATAATTTATAAATTCAATACACCGATTTCTTCGTTTCACAGTTCTTGACCTTTCACCTTAGATTAGCCCCTTGATTCCGATGCAGCGGCGGTTCGAATCAGCCGATTTTCCCGGCGATCTCGAGGATGGATCTGTTAGAAACGTTTGGAGGTAATTTGAGAGATCCCTTATGTTGCGGTTCCAGATTTTAGGGTCCCAGATTTGAGAGATCCTTGATGTTATGCAAATCTGGGAGATGATCTGGAATAGGAGCTAAGAATCTATGACGCAAGGACAACTTAACATATCGGCGATCTGGCGGAGATCAAGTCCCGGCGATTCGGAAGCGATTGAAATCAGCATTTCCAGCAATTTGCAAGTGATTGAAATAATTCAGGAATCCAACCATTCTGCAATGGCTCAACCGAAAAGGATTTGAGGTTCCGGTTCGAATCCCAGATGAACGCTATTTATTTTACCAAATTTAAGAAATAATTCAAAATTTAGAGATTCAAAAAAAAATATCAAAATCACTGTTTCCAGCGATTTGATAGCAATGAAAATCAGGATTACCGATGCGATTGTCCGATGAGTAATTCATTAAACAGTGTCGAACCCCAAAAAAGTCACGCTTAGAGTAAAGTCATTGGAGAAGGTTGCTAACAAGGATGATAATTTCAACGCATCCGATCTGAAAAGGTAGATAAAAATAATTTAAAAAAACGGGGGAAAAGTGGATGATGGGTGAGTGAGTGATAGGTCGGGTTGAATGTGGGTGATGATTTTTTTCACCCGCACCGCACCACCATCCGACCCATCATCTATCACTCTCTACAACCTCTACTCATTTACAATATAACATAATATTTGTTTATTCGGAAATTTCGAATGGTGCCCCTCAGATAAAGCCTTTTTCGCGGGGTATCCAAAAGTCTGGCATATTTCGCCAAATGCCCATAAGGTTTATATTTTTTCACCTCGTGTCCCTCCGTTTACTCTCTTTACATTTTCGTTAAAAAAATGAAACAAAATAAAAGGAAAAGACCCGCCACCATGGATTCTTCATCAACTGCTCGCCAACAAGAGTGCCAACTGGAGCAAGGAGAAGTCTCCATTTCTATCAAGCTAGCGTCTTCGTGAACTAGGTATGATCTTTGTCCCTCCCTCTCCTCTCGTTCTTTGAAAACCTTTGCTTCGGAGGTCGATTTCTTGTTGTCTTCATCTTCGTTGTTGATGAATTTGGCACCCCATGTCGCTCAATTTCGACATTTTTGCAATTTTGAAATTGGGATGCAACATACTAGTCTTTCTCAATTCCATGACTGACTTCACTTCCCCCACCAACATAGCTTTCCGCTCAATTTCTAGGGTTTTTTTTGTGTTTGTGTGTGATCATCCCCCATTCAATTATGCTCAATTTCTAGGGTTTTTTTAGTTTACATGATCTGAATTTGCATTTGATTCGAGATTCGGAGTCGTTTATGATCTTGTTATGATGCTCGAAATGTGATTCTAGGGCTATGTTGATTGATTGTTCTTGCTATGTGAATTACTCTTTTACTAGAATATATATCAATGTGCCCGCTGCAACTGATCATTTTCTTCTCACTTCAGTCATATTAGTATATTACTGAACTGATCATTTTCTTCTAAGTTTGGGGTATGCAATTGTAAATTTGTTATTTATTCAAAGAAATGGTTGTCAAAATGGGGTATGTGAAATTTTCTAATAACTCTACAAATCTTGGGGGTTTTGCAAGGGTGTAAGATTGTTCTTCCTCAAGTATATAAGACCATTTATTGTATCCTGGAGAAAAGGGCAAACAAGTGGTCTTCCTTAAGCATGCAATAAAAAAGGCCCACAAATCTTTATGGCATTGTAGAGGGTGCTCCCCAACTTTGCTTTCTTTGCCATTTCATTCTCTTTGTTTACCTTAAAGCCCCTCCATTTGGATATCCATCCTCCTTTTATATATGTATGTATATATGTATGTAGGCGTGGCCACGGGTCACGGGTCAATGACCCGGAGGGTCCGGGTCCTCGGGTCAGCGGGTTCAGGCGGGTAGCGGGTTAGGGTTAGGGTCGAAGGTCTTAAAACCCGTCGACCCGGCGGGTCAACCTATTTTGAAAACTCGACCGTTGTTGTGGGCCCCACCTGCACAACCATTTTTTTTTAAAAAAATATAGCCGTTCCAACGACTATATGGGATAGGCTCGGGGCTATAAATACCCGTCTCCTACTCTCCTTCATTTTCACAAGTTACACATCCCATCCATTACCTTTTATTTAATTTTCATAAGCTCGTTATCATGTCCAACCACTCTGGATCCGCTGAAAATCTTCGTACGGCGTTGTTCCAAGACCATTTCGATAAGGTCGAGCAAAGCATGGGGAAGTTGGAAGTGGTTTGTCGTCATTGCAGTCATAAGTACAAGCTCACAAACAACCCGGGTTACGGAAATTTGAAGCTTCATATCACGAAGAAGCACCCCGACAAGATGAACACCGGTGGCGCATCGGGCTCGGGTGGTAACTAGTACTCTAGTCTCTAGTAGTGTAAGTAGTGAGTAGTCTAGTAATTTTATGTTTTAACGTGATGTGAGTTGTGAACTTGTGTCTTGTGATGGTCATCAAGTTTGAAATCCGAAGCTCGATCCCCACCGAGACAATGAATCCGATCCGGCTTGTAATCATAGATCGATTTGTAACAAACTTGTGTTTGTCGTAATTATGCTTCATAAGAATTAAGATTATGTAGTTTTGTAATTACCTATCAATTTTGAAAAACAAATCGAACAACCGAAAAGAAATTCGAAAAATTCGAATAAACTTTATATAGAAGAAAAAAATGTTAAAAAATTTGCAAACTCAATAAGAAAATTACATAATTTAGATATACATTTCTTTCCAACATATGCAAACACAAAACATTTTACAAAAAAAGAAGCCTAAACGGCTAGTTGGCAACGGTTGACCCGCTGGCTAGTTGCCAAGAAGCTCACACGGCACGGAACATAACATGTGTCCTTTTAACCGTTTTACAAGCATATAGATTGACTCAAACAGTTTTCAGCATCGTGTTTGACAACGAATCTTCCAACACCACATCTATTCCGGAATTAATCCAATATTATCAGCCCGGGATAGGCGGTAAGTTTTTCCACATCCGTTGCGCCCCTCATATTTTAAATTTATGTGTCCAAGATGGTTTAAACTTTTTACAAACTGTTGTTGAAGCAATTCGATTGGTTTTGCGAGCGCTTTGGCGAAGTAGACAGCTTCGCTAGCAATGGAGCGCTTATTGTCGCGCTCACCAAACTTGCCCAAAACAGTTCCCCAAGGACGTTTGCACTCGGTGGAACTCTACTTACAGAATGGTTTATGATTCCATCGCTTATAAGGATCTTCTTTCCGGTTTTGCAACACAAAACATCGAAGGGTCAAACATCTTTGCGGATATGTAGACTCAGGCCCGAGATGTTGTTGAGGTTTTCAAAGTTTTTTACGAAGCAACTCAGACTTTTAGCCATGTTTACATGCTTACATCAAACCTTTTCTGTTTTGTTGCCATTAACGTAGCAATAGCCCTTCAAAACGGGATTAATGTGCCTTCCATTCATGACGCTGTCGTTGAGATGCGGCGAAAATGGGTGGCATATTACAAAGTTATACCTAACATTTTTCTCATAGCTTGTTGTTTCGACCCTAGATATAAATTAAACGGGGTTCAAAAGTTTTTAGAAAATTATTTTCCGACATTAGAAATTGAGGATGATCCAGAATGCAATGTTCCACTTATAGTTGCTAGAGTTCGAGGTGTATTAGAGGAATTATATACTCATTATTCGACAGGCGATAGAGCGCCCTCCACTCGTCCTCCTGTACCTTCCAGTTCGAGCGGGTCAACAACTAGCATTACCGCTAGAACAATGGCACTTGCTAGAGATATCTTTGGCTCAAAGAGGTCGAGATCTTTGTCGAGCCCCCACTCGGAGCTCGACGAATATTTGTCTACTAACTTTGATTTCCACATTGATGAGGAAGAAGATTTCGATGTCCTGGAATGGTAGAGCCGACCCGAAAGACAAAGATTCCCGACATTGCATGTAATCGCCCAACAAATACTTGGGGCCCCTTGCTCCACCGTCATTGTCGAGCAGCTTTTCAGTCGTGGAGGTTAGATTCTTTCGGAGAAGAGATCAAGATTGCTACCCGAGAACCTCAAAGCCCAAGTTTGCCTTGTAGATTGGAAGAGGGCGGATATGCGGATGCAGAAGAACATCTTGGGGGCTGATTCCGAGGACGATGACGGAGTGGATACAAAGTCCGTTGGGAGCTCAATCGACGGCGCAGTCACAGATGGATCAGGAGGTGGAGGCTCCGACAATCAAGAAGAATAGGTAAGCGGGGTTCAGACATACACAGGTAAAAAAAACTACGTGGGCTTTAATTCCTCAACCCCGGGAGGATACGTAGGCAATCGGGAAACCGATTGAAGCCCTTTTTCCTTTTTTTCCACCCACTCATACAAAAATTGATAAATTGTTCATAAACGGCAAACACGAAATGATACTTTTCAAACATCTTAGCGTCAAAAACTCGTGCTCGATAATTTCGAAAAGGCGCAAAGCCGCAAACCCATTTTAAACCCGGGCTCTATCCGTCGAGTCAACCCACCGGGTTCAAACCCGTCGGGTCGACCAGTCGACCCTTGGACACGCCGGGTGACCCGAACCCGCCAACCCGTGGGATTCCCAAGTTAGGGTTCGGGTCACCCCTCCCCAACCCTTGACCCGGCGGGTCAAACCCGTCGACCCGCCGGGTCGGACCGTGGCCACGCCTATATGTATGTAGAGAGAGAGAGCTACCCAACAAAACCCAATTATTTCTAGCAGTAAGTGTTATGACAAATTTCAAATTTCAACTATGATACATTTTAGATTAAACTAACATGTAATCCCTAACATTGTCCCATGTATTTAAAGAGCATTTTTTTTGTTTGAACAACCTCAATTTACTCAGTAAATCGAAAATGAAAAAACATCAGTTTCAAGTACTTAGTTGAAATCTGAAATCCCTGAACAACCTCAATTTACTAATAGATTTTTTCATTTTCACTTTTGTTTGAACAACCTCAATTCATCATAGAACAAATATCATGGAATTTACTCAAGCAAGATATTTCACTTTTTAGCCTATTAGCTCAAATGGGAGAGCAATGTATTCAATAGACATAGATGTAGGTTCAAATCACACATGGGCTACAAGCTTTTCCATTGTTGAACTTTGCAACTTATTAGTTGCATACTTGCACTTCCATTGTATCTCCATGTTTGAGTTCCGATGAAGCTCATGTAACCAGATTCTTTAAGTTAATGCTTGTACAAGAGAAAGAAAATTTTAAGATATCACATGTGCAATTTGTAGCCTATGTGGGATTCGAACCCACATCAATGTGCTCAACACATTGCTCTACCTTTAAGCTAATAGGCTAATTTAACATAAGGTGACGATACATGAGTTATTGTATGACAGAAAAATGAGCTAATGTATGTTGCCAAAAAGCATACAAATGTCCTCAAAAAATTGTATGATAACCATTGTCATGTTGGCTGTTGTAACATTGGGATTTAGTTGTTGTAACATTAGGATTCAGTTGTTGTAAAATTGTATGACAGTTGCAAGGGCTGGTTCAACTCCTTAAACAATAGGTAAAATGAAAATATCAACATAAGTAGTAACATATGATGCAGAAACTGAATATAAAAACAACGCTTTGTAGAAACTGAAAAAAGGAGTGCTGATACAAAAGACAAACTGAAAAATATGAAAACATAACTGAAAAATATAAACATAGCAAAATATAAACACATCAAACTAAAAACAGGAAAACATAAAAACACACCTAAATGATACGGAGTATTAATTTTGTCCCAGTTCAGTTCCATTTGCATCCATTTTATGTGTAGCTTTTGATATTGATTTTGTCCCAACTTTTGAAAATTTGATAGCTTCTAAAAATAAGAACTTGTATATTCTGAAATTTTGAAAAGCTTCTAATTTTTTTTGTTATGTGTAAAATTTTGTTATCATGTTATGTTTGTGTATTTAGATCTTTTAACCCATTTCAATAGTTAATCTGTATGTGATGCAGGCCATAATATTGGGTAACTTCTTAGTTCTAACTATGCATCTGATTGCTTAAAGTGTGAATTAATTTTAAAAAGGGCATAATATTATAAATGATTGGTAACTTCAGAATTTGGAGCTTCTAATCTACTTTCTTCTGCTCATGCCAATTTAATGATGCAGGATAATAGTAATGTAGTATATGACATAGATTTGGAGTTTATTTGAATCAAATGAACCAACATTCAAGTTTTGAGAAATTTAGAACCTCAATTTTTATTACGGGAGTAAAGCTATCGAAAAAATATAATTCCAAAATTTGACAAAACCCTAAATCCTCAAACCCTAAATCCCATATTTTAGAAGGGACTCGAATCAAACACATGCCACAAAATTAGATATCTTATGTTCCATTAAACCAATCAACAAACCATAATTCGAAGATCCTACAACGATAATCCCCAAAAATCCCAAATTGATAACCCTAAATCCTGAGATTGTAAACCCCTAAAGTTGAAATTAAGAGGAGACTTACCTCAAGAGCAAGGGCCGACGTTCGTGCCTCCTCCTCCTGAGATCGGCTGATTTGGTTTCTCCCTCCTAGGGTAGGCCATTCTCGATTTCAATGGTGTCGAAGGTCTGTGAGTCGCTTCTTTCTTCCCTTTCTTTCAATTTGTTTTAATTTAACTCCGTTATAATGCTTCTGCTAAACAAACCAACCGAGGGGTATTTGAAAAAAAAATCGCAAACTTAAGGGGTATTTGGCGAATTATTCAAAACTTTTGTTCACCTGGTGAATTTGCCCTTACCTTAGGGGCACCAAGCAAAAATTCCGTTGTTTATTTTATTATTGTGATTTATGAATAAAAGTATATATTTTTTTCTAACCCTAAATCTCTAATATTACATATGATGTTTACAAAAAAAAAACAGATGATTCGGCATCGAAGCTCGAGTAGAATAATAATTGTAATATAATGTTCTACGATTCATTTTGTTTATAATGTTAAAGATACATTACATATCTTCTAATATTAACTTTTTATGTATGTTATAAGACATAATTGTTATTTAAAACTTGTATTTTATATAATAATTTTTATTTTTATAATTGTATGTTATATATATGACAATTTATCTTTCAAATTAGACGAAAATAGACAAAAATCAAATGGGCGAAAATTAAACCACTCATATTTCACCCATCTCATCTGCTCACCCAATGGGTGGGGGTGAAGTGGATATGGATGGTGGGTCGGGTGGGGTGATGGCCCACCCATGGTAGATCGGGTGAAATGTGTAAAGGCTCGGATTTTCGAATCCTAATTTTTTCGAAAAAAGAAAATTAAATGAATTTAAATCGAATTTAAAACTTGTAGAGCAGATTCCAACATGAATTTAAAATTAGACGAACGATTCCGTCCTTTCACCTCAAAAATTTAAAATAATTATTGGATGGCGATATCCTTTTCGGTTTTAAAAATTTAATCAATCGAGAAAGCAAGATTCGGGGAAACTAACATTCAGGAACTAATTTCGGTGTTCGAAATTCGTGTATTCGGGATTTATTTCTGGGTAATTTAAAATCTGACAATTGTATTTATTACTTTTCCCATCAGCAACCCTCCCGCCTACACTACAGTACCCCTCCCTGCTCCTAGCTGTAAACCCGCCCCTCCCATGCCTATAAACCCATCACCACCCCATCGTTGTCTTTCACATATAATCCCCCTCCATCCTCCTACTCTCCTTATAATCCCAACTACTCCCCCTTCCTCCTTCCTTCCATCTATTCACCACCACCAAGGTGCCACTAGTGGCAGCCCCAACCCTCCTGTCCCCTGTTTTTCGAGCCCCAAATCAAGCTTCTATCACTCCATTTGATGTGATCCTCCCATCTAGCACAGATGAGACCGAGGGCGAGCTTGGTTCTCAGGCCCCTCCCCGAGACTTGGACATCGATGAGACCGAGGGTGAGATTGCTACTCCGGCCCCTCCTCTTCTTAGGACCACACCGCCTTTCACTCGTGCCCCAGCACGCACACTTGGTCATGTGGCCCTAGCCTCCGGACTTTTTGGCAACAAAAGTTCACCGGTTCTAATACTCACCATGATACAAGTCACAAGCGAGCCAACTCCGAGGCCAACCAAGGACCCATGCTGAGCCGAACATTACGCATGAACCCTTTCAAATAAATCTCTTCTCTCACATTAAAAATCCACTCATCCATAAACTCATTAAAATACCACTTACCAATTTAAATGAGAGCAACCACTCCTCCTGTCCTCTTCATGATCGGCAGCCCTTTCCCCTAGCCATCTTCATACCCACAGTCAAACTTAAGACCATTCCCTTCCCTCCACTAGATTCCGCCCACCCTTTTCCCTTCCCTCTTTGCATTTTCCTATTGTTTTTCCTATATATATTATATGAACAAGGCTACATTTTGGCAAGTTGAATTGGAATGAAAAGAACTCTCTTTTTGTTTCACAAAATCAGATTTAGTGTGCTTCTAAACCGGTCTCTCTTAGGTGCGATACTTATGAGAAAGTTGTCCTAGGCGCGATACCGATGACAACAAGGAGTAAAAACACCCGAAGTGCGATTTGGAGGGTGTCTTTGATCGAGTGTTGGAGATTCCAAGGGCACGATACCCAAGGAACCTTGCTTCACATATCCAACGACTCCATCATCATCAACTTTTGCAGCCCCAACTCTCTCCACGTCCATCGACGCCCTCGCCGCTTCCATCGTTCATCCGATGCTTTGGCCATACCATCCTTGCGTAGATCTAATCTGGAGGACTTTGTCGATGATCCGTTGGCTCGAGACCTAGCCCGAGCACACTAGGTGGTATCAGAGCTGATTGACACAAGTTCCTCAAGGTTTCTGAGGTATGAATTGCTTGTCTTTGTGCCTTCGAATTGCTAGATCTACTTGTGCATTTTCGGGAAAATCACCACCATGATCAACTTTGATCCATAAGAAATTCCATTTCTTTGTCTTCCATCTTCATACTTCTCCATATTATTCTTTTCATATTGTGTTATTGCTCTTAAAAAAAAAAGAGAACCGAATTTAAAAAAAAAAAGAGAAGAAGAATCGGTATTTGCTAATCCTTTTTATACCATCTTCATACTTCTCCTTATCATTTACTTCTCTTATTGTGTTAGTAATCTTCAAAAAAAAAGAAGAAACCGAATTACACACAAAAAAAAGAATCGGTATTTGATAAAAAAATCTGCTTCTAAGTGTTGCTGTTCTTGTGTTATTACTCACTTGATCATCCAACCCTTCCACATCTTCCATCGATCTCAAATTCCCGGAATCTTACTTGATAGTGTCGGCTATGTCGAGGCCTTAGATCTTGCAAATACTCATCGGAACGCTTGTGTTTGTTTGCCTTTGGTATTACTTTGCTCGCAGGTACAAAGGAGTTCAGAGATCAGCTGAAGATTGAACGTTTCCTTGAGTATCGTTGCTGCGATACTCCTTGGTTGCTCGGTTGTGTACGTTGGCTTGGACTGAATTATACCATTGATGCGGTACTTTGGTGAGAGTGTGGGTATCTTGGGAGCATTTTATTTTGTTGATCGTGTGAGAATTGTAAAGTGTCATCGTTGCGAACTTACAACTTGTACTTGATTGTGTTATGAGTTTGTTGTTAAGTGCAGCACCCTTGCGTTGGAAAAGGTGAGAAGAGTGTGAGTGATCGTGAGTTGAGAGCATCACCTATAGCGAGGAGTGTGAGTGCTTGTGAGGACAAACACATCCAAAACACACGAGTGTGAGTGTTTTCGGCTTTGCCTAACCTTACGTGTTTGCTTGTTTGTTGTTGTGTTTATGTTCCAATGGCCGATGATCATTCGAAGGTCCATGGCAATGAGGAGAACCACACAACCACTCTTGATGACTGAATGACCCGAATGGAGCAAGAATAAAGGGCCACAAGAGCGGTTCAATTGACATTGGTGGAGACCATTGAGCGACTGAGGATTTCTATGGAAGCCCTCACGTGGAATGTCAATGTGGATCTGAATGCCAACTATCCTCCTAGAGGTGGGCAGAACCGACCTCCACCCGTGGGCACTCACGTGAGCACAACCAGTGAGAGGCTAATGACCACCACGTGTACAACGATCTTGATGAGGATGACTGTCGCCGCCGCCATGAGGAAGATGACCGCCACCGTTGACACCATGGTTTAAAACTTAACATTCCTTATTTTACAGGTGATTCAGATGCAGGTGTCTACCAAGATTGGGAAGCCAAAGCGGAACAAGTCTTCCGGTATTGTCGCTATACCGAGATTGAGAAAGTGGAGCTTGCCACTATCCATTTTACTGATTTTGCCTTGACTTGGTGGCGAGAGGAGCGTGATGATCATGAGTACCACCATAAGATGCCCGTCGAGAATTGGGCTGAACTTAAGAGAATGATGCGGGAACAGTTCATTCCAATTGACTACGAAAACAACTCTTGCTCAAGGTTAAACGACTCTGACAAGGCCCCCTCTCTCCCGATTAATTCGATAAAGAACTTAGAACTCTTTTGCAACGATCTAATTATAGACATAGTGATACCTATGTGCTTGCTAAATTCCTTTAAGGTCTCAACTCCGATGTGTCCGAGATTGTGGAGCAATTGCGTCACACCGACATAGTTGCTGCCCTCCATCATGCCACACATGCATATGACCGGATTCAAAGCAAGAAATCTATGGTTTCGTCCTGATGATGGAACCCAAAACAGACCGGTACCGAGAATCCCCGTGGTACACGTGGTTCGCAGAAACCCTATGCGCCCTTGTCACCTAGCCCCTCGGTTCCCTCTTGTAACGGCCCAAATATAAATATTCGGGTTACGTTTCAAAGGATTGGATACCTTCGTTCGGATCTTGCAATTCGAGTATGAGTTGAGTTTTAAAACAAAGTTTTTAGTGCTCAAAGAAGGGATTTTGTGTAACGGCCCGGATATAAATATCCGGGATACGTTTTCAAGGTCTGATACCTTCGTTCGGATGTTGCAATTCAGGTACGGGTCGAGGTTTCAAACCTCTAATCAGTCGAATTCTCAGAATTTCAATTTAAACGAAAGTAAAGCGGAATTACGATTTAGATACAAAAGCCTCGGCAGAGCCGGGTCAAAACCAAAACATAATTCTAAAGTCATATAGCCAAATTAGCGGGGTTAGACAGATTTCTTTGCAATCGCCCGGGGGACATTCCCATGCCATAGAGACAGGGAGCAATCATACCGAAAAAGAATTGGTGCGAGCGGGATCAGACCGAGGCCCCAACACACCCTGTCCCGCAAGCAAATATACACATACGCTAATATAAAGATGATGCGAATGTGGAAATTAAATCACAATAACATGATCCTAATTTACAATGTGCGGAAAAGAGCTATAAAGGGCCCAAGACAATGCCAAGTGGCATATCCCTCTCCTACCTCTGCACCCCTTCCCGTTAGTGCAGAGACTAGCCAGTTCGGTGCTATAGCATAGCCATTTCCTCGTGGTGGTGCACTTCACCACGGTATCATCATATCATATCATATCTCATCATCATTTCATATCTCATCATCATATCATAAATCATGCTCATGCCCGATGGTGCTGGGCTAATCATATCATATCATATCATATCATATCATATCATCTCATCTCTTGCCCGATGGTGCTGGGCTATCATATCATGCTCATATCGACTCGATAGAATCAGGGCACCCGATGAGGCTGGGCTACCCTATGAACCTAGCAAAGACTCTAGGACTATCACAGATAACGACCGTTCTGTTTACATACGCATAAAGAAATAGAATGCTCAATCACAAGTGCAATCCTAGCATGATACTACATGGCATGCTTTAATGATTATGCAACACCTAGTATGTCATATATTCACAAGCAGGTAATCTTTTTCGAATCTGAGTAAGCCCATAAAGGAACTTACCTGGATAAGTCGAACAGCAAGATAACGCAAGCAAGGTCCAAATGCAAATCCAAAGCAAATCCAAAAGCAATACACACCTATCATCAAGCCATTTCCATAAGCTACCAGACTAACATTCATACCCACGAACCCAAGTTCTCAACATCCTCAAAACCGACCGATAGTAAAATCGTTTTCCAAAATCTTTCCGATACGATCAAATCGACCAAAATCATTCTTTCAATCAAACCCATTGATAAAATCATACCAACCATATTTTCAAACTCATAAATCCCAAATTAAGTCAACACATATTCAAAATGATTTCTCAACTCATACTTGGCCAAATTCCGACATTAAACATTTAACTTTAAAACCAACTCTCTCCAAATCACATTATAGAAATCATTCCGGCATTTTATTTAAAAAATTATATAAATAAATTCCAATTTTAAATCATCAAAATAACCTATGCTCACAATCATATTTATAATTCAAAACCAACAATTCACTTTAAATTTCCTAACTCACATGTTTAAATCCTCATAAAATGCATCAATTAAATAATCCAATTAATATTATTTTAAAACAATAAACACTATATAAAGATTAATTTCCAGAACTTATAATATAACCAAATTCCAAAACTATAATAATATTCAAATAATTACACTTACTATCCACATAATCTCAAACAATCCATAAATATATTTATAACACCATATCAATTAATACCCCTTTTAAAACCTTTTTAAATATAAATATTAATAATTTCAGAACATATAAATATATAAATTCATTTTCCTAAAATCAGAAATAATAAAAACATATAACATATATATATATATATAACATAACATATAACATATTTAGCCATATATATAACACAATATGTAAAACACATAACCATCCCTTAAATAACCCAAAGAAAACAACCCAACCCAAGCCCAAAACAATCAGCCCACAGCCCACTCGAACCCAGCCCAAAAGGAAAGAAGAACCTGACCCAAAAGCCTATACCCAGCACACCAGCCCAAGACAGAATTAAAAGAAGGGGGGGGGGCTCCACGGCTGACTCGGCGCTGATGTGGAAAGGAGGGGGGCCCACCCGGTTTCTTCTTCTTCCCCCATTCTGTTTTAACAGAGAACAGAGGGACAGAGGGAGAAGAAAGCTCCAGGCCCGGCCGACGGCCTTGTTCCGACACCAGCGCTCCCACCCTGCCTGAAACGACATCCCGACCTACCCGACTCGAAAGAACCCAACCGCGAGTGAAAGAGAGAGAGAGAACAGAAGGGTTACCGATTCGGAGTTCTCGCTGAAAGATCTTCGTTGGAGGCATGAGTTGCTTCGATCGAGCTCGCCGGAGATGGTTCCAAGCTAGAAATGGCCTAGATCGAAGGGAAAATTTATAAAGGTGGACCTTTACTCAGGTTCGAAACGAAAGGAGGAAGAAGGGAGGCTCGACCTTGCTTGAACGGAAACAGGGGAGCGGAGAACTGGTGGCGGCGCTGGTGGCTCCGACGGTGGCTTCTGGCGGCGCTCCTAGGCTCGGCCTCTGGGATGCCATTGCTGCTGCTCAACTCCGGGAGGAAGAGGAAGGAGAGAAGGTGGCTGTGGCTGTTCGATTCGGCAACAGAGACGAGGAGGAGGGTAGTGCTGCTCGGAAATGAAGTTCTGGCCGCCTCCTGGGTTGGCTGTGATGGTGGTGGTCCGATGGCGGCGGCGACGAGGAGCTGGGTGGGGTGGTGGTGTTCAATGGAAGAAAAATGGAGAGCTTGGGTTCATGGCAGCCAAAGGGGAGAGAGGATAAGGAGGAGGGTATGGGTTTTGGTTGAAGTTGAGAAGGTAGAGTATGGGGCTGATTTGAGCAGATGCACAAACGTGAGGCAGGAGGGGGATTTGAACAAGGAGGGGACCAAAAGATGAGCTGGGAGGGCAATTGGGTGTAAGAGTGTAAGCAGAGGAAGGTGGAGTGGGGGTGAGGGAGGGGGACCAGCCCCAATGCAACAGAAAACCGGGGGGAGAGAGAGAGAGAGGGAAGAAAGAAAAAGGAAAAGAAATTAATATATATGTGGTCACAACAATACCAATTCAAATTAGCGGAAAAGACTCCAAACCCGCTTGCTCGATCGAATCCCGACTAAATCAAATTTAAATCAAATTCCAATTAAATTTCAAGATAAACGGAATTAAATGAATTTCAATCAAAACTAGGAGTTTAAACTAATCTTTATTAATACTTGATCTTGAAAGAGAAAATCGAATCCCGTCAAAATCCGAAATTTAAATGATGCCGAAAGGATTTTAAAATTGAACTCGTGCTCGAAGGCGGAATTAAAATCTGCTAGGATCTAGATTCTCAAAATGATGCCGGAATAACTTAAAATCCAAAACTTACGCTCGAGGACGGGTTTTATTCCACTTTTACAAATTGAATTTAATAATAATTTATTTAATTAAAATAATCATAATATATAAATATACTCGGTCTTTACATTTATCCACCTCTAAAAACAAGTCTCGTCCCCGAGACTAAAATCATTTTAAAGCAATGGGAAGGAGTTTGAAATTGGTGAGTCCGAGGAGCATGTCCAAGGATCTTGTAATCATCTCGGTTGCGTCTTCCGGGATTCTCACAATATCCTAGTCACGATCGTAACATCTCCAATTGGTCTTGACAAGTGTGTAATAAGCGCCCTTATCACATCATCGCTTCGACTTTTCGGAAGTATCACAACTCTAAAAGTATTATAGCGTCCGACTAGGTCTTAGCAAGCAATCTATAAGCGCCCTTATAAAATGCTTGTATCCACTTCGTGAGACGTCTATAAAGGTAAATCTAGTTCGTAAATCCTCAAAGCGTTTTGTAAATGAAAAGATTGTCATCCAAATCATTGAAACTCTCAACTTCTTTAAAACCCCAAGTTGGCCATTTTTAAAACCACTCAAAATCTTCAAATTCAATTTTTAATCAAGCAACTTTACACCAAAACAAGTCAAATCCTCTCAATTCAAGATTTCGCCTAAATCGCCCATATTCTCGCATACCAATCAATCAAATTCAGAAGGTAGGAGGTGGAATCATCCACCTCTAAGGGCTAATCCCATATTCTCTTCCAAGGTTCCATAATCATTTTACCATCATCCTCAACTCAACATGCACATAAATAATCAACTCATCGACTCATAACATCATCAACCACCTCTCATATGGCAATCTCAACATCAATCATAATAATCTCAACCAATCGACATCTCAACCGCATAACATGATTGCCCATAAAATAAATCATATCATCCCTTCAGAACATGTCAAAAGTAATAACAAAATTTTAACATTACACCATTAGTCATAAAGTATATCTATCTCATACAGAAGACATCACAATTGCATCATCGAATTCTCATAACTTATCACGCAAGCACAAATGTCAAGAGATCAAAGAGGTTAGGTGTCATGGAGTCAGTACACCACTACAAGTCAAATCTCACGATCGCATCTCAACATCGCACACTAGTGGAACCAGTCATAACAAAGGATCTCATGTAAAGCATAATTTCACATAGTCATCCTATCCGATTTCTATCCAGCATTATCATAACATATTATCACATCAATCGTTGGTACTTGTAAGGTTAGCCATAGCGAAATTTCATCATAAGTCAACGAAACAAAACTACTTATCAACACATCAATCCAAACAAAATCATGCTATTAAGATTCAACCAAAAGGGGGAGATCAAGCAGTATATCAACATCAAAATGTCATCATGCTTTCCAGACATCATCTTAGCTCATCACAATGCCATATAACGATTATTAGCAGTCATGTACCATCCTCTCATATATACACATAAGTCATATTCATGCTAAGTCATATTCATCACTTACCTATTCATAATCATGCTTATCAACCATATAGTATAACATCATGCTTTCACATAACAACGTATCATCATCTCATGATTCATTCAACACATTATAACATGCTTTTAGAACAACATAGTAGGATAGCAATGGATCATTATATCATGTTCATAGTTGTCACTACCAATTTTAACTCAGTATTGCATATCAACATGTAATATCATGCCATACAAATTAATAAATCACATAATCAAGAA
The DNA here is from genome assembly GCA_963922045.1 of Persicaria maculosa. NCBI lineage: Eukaryota > Viridiplantae > Streptophyta > Magnoliopsida > Caryophyllales > Polygonaceae > Persicaria > Persicaria maculosa. Next base: position 45,806,992 of record OY998264.1, on the reverse strand, counting down.
GACCCTCACATCATACCAATCACTCAATTTCTTTAACCTCTCTCCAACCATTCTACCAAGGGACCTCACTCACATGTTTCAAGAAGAAGCAATCATGAACATTATTACACAGAAGGACTACATCATATCAATCAGCATTTATCAATAGCATCATTAGCTCATCATTAAGCATTGCAACTATGTTTAAAGTCTCAATTTACTGTCATGCTCAATAAGTATTGCAAAACATCATATATGAACCTAAGCAAGTCAAGCTAGCACATCTCATCCTAACCACATCTAATAAACAGTTCAGGTTCTCAGCATTTGCAGTTCACATTATAGGCAAGGAATTTAGATCATGCTTGGCGTCTCAGAGTAGCATCACATTAAGTCATCAAGGCACATTAGGATTGTAAGGCATCGAATCATATCATCATAGTCAACAGACAATCAAGCAACAGTCATCACATCAACAAGTAGCTTTCAACATCAAGTCAGTGCAATATCATCATCAACAAGCTCAGAAAGGGTTAGCAATTCGAATAGAGGACGCCCCTACCTGCAAGTCATATCGTACTCAACAATCGTAATCCTCGAAGCGAGCTTCTTCCGTCGACATTATCGATCCTGAGGCCCGTGGGTTATGGGCCCACGCTTCCGCTGCGCTGCTCTATAGCTATTCGACTTCCCGCTCCCTTTTCCATGTGGTCGCTCGTCCAATGTAACGCGTAGGAGTTTAAGTTAGCGGAGATAGGGGAGTGACAAGAGCGGACGACCCAATGTTTCCCTCGGAGATAAAATGGACCAAAGCTAAATATGACACGACTAGAGACAAGACTCCGACTCGGGAATAGTAACGATGCCCTTATAAAAGTCTATTAGGTTACCACGGTGACGAACAAAATGAATTCATCATGGAGCATATCAGTCACATTAGTCCACATTAACATGTACCTATCTCAAGGAACAATAACATACATATTCATTCCAAAGACACGATCGAGTTCTACACTGATGCACGTGAAACAAGCTAGTAGTATACGATTCCATGGAAGCGGATATGCCTAGCAACTTCAAGCAAGCTATGCGGAACCAACAATGATCATGTATGATTCAAAGTCATACAAGATTTAATTAGAGATAACGAGCATCATGTATATGATCAATGTAAGAGCATGGTGTACACATCAACAAATGAGTCCAAATATATCCGGGCAAGGTATATAATAATAATCAGATGAAGCATCATACGAGAACACATAAGAGTAGCATAGTAATTATCACATATATGAACAATGCACAAGTTTGGTGTATGCATCATACGAGATCATATAAAGGGAAACATAGTAGCTATCTCACCTGATACAATGATCATATATTAGGTCAAGCATGGCACGGAATCATATGACGAGATACATCTAGAGAGCATGGGTCCTACATGATACTAGCGATACATAATGTGATACAACATAGTCAAGAGTCATTTAGAGGAGTTCAACATAATATTCACGAAACATGAGGCATCATCAAAAGTAACAAGAAGGACATCATGGGTGCTAGATTATAATCATGCTAAGTACGAACCATCATAGAGTACATATATGGTACAATAGTTGTCACATCTTAGAACAAGTACAACACGTGATCATTTAGCGGGTCATATTGGAAATCATAAGCCTTACATGATACTAATAGCACACATCGAACATGAGTACAATTAAAGTAATTCAACTAGATTCATTCCGATATTCATGCGTCATGCATATGCAAAATCAGGATATAGGGTGGTGCGTGATCGTGCGGGGTGTCAAGTCATACATTCATGCAAGCACGAGAGAATATCATAGAGCAATAGACATTTTAACCATGTAGGCATGCTAGGTTTAACCATCACGGAAAACCAGTGAATCATCGAATTCAACATTAAGCTAATCAGGACGAGTGAAACATGTTAAGAGAACGGAAAGAGGAAAGAGCCACACTATCAGGGACCTAGCTCAAGAGAGAATCAACAATAATGTAGGCAAGGAATAAATGTGCATAAGTCATAACCGAGGATCCTACACGTTACTAATGGCTTAACATAGCATAGGACACATACATGCGCTTGATTGATTACTCGACATTAAGCAACACTTCAATTCAATCACATTCCAATAATATAGAAGCATGGGAGGAAGTGTAGCAAGGTATAGTGCAAGTCTAAGTAATGGGGCAACATGACTAGAATATGGGGACATGAGTTCAAATTAATGTATACTGGGATAAGACATGCATTTATCAAGACTCACTCACACTAACATATTCCCGCTCTAGCACAATTAACACATAACAATACTCATTATAGCACAATAAACAATAGTTAGTCTAGGGAAGACAAAATAGACGGGCATACTATAGATTCTTGTCACAAGATGAATGATAAGCATCGAGGCATCATCGGCGAGCATGCTAAGGGGCACATATTATGAGGCATTCATATAAAGAAGAGTCGATCACACTATCATGGACCTAATTCAGAAGAGGCAACAATCATATAGACTCATATCATGTGGTTCATGTTTCTAATCAATCATACGATCAATAGGCCAAGTAGACATGCGATGGCAACACATAATCATGAGAGATAGAAAGGCATAACACGGGACTCAAGCAATGGGACAAGCATGGGTACAAAATCATCATACAACCACGAATTCACATTAAGGTCATCATCATAATATGCACTGAGAATTTCCTAGCATATAAGGCATGTTGACATCAGATTATAACTCGTATCCATCAAGTAAGGGACTCACTCTATCATGATACTAGAACTGAACGATCACACTATCATGAACCTATTCACAGAGAGGGCATCAATTATAGAACTTCCTAACATATGACATATATATTCGTGCTCTAGTATGACAATGCAATTTACTAAGTAGATCATGTCGGGATGATAGGGCGTAGTATATGTACTCGGGCTCACACAATGGTCATCATGAACATCAAGCATGTAAGCACAGTTTCAAACTAAGGATCAAACTGTAGGTCAAGGAGTAGTGCATATAGAATCAGACAATCATGGACAGAGCAATCAAGGTAATCCGATAGAGATCCATAAGGGTGACATCGACTCTTCCTATCTGACTCGTCACCCATCTTTCCCGTGAGACTCGGATATGACTTTTTATGGCAAGATGACACCGGTCGATCGTCATACGAATCAAGAAGGACAACCTCGGAAACACTTACTTTCTACTTGGAATTGCATCAAAGCCAAATTTCAATACTCTCCCAAGCAACCCTCATATCCAACCATGATTCCTGAAATAATATGTTTACCAACCCGATTTCCCGTGGAGGAGACCAATATTCGAAGGGAGGACTCGATTGAACTATCAAAGGGTTCATAAGGAAAGGGGCGGTTCCACAAAAGATGAGCTTAACCATATAAGAAGAAGAAGGGTACTCCCGCTATCCCGTTCACACAAATCGTTCAATATTCATTAAATAGTTAGGACATACCAATCAATCTCTAGCATACCAAGCACTCAACATAGAATCAATCAATGACAATTACAATGATCTCCTTGGAGTCTTCCCGACCCATCTGTAAAGAACAAGCTAGTATTTCGCCTACCCATTCCCGACTACGTCCAATAGGGATGGTCTAGCGCCTTTTCTACCCACTCGATCCCTTATTAGTTGGTTCTCCTCTTTTATCATATGTCAAGTTAATATTCAGTCCAATTGATTTAGACATATTAAGTTCATTTTTCCCCTTTAAAGCGCTTTCAAATCTTTTGAAATCCATGGGCGGTTTTCCAAAACATACATTCGACCCTTGCGTACCCGAATTGTACAACCTCGCTCTGATACCAACTTTGTAACGGCCCGGATATTTATATCCGGGATACGTTTCGAAGATCGGATACCTTCGTTCGGATGTTGGAATTCAGGTACGGGTCGAGGTTTCAAACCTCTAATCAGTCGAAGTCTCAGAATTTAAATTTAAACGAAAGTAAAGCGGAATGACGATTTAGATACAAAAGCCTCGGCAGAGCCGGGTCAAAACCAAAACATAATTCTAAAGTCATATAGCCAAATTAGCGGGGTTAGACATATTTCTTTGCAATTGCCCGGGGGACTTTCCCACGCCATAGAGACAGGGAGCAATCATACCTAAAAATAATTGGTGCAAGCGGGATCAGACCGAGGCCCCAACACACCCTGTCCCGCAAGCAAATATACACATACGCTAATATAAAGATGACGCGAATGCGGAAATTAAATCACACTAACATGATCCTAATTTACAATGTGCAGAAAAGAATTGTAAAGGGCCCAAGACAATGCTAAGTGGCATATCCCTCTCCTACCTCTGCACCCCTTCCCGTTAGTGCAGAGACTGACCAGTTCGGTGCTATAGCATAGCCATTTCCTCGTGGTGGTGCACTTCACCACGGTATCATCATATCATATCATATCTCATCATCATATCATATCTCATCATCATATTATAAATCATGCTCATGCCCGATGGTGCTGGGCTAATCATATCATATCATATCATATCATATCATATCATCTCATCTCTTGCCCGATGGTGCTGGGCTATCTTATCATGCTCATATCGACTCGATAGACTCAGGGCACCCGATGGGGCTGGGCTACCCTATGACCCTAGCAAAGACTCTAGGACTATCACTACTAAAAACGCAGAAAATAGCTACGGAAAATAGCAACGACATTAGCCACGAATGACCGTGGCTAACCGGTTTAACCACGGAAATAGCCACGGGCGGGGCATCCGTAGCCATATGCCTCGTGACTAATGGCGACAGCTGTTTAGCAATGGATTTAGCAACGAATCACAAAGTCGTGGCTAAGTCCGTGGCTAATAGTGGAAGACATATGCCGTGGCTGTGGCTACGAAACCAGCTTCGAAAACAGCGTTGAAATGAAGGCATCGCTGAATTCGTGGCTAAGTTCGGAGCTGGATTCGTTTCTACAAATAGGTCATGAGCCTTGCTGATTCCGTGGCTAAGCCGTTGCTATGATTGTTTCTATCGTTGTTGCTCGTTTCGTTGGTAATGTTGTTGCTAAGGTTGTTGGTAATGTCACTATTTGTCATTGCAATTGTTGTTGCTCATTTCATTAGTAATGTTTTATATACTTAAAAATGTACAAAACTTTTATGGATACATACAAAGCAATAACAAATCCAAACATACATAAATAGGGTACAAACATAAAAAATATATTCTAGATACAAAAAAACCCAAACTACAAATGAACAAATCAAAACATCCAATTTCTTGTTGACACAAACTCATGTTTATAACATTTCTTGAACCAATTGACACCCCCAATACCTGAAGCAGCCTGTAAGATGAAATACAATATTGTAAGATGAAATAAAATATTATTCAACTACTAATCCCCAACTTATTTAGAAGAAATAAAGTAGTAATGAATTACAAAATCATGAGTATCAAGGATATTTTCAAAAAAATGATCTACCAGTTTTCTGCTATAAAATAGAAATCTTATTTAAAATAGCTAACAACATGTATTATCAAGATTCGATCTAAAACACAACACATAACAATAATAGCAGTAGATGCAGCAACAACAAGCAACATCATTATCACAACTAAAAAAATTAACTAGCTAGGTAGTCTCACCAGGAAAGACAAGGAGACTATGAATACCTTGCAAATGCTGACGGATGAAAACGACGAGCAGAAGCAAAGAAAAGGGTAGGATCTGCTCAATCCAGCGAGCAGCCTGCTAAATGTCATACTTTAGAAGAAATAAAGTATTTTGAGATGTTGTTTAATAGAATTGGAGCAAGAAAGTAAACGAAATTGAAATTAGGTATATTAAAGACTAGGAAATTGAAAAATCGAAAAGAAGCAAAGGAAAGGGACAACCTTGGAGTATTAAGCAACTCCGCAACCAATGGCTTTTTCCCGGTCGCCTGGTTCGATTTCGAGGATTTCAAGAACGGATGTCTTCCGCTGATTTTGCGCTTTGTTTTACAGGGAGGAGAGACGGGGAAGAAGGGGAAAGGGGAGGGCAGCGCTTTTGAAAAAATAGTGAGATGGGGATTTGAATTTAAGAAATTATACAGCGCCTCCTCCCGCCTCGTTCTCCATGGTGCCGCCTCATTCTCCATGGTGCCGAAAGCGTCAATCCCTCGAGTCCACCTTACAGATTCGAAGGAAGGAGGGAGCAGAAAGCGTCAATCCCTCCCGCCTCGTTCTCCATGGTGCCGCCTCCTCCAATCTGACCACCGACGCCAGAGTGCAGAACGAATGAAGGAGCGGCGAAGGTCTGAATTTGGGCCAAGATCTGAAATTTTTGGGAGAGATCTGAAATTTTGGGGGGAGAGAGACCTTGAATGAAGGGCAAGAGGGAGGACTGAGGGTGAGCGAGAGGGAGGAGCCGAGGAATGGTGGCAGCCATGGAAGGGGAATGCCAGAGTGCGGAAGAGGCGGCCATGGACTCTGGGAAGCGGAAGAGAATCAGTGAAGAGGGAGAGAGGAAAGGAAAACTAGATTTTGCCTCTGGGAAACGGCGTTTTTAGGGTTAAAAGTCTCATTTTTTTACTGCTTTAAATTTTGGCCTAAATTTTTGGGGGGAAATTTCCCGCTCTAAAATACATTGGGCGCTAACAATAATTTTGACAATGTGAATTGCTTTTTTTCTTCATAATTTACATTTACAAAATAAACCTATCAATACAACTATATTATTATAAATATATATTTCCAATAAGTTTTAATCAAATTTAATTAGTTATCTATATGTTTTTATAAGATTTTACCCAACATCATTAAACTAATTCAGTATCCGTATCTTATGGGAATTTTTTAAATATCAATTTTAATATTTATAGGTTTGGTATAAAAAAAATTCATATAAAAAAGTTTGTAATTGCATAGTATTCATACAAAATTCTATTTCTTAAAATAAGTTTTTCTCAAATCTTATTGAATAGCGTTTTTTTTCTCAAAACATACTCTTAGAGCATTCTAATTAGAATTTATAAGTTAATATAAGGTTTTATTCAAAATTTATTAGTTACTTATACGAATTTTCCTCAAAACATACTCTTATAGTATTCTAATAAGAATTTATTACTTAATATAAGGTTTTATTACTCATTTATTCGTTACTTATATGAGTTTTTCTCAAAATATACCTTTATAGTATTCTAATTAGAATTTATTACTTAATATAAGGTTTTATTAAACATTTATTAGTCCCTTATATGAGTTTTCCTCAAAACAAACTCTTATAGTTTCTAATAAGAATTTATTAGTTAATATAAAGTTTTATTAAACATTTATTCGTTACTTATATGAGTTTTCCTCAAAACATACTCTCATCGTATTCTAATAAGAATTTATTAGTCAATATAAGGTTTTATTAAACATTTAATCGTTACTTATATGAGTTTTCCTCAAAACATACCCTTATAGTATTCTAACGAGAATTTATTAGTTAATATAATGTTTTATTAGTTACTTATATGAGTTTTACTCAAAACATACTCTTAGAGTATTCTAATAAGAATTTATTAGTTAATATAAGGTTTTATTAGTTACTTATATGAGTTTTACTCAAAACATACTCTTAGAGTATTCTAATAAGAATTTATTAGTTAATATAAGGTTGTATTAGTTACTTATATGGGTTTTACTCAAAACATACTCTTAGAGTATTCTAATAAGAATTTATTAGTTAATATAAGGTTTTATTATTTACTTATATGAGTTTTACTCAAAACATACTCTTAGAGTATTCTAATAAGAATTTGTTAGTTAATATAAGGTTTTATTAGTTACTTATATGAATTTTACTCAAAACATACTCTTAGAGTATTCTAATAAGAATTTATTAGTCAATATAAGGTTTTATTAGTTACTTATATGAGTTTTCGTCAAAACATAACCTTATAGTATTATAATAAGAATTTATTACTTAATATAAGGTTTTATTAGCTACTTATATGGGTTTTACTCAAAACATACTCTTAGAGTATTCTAATAAGAATTTATTAGACAATATAAGGTTTTATTAGTTACTTATCTGAGTTTTACTCAAAACATACTCTTAGAGTATTCTAATAAGAATTTAATAGTTAATTTATGGTTTTATTAGCTACTTATATGGGGTTTACTCAAAACATACTCTTAGAGTATTCTAATAAGAATTTATAAGTCAATATAAGGTTTTATTAGTTACTTATATGAGTTTTACTCAAAACATACTCTTAGAGTATTCTAATAAGAATTTATTAGTTCATATAAGGTTTTATTAGCTACTTATATGAGTTTTACTCAAAACATACTCCTAGAGTATTCTAATAAGAATTTATTAGTTAATATAAGGTTTTATTAGTTATGAGTTTTACTCAAAACATACTGTTACAGTATTCTAATAAGAATTTATTACTCAATATAAGGTTTTATTAGTTACTTATATGAGTTTTCGTCAAAACATAACCTTATAGTATTATAATAAGAATTTATTACTTAATATAAGGTTTTATTAGCTACTTATATGGGTTTTACTCAAAACATACTCTTAGAGTATTCTAATAAGAATTTATTAGTCAATATAAGGTTTTATTAGGTACTTATATGAGTTTTACTCAAAAGATACTCTTAGAGTATTCTAATAAGAATTTATAAGTCAATATAAGGTTTTATTAGTTACTTATATGAGTTTTACTCAAAACATATATACTCTTAGAGTATTCTAATAAGAATTTATTAGTTCATATAATGTTTTATTAGCTACTTATATGAGTTTTACTCAAAACATACTCTTAGAGTATTCTAATAAGAATTTATTAGTTAATATAAGGTTTTATTAGTTACTTATATGAGTTTTACTCAAAACATACTCTTAGAGTATTCTAATGAGAATTTATTACTCAATATAAGGTTTTATTAGTTACTTATATGAGTTTTCGTCAAAACTCATAGATCTACGGGGTGGTCCTCATAACATACCCTTATAATATTCTAATAAGAATTTATTGGTTAATATAAGATCTTATTAAACTCTTATTAGTTACTTATATGAGTTTCCTCAAAACATACCCTTATAGTATTCTAATAAGAATTTATTACTTACTATAATGTTTTATTAAACGTTTATTAGGTACTTATTTGAATTTTCTCAAAACACACCCTTATAATATTCTAATAAGAATTTATTAGTTAATATAAGATCTTATTAAACTTTTATTAGTTACTTATATGAGTTTTCCTCAAAACATACCTTTATAGTATTCTAATAAGAATTGATTACTTACTATAATGTTTTATTAAACATTTATTAGACACTTACATGAGTTTTCCTCAAAACACCCTCATAATATTCTAATAAGAATTTATTAGTCAATATAAGGTTTTATTAAACATTTATTTGTAACTTATATCAATTTTCCTCAAAACATACTCTTATAGTGTTCTAATAAGAATTTATTACTTAATATAAGGTTTTATTAAACATTTATTAGTCACTTATATGAGTTTTCCTCAAAACATATCCTTATAATATTCTCATAAGAATTTATTAATTAGTTAATACATATTTTTTTCAACACTTGTCAATTTATATAAAAAAAATTTCATAGGCATATTTGGGCCCGTCAATGGGCCAATTGGGGAAAACAATCATATTTGGGCTTATGTTGCCACGGATTTAGCCACAGATTCAATCGTCGCTTAATTACCACTTCATTCAATGGGCTGAGATAAGATAATTGGGCTTTCACTATCTTCTAATGGGCCGAGCCCAGAAATTTTGGGAGAGTTTGTACCCGGATTTAGGCACGGATTGAGTGTCATCGGATAGCCCATTCATGATATATATCCGGCCCACCTACAATTAGTGACCCAAGGCCCACTCACCACATATGTTCTTTTGATTTCCGATGATTAATAGCCACGGATTTAGCGACAGATATTGTGTTGTGGCCATATCAGCGTCGAAAACAACCACAACAATCCTATTCGTGTCTACGTTCGTGGCTATTTACTGACACTCACACATATCAAGCCACGAAATCAGCTACGGACATCTGGGTCGTTGCTAATAGCCACGAATGTTTTGGCATGTCATACCAGGATGAGTATTAGCCACGAATATAGCCACGGCCAGGAACAGTCGTGGCCAATGTCATCGCTAATGGCCACGAATACAAGGTCGCCTATAATCCGTGGCTAACCATCTGTAGCTATTTCCTGTTTTTTTAGTAGTGTATCACAGGTAACGGCCGTTCTGTTTACATACGCATAAAGAAATAGAATCCTCAATCACAAGTGAAATCCTAGCATGATACTACATGGCATGCTTTAATGATTATGCAACACCTAGTATGTCATATATTCACAAGCAGGTAATCTCTTTCGAATCTGAGTAAGCCCATAATGGAACTTACCTGGATAAGCCGAACAGCAAGATAACGCAAGCAAGGCCCAAATGCAAATCCAAAGCAAATCCAAAAGCAATGCACACCTATCATCAAGCCATTTCCATAACCTACCATACTAACATTCATACCCACGAACCCAAGTTCTCAACATCTTCAAAACCGACCGATAGTAAAACCGTTTTCCAAAATCTTTCCGATACGATCAAATCGACCAAAATCATTCTTTCAATCAAATCCATTGATAAAATCATACCAACCATATTTTCAAACTCATAAATCCCAAATTAAGTCAACACATATTCAAAATGATTTCTCAACTCATACTTGGCCAAATTCCGACATTAAACATTTAACTTTAAAACCAACTCTCTCCAAATCACATTATAGAAATCATTCCGGCATTTTATTTCAAACATTATATAAATAAATTCCAATATTAAATCATCAAAATAACCTATGCTCACAATCATATTTATAATTCAAAACCAACAATTCACTTTAAATTTCCTAACTCACATGTTTAAATCCTCATAAAATGCATCAATTAAATAATCCAATTAATATTATTTTAAAACAATAAACAATATATAAAGATTAATTTCCAGAACTTATAATGATAACCAAATTCCAAAACTATAATAATATTCAAATAATTACACTTACTATCCACATAATCTCAAATAATCCATAAATATATTTATAACACCATATCAATTAATAACCCTTTTAAAACCTTTTTAAATATAAATATTAATAATTTCAGAACATATAAATATATAAATTCATTTTCCTAAAATCAGAAATAATAAAAACATATAACATATATATATATATATATATATATATATATATATATATATATATATATATATATATAACATAACATATAACATATTTAGCCATATATATAACACAATATGTAAAACACATAACCATCCCTTAAATAACCCAAAGAAAACAACCCAACCCGAGCCCAAAACAATCAGCCCACAACCCACTCGAACCCAGCCCAAAAGGAAAGAAGAACCCCACCCAAAAGCCTATACCCAGCACACCAGCCCAAGACAGAATTAAAAGAAGGGGGGGTCCACGGCTGACTCGGCGCTGATGTGGCAAGGAGGGGGGCCCACCCGATTTCTTCTTCTCCCCCCATTCCGTTTCAACTGAGAATAGAGGGACGGAGGGAGAAGAAAGCTCCAGGCCCGGCCGGCGGCCTTGTTCCGACACCAGCGCTCCCACCCTGCCTGAAACGACATCCCGACCTACCCAACTCGAAAGAACCCAACCGCGAGTGAAAGAGAGAGGGAGAACAGAAGGGTTGCCGATTCGGAGTTCTCGCCGGAAGATCTTCGTCGGAGGCATGAGTTTCTTCGATCGAGCTCGCCGGAGATGGTTCCAAGCTGGAAATGGCCTAGATCGAAGGGAAAATTTATAAAGGTGGACCTTTACTCAGGTTCGAAATGAAAGGAGGAAGAAGGGAGGCTCGACCTTGCTTGAACGAAAACAAGGGAGCGAAGAACTGGTGGCGGCGCTGGTGGCTCCGACGGTGGCTTTTGGCGGTGCTTCTAGGCTCGGTCTCTGGGATGCCATTGCTGCTGCTCAACTCCGGGAGGAAGAAGAAGGAGATAAGGTGGTTGTGGCTGTTCGATTCGGCAACAGAGACGAGGAGTAGGGTAGTGTTGCTCGGAAATGAAGTTTTGGCCGCCTCCTGGGTTGGCTGTGATGGTGGTGGTCCGATGGCGGCGGCGACGAGGAGCTGGGTGGGGTGGTGGTGTTCAATGGAAGAAAAAGGGAGAGCTTGGGTTCATGGCAGCCAAATGGGAGAGAGGATAAGGAGGAGGGTGTGGGTTTTGGTTGAAGTTGAGAAAGTAGAGTATGGGGCAGATTTGAGCAGATGCACAAACGTGAGGCAGGAGGGGGATTTGAACAAGGAGGGGACCAAAAGATGAGCTGGGAGGGCAATTGGGTGTAAGAGTGTAAGCAGAGGAAGGTGGAGTGGGGGTGAGGGAGGGGGACCAGCCCCAATGCAACAGAAAATCAGGGGGAGAGAGAGAGGGAAGAAAGAAAAAGGAAAAGAAATTAATATATATGTGGTCCCAACAATACCAATTCAAATTAGCGGAAAAGACTCAAAACCCGCTCGTCCGATCGAATCCCGACTAAATCAAATTTAAATCAAATTCCAATTAAATTTCAAGATAAACGGAATTAAATGAATTTCAATCAAAACTCGGAGTTTAAACTAATCTTTATTAATACTCGATCTTGAAAGCGAAAATCGAATCCCGTCAAAATCCGAAATTTAAGTGATGCCGGAAGGATTTTAAAATTGAACTCGTGCTCGAAGGCGGAATTAAAATCCACTAGGATCTAGATTCTCAAAATGATGCCGGAATAACTTAAAATCCAAAACTTACGCTCGAGGACGGGTTTTATTCCACTTTTACAAATTGAATTTAATAATAATTTATTTAATTAAAATAATCATAATATATAAATATACTCGGTCTTTACATTTTGCACCCTAAATTCACGAGAGGTCCATTGGGGACCATAACCTGCCCTACTTGTCTAAGTTGCTCAAAACGTTTTAAGTTTGAAAAGCATAAAGAAGAAAATCTCATAATACAAATTGTCATGGCATGGCCGGGTCAAAACCAAATATGAGAAAATATAAAGTGGCGAAAGTGCGGAGTCCATAGTCAGTTTCTCCCTCCAATTGCGCCATAAGATACCCCCGTCATAACAACACGGAATCAAGCAAGGGAACGTGTACCTTAAACTATACCATGAGTCAAGGTCGAGCCACTCATGCGGGCCCTGAAGACCTCGCTGAGGATATATAATACGCTCTAAGCCTAGATGAGAATGATCTAATGCAATACTGGAATATTAAGCACACAAGCATGTTGACATTTTATATATAATGACAGAAATGCAGTAAATGGGCCCACACAGAATGCCAAGTGGCATGTCCCAATCTCTCAAAACCCATGCCTCAGTCGGGGCGGGTATCGCTCTCATATCCGTACCTCAGCCGGGGTCTTATGTCTACCTCAATCGGGGCCAGACGACTCGGTCGATGCCGCATTATATCTCATGCCTCAGTCCACACCTCAGCCGGGGTGGGACATTTGGTCACCGCCGCAGTCATATATATAACTCAGTAAATCATGCTCTCAGATGACTCTATCAGGACAAACCCGATGGAGCTGGGTTGTCCTATGACCCTAGCAACGACTCTAGACTCAAAACTTACGACCGTTTCTACCAATCACATTTAGAATACGTATGCTCATATGTTAATGCAGAACCTAGGCATGCTACTACATGACATAATATTATAATGTCTACATACTATATGACACATCAGGCATGAGGTTCTAACTTGAGTAAGCCTCGGAGGACTTACGTGGAGGCGCCGAACAGCAAAGTAAAGCAGCCGTAATCTAATTACGTCACGGATCACCTAACAATATAATAAGCAACAATTTGTAAGTCTAAGCACAGAAGGACCCATTTACCGCTACACAGAACTAAGTAAAGCTAAAAGAAACTCATTTATCATCATCAAGCCATATCATTGCAAAGTCTCGTCGTATCTCATATTCCAACATCTTCCTCAATTCGGTCATAATGTTATCATCATATTTCATTATAGCTTATTATATATATCATTTCACATGTATCATCATGCAATAACTCATATAATCTCATAACATCATATGTCCTCTCCTAACAACTTATAAACATCATATCATATCTCATAACCACTTAAGATTCCATGTATCAATCATGTTGCAACTCATATACACATCATGCTATAACTCGCATAATTCACAAGTAAGGCTTACTCTCAATTAACCAAATCCAATCCAAATAAACCGGTTTCATGTTTCCAAAAGCTATTTGTTCTCAAATAAAGTCAAGCTGCTGGTTAAAATAAGTGATGCTAAAATAATACTTAGCCAAATCCCGATATTAAAACATTTGCCCTTAAAACAACTCTATAATATTATTTTATTAAAATAATCCGGCATAAGTTACGAATTTCCAAAACCTTAATCTTAAAGCTTTAATAATTTCCGACTCTTGCCAAATATTTCAATAATCTACATGTTCCAAAACTAACCATTTAAAATGCCAATACTTAAGAATTAGATTATTTGCATAATTAAATTTTACATAAATCAGATTAAATAAATAAATAACCAAATCAGAAGTATATACTTATTTATTTAATAATAAGCAATAATAGATAATAAGTAAATAGACTGTTGGATAATAATAAAACCTTAAACAACACATAAATAATTAAATGAACACTCTAATAAATCAGAATTTAAATATCTCATAAATAAATAAATAATTAACAATTAAATAAATAACATAAATTTCACAACAATTGCATAACAATTTTATAGACAACTATATAATATATATAAAATAAGTTAATAACCATTAACCACAATCAAATCCGGCCCAGAAGAAAACAAACAAAAGGCCTAGACACCTAGCCCAACCCGAATCCAAAATTGGCCTAAATCCCGTTCCCAAACCAATCTGATGGAAACCAACCAAACCGAACAAAATTTTAAATTAAAGGAGAACCGAACCGGGCCCGATAAAGGGAAAAAAAAAAGAAAACCAGACCTGTGGCCCCCACCTTACCTAGTCATCATCTTCTTCATCATATTCTCCCCCCGCTTTCCCGCTCATCCTCGCTCGGTCCCGACTCCCTCTCCCGCACCTCTTCGCTCTCTCTTGCTCTCCCCTGCCTACATCCGCTCACTACATCCGTGTGCTCTCGCTCACAACTCGCTCGCCCATGCCCGACCTCGCTCGCGTTCCCCTGATCGACCTCACCACTCTCTTACCCTCTCGGTTGGTCTCTCACTGCTCACTCCCGCTCTCTCATGCTCTCTCCCTCTCCCCGGAATTGAGATCTCAATAAGGATCCTAAGATAGAAAACAAGGTTGAAAAGGGGGCGCCTCACCGAGGGGTTCAAGGTCGTTGGCTCGCCGAAAGCTCGTCGGAGATGCATCGGGCTTCGCCGGAAACAGGGCGTCGGACCTCGGGGCTGCTCGAGGTTTGATGGAGACTACGGGCTTGTTCTGGCGGCATCGGATTCGCCGGAGGGAGACGAGGAGGTGTAGTCGGGGTGGGCTCGGATGTTGTTGCTAGTTGTCGAAAACTAGGGAGCTTGGGTGGTGTTGTGTTTGCGAATAGAGGATGGAGGTTGAAGCCGGTGGGGCTTGAAGGTGACGGTGAAGTCGGCGGCAAGGAGATGTTAGGGGATGTGGTGGTGACGGCAAGAAATAAGAGGGGATAGAAGAAAAATAAAAGGGGGGGGGGGGGGGGGCGGCTTGAAGTGAAAGGAATGAAATGGAGGGAGGAGAGGCTTGTTTTGATAGTTTCAGATAGGGGGTATAGAAGGGCTGCACGGTAAGATAGGAGCGAGGGCAGGTACCTTGCTGCAGCTATGAACAGGGGTAGGGATGCTCTAGGGGTTAGGCCGGAGGGTGGATAAGATGTGAATGCTATTAGGTGTAGGATAAAGTCATATTAAATATCCGCAAAATAAACCCCGAAACCCGCTTTTCGACCTTAACTCGATGCAATTAAAATAAAGTTTTAAAATAAACATTCCATCTGAATTATATAACGAAAACCGAGAATATTTTCTAGCCTTGGGATAATAAAGAGGAATAAACTTCGTTTTGAAATCCAATTCAATTCTATACCGGAATTCGTATAGAAAGAATTAGTAAAATTAAATTGCTAGAGGATGTAGTTTTTTTTTTTCTGGAACCATAAAAATTAAATTGAATCTAAGTCCATATTAAATCGAGAATTAAATCTTAATTCATAAAAATAATATTTTAAAAATTCCGAGTCTTTACATCATCCACCTCTAAAAACAAGTCTCGTCCTCGAGACTAAAGATCTTTTAAAAGCAACAAACCCTTTCGAAAGTTCAAGTCAACTTCTTCTATGTTAGATCAATCAAACTTCCAAAAATTTCAAGAAGCAATTTATCCACCCTGATATCACTTCTCATACCAATAAGCACACTCACTTCCAAAAAATTCCTCTTCCTAGGTTCGTTTCTCAAGATTAGTCTCAACATATCAAATACAGCACAATCAACATATCAACATAACCAACATCATTTCATCAAGATTCATCGATATCAAGTTCTAGCATCATGTCAAAGCTCAAGATATCATCATGTCACCCATTAAGACACCAGAATATCATATATCAACATATATCAACATTAACGTACCACATAAGAGCGCATCAATCTAATTAATTATTGGCATAACAAATTTCATCATATCAAAATATTGTCCCATCAAAGTATCAATATAGCAATTTTTTTTAATTATTAACGGGACTTTTATCTTGGAAAGACAACAGACCAAATCTTATTATTAACAGATCACCTCAGCAATAGGTCATAAAATTAGGAAAATCTGCACATCGCTACCACCCAGAACAGAATACAACCATCATCTCACACATCACCATCAAGTTCCCGAAGTCAAGATCAAGCCTACTTCAATTTCATCCAATATATACGTCAAAGCTCAGGTCAACGAATCCTCTAAAAATCAACTCACTCAAGATTTCAAAATCACAATCCTGACTTCCTACCTAACCAATCAAGGCCCGTATGTTTGACCTCCTAACTCTCCAAGTAATCATGGACCAAGCCCAATATTCCAAACTCTCATCAAAACCTCTATCAAGTGTCTGATCAATCCAAACATTTATTACCTCACTCGTTCCTCCTATGTCCTTAAAAATCCATCCGATCATTATCTTTACAAGAGAACTGCGAAATTGTTTTCAAACCCTGATATCACTTCTCATACCAATAAGCACACTCACTGCTAACCCACCTCTATAAAACCAAATCCTATTCCTAACCTTATGCAAGAGCATTCATGCATCCTATATCCTCAATATGTCGAAATAGAAGGTTTATCTCTTAAGCTAATCACACATCCCAAACAACATAAGCACCTTACTAGCTATATCGAAAAGCCGTAGCCATACTCAATCGTCTGCACTCGTCAGATTCTAAACCAGAGAGCCTACTATTGTTAAACCCGTACCCATGAATAATCAAGTCCCTCCTCGACTGCACCTATTCCCAAGTGGTCAACATACAAGTGTTACCTGAGCAACTCTTCAGAACACTCCCGGATCAAATCGTATCTTTCTACATCCCTACATCCCAATATGCCATAAAATTTTCACTTATTCACAATACCAATTCACCATACAGAGTCTCACTATATCCTCAATCAATCATGAGCTCTCATCGTTATATTCTAGTCCTTTATTGTCGCACACTCCTAACTAGCCTTAGACTACAACCCTCAAGCAACGACACCTTACCTCATAATAACCTTAAGCACCAACCCTCTCTCCAAGAGAAATTCCATATCATTCTTATTCGTATTCACCCAAGGCATCACAATTTATTGCATTCCCGAAATCCCATGACCATCAGTATCATCATGTCCTCCACTTGGACTAGTTCTCATATTCGTTCTACAGAATCTTCCTATCTCTAACCCCAATCAATCAAACTTATGATCAGCCTCAACGATACCTTTTGTTCGCTATAGGCCTTTCCTTAAATCTCATTTTTCTTTTCCTAGCACTTCACATTCAAATTATTATCACGCATACCAACTACGATTTCTTCCTATTCTAAAAATCTTTCAGTCTCACCTCTAGTAATCCTCCAATTACAGTTGTAGCAGGTATCCTGAATTCCCAAGAGCAAACCTCAATATCGATCTCACCTCCTGTCCCTTATCATATACACAACTCGAATCCCAAGATCCACAAATTTACACGCAGTCCTAGTCACTCAAATCGTAATGATATCCATAATTTATTCCTTACTAAGGTTGTTCCTACTAACAGTATGAATAACCTAAGTCTCAAGGTCTACAACTCCTCAAGCCATCCTAGTCACCCAAGTATTAACGTCATTCACAATTCGCTCCTTGGCAACATTGCTATCACTCATAGTATGATAACACACCTATCATCACATCCTCTCTACGAGAGCTCCTAAATCAAACATACCCAGTCTACTCATACCTTCTCTCAAGGATGCCTAAACGGATTTACTCTATCCTTCATCTGAATTTACTCGCCTACACTACAACCTAAATCTCGTAAATCTGGCCATCCTCATCCTATGCCCCCATCTGAGGACTACCTAGAAGACTCATATGAAAATTCCTAACCGCCGTCTCCTACCAGTGTTAGAAACTCTCTCGGTCTTGCCTAAACTAATGTCTCCTACCTATGACTCTCCTACATCCACATCGATCAAAACCTACGAGTCCCAATTCTCCTATCACTCTCCAAACTATCCCACAAAAGAACCTCAACCCTCATGAATAACAAAAGGAAACAAAAGAGAAGGAAGGAAAGAAAATCATCAAGCATACACACTATGTTATAACTAGCATATTAACAACTATCAAATCATCAACATCGGTAACCACCACATCATTATCATCCATAACCACCAAAACATGATTCCAGCATTAGGAACATCAGTCCATTTAGTCAATCTAGGACTATTGCACAGATCATTCCTAATTGTCTCAAAGAAGATAAGTAGCTCGAATGGAAAACGCCCCTCTTTCATAAGGCATATCTATAAATCCACTGCATACTCATCCCCCAATATTGCTGATGATGTGAGTTCTAAGACTTGTGGGTTATGCGTCCACCACACTTCCGTTGCGCCGCTCTAGTGTTGCCCAGCTAGTTGTTCCTTCCCACATGTTGTCGTTCGTTCTAAAGAGATAACACACAGGTTCTAAATTAAACAAGATAGAGGGATACAAGCGGACAACCCATAATACTTACGGAGTCACTTATGGACCAAGATTGAAGGTATCGAGACTAAGGACAAGGTCCTGACCTAATTTCCCGTGGAAAGCAGCAATACCATCCAGAAGAATCAATAAGAATATCTATGGAATAGGATAAAAGAAAGAGAATAAGAAGAAAAGAATAGTAAAATGAGAGAAAATTAAAGAAAGGAAAGGAAAAGGAAGGAAAAAGAAGGAAAAGGAAAGGATCGATAAGACATCATTTAAGGGCATTAGGGGAGATGGGAGAAGAGAAAAGCGGAATGAAAAGAATAGACACTCATCAGCAATCCTCAGCCTTAACTAGAAATCTGTTGAACAGAAGGCGAATTGAAAGAAAATGACACAAACAGTTGAATAACGGGTAAGAATGCTTCACAAGAATTGAAATCCCGACTATAGAGTAAGGAAGGGCTCCTCCTCTATCTCATTCGCACAGAAGTTCAATTCATAGCTAACATATATCAAACATATCAACAATTCGAATTCTTATTTAAGGAAGACAACATTCAACACAGAATTAATTAGCAATAATTAATCTGATACCCTTGGAGGGGGATCGCCCTCAGGCCCAATTTATAAAATCACATAATCTATCAATAAGCTGCCCTTCGAGGGGCAACTGACCGGAGGGGCAACTATCCTCTCGGCCTCTATGTTCTAACCCCGCTACTCCAACCACCACAGTGCAAACTCCTTGGAGTCTTCCAGGCCATCTGTAAAGTACAAAGCTAAGTTTTGCCTACCCTTTCCCAAGTCTACATCCAATAGGGATGGTCTATCGCCTTTCTACCCATTCAATTTCCCTTTTTCCGATTTTCCTTATTTTAAGTCAAGTTTATTAAGCTTTGTTCATAAATTTAGCCATATTAAATTCATTTTGCCCTCTAAAACTCTTCAAAATCCTTTGAAAACATTGGGCGATTTCCAAAATCATACTTCAACCCATTTGTACTCGAATCGCGCAACCCAAGCTCTGATACCACCTTTGTAATGGCCCAAATATAAATATTCGGGTTACATTTCGAAGGATTGGATACCTTCGTTCGGATCTTGCAATTTGAGTACGAGTTGAGTTTTAAAACAATGTTTTTAGTGCTCAAAGAAGGGATTTCACACCCTAAATTCGCGAGAGGTCCATTGGGGACCATAACCTGCCCTACTTGTCTAAGTTGCTCAAAACGTTTTAAATTTGACAAGCATAAAGAAGGAAATCTCATAATACAAATTGTCACGGCATGGCCGAGTCAAAACCAAATATGAGAAAATATAAAGTGGCGAAAGTGCGGAGCCCATAGTCAGTTTCTCCCTTCAATTGCGCCATAAGATACCCCCGTCATAACAATACGGAATCAAGCAAGGGAACGGGTACCTGAAACTATACCACGAGTCAAGGTCGAGCAACTCATGCGGGCCCTGAAGACCTCGCTGAGGACATATAATACGCTCTAAGCCTAGATGAGAATGATCTAATGCAATACTGGAATATTAAGCACACAAGCATGTTGACAGTTTATATATAATGATAGAAATGCAGTAAATGGGCCCACACAGAATGCCAAGTGGCATGTCCCAATCTCTCAAAACCCATGCCTCAGTCCGGGCGGGTATCTCTCTCATATCCGTACCTCAGCCAGGGTCGGATGTCTGCCTCAATCGGGGCTAGATGACTCGGTCGATGCCGTAGTATATCTCATGCCTCAATCCACACCTCAGCCGGGGTGGGACACTCGGTCACCGCCGCAGTCATATATATCACTCAGTAAATCATGCTCTCAGATGACTCTATCAGGACAAAGCCGATGGAGCTGGGTTGTCCTATGACCCTAGCAACGACTCTAGACTCAAAACTTACAACTATTTCTACCAATCGCATTCAGAATACGTATGCTCATATGTTAATGCAGAACCTAGGCATGCTACTACATGACATGATATTATAATGTCTACATACTATATGACACATCAGGCATGAGGTTCTAACTTGAGTAAGCCCCGGAGGACTTACCTGGAGGCACCGAAGAGCAAAGTAAAGCAGTAAGAGTAATCTAATCACGTCACGGATCACCTAACAATATAATAAGCAATAATTTATAAGTCTAAGCACAAAAGGACCCATTTACCACTACACAGAACTAAGTAAAGCTAAAAGAAAATCATTTATCATCATCCAGCCATATCATCGCATAGTCTCGTCACATCTCATATTCCAACATCTTTCTGATTCGGTCATAATTTTATCATCATATTTCATCATAGCTTGTTATATATATCATTTCACATGTATCATCATGCAATATCTCATATAATCTGATAACATCAAATGTCCTCTCCTAACAACTTATAACAACATCATATCAAATCTCATAACCACTTAAGATTCCATGTATCAATCATGTTGCAACTCATATACACATCATGCTATAACTCACATAATTCACAAGTAAGGTTTACACTCAATTCACCAATTCCAATCCAAATAAACTAGTTTCAAGTTTCCAAAAGCTATTTGTTCTTAAATAAAGTCAAGCCGCTGGTTAAAATAAGTGATGCTAAAATAATACTTAGTTAATCCCCATATTAAAACATCTGCCCTTAAAACAACTCTATAATATTATTTTATTAAAATAATCCGGCATAAGTTACAAATTTCAAAACCTTAATATTAAAGCTTTAATAATTTCCGACTCTTGCCAAATATTTCAATAATCTACATGTTCCAAAACTAACCATTTAAAATGTCAATACTTAATAATTAGATTATTTGCATAAATAAATTTTACATAAATCAGATTAAATAAATAAATAACCAAATCAGAAGTATATACTTATTTATTTAATAATAAACAATAATAGATAATAAGTAAATAGATTATTGGATAATAATAAAACCTTAAACAACACATAAACAATTAAATGAATACTCTAATAAAATCAGAATTTAAATATATCATAAATAAATAAATAAAGGAGAACCGAACCGGCCCCAACAAAGGAAAAAAAAAAGAAAACCAGACCCGTGGCCCCCACCTTACCCAGTCATCGTCTTCTTCATCATCTGCTCCCCCTGTTTTCCCGCTTAGCCTCACTCGGTCTGTTAATAGGAAGAGGTCTAGTTCTTAAATAAAAATATAAAGATGTATAAATGTAAACCGACTCCTAGCCTATGCAAATAATTACAAGACTTCCTCCCGTTGTAGTGGAAGGGTAGTCAGGATCGATCCACGAGGAGGCGTGTCAGCGGGATCCTAGTAGCGTTGGAATCTCAAGTCTTTTGTCGACCAGAAGCCTCGATTTTGACCTTGGTGCTCGATGTCGACCTCGGCTGTCGATCCTTCTGCAACAGAAGACCTGCAGAGAAAAAAAACAAGCAGTGGATATCGACAGGGGAAGGTCGATATCGATGTTAGAAGACGGAATCGACTGGCTCAGAAGACTGCCAGTCGACACAGGTGGTCGATATCGACGTTGAAGGGTCGATATCGATGTTCAGTAACTTAGCAGTGATGATCGTCGTCGACTCATAAAACTGTCGACGAAACCCAGTGGTCGATATCGACGTCTGTGGTCGATATCGATGTCTTCTCCTGCAAAGTTGTTAGCTTTTTGTCGGCAAAGAAAGGCCGAAGACTTTAGGATGGATGAGGATGCGATGAACATAAATAAACAGAGGTTTTGGTGAATTATCTTATATAAAACAACAACTCCTAGGATTAGGGTTTACCACAACGTTAACCAATGCATGCGATAAGGTAAATAAGACGGACAATTGCGCTATTTCACCCGAGGGACAAGCTTTCGCTGTACACCAACTCTTAGGATTACTCTTGCAAATAAACCTAATTGTCTCTACAAATTTTATGTTTATAACTCAAGTTGTTAGCATGAATCCCTTTTCTTTCGATTAGGACTAAACATAGAATCGTAGGAGATGATATAGACACAACGATATCAACATCTAACACTTACCTTAAGCACACATGGCTAACGTCGGGCTCACCCCGACCCTAAGAGCTTTGGGGGACTACTCGCACATGTTGAATGTAGACATGCTTTGAATTGAAATAACTTGCATAAATGGAAAACTTTGAATGTTTACAATCTCAACACCAACTATTGTAAGCACTTGAAACTTTAAAGCTCAAAAACTAAAACTCTAACTTTCTATTGCCTATTGCTATTGTCTTTCTTGCTTGGATTCCTCTAACAAACCAGCCCCTAGGCTTTATTTATAGGCTACTAATCCTTGCTATCCAAGGATTGTAACTTCTATATAAACTATGAACTCTATCTAAACAATTAGGATAGGTCTTTTATTTTGATAAAACTTAAATAACTTGATAAAACTTCAAAGCAAAGATAAACCTCAGCTGCTATCTATCTAAAAGTACAAGATAAATCCGTGCCTCCTTGAAGATAAAGTTTCCAATCCGCGTCTCGAAATCGAATCTATCTTCTGTCGAGATAAGGTCGATATCGACCAGGAAGTTTCCAATCCGTGCTATTTCTGCTCGACTTGTCCATCTCCACTCGATGTCTATGTTGAGGTCGATATCGATGTCATGTGATCGATATTGAGTGCCTTCTTGGTTAGTCTGTATGGTCTATCTCGACACTCAGAAGGTGTGTCGACAACTATGGTCGATATCGATGTTTAAGGTCGACATCTACCTCTGCTCAACTGTCCTTGGTTTCTTCGTTTTGACTCCGATTTCGCTCGAATTCCTGCATGGTTAGCTCAAAACTCGTGCAGACTCTATTTCTTGTACTTTAGCCCATTCTTACATAAGTTTATATTCTTTTGAACCTTTTCTTTGGAAATCGAATGAAATATGAAGTCAAAAGATGCAATAAAAAGAGGTACAAATATGTACATCAAAACACCCCATACTTAGACTTGCTTGTCCTCAAGCAATAACCAAGCAATAACCAATATCTACAACACACCCTTCAAGTCTTCGTCCTTGTCAAAAGCAACATCATAAGCGGTAGCAAAGCAAAGAAAGTGAATTTAATGTCATAGCACATATTTTGGCGATCCATAGGCATATGCGATTTTTGATCCAACCTCAGAGGGTTAATGTGTTTGCACTCAACTCTCATGTGTTTAGGCTATGAAGATCAACTCTCAACTCAATTCCATACACAATCTCATAAACATTGCAATTTATAAAAATACACTTCACAACCAATTATGAAAATGCAATAAGAATCATCAGGAGGACTTTCGCTCAATGGAAGACTTCAAAGAAGACTCCATTCGGCAGAGTTGTAATAGGGCTTGGTATGAAATAAAGGGTATGGAATTATTTGGCTATGTGGTGCTTTTATAATTTGGGAATCAAGACTCCTAAATCTTAACACTTACAATATCCAAACCATAACTTTTCAATGTTGCTCTTTCTAAGCTCAATTCTCCATAATGCTCTTTCTCAACTCATCTTTCCATAATATGCTCTTAAAGATGCACTAAAAGATGTAAACCATACTATCAATCCTTCTTTCAAACCCTTATATGCGTCTCAAAAATATAACACTTGTATGAAACAAATAAAGGACTTAAGGATTTTGGCTCATGCACTACGTATATACATCTTTTTTTTTCTTTTTCTTTTTTTTTGACGAAAATAATAAATACGTGCATTTATATAGTGAGCCAAAAATCCTTTTACAAAATATGACAAGATGAAAATATATACCAACCCATAATTTCCTTGCTCAACACTGGACAATATGCACTTTTCTTTCCACAAGGCATTATTCCAGCCAATCTAAGTCTCAATTCCCAAATAGGGGTCACGCTCAATTTGGCTAGGGATAATTTTATGGAGTTTGCAATTTCAGGCTCAGGCTAATATTCTGGCTTCAAGCAGAGATAATGCAAGGTAGGTAAAGAGAGGATAAAAATGGCTTAAAAGATGCCTCCATCATTTAATTCTCATAAACATAGACATATTTATGCATTGGCTTTGAATAACCATCACAATATTTAGAGATGCATAGGAAGAGTAAATTCACTCAAGAAAATGGAGGGATTTTTGATGTTCTCCCTTAGGCCAAAATTCTCACTAGGACAATTTTTGTTGGATTTGCTTTTTAGCCTAGGATCATATGTGCTCAATTTCATTACAAGTTCACAATCTACATAAAAATTTTAAGCACTTAGGCTAAACCATCCAAATATGCCATAGGATTTACATGATCAAGTCAGCTATTAAGTTCTCATCATAGGACATCTAAGTAGGGTTTAAAAACAAACTTAAAAATAAACATGCATTTTTTTGTATTTTTGACGTTTTTCTATTTTTATGGATTATTTGACATTTTATAAAAGTAAAACTAAGAACAAAAATTTAAACATGAATGCAATGCGAAGAAGAAAACCAAGATATGACCATAAGACATGTTTTTCCCCCACCCCATACTTAAAATATACAGTGTCCTCACTGTATTAAAAATAAGAACAAGGGTAGAGAGAAACTCACAACGCAACATGCGGATTCAGGTCGATTTTAGGTTGGGTCGTGCCAGAAGTCGATATCTATGTCAGAGGTCGATGTCGACTGCATCTGTCGAAGTCGAGGAAGAAAATAAAGTCGAGGGCTGCTCGATGATGGTCGATATCAATGATTATGGTCCATATCGACCTCTGCTTTTTGCTCCTCAGTCCTCGATGTCGATTCCAGGAGATGGCTTGACCCTGGGGGGTCGATTTCGATTGGCCTGGTTGATTTTGACTGCCTCCGCAGAAGCTTCTTTCCTTCTTCGTCGTTTCTTCTTGCTTAGAAACCTGAAATCTTTGTTAGAAGTATAGATAAAGCCACGAATTATCTCAGTTTAAAAAATTTAAAAATCCAAAAATCCTAAAAACCATCTATAAAAAATTTAAAGGTTTTATGTACATGCTCTAGAGTTTTGAGTCGCTAGGCCGACTTCTCTATCAATTCTTTATGAGCCTTTAACACACGGACCCTTTCAGCTCGAGCATTCTCCTGGGTCATCTAGGTCATTTTGGTAGTAGCTAAGTTCGGCGACCAAGGCTTCTTTGATGTTAGGTTCTTCTTTGGGTGCTTTTCTTCTCTTCTTTGACCTAACTTTAGCAATATAGGCAAACCATGGAGCTTTGACCCTCTCTTTAGTTGAATTATCAATAATTGGCTTAATTGATTCATCAATAAGGGACAGAGGAGGGTTGGGAGTCATACCTGGGCTTACCTGTTTGGGCCCGAAATAGAAATCTTCGGGCTGAGGGGTGGTCGATTTCGACCAAGTTGGGTCGATTTCGAGTTCTGTGGTCGATACCGACATGTGGGGGTCGATATCGACCTCTGTGACCCCATACTTAAGCTCTTGGCAACAATCTGGCATACTCAATTTCGACCAAGGTGGGTCGATTCCGATGTTTTTAGTCGATATCGTCTGGTTCCAGCCGACGTCGACCCTGCTTGCTGTTTCCGTCCTAGCCAACAAAAATTTTCTAAGCTTTCCTTAGCCGGCGAGAGGACTACTTGCTCCAGGTGCTTCGTTTCGCTCATGGTTGGGTTGAAAGAGAATTCTATCACTTCGTTCCCTATAGTAAAGGTTAGTAATCCTCGACGTACATTGATATTGGCATCAGCAGTAGCTAAGAAAGGCCTACCAAGGATAATAGGCACTATAGGATCTTCAGGCATCTCCAATACAATGAAATCAGTAGGCACAAAGAACTTACCTACCTTTACCGGAACGTCATCAACTATACCCGTGGGCCTGACGAATGAGTTGTCGGCCATATAGAGTTACATATCCATGAGTTCAAGTGCTCCGATGTTCACCTTTTGCCAAATAGAAAGAGGCATAAGACTTACGCTTGCCCTTAGGTCACATAGGGCCTTATAACGATGTTGTCCAAGTCCCACGGTGATTGCAAACTTCCCTGGATCACTCCTCTTCTCAAGGAAGTCCATCTTTGAGCACTCCTCTTTGATCTCTGCCATGGATCTCTTTTTGCTAAGGATGTCTTTCAGGAATCGTACATAGACGGGCATCTCGCTTAGGGTTTCTGTAAGAGGAATGGTAACGTTAAGACCTTGAAGAATCTTTACGAAGTGCCTAAACTTACCTTTGTTGGGATCCTCCAATGCCTTGGATGGGAATGGCAACGTCTTCTTTGGCAGAGGGGCCAAAACGGTGGTCGAAGGGGCCTGCTGGACATCGACATCGACTGGGACGTGGTCGATATCGACCGGAATGGTCGATGTCGACCTTTGTTGTGGCTTTGATGGCTCTGCAGTGGCCTCGACGTCGACCTGGGTGTCGACCTGGGGGTCGATATCGACGTCGTCCTCGACATCGACTGGGCTGTCGATGTCGACTGGATCTGCTGCTTTCTCCGATTCCGTTCGTGGCTTTTGTATTTTGTTGCCACTCCTTAATTGCATGGCTATGACATGGCCCATCCCTGATTGCCCCTTAGGATTTGTAGTGGGTTGCCCAGGGAACGTTCCAGACGGTCTAGGGATTTGTGCCGCCAATTGACCCAGTTGGGTCTCTACGTTCTTTTTCCATATATCCATCTCCCCAATCCTTGTGGTAAGGTGATTGAGTTGAGAATGGATGGCATTGTTGGATTGATCATTCTTAGCCTGATTCCGCCTGATTTCATCTAGCAAAAGTTGAAGATCATCCTTCCGTTGGTCCCTCTCCGGGTGCCCAGGAGCTCTATAAGGCGGGGGGTCCCTAGGGTTAACCGGGTTCCTTTGTGGTTGATGGAACTTTTGGTCTCCCCAATATTGGTGATTGGGACCCCTTATGTAGCGCGCCTCTTGGTGAGTCTCCGCTAGTTGTACTTGTTCAGCATGGGGGCACTCGATGGTGGTGTGCCGCTGCGATCCGTATTCACTGCAATCTTGGTTCGCTGAAAGGAACCTCACTTGCTTTTGGAGCTTTCAAAGTTGATCTCTATGGAATTGCTCCTTCACGTCTGGATCAATTACATTGGAGGGTTCATATAAGGGCATAAATGGGGCAGGCCTCGACGTTGATGATGTTTCGGAAACCTCAGGAGTCCCATATGTGTTGTCAAACTCCACCAACCTCTCTTTGGTCTCCCAAGGCTCTTGTGGAGTGAGTTCAAGGTAGCCATAGGAGCTTTTAAGTGTTGATCCTCTCCTTGGTTGCAGCATCAAGAGAATTGTAGATAATCTCCTGAATTACGTACGGTGGTTGGCCATGCGTCGGGCATGATCATAGTAGGTCCTTAAACCTTTCCCAAACAGTCGCCAAAGCCTCACCAGGCTTTTGTTTGCAAGCCGTGATTTTCTGTCGGATCAATGCCATCTTAGAAGGAGGGAAGAACTTATTGAGGAACGCGTCCTTGACTTCATTCCAGGTGCGGAGCGATCTTGGGGCTAAGCTTTCCAACCACTGCAATGCTTTTCCTGTAAGGGACCAACGAAAGGCTTTTAGTTGGACATATTCAAGACTCTGTCCATCAGCAATAGTATCACAGAGGTCTAAGAAGGTTGAAATATCTGTCATAGGGCATTCATTAGGTTTTCCTTCACATTGACGCCTTCTTATTTCAGTAAGGAAGTTAGGTTTAATTTCAAAATTAGAGGCAGGGATAAAAATCACCGATTCAGGCACTGTGAGCGCGGGGTGCATATATTTCTTGGCATTCCGAGGGAGGGCATTGATTTGGGCTTTTATTTGCCTCTGGCCTTCCTCCTCCCTATTCGCACGCTCCTTAAGTGCCGCCTCTCTAGTTGTTAAGTCCTCAACCTGCTTCCTTAGTTGCTCAATCAACTCAGCCTAGTTTGCGTTGTCTGCGATGATTCTTTGAGCTTGGGCTCTTAGATGGAAATAGCGCTCAGGGTCGTCTACTCCTTCAAATTCAGGTGGGCGATCAGCGCGTCGCATACACCTGCAAAACCAAACTAGGTAGAGACGTGAGATAGACTACTAGGGCACGATTGATTGCCTCCCCGGCAACGGCGCCAATTTGTTAATAGGAGGAGGTCTAGTTCTTAAATACAAATATAAAGATGTATAAATGTAAACCAACTCCTAGCCTATGCAAATAATTACAAGAATTCCTCCCGTTGTAGTGGAAGGGTAGTCAGGATCGATCCACGAGGAGGCGTGTCAGCGGGATCCTAGTAGCGTTGGAATCTCACGTCTTTCGTCGACCAGAAGCCTCGATTTCGACCTTGGTGATCAATGTCAACCTCGGCTGTCGATCCTTTCTGCAACAGAAGACCTGCAGAGAAAAAAAACAAGCAGTCGATATCGAGAGGGGAAGGTCAATATCGATGTTAGAAGACGGAATCGATTGGCTCAAAAGACTGCCAGTCGACACAGGTGGTCGATATCAACGTTGAAGGGTCGATATTGATGTTCAGTAACTTAGCAGTGATGATCGTTCGTCGACTCATAAAACCGTCGACGAAACTCAGTGGTCGATATCGACGTCTGTGGTCGATATCGATGTCTTCTCCTGCAAAGTTGTTATCTTTTTATCGGCAAAGAAAGGCCGAAGACTTTAGGATGGATGAGGATGCGATGAACAGAAATAAACAGAGGTTTTTGTGAATTAACTTATATAAAAAAACACCTCCTAGGATTAGGGTTTACCACAACGTTAACCAATGCATGCGATAAGGTAAATAAGACGAACAATTACGCTATTTCACCTGAGGGACAAGCTTTCGCTGTACACCAACTCTTAGGATTACTCTTGCAAATAAACCTAATTGTCTCTACAAATTTTATGTTTATAACTCAAGTTGTTAGTATGAATCCCTTTTCTTTCGATTAGGACTAAACATAGAATCGTAGGAGATGATATAGACACAACGATATCAACATCTAACACTTACCTTAAGCACGCATAGCTAACGTCGGGCTCACCCCGACCCTAAGAGCTTTGGGGGACTACTCGTACATGTTGAATGTAGACATGCTTTGAATTGAAATAACTTGCATAAATGGAAAACTTTGAATCTTTACAATCTCAATGCCAACTATCGTAAGCGCTTGAAACTTTAAAGCTCATAAACTAAAACTCTAACTTTCTATTGCCTATTGCTATTGTCTTTCTTGCTTGGATTCCTCTAACAAACCAGCCCCTAGGCTTTATTTATAGGCTACTAATCCGTGCTATCCAAGGATTGTAACTTCTATCTAAACTATGAACTCTATCCAAACAGTTAGGATATGTATTTTATTTTGATAAAACTTAAATAACTTGATAAAACTTAAAAGCAAAGATAAACCTCAGCTGCTATCTATCTAAAAGTACAAGATAAAGCCGTACCTCCTTGAAGATAAAGTTTCCAATCCGCATCTCGAAATCGAATCTATCTTCTGTCGAGATAAGGTCGATATCGACCAGGAAGGTCGATATCGATGTCTGTATTTCTGCTCGATTTATCCATCTCCACTCGATGTCTATGTTGAGGTCGATATCGATGTCAGGTGATCGATATCGAGTGCCTTCTTGGTTGTTCTGTGTGGTCTATCTCGACACTCAGAAGGTATGTCGACAACTATGGTCGATATTGATGTTTAAAGTCGACATCTACCTCTGCTAAGCTCTCCTTGGTTTCTCCGTTTTGACTCTGATTTCGCTCAAATTCCTTCATGGTTGGCTAAAAACTCGTGCAGACTCTATTTCTTGTACTTTAGCCCATTCTTACACAAGTTTATATTCTTTTAAACCTTTTCTTTGGAAATCGAATGAAATATGAAGTCAAAAGATGCAATAAAAAGAGGTACAAATATGTACATCACGGTCCCGACTCCCTCTTCTCGCACCTCGTCGCTCTCTCCCTTGCTCTCTCCTGCCTGCATCTGTTCGTTGAACTCGTGTGCTCTCGCTCACAACTCGCTCGTCCATGCCCGACCTCGCTCGTGTTCCCCTGATCGACCTCACCACTCTCTCACCCTCTCAGTTGGTCTCTCACTGCTCACTCCCGCTCTCTCATGCTCTCTCCCTCTCCCCGGAATCGAGATCTCAGCAAGGATCCTAAGAGAGAAAACATGGTTTAAAAGGGGAAGGCTCACCGATGGGTTCAAGATCGTTGGCTCGTCGAAAGCTCATCGGAGATGCATTGGGCATTGTCGAAAACAGGGCGTCGGACCTTGGGGCTGCTCGTGCTTTGATGGAGACTATAGGCTTGTTCTGGTGGCGTCGGATTCGCCGGAGGGAGACGAGGAGGTGTAGTCGGGGTGGGCTTGGGTGTTGTTGCTAGTTGTCGAAAACAAGGGAGCTTGGGTGGTGTTGTGTTTGCCAATAGAGGAGGTGGAGGTGGAAGCTGGTGGGGCTTGAAGGTGGCGGTGAAGTCGGCGACAAGGAGGTGTTAGGGGATGTGGTGGTGACGGCAAGAAACAGGAGGGGATGGAAGAAAAAGTAAAAGGGGGGGGGGGCTTGAAGTGAAAGGGATGAAATGTGGTGGTGACGGCAAGAAAGAGGAGGAGATGCTTTTTTTGACAGTTCGAATAGGGGGTATAGGAGGGCTGCAAGGTAAGATAGGAGGGAGGGTAGGTAGCTTGCTGCGACTATGAACAGGGGAAGCGGTGCTCTAGGGGCTAGGCCGGAGGGTTGCTAAGATGTGAAAGGTATTAGGTGTGGGATAAAGTCAAATTAAATATCCGCAAAATAAACCCCGAAACGCGCTTTTTGACCTTAACCCATCGCGATTAAAATAAAATTTTAAAATAAACATTTCATTTGAATTAAATAACTAAACCCAAAAATATTTTCTAGCCTCGGGATAATAAAGCGGAATAAACATGGTTTTGAAATCCAATTCAAATCAATGTCGGAATTCGTGTAGAAAGAATTAGTAAAATTTAATTACCCGAGGACGGAGTTTTTTTTTGTTTTTCGAAACCATAAAAATTAAATCGAATCTAAGTCCATATTAAATCTAGAATTAAATCTTAATTCATAAAAATAATATTTTGAAAATTCCGAGTCTTTACACCTCCGGCTCTAAGGCAGTTGTCCCCTCTCCCTTTACGCAGCCACCTCCTCCACCACCTAAGCTCGAGCCTATCAAAGGCACTAGCTCTACCAAGTGCTTCCGATGCTACGAGTATGTCCATTACGCTCGTGAGTGTCCTAATCCCAAAAGGTACTTTATAATGCTTTTGGTGATGTGTTGACCGAGGTCTCCGGAACTAGTGTTGATGATCCTCCCCTTGAGGCTTGTGAAGAGGCTGGTGATGTACGCATTTTTAGTCATATTTTGCATCATATTTTCATCTCATTTAAGTCATTTTATTTACTTTTGTGTTGGGAAAGTGTGTCGTTTGTATTAGTTTTCGTATTATTTAAGATATGGAGTCTACACAAGCTTTGGTGGTGTTTTTGTAGGTTTTGAAGCTGATTTGAAGGAGTTTGGACGCACTTTAGAGCTTAATGGAGATGCCAAGCAAAAGCAAAAAGTGGTGCTGCTGGAGAAAAGCCTTATTTTCGCCATCCATCACTTCGATTCAAATTCTGGAGCCTTCATGAGAGTTGTAGTCCTTGAAAAGAGCTTTCCAACGGATATTTGTATGCGTCAATCGGATAAACGAGGACTCGGAAAATTGCGTTTGAAGTCAGAGTCGAAAAGCTGGAGAAAAACAGAAGTTACTGCATTCAAACAGACCCTCGGCGCCGACACCCACAGCCTCGGCGCCGAGGTATCTGCGAACAGGAGAAGATTTTGCGGGCTGATTTTATTACTTAATGGGCTTTTTAATTAGGATTTTCATCTGAATTTCTTTTAGGATCTTTTAGTTAGATAGACTTGGGATATTTTATCCTTCATTAGATGGATTTTATTATTTTCCTAAGATAAAATCTCTTTTCCTTGGGGATTAAGTCTTAATTTTTATCTTTTAAATAAAGGCTATTAGGGGCTGATTTGAAGAGGACGACACATAGCGCAAGGCTGCGCGCAGCAGCTGTAGGACGAGTTTTAGGGTTTTTGTTTGGCGTTTGGGCGAAAGCTTGGGCGTTTGTTGTTGCGATTGAACGCTTATTTCCAGGTTTTATATTATTGCAAGTTTGGTTTATGTTTTCTTCTCTTAAATTCATGTTTTCCATTGTCATGTTTGAGTAGTTATCTTCCTTCTAGGGTTGGGGTGTGCCCAACAATAGGCACGTGTGTGATGGATGAATCTATAAATTGTGTGATGTTTTTATTGTCTTCTACCTATGTGCTTAACCTTTGATGAAAGTTTAAGGAATTCATAGTTGCAATTAAACTTGAAAGAGAAAATTGTTAACTTGATAGTAATTAGGGTTTTCTAATGAAAGTTAAAAGATCCTAATTAAGAGAAGGTAGAAACAAGTAGGTCTTTTATGCGAAAGTGAATGGATTTACTTGTTGATTGATGAAAGTCAATTGTTTGATGATAAAAGCATGACCTTTTATGTGATTCATTGATTTTCCCATGTGTTTGTTGTTGTGGCGATCCTTTGCCTTGGAAGTTTTCTCTTTTATTAATTAAAATTCATATTTTATTCTCTTATCACCACCCATCTCTCTTCCATCTCTTTTGTTAGTTTCAACCCGACAAAGCAACTAAATAAGAAACGCTGACTCTCTCCTGTGGACGATCCTGACTCCCTATGCTATAGCGGGGTCTTGACTATAAATTTATTTGGTCGAGAAACCCTCTCATCAGCTGGTGAGATCATTGCTCATGCCTCCACTGAAGAATGTTTTGTCGTAAAGCGTGCTTTGAGCACTTGTGAGAAATCTCCGGATACTTCGCAGCGAGAAAACCTCTTTAACACCCGTTGTTTGATTAATAACATTCTATGTATGGTTATTATTGATGGTGGATCTTGTTTTAATGTTATTAGTGATGAGAGGGTTTCTCGACCAAATAAATTTATAGGGAAATCCCCGCTATAGGATAGTGGAGTTAGGTTCGTCCTCAGGAGAGAAGTCAGCGGTTCTAGTTTAGGTGTTTTGGGGTTTGGGGAGTATAGGGAAAAGTGGATGTCGACAAGGATGAAGTGGTCGATGTCGAGCGGTGCGGTCGATGTCGACTAAGACCTGATCGATGTCAAGGGGTTGGGAGGAGAAGTTTTGGTTGATGTCATCTGTTCTATGCAAAAATTAAATAATAAAGCAATAAAGATGCAAAATTCCAAGGTTAGGGATCACCATAACAATAAACATATGTATAGACCATGAATCACATAAAAGAGCATGCTTTACAACAAAGAATCAACTTTCGCAAACTCCAACAATTTAGGTAATAGAGGCTCTAGCATAAAAACCTAATTGTTTCTACCTACTCTTAATTAGGATTAGTCGGCTTTCGCAAATAAACCCTAATTACTATCCAAATTCGCAATCAATTCACTTTCGCTTCATAATTGTAAATAAGGAATTTCCTCAACTCTCGCAAAGGATTAAGCACATAGGTAGATGATGATAAAGACACACATAATTATGAATTCATAAATCAAACCACATATCTATCGTTGGGCTCACTCCAACTCTAGAAGAGGGAAATTAGAAACTAAGCATAATAAAGAACATTAAATTAAAACCAAAACTTACAAAACCTTTAGTCTTCTCCTTCGGCTCTCCTCCGAACTACTTGCGTCCGAAGACGACTTGGCTTGAATGAATAAAATCCTAGGCCTAAGACCTTTATTTATAGTAGACTAATCCTTGCTAGCCAAGGAAAGTAATCCTAATCCTAGCATAATTGGAATTAAATAAAATAATATCTAAATTCCAAAAGATAAAACTAATTGAAAGAAGATAAAATCTAAAATAGGAAAATAAAATATATCCCTAGGGTAAATAGGAAAATACCTATAAGGAAAGAGTCTATCTAAGTAAGATAAAGATATATCACTTCGTGGCCAAGCAATCCTCTTCTCACTTAGACTTCTCAATTCGGCTCTGCAGTTTTCTGGATTTTTGGGTCGACGTCGAGTGGGTTGGTCGATGTCAAGTGCACCTGGCAGCTTTAAGCATTTTGCTCTGTCTTGAAACACACTTTCCTGAGTCCTTGTTCTTCCGATTGACACAAATGAATATGCGTCGGAAAGCTCTTTTCGAAAACTACAACTCTCATGAAGGGATCAGAACTTGATTCAAAATGAGGAATGGCGAAAAGTTGGGTTTTCTCTAGCTGTACCATCCTGCGCTCTTCCTTATCTACTCCAATGTCTTCATGACTTTCTTTTAAGCTCCAAAGTGCGTCTAAACTCCTCCAAATCAGTTGTAAATGCCTGAAAATCACACAAACTTTGTGTAGACTCCATATTTTACAACATTAAGCATAACTACACAAATTACATACTTCACTAACCCAAAAATATAAAATATGCATAAAAATCGGAGTAAAAGTAAGTACAAAACACGACAAAATAAGCGTATATAAACACCCCAAACTTAAGCTTGCTTGTCCTCAAGCAATACTCTTATTGGTCATTCAAGGGAAGGACTAAACTCTCAACATCGTAGATCCATTCTCATATAACCCTACAATTAATCACCATCCTCACAAAGGTATTAATGCCTTCAAATTCATGCTTGTGAATGAAAAGCAACATCTCACACAAAAGGAGGGTTATAAAAAAACACAATTTGTAACATAGCATTAATAATCAAGAGCACTTCTATGCGCAATGGTGAAGAGTGGGTAAAAGGTATAATGGTGGGCTATATTTGACAATGTGGTGCTTAATCCGGGGAGCAACTTTCGAACTTTCTTTCTTTAATGCACTTTCTCCTTCATGATTTCCACATTCCTCTTCCTCATAATGATCTTTGCTTTTTTTTCCACTAATATGCTTCTACCTCTCTAACCTTAACGCTGCCTTCTTACTGGTCGCAAACATGGGTGTCATGAATGGCCCCGGATGCTTAGCACTTCAGAATTCTCACCTTGTGTCCCATCTTGCATGAATTTTATCCTCTGCAAGCAGGGTCGATTCACCTAACTCCTAGGTGATCGGATTTTCTTTCATTCATTAAATTTTCCATATAAAATTTTCCTGCCATCAACTTTATAATAACTTTACAACATATTAACCATACAAAAACTCCATAATATGACATCCATTTCATAACATAATCTCCCGGATGGGTAAAAAGTTATAAAAATGGGCAATTTAAGAACTTGTGGAGCAAATATGACATTAAGCACATATGGCTTAGGATATGATGTAAAGGCTAATAAGCATGGGTAATGGTTAAGGTAAATAATGATCAAATGGAAAATAAAGTCCTCCGTCCTCTTATCATGCATATGTCAAAAGCAACTTCAAATTTTACTCCTTTCATGGTTTTCCCTGAAAATTGCACTTTATTGAGACTCCCCTTCCCTAGGCAATTTAATTTCTATATCTCTAAAAGATCTACTTTTGCATCGTCGAGTCTTGTAAATACTTCCATGACATTAATAAAAAAAATTTCAATGAGGGTGATAAAAATAATCTTTTAACAATAATATGTAGCATATAGATAAATAATATATACCCAAAGTACCATGTATGGAGCAAATCAATATATAATCATAAATAAACATAAGAGATTATCATAAATAAACATAAGTAAGCCTTTCCCCCACCCCATACTTAAACATTAAAGTGTCTCCCTGTAAAAAAATAAGGTTAAAGGAAGAAACTTACTAGAATAATGTGCAAAATCTTAAAATAGGTGCTCTGTTGTTGCAGTCGATATCGAGTGCCGGTAGTCGACATCGAGTGGTTTCACTCAAAGTCGACAACAACTCTTGCTGTTCAGGAGATGGTCGAAGTCGAGGTGGCTCTCATGTGGTCGATGTCAAGTGATCTACTCGATATCGAGTGCAATGCAGTTCATGTCGAGTGCCTTCCTCGCATTTGGTGGGAACCCCTCAGGAAGTCAATGTCGAGTGGTATACTCGATATCGACTAAGGTTCATCGATCCCCCTTTCACTCGAGGTCTAGTGCCCCTCTGTCTGCTTACAAATCCAGTAGACGTCGTCTGGACTAGTCGACGTCAAGTAGACCTCCACTTCTCCGAATCGCCTATAGCTATCAAAGAAAAAAGAAAATCTTCCACGAAGTAAAAAAAATAAAAGAAAAACAAATTTAATTATAAAATAAAATAGTGAGTTGCCTCCCTTAAGCGATATGGTTTATGTCGCTAGCTTGACCTACTACCCTTGTAAGCCTTAGCCCGGTGGATCTTGCGGTTCTTCCGGCGGTGGGAAGCGTGGAATGTCATCTGGGGGCATCTTATGGAGAAGCTTAAACCTCCTTAAGTGATCGCTCCATGGCTTTACCCATTCGTCTTCCTGGGCCCCAGCTAGCCTGCATAAAGGAAGACATAAAGAAGATCTACATACCTCATTATCATATCTCTTTCGCTTCATTGGTTGATTTGTTTGTGCGGCTCCACCACAGCAAAATGGTGGAGTGGGAAGAGATATTTCCACCTCATCCTGCAGAGCTTTGTCTTCTTCATTATGCCACTTTACGAGGACCCCATACTTGAACACGAACATTGGTTGCTCAAAATCGTCGGGGATGGCGTTCACCTTGTAAGGTAAAAACGACCTTGAAACACCATGGGCAACAATATCCGACTTATTTATTGGTAGCTCTTTTTTATTCTTGGGATCCTTCAAATGGTTCATCAAAGGTAGATAGAAAAGATGGAATCGAAATCGGAGAAGGACATACCTAGGCCTCTGTGTTGCAGTCGACATCGACTGACATCTCTGAATCAGTTCCTCCAGTGTGTGCACAAGTCGATTCCAAGCAGTCGATATCGATTGGAGGGTAGTCGACGTTGACCTCCACTAGCTTGCAGAAGATGACGTCATCGAACCATCCTTCTTCTGCTGGAGGTGGGTAAATCGGCTTGTCGGGAGGAGAATGATAGGAAGCCTCAAGCCTTCGGATTAAGTCTTCTAGTCGGGCTATTTCCCTTAATCATGCCTCCTCCTGTGCGAGCCTATTTAGCCGTCTCAAATCTTTGACCCATCTTTCCCATTCCAATTCCTCTTCAAAATAGTCATATGTGCCTTGCATCTTTCTACCTAAGCTTTGAAAACACAATCAAGAACGCACAAATTATTAGCAAAAGCTCGACACCTAGTGGGTACCGATGTGGTAGGTGGCGGTAGTATGTGATAGTAATAAGAAAAAAGGGATGGGCTACTTCTAAACCCTAAACACAACTAAACTAGGCGCGATTGTTATGTCCCCGGCAAAGACGCCAATTTGATGAGAGGGTTTCTCGACCAAATAAATTTATAGTCAAGATCCGGCTATAGGATAGTGGAGTCAGGTTTGTCCTCAGGAGAGAAGTCAGCGGTTCTAGTTTAGGTGTTTAGGGGTTTGGAGAGTATAGGGCAAAGTGGATGTCGACAAGGATGAAGCGGTCAATGTCGAGCGGTGCGGTCGATGTTGACTAAGACCTGATCGATGTCGAGGGGTTGGGAGGAGAAGTTTTGGTTGATATCGGGTTTTTTATGAAGAAATTAAATAATAAAGCAATAAAGATGCAAACTTCCAAGGTTAGGGATCACCACAATAACAAACATATGTATAGACCATGAATCACATAAAAGAGCATGCTTTACATCAAAGAATCAATTTTTGCAAATTCCAACAATTTAGGTAATAGAGGCTCTCGCATAAAAACCTAATTGTTTCTACCTTCTCTTAATTAGTATTAGCCGGCTTTCGCAAATAAACCCTAATTACTATCCAACTTCGCAATCAATTCACTTTCACTTCATAGTTGTAAATAAGGAATTTCCTCAACTTTCGCAAATGATTAAGCACATAGGTAGATGATGATAAAGACACACATAATTATGAATTCATAAATCAAACCACATATCAATCGTTGGGCTCAATCCAACCCTAGAAGAGGGAAATCAGAAACTAAGCATAATAAAGAACTTTAAATAAAAACTAAAACTTACAAAATCTTCAATCTTCTCCTTTGGCTCTCCTCCTAACTACTTGCGTCCGAAGACGACTTGGGTTGAATGAATAAAATCCTAGGCCTAGGGCCTTTATTTATAGTAGACTAATCCTTGCTAGCCAAGGAAAGTAATCCTAATCCTAGTATAATTGGAATTAAATAAAATAATATCTAAATTGCAAAAGATAAAACTAATTTAAAGAGGATAAAATCTAAAATAGGAAAATATAATATATCCCTAGGGTAAATAGGAAAATACCCATAAGGAAAGAGTCTATCTAAGTAAGATAAAGATATATCACTTCTTGGCCAAACAATCCTTTTCTCACCTGGACTTCTCAACTCGGCTCTGTAGTTTTCTGGATTTTTGGGTCGACGTCGAGTGGGTTGGTCGACGACGAGAGCACCTGGCAGCTTTCAACATTCTGCTCCATCTTGAAACACACTTTTCTGAGTCCTCGTTTGTCCGATTGATGCATATGAATATGCGTCGGAAAGGTCTTCTCGATATCTACAACTCTCATGAAGGCATCAGAACTTGATTCAAAATGACGAATGACGAAAATTTGGGTTTTCTCCAACTGTACCATCATGCGCTCTTCCTTAGCTATTCCAATGTCTTCATGACTTTCTTTTGAAGCTCCAAAGTGCATCCAAACTCCTCCAAATCAGCTCTAAATGCCTGAAAATCATACCAAACTTTGTGTAGACTCCATATTTTGCAACATTAAGCATAACTACACAAATCACATACTTTCTTAACCCAAAAGTATAAAATATGCATAAAAAATGGAGTAAAAGTACGTACAAAAGGCGGCAAAATAGGCATACATCAATTCGCCAGGAGGTGGTTGACCGATTTGCGCTTCCTACTCGAGCACATCCGCTTCCTGACACTCTCCAATGGCTTAACGCCGATTCTTCTCTCCAAGTGAAGCACCAAGCCGACGTAGCCTTTTCCATTGGAGGTTACCATGATGTTGTGAGCTGCGACGTCCTTCCTATTAATGCCTGCCATCTCCGACTTGGACATCCATCGCAATTCGACCGCAAGGTGATCCACGACAGCTACACCAACGAGTACAACTTTTCACTTAACGGGAAGAAGGTAAAGCTGCTACCTCTCGCTTCCCATGAGATTATGGTCGACCATGTGGCCCGAGAACAATGAAAACTCTCCAAGGAAGAAGTCGCAAAAATAGCTTTGAAGGGAAAGAATGAGCTAGGCACCGTCTCTTATCCTCACAACCTTCTTGTTCCTCGGATTTATGATGCCCGCAAAGCTATTCAGGGGGGTTGCATTTGCTTTCTCCTTGTGTGTACTAACAAATTATCCATGATTTCATCTACTTGCGTGGCTAATTTGCCCTTACTCGTCGCAGAATTGCTAGTGGAGTTCAAGGACATGCTTCCCGACGATATGCCCGAAGGATTGCAACCAATTCGTAGGATAGAGCATCAAATTGATTTTTTTCCCGGAGCTGCTATACCGAACTGTCCATCTTATAGAGCTAATCCCAACGAGACCAAGGAACTCCAGAAGCAAGTGAAGCAGCTCTTGAAGAAAGGTGACATCCGAGAGAGCCTTAGTCCTTGCGCGGTTTTGGTTCTATTGGTGCCTAAGAAGGATGGCACATGGAGAATGTGTGTGGATTGTCGAGCGATCAATCAAATCACAATTAAGTACCGAAAACCCATTCCATACTTAAATGATATGTTGGATGAATTATATGGTGCTCGAGTTTGTTCTAAAATTGATTTGAGAAGTGGCTACCACCAAATTCGTATGAAGGAAGGCGATGAGTGGAAAACTATCGTTAAAACTAAGTATGGACTTTATGAATGGTTGGTTATGCCCTTCGGACTCACTAATGCCCCTAACACATTTATGAGATTGATGAATCATTTGCTTAAAAAGTTCTTAGGAAAATTTGTTGTCGTTTACTTTGACGATATTCTGATTTATAGCAAACATCTTGATGAGCATGTTGAGCATTTGTGTAGCGTATTGCTAGTCCGTAGAGCCAAGCACGTGTATGTTAACTTTAAAAAGAGTGAATTTTGCTCCGAATCTGTTGTGTTTCTTGGCTTTGTTGTAGGAAAGGAAGGACTTCGTGTAGATGAAGAAAAGATCAAGGCCATACGGAATTGGTCGCAACCCTCATCCATGTCGCAAGTCCGGAGTTTCCTTGGGTTAGTCGGGTTCTATCATCGCTTCGTTAAGAACTTTAGCACCATTGCAGCCCCCTCACTGAAATAACCAAGAAGAACATGATCTTTCAATGGGGGCCTGCCCAAGATCAGTCCTTCTCCACCCTTCGTGAGCGCCTCAGGCATGCACCATTGCTAGTGCTGCCAGATTTTTCGAAAACTTTCGAGATCGAGTGTGATGCTTTGGGGATAGGACTTGGGGGTGTTCTAATGCAGGAAGGGCATCCCGTGGCTTATTTTAGCAAGAAGTAAGGAGGCGCCACCCTCAAGTACCCCACCTATGACAAGGAGCTCTTCGCCCTTGTTCGAGCTCTTCAAATTTGGCAACACTACCTTCTACGACGAGATTTCATCATCCATTATGACCACGAGGCATTGAAATACTTGAGATTGCAAGCCAAGCTGAATAAAAGGCATGCTCTCTGGGTTGAGTTCATCGAAGCCTTTCTATACGTGGTTAAGTACAAGAAAGGTAAGGACAATGTCGTCGCCGACGCTTTGTCTCAGAGGTATACATTGCTCTCTTCTCTTGATGCTAGTGCGTAGGGTTTTTCCTTGATACGAGATTTTTATGCGCATGATGCTGACTTTGGTGACATTTACGCCCAATGCTTGCTACCTATTGGATCTACCCATGATCGTCACTACTTTGTGCATAATGGCTATCTTTTCAAGTCAAACTGCTTGTGTATTCCTTCTTGTTTTATGCATGGTTTACTTGTTTTAGAGGCACATGGTGGTGGATTGATGGGGCATTTTGGGGTGACCAAAACCCTCGACATCCTCAAGGAACATTTCTATTGGCCAAAACTAAAATCGAACGTCGAGAAGTGTTGTGCAAGTTGTGCTGTGCGTAAGAAAGCTAAGTCCAAATTGAGCTCGAAAGGTTTGTAGAAATATACTCAGTGTATTCTCGTCATGTATTTAGGTGATACTATGTGATTGTTCTTGTCGTGTGTTGAGTTCCTATTTTGCTCTTCTGCTAGCCAGGTAAGTTCCCTCGAGGCTTACTCAGATTGATCAGACCTATCCCCGCTTATATGTGCATGTGTACTAGGTGCTGCATTTCATAATAGCATGCCATGTAGTATCATGCTAGGTTGCACTACGTTTGAGCATACTTATTCTTTATGCGATTGTAAACAGAACTACTGTTATTTGTGAAGTCACTAGAGTCTTTTCTAGGGTCATAGGACAACCAAGTCACATCGGGTCTTGAGTCATTGAGTCGTATGGTAACACCTCTACTTATATTTAGAGCACGATGATTATGAATGATATGATGATGAATATGATGAGCATTTAAAATAATATATTCAACTGGGCCCGAGGGCGATCCCCCTCGAAGGGGATCATATTAATTCGTTGAGTGCTTGGGTGCTTTTGTGCTGAGTATTTAAAATAATCGTTCATACAACAATCATGGTCGATACTAGACGCGGTTCAGTCGGGCGTGGTGGTAGGGCACATCGCGGCAGGGGAGGTCCCCCTCATCGAGTTGTTGCTGATCGCACCGAGGAGCGCACAACTGACAATCACGCCGAGGAGTGAGCTTCACCATCGCCGGTTGATGACAGAGCTCCGGTTCCACCAGCGACGGCTATTGCTCAGCTAGAGGCCACACTGCACGACATTTTGAGTGAGC
Source organism: Persicaria maculosa (assembly GCA_963922045.1). Lineage (NCBI taxonomy): Eukaryota > Viridiplantae > Streptophyta > Magnoliopsida > Caryophyllales > Polygonaceae > Persicaria > Persicaria maculosa. Next base: position 45,763,859 of record OY998264.1, on the reverse strand, counting down.
TACGAGGAGGATCTTTTAAGCCATTTCTAAATGTTGTGATAGTTATTCAAAGCCAATACATATATATGTTTATCTTTCTGAGAATTAAATGATGGAGGCATCTTTTAAGCCATTTTTATCATCTCTTTACCTACCCTGCATTATTTCTGCTTGAAGCATGAATATTAGCATGAGCCTTATATTGCAAACTCCACAAAATTATCCCTAGCCGAATTGAGCCCGACCCCCAGTTGGGAATTGAGACTTAGATTGGTTAGAATAATGCATTGTAGAAAGAAAAGTGCATATTGTGTAGTTTTGAGCAAAGAAATTATGGGTTGGTACATATTTGCATCTTGTCATACTTTGTAAAAGGATCTATATTTTTTAGAGTATATTAGGGTTTGAAAGAAGGTTGATGAAGGTTGATGATCATTATGGAAGATAAGTTTGGAAAAAGCATTATTGTAGAGATATGGTTTCGATATAGTAGTGATAAAGTTTAGGGGTCTTGATTCCCGAATTTTATAAGCACCACATAGCCAAATAATTTCATACCCTTTATTTCATACCAAGCCCCATTACAACCCCGCCGAATGGAGTCTTCTTTAAAGTCTTCCATTGAGTGAATGTCCTCCTGATGATTCTTATTGCATCTACATAATTGGTTGCGAAGTGGATGATTATAAATTGCAATGTTTATGAGTTTGTATATGGAATTGAGTTGAGAGTTGATCTTCATAGCCTACACACATGAGAGTCGAGTGCAAACACATTATCCATGTGACGTTGGATCAAAATTGCATATGCCTATGGATCGCTCTTATATGTGCTATGACGTTAAATTCACTTGCTTTGCTTTGCTACCATTATGATGTTGCTTTTGACAAGGGCAAAGACTTGAAGGGTATGTTGTAGGTGTTGGTTACTGATTGGTTATTGCTTAAGGACAAGCAAGTCTAAGTATGGGGTGTTTTGATGTACATATTTAGTACCCTTTTTATTGCATATTTTGACTTCATATTTCATTCAAATCCTAAAATAAAGGATGGAAAATAATATAAATTTGTGTAGAATGAGCTAACGTGCAAGAAATAGAGTCTGCATAAGTTTTGGTCTAAATATGTAGGAATTGGAGCGAAATTGGAGTCAAAAACGAAGAAACCATGTAAAAGTAGAAAAGTGGTCGAAATCGACCTATCTGGTCGATATCGACTAAGACCTCAATACAGACTCTGAGTGTCGAGACAGACCAAGAAGACCAGCAAAGGAGAGCACTCGATATCGAGTAGATGAAGTCAATATCGACTATGCCCCAGAAATCAAGTGGAATGAAGCCCGTCGAGCAGAAATAGAGTGGTCGATATCGACTGGACTTCGACATGGGTTGGACGCGCTTTTCGAGACCCTGATTTGGAATCTCATCATCTAAGCCACGAATTATCTTCTTGTTTAGATAGAATATACCTTGGGGATATTTCCCTTTTACCCTAAAGGTTTATTAATTGTTTTAGATATTTACATTAAATAAAAGATTTATCCTACTTTCCTTGGATAGCGAGGATTAGTAGACTATAAATAAAGCCCTAGGGGGCTGGTTTTTATTCACTCAAATACACAATAATCAATAGCAATAGAGTTAGAGATAGAGAGAAGCTTTAGGGTTTGGCGTTTAAGAAAGCGGCCGCTGGATTGTAATGTTTCGGAGTTCAATTTAATGCAAGTTTTCCCTTTTCCATCAATGGTGTTTCATGCGATGAAGAGCGAGTAGTTTCCAAAGCTTCTAGGGTCGGGGTGAGCCCGACGTTAGCCATGCATGCCTAAGGTATGTATTTGATGTTGATATCGTTGTGTCTATATCATCTCCTACGATTCTATGTTTAGTCCTAATCGAAAGAAAAGAGATTCATGCTGACAACTTGAGTTATAAACATAAAATTGGTAGAGACAATTAGGTTTATTTGCATGAGTAATCCTAAGAGTTGGTGTAGAACAAAAGCTTGTCCCTCGGGTGAAATAGCGTAATTGTCCGTTTTATCTGCCTTATCGCAAGAATCGGTTAACGTTGTGTTAAACTCTAGCCCTAGGACTTACCTTTTATATATTTGAACCATAAAAATCCTGTCTTTATTCTATTCATATTTCCCTCTTCATCCTATTTGTCTTCGACCTTCTTTGTCGACACTAATGTTTCTGCAGGACCAGTCGATTTCGACCAATCAGGTTGATATAGACCACTTTGCCTTCATCGACGGTTTTTTGTGTCGACGTCGACTCCCTTTGTTCCTGCCGTTGAGGTCGATTTCGAGTGAACTACTCGATATCGACTGCCCTATGTTGATTGGCAGTTTTCTGAGTCAATCGATTTCTGTCACTGACATCAATATCGACCACCCTAGTCGATATCGACTCTTGTTTTTGTCTCTGCAGGTTTTCTGTTGCAGTGGAAATCGACAGCCAAGGTCGACGTCGAGTTCTTTGGTCGAGATTGAGGCTTCTGGTCGACAAAAGACGTGAGCTTTCCAAGACTATCTAGGATCCCGCTGACACGCTTCCTCGTAGATCGATCCTGACTACCCTTCTACTACAACGGGAGGAAGTCTTATAATTATTTCCATAGACTAGGATTCGGTTTGCACCTATATTTCGTATATTTGTATTCGAACTCAACATTTCCTCCTATTAACAAAGGCTTTATTCTCTAGTCTACCAATCTGGGTGAGAATGCATAAGCTTCCTACTGAGTTCCGGTCACCAGTTATTGTACAGAGGATTGCATCGAAAATAGGGGATCCTATAATGACGGATGCTTACTTTGAGAATAGAACAAAACAACTTTATACAAGAGTGCCAGTGGATATGGAGTGCTCAAAGGAACTAAAAAGAATGATCAATATAGAGTTTGAAGATGCCCCTGATCACATTTGTTTCATAGAGTATGAAAACTTACCTCCAAGATGCAATAGATGCATGACCTATGGGCATGAAATAACTAAGTGTCTATCAACCGGATCTTCAACATGGGATAAAAGGGAAAGATCTAAAGGGAGACCAGTGTATGAGAAAGGTGAATCATCCTCAAGATTTGAGCAGGCTCCTCCCAAAAAGTCTACTCACCCCCCTCCCCTAATTCCAACTCAAAATCACCTACCCCCTTCTCAGACCAACCCTAAGCCATCCTCAAACCCCATTGCTGTAACAAATGGCCATCCTCCAGAGGTTCCTCCATAGGACCAAACCAATCCCCCTCCTCCTGATGTTGATAATTCCACAAACTCTCAGAATGAAGACGACACAGGGCACACAACACAAAACAATTCCCATTCCCACCCCCATCCCACTAACCATACACCCTCTCCCCCCACCCTCATCATTTTTCCTCCCACAGGCCTACCCCTACCATTTCCCGGTCCACTAGATTCAATGTCAAGTCCTTCTTATTTTCTTCAATCAACAGGATCAACTTGGCATACCAAAAGAAAGAGGCTTCACCTCCTCCCCCCAATAGCTCAAGAGTTGTAGACATTGAGGGAACTCAAAGACTGTATAAAGAGGCATCTAAAAGGCTTGAAGCAGAAATGAGACAAATTCAGCTGGAAAAGGAAGCAGAGGTAAACAAGAAAAAGAAAGTGACATTTGCAGGAGAAAATATATTTCAGATCTTAACAGATTTAGAAGTCAATAACACAGAGGAGTAGATAGTGCAGGCAGAGCAAAGCAATAAATCCCAGTGGGACATTGTGCCTTGTAACGACCCAAATATAAATATTTGGGTTACGTTTCGAAGGTTGGGTACCTTCGTTCGGATCTTGCAATCCAGGTACGGGTCGAGGTTTCAAAACCTCAAATGAAAACGTTTTAAAGTAGGGATTTCGAACCCCAAAATACGCATAGGCCATTGGGTACCCACAACCTGTCCTAGCTAACTAAGTTGCTCACAATCTTTTGAAGTTCAAGCATGCTAAAACAGAAATTAACGTACAACTTGCCACGGTAGAGCCGAGTCAAAACCAAAACAGGAGAAATATGAATATTGATAACATCCAAGTTTACAAGCTCGGATGTCGGTCTCTTGGTCCAAAAATCGCCAAAAAGGGGAAACCCCGCCATATAGACATTGAGCAATCCGAATCAGCAGAAAATATCTTTAAAAGAAGAACGGGGAAATGAATCAGATCGATCCACGCTTGCGGGACCTGAAGTCCTCGCTGAAGTCACATAGTATGTGCTATACCTAATAAAGATGCTCTAATGCAGTACGAGAATTAACACACAAAGCATGCTAACAATTTATATAAATAATAGAAATGCAATAAATGGGCCCACATAGAATGCCAAGTGGCATGTCCCGACTCTCACTTGTGGGACCCTCGCATCAATCGAGGCGAGGCAATATATATATAATGCAATGGTACCGAGCATCGAGGTTAGAGTACATATGATCTATGTAAGGCACCGCCCGCACCTATCATCAAGGTCGGAGTACATAGCTTCTATGTAACGCATCGTCCGCACCTAACATCGAGGTCGGAGTACATAGGTATGAATGGGATCAGGTTGTGCCCTCACCGACTCTATCAGGACAACCCGATGGTGTTGGAATGTCCAATTACCCTAGCAAAGACTCTATGACTCAAAGATCATGACCACTCTCTTTTCAAACGCATAAAGTAAACATATGCTCATTTAATTAGAAACCTAAAAAAGATACTACATGATCATGCTTTTATGCATATGCAACACCTAACATAAAATGCAACAAAAGGCATGAGAGTCCAACCTGAATAAGCTCCCTAGGGAACTTACTTGGAATTGCAGAACAGCAAAGCAAAGCAGCAGTGGAGATAATAGCCAAATGCTCACAGATCACCAAACAGATATGAATGGACATATATATAAGTCTATGTCTAAGTTACACAAAGCATAATTAATATCACACACATAAGCTTCACAGAGTCATAGAACTCATTATCATCGTCGTCGTCATCATCATCATCATCATCATCATCATCATCATCATCATCATCATCATCATCATCATCATCATCATCATCATACTGTAGACCCCATTTGTTAAGCTTATGATTTTATAAAATTTACACATACGTTTTATTTCCAAGAGTGGTGGCCTTTTAATTGCCTATTATTGTTATGTGGTTGATTGCTATTGTTATATTTGTTTGAACTTGGGCAAGAGCCACAAAAAGGGGATACTTCGATTGGATTACTGACCTTATTATATTTAGTTGCTTATTTTACTAAACTGCGATATAATACAAGTCGTTGATAACTTTTTTTATAAACTCGAGTTGTTTTGATAAATTAGATAAATTGCTTTCGAATTGGTTACGGTTTAAGTGATTCAATTTAGTGGTGTACCATCCTTGTAATTGAATTAGAGATTGATTATTAAATCGACTAACTTTAACTTAAGTGGTTTTGATGAGTGAATATATTTAGCTTGTTTATAAATAGTTAAGCTTTAATTTAATGATTAAATGCTTTAACCCTCTTAATGATTTATGTCATAGTCTAACGGTAATTTGTTTTAAAGAAATCAAATAAGGTTCCACTTGACTACTTAATACTATAACTTTGTGATTTGAGTTAAAGATCCACTCACTTGGTTCCTTGTATATAAAATAAGACATGATCCTTCTTTTAGAAACATACTTTCGAGTGTGGGTGTTTTATTTGGATGTCATATGACTAATGCTTTGATTAGTAAAATAAGAGTAGTAAGGTAGGATTAAGCATATAAGATATAAAAGATATCTTGAGAATAAGTTATACTTTAAGTGATCTGTGGTCTTTATGAGTTGACCTTGTTTGAAGTGGTTTTGCTATAAATGGGCTTATTCTTGTTTACTCTTCAAATATGAATGATATTGCGTGATCACTTGACTTATAAATATTTAGTGGGAAGATGAATAACTGATTAATTACATGAGAATTCATATAAGATAATGGTTGGTTCCTTTTGATGTTTTGAGAATTTTATATTTTTGAGAACATGTGAGTTACTTGAGTAAATAAATTAAGTTTGGATCTTATGGATATAGTGTGCAAACTTATAAGTTGTTCTTTTGCTTTTGAGTATGAATGTGGTTAGTAAGATTATATAAAAGATGTTTGTATAAATTATTATGCTCGTGTGCTCTAGGCTTTAATGTAGTGCTTTGATGTTGAGTAGTTCTTAAATTTTAGATTATAAGTGACTTCTTGAAATATCAACTTATCTTGGTTACTTATCAAGCATGATTTGTTATGCGAGTTTGATAAATAAGACTTGTTGATCCTTTGTGTTGAGAACTTATTATTTTGGTTAAGTATTTGAGGATTTGATAAATTATAAATTACTTGAGCAATTGTTAAGCAAAACCTGAGTATGATCTGATGAAAGATGTTTGAGTGATAATATTGGACAGGCTTTGAGTTAAGTTTTATACTAACAAGGTTAGTTGAGGATGATGATTATGATGAGAATGCAAGGTTGCTTGAATAAAATATTATTTAGTCTTGTGATGACTTGAAAGTCTGCTTGTGTGTTAATTAAATGTGTATTGATGAGCTTTTCCTTGCTTGTTATTTGCTAGCGTGATTGAATGATCATCTGAGTGGCTTGTTTGCTGATGGATGATTCTCTGAGTGGCTGGTTTGTTGGCAATTTGGATTTGAAGACTCCAAGTAAGTTTCCTACGGGAGCTTACTCAGTAACCAGGACCTCATGCCTGATGTGTCATATAGTATGTAGGTGTTGCATCTGCATAAAAGCATGTCATGTAGTATCATGCTTAGGACTTGCACTTGTGAATGAGCATCCATATTCTCTATGCGTTTGAAAAGAGAACGGCCGTTATCTGTGAGTCCATAGAGTCGTTGCTAGGGTCATTGGGGCATTCGTGTTTCATATCGATTCGGTCCCAGTCGAGTCTTATATTATGATATGGTTGGGGCGGTGACCGAGCGTCCTACCTCGGAGTTGGGTACGGACATATGATGGTTGCGGCACCGACCGAGCGTCCTACCTCGGAGTTGGGTACGAACATGTATGACCCCGGAGTGGGCACAAATTGGGAGATTGGGGATATGCCACTTGGCATTCTGTGTGGATCCATTTAATCACTTTCTGCATATATAAACTGTCAGCATGCTTGTGTGATTTAAATTCCGTACTGCACTAGAACATCCTTTATTTTAGGTATAGGCGTATTATATGTCCTCAGCGAGGTCTTTAGGGCCCGCATGCGTCTCTTGGCCTGACTTCGTGGTTAGTTTCAGGTACCCGCTTCTTTTGCTTGTTGATTGCTTCTATGTCGGGGTTTCCTCATGGGACGAGTGTTAAGAAGACTTTGTACATCTTCCAACTTGACTTTACAAATGTTTTGGTTTAGTTGGACATTTAAAACAATGTATATTTATCTTGATTTAAACTCGTTGTCATCTCCTTTGAGTCTTGATAGTTGTCATAGGACAGGTTCTCGTACAGAAGCACAAAATACGATTGGACTATTTGACTCTTTCTAGGGTATGAAATCCCATTTTCTGAATTATATCATTTAATTCTTAAGACTTAAACAGGGTTATAACTTGAAGTTGATAAATAAGCAGCTCGTACTTGGATTGCAAGATCTGGCAGAGGAATAATTCTTCCCTCTAAACGTAACCCGAATTTTATAATCTGGGCCGTTACAAAGTTGGTATCAGAGCCAGGTTTTGCAATCCGAGTACAAATGAGTTGTAAAACTATTGGTGATTTTGAGGTTTGGAAATAAAATGGCCCAAAGGTTTTCACGAGTTTTGAATGTTTTCAAGGGGCAAAATGAATTTAATATGGATAAGTAAGATAACCACCTTGAGAAGTGAGAATCGGGACTTGATCGGGTAGTCATGGCGATAGCTATCCCTTACGGATATAAATTATACTTTATGAATGGGCATGGAAGGCATATGTAAAATCTTGTTTGAGTAATTCGTAAACTTGATTATAGAAATATGTAAATTTGGGGGAGAAGTTTGGTGATTCATGTGTATTATTCTTGATGACTTGGTATGACAATTGTTTATATGAGTTTTCCTCGTTATGACATCTGACGTAATTCCTATAACATGCTTTGATCTTGTTATGCGCATATAATGTATGATACTTGCTGAATTGGATTGGACAATTGTTGCCATTCTTGATGTGATTGACTTATACATAATTGTGTTGCTACATATATCACTTATGATGGAAATTGTTGGTGCCTTTTGGCCTTAGTTTGATGAGAACATGAGATGAGATTTTGAGGATTTACTTGGTTATGGTTGATGTTTCGTATTGGTTAGTGGAAGCTTATGAGCTCAGGCTTGAAAATCTTACTCTAGTTGATGAGGAAACTTGTGGTTTTGAGAATTGAGAAATCTTGGTTGTTGATTTGAGAGCCATGATATTCTAGCTATAAAATTTCATAGTGACTTGATAAGAAATACTTATGAAATTCATATTCTTGATATAAATTGTCGATTCTTGCTTATATGATAATGTTTTCATAAAGTCGGCACAAGTATTTTATAGGGACGCTTGTAAAGTACTTGGTCTGATCTAGTGAAAACGTTATGATGAATTTGTGATACTTGTACAAATATTTCATGGGGACGCCTATGGAATACTTGTGGGGATCACAAAATGCATCGCTTATATGCTTATTTGAGATGTTTTGGCATGATATTGTTCTATGATCTATTTAGTAATGCCTTACATGATGAGTTTTAATGATATTGCTCTCATATGCAAAATTAGTTCAAAAGAGGATCTTGTGTATACAACTCGACAAAAATGTGAGTGAATCAATAAATAGACATGACTCGCTTATCGATATGACGTTGTCTCTCCTACTATCGACGTGTTATCATTCATATGTTGTGACTTTATGAGATTTTGTGAAGTTATGTCATGCACCTCTATCTTATTTGTATGAACGATGATGATTAATTATGATGTATTGCTTATGTGGCTACTCGTTATCTATAATTGTCTAACTTGTATAATTGATGCTTTATATGTCCCTTGTTCCAATAAGATGATGTTATTATTGCTTGTCTACTTGGTTAGGGAAGAGACTCTATATTCAAGCTAATTTGGTAATGGTGAGACTCGATAAGATAGCAAGTTGACCTATTGATTGACCTCCTTAAATACTCGATGAAGTTTTCTTTGCGATCTTTGAGAACCTCGATAAATTGTCATGACAACTCCTTGTTTCTCTTCGTTACTCTTCTTTTACCTAGCCACTCTGGTTCCTTCTCAATTACTTTTATGTTGGTTACCTATGTTCCTAAACTTATGGGTCGAACCTGTTACGAACTAGAATATAAGTTAGAGTATTGATTGTCTTGAGGGAGTACAATACCAGAAAGGGGTCTTGATGAGTGACTCTTAGAAATATGTTGGATGTCAACTTTCGTATCGAGAGTTCTTTTAAAGTGTTTGTTCATTCGGGAAATTCGTTTGAAGGTCTTCCTTATGGTTGGTGTTCAAAGTACATTGTCTCTCTAAGAAATAACTAGGCTTCTTTTCGGAATGGGTCATGGAGTTAGTGAGGATGAGTCGATGTTGCCCTGAGAAACTTATGTTTGGTTATGATGGTAGTCTTGTTTGAGTTTCCTTGTGTTGATGTATTATTGTGATATATGTTTGTTCTATTTGTACCTACGTTGATATGTATATCTTCTTACTGCACTTGATCCATTCATGCCTTATATAGCTTATCTTAGGATCGTATTACCTTTCATAGTACTCATTTTGTGTTTCCCTCGCCTTGTTATATGATTGGTTTGATTTTCGATGCATTGTCATGTTATCCCATATACATGTATATCCTATGTTATGAACATGTGGCTCATCTAGTGTTGCTAGTGTCACATATGATACATGACTTGTGAATTAAGTGACCTTATTCTCCATATTATTGTTTATTACTCTTCATCATAGACTCGGGATAGCGTTTTATTTCTTCCATGTTACCGCTTGTCCTTTTGGATGCTTAAGAATGTTAGGTATAATTGAATTAGTTATGTTGTGCCTGTATGCCCCATCTACATCATGCCTTTATTATTTCTATCGCTGGTTCATAGTAGAATAGTCATCCTTCTTGGGTGTTCTTGTCATATGATCCTTTGATCTTTGTCTGCTTATACTTGATAAATGATATTGTTTAGCCATGTTATGATTTCATGCCTTATGTGGTTAACGTCTGATTTAACTATGTACCTCTCATCGTTGTCTCTTCTTAATCCATGCTACAACCCTATAATTTTCATGCTTTAATGACCTTACACATTGCATGTCCACACACCACGATAGCTATATAAATTTATGTGATGATCTCTCGACATATACAATGTGTTATTCTCTTATAGTATGTCGCGCTTGGAAACTATTACTTGATTTTGATGGTAGCCACACTTGAACATCCATGACTTGATATGACATTATATTTAGTTATTGTGATATTCATGCCTTGTTGTCATGAATAAGCATATCGTGACATTTTGTGTAACTCTAGGTAGTCACTATTCTTTCATGGTCTTATTATTTCCTCTTTACACATATCTCATGCCCTTGTTATATTTCGCATGATCACTTTGCCTTATTATGTGTTGTTGTCATGTATGTTGTTACATGCTACTTATGTGTCCGCCTACTGTGTTGTGTACTATTAGTATCCCTTATATGAGCTCTACTTTTGAAGAAATGATTATTTAGTTTTATACCCTAATTATAACATCGACGGATTACTATTACTACATAACTCATGATAGCTCGATCCATGCCTTTTCTATTTGTATCTTAATTGGTATGCATATCTATGTCATTATACTCTATATATTCATGCTTAGTCATCACCATTTTAGGTACATCGTTCTCGATTATACTTCATTTATATTCATGTTGTGTGATTATATAATTGTTTTGACTGGTTACGAATCATCATGTTAGTGGATAGACCATAGATCTGCATGCTTATATCTTGCCACATGTCATTAAATACTGTTTGATAATTAAGTATTTGAGAAAATGATTATGCGATTTATTGCACTCTCTATATTATTTATATCATCACTCTTATGATATGGGTGGCTTGGCTTATTGTATATCATCTTGTTTGTTGTTAAAGTATATTTTCATGTATTTGCCCATCGTCATGTGTTATCAATAATATGTAAAAATTTCGCATCAACAATATGATATGTGATTCTTGGCACTATTTACATTATCTATATGATCACTCATGTAATAAGGTTTTAGTAATATACCTATCTTGCATATTTGCCCTTGTTGTGTGATTTTATGAAGTTATGATTGTTTATGCATTTTGAATATTAATATTAGAGAAATCTTGCTACCTTTCGACACCATCCTATTCTATTTTACATGGATAGTACCATGCGTAGGCCATAACATTGCATATGCTCACTTATATCGGTTACATGATGTTGTTCTATACCCGTTATGCATAAATAGTTTTAAGCCTCGTATGCTCACACGTCTACCCCTATAGTTTAAATTGCAAATGTATGTTTATGCACCACCTTTTGATTAGAACTTGTTGATACTGTACTACCATGTTGAGGTTATAGTGATATGGAATATGTGTTGATTTATGCCTTGATGACAATTTTGCATGAAACATACACTTACACTTACACTTGTCCTTACTAGTGAAACATGTGATGTTTCTTTCGTGGCTTTTAAGACATGTTGATACTATTCTCTACCTATTTTGTTTAGTTCCCTTTCCCCATAGTGGCATGCATGATTCCCTCAAGCATGTACTGAATCTATTTAGTATATACGAGTAACAGATTGCAGATTTGCCTTAAATAAGTGCGGTACCTAAATAACAATTCCTTGTTATTATATGTGTGATATTCCTTGCGAGTGATGATTTGACTTGATGATAGTATGTATATCGATACTGCTCTTATGATGATAGGTTATTTATCTTGTACCTTACCACGTGTTATGACATTAGTGCTAGAATCGTATTATCATTGCCTCCTGAGATAGGTTTATGTTAGTGTGCAAGATTACTACGTGGTGCGTTTTATGACATGATGCGTTACATGACGATTTGAGTGATGCAATCTTAACCTTAAGGGTTTCTCATGGGCATCGGTAAAATTCTCGTGTTCCATCTTACTAGATACTATACGAGTCTATCTTCTTGTCAAGAGTTAATCGAATTGTCCCTTAGTGCATCTTTCTTTCAATTCAGCTTAAGCCTTGCGTCATCCTTGTACAGCTGTGTATGGTGTGATCAATAATGGGTCGTCTAGATTAATCAGAGTTGCGCATTTAATTTGCCCGATTTTGTGCTCGTTATGATGCTTGATCGTGCCTTTTTGGTTGGTGTGGATGTGTGAGTATAATGATTGTGTTCATTTCTGATTGATAGCAAGATGCATAAATTCGTGATTTTATGTTCTACTGATGATGTGATGTGCTGATAATGGGACCTCATAGTATCATGAATTCCAATATGTTGATACTTTGAGCTTGAAATGCTGAAATCTAATATAATGATGAATTTTGCTATGATGATGTTTTGAATATGTTGATACTTGAGTTTGATGTTGAAGATAATCATGAGAAATGAACTTAGGAAGTGGAATATGGGACTAGTCCTTAGAGGTGGATACATTGTTTCTTGACTCCTTGAAAATCTGGTTCACTAACATAGGAGGAGCTTAATCGAGTTCAAAATGTTTTGTTGCTTTTAAAAAGGATTTTAGTCTCGAGGACGAGACTTGTTTTTAGAGGTGGATGATGTAAAGACCCAAAACTTTAAAATATTATTTTAAAACTTATGATTTAAAATAAATATTGAATTTATGAGATCCACGACATTTTGATTATATTATTTTATTAATTACGATTTAATTTCAATATTAAATGATGAGATTCCTAAAATTTGGAAAACCTCCGTCCTCGATCAAAATGATTTTGTTTTGTTTTAAACAAATTCCGGCATACAATAGAATCCGATTTAAAAACGAATCTACTTGGGTTAAATTTGTTATTAAAATGGGTCAATTTTTTCTATCACAAAAGAATAGCGGAACAATTATGTAATTTCTTAAAACCTAACCCTAGGGAGCCCATATAAATACCCTTTTTATTTCATGAGTGCCGCCCAGCTACTGTTCCCTTACCTTCCTCACGGCTCTACTCTCATGTTTACTCAGAGGAATCCACGCCTCACAAGCTCTCTCGCCATGGCTCAGATCCGCAAGCCTCCCTGTTCGCCCTCTTTGATGTAGTTAGAGGAAACCATCTTCTTCCCATTGCTTTCCCTTTATCCCGCTCACTCCAACACCCACCCGCACCCTCGGATCTCTCTCTCTCGCACTCTCGTTCGCCTTCGATTCCCTAGATCCGAGCTCTCAAAGCTCCTCCCATGGCCTCCCTCTTTCACTCTCTCCTTCACTCGTCCCGCTCTTTCGCCCTCTCGCTTATTCCCTTCCTCGATCGGACGTCGCCTCGAGCCTCGAACGAGCTCGAGCTCGTCGGAGCACCTCTGACGGCCACCCTCACGATTGAAGACGAAGGATCGAGGGTGCCTCCTTCTGGGTCACTTCCATCGCTAGTCCTTGCCATTGCGCTAGGGAATCGTCCGAGCATCCTTACAGCACCGACCCGAAACCAATGAGCCCCGCAGCAGCCCCTCGAACCTCATCGACCTCGACCGGAGACATAGAGTAAACTCTTGGGCCTTGGGACGATGTTTGCACTCGCCTTGAACTGTATAACTAAATTGGTTTTTGGATTTTGTTTATGTGATAGTGAAATCATGGAGCTTTGATTTTAGAACTCATCCTCGTTGAATCTTTAGTTGCCATTGAACCCTTGGTTTTGATGAATTTGTATTTCACTGTAGACCCCATTTGTTAAGCTTATGATTTTATAAAATTTACACATAGGTTTTATTTCCAAGAGTGGTGGCCTTTTAATTGCCTATTATTGTTATGTGGTTGATTGCTATTGTTATATTTGTTTGAACTTGGGCAAGAGCCACAAAAAGGGGATACTTCGATTGGATTAATAACCTTATTATATTTAGTTGCTTATTTTACTAAAGTGCGATATAATACAAGTCGTTGATAACTTTTTTTTTATAAACTCGAGTTGTTTTGATAAATTAGATAAATGGCTTTCGAATTGGTTACGGTTTAAGTGATTCAATTTAGTTGTGTACCATCCTTATAATTGAATTAGAGATTGATTATTAAATCGACTAAGTTTAACTTAAGTGGTTTTGATGAGTGAATATATTTAGCTTGTTTATAAATAGTTAAGCTTTAATTTAATGATTAAATGCTTTAACCCTCTTAATGAGTTATGTCATAGTCTAACAGTAATTTGTTTTAAAGAAATCAAATAAGGTTCCACTTGACTACTTAATACTATAACTTTGTGATTTGAGTTAAAGATCCACTCACTTGGTTCCTTGTGTATAAAATAAGACATGATCCTTCTTTTAGAAACATACTTTCGAGTGTGGGTGTTTTATTTGAATGTCATATGACTAATGCTTTGATTAGTAAAATAAGAGTAGTAAGGTAGGATTAAGCATATAAGATATAAAAGATATCTTGAGAACAAGTTATACTTTAAGTGATCTATCTTTATGAGTTGACCTTGTTTGAAGTGGTTTTGCTATAAATGGGCTTATTCTTGTTTACTCTTCAAATATGAATGATATTGCGTGATCACTTGACTTATAAATATTTAGGGGTGTTGCTATATACACCGCAAATCCGGATTAAGGATTTGCACGTCCTTAAGGACGTGCAAGTCTGGGACTATGCACGTCCACTAGCAAAGGCTTGCACGTCCTTAACAACGTTCTTGCACGTCGTTAAGGACGTGCAATACTTGCACGTTGTTAAGGACGTGCAAACTCTAGTAGGGTTTTAGGGTTTAGGGTTTAGGAATTCCGAGGGTTTTGTAATGTTAATTGATAAAATTGAAGTGTTAGCTAGTGGAGTTGAAGGATTTCGGGTAAAATTAAATAGAAAACAATATTTGTTAAGGTTTTCATTCGGATAATATGCGAATAACGTTACAAGGAACGGAAAAAAAAGTTTACATTCATAATCTTAATAAACTTGTGGAATAAAATCTAGGAAAATAGTAAAGGGCGGCCGGACTCGACACGCAAGGCTCGAAATCTCTCAAACTGAGCTTGAAACGGAGCATCCCATCCTTCGACGCTCGGATGATGATGTGCGACCCATTCTGGCGGAGGCGGCGGAATAGGAGCGTTACGACGCAACCAGATCTATGAGAACGAAAAATTAGAGTTAGAGTATTGACATATATATGAAAAGCAAGAATAGGTAATAAAAGAAGACCTTTGAAGTCGTACCGCGGCAAAATGGTCTTGGTTTCCGATGCAGGCTACACCAAAGGTTGCTGATTGAGGGTTGTTAGCAGGTGTCGGCGAGGTCATGGGAAGACATGTGAACGGATGATGCCAAGCTAGGACGACGAGAGGAATATGATATACCGTTGCAAATACTAAACCCATAATTGGTAGCTCTATCCACCGTCTCCTATCACCATGCACAGCTCCCGCCCATCTCTGGTAGTCGACGAACTGCTGGAATTGGTACCCTCCCGTATAACAACCGGCGTACAGATCGGCGTGATCCTCCAAGTGATTGCATAGTAACGTTTTGAGTTCTGGGAAAGCAGTCTCGCCGATCGGTGATGTCAAAGCCGCCAAAGCACGGTAGCCACAATTACCATCTCCAACAGTGTCCCTCACCGTCTCAATATGACCGAGCATGAAGGGATCAACGTTGTTTCAACCCTAGTTGAACCCTCCGAACACATCATCACGTCCATGTCGAGCTGAGGTCGCTTGTGGACGATGCCGAGCAGCACGTCGAGCAGCACGCGCTTCTTCTCTCTCAAACCTTTCCCTTACCTCCTCGTATGGCAACGGGTTGGTTCTGCAGGCATTCCTCGACCCCCGAGGCCTCCCCTTCATTCGGACGCTTGCTGATGAGGGTGGGTGCAGCTCATCCTCGCATAAATCGTTGGAAGCCGTATATGAAGATGACAGCTCATACGGCAGTGGGGTGTCGTCGATGTCAGTCCATGACAAATCCATCCAGAACGGGTGGATGTCCTCGGCGGGTATCGGAGTACCGGAGTTGACGTATTCCTGAATCTCATGGACACATGGGATCCCGTAACAAACCCTCCAATGTCGGTCCGTGTATACCGGAGGAACCTTTTGGTCCACGACGTCCTGCCACATCTTGTATAGATAATCGAAGCACTTTTTGGAGATTAAAGTCTTTACCTCATCGAAAAGGTTGACTTTATACGCCGCTGTTGGCCATTTGAAGCGGTCGATCTCCAAAGCAGTTTGCAGCTCATGCAGTTGACAATCGTTGACTCTATGGATTGCATCGATCACGATGCGAAAGTCACCAGTCGATGAGTGAAGTGCCTCCTTCAGAACCTTATGTTGACCCTCAACCCTATTTGTCGTACGGGTGCCGAGATGGAAGACATTATCTACGTAGCATCGTACGATGCTCCTGCTGTGTGGAAGCCACACCGCCTCTAAATACGCCACCACACCTGGGAATGGGTGCCATGCAGCGTGTAGCGCCCGACGACGTCGGTTGAATGATTCCTCCGACCTCGATTCGAACAGCCCCCAACAGTTGCCCTTAAAGATGCCAGCGTGGTTTAAATTCTTCGTGATCTTCAGAGCAGCTTCCTCGCATTTTCTCGTCACGTGTAACCAGCAAAGGAGATGCTGGACGTCGGGGAAGACAACATTCAGCGCCGCCATGAGACCTAGCTCCCGATCAGTCATGATAGCTTGAGGCTGAACCGTCCCAAGCAAGTTCTGAAGCTGACGCAACACCCAGGCGTATGTGTCTTCGTTCTCTTTCGACATGAAGGCATAGGCGATGTAGTAAGTATTGCCTGAGGGTGTGAACCCGACCACTTCGCACAATGGAATCCCATATCTGCAAGTGTAAATGTGTTACATGTAAAATATTTTATAATGGGCTATATGTGCAATAATGTAATCGTTATTAAATAAGTTACGCATTTGTTTTGTACGTGCTGTCCATTACGATGCCGTAATGGAACCTTCGGAGAAGCCGGATCCCATCGGGATGCGCCAGGAAGAGGTCGCTCAAGACGTTGTCGTCATCCGGATGTCGTCTGAATTCGTAGTAGTACCCTCTTTCCCGCAGATGGTGCAAGGTATCCTGGGTCATCGTCCGACTACCTCTTTCTTCGGCGACCATCTTGGTGAGCGTGTTGGTAAGGCTCTTCCTTGATGTGACGCTGGTCTCATCCAACTGCCTCAATCCGTACCCAATGGATTTTGGAGGAGTGCCAATTTCCTTCATCCACCTGGCCATCTTCTTTTCCCCCTCTGTCATCTGTCCGGCGATGGCATGACCCTTCAAGATCGTTGGAAGCCCATGGTTATGAACACCGTGGGTTACCGTCATAACCCAGTGACCCGGCGGAGCTTCGTGTCCGTGTAGAGAGAATGGACAACCGTTTATCTTCGACTGCGTGCTCCAGAGCTTCCGCCCGCGTGGTCGGTACTCCCCATACTGCTCGCAAGCAAGACAAACCCCGCCTGGACGATTCGACGCCCCCGTCCAAGACCGCTTGATTACTAAAATCATGCAGTGTCTCCGACCCAAGTCCTTGAAATGCGTAACCATTTCGTCACGGTCATTCCAAACCCTTGGGTCCGAGAACTCAGGTGTAAAGTCTCAAAACTGTATTAACATTAGTGGAATATGAACAAAACAGAAGGAATACGCAATATATTCACTATACGAAATGTATCCGTACCTCGGAAACTTGGAGACGAGGATTGCTTTGCGGCTCGGCCATAACGATTCTAACGGTGAATGAATATATCGACACAAGTCGGACTTTGTTTTGGAGTGCGGAATCAAGCTGTCTCCCTTCGCTTCAAATAGGCACTGCTGCGTCAATTGTAAGCAGAAATGCACGTCCTTAAGGACGTGCTAGGGTTTAGGGTTTGGGTTTAAGGTTAGGTAGGGTTCGGAACAATGAACGTCATTGACCACGTGCTTGCACGTCGTCAAGGACGTGCTCGCACGTCCTTAAGGACGTGCAAGCAAACACTAAACCCTAGCCAAACCCTAAACCCTAACAACCCTAGCCAAACCCTAAACCCTAACTAACCTAACTCGATGTTTACGTTTTCGTTCTTTATGTTATCAGGCAACCTTATCATATTAACATTTTCGTTTTGGTTCTTGATGTTTACGTTTTCGTTCTTTATGTTATCGGGCAACCTTATCATATTAACATTTTCGTTTTCGTTTTCGTTCTTGATGTTTACGCTTAATATGACTCGGAAGAAATGAGAGGAGTCTACTCGAGATAGGAATATAGAGATAGATACAAAATCCGTATTATAAAAGTATAATAATATAAAAGTATAATAATATAAAAGTATAATATAGAGATAAATACTACAAATGTACAAAAAAATCACTGTCCATGTGGGTTGCTGACAGCCTGATGCAGAATACCCGTCACCTCGTCTAATAGCTCCTCAAGGCGAGGATCCGTAGACAGGGCCCTCCAATAGCCCTCTATCTCATGCAAGCGGGCCGCCAACGCCGGAGGGATGGCTGGAGGCTGAGGCAGGTCCACCCATGGATCCAAGCCGATCGGGTGGACGGGCGCCGGCGGGTCAGGATGGGGTGGCGTGGTCAGCAACACGTAAGGCCGGCTCTGCGACGCGTACCAAGCCATGTAATCTGCTGTGACACCTGCCTGGCAATCCTCGCTGGTGCGTCTGTGCTCGGCCAGCCTGTAGAAGCGACTCTCGTCCTGCAGATCCCGCCACTTGTTGTGGTTGTGGGCAAACACGGCGATGTACCTCGTGTTCTTCAAGGTGGTGTCGCGAGAGACCTGATCTGGCGCGATGACGTCCTGCGGGATCCCCTGGACCCGTCCGAACTGCCGGAGGCACCTATCGGGCATATACGGCTCCTCCTCCCCGCAGAAGGTGATGGTGCCCCGATAGGTGGACTGACGGTACTGGCCGTTGAAGTCCAGATCACGCCCAAAGGGCATCCACTCGACCTATAATTAAAAAAATCAGGCGTAAATGACGGTTAAGAAATGTAAGTTATATAGATAGAGTCTCGAATACATACGTCGGCGACGGTAAGACGGTCCACCTCGTCCCGCAGCTGCCGCACCTTCTTCAGCTTCGCGGCGTCCTTCATGCGTTGTGGCGCCTTCAGACCGATGAACTTCGCGTAGAAGCGAGGGTCCGCCTTCCTAGCCGGGTCGCTGGAGAAATCACCTCGGAAGCGAGGGAAGTACGCCCATATCCAAGCCTTGAAACAAAAAAGAATTTCGTTAACATATAATATAAATTTTTTGAAACTATAACTCTATTTCAGCGGTCTCGTACCTGTAGGATCGGCGTGCAGCTATCTATACCCTTCGCACCGGAGCGGGTAGCCTCGCCTAGGCCCCTGTAAAGAGATGCGAGGGCACCTGCTGCCCATGCAAGGGTGGCCGTACGCGGGATGTCCCAAATAAGGCCGAATATCCTCCATGGGATCCGACTCTGCGACTTGTCCACAAACAAAGTCGCGGCGAGAGCGATGGACATGTAACCTATGTGGAGAAACCGCCGCTGGGCAGGGTCATCCTAGGGCTGCCCCCCTCCCACATGCATGCGCAGCCTAATCTGCTTAGGATCAGCCGCGGCCTCTGGGTCATCGGCGGGGGCGGGGTCGACGAGCGGGCCGTGTCTCTGCTGCCAGAGCTCAGTCAACCAAGTCACTGGAGGTCCGCCAGCGTGTCTGTATGACTTCAGGGCCTACGGGGTGAGCTGGTAGTACTCCGCGACGGTGGGGATCAACGCTCCCGCGGGCAGATCTAACGTACAAGGGAGGCCATCGATCGGAAGTCCCATGAGGCAGGCAACATCGTGCAGCGTGATGGTCATCTCGCCCCATGGAAAGTGGAAGGAGCTGGTCTCCGGGTGCCAATGCTCCAAGAAGGCTGTGCAGGTAAACTCGTTGACACACTCCCAGTGGAGGGACCTCAGCTGCGGGATGCCGGATGGGATCAGATCCTGCACCCAGGTCCCCGGGCCCTCAAATATGTAGCGATCGAAAGGCTGCAGGCGGGTCGCCCGGTGGTGGAACTTCAGCAGCGGCAGCTCCACAGTAGGATCTCTCCACACCTGATACGCGCGGTGATGTCTGTAAGACAGAAGCAGCTCTCCCGGCGGCAATAAAGGGTCGACCTGCACAGCCGGGGCGGCTGCCTGCGCAGGTATGGGCTCGGGCTCTACCTGTGGGCCCCCCTGGCCCTGAGCCTGCCCCTCCTGACCGTCGACAGCCTCCTCAACGACGTCAGGGATCACATCATCTGCAGAGGCCTAGGAGATCGCCGTTGGGGTGGGGGAGGTCGAAGGCTCGGCCTCCTGGGTGCCGGATGTAGAAGCCTCTGCAACGGCTGAAGTAGAAGTCTCCGGAACGGCTGAAGTAGATGCCTCCGGGATGGTGGGTGGAACACGAGTAGGCGGTCTACCCATGTCGCCCCGTTGCCCAACGACTACGTCCGTAATGCAGCTACTCAAAACATCAGCGGTCTCCAAAGAAGGCTGCAACCCCATCATCGCATCGCCAGAAGGATCCCAAGCTGGCAGACCCTTCCAGAAGCTGTCGTGCTCGTCGGCCGGGGGGGGGTACCCATCCACTGCTGGTACTGCTTTGCAGACGCAAGCAGATCGTCGACTGTGGCTGTCGGAATGTCGGGTACCGTCTCCTCTGGAATCTGGCTGACCGCTGCCCGGCCGGCGATCGTAACAGGCCGGAGGGTACCATCACCCCTCATGAGCCTCCCTGCCTGTTATTATGAAATTTAATGTTTTTATTTTAATATATTTTTAATGTCTTTTAATATATTTTAATATGTTTTAATGTTTTTATTTTAATATATTTTAATATGTTTTAATATCTTGTAATATATATTAATCGTTTTTATTGTTTTTCCATTAAAACTATCAAAATATACAAACTATATAATATCTATCAAACTATATACTAAAACTATATGATCTATTTTTTATTGTCTTTCAATTAGAATTTATTTGTCTTTCAATTAGAATTTTTTATGATCTATTTTTTATTGTTTTTCCATTAAAACTATCAAAATATACAAACTATATAATATCTATCAAACTATATACTAAAACTAAATAATTATATAGTATCTATCAAACTATATACTAAAATAATCTATCAAATTATATTATAAAACTATATTAAAATATAAACTATATTATAAAACTATAAAAATAAATCAAACAAATTAAATAAATCAAAAAACATACCGGTGGGGTCGGGACCGGCGAAACCTCTACAGACCGCCGCTTCCGCGGCGGTAATAGGTCCGCCTCCACCACTCCGTCGCCATCACCACCACCACCACTACCGGACGCCGCCGCCGCCGCTGCTCCACCACCACCACCGTCACCATCACAACCCTCCTCAACCTCCATGGGCGCCACCCCACCACCACCCCCGGCCACCGGCTCCACCGCCACCCCCTCCCCCAGTGCTCCACCCCCACCACCACCCTCCTCAGCCACCGGCTCCACCACCACCTCTCTCTCCGGCTCCATCTCTCTCTGTCTCCATCTCTTCCTCTCTCTCTCACTCCGGCGATCTCTCTCTCTCACTCCGGCAATCTCTCTCTCTCACACTCCGACGAAGACGAAGAAGACGAAGACGAAGACGATCTCTCTCTCTCTCTCGATTTCTCTTTGGCAAAGAAGACGAAGACGAAGGGAAGACGAAGAGGCACGTCCTCTTCAGATTTTGTAGACGGGCTTGCACGTCCTTAAGGACGTGCAAGCCCGTCCCTGAGGACGTGCAAGCACGTTTTTAAAAAAAATTAAAAACGTGCTTGCACGTCCGGGCTCGGGTGGCTGCATAATACCTTGCACGTCCTTAAGGACGTGGGGATTTGCGGTGTATATAGCCGGAACGATATTTAGTGGGAAGATGAATAACTGATTAATTACATGAGAATTCATATAAGATAATGGTTGGTTCCTTTTGATGTTTAGAGAATTTTATATTTTTGAGAACATGTGAGTTACTTGAGTAAATAAATTATGTTTGGATCTTATGGATATAGTGTGCAAACTTATAAGTTGTTCTTTTGCTTTTGAGTATGAATGTGGTTAGTAAGATTATATAAAAGACGTTTGTACAAATTATTATGCTCGTGTGCTCTAGGCTTTAATGTAGTGCTTTGATGTTGAGTAGTTCTTAAATTTTAGATTATAAGTGACTTCTTGATATATCAACTTATCTTGGTTACTTATCGAGCATGCTTTGTTATGCGAGTTTGATAAATAAGAGTTGTTGATCCTTGGTGTTGAGAACTTATTATTTTGGTTAAGTATTTGAGGATTTGATAAATTATGAATTACTTGAGCAATTGTTAAGCAAAACCTGAGTATGATCTGATGAAAGATGTTTGAGTGATGATATTGGTTAGGCTTTGAGTTAAGTTTTATACTAACAAGGTTAGTTGAGGATGATGATTATGATGAGAATGCAAGGTTACTTGAATAAAATATTATTTAGTCTTGTGATGACTTGAAAGCCTGCTTGTGTGTTAATTAAATGTGTATTGATGAGCTTTTCCTTGCTTGTTATTTGCTAGCGTGATTGAATGATCATCTGAGTGGCTTGTTTGCTGATGGATGATTCTTTAAGTGGCTGGTTTGTTGGAAATTTGGATTTGAAGACTCCAAGTAAGTTTCCTACGGGAGCTTACTCAGTAACCAGGACCTCATGCCTGATGTGTCATATAGTATGTAGGTGTTGCATCTGCATAAAAGCATGTCATGTAGTATCATGCTTAGGACTTGCACTTATGAATGAGCATCCCTATTCTTTATGCGTTTGAAAAGAGAACGGCCGTTATCTGTGAGTCCATAGAGTCGTTGCTAGGGTCATTGGGGCATTCGTGTTTCATATCGATTCGGTCATTGGGGCATTCGTGACCGAGCGTCCTACCTCGGAGTTCGGTACGGACATATGATGGCTGGGGCACCGACCGAGCATCCTACCTCGGAGTTGGGTATGGACATGTATGACCCCGGAGTGGGCATAGATTGGGAGATTGGGGATATGCCACTTGGCATTCTGTGTGGATCCATTTAATCACTTTCTGCATATATAAACTGTCAGCATGCTTGTGTAATTTAAATTCCGTAATGCACTAGAACATCCTTTATTTTAGGTATAGGTGTATTATATGTCCTCAGCGAGGTCTTTAGGGCCCGCATGCGTCTCTTGGCCTGACTTCGTGGTTAGTTTCAGGTACCCGCTTCTTGTGCTTGTTGATTGCTTCTATGGAGGGGTTTCCTCATGGGACGAGTGTTTAGAAGACTTTGTACATCTTCCAACTTGACTTTACAAATGTTTTGGTTTAGTTGGACATTTAAAACAATGTATATTTATCTTCATTTAAACTCGTTGTCATCTCCTTTGAGTCTGGATAGTTGTCATAGGACAGGTTCTCGTGCGGAAGCACAAAACACGATTGGACTATTTGACTCTTTTCTAGGGTATGAAATCCCATTTTCTGAATTATATCATTTAATTCTTAAGACTTAAACAGGGTTATAACTTGAAGTTGACAAATAAGAAGCTCGTACTTGGATTGCAAGATCTGGCAGAGGAATAATTCTTCCCTCTAAACGTAACCCGGATTTTATAATCTGGGCCGTTACAAATCATACCATTTAAAATAATCCCGACATAAATCTCTTTAAAATCCTCATCTTAAAATCACCTTATAACACATTATATAATAACACTTCTCAAATAATATTACTTTAAAACTCCATTTTTAAACAACATCTAATAACACACTCCAACTAATATTTAAATATAATAAATTACCAAAATCAATCCATTTTAATAACTCACAATTATAAATCAAAACACTAAATTACTTTATCATTTCTAAAACATATATTAAAACACCATATCATATCATAATAATATATATCAAATTATACTACTTTTAAACACTTTTATAATATATAAAAATTTCAGAAATATATTTATCCCACAAAATCTCAAAAATATAATAAAGATAAACTAATAATAATTTAACAATTATATAATAACTATATATTATAACACAACACATTACATAATAAATACCAATGCCAATAATAACTCAACCCAACAGGCCAGCCCAAGGTCCCAAACCCGGAAGGAAGCCCGGATCCGAGCCCAATGTAAGGCCCCAACCCGCATACCCCATTTTGATTAAATGAACCAAAAATTTTAGGCCGAACAAGTACATAAAAAGAAGAAAAGAAAAGGGATGAACCGGTTCAACCGAACCCACCCCTAACCTTCAGCAACCCTGTTCAACAACAGAAGAAAACGAGGAAAGGAAGGGGGCTACCCAAGTCTCTGGTGATCCGTTCCGCCCCAAAATTCACCAAGGTGATCGACTAGTCATCCCGACCAAGACCCACTCCAATTTAAAGAAACGACATAAGGAAAAGGAGGGGAAAAGAGAGGCGTACAGTCGCAACTCCGAGGACAGCTCCGTGGCTTCGATGGCGGATTTCGAGCTCGACGTTGGGGATTATGGTTAGATCGAGCCTAGGATGATATAGAAGTGAATAAATATTTGCCTTTAGGGGTGAAAGAGGTGGAAAACGGAGAAGAGAATCGAAACCGACCTTTTGGGATGAGAAACAGAGGAAAGGAGGAAGAACACTGCTCGACGGCTTTGTGCTCGGTCTGGTGGTGCTCTTGGTGGTTCGTCGATGCTAGTGGAAGCTCCTCACTGCTGTTGCTCAGAGGAAGAAGAAAGGTAGATGGATTGGAGCTTGGCCTTCGTCTTTGACGGAAATAGGGGACCCTAGGCTGCGCTGCCCGGTGGTGTTGAGGACAAAGGAGGTGCTAGTGGTGTGAACGTCGAGGAGAGTGGAGATGGTGGTGGCTCGTAGTCAAAACGGGGATGAAAGGAAGGAGCAGGTGGAAATGATGGTGGTTTGTGGTGAGGATTTCAGCAATAGGAGAACAAGGGTGTCTTTGGGCAGTGTTGTTTTGAATACAAAAGAGAGAGTGAAAGAGGAGGGTTATTGTGAGGATGAGTGTAGATAAGGCTTAGGGTTTCTGAGATGATCCAATTTTATAGGGAGTGAGTGAGCATGTGTAGTGTGGGAGAGGGTGGGTGTTATGGTGGGTTTTCTACAAGGCCTAATCGCCAGGAGAGAGAGTAAAAGAAAAGGGGAAAGAATTTAAAATATAGAAATGGTCCCCACTAGATAAATTTTAAAATATCGGAATAACTCGAAATCCGCTCTCCTGAATCAAATCCGACTCAAACAAATTTTAAATCGAAATCTCAAATCCGAGAAAGATGCCGAAATTTACTTCGAAAAGATTTAGAATGAAGCACGTTGCTCAAGGACGGAATTTTAAAAAAAAATTCCTAATCTCCAAATATAATCAAATATAATTAATTATTTTTATAAAATAAAAATTTTAAAATTTCCGGCCTTTACATGCCTCTAGAGCTAGTCTTTCCAAGGGAAAAAAGACACACAGGGAAAGAACCCACCAAAAGGAAAAGAAAAAGCTTTGTCTGATAGGAGTGATAGGCACAGGTGTGACGGTACACAAAATGATCATGGGAAGGTGGAAGTTAGGAGGAGTGAAATGTTAAGCAAGAACCAACCACTCAGACACTCCAAACCAGAAGAAGGAAAAGTCACAGCAGACAAGGATCTTCAGCAGGAAGGAGACTATCTAGATAAAGTACCAAGGAATGGTTGTAGGATTAAGGTACTGGCCATCAAGAAGGAATGAAGGAGGGGTATCTCTTGACAAAGGGCCGAGCACCCTTTTAAAGAAAGATAAATTATTCTAGGCTCATGGAACATCACGGGTCCTAACAGCTCCCCCAAACAAAAGGTTGTGAGGGCTTTACTTCGAGAGAAATCTATTTCTCTTAGGAATTGTGGAAACAAAATTAGACCAAAGGAAACTGGATGAGATTATGAGTAAAGGTTTCAGTCAGTGGCAATACAGACACAATTTTGAGTATAGAAATGCAGGTAGGATTGTAATCATTTGGGACCCCTCAAAGGTGGATTTTCAACACCGAAAGACGACAGATCAGATGATAAGTGGACAGGTAAAATGCAGGATTTCTGGGAAATTTTTTGAATTTGCTCAAGTATATAGGCTGCACACAATAATTAGAAGAAGAGCTATATGTGATGATCTTAAGGCAGAAACTAGTACAAGACAAGGGCCATGGTTGATTCAAGGGGATTTTAATGCAATTATGAGATCGTGTGAAAGGAAGAATGGATCAACTGTCACAGCTTATGAAATATCAGACCTATGGGATTGCTGTGTAGAAATTGGATTAAAAGATGCAATAATGACAGGGCAAGAGCACACTTGGTTCAAAGGTAAGAAGTCTACAAAGATAGATAGAGTGATGGTGAATGAGGAATGAGATGGATCACAATATTATTGTAAGGCTACTTATCTCATCCCAAAGGCATTATGTGATCACTGTCAAATACTTTTAAGTATTTTAATATGTCGGGGCAGGATTAAAATTTCAGAGACACAATCAGAGATAACTGGGAGTTTCAAGAGAGAAGGGCTAACAATACATTTTATGCAAAAAATTCAAAAATCTGAAAAGGCCACTTAAAGAGTTGAACGAAAGACATTTCTCTAATATCACAAGTAGGACAAAAAGAGCAGAAGAGGAATATGAAAAAAAATATAGCTCTAAGAGAAGACCCACAATCTGAGGAGCTACTACAGGCCATGGAGATATCCAAACAGAAAACAAGAAGACTGAGAGAGGCAGAATTCAAATTCAACTGACAACTTGCCAAAGCAAAGCATACCTTCCAAGGGGACAAATGTAACTCATATTTTCATGGGCTGGTGAAGAAAAACATGAGGATAAATCATATAAGTGCTCTGATCAAGGATGATGATTTGGAAACAATGTCCTTGGATGAAGTAGCTTCTCAATTTGAACAATTTTATAAAGGGCTGCTTGGATCTAACAAAGACACTGAAAATATTGATTTAACATTTGTGAGGGATGGTGGTGTGCTGCTAAAGAATGAAAGGCATGGGTTTCTCAACCAACAGGTCACAGCAGAAGAGATCAAGATAGTATTATGGGATATAGGTGATGATAAATCTCTTCAGGGCCTGATGGATACACATCCAAGTTTTTTAAAGACATATGGTAGATTACAAGAGAACAATTTACAAAAGTTGTACATGAATTCTTCAACTCGGGCAAGCTCCTTAAGCAGATTAACCACACTTGCATTGCTTTAATTGCCAAAATCACAAATGCTAACAAAGTAGGAGATTTTAGGCCTATATCATGTTGTAATGTCACCTACATGGTTATTACTAAGATCCTAGCTTCTAGACTAAAGCCAAAATTAGGCACTCTGATTTCTCCATCTCAGTTAGGATTCATTAAAGGAAGATTAATGAGTGAAAACATAATGTTACTACAAGAGCTTATAAGAAAATATTCAAGGAAAATGATTAGGCCTTAATGCATTTTAAATTTGGACCTTAGGAAAGCATATGACACAATTTCATGGAAATTTATTGAACATATGCTTCATGCTTTTAATTTCCCCAATAAATTTGTATCCTGGATCCTTGAATGCATTTGCACAACTTCTTTCTCCATCAATATAAATGGTAGCATGCATGGTTTTTACAATGGAAAGAGAGGCTTAAGACAAGGGGATCCTTTATCCCCCCTAATTTTTGTTTTTTTCTGTGGACTGAGTTTCAAGGATTTTAAGATGCAGAACAAGACATCCATCCTTTACGTTCTACCCTAAATGTGGTTTACTGTAAATATCTCACCTAGCCTATGTAGATGATATAATTCTACTGTCAAGAGGAGACTCAGAATCCATAAAGATCATATTAGATGCACTGGATCACTTCACTGCAGTGTCTGGCTTAGAGGTTAGTGCTACAAAATCATCCTATTTCTTAGCAGGAGTTAAAAATGAGGACAAGGCATATTTGGTAAGTAGAACCAGTTTTCCACAAGGGGTTTTTCCTTTTAGATACTTGGGTATACCTATCTCCTTGGGCAGACTAACAGTATCCCAATTCTCACCTCTTCTAGATAAGATGCTTACAAATATAAGGTATTGGAATTCGAAAACTTTATCATATGCAGGGAAGGTTGAACTCATACGAGCTGTCTTGCAAGGAATCCAAGCCTTTTGGTTCTCCATTTTACATTCTCCTTTTACATTAATTGACAAGATTAATAGTTTGTGTCCAGAGTTTCTTTAGAAATCTCACAGGATTAGGTGGAAAGATGTATGTCTCCCCAAATAAGAAGGGGGTCTAGGACTGAAGGATCTTAAATCATGGAACATAACCTTTTTATCCAGATTACTATTAGATATTTGGCAAAAGAAGGACCGCCTCTGGATCATATGGATCCATCACCAATATCTATAAGAGTGTGACATCTGAACTTGGGAACCACATAGGAAGAATGATTCTCCTTTGATAAAAAAGATATTGGATATCAAAAACCAGCTACTAACCTTTGCAGGTTCAGAAGAACAAGCCATTCAACTCCTAAGCTCATGGTGCCAGGGAGGAAAGTATAGAATATGAGCTGCTTATGAACATTTCAGGAGAAAGAAGCCTAAACCTCCACGGGTTTCAGTGGCTTGTTGCAAGAAGGAGATTAGCAACGAAAGACAACATCAAATCAAGGGAAGTAGACCTTAATTGCAAGCGGTGTGACCAAGCACTTGAAACACATGAGCATATTTTCTTTGCTTGTAATTTTTCTTCACAAATTTGGTCACATATTAAATCATGGCTTGGAATCTGGAGGGGGATGATCGACCACCCTATAAAGAGCATTGAAATGGATGAAGAAGGAGGCTAAGGGAAGGAGCTGGATATCAAAGGCTAAAAGGGTAGGACTTGAAGCCACAGTGTACTACATTTGGAAGGCTAGGAATGACAAGATTTTTGAAGAAATTACAAAAAGTCCAAATGTGATCATACACCTTATAAAGCTTCATGTCTACAAAGTGCTGAGCTATTCCCACTCTCTACTTTTCTACTTAGCCACTACCCTTCAAGAGGGATTTCTAAGAGAAGATTTCAGTGGCATAACACAGCAGGAACATGAAGACACTACTATCACAATTTTTTGATGGAAACCTCCGCTATACATGTTGACAGATAAACATAGGATCGTGGATTACAAAGCAGGGCAACCTTTTGTTTTCTTGTTGCCTTAATTTAAAGTGTTGTACGTCCTGAAGGTTCGATAATGTAAAACAAAGTAATATAGAAATACTCTAGAAGGGGAGGTTGAATAGAGTATGCCGGTTTTCGCAGATTCTCAAGACTTTTGAAGCTCGTGCAAAATCCTTTGAGATTAGACTAGTCTTTTCTCTGAAAACCTGAATCACAAAGTTAAACAGTCGAACCAAGTGCGGAAATAAGGTAAAGCAATAAGTAAAGGACTCGATGAGTTGTTTACGAGGTTCGACACGAACTTGGCCTACGTCCCCGCCTAGGGTTCTTCCACAACCCTAGGATTCAACCGGCTTTTATTGATTCACAAGACTTAGGATCCTAGTAGCTCACCGAGAAGCCTCTCTCCTATACAATTGCAATCTAGTCAACTCACGTTCCCTTGGAGTCCTAGACCAATCTAGAAGAGCCCCACCTCTCTACGCTATCTAGTACAATCCTCTTACACTTAGTGAATCAATCGCCTAGTGTCTACTTCCCGAGTTACAAACTCTTGAGTATAACACTCTCTCGAAATATATCCTATAAGCTCACAGTGTAACTCTCAAATGCTTTGAAATGAAATAACAGACTCTTAAGGACTAGCAGAGAGCACACGAAGAAGGCAGATCTCGCTTGAAGGCTTGAGTGTATGAAAGCTTGTGTTCAACAGGTGTGTCGCTGTCTTCTTCTTCCTTTTCTTTTTATTGAAATAAATCGGCGCCTAAGGATCTTCACCAATGGCTAGAGAGGATCATGGCTTGAGCTGGATCTTCTATCTTTGGAAACTTTCGGAGGCCATGATCTTCCGATTTGAATCTTCTCAATTTACAACATAAGGAAGGAAATAATATTCGAAAATACTTCCTGAAAGGTTAGTGTATATATAATAATATAATGGAAGCATATAATAACATAAAATAATATTCGAACATAATATCATATAGAACAGGTTTTTTGTTTCATCAATACTGTTAAAGCTTCAAGACCTTTGACACAAACAGACTGTCAAGGCCTTTGAAACTTATTCCGATTTTCATCAAGGGAGTGGAGTTATCAATCTCCCCCTTGATGAAAGACAAAACCTGTGCATCCCTGCAACTTAGTCAAGCATATATAATATAAGTAAAATCGGACTAAGTACCTGCATGGATTAGACAAATGTTGGATCAAAATTTTAAAGCAAGAAGACCATCCAACTGAAAATAAAACCAAGGTCTTCCAAGACCTTTAAATCGCAACAGTTTTAAAAAGTCTAACACCACCACAGATCATCTCCCCCTTTTTGTCTTTCAACAAAGGGAGGAGGTAAAACAGTCACCAAAAGTTTTGAAACAGTTTCCAAAAACCAGCAATGTTTCAGATTTGGGGTTAGGGTAGGGTAGGATAGGGTTATGCTTCATCGTCCGGAACATCATCCGTGAGCCGCGACCACAGACCTTGCAACAGCTTGGTTACCCCACTCATCTCCGTCATAAACTCCTTGTGCAGCTCCTTGATATCCAGGCGAACTTCCTCCAAGCCCAACTACAGGTTGTCCATGCGTTCATCAACGGCTGAGGCAGTGGGAAGAGCTTTTGAAGGAGAGGCAAGACTCCAAGTCCCTTGGGGGGACCGAGTGATGCCAATCTTTTCAAGGCTCTTGGAGTCGAACTTACCCATATGACGCTGCTGTTCTTCATTTTTTAAAATCGATTCAAGAAGCTTTGAAGATTTAGGTCAAAAGGGTAGCGAAGGGGAGGGGAGTTCCTTTCCTGGCTTTTCTAGTGTGAGCCATGGATCCTAAAATGGTGTTGGCTAGATAGAGATCAAGGCCATTGAGGATTCGGTATAGTAGGATCATGGCATTGTCGGTCAGGAGAGAGCCGGAGTTTAGACGGGGTAAGAGGCAATGCACAATGATGTTAAATATGATCTTTGCCTCTAGGGTAAGGGATGAGTGGGTTAGCTGCTTTGAGGTGTTAGTAGATGCCTCGGGTAGAAGATATTTGGATCGGGCAAGGGTAATGAAGTCTTCTTTAGAGGGGTTTTCTTGAGAGGGTGGACAAGGGCTAGGAAGGCCAAGGAAATCAGCGAAGTCAAAGGAGTTGAAAGAGATTCTAACTCCCTTGACGACAGATTCTAAGAACCAACCATCTTCAGTGTGTTTGGCTTTGAGATTTATATAGAACAGGCGGGTGAGTTGGGGATAATAGACGGTTTCAAGATTAAGAAGGGTCCAGGCTGGGGATTTTTTAAGAATAGCAATGCACGGTAAATTCAAAGCTTCAAAGAACGCAATATCTAAAAAATCAGAACAGCAGATCCTACGAGTTCGAAACTCATCTACCCACTTACCAGCCATTTCAGCATTTTCAAACCATGAAGAGGGGAGGGATTGATTTACCTGAATGAGAGCGGGAGGATCAGCGTTCTTCCTTCTAGCCTGTGTTGGAGCAGACCTCTTGGCAGGCGCCTCAAGGCTTCTGAGGGTGCCCTTCCTGGTGCGCTTGGGAGAAGGAGGCTTGGCTGTAGAGGCTTTCCGCTTCTTTGGAGACGGGGGAGGAGGAGGAGGAGAAGGAGAGGGAGCATGCTCGGGCTCCTCTTCCTCTTCTTCCTCTGACCCCGAGTCCTCACCGGACCTTTCAGTGTTGTTTTCATTGGTATCCTCATCCTCTCCGGATTCGTCTTGCTCCTCGTCCTCTTCCTCAGGCTCCTCTTCAGAAGGAACCTCCTTGAGAGCCTCCGCCTCGGCTTCCTTCCGGATTCTCTCAGCTTCCTCCTCGAACAACTTCCTTGCAAGCTCGGCCTCCTCCTCGGCCTTTTCCTTCCTTAACGCTTCTTCTTCGGCTTCCTTGGCTGCATCCCTTTCCAGAATAGCATCAAGATCCTCCTCTTCTTCTTCCTCATCCACCTCCTCAGCGATGACCTTCTTTTTCCCTTTCTGCTTCGCACTGAGAGGCTTCTTAGCAGAGCATTTTTTAGAGCCCTTGGTTACTGTAGTCGTGATCTCAACGATGGTGCTCTGGACAACAGCAGGGACGATGGCTTGAGGAGTGGGTTCAGGTGTAGGAGAAGTAGCAGTGACCTGGCGTCCCTTGGGGGTGGCGCCAAGTCTTTTGGGTGTGGAAGCTTTCTTTGATTTGGGAGCCATGGAGGTATTCGGCTAGGGTTTCAGGATAGTTTGAGAGATTGGAGAGGGAGAATTGGAAGAGTTTTGGGTAGTTATGAGGTTATGAGGTAATCGAGAGGGGTTTGGGTTTTAAATAAGAGAGATTTGAGTGATGGGACGGGGTTTAGGATTCCAATGTAAGTAATGATAACATTGCCAATTTGAAAAATATTTCAATTCAAAATTCAAATCTTCTCTTAACCATTTTAGAATAGGAGGGAAATAACCGAAAATATTTTGTTCCAAAAAATCTCTACGGATAAAATATGTGACATAAATAAATTATTTTGAAATCCGATGAAAATAATACTTGATCAAATATCTAAAAAGATATTAACCAAATATATACGATCCGATATCTGTTTTCTATCATTTAGTTCACAAACCTTGACATAAAACTCAAGGGTCTTGACACTGAGTAGAATTTATCTTTCGTAAAGGGAAAGCTCCCCCTACGAAAGTGCATCCTTGTTAAGCATCCCGATCTCTCGTCTAATGAAGGTGAACTTGTCCTCTGCCAAAGGCTTAGTAAAAATGTCAGCCTATTGATAATCAGTTGAAATAAAGGAAATGGACACATCACCTTTTTCGACGTGGTCTCTAATGAAATGATGCCTTACATCAATATGTTTGGTCCTTGAATGCTGAACATGATTCTTTGTAATGGAGATGGTACTTGTATTGTCACACTTAATGGGAATGCCTTTGAGGTTGATGTCAAGATCTCGCATTTATTGAGCTATCCAAAGGATTTGGGAGCAGCATGCTCCAGCTGCTATGTATTCGGCTTCTGCAGTGGATAGGGCAACTGAGTTTTGTTTCTTAGAATGCCAACTGATCAAAGATGCTCCTAAGAATTGGCAACATCCTGATGTGCTCTTCCTATCCACCTTATAGCCTGCAAAATCTGCATCAGAATACCCGATTAATGTGAAATCCTTTTGCTTTGGGTACCATAGTCCAAGCTCCTTAGTGCCATTGAGATATCGAAAGATCCTCTTCACAGCCACGAGGTGAGATTCTTTAGGATCAGCTTGAAACCTAGCACACATGCAAACACTAAACATGATGTCAAGTCTACTAGCTATAAGATATAGTAAAGATCCAATCATTCCCCAATACTCCTTTTGATTGACACTCTTCCCAATCTTGTCTTGATCTAGGGATAATGTTGAGCTCATGGGAGTCTTGGCTGCTTTGGATTGATCCATCTTGAACTTCTTCAAGAGATCCTTAGTGTACTTGCTTTGGTTGACAAAGATCCCTTTCTTGGATTGATGAACTTGGAATCCCAAAAAGAAGTTGAGTTCACCCATCAAGCTCATCTCAAATTCGTTGCACATGATGTCAGAAAATTCCTTGCTCAAAGATGTGTTAGTAGCATCAAATAATATATCATCAATATAAATTTGAATAACCAAAATGTCCTTTCCTTTGGTCTTGATAAAAAGAGTCTTGTCGATCAACCCCCTTTTAAAATCATTTTCTAAAAGATATTTTGACAAGCGCTCATACCAAGCTCTTGGGGCTTGTTTCAAACCATAAAGCGCTTTGTCAAGTTTATAAACGTGATTAGGAAATTCCAAACTTTCAAAACCTGGGTTTGAGCCACATAAACTTCTTCTTCTAAGAAACCATTGAGAAAAGCACACTTGACATCCATTTGATATAACTTTATGCTCATAAAAGATGCAAATGCTAATAATATACGAATGGCTTCAAGCCTGGCTACGGGAGCAAAGGTCTCCTCGTAGTCAATACCTTCCTCTTGATTGTAGCCTTGAGCAACAAGCCTTGCTTTGTTCCTCACGATCTTACCATTCTCATCTAGCTTGTTTCGAAATACCCATCGTGTGCCAATGACTGATTGATGCTTTGGCCTAGGCTTCAAGGTCCAGACTTTGTTCCTTTCAAATTCGTTAAGCTCACTTTGCATGGCAATGATCCAATCTGGCTCTTGAGGGGCCTCATCTACCTTCTTGGGTTCTATAAGAGAGACAAACGCGTGAAAAGCACAAAGATCTTTAAGTTTAGAATGAGTTTGAACACTAGAAGTAGGGTCAGAAATGATATCTTTTAATGAGTGTGATGAGGAGTATTTGAATCTTCTTTTGCTATTCTCAGCTCCTTGATTCGTCACACCAGCAGGATTGATTTGTGGTACACCTGACTCCATAGTCATGTTAGGTTCAGTTTCAGCAGTTTCTGACATTTCAACACTGTTGGATTGGACACCAAGGGCTTTGGACAAATCTTCAACACCTTGGGCAAATTCTTCAGTGTTGAGAATCTGTTCCTGCATGTTCCTCTTCTCTGTGTTCTTGGTAGCAGCATCATCACCTTCCTCGTTCTCCGAAGGGATGTTAAGATCTATATCTGCAACACTTTCACTCAAAGAACCGTCATTGCATTAATCAAATATAACATGTATACTTTCTTCAACTAACTGGGTCCTTTTATTGAAGATTCTATAAGCTTTGCTACTTGTGGAGTAGCCAAGAAATATACCTTCATCACTACGCACATCAAATTTACCAAGGTTATCTTTTTCATTGTTATGAACAAAGCAAGTACAGCCAAAGGGTTTAAAATAAGATATAAGTGGTTTGCGGCCTTTGAAAAGTTCACAAGGAGTTTTCTTTAAGATGGAACGAATAAGACAGCGATTCAAAATATAGTTATCTGTGTTAACAGCTTCAGCCCAATAGGTTTTAGGTAATGCATTTTCTAAAAGCATAGTCCTGGCCATATCCTCTAGGGTGCGGTTCTTTCGTTCCACAACCCCATTTTGTTGAGGTGTCCTAGGAGCAGAAAAGTTATGGGAGATGCCATATTTAGCACAAAACAAATCAAACTGAAGTTGATCAAACTCCCTACCATGATCACTTCGAATTGACACTATGGGCTCGTTTCTTAAAGTTTGCAACTCCTTACAAAGTTTTGAAAACTCAAATAAGGCCTCTGATTTTTCTTTTAAAAATGCAACCCAAGTATATCTAGAAAAATCATCAACAACAACAAGCATGTACTTTTTACCATTGGGAGATTTGACTCGCATAGGACCACATAAATCCATATGTAAAAGTTCAAGGGGTCTAGAAGAACTTACAACCTTTTTGGGTTTGAAAGAGATACGTGTTTGTTTACCTCGTGTGCATGCATTGCACATATCAATACCTTTGAAGTCCATCTCAGGTAGTCCTCTTACAAGCCCTTTGGACACAAGCTTCTGTAGTGTATGTCGACTCACATGACCGAGTCTCCTGTGCCAGAGCTTTGGATCGTTCGTCAAAGCTTTTAGACAGGTTAAGCTTCCTTGTGCCACTTGATCAGCATTCACAGCGTATATATTGTTGTAACGATATGCAGTTAGTATAACTTCACCTGTATCTTCTCTGCACACTAGACATCTTTTCTTGTTAAATATGACATTATTGCCACTATCACATAATTGAGAAACACTAAGCAAATTATACTTTAAACCATTCACAAGATAGACATTTTTAATACTATGGTTGGAATCACTCCCAACGCTACCAATACCAACGATGTCACACTTTCCTTTGTCACCAAGAGTGATTGTTCCTGTGGATTGCTCCTTTAGATCATGAAAGAGAGAACTCTTCCCACTCATATGCCTCGAGGATCCACTATCAATAATCCATTTTTGCTCATTCACCTTGGTGATCTCCTGCAAAACAAACATCAACCTTTATGGCTAGACCAATAAGCAAATTTGGATCCATTATTGGGATAAACCATATTTGGTAAAATAGTGCCTTTTGGGACCCAAACTTGTGTTATCCGTTCTTTTCTCAAATGAACAGGGAATGTATTGCAAATGATATATAGATCCTTTCTTCTATAGGGGCATGTCTCTTTTACATGTCCATTTCGAGCACAATGGTGACATATGGGAGAGGTTCTGCTTCCTTTTGCCTTTACAAAGGTGGTAACGTGCTGCTTCTGTAAAAACCTTGGATTGTAACCAATACCACTTTTGTTTAGAGAACTTTGTTGCTCGCCCAACATCCTATCAAGAGTGCCTTTGGATTTGGTAAAACTTATGAGGGTTGTCTGTTGGTCTTGAATCTTATTATTCAGGGAGATCTTCTCGTTCTCTAAGTCATGATGTTCACTTCTCAGAGACGAGAGATCTTGCTTGAGTTTAGATTTCTCTCAGTCAAGAGTCTTGACTTTAATGTCAAGACCTGAATAAGAAGCTTCAAGACTTTTGACCCTCATAGACAGATCCTCAATAGTTCTTTCCTGGTCCACAGTTCTCTTAATAAGAGTGTTAGTTTGGGCAATAAGTTTCTCTTCATTGGCAATCATATTAGAAAGGAATTCCGATAATACCTCTTAATAAGAGTGTTAGTTTGGGCAATAAGTTTCTCTTCATTGGCAGCCATAAATTCTCTTACGGTTACCTCAAGCTTCTCATCGTGAGATTCATCTCCTAATGCCATAAGACAGACATTGGCCTTCTCATCGTCGGAGTTGGAGTCAGAATCGCTCCAAGTTGCCACCATGGCTTTCTTTTTCCATCTATCACCCTTCTTGGACTGGCTCTTCGTCTTTTGAGGGCAGTCTTTCACAAGATGATCTGTTTCACCACATTCAAAATAAGACAACGGTTTAGTCTTCTTATCATTTTTGTTGTATTGAGACTTACCTCGGAATTTAGAAGACTCTGATCCATCCTTGTTGTTGAATTGTTTCTTCATTTTGAGGATTCGAGCAAGGCCTCTTGTGATAAGAGCAAAAGGATCATCCTCATCGTCATCGTCATCTTCGGAATCAGATTCATCTTTGTTGTCATCCTTCTTAGATTTGAGCGCCAAATTCTTAGTGCTTGCTAGAAGTTCTCCATCGTCTTCATTAAGGATCATCTCATGCGTGATCAGTTTCCCAAGCAGGTCGTCAAGAGGCAGAGTAGTGAGGTCTTGAGCTTCCTCTATAGCTGTTACTTTAGGACCCCACTTTTCTTTTGGGAGACACCTCAATATCTTCCTTACTTTCTCAACGTTTGTAAAGCTCTTGCCGAGAGAGTCAAGGTTGTTGGTGATTTCTGTGAATCGTGTGAACATGACCTTGATAGACTCATCAGGCTTCATCTTGAAAAGTTCATACTTTCGAAGGAAGATGCTGATCTTGGTGTCCTTCACATGGCTAGTTCCCTCATAGGTGACGACTAGCTTGTCCCAAATCTCTTTAGCTGACCTACAAGATGAAATACGGTTAAACTCATCAGTGCTAAGACAACAATAAAGTAAGTTAATAGCCCTGTAGTTTTTGGAGACGAGTTCAAGATCCGCTTGGATGTATTCAGACTCCTTCTTTGCGACTTTGGTTCCATTTGGTCCGTCTTTCTCTGGAATCTTTGGCCCATTCTCTATAATGTTCCAAAGTTCCAGATCTTGGTCTATGATGAACATCTTCATCAATGATCTCCAGTGGACAAAGTTGTTTTCTACAAAGAGTGGTGGTCTGCTGGTAGACCTTCCCTGTGGAAATCCTCCGCTTGCTTCACCAGACATGATCGAAAACTCACAAGATTGTTAGATCAAAAGCAGTGAGTAAAGCTCTGATACCAATAGAAGGTTCCATAATGTAAAACAAAGTAATATAGAAATACTCTAGAAGGGGGGGTTGAATAGAGTATGCCGGTTTTTCGCAGATTCTCAAGACTTTTGAAGCTCGTGCAAAATCCTTTGAGATTAGACTAGTCTTTTCTCTGAAAACCTGAATCACAAAGTTAAATAGTCGAACCAAGTGCGGAAATAAGGTAAAGCAATAAGTAAAGGACTCGATGAGTTGTTTACGAGGTTCGGCACGAACTTGGCCTACGTCCCCGCCTAGGGTTCTTCCACAACCCTAGGATTCAACCGGCTTTTATTGATTCACAAGACTTAGGATCCTAGTAGCTCACCGAGAAGCCTCTCTCCTATACAATTGCAATCTAGTCAACTCACGTTCCCTTGGAGTCCTAGACCAATCTAGAAAAGCCCCACCTCTCTATGCTATCTAGTACAATCCTTTTACACTTAGTGAATCAATCGCCTAGTGTCTACTTCCCGAGTTACAAACTCTTGAGTATAACACTCTCTCGAAATATATCCTATAAGCTCACAGTGTAACTCTCAAATGCTTTGAAATGAAATAACAGACTCTTAAGGACTAGCAGAAAGTACACGAAGAAGACAGATCTCGCTTGAAGGCCTGAGTGTATGAAAGCTTGTGTTCAACAGGTGTGTCGCTGTCTTCTTCTTCCTTTTCTTTTTATTGAAACAAATCGGCCTAAGGATCTTCACCAACGGCTAGAGAGGGTCATGGCTTGAGCTGGATCTTCTATCTTTGGAAACATTCGGAGGCCATGATCTTCCGATTTGAATCTTCTCAATTTACAACATAAGGAAGGAAATAATATTTGAAAATACTTCCTAAAAGGTTAGTGTATATATAATAATATAATGGAAGCATATAATAACATAAAATAATATTCGAACATAATATCATATAGAACAGGTTTTGTGTTTCATCAATACTGTTAAAGCTTCAAGACCTTTGACACAAACAGACTGTCAAGGCCTTTGAAACTTATTCCGATTTTCATCAAGGGAGTGGAGTTATCACGTCTGATTTTGTAAGACTATTGAACCATAATCAGGGTGGGTAGATCAGTGAAATGGGGTGCTCAGTGTAGTGTGATATAGCCTCCTTGATGGCGTAGCCGAAGGGGAGGGTATATTATGCTACACTTGAGGTGTGTGTCCGACTTCTGATAGAATAGCTTGAAGAGACATGATCCACACAAGGACTTCTTCCTAAAAACCCCTAATGGAACCCCTAGGATGTGAGCCTTTCTCACTTCAAGGCTACTTAGGTTCACCCCTAGGAAGCCTATGGTCCAATCAAACTTTGGTGTAAATATTTTCTTTCATTTAATATATCTACCTTCAAAATAAAAATAAAATAAAATAGAGGATATAATCGAGAAGGGCTACATTAGATCGAGTGCACCACCTTGGGGAGCACCAGTGCTGTTCGTCAAGAAGAAGGACGGGTCGTTGAGACTATACATTAATTATAGGGAGCTGAATCGTGCGACGGTAAAGAACCGCTATTCCCTTCCTAGGATTGATAATTTGTTAGACCACCTTTAGGGTGTCATTGTCTTCTCGAAGATTAATTTGAGGTCGGGTTATCACTAGCTGAGAATGAAGCCAGAGGATGTCTCGAGACTACTTTCAGGACCCACTATGGTCACTACGAGTTCATGGTCATGTCGTTTGGGCAGACCAATGCACCAGCAACTTTCATGGAGCTCATGAACCGCGTGTTCATTGATTACTTTGACAAATTCGTCGTCGTCTTCATGGATGACATTTTACTCTACTCTAAGAGTAGAGAAGAGCACGAGGAGCATTTGAGGATTGTGTTTGAGACGCTGAGGAAGCATCAACTGGATGGGAAATACAGCAAGTGTGCTTTCTGGATCTTAGAGGTGGCTTTCTTAGGCCATGTGATTTCAGCTTAGGGAGTCACTGTGGATCCGACAAAGATTGACTCTATCGTCGCTTGGGAGGTGTCCAAGAACATCAAAGACATCCGCTCATTTTTGGGGTTGGCCAGTTACTATAGGAGATTCATCCAGGGTTTTTCGAGCATCGCTTGGCCGATGATGTAGTTGTTGAAGAAGGATGTTCTGTTTGAGTGGAGTGCAGAGTGCCAGGCTAGCTTTGAGCTTATGAAGGAGAAGTTGATGACCGCTCCAGTTTTAGCATTGCTGATTGGGACCAAGGACTTCGTCATCTATACAGATGGCTCGCGCTCCAGCTTGGGATGTGTTATGCATCAGAGAGATCGGGTCATCGCTTATGCTTCACGCAAGTTGAAGCCCGCAGAGGTGTCTTGTCGCATCCATGACATGGAGTTGGGAGCTGTAGTTCATGCTTTGAAAATTTGGAGACATTACCTGTACGACACTTCATACAAGGTGATGATGGATCACAAGAGCTTGAAGTATATTTTCACTTAGAAGGAGCTCAACATGCGACAGAGACGGTCGCTAGAGCTTCTAAAAGACTATGATTTGGACATAGTTTATCACCCAGGGAAAGCCAACATGGTGACAGATGCACTCAGTAGGAAGACTCACCGGGAGGCATCATTTGCGCGACTTATAACTCAGAGGGACTTGCAGGCAGATTCGATGAGATGCGGCTTTGAGGTTTGGGTTTAGTGAGAGAGTGGATGGTTGTCATTCTTTGAGTTTCAAGTTAAGTTGACCGAGGAGATTCGTCGGAGTCAGGCAGATTGTCCAGAGATTGCAGCTCTGAGAGAGCGGATGGCCCAAGGTAATGTAGGGAGGACTTGAATTGAATAATATAATATAATATACTCAATCCTTACTACTCAAATAAATTCAAGACTCCCCGATGTAGTGGTAGGGAATCAGGATCGATCCACGAGGAAGTATGTCAGTGGGATCCGAGATAGTCCTGAATATCATGTCTGTATCAACCAGAAGCCTCGATCTCGAGTTTTTCACTCGACATCGGTGGTGGCTCTCGAAACCTAGTGCAACAGAAGACTTGAAAAAACACAAGCAGCAGTCAATCCTGACCTTGGAGATCGATCTCGATTGTTAGTAACTACGTCGACCGACTAAGAAGATTGTCGATCGATTTTGGGAACTTAATCTCGAGATAGTTACTCGATATCGAGCTCAGATGTAGGAACAAAAAGGGAGTTAACACAAAAAACTGTCGAACGATGCAATTAGTGTCAATATCGACATGTTGTGTCGATAACGAGTAGTCCTGCAGAAAGGTTAGTTTGTTTCGGCAAAGATGGCCGAAGAGAATAGGATGGATGTAGAAGGTTGGACAGAAATAATAGAGGTTTTAAGATGAATATTAAAAGGCAACTCTTAAGGCTAGGGTTTACCACAACATTAACCAAACATGCATAAGCTAAGCAAGACGGACAATTGCGCCATCTCACCCGAGGGACAAGCTTTCGCCGTACACCAACGATTAGGAATACTTTTGCAAATAAACCTAATTATCTCTACCAATTTTATGTTTATAACCCAAGTTACTAACATGAATCCTTTTTCTTACGATAAGGACTAAACACAAAATCGTAGGAGATGATCAAGTCACAACGATATCAACATCAAGTACTTACCTCAAGAACACATGGCTAACGTCGGGCTCCCCCTGACCTTAAGAGCTTGGGGAAATACTCGCTCTTCATCGCAATAACCATCTTGACTCGAAAGAAAGAAACTTGCATTAACTTGAACTTCGAAACTTTACAATTCCAACGTCGGCTTTCGCAAACGTCAAACCCTAAAGCTTCTCCTACTCTAAACTACTTTGTATTGGTGAGATAGGAATCGCTGAACTTGAATGCTTAAAACCAGCCCTCTAGGGCTTTATTTATAGCCTACTAATCCTTGCTAGCCAAGAAAAGTGGTCCTAATCCTAGTAAAACTCTTATTCTAAATTCTATCCTATCATAGATAGGATGAAACATTATTAAAGTAAATAATAAATATCCTAGGGTAAAAAGGAAACAACCTTTAAGACATAATCTAATCTAAAAGATATGATAAAATCGTGGCTTCAAAGTGGATCTCTTATTTGAATTGTCGAACAGCGTCCAATCCATGGATTTCTTCTACTCGATATCGACATGTCCACTCGATATCGAGTGCTTCATTTCTGCTCGACCTTTTTTGTTCCACTTGAGCTTGTGTGGTAAGTCGATGTCGAGTTTCTCACTTGAGCTAAAGTCATGTCGTGTGCTTCTTCAGTAGATGTGTTGTCTTGGCTCGACGCTCAGTGTCTACGTCGAATGGTATGGTCGATCTCGAGTGCAGGACTCGATCTCGACTGTGGTTTCAGTGCTTCTTGGCTTTCGTTTTGACTCCGATTCCGCTCCAATTCCTATACATTTAAACCAAAACTTGTGCAGACTCTATTTCTTGTACGTTAGCCCATTCTATACAAATTCTTATTATTTTCAACCTATAATTTAGGAATCGAATCGAATATGAAGTCAAAATATGCAAATAAAACTACTAGAAATATGTACATCAAAACACCCCATACTTAGACTTGCTTGTCCTCAAGAAATAACCAAGCCATAACTAACACCTACAATACATCGTTCAAGTCTCCGCCCTTGTCAAAAGCAACATCATAGGTGGCAGAAAAGCAAAGCACGTGAATTTGACGTCATCACACATATATGAGCGATCCATAGGCATAGGCAATTTTAAATCCAACCCTCATAGGGATAATGTGTTTGCACTCAACTC
Organism: Persicaria maculosa; assembly: GCA_963922045.1. NCBI lineage: Eukaryota > Viridiplantae > Streptophyta > Magnoliopsida > Caryophyllales > Polygonaceae > Persicaria > Persicaria maculosa. The sequence goes on along the minus strand of OY998264.1, from coordinate 45,720,951 downwards.
TCATTGTGTTTAGGCTATGAAGATCAACTCTCAAATCAGTTCCATATACAAACTCATAAACATTTCAATTTATAATGATCCACTTCGCAGCCAATTGTGTAAATGCAACAAGAACCATCAAGAGGACTTTCACTTAATGGAAGACTCCAAAGAAGACTCCATTCGGCGGGGCTATAATGGGGCTTGGTAAGGAACAAAGAGTATGGAATTCTTTGTCTATGTGGTTCTTTATAAAATTTGGGAATCAAGACTCCTAAACTTCAACACAACTTATCCAAACCATATCTCCCAAAATAATGCACTTTCCAAACATACTTTCTCATGATGAACTTCAACCTTTCCTTCAAACCTAATAAACCTCTCAAAAATATAAATCTTGCAAAAAATAAAATAACTAAGGAATAATTGGCTCATGTACTTACTAATGATATATAGCTCTTTTTTTCTCTTTTTTTTTTGGTTTTTTTTTGTTTTGAACGAAAATAATATAAATAATAATAATGTGCATTTATAATATGAGCCAAAAATCCTTTTACAAATATGTGACATGATGCAAATATACTACCAACTCATAATTCTTCTTTACTCAAAACTAAACATATGCACTTTTCCTTCCACAATGCATTATTCTAACCATTCTAAGTCTCAATTCCCAAATGGGGGTCAGACTCAATTCGGCTAGGGATAATTTTGTGGAGTTCACAATATAAAGGCTCGGGCTAATGTTTTGGCATCAAGCAGAGATAATGCAGGGTAGGTAAAGAGAGGATAAAAGTGGCTTAAAAGATGCCTCCATCATTTGATTCTCATAAACATAAACATATATATGCATTGACTTTGAATAAATATTACAACATTTAGAGATGCATAGGAAGAGTAAATACACTTAAGAAAGTGGAGGGATTTTTAATGTTCTCCCTAGAGGCCAAAATTCTTATTGTGACGATTTTATTGGATTTTGCTTTTTATCCTAGGATCACATGTGCTCAATTTCATCACAAGTTCACAATCGACATAAAAACAATTTCAATGACTTGGGCTAAACCGTCCAAATATGCCATAGGATTTACATGATCAAGTCAACTATTGAGTTTTCATCATTGGACATCTAAGTAGGGCCTAAACCAAACTAAATAAAGTAAATATGCATTTTTTGTTTCTGTTTTATATTTTCTATTTTTTTTGGATTTTTGTATTTTTCAAAAGCTAATACACAAGAACTTAAAAACATTAAATATGAATGCAAGAAGATTTTTAAAATAAGCCAAGTTTTGACCATAAGCCAAGAACATGTTTCATCCGCACCCCATAGTTAAAATATACAGTGTCCTCACCGTATTAAAAGAAAAACAAAGGTGAAGAGAGAAACTCACAGAGTAACCTATAGATGAGGTCGATTTCAGGTCTGGTCGATGCCAATAGTCGATGTCGAGTGCATATGTCGATGTCGATAGCATCTGTGTGTTGAAGAAGAAGTGGTCGAAGTCGTGGGTCGCCTAGGTACGTGAGGTCGATATCGAGGGGCCTACTCGATATCGAGTTTTTTCTTTCGCTCCTATGTGATCGATCTCGATCACATGAGATGGCTCGACCCTAGGCAGTCTATGTCGACTGGCCTAGTCGATCTCAAGTGCTTTAAGGTAGGTCCCCTTCAAGCTTGTCCCTTCTCCAGGATCGTCTAGGTCCTTATTGTAATACCCAAGCTCAACAACTAAGGCTTCTTCTTCATTAAACTTTTCTTTTGGATTTTTCCTTCTCTTCCTTGACCTAATCTTGCTGACATGAGCGAACCATGGAGCTTTGACCCTCCCATTTGTGAAATCATACGTAATGGACAGAGGAGGGTTAGAGATCATACCTAAACTTACCTTTTCGGGCCCGAAACAATGGTTTTTGGGCTGGGGGTCAGTCGATGTCGACATGGTGGTGTCGATCTCTATCTCTGCAGTCGATGTTGAGTTGGTGTGGTCGACTTCGGCAGTGGGGACCCCATACTTAGGATCCTGGTAACTCGGTTGTTCATCAGTTGCACTCAACATCGAGCTGGGTATGTCGACATCAAGTACCTTGGTCAATCTCGATTGGGGGCAGTCGATCTCAACTCTCCTTGCAGCTTCTATTCTCATCAATAAGTACTTGCAAGCTTCTCCCTTACAGGTGTGAGCCCAACTTCTTCATAGATTCTAGGGGTGAAAACTTGTTGTATTGCCTCCTCACAAGGGATATACTCCTTGCTTAGGCCGATGTTCTTCACCTCTAGCCTTTTTTTCCCATTCATCGTCGGGTTAAAGTGAAACTCGACGATCTCATTGCCGATTATGAACGTAAGGGTACCATTCCTCATGTTGCTGTTGGCATCAACGGTTGCTAGGAAGGGCTTACCAAGGATGATAGGCACAATAGGGTCTTCGGGCATTTCCAACACGATGAAGTTCGTGGGTATAAAGAACTTGCCCACCTTGACAAGGACATCATCCACAACCCATGTGGGTCTCACGAAGGAGTTATCCGCCATGTAGAGTTTCATGTCGACGGGCTCCAATGGTCCTACTCCAACTTGTTGCCATATCGATAGGGGCATCAAACTTACACTAGCCCCAAGGTCACAAAGGGCTTTGAATTGATGCTTACCTACCCCTACCGTTACCACAAACTTCCCTGGATCGCCTCATTTCTCAGGGAACTTTATGGAATTGCATTCTCTAGCGATCTCAATGATGGACCTTTTCTTAGATAGGATGTCTTTCAAGAACCTCATGTATACCGACATCTCGTTAAGGGCTTCCTTGAGTGGGATGGTGATGCTGAGTCCTTGTACGATCTTCAGGATACACCTAAACTTGGTGTCCACCAGGTCTTTTAGCGCCTTGGAGGGAAAAGGGAGTGCTTTCATATGCTTTGGAGCAAAGGGGTCTACTTAGGCTTTTTGGACTGGTCCATATCGATAGGAGTGTCGATATCGACTGGAATGGTCGACCTCGGAGGAGTCTGAAGCTGATGTCGATCTGCAGAGGTGTTGAAATCGACTAGGGTATCGATATTTCGTGGGTCACTTGAGATCAAGTGCTTCTCTAGCTTCTTTGGTGCAGCAGTGGGCTCGACATCGAGTTCATCTTCGACATCGACAGGGCCCTCGACATCGATTGGGTGGTCGACATCGGCTTCATCTTCAATAACATCTCATTCTTTGCTCCGCGGCTCATGCAATTGACGTCCACTCCTTCGATTTACAGTAGCAATGTGTATGGCTTGCCCCTTTGGATTTGTTGTGGTTGTTCTGGAAGCGTTCTAGGGGGCTTTGGAATTCGGGCCGCTAGTTGACCCAATTGGGTCTCCATGTTTTTCCTCCATATATCCATCTCCCCCATGCGAGCATTGAGCCCTTACAATTGGTTCTAGATGGCGCTGCTAGATTATTGGTTTTGCACCTAGTTCCTCCTTAACTCATCAAGGATGAGTTGGACATTATCTCTCTTTTGCTCACTTTCCAGATGGCCTGGAGCTCGGTAAGGTGGAGGATCCGTAGAGTTATATTGGGGTGGTGGATTACCCCAATTTTGATATCCTTGGCGATTTAGATTCCTCATGTACCTCACCTCCCAATGAGTCTTCGCTAGATCTACTCGCTTCGTGTGGGGGCAAGCAGTGGTGATGTGCCTCTTGGAGCCGCATTCGGCACATGGTTGGTTGGCGAAGAGGAACTTGACTTGCTTTTGGAGCATTTTAAATTAATCTTTCTTGAATTGATCTTTGACGTCGGGATCAATCTCCTTGGAGGGCTCAGAGAGTGGAATTGATGGGGCGGGCCTGGAGTCAGAGGCCGCATGAGTCCCAAATATGTTGTCAAATTCTACCAACCTCTCTATGGTATCCCAAGCATGTTGCGGTGGGAGTTCAAGATACCCATATGAGGTGTAGGTGTTTATCCGCTCCATTGTAGCTACATCTAGGGCGTTGGAGATGATGTCTTGGATGACGTAGAGTGGTTGCCCGTGCATAGGGCAGGACCTCAGAAGCTCCTTAAATCGCTCCTACACTTGCGCTAGGGTCTCATGAGGATTTTGCTTGAAAGCGATGATCTTCTGGCAAATTACCGCCGTCTTGAATGATGGGAAAAACTTGTTTAGGAATGCATCCTTGACTTCATCCCACGTGCGGAGCGATCTTGGGGCTAGGCTCTCCAACCATGCTAGTGCTTTCCCTGCAAAAGACCAACGAAAAGCCTTTAGTGTTACATATTCAAGGCTTTGTCCATCAACAATAGTGTCGCAAAGATCAAGGAAGGTTGTTATACGCTCTAGAGGGCAATCATTAAGTTTTCTCTCAAATTGATGTCTCCTAATTTCAGTTAAGCAGCTAGGTTTAATTTCAAAGTTCCAGTGAGGGATAAGAATCACCAATTCTGGCATAGAGAGCACTGGGTGCATGTATTGCTTTGCATTCTAAGGGAGCGCATTGATTTGGGCTTTATATCGTCTCCTTGCTTCCTCCTCCCTGTCACCACGCTCTCTTTGTGCTGCCTCTCTAGTTGTGAAGTCCTCGATTTGGTTTTCAAGCGTTCAATCTCCTGAGCCTGGGTTTCCGCGTTAGCCATAACTATTTGGATTCTAGAATATAGGTGGAGATAACTCTTGGGGTCTTCTACTCCTTCAAATTCAGGCGTGCAATCAGCTCATCGCATACACCTATAAGGCAAAACTTCAAGAAGACGTGAGATAAACTATTAGGGCACAATTGATAGATTCCCCGACAACTGCGCCAGAATTTTGATGTAGGGAGGACTTGAATTGTATAATATAATATAATATACTCAACCCTGGCTACTCAAATAAATTCAAGACTCCCCATTGTAGTGGTAGGGAATCAGGATCGATCCATGAGGAAGCGTGTCAGCAGGATCCGAAATAGTCCTGAATATCATGTCTGTTCCTTCGACGTCGGTGGTGGCTGTCGATTCCTAGTGTAGTAGAAGACTTGCAAAAACACAAGCAGCAGTCGATCTCGACCTTGAGGTCGATCTCGATCGTTAGTAACTATGTCGACCAACTCAGAAGACTGTTGGTCGATCTTGGGCACTCAATCTTGAGATAGTTACTCGATATCGAGCTCAGAAACAGGAACAAAAAGGGAGTCGACACATAAAATTTTTGAAAGATGCAATTGGTGTCGATAACGACTTGTTGTGTCGATATAGAGTAGTCCTTCAGAAAGGTTAGTTTGTGTTGACAAAGATGGCCGAAGAGAATAGGATGGATGTAGAAGGTTGGACAAAAATAACAAAGGTTTAAAGATGAATATTAAAAGGCAACTCCTAAGGCTAGGGTTTACCACAACGTTAACCAAACATGCATAAGCTAAGCAAGATGGACAATTGAGCTATCTCACCCGAGGGAAAAACTTTCGCGTGTACACCAATGATTAGGAATACTCTTGCAAATAAACCTAATTGTCTCTACCAATTTTATGTTTATAACCCAAGTTGTTAACATGAATCCCTTTTCTTGCGATAAGGCCTAAACACAAAATAGTAGGAGATGATCAAGACACAACAATATCAACATCAAGTACTTACCTCAAGCATGCATGGCTAACTTCGGGCTCACCCCGACACTAAGAGCTTGGGGAACTACTCGCTCTTCATCGCAATAACCATCTTGACTTGAAAGAAAGAAACTTACATTAACTTGAACTTCGAAACTTTACAATTCCAACGTCGGCTTTCGCAAACGCCAAACTCTAAAGCTTCTCCTACTCTAAACTACTTTTTATTGGTGAGATAGGAATCTTTGAACTTGAATGCTTAAAACCAGCCCCCTAGGGCTTTATTTATAGCCTACTAATCCTTGCTAGCCATGGAAAGTAGTCCTAATCCCACTAAAACTCCTATTCTAAATTATATCCTATAATAGATAGGATGAAACATTATTAAAGTAAATAATAAATATCCTAGGGTAAAAAGGAAAGAACCTTTAAGACATAATCTAATCTAAAAGATATGATAAAATCGTGGCTTCAAAGTGGATCTCCTATTTGGATTGTCGAACCTCTATCGAGAGCTTCATTTCTGCTCGACCTGTCTGGGTTCCACTCGAGCTCGTGCGGTATGTCGATGTCGAGTTCCTCACTTGATCTAAAGTTATGTCAAGTGCTTCATTAGTAGATGTGTTGTCTTGGCTCGACACTGTCTACGTTGAAGGGTATGATGGAAGGGTGGACAGAATAAAAACACAGATTTTTATATGAATTCAATAAATTAAAAGCTTCCAAGGTCGGGGATTCATGCCAAAACGATAACCATGCAAGACTTATGCCAAATTCATGAAAGATGATGCCTTTCCGTCAAATAACTTTCGTTACCGACAATTAGGTGATTAGGGGCTCTCGCATAAAACCTAAGAGTTACTATCCAATTTCATGAGTAATCCAAATTCACAATATGATTGGCTTTCACTTCAATAATGCAAACAAGGAAATTCCTCAACTTTCGCAAAGGATCATGCATAGGATAGAAGACGGAATCGCATAAAAATCATACCTTTGATGCAGAAACTTACATTGCTATCGTCGGGCTCACCCCAACCCTAGAAGTGGGTGAACTACTCGCGCCTCATCATCATGGACATTATCATCATTGATAAGAAACTACTTTTAATTAAAATTGCAAAAGAAAGAGTACAACCGAACAAAGCCAAATCTCCGCTCTCGCTTCCTCTACACCCCACTCGGCTCTCTCTCTATCTACTTATTCTCTCTGCGATTGAAACTTAAATTCTTGCTGCGTGTGGATGATTAAACTCAACCCTAATGGTCTATAATTATAGATCTCTAACCTCGCTAACCAAGGATAAGAAAATCTATCTTTATTCCTAAGATAAAACTAAAATAAAGTAAATAGCTAAAACTCCTTAGGTAAATATCAAATTCACCATAAAGGATAACATGTCTGGTAGTATTGAATAGAAGATCTCGACTTTAGGATAGATGCATTGCCTTCGGATAGAATTCTATCAAAAACAGCGTCGGATCTGTCTGCAGTAGTAGTCGATATCGACCAGCACATGTCGATATCGACCTATTCTTTTCTCTATCTCGAGCAGTTCTACTCGACCTCGGATTAGCACTTGAACTTTATCATTCACTCGATTTGGGGCACTCGATATCGACCTCTCTCTGTCGACATGCTCTGTTCTTCCTCTGCTCGATTTCTGGTACTCTGTTTCACTCGATGTCGAGTCTTTAGATCGATTTTGACTCATCAGTAGACTTCGAGTTCTTTTTCCGCTCATCTTCTCTTGTCCAAATTGATCCATTTTTGTCTCTAATTCTGCAAAATAACATAAAAACTCATGTAGACCTCTATATTTTGCAAATAAGCATAAACTACACTAATCTTATGTTTTCCCAACCAATATGCATGCAAATATCGACAAAATGGACATAAATGTGCATAGAAAATATGGAAATTTGCGCGCACATCATGGTATGGTTGATCTCGAGTACAGGACTCGATCTCGACTACGCTTTCAGTGGTTCTTGGCTTTGGTTTTGACTCCGACTCCGCTATAATTCCTATACATTTAAACCAAAACTTGTGCAGACTCTATTTCTTGCACGTTAGCCCATTCTACATGAATTCTTTTTATTGTCAACCTATAATTTAGGAATCGAATGGAATATGAAGTCAAAATATGCAAATAAAACTACTAGAAATATGTACATCACAAGGTCGATTCAGAGAGCTTGTAGAGAGAGTAGATGGGATGCTAACCTTTCGGGGTAGAGTAGTAGTTCCGCCAATATCAGACATGAGGCAGAGGATTATGCAGGAGGCTCACTCCACTCCTTATTTTGTCCATCCAGGGACGAATAAGATGTATCAGGATTTGAGGAGGTGTTATTGGTGGGAGAGGATGCGAGAGGACATCGCAGATTTTCTAGCCAGATGTCAGGTTTGTCAGCAGGTTCGGATTGAACACCAGCGGCCGGGAGGACTTGCCAAGTCACTTCCAGTTCCCGAGTGGAAGTGGACGGACATCTTTATGGATTTCGTCATCGGACTAAGACGGGATGTTAGAGGGTTCGACGCTATCTGGGTCATGGTCGATAGGTTGACCAAGTCGGCTCACTTCATTGCGATTTAGGAGACTTGGGCAACATCGCGATTAGCTAAGGAATTCATTTGCTAGATTACGAGGCTTCACAAGGTACATGAGAGGATCATATCAAACAGAGATGGACGTTTTGCCTCAAGTTTTTGGCATCAGGTTCAGGAGGGTCTAGGTACCAAACTAAATTTCAGCACACCTTTTCACCTCAGACAGATGGCCAGAGCGAGAGGACGATTCAGACTTTAGAGGACATGTTGCGGTATTGTGTCCTTGAGTGAGGTGACAAATGGGTCAGATTCCTTCCGCTGGTGGAGTTCTCATACAACAACAGCTGCCATGCGTCGATTGAGATGGCTCCATATGAGGCGGTATATGGAACTCGATGTAAGTCACCGGTTTGTTGGGACGAGCCCGCAGATACAACATCGACCTTGCCGGAGTTAGTCAGAGAGACCACTGATCAGGTGGGTCACATCCGAGAGCACATGAGAGTCGCCCAGGATCGGCAGAAGAAGTTTGCAGACAAACGAAAAACAGAGATTGAGTTCGAGGTGGGTTCGCCTGTGTGGCTTCGAGTTTCACCTACTAGAGGAGTCAGATGGTTACGCATCAAAGGGAAATTAAGTTCGAGATATATTGGCCCATTCGAGATCCTGGATAGTGTTGGCGAAGTAGCCTATCTCTTAGTTTTACCCCCATCCTTGGCCGGTGTGCATGATGTCTTTCACGTCTCCCAGCTTCGCCAGTATGTCCCTGACCCTAGCCATGTCCTTGACTATTCAGACCTTCAGATCGAGCCCAACCACACCTTTGTTGAGCGTCGAGTGAGGGTCCTTAACCGTTGTGTCAAGCGGCTTAGGAACAGGGAGGTCCCTTTGCTTTTAGTTCACTGGTCTAGGAGGAGTCCTGAGGAGGCCACGTTGCAGACCGAGGAGAGTATTCAAGCTAGTTATGGGGATGTCCTAGATGAGTTACTAGCGTCCTATGTCGAGCCGAGCGTAGATATTTCCTTGACCTTGCGAGTGCGGTGAGTTTTTACCTAGTCAGATTGGGGATGGGTTAGTAGTATCTCCTTGATGGCGTGCTTATGCTTGGTAGTTGCGTGCTTATGCTTGGCAGTTGCGTGCAGATCCTTGATGATATGATGTGATGAGCCTCGCTAATGTGATGTTGTGCTAGATATGTTATGGTATACGACTCTCTTTAGCGTGGTTATGACATGTGATGAAGGAGGAAATCGAGTTTAGATAAATATAAAGGAGATATGAAAACCGAATCCTAGTCCACGCAAATAAATTATAAGACTTCTTCCCGATGTCGTGGAAGGGAATCAGGATCGATCCACGAGGAGAAGGGTCAGCGATGCCTGGATATTCTCTGCGAACTTTGCTCAAGTCGACCAGAAGCCTCGATATCAAGTTGGGAGGTCGATATCGATAAAGGCAGTCGATTCTTAGTCGTGATGTCGGTCTGTGAAGACTATGAACGTCGGGTTGCTCGATGCAGGGTGGTCGATATTGACTATATTGGTCGATATCGAGTGGCTCCTCAGACGATGTCGAATGCAGAAAAAATAGAAATAAAATAAAGAAGAAAGAAATAAAGACAACAAATTTGTTTGGGTTTTTCTTAATAAACTAAAAGGCTCAGAGGATAGGGATTTACCACGACGTATGATAACCATGCAGGTATTATGACTTAATTCACATAAAAGATTAAACTTTTCTCGACATTAATTAGGAATATAGAGGCTTTCCCATAAAAACCTAATTGTTTCTACCATAATTAGGGTTTATGTCAAAACCAACTTTAAGTTTTGCCTCTCTTTCATGGTTTTTTTCTAAAAAATCGCACTTCATTATTACTTCCTTTAACTAGGCAATTTAATGTTATATCTCTAATGAATCTACTTTTTCATCGTCGAGTTCCTTAAAAGCTTTCATGAATCTTTTCTTCTTTTTTTTTCAAAATTTTTGATGGGGGTCAATTTTTTTTCTCTTTTTTTTTCTAAAATTAAACATATGCTTAAAGATAAAGATGCTATGCTTAAAGATTAACTATGTATGAATATGCATAAACATGTAAAAACTATGCAATAGCTTATGAAAAATTTCAAAATATGCTAAAAAAAATGCTAAAATATGCAAGCAAGCCTTTCCCCCACACCATACTTAAAGATTACAGTGTCCTCACTGTATAAGAACTAGGGTTAAGAAAGAAACTTACTCAAACTTCGTGAAAATCAGGAATTGAAGACGTCTGTAGTGGTGGTCGATATCGGGCATACCAGTTGATATCGACTAGTTTCATCGATTTATGGTTCAAGCTTCAGGGTGATCCGGCCTCGACCACAAGCTCCTCTAAATCGACCTTTATAGTCGATATCGAGCATCGTACTCGATTTTGATGTATGTTATGTGCTCCTTCTTCTTCCTGAAACTTGTTAGAAAATAAAAAATAAAACCAAACATGCATAATAATGTCTTATGTCTCAAAACAAATCCAAAAGATGTCCAAAACTTAAATTAATTGTTGCATTACAAGCTCTAGACTTTAAAGTCGCTAGGCCGACTTCTTCCTTTCAAGCTCAAGGCGGCATCTACAGAGCCCATATGGCTTGGGCATCAAACAGAACTCCTATCTTGTCTCTCAGATACATTCTGCCCGGATGGATTTGATTCACCGTGAATGGTCCCATCCTCTTATCTTTGAATCTACTAGGGAACCAACGCTCTTTTGACTTGGAGACATAAACCTTATCTCCTACTTCATAATGGCTCAAATCATCACTGGATACCCTGCACAAGCGCACATACTAAGGCAAACCTCTAACAAAAAGTGATAAATCATTAATAGAGATCGAGAAAGAGGAGTTCGTACCTTGGCTTACCTTCTCTTCTGTCAGGGGGTTAGGTCGATATCGATCAGTAGTACTCGATATCAAGCTCTGTTGTGCTCTTGGAGGTCCTATCGATTTGTAGGGTTTCTGCTCGATATGCTCAGGTCGATTTCGACCTTTTGTCCTCAATATCGAGGTCTTTGCTCCTCCTTTTTCTTCCTCTTAGGCAGTCGATTTCGGCATGGGTTCATGGTCGATATCGACCTTTATGCTCCATTTCGATGATCCTTCTCCTCCGTCGACCCCATACTTATAACCTGGCACACAATCTTGAACTTTGTTAGTCGATATTGACTTACCTGGGTCGATTTGGAGTGGCTTTCTGGCTCCTTCATTCAAGATTGCCACGACTTCCTCCATTTGGGCTTCTATGGCCCTCTTTTCAAGCTCATCGGGTGTCATATTCCTTACCTTGGCTTCCCCACATGTGATGTAGACACCTGTAATTGACTTAATCTCCATTGGCCCTTCATTATTCATCACCGTCTTATTCAAAACGTACTCTATCACTTCATCACTAATTGTGAATGAGAGCAATCCTTTGTTCAGGCTTATGTTGGCATCGACGGTTGCTAGAAATTGCCTACCTAAAATAATGGGACAAGTAGGGTCCTCTGCCACATCAACAATTAAGAAATCAGCAGGGACAAAGAACTTATCTACTTGCACTGGCACATCATCTACCATCCATGTTGGAATAACTACCGTGTTGTTGGCCATGTATAACTTTGCATCCACAGGCTCCAGGGGACCTATTTTTATCTTATGCCATATCGTTAGTGGCATCATGCTAACACTAGCGCCCAAATCAAATAAAGCATTAAAGCGATATCGACCTAAGCCTATAGCGATAGAAAACTTACCTGGGTCCGCCCGCTTCTCTGGTAGCTCCAATCTGTTGCACTCCTCTGCGATCTCAGCAATTGATCGCTTCTTACCTAGGATGTCCTTAAGGAACCTCACATATGATGGCATCTCATGAAGTTCTTCGGTGAATGGAATTGAGACATTAAGTCCTTGAAGCATCTTCACGAATCGCTGAAACTTCTTTTCCGCCGGGTCCTTGACAATTTTCTTTGATGGGAATGGCAACACCGTTTTCTTCTCTACGGGTGGAGTTCAGTTGACATCGACTGGATGGGGGTCGATATCGACTGGAAGAGTGGATTTCTGTGGTGATTCAGCAGCAGGGTCGGCATCGAGTTGAGTATGGTCGACATCAGTATCACCTTGGTCGATATCGACAAGGTTGGTCGATATCGATGTCTCTTCTGGGGCTTTCTCCTCCGCTTTTTGCTCGGGTGTTTGCAATTGACGCCCACTTCTTAGATTCATGGCCACTATGTGTCCAATAGTTTTTCCCTTTTGGTTGGGCACAGTTGATCCAGGCAGCGATCTTGACGGTTTGGGTATTTATTCAGCCTATTAACCCATTTGGGTCTCCATGTTCTCCTTCCAAACATCGATCTCCCGAGCCTAGAGTTGATGCCCTACAAAAGAGTATGTACGGAGTTATTGGCTTATTTGAACTCAACATGGTTCCTCTGCATCTCATCAAGAATGATCTGCATGTCATCCTTCCTCGGTTCCCGCTCAGGGTGCCCTGGTGCTCTATATGGTGGGGGATCCCTTTGATGTTGTGATTGATAGAACAGTTGATCTCCCCAATATTGTTGATTGTCCGTCCACAGGGGCCTCTCGTTCACTTGGCTTCCTCTTGTTGCTCCGCCATAGATACTTGCTCAAGATGTGGGCAGGCACTAGTGTTGTGCCTTGTTGAGCCATATTCTTGACAAAGTTGATTGTTGCTCAGGAACCTTACTTGCTTTTTAAGGCGGCGTGTTTGATCGTTGTGGAATTGCTGCCGTACATCAGGATCATTCTCCTTTGGAGGCTCATAAAGTGGCATAGATGGGGCAGGCCTTGAGTCATAGGCCGCAGTAGTCCCATATGTGTTATCAATGTTAATCAGCCTCTCAATTGTCTCCAAGCCTCCGTTGGTGCGAGCTCAATGTACCGATAGGAGGTGTATGAATTGATTCTCTCCTTATTCGGCCCATCAAGAGAGTTTTAGAAGATCTCGTGGATGACATATGGTAGTTTCCCATGCGTCGGACATGATCTCAACAAGTCCTTAAATCGCTCCCACGCCTGTGCCAACGTCTCACCAGGCTTTTGTTTGAAAGCCGTGATCCTTTGCCGCGACATCGCCATTTTTTATAGAGGAAATAACTTGTTTAGGAACGCATCCTTCACTTCTTCCCATGTCCTTAGCGAGCGTGGAGCCAAACACTCTAGCCATTGCAATGCTTTCCCTGCCAAAGACCATCGAAAGGACTTTAGTCTCACATACTATAAATTCACACCATCAGCAATAGTTTCACATAAATCCATGAAAGTAGATATATGTTACAGGGGGCATTGATTAGGTCTTCCTTCAAAAGTGTTTCTTTTTATCTCAGACATGAAGCTAATCTTTATTTCATAATTAGATGGAGGAATTAAAATAGCAGATTCAGGAACATGTAGCGGCGGATGGATGTATTGCATCGCCGTCTGTGGATACTGATTGAGCCGCTCTTGGGCTTGTCTACGCGCATCCTCCTCTCTATCAGTGCGGGCTCGCTCTGTAGCAGCAACGACCCTTTCAACGGCGATTGTAGCATTGTGGTCCTCAATTTCTTTCCTCAACCGTTCAATGGTCTCAGCATGTGTCTCGTTATCCGCCATGATTCTGATAGCTTTGTTGCGAAGATGGAAGAAACGTTCAGGCTCGTCAATACTTTCTAGGATAGGTTCATGATCAGAGCATCGCATAAACCTGCAAAATAAGCACTAAAAGAATATCGTGAGAAAACTTAGGTGGCGATTGATTGCCTCCCCGGCAACGGCGCCAATTTGTTTGTAAGAGGGAGATGATTCGCTCAAATAAAATATTCAAATATAAAACTAAGCTAACTCCCCTATCCAAGCAAATAATACACGAATCCCTCCCGATGTAGTGGTAGGGTAATTCATGATCGAATCCACGAGGAGGTATGTCAGCGCTTCCTAAGCATTAAAATCACCTTCAAGTTCCGACTCCAGGAGACACTCGATATCGAGTTGTCTGGTCGATATCGACCTCAGTTCTGGTCGATGTCCAGCTAAAGTTCCTGCAGAAGGCAGAAGTAAGCAGTCAACGTCGAGATGGAACCTCGATATCGATGTTAGCACTCGATATCGACCTTTACAGTCGATTTCGAGTATTCCAACAGAAAATGTAAACGAACCTAAAATTGTCGGAAAAGATGTCCGAAGAAAGTAGAATGATGAGGGAATTGTGGACATAAATAAAAACACAAACTTTGTATATAAGCTTCAAAGGTCGGGGATTCATGCCAGAATAATAACCATGCAAATATGATGCTAATGTTATGAAATTTACTGTCTTTCCGTCAAATAACTTTCGTTACTAACTTTTAGGTGATTAGAGGCTCTCACGTAAAACCTAAGAGTTACTATCCAATTTCATGACAAATCCAAATTCACAATATCATTGGCTTTCTCTTCAATAATGCAAATAATGAATCTCCTCAACTTTCGCACAGGATCATGCATAGGATAGAGGACGGAATCGCATAAAAACCATACCTTTGATGCACTAACTTACATTGCTATCGTCGGGCTCACCCCAACCCTAGAAGTGGGTTGATTACTCGTGCTTCATCATTGAACTCATCATCATGTAAAAGAAACTACTTTGTATTGAATTAAAGAAAGAAGGTACACCGAACAAACCCAAATCTCCGCTCTCGCTTCCCTCCAACTCACTCGGCTCTCTCTCTCTCCTAACTCGCTATAACTGAATGTAAAACTAATTTCTTGCTGTCTGGATGATTGAAACCAACCCTAATGGCCTCTAATTATAGATCTCTCACTTCGCTATCCAAGGATTCAAAAACCTATCTTTATTCTCTAAGATAAACTAATTTAAATTAAATAACTAAATTACTTAGGTAAATCTCATAAACTGATAAGTCTGGTATAGATATGATAGAAGATCACGACTTTAGGATAATCTCGAATGCTTCGGATAGAATTTTATCAAAAACAACATCGGATCTTTTCTGCAACAAACATCGATATCGACCTTCAACCTCGATATCGACCTTATCTCTTCTCTATCTTGAGCAGTCCTACTCGACCTCGGATTGGCACTAGACTTCTATCTATATCCTCGATTTAGGCCACTCGATATCGACCATGCAACATCGATATCGACCTTGTTATGTCGACATGCTCTGTTTTCTCCTCTGCTCGATTCCTGGTTGCTCTGTTTCACTCGACGTCGAGTCTTTAGGTCGATTTTGAATCTTCAGTAGACTTTGAGTTCTTTTTCCGCTCTTAATCACTTGTCCAAATTCGTCCATTTTTGTCTTGATTTTTGCGAAATAACATAAAAACTCGTGTAGACCTCTATATTTTACAAATAAGCAAAAACTACACTAATGTTATGATTTCCCAACCAATATGCATGCAAATAACGTCCAAATGGACATAAATGTGCATAGAAAATATGGAATTTGCGCGCACATCAAGCAGGAGTAGGAGCAGGAGCAGAAGCAACAGGAGGAGCAGGAGCATGAGTAGGAGCAGGAGTAGGAGCAGGAGTAGCAGCAGCAACAGTAGTATTAGTAGTAGTATTAGTAGTAGTAGTAGTAGTAGTAGTAGAGCAGGAGTAGGAGCACGAGCAGCAGCAACAGTAATAGTAGTAGTAGTAGTAGTAGTAGTAGTAGTAGTAGTAGTAGTAGTAGTAGTAGTAGTAGTTGTTGTTGTTGTTGTTGTCCTCCAATGCGCTAAGTATTCGAGGCCATTCATGACACCCATGTTTGCGACTTACGAGAAGGCAGTGCTAAGGTTAGAGAGGTAAAATCACTATAAGTGAAAAAAAGCAAAGAGCGTTATGAGGAAGTGGAATGTGGAAATTATAAAGAAGAAAGTGCATGAAAGAAAAAAAGTTTGTAAATTTCTCCCTGGATAAGTACCACATTACCAAATATAGCCCACCACTAAACCTTTTATCTTCAATTCACCATGCGCATAGAAGTCCTCTTGCTTATCAATGCTATGTTACCAAATTGTTTTACATAACCCTCCTTTGTGTGAGATGTTGCTTTTCATTCACAAGCATGGATTAGAAGGCAATAGTACCTTTGCGAGGATGCTAATTGATTTTAGGATTACATAAGAATTGATCTATGATGTTGAGAGTTTAGTCCTTCCGCTGAATGACCATTAAAAGTATTGCTTGGGGACAAGCAAGCTGAAGTATGGGGTGTTTGATGTAGGCCTATTTCACCATGTTTCATGCTTACATTATTCAATTTATTATGCATATTTTATACTTTTGGGTTGGGAAAATAGTGAATTTGTGTAGTTTATGTTTATTTGCAAGATATAGAGGCCTTCACAAGTTTTGGTTTAATTTCGCAGGAAATGGAACATTTTAAAGCGAAGACAAGAAGTTGAAAAGTCACTCAACATCGAGCATATCACTCGACCTCGACCTAATGGCTCGACATCGACCAAGTTACACAATGTCGACTAAAGGAAAAATGCATCTCAGAAACCAAGGCAAGAAAGAGGCAATGTCGACCAAGGAAACACATGTCAATCGATACAAGGCACTAGATGTCAATTGGTCCACTCAACATCGACTGAAGCAATAGACGCATAGGAGACACGTAATGGGTCGGATCTTTGAGAGATAGCTTGGCCACGATATTTACTTATCATCTTCAAAGATTTTGTTATCCTTATGGGTATTTTCCAACTTACCCTATGGAATATTACCTTTAGATAGATTTTAATTTAGATAGAATTTATATTTACCAATCTTAGCAGAATTAGGACGCCTATCCTTGGCTAGCATGGAATGTGAGGCTATAAATAAAGCCCCAGGGGTTGGTTTTAGGTATCCCATCCAACAATACAATCAACAACAATTTAGTTTAGGTTTTAGATTTAAGAAGATTTACGGTTTTGGCATTTGTGAGAGCCGACATTGGAATTGTGAAGACTTCAAACATCTTTCAATGAAAGTTCTTTCTTTTTATTTAATCATGTCTACTTCAATCATGCGTGAGTAGTCGTCCTACTTCTAGGTTCGGGGTGAGCCCGACAATAGCCATGTAAGTATGCTTAAATCCCTAATTTGATTATGTGTTTTCATCTTCTATCCTGTGCTTAATCCTTTATGAGAATTTAGGATCATTCATTATTTACCTTATATGAAGTGAAAGTGGATTATATATGAATTTGGATAGTAATTAGGATTTGTTTGCGAAAGTTGAATAAACCCTAATTATGAAAATGATAGAAACAATTAGGTATTTATGCAAAAGCCTCTATATTCCTATTTGGTGATTGACGAAAGTTGTCATAGGATGATAAAAACATAAGCTATATGTGATTTAAGTGTTTATCATGCATGGTTATTTTCGTGGTAAATCCCGGTTCGTAAGGGCGGGATCGTGCGATTCAAATATTATTCACAACTATGCTAACTCTCTTATCAACCAAATAATACAAGAATCCCTCCCGATGTAATGGTAGGGTAATTCAGGATCGAATCCACGAGGAGGTATGTCAGCGCTTCCCTTGTTGTAATAATGATCAAGCTTTCGACCTCAGAAGGAACTCGATATCGAGGTTGTCTGGTCAATATCAACCTCAGTTCTGGTCGATTTCCAGCAAATTCCCGCAGAAGACAAAAGCAACACAGATCGACGTCGAGTGGAACCTCGATTTCGACGTTAGTGATTGATATCGACCTTTACAGTCGATTAAGATGTTTTCCACAGAAACTTCAATGCGTAACCTATATATTGTCGGAAAAGTGTCCAAAGAGTGTAGAATGGTTAAGAAAAGATGTACACAAACAAAACTTAACTTTTATATGAAATTCAGTTAACTAAAAGCTTCCATGGTCGGGGTTTCATGCCACAACGATAACAATGCAAGTATGATGCTAAAGTTATGAAATTTAATGTCTTTCCGTCAAATAACTATCATTACCAACACTTAGGTGATTAGAGGCTCTCGCACAATTCCTAAGGGTTACTATCCAATTCACGAATAATCCAAGTTCACAATATGAGTAGCTTTCGCTTTAATAATGCAAATAATGAATCTCCCTAACTTTCGCAAAGGATCATGCATAGGATAGAAGACGGAATCGCATAAAAGTCATAAATTTGATGCACTTACCCTACATCGTTGTTAATAGGAAGAACGTCGAGTTCTTAAATAAAAATATAAAGATGTATAAATGTGAACCGACTCCTAGCCTATGCAAATAATTACAAGACTTCCTCCCGTTGTAGTGGAAGGGTAGTCAGGATCGATCCACGAGGAGGCGTGTCAGCGGGATCCTAGTAGCATTGGAAATCTCACATCTTGCATCGACCAGAAGCCTTGATTTTGACCTTGGTGCTCGATGTCGACCTCGCCTGTCAATCCTCTCTGCAACAGAAGACCTGTAGAGACAAAAACAAGCAGTCGATATCGACAGGGGAAGTTCGATATCGATGTTAGCAGACGGAATCGACTGGCTCAGAAGACTGCCAGTCGACACAGGTGGTCGATATCGACGTTGAAGGGTCGATATCGATGTTCAGTAACTCAGCAGTGATGATCGTCGTCATCTCAGAAAACTGTCGATGAAACTCAGTGGTCGATATCGACATCTGTGGTCGATATCGATTTCTTCTCCTGTAAAGTTGTTAACTTTTTGTTGGCAAAGAAAGGCAGCAGACTTTAGGATGGATGAGGATGCGATGAACAGAAATAAAACAATGGTTTTGATGAATTAACTTATATAAAAAGCAACTCTTAGGATTAGGGTTTACCACAACGTTAACCAATACATGCGATAAGGTAAATAAGACGGACAATTGCGCTATTTCACCCAAGGGACAAGCTTTCGCTGTACACCAACTCTTAGGATTACTCTTGCAAATAAACCTAATTGTATCTACCAATTTTATGTTTATAACTCAAGTTGTTAGCATGAATCCCTTTTCCTTAGATTAGGACTAAACATAGAATCGTAGGAGATGATATAGACACAATGATATCAACATCTAATACTTACCTCGAACACGCATGACTAACGTTGGGCTCCCCCCGACCCTAAGAGCTTTGGAGGACTACTCGCACATGTTGAATGTAGACATGCTTTGAATTGAAATAACTTGCATATATGGAAAACTTTGAATCTTTACAATCTCAACGCCAACTATCGTAAGCGCTTCAAACTTTAAAGCTCAAAACTAAAACTCTAACTTTCTATTGCCTATTGCTATTGTCTTTCTTGCTTGGATGATCCTAACAAACTAGCCCCCAGGGCTTTATTTATAGGCTACTAATCCTTGCTATCCAAGGATTGTAACTTCTATCTAAACTATAAACTTTATCCAAACAATTACGATATGTCTTTTATTTTAATAAAATCCTAGTAATTTGATAAAACTTAAAGGGGAAGATAATCCGTGGCCTTGAGGATAGAATTCATAATCCGAGTCTCGAAATCGGATCAATCTTCTGTCGAGATAAGGTCGATATCAACCAGGAAGGTCGATATCGATGTCTGTATTTCTGCTCGATTTGTCCATCTCCACTCGATGTTTATGTTGAGGTCGATATCGATGTCAGGGGATCGATATCGAGTGCCTTCTTGGTTGGTCTGTGTGGTCTATCTCGACAATCAGAAGGTGTGTCGATAACTATGGTCAATATCAATGTTGAAGGTCGATATCTACCTCTGCTCAGCTCTCCTTAGTTTCTACGTTTTGACTCCGATTTCGCTCGAATTTCTGCATGGTTAGCTCAAAACTCGTGCAGACTCTATTTCTTGTACTTTAGCCCATTCTTACACAAGTTTATATTCTTTTCAACCTTTTCTTTGTAAATCGAATGAAATATGAAGTCAAAAGATGCAATAAAAAGAGGTACAAATATGTATATCAATCGCTATCGTCGGGCTCACCCCGACCCTAGAAGTGGGTTGACTACTCGCTTCTCATCATGCAATTCATCATCATCGCTGAAAGAAAACTACTTTGTATTGAACTACGAAGGAAAGATTACAACCGAACCAAGCCAGTTCCGCTCTCACTTCCACCAACCTCACTCGGCCTCCTCCCTTTCTCTCTCTACAAATTCTCTGCGATAAACTACTAAAACTCGTTTTGCTTGGATGTCATTCTATGTTCTTGGATGATTTAACTCAGTCCTAACGACCTCTAGATATAGATATCGAACTTTGCTATCCAAAGACTCAAAAACTTATCTTTATTCTCTAAGATAAAACTTAAATAATAAAACTAGAAACTTCATGGTGAAACAACTCATATGATAACTCTAACATTGAAGATAGGAAATCTTGACTTTAGGATAGACGTGCAAGCTTCGGATAGAATTCTATCAAAATCTGAGTCGGACTCCTCTGCTGGAAACATCGATATCGACCCAAGGACATTGATATCGACCACTCTTTTATCTTATCTCGAGCTCTCCTTCTTCTACTCAGACTGGCACTTGACCTCTATCATTAAGCTCGATCTAGGCACTCGATATTGACATTCAGACATCGATATCGACCTATGTTGTGTCGACATGCTCTACTCTTTTCTCTGCTCGATTTCTGCCTTTCTACTGCACTCGATGTCGAGGTTCTTCAGTCGATTTTGACCTCTTCAGAAGATTTCAAGTTCTTTTTCCGCTCTTCCAAATTTGTCCATTTTCGTACTGTTTTCTGCGAAATCACATAAAAACTCGTGCAGACCCATATATTTTAGTATAATGCATAAACTACACTAATCCCATGTTTTCCCATTAATATGCATGCAAAAGAATGATAAAATGGACTTAAATGTGCATAGAAAATATGGCTATTTGCACGCACATCAAACACCCCATACTTAAGCTTGCTTGTCCCCAAGCAATACCTTTAATGGTCATTCAGTGGAAGAGAGTAAACCCTCAACATCATAGATTCATTTTTCATATGTCCCTACAATCAATTGCCATCCTCGATAAGGTACTTATGTCAACCAAGTCCATGCATGTGCATAAAAGCAATTTCATACTCATAAAAGGAGGTTTATATGCAACAAAACAATTTCAACGACATAACATTAATAATCAAGAGGACTTTTTCAAGCTTGTAAGAAGTAGATTGGTAAAAGGCTAAAGGTGGGCTAATTTTTGGCCATGTGGTGTTAAATCCGGGGAAACATACTTTCTTTTCAAAACATTCCACATTCCTTCTTCATATTGTCTCACCTTTCACTCATCCCTCAATGTTTTTTTCATTTATAATGCTTTTACCTCTCTAACCTTAGCACTGCCTTCTCGTGAGTCGCAAACATGGGTGTCATGAATAGCCCCGGAGACTTAGTACTTCAGATTCCTCACCTTGTGTCTCATCTCGCTGAACTAACATCTCAACGAGCAGGGTCGACCTACCTTTATCTCCTGAGGTGATCAGATTTTTTCTCACTCATTAAATTTTCCATAATCATAAATTGATTCATTCCTGCCAACAAATTCATAAATATACACAAACTCCATATAACAACTCCAAAGATGACATCCGTTCTCAAACTTTTCCCCGGATAGGGTATAAGGTATAAAAAATGGGCAATATGTAATATATGTGGAGCAAGAATGATATAATGCAATGGTAAGGCTCATATATGGCTTGTGACTTTTGCAAATATGTATAGGTAAGGCTATGATATAAACTTTTGTTAGCACTTGTATGGAAACATATAAAATTCCTCCATCATCTTATCATGCACATGTCAAAAGTAACTACAAATTTTCATCTCCTTTATTTTTCTTTATTTTTGCACTTCATTGGGACTTCCCTTAACTAGGCAATTTCATGTTATATCTCTAATGAATCTAATTTTGCATCGTAGAGCTCTTTTTTATACTTCCATGACTCTTTCCTTAATTTTCAATTTTCAATAGGGGTCATTTTTTTTTCGAAAATAAAACTAAGTATGCTTAAAGATAAATATGACTAACTATGTAATATGCATGAACTATATAAAATATGCAATAACTTAAAATATGCTAAAACATGCAATTAAGCCTTTCCCCCACCCCATACTTAAAGTTTACACTGTCCTCACCGTATTAGAACTAGCGTTAAGAAGAAAACTTACTAAACCGTCACAAATTTCAGGAGTCGAAGAAGACTGCAGGGATGGTCGATATCGACCTTGCAACATCGAAATCGATCTCTGTTATCGATATCTGGCTCAAGCTTCAGGGTGATCCGGCCTCGACCACAAGCCCATTTGAATCAACCTTAAGGTCGATGTCGATCTTTAACATCGATATCGATGTGTCTTTCTATCCCTTTCCTCTTTCCTGCAACTTGTTAAAACCAAAACAAAAACAATGCAATAATAATGTAATAAAACCAAAGATGTCCAAAACCAAAAACTAAGTGTATGTTACAAGCTCTAGACTTTTAAGTCGCTAGGCCGACTTCTTCCTTTTGCGCTCTAAAGGCGGCATCCTCAGAACCCATGTGGCTTGGGCCTCAAATAAAACTTCTTTCTTGTCACACAGTTGCAGTCCGCCTAGATGGATTTGATTCACCGTGAAAGGTCCCATCATCTAATCCTTGAATCTAGTAGGGAACCATTGATCTTTTGATTTGGCGACATAAACCTTGTCTCCTATCTCATATTGGTTCGAATCATCATCGGATACCCTACACAAGTGTACATGCCAAGGCACACCTGTTCCAAATAATGATAAATCTTTTATAGAGATGGAACAAGAGGAATCCGTACCTTGACTTACCTTCTTATCTGTCTGTGGCTCTGGTCGACATCGATGTTCAGTACTCGATATTGAGCTCTGTTGTTCTCCTGGAGGTTCAGTCGATTTGGAGTGTTTTCCCTCGACATGATCAGGTCGATTTCGACCCTCAAAGATCGATATCGAGCTATCCTTTCCCCCTTTTTCAGCATTAATGGTGGTCGATTTCAGCTTTAGGGCATGGTCGATATCGACCTTCATCCCTGATTTCAAGGTTCCTTCTCCTCCTCTGTCGACCCCATACTTATGACCTGATATAGAATCTTGAAAATTGTTAGTCGATATCGACTAACCTGGGTCAACTTCGATGTTCTGTTTGGCTCCTTCGTTGAAGATTGCCACAACCTCCTCCACTTAGGCTTCTATGGCCCTCTTTTCAAAAGCTCTTCTGGTGTCATACTCCTTACTTTGGCTTCTCCACATGCAATGTAGACACCATTGATGGCCTTTATCTCCATGGGCCCTTCATTGTTCCTTATCGTCTTGTTGAAGGCATACTCTATCACCTCGTCGCTAATTGTGAATGAGAGCAATCCTTTGTTCACGCTGATTTTGGCATCGGCGGTTGCTAGGAATGGCCTACCTAAATTAATGGGACAAGCACGGTCCTCCGCTATATCAACAACTAAGAAATCAGCAGGGACAAAGAATTTACCTACTTGTACCGGCACATCAGTTACCAACCCTGTGGGAATTACTATAGTATTATTCGCCATGTATAACCTTGCATCCATGAGCTCCAAAGGACCTATCTTTACCCTGTTTCATATGGGTAGTGGCATCATGCTAACTCTAGCGCCCAAGTCAACTAAAGCATTAAATTTGAATCGACCTAAGCTTATAGCGATAGAAAACTTACGTGGGTCCGCCCCGCTTTTGTGGTAGCTCCAGTGTGTTGCACTCCTCTGCGATCTCAGAAAGCGATCACTTCTTACCCAATATGTCCTTAAGGAACCTTACATAGGACGACATCTCATGAAGTGCTTCTGTGAATGGTATAGAGACATTGAGTCCTTGAAGCATCTTCACGAACCGCTGGAACTTCTTTTCCGCCGGGTCCTTAATCATCTTTTTTGTTGGGAATGGGAACACCTTCTTATTCCTTGCGGCTGTAGTCAGGTCGACATCGATAGGATGGGGGTCGACATCGACTAGAGGAGTCGACTTCTGTAGTGACTCAGGATCAGGGTCGACATCGACTGTAGGGTCGACATCGACGTCACCTTGGTCGATATCGATAGGGGGGTCGATATCGATGTTCTTTCTGGCCCTTTCTCCTCCGCTTTTTGCTCGGGCATTTGTAATTGACGCCCACTTCTTAGATTCATCGCCGCAATGTGTCCAGTGTTCTTGCCCTTTTGGTTGGGCACAATTGATCCAGGGAATGATCTTGACGCTTTGGGTATTGCTTCCGCCAATTGACCCATTTGGGTCTCCATGTTGCGCTTCCAAACGTCGATCTCCCTAAGCCTAGAATTGATGCCCTACATTTGAGTATGGATGGAGTTGTTGGCTTATTTAAACTCAGCGTGGTTCCTCCGCATCTCATCAAGAATGATCTGCAGGTCATCCTTCCTTGTTTCACGTTCAAGGTGCCCTGGTGCTCTATATGGTGGGGGATCCCTTTGTTAATAGAACCTTTTGATGTACACATTTGCACCTTCTTTTATTGCATCTTTAGAGCTTCATATTTCATTCGATTTCAAAGAAAAGGTTCAAAAGAATATAAACTTGTGTAAGAATGGGATAAAATGCAAGAAATATAGTCTGCACAAGTTTTGAGCTAACCATGCAGGAATTCGAGCGAAAACGGAGTCAAAACGGAGAAGCCAAGTGAAGCTGAGCAGAGGTAGATATCGACCTTAGACCTAGATATCGACCTCTGGTGTCGATATCGATTTCCATATCGACCTCAACATAGACATCGACAAGAGCTGAACAAGTCGAGCAGGAACAGAGACCTCGATATCGACCCCCTGGTGTCGATATCGACCCCTTATCTCGACAGAAGATAGACTCGATTTCGAATGCGGATTGGAACTATATCTTCAAGGAGGCACGAAATTATCTCATACTTTCAAGATAGATGGCAGCTGATGTTTTATTTATCTTTTACCTTTAAGTTATTTAAGTTTATCAAAAATAAAAGACATATCCTAATTGTTTGGATAGAGTTCATAGTTTAGATAGGAGTTACAATCCTTGGATAGCGAGGATTAGTAGCCTATAAATAAAGCCCTAGGGGGCTGGCATTCATTCATTCAATTGACAAGCAAGTAATACCATCAATAGAGTTAGAGTTAGAGAGACGTTTTAGGGTCTGACGTTTGCGAATGTTGACGTTGAGTTGTAAAGCTTCGATGTTTATTTTAATGCAAGTTTCTTCCTTTCAATCAATGATGAGTTCCATGATGAGAAGCGAGTAGTTCTCCAAAGCTCTTAGGGTCGGGGTGAGCCCGACGTTAGCTATGCGTGCTTGAGGTAAGTATTTGATGTTGATATCGTTGTGTCTATCTCTCCTCCTACGATTCTATGTTTAGTCCTAATCGAAAGAAAAGGGATTCATGCTAACAACTTGAGTTATAAACATAAAATTGGTAGAGACAATTAGGTTTATTTGCAAGAGTAATCCTAAGAGTTGGTGTACGGCGAAAGCTTGTCCCTCGGGTGAAATAACGCAATTGTCCGTCTTATTTACCTTATCGCATGCATTGGTTAACGTTGTGGTAAACCCTAATCCTAGGAGTTTCTTTTTTTACATATTTTATACACATAAAAACCACTGTTTTATGTCTGTTCATTGTTTCTCTCTCCAGTCTTAAATCTTCGGCATTCATTTGCCGACAAAGAACTAAACCACTGCAGGGAGACATCGATATCGACCCCAGACGTCGATATCGACAACTGAGTTCATCGACAGTTTTCTGAGTCGACGACGATCATCACTGCGGAGTTTGCTGAGCATCGATATCGAACCCTTGTGTCGAAATCGACCCCTCTGTATCGACTGACAGACTTCTGAGCCAGTCGATTTCGTGGACTAACATCGATATCGACCCCCACCAGTCGATATCGACTACAGTTTTTGTTTCTGCAGGTCTTCTGTTGCAAAGAACATCGACAACCAAGGTCGACATCGAGGTCTCACATCGAGATCGAGGCTTCTCGTCGAACGTAAAGGACGTGTCTTCAACGCTACTAGGATCCCGCTGACTCGCTTCCTCGTGGATCAAACCTGATTCCCTACTACTATAGCGGGGAGTCTTGAATTTATTTGAAGAGGCTAAGAGTTGTATTGCTTTATATTTTATTATATATTTTGATTCAATTCTCCCCACGTCAAATTTTGGCGCCGTTGTCGGGGAGGCAATCAATCGCGCCCTAGTAGTCTATCTCACGTCTCTACCTTGTTTGGTTTTCCAGGTGTATGCGACGTGCTGATCGCCCACCTGAATTCGAAGGAGTAGACGACCCTGAACGCTACTTCCATCTAAGAGCCCAAGCTCAAAGAATCATGGCGGACAACGCGAACCAGGCTGAAC
This sequence comes from Persicaria maculosa, assembly GCA_963922045.1. Classification (NCBI taxonomy): domain Eukaryota; kingdom Viridiplantae; phylum Streptophyta; class Magnoliopsida; order Caryophyllales; family Polygonaceae; genus Persicaria; species Persicaria maculosa. The sequence continues at coordinate 45,694,516 of OY998264.1, read as the reverse complement.
TTATTGAGCAACTAAGGAAGCAGGTTGAGGACCTAACGACTAGAGAGGCGGCACTTAAGGAGCATGCGGATAGGGAGGAGGAAGGCCGGAGGCAAATAGAAGCCAAAATCAATGCCCTCCCTAAGAATGCCATGCAATATATGCACCCCGCTCTCACATTGCTTGAATCGGCAATTCTTATCCCTGCCTCTAATTTTGAAATAAAACCTAACTTCCTTACTGAGATTAGAAGGCAAAAATATGAAGGAAAACCTAACTAATGCCCTATGGCACATATTTCTACCTTCTTAGACCTTTGTGATACTATTGCTGATGGACGAAGTCTTGAATATGTCCAACTAAAAGCCTTTCGATGGTCTCTTACAGGGAAAACATTGCAGTGGTTGGGAAGCTTAGCCCCAAGATCGCTCCGCACCTGGAATGAAGTCAAGGACGCGTTCCTCAACAAGTTCTTTCCTCCTTCTAAGACGGCGTTGATCCGACAGAAAATCACGGCTTTCAAACAAAAGCCTGGTGAGGCTCTTGCGACTGTTTGGGAAAGGTTTAAGGACCTACTACGATCATGCCCGACGCATGGCCAACCACCGTATGTAATTAAGGAGATCATACACAATGCTCTTGACGCTGCAACTAAGGAGAGGATCAACACCTACACCTCTTATGACTACCTTGAACTCGCTCCACAAGAGGCTTGGGAGACCATAGAGAGGTTGGTGGAGTTCGACAACACATATGGGACTCCTGAGGCTTCCGACACATCATCATCATCGAGGCCTGCTCCATCTATGCCCTTATATGAACCCTCCAATGTAATCGATCCGGATGTAAAGGAGCAATTTCATAGGGATCAACTTCGAAAGCTCCAAAAGCAAGTAAGGTTCCTTTCAGCGAACCAAGATTGCATTGAATGCGGATCGCAGCGGCACACCACCATCGAGTGCCCCCATGCTGAACAAGTACACCTAGCGGAAACTCACCAAGAGGCGCGCTACATGAGGGGTCCCAATCACCAATATTGGGGAGACCATAGGTTCCACCAACCATAAAGGAACCCGGTTAACCCTAGGGACCCTCCGCCTTATAGAGCTCCTGGGCACCCGGAGAAAGACCAAAAGAAGGATGATCTTCAACTAGTACTGGATAAAATCAGGCAGAATCAGGCTAAGATTGATCAATCTAACAGTGCCATCCATTCTCAACTCAATCACCTTACCACAAGGATTGGGGAGATGGACATATGGAAAAAATCCCTGGGCACAAATCCTTGGGCAACCCACTACAAATCCTAAGGGCATCTCAACCCACTACAAATCGCACATAGGCGGGCATCTCGCTTAGGGCTTCTCAACCCAATTGACCCAACTGGGTCAATTGGCAGCACAAATCCCTGGGCAACCCACTACAAATCCTAAGGGACAATCCGGGACGGGCCATGTCGCAGCCATGCAATTGAGGAGTGGCACCAAAGTACACAACCCACGGACGGAAACGGAGGAGAAAACAGACCCAGTCGACATCGACAGACTAGTCGATGTCGACCCAGAGGTCGATATCGACCACCATGTCGACCCCCTGGTCGATGTCGATAGCACTGCAGAACGTGAGAAATCACAGCAGAGGTCAAAATCGACCCTACCAGTCGATATCGACCCAACTTCAGTCGACATCGATGTTCAGCAGGCTCCCCCGACCTCCGTTTTGGCCCTTGCTCCAAAGAAGACGTTGCCATTCCCTTCCAAAGCATTGGAGGATCCCACCAAAGGTAAGTTTAGGCGCTTTGTAAAAATACTTCAAGGACTTAACGTTACTATCCCTCTTACATAAGCCCTAAGCGAGATGCCCGCCTATGTGCGATTCCTAAAAGACATCCTGAGCAAGAAGAGATCCATGACAGAGATCGCAGAGGAGTGCTCCAAGATGGACTTCCCTGAGAAGAAGAGTGATCCAGGGAAGTTTGCAATCACCGTGGGACTTGGCCAACATCGTTATAAAGCCCTATGTGACCTACGGGCAAGTGTAAGTCTCATGCCTCTCTCTATTTGGCAAAAGGTGAACATTGGCGCACTTGAACCTGTGGACATAGAACTTTATATGGCTGACAACTCATTCTCAGGCCCACAGGTATAGTTGATGACGTTCCGGTAAAGGTAGGTAAGTTCTTTGTGCCTACTTTTTTCATTGTATTGGAGATGCCTGAAGATCCTGTAGTGCCTATTATACTTGGTAGGCCTTTCTTAGCTACTGCAGATGCCAATATCAATGTACGTCGAGGGTTACTAACCTTTACTATAGGGAACGAAGTGATAGAATTCTCTTTCAACCCAACCATGAGCGAAACAAAGCACCTGGAGCAAGTAGTCCTCTCGCGGCTAAGGAGAAGCTTAGAAGATTTTTGTTGGCGAGGACGGGAACAACAAGCAGGGTCGACATCGACTGGAACGAGTCGATATCGACTAAAAACTTCGAAATCGACCCCCCTTGGTCGAAATCGAGTATGCCAGATCGCTGCCAGGAGCTTAAGTATGGGGTCACAGAGGTCGATATCGACCCCCACATGTCGACATCGACCAAAGCTCTCGAAATCGACCCACCTTGGTCGACATCGACCACCCCTCAGCCCGAAGATTTCTCTTTCGGGCCCAAACAGGTAAGCCCAGGTATGACTCCTAACCCTCCTCTGTCCCTTATTGATAAATCAATTAAGCCCATTATTGATAATTCTACTAAAGAGAGGGTCAAAGCTCCATGGTTTGCCTATATTGCTAAAGTTAGGTCAAGAAAGAGAAAGAAAGCGCCCAAAGAAGAATCTAACATCAAAGAAGCCTTGGTCGCCGAGCTTAGATGCTACCAAAAGGACCTAGATGACCCAGGAGAATGCTCAATCTCAAAGGGTCCCTACATAAAAGGGTCATGAAGCATTAACGGAGAAGTCGGCCTAGCGACTCAAAAATCTAGAGCGTGTACATAAAACATTTAAATTTTTTCGCATAGATGGTTTTTAGGATTTAAGTTTTGGATTTTGAACTTTTAAAACTGAGATAATTCATGCTTTATCTATATTCCTAACCAAGATTTCAGGTTATCAAGCAAAAGGAACGACGAAGATGAAAAGAAGCTTCTCCAAAGGCAGTCGAAATCGACCATGCCAGTCGAAATCGACCCCCCAGGGTCAAGCCATCTCCTGGAGTCGACATCGAGGACTCAGGAGCAAAAAAGTGAGGTCGATATCGACCCTAATACTCGATATCGACCCCAATCAGGCAGCCCTTGTCTTCATCTTCTTCCTCGAATTCGACAGATGCAGTCAACATCGACCACTGACCTAGATATCGACTTCTGGCATCGACCCAACTTGAAATCGACCTGAATCCGTAGGTTTGCGCTGCGAGTTTCTCTCTACCCTTGTTCTTCTTTTTAATACAGTAGGGACATTGTATATTTTAAGTATGGGGTGGGGGAAAAACATGTCTTATGGCCAAAACTTGGTTTTCTTCGCATTGCATTCATGTTTAAATTTTTGTTCTTAGTTTTACTTTTTTTTTAAAATAAAAAAAAAAATCAAAAAAAATAGAAAAAATGTCAAAAATACAAAAAAATGCATGTTTATTTTTAAGTTTGTTTTTTTTACCATACTTAGATGTCATATGATGAAAACTCAATAGCTTACTTGATCATGTAAACCCTATGGCATATTTGGATGGTTTAGCCTAAGTCCTTAAATTTTTATGTAGATTGCGAACTTGTGATGAAATTGAGCACATATGATCCTAGGCTAAAAAGTAAATCCAACAAAAATTGTCCTTGTGAGAATTTTGGCCTATAGGGAAAACATCAAAAATCCCTCCACTTTCTTGAGTGAATTTACTCTTCCTATGCATCCCTAAATGTTGTGATAGTTATTCAAAACCAATTCATATATATGTTTATGTTTACGAGAATTAAATGATGGAGGCATCTTTTAAGCCATTTTTATCCTCTCTTTACCTACCCTGCATTATCCCTTCTTGAAGCCAGAATATTAGCCTGAGCCTGAAATTTCAAACTCCACAAACTTATCCCTAGCCGAATTGAGCCTGACCCCCATTTGGGAATTGAGACTTAGATTGGTTGGACTAGTGCCTTGTGGAAAGAAAAGTGCATAATGTCCAGTTTTGAGCAAGGAAATTATGGGTTGGTGCATATTTACATTTTGTCATATTTTGTAAAAGGATTTATGGCTCAACATATAAATGCACATATTTACTTATTATTTTCGAAAAAAAATCCGAAAAATAAATAAATATATATAGTGTATGAGCCAAAAACCTTAAGTCTTTTATTCATACAAGTGTTATATTTTTGAGAGGTATATTAGAACTTGGAAGAAGAGTTGATAGTATGGTTGGCATCTTTTAGTGCATCTTTAGAGCATATTATATAAAGATGAGTCGGGGAAGAGCATTATAGGAGCTTGAGCTTGGAAAGTGCAGCATTGAAGAGTTATGGTTTGGACATTACAATTGTTGAAATTTAGGAGTCTTGATTCCCGAATTATAAAAGCACCACATAGCCAAATAATTCCATACCCTTTATTTCATACCAAGCCCCATTACAACCCCGCCGAATGAAGTCTTCTTTGAAGTCTTGCATTGAGCGAAAGTCCTCCTGATGGTTCTTATTGCATTTTCATAATTGGTTGCGAAGTGGATTTTTATAAATTGCAATGTTTATGAGATTGTATATGGAATTGAGTTGAGAGTTGATCTTCATAGCCTAAACACATGAGAGTTGAGTGCAAACACATTATCCCTGTGAGGTTGGATCAAAATTGCATATGCCTAAGGATCGCCAAAATATGTGCTATGACGTTAAATTCACTTGCTTTGCTTTGCTACCGCTTATGATATTGCTTTTGACAAGGGCGAGGACTTGAAGGGTGTGTTGTAGGTATTGGTTATTGCTTGGTTATTGCTTGAGGACAAGCAAGTCTAAGTATGGGGTGTTTTGATGTACACATTTGCACCTTCTTTTATTGCATCTTTTGACTTCATATTTCATTCGATTTCCAAAGAAAAGGTTCAAAAGAATATAAACTTGTGTAAGAATGGGCTAAAATGCAAGAAATAGAGTCTGCACAAGAATTGAGCTAACCATGCAGAAATTCGAGCGAAAACGGAGTCCAAACGGAGAAGCCAAGTGAAGCTGAGTAGAGGTAGATATCGACCTTAGACCTAGATATCGACCTCTGGTGTCGATATCGACCTCCATATCGACCTCAACATAGACATCGACAAGTGCTGAACAAGTCGAGCAGGAATAGAGACCTCGATATCGACCCCCTGGTGTCGATATCGACCCCTTATCTCGACAGAAGATAGTCTCGATTTCGAATGTGGATTGAAACTATATCTTCAAGGAGGCACGGAATTATCTCATACTTTCAAGATAGATGGCAGCTGATGTTTTATTTATCTTTTACCTTTAAGTTATTTAAGTTTATAAAAAATAAAAGACCTATCCTAATTGTTTGGATAGAGTTCATAGTTTAGATAGGAGTTACAATCCTTGGATAGCGAGGATTAATAGCCTATAAATAAAGCCCTAGGGGGCTAGCATTCATTCATTCAATTGACAAGAAAGTAATACCATCAATAGAGTTAGAGTTAGAGAGAAGTTTTAGGGTCTGATGTTTGCGAAAGTTGACGTTGAGTTGTAAAGCTTCGAAGTTTATTTTAATGCAAGTTTCTTCCTTTCAATCAATGATGAGTTTCATGATGAGAAGCGAGTAATTCCCCAAAGCTCTTAGGGTCGGGTTGAGCCCGACATTAGCCATGCGCGCTTGAGGTAAGTATTTGATGTTGATATCGTTGTGTCTATCTCTCCTCCTACGATTCTATGTTTAGTCCTAATCGAAAAAAAAGGGATTCATGCTAACAACTTGAGTTATAAACATAAAATTGGTAGAGACAATTAGGTTTATTTGCAAGAGTAATCCTAAGAGTTGGTGTACGGCGAAAGCTTGTCCCTCGGGTGAAATAGCGCAATTTTCCGTCTTATTTACCTTATCGCATGCATTGGTTAACGTTGTGGTAAACCCTAATCCTAGGAGTTGGTTTTTTTACATATTTTATACACATAAAAACCACTGTTTTATTTCTGTTCATTGCTTCTCTCTCCATTCCTAAATCTTCGGCCTTCCTTTGCCGACGAAGAACTAACCCACTGCAGGGAGATATGGATATCGACCCCAGACGTCGATATCGACCACTGCGTTCGTCGACAGTTTTCTGAGTCGACGACGATCATCACTGCGGAGTTTGCTGAGCATCGATATCGACCCCTTGTGTCGAAATCTACCCCTCTGTATCGACTGGCAGACTTCTGAGCCAGTCGATTTCGTGGACTAACATCGATATCGACCCCCACCAGTCGATATCGACTACAATTTTTGTTGCAGAGAACATCGACAGCCAAGGTCGACATCGAGGTCTGACATCAAGATCGAGGCTTTTGGCCGAACGTAAAGGACGTGTCTTCAACGCTACTAGGATCCCGCTGACTCGCTTCCTCGTGGATCGAACCTGATTCCCTACTACTATAGCGGGGAGTCTTGAATTTATTTGAAGAGGCTAAGAGTTGTATTGCTTTATATTTTATTATATATTTCGATTCAATTCTCCCCACGTCACCTTTGATTGCCCCAATGTAGTTGATTGCCCCCTCCATAGAAGCCTCTCATCCACTTGGCTTCCTCATGTTGTTCCGCCATGGATACTTGCTCAGTATGTGGACAGGCTCTAGTGTTATGCCTTGTTGAGCCACATTCTTGACAAGGTTGATTGTTGCTCAGGAACCTGACTTGCTTTTGAAGGCGGCGTGTCTGATCGTTGTGGAATTGTTGCAACACATCAGGATCTATCTCTTTTGGAGGCTCATATAATGACATCGATGGGGCAAGCCTTGAATTGATCCTCTCCTTATTCGCCGCATCAAGGGAATTGTAGAATATCTCCTGGATGACATATGGAAGTTGCCCATGCGTCGGGCATGATCTTAGCAAGTCCTTAAAGAGCTTCCACGCCTGTGCTAGTGTTTCACCTGGCTTTTGTTTGAAAGTCGTGATCCTTTGTCACAGCATCGGCGTCTTAGAGGGTGGAAAGAACTTTTTCAAGAAGGCATCCTTCACCTTTGCCCATGTAATGCCTTCCCTGCCAAAGACCATTGAAAAGATGTATATATTGCATCGCCGTCTGTGGATACTGATTGAGCCGCTCTTGGGCTTGCCTACGCGCATCCTCCTCCCTATCAACACGGGCTCGCTCTACAACAGCGGTGGCCCTCTCAGCAGCGATTGTAGCAAAGATGGAAGAAATGTTCAGGCTTGACAATGGTTTCAGGCTTGACAATGGTTTCAGCGGTGGCCCTTATTTTGAAGTCAACCGCTCTATGGTCTCAGCCTGCGTCTCGTTGTCTGCCATGATTCGAATTGCTTTGTTGCAAAGATGGAAGAAATGTTCAAGCTTGACAATGGTTTCCAGGATATGTTCGCAATTAGAACATCGTATAAACCTACAAAATAAGCTCTAAAAGATCGTGAGAAAACTTAGGTGGCGATTGATTGTCTCCCCGACAACGGTGCTAATTTGTTCCTAAGGATCAGGATCGTGCGATTCAAATATTCAAATATTATTCACAACTACGCTAACTCCCTTATTAACCAAATAACAAAAGAATCCCTCCCGATGCAGTGGTAGGGTAATTCAGGATCAAATCCACGAGGAGGTTTGTCAACGCTTCCCTTGTTGTAATCGCGATCAAGCTTTCGACCTCAGAAGACACTCGATATCGAGGTTGTCTGGTCGATATCGACCTCAGTTCTAGTCGATTTCCAACGAATTCCTACAGAAGATAAAAGCAACACAGATCGACATCGAGTGGAACTTCGATTTCGACGTTAGTGATCGATATCGACCTTTACAGTCGATTTCGATGTTTGTCACAGAAACTTCAATGCGTAACCTATTGTTGGAAAAGTGTCCAAAGAGCGTAGAATGGTTAAGAAAAGATGAATAGAAACAAAACTTAACTTTTATATGAAACTCAATTAACTAAAAGCTTCCAAGGTCGGGGTTTCATGCCACAACGATAACAATGCAAGTATGATGCTAAAGTTATCCAATTTAATGTCTTTCCGTCAAATAACTTTCGTTACCAACACTTAGGTGATTAGAGGCTCTCGCATAATTCCTAAGGGTTACTATTCAATTCACGAATAATCCAAGTTCACAATATGAGTGGCTTTCGCTTCAATAATGCAAATAATGAATCTCCCCAACTTTCGCAAAGGATCATGCATAGGATAGAAGACGAAATCGCATAAAAGTCATACCTTTGATGCACTTAACCTACATCGGTATTGTCGGGCTCACCCCGACCCTAGAAGTGGGTTGACTACTCGCTTCTCATCATGCAACTCATCATCATTGAAAGAAAACTACTTTGTATTGAACTACGAAGGAAAGATTACAACCGAACCAATCCAATTCCGCTCTCGCTTCCACCAACCTCACTCGGCCTCCTCCCTTTCTCTCTCTGCAAATTCTTTGCGATAAACTACTAAAACTCGATGTGCTTGGATGTCATTCTATGTTCTTGGATGATTCAAATCGGCCCTAACGGCCTCTAGATATAGATATTGAACTTTGCTATTCAAAGACTCGAAAACTTATCTTTATTCTCTAAGATAAAACTTAAATAAGTGAAACTAGAAACTTCATGATAAAACAGCTCATATGATAACTCGGACTCGTTTTGCGGCAACATCGATATCGACCTAAGGACATTGATATCAACCTCTCTTTTATCTTATCTCAAGCCCTCCTTCTTCTACTCGGACTGGCACTCGACTTCCATTATTAAGCTCGATCTAGGCACTCAATATCGACCTTCAAACATCGATATCGACCTCTGTTGTGTCGACATGCTCTGCTCTTTTCTCTGCTCGATTTCTGCCTTTCTACTGCACTCGATGTCGAGGTTCTTCAGTCGATTTCAACCTCTTCAGAAGACTTTGAGTTCTTTTTTCTCTCTTCCAAATCTGTCCATTTTCATCCTGTTTTCTGCTAAATCACATAGAAACTCGTGCAGACCCATCTATTTGACTATAATGCATAAACTACACTAATCCCATGTTTTCACATTAATATGCATGCAAAAGAATGATAAAATGGACTTAAATGTGCATAGAAAATATGGCTATTTGAGCGCACATCAATCCCTACCTTGTAAGCTTTCAGTTTATATTTAAATAAACCAACAAAATATTTTCATTTTTATTCCTCTTTTATATTTCTGTCTTTTATTTTACCTTTTGTAACTCTGTAAAACCTCTAGAGATCGACCAACACAGTCAAGATCGACTGCCCCTGCATTGAAGAATTCGTGTCTACGGTGTTTTGAGTCAACCAACAGATTTAACTGCGCTCGATATCGACCGATCAAGTCAACGTTGACCACACTATGAATTTTATAGATGTGACAGAATCATTTACTGAGGACTTTATGAATCTTAATTGAACAGATGATTTGTAGGTGGTTCTAGAAGCTCCTTTAGATGAGCTATCTTATGGGTATACTTTGTATAATAGCTTACAAGAATTGACACTAGCTATGGATGCAAATCCAGATAGTTGGCCTCCCCGTAGGAGAATAGAACCACTAATCATTTCTTGTGAGAAACTTCTTCCTTCTATGATACAGGCCCTGAAGTTGAGTTAAAACCTCTCTCTGATCATCTCAAATATACTTTCTTTGGGAGAGGGAAACACCCTTCCAGTAATTATATCGAATAGGCTTACTCAGGATCAAGAAGAGAGGTTAGTGGATGTACTTAAGGAACACAAGACAACACTGGGATGGACAATTACTGACATCAAAGGGATAAGTCCGATGATGCATACAGATGGAAGATGATGCAAAACCCACGAGACAGCAGCAGAGACACGTGAATCCACCAATGATGGAGGTGGTCAAGAAGGAGGTCCTGAAGCTTTTTCAGGCAGGTATGATTTATCCTATCTCTAACAGTCAATGGGTTAGTCCTATGTAGGTAGTCCCCAAGAAAGCAGGAATCAGAGTTTCTCGAAATCAAGATGGAGAGATGGTAGCTATGAGAATACAAACTGGTTGGAGAGTTTGCATCGACTATCGCTAAATCAATGTTGCAACACGTAAGGACCATTACCTTTTATTGATCAAATGCTTGAACGCCTGATAGGGTGATGTTCGCGCAAATTGCCATATTTTCTATGCACATAGATGTCCATTTTGTCGATAATTGCATGCATATTGGTTGGGAAAACATAAGATTAGTGTAGTTATGCTTATTTGCTAAATATAGAGGTCTACACGAGTTTTTATGTTATTTCGCAAAAATCGAGACAAAATAGAGCAATTTGGACAAGGGAAGAAGAGAGGAAAAAGAACTCGAAGTCTATTGAGGAGTCAAAATCGACCTATAGACTCGACATCGAGTGGAAACAGAGCACCAGAAATCGAGCAGAGAATAGAGCATGTCGATACATAGAGGTCGATATCGACTGAACCTGGTCGATATCGAGTGGCCTAAATCGAGTGAAAAGATAGAGTTCGAGTGCCGATCTGAGGTCGAGTAGAACTGCTCGAGATAAAGAAAAGAAGAGGTCGATATCGAGGTCCCCTGGTCGATATCGACTGCCGCTGAAGACAGATCCGACGCTGTTTTTGATAGAATTCTATCCGAAGAGCTTACGTTTATCGTAAAGTCGATATCTTCTATCATAAACACCAGACATGTTATCTCTTATGGAGAATTTGATATTTACCTAAGGATTTTTAGTTATTTACTTTATTTATTTTATCTTAGGAATAAAGATAGAGTTTCTTATCCTTGGATAGCGAGGTTAGAAGTCTATTATTAGATGCCATTAGGGATGAGTTTAATCATCCACAAGCATCCAATTACAGAAAGAACACATATACACGCATAGAATAGTTAGAGAGAGAGAGAGCCGAGTGAGTTGGAGGGAAGCGAGAGCGAAGATTTGGTTTTGTTTGGTGTACTCTTTCTTTTGCAAGTTTAATACAAAGTATTTTCTTTTCAATGATGATGAGTTCAAAGATGATGAGGAGCGAGTAGTTCCCCCACTTCTAGGGTCGGGGTGAGCTCGATGATAGCTGTGTATGTTTGGGCATCAAAGGTATGATTTTTATGCGATTCCATCTTCTATCCTATGCATGATCCTTTGTGAGAGTTGAGGAGATTCATTATTTGCATTATTGAAGTGAAAGTCAATCATATTGTGAATTTGGATTTGTCATGAAATTTATGCGAGAGCCTCTAATCACCTAATAGTTGGAAACGAAAGTTATTTGACGGAAAGGCATCATCTTTCATGAATTTGGCATAATACTTGCATGGTTATCGTTGTGGGATTAATCCCCGACTTTGGAAGCTTTAAATTTATTCGAGTTAAAAAAATCTGTGTTTTTATTCCGTCCACCCTTCCCTCATCATTCTACGTTCTTCGGACATCTTTTCCGACGCAAATTAGGTTACTTTTCTATTTCTGTTGAAGACTTAATTTCGACTGCAGAGGTCGATATCGAGTGCTGACATCGATATTGAGTACCCAACTTGACGTCGACTGTCTATTTTATATTATGCAGGTACTTTGCTGGAAATTGACTGGAACTGAGGTCGATATCGACTGCACTACTCGATATCGAGTGGTCTTCTGGAGTCGAAACTTGATCGTGATTGCAAGCTTAGGAAGCCCTGACATACCTCCTTCTGGATTCGATCCTTAATTACCCTACCACTACATCGAGAGGGATTCTTGTATTTTATTTGCTTAGACAAGGGAGTTGGTTTAGTTTGATATTGTATTTGAATATTTTATTAGCGATCCCTCCCCCTACAAACAAATTGGTGCCGTTGCTGGGGAGGCAATCAATCGCGCCCTAAGTTTTATTCACGATCTTCTTTTATTGCTGATTTTGCAGGTTTATGCGACACTCTGATCGTGAACCTATCCTGGAAAGCATAGACGAGCCCGAACGTTTTCTCCATCTTTGAAACAAAGCTATCAAAATCATGGGGTGAACGAGACACATGCTCAAATCATTAAGCGGTTGAGGAAGGAGATAGAGGACCATAACACTACAATCGCCAATGAATGGGCCGTCGCTACTGCAGAGCGAGCCCGTGCTGATAGAGAAGAGGATGCACGCAGACAAGCCCAGGAGAGGCTCAATCAGTATCTACAGACGGCGATGCAATACATGCATCTGTCGCTTCATGTTCCTGAATCTGCTATTTTAATTCCTGACTCTAATTATGAAATTAAGATTAACTTCCTGTCTGAAATTAAAAGATATACTTTTGAAGTAAGAACTAATGAATGCCCCTTGCAACATATATCTACTTTCATGGATTTATGTGAGACTATTGCTGATGGTGCGAACTTAGAATATGTTATACTAAAATCCTTTCGATGGTCTCTTGCAGAGAAGGCATTACAATGGCTAGAGAATTTGGCTCCATGCTCGCTGAGGACATGGGCAGAGGTGAAGGATGCATTCAGAAACAAATTCTTTCCTACATCTAAAACGGCGATGCTGCGACAAAGGATCACGACTTTCAAACAAAAGCCTGGTGAGACATTGGCACATGCGTGGGAGCGATTTAAGGACTTGCTGAGATCATGCCCTACGCATGGGAAATTACCATATGTCATCCAGGAGATCTTCTACAACTCCCTTGATGCGCCGAATAAGGAGAGAATCAACTTTTATATCTCCTATCGGTACATTGAGCTTACACCAATGGAGGTCTCGGACACAATTGAGAGGCTAGTTAACTTTGATAACACATATGGGACTGCTGCGACCTATGACTCAAGGCATGCCCCATCTATGCACTTTATGAGCCTCCAAAGGAGATTGATCCTGATGTGCGGCAAAATTCCACAACGATCAAATACGCTGCCTACAAAAGCAAGTTAGGTTCCTCTCAAACAATAAACCTTGTCAAGAATGTGGCTCAACAAGGAACAACACTAGTGCCTACCCATATTGAGCAAGTTAGCATGACGGAGCAACATGAGGAAGCTAATTGGATGAGAGGCCCCTATGGAGGGGGCAATCAGCAGTATTGGGGAGATCAACGGTTTTATCAACCTCAACATCAACAAAGGGATCCCCCACCTTATAAAGCATCAGGGCACCCTGAGCGCGAACCAAGGAAGGATGACATGCATATCATTCTTGATTAGATGCGGAGGAACCATGCTGAGTTCAAACAAGCCAACAACTCTGTCCATACTCAGCTGTAAGGCATCAATTCTAGGCTCGGGGAGACTGATGTTTAGAAGCGGAACATGGAGACCCAAATGAGTCAATTGGCTGAATAAATTCCCAAACCGTCAGGAGCGCTGCTTGGATCTATTGTGCCCAATCTAAAAGGCAAAACTACTGGACATATAGTGGCAATGAATCTAAGGAGCGGGCATCATTGCAAATGCCCGAGCAAAAAGTGGAGGAGGAAGCCTCAGAAGAGACATTGATATCGACACATCCAGTCGATATCGACCAAGGTGAAGTCGATGTCGAGTTCCCTGTTCTCGATGTCGACACAGAAGTTGATCTGCACCAGAAATTGACTCCTCCAGTCAATATCGACCACCCCCAACTCGATTTCGACTCAACTCCAGCCGTAGTGAAGAAGAAGGTGTTGCCATTCCCAAAGAAATCTTTTAAGGACCCGGCGGAAAAGAAGTTTTAGCACTTTGTAAAGATGCTTCAAGGGCTCAATGTTTAAATTCCATTCACAGAAGCACTTCATGAGATGCCATCATATGTGAGGTTCCTTAAACATATACTAGGTAAGAAGCGATCGCTTGTTGAGATCGCAAAGGAGTGCAACAGGTTGGAGCTACCAGAGAAGAAAGCGGACCTAGGTAAGTTTTCTATCGCTATAGGCTTAGGTCAATATCTCTTTAATGCTTTATGTGATTTAGGTGCTAGTGTTAGCATGATGCCACTAACCATATGGCATAAGATAAAGATAGGTCCCCTAGAGCCTGTGGATGCAAAGCTTTTTATGGCCAACAGTACGGTGGTTATTCCAATAGGGATGGTAGATGATGTGTCAGTGCAAGTAGGTAAGTTCTTTGTCTCTACAGATTTTCTAGTTGTTGATATGGCAGAGGACCCTGCTTGTCCCATTATTTTAGGAAGGCCATTCTTAGTAACCATCGATGCCAACATAAGTGTGAGGAAAGGATTGCTCTCATTCACCATTAGTGATGAAGTGATAGAGTACGCCTTCAACAAAACGGTAAGGAAGAATGAAGGGCCAATGGAGATAAAGTCAATCAAAGGTGTCTACATCACATGAGGGGAAGCTAAGGTAAGAAATATGACACCTGAGGAGCTTGAAAAAAGGGCCATAGAAGCTCAAGTGGAGGAAGTCGTGGCAATATTGAACGAAGGAACCAAAAAGCCACTCGAAATCGACCCAGGTAAGTCGATATCGACTAACATTGTTCAAGATTCTGTGCCACGTTATAAGTATAGGGTCGACATAGGAGAATAGAGCTCGAAATTGAGTACAGTGGTTGAAATCGACCACAAATCTAAGCCGAAATCGACTGCCCCAGAAGCTGAAGGAGAAGAAAGTACCTTGATATCGAGGCTAGCAGGTCGAAATCGACCAGACCATGTCGAGCAGAAATCCTCCACATTGACAGAACCTCCAAGAGATAAACAGAGGTCGATATCGAGTGATGTTTATCGATATCGACAAGACTCAAAGAAAGAAAAGGTAAGCCAAGGTACGGATTCCTCTTTTTCTATATCAATAAAAGATTTATCTCTATTTGGAAGAGGTTTGCCTTGGTATGTGCGCTTGTGTAGGGTATCCAATGATGATCTAAGCAACTACGAAGTAGGAGATAAACTATACGTCTCTAAAAGATCATTGGTTCCCGAGTAGATTCAAAACAAAGAGGATGGGTCCATTTACAGTAAACCAGATATATCCAGGCAGGATGCAACTGAGAGATAAGAATGGAGTGTTATTTGAGGCCCAAGCTACATGGGCTCTGCAGATGCCGCCTTGAGAGCATAAAGGAAGAAGTCGGCCTAGCGACTATAAAGTCTAGACCTTGTAAAGACAATTAGTTTTTAGGTTTTGGACACTTTTTTTTTGTTTTTAAGACTTTATTATTTTTTTTGGTTTGGTTTAATTTTCTAACGAGTTTCAGGAAAAAGAAGGAGCAAAAGACGCATCGAAATTGAGTAAAGTGCTCGATATCGACCCAGAGGGTCGATAGAGGAGTTGTGGTCGACATGAGGTCACCCTGAAGCTTTGAACCAGCAGAAATCGAGTGAAACTGATCGATATCGACTGGTCCACCTGATATCGACTTCCCCTGCAGAAGTCTTCGACTCCTGATTTTCTTGAATTTTTAGTAAGTTTCTTTCTTAACCCTAGTTCTTATACAGTGAGGACATTGTAATCTTTAAGTATGGGGTAGGGGAAAGGCTTAATTGCATATTTTTAGCATTTTTTGAACATTTTTTTTTGAAATTTTTCATAGTTTTTGCATATTTCTTTATAGTTTTTGTATACTCATACATAGTTACTTTAGTTATCTTTATCTCTAAGCATTATTTATCTTTATGCATAATTTATTTTCGAAAAAAAAAAGAAAAAGAAAAAATGACCCCCATCAAAAATCTTGAAATAAAGAAAAAAGAGTCATGGAAGTTTTATTAAACTCGACGATGCAAAAGTAGATTCATTTGAGATATAAGATGAAATTTCTTAGTTAAGGGAAGTCACAATGAAGTGTGATTTTTAGTGAAAACCATGAAAGAGAGGTAAATTTTGAAGTTGCTTTTGACATATGCATGATAAGAGGATGGTGGACTTTATAATTTCTATACATGTGCTCAATTTCATATCCTACCCTTACCTATGCATATTTGTAATTACACAAGCCATATATGAGCTTTACATTATTATTATTGCTCCAAATATATTACATATTGCCCATTTTATATACCTTATACCCTATCCAGGGACAATGTTGAGAATGGATGTCATTTTTAAAGTTGTTGGCAGGAATGAATGTAAGTTTGAAATATGGAAAATTTAATGAGTGAGAAAAAAATCTGATCACCTCAGGAGATAAAGCTAGGTTGACCCTGCTCGTTGAGATGTTAGTTCAGCGAGATGGGACACAAGGTAAGGATTCCGATGTACTAAGTATCCGGGGCCATTCATGACACCCGTGTTTGCGACTCGCGAGAAGGCAGTGCTAAGGTTAGAGAGGTAAAAGCATTATAGTGAAAAAAAAAGCATTGAGCGAAGAGCGAAAGGTGAGAAATATGATGATGAAGGAATGTGGAATGAAAGAAAGTTTATTTCCCCGGATTTAACACCACATGGAAAAAAATGAGCCCACCTTTAGCCTTTTACCAATCTACTTCTCATTAGCTTGCAAAAGTCCTCTTGATTATTAATGTTATGTTGCACGAAATTGTTTTATGCGTATAACCCTCCTTTTGTTAATATGATGTTCATTTTATTCACATGCATGGATTTTGTTGACATTAGTACCTTTTCGAGGATGGTAATTGAGTGTAGGGACATATAAGAATGAATTTATGATGTTGAGGATTTACTTTCTTCCCCTGAAGGACCATTTAAAGTATTGCTTGGGGACAAGCAAGCGTAAGTATGGGGTGTTTGATGTGCCCGCAAATTGCCATATTTTCTATGCACATTTTTATCGATTTTGTCGATAATTGCATGCATATTGGTTGGGAAAACATAAGATTAGTGTAGTTATGCTTATTTACTAAATATAGAGAGGTCTACACGAGTTTTTATGTTATTTCGCAAAAATCGATACAAAATGGAGCAATTTAGACAAGGGAAGAAGAGAGGAAAAAGAACTCGAAGTCTATTGAGGAGTCAAAATCGACCTATAGACTCGACATCGAGTGGAAACAGAGCACTAGAAAGCGAGCAGAGAATAGAGCATGTCGACACATAGAGGTCGATATCGACTAAACCTGGTCGATATTGAGTGGCCTAAATCGAGTGAAAAGATAAAGTTCGAGTGCCAATCTGAGTGCGAGTAGTCCTGCTCGAGATAAAGAAAAGAAGAGGTCGATATCGAGGTCCCCTGGTCAATATCGACTGCTGTTGCAGACAGATTTCACGCTGTTTTTGATAGAATTCTATACGAAGAGCTTACGTTTATCCTAAAGTCGAGATCTTCTATCATAAACAGCAGACATGTTATCCCTTATGGGGAATTTGATATTTACCTATGGAGTTTTAGCTATTTACTTTATTTAAGTTTTATCTTAGGAATAAAGATAGAGTTTCTTATCCTCGGATAGCGAGGTTAGAAATCTATAATTAGAGGCCATTAGGGCTGATTTTAATCATCCACAAGAATCCAATTACAGCAAGAACACATATACACGCAGAGAATAGTTAGAAAGAGAGAGAGAGCCGCGTGAGTTGGAGGGAAGCGAGAGCGGAGATTTGGCTTTGTTCGGTGTACTCTTTCTTTTGCAAGTTTAATACAAAGTAGTTTCTTATCAAGGATGATGAGTTCAAAGATGATTAGGAGTGAGTAGTTCCCCCACTTCTAGGGTCAGGGTGAGCCCGATGATAGCTATGTAAGTTTGTGCATCAAAGGTATGATTTTTATGCGATTCCGTCTTCTATCCTATGCACGATCCTTTGCGAGAATTGAGGAGATTCATTATTTGCATTATTGAAGCGAAAGCCAATCATATTGTGAATTTGGATTTGTCATGAAATTAGGTAGTAACTCTTAGGTTTTATGCGAGAGCCTCTAATCACCTAATAGTTGGTAACAAAATTTATTTGATTAAAAGGCATCATCTTTCATGAATTTGGCATAATACTTGTATGGCTATCATTGTGACATTAATCCCCGACTTTGGAAGCTTTAAGTTTATTGAAGTTAACAAAATCTGTGTTTTTATTCTGTCCACCCTTCCCTCATCATTCTACGTTCTTCGGACATCTTTTCCGACGCAAATTAGGTTACTTTTTTGTTTCTGTTGAAGACTTGATTTCGACTGCAGAGGTCGATATTGAGTGTTGACATCGATATCGAGTACCCAACTCGACGTCGACTGTCTATTTTGTCTTTTGCATGTACTTTGCTTGAAATCGACCAGAACTGAGGTCGATATCGACTTCACTACTCGATATCGAGTTGTCTTCTGGAGTCAAAACTTGATCGTGATTGCAAGCTTAGGAAGCGCTAACATACCTCCTCGTTGATTCGATCCTAAATTACCCTACCACTACATCGGGAGGGATTCTTGTATTTTATTTGCTTGGACTAGGGAGTCGGTTTAGTTTGATATTGTATTTGAATATTTTATTAGCGATCCCTCCCCCAACGAACATAGGGCATTCCTTCTATTTATTTTTGGATGGCTATTCAGGATACTCTCATATCCCTATTTCACCTAAAGACCTAGAGAACACCACCTTTACATGCCCATTTGGTACTTTTTCTTATAGCATGATTCCATTTGGAATATGTAATGCGCCTGGTACCTTTTAGAGATGCATGATGAATATCTTTTGTGAGTATGTTGAGCACTTTATTGAAGTCTTTATGGATGATTTCACTGTTCATGGAAATAATATTGATTCATGTTTGTACCATCTATCCTTAGTGCTTAAGCGATGTGTGGAAATTAACATGGTTTTGAACTCTGAGAAGTGCAATTTCATGGTTGAGCAGGGCATTGTTCTTGGCCATATTGTCTCCAAAAAGGAAATTGAGGTTGATAAGGCAAAGATTGATCTTATTCAATCTCTATCTTATCCTACTAATCTGCGAGAATTTGTTCTTTCGTAGGTCATGCAGGTTTCTACCGCATGTTTATTAAGGACATCTCAAATATTACCTCCCCTCTATGTGAGATTCTCAAGAAGGATGTTTCAAAGAGTTTGATGAGAATTTCAAGAAACTTTCTCAAATATTACCTCCCCTCTATGTGAGTTAAGAGATCAACTAACTTCAGCACCAATTATTCAAGCTCCAATTTAGACTCTGCCCTTTGAGTTGATGTGTGATGCTAGTGATTATGTTGTTGGTGCTGTTTTAGGGAAAAAGGTAGAAAAAGGCTCTCATGTGATATATTATGCCTCAATGATGTTGAATGCGGCTCAGAGGAACTACAAAACAACATAAAAGGAACTTCTAGGTGTGGTGTTCGCTCTTGAAAAGTTTCATCCATACTTGTTGAGGGCCAAGGTGATAGTTTATAGTGATCATGCAGCACCCCACTGCCTCATGTCAAAGAAAGATGCAAAGCCATGGTTGATTTGGTGGATTCTCCTACTAACAGAGTTCAATCTTGAAATTAGACACAAGAAAGGGGCAGAGAATCTGGTAGCAGATCACCTAAGTAGGATACTCAGGACCGATGGTGGGGAAGAGAAACCACAAAGACTAGGGGAATTTCCTAATGAAGGGTCGTAAACAATATCGACAGGAGTTGAGAATGTGAAAACGGCGCACATCCAAGGAATGCTACGAAGATGAGGTGTCAACAAAAAATGGGATGTTTTGATTTTTTTCCTTTGTAGTTTGTTTTTTTAATCTATAATATGTTCAGTATTTTTGTACTCCATTTATGTATGTTTGAATTTGTTATTCATTTGGATGTATCCATGAAAGCTTTGTATATTTTTAAGTATACAAAACATTATCAATGAAACAAGCAACAACAATAGCAATGACATAAATACCGGCGTTACCAACAACCCTAGCAAGAACATTACTAATGAAATGAGCAACAATGATATAACTACAGCAACGGCTCAGACACAGAATCAGCTAGACCCATGACCTATTGGCAGTAACGAATTCAGTCATGAACTTAGCCACGAATTCGGCGATGCTTGCATTTCGCAGCTGTTTTCGATGCCACACCCACGACATAGTTTGTCCATACCTAGCCACGACGATATTGTTTCATTGCTAAATTTGTTGCTACATCAAGCTCGAAATTAGTCACGAGGCATATGGCTATGGATGGCCCGCCCGTTGCTGATGTCGTGGCTAAACCGTTTAGCCACGGTCATTCGTGGCCAAAGCCGTTGCTATTTAACGTAGCTATTTCCTGTTATTTTAGTAGTGATATACAAGGTCTATCCAGGAAGGTTGGAGTTTAAGGATAAGAAAGGGACAATGTTCAAAGTAGAGCTTGAAAGCCCTAAAGAGGACGTGCGAGCCATATGGTCCCTATATGTCCCACCTTTGATAGAAGAGCGGAAGAAGTCGGCCTAGTGACTATAAAATCTAGAGCATGTACATAGACTTTTAGATAGTTTGGTTTTTAGGGTCTAAATTTTTGGTTTTTTTTTTTGTTTTAAAACTTTCACCTTTTAAGTTTTTTTGGATTTTCGGGTGAAAACTAACAATCACATGTCCGAAGGAGCTACAAAACCACTCGATGTCGACCAGACTGGTCGATATCAACTAAGGGAAATCGAGTAGAGCAACTGTGATTGAGCTGATATCACCCTGAGTTAAAGCAAGAGATCGAAGTCGACAGACACAGTCGATATCGACTACGCTACTCGGTCTCAACCTCCCCTGCAGATGTACCTTTTTTGACCCGTTGCGACGTTTCTAATAAGTTCTCTTTGATTCCACTTTTAATTTTATTTTTACAGTGGGGACACTGTAAGATTTAAGTATGGGGTTAGGTAAAAGCATACTTACATTATTTCGCTCAATTGCAATTTGTTAGTTTGGTGCATATTGTAAAAGTCTTGTTTTTGCATACATGGTTAGAACTTATACATATTAGGCATCGTATACATATATTCTCTCATGAGTATAAAGTTTATAATTCATAGATATTTTTATGAAAAAGTACCCCCAATGAAAATTTGAAAAGTGTCATGGAAATAGTTACAAAGCTCGACGATGCAAAAGTAGATCCGTTAAAGATATAGAAATTAAATTGCCTAGTAAAGGGAAGTCTCAGTGAAATGCGATTATTAGAGAAAACCATGAAAGGAGTAAAATTTGAAGTTGCTTTTGACATATGCGTGATAAGAGGACGGAGGACTTTATTTTCCATTCATACATTATTTACCTTACCATTACCCTTGTTTATTACCTTTACATCATATTCTAAGCCATATGTGCTTAATGTCATATTTGCTCCACAAGTTCTTAAATTGCTCATTTTTATACCTTTTTACCCGTCCGGGAGATTATGTTATGAAATGGATGCCATATTATGGAGTTGTTGTATGGTTTGATACTAGTACAGTTCCAGCGCCATTGCGCGGTTTATTTTTTAAATCATAATAATATGAAAAATTAATATTGTAAAATTTTAATAAAAGCTAGTATAAAATTAAAAATGTATAATTTTATTGGACGAAAAAACTACAATTAATATAAACCATTTCATGTTGTTTCAGCTGGAAAGGTCCTGCGAAATATACCCAAAGGTCCCCGATTCGAATCCCACCCCGGGTGGCCAATGGAGGGTTTACCTAGTTATTAACTTCATGGCCCATGGGTTCAATCGGGTGTTAGTAACCCAGGATACCCATGTAAATTCAAAAAACTATAATTAAATGTAATGATAACACCTCATTAAAAATATTTCTCAGTTAAAGAAGTGTATATATATTTTAAAATAATCTTATTAGAAAGAAAAAAAATTACTATCACTATAATATTATATAAAAGATTTTAAAGATAATTTTACGAAAATCTCTTAGATGAAAGAGAGAATTTATAAGATATGTTCTCGTGCTTTTAATTTAAAATATAGTATATAAAGAATTACATATAGGCATCGATTATTTATTAATTCAATATTTTGAACTAAACCCCTTGGTTAGAAAATATTGAATATATTAAGGAAAAACTATAATTAATGTGATAATGTCACCTCTTCAAACTTACTTTTCATTAAAATTATATATTAACATTAATATTAATATTAATTCAATATTTTGCATTGGACAACTGGTGAGAAAATGAAGTATATCATGAAATAATGAATTGAAAACAAATGACCAAAAATATCTTTGCATGTATTTTCTTAAAATGATATGTTAAATAAAAAATTTAATCTATCGTTAAATCAAAATCATACTTTGGATAATTTAATAAGATCATTATATTTTGATGTATATAAACCAAAAATTTTGAATATTTTTATGTGTATATAGATAAATTAATAAAATTTAATGAGTGTATATATATATATATATCCAATTATGCCTTAAGAATATTATCTAAAATTAAATAGAATAACCTATAATAAATTATAGATATATATGGAAAGATTGAGATATATAGATAAATAATAAATGGGTTAATTGATTTACTCTAATTAATTAAATTATTATGGAAATACACTTACCAAAAATAACTTGGCATAAAATGATGACACGTGGCAAAATTGCTTCTCATTTAAAGTATAATATAGATGTTGTGAAGATATTATAAAGTTGATGGCATGAATATTTTATATGGAAACTTTAATGAGAGAAAAGAAAATACGGTCACCTAGGAGTTAGATGGATCGAACCTGCTTGCGGAGTAAAAAATTCACGCGAGATGGAACACAAGGTAAGGAGTCCAAGGCGCTAAATATCCGGGGCCATTCATGACACCCATGTTCGCGACTCGCGAGAAGGCAGCAGTAAGGTTAGAGAGTGACAAGAGGAAAACCTGTCGTTGTTCCTGCCAAAAAAATACTCAAACCTACAACTAGTATAGTTGGTAAGAAAGAGGTCGATCCACATGAAAATCTATTAACTTCAAATATCAATTTAATCGCAATTATCAGCAAAAAAGAGTTTGTTTGGTGATAAAAAGGCAATAAAAGTTGTAGAATGCAATAGAGAGAAATAGGTTCACCTACAATTTGTCACTTTAATTGATGAATTTGATCCTTGTTTCAGCCTCTAGTTCTTTTCTTTTCCTATCAATGTCCTTGTCCAGATCTTAGGTAAATTACTAGTCCTACGAGTCCTAGTAATCCTTATCTCTAAATAACCCTAACACGGTTAAGATTTAACCTAGAGATAGCATTAAGAGTTTGAATTAACCAAGGTATATGCAATATCAAGCTACGAGTCGATATTTAACATATATTAAACTTTCTACACATCCAATTAGTCCTACGAGTCCTAAAGGGATATGATTTCCACTTGGGTTAAGGTTCGCTACGAGGAATCTACAAAACTCTAGCAATTGAATGAATCTACTCTAACTAGTTGATCAGGTCAGAGAGAATAAAACACATTCAAAGAATTAAGCGCAAGGCAGCCAAAACATTCAAATAGGAATACGAACTAGATTAAGAAACTCACAATTCAACAATCAAGATCCAAACTGTAGGCGAAACCTTCGAGAGTTTAGTTGCTCATGCTCAACGTGCTCTCAACAATTCTCAAAAGTGCATAAGGTGTTTAGTTAGATCCTAAGAAAATAACCCTAATAGTCCTTAAATAAGCCTAAGAAAGTCGGCCAAAACAATTCTAAAGAAACCCTAATTAATGTCTAAAATTGGGTTGGTGGTTCTGCTGAGGCCGCGGGGCGGCTACCTCAGGCGACGGAGCGGCTAGGCGATCAGCGAAATCTTTCGACAAGTCTTCGGGCCGCTGGGCGGCTAGCTCGGCCGCGGGGCGGCCATACTATTCACAGCAATTTTTCATCTTCGAGTTTGGTCTCGATGTCAACATGAAAGTTGTAGATCTCGGAAAGAGCTTTCCAACGCATGCTTATAATAAGCATTCCGACTATCGAGGCCTCCAGAAAGTGCAAAACAAGTTCAGCTTGTCTGACGACAACTTCTACCGACTTGTTTCTCACTTAGGCTCTCGAAATTCGACTTCACTCCCGTGCTCTTCAGTTTTCTTCCTTAACTTGAATCCTCCTTCATCCAAGAGCTCCTCATTCCTCGTTGGATCCACATCTACCTGAAATTAAACATAAAATTGCATAGATTCCGACTCTTCCAATACCACTGGTAAACAGGTAATTGTAACTAAAATATGCACTATTTACAACCAAACTATGCTAAATGAATCCTAATATGCATATCTAATCATGCTCTATCAAATTCCCCCACACTTGAACCTTTTCTTGTCCTCACGCAATAGAAAAATCAACTCTGCAGCCCCACATAATAGCAATTCATTTATCAACCCTAATATTCTTGAAGTGCATGAAAACTAGCAAACACAATAGATTAACAACATCATAGCACATAATTCCAATAATCAATGAAATCAGGCAACCATATCCATTCTAGACCTCACTAGGAATATATGTTTCAATCTCGCTCAAGTGTTTAGGGTTAAATGTTTACGCTCAAAACTCAATCTTTAAAAACTTAGCTACAATAGTCTTGCACCAGTGTTCTAGCTCTCCACCGCTGGTGACTCTACACACAACAAAAATCATGAGGTCTTTCAATTGGGTTCTAATGGGGCCAAGGTAGAAAACATAAGGTATGGAACAATTTAGGTCATGTGGTGCTCATAATCCGGGAACTAAGGATGCAACCAAATTACAATACCACTCACAAGCTCATACCATAACTCTATAATTTATACAACTCCAATCTCAAGAACAAAACTTCACAAACCATACTCAACTCATTCTCTTATTCTCTTTTTTTTACTTTCTTTTGCATTTTTTTTCTTTTTTTTCTTTTTTTTTCATATGCTCTTCTTCATGCTATATCAAATGATTTTCCTTGACTTTTACCCCTAAGTGAATTTTATCCTCCTTAGGTCCCAAGTAATGTATAAACTACTAGCAAGAATCAAACATCTCATAAGGATACTCCAAACATACAATCCATCACTCAAACCACCATCCACAATATGAATATTCACCAACTATTCCTAATTCCCGGATGGTTCAGGCTATAATTGGCTAAGGAAAAATCTGGTGGAGCTCAAAAGAATATGCAATTAGGTTTAATATTGGCTTCAAGCAGAGGATAATATGCAAGGTGGGAATAGAGTCGAATAGGGCTAATAAACGTGTCTCAATCATCTTTAAGTCATGTGCATAAATCATAATATGCAGCCTTGAATAAGATATCTAAATGCAAGCCAAAGAGGAAGCAATTAAAGAGAGTACACTCAACAAGCAAGAGGACTAAATATATTTTGTCCAAATATAGGCCAAAATAGTTCACCAGGTCATGTCTAGAACTTCAAGATCATCCAAAATCAAATATCTTATGTGCTCAATCATTAACCAATTATGCTTACCAAATAGTGTGGAAATCAGATATCAAAGGTTTCAACAATCCAAGCACATCATGGGGCATAAGTCTCAATAAATAAATTAGAGGACAAGTGGCATCCATATGGGAAAATAAGACCTAATCCTGGCTAATGCATAAATATAATTACATAAATAATATAATTTTTTTTCAATTTTTGGTTTTTTTTAATAAAATGTTGATATGCATGCAATCTAAACTAAAAAGAATTATGCAAGTGCAACTGAAAATAAACATGCAATCTTAATCCTATTATGCCATGCAATTCTTCCCCCACACTTAAATTAGACATTGTCCTCAATGACATAAAAGACAACAAAAGATAAAAATATGAAAAAAAAACTAACATGCTCACTGCGGTAGTGGTGGGTAAGGTGAGAAGTGAAGGGGAAACTTGTCAGTCCCATCAGAGGCCGCGGGGCGGCCATGATAGACCGCGGGGCGGCCATGATAGACCGCGGGGCGGCTAAGCACATGACCTAGCCGCGGTGCGGCTTTCTAGGCCGCGGGGCGGCCTGTGTTTCTCCCTGCGGTGTTAGCTCCCCACAACCAAACAGAACCAAAAACTAATCTAATAAAACAAAAGACATAGAGGAAAACAAAAAACATACCTTGGGTTGCCTCCCAAGCAGCGCCTTTGTTTACTGTCGTTGGCTCGACAATTTATTCATCAACTCATTCAAGACTCAAGCGAACATTGTCAGCGCCCTCAAGAGCAAATCAAATTGTCATGCCCAACCGATATTCAAATGCACACTAAAGATGAAACAATTGGTAATTAAAAATATAGCAATGAGAATCGTTACCAGCTTACTTTTCATTCGAGCTTGATTCTCCCTCGAGGGTCTGTAGGACCACCAACACAGTTCCGCTGGTGGTTTGTTGAAGTAGTGGCTCCATGGATCGATATATTCACCAAAATCTCCCAATTTGCAAAAAGTACTTCTTTTTTGTTCGGGAACCACAGAAATCGGTTCCGGACTTGGCTCCTTGACAGGCGAGATGGGGATGATATCTACGAATGGAGGGACCATCGAAACATACTCAATCTCTAGGGACGTCTCCTGAGATTTCGTGTCGATAACTACTAGATGCTTTCCTCCATTATCGCAGAATTCATTGTTGCTTGCATCTTGGCTTTCATCAATTAGAGGAGTAGAACATTGCTCAACTGTCAACTCCTTCAATGTTTGAGTGAGTTGGATAATTGCTTCCTCATTTCGATTATTCATCTCAAGTAATTGCCCCATTTGCTCCATCAAGACATTGATTGAATCCTCCATGGATGGATCGGAGTAATCAACTGGTTGAAACATCGAAGTGTAGGATTCTTCCTCTGCCGATTGGTCACCCATGTAGCAGAAAAGATCCCATAGTCCCGACACTCCTAAACCAATAAAGCTTCCGTTGTTTATCGACTTGGCAAGTTCTCGTGTCTCAGGAGTCATGCCGTCAATAACGCAAAGTACCATATCTCGCAAACTATCTTGGAAACCACGTGAATAACGGAGGTCCAATAAATTTTGCAATCTCGTGAGGTAATGGTGAAAATAATCTCCCTGAAACTGCCATAACTTCAACATCTTGAAATATTAGCAATTAGGTGTCGCGAACTGTAAGATAGGTCCACGACGGGGTTAGATGTAAATATATACAAAGATTAGCGATAAAAAAACACAAGAAATTTCATGAATTCCCCGGCAACGGCGCCAAATTTGACAAGAGGAAAACCTGTCATTGTTCCTGCCAAAAAAATACTCAAACCTGCAACTAGCATAGTTGGTAAGAAAGAGGTCGATCCACAGGGAAATCTATTAACTTCCAATATCAATTTAATCGCAATTATCAGCAAAAGAAAGTTTGTTTGGTGAGAAAAAGGCAATAAAAGTTGTAGAATGCAATAGAGAGAAATAGGTTCACCTACAATTTGTCACTTTAATTGATGAATTTGATCCTTGTTTCAGCCTCTAGTTCTTTTCTTTTCCTATCAATGTCCTTGTCCAGATCTTAGGTAAATTACTAGTCCTAGTAATCCTTATCTCTAAATAACCCTAACACGGTTAAGATTTAACATAGAGATAGCATTAAGAGTATGAATTAACCAAGGTATATGCAATATCAAGCTACGAGTCGCTATTTAACATATATTCAACTTCCTACACATCCAATTAGTCCTACGAGTCCTAAAGGGATAAGATTGCCACTTGGTTTAAGGTTCGCTACGAGGAATCTACAAAACCCTAGCAATTGAATGAATCTACTCTACCTAGTTGATCAGGCCACAGAGAATAAAACACATTCAAAGAATTAAGCGCAAGGAAGCCAAAACATTCAAATAGGAATAAGAACTAGATTAAGAAACTCACAATTCAACAATCAAGATCCAAACTGTAGGCGAAACCTTCAAGAGTTTAGTTTCTCATGCTGAACGTGCTCTCAACAATTCTCAAAAGTGCATAAGGTGTTTAGTTAGATCCTAAGAAAATAACCCTAATAGTCCTTAAATAAACCTAAGAAACTCGGCCAAAACAATTCTAAAGAAACCCTAATTAATGTCTAAAATTGGGTCGGCGGTTCTGCTGAGGCCGCGGGGCGGCTACCTCAGGCGACGGGGCGGCCAGGCGATCAGCGAAATCCTTCGACAAGTCTTCGGGCGCTGGGCGGCTAGCTCGGCCGTGGGGCAACCATACTGTTCACAGCGATTTTTCCTCTTCGAATTTGGTCTCGAAGTCAACATGAAAGTTGTAGATCTCGGAAAGAGCTTTCCAACACATACTTATAATAGGCATTCCGACTACCGATGCCTCCAGAAAGTGAAAAATAAGTTTAGCTTTTCTGACGACAACTTCTACTGACTTGTTTATCACTTAGGCTCTCGAAATTCGACTTCACTCCCGTGCTCTTCAGTTTTCTTCCTCAATTTGAATCCTCCTTCATCCAAGAGCTCCTCATTCCTCGTCGGATTCACATCTACCTGAAATTAAACATAAAATTGCATAGATTCCGACACTTCCAATACCACTGGTAAACATGTAATTGTAACTACAATATGCACTATTTACAACCAAACTATGCTAAATGAATCCTAATATCCATATCTAATCATGCTCTATTAGAGAGGTAAAAGCAATATAAGTGAAAAAAGCTTTATGAGGAAGAGAAATGTGGAAATTACAAAGGAGAAGTGCATCAAAGAAAGAAAGTTTGAAAATTTCTCTCCAGATTAAGCACCACATAGCCCACCACTATACCTTTTAACTTCTCTTCACCATTGCGCATAAAGTCCTCTTGATTATTAATGCTATGTTACAAATTGTGTTTTTGCATAACCCTCCTTTTGTGCGAGATGTTGCTTTTCATTCACAAGCATGGATTTGAAGGCATTAGTACCTTTGCGATGATGGTAATTGATTGCAGGGTTATATGAGAATGGATCTACGATGTTGAGAGTTTAGTCCTTCCCCTGAATGACCATTGAAAGTATTGCTTGAGGACAAGCAAGCTTAAGTATGGGATGTTTGATGTGCGCATATTTCAACATGTTTCATGCTTACATTCAGTCGTTTTAATGCATATTTTATACTTTTGGGTTAGGAAAGTAGTGAATTTGTGTAGTTTGAGTTCATCAGCAAGATATAGAGGTCTACACAAGTTTTGGTTTGATTTCACAAAAAACGGAGCATTTTTTTTAGTAGAAACGAGACATTGAAGCAGAGCTCGATCTCTGATGTACATATTTATATCTCCTTTTATTGCATCGTTTGACTTCTTATTTCCTTCGATCTCCAAAGAAAAGGTTCAAAAGAATATAAACTTGTGTAAGAATGGGCTAAAATGCAATAAATAGGGTCTGCACAAGTTTTGAGCTAACCATGCAGGAATTCGAGCGAAATCGGAGTCAAAATAGAGAAGCCAAGTGAAGCTGAGCAGAGGTAGATATCGACCCTAGACCCAGATATCGACCTCTGGTGTAGATATCGACCTTCAACATAGATATCGACCTCAATATAGACATCCAGTGAAGCTGAGAAGAGGTAGATATCGACCTTAGACCCAGATATCGACCTCTGGTGTCGATATCGACCCCTTATCTCGACAGAAGATAGACTCGATTTCTAATGCGGATTAGAACTATATCTTCAAGGAGGCACGAAATTATCTCATACTATCAAGATAGATGGCAGCTGATGTTTTATTCATCTTTTACCTTTAAGTTATTTAAGTTTTATCAAAATAAAAGACCTATCCTAATTGTTCGGATAGAGTTCATAGTTTAGATAGGAGTTACAATCCTTGGATAGCGAGGATTAGTAGCCTATAAATAAAATCCTAGGGGCTGATTTGTTAGATCATCCTAGAATGAATCCAATAATCACTTAATCCAAGACAAAGACAATAGACAATAGAGTTAGAGTTAGAGAGAAGTTTTAGGGTTTGACGTTTGCGAAAGTTGACGTTAAGTTGTAAAGCTTCGGAGTTTATTTTAATGCAAGTTTCTTCCTTTCAAACAATGATGAATTCATTGATGAGAAGCGAGTAGTTCCCCAAAGCTCTTAGGGTCGGGGTGAGCCCGACGTTAGCCATGCGCGCTTGAGGTAAGTATTTGATGTTGATATCGTTGTGTCTATCTCTCCTCCTACGATTCTATGTTTAGTCTTAATCGAAAGAAAAGGGATTCATGCTAACAACTTGAGTTATAAACATAAAATTTGTAGAGACATTTAGGTGTATTTGCAAGAGTAATCCTAAGAGTTGGTGTACGGCGAAAGCTTGTCCCTCGGGTGAAATAGCGCAATTGTCCGTCTTATTTATCTCATCACATGCATTGGTTAACGTTGTGGTAAACTCTAATCCTAGGAGTTGCTTTTTACACATTTTATATTCACTAAAACCACTGTTTTATTTCTGTTCATCTCTTCTCATCCATTCTCAAATCTTCGGCCTTTCTTTGCCGACGAAGAACTAACCCACTGCAGGAAGACATCGATATCGACCCCAGACGTCGATATCGACCACTGAGTTCGTCGACAGTTTTCTGAGTCGACGACGAACATCGCTGGGGAGTTTGCTGAGCATCGATATCGACCCCTTGTGTCGAAATCGACCTTTTTGTATCGACTAGCAGTCTTCTGAGCCAGTCGATTTCGTGACTGACATCGATATCGACCCTCTCCAGTCGATATCGACCACTTGTTTTTTTTCTGCAGGTCTTCTGTTGCAGAGAACATCGACAGCCGAGGTCGACATCGAGGCCCAAGGTCGAAATCGAGGCTTCTGGTCGATGCAGACGTGAAATTTCTGCAAGTCTTGTAATTATTTGCTTAGGCCAGGAGTTGGATTACATTTATTACATCTTTATTATTTGTAATTACTTGAGATATCAAGCCTCCTGCAATAACAAATTGGCGCCGTTGCCGGGGAGGCAATCAATCGCGCCCTAGTAGTCTATCTCACGTGTCTACCTAGTTTGATTTTGCAGGTGTATGCGACGCACTGATCGCCCACCTGAATTCGAAGGAGTAGACGACCCTGAACGCTACTTCCATCTAAGAGCCCAAGCTCAAAGAATCATGGCGGACAACGCGAACCAAGCTGAACTTATTGAGCAACTAAGGAAGCAGGTTGAGGACCTAACGACTAGAGAGGCAGCACTTAAGGAGCGTGCGGACAGGGAGGAGGAAGGCCGAAGGCAAATAGAAGCCCAAATCAATGCCTTCCCTAGGAATGCCAAGCAATATATGCACCCCGCTCTCACAGTGCCTGAATCGACAATTCTTATCCCTGCCTCTAATTTTGAAATTAAACCAAACTTTTTAACTGAAATAAGAAGGCATCAATATGAAGGGAAACCTAACGAATGCCCTATGGCACATATATCAACCTTCTTAGACCTCTGTGATACAATTGCTGATGGACGAAGTCTTGAGTATGTCCAACTAAAAGCCTTTCGATGGTCTCTTACAGGGAAAGCATTGCAGTGGTTGGAGAGCTTAGCCCCAAGATCGCTCCGCACTTGGAATGAAGTCAAGGACGCGTTCCTCAACAAGTTCTTCCCTCCTTCTAAGACGGCGTTGATCCGACAGAAAATCACGGCTTTCAAACAAAAGCCTGGTGAGGCTCTGGCGACTGTTTGGGAAAGGTTTAAGGACCTCCTACGATCATGCCCGACGCATGGCCAACCACCATATGTAATTCAGGAGATCATATACAATGCTCTTGACGCTGCAACAAAGGAGAGGATCAACACCTACACCGCCTATGGCTACCTTGAACTCGCCCCACAAGAGGCTTGGGAGACCATAGAGAGGTTGGTGGAATTTTACAATACATATGGGACTCTTGAGGCTTCCGACGCACCATCATCGTCGAGGCCTGCCCTATCTATGCCCTTATATGAACCCTCCAATGTAATCGATCCGGATGTAAAGGAGCAATTTCATAGGGATCAACTTCGAAAGCTCCAAAAGCAAGTAAGGTTCCTTTCAGTGAACCAAGATTGTATCGAATGCGGATCGCAGCGGAACACCACCATCGAGTGCCCGCATGCTGAACAAGTACACCTAGCAGAGACTCACCAAGAGGCGCGCTACATGAGGGGTCCCAATCACCAATATTGGGGAGACCAAAGGTTCCATCAAACACAAAGGAACCCGGTTAACCCTAGGGACCCTATGCCTTATAGAGCTCCTTGGCACCCAGAGAGAGACCAAAAGAAGGATGATCTTCAACTAGTACTGGATGAAATCAGGCGGAATCAGGCTAAGAATGATCAATCCAACAATGCCATCCATTCTTAACTCAATTACCTTACCACAAGGATTGGGGAGATGGATATTTGGAAGAAGAACGTAGAGACCCAATTGGGTCAATTGGCGGCACAAATCCCTAGACCGTCCGGAACACTCCCTGGGCAACCCACTACAAATCCTAAGGGACAATCCGGTACGGGCCATGTCGCAGCCATACAATTGAGGAGTGGCACCAAAGTACATAAGCCACGGACGGAAACGGAGGAGAAAGCAGCAGACCCAGTCGACATCGACAGACCAGTCGATGTTGACCCAGAGGTCGATATCGACCACCATGTCGACCTCCTGGTCGATGTCGATGACATTGCAGAACCTGAGAAATCACAACAGAGGTCGAAATCGACGCTACCAGTCGATATCGACCCAACTCCAATCGACATCGATGTCCAGCAGGCACCTCCGACCACCTTTTTGACCCCTCCACCAAAGAAGACGTTGCCATTCCCTTCCAAAGCATTGAAGGATCCCACCAAAGGTAAGTTTAGGCGCTTCATAAAAATACTACAAGGACTTAATGTTACTATCCCTCTTACAGAAGCCCTAAGCGAGATGCCTGCCTATGTGCGATTTCTGAAAGACATCCTGAGCAAAAAGAGATCCATGGCAGAGATCGCAGAAGAGTGCTAAAAGATGGACTTCCCTGAGAAGAAGAGTCATCCAGGGAAGTTTGCAATCACCGTGGGACTTGGCCAACATCGCTACAAAGCCCTATGTGACCTAGGGGCAAGTGTAAGTCTCATGCCTCTTTCTATTTGGCAAAAGGTGAACATTGGCGCACTTGAACCTGTGGACATGAAACTTTATATGGCTGACAACTCATTCGTCAGGCCCACAGGTATAGTTGATGACGTTCCGCTAAAGGTAGGTAAGTTCTTTGTGCCTACTGATTTCATTGTATTGAAGATGCCTGAAGATCCTGTAGTGCCTATTATACTGGGTAGGCCTTTCTTAGCTACTGTAGATGCCAATATCAATGTACGTCGAGGGTTACTAACCTTTACTATAGGGAACGAAGTGATAGAATTCTCTTTCAACCCAACCATGAGCGAAACAAAGCACCTAGAGCAAATAGTCCTCTCGCCGGCTAAGGAGAAGCTTAGAAAATTTTTGTTGGCGAGGACGGAAACAGCAAGCAGGGTCGACATCGACTGGAACCAGTCGATATCGACTAAATACATCGAAATCGACCCCCCTTGGTCGAAATCGAGTATGCCAGATCGAAGCCAGGAGCTTAAGTATGGGGTCACAGAGGTCGATATCGACCCTCACATATCGATATCGACCACAGCACTCAAAATCGACCCTCCTTGGTCGAAATCGACCACCCCTCAGCCCGAAGATTTCTGTTTCGGGCCCAAACAGGTAAGCCCAGGTATGACTCCTAACCCTCCTCCGTCCATTATTGATAAATCAATTAATCCAATTATTGATAAATCTACTAAAGAAAGGGTCAAAGCTCCATGGTTTGCCTATATTGCTAAAGTTAGGTCAAGAAAGAGAAGAAAAGCGCCCAAAGTAGAACCTAACATCAAAGAAGCCTTGGTCGCCGAACTTAGATGCTATCAAAAGGACCTAGATGATCCAGGAGAATGCTTAAGCTCAAAGGGTCCCTACATAAAAGGCTCGTGAAGAATTGACGGAGAAGTCGGCCTAGCGACTCAAAAATCTAAAGCATGTACATAAAACTTTTAAATTTTTCATAGATGTTTTTTTTAGGATTTAAGTTTTGGTTGTTTGAAACTTTTAAGACTGAGATAATTCGTGCTTTATCTATATTCCTAACCAAGATTTCAGGTTATCAAGCAAAAGGAACGACAAAGAGGAAAAGAAGCTTCTGCAGAGGCAGTCGAAATCGACCAGGCCAGTCGAAATCGACCCCCCCGGGATCAAGCCACCTCCTGGAGTCGACATCAAGGACTCAGGAGCGAAATAGAGAGGTCGATATACACCATAATACTCGATATCGACCCCAATCAGGCAGCCCTCGTCTTCACTTTCTTCCTCGACTTCGACAGATGCAGTCGACATCGACCACTGATCTAGATATCGACTTCTGGCATCGACCAAACCTGAAATCGACCTGAATCCGCAGGTTGTGCTGTGAGTTTCTCTCTACCCTTGTTCTTCTTTTTAATACAGTGAGGACACTGTATATTTTAAGTATGGGGTGGGGGAAAAACATGTCTTATCGTCTTAACTTGGTTTTCTTCTTCGCAATTGCATTCATGTTTAAATTTTTGTTCTTAGTTTTACTTTTATAAAATGTCAGAAAATCAAAAAAATAGAAAAATGTCATAAATACAAAAAAATGCATGTTTATTTTAAGTTTTTTTTTACCCTACTTAGATGTTGTAACGGCCCGGATATAAATATCCGGGATACGTTTCGAAGGTCGGATACCTTCGTTCGGATGTTGTAATTCAGGTACGGGTCGAGGTTTCAAACCTCTAATCAGTCGAAGTTTCATAAATTCAGTTTAAACGAAATGAAGTGGAAATATGATTTAGATACAAAAGCCACGGCAAGGCCGGATCAAAACCAAAACATAATTCTAAAGTCGGATGGCCAGATTAGCGGGGTTAGACAGATTTCTTTGCAATCGCCGAGGGACTTTCCCACGCCATATAAACAGAGAGCGATCATACCTAAAAACAATGGGTGCGAGCGGGGTCAGACCGAGGCCCCAACACGCTCTATCCAGCAAGCGAACATACACATACGCTAATAATAAAGATGATGCAGATGCGGAAATTAAATCACACTAGCATGATCCTAATTTACAATATCCGAGAAATAACTGTAAAGGCGCCCAAAGAATGCCAAGTGGCATGTCCCTCTCCTACCTCTGCACCCTTTTCCGTTAGTGTAGAGATCGGTCGGTTCGATGCTATAGCATATCATATCATATCTCATCATCATAACATAAATTAAAATAAATAAATCATGCCCGATGGTGCTGGGCTATCATCATGCTCATATCGACTCGATAGACTCAGGGCACCCGATGGGGCTGGGCTATCCTATGACCCTAGCAAAGACTCTAGGACTATCACAGATACGGTCGTTCTGTTTCATACGCGTAAAGAAATAGAATGCTCAATCACAAGTGCAACCTAGCATGATACTACATGGCATGCTTTAATGCTTATGCAACACCTAGTATGTCATACATTCACAAGCCGGTAATCTCTTTCGAATCTGAGTAAGCCCATAAAGGAACTTACCTAAATAAGCCGAACAGCAGAGAGTAAGGCAGAGCAGAATCCATGAAATGAATCACCGATAGCAAGCAACGTCCAACATTCACAAACACCTAATAACATATAAATGCATAAGTCTACCTATTTCACACAAGGCGCCCCTAACTATCATTCATCTCTTTTCATATCCCATTTCAGATTATTCCATCTCATTTCATCACAAACCATATCTCATTTCATGTTCATCCCATCTCATCATCTCATTTTCAAAACAACCTCTCAAGGAACTCAACTTAGAAAATCAAACAACTCTTTTTAAAATCGCTTATCTAAATCCCGACATTAAACATTTAAACCTTAAAATCAATTTCCAAAAGTCATATTTAAATCCTCATAACTCCTCATATTTATAAATCAAAACTAACAATTCACTTTAAAAATTCCCAATTCACATAGTTAAATCCTCATAAAATTGCATCAATTAAATAATCCAATTAATATTATTTTAAAACAACCACAATATAAAATGATAAATTTCCAGAATATTATAACAACTCCCAAAATAATAATATTCAAATAATTTAACACTTACAATCCATATATTCTTAAAACAAACCAAAAAATATATTTATAACTCCATATCACTTAATATCACTTTTAAAACCTTTTTAAATATAAATATTAATAATTTCAGAACATATAAATATATATTAATTTTCCCAAAATCAGAATAATTAAACATATAACATATATATATATATATACTACCGAAAATAATAATTAAAACAACAACCCTATATGTATAACCAAACCAGAATAAAATCCAGCCCAATGGAAGCCCAATCATACTCTTCAGTTTTCTGTTGAGGTCTATCCTCTAGACAACAACCCTATATGTATAACCAAACCAGAATAAAATCCAGCCCAATGGAAGCCCAATCAAAAGCCCAAGACCCGAAAAACAAACCCAAATCCAAGCCCAAACCCGGATCCATGAAATGAAGCTCAACCCGGCCAAGGGAAAGGCCCAACTCTCAATTTTCTTAACCCACTCCGAAATTCAGAAGAGGAAAAGAAGGGGGCCCACGGGTTGAAGTGGAAGATGAGGTGGAGCGAAGGGGCCCGCCTGGTCTTCTCCTTCTTTCCCCCTTTCTGCTGCTGGAAACCAAACAGAGGAGCCGGCTGCCTGGGCTCGACGGAAGGGAAGAAGAGGGGGGAAGGGAGTTGGCTGGCGGGGGGGGGGGAGCTGGGCTCCAGCCACTCGACACACATCCACGGAAACAAAAATAAAAGAAGAAGAAGGAAGGGAGGGCTCACCGGGGGGAGTTGTCTCGCCGGAAAAAGCCGTCGGGGCTCGTCGGAGATCGATTGGCTTCATCGGAGGCTCGGGGCTGCGTTTCTCGGCCTAGATTGAAGATAGAAGGCTTAAAGGTGATGCTTTGCAACTTTTTTGATTGGAAAGGGAGGAGAGAACCTTACCCGGGCTTTCAAAACCGAAACAGGGGAGCGCAGCGAAAGCGAGGCGGCGGCGGCGGCGGCTCCTGGCTATTGCTAGCGCTTCTAGAGGGGGTGGTGAACGGGCTGCTTCACCTGATGGAGACAGGAGGAGGTGGAGTGGTCCTGTGCGCAGTGCCGCAGCTGTGGGTGAGGGCTCGGTGGAACAGGGCTCGGAGCCCTCTCGGAGGCAGAGGAAGCGGCGAGGGGTGCCCAAGGTGGGGTGGAAAGGAGGAGAATGGAGATGTGGTGTTGCAGGGGTTACAAAATCAGAAAAAATGGGAGAGAGAGGAGGAGAGGGTATGAGGCAGAGGGAGGTTTTGAACATGGAGGGGACCAATGTGTGTTGTGGGAATGCAGGGGAGGGGAGGGAGTAACAACTCTGCCTTTTGGCGTGGGAGCTGAGAGAGAGAGAGAGAGAGAGAGAATAAGGAAAAGGTAAAATAAAATAGGGAATAAAAGAGGTCTCCACAAGATATTTTGAACCCGAAAAATATCCCGAAACCCGCTCGCCCGAACGAATCCCGACTAAATCGAATTTAATAAAATTTAATTTACTAATCTCAATGTAACGGAATTAAATAACTCTCAATCAAAACTCGGAGTTTAAATTAATTTTATTAATGCTCGATCTCCGAAAATCAAAATCCATTTCTAACCCAATTCAAAACTATATAGAAGTTCGTTTAAATAAAATTCAGTTGCTCGAGGTCGGAAACTTCAAAATTTCTAGAATCTTAATTTTAAAGTCGAAGATAATTTAATATTTTAAGACAATAATATTTTATTTTTTTTTCCGGTCTTTACATTTATCCACCTCTAAAAACAAGTCTCGTCCCCGAGACTAAAATCATTTCAAGCAATGGGAAGAAGTTTTAAAATCGGTGAGTCCGAGGACCATGTCCAAGGATCTTGTAATCGTCTCGGTTACGTCTTCCGAGATTCTCACAACATCCTAGTCACGGTCGTGACATCTCCAATTGGTCTTGTCAAGTGTGTAATAAGCGCCCTTATTACATCCTCGCTTCGACCTTCCGGAAGTACCACAACTCTAAAGGCATTATAGCGTCCGACTAGGTCTTAGCAAGCAATCTATAAGCGCCCCTATACAATGCTTGTATCCACTTCGTGAGACGTCATAATGTAAATCCAGTTCGTAAATCCTTAAAGCGTTTGTAAATAAAAGGATTGTCATCCAAATCATTGAAACTCTCAACTTCTTTAAAACCCCAAGTTGGCCATTTTTAAAACCGCTCAAAATCTTCGAATTCAATTTTTAATCAAGCAACTTTACACCAAAACAAGTCATATCCTTTCAAATCAAGATTTTGTCAAAACTCTTCCGAAAACCAAATCAGCTTCACACATACCAATCAATCAAATTTCGAGGGTAGGAGGTGGAGTCATCCACCTCTAAGGGCTAATCCCATATTCCCTTCCTAGTTTCCAAAATCGAATCAATCTATCAGTCTCAATTCAAGCAAGATGCATAAGCCATAAGAAATGCATAACTGTATAACCAACAAATCTCCAATCAACACATCATAAGGCAAGTCTCAACATATACCATCGTAGTGCCACAAGGTCACATCACATCTCTAGATCATACCAAAGGTCATAAAAGCATTTCTCATCACAGAATTAATGAACCAAAACCCATTGTCAACACATCAACACATCAAGGTCAGGTTATTAAGATTCAGCAAAAGGAAAGCTCAGTCAATGTGTGAATCACCAAAACGTCAACATACTCGCAAAACATCATCGCAACTCATACAATGTCATATAACGATCACTTAGCAATCACGCACCATTATCTCATACATATAAGTCAGATTCGTGATCCAAATCAATATTCATCGTTTAACATCTCCTTATCATAATATAAAATTCTCATAAATCATTCTAGTACACATGTCAAGAGATCAAGGAGGTTAGGTGTCATGGAGTCAGTACACTACTACAAGTCAGATCTCACGATCGCATCTCAACATCGCACACTAGTAGAACTAGTCATAACAAGGGATCTCATTTAAAACATAAATTCACATAGTCATCCTATCCAATTTCTATCCAGCATTATCATAACATTTTATCACATCAATCCAACAAAATAATGCTATTAAGATCAAAATGTCATCATGCTTTCCAGACCTCATCTCATGATTCATTCAACACATTATAACATGCTTTTAGAACAATATAGTAGGATAGCAATGTATCATTACATCATAATAACACTTGCCACTATCAACTAGATTTCCAATATTGCATATCAACATGTATTATCAAGCCATATCAGGTTCATCATAGTCGCTATCTAACATCATGCCAAGTCATTTTAATAAATCACATAATCAAGAAAGCTTTCACATCATCACCAGGCAAAATAAACGAAAACCCCGCTCGCTCGATTTCAATTCCTACATCAAAACCAACCTCATCTAGATTCACCAACATCGGCTCAGGTAACATCCTCAAAAGAAGTCCCAATTCATTTCAATACCCTAATCTCGCCCCTCATTCCACCAAGAACTCTCACTAGCAATCCACCTCTAAGAATCCAACTACTATCTCTAACCTCACACTCGAGGCCCTCTCATACTATATCTTCCCTACTCTTAAAAGCCATTTCTTACACTTCCACACTTCCCAAGAGTTCACAAGCATCATGCCCTGCTAACCGCACATTCTCTAGTAAAATTCCTCGACCACCGCCTATCCGACCTATTCCGAACCATACTCTCACCCAAGATTCACCTAGGAGTTCGTCGAAAATCCGCAAGCATTACCTCTTAATTCCCGAACCCACTCGGTCCAACCTAAGTCAACACCCCTCTTATGCAACTTTCTCTTACCACCGTCGATTATTCTAATCACTCAAAACCTTTCTCCACTCTCTGAACACTCAACCAAAAGGGACCTCACTCACAGGTTCAAAGAAGAAGCAATCATGGACATTATTGCACATAAGGACTACAGCATATCAACTAGCATCATTAAGTATTGCAACAAGTATCAAAAGTCTCAATTTACCGTCATGCTCGAAATTATCACATAACACCATATATGAATAAAGTCAATTCAAACTAGCAAGTTTCATCATAATCTTAGCTAATAAACAGTTCAGATTCTCGGCATTTGTTATTCATACTATATAGGAAAGGAATTTAGATCATGCTTAGCAACTCGGAATAGCATCACATCAAGTCATCAAGGCACATTAGGATAATAAGGCACCGAATCATATATATCATCTAAGACATCGGATAATCAGGCAATAATCATTACCAAGTCATCACATCAACACGAAATTTTCAACATCAAGTCAGTGCAATTCATCATCAACAAGCTCAGAAAGGGTTAGCAATTCGAATATAGAACGCTCCCGCTTGCAAGTCATATCGTACTCAATAATTGTAATCCTCACAGCGAGCTCGTTCCGTCGACATTATCGATCCTGAGGCCCGTGGGTTATGGGCCCACGCTTCCGTTGCGCTGCTCCATCGCCATTCGACTTCCCGATCCCTTTCCATGCGGTCGCTCATCCAAGGTAACGCGTAGGAGTTTAAGTTAGCTGCGTTAGGGGAGTGACAAGAGCGGACGACCCAATGTTTCTTTTGGAGAAGGAATAGGCCAAGGCTAAAGACGACACGACTAGAAACAAGACTCCGACTCGGGAATAGTAACGATGCCCTTAAGAAAGTCTATTAGGTTACGATTTTGACAAACACGCACGAATTCATTATGGAGCATATCAATCACGTCAATCCACAGTAACATGCACCTATCTCGGGTCAACATTCGTATTCATATCAAAGAAACAATCAAGTCCTACGCTGATGTTTGTAAAACAAGCTAACATTCTAGTATTCCATGGAAACAAACATGCCTAGCATTCTTCAAGCAAGATAGACGGAACCAGCAATGATCATATATGATTTGAAGTCATACGAAATTTAATGGAGATAACGAGTATCATGTATATGAACAATGTAGGAACAGGGTATACACATCAACAATTGAGTCCAACTATATCATGGCAAGGTATATTATATCAATCAGATGAAGCGTCATACGAGAACACAAAAGAGTAGCATAGCAATTATCACATATATGAACAATGTACAAGTTTGGTGTATGCATCATACGAGATCATATAAAGGGCAACATAGTAACTACTTCACAATGCACATATGTTAGGTCAAGCATGGCACGGAATCATATGACGGGATACATCTAGAGAGCATGGGTCCTACATGATACTAGCAATATATAATGTGATACAAGCATAGTCAAGAGTCATTTAGAGGAGTTCAACATAATATTAACGAAACATGAGGCATCATCAAAAGTACAAGAAGGACATCATGGGTGCTAGATTATAAAATGCTAAGAATGAACCATCATAGAGTACATATATGGTACTATAGTGATCGCATCATAGAACAAGTACAACATGTGATCATTTAGCGATTCATATTGGGAGCCATAAGGATTACATGATACTAATAGCACATATCGAACAGGTGTACAATTAAAGTAATTCAACTAGATTCATTTCGATATTCATGCGTCATGTATATGCAAAATCATGATATATAGTGATGTGTGATCAAGCGAGGTGTCAAATCATACATTCATGGAAGCACGAGAGGATGTCATATAGTAATAGACATTTTAACCATGTAAGCATGCTGGGTTTAACTATCACGGAAAGCTAGTCAATCATCGAATTCAACATTAAGCTATTCAGAACGAGTGCAACATGTTAAGAGAACAAAAAGAGGAAAGAGCCACACTATCAGGTACCTAGCTTGAGAGAGAATCAACAATAATGTAGGTAAAGTAGAACTCGCACAAGTCATAACCAAGGGCCCAATATATTACTAGTGGTTCAATATAACATATGGTACATACATGCGCTTGACTGGCTAATACGACGGTATGCAAGAGTTCATTCAATCACATCTCAACGACATAGTGGCACGAGAGGAAAACGCAACGAGGTATAGAGCAAGTCTAAGCAACATGGCTAGAATATGAGGACATGAGTTCAAATTGATGTATACTAGGATAGAACATGTATTTATCAAGAGTCGTTCACACTACCATATTCTCACTTAGCATAATTAACGCATAGCAGTTACTAGAATAATCAACAACAGTTAATCGCAGAATAGGTGGGCATGCTACAGATTCTTGTCACAGAATGAATGATAAGCATCGAGGCATCATCGGCTAGCATGCTAAAGAGTACATCTTATGAGGCATTCATATAAAGAAGAGTCGATCACACTATCATGAACCTATTCATAGAGAGTACATCACTTGTACAACTTCCTAACATATGACATGTTTATTCGTGCCCTAGTATGACAATGTAATATACTAAACAAATCATGTCGGGATGATATGGACATAATAAATGTAGTTCGAACCTATACAATGGTCATCATGAGCATCAAAGTACATAAGCACAAATTCACACTAAGGATCAATTGTAGGTCAAGGAGTAGTGCATATAGAATCACACAATCATGAACAGTGCAATCAAGATAACCCGATAGAAGTCCATAAGGGCAACATTGACTCTTCTCAACTGACTCATTACCCATCTTTCCCGTGGGACTCGCATACAAATTTTCCGTGACAAGAGGACACTGATGGATCGTCATAAGAATTGATAATGACAGCCTCGTAAACA
The DNA here is from genome assembly GCA_963922045.1 of Persicaria maculosa. Lineage (NCBI taxonomy): Eukaryota > Viridiplantae > Streptophyta > Magnoliopsida > Caryophyllales > Polygonaceae > Persicaria > Persicaria maculosa. Next base: position 45,651,929 of record OY998264.1, on the reverse strand, counting down.
TCTCACTCTCTAGCTCGGACAACCTCTAAATTCAATCATGATTCCCGACACCATGTGTTTACTAACCCAATTCCCGGGGAAGACCGATATTCGAAGGGAGGACTCGATTGAATTGTCAAAAGGGTTCATAAGGAAAGGGGCGGTTCCACAAAAGCTGAGCTTGACCATATATGAAGAAGGGTACTCCCGCTATTCCGTTCGCACAAATCGTTCAATATTCATTCAATAGTTAGAACATAACAATCAAATCTTTAGCATATCAAGCACTCAATCATAGAACCAGTTAATGACAATTACAATGATCTCCTTGGAGTCCTCCCGACCCGTCTGTAAAGAACAAGCTAGTATTTCGCCTACACATTTCCGACTACATCCGATAGGGATGGTCTAGCGCCTTTTCTACCCACTCGATCCCTTATTAGTTGGTTCTCCTCTTTTATCATAAGCCAAGTTCATATTTAGTCCAATTGAGTTAGACATCTTAAGTTCATTTTGCCCCCTTTTTAAATCTTCAAATCCTTTGAAATTCATGGGCGGTTTTCCAAAACATACACTCGACCCTTGCGTACCCGAATTGCACAACCTGGCTCTAATACCAACTTTGTAACGGCCCGGATATAAATATCCGGGATACGTTTCGAAGGTCGGATACCTTCGTTCGGATGTTGCAATTCAGGTACGGGTCGAGGTTTCAAACCTCTAATCAGTCGAAGTTTCATAAATTTAGTTTAAACGAAAGTGAAGTGGAAACATGATTTAGATACAAAAGCCACGGCAAGGCCGGGTCAAAACCAAAACATAATTCTAAAGTCGGATGGCCAGATTAGCGGGGTTAGACAGATTTCTTTGCAATCGCCGAGGGACTTTCCCACGCCATATAAACAGAGAGCGATCAAACCTAAAAACAATGGGTGCGAGCGGGGTCAGACCGAGGCCCCAACACGCTCTGTGCAGCAAGCGAACATACACATACGCTAATAATAAAGATGATGCAGATGCGGAAATTAAATCACACTAGCATGATCCTAATTTACAATATGCGAGAAATAACTGTAAAGGCGCCCAAAAAATGCCAATTGGCATGTTCCTCTCCTACCTCTGCACCCCTTTCCGTTAGTGCAGAGACCGGCCGGTTCGATGCTATAGCATATCATGTCATATCTCATCATCATAACATAAATTAAAATAAATAAATCATGCCCGATGGTGTTAGGCTATCATCATGCTCATATCGACTCGATAGACTCAGGGCACCCGATGGGGCTGGGCTACCCTATGACCCTAGCAAAGACTCTAGGACTATCACAGATACGTCCGTTCTATTTCATACGCGTAAAGAAATAGAATGCTCAATCACAAGTGCAACCTAGCATGATACTACATGGCATGCTTTAATGCTTATGCAACACCTAGTATGTCATACATTCACAAGCCGGTAATCTCTTTCGAATCTGAGTAAGCCCATAAAGGAACTTACCTGAATAAGCCGAACAGCAAAGAGTAAGGCAGAGCAGAATCCATGAAATGAATAACCGATAGCAAGCAACGTCCAAAATTCACAAACACCTAATAACATATAAATGCATAAGTCTACCTATTTCACACAAGGCGCCCATAACTATCATTCACCTCTTTTCATATCCCATTTCAGATTATTCCATCTCATTTCATCACAAACCATATCTCATTTCATGTTCATCCCATCTCATCATCTCATTTTCAAAACAACCTCTCAAGGAACTCAACTTAGAAAATCAAACAACTCTTTTTAAAATCGCTTATCTAAATCCCGACATTAAACATTTAAACCTTAAAATCAATTTCCAAAAGTCAAATTTAAATCCTCGTAACTCCTCATTTTTATAAATCAAAACCAACAATTCACTTTAAAAATTCCCAATTCACATAGTTAAATCCTCATAAAATTGCATCAATTAAATAATCCAATTAATATTATTTTAAAACAACCACAATATAAAATGATAAATTTCCAGAATATTATAACAAATCCCAAAATAATAATATTCAAATAATTTAACACTTACAATCCATATATTCTTAAAACAAACCAAAAAATATATTTATAACTCCATATCACTTAATATCACTTTTAAAACCTTTTTAAATATAAATATTAATAATTTCATAACATATAAATATATATTCATTTTCCCAAAATCAGAATAATTAAACATATAACATATATATATATATACTACCGAAAAATAATAATTAAAACAACAACCCTATATGTATAACCAAACCAGAATAAAATCCAGCCCAATGGAAGCCCAATCAAAAGCCCAAGACCCGAAAAACAAACCCAAATCCAAGCCCAAACCCGGATCCATGAAATGAAGCTCAACCCGGCCCAAGGGAAAGGCCCAACTCTCAATTTTCTTAACCCACTCCGAAATTCAGAAGAGGAAAAGAAAGGGGCCCGAGGGTTGAAGTGGAAGATGAGGTGGAGCGGAGGGGCCCGCCTGGTCTTCTCCTTTTTTCCCCCTTTCTGCTGCTGGAAACCAAACAGAGGAGCCGGCTGCCTGGGCTCGACGGAAGGGAAGAAGAGGGGGGAAGGGAGTTGGCCGGCGGCGGGGGAGCTGGGCTCCGGCCACTCGACACACATCCACGGAAACAAAAGTAAAAGAAGAAGAAGGAAGGGAGGGCTCACCGGGGGGAGTTGTCTCGCCGGAAAACGCCGTTGGGGCTCGTCGGAGATCGATTGGCTTCATCGGAGGCTCGGGGCTGCGTTTCTCGGCCTAGATTGAAGATAGGAGGCTTAAAGGTGATGCTTTGCAACTTTTTCGATTGGAAAGGGAGGAGAGAACCTTACCCGGGCTTTCAAAACCGAAACAGGGGAGCGCAGTGAAAGCGAGGCGGCGGCGGCTCCTGGCTGTTGCTAGCGCTTCTAGAGGGGGTGGTGAACGGGGTACTTCACCTGATGGAGATAGGAGGAGGTGGAGTGGTCCTGTGCGCAGTGCCGCAGTTGTGGGTGAGGGCTTGGTGGAACAGGGCTCGGAGCCCTCTCGGAGGCAGAGGAAGCGGCGAGTGGTGCCCAAGGTGGGGTGGAAAGGAGGAGAATGGAGGTGTGGTGTTGCTGGGGTTACAAAATCAGAAAAATGGGAGAGAGAGGAGGAGAGGGTATGAGGCAGAGGGAGGTTTTGAACATGGAGGGGACCAATGTGTGTTGTAGGAATGCAGGGGAGGGGAGGGAGTAACAGCTCTGCATTTTGGCGTGGGAGCTGAGAGAGAGAGAGAGAGAGAGAATAAGGAAAAGGTAAAATAAAATAGGGAATAAAAGAGGTCCCCACAAGATATTTTGAACCCGAAAAATATCCCGAAACCCGCTCGCCCGAACGAATCCCGACTAAATCGAATTTAATAAAATTTAATTTACTAATCTCAATGTAATGGAATTAAATAACTCTCAATCAAAACTCGGACTTTAAATTAATTTTATTAATGCTCGATCTCCGAAAATCAAAATCCATTTCTAACCCAATTCAAAACTATATAGAAGTTCGTTTAAATAAAATTCAGTTGCTCGAGGTCGGAAACTTCAAAATTTCTAGAATCTTAATTTTAAAGTCGAACATAATTTAATATTTTAAGACAATAATATTTTAATTTTTTTTTCCAGTCTTTACAGATGTCCTATGATGAAAACTCAATAGCTGACTTGATCATGTAAATCCTATGGCATATTTGGATGGTTTAGCCTAAGTCTTTAAAATTTTTATGAAGATTGTGAACTTGTGATGAAATTGAGCACATATGATCCTAGGCTAAAAAGCAAATCCAACAAAAATTTGTCCTTGTGAGAATTTTGACCTATAGGGAGAACATCAAAAATCCCTCCGCTTTCTTGAGTGAATTTACTCTTCCTATGCATCTCTAAATGTTGTGATAGTTATTCAAAACCAATGCATATATATGTTTATGTTTACGATAATTAAATGATGGAGGCATCTTTTAAGCCATTTTTATCCTCTCTTTACCTACCCTGCATTATCCCTGCTTGAAGCCAGAACATTAGCCTGAGCCTGAAATTGCAAACTCCACAAAATTATCCCTAGCCGAATTAAGCCTGACCCCATTTGGGAACTGAGACTTAGATTGGCTGGACTAATGCCTTGTGGAAAGAAAAGAGCATAATGTCCAGTTTTGAGCAAGGAAATTATGGGTTGGTACATATTTACATTTTGTCATACTTTGTAAAAGGATTTTTGGCTCACCATATAAATGCACATATCTTTAATATTTAGTTATTATTGCCGAAAAAAAATCCGAAAAAAAAATAAATAAAGATATCTATATATAGTGCATGAGCCAAAATCCTTAACTCTTTTATTCATACAAGTGTTATATTTTTTAGAGCATATTATGGAAAGATGAGTTGGGAAAGAGCATTATAGAAATTGAGCTTACATTGAAGAGTTATGGTTTGGGTATTGCAAGTGTTGAAATTTAGGAGTCTTGATTCCCGAATTATAAAAGCATCACATAGCCAAATAATTCCATACCTTTTATTTCATACCAAGCCCCATTACAACCCCGTCGAATGGAGTCTTCTTTGAAGTCTTCCATTGAGCGAAAGTCCTCCTGATGGTTCTTATTGCATTTTCATAATTGGTTGCGAAGTGGATTATTATAAATTGCAATGTTTATGAGATTGTATATGGAATTGAGTTGAGAGTTGATCTTCATAGCCTAAACACATGAGAGTTGAGTGCAAACACATTATCCCTGTGAGGTTGGATCAAAATTGCATATGCCTATGGATCCCCAAAATATGTGCTATGACGTTAAATTCACTTGCTTTGCTTTGCTACGCTTATGATGTTGCTTTTGACAAGGGCGAAGACTTGAAGGGTGTGTTGTAGGTATTGGTTATTGCTTGGTTATTGCTTGAGGACAAGCAAGTCTAAGTATGGGGTGTTTTGATGTACATATTTATATCTCCTTTTATTGCATCGTTTGACTTCTTATTTCCTTCGATCTCCAAAGAAAAGGTTCAAAAGAATATAAACTTGTGTAAGAATGGGCTAAAATGCAATAAATAGGGTCTGCACAAGTTTTGAGCTAACCATGCAGGAATTCGAGCGAAATCGGAGTCAAAATAGAGAAGCCAAGTGAAGCTGAGCAGAGGTAGATATCGACCCTAGACCCAGATATCGACCTCTGGTGTAGATATCGACCTTCAACATAGATATCGACCTCAACATAGACATCAAGTGAAGCTGAGAAGAGGTAGATATCGACCTTAGACCCAGATATCGACCTTTGGTGTCGATATCGACCCCTTATCTCGACAGAAGATAGACTCGATTTCAAATGCGGATTAGAACTATATCTTCAAGGAGGCACGGAATTATCTCATGCTATCAAGATAGATGGCAGCTGATGTTTTATTCATCTTTTACCTTTAAGTTATTTAAGTTTTATCAAAATAAAAGACCTATCCTAATTGTTCGGATAGAGTTCATAGTTTAGATAGGAGTTACAATCCTTGGATAGCGAGGATTAGTAGCCTATAAATAAAGCCCTAGGGGCTGATTTGTTAGATCATCCTAGAATGAATCCAATAATCCATTAATCCAAGACAAAGACAATAGACAATAGAGTTAGAGTTAGAGAGAAGTTTTAGGGTTTGACGTTTGCGAAAGTTGACGTTAAGTTGTAAAGCTTCGGAGTTTATTTTAATGCAAGTTTCTTCCTTTCAAACAATGATGAATTCAATGATGAGAAGTGAGTAGTTCCCCAAAGCTCTTAGGGTCGGGGTGAGCCCGACGTTAGCCATGCGCGCTTGAGGTAAGTATTTGATGTTGATATCGTTGTGTCTATCTCTCCTCCTACGATTCTATGTTTAGTCCTAATCGAAAGAAAAGGGATTCATGCTAACAACTTGAGTTATAAACATAAAATTTGTAGAGACATTTAGGTTTATTTGCAAGAGTAATCCTAAGAGTTGGTGTACGGCGAAAGCTTGTCCCTCGGGTGAAATAGAGCAATTGTCCGTCTTATTTATCTCATCACATGCAATGGTTAACGTTGTGGTAAACTCTAATCCTAGGAGTTGCTTTTTACATATTTTATATTCACTAAAACCACTGTTTTATTTCTGTTCATCTCTTCTCATCCATTCTCAAATCTTCGGCCTTTCTTTGCCGACGAAGAACTAACCCACTGCAGGAAGACATCGATATCGACCCCAGACGTCGATATCGACCACTGAGTTCGTCGACAGTTTTCTGAGTCGACGACGAACATCGCTGCGAAGTTTGCTGAGCATCGATATTGACCCCTTGTGTCGAAATCGACCTTTCTGTATCGACTGGCAGTCTTTTGAGCCAGTCGATTTCGTGACTGACATCGATATCGACCCTCTTCAGTCGATATCGACCACTTATTTTTGTTTCTGCGGGTCTTCTGTTGCAGAGAACATCGACAGCCGAGGTCGACATCGAGGCCCATGGTCGAAATCGAGGCTTCTGGTCGATGCAGATGTGAAATTTCCAGAGCTACTAGGATCCCGCTGACACGCCTCCTCGTGGATGGATCCTGACTACCCTTCCACTACAACGGGAGGAAGTCTTGTAATTATTTGCTTAGGCCAGGAGTTGGATTACATTTATTACATCTTTATTATTTGTAATTACTTGACATATCAAGCCTCCTGCAACAACAATCTTGACAGAGCAACTCGATATCGACTGGAAGCACCCAAGGGGGATTGAAGGAAAAGAGCCAGATCGAGACTAAGGCATGTCGACCAAAAATCAACCATATTGACTCGACATGAGGCACTCTACATCGAGTGGTCCATTCGACATCGACTGGAGCTGCAGACGTGTACAAAATGCGGATTGAGCCGGATCTTTGGGAGATTTACTTAGCCACGTGATACATCTATCATCTACCAATATCATCTATCCTTAGGGGTATATTCCAAGCATGTTAGGGAATATTATATATTTTATTATTTTATTTTAGGATATAATTTAGTTTAGATAGAATTTTCTTTTACCAATCTTAATAAAATTAGGACTCCAATCCTTGGCTAGCAAGGGTTATGAGGCTATAAATAAAGCCCTAGGGGGCTGGTTTTAGGCAATCAATCATCTAACGATCATTCGATCAAGTTAAGAGAGATATAGCAAGTAGAGAGAGAGATTGAGCAAAGGCGGTGGTTGTACAATTGAAGTGTTAAAGTTTAATGAAAAGTTCTTTCTTTTATTCAATGATGTTTTCACCGATGAGGCGTGAGTAGTCGTCCTACTTCTAGGGTCAGGGTGCGCCTGGCGACAGCCTTGTAAGTATGCTTGAATTCCTTATTTGATTATGTGATTTCATCTTCTACCCCACGCTCAATCCTTCATGAGAATTTAGGAACATTCCTTATTTACATTATATGGAGAAAAAGTGGATTATATATGTGAATTTGGATAGTAATTAGGTTTTGCCTGTGAAAGTTGACTAAACCCTAGTTATGAAAATGATAGAAATAATTAGGTTTTTATGCGAAAGCCTCTATATTCCTAATTGATTGATGATAAAAATATAATCTTTTATGTGATTAAAGTAATAATGCATGCATGGTTATTGTCGTGGTGAATCCCTACCTTAGGAGCTTTTAGTTATATTAAGAAAAACCAACAAAAATATTGTCTTTTATTATTTTCTTTTATTTTTGTTTTCATTCTTTATTTTATGTTACTGTTTGAGAAACCAATCGAGATCGATACCACTACTCGATATCGAGTACACTGAATCGAAGGAAAGTATGTCGACGGTCTTCTGAGTCGACCAAAGTGCACTGACCCACTCGACATCGACCTACCTAGTCGATATCGAGTGCCTTCTATTTTTTCTGTAACTTTCACAAATTGACATGCATCACTAGGAATCGACAACCCCTATCGATATCGACCTAACAACTCGATATCGAGGCTTCTGGTCGAACAGCGCAAGAATTTCACAAAGACTATTTAGGAAACCGTAGACTCGCCTCCTCGAGGATCGATCCTGATTCCCTACTGCTACATCGGGAGGGAGTCTTGAATTTATTCGCGAAGAAAGGGAGTTGCTTTGGTTCAAATTTATTTATATGTTTTATTTAATCAATTCCCCTCCTAACACCAAGCCACTCAATCAACAAGCACCTATGGTATTAATATGAAAGCGATAAGGTACAAGTCCACTAGTCATACACACACTCAAGGACCAAGTCCTAAAATCATTTCCAAAACCAGTCCGAAGTTTAGACATTCTCAAATCATTCTCAAAGCAGAAACCTCAAAAGTCATTCATTCGAATAAGCCAGTTTCTATAATACTCAAGTTTATTTCCATGTCCAATTGTCCATCTTTTAAGCAAGTTTAAGAATCCCGGCACTCGAAACAAGCTTTCAAAACATTTTCCAATCATTCAATCCAACATTTCAAATTCTGTCAAAATCCCCTTTTTAATATTAAAATAATAATTAATATTCGGAAATCCCATTTCAGAAATAAATTTCAAACTCATATTCGATTAAAAAGGATCGGAACAAAAAACCAACACTCAAGTCCAAAGGGTTCTAATGGTGGCTTGGCCAAGACACTAGGGGGGTTTTGCGGCAGCGAGAGGACTGGTCATAGCCGCAGAATCCTCCCCAGGTTTCTCACGAGAAGACGCCTTCGTTGGCCATGGACAGGAATCTTACCGTGGCAAAACCGTGGGGACGGGGCCACAAATGGGCATCTTTTTCCTTTGTATGTGTTCTAACTCGCCGCGGCGACCATGCTTTCGCTGCGACGAGATTCGAACTTGGATGCTCGTTTTTGCTTCAAATCACACTCTTTTTTGCCTCAATTCAAAACCATTTTAACCCAAACTTATTTCAAAACATTTCTAACATAAAACCGACATCAAACAACCATATATGACTCAAACAAAGACTAGAGGGGAGAGCGGAAGAGAGATTACCTAGCCTCTTTGAGGCTTTCTTCAAAAACCTTGAAAGAGGTGAGTCCTTGGGCTCCGATTCAATGATATCTTGCTATAACAAGGCCTAGGAGGGTAGATCTTGGTTAAAAGAGAACCTTTACAAAGATCTAGATCCAAAACGAGAGGATGGAAGGAGGAGAGTTTACCTTGCTCAAAAACAGGGGAAGAGGAAGAAATGAGCTTGAATATGTATCACAAGGTGTTAAATTTAATGTTTCTTGACATTGGAAGATAGAGGATAGAGTAAGGAATAAGAGAGAATAAACGGGGAAGAGAAAGGAGTTATGATGAGGGAGAACGAGTTGATTTACCTGTAACGGCCCGGAAAATAAGGATCTTATTTCCCTTATTTGCCCCTCCCTTGGGCCTAGGAAAGAAAATCTAATTATCCGAGTTACGTTTAAGAAGGCAAGGTTACCTTCCAACTAGATCTTACAACCCGAGTATGAGTTGCAAGTTTTCAAAATAAAAAGAAGCAAGGTTTTGAAATAAGGATTTCGAACCCTTAAAGATCGTAGGCCCAGTGGGGACCAAGTACCTGCCTTAGTCTAATCGTGAAATCAAGAGGAAGCGGAAATAAATTATAAATCAGAATACAATCCAAAAGGCTGCCACGGCAGAGCCGGGTCAAAACGACGTAAAAGAGTTTAAAAGAGAGGAACTTTAGTGGTCTTTCAAGTTCTCGATCTAACGCTAAAAGTCTGAACCCGCCAAGCATCCATATAAGCAAAGATAGCGGCTAACGGTTACCTGAATCTAAAAAAAGAGGGGGATCTGGGTCAATTATCGGGTCACTCATGCGCGTGTGTAAACACACTCTGAGAGGCATATAATAAGCATCCTATTCCTAAGATGAAATGCGTAATGCAAACGAAAATTAAACAGATAAGCATGCAGATAAGTAAATGCAGAAATAGATAAAGAAGCACGCCAGTTACAAGAAATGCCAAATAGCATGTCCCTCTAGGCTCCTAAGAAATCCTATAGCAACTCACCATTAAAGGAGCTACCTCACCCTATGGTGCAGGCCAACCCCACACAATGAGCCTACTAACTATGAAAGGAAGGCAAGCAACGACACTTATATAAGGCCTAAGGCTCTAAGAGTCCTATGGCACTTACTACCAAAAAGCCTACCACATCACCGAGTGCAAGCAACTTTCTATACCAAAAGCCTACCGCATCATCCAATGCAAGCAACTTTCTATAATAAGCGCCAACTAGGATGACAAGAATAAAGAAAAAGGTCCCAACCAATAAACACTTATAATTGTCGTTTTCTAGCAAAGACAGATAGCAAGTCATATGGTTTCCGTTTTATATCCTAAGCTTGATTCTAAGTCGTATGGTGCTTGAACACTAGCCTACTATATAACACCCAGTGCATAAAGCACCCATCATGAGTAAGTTCAAGGAACTTACCTGGAGAAGCGCAAAATCCAAAAGCAAGAACAGTAATATAAGCAAGCAGATCCAACAAGTCATATATCACCTAGTAAGCAATACAAATGATGCATAAGTCTAAGTCTACGCACATAATAGCCATTCAGATAAATCATATAAGTCAAAGATATCTTTCCATAACTTAGGCATATTTTCATCATCATCAACATCATCTCAACTCAACATCTTATCTCATCTCATCTCATCTCATCTCATCATGTCTCATATCCTTTCATAATATATCATCATATAACATTTCATATATCATTTCATCATCCTCCATAATCATTTCCATAAATTAAGTCGAAATTCCAAAATATCAAATCATGCCTTCAATTCACATTTACTCATATCTCAACTCATATAAATTCTCAAGGAAGGTTCTTCAATCAATTTACCAAGACAAGTTCTAAATAAACCGGTTCACAAGTCTTCAAAGGTCATTTGATCACAAAGTAAGTCAAGTCGCTAGCCCAACCATTTATTCTAAAATATTCCTTAGCCAAATTCGCATATTACCATTTCATACTCACACTTAGTATATAAAATATATCATCATCATCATCATAACTAATTAACACTTTATCTCTTAAACTAATTCACCACAAGTCATGCTGTTAGTCACACATATCATACTGTTAGTCAAACGATCATCTCATCATGCTAGTTAGTCATCGAACAAATCAGATTCCCAATTTAGTTCCAAAACTGTTTCAAAATCTAAGTCAACAATTACGAATTCCGACCCCTAAAAATGCTCGCCCAAATTTCTTTTCCAATTTATTTATTAAATCATTTTCCAACCTTGAAATTATTTTCTAAATTTCTTTTTAAAACTTCAAGTCTCACATAATATATTTTAAATCTCAATTAATATTATATAATATTTTAATATCATTTATTAAATACTTTCGAAAAAATATTTCCATATCCTTTAAAGTCCCAACCGTTTTTATTCAATAAAACCAACCCTTTATAAAATCTCAAAATAATATTTTAAATTCCCAAATTATATTAAATAATTAAATAAACAGTAAATAATCAAATAGATAAACCGATTAACCCGAACCGAACCAAACTCATTTAAACCCAACCGAACCAAACCGAACCGAACCAAACCCATTATTATTCATCATCAATAAAATACGCCCTCTGTTTCAAATTCTCGGGCGCCCCGCCGCTGCTCGCTTGTGCTGGCAAAGCTCGACCTCAAATCCTCTCCCGTCCTGCCCCGCCTCGGCCTCCTCCTCACCCGGACTCGCCCAGCTCGCAGCTCGCACCCACTCGCACAACGCTCGTGCTCGCTCATGCTCCCCTGCTTGCCTCCGCTCACGACCCTGTTCGCTCGCGCCTCTCCCGAGCTCGCCAGAGCTCACGAGCTCACTCGATGCCCTGCACTCAGCTCATGCACACTCAACACTCACCCACAGCCCGACCCAAGAAAGAATTAAATCGAAACAAAGGAAGGAAAGACGGAAGCTCACCGAGGGAGCTCGTGACTTCAGAGCGCTCGATTGGAGGTCTGAGCGTCGTTGGAGGCTTGCGATGGCTCGTCGGACTTGCATGGGACATGGGTGAGTGTGGTGGTGAAGTTCGGGGATGATTCCGATTGAAAACGGATGAGAACAGCTTACCGGAAGCTTGTTCGTGCTCGAACGGGGCGATGTAAGTTCAGTGACTCGGTGGTGGCGCTAGGGAGCTCCGGAGCTGCTTTGGGGTGCTCGTGGACGTCGGGCCTCATGAGGAGAGAGCTTGGTGGTGCTGGGTGTCTCGAAGAAGAAGGAGGAATGATGGTGGTGGCGTGGGTGGCGATGAGGGAGCGGGAGAGTGACGATGGTTATGGTGTTGGTGATGTGAGGATGGTGAGCCGATGGGAGTGATTTATGATAAATGAAGATTGACGGGGTAAGGGTGTGAATTTGAAGGGGGTATGGTGATGGTGAGGGGAGTGGTTGAGGATTGGTAGAGTGTGGAATTGGTTAAAAAAATACCTGAAATTGAATCCCGAAATCAGTTCCTGAATGTTAGTTTCCCCAAATCCCGCTTTCTCGATCGATTAGATTTTTATAACCGAAAAGGATATCGTCATCCGATAATTATTTTAAATTCTTGAGGTGAAAGGACGAAATCGTTCTTCAAATTTTAAATTTAGGTCGGAATCCGCTAAACAAGTTTTAAATCCGATTTTTATTCATTTACTTTTCTTTTTCTGAAAATTTAGGATTAAAAAATCCGAGCCTTTATATTACCGAGCCAACGACGTAATCTGGGCACCAGTCGCAGCGGCGATATGGGGGTCTCACGGCTGAGAGTTAGAACTCCTTCTTCTGGGCTCAGGTTCCACGGCGTTGACCAAGAACTCGCGGCAGTGAGCTAGAACTCGCCGAGGCGACTGTGAGTTTCGCGGCGGCAAAATGGATAAAAAGTGGGTTTTTTAATGGAAATTGCTTTCCGACTCCGGTTTTTGGGTTAGATCTTTGAGAGAAGGTATCCATGAAGGTGTTTTAAGGTTATTTTATGGAGGAGAAACAAGAAATGGAGAGTGGAGAGTGAGAGAGATGGATTGATGGGAATAAAATTTGAAACTTTCGATTTTAGGTTTTCGATTTTGAAATGGATGATGAAGTGAGAGAGAGAGAGAGAGAGGATGGAGGCTCAGATTTTTATAAGAATTTTCTGAGAATTTTGGGAATGGTACTTTCTATATATATAGGGGCACACATAGGGTTTTATGAAGAAAAAGACAAAACAATAATGGTGGTAGTGGAAGAGGAGAGAGAAAGAGTGGGAGAGAGAAAGAGATGGGACGGCTAGAGAGAGAGAGAGATTCCTCTCATACGACCTTAAGTCTCGACTATCTATCCCAAAATCCGAATCGAGTTTAAATCAGTTTCAAACGACTTACAAGACTCCATGTTTTAAATTTGAATGTAATAGCAGACTTTAGCTTGACAATCTATGTTTTATAACATGTCGGGATGATTTCCAAAGACTTTCCAGTTTTGGAAATGCGCTCGAGAACGGTTTTTACGAAACTTTCCAAATTTAGCAATTAAACACTCCCTCCGATCCAAAATAAGTGTTGTTTTAGACTTTTGAATTTGATCGAAAATAAGTGTTATTTTATGTTTTCTAGGGAATATAATAGATTAATTAACGAAAATTGTGATTGAAAATTGTATTTGTTGACTACTTTTGATTTCAAATTCTTCACTTATTGGCTCAAAGGTTGGTAAGTATTTAAGAAATGATAAGATTTAGAAAAAATGTATAAAACCAATGATAATTAATACTTTATTTGAAAATCGTGTCAAAAGCTAAAACGACACTTATTTTGGATTAAAGGGGGTACTTATTTAAAATTCCAGTCTTTACAAACGAGTGTCCACATCTCTACCATTGCACTACTCGACCTCGCTTTTTTCGTCACCTTCAATTTGAGGAAGAGGGTCGAGGAGAATTCCGTCGTACCAGGGTCGAGAAGGGCATCGCCAATCTTCTTCTTCGCCCTCGTCCCCACGACCTTCGCCACCACCCTTCCTACACATCGCCTTTTGCCTTCGAATCACATCCTCGCATTCGCCATCTCCTTCAATTCGATTGACCCCTTTAACCATGCCTTCGCCATCACCTTCAATTCGAGGAGAAGGGTCAAGGAGGATTCCACCATAGCAGGGTCGAGGAGGAGGGCTTCGCCAACCTTCTTCTTCATGCGCCCTCATCATCATGATCTCTTCCACCACCCTTCATACACGTCACCCTCTACATTCGAATGGCATCCCCGCCTTCGCCATCTCCTTTAATTCGATTCTCCGCTTTTACCTCTTCATCGTCGTCGCCTTCAAAGTGGTGAGTTTAGGCTGCAAGCGAATGAGATTAGGGCAATTAATTAGCATTTTATCTACTCTCTTCCACATGCGCTTCAGGACACAAAAGTTTGAGTTTAGGATTACTTTTCCATAATTTTTTTATAACCTCCCATGACATGTGGCACTTCGCTCATCTATTTGATATACATCAAAGGCCCATATTTATATAAAAAACACACCGTAAGGCCTGAGTACATATGATTCATATTCTCTCTATATATATAAATATATAAACACACACAATTGTTATGTATAATGTTAACAATTCTAGGCTATTGAATAAAGAAGGTCAATGAATTTGATTAAAAGTAAATTCTGATTATTCGTTTGTAATTGGGAGATTATTCGTTGTAATAAATATTATTCGATGGTATTGGACGATTATTCATTAGAATAAAATGTACATTTTTAAACTATTTGTACAAACGAATAACAATGTAAAAATAGATGAATAATCATGAGCAAATAAACGAATAATTTCTACATACACGGTAAGACCTGAGTATACAATAAGAGTTGTGTACAACGGAACCAACCTATATATATATATATATATATATATATATATATATATATATATATATATATATATATATATATATATATATATATATATATATATATATATAGAGAGAGAGAGAGAGAGAGAGAGAGAGAGAGAGGTTAGTTCCGGTGTACACAACCCTTATCGTGTATCATGTACTCAAAAATTATTCGTCTATTTGTTCATGATTATTCGTCTGTTTGCACATAATTATTCATCTGTAAAAAGAGGGTAAAAACTGTAAATTTTATTCTAATGAATAATCGCCCAATACCACCGAATAATTTCATTCCACAGAATAATCTCCCAATACCATCGAATAATCAAAAGTTACTTTTAATCTCATCCGTTGATCTTCTTAATTCAATGGCCAAGATTTGTGTACATGATACACGTTAAGGGCTGAGTACATATGATTTATCCTATATATATATATATATATATAATGTCATCATGTTTGAGTGTTTAATATTTCGCACTGCATTAGAAGCATCTTTATTTGGTTTAGCGTATGTATATGCTTGCTTTTGGGAATAGAGTGTGATAGGGCCTCGGTCTGATCCCATGCCCTGCACATATTTTTTTAGGTTTGTTTGCAGATCATGTATGCTCCATGCTTCTATGGCGGGGTTTTGCTTGGGCGATAACATTCGAGAAATTCACCTTGGCTTAAGTATTTCGCTTATCGGAGATTTCGTATTTTGGTTTTGACCCAGCCTTGCCGTGGCAAGTTGCACTCTATTTTCTGTTTCCAACGATCTACGCAAAACGAATTTAATGATATAGTCTCATGGGACAGGTTAAGGGTACCCAACGGCCCTACGATTGATTTGGGGTTCGAAATCCCCACTTTAAACGCTCTCACTCGAGGTTTTGAAACATCGACCCGTACCTGGATTGCAAGATCCGAATGAAGGTATTCAACATTCAAAATGTAACTCGGATATTTATATTTGGGTCGTTACATCGATGCCACATAAAAGAAAGGTGAAGGTGAATTGCCTTCATTATTTTTTCTTTTAGTGAGGGTGGGGTGGGTGGGTGGGAGCGGGTGGGGGTGGTTTGTGTTTGTGTTAGAGGTATCGGTGAAATCAGTTTAGGACTGAAATTGGTTGCTTAATCAATATGTTCTAACATTATTCAGGGAAAAATGAAGAATTATTCAGACGTATGTATCGAATTAAAAGTATTGTTTTTGAGATGCATAATTTGGTTCATTATTCGTCAATTATTCAAATGTATGTGTCGAATTTTGGTTATTAGTGGTAATGAGTTGGTAAATTATTCGGTGAAATCTGATTCATTATTTATCAATATATGGAGTCTTCATTTTGGAAAACTACATAAAAAAAACCTTCATCGCACGAGTATAACTACACAACTAAACATTATTCGGTGAAATGTCAATATATGGTTAGGGATTTGAGGTTTCTTTTATCTGAAATTGATTGACAAAAAAAGCAAAATATTATTCGGTAGCTTGTGACAAATTATTCAGTGGAATTGGTAAATGTTTATCTGAACTGGATGAAAAAAGAAAATATAATATTATTTGGTAGCATGTGAAACATTATTAAGTGAAATCGATAAAATTTTAAAACTAACTAAAATAGCATGTGAACCACCCTCTCTTTCCAAATCACAACAAACTAAATAAATAATAATAATGTAAAGTAAAAAAAATCTTCTAAATCAATAATTGGAGAGGATGGGGAGCGCAGTACACACACTGAGCATAGGGGTGATGATTGTTTTTAGTGGGCTCTGTAATATTTTACACCAAAAAAAACACTTTTAATCATGATCAACCATCTCCTCCCCATTAAGAGCCCAAATTTGCGTACACAACACATCGTAAGACCTCAGTACATCTGAGCTACCCTCTATATATATATATATATAGGATAGATCATGTGTAAGCAAGCCTTACTGTGTAATTTGTGAGCAAATCTGGAGCATCGGATTAAGAAGATCAAACGGATGAGATTAAAAGTAACTTGTGAACAGTGACATTATTCGTAGATACCAAGTGATTATTCGTATGTACATACATATGAATAATCCTTTGTTGCATACGAATAATTACATTTGTTCATACATATGAAGAATTACATTATTATACACGAATAATCGCTTGGTACCTATGAATAATTTCTCTGCTCACACATTACACCGTAAGGGTTGCTTACACGGGATCCAACCTCTATATATATATATATATATATATATATATATATATATATATATATATATATATAGGGATTGACTCTGGTAAAAACCTCAAATTGTGGTAAAAACCGTGAGGACTACTTTATAGCTTGGTTTATTTGAAACCTGTGCTAAAAACCTTAATTACAAAGTGACTTTACAACTCAGTTCAACCTAAAAATCGTGCTAAAAACTCCAGTTTTAAAATAACATCTGACTTTATATCTCGGTTAAACCTAAAAATCGTGCTGAAAACTCATATTTTAAAACTACATAGTGACTTTATAGCTCGGTTTTATTCAGAATCGGGCTAAAATATGTGACTTTATAGATCGGTTCTATTCAGAACCGGGCTATAAAGTTAGTGAACCGGGCTAAAAAGCCGATCCTCACAGGTTTTTACCGCAATTTTGGTTTTCATCGGAGCGCACCCTATATATATATATATATATATATATATATATATATATATATATATATATATATAGATACGGGTTGTCAATTGTGTTCCTTAAGAGACTATGATAGGAATACTTTATTAGGAAAGAAAACCCTAAAATGAAATGTGTGAACCCTATAATCTAGTTTAAAAATGGTTAAATCTGATGTATCTAGGAGAAATACTTCCCAATTTGGCTACTTATTTTATGCCCTTGGTACATAGGATATAAAATCTGATATATACAAAAAACGAACCGAAAGTGGATTCGTCGTCATATATATATATATATATATATATATATATATATATATATAAGATTATAGGGTTCACACATTTCATTTTAGGGTTTGCTTTCCTAAGTATTCTTATCATAGTCTCTTTAAGGCACACAATAGACAACCCGTATATATAGAGAGAGCATGGATCTTTTTTACACAAGCCTTAGGGTGTAAATTGTACACAAATACGAGCCCTTGATCTATATGACATAGATGGACATGATTATGCCACGTTGGTGGGGGAGTTTAAAAAAAATTAGGGAAAAAGGCTCAATTGCATCAGTCAAGCGCGTGTTAAACCGATTAAAACCCTAGCCCACCTTTCTGGATTTTTCATTCATTTGTTAGAGCCTGAATGGAATGGTGGAAAGTGAAGCGCCTTTGAAGTCGGCGTCGAATCGAGGAGGGTTGAAGCCGGCGTGGAATCGAGGAGGATTGAAGCCGGCGTGGAATCGAGGAACACAGGAGGCCGACAACAAGAAGCGGTAGAAAGTGTCGGCGATTGCAGGAAGCGGTAGAAGGCGGCGGCCTATCCCGATCCTCCGCCGTGGGCTCCACCCTCGCCTCACCCTGAGCGATCGCCACCCCTCCGGTCTGATCGACGACGACGATCACTCATCTGAATCCGACTACGAGCCTCGATCCACGACCTCCTTTACAGTTAGTCTTCTTCTTCCATCGATCGGCCACGTTCATCTTCTTCTTCTTCATTTCACAACGTACCTCTGTTGTTTTATATCGGCGATGGGGGTCTTTGTTCACAGTGAATAGAGGGCAAGGTGAGGCCGTCAGTCGAGGTGGATTCATCCGGCAACGAATAGTGGTTGTTCCCGGCGAATCGAGGGCAAGGTGAGGTGGATTCGGACTCGCCACCAAATCTTCGGATTTCCCTCCTCACGGTTAGATTTCGCACTGGGGGAGGCACCGAAGGGTCGATGTTGCTCCGACGGTGGTCGGGGGTTCGATGCCTTCGATGGTGCTCCCTTCTTTCAAGTGCGGGTGGTGACCGCGGACGGGGTGACCACGTCTTGGCGTCCGCTTGAACTGGAGAAATCCAATCAGGAAATGGGACCGGGGACCTAGAAATTTGAAGTATTATTTGGTGGGATATCGAATATGGGATTATTCGGTGGGATATAGAATATTATTCGGTGATATTGAATAATTATTCATAGAAATCAGAAGTATTGTTTTTTATGAATGTGAGGTTTTTGAAATATTAAACATTATTCGGTGAATTTTGAAGTATTATTCGATGAAATCTAAAATATTATTCGGAAAAAAAACAAAACATTATTCGGTAGTCTTTAACAAACGAAATATGGGGAATAAAAAAACCCTACGTACAAATCCATTATCCAAATCTTAAAAAAAAATTGGCATTTGGAATTCACGCACCAAGAGGGAAAGGAGGGAGAGTGAAAACTCTTTTAATTAAAAAAATTCAAAAAATCTAGATTAATCTCCACTTTTCATTTGTTTCAATCAATGGTCTACAAATGTGTACAATGTACACCCTAAGGGGTGTGTACATCTAACCACACCCTCAGTCCGGTAAGAAGCGATGTCATTGGTGGAAACGGGTCAGATTTTTTCTATAAAAAAAATAAGTTCAGGCGCTTCTCCTTTTTCAATAAGTTCACGCGATGTCATTGAAGGCAATTGATGCGATGAGGCTACTTTATCTTCCTTCGGCATTAACTTTAAAGGATATAGATGCTCATACTTAATTAACATATACTATATTTTCTAATCCTCAATCTGCAATCTATGTATAAATTCAGAACCCTCAAAACCACTTTTAACAGTACGAATTCCTAATTAATTATGTACTTAAGATTTAGGAAAAATCCAAAGAAACTAATCTCAACAAATGGCCGCCGGAAATTGAGCATTGGGAGGTGGAGACGGTTGCAGCCTGGACGAGAAGTTCCTGACCGGAAAATCGTCGACCGAATCATCTTCGAAATCGAGAGCGTAGCTGAATGGATCGTATCGGAACTCGGAGGTTTTGGTCGTCCGGCGGCCGGACCTAGCACCGCCGAGGTTGGAGAAGAAGGAGGCGCACCTATCAGGGAGGTGGTGGGCCCTGGATCTGATCCAGGAAGACGGAGACGACCTAGAAAGGAGCCTCTTGCGGTGGAAACCGTCGTCGTCGGAATCGGAGGAGGAGGAGGTGGGGGATGCATCCCACCTACAAATTTAATGCCAAAATATTCTGCAAATTTAAAGTTGCAACTCAAGTTAAGACAAGCTACAGATGCAGAGCAACATCCATTAAAGATTGGTTCAGCTTTCCTTCGGCATGAAAGAACTAAACAAACATGTCTTGTAAAATAAGGCCCGAAACTAAAAGGCTTCCCGACCCGGCCCGAGATTGGTTCAGTGACTACATAGAGATTGGTTCAGTGACTAAATAGAGAGTGGTTCAGTGACTAAATAGAGAATGGTTTAGTGACTAAATAGAGATTGGTTCAGTACTAAATAAAGAGTGGTTCGGTGACTAAATATAGATTGGTTCAGTGACTAAATAGAGATTGGTTCAATGACTAAATAAAGAGTGGTTCAGTGACTAAATAGAGATTGGTTCAGTGAGTAAATAGAGAGTGGTTCGGTGACTAAATATAGATTGGTTCAGTGACTAATTAATAGAGATTGGTTCAGTGACTAAATAGAGAGTGGTTCAGTGACTAAATAGAGATTGGTTCAGTGACTAAATAGAGATTGGTTCAGTGACTAAATAGAGATTGGTTCAGTGACTAAATAGAGAGTGGTTCAGTGACTCAATAGAGAGTGGTTCAGTGACTGAATAGAGATTGGTTCAGTGACTAAATAGAGAGTGGTTCAGTGACTAAATAGAGATTGGTTCAGTGACTAAATAGAGAGTGGTTCAGTGACTAAATAAAGAGTAGTTCAGTGACTAAATAGACATTGGTTCAGCACTATATACAGAGTGGTTCGGTGACTAAATAGAGATTGGTTCAGTGACTAAATAGAGACTGGTTTACTGACTAAATAGAGATTGGTTCAGTGACTAAATAGAGAGTGGTTCAGTAACTGAACCACTATAAATAAAAGAACTGAACCACCAAGAGTAAAAGGTTTGAACCACTAAGGGTAAAAGGGCTGAACCACTAAGAGTAAAAGGGTTGAACCACTTCTTGGTAACTTCATGAACCATTTCTTTATCACTTGTGAACCACTTTTTTTTTCAACAAAACATATACAAAGTGGGTGTCTATGTGTAGATAAAATTGAATTACACCCAAAAATATTTTTTTTTATTTTTTTAACAAGTGAAAATGCCAAAAAAAAAAAAAATTTAAGTCTATATAAACACTTTGTACATTGTCTAATTAATTACTCCATCCGTTCGACAAAACTTGTCATTTTAGCTTATTTCACAAGTTTTAAGGCAAACAACAAATGGACTAATTTGCCCTCAATTATTACCCTCATTTTTCACTTTATCGAAAACTACAACTAACAAACCATCAATCATATCAAGAGCTTTTTTGTAAAGTGAAGGGCAAAATACCTAAAATGACAAGTTTTTTTGAACAAAAATAACACCCTAAAATGACAAGTTTTGCCGAACGGAGGGAGTAATAAGTTTTGTTGATTGGCGCGTACTATTAATTACCATTACCTGTGAGAGTGGGGTGTTACTAATTAATTTGGGTGGGTGTTACTAATTAATTGGGAGAATCCGTGTGTCTCCTATTTTTAATTTATTTTTAGATACGTGGACCAATGGGATTGCTTCTTTCCTTCTCACTGGTTCACCTCTTCTCACCCGAACCCGACCCTATATATATAATGGAACAATGTAAAATGTCTTTAAGGTGTAAAATTCTGTAAATGGGTCTAATTATCAGTAAATGGGTCTAATTTTATGGGCAATGAGTAAATGGACCCAATTTAATTAGCAAACTATCAACCCCATATGTCCCCTTGCCCTATGCGTGTGCCCCCTGCCCCTGTGCCCCTCCATTTTCCGGGTCATTTGTTTTTTGCGCCAACAATTTTTTTTTCACGTCAGCACTTTTTGTTGTGCAAATATAACTTGAGGTTGTGCACATATAACATTATGATGTGCAGATATAGCTTTATATTATGCAAATATAATAATTTCTTATGGGTAAATAGGTAAATAGGCCTATTTCAATTATAAAAATTTATAATTTTTATAATTGAAATATAAGATTATTAACTGCACAATTAAGATTATAAAGTGCAAAAATAAAATTTTAGTTTGAATGTAGATTTTTAGAAATTAAATGTACAATTTTAGTTTGAAAAGTGCAAATATAAACCACAACACAGATAACCATTGTTGGATATATAACCTAAACCTCCCACCCCGCCTCAAAAATCTTGTTTGGAAAATTAAAGTTGACGCTCTTCCCACCACCAGCAGGCTTAATAGGTACATCAACAGAGTTCCAAGCACCTGTTCCTTTTGTAACCAAAGTAACGAGGATGCCACTCATCTTTTTACGGAGTGCTTCTTTACAAAGGAGCTAATAGCACAGTTTGAACACACAACATGAAAATTTTTCAACAACCGCTCTATGCAAGGTCCCCTTTGTGACAACATAAGTCTAATCAAACAAGCAAACCAACCATTTGAAGATGTAGTGTTCATTTGGCAAATGATCTGGGAAACTAGAAATAATGTAATCTTTAAACAAACAAGCCCTGATTCCTTTGGAACATGATTAGGCGCATCAATATATATATTCAAGACTGGAGAGAGGCAAATACAGGAAAAAACAATAATGAAATCATTAAAAGGAAAAGAAGGTCTAGGTCTAAGTGGACTAGACCAGCATGAGTCATCTACAAGATTAACGTAGATGGCTCTGTCAAACCCACTGGCATAAGTCAGGTGGGGGGAATCATTCGTGATTCTAGGGGCCATGTAATATTGAGATCTTCCACCAGGGAGTCGATCAAGGCACGATTATTCAAACTGAAGCGGCAGCAGGTTTGATAGGAATGAAGATAGCTCGAAGATTAGGATTACGAAAGATTGTTATAGAGGGAGATAACCAAGAGCTGATGAGAACTCTTACTAAAGGAAAAGGCAGCAGATGGGAAATTATGCGTCACACAAAAGAAATCAAGATTTTGGGAGCAGACTTCGAAGCGGTTGAATACAGACACATCTATAGAGAAGCTAACAAAGTTGCAAATTATATAGCCACGAGGGGCATCATTAGTGATAGATCTACAATCCCTTTTAATAGGGATCCTTGTACCATCATCCGTCAGGATGATCCCGGAGCGCGTTTACATTTTTTTAATAGCTCTGAATGTTTGCATACTGTAAAAAAAAGTGCAAATATAAAATTATAAAAAGCAAAAATAAGATCATAAAGTGCATGAATGACACACAAGATGAGCTTTTGAAATCGATGTTTTAATTTTGTTTTTTTTTTTACTTTTGACAGTTTGCGTTCACCTCTTGCATAATTTAGGCTGATAAATTTTATACGATTTTTATCCGTAAAACAATTTCAAATTAAAGTGCACAAATAAAATGATAAAGTGTAAGAATAAAATGACAAAGTGCAAGAATAAAAAGATGAAGTGGATCGAATGAATACGATTATGAAGTGCACAATTAAGATTATAAAGTGCATAACTAAAATGATAAAGTACAAGACTAAAATGACGATGTGTATGAATAATAATGTGAAGTACTGAAGTGCACACTTGAGATTATTGTTAATGTGCATTGAATCATTTTTTACTAGCAACACATCAGGGGTCCGGGGAGCGGAGCCCCCGACGGTGGTCTTGTTGACCGTTCAGCGAGTCGGGGTCTAGGGGGCGACGTGCCCCTGGCGGGGATTGACGGACGGCGCCACCTGCCTTTACGGTATACAGTGTTTATTTGAAACGGGCCTATCGTCTATGATCTTTTACGTATAAAAATTTCAAATTAAATTAAGACTTACGATACCATTTCCATCTCCCTCCTTCATCCGCATCATACCAAGCAAGCACGAAAGATACAACTGCAGCTACCAAAAGAATCCTAACTAAAGTGTCATCAAACTGGTCTAAAACCAACTTCAAAATTGAAGGCCCCTCATGCTTCTCCAACTCATTCCATCCGTAGATCCTTCACATCCTTGACCTACGCCGCGAAGGAATCTCCATTCGTCGCCGGATTAGTATTCAACTTCTCACTCGTACTGTAATCTTGCCCTCCTTTACCCATTGAATTGGATTATTCGAGATGAAATCGAACTCCAACAAGTGTGAAACGAAGTAATATTTCCTGCAAAGAGGAAAATTCAGATAAATTAACCTCCTCATAAAAACCAAATGAAAACAATCGAGAAATACAAGTTATAGAAGATTAAATGCGGTAGAAGCAACTGAAAACGGATGAATCACTAACAATGAACGACGGATAGGATGAGGAGGAGGAAAGTAATTGGTAGGGTTTCGTAAGCTTACCAGATTCGTTCAGTAGCAGTGGTGAGATTGGACAGCAATTGAGATCAGATTGACGATCCGTAATCGTGAAGCATTTATCAGAGGAAGGTCACTCTAGTGAAATTGGTATCGGATGAAGGAATCAAAGGTCTGACAAAATCTTCATGATTCGACCATCGTTTCGACAGGATGGGCCTGAACGGAGAAGGATCTGGAGATCGAAGGTGAGGTACTTCTCCCTGCAACGACAATGGCGGTCGAAAAGCTTGGTCAGATGGAAGCGCAGAACCCCTTGCTTGGCGATCTCATCGTCGTTCAGGCAAACGAAGACCGCTTTCTCCGTGAGAAGCTGAACAGGAGATAAGCCCGAGAGAGAGGAAGTGTTTTGGGTCAAATTGGGCATTTTTTTTGTTGAATCAGACCCGTGTCTTAATTCACTATAAGACAAAAATTTTCACCTTAAAAAAATTTACACTTTAAAGTTATTTTATACTTTAACATCTCCCTATTATATATATTCCCTATATATAATCGAACTTAAATAATTTCAAGCTGCAATGAAGATATCTTTATAGCTTTAGGCCGGTTCTTATCTACTATCTAGTTATGGGCTAATTTCAACAAAAAAAATCTAGTTATGGGCTTAAAATCCAAAAATATGCCCTCCTATATAATTATGTTGATCATTAATTAAGCTTTATATAAACCCCAAAGCATGCTATGCTATGCATATATAAATAAATAAATCAAATGTAATAGTAACTAATTCTCCAAATATGGCATTTCTTTGAATAAGCCTACAAATGAATTAACAATACATTCATAATATCTTTGTCATAAAAGTAAATAGCAAAAGGAAGCTTTTGGTATGGTTCATATAGTGTGTGTGGCTGCGCCTAACATGACATATCATGCCTTATAAAGGTTAGTTTAATTTGAGTGGAATATATATGTTCCTTTCACAGCCTTTTTAGTTGTATTTCATTTATACTATAAGCTCTTTGGAATCTATGGTAAGGAGGCTTTTGAAGCATGCCCTTATGTGTTGTAGGTAAGGTTTCTAACGTGTCAGTTTGCAAGTTCAATTCGATTATATATTGGATGCTTATGCATGTTAAAGAAAGTATAGATCATATGTACTCAGACTTAATTTTCTGATTTTTTATATTAAAAAACATGGGGCCCACATGGTTTATTGTTTTACTTGCCAAGTGAAGTGCGTGTATGGAAATGTTGGGTGAATATACCGGTGTAAATTGTGGGTCTTTAGGTTAGTGGGCCCTTTTTTAAAAAAATTTTGTTAAAAAAATTGGTGGGATAAATTCTGGTGTGAATTGTGGCGTCTTAGGGTTAGTGGGCCAGTTTGAAATTTGTTATTTAAAAAAAACATTGGGTTAAACCTCAGTGGAAATATTTGATTTGTTAACATTTTGTAATCAAATTTTTCCAAAAAATTTGATTATAATGTGGTTCTAATTAACCTACAATATGTTTGACGGAAAAAAATTAACGTTCAATATTATTGAGAAGAGGAAGAGAAGCGTCATTTTGAGTTCATCTAGGGTTGAGAAAGCGTTCACTGCAATGGATTCATGTATTTCTATATTACGCTACCAATAACTATTGAATTTGTAATTAAGTTTCATTTGGTTGCGATTGTGCATATCTGTTATTCAAGTATAGCGAGATTGTGTCATTATTCGATGACTTAGGATTGAGTATTCAGTGGTATGGCAAGGTTTTTTTTTGGTTTGGTATATGTATTGGCATTATATAGTTGTGGTATACACGACTTCAGTTATAAATATTTTTGTTCGTTGATGTAGATTCTGACAATGGACGCAATTGGGATGTCGACAATATTGATGAGAAGGATGAGTTTGATGCTATGAAATATTTATTTGACCATGCAACAATGGATGATTGGCAAGTTGGTTTCGATTAATCACAGTCGCCTGGTAAAACGAAATATTGGGTACCTACTTGTGCGGAATCAGTCAAATCATCGCTGAGGAAGAGGTTTCCAACTATTGACGCAAAGATTGAGTTTTATCGGAAGTATGGTGCTCTAGTTGGATTTGACGTTCGCTTGGCTGGTTCACGTTTTGATGACGGGACTATATTGCATCGTTACATGAGGTGCAATAGGCATGGGTTTGCTCAATCAAGCAACCTACAAGGAAAGCGGAAAATACTATCTAACCGGGTAGGATGCAATGCTCACATTTATCTAAAGTTTAAAGGGCTGGATGGATATGAAATAACCGCCATGGAGGATCGTCATAACCACCCTTTATTGCAAGAGGGGTCTAATCGATTTCTAAATACACATCGAAAGTTAGATTTCGGCCATCAACGATTCATGTTTTATTGTGCTAGGGCAAATTTGGGTTTGGTTATGACTCATCGCTTAATGAAAGAAGCAAGGCAAGGATCCAGCCATGGAGGTCCAATGCTTCAGGATTTGAAGAACTTTAAGCGTGATGTCATGGTGTATATATCAGCAGCTAATGCACAAATGGTTATTGATAGGTTTATGTTGAAGAAATAAGCGTCATCTGCATTCTTTTTTGACCACGCTGTAAACGAGAAAAAATAGTTGATTGTGTTGTTCTTGTGTGATCCTATTGCTAGGTCAAATTACGCTGCATTTGGTGATGTGGTGTCATTCGACTCAACGTACCGATCGAACAAGTATGATGATATCCCCCCTAGTTGTAGAAAGTAGTTCAATTTCACAATTCAAATTTGTTGGTGATGATTATTTACCAATATGTTTGTGTACTATACAGGTACAGTATGGTGTTTGCACCATTTACGAGCTTGGACAATAACCGCAAATCTGTCACATTTGGGGCTGGATTATTATTGCACGAGGACAAGCCCTCTTACAAGTGGTTGTTCGAGAGGTTACAAACAGCAATGGGCAAGGATCTGCTGGTGATTGTCACGGATCAGGATCCATCCATGAGGGAGGTCATACCCGATGTGTTTCCGAATACGCGTCATCGTTTTTGTATGTGGCATATAATGATGAAAGTTCCAAATGAGGTAAATATTTATTCCTACAGCCTTTCAATTAGCTCCAGATACCATCCAATTAGCTCTAGATACCATCGAGTAACCTTCATTTCTATATACCATGGAACATTCTTTAGATACAATCGAATAATATTTGAATACCATCGAATAATCCATGGATAACATCAAAAAATCTAAAAATACCAACGAATAATCTTGAGATACCATCTAATAATCCTATTTAGATTGTATTATTGAATATGAAATAACTTATTATATTTACAATCGCATAATCTAGTAATACCACTGAATAACACACCAATATCATTGAAAGTTAATCATTGTAATCATATGGGAAATTCGCATAAGTATTAAGTGGTATCTCTGATTGGAAACTCTAGTTCGTACCATCGAATAATCTTTATATACAATCGAATTCTTACTTGATACTATAGAATAATCTCTACATACCATCGAGTAACCTTCATTTGTAGATACCATCGAATAATATGTAAATACCATCGCATAAGCTCAAAATACTATCGAATAATCTCGAGATACCATCTAATATTCGATGTCAACATAGAATTATTAGATTATCCATTAATAAGCAGCCGATATCATCAAATAATATATAGGTATCATCGAAAAATTTAATGATAGTATGAACATATTTAGTAACTGAATGTGATATCATCAACTAATCTATAGGTATCATTATTCAATATAATGGACGTATTTAGTAACCGAATGTGATATGTGTGAGCACTTACATAGTATATCATTTTTCTTTGTTGTATATTTCTTACAGGTCCCAAAAGAAGTTTGTAGTATTACGGAGTTCCGCTACCAGATTAACAAGTGTGTGTGGAGCTACGAGATCACCGTTGCAGAGTTTGAGGAATTTTGGAATGCAATGATAACGGAGTTCTCACTAGAGCAAAACAGTTGGCTTACCCTTATGTAAGTTGAGAGCCAATTGGATCCCGGCGTATTTCAGAGATGTATCCATGGGCAGCTTAATTCGAACAACTTCTATATCCGAGTCAGCAAACAGTTTCTTCGGTCGTTATTCTAGCAGACATTTTAGTCTTGTAGAATTGATGATGCATTTTGATAGTGCTATGGACGCTCAAAGGCACGCTCAAGCTAAGCTAGACATGGAGACAGCTACCTTGGTTCCTAAGTATGAGATGCGTCTTCGAATTGAGAAACATGCAGCATCTGTGTATACGTTGAAGGTGTTCTCTAAGGTCCGAAAACGGATTGCCAATTCGGTAACATATTGCAATGTTATCAATGAGGTAGTTGAGGGTCAGGGGAACACATGTTGTGGATGAGGAAGATGTTGGTACCTTTCAAGTATCATATGATTTGGTAAGCCAACTATCCACTTGTAGATGTAATACCTTCAACCGTATTGGTATCCCTTGTGAACATATATTTCCAACATACAAGTACATTGGTTTTAAGGCAATACCCAATGCGATGGTTAAAGCAAGGTGGACTAAGCAAGCAAGAGTGTTGGAAATTATTTTTGTTGATGATGAAGTACTAAAACAATCAGCAGAGATGGAGGCAAGAAAGTTTCTTGTCAACAGGATGTGGGGTAGCATATACTCTACCGTTAGGCTTGTTGAGGATGATATAGATCTTATAAAGGATTTTATGGAACTTTTGGTAGACAGGAAACCATATTATATGGAGAAGGTTGGTGAATCTTCATCTACTGCACCTGACAAAGTCATTGTTGAACCCCCACCCCAAGCAAAGAACAAAGGCCATCGATTGAAGGGGCACTAGAGAAAGCGGCTGAGAAGACTTCGAAGTCGACTTTGAGGAAGTGTGGAAGATGTAGGAATATGGCTTATCATGATAAGAGAAATTGCAAGGTCAAACTGTCCGGTAAGGGGAAGCAGAAAGTTGAGGAAGAAGATGAGGAATTTATAGAGGCATCGACTGACGAAGACTCTGATGATGATAATCAGTGACCGTGAAGAGGTTCGAAGTTCATTTACCTTATAAAATAAGTAGTTTCATTTTAAATAATACAATCTCAATAGGTTGGTTGTAGGATGCTTTGAATGGTGTATTCTATTTTGCTTGTTTTCAGACCTATATTTCTCTTTGAGGAATTGACTTTTCTTCTAGTTTACTTTATTACGTGGTATTAAACACATTATATATTCCTAGTTGTGGTAATTGCACTTTCAACTGAAATGAAGTTTATTCGATGGTATACTTAGATAGTTTTATGGTATGTAAAGATTATTCTATGGTATCATGCATTTTTTCGATGATACCTATAGATTCTTTGAAGATTTCGGTTGCTCATTAATGGATATGTATACGTTTATTAATCGATGTCAGCATAGGATTATTAGTTGGTCTCTCGAGATTATTCAAAAGTATTTTGAGATTATTTAATGGTATTTAAAGATTATTCGATGGTATCTACAAATGGTTAATTGATGGTATCTAGAGATTATTCTATGGTATTTTATGGTATCTATGATTATTAGATGGTATCTGAAGAGGATTTGATCGTATTTTGAGATTATTCGTTGGTATCTATAAATTTTTCGATGGTATTCAAATATTATTCGATTGTATCTAAAGATTATTCCATGGTATATAGACATGAAGGTGAGTCGATGGTATATATAGCTAATTGGCTGGTATATAAAGATTATTCGATGGTACAAACTAGAGTTTCCAATCAGAGATACCACTTAATAATTATGTCAATTCACCATATACTTACGATGATAAACATTCGATGATATTGTTGTGTTATTCAGTCGTATTACTAAATTATGCGATTATTAAGTGCTCTAGTGCCCTTCCTAATAGTGTCGCTTTAGTATGCTATGTTACCTACGGATTATTCGATTGTATCTACTAATTATTCAAATATGGTATATATGAATTATTCAATGGTATCTAATATTCGACATTCCACTTGTAATTTAAATTGACACAAATGGATATGTCCGAGTTGTCTGAGTTAAATCATTATACTTGGCGAACACACTCAATAACTTCATGATTTACGCATCCTCAAAAATATTTAAAGCTTCATACTTAATCATCATTACATTGTCAAAACATATTAAATTTGGTAAATAACTACTGCTGATCGTCCCATAAACTTAAAGCTAACACCCATATACATTGTTTGTGGAAATGGTACCGTTCAAGCTCCCTACTGGCTGTACTTGGACTACATGACAAAACCCAAAAGGCCAAAATAGTCAAATGTAGCTGACCAAAACAATATTATATATAAAACATATTCAGGCAATCTTTTCGAATTCATGCCCGAATTATCACCCACAACAGTTTCGTAGTTGATGTACGTTGCTCCCTTCTAGAATGCATTGAGGACCTTGTCTTTCTCATTATTCAAAGGTGAAGTCAGCAAGCAATGCACATTCTTCGATCGCAAAGAGTTTATGTTCTTCCAACTTCCACCTTTGAACCCGCATTTCCAGGACACGTCCCCCTTGTAAGTCTCCATATGTCTCATCGCATATATTCCAGAATCCTTGCCGCCCTTACTCAACATCCACTCCAACTTCAAAACCTTAGGGGGAACAACTTTATTCGTTTTGTTGCTTAGCGCGTGCTGTTCTTCTTCACGGAGGACGTAGACCAACAGTTTGCGCTGCATCACCAATGTATTCATAAATTAGATTCTATGTTAAACCCAAAATAATCTTATCAATCTTCTATAGTTACCATGTTGGTGAAACATCATCGAAATTTACTCCATATATATACTTACCAGCCTTAAGAGTACATGTCGGTAGCTTTTATCGTAATTAGATTCCCTTGCCTTCGAGCTGTCTAGTATCTCTGCAGTGCCTCTTTTGAGATGGAAGCATATCACATAGTATTCCCCATTGTCATATATTGGGAACATTATATGCGTACAAAAGCATCTGATTACCAAATATACGAATATAATCCACCCGTATGATTATACATGTGTATATCAATTGTATTATCATATGATTAAATGATTATATATACTCATACATATCTAGCTCCCCCAATTTCAATTTACCGTTTGCAACTATTTCATAGAATCTCAAAGTGAACTTCACTTCCAAGTCTACGTCCACATCCTCACCTGGTGGTATGTGATGTACATATTTGTACCTCTTTTTATTGCATCTTTTCACTTCATATTTTATTCGATTTCCAAAGAAAAGTTTCAAAATAATATAAACTTGTGTAAGAATGAGCTAACGTGCAAGAAATAGAGTATGCACAAGTCTTGATCTAATTATGTAGGAATTCGAGCGAAATCGGAGTCAAAACGGAGAAGCCAAGTGAAGCTGAATAGAGGTTGAAATCGAACCACATGGTCGATTGGTCGATATCGACTACAGAACATCAACACAGAACAGAGTATCGAGACAGACAATAACACAGCAGAAGAAAAGCACTCGATATCGATCCCCATACATCGATATTGACCTGAACCCAGGAATCGAGAGAAGCTGAGCTTGTCGAGCAGAAACAGAGAGGTTGAATCGACCTTCCTGGTCGATATCGACCATATTTCGACACGGGTTAGACACGTTTTTTGAGACGTGGATTGACAATTCTATCTTCAAAGAGCACAGATTATCTTGTAATACTAGATAGACTACAGCTGAGATTTACTTATTTTTACCTTAAGAGATTTATCAAGTTGTTTCGAGTTTTATCAAAATAAAAGACCTATCCTAATTGTTTGGATAGAGTTCATAGTTTAGATAGAAGTTACAATCCTTGGCTAGCAAGGGTTAGTAGCCTATAAATAAAGCCCTAGGGGGCTGGCATTCAATCATCCATCAACACATCCAATTACATTCAATAGAGTTAGGAAAAAGCTTTAGGGTTTGGCGTTTGCGAGAGCCGGTGTTGCATTGTTAAGTTTCGAAGTTTATTATGCAAGTTATTTCTTTTCAATCAATGATGAGTTCCATGATGAGGTGCGAGTAGTCTCCCAAAGCTTCTAGGGTCGGGATGAGCCCGACGTTAGCCATGCATGCCTAAGGTAAGTGTTAGATGTTGATATCGTTGTGTCTATATCATCTCCTACGATTCTATGTTTAGTCATAATCGAAAGAAAAGGGATTCATGCTAACAACTTGAGTTATAAACATAAAATTGGTAGAGACAATTAGGTTTATTTGCAAGAGTAATCCTAAGAGTTGGTGTATAGTGAAAGCTTGTCCCTCGGGTGAAATAGCGCAATTGTCCGTCTTATTTACCTTATAGCATGCATTGGTTAACGTTGTGGTAAACCCTAATCCTAGGAGTTGCTTTTTATATAGTTTATTCATCAAAACCACTGTCTTTATTCTGTTCATCGCTCCTCATTCATCCTTAAGTCTTCGGCCTTTCTTTGCCCACAAAAGCTAACAACTTTGCAGGAGAATACATCGATATCGACCTCAGACATCGATATCGACCACTGTGTTTCGTCGGCAGTTTTCTTAGTCGACGACGATCATCCTACAGGAGTTACTGAGATTGATATCGAGACCCCTTACCTTGATATCGACCACCCTTGTGTCGAATGGCAGTCTTCTGAGCTAGTCGATTCCGTGTACTAACCTTGATATCGACCTTCCCTAGTCGATATCGACTGCTTGTTTTTGTCTCTGCAAGTTTTCTGTTACAGAAAGGAAATCGATAGCCAAGGTCAAAATGGAGCACTAAGGTCGAGATCGAGGCTTCTAGTCGACCAAAGACATGAGCTTTCCGACGCTACTAGGACCCCACTGACACGCCTCCTCGTGGATCGATCCTGACTACCCTTCCACTACAACGGGAGGAAGTCTTATAATTATTTGCATAGGATAGGAATCAGATTGCATTATATTTCATATATTTGTATCTAAAGAACTCGATTTCCTCCTATCTAACAAATTGGTGCCGTTGCCGGGGAGGCAATCAATCGCGCCCTAGTAGTCTGTCTCACATTTCTATCTAGTTTGGCCTTGCAGGTGTATTCGACGCGTTGATCGCCCACCTGAATTCGAAGGAGTAGACGACCCCAAACGCTTTTTCCATCTAAGAGCCCAAACTCAAAGAATCATGGCAGACAACGCGAACAACGCTGAGCTAATTGAGCAACTAAGGAAGTAGGTTGAGGACTTAACAACTAGAGAGGCGGCACTTAAAGAGTGTGCAGATAGGGAAGAGGAAGGCTGGAGGCAAATAGAAGCCCAAATCAATGCCCTCCATCAGAATGCCAACCAATATATGCACCCCGCGCTCACAGTGCCTGAATCGGCGATTCTTATCCCTACCTCTAATTTTGAAATTAAGCCTAACTTCCGTATTGAGATTAGAAGACATCAATATGAAGGAAAACCTATTGACTATTGCACATTTATCAACCTTCTTAGATCTCTGTGATACTATTGCTGATGGACAGAGTCTTGAATATGTCCAACTAAAAGCTTTTCGTTGGTCGCTTACAGGTAAAGGATTGCAGTGGTTGGAGAGCTTAGCCCCAAGATCGCTCCGTACCTAGAATGAAGTCAAGGACGCGTTCCTCAACAAGTTCTTCCCTCCATCCAAGACGACATTGATCCGACAGAAAAGCACAGCTTTTAAACAAAAACCTGGTGAGGCTCTAGCGACTGTTTGGGAAAGGTTTAAGGACCTACTACGATCATGCCCGACGCATGGCCAAACACCGTACATGATTCAGGAGATTATTTACAATGCTCTTGATGATGCAACAAAGGAGAGGATTAACACCTACACCTCTTATGGCTACCTTGAACTCGCTCCGCAAGAGGCTTGGTATACCATAGAGAGGTTGGTGGAGTTCGACAACACATATGGGACTCCTGAGGCTTCCGACACATCATCATCATCGAGGCCTGCCCCATCTATGCCATTATATGAACCCTCTAAGGTAATCGATCTGGACGTGAAGGAGCAATTCCATAGAGATCAACTTCGAAAGCTCCAAAAGCAAGTAAGGTTCCTTTCAGCGAACCAAGATTGCATCGAATGCGGATCGCAGCGGCACACCACCATCGAGTGCCCTCATGCTGAACAAGTACAACTAGCGGAGACTCACCAATAGGCGCGCTACATGAGGAATCCCAATCGCTAGGGGTACCAAAACTGGGGAAATCAACCACCCCAATACAACCCCAGGGATCCTCCGCCTTATAGAGCTCCTGGGCACCCGGAGAGGGACCAACGGAAGGATGATCTACAACTTGTGCTGGTTGAGATAAGGTGGAATCGGGCTAAGAATGATCAATCCAACAATGCAATCCATTCTCAACTCAATCACCTTACCACAAGGATTGGGGAGATGGATATTTGAAAAACGAATGTAGAGACCCAACTGGGTCAATTGGCAGCACAAATCCATAGACCGTCCAGAACGTTCCCTGGGCAACCAACTACAAATCCTAAGGGGCAATCCGGGACGGGCCACGTCGCAGCCATACAACTAAGAAGTGGCAGCAAATTACAAAAGCCACGAACGGAATCGGAGGAGAAAGCAGCAGATCAAGTCGACATTGACAGACAAGTCGATGTAGAGCCAGACATCGAAATCGACCACTAGGTCGACACCCAGGTCGATATCGACCAAGTCCCAGTCGACATCGATGTCCAGCAGGCCCCTCCGACCACCGTTTTGGCTCCTCCACCAAAGAAGACGTTGCCCTTCCCATCCAAAGCATTGAAGGACCCCACCAAAGGTAAGTTTAGGCGCTTTGTAAAGATTCGTCATGGTCTTAACATTACTATTCCTCTTACAGAAGCCCTAAGCGAGATGCCCGCCTATGTGCAATTCCTCAAAGACATCCTTAGCAAGAAGCGGTCCATGGCAGAGATCGCAGAGGAGTGCTCAAAGATGGATTTCCTTGAGAAGAGGAGTGATCCAGGATAGTTTGCAATCACTGTGGGGGCTTGGCCAACATCGCTATATGGCCCTATGTGACCTAGGGGCAAGTGTAAGTCTTATGCCTCTTTCTATTTGGAAAAAGGTAAACATCGGAGCACTTGAACCTGTAGATATGAAACTCTATATGGATGACAACTCATTCGTCAGGCCCACAGGTATAGTTGATGAAGTTCCGGTAAAGGTAGGTAAGTTCTTTGTTCCTAGTGATTACATTGTATTGGAGATGCCTGAAGATCCTATTGTACCTATCATCCTTGGTAGGCCTTTCTTAGCTACTGCTGATGCCAATATCAATATACGTCGAGGATTACTAACCTTTATTATAGGGAACGAAGTGATAGAGTTCTTCTTCAACCCTACCATGAGCGAAACGAGGCAACTGGAGCAAGTTGTCCTCTCACCAGCTAAGGAGAAGCTTCGAAAATTTTTGTTGGCGAGGACGGAAACAGCAAACAGGGTCGATGTCGACTTAAACATGTCGATATCGACTAAAACGTTCGAAATCGACCATATATCATCGATATCGAGTGAGCCAGATGAGTGTCAGGAGCTTAAGTATGGGGTCCTTGACGTCGACATCGACCCCCACATGTCGACATCGACTAAAGCGCTTGAAATCGACCCCCCTTGGTTGAAATCGACCTCTCCTCAGCCCGAAGATTTCTGTTTCGGGCCCGAACGGGTAAGCCCAGGTATGATTCCTAACGCTTTTCGGTCCATTATTGATAATTCAACTAATGGGAGAGTCAAAGCTCTATGGTTTGCTTATATTGCAAAAGTTAGGTTAAGAAAGAGAAGGAAAATGCCCAATAAAGTAAAACCTAACGAAGAAGAAGTCTTGGTTGCCGAACTTAGCTATTATCAAAAGGACCTAGATGATCCAGAAGAAAGCTCATGCTGGAAGGGTCCCTACCTTAAATGCTCATGATGAGTTGACAGAGAAGTCGGCCTAGCGACTCAAAATTCTAGAGCATGTACATAGAACTTTAAATTCTTTCATATATGGTTTTTATGTTTTGAATTTTGGATTTTGAACTTTTGAAACTGAGATGATCCGTGGTTTTATCTATAATTCTAACAAAAATTTCAGGTTTCTAAGCAAAAGGAATGACGAAGAAGAAAAGAAGATTCTGCAGAGGCAGTCGAAATCGACCAGGCCAGTCGAAATCGACCCCCAGGGTCAAGCCATCTCCTGGAGTCGACATCGAGGACTCAAGAGCAAAAAGCAGAGGTCGATATCGACCATAATCATCGATATCGACCCCAATCTGGCAGCCCTCGACTTCACTTTCTTCCTCAACTTCGACAGATGCCGACGACATCGACCACTAACATAGATATCGACTTCTGGCATCGACCTTATCTGAAATCGACCTGAATCCACAAGTTGCGTTGTGAGTTCTCTATACCCTTGTTCTTCTTTTAATACAGTGAGGACACTGTATATTTTAAGTATGGGGTGGGGGAAAGACATGTCTT
Source organism: Persicaria maculosa (assembly GCA_963922045.1). Taxonomy (NCBI): domain Eukaryota; kingdom Viridiplantae; phylum Streptophyta; class Magnoliopsida; order Caryophyllales; family Polygonaceae; genus Persicaria; species Persicaria maculosa. Next base: position 45,615,265 of record OY998264.1, on the reverse strand, counting down.
ATGGTTATAACTTGGTTTTCTTCTTTGCATTGCATTCATGTTTAAATTTTTGTTCTTAGTTTTACTTTTTATGAAAATGTCAAAACTCCAAAAAAATAGAAAAATGTCAAAAATAGAAAAAAAAATGCATGTTTACTTAATTTGTTTGTTTTTAAACCCTACTTAAACGTCCTATGATGAAAACTCAATAGCTGACTTGCTCATGTAAATCCTATGACATATTTGGGTGGTTTAGCCTAAGTCTTTAAAATTTTTATGTAGATTTTGAACTTGTGATGAAATTGAGCACATATGATCCTAGGCTAAAAAGCAAATCCAACAAAAATTGTCCTAGTGAGAATTTTGGCCTATAGGGAGAATATCAAAAATCCCTCTGCTTTCTTGAGTGAATTTACTCTTCCTATGAATCTCTAAATGTTGTGATAGTTATTCAAAGTCAATGCATAAATATGTTTATGTTTACGAGAATTAAATGACGGAGGCATCTTTTAAGCCATTTTTATCCTCTCTATACCTTCCCTGCATTATCTCTGCTTGAAGCCAGAATATCAGCCTGAGCCTGATATTGCAAACTCCACAAAATTATCCCTAGCCGAATTGACCCTGACCCCTATTTGGGAATTGAGAATTAGAATGGTTAGATTAATGCATTGTCGAAAGAAAAGTGCATATATTTAGTTTTGAGTAAGGAAATTATGGGTTGGTATATATATGCATCTAGTCATATTTTGTAAAAGTATTTTCGGCTCACCATAAATGCACATTTTTTTATTATTTTCGTTCAAAAAAAATCCAAAAAAAAAGAAAAAAAAAAGAAAAAAAAAGAGTTATGTATTGTGCATGAGCCAAATTCCTTAGTTCTTTACCTATTTCATACAAGTGTTATATTTTTGGGAGGGATATTAAGGGTTTGAAAGAGGGGTTGATATTATGGTTGATATCTTTAGAGCATATTATGGAAAGATGAGTTTGGAAAGAGCATTATGAGAAGATTGAGCTTGGAAAGTGCAACATTGAAGAGTTATGGTTTGGATATTGTAAGTGTTGAGATTTAGGAGTCTTGATTCCCGAATTATATAAGCACCACATAGCCAAATAATTCCATACCCTTTTATTTCATACCAATCCCCATTACAACCTCGCCGAATGGAGTCTTCTTTGAAGTCTTCCATTAAGCGAAAATCCTCCTGATGGTTCTTATTGCATTTTCATAATTGGTTGCGAAGTGATTCTAATAAATTGCAATGTTTATGAGTTTGTGTATGGAATTGAGTTGAGAGTTGATCTTCATAGCCTAAACACATGAGAGTTGAGTGCAAACACATTATCCCTGTGAGGTTGGATCGAAATTGCATATGCCTATGGATCGCCTAAATATGTGCTATGACGTTAAATTCACTTTCTTTGCTTTGCTACCGCTTATGATGTTGCTTTTGACAAGGGAGAAGACTTGAATGGTGTGTTATAGGTGTTGGTTATTTCTTGGTTATTGCTTGAGGACAAACAAGTCTAAGTATGGAGTGTTTTGATGTACATATTTGTACCTCTTTTTATTACATCTTTTGACTTCATATTTCATTCGATTTCCAAAGAAAAGGTTCAAAATAATATAAACTTGTGTAAGAATAAGCTAATGCGCGGGATGGGTGTTGGATTCACGCGCGGGATAAGGCCATAGTTATGTGTTTTCTCCTTTTTTATTACTTTTAATTATTTTTTAGTAAGAAAAAATCTCAGCTATCCGATTCTATTGAATTAACGGTCTAGATGTGTGTACATGATACACGTTATGCCCTGAGTACACCGGAACTAATCTATATATAAAATATGGTTTAATATCGAGGGAAGCGTTGATGCCGGTCTCCCATTTTCTAAACCAAAACTTACGTCAAAATTGTATTTTGAATTGTGAGAGTACGTGAATGATTTACTAATTTTGTGCATACCCAAGAGAAAAATACAGGTTAACTTTCTTAATTAGGACTTGTTCGCTATGCTTTAATTTGTTTTTGAAGTAAAGTACAACACGTTTAAAAAATTATGAGTTAGTTTGGTAAGACATAGCTTATAAGGTAGTTAAAATGTACTGTAGCTAAAATTGCTGAATTAGATGCGTTAAATATATATATATATATTAAATTCAACTGTTCATAATCTAATATGATGTTTGGTAACCCTAGCAGATAAAATAGCTGATACAAACTAGTTATTGACAGAAAAGAAAATGAATAGATTTATGATTAGCAAAAGAAAAATTATCAAAAGCTCGAGCTAAGTGGAGTTGAAAATCAAATTCCCAAAAGCTAATTCACGTATAAAGCTCGATCCGAGTTCGAGCTTGCTCGTATAACTCATTTTACATATGTGAGTCAAGTTTATATTAGTATGTTTACATAAAACGAGCTCAAAACAGGCTTTAAACGAGCTCAAAAGTTGTTTTGTAGATTGTATTACTTTAGGTTTAAACGAGTTTAATTACGTAAAACGAGTTTCCAAAAAGTGAGTACTCAAGCTCGAGCTCGGCTTGTAAAAAATGAGTTAAACAAGCTCAAGCTCAAACTTGGTTAAATACTCGCAAGTCGAGTATGAGTAGAATTTTTAGCTCTAAACAAAAATGAGGTTCGCCTTGATAAAAAAAACGAGCAAAGTATGAGCACATAAGTACTCGCTAATTTGACTCGAATAACACCCCTAAGTAATGGAGTTGAAACCTATTATTCTCGAATCATCCAATTCACTCCTTGTCGTTGATTAATTATATTGTTGGACAATGAATTGGAACAGGTAGAAAAGTAATAAACTTTTCTTATAAAGAGTTAGTGGGACGTAGGCTAAATTGGTTTCTTTTGAAGTAGTGCGGCTATCCAAAAAAGGTTGGGATACTCAATATGGATGCAGGAAATGGTTTCGTGTCGAATATCCGTGTCGGATAGTCGTGTAACATGACACGAATAGTTTGTTGAAATAAATTGAGTTTTTCAATTTTAATATATATAAAAGTACATATATGTTTCAACAATAACAACAACAACAACAACAACAACAACAACAATAACAACAACTGATAAATTACATAGATGTCATATTGTATAGTGGGCCAAAAGGCCCAATATCTTGTAACCTATATATATGATTGTCTAATGAATGAAATCCTCAAGGAGGACTTTACATCAATTTCATGATTCTACATGGTATCACAACCTAAACCCTAATTTTTCTTCCCCACCCTGCTAGCCGCCGCCGGCCCTCCCTCTCTCTCCCCACCGCCGATCTCTCTCTCTCCTCCCCTCGCCTCACTGGCCCGCCCCTCCCACTGCCGCCGGCCTCTCCATCTCTCGGCCTCCTTCTCTCGACTTTCCTCTCTCCCTCCAGCCCCACCGGCCTCCCCCTCCCCCACCTCTTCCAATGGTCGACGTTCCCCCTACCAAGCCGCCCTTCCACTCTGCTCTCACGATCTCAAACATCAAAAACTGCATCCCGATCATCCTTGATCATGAATCTAGCTCCTACACCATGTGGTCTCACCTCTTCACGACCCATGTCAAGGCTCATAAGGTCCTCCACCATATCGATTCATCTATCGATCGTCCCGCCACTGAGGAAGACGATTCTTCGCTCAACTAGACATCATCGTTCTTCAATAGATCTTCAACACCATCTCCAAAGATCTATTGACAACCATCCTCGACCCCAACGACAACGCCTTGGGTGCCTTGACCAAGCTTCAGAATCTCTTTCAGGACAACAAGTCCACCCGTGCCGTCTACCTAGAGCACGAATTCTCAAGTTGCAAGCTTGCGTCTTTCCCGTCGATATCCGCCTACTGTCAACATCTCAAAACCCTGTCTGATCAATTGGCCGCCGTGGACTCCAAACCTAGCGCTACTCGCCTTGTCCTCCAGGTACTTTCGGGTCTTCCCTCTGAATACAATGCTACTGCTACTCATATTCAGCAGGCGGAACCTCTCCCCACCTTCGAGAAAACCCGGTCTTAGTTGATCCTGAAGGAGACTCGTCTTCACCGTCAGACCACCGACGCAGCCAAGGACAAAACCGCCTTGGTCTCGTCAAGCGACCTGGATGAAACCTATGCACCGCAGAAAAGCCGCAGCAACGACCAGTCCGCGCAACGAGGCGGCGGCCGCGGTCGCAGCAATGGGCGGCGGCCACAGCAGTGGTCGGATTCCCCTCGCCCCTCCTGGTCTCCCGTCCCCGGCTTCACCCCTCTTTAGATGTCCTATGGCTACCAACCTTCCATATATCGCCCACCATGCCCGTATCCTAACAGTCGGTAAGGAGCGGGCTTGTTGGGTCCAGCTCCTAGATCCGCCGGTCACTAGGCCTACCCGTCTTCGTCCGATCAGGGCTACGCTCCGACTGATGTGCATCACGCCTTCTCTTCAATGCAGTTGACACCTCCTAACTCCACTTGGTACATGGACACTGGCGCGACCTCCCATATGACGAACTCCTCAGGTACTCTTTCTTCTCTCTCTTTTAAGGGTCCTACACACTCTATTATCGTCGGCAATGGTGGTTGCCTTGCTACTTGGGGTATTGGCCACGCCACATTACAGACCCCAACCAACCCTTTACACCTCAACAATGTCCTCATTTCCCCCAATCTAGTTAAAAACCTTTTCTCTGTCCGTCGGTTCACCACTGACAATAATGTTTCTCTTGTGTTTGATCCGTTTGGTTTCTCTGTGAAGGATCTTACTACGGGGGTTACTCGCCTGAGATGTAACAGCACCGGGGAGCTCTATCATGTGTCGTCGCCCTCACCGTCCCGTCCGTCGTGTCCGGTCGCCTTCTCGGCATCGTTGTCCAGTCTGTGGCATGCACGCCTTGGCCATCCCAGTGCTGCCATTTTAGATTTGCTTCGTTCTAAGAGTCTAGTCAAATGTCATAAAGAGCCTCGCTCTAGTTTATGTTCTTCCTGTCAGTTAGGCAAGCATGCCAGATTGCCATTTCAGTGGTCTTTGAACACTACTTTCCCTTTGATATAATTCATAGTGACATTTGGACCTCTCCTGTGCCTAGCAAGGAGGGCCACAAGTACTACCTCTTGTTTTTGGATGATTATAGTCATTTCTTATGGGTTTTCCCATTGCATTTCAAGTCTCAAGTGTTTCCTATCTTTGTCAAATTTCATGCTTACATCAAAACACAATTTCAATCATCCATCAAATGCTTCCAATGTGACAATGGCCGTGAATATGATAACAAAGACTTTCACACTTTCTTCACCAAAAATGGGATCTCCTATCGGTTGTCTTGCCCCTATATCTTCACCAAAAAGACTTTCACACTCTCTTTCACGCATCCATTCCCCTTGCCTATTGGCCTCACGCCTTATCAACCACATGTTATCTCCTAAACATCCTCCCATCTACTACCCTACAACATCGCTGCCCACTGAGGCACTATATGGTACCCTATCTAGGTATGATCACCTTCGTACCTTTGGGTGCTTGTGCTTCCCAAACCAGTCCTCCACCGCCCCACACAAACTCCACCCGCGCTCCACTCCATGTGTCTTCATTGGCTATCCGTCTGATCATCGCGGTTACCTTTGCCTTGATGTGCAGAGAAATAAGCTTATTGTGTCGCGTCATGTCACTTTTGATGAGTCTCGCTTTCCCGTTTCTTCTCATCCTCTCCCATCTCCCACACCTCCTATGTCCTAGTCTGAGTCAGAGTCTCCCTTCCCACACTTTCTCCTTCCCCAGAGCTCTACCGGTGCTCCTACGTCTCCCCTTACACTGCCCCCACCGCCACCTCCTCCTCCTACCACCAGACCATACACCCGTAGCGTCTCCGGTGTATTCAGACCTCATCAGATCGTCTCTATGCACTCCTCCGATCACCCCGCCAACACCTCCCCCGAGCCCTCCCGAACACACCTCCCGTCACACCAATTGCCGCAGCCGCAGCATCGTGTTGCGCCCGCGGCATACCCCCTTGCGGCCGCCTTGCCGCGGCCGCAGCATTGTGTCGCGCCCGCCGCACAGAATAACCCCGCCCCCACCATTTCCCAAGTCCCTTTTACCTCAAACCCGGCCTCGCTCTCCCCCATCCCCACCTACCACAAAACAGCCCTCCTCGACCCGAAGTGGCAGGCAGCTATGCTCGATGAATATAGGACCCTTACAAGGAATGGTACCTGGGTTCTAGTTCCTCGCCCACCTGAGGCGAACGTCATTCGCTGCATGTGGATCTTCCGCCACAAGTTCCGCTCTGATGGGTCATTGGAACACTACAAAGCTCGTCTTGTGGTTAATGGTCGATCTCAACAGGCAGGTATTGATTGTGATGAGACATTCAGCCCCGTGGTCAAGCCTGCCACTATCCGAGTGGTGCTGAGCTTAGCGTTATCGCGACATTGGGCTATTCATCAGCTGGATGTCAAGAACGCCTTTCTGCATGACCATCTGAATGAGACAGTTTACATGTTTCAGCCGTCGGGGTTCATTGATACTGATCGTCCCAAGCACGTTTGTCTCCTCAAGCGCTCTCTGTATGGTCTGAAACAGGCTCCGCGTGCCTGGTTCCAGCGCTTTGCATCTCATCTGCTACGCTTGGGCTTCGTTGGCAGCCGCTCGGATTCGTCTTTGTTTATCTATCGCAGAGGCACATACATGGCCTTTCTGTTACTATATGTCGATGACATCATCCTCACCACCTCTTTTGATGCTCTTCGAACGTCCATTATTTTTAAGTTGAGTGCCGAGTTCGCCATGTCAAATCTGGGTCAGTTGTCTTACTTCTTGGGCGTTGCCGTCAAGCATCAAGCGTCTGGGTTGTTTCTCTCTCAGAGTAAGTATGTTGCCGAAATTGTTGCTCGGGCTAAGATGAGTAACTGCAAGCCAGTCGTCACCCCTGTGGATACCTCCAACAAGCTCAGTGCTCACTCTGGTCCTCTGTTTGATGATCCGACGTTGTATCGGAGTCTCGCCGGTGCATTGCAGTATCTTACGTTTACTCGGCCAGACATCAGTTACGCCGTTCAACAGATCTGCCTGTTTATGCATGCGCCCAGGGAACCGCACTTTCAGGCATTTGAAGCGGATCATCCGGTACATCAGCGGTACCCTCGAGCTGGGCACCACGATCACCCCTTCCTCTCGGCATGACCTCGTCGCTTACACTGACGCGGATTGGGGTGGTTGTCCTGACACACGTCGCTCCACGTCTAGCTACTGTGTCTTCCTCAATGACACTCTTGTGTCGTGGTTAGCGAAGCGTCAGTCTGTGGTGTCCCGCTCTAGCGCCGAGGTTGAGTACAGGGGCGTCGCCAACGTTGTCTCCGAGTGCTCATGGTTGCGCAATCTCCTCCTTGAGCTCCGTTGCCCTCTTCAGAAGGCCACCCTGGTCTATACCGACAACGTCTCCGCCGTCTATCTGGCCAGCAACTCAGTCCAGCATCAGCGCACGAAGCACGTTGAGCTCGATTTCCACTTCATTCGGGACAAGGTTGCTATTGGACATGTTCGTGTTCTTCATGTTCCGTCCTCCTATCAGTACGCTGATATCTTCACCAAGGGTTTACCTCGGCAGTTGTTCCTCAATTTTCGGTCCAGTCTCACTGTACGGGACCCTCCACTTTCGATTGCGGGGGTTTGATAGATTACATAGATGTCATATTGTATAGTGGGCCAAAAGGCCCAATATCTTGTAACCTATATATATGATTGTCTAATGAATGAAACCCTCAAGGAGGACTTTACATCAATTTCATGATTCTACAACAATTACAACAACAACAACAATAATAATAATAATACAGCTCATATAAATGACATCAACTTATTTAAAAATAAATAAATGTATCGTGTCGGATATCAGACAAAAAAAACGAACATGACACGTTTATTATCATATTTTAGCATTTTGTGTCATATTCATCTCGTATCTATTTCGTTTCATATATTTTTTTTCGTTTTATTGTGTTTTCATATTATATAAATTGTGCCATATTAATTTTTCTGCACACCCCTAATAACGAGGGACCGAAGGATCAAGTGTAGCATCTCCAACAAGGCAGCAACCCATAATCACAACGGATACAAATACAATAGCCCTTTTGGAAGAGACGGTCATCATCCTTTTTCTTTTTTTTTTTCCATTTGTGTTTAATACAGTTTTATTTAGGGTAAATTGTAACTAATATCCCAACCTTTAGGGATAGTTGCTTTCAATACCCTAACATTGTAAAATTTCACAAAATATCCTAACCTATACCATTAGTTGCAATTAACACCCTAAATAAGTTTCTTAAATTAAAAAATTACCCATATCGAACAAAAATTACAAAAAATCACCTATATTCATAAAATATTTTCAATGAATCCCTAATACATTTTTAAAAAAATGAGAATTAAATAAATCTCTTACAATTTAACCCCACCTGACCCACCATCCAAAAATAATTATAATATATATATAAATAATATACTCCTTTAAAATATAATATAATTACTTTAGCATCTACTCATTTAAAATTTTAATATAATCAATCAAAATAATTAATTATTTATCTAAAAAACATATATTATAATTAAAATCTAAATTTATATAAGTCTGTCTCGATACATGTCGATTTGTGCATCTATATATTCCCTGTATATTGTTTGATACGATATATACTGTCTTTTAGGTTAATATTATGTTATATATACTAAAACTAATACATAACATCTTATAATGTATCACACATAAATTTCATGGTATTAAAAAAATGATTCTATAAGAAATGTTTGACATAATAGTTTTACAAAAATAAAATAAAGTAGATTTAAAAAAATAAATGGTAAAATATATGATAACCATTTGCAATAAATAATTATATAATAAAGATATATTAAAAATAATATGGTAAAAAATAATAATTTTACCATATTATTTTTAATATATCTTTATTATGTAACTATTTATTACAAATGGTTATCATACCTCATACCATTTATTTATTAAAATCTACATTATTTTATTTTTGTAAAAGTATTATATTAAGATAAATAATTTAATTATTTTGAGTAATTATATTAAAATATTAAATGAGTAAATGCTAAAATAATTATATTATATTTTTAAAGGAGTAGATTTTATATACATGTTATAATTATTTTTGGATGGTGGGTTAGGTGGCCTGAAATTGTAAGAGATTTTTTTAATTTCAAATTTTAAAATATATTAGGAGTTTATTGAAAACATTTTATGAATATGTGTGATTTTTTGTAATTTTTGTATGATGTGGGTAATTTTTAAAATTTAAGAATCTCATCGAGGGTGTTAAGTGCAACTAATAGTATATGTTAGGATATTTTGTAAAATTTTACAAGGTTAGGGTATTAAAAGCAACTATCTCTAAAGGTTGGAATATTAGTTGCAATTTACCCTTTTATTTATCTAGTAATTTATCGGGTTAGCTTTATATAGTAACTTATATATACATGCGAATTCTTTTCATTTGGTTGTTTGTGTTAGAGTTTCGCATAACTCAAAGCATACGTCCGGATTTCAATTTCAGTGGAACAAATTAAGGGCCCTTTTGTTTGAACGGAGGTAAAGTAAACAGATTCGTTGCTTTATGGTGAAGGAAAAGGTAAGAGAAATTGTTAACCTAGTATTTTGTTTGGTTAGATTTGAAAAAGAATCGATTAACCTTACCCTACTTAAATGCAAGGAATTGAACAAAAATACACAACTGAAGAAGGAATTCAGCAAAAAAGAGAGAGAGAGAGAGAGAATCAAGCAAATCCAATTACAAATTTGGGGGTCAAATCCCCTGCATACACCATTTCGATCTCTATCACAAATTGATGCAAACTCACCATTAATGTCATTTGATGACCAATTGGAGAGCCAATAAAACAAAAAACCCAGTGACACAATATAGCATTTCAACATCGTTTCTATATCCAAAGATTGATCAAAGGTTATCACTGTAATTCTTGAGTCTAGAAAACTCAGTAATGCTATCCAAAATCAATGGCCATGGCTAGCAGCTTAATCCTCATGGCGGAGGAGGCATAGGCACTAGTGTGGAGGAGAAGGTGACTTCAACCAATGTTTCATACGCCAATGTAATCACAATGGATACAAATACAATAGCTCTTTTGGAAGAGACGGTCGTCATTCTTTTTCTTTTGTTTTTTCAATCGTGTTTACATTTTTTATGTATGTAGCAATTTATCAAAGGTAGCTTTAATTTATATAGTAACTTATATATACATGCGAATTCTTTTCATTTAGAGTTCCAATTCACATTCCATAACTCAATTCATACGTCCGGAATTTTAATGTTAGTGGGTTGTTGCTTTCCAGTTGACTACAACCAATGTTTCATACGCCAATGTAATTGTTGCGTTCCAGCTTGACTTCAACCAATTTTAATCAAGGATATCCGTGTTATTTAGGGTACACACTAAACATGCCAATTTGAACATTATTAATAGAAATATGAAGTATTATTGTTTAGCGTTCAAAGTTTGAGTATTATTCGTCACATTTAAAATATTATTTATATAAATTGTAATAACTTACTAGTAATCCACACAATGTGCAGGATTTTTTTCTATGAAATTAAATAGATAATTGATTACATTAAACTAATAGTTTTAAGTGGGATCATATTAATTAATAAATAAAGGTAATTGGTTAATAATTCTAGTTTTAAGAAGTGTGGTTGTGTATAGCATATAAAATTTATAAGTAAGACAATTGTTAGCAAAAGAGAAATTAATTTAAATTAAATATTTAGCCAAAAAAATAAGATATGCTTTTACCGCCTTATTTGAGAGCATCCGAATGGATGAGATCTAATAGAGCTGGATTGTTTCACAAGATCGACATGCCCTCAAGTATGTGGAGTGATAAAGGTGTGGGAACTTATCAACCACCCCAATGCTCGAGCGAGGCATGTCAGGAATTACAACGTCACTTGAGAAATTATAACGTCACTTATGATATTTATGTGTTTCATAATGTCGAACATAACCATTTTGATTTCCATGGACATTTACCAACCCATTTCAGAAGGTTAATAACCGTGAGGGAGTTACTGACTTTGGCTACCCTATTTGGACTGGTTTATTGATCTAGTCCCGAATAGTATCAAAGTTTAGTTTGAGATGTCCTTATTGTAGTTTCTTCCATATAACCTGGCATTTCTTGGTTGATTTTTGTGGTCCTACTCTGATAGTGCTAGACTGTGTACTTTGTATGGTGTAATCGACCGCTTCCTTCCAATTATGATGAATTTTAGCACTTAAACTATTAACAATCTAGGAAATAACCATATCGTTGCAGTGCTCGCAGGGCCTCAAATAATGTTTGTGATCTCTAAAAAGGTGCAGTCATGTGGCCTTGTTGATCAGTGTTGTTTGTAGCAGTGCTTGTGATCTCCGAAGATCCCTCATCATTGAGGAGGGGGGGGGGGGGGGAAGTCGTGTGTGATAGATTACATATTTACATATTGTATAGTGTATTGGGCCTATTGGCTCAGGCCCAGTCTTACTCTCTTGTAATCTATATATATTGTCATTATGAGGAATGAAACCCTAAGGAGGATTTTATATCAATCATATGATTCTACATGGTATCAGGCTTTTCTTCCTTGCGGAACCCTATTTCGATCCGCCACCTGTGCCGCCACCCTTCTCCCTCTCGGCAGTCCCTCCCGCCGCCTCTCTCCCTCTCGGCAATATGGCTGACAACCCTAAGCCTCCATTCCACTCTGCTCTCACTATCTCCGACATCAATAATTGCATCCACCTACCCGCCTCCTCCCACTTCAGAAGCCCTACCACTGCCTACTCGACTCCTGTCTCAGGTCTCGGTCCGATGCGCTCTCCGCATCAAGGCAGCGGCCGCGGCAGAAGCAGCGGCAGCGACCGCAGCACTAGGTGCTGCCCGCAACAAAGGTGGCCTGGTGGCCCTCGCTCTTGGAACGTCGCCCCGAGATGGTCCCCGGTGCCTGGCTTCAAACCTCAGTGGATGCACTTCGGCTATCCTGCCCCTCTACTGGCTGGTCCTCAAGCCTATCTGACATCGTCTGATCAAGGCTATGTTCCGCCTGACGAGTAACACACCTTCTTCTCTATGCCGCTGACACCTATAGACGCCTCTTGGTACATGGATACTGGTGCCACGTCACATATGACGAACTCTTCAGGTACCCTCTCTTATATTTCCTTTAAAGGTCCTGCACACTCTATTATCGTCGGTAATAGTGGTCGCCTCGCTACTTCGGGTATTGGCCACGCCACATTACAGACCCAACCTACCCCCTACACCTTAACAATGTCCTGATTGCTTCAAATCTTGTCAAAAACCTTATCTCTGTCCGTCGATTCACTACCGACAATAACATTTTCCTTGCGTTTGATCTTTTTGGTTTCTCTGTGAAGGATCTTACTACGGGGGTTACTCGCCTGAGATGTAACAGCACCGGGGAGCTTTACCCTGTCACACCGCCATCTACATCCCGTCAGTCGTGTCAGGTCGCCCTCTCGGCATCATCGTCCAGCCTGTGGCATGCACGCCTTGGCCATCGCAGTGCTGCCATATTAGATGTCCTTCGTTCTCAGAGTCTTGTCACCTATAATAAAGAGCTACGCTCTAGTTTATGCTCTTCTTGTCAGTTAGGCAAACATGCAAGACTGCCATTTCAGCGGTCTTTGAACTCCACCTTTGCACCTTTTGATATCATTCATAGTGACATTTGACCTCTCCTGTGCCTAGCAAGGATGGTCACAAGTACTACCTGTTATTTCTTGATGATTACACACATTTTTTTATGGGTTTTTCCATTGCACTTCAAGTCCCAAGTATTTCCTATTTTTGTCAAATTTCATGCCTACATTAAAACACAGTTTCAAACACCCATCAAAAGCTTCCAATGTGACAATGGCCGCGAATTTGATAACAACGACTTTCACTCTTTCTTCACAACAAATGGCATCTCATATCGACTGTCATACCCCTATACATCTCAGCAGAATGGCAAAGCCGAAAGAATTATTCGTACAATCACCAATATGATGCGCTCTCTCCTTTTTCACGCATCCATCCCCTCGCATATTGGCCTCACGCCTTATCAACCACATGTTATCTCCTCAACATCCTACCTTCTACTACCCTCCAGCATCGCTTACCTACTCAAACATTATATGCCACCCTGCCTAGATATGATCACCTTCGTACCTTCGGGTGCTTGTACTTCCCAAACCAGTCCTCCACCGCCCCACATAAACTTCACCCACGCTCCACTCCATGTGTGTTCCTTGGGTATCCGTCTGATCATCGCGTTTACCTTTGTCTCGATCATCACAGCCACAGGCTTATACTGTCGTGCCATGTCACATTTGATGAGTCCTGCTTTCCCTTCTCGTCACCTCCTCTCCCCTCTCCCAACCCTGCTATCTCCCCGTCTGAGTCGGAGTCTCCCTTCCGCACTTCCTCCTTGACCAGCGCTCTCCCAGTGCTACTGTCTCTCCCCATACGCCGCCCCCACCACCTCCTCCCTCACCTCCCACCAGACCTCACACCCGTAGCATCTCTGGTGTGTTCAGGCCGAGACAGATTGTCTCAATGCATACCTCCCATCGCCCTGCCCTCACCCCGTCTCACTCGTCCCAAGCTACCCCCACAATACCCCATTTGCCGCGGTCGCAGCTCCCTGCTGCGCCCGCAGCACACCACCCAACAGCACCCAACCCAGCAGCACCTTGCGGCGGCCGCAGCACCCCCCGCCCCCACCTTGACTGCTGCACCTCTCGCCTCCCCCCATCCCCCGGCCTCGCTCTCCCCCCTCCCCACCTCCCACAAAACAGCCCTCCTTGACCCGAATTGGCAGGTGGCTATGCTCGACGAATTCAGGGCTCTTACAAGGAATGGTACCTGGGTTCTTGTTCCGCGCCCGCTTGAGGTCAACGTCATTCGCTGCATGTGGCTCTTCAGACACAAGTTCCGCTCTGATGGAATGTTGGAACGCTACAAAGCTCGGCTTGTGGTTAATGGTCGAGCTCAGCAGGCCGGTATTGATTGTGATGAGACATTCAGCCCCGTGGTCAAGCCTGCCACTATCCGTGTGGTGTTGAGCTTAGCTCTATCGCAACAGTAGTCTATTCATCAGCTGGATGTCAAGAATGCCTTTCTGCATGGCCATCTGAATGAGACTGTTTATATGTTTTATCCGCCAGGGTACGTTGCTTCTGATCATCCTAATCACGTCTGTCTCCTGAAGCGCTCTCTGTATGGTCTGAAACAGGCCCCTTGGGCGTGGTTCGAGCGCTTTGCATGTCATCTGCTCCGCTTGGGTTTCGTTGGCAGCCGCTCCGATTCGTCTCTCTTTATATAGCGCAGAGGCACAGACATGACTTTTCTGTTACTTTAGGTTGACGACATCATTCTTACTGCCTCCTCTGATGCACTCCGGACATCCATCATCGCCCGTGTGATCTTCGAGTTCGCCATGTCTGACCTTGGGCCGTTGACTTATTTTTTAGGGGTCTCCGTGCAGCGTCATGAGTAAGTATGCTGCCGAAATTGTTGCTCGGGCCAAGATGAGCAACTGCAAGCCTGTCGCCACCCTTGTCGATTCCTCCAACAAGCTCAATGCTAACTCTGGTCCCCTGGTTGATGATCCTACACTGTACCGGAGTCTAGCCGGGGCATTACAGTATCTTACGTTCACTCGGCCAGACATCAGCTATGTCGTTCAACAGATCTGCCTGTTTATGCATGCGCCTAGGGAGCCGCACTTTCAGGCCTTGAAGCGGATCATTCGGTATATCAGTGGTACGCTGGATATGGGCACCACGATCTCACCTTCCTCTCGGTATGACCTCATCGCCTACACGGATGCGGATTGGGGTGGGTGTCCTGACACATGCCGCTCTACGTCTTGTTACTGTGTCTTCCTCAATGACACCCTTGTGTCCTGGTCGGCGAAGCGTCAGTCCGTGGTTTCTCGATCCAGCGCGGAGGCTGAGTACAGAGGTGTCGCCAACATTGTCTCCGAGTGCACCTGCTACGTAATCTCCTCCTTGAGCTTCTCTGCCCTCTTCAAAAGGCCACCCTGGTCTACACGGACAATGTTCTGCTGTCTATCTCGCAAGCAACCCAGTCCAACATTAGCGCACCAAGCACATTGAGCTCGATCTCCACTTTGTTCGGGACAAGGTTGCTCTTGGACATGTGCATGTTCCGCATGTCCCATCCTCCTATCAGTATGCTGATATCTTCACCAAGGGTTTACCTCGTCAGTTGTTCCTCGATTTTCGGTCCAGTCTTACCATTCGGGAACCTCCACTTTCGACTGCAGGGGTTTGATAGATTACATATTTACATACTGTATAGTGTATTGGGCCTATTGGCTTAGGCTCAGTCTTACTCTCTTGTAATCTATATATATTGTCATTGTGAGGAATGAAACCCTAAGGAGGATTTGATATATCAATCATACGATTCTACAGTGTGGTCCAAACTTCCCCAGGAGTCATCTATGTCCCAATTGTGGATTTCTATTTTTCGTCTCTCCGACGGTGAAACTTCGTGTTAACTTTTGCCATCTCATGTCCTCACTATTTGCATCCTCTCAATGGGTTTTTTTTGTCACTTCGAGCTATTTGGATGTTTACTTTGCTTATAGGCTTTTATTTGTTATTTCATTTATTTTGTTGTGTGTTTCTCATCTAATAAATTATGAAGGTTAGTTCGATTGGTGATCGTTCATCCTCTTGATAATGATTTGTCTAGTATTTTGAAATCTAACTTCATAAAAAAAGACCGGAAGTTCGACATAATCGATCAAAGTTTTAGGGAAGTTTGGTTATGCATATACAGAACTATTTATACCGAATTTGTAGGTTTAGCCCAAACAAATAACATTAGCCCAATATAACAACAAGCCCAGCAAACTAAAACAAACTCAATTCAGTTAAAGCGAAAACTCTATTGGCCGGGTTCCTCAAATCACAGGCCGACTCCAACTTTAAATAGCTGGTAAATTCAGTTAAAGCAACGTACATATAGAAAAAGTGAAGAGAGCAACGTTAGGTAATTTGAATTAGTACCGTTGGGACGAAAAGCAGCGGGAAGACGAGCATCTCCAGGAAGGCAAATGAGCAACAACAGCAGTACACCTCCAAGAACTAGTTTGGGAGAAGTCACCATGATTAAGTGCGTACGTCTGATCGATCAGCCCGGTTGGTTAATTTGGCTACTTAAAATGATATATGAGCTCATTTTATAACTGCAACCAAAGGCAACTCTAGCTACGACTGGCGACTGGCGACTGGCGACTAGAGAGTAGGAAGGCACTTGTATAGTTGTATGTTGAATTTTCTACACAAAAATCCAATAGGGATATGTATCAATTAATTAAGCCTGTGATTGTCAAGGATAGCCATCCATTTACGGGCCCCATTATTCCACCCAATGAAAAGTAATTTGGGCATCCAAATTATAAGTCTGTCCGGTCATTGGATTTGGCCCCAAACACTTATATATAAAAAAAAAATGCATGTCGGACTCTAGGTTGAAGACACTGCGAGAGTTTGTCCATCTCTAATATCCCTTCTCAAAAACTCTCTTTATTTTTTTTATTATTTTAATCTATTTTTTATTTTTATTTCTATTTTTATTTTTCTTTTCTTTTTAATTAATGTTTGTTAGAGGATGGGAAGGGGACAGATGTGAATCCTCAATTGTGAGTACCCTGCAAACATAAAAAACAGATAAATTTTTAGTTTTTTTTTTTAAAATAATTTAAATGGAGCTTGACACGCATATTTCATTTGGGTGCCCAAAATAAACTTTTGGTCCTTCTTCTCCTGTTCCAAGCCAGTGAGCCTCTCAATTTCTTCTCCAACAGTGAGTCGTCATCATCGTAGATCTGCAAACGACCCTTCTTCTTCAGTTCCGAACTAGTGAGCCTCTCAATCTCTTCTTCTCTTCTCCGGACCTTCTTCTCCATTTTCGAGCCAGTGAGCCTCTCAATCTCTTCTTCTCTTCTCCAATTGTGCGTCATCGTTGCCCATCCCTCCAAGACCCTCCCTCTCGACTCTCAGAACGTCAATCAATGGTAAGTAAGAATTTGTGCGAATTTGTTCAAAGTAAACAAACCCTAAATCTCAAATTTGTAAGAACTTGTGTGAATTTATGACTTGTTTTAGTGTTGTTGGTGTTGTTTTTGCTCTTTTAGGGCATATGCAAATTTGTTACTTGTTGTAGTGCGAATTTGTAATATGTGCGAAGTTGTTGTGTTGCTTGTTGGGCTGTTGGTGTTGTTAAAGATTTGTTGCATTTTTTTACAATGTCGAAATTTGCAGCAACAACACATGCAGCACACCGTTGCCATTCAATCCTTTTAGGGCTTGATTTTCTTCACCGCCATGGCCATCTCTGAATTTTTCTTCACTGCACAACACACATAAACATAAAGAAGGGAAAAAAAACGGTTCGTGTTGGATAACTCGGTATTCGACACGGATCCGAATAGTTTTATCGTATTAGATACCCAGCTTAAATTGGGTTGTATATGATTCGGGCTTTCTAGGCTAAACAATTTTGGGTATCCGACATTATTATCCGGTTCGTGTCAGATACCCGGATATGCCTACCCCTAATTGATGTACCAAAAATGGATTTAATTACTTTACATAATATCTCAAATGAAAGGTTCATTAATTAAGACCCAATTTGAAACATACGAAAAACATAACACGAAAAGGATATGACACGAATTTGGCACAAACAACTAAAATTGTAAAATTATTGTGTTGGGTACAGATCACCCTTTTTTAGTTATCGGGTATACGACACAACAATACATTTTTTTACATATAAACATGTAAAGAGGTATTATTATAAAAAGGTTTCCTAATTCTAGAGAGATCGATGAGAGAGCTCCTCTCTCTAGAAGCTAATTAACCCCTTTTGTGGGCAAAGCTGTTAAGTAAAAAACATCCCCGCGTGTAACCCGCCACCACCAACACCTTCATGGATCCCCACCACATTACCACACCGGCTTCTGTGATGTCGGCCGTCCAACCAAAACATCAACTAACCTCTAACGAGGTCACAGATCTCTCTGAACCCAAGAATCTCATCTCCAACCGAGGAATTTTTCAATCTTCAACTCCCCATATCCTCTCTACAACACATCTTTTCCTCCACTCCATCGACGGCCGCCTACACTGCGTTCTGACCTCCACCGCCCGCCGATCTCCACCACCCCGTCGTCAACAACTTCATCGAGGACTACGATATCCACGCCGAAATCCTTGGCTGAAAGGAAGATAATTTTTTTTTAAAAAAAATCTATTTATATATAGTTATAAATACTTTTATATTTGAACCCCTCGATTCTAATCGAGACTTGAACTCCTCCATTCATCGAGACTTGAAACTCGTTCTCTATAAGGCCTTAATCCTTTTGGCGCATCTTGTTCGGGTTGGTTGTGGGCTTGTGGCTGTGCTTTTTGATGATCCTAGACGTACATCTATTTGATTGAAGATTCAATGTCCAAAATTAGGATTAGCTGAGGTCACGGTGGTGTGTTTAGAATGACTCCATTTCCAGGAAGCGCTGGTCAACGGTGCTACATGGTAGTGCTTAGCTTTGTTTTTCGTTTGCGTCATCGACTTGATGATTTTTGTTTTTCCTAGCGTATGCCTTTTAGAATAGTGTGTGCAGCCTGTTGTTGCACCTTTCATTTCTGTTTTATTTTTCCTTTCTAATTGTAGCATTTCTGGAAAATCACTAATATTTATTACCTCACTTCGATGAGTAGCTCATAAGTGCATAATTTAACACAAGAAAAAGTGTCATCTTTGCAATGTTCTTTAGTCATTTCTGTGATACAAATAGTTATTTAAGATTTAGCAAAGCTATCAAGATGACGAACATAGATCAACGTGATTACGGTACATGATTATGAAACTTGTTTCATATGTATGTAGGTTGGGTATAAAAAAATAATCAAACTGATCATTTTAAAATCAATATACCAAATCAAAATCATCCAATACCAAACACAAACTCATGTTTCAATTTATTTAAAAAAAAGGGACGGGAGGGGACGCTAACATACTTAAGTTGAGAAGCCCGGTAATGATCGCCTCCGAGACCGTAGTGCTACACTTGAGAGCTCAGGCGGGTTCTTATGCTTCATTGGTCCTCCTCTAAGATGCTCAAATTAGGATAACCTTTTGTCCTTGTTGTTCACTCTTAATACCGGGAGGTAGATTCAAATATTCAAATTAAACTCTAACTAGGCTAACTCCGTGTCCCAAACAAATAATACAAGAATCCCTTCCAATGTAGTGGTAGGGAATTCAGGATCGAATCCACCAGGAGGTATGTCAACGCTTCCCTTGTTGTAATCACGATCAAAGCTTTCGACCTCAGAAGACACTCGATATCGATGTGTCTGGTCGATATCGACCTCAGTTCTGGTTGATTTCTAGTAGAGTTCATGCAGAAGACAAAAGCAGCAAAGTCGACGTTGAGACAGACCTCGATATCGACGTTAGACCTCGATATCAACCTTTATAGTTGATTCCAATGTTTGTCACAAAAACTGTTTTTCGTAACCAATTGTTGGGAAAGAGCCCGAAGAATGTAGAATGGTAAAGAAAGATGATCAGAAACAAAACTAAAACTTTTATATGAATTCCATTAATTAAAAGCTTCCAAAGTCGGGGTTTCATGCCACAATGATAACAATGCAAGTTTTATGCTAAAGTTATGAAATTTAATGCCTTTCCGTCAAATAACGTTCGTTACCAACACTTAGGTGATTAGAGGCTCTCGCATAGTTCCTAAGAGTTACTATCCAACTCATGAGTAATCCAAGTTCACAATATGAGTGGCTTTCGCTTCAATAATGCAAATAATGAATCTCCCTAACTTTCGCAAAAGATCATGCATAGGATAGAAGACGGAATCACATAAAAGTGATACCTTTGATGCACTTACCCTACATCACTATCGTCGGGCTCACCCCGACCCTAGAAGTGGGTTGACTACTCGCTTCTCATCATGCAACTCATCATCATCATTGAAAGAAAACTACTTTAAATTAAACTATGAAAGAAATTACAACCGAACAAGCCAAATATCCGCTCTCGCTTCCCCCAACTAAATTCGGCCTCCTTTTTTTCTCTCTCTCTCTCTAACTCGTTACTAGTGTAATTGGATCTGAAATTGAATGTGCTTGGATGCCTCAACTCAGCCCTAATGGCCTCTAGATATAGATATCGAACTTTGCTATCCAAAGACTCGAAACTTTATCTTTATTCTCTGAGATAAAACTTAAATAAAGTAAAAACTAAAAATTCTATGGTAAATCAGCTCATATGATAGCTCTGATGTTGTAGATAAGAAATCTCGACTTTAGGATAGACGTGCAAGCTTCGGATAGAATTCTATCAAAATCTGAGTCAGATTCCTCTGCTGGGCAACATCGATATCGACCTTCAGACGTCGATATCGACCTCTGTGAAACTCTATCTCGAGCTCTCCTTCTCCTACTCGGATTAGCACTCGACTTCTATCTTTTAGCTCGATTTGGGAACTCGATATCGACCTGTAGACGTCGATATCGACCTCTCTGGTGTTGACATGCTCTGCTTCATTTCCTGCTTGATTCCTATGTCTCTGCTGCACTCGATGTCGAGGTCTCTAGTCGATTTCGACCTCTTCAGAAGACTTTGAGTTCTTTTTCCGCTCTTCCAAATCTGTCCATTTTTATCATGTTTTATGCGAAATCACATAGAAACTCGTGTACACCCAACTATTTGATATTTAAGCGTAAAATACACTAATCCCATGTTTTCCCACTAATATGCATGTAAAAGAATGATAAAATGGGCTTATATGTGCATAGAAAATATGGCAATTTGCCCGCACATCAAACACCCCATACTTAAGCTTGCTTGTCCCCAAGCAATACCTTTAATGGTCATTCAGGGGAAGAAAGTAAACCCTCAACATCATAGATTCATTTTTCATATGTCCCTACAATCAATTGCTATCCTCGATAAGGTACTTATGTCAACCAAGTCCATGCCTGTGCATAAAAGCAATTTCATATTCATAAAAGGAGGTTTATATGCAAAAACAATTTCAGCGACATAGCATTAATAATCAAGAGGACTTTTGCAAGCTTGTGAGAAGTAGATAAGCAAAAGGCTAAAGGTGGGCTAAGATTTGGCCATGTGGTGTTAAATCCGGGGAAATATACTTTCTTTCCAAAACTTTCCACATTCCTTCTTCATAATGTCTCACCTTTCACTCATCGCTCAATGCTTTTATTCAATATAATGCTTTTACCTCTCTAACCTTAGCACTGCCTTCTCGCGAGTCGCGAACATGGGTGTCATGAATGGCCCCAGATACTTAGTACTTTGGACTCCTTACCTTGTGTCCCATCTCGCCGAACTAACATCTCAACGAGCAGGGTCGATCTGCCTTTATCTCCTGAGGTGATCAGATTTTTTCTCGCTCATTAAATTTTCCATATTTCATAAATTCTTTCATTCTTGCGAACAACTTCATAAACTCCATATAACAACTCTAAAGATGAGTTCCATTCTCAAACTTGTCCCCGGATAGGGTATAAGGTATAAAATGGGTAATTTTTAATATATGTGGAGCAATAATGATCATGATAAAGCTCATATATGGCTTGTGACTTTTGCAAATGTGCATAGGTAAGGCTAGGATATGAACTTGTATATGTAACATTTTGTATGGAAATTTCATAAAAAGTCCTCCATCATCTTATCATGCATATGTCAAAAGCAACTTCAAATTTTCATCTCCTTTATTTTCTTTTTGCACTTCATTGGGACTTCTCTTAACTAGGCAATTTCATGTTGTATCTCTAATGAATCTAATTTTGCATCATAGAGCTCTTTTTTATACTTCCATGACTTTTTCTTTATTTTCAATTTTTGATGGGGGTCATTTTTTTTTCGAAAATAAAACTAAACATATGAACTAAGTATGCATTAAGATAAATATGCAAATCTAAATAAGTATGAATATGCTAAAACATGCAATAACTTATAAAACATACTAAAACATGTAAGTAATCCTTTCCCCCACCCCCATACTTAAAGTTTACAGTGTCCTCACTATATTAGAACTAGGGTTAAGAAGAAAACTTACTAAACCGTCACAAATTTCAGGAGTCGAAGAAGACAGCATCCATGGTCGATATCGACCTTTAACATCGATATCGATGTTTCTCATCGATTTCTGGCTCAGGCTTCAGGGTGATCCGGCCTCGACCACAAGCCCATCTAAATCGACCTTAAGGTCGATGTCGATCTTCATCATCGAAATCGATGTCTCCTCTGTGCGCTTTTCTCTTTCCTGCAACTTGTTGAAAAAAACAAAAATATGCAAAACAATAAAGTGTCTTAAACCAAAGTAAAACTGTCTAAAACCAAAACTAAGTCTTTGTTACAAGCTCTAGACTTTTAAGTCGCTAGGCCGTCTTCTTCCTTTGCGCTTCTCAGGGTGGCATCTGCAGAGCCCATGTGGCTTGGGCGTCAAATATTACTCCTTTCTTATCACGCAGCTGCATTCTGCCGGGATGAATCTGATTCACCGTGAATGGTCCCAAATTCTTATCTTTGAATCTCGTAGGGAACCAATGGTCCTTCGATTTGGCAACATAAACTTTGTCTCCTATCTCATATTTTGCTCGAATCATCATCGGATACCCTACATAAGCGCACATGCCAAGGCACACCTCTTCCAAATAATGATAAATCTTTAATTGTAATGGAACAGGAGGAATCCGTACCTTGACTTACCTTTTTCTCAGTCTGTGGGTCAGGTCGACATCGATGTTCAGAGGTCGATATCGAGGTCCGTTGGACTCCTGGAGGATCGGACGATTTGGAGAGTTTCTACTCGTTATGACAAGGTCGATTTTGACCCTCAGAGATCGATATCGAGGTCTCTGTTCCTCCCTTCTCAGCTCCAATGGTGGTCGATTTTGTCACTAGGGCATGGTCGATATTGACCTTACTGCCCGATTTTGATGTTCATCTTTCTCCTCCGTCGACCCCATACTTATGACCTGACACAGAATCTTGAACATTATTAATCGATATTGACTTACCTGGGTCGATTTCGATGTTCTGTTTGGCCCCTTCATTCAAGATTGCCACAACTTCCTCCACTTGGGCTTCTATAGCCCTCTTCTCAAGCTCCTCTAGTGTCATACTCCTTAATTTGGCTTCTCCACATGCAATGTAGACACCATTGATGGCTTTTATCTCCATTGGCCCTTGATTGTTCACCGTCTTGTTGAAGGCATACTCTATCACCTCGTCACTAATTGTGAATGAGAGCAATCCTTTCTTCACGCTAATGTTGGCATCGACGGTTGCTAGAAATGGCCTACCTAAAATAATGGGACAAGCAGGGTCCTCCGCTATATCAACTACTAAGAAATCAGCAAGGACAAAGAACTTACCTACTTGTACTGGCACATCCGTCACTATTCCAGTTGGAATCACTATCGTATTGTTTGCCATGTATAACCTCGCATCCATGGGCTCCAGAGGACCTATCTTTACCTTGTGCCAAATGGTCAGTGGCATCATGCTAAAGCTAGCGCCTAAGTCAACTAAAGCATTAAATTTGAATTGACCTAAACCTATAGCGATAGAAAACTTACCTGGGTCCGCCCGCTTTTGTGGTAGCTCCAACCTGTTGCACTCCTCTGCGATCTCAGAAAGCGATCACTTCTTACCGAATATATCCTTAAGGAACCTTACATAGGATGGCATCTCATGAAGTGCTTATGTGAATGGTATAGAGACATTGAGTCCCTGAAGCATCTTCACGAACCGTTGGAACTTCTTTTCCGCTGGGTCCTTAATCACCTTTCTAGTTGGGAATGGAAACACCTTCTTCTTTTCTGCGGATGTAGAGAGGTCGACATCAACATCAGTAGGGTCGACATCGACTGGAGGAGTCAATTTCTATGGTGACGCAGCATCAGAGTCGACATCGACTGGAAGGTCGATTTCGATGTCACCTTGGTCGATATCGACAGGGGGGTCGATATCGATGTATGTTCTTGCTCCTTCTCCTCCACTTTTTGTTCAGGCATTTGTAATTGATGCCCACTCCTTAAGTTTACTGCCGCAATATGTCCAGTAGTTTTGCCCTTTTGGTTGGGCACAGTGGATCCAGGGAATGATCCTGACGCTTTGGGTATTGCTTCCGCCAATTGACTCATTTGAGTCTCCAAGTTGCGCTTCCAAACGTTGATCTCCCCAAGTCTAGAATTGATGCCCTGCAGCTGAGTATGGACGGATTTGTTGGCTTGTTTGAACTCAGTATGGTTCCTCCGCGTCTCATCAAGAATGATTTGCAAGTCAACCTTCCTTGTCTCCCGCTCAGGGTGCCCTGGTGCTCTATATGGTGGGGGATCCCTTTGATAGAACCTTTGATCGCCCCAATATTGTTGATTGCCCCCTCCATCGGAGCCTCTCATCCACTTGGCTTCCTCATGTTGTTCCGCCATGGATACTTGCTCAGTATGTGGACAGGCACTAGTGTTATGCCTTGTAGAGCTTCATTCCTTACAAGTGTGATTGTTGCTCAGGAACCTGACTTGCTTTTGAAGGCGGTGCGTTTGATCATTGTGGAATTGTTGCCACACATCAGGATCTATCTCCCTTGGAGGCTCATATAGTGGCATTGATGGGGCAGGCCTTGCATCATAGGCTGCAGCAGCCCCATAGGTGTTGTCGAAGTTCACGAGCCTCTCAATGGTCTCCCAGGCCTCCGTTGGTGTAAGCTCAATGTACCGATAGGAGGTATATGAATTGATCCTCTCCTTATTCGGCGCATCAAGGGCATTGTAAAATATCTCCTGGATGGCATATGGAAGTTGCCCATGTGTCGGGCATGATCTCAGCAAGTCCTTAAATCGCTCCCACGCTTGTGCTAGTGTTTCACCTGGCTTTTGTTTGAAAGCCGTGATCCTTTGCCGCAGCATTGCCATTTTAGAAGGTGGAAAGAACTTATTCAAGAATGCATCCTTCACCTCCGCCCATGTCCTTAGTGAGCTTGGAGCCAAACTGTCAAGCCATTGTAATGCCTTCCCTGCCAAAGACCATCGAAAAGATTTTAGTCTCACATACTCTAAATTTACTCCATCAGCAACTGTTTCACATAAATCCATAAAAGTAGAGATGTGTTGCAGAGGGCATTCATTAGCTCTTACTTCAAAAGTATTTCTTTTAATTTCAGAAAGGAAGTTAATTTTAATTTCATAATTGGAGTGAGGAATTAAAATAGCGGATTCAGGAACGTGGAGCGGCGGATGCATGTATTGCATCGCCGTCTGTGGATACTGATTGAGCCGCTCTTCGGCTTGTCTGCGTGCATCCTCCTCCCTATCAGTGCGGGCTCGCTCTGTAGCAACGGCGGCCCTCTCAACAGCGATTGTAGCATTGTGGTCCCCGATCTCCTTCCTCAACTGCTCTATGGTCTCAGCTTGCATCTCGTTCTCAGCCATGATGCGAATTGCCTTGTTGTGAAGATGGTAGAAACGTTCAGGCTCGTTGACGGGTTCCAGGATAGGTCCGCAATCAGAAGTCGCATAAACCTGCAAAATAAACTCTAAAAGATCGTGAGAAAACTCAGGTTGTAATTGATTGCCTCCCCGGAAGCGGCGCCAATTTATTCACTCTTAATACCGGGAGGTAGATTCAAATATTCAAATTAAACTCTAACTAGGCTAACTCCCTGTCCCAAACAAATAATACAAGAATCCCTCCCGATGTAGTGGTAGGGTAATTCAGGATCGAATCCACGAGGAGGTATGTCAGCGCTTCCCTTGTTGTAATCACGATCAAAGCTTTCGACCTCAGAAGACACTCGATATCGTTGTGTTTGGTCGGTATTGACCTCAGTTCTTGTCGATTTCCAGTAGAGTTCCTGCAGAAGATAAAAGCAGCAAAGTCGACGTCGAGACAGACCTCGATATTGACATTAGACATCAATATCGACCTTTATAGTCGATTTCGATGTTTGTCACAGAAACTGTTTTTCGTAACTAATTATCAGGAAAGAGCCCGAAGAATGTAGAATGGTAAAGAAGGATGATCAGAAACAAAACTAAAACTTATATATGAATTCAATTAATTAAAATCTTCCAAAGTCGAGGTTTCATGCCACAACCATAACAATGCAAGTTTTATGCTAAAGCTATGATATTTAATGCCTTTCCGTCAAATAATGTCCGTTACCAACACTTAGGTGATTAGAGGCTCTCGCGTAGTTCCTAAGAGTTACTATCCAATACATGAGTAATCCAAGTTCACAATATGAGTGGCTTTCACTTCAATAATGCAAATAATGAATCTCTCTAACTTTCGCAAAGGATCATGCATAGGATAGAAGACGGAATCGCATAAAAGTCATACCTTTGATGCACTTACCCTTCATTGCTATCGTCGGGCTCACCCCGACCCTAGAAGTGGGTTGACTACTCGCTTCTCATCATGTAACTCATCATCATCATTGAAAGAAAACTACTTTGAATTAAACTATGAAAGAAATTACAACCGAACAAGCCAAATCTCCGCTCTCGCTTCCCCCAACTCAATTCGACCTCCTCTCTCTCTCTAACTCGTTACTACTGTAATTGGATCTGAAATTGAATGTGCTTGGATGCCTCAACTTAGCCCTAATGGCCTCTAGATATAGATATCGAACTTTGCTATCCAAAGACTCGAAACTTTATCTTTATTCTCTAAGATAAAACTTAAATAAAGTAAAAACTAAAAATTCTATGGTAAATTATCTCATATGATAGCGCTGATGTTGTAGATAAGAAATCTCGACTTTAGGATAGACGTGCAAGCTTCGGATAGAATTCTATCAAAATCTGAGTCGGATTCCTCTGTTGGGCAACATCGATATCGACCTTCAAACGTCGATATCGACCTCTGTGAAACTCTATCTCGAGCTCTCCTTCTCCTACTCGGATTAGCTCTCGACTTCTATCTTTTAGCTCGATCTGGGCACTCGATATCGACCTCCAAACATCGATATCGACCTCTCTGGTGTCGACATGCTCTGCTTCATTTCCTGCTCGATTCCTGTGTATTTGATGCACTCGATGTCGAGGTCTCCAGTCAATTTCGACCTCTTCAGAAGACATCGAGTTCTTTTTCCGCTCTTTAAAATCTGTCCATTTTTATCCTGTTTTCTGCGAAATCACATAGAAACTCGTGCAGACCCATATATTTGAGATTTAAGCGTAAACTACACTAATCCCATGTTTTCCCACTAATATGCATGCAAAAGAATGATAAAATGGACTTATATGGGCATAGAAAATATGGCAATTTGCGCGCACATCACTTGTTAGACTCTCCAAGGCTAGAATTTTGCCGACCCAAACCAAAAGTACAAAAATTGCTCAAATCGAAAACCAATTGGATGGGGTGTGAGTGCAATTTCAAGATTGGGGGCACAAATTTCCTAAGCACTAAGCCAAATAAAAAGTTTTGAGATCGAAAATTTTCTTTCTCTTCGACAATGGGGTTGTCAAAGATGCTCGAAGAGAGAGGTCAGAGGTTTGATTTCGAAGAAAGAGAAACGAGGAAGGCAGAAGGGGATCTTAAAGTGCTGAAGAGAGAGAAACGTGTGTAAGTGTTGGATCGGACCGATAAATTTCTTTTTAATCCATTTGATAAGAGAATATTGGGCAAGAAGGTCGAATTTCCTTCCCTAATTAGCCCAATGTCCACCGGTCAATCTAAATTAGTTCAATGTTCATCGGTTAGTGACCCTTTCCCTAACCCTTTCTCCTTCAATCAGCCGCTCCATCTTCCTCTATAGTCGCTCCTTCAATCAGCCGCTCCACCCTAGATCTAATTTCGTCATCCACCTGAACTCCAATGATGGTGCCGCCTTCATCCCCGGTCTTCTCGCTTCGATTGAACCTCCAAAAGGAGCGATGTCATCCCCAACCACTCCATGGATGATCAGATAGGGTGATGAATAAATTTTGCTCCTCCTTCCCCCCTTCCCATGGATGTGGATCGATCTTCCACTTCACTGATCGAGGACTCGGTGCTGAGGAGATGCTGACATTCGATATCCGCCCAATGTCCACCGGTATCGGATATCGAATATGTGAATTCCTTCCCTCCTTCCCTTGGCTGCGACTCTCTATCTTATTGAAGGAGCGATGCCAGTCCAATTCCTCCTTGATGTCAGTTCGATTCCTCTGTGATGTCACTTCGCTGATAGAGCGATGTCAGTCCGATTCCTCCGTGAGCAGAAGAAACTGACAAAGAAGCTCACTCTCTCCTTTTGGCGTAGAGGTCCCCGAGTTGGCTCACCGAGTGGGCAACATAGCGGGCACACTCGGCATTGAAGAGGTCCAGGCGGCACTAGAAGAGGTCGTACATGGCGGTGCGGGAGCCGTATCTGGCTTCGGATGTGAACTTGTTGAAGAAGGAGTTGGAGGCGGCGTTGACGACGAAGGTGAGAGGTGATTCGACGTTGCTCTCATACTGGGTGCCCGTCTTGAACTTCGCTTGGGAGCAGCCCACATAGATGAATGTACATCTTCTCATCATCAACCTATAATTGTCCGGAGAGTAAATTGAAACAGAGGAGGAGGGGAAAAAGAGGCTATCTGCTTTGTAGCTATTGAATTGTGTAAGTTTTAAATCAATTTATTTCTAGGAGATTAGGAGGATTTGCACTCTCTATATTTCTGTTGAAATATTCAAGTAACTTCTCATTTGTATTTCTAATTTCATCCTTTCTATTTCCCTTTATTTGGAGGAAGGGTCGAGCTTAGCAGCTGGCCAGCATGTCAGCCCGTCAGTCGAGCACGCTTCTCTGGAACTTGATCTGACGGGATTCACAAGAAGAAGAGGAGCGCCATTGTGGAGTTGGATCGGATCGAGCTTTGTAGTTTTTTTAATAAAAAGGTGCTGATTTGTAGTTTTTTGAAATCGGAAAGGTGCTAATTAAATTATTGTAATCGGAAATGTGCTGATTTTGGAAAATTTCAACTAAGTTAGAGGCATGGAGGGAGTTACCACTCCATTGTCAGTTCCAGAGATAGAGGGAGTCTTAGCAGTGCTTTGTCAGTAGAGGGATGGAGGGAGTCGGTTGTCAACATACAAATTTCAACTAAACAATCCGTTGTCAGTGTAAAAATTTCAACTAATTTAGAGGGATGGAGGGGAAGGATGGAGGGACTGGCCAACTCCGTTGTTTGCAGAAGTGTTCGCCGCCCCCCTCTAAATTACACTTTACTATTATATGCATTACTCTTCTTTTCTTCTTGTTTACAGAAGTGTTCGCCGGTAGGACTGATGCTGATGGAGCTCTGTTGTTCTTGATGACAGTTACAGTGGGTTGAAATGCCCCACCCTTCACTGGCCTCCTACTTGTTTGGTTAGGCGATGAAGTAGGCACCAATTTGGTAGATGTCCTCTCTTCCTTGAGACCTTGAAGAGGTCCGAACTGGTTCTCCATTGGGATTGTCGTTGAAATCATTTCGCGAGTGACGTCAAACATCACTTTGAATGAACGTTTCCTCATCCATCTTCCCCCGTTCACAACGAAGGTCGCTGGGAGCTGGCTCACATTGATCACTGCTCTTGGGGCCATGTTCTTCCTTCTACAAAGAGAAAGAAACATAAGTATCCACATAAATAAAAATTACAAAGAAAGAAAAAGGTCCCACCGTGCATGTCAAAAATATGTTAAACAAAAATCGTTAAAGGAACAATCTCGCATAACACATTTTAATTTTAATTTTATTTTGAAAGTTCGACCCTTATATGTACTTCCTCACAATTTTAAATTATGCGGATACTTTAAAAGGACAAGAATTTGGGTTTTTGGGTGGTTTGGACTGCACCCGTTGATGAGGGTTGCCTACGTACCTTCATGGGAAGGATCAAGTCCAACGTAGTTCGACAATATAGGATTTCTGTATTTGGGGTTGGTTTGGTTAGAATTTGTGTCAGATTTGATTTTGGTTATGTGTTTGGGTATATATGTTTAGGTTTATGTGTTTGGGTATATGTGTTTGGGTTTCAACTCGATAAAGTATCGAGTTTGATTTTTTTTTCTTTGAGGTTTGTGACTGGACCCGGATATGGGTTTTCTACGTATCCGTGATGACGGAATCAAATCACTCGTAGTTCAAATTGATGAATTTGATTTGGAACTTGCGGCTGGACTCGACATTTGTATGACTTGATATCGAGTTTCCTACGTAGCTCGTTTGAGAGCATTAACCTTCGTAGTTCGGGTAGAAGGAAAAATTTTCTTTAATTTGGGAAAGGACGACTAAATCCGATAGATATTAAATTTGATACCGGATTTCCTACATAACTCGCAAAAGAGTATCAAGTCTTTACGTAGTTCTTTCAATAAAACTGGTTTGAATTTGAGAAATTTTTGGTTCGAGATCTTGACTCCGTTTTCATTGAAGGCGATTTGAGATTGACCCACTATAATTAATTGGCAAAGAATATTTGAAGAATTTTTTTTTATCAAACTCGAATTCTTAATTTGTGCCAAAAATAATCCTTATATTTTAGTGGGTCGGTTATGTAATTAAACACTTTTTTTTTCCTAAAATATGCCGAAGACCACGCGCATATATATATATATATATATATATATATATATATATATATATATATATATATATATGGGAGAGTTCAAGTGAGAAGTAACCGATCCGGTGAGAAGGAAAGAAGTACTCTGATTGGTGGAAACGGATTAATTTTTTTATATATATAAAACAACCCTCACGCGCCTAGTTAACTCCGCCATCTTCTTCCTCCGTCCGCTACGCCTCCTTTTCTTCTTCCTCCGCCCTCGAGGCCAGGCTTGATACTTCTCTCTCCATCATCGTTCTCCCTCTCTCCACCGCTCACACTCCTTCTCGACCGCCATCTCAAGGATCATGGAGAGAGAGGCGTTCGATTGCGCGAAGAGAGACAACCAGATTTGAAGATTGGCCACAGGCCAGGCCACCACTTGCACTGAATATTAAAATATTTCTTCAATTCACATATTTCAGCATGGAAAATATATGCAACTGTACTGTCGAAGATTAGAAAATGAAGCTTCATTTTGTTGTTTAATTATTTTTGGGTCAGAAAATGAAATAGGAATTTCGTGTTCACTTCCACCCGCGTAGATGTTAGTCCACCTCGTTGACTTGACGGTGTGCTAAAAATATTTATGAGACACCGACTCAAAAGATAAACAACGTCACAGACTCACAGCAGTCTTAATTTCCTTGGATCAGAAGAGTAATACATCTCCCTTTGTTATAGGTTCTCAGTATGCGTCTATGGATTGTTAACTTTAAAACGAGATGAAGAACAGATGGATGGAGTAGGTTGCTTTCATTTCCAGATTAACCATATGTGAAAATTAATTCGATCTTCCTATTGATCCACCACCATGGTTGTTTACTTGCTTTTATAAACAAGCTATTTTTTAAGTTTATTTTTTTTAAACAAGTGGTTCAGAGTTTTTATACCAAGTGGTTCGGTAAGTGGTTCGGTGACTAAATAGAGAGTGGTTCAGTGACTAAATAGAGATTGGTTCAGTACTAAATAAAGAGTCGTTCGGTGACTAAATAGAGATTGGTTCATTGACTAAATAGAGAGTGGTTCAGTGACTAAATAGAGATTGGTTCAGTGACTAAATAGAGTGGTTCAGTGAGTAAATAGAGAGTGGTTCAGTGAGTAAATAGAGAGTGGTTCAGTAAGTAAATAGAGAGTAGTTCAGTGACTAAATAGAGATTGTTCAGTGACTAAATAGAGAGTGGTTCAATGACTAAATAAAGAGTGGTTAGTGATTTATATAATTAGGTGTGTCAAATACTCACAATTGCAATGAGATTTATATTTGACCTTCATTATTTTTTTTTGAAAAAAAAACCCCTCTTACTTGTTCAGTTTGATCTTGTTGATGGACACCACTGGAGCGTAACATTCCATTGCGTCTTTACAAGTTACAACCCACTTGTTTGTGGTAGGATACGTTGATTGCATACCTGACAAGGTATAGCTGTAAGTAATATTACACAAACCTTGAAGACGATAGGACCTTCAAGAATGGGAGCTACGGAGCGTTTCATTCATCATGGACTAGAGGGGAGTAGACAGGAAACCACATATGCTTTTTAACAAATTGCAGAGTCTCCTCCTGCATTATATAACAAACATACATAATGAATGGAACAGGTGCAGTGATTTCGGCTAAGGAAACAATGGAAAATCTACAAGGCTAAGGTCCAAATCAGGGGGCATAAATACTAGTGTTACACTTCAAATGTGGATATATAAACTAAAAATCTACAAGGTTTTTATACCAAGTGGTTCAGGGGTTTATACCAAGTGGTTCAGTGTTTTTATATCAAGTGGTTCAGGGTTTTTAATAAAGAGTGGTTCAGTGACTAAATAGAGATTGGTTCAGTGACTAAATAGAGAGTGGTTCAGTGACTAAATAGAGAGTGGTTCAGTGACTAAATAGAGATTGGTTCAGTACTAAATAGAGAGTGGTTCAGTGACTAAATAGAGATTGGTTCAGTGACTAAATAGAGAGTGGTTCAATGACTAAATAGAGAGTGGTTCAGTGAGAGTAAAAGGGCTGAACCACTGAGAGTAAAAAGGGCTGAACCACTATGAATAAAAGGGCTGAACCACTAAGAGTAAAAGGGTTGAACCACTTCTTGGTAACTTGATGAACCACTTTTTGGTAACTTGATGAACCACTTCTTTATAGCTTGTGAACCACATTTTTTTTCAACAAAACATATACAAAGTAGGTGTCTATGTGTAGATAAAATTAAAATACACCCAAAAATATATTTTTTATATTTTTTTAACAAGTGAAAATGCCAAAAAATAATTTTTAAAAGTTCATGTAAACACTTTTCATATGTACGTATATTGTCTAATTAATTAGTAAATTTTGTTGATTAACGCGTGTAATTAATTAGCGTTACGTGTGAGACTGTGGATGTTACTAATTAATTTGGGTAGTTTTACTAATTAATTGGGGCATATGCGTGTCTCGTATTTTTAATTTATTTTTGGACACGTGGACCAATCAAATTACTTCTTTCCTTCTCACCGGTAGTATGCTTCTCACCAGAACCCAACCCTATATATATATATATTGTTGCCTGGCAGCTCATTTCAGTGGATAAACCACTAATGTGATTTGCTCAATAGCATTTTGGGTGGATCGAACCCAATTTTTTTTAAAGCCCATTTCATTTTTTTTATTGAGCCCATGTTTTTTTTATATCCCATTCTCGGTAAAAAGAAAGAAATTAATCTAGCCTATTTTTCTTTCCTTGACTAGTTGACTACCTGAACACGCCTAATACAATTTCAGACGTTCAGACATTGTCCTCCTCCCTCGCCAGTGAATCGCCGCCCTGCACCCGTCAACGACATCGACTTGTGGGAATTCCAACTGGAACTCCGGCTCGTGGGGTTTTCGACCTAGGGTTACTGAAGCGGAAGGAGCCGGACTAGTCAAGCCCCAAAATAAATCCAGGACGACCTGGCAAAGCTTTACCTCGGATCCCCTTAATTAGGTATGTTAAATTTTTTTTTTTTGTGAATTTCAGACCTCAACTTGGCTTATTTGAGTTCGAACTTTGAAATTTGAACGATTAATGCCCAAAAGTCTGAATCTCCCTTGTACCCATTACCAATTTTAATTTTAACTAAAAATCCCCATTTGGGTTTTGGTCAGGCAGTCGAAATTGAGCATCGACCAGGAGACCTCCCGTCAAGGAGAACTGGCAAGCTTTTGAAGAGGGAATAACGTCGGACGGTTGGAAGCAGGACACCCTTTGAAGGAGGTGACAAGGGCCCGAACTCAAGAAATCTCCCTGACAAGAGCCCGAACTCAAGGAGAACTGGCAACTCTTAGGGTTACTGTTGCTAATAAACCTAATTGTCTCTACCAATTTTATGTTTATAACTCAAGTTGTTAGCATAAATCCCTTTTCTTTCGATTAGGACTAAACATATAATCGTAGGAGGAGAGATAGACACAACGATATCAATATCAAATACTTACCTCAAGCGCGTATGGCTAACGTCGGGCTCACCCCGACTCTAAGAGCTTTGGGGAACTACTCGCTTCTCATCATGGAACTCATTATTGATTGAAGGAAATAAACTTGCATTAAAATAAACTCCGAAGCTTTACAACTCAACGTAAACTTTCGCAAACGTCAAACCCTAAAACTTCTCTCTAACTCTATTGTCTTGATTGATGATTGTTTCTTGGATTGGATTCATGGATGCCAGCCCCCTAAGGCTTTATTTATAGGCTACTAATCCTCGCTATCCAAGGATTGTAACTCCTATCTAAACTATGAACTCTATCCAAACAATTAGGATATGTCTTTTTATTTTGATAAACTTAAATAACTTAAAGGTAAAATATAAATAAAACATCGTCTGCCATCTATCTTGAAAGTATGAGATAATTCCGTGTCTCCTTGAAGATATAGTTCCAATCCGCATTCGAAATCGAGTCTATCTTCTGTCGAGATAAGGGGTCGATATCGACACCTGGGGGTCGATATCAAGGTCTCTGTTCCTGCTCGACTTGTTCAGCTCTTGTCGATGTCTATGTTGAGGTCGATATGGGGGCCGATATCGACACCAGAGGTCGATATCTGTGTCAGGGGTCGATATCAACCTCTGCTCAGCTTCACTTGGCTTCTCCGTTTTGACTCAGATTTCACTCGAATTCCTGCATGGTTAGCTCAAAACTTGTGCAGACCCTATTTCTTAGACTTTAGCTCATTCTTACACAAGTTTATATACTTTTGAAACTTTTCTTTGGAAATCGAATGAAATATGAAGTCAAAAGATGCAATAAATGAAGGTACAAATATGTACATCAAAACACCTCATACTTAGACTTGCTTGTCCTCAAGCAATAACCAAGCAATAACCAATGCCTACAACACACCCTTCAAGTCTTCGCCTTTGTCAAAAGCAACATCATAAGCGGTAGCAAAGCAAAGCAAGTGAATTTAACGTCATAGCACATATTTTGGCGATCCATAGGTATATGCAATTTTGATCCAACCTCACAGGGATAATGTGTTTGCACTCAACTCTCATGTGTTTAGGCTATGAAGATCAACTCTCAACTCAATTCCATATACAATCTCATAAACATTGCAATTTATAACAATCCACTTCGCAACCAATTATGAAAATGCAATAAGAATCATCAGGAGGACTTTCGCTCAATGGAAGACTTCAAAGAAGACTCCATTCGGCGGGGTTGTAATGGGGCTTGGTATGAAATAAAAGGGTATGGAATTATTTGGCTATGTGGTGCTTTTATAATTCGGGAATCAAGACTCCTAAATCTCAACACTTACAATACCCAAACCATAACTCTTCATATTATGCTCTAAAGATGCATTCCATCAACCCTTCTTCCAAGTTCTAATATACCTCTCAAAAAATATAACACTTGTATAAATAAAGAACTTAAGGATTTTGGCTCATGCACTATTTATATATATCTTTATTTATTATTTTTTTTCGGATTTTTTTCGAAAATAATAAGAAAATATGTGCATTTATATGGTGAGGCAAATGATCCTTTTACAAAGTATGACAAAATGTAAATATGCACCATCCTATAATTTCCTTGCTCAAAACTAGACATATGTGCTCAATTTCATCACAAGTTCACAATCTACATAAAATTTTTAAGGACTTAGGCTAAACCATCCAAATATGCCATAGGGTTTACATGATCAAGTCAGCTATTGAGTTTTCATCATAGGACATCTAAGTAGGGTAAAAAAACAAACTTAAAAAATAAACATGCATTTTTTTTGTATTTTTGACATTTTTCTATTTTTTTATTATTTTTTTTGACATTTTATAAAAGTAAAACTAAGAACAAAAATTTAAACATGAATGCAATGCGAAGAAGAAAACCAAGTTATGACCATAAGACATGTTTTTCCCCCACCCCATACTTAAAATATACAGTGTTCTCACTGTATTAAAAAGAAGAACAAGGGTAGAGAGAAACTCACAGCGCAACCTTGCGGATTCAGGTCGATTTCAGGTTGGGTCGATGCCAGAAGTCGATATCTAGCTCAGTGGTCGATGTCGACTGCATTTGTCGAATTTGAGGAAGAAAGTGAAGACAAGGGCTGCCAGGTTGGGGTCGATATCGAGTATTAGGGTCGATATCGACCTCTCTTTTTCGCTCCCCAGTCATCGATGTCGACTTCAGGAGGTGGCTTGACCATGGAGGGATCGATTTCGACTCGCCTGGTCCATTTCGACTGCCTCTGCAGAAGCTTCTTTTCTTCTTCGTCGTTCCTTTTGCTTGACAACCTGAAATCTTGGTTAGGAATATAGATAAAGCACGAATTATCTCAGTTTTAAAAGTTCAAAAAGCCAAAAATTAAATCCTCAAAACCATCTATGCAAAAATTTAAAGGTTTTATGTACATGCTCTAGAGTTTTGAGTCGCTAGGCCGACTTCTTCGTCAATTCTTCACGACCCTTTTATGTAGGGACCCTTCGAGCTTGAGCATTCTCCTGGATCATCTAGGTCCTTTTGATAGCATCTAAGTTCGGCGACCAAGGCTTCTTTGATGTTAGGTTCTTCTTTGGGCGCTTTCCTTCTCTTTCTTGACCTAACTTTAGCAATATAGGCAAACCATGAAGCTTTGACCCTCTCTTTAGTAGAATTATCAATAATGGGCTTAATTGATTTATCAATAAGGGACAGAGGAGGGTTAGGAGTCATACCTGGGCTTACGTGTTTGGGCCCGAAACAGAAGTCTTCGGGCTGAGGGGTGGTCGATTTCGACCAAGGAGGGTCGATTTCGAGAGCTGTGGTCGATATCGACATGTGGGGGTCAATATCGACCTCTGTGACCCCATACTTAAGCTCCTGGCAATGATCTGGCATACTCGATTTCGACCAAGGGGGTCGATTTCGATGTTTTTAGTTGATATCGACTGGTTCCAGTCGATGTCGACCCTGTTTGCTGTTTCCGTCCTCGCCAACAAAAATTTTCTAAGCTTTTCTTTAGCCGGCGAGAGGACTACTTGCTCCAGGTGCTTTATTTCGCTCATGGTAAGGTTGAAAGAGAATTCTATCACTTCGTTCCCTATAGTAAAGGTTAGTAACCCTTGACGTACATTGATATTGGCATCTGCAGTAGCTAAGAAAGGCCTACCAAGTAAAATAGGCACTACATGATCTTCAGGCATCTCCAATACATTGAAATCAGTAGGCACAAAGAACTTGCCTACCTTTACTGGAACGTCATCAACTATACCTGTGGGCCTGACGAATGAGTTGTCAGCCATATAGAGCTTCATGTCCACAGGTTCAAGGGCACCAATGTTCACCTTTTGCCAAATAGAGAGAGGCATGAGACTTACACTTGCCCCTAGGTCACATAGGGCTTTATAACGATGTTGGCCAAGTCTCACGGTGATTGCAAACTTCCCTGGATCACTCTTCTTCTCAGGGAAATCCATCTTTGAGCACTTCTCTGCGATCTCTGCCATGGATCTCTTCTTGCTCAGGATGTCTTTGAGGAATCGCACATAGGCGGGCATCTCGGTTAGGGCTTCTGTAAGAGGGATGGTAACATTAAGTCCTTGAAGTATCTTTACGACGCGCCTAAACTTACCTTTGGTGGGATCCTCCAATGCTTTGGAAGGGAATGGCAACGTCTTCTTTGGTGGAGGGGCCAAAACGGTGGTCGGAGGAGCCTGTTGGACATCGATGTCGACTGGGCTTTGGTCGATATCGACTGGGATGGTCGATTTTGACCTCTGTTGTGGCTCTGATGGCTCTGCAGTGGCCTCAATATCGACTGGTCTGTCGATGTCGACTGGATCTGCTGCTTTCTCCGATTCCGTTCGTGGCTTTTGTACTTTGGTGCCACTCCTTGATTGTGTGGCTGCGATATGGCCCGTCCCGGATTGCCCCTTAGGATTTGTAGTGGGTTGCCCAGGGAGTGTTCCGGACGGTCTAGGGATTTGTGCCGCCAATTGACCCAGTTGGGTCTCTACGTTCTTTTTCCAAATATCCATCTCCCCAATCCTTGTGGTAAGGTGACTGAGTTAAGAATGGATGGCATTGTTGGATTGATCATTCTTAGCTTGATTCCTCCTTATCTCGTCTAGCACAAGTTGAAGATCATCCTTCTTTTGGTCTCTCTCCGGGTGCCCAGGAGCTCTATAAGGCGGAGGGTCCCTAGGGTTAACCTGGTTCCTTTGTGATTGATGGAACCTTTGGTCTCCCCAATATTGGTGATTGGGACCCCTCATATAGCTCGCCTCTTGGTGAGTCTCCGCTAGGTGTACTTGTTCAGCATGGGGGCACTCGATGGTGGTGTGCCGCTGTGATCCGCATTCGATGCAATCTTGGTTCGCTGAAAGGAACCTTACTTGTTTTTGGAGCTTTCGAAGTTGATCCCTATGAAATTGCTCCTTTACATCCGGATCGATTACATTGGAGGGTTCATATAAGGGCATAGATGGGGCAGGCCTCGATGATGATGATGTGTCGGAAGCCTCAAGAGTCCCATATGTGTTGTCGAACTCCACCAACCTCTCTATGGTCTCCCAAGCCTCTTGTGGAGCGAGTTCAAGGTAGCCATAGGAGGTGTAGGTGTTGATCCTCTCCTTAGTTTCAGCGTCAAGAGCATTGTATATGATCTCCTGAATTACGTACGGTGGTTGGCCATGCATCGGGCATGATCGTAGTAGGTCCTTAAACCATTCCCAAACAGTCGCCAGAGCCTCACCAGGCTTTTGTTTGAAAGCCGTGATTTTCTGTCGGATCAACGCCGTCTTAGAAGGAGGGAAGAACTTGTTTAGGAACGCGTCCTTGACTTCATTCCAGGTGCGGAGCGATCTTGGGGCTAAGCTCTCCAACCACTGCAATGCTTTTCCTGTAAGAGACCAACGAAAGGCTTTTAGTTGGACATACTCAAGACTTCGTCCATCAGCAATAGTATCACAAACGTCTAAGAAGGTTGAAATATGTGCCATAGGGCATTCGTTAGGTTTTCCTTCATATTGGTGCCTTCTAATCTCAGTAAGGAAGTTAGGTTTTATTTCAAAATTAGAGGCAGGGATAAGAATTGCCGATTCAGGCACTGTGAGAGCGGGGTGCATATATTGCTTGGCATTCCTAGGGAGGGCATTGATTTGGGCTTCTATTTGCCTCCGGCTTTCCTCCTCCCTATCCGCACGCTCCTTAAGTGCCGCCTATCTAGTCGTTAGGTCCTCAACCTGCTTCCTTAGTTGCTCGATAAGTTCAGCCTGGTTCGCGTTGTCCGCCATGATTCTTTGAGCTTGGGCCCTTAGATGGAAATAACGCTCAGTGTCGTCTACTCCTTCAAATTCAGGTGGGCGATCAACGCGTCGCATACACCTGCAAAGCCAAACAAGAAAGAGACGTGAGATAGACTACTAGGGCGCGATTGATTGCCTCCCCGACAACGGCGCCAATTTGTTGTTGCAGGAGGATGATATGTCAAGTAATTACAAATAATAAAGATGTAATAAATGTAATCCAACTCCTGGCCTAAGCAAATAATTACAAGACTTCCTCCCGTTGTAGTGGAAGGGTAGTCAGGATCGATCCACGAGGAGGCGTGTCAGCGGGATCCTAGTAGCGTTGGAAATTTCACGTCTGCGTCGACCAGAAGCCTCGATTTCAACCTTGGGCCTCGATGTCGACCTCGGCTGTCGATGTTCTTTGTAACAGAAGACCTGCAGAGACAAAAAACAAGCAGTCGATATCGACTGGAAGGGGTCGATATCGATGCCAGTCACGAAATCGACTAGCTCAGAAGACTGCCAGTCGATACAGAAGGGTCGATATCGATGCTAGGGGGTCGATATCGATGCTCAGCAAACTCCGCAGTGATGTTCGTCGTCGACTCAGAAAACTGTCGACGAACTCAGTGGTCGATATCGACGTCTGGGGTCGATATCGATGTCTCCCTGCAGTGGGTTAGTTCTTCGTCGGCAAAGAAAGGCCGAAGAATTGAGAATGGAGATAGAAGCAATGAACAGAAATAAAACAGTGGTTTTTATGTGTATAAAATATGTAAAAAGCAACTCCTAGGATTAGGGTTTACCACAACGTTAACCAATGCATGCGATAAGATAAATAAGACGGACAATTGCGCTATTTCACCCGAGGGACAAGCTTTCGCCGTACACCAACTCTTAGGATTACTCTTACAAATAAACCTAATTGTCTCTACCAATTTTATGTTTATAACTCAAGTTGTTAGCATGAATCCCTTTTCTTTCAATTAGGACTAAACATAGAATCGTCGGAGGAGAGATAGACACAACGATATCAACATCAAATACTTACCTCAAGCGCGTATGGCTAACGTCGGGCTCACCCCGACCCTAAGAGCTTTGGGAAACTATTCGCTTCTCATCATGGAACTCATTGTTGATTGAAGGAAATAAACTTGCATTAAAATAAACTCCGAAGCTTTACAACTCAACGTCAACTTTCGCAAACGTCAAACCCTAAAACTTCTCTCTAACTCTATTGTCTTGATTGATGATTGTTTCTTGGATTGGATTCATGGATGCCAGCCCCCTAGGGCTTTATTTATAGGCTACTAATCCTCGCTATCCAAGGATTGTAACTCCTATCTAAACTATGAACTCTATCCAAACAATTAGGATAGGTCTTTTTAATTTGATAAACTTAAATAACTTAAAGGTAAAAGATAAATAAAACATCAGCTGCCATCTATCTTGAAAGTATGAGATAATTCCGTGCCTCCTTGAAGATATAGTTCCAATCCGCATTCGAAATCGAGTCTATCTTCTGTCGAGATAAGGGGTCGATATCGACACCTGGGGGTCGATATCGAGGTCTCTGTTCCTGCTCGACTTGTTCAGCTCTTGTCGATGTCTATGTTGAGGTCGATATGGGGGTCGATATCGACACCAGAGGTCGATATCTGTGTCAGGGGTCGATATCTACCTTTGCTCAGCTTCACTTGGCTTCTCCGTTTTGACTCAGATTTCGCTCGAATTCCTGCATGGTTAGCTCAAAACTTGTGCAGACCCTATTTCTTAGACTTTAGCTCATTCTTACACAAGTTTATATACTTTTGAAACTTTTCTTTGGAAATCGAATGAAATATGAAGTCAAAAGATACAATAAACAAAGGTACAAATATGTACATCAATACACTTTTACAGTATATACATAATTATATATACTTTTATAGTGTATATATATACTTTTTTTTTATATAAAGTGTATATATATAGTGTATATATACACTTTTACACTGTATAAGCATGTGTATATATATTTTGTATACATTATCATTTATATCGATTTTTCTTATATATATATATTGTGTAATTATACGTATAATGTGTTTAATGCGTATATATAAGAAAAATCGTACAATTATATTAAAAAATATTAAAAATCTATTATGTTATACCTTTGAAAACCGCAAAATATATATGAATTTTATATTTTTTTAATAATGTTTTTTTATTGGAGGGACAGGGCCCGTCCTGTCCCGGTCCTGTCCCATCCCGTGATGGACAAGGCCCGTGCGGGATTGAAAAAAAAGTAGTGAATCCCGTCCCGGTCCCGTCCCGCAAAAATTACGCGGGACGGGACGAGGGACGACCCCCGTCCTGTCCCGTTCCACGCCCACCCCTAATCGGTGTAGTGGCGAAAAATTTAACTTTCAAACCAACTAAAAAAATTGTTTTGACGTTAGGCAAAAAATTTAGCTTTCGAGCCTAGCGTCCCACATGTCTTCAAATGGTTATAACCCGAGCGAAATTTCTAGTTTTCAAGCCCGGGTCATGTTCTTGCAAATCATATAGAAGAAGAAGACAACGAAATCTACCTCTTGCTCTCTTTTTTTCAACGGATGTTTGTGTGCTGTATTTTTTTCTTGACTTGCTCTCTCTTTGCCTCAATATTTTTCTGCTTCTTTTTTCTTTTCTTTCTCTAGCCCCTCTCAGTAGCTAGCCCTCTCCCTTAAATAGCTAAGCTAATATGTAACC
This sequence comes from Persicaria maculosa, assembly GCA_963922045.1. Lineage (NCBI taxonomy): Eukaryota > Viridiplantae > Streptophyta > Magnoliopsida > Caryophyllales > Polygonaceae > Persicaria > Persicaria maculosa. The sequence goes on along the minus strand of OY998264.1, from coordinate 45,573,094 downwards.
CCTTTTTCCATTTAGTCATGATGATTTAATTTGCCATGTAACTTCCCCTTTACTGACTTTCAACTCAGCCGTTTCAAAGAGTAACAGTTGACACTCAGCAACCCTCTTTTGCTTTTGCTTTTCTTTTTTATTTTATTTTTCTTTTCTTTTCTTCTTTTCTTCTTTATATACTTAGCACATTCATCTTTGGGCCTTCCATTAGGGCTTACGGGGTAAATTATTGGACTCTTGGGAGCTTTCACCCACCCCTTTTATTATAGCCCAAAACGAAAAAAAATCAAACAATTACAAAGATTTCACCTGGTCACCTTTATATAATAATAATTTCATCAAATTTATCTAGTCAACAGATACCCCTCGAATTTTGAGCGTGTGAATTCTGAAGCGCGTTCAAAATTCGACACTTATTCATTTCATGCAAAACCTTTCCTTGTTTGATTATTTGCATTGATGTGCATTTGCCATCGACTCACCTTGTTTAGTTTGTGATGAATCACCTTCAATTTGCACATTAAGAAGGTTTATTTAGCTGCGACCTTTAGCTGATCAAATCATTCTTCTTGAAGAGGAACATTTAGAGTTACTCTCTTTTTATACCCATTCCCCACGGGCCCTTAAGGGAACCATCACGTGGAAATGAGCAAGGTATCAACTTTCCTCAACCTCCCATTTTTTTTTATGTATAATGAAAAAATCATTGATCAGCTACCTTTGCATTTGCTAGATATCTACCATGGGTATTCGTGGTGAAGTCGGCTCACAGAAAGCTCTTGGAATAGATGGCGAAGAGACTACTTACGGTCCTTTTTACCATAGGACCCTTTTGATGACATCGTTGAATGTTGACCCCCCTTCCAATGGATTGCCAATCCTATTCAGAAGGGAAGAAGTTCAACAAGGAAGCTTTGTTTGCCAATTATATGCAGATGATGGTTGTGTAAATCCTCTTAAGGAATTCAGGCCATGATTTAAAGCTACGCTCCTCGAGAAAGTTCAACTTCAAGATGACACCTCTCGTCCTAAGGATGAATTTTATCCCATTCTGAAGGGACTGTTGAGCAAACGTAGAAACTAGGGCACTGAGTTTATCTTCAGAGGTTTATCTACTTTCGTCCCATATCTTATGGAATGGACTAGACGCATTCTAGGCGCATTTAAGCAACCATTACAACATGCTGGTATCTATGGACTCGCAGGGCTCTCGCAATTCCCCTATTATTACCGTGTTAACGTATGGAAAGCTTTTTGCGAGCATTGGAGTCCGTTAACCAATACACTTCATCATGGTGGCGGGGAGGTAGGAATTTTGCTATTTGACTTGAAGGAAATTAGCGGCTTAACCATCTTGGGTATCCCCTATGAAGAGTATTTACCACCTAATGAAGATCTTCTAAACGAGGCTTTGTATCCATCCACTGTAATAGAGCTCTTAAGTCTCCATGCTAGGCTTTGTCAACATGATGACACCACTGAGGTACACACAATGTCATGCCTACATAACCATTGAGCGCTTTTTTTTTTGTTTTGTTTTGTTTTTTTTAATGTACTTCAACTACTGACCCCTACCCCTTTTTTTAACTGTACTGATCAGGTAACTTGGAATAATTGGGTGAGACATTTCTTTAGAGGTAAGCAAGAATTTGTTGCGTATGGCGAACCTCTCTCGTTGTCATCACGCAAAAGGAAGCACTCTCAATCCATCCCAAAAGTAAATTCAAAGAAACAGTTGCCCCTAAATATTTCCGGTGAAGGAGAACTCACAGCCTTTATTGCTTTTCTGCTAAGTAGATTCGTTATTCCCTCCGAGCATTACTCCATTCGGCCAGAGACTTTTGTAATGGCTGCAGTCATGGCTCAAGGAACATAAGTTTCTCTTGCTCCTACCGTGTTGAGGCATATTTATCATGGACTGGGGAAGATGGCCACTTATCCAGGTGTAACCTCTATTTGACCTTTTCCAATCTCCAGGTATAAACTTTGTACATTCTAAAGAATAACTTTTGCTCCTTGTGGTTTATGTAGGTAACCCAGGGAGTGCCAAACCTAACTTTGGGGTTCATTTTGTTATTGGTTGGTTAGGAGTATATTTTCCTAGTCTATACAGACATCGTCCGAATGATGAATTCAATGAAGAATTCCCATTGCCAGCACAGTATGCCGGGGTATGTGGCAACGAACTCACACTTTATCAAGCTAGGCTCCTGTTTCGAGGTGTTGAGCACGTGTCTTACCGAGCTGTGGATTTTGGAGCAGATGTTGACAGATAAGACGATCTTGATTCTACTGACCTGCCTGATCGGTCTTTTGAGCACCTCGTGACCATTCGATCTGGCATATTACCGGTTCGACTCAGCACTACTCTCTTGCTAGAGCCCTACTATCCCAACATGTTTGCACGACAGTTTGGATTTGACCAGGGAGTTCCCGTCAATAATCTGAATTTTCCTTTCGCCCAGCGAAGCAAGGTATCTCTAGAAAGCATTGCCTTAGCATATGGTTATCTATTCAGAAGAGGCACTATGGCCATGTTTCACCTTCCCCCGAGATTCCATGAGGGTGTTTGCACCCTTACATATTGCAGCTGGTGGACTAGAGCTTCTTGTCCATATTTGAGCCAGTCATGTCATAAGGTTAAGACTATACTATGTAACAAGAAGTCCATTGCAAGAGAGCCAATTTATGTGATTAATGATGAGAGGATCATTGATGCGGGAATGAGAGGCGCAGTAAGGATTTCTGAGCAGACTGATCAAGGTATGGAACCTATTTAATCAACTAACTCTTTACCCAATTTGCCTAGTTATTCTAACGTCAGCAAATCCCTACATCAGACCCAATTGAAGATTTGTTTGAAGAAGGGCAAAGAAGTCCCCCAGTGCCTACAATGATGACAAGTGAAGGTTCTTACCATTTAGTGAGTACTCATGTGCACTTTAAAAGGAGAAGAACAAGACGTAGCAGGCCTGTCTTGCCAGAAGGGAGGCGTAGTAGCCTTGTTTTGCCAGAGGCGAGACGTAGTAGCCCTGTCTTGTCAGACGAATCAGATGCTGGAAACAAAGGTGCCACATTTTCTTTACGCCTTACATGTCTTCTTTTCCTTATATGTCATAGCACAAGAATTTTTATTATTATCTTATGCTCTTGAATTTACCTTTAATGTCAATGAAATAGGGAGACCAACTTTACAGGGTGAGCACCACTTAGATGAAGTGGATTATAATGACACTGATGAAGATCTCGATCTTGATATTGGCGAGGCAACCTCTCTCAATTTAGAGATCCCTACCTCAATGACACCCCGAGCCGATGATATGCTGATTGTCGAGTTACAACAACAGCCTCTTAAGCCGATACATGATTTGCTCGACACTGTTCCGATTAAAAATGCGCTAGATTCCTTAGATAGTCTATTTCCTGACTCGGTGAAGCCATACCTCTACACAACAGTTACAGAAGGTATCAAAGACATCATTGAGATTTTTTTAGCTTCTCAATCTGCTCTGGCCTTGCCGTCTACTCGAGATGAGGTTTTTAAACACTTGAAGATGTTGCAACATAGCGCTAAAGCTGCCGAAGTTAATGACGTGAGTCTCTCTTGGATAGTTTCTCAGATCAGCAATGTTTTTAACAAGGCACATGCTATAGCTGCATTAGAGAACATGATTGATTCTGTCGCTATGAATGAGGTGTCTGCCAATCTTTCTCACTGTAATGAGCATCTTGCTTCCAAAGGGAAGAAATTAGTCCAGCTACAAGAAGAGGCTCTTACCATGAAAGAGCGAAAAAAGGAGATTTCGCTGATGAAAGAGAAACTTCAATCATTGGAAGACAACTTTTCTAGGGATGAAGAGGCACTCATGAAGAGTACATCTGAGACTGCACATGATATCCAACTCGCCACACAGAGACAACAAAGTCTAGAAAAGATAGAGCATGAAGGCAAGAGGAAGCTGGAGGATCTCAATTTGATGAAGACTCACCTCCAAACTCTAATTACAACTCTCACGTCATTTGCCTCTATTAGTTAGTAGACCTTATCTTTCATTTTTTTTCCACGTACATACTTTAAGAACTTTTAGGTCCCTCTTTAATTTGGCACATACATTTTTTATGAGTACATGCATACATATTTGTAGTACAAGAGTTAACATTGATAAGAATTGTGATTACAATTTACAACTCAAAAATCAAAAGAATTCACTCTTGCTTGCTTCTTGGATAGCATAGGCACATGCCCCTACATGTATGTTGAATGTGCTTTAAACAATTCACCTCCCTATGCTCTATCGTTGACCGCTCACAAAACAAGCTTTAAAACCAACCTAATGAATTCCAACCCGACCATACTTTATTGTAAAATTGGCTCAACACCAACATGAATTTGACCAAAGCACTGGTCCAACCTAAGAGTGACATCTCATTACACAAAAGTATCTACTCTCCTTTTAGTATGACAGTTGGTATTGTGCTGATTTTTTGGGTTGCATCTAGCATTTTTTACTAGCTAGACTGCCTACGTACCCTCTTGTAGTTCTTTTAATGGCACCCAGTTTTCCATATATGCTTCAGGGTGCCATAATCATGGACCATCATTATGTCCATCTTTTATTTTCACCGCCATTCGGGAACTTTTTTTTACCGCATCACTCAAATCGTTAAGGCCCACCTTCTAGGAAGGGTTTCCTAAACAATCTGACTATCATTTGCGAACCCTTTTTTTTTGCGGTGGGCTGCATCTAGCATATAGACCGACTAGACTACCTACGTACCCCTACTATATGTGTATAGAGGATCAAGCCATTCGTAGTTCAGTACAACACAATTATCAATCATAGAGCTCTAGGTGAAGTATCTTTTAACGAACTTTCCATTTACGCATGAATACACGAGATCACCCTCTGCATCCGAGAGTTCATAAGCACCTTTTGGAAAGACCTTAGTGACCACATACGGACCCTCCTATTTTGACTCAAACTTCCCTTGTGACTTGCGATTGATGACAATTGGCCTCCTTATTGTAAGAACCAAATCACCTACTAAGAAAGAGCGAAATTTGACATGCTTGTTAAATGCCCCAGCCACTTGGGCTTGATAGATTTCGAGCTTTGTTCGTGGTGAGTGAGAGGTGTATGTAAAATAGGAGAATAAAATAAGCACAACTAGACTATCTCCCTGTCCCAAACAAATAATACAAGAATCCCCTCCCTTGTAGTAGTAGGGTAATTCAGGATCGAATCCACGAGGAGGTAGGTCAGCGCTTCCTTTGTTGTACTCACGATCAATGCTTTCGACCTCAGCAGACACTCGATATCGAGTATACTGGTCGATATCGACCTCAGTTCCTGGTCGATTTCCTAGCGCAGTTCCTGCAGAAGACAAAACAACAAGTCGACGTCGAGCAGAGACCTCGATATCGATGTTAGTACTCGATATCGACCCTTAAAGTCGATTTCGACGCTTGTCACAGAAACTGTTTTTGTAACCAATTTGTCGGAAAAGGATCCGAAGAAAATAGAATGGAGAGGGAAGATGAACAGAAGCAAAACTAAGACTTTTATGAAGAATTTAGTTAATTAAAAGGCTTCCAAAGTCGGGGTTTTATGCCACAACGATAACAATGCAAGTTTCATGCTAAAGATATGAACTTTTATGTCTTTCCGCCAAATAACTTTCGTTATCAACACTTAGGTGATTAGAGGCTTTCACATAATTCCTAAGAGTTACTATCCAATTCATGAGTAATTCAAGTTCGCAATACGAGTGGCTTTCGCTTCAATAATGCAAATAATGAATCTCCCTAACTTTCGCAAAGGATCATGCATGGGGTAGAAGACGGAATCGCATAAAAGTCATACCTTTGATGCACTTACCTCACATTGCTATCGTCGGGTTCACCCCGACCCTAGAAGTGGGTTGACTACTCGCTCCTCATCATGCACATCATCATCATTGTTATTGGAAGAAAGCTACTTTGAACTAAAACTCCGAAAGAAAGTACAACCGAACAAGCCACTCCGCTTTCGCTTTACAACTCCACTCGACCACTCTCTCTCTCTCTCTCTATTGCAACTGAATTATGTCTCAAACTGAATTCGTCATCCTCCCTCCTACTTGTCTCAGCCCTATTGGCTTCTATTTGTAGATGTCGACAAGGACTCGAAACCTTATCTTTATTCTCTATGACAACTAAAATAAATAAATAAAAAAGTAAAAGCTAAAACTTCATGGTGAAATCAGCCTCCTCATGATAAATCTGATGTTGATGATAGGAAATCTCGACCTTTGGATAGATATTGCAAGCATTGGATACAATTCTATCAAAATCGGAGTCGAATTCCTCTGCTGGTATGGTCGATATCGACCCTTGGACCTCGATATCGACCCCTCCAAAATCTTATCTCGAGCTTCTCCTTCTCCTACTCGACTTCTATCAACTTGGTCGATCTGACATCATCGATATCGACCCCCAGACGTCGATATCGACCTCTTCTGTGTCGAGATGCTCTGTTTCCTTTCTGCTCGATTCCTATGTCTCGATGTACTCGATGTCGAGGTCTTCAGTCGATTTCGACCTCTTCAGAAGACTTCGAGTTCCTTTTCCGTTCTTCTGAATTCATCCATTTTTATCCTGTTTTCTGCGAAATCACATGGAAACTCGTGCAAACCCATATATTTGACATTTAAGCATAAACTACACTATTCCCATGTTTTCCCATTAACGTGCATGCAAAAGACAATAAAATGAATTCATATGTGCATAGAAAATATGGCAATTTGCGCGCACATCAAACACCCCATACCTAAGCTTGCTTGTCCCCAAGCAATACTCTTAATGGTCATTCAGGGGAAGAAAGTAAACCCTCAACATCATAGATTCATTTTTCATATGTCCCTACAATCAATTGCCATCCTCGAGAAGGTACTTATGTCAACCAAGTCCATGCCTGTGCATAAAAGCAATTTCATACTTATAAAGGAGGTAATATGCAAAAAACAATTTTAGCAACATTGCATTAATAATCAAGAGGACTTTCTTCAAGCTTGTGAGAAGTGGATTGGTAAAAGGCTAAAGGTGGGCTAATATTTGGCCATGTGGTGTTAAATCCGGGGAAGTACACTTTCTTTCCAAAATATTCCACATTCCTCCTTCATAATGTCTCACCTTTCACTCATCGTTCAATGCTTTTTTTTACTTTAATGCTTTTACCTCTCTAACCTTAGCACTTCCTTCTCGCAAGTCGCAAACATGGGTGTCATGAATGGCCCCGGATACTTAGTACTTTGGACTCCTCACCCTTGTGTCCCATCTCGCCGAACTATTATCTCAGCGAGCAGGGTCGACCTACCTTTATCTCCTGAGGTGATCGGATTTTTTCTCGCTCATTTAATTTTCCATATTGTATCATTCCTGCCAACAACTTTATAAATGCACAACTCCATATAACTCCAAAGATGTCATCCATTCAAAAAAACTTTGTCCCCGGATAGGGTATAAGGTAAAAAATGGACAATATGTATATGTGGAGCTATAATGATTATAATAAGTCTCATATATGGCTTTGTGAATATGCGTAGGTAAGGCTAGGATATGAACTTTGCTTGTATGGAATTTTTATAAAAAATCCTCCATCATCTTATCATGCATATGTCAAAAGCAACTTCAAATTTTCATCTCCTTCATGATTTTCTCAAAAAATTTGCACTTCATTGGGACTTCCCTTAACTAGGCAATCTCATGTTATATCTCTAATGAATCTAATTTTGCATCATAGAGCTCATTTTTTTTATACTTCCATGACTCTTTTTTTTTTTTTTCAAAATTTTTGATGGGGGTCATTTTTTTTTTTTTTGCATTAAAATAAATATGCAACTCTAAACTAAGTATGAATATGCAAATAAGCCTTTCCCCCACCCCATACTTAAAATTTACAGTGTCCTCACTGTATTAGAACTAGGGTTAAGAAGAAGACTTACTAAACCGTCACAAATTTCAGGAGTCGAAGAAGACAACAGGGAAGGTCGATATCGACCCTTTACGTCGATATCGATGTCTCTCTTGATTTCTGCTCGGGCTTCAGGGTGATTCGGCCTCGATCACAAACCCTATCCATGTCGACCTTGAGGTCGATTTCGATGTCCGACATCGATTTCGATGCCTTTCTGTGTGCTTTTCTCTCTCCTGCAATTTGAAAACTAAACACAAAATATGCAAAACAATAAAATGTCTAAAACCAAAACTAAGCTGTCTTAAAACCAAAACTAAGTCTTTGTTACAAGCTCTAGACTTTTAAGTCGCTAGGCCGACTTCTTCCTTTGCGCTTTTCAAGGTGGCATCTGCAGAGCCCATGTGGCTTGGGCCTCAAATATCACTCCTTTCTTGTCCCGCAGCTGCATTCCCCCGGGATTGATTTGATTCACCGTGAATGGACCTAAGCTCTTATCCTTGAATCTTGTAGGGAACCAATGGTCTTTAGATTTGGCAACATAGACCTTGTCTCCTATCTCATATTGGCTTGATCTATCATCGGATATCCTACATAAACGCACATGCCAAGGCACACCTCTTCCAAATAATGATAAGTCCTTTATTGTAATTGAACAAGAGGAATCCGTACCTTGGCTTACCTTCTTCTCAGTCTGTGGCTCAGGTCGATGTCGATGTTCGGAGGTCGATATCGACCTTCCCTGTTGTACACCTGTAGGATCAGTCGATTTGGGGAGTTTTGACTCGATATGATCTGGTCGATTTCGACCCTCAGAGGTCGATATCGAGGTCTCCTCGCCTCTCTTCTCAGCGCTGATGGTGGTCGATTTCGATAGGGTGTGGTCGATATCGACCCTTGACCCCGATTTCGATGCTTCCTCTTTTCCTCCGTCGACCCCATACTTATGACCTGTCACAGAATCTTGAACAATAGTGGTCGATATCGACTTACCTGGGTCGATTTCGATGTCCTGTTGAGCTCCTTCGTTCAAGATTGCTTCAACTTCCTTTACTTGGGCTTCTTTGATGGCTTTTATCTCCATTGGCCCTTGACTTTACACCGTCTTGTTGAAGGAATACTCTATTACTTCATCACTAATTGTGAGTGAGAGCAATCCTTTCTTCACGCTAATGTTGGCATCGACGGTTGCTAAGAATGGCCTACCTAAAATAATTGGACAAGTAGGGTCCTCCGCTATGTCAACAACTAGGAAATCAGCAGGGACAAAGAATTTGCCTACTTGTACTGGCACATCTGTCACTATCCCAGTTGGAATAACTACGGTATTGTTAGCCATGTATAATCTTGCATCCACGGGCTCCAGAGGACCTATCTTTACCTTGTGCCAAATGGTTAGTGGCATCATGCTAACGCTAGTGCCCAAATCAACTAAAGCATTAAATTTGAATTGACCTAGACCTATAGCGATAGAAAACTTACCTGGGTCCGCCCGCTTTTGTGGTAGCTCCAACCTGTTGCATTCCTCTGCGATCTCAGAGAGCGATCGCTTCTTACCCAAGATATCCTTAAGGAACCGCACATAAGATGGCATCTCGTGAAGTGCCTCTGTGAATGGTATAGAGACATTAAGCCCTTGGAGCATCTTCACGAAACGTTGGAACTTCTTTTCCGCTGGGTCCTTAGTCACTTTTCTAGTTGGGAATGGCAACACCTTCTTCCTTCCTGCGGCTGTAGTGAGGTCGATATCGGCAGCAGTGGGGTCGATATCGACTGGAAGAGTCGATCTCTGTGGTGACGCAGAATTAGGGTCGACATCGACAGGAGGGTCGACATCGATGTAACTTTGGTCGATATCGACAGGGGGGGTCGATATCGACGTCTGTTCTGGCTCCTTCTCCTCTACTTTTCGCTCGGGCGTTTGTAATTGACGCCCACTCCTTAGGTTTACTGCCACGATATGACCTGTGGTTTTGCCCTTTTGGTTGGGCACAGTGGATCCAGGGAGTGATCCGGACGCTTTGGGCATTGCTTCCGCCAATTGACTCATTTGAGTCTCCATGTTGCGCTTCCAAACGTCGATCTCCCCAAGTCTAGAATTGATGCCCTGCAGCTGAGTATGGACGGAGTTATTGGCTTGTTTGAACTCAGCGTGGTTCCTTCGCATCTCATCAAGGATGATTTGCAGGTCATCTTTCTTAGTCTCCCGCTCAGGGTGCCCTGGTGCCCTATAGGTTGGGGGATCCCTTTGATAGAACCTTTGATCACCCCAATTTTGTTGATTGCCCCCTCCATAGGGGCCTCTCGTCCATTTGACCTCCTCATGTTGTTCCGCCATGGATACTTGCTCAGTATGTGGACAGGCACTGGTGTTATGCCTTATTGAACCACACTCCTGACAAGGTTGATTGTTGCTCAGGAACCTTACTTGCTTTTGAAGGCGGCGTGTTTGATCGTTAAGGAATTGTTGCCGTACTTCAGGATCTATCTCCCTTGGAGGCTCATATAGTGGCATAGATGGGGCAGGCCTTGCATCATAGGCCGCAGCAGCCCCATAGGTGTTGTCAAAGTTCACAAGCCTCTCAATGGTCTCCCATGCCTCCGTTGGTGTAAGCTCAATGTACCGATAGGAGGAGGTATATGAATTGATCCTCTCCTTATTCGGCGCATCAAGGGCGTTATAAAAGATCTCTTGGATGACATATGGAAGTTGCCCATGCGTCGGGCATGATCTCAGCAAGTCTTTAAAGCACTCCCACGCCTGTGCTAGGGTTTCACCTGGCTTTTGTTTGAAAGCCGTGATCCTTTGTCGTAGCATCGCCGTTTTAGAAGGTGGGAAGAACTTGTTCAAGAATGCATCTTTCACTTCCGCCCATGTCCTTAGCGATCGTGGAGCCAAACTTTCAAGCCATTGTAATGCCTTTCCTGCCAAAGACCATCGAAAAGATTTTAGTCGCACATACTCTAAGTTTACTCCATCAGCAACTGTTTCACATAAGTCCATAAAAGTAGAGATGTGTTGCAGGGGGCATTCATTATGTCTTCCTTCAAAAGAATTTCTTTTAATCTCAGATAGGAAGTTAATTTTCAATTCATAATTGGAGTGAGGAATTATAATGGCAGATTCAGGAACATGAAGGGGCGGATGCATGTATTGCATCGCCGTCTGTGGATACTGATTTAGCCGCTCTTGGGCTTGTCTGCGCGCATCCTCCTCCCTATCAGCACGGGCTCGCTCAGCAGCAGCAGCGGCCCTTTCAGCAGCGATTGTAGCATTGTGGTCCTCGATTTCCTTTCTCAACCGCTCTATGATCTCAGCCTGCGTCTCGTTGTCAGCCATGATGCGAATTGCTTTGTTGCGAAGATGGTAGAAACGTTCAGGCTCGTCAATTGGTTCCAGGATAGGTCCGCGATTAGAACGTCGCATAAACCTGCAAAATAAGCTTAGAAAAAGTTCGTGATTAACTTAGGTGGCGATTGATTGCCTCCCCGGAAACGGCGCCAATTTGTTCGTGGTGAGTGAGAGGTGTATGTAAAATAGGAGAATAAAATAAGCACAACTAGACTATCTCCCTGTCCCAAACAAATAATACAAGAATCCCCTCCCTTGTAGTAGTAGGGTAATTCAGGATCGAATCCATGAGGAGGTAGGTCAGCGCTTCCTTTGTTGTACTCACGATCAATGCTTTCGACCTCAGCAGACACTCGATATCGAGTATACTGGTCGATATCGACCTCAGTTCCTGGTCGATTTCCTAGCGCAGTTCCTGCAGAAGACAAAACAGCAAGTCGACGTCGAGCAGAGACCTCGATATCGATATTAGTACTCGATATCGACCCTTAAAGTCGATTTCGACGCTTGTCATAGAAACTACTTTTGTAACCAATTTGTCGGAAAAGGATACGAAGAAAATAGAATGGAGAGGGAAGATGAACAGAAGCAAAACTAAGACTTTTATGAAGAATTTAGTTAATTAAAAGGCTTCCAAAGTCGGGGTTTTATGCCACAACGATAACAATGCAAGTTTCATGCTAAAGATATGAACTTTTATGTCTTTCCGTCAAATAACTTTCGTTATCAACACTTAGGTGATTAGAGGCTTTCACATAATTCCTAAGAGTTACAATCCAATTCATGAGTAATTCAAGTTCGCAATACGAGTGGCTTTCGCTTCAATAATGCAAATAATGAATCTCCCTAACTTTCGCAAAGGATCATGCATGGGGTAGAAGACGGAATCGCATAAAAGTCATACCTTTGATGCACTTACCTCACATTGCTATCGTCGGGTTCACCCCGACCCTAGAAGTGGGTTGACTACTCGCTCCTCATCATGCACATCATCATCATTGTTATTGGAAGAAAGCTACTTTGAATTAAAACTCCGAAAGAAAGTACAACCGAACAAGCCACTCCGCTTTCGCTTTACAACTCCACTCGGCCACTCTCTCTCTCTCTCTCTATTGCAACTAAATTATGTCTCAAACTGAATTCGTCATCCTCCCTCCTACTTGTCTCAGCCCTATTGGCTTCTATTTGTAGATGTCGACAAGGACTCGAAACCTTATCTTTATTCTCTATGACAACTAAAATAAATAAATAAAAAAGTAAAAGCTAAAACTTCATGGTGAAATCAGCCTCCTCATGATAAATCTGATGTTGATGATAGGAAATCTCGACCTTTGGATAGATATTGCAAGCATTGGATACAATTCTATCAAAATCGGAGTCGAATTCCTCTGCTGGTATGGTCGATATCGACCCTTGGACCTCGATATCGACCCCTCCAAAATCTTATCTCGAGCTTCTCCTTCTCCTACTCGACTTCTATCAACTTGGTCGATCTGACAGCATCGATATCGACCCCCAGACGTCGATATCGACCTCTTCTGTGTCGAGATGCTCTGTTTCCTTTCTGCTCGATTCCTATGTCTCGATGTACTCGATGTCGAGGTCTTCAGTCGATTTCGACCTCTTCAGAAGACTTCGAGTTCCTTTTCCGTTCTTCTGAATTCATCCATTTTTATCCTGTTTTCTGCGAAATCACATGGAAACTCGTGCAAACCCATATATTTGACATTTAAGCATAAACTACACTATTCCCATGTTTTCCCATTAACGTGCATGCAAAAGACAATAAAATGAATTCATATGTGCATAGAAAATATGGCAATTTGCGCGCACATCAAGCTTCTGTTGGATGGAAAATCTACGCTTGTTCAATGCTTCAAGCTCAGACAACCGGATCTTGGCACTCTCATCTGGATCGGTGAGCTGTACTGCAACCCTAAGAGAGGGTAATTGTACCTCAAGAGGCAACACTGCTTCGGACCAAAAGACCAAGCTATAAGGTGTGCACCCGATAGATGTTCTTACCGTTGTTCGGTATGCCCATAAGGCCTCGGGTAAGCGGTCATGCCAATCTCTTTTTGACTTTGACACCATCTTCTTGAGAATTTTTGATAGCACCTTATTAAATGCTTTGGCTTGACCATTTGATGACGGGTTATAGCTCGATGAAAAGCTATGCTTAAACCCATACTTTTCGGCTAACTTCACCAACATCTAGTTTTTGAAGTAAAGAGCATTTTCTGAAATGAGCTTTGAAGGAACTCCATATTGGTAGATCAAATGAATCATTATGAAGTTCGCCACCTCTTTTGCTCCCACTTTTTTAAAGCTGAAGCTTTTGCCCATTTTGAGAAATAATCTGTTGCTGCCAAAATGTACTGATGACCTCAAGAAGATGAAGGATTTATAGGCTCTACTACATCTAGACCCCACGCATTGAATGGCCACGACAAAGTAGTCGGGTGAAGAGGCTGCGGAGGCTGGTGTATGAAGTCCGCATAAATTTGGCAAGCATGACAGGCTTTTGCGAACTCATTGAGTCTTTCACCATGGTGGGCCAGTAATAGCCAATACGCTTGACTTGGTCGGCTAACTTAGGGCCAACTTGATGTGCTCCACAGACCCCTGCATGGGTCTCTGATAAAATGTACTTCGCCTCTTCTTTTGACAAGCACCTTAGAAGCATCCCATCGAATGCTCTTCGATACAAAGTATCATCTTGCAACAAGAATCTTAGTGCTCTTCTTTTGATATCCACCCTTTGCCTTGAATCTTCGGGAAGAATCCCATGCTTCAAGTATTCAATCATGGGTTGCCGCAAATCTGTTTCTTCGTCAATTTCGTAGACGGAAACAAAAGTGGCTTCTTCGGTTACTTTTGATCGCTTTGAGGTTGAAGCCAATACATGATGTTCTCCAATGACAACCTGAATTTCTCTTTCAATTGGGAATACGAGGGACGCTGCCAGCTTGGCAAGAGCATCGGCCTTAGAATTTTCTGACCTCACCACATGTGTGATTTCCACTTGGTAGAACTGGCTCAAAAGTTTTTGAACTCTTTGATGAAGGGGAATTAAACCCTCATTCTTCACCTCATACATGCCATTCACTTGCTTGATGATCAATTGAGAATCACTGAACACTTGTAGTGGATCCACATGCATCTCAAGGGTGATCTCAAGGCTAATGATCAAGGCCTCGTATTCGGCAACATTGTTTGTACATGGTTCTAACAAGGAAAATGAATAAGGGATCAATCCACCCGAGGGCGTAATGAAGACGACTCCAAATCCGGCTCCTTCCCTTCGTGATGCACCGTCAAAGTATAGTTACCAAGAGCCTTTTTCAATTGTGAGAACTTCTTCATCGGGAATTCACTCACCACCTCCTCATCACCGGGAGCAGGATGTGCAGCTAGAAAGTCGGCAATGGCTTGCCCTTTTACCGCCTTTTGTGACACATACTTAATGTCAAATGGTGCGAGTAACATTTCCCACATAGCCGATCTTCCGGACAGCACTATTTTGGACAAGATGAAGCGCAATGCATCAGCCTTAGAGACTAATGTTATCTAATGAGACAACAAATAGTGTCGCAACTTTTGAACGGCAAAGACTAAGGCTAGGCAAATTTTTTCCATCGCAGAATAATTGTGTTCTGCCCCGACCAATGTTCGGCTGATATAATATAAGGCATTTTCTTTTCCTTCATCATTGTTTTGTGCTAACATGGCTCCCAACGAATGCTCAAGAGCTGCCGTGTACAAAATGAGACATCGACCTTGTGTTGGTGCCATTAGGATTGGTGGCTTTGTCAAGTACTGCCTTATGTTGTCAAGTGCCTCTTGACATGATCGATCCCACACAAACGGTGTGTCTTTCTTTGTCAACCGTAGGAAAGGCTGACACCTCCCTGTCAGATTTGAGATGAAACGACAGATGTAGGCAAGTCGGCCTTGTAATCCTTGAAGCTCATAAAGATTCCTTGGGGGAAGCATTTGAGCTATAGCCTTGATCTTATCGGGATCAATTTCAATTCCGCAGTATCGGACGATGAAACCAAGGAACTTCCTAGATGTGACACCAAAAGAACACTTGAGTGCATTCATTTTTAATTGGTGCTTGCGTAACCTCTAAAAATGAGTCGAAGATCATTAGGGTGATCTTTTCTTTCCATTGTCTTGACCACCAAGTCTTCTTGTGAAGGAGATCATGGAAGATGACTGTCATGGCTATTTGGTAGGGGGCCCCTACATTTTTTAACCCAAAAGGCATCAGTGTATAGCAAAATGTGCCTAGAGGTGTGTGAAAGGCTGTCAACTCTTCATCACCTGGGTGCATCTTGATTTGATTGCATCCGGAGAACCCGTCCATGAAGGACAGAGCTTGAAACCCTGTTGTGGCATCTACCAACAACTCTGTTATGGGTAACAAGAACTCATCTTTTGGACATGCCTCATTTAGGTCTCGAAAGTCCACATATATCCGCAATTGTCCATTCTTCTTTCTCATCGGGACAATGTTCACCAACCATATAGGGTATTGAACTTCTCTGATGAAACCCGCTGTTATGAGCTTATTGACTTCACTCTTTATTTGGATAGTCAATTCCGGACGAAAGCGTCGTTGTGCTTGCTTTATCGGCTTTTTGTCCTCTGCCTCGTTCAACTTGTGAACGGCGATTTGTGTATCCAACCCAGGCATATCTTGGTAACCCCAAGCGAATACATCTTTGTACTCCCTGAGCAGATTTTCATAAATTTCTCTCTCATCACTTGTTAGCAGTGCACTAACAAAGACGGGCTTCAACTCTTTGAGAGTTCCCAGGTTGATTTCTTGGAGATCATCCACTGTGGCTTGGCCACCATCTTCAAGTTCGGTTGGTGCGGGCTGAGCTACTGTGATGAAATCCGGTGACTCCCCCTTGTGGCTCCTATCCTGATAGTTGCACATTTTGGGTTTTAGGTGTCAGGGACTTCCTCTTTGCCAAGGAAGGTCACCACATTACTTTCCTCCGTCTTGACTTTAGCCGAGCAAAGGATGATGGGCTTGGGCTACTTTCCCCTTTTGACCTTCCACTTCTTGGTCTTCTTGGGTTGAAGAATCACCTTGTTGGGTTTAACGTCTCCAATCAATCTTTGGAATATGATGTGCGCGCAAATTGCCATATTTTCTATGCACATATGAATCCATTTTATCGTCTTTTGCATGCATATTAATGGGAAAATATGGGATTAGTGTAGTTTATGCTTAAATGTCAAATATATGGGTTTTCACGAGTTTTCATGTGATTTCGCAGAAAACAGGATAAAAATGGACGAATTCGGAAGAGCGGAAAAAGAACTCGAAGACTTCTGGAGAGGTCGAAATCGACTGGGGACCTCGACATCGAGTATATCAGAGACATAGGAATCGAGCAGAAAATGAAACAGAGCACGTCGACACAGAAGGGGTCGATATCGACGTCTGCGGGTCGACATCGATGCTGCCAGATCGACCAAATTGATAGAAGTCGAGTGCTAGTTCGAGTAGGAGAAGGAGAGCTCGAGATGAAGTTTTAAAGGGGTCGATATTGATGTCAAGGGGTCGATATCGACCTTGCCAGCAGAGGAATCCGACTCCGATTTTTGATAGAATTCTATCCAAAGCTTGCACGTCTATCCAAAGGTCGAGATTTCCTATCAAACACCAGATGTATCATGAGGAGGCTGAGTTACCATGGAGTTTTAGCTTTTATTTTATTTTAGTTTTATCTTAGAGAGGAAAGGCGATTCCATCCCGATCTCTGTTCCCGAGTCCTTATTGACATCTATAAATAGAGGCCAATAGGGTTGAGTTTAGGCATCCAATAACATTCAGTTTCAGTTATTCAAACACAATTACATAGAGAGTAGAGAGAGAGAGAGGAGGCCGAGTGGAGTTGTAAAGCGAGAGCGGAATGGCTTGTTCGGTTGTACTTTCTTTCGAAGTTTTAATTCAAAGTAGCTTTCTTTCAACAATAATGATGATGATGTGCATGATGAGGAGCGAGTAGTCAACCCACTTCTAGGGTCGGGGTGAGCCCGACGATAGCAATGTGAGGTAAGTGCATCAAAGGTATGACTTTTATGCGATTCCGTCTTCTACCCCATGCATGATCCTTTGCGAAAGTTAGGGAAATTCATTATTTACATTATTGAAGCGAAAGCCTCTCATATTGTGAACTTGAATTACTCATGAATTGGATAGTAACTCTTAGGAACTATGCGAGAGCCTCTAATCACCTAAGTGTTGATAAAGAAAGTTATTTGACGGAAAGACATTAAATTTCTTAGCTTTAGCATGAAACTTGCATTATTATCATTGTGGCATGAAACCCTGACTTTGGAAGCCTTTTTAATTAATTGAAATCTTCATAAAAGTCTTAGTTTTGTTTCTGTTCATCTTTCTTCTCCATTCTATTTTCTTCGGACTCTTTTCCGACAAATTGGTTACGAAAACAGTTTATGTGACAAGCATCGAAATCGACTGTAAGGGTTGATATCGAGGTCTAACATCGATATCGAGGTTTCTGCTCGACGTCGACTTGCTGTTTTGTCTTCTACAGGAATTACGCTAGGAAATCGACCAGAACTGAGGTCGATATCGACCCGATTACTCGATATCGAGTGTCTGCTGAGGTCGAAAGCTTTGATCGTGAGTACAACAAGCGAAGCGCTGACATACCTCCTCGTGGATTCGATCCTGAATTACCCTACTACTACAAGGGAGGGGATTCTTGTATTATTTGTTTAGGACAGGGAGATAGTCTAGTTGTGCTTTGTTTTATTTTTAATTGTTTGAATCCCTACACACTACCTCCCCCTAGCGAACAAATTGGCGCCGTTGCCGAGGAGGCAATCAATTTCCACCTAAGTTAATCATGATCTTTTTCTGAGCTTATTCTGCAGGTTTATGCGATGTTCTGATCGCGGACCTATCCTGGAACCAATCAACGAGTCTGAACGTTTCTACCATCTTCGCAACAAAGCAATTCGCATCATGGCTGACAACGAGACACATGCTGAGATCATAGAGCGGTTGAGGAAGGAAATCGAGGACCACAATGCTACAATCGCTGCTAAAAGGGCCGCCGCTGCTGCTGAGCGAGCCCGTGCTGATAGGGAGGAGGATGCACACAGACAAGCCCAAGAGCGGCTAAATCAGTATCCACAGACGGCGATGCAATATATGCATCCGCCGCTTCATGTTCCTGAATCTGCCATTATAATTCCTCACTCCAACTATGAATTGAAAATTAACTTCCTATCTGAGATTAAAATAAATACTTTTGAAGGAAGACATAATGAATACCCCTGCAACACATCTCTACTTTTATGGACTTATGTGAAACAGTTGCCGATGGAGTAAACATAGAGTATGTGCGGCTAAAATCTTTTCGATGGTCTTTGGCAGGGAAGGCATTACAATGGCTAGAAAGTTTGGCTCCACAATCGCTAAGGACATGGGCGGAGGTGAAAGATGCATTCTTGAACAAATTCTTCCCACCTTCTAAAACGGCGATGCTGTGACAAAGGATCACTGCTTTCAAACAAAAGCCAGGTGAAACCTTAGCACAAGCGTGGGAGCGCTTTAAGGACTTGCTGAGATCATGCCCGACGCATGGGCAACTTCCATATGTCATCAAGGAGATCTTTATAACGCCCATGATGTGCCGAATAAGGAGAGGATCAATTCATATAACTCCTATCGGTACATTGAGCTTACACCAACAGAGGCATGGGAGACCATTGAGAGGCTTGTGAACTTTGACAACACCTATGGGGCTGCTGCGGCCTATGATACAAGGCCTGCTCCATCTATGCCACTATATGAGCCTCCAAGGGAGATAGATCCTTTGGTGCGGCAACAATTCCATAACGATCAAACACGCCGCCTTCAAAAGCAAGTAAGGTTCCTGAGGAACAATCCACCTTGTCAGGAGTGTGGCTCAACAAGGCATAACACTAGTGCCTGTCCACATACTGAGCAAGTATCCATGGCGGAACAACATGAGGAGGTCAAATGGATGAGAGGCCCCTATGGAGGGGGCAATCAACAAATTGGGGTGATCAAAGGTTCTATCAACAAAGGGATCCCCCAACATATAGGGCAACAGGGCACCCTGAGCGGGAGACAAGGAAGGATGACCTGCAAATCATTCTTGATGAGATGCGGAGGAACCATGCTGAGTTCAAATAAGCCAATAACTCCGTCCATACTCAGCTACAGGGCATCAATTCTAGACTTGGGGAGATCGACGTTTGGAAGCGCAACATGGAGACTCAAATGAGTCAATTGGCGGAAGCAATGCCCAAAGCGTCAGGATCACTCCCTGGATCCACTGTGCCCAACTAAAAGGGCAAAACCACTAGTCACATTGTGGAAGTAAACCTAAGGAGTGGGCGTCAATTACAAACGCCCGAGCAAAAAGCGGAGGAGAAGGAGCCAGAACAGACGTCGATATCGACCCCCCCTGTCGATATCGACCAGGGTGACGTCGATGTCGACCCTAATTCTACGTCACCACAGAAATCGACTCCTCCAGTCGATATCGACCCTACTGATGTCGATGTCGACCTCACTGCAGCCCCGGGAAAGAAAAAGGTGTTGCCATTCCCATCTAGAAAGGTGATTAAGGACCCAGCGGAAAAGAAGTTCCAACGGTTCGTGAAGATGCTCCAAGGACTTAATGTCTTTATACCATTCACAGAGGCACTTCACGAGATGCCATCTTATGTAAGGTTCCTTAAGGACATCTTGGGTAAGAAGCGATCGCTCTATGAGATCGCAGAGGAATGTAACAGGTTGGAGCTACCACAAAAGCGGGCGGACCCAGGTAAGTTTTCTATCGCTATAGGTCTAGGTCAATTCAAATTTAATGCTTTAGTTGACTTGGGCGCTAGCGTTAGCATGATGCCACTAACCATTTGGAAAAAGGTAAAGATAGGTCCTCTGGAACCCGTGGCTGCAAGGTTGTACATGGCTAACAATACGGTAGTAATTCCAACTGGGATAGTGACGGATGTGCCAGTACAAGTAGGTAAATTCTTTTTCCCTGCTGATTTTCTAGTTGTTGATATAGCGGAGGATCCTGCTTGTCCAGTTATTTTAGGTAGGCCATTCCTAGCAACCGTCGATGCCAACATTAGCATAAAGAAAGGATTGCTCTCGTTCACAATTAGTGATGAAGTGATAGAGTATGCCTTCAATAAGACGGTAAAAAATCAAGGGCCAATGGAGATAAAAGCCATCAATGAAGCCTAAGTAGAGGAAGTTGAGGCAATCTTGAACGAAGGAGCTCAACAGAACATCGAAATCGACCCAGGTAAGTCGATATCGACCACTAATGATCAAGATTCTGTGACAAGTCATAAGTATGGGGTCGAAGGAGGAGAAGAGAAAACATCGAAATCGGGGTCAAGGGTCGATATCGACCACACCCTATCGAAATCGACCACCATCAGCGCTGAGAAGGAAGGAAAGGAGACATCGATATCGACCTCTGAGGGTCGAAATCGACCTGATCATATCGAGTCAAAACTCTCCAAATCGACTGATCCTCCAGGAGTACAACAGGGTTCGATATCGACCTCTGAACATCGACATCGACCTGAGCTACAGACTGAGAAGAAGGTAAGTCAAGGTACGAATTCCTCTTGTTCAATTACGATTAAGGACTTATCATTATTTGGAAGAGGTGTGCCTTGGCACGTGCGCTTGTGTAGGGTATCCGATAATGATTCAAGCCAATATGAGATAGGAGACAAGGTCTATGTTGCCAATTCTAAGGACCATTGGTTCCCTACAAGATTTAAGGATAAGAACTTAGGACCATTCACGGTGAATCAAATCAATCCTGGCGGAATGCAGCTGCGAGACAAAAAAGGAGTGATATTTGAGGCCCAAGCCACATGGGCTCTGCAGATGCCGCCTTGAGAAGCGCGAAGGAGGAAGTCGGCCTAGTGACTTAAAAATCTAGAGCTTGTAACAAAAACTTAGTTTTGGTTTTGGACAACTTTTGTTTTGGCTTTAGACACTTTATTGTTTTGCATATTTGGTTTTGTGTTTTATTTTCAAGTTGCAGGAGAGAGAGAAAAGCACACTGAGAAGGCATCGAAATCGATGTCCAAGGTCGACATCGACCTTAATGTCGACATAGATAGAGTTTGTGATCGAGGCCAAATCACCCTGAAGCCTGAGCAGAAATCAAGAGAGACATCGATATCGATATCAAGGGTCGATATCGACCCTGCCTGTTGTCTTCTTCGACTCTTGAAATTTGTGACAGTTTTGTAAGTTTTCTTCTTAACCCTAGTTCTAATACAAGTGAGGACACTGTAAATTTTAAGTATGGGGTGGGGAAAGGCTTACTTGCATATTCATACTTAGTTTAGAGTTGCATATTTATTTTAATGTATAAAAAAAATAAAGAGAAATATTAACCCCATCAAAAATTTTGAAAAGAAGAAAGAGTCATGGAAGTATAAAAAAAGAGCTCTATGATGCAAAATTAGATTCATTAGAGATATGACATGAAATTGCCTAGTTAAGGGAAGTCCCAATGAAGTGCAAGAAGAGAAAAGAATAAAGGAGATGAAAATTTGATGTTACTTTTGACATGTGCATGATAAGATGATGGAGGACTTTTTATGAAAATTCCATACAAGTAAAAGTTCATATCCTAGCCTTACCTATGCAAAAGCCACAAAGCCATATATGAGCCTTATCATTATCATTATTGCTCCACATATACATATTGCCCATTTTTATACCTTATACCCTATCCGGGGAGAAGTTTGAGAATGGATGTCATCTTTGGAGTTATATGGAGTTGTGCATTATTTATGAAGTTGTTGGCAGGAATGAAAGAATTATGAAATATGGAAAATTAAATGAGCGAGAAAAAATCCGATCACCTCAGGAGATAAAGATGGGTCGACCCTGCTTGCGTTGAGATAATAGTTCCGCAGGATGGGACACAAGGTGAGGAGTCCGAAGTAC
Organism: Persicaria maculosa; assembly: GCA_963922045.1. Classification (NCBI taxonomy): domain Eukaryota; kingdom Viridiplantae; phylum Streptophyta; class Magnoliopsida; order Caryophyllales; family Polygonaceae; genus Persicaria; species Persicaria maculosa. Next base: position 45,550,779 of record OY998264.1, on the reverse strand, counting down.
TAAGTATCCGGGGCCATTCATGACACCCATGTTTGCGACTTGCGAGAAGGCAGTGCTAAGGTTAGAGAGGTAAAAGCATATATTGAAAAAAAAGGCATTGAGCGATGAGTGAAAGTTGAGACATTATGAAGAAGGAATGTGGAATGTTTTGGAAAGAAAGTATGTTTCCCCGGATTTAACACCACATGACCAAATATTAGCGCACCTTTAGCCTTTTACCAAACTACTTCTCACAAGCTTGCAAAAGTCCTCTTGATTATTAATGCTATGTCGCTAAAATTGTTTTTGCATATTACCTCCTTTATGAATATGAAATTGCTTTTATGCACAGGCATGGACTTGGTTGACATAAGTACCTTATCAAGGATGGCAATTGATTGTAGGGACATATGAAAAATTAATCTATGATGTTGAGAGTTTACTTTCTTCCCCTGAATGACCATTAAAAGTATTGCTTGGGGACAAGCAAGCTTAAGTATGGGGTGTTTGATGTGCGCGTAAATTGCCATATTTTCTATTCACATATGAATCCATTTTATCGTCTTTTGCATGCATATTAATAGGAAGACATGGGATTAGTGTAGTTTATGCTTAAATGTTAAATATATGGGTTTGCACGAGTTTCCATGTGATTTCGCAGAATACCGGATAAAAATGGACGAATTCGGAAGAGCGGAAAAAGAACTCGAAGACTTCTGGAGAGGTCAAAATCGACTGGGGACCTCGACATCGAGTATATCAGAGACATAGGAATCGAGCAAAAAATGAAACAGAGCACGTCGACACAGAAGGGGTCGATATTGACGTCTGGGGGTCGTCATCGATGCTGCCAGATCGACCAAATTGATAGAAGTCGAGTGCTAGTTCGAGTAGGAGAAGGAGAGCTCGAGATGAAGTTTTGAAGGGGTCGATATCGATATCTAGGGGTTGATATCGACCTTGTCAGCAGAGGAATCCGACTCCGATTTTTTATAGAATTCTATCCAAAGCTTGCACGTCTATCCAAAGGTCGAGATTTCCTATCAAACACCAGATCTATCATGAGGAGGCTGAGTTACCATGGAGTTTTAGCTTTTATTTTATTTTAGTTTTATCTTAGAGAATAAAGATAAGGTTTCGAGTCCTTATCGACATCTATAAATAGAGGCCAATAGGGCTGAGTTTAGGCATCCAATAACATTCAATTTCAGTTATTCAAACACAATTACATAGAGAGTAGAGAGAGAGAGAGGAGGCCGAGTGGAGTTGTAAAGCGAGAGCGGAGTGGCTTGTTCGGTCGTACTTTCTTTCGGAGTTTTAATTCAAAGTAGCTTTCTTTCAACAAGAATGATGATGATGTGCATTATAAGGAGCGAGTAGTCAACCCACTTCTAGGGTCGGGGTGAGCCCGACGATAGCAATGTGAGGTAAGTGCATCAAAGGTATGACTTTTATGCGATTCCGTCTTCTACCCCATGCATGATCCTTTGCGAAAGTTAGGGAGATTCATTATTTACATTATTGAAGCGAAAGCCTCTCATATTGTGAACTTGAATTACTCATGAATTGGATAGTAACTCTTAGGAACTATGCGAGAGCCTCTAATCACCTAAGTGTTGATAACGAAAGTTATTTGATGGAAAGACATTAAATTTCATAGCTTTAGCATGAAACTTGCATTATTATCGTTGTGGCATGAAACCCCGACTTTGGAAGCCTTTTTAATTAATTGAAATCTTCATAAAAGTCTTAGTTTTGTTTCTGTTGATCTTTCTTCTCCATTCTATTTTTTTCGGACTCTTTTCCGACAAATTGGCTACGAAAACAGTTTCTGTGACAAGCATCGAAATCGACTGTAAGGGTCGATATTGAGATTTCTGCTCGACGTCGACTTGCTGTTTTGTCTTCTGCAGGAACTGCGCTAGGAAATCGACCAGAACTGAGGTCGATATCGGCTTGATTACTCGATATCGAGTGTCTGCTGAGGTCGAAAGCTTTGATCGTGAGTACAACAAAGGAAGCGCTGACATACCTCCTTGTGGATTCGATCCTGAATTACCCTACTACTACAAGGGAGGGGATTCTTGTATTATTTGTTTGGGACAGGGAGATAGTCTAGTTATGCTTTTTTTTATTTTGAATTGTTTGAATCCCTACACACTACCTCCCCCTAGCGAACAGAATACTGACGGCCTAGAGGATTCACCTATCGACGTTGCGTCGAGTCTTTCGAACACTGAGACTCATGGTGAAGGCTTCGTCTCCTCTAAGAACATATCTTGTTCTTTCGAGGTTAATGTCATTGGTTCTTGAACACTTGCCGTCAAAAGCCCCTCTTCTTGAGAGACATGGAGATGATCCAGTGCAAGTTCCTTATGTTGCCCTTGTGAGCTTTCTGTCTTACGATGAGAACCAGCATTTTGCACCTGCACCAAGGGCCCATTCGGCTCCTTAGAAGCCATCACAAACTCTTCGATGGCTTTAGAAAAGCCTTTTGACACTCTTCTCTTATGCTTGTTTTGGCTACCCTCAATGGCCGGATGAATGACCAACGTTCCCCTCGAAGTTGCCTTGTCAATTTTCCGTAAGGGAAAAGTATAATCTGTCACAAGGGACTGTACAACTTCCCCGACGGGGGACAAAGGTTCTTCGTCGTCTCTTCTTTGGTCCTTTGGGACATACTTGAACAACACCTTAGGTTGAGTCTTCTCCTCCGCCTTTCTTGTGGGTGTAACACGTTGGGGTCGGATGATATTATGAGATGCCCCCTTCCCTTCATACTTTGTAGACTCCTCCTTTCTTACAGATGGTTCACCCTTAACCGATTTATAGAACTTGGCATCAGCATAGTTCACACTTTCCCCATGAAAAGGGTTAGGATCTCCCCGAATGGTCCTCTCATTCCCACTCTCATCGGTGTACTTCAAGCATTGGTGAAGTGTTGAAACAATGGACCTACTTGCATGGAGCCAAGGTCGTCCCAACAATGCATTATAGGACGTCTTTGCATCAATGATACGTTTGGAATTCCCGATCCTTCGCATGTAAACTTAGAATCAAGAACCACGCCGTATATTTGCCCGATCTTGCAATGCTCTTTGATATCTCCTAATTTTAGAACAAATTAAACAAGTGATTAGAATCTGATTATGGCGACAAATTATACTTAGAAAAATTCAGCAACTACAAACACAGCAGTAGCGATAGAAAGAGAGAAGGGAAGCGACAGAAGGAGGCCCCGGACGTACCGACGGATGTTGCGGGCTGGCGGCAAGTTGGCCGCGGCCGCAACAAGGATGGGGCAGCCGCCGCTGGTGCCCAGGCGCGCACGTTCAGCGACAGAGTCCCCTTCTTTTGCGACGGCGGCGCTAGGGTTTTAGCGACGTTTCTCTGCAGGAATTGTGTTCTGTTTGAGATTAGGGTTTCGAAAGGTAATTATTTGGATGATTAAAAGGATGAAGAACAATTTGAAATTATGAATCAAAGTGTTTGGATTGAAGATTGAAGAACCCTTTAGCCAAAGGGTTTCCTCAATTCTATATTTCAATATGCCTTTTCCTAAAGACTCGAACGTTTGTTAAATAGAAATCGATAAGCCATCCTCACCTTGCAAAGGATCAGCATGGCTGACTAAAAATAATAATTAATTAATTAAAACCCTAGATTTAGTTTGAAAAGTAAAACCTTAGTTGTTAAGGAAGAATCTAAGTAGATAGACTTTGTTTTTTTACCTTATTTATCTAATAGGACACAGAATTATACAATATTGAAGATAGCAAGTGATGATCAAATTGCAAATGAAATCAGCCACAACTCGGATAACAAGGATAGCAAGTAAGAACAAGCGGCTAATGTGTATGGAATAAAGATTACAATATGATGCAATAAAAAATCAGCAATGGTGTAATATAATCAATGCAATCACAAGGGCAATCAAGTGCACACACTCCGTCAACTATTATCTGACGGTTGCAACACGGTTCGGAGGAAGATGGGTGTGACCAAGGCTCCTGTGTCGGCACAGCACAAAATCACACAAATAGGGTTCTTTGAGATGCTTGAAGCCAATTAGATCATCAATGGAAGTAGCTAAGAAAAAGAAATAACAATGTGCAAGAGTTACTAACTCAAACAACGGTAAGATGAATGCTATGCTTTTCTTTCTTTCTCTTTTTTTAATCGGTTTTTCTATTTTTTTTACTAAGCTACTATCGCTGGAAGGGCTGTTGTAATGGTGACAGAAATAAAAAAACTAAAAAAAATAAAACAAGCTACGATGATCTAAAAGTAAGCGAAATTAAAGAAAATAAGGGCAATAGGCAAAAAATTTGGAAAAGTAGGGTTCTTTAGTGGTGCAAGTTCATGACAATACTTAATCCAAGAATCACATTCATATGCATAATATGTAGCAATAAGGAATAAAAATCAAAACTTGCAACCAAGAACTCAATATCTTCCAAATTATAGATCCAAACAAGAAAATTACCCAAATAAAAGTGCCAAATTTTAGGGTTGAATAATAAAAATATAAACTTTATGCAGCGGATATGGTGAAAAATAAGAAACGAAAAATAATCACTCAATAATGAATCAAGAGAGTAAAGAACTTGCATAATCCTGAGAAGTTGATACCACTTGATACGTTTGTAATTCCCGATCCTTCGCCTGTGGACTCATAATCAAGAACCACGCCGTATATTTGCCCGATCTTGCAATGCTCTTTGATATCTCCTAATTTTGGAACAAATTAAACAAGTGATTAGAATCTGATTATGGCGACAGATTATACTTAGAAAAATTCAGCAACTACGAACACAGCAGTTGCGACAGAAAGAGGAAAGGGAAGCGACAGAAGGAGGCCGCGGACACAGCGACGAATGCTGTGGGATGGCAGCGAGGTGGCCGCAGCCGCAGCAAGGATGGGGCAGCCGCCGATGGTGCCCAGGCGTGCAGGTTCAGCGACAGAGTCCCCTTCTTTTGTGACGGCGGCGCTGGGGTTTTAGCGACGTTTCTCTGCAGGAATTGTGTTGTGTTTGTTGGGTTGTGTTTGAGATTAGGGTTTCGAAAGGTAATTGTTTGGATGATTAAAAGGATGAAGAACAGTCTGAAATTATGAATCAAAGTGTTTGGATTGAAGATTAAAGAACCCTTTAGCCAAAGGGTTTCGTCAATTCTATATTTCAATCTGCCTTTTCCTAAAGACTCAAACGTACGTTAAATAGAAATCGATAAGCCATCCTCACCTAGGAAAGGATCAGCATGGCTGACTAAAAATAATAATTAATTAATTAAAATCCTAGATTTAGGTTGAAAAGTCAAACCTTAGTTGTTAGGGAAGAATCTAAGTAGGTAGACTTTCCTTTTTACCTTATTTATCTAATATGACATAAATAAAATAAAAATGGGTAAAATTCTGAAAATTTCCACCAGCCCTAAGAGTAGGCACGAAATGGGCCTCATGGTGGATCGGGCCTCGCCTTCATTAACTTGGTCTTAGGTCGCAAGCTCAATTCTTGGACTGGTGGTCTAGTTTTGAGCAAAGTGATCCAAGGTGGCCTGAATCCTTGCTCCATAGCTCCTTGGTAACGAATGAGAAGTGCTTGGGTAGCATCTTGAATCTTCTTAGCCCTCGCACGAGTGATAGGACCATCAAATGGCACATTCATGTTGTCCTCAATGTCACCAGGAGTCATCGCCGATTGCACTGTATCAATCAATAACATGAAAAAGGGCATCTTTATATAAATCATCCATCATCACCTTCAAAGAAATGGTGCTCATGGCTCTTTGCCACACTTGGTTAAAACCCTGGATAGTGAGCAAAGTCAGGGACAAGTGACTGGCTGTCAAACCCATCGCCTTTATAGATTTAAGCGGGAGGAGGTTAACCGCGTATCCGCAGTCAAGTAAGATGCGGTTGATTTGAGTATCTCCGATGGTACCTGTCACATATAAGGGCCTTTTATGATGCTCGCTCCCTAATTGAAGATCTTCATCGGAGAAAGTAATGGCCGGCATGCATGAATCACAATGAGTCACTGCAGGTACTGAAGTGTTATCAACCTCAACCAGATCCACCTGATCTTTGTAATGCTCGGGGTCAATGAGAGCCTGAATTAGCGCCCTTCTCAAGTATGTCGATATTTGAAGAGCATCATAGACGCTCAAACGTGATGCAATACTCTTGAGGTGATTGAACACATCGTACTTGACCCGTACTTTATACGGTGCACTTCGAGCCACCATAGGCGTTGTTACCGACATGTCTTTTTGAAACGTGGTCTTGTCCTCTAAACCCAATGAATTAGTAGCTTGAGGCGTAGTGTGATCCTCGGAGCCTATCACCTCTCCTTTACTTGAGGTTGAACTCTTTCCCCTCTTTTTATCTTTTAAGGGGAGAGGAGGAAATTGACGACCAGATCGAAGCACAATCTCATCCACTTCTTCTTGTTCCTCCACCTCATCGGCCCAACTTGTCATGCAACATTGAATCACGTCTTCTCCCCAAAATGGTTCATCATCCCTGTCAGACATATCATCCTTAGTGAAGTCCTTAGGGACATAGTCCTTTAAAGTAAAAGGGACTCGAATGGGTTGAACATACTCCTCTTCGGGCTCCACTTTTGGTTTTTTGTCTTTTTTCCACTCTTTCTTTTCTTATTTTTCTTCTTGTCAGATCCTCTCCCAATGAGTCTACAACCTACATGCTCAGCACGTCGAGTGACAGCCAATTGAGATTTATTCCGACCAGTGTCCTCCCTTCTACTTTCATTTGCTTGAGAACGACTCGATTTGACCTTCCGTCGCAGTTGTCGCTCCACATTACATGCCTTTGACACCAATGCATCAAACGATAATGGCTCGAGACTTCCCACATCAATGGCTAGGTCAGGAAGTAAGTTATTTGTGCACATTTGGACACAAGCCAACTCACTTAGATGCTCTGGGCATTGCCACCTTAAACATCTCCATCTTGCAATGAAGTCGTTTGCGCTCTCATTTTGGCCTTATATGGTGTTCGCTAGGTCCATGATAGAGACTTTTATCTTCGTGCTCACAAACTGAGCCAAGAAAGCTCTTTGCAGGTCATCCTAAGTCTCGATTGATCCTTGAGGGAGTTCGGTGTACCATGTAAATGCAGAGTCTTTCAAGGACTGGACAAACTGACGGATCAACAAAGCATCGATAAGGGCTGTTTCACTGCATGCTGAGTAAAAGTGAGCAAGATGCTCGCACGGTGACCCATGTATACCATCAAACTTATCGAAGCTGGGCTTTTGATAACACGGCGGGAATGGTACGACATCATAATGCGGAGGGTATGGCTTTCTGTATCCCATCACAAGTGGATTCTGTGCAATTTGGAAATCTCTAATGCCCCGAGCAATCATCTCTCGAATCTCATCGGCCGAGACAGTTGCACCAGACGCTGTTCCTGAAGCACCATTCGGAGCCTCATTATTAGTTTCACCCACTTCATGCTTCCTTTCTTGATCTGGATCGGGAATTCGAGCCATTAATGCTGCGATTTGCTTGTCTTTTTCTTCAAACTTTCTCTGCAAATCTTGAAGCTGCTCTTCAATACTGGTGGTCTCAATGGTCATTACATATGCCTCATCATGTGAGGTAGTCCTGACATGTACTTGCTTACTTGTAATGGGTGGAAACTCCTCCCTCTTGAAAAGTGAAGAATCCAGACACTTCTTCGTTGTTTTGTCCCCAGCCTCGGTTGTTGGCTTAGGCAGAGTTGATAGTTGGGAAGCTGCTTTGATATATGAGCTCTCCTTGGTCCTTGATCTAGTCATGGGACCGGTGTATGCCTTAGAATCCTCATGGACTGAAGGCTTCCGCTGCCCCTTTCTTTTCATAGTTTGAGGAGGGGCAACTACTTTCTCCTTTTCAATTCCAGCTTGAACATCTCCCTCCTCCAAGTGCGAGGTCATGTTCACCTCTTCTACTTATTTGATATAGCAAGGGAAAGCCCCTACCATAATATGAGGCCTCGGCACTAGTCCTTTTTCCAGCTCTTGGGCAGCCTTTTGTAGAGTAACCTTGGCCAACTCTAGGGTGGGTAACAGAGCTAGCATGGCGGGAGTACTAGTCACTCAGCACTTAGATCCGTTCGCCGGTAGGACTCATGCCGATGGAGCTCTGTTGTTCTTGATGACAGTTATGGTGGGTTGAAATGCCCCACCCTTTACTGGCCTCCTGCCTGTTTGGTTAGGCGATGAAGCAGGCACCAATTTGGTAGATGTCCTCTCTTCCTTGAGAACTGGTTCTCCATTGGGATTGTCGCTGAAATCGTTTCACGAGTGACGTCAAAAATCACCTTGAATGAACGTTTCCTCATCCATCTTCCCCCGTTCACAATGAAGGTCGCTGGGAGCTGGCTCACATTGATCACTGCTCTTGGGGCCATGTTCTTCCTTCTACAAAGAGAAAGAATCATAAGTATCCACATAAATAAAAATTACAAAGAAAGATAAGGGTCCCACCGTGCGTGCCAAAAATATGTTAAACAAAAATCGTTAAAGGAACAATCTCGCATAACACATTTTAATTTGAATTTTATTTTGAAAGTTCGACCCATATCTGTACTTCCTCACAATTTTAAATTATGCGGATACTTTAAAAGGACAAGAATTTGGGTTTTTTGGTGGATTGGACTGCACCCGTTGATGAGAGTTGCCTACGTACCTTGATGGAAAGGATCAAGTCCAACATAGTTCGACAATATAGGATTTCTGTATTTGGGGTTGGTTTGGTTAGACTTTGTGTCAAATTTGATTTTGGTTATGTGTTTGGGTATATATGTTTAGGTTTATGTGTTTGGGTATATGTGTTTGGGTTTCAACTCGATAAAGTATCGGGTTTGATTTTTTCCTTTGAGGTTTGTGATTGGACCCGGATATGGGATTCCTACGTATCCGTGATGACGAAATCAAATCACTCGTAGTTCAAATGGATGAATTTGATTTGGAACTTGCGGCTGGACTCGACATTTGTATGACTTGATATCGAGTTTCCTACGTAGCTCGTTTGATAGCATCAAGCCTTCGTAGTTCGGGTAGAAGGACAAATTTGCTTTAATTTGGGAAAGGACGACTGAATCCGATAGATATTAAATTTGATACCGGATTTCCTACGTAACTCACAAAAGAGTATCAAGTCTTTACGTAATTCTTTCAATAAAACTGGTTTGAATTTGAGAAATTTTTGGTTTGAGATCTTGACTTCGTTTTCATTGAAGGCGATTTAAGATTGACCCACTATAATTAATTGTCAAAGAATATTTGAAGAATTTTTTTTATCAAACTCGAATTCTTAATTTGTGCCAAAAATAATCCTTATATATATTTTAGTGGGTCGGTTATGTAATTAAACACTTTTTTTATGTAAAATATGTCGAAGACCACGCATATATATTTATATATATGATATATATACATTGATGGCTGGCAGCTCAATAGGATTTTGGGTCATGTTCCTGCAAATTATATAGAAGAAGAAGACAACGAAATCTACCTCTTCCTCTTTTTTTTTTCAACGGATGTTTGTGTGCTGTATTTTTTTTCTTGACTTGCTCTCTCTTTGCCTCAATCTTTTTCTGCTTCTTTTTTCTTTTCTTTCTTTAGCCCCTCTCAGTAGCTAGCCCTCTCCCTTAAATAGCTAAGCTAATATGTAACTCCTTTTTCCATTTAATCATGATGATTTAATTTGCCATGTAACCTCCTCTTTATTGGCTTTCAACTCAGCCGTTTCAAAGAGTAACAGTTGACACTCACTAACCCTTTTTTGCTTTTCTTTTATTTTATTCTATTTTTCTTTTCTTCTTCTTCTTTTTTTTATATACTTTGCACATTCATCTTTGGGCCTTCAATTAGGGCTTACGGGGAAAATTTTTGGACTCTTGGGAGCTTTCACCCACCCCTTTATTATAGCCCAAAACGAAAAAAAAAAATCAAACAATTAGATTTCACCGGGTCATCTTTATATAATAATAATAATTTCATCAAATTTATCTAGTCAACCGGCATTATAGGCATTTTTAGGCTAGTTAGGTTGCATTTAGTTCATAATTTGTAGTTAAATTGCATCTTGTGATTATTTTGGAAGAATTCGGATTCTGCACAAATTTGTGGCTATTTTGCAGAGTTGAATCTGAATACTATTGAGTGATGCAATAATCTTGGAGTGGAATGCAAATAACAAGAAACAAGAGATGTGGAGCTGCTTTCGGATTCTGGCAACGAGAAGACCCAAGGAGCTGGATGCAGCGGCCGTAGCAAGCATGTCGCAACCGCTGCCAGGAGAGGATACAATGAGTTGGAAAGAACACGCGTGCAGCGGCCGCAGCACCTATGCCGCGGCCGCCGCATTGAACGCCAGCAAGACGGTGCGTTTCGATTAAAAGAAACCCTATTTTGTTGATTTTTTTAGGTCGGCATAGACTTTTAAAAGACCGAATATTGCTAGTTTTCATTTTTCGGGATGTCTATTCTATTCTACTTTTCATCAGACAATTAGAGATTGAGCGATGTTTTTCATGAGGAACTAAACTCATCTATTCTGCCTACGATTTGAAGCTTTATTTGGATTGATTGTGAGTTTCTAATTCTCGTTCCTATATTCCGCTATTGAATGCGTCAACTTCTTTGCACTTATTGATTGATTGTTTTATTCTTTCTTGTTTGGCCAACTCGTTAGATCAATTCAATTGCTAGGGTTTTGTAGATTCCTAATTGTGAACCTTAACTCAAGTAGCAAACTTGTCCCTTTAGGGCTGATTCAACTAATTGTATAAGTAGGAAGTTGGATGTGTTGTTAAATTCCTTTATGAGGAACTGCAAATACCTTGGTTAATCTCTGAACTTAAAGCTATCAATTGGGTTAAATCCTTTTCTGAGGGACTGTTCAATTAATAAGGGTTTCTAGGACTGATTGGACTAGTAACTGTATTAGGTTGGGACAAGGGCATTCATAGGAAAACTAAAAGGACGAGAAGAAGTTACAAGGATCGTTTCAACCAAATAAAGTGGAAAATTGTAGGTAAAACTATTTCTCATAATTGTTTGAATCAAAACCATTTACTTTTGCTCTCATCAATCCGCTTTGATTAACGGCGGATCTTTTATATTCTTCACAAACCCCCCCCTTTGGTTACTTAATTGGCACTTAAATCACATTTGAATAACGAATTTCCTTGTGGATTGACCTCTTACTTATTGCTATACTAGTGATAGGTTTGAGATTTATTTTGACGGATCAACGACAGGTTTTACTCCCGTTAAAATTGGCGCTGTTGTCGGGGAGGTTTATTGATTCTTGTGTGTTTTTGGTGCTGATTTTTGGTGTGGACCATTTTATACGGTCCATACACGTGCTACTAATCCTTTTTTGTTGCCATTTGATTCAGAGATCGAAAGGACCCTTTCTGCCTTAAGGCGAAAAACTCGTGATCGCTTTCGCGAGTTACCTTTTGATCAAGGAGAAAGCACTGCAGAGATGGCTAACAAAGCAAATTGCACTCTGAGGGAGCTTTCTGCTCCTGACTTGGCACAACAACCCTTGGCAATCTAATTCCCTGCACTAGGGAAAGGAGTCAACTTTGAGCTGAAATCTGGGGTAGTTCATATTCTACCCAAGTTCCATGGGTTGAGTGGGGAGGACCCCCACAAGCATCTATTTGAATTCCATACGGTGGTAGTTGGGATGAAACATGAAAACGTTACTGAAGAACAAATCAAACTGAGAGCTTTTCCCTTCTCTTTGAAGGATGAGGCAAATGAGTGGTTCTTCTATCTACCACCTTGATCTATTTCTACTTGGGCTGAGATGAAAAGAGTCTTTCTGGAGATGTGTTTTTCTGCAACTAAGCTTAATGCCTTGAAAAGGTCAATCAGCAGCATCGAGCAGTACGATACGGAGTCTATTCATGAGTACTTTGAGCGCTTCAAGATACTCTGCGCTAGTTGCCCATGCCATGGCTACTCTCACAAGGATCTTGTCCTCTTTTTATTCAATGGGCTTACTGATGGAGAGCGCAAAATGGTGAATTCTACTTGTTGAAGATGTTGAATAAGACGCCTGCTGCAGCTTGGGATGTGTTTAAGGAGCTCTCTGAGGGATCTATATAGTACAACAAGAGAACTCGTGCAAGGGGTGTACTTTCAGTTGATGCTCCTATGGCTACACTACTAACTGATATGGCAGAGGTGAAGGAGATGATCAAGAAATTGGTAATTGATAGAGCACCTCAACAGTTGAAGGCATGTGGAATCTGCAATGAATTCACTCATCCCATGGATATGTGCCCGAATCTGCAAGAGCCTAACTTAGAGTTGAATGTCGTTGGGAACATCGCTCCACAAAGGCCAAGACAAGGCAATTTTGGAAATCCTGGGTACTTCAACAACAATAATTACAACAGAGGCTATCAGCAGGGCTATGAGAACTACCAAGCCCCTTTCAATCAGCAAGGGAGGCAACAGGCAAGACCCCAACAACAATTTGAACCTCGACCAGGAGGCCAACCGCATGCGAATGTGGCTATTGAGGATCCTCTACAGACTTTATCACGGTTAGTCTTGAGGATGGAAAAGCAGCAATCAGATCGAATAACAAATTTGGAAAATCAAATGAGTCAACTCATTCAAGTCCTAAGTGCAAAAGAGGCAAACGATTCAGGAAAGCTTCCATCACAAACTATTGTGAACCCTAAGGAGAATGTTAGCACTATAACACTTCGGAGTGGCAAGGAACTGATTGCCACACCTCAAAAGGACGGTGAGGAGATTATGGACGAATAGATAGAGGTCGTGCCAGAAGAGGATAGTCGTGCATAGTGCGACAGGCGCCGCAACCATGCAGCGGCCGTGGCATGAGAGAGGAGCAGCGGCCGCAGCACCGGCCCTGACGCAGCCCCAGAATCAGGTAAGTCATCTTCGTCCTCTACCATTCCTTCTTCTTCTTCTCCTCCTTATTCTTCTTCCTTACCTCTAGAGACTCCAATGTCGGTTCCACCCTTTTCGGAAGCCCTGAAGGACACACGAAGGTATAAGAACGTTAAGGAAATCTTTGAAACGTTTAGTAAGTGCGAGGTAAACATTCCTTTACTTAATTTGATTAAAAGCATTCCTAGATATGCTAAATTTTTTTAAGGAACTTTGCACTATTAAGCGAAACCAGAAGCTAAAAGGTAAACAGCAGGTTAAGGTAAGTGAACATGTCACTACTGTGTTTCAGAAGCGTTTGCCTGAGAAGTGTAGTGATCCTGGTATGTTTACAATACCATGTGTGATAGGTGATACTAAATTTGACTAAGCCATGTTAGATTTAGGTGCATCTATTAATGTCTTACCTTTTCATGTTTATCATGCCTTGGGATTGGGACCTCTAAATGATACTCGGGTAGTAATTCAACTTGCTGATCGCTCTACTATTTACTCGAAAGGGATTGTTGAGGATGTCTTGGTTATGGTTGACAACTTGATATTCCCTACTGATTTCTTTGTGATTGATGATGTGCGCGCAAATTACCATATTTTCTATGCACATATGAATTCATTTTATTGTCTTTTGTATGCACATTTATGGGAAAACATGGGAATGATGTAGTTTATGCTTAAATATCAAATATATGGGTTTGCACGAGTTTCCATGTGATTTCGCAGAAAACAGGATGAAAATGGATGAATTCAGAAGAGCGGAAAAAGAACTCGAAGTCTTCTGAAGAGGTCGAAATCGACTGAAGACCTCGACATCGAGTACATCAGAGACATAGGAATCGAGTAGAAAAGGGAACAGAGCATTTTGACACAGAAGAGGTCGATATCGACGTCTTGAGGTCGATATCGATGCTACCAGATCGACCAAGTTGATAGAAGTCGAGTAGGAGAAGGAGAAGCTCGAGATAAGATTTTGGAGGGGTCGATATCGAGGTCCAAGGGTCGATATCGACCATTCCAGCAGAGGAATTCGACTCCGATTTCGATAGAATTATATCCAATGCTTGCAATATCTATCCAAAGGTCGAGATTTCCTATCATCAACATCAGATCTATCATGAGGAGGCTGATTTCACCATGAAGTTTTAGTTTTTACTTTGTTTTAATTTATCATAGAGAAAAAAGATAAGGTTTCGAGTCCTTATCGACATCTACAAATAGAAGCCAATAGGGCTGAGTTTAGGTATTCCGAATTCCGTTTTAGACACAATTCAGTTGCAATAGAGAATAGAGAGAGAGAGAGGAGGCCGAGTGGAGTTGTAAAGCGAAGGCGGAGTGGCTTGTTCGGTTGTACTTTCTTTCGGAGTTTTAATTCAAAGTAGCTTTCTTTCAATAACAATGATGATGATGTGCATGATGAGGAGCGAGTAGTCAACCCACTTCTAGGGTCGGGGTGAGCCCGACGATAGCAATGTGAGGTAAGTGCATCAAAGGTATGACTTTTATGTGATTCCGTCTTCTACCCCATGCATGATCCTTTGCGAAAGTTAGGGAGATTCATTAATTGCATTATTGAAGCGAAAGCCACTCATATTGCGAACTTGAATTACTCATAAATTGGATAGTAACTCTTAGGAATTATGCGAAAGCCTCTAATCACCTAAGTGTTGATAACGAAAGTTATTTGACGGAAAGACATAAAAGTTCATATCTTTAGCATGAAACTTGCATTGTTATCGTTGTGGCGTAAAACCCCGACTTTGGAAGCCTTTTAATTAGTTAAATTCTCCATAAGAGTCTTATTTTTGTTTCTGTTCATCTTCCCTCTCCATTCTATTTTCTTCGGATCCTTTTCCGACAAATTGGTTACAAAAACAGTTTCTGTGACAAGCATCGAAATCGACCATAAGGGTCGATATCGAGGACTAACATCGATATCGAGGTCTCTGCTCGATGTCGACTTGCTGTTTTGTCTTCTGCAGGAACTGCGCTAGGAAATCGACCAGAACTGAGGTCGATATCGACCAGTATACTCGATATCGAGTGTCTGCTGAGGTCGAAAGCCTTGATCGTGAGTACAACAAAGGAAGCGCTGACCTACCTCCTCGTGGATTCGATCCTGAATTACCCTACTACTACAAGGGAGGGGATTCTTGTATTATTTGTTTGGGACAGGGAGATAGTCTAGTTGTGCTTTATTTTATTCTCCTATTTTACATACAACACCCCGCAAACTCCCCCCGTGTGCGAACAAATTGGCGCCGCTGCCGGGGAGGAAATCAATCACCACCTAAGTTAATCACGATCTTTTTCTAAGCTTATTTTGCAGGTTTATGCGACGTTCTGATCGCGGACCTATCCTGGAACCAACTGACGAGCCTGAACGTTTCTACCATCTTCGCAACAAAGCAATTCGCATCATGGCTGACAACGAGACGCAAGCTGAAATCATAGAGCGGTTTAGAAAGGAGATCGAGGACCACAATGCTACAATCGCTGCTGAAAGGGCCGCTGCTGCTGCTGAGCGAGCCCGTGCTGACAGGGAGGAGGATGCGCGCAGACAAGCCCAAGAGCGGCTAAATCAGTATCCACAGACGGCGATGCAATACATGCATCCGCCCCTTCATGTTCCTGAATCTGCCATTATAATTCCTCACTCCAATTATGAATTGAAAATTAACTTCCTATCTGAGATTAAAAGAAATACTTTTGAAGGAAGACATAATGAATGCCCCCTGCAACACATCTCTACTTTTATGGACTTATGTGAAACAGTTGCTGAGATTAAAAGAAATACTTTTCGATGGTCTTTGGCAGGAAAGGCGTTACAATGGCTCGAAAGTTTGGCTCCACGATCACTAAGGACATGGGCGGAAGTGAAAGATGCATTCTTGAACAAGTTCTTCCCACCTTCTAAAACGGCGATGCTACGACAAAGGATCACGGCTTTCAAACAAAAGCCAGGTGAAACCCTAGCACAGGCGTGGGAGCGCTTTAAAGACTTGCTGAGATCATGCCCGACGCATGGGAACTTCCATATGTCATCCAAGAGATCTTTTATAACGCCCTTGATGCGCCGAATAAGGAGAGGATCAATTCATATACCTCCTATCGGTACATTGAGCTTACACCAACGGAGGCATGGGAGACCATTGAGAGGCTTGTGAACTTTGACAACACCTATGGGGCTGCTGCGGCCTATGATGCAAGGCCTGCCCCATCTATGCCACTATATGAGCCTCCAAGGGAGATAGATCCTGAAGTACGGCAACAATTCCATAACGATCAAACACGCCGCCTTCAAAAGCAAGTAAGGTTCCTGAGCAACAATCAACCTTGTCAGGAGTGTGGTTCAATAAGGCATAACACCAGTGCCTGTCCACATACTGAGCAAGTATCCATGGCGGAACAACATGAGGAGGTCAAATGGACGAGAGGCCCCTATGGAGGGGGCAATCAACAAAATTGGGGTGATCAAAGGTTCTATCAAAGGGATCCCCCAACCTATAGGGCACCAGGGCACCCTGAGCGGGAGACTAAGAAAGATGACCTGCAAATCATCCTTGATGAGATGCGGAGGAACCACGCTGACTTCAAACAAGCCAATAACTCCGTCCATACTCAGCTGCAGGGCATAAATTCTAGACTTGGGGAGATCGACGTTTGGAAGCGCAACATGGAGACTCAAATGAGTCAATTGGCGGAAGCAATGCCCAAAGCGTCCGGATCACTCCCTGGATCCACTGTGCCCAACCAAAAGGGCAAAACCACAGGTCATATTGCGGCAGTAAACCTAAGGAGTGGGCGTCAATTACAAACGCCCGAGCGAAAAGTGGAGGAGAGGGAGCCAGAACAGACGTCGATATCGACCCCCCCTGTCGATATCGACCAAGGTGACATCGATGTCGACCCTCCTGTCGATGTCGACCCTAATTCTGCGTCACCACAGAAATCGACTCTTCCAGTCGATATCGACCCTACTGCTGCCGATATCGACCTCACTACAGCCGCAGGAAGGAAGAAGGTGTTGCCATTCCCAACTAGAAAGGTGACTAAGGACCCAGCGGAAAAGAAGTTCCAACGGTTCGTGAAGATGCTCCAAGGGCTTAATGTCTCTATACCATTCATAGAGGCACTTCACGAGATGCCATCTTATGTAAGGTTCCTTAAGGATATCTTGGGTAAGAAGCGATCGCTCTCCGAGATCGCAGAGGAATGCAACAGATTGGAGCTACCACAAAAGCGGGCGGACCCAGGTAAGTTTTCTATCGCTATAGGTCTAGGTCAATTCAAATTTAATGCTTTAGTTGACTTGGGCGCTAGCGTTAGCATGATGCCACTAACCATTTGGCACAAGGTAAAGATAGGTCCTCTGGAGCCCGTGGATGCAAGATTATACATGGCTAACAATACCGTAGTGATTCCAACTGGGATAGTGACAGATGTGCCAGTACAAGTAGGCAAATTCTTTGTCCCTGCTGATTTCCTAGTTGTTGACATAGCGGAGGACCCTGCTTGTCCAATTATTTTAGGTAGGCCATTCCTAGCAACCGTTGATGCCAACATTAGCGTGAAGAAAGGATTGCTCTCACTCACAATTAGTGATGAAGTAATAGAGTATTCCTTCAACAAGACGGTGCAAAGTCAAGGGCCAATGGAGATAAAAGCCATCAATGAAGCCCAAGTAGAGGAAGTTGAAGCAATCTTGAACGAAGGAGCTCAACAGAACATCGAAATCGACCCAGGTAAGTCGATATCGACCACTAATGTTCAAGATTCTGTGACAGGTCATAAGTATGGGGTCGACGGAGGAAAAGAGGAAGCATCGAAATCAGGGTCAAGGGTCGATATCGACCACACCCTATCGAAATCGACCACCATCAGCGCTGAGAAGAGAGGCAAGGAGACCTCGATATCGACCTCTGAGGGTCGAAATCGACCTGATCATATCGAGTCCAAACTCCCCAAATCGACTGATTCTACAGGTGTACAACAGGGATCGATATCGACTTCCGAACATCGACATCGACCTGAACCACAGACTGAGAAGAAGGTAAGTCAAGGTACGGATTCCTCTTGTTCAATTACAATTAAGGACTTATCATTATTTGGAAGAGGTGTGCCTTGGCATGTGCGTTTATGTAGGGTATCCGATGATAGTTCAAGCCAATATGAGATAGGAGACAAGGTCTATGTTGCCAAATCTAAAGACCATTGGTTCCCTACAAGATTCAAGGATAAGAGCTTAGGTCCATTCACTGTGAATCAAATCAATCCCGGGGGAATGCAGCTGCGGGACAAGAAAGGAGTGATATTTGAGGCCCAAGCCACATGGGCTCTGCAGATGCCACCTTGAGAAGCGCAAAGGAAGAAGTCGGCCTAGCGACTTAAAAATCTAGAGCTTGTAACGAAGACTTAGTTTTGGTTTTAAGACAGCTTTTGTTTTGGTTTTAGACACTTTATTGTTTTGCATATTTTGTGTTTAATTTTCAAATTGCAGGAGAGAGAAAAGCACACAGAAAGGCATCGAAATCGATGTCGTACATCGAAATCGACCTCAAGATCGACATGGATAGGGTTCGTGATCGAGGCCAAATCACCCTGAAGCCCGAGCAGAAATCAAGAGAGACATCGATATCGACGTAAAGGGTCGATATCGACCTTCCCTGTTGTCTTCTTCGACTCCTGAAATTTGTGACGGTCTAGTAAGTTTTCTTCTTAACCCTAGTTCTAATACAGTGAGGACACTGTAAATTTTAAGTATGGGGTCGGGGAAAGGCTTATTTGCATATTCATACTTAGTTTAGAGTTGCATATTTATTTTAATGCATAAAAAAAAAATGACCCCCATAAAAAATTTTGGAAAAGAGAGAGTCATGGAAGTATAAAAAAGAGCTCTATGATGCAAAATTAGATTCATTAGAGATATAACATGAGATTGCCTAGTTAAGGGAAGTCCCAATGAAGTGCAAATTTTTTGAGAAAATCATAAAGGAGATGAAAATTTGAAGTTGCTTTTGACATGTGCACGATAAGATGATGGAGGATTTTTTATAAAAATTCCATACAAGCAAAGTTCATATCCTAGCCTTACCTACGCATATTCACAAAGCCATATATGAGACTTATCATGATCATTATTGCTCCACATATACATATTGTCCATTTTTTACCTTATACCCTATCCGGGGACAAAGTTTTTTGAATGGATGACATCTTTGGAGTTATATGGAGTTGTGCATTTATAAAGTTGTTGGCAGGAATGATACAATATGGAAAATTAAATGAGCGAGAAAAAATCCGATCACCTCAGGAGATAAAGGTAGGTCGACCCTGCTCGCTGAGATAATAGTTCGGTGAGATGGGACACAAAGGTGAGGAGTCCGAAGTACTAAGTATCCGGGGCCATTCATGACACCCATGTTTGCGACTCGCGAGAAGGCAGTGCTAAGGTTAGAGAGGTAAAAGCATTATATTGAAAAAAAAGCATTGAACGATGAGTGAAAGGTGAGACATTATGAAGAGGAATGTGGAATATTTTGGAAAGAAAGTGTACTTTCCCGGATTTAACACCACAAGGCCAAATATTAGCCCACCTTTAGCCTTTTACCAATCCACTTCTCACAAGCTTGAAGAAAGTCCTCTTGATTATTAATGCAATGTCGCTAGAATTGTTTTTTGCATATTACCTCCTTTATAAGTATGAAATTGCTTTTATGCACAGGCATGGACTTGGTTGACATAAGTACCTTCTCGAGGATGGCAATTGATTGTAGGGAAATATGAAAAATGAATCTATGATGTTGAGGGTTTACTTTCTTCCCCTGAATGACCATTAAGAGTATTTCTTGGGGACAAGCAAGCTTAAGTATGGGGTGTTTGATGTGCGCGCAAATTACCATATTTTCTATGCACATATGAATTCATTTTATTGTCTTTTGTCTGCACATTTATGGGAAAACATGGGAATGATGTAGTTTATGCTTAAATATCAAATATATGGGTTTGCACGAGTTTCCATGTGATTTCGCAGAAAACAGGATGAAAATGGATGAATTCAGAAGAGCGGAAAAAGAACTCGAAGTCTTCTGAAGAGGTCGAAATCGACTGAAGACCTCGACATCGAGTACATCAGAGACATAGGAATCGAGTAGAAAAGGGAACAGAGCATTTCGACACAGAAGAGGTCGATATCGACGTCTTGAGGTCGATATCGATGCTACCAGATCGACCAAGTTGATAGAAGTCGAGTAGGAGAAGGAGAAGCTCGAGATAAGATTTTGGAGGGGTCGATATCGAGGTCCAAGGGTCGATATCGACCATTCCAGCAGAGGAATTCGACTCCGATTTCGATAGAATTATATCCAATGCTTGCAATATCTATCCAAAGGTCGAGATTTCCTATCATCAACATCAGATCTATCATGAGGAGGCTGATTTCACCATGAAGTTTTAGTTTTTACTTTGTTTTAATTTATCATAGAGAAAAAAGATAAGGTTTCGAGTCCTTATCAACATCTACAAATAGAAGCCAATAGGGCTGAGTTTAGGTATTCCGAATTCCGTTTTAGACACAATTCAGTTGCAATAGAGAATAGAGAGAGAGAGAGGAGGCCGAGTGGAGTTGTAAAGCGAAGGCGGAGTGGCTTGTTCGGTTGTACTTTCTTTCGGAGTTTTAATTCAAAGTAGCTTTCTTTCAATAACAATGATGATGATGTGCATGATGAGGAGCGAGTAGTCAACCCACTTCTAGGGTCGGGGTGAGCCCGACGATAGCAATGTGAGGTAAGTGCATCAAAGGTATGACTTTTATGTGATTCCGTCTTCTACCCCATGCATGATCCTTTGCGAAAGTTAGGGAGATTCATTAATTGCATTATTGAAGCGAAAGCCACTCATATTGCGAACTTGAATTACTCATAAATTGGATAGTAACTCTTAGGAATTATGCGAATGCCTCTAATCACCTAAGTGTTGATAACGAAAGTTATTTGACGGAAAGACATAAAAGTTCATATCTTTAGCATGAAACTTGCATTGTTATCGTTGTGGCGTAAAACCCCGACTTTGGAAGCCTTTTAATTAGTTAAATTCTCCATAAGAGTCTTATTTTTGTTTCTGTTCATCTTCCCTCTCCATTCTATTTTCTTCGGATCCTTTTCCGACAAATTGGTTACAAAAACAGTTTATGTGACAAGCATCGAAATCGACCATAAGGGTCGATATCGAGGACTAACATCGATATCGAGGTCTCTGCTCGATGTCGACTTGCTGTTTTGTCTTCTGCAGGAACTGCGCTAGGAAATCGACCAGAACTGAGGTCGATATCGACCAGTATACTCGATATCGAGTGTCTGCTGAGGTCGAAAGCCTTGATCGTGAGTACAACAAAGGAAGCGCTGACCTACCTCCTCGTGGATTCGATCCTGAATTACCCTACTACTACAAGGGAGAGGATTCTTTTACATACAACACCCCGCAAACTCCCCCCGTGTGCGAACAATTGATAAGGGTGCTGGTAACAATGAAGGCCCTATTTTGTTGGGTAGACCTTTCCTAAAAACTACTAGGACCAAGATTGATGTCTATTCAGGGTCTCTTACTATGGAATTTGATGGTCAAGGAGTTGAGTATAATATCAATGATTCCATGAAATTTCCATCTGACGATCCTTCGTTGTGCTTTATGGATGTTATGATACTATGGCATAAGATTGCTTTAATTTAGAGTGTGTTGATGAGATGGAGGTCGCTTTAAAAGCCCTTATAGATGAAATTTTTGGGGATTATGCTTTGTCATCTAATCTGCAGGAGGCTATACTGGTTTTAGATAGTCGACCTCGCACCTATGTGCCACCAAGGGAAGAACGCATTGAGCTGACCATGCCAAGCGAAAAGCTTCTCCCTTCCATTGTCCAGGCGCCTGATATTGAACTAAAACAACTTCCTAGTCACCTTAAATATGCTTTTCTTGGTGAGAATGATACTTGGCCTGTCATTATTTCTAACAAACTCACTTTCGATCGGGAGGAACGATTGGTGACTGTCCTTAAGGAGAACAAAGAGGCGTTAGGATGGACGATTGTAGACATTAAGGGCATCAGTCCCACCCTCTGCATGCACATAATTCTTTTGGAGGATGATGCCAAGCCATCTAGGCAACCTCAACGGAGACTCAACCCGCCGATGATGGAGGTGGTAAAGAAGGAGGTGCTGAAGCTCCTTCAGGCAGGTATGATTTTTCCCATCTCTGATAGCAAGTGGGTGAGTCCTACTCAGGTTGTTCTTAAGAAGGGGGGTATCACTTTCGTTGAGAACCAGGATGGTTAGTTGGTCCCTAGCAGGGTCCAAACTAGATGGAGGGTCTGTATTGATTATCGTAAGCTGAATGCGATAACTCGCAAAGAACACTTTCCTTTACCCTTTATTGATCAGATGCTTGAGTGCCTTGCCGGTCGCTCTTTTTATTGCTTCTTAGATGGCTATGCAGGTTATTTTCAGGTACCCATAGCACCGGAGGATCAAGAGAAGACGACATTTACATGCCCCTTTGGCACTTTTGCATATCGCAGAATGCCTTTTGGGTTATGTAACACACCTAGGACCTTCCAACGGTGTATGGTGAGCATATTTTCTGAGTATGTAGAGCACTTTATAGAGGTATTCATGGATAAATTTATTGTGCATGGAGATGATTTTGATACTTGCTTGCACCATTTGTCACTTGTGCTTAGGCGGTGTGTAGACATCAACTTAGTTCTTATTTCTGAAAAGTATCATTTTATGGTTGAGCAAGGCATTGTTTTGGGTCATATTGTGTCTAGCAGGGGTCTTGAGGTGGACAAGGCTAAGATTGATGTCATTCAGTCTCTGCCCTACCCCACCAATGTGCGCGAGATTCGTTCCTTTTTAGGCCATGCAGGGTTCTATCGCAGGTTTATTAAGGATTTTTCTAAGATTTCTATACCTCTTTGCGATTTACTCAAGAAAGAAGTAGTTTTTGACTTTGATGACAGGTGTAGAGTAGCCTTTGATGAGCTAAAAGGTCGCCTGACAAGCGCTCCTATAATTCAGGCACCCATATGGTCTCAACCCTTTGAAATTATGTGTGATGCTAGTGACTATGCAGTGGGTGCTGTCTTGGGGCCAAAGGAAGGAAGGAGCTCTCATGTCATTTACTATGCCTCCATGACTCTGAATGGAGCTCAAAGGAACTACTCAACCACAGAGAAAGAGCTTCTGGCCGTGGTCTTTGCACTGGAGAAGTTTTGCTCCTATCTCCTAGGAGCTAAGGTAATTGTCTTCACAGATCACACTGCTCTTCGTTATTTGTTGACTAAAAAAGAAGCAAAACCTAGATTGATTGGATGGATCTTGCTCTTGAGCGAGTTTGATATCGTAATCAAAGATAAGAAAGGTGCAAAGAACTTAGTAGCGGACCACCTTAGCAAACTTGTCCAAGAAGAGGACAAGCCGGATGATCAAAGACCCATTCACGGTGAGTTTCCTAATGACACACTATGTTTCGTGAATAATCTTTCGTGTATACAGCTGCATGAGACCACGGAGGGTGTAGCGGCCGCCGCAACCTTGCAGCAGCCATGGTAGAATACTGAAGCAGCAGCCGCCACATGCATACAGCGGCCGCCGTATGTTGCCAGTTCGTCTCCTATGCTTTCTCTTGACGATGTAAACCCCGAAGCCCCTGAATTGTTGATGGGTGTCCATACTCCTCGACCTTGGTTTGCCAACATGGTGAATTTCTTAGTCACTTGAGAATTTCCACCAAATTTCACGAAGGCTCAAAAGGACAAGATTCGCCATAACTCTCGCTTCTATGTTTGGGATGACCCCTACCTCTGGAGACATTGTGATGATCAGGTAATTAGGAGGTGTCTGCCAAACAATGAGGCATAATCTATCCTTACTTTTTGTCATGCTCATGAATGTGAAGGCCACTTTGGTCATCAAAAGACTGCTAGGAAAGTTGTAGAAGCAGGTTTCTTTTGGCCTCACTTATTTAGGGATGCTAATGCTTTCTGTAAATCTTGTGATAGATGTCAAAGGGTTGGGAACATATCTGCTAGAAATGAAATGCCACAAACTAAGATCATATTTTATGAAATTTTTTATGTTTGGGGTATTGATTTTATGGGTCCCTTCCCTAGTTCCTTTGGAAATATCTATATTTTGCTTGCGGTGGACTATGTCTCCAAGTGGGTGGAGGCAAAGGCCACCATAACTGATGATTCCAGAGTTGTTGCAGATTTTCTAAAGGACACAATTTTCGCAAGATTTGGGGTGCCTAAGGCTCTGATTAGTGATAGAGGGACACATTTTTGCAATAGGACCATCAGTGCCCTGTTAAGGAAATATCATGTCACGTAGAGAGTGTCCAGAGCTTATCATCCTCAGACCAATGGTCAAGCAGAGATATCAAATCGAGAGATTAAGACCATTCTGGAGAAAACAGTGGCACCTAACAGAAAAGATTGGAGTCTAAGACTGAATGATGCTCTATGGGCCTATCAGACGGCCTATAAGACTCCCATTTGCATGTCCCCTTATCGAATTATCTTTGGAAAGGCTTGTCATCTCTATGTGGAACTTCAGCATAAGGCATACTGGGCTATAAAGAATTGCAATATGAGGATAAATGAAGTGGGTGAGTTTAGGAAACTTCAATTGCAGGAGCTAGAGGAATTGCACTTGCATGCCTATGACAATGCACTGATTTATAAGGAGAAGACAAGGGCTTGGCATGACAAACATAGCTTGCGGAAGAACCTAAAGATCGGAGACAAGATTATCCTATATCAATCACGCATGAAACTCTTCCCTGGAAAGCTTCAATCAAGGTGGGAAAGACCCTACAAGATCTCAAGGATATTCCTTCATGGAGCAATCGAACTCTATGACCCTAAGTCTCATGAGCTCTTTAAGGTCAATGGTCATAGAGTAAAGCCATACTTTGAGAACATCCCTCAGAATGAAGAATAGGAGTTGGTGCTTGCTGAACCAACCAATTAGGCCATTCAAGGGCCATTACGTCGAGCCAACGACATGAAACAAAGGCGCTTCTCGGGAGGCAACCCGAGGTATGTTTTCTTTTTTTTTTTCATTTCATCATCATTAGTTAGCTTTATTGTTGTTTTTGCAATTGTTGTGGTTGGATTTTTTACTAACAAAAGCCAAGGAAGAAGAGACTTGGACGTCGATCGTAAAAAAGAAGCTGCTACTGCACACTTGCCGCGTTTTTCCACAATGAGCGTCCGGGCCCGGATCCATCCACCATTGCCGACAAAAGAGGAAGGAGATGTCGAAGAATAGTGCAACGACCGCCCCATTTGTGCAGTGGCCGCCGCCTCTCTACACGCTCCCGCCGTTGCGTGCTGCGCCCACCACCGCACTATTGCGCCCGCCGCAGTACCCCGCCGGTAGGTTCAGTTCTTGTTGGATTTCGGTTGTGTGTAGTTGCTTATTGGTTTTTATTGTGGGGTGTGTTTGGTTGCTTATGTTAGATTCTGGATTTAGTTTGGTTGATTGTGGCTTATTGAGGATTTGTGGTTGATTGAATATGGTTCGTTAGTTGCAAAACTTGTCTAGAGGTCAGAGGAAGATTTTGGACAATTTTGATACTCCGATGTCACATAGGTTAGGGATGCTAGTTTGTACTCAGCAGATGCTTACACATGGAGGCTTATGCACTTTTTCTGAATTTTAGTGCCCCCGCCTATCCTGAGTTGGCTGGGGAGTTTCTGGCTACGCTGGATGTGTCGGATGATCGCATTAGGTTTCATCTGTTGGATAAGGGATACTCCTTCACCTTTGCTCAGTTACGGGAGGCTTTTGGTATTACTCAGGAGCCCACCACGGATTGGGCAGACCATGGGACAAGTCAGAGGATACACGATTTCTGGTATGCAACGACTGGCACTGCTTTTGATGGAGATAAAGGGGAGTACAACTATAAGTTTGTCCATTCGTGCCTAAGGTTAGTTCACAAGGTCCTAGCCATGGCTTTCAGTGGACAAGGCGATGTGAACAAGGTGCCAGCAGCCGATTTACCTTGGTCGTGGAGCTTTTCTCCCTAGTCACCTATCATTCCAAACTGGGTTGAGATAATTCTGGAGAGCTGTTTGAGGATTTAAAGGAAGACGACAGGTAGAGTGGGGTTAGGAGGTATGGTCACTCTGATGGCCCAATGCTTTATTGACCCCACATAGGCCGGTGCCCCTATGTCTAGCGGGTGTACTTACCGGGAGGATCAGCTGAGGAGGGCTTACTTGCTTGAGGGTTCAGAGGCGACTGGTTTTATTTGGAAGGCAGGACCTGGGGGAATCCACAGATTGAGGCTACCTAGGGTCATTCCTTATGGTCCTACTGATGATGCCTTCTACATTGAGGGCGATGAGAGTGATGATGATGCTGATGAGGAGGAGGGGCAGGCTCCATCCACAGATCACCGTATGCCTGATTATCCTAGGGGTGGTGCTCAGTATGTTGGTGGCTTTTCTACTGGGCCTAGTTCTTCAGATGATGTGTCTGCCTGGCGCGACCATATGTTTACCCAGATGCATCAGCTGTCTTTGTGCCAGGACTCCTTGGAGTTTACGCTCAACGACGTAGATAGCAATGTTAGAGAAATGTCGTCCACCATTGAGGATATGAGGAGGGAGCAGGCTTATTACTTTCGCATGCAGTACCCGCAGTTTCTGCCCTACCAGCCACCTCCCCAGTGAGTGGTAAGTTTCCTCTTCCTCCACCTCGAGTTCATTTGGTTCATTTTATTGTCTTTAGTGTTTCATTGAGGACAGTGAAAATTTTAAGTGTGGGGGAGGGGAATTCTGTATATATATATAGTCCATATAGTTAGATCATATTTAAAATTCTGCACCATGTTTAAGTTTCTGTACTCATTTTAAAAGTTCTGTTTACTTATGCATATAAAAAAACAAATATCCAAAGATATATCATGCATTGCATCCATATGTGTTCTTCAAATACCCATCAGGCTTAGTTTGTCCTCTAATTGAAATTTCAGCATGATCATATAAATCCCATGGAGTTCTAGATGTCTTGGCCTTGTCTATATTCTTGATTTTATGTGGAACATGAGCTAGCAAATATAATTGAGCATGTATGATTGAGCTAAAGGATGATTGAAATCCTACAAAACATGACCCTTGTGAGAATGTTCATAGCCTTATTAGAATCATTTATAATTCTTTTGCTCAATTGTGTGATTTACTCTCCTTGTGTTGCTACCTCTTCGCATTGACTTCAATATCTATTTTTCAAGACCGACTCACATGGTTGTTGCTTGCGGAGTTTATGTTTATATCTTGAGTCTTTTGTTCTAGTTTGTGCATATTTAGTGAAATAAGGTGGAAATGTTTGATACACTTAGTAACCGGGTCTACGCATGACACCCATGGGTATGATTCGCGCAAAATGGTGTTGAAAACTATCCACTAAGGAAGAAAGCTTGATCATTGAGTAACTGGGTTCATTCATGACACCCATGTTTGCAACTCGCATAAAAAGATGTTCAAGTGGACTTTATTTAAGTAGGTTGAGGTGTTGATTGACGTGGGGAGAATTGAATCGAAATATATAATAAAATATAAAGCCATACAACTCTTAGCCTCTTCAAATAAATTCAAGACTCCTCCCTATAGTAGTAGGAAATCAGGTTCGATCCACGAGGAAGTGAGTCAGCTGGATCCTAGTAGCGTTGAAATCACATCCTGAATGTTCGACCAGAAGCCTCGATCTCGACCACAGACCTCGATGTCGACCTTGGCTGCCGATGCTTTCTACAATAAAAGACCTGCAGAGACAAAAACAGCAGTCGATATCGATTAGAGTAGGTCGATATCGATGTCAGTAAACGAAATCGACTGGCTTAGAAGACTACCAGTCGACATAGTGTGGTCGATTTCGAGGTTGGGGGTCGATATCGATCTCAGTAACTTGTGCAGGATGATCGTCGTCGACTAAGAAAACTGTCGACGAAGCAAGTGGTCGATATCGATGTCTAGGGGTCGATATCAATGTCTGTTCCTGCAAAGTTGTTAGCTTTTTGTCGGCAAAGAAAGGCCGAAGACTAAAGGATGTTTAAGGAGCGATGATCAGAATAAAGATAGTGGTTTTGATGAATAAACTATATAAAAAAGCAACTCCTAGGATTAGGGTTTACTACAACGTTAACCAACGCATGCGATAAGGTAAATAAGACGGACAATTGCGCTATTTCACCCGAGGGACGAGCTTTCGCTGTACACCAACTCTTAGGATTACACTTGCAAATAAACCTAATTGTCTCTACCAATTTTATGTTTACAACTCAAGTTGTTAGCAGGAATCCCTTTTCTTTCGATTAGGACTAAACATAGAATTGTAGGAGATGATATAGACACAACGATATCAACATCTAACACTTACCTCAAGCACGCATGGCTAACGTCCGGCTCACCCCGACCCTAGAAGCTTTGGGAGACTACTCGCACTTCATCGCAGGAAACCTCATTGATATAAAAGAAACTTGCATTAAAAAATTCGAAACTTTACAACTCAACGTCGGCTCTCGCAAACGCCAAACCCTAATGCTTCTTCCTAACTCTAATTCTATTGTATGTGTGTATGTGGATGTGTTGATGAATCATTGAATGCCAGCCCCCTAGGGCTTTATTTATAGGCTACTAATCCTTGCTATCCAAGGATAATATCTTCTATCTAAACTATAAACTCTATCCAAACAAGTAGGATAGATCCTTTATTTTGATAAAACTCTAAATAACTTCATAAATCTCTACGGTAAAAAGTAAGTAAATCTCAACTGTAATCTATCTAATTATCACAAAATATTACATGGCTTTGATGATAGAATGACCAATCCACATCTCGAAAAGCGTGTCCAACTCGCGTCGAAGTATGGTCGATATCGACCAGGAAGGTCGAGTTCGACCTCTCTGTTTCTGCTCGACGAGCTCAGCTTCTTTCGATTCGTGGGTTGTGGTTGATATCGATGATATGAGATCGATATCGAGTGCCTTTCTTTTGCTGGTGTTGTTGTCTTTCTCGACACTCAGTTCTGTGTCGATGTTTTGTAGTCGATATCGACCATGTGGGTCGATTTCGACCTCTATTCATCTTTCCTTAGCTTCTCCGTTTTGACTCCGATTTCGCTCGAATTCCTACATAATTTGATAAAAACTTGTGCAGACTCTATTTTTTGCACGTCAGCTCATTCTTACACAAGTTTATATTATTTTGAACCTTTTCTTTGGAAATCGAATGAAATATGAAGTCAAAAGATGCAATAAAGAGGTACAAATATGTACATCAAAACGCCCCATACTTAGACTTGCTTGTCCTCAAGCAATAACCAAGCAATAACCAACACCTACAACACACCTTTCTAGTCTTCGCCCTTGTTAAAAGCAACATCATAAGCAGTAGGAAAGCAAAGCAAGTGAATGTAACGTCATAGCACATATATGAGTGATCCATAGGCATATGCAATTTTGATCCAACCTCACAGGGATAATGTGTTTGCACTCAACTCTCATGTGTTTAGGCTATGAAGATCAATGCTCAACTCAATTCCATATACAATCTCATAAACATTGCAATTTATAAGAATCCACTTCGCAACCAATTATGAAAATGCAATAAGAACCATCATGAGGACTTTCGCTCAATGGAAGACTTCAAAGAAGACTCCATTCGGCGGGGTTGTAATGGGGCTTGGTATGAAATAAAAGGTATGAAATTATTTGGCTATGTGGTGCTTATAAAATTCGGGAATCAAGACTCCTAAACCTTAACACTTACAATATCCAAACCATTACTCTTCAATGTTGCACTTTCCAAGCTCAATCTCTCAAAATGCTCTTTCCAAACTCATCTTTCCATAATATGCTCTAATATGGTGAGCCAAAAATCATTTTACAAAATATGACAAGATGCAAATATGTACCATCCCATAATTTCCTTTGCTCAAAACTATATATATGCACTTTTCTTTCCACAATGCATTGATCTAACCAATCTAAGTTTCAATTCCCAAATGGGGGTCAGGCTCAATTTGGCTAGGGATAATTTTGTGGAGTTTGCAATATCAGGCTCAAGTTAATATTCTGGCTTCAAGCAGAGATAATGCAGGGTAGGTAAAGAGAGGATAAAAATTGGCTTAAAAGATGCCTCCATCATTTAATTCTCGTAAACATAAACATATATATACATTGGCTTTGAATAACTGTCACAACATTTAGAGATGCATAGGAAGAGTAAATTAACTCAAGAAAGCAGAGGAATTTTTTATGTTCTCCCTATAGGCCAAAATTCTCACTATGACAATCTTTGTTGGATTTGCTTTTTAGCCTAGGATCATATGTGCTCAATTTCATCACAAGTTCACAATCTACATAAAAACCATTTTAAGGACTTAGGCTAAACCATCCAAATATGCCATAGGATTTACATGATCAAGTCAGCTATTGAGTTTTCATCATAGGACATCTAAGTATGGTTTAAAAATCAAACTTAAAAGGTAAACAAGCACTTTTTTTTTGATATTTTTGACATTTTCTATTTTTTGGATTTATTTTGTATTTTTATGACATCTCCGTCAATTTTTCATGAGCTTTAATGTAGGGACCCTTCAAGCTTGAGCCTTCTCCTGGATCATCTAGGTTCTTTTGATAATATCTAAGTTCGGCAACGAAGGCTTCTTTCTCGTTAGGTTCTTCTTTATTGGGCGCTTTCCTTCTCTTTCTTGACCTAACTTTTGCAATATAGGTGAACCATGGAGCTTTGACCCTCCCATTAGTTGAATTATCAATAATGGATAGAGGAGGGTTAGGAATTATACCTGGGCTTACCTCTTCGGGCCCGAAACAGAAATCTTCGGGGTAAGGGGAGATCGATTCCGACTAAGGGGGGTCGATTTTGAGTGCTTTGGTCGATGTCGACCTGTGGGGGTAGATGTCGACGTCAGAGACCCCATACTTAAGCTCCTGGCCATCATCTGGCTCACTCGATATCAATGTGGTATAGTCGATATCGAGGTATGCAGTCGAAATCGACTTGTTCCAGTCGATGTCGACTTTCCTTGTTGTTTCCGGTCTTGCCAGCAAAAATTTCCTAAGCTTCTCTTTCACTGGTGAGAGGACAACTTGCTCCAGCTGCCTCGTTTCGCTCATGGTAGTGTTGAACGAGAACTTTATCACTTCGTTCCATATAGGAAAGGTTAGTAATCATCGATGTACATTGATATTGGCATCAGTTGTAGCTAAGAAAGGCCTACCAAGGATGATTGGTACTAAAGGATCTTCAGGCATCTCCAATATAATGAAATCAGTAGGCACAAAGAACTTACCTACCTTTACCGGAACGTCATCAACTATACATGTGGGCCTGGCGAATGAGTTGTCAGCCATATAGAGCTTTATATCCACAGGTTCAAGTGCTCCGATGTTCACCTTTTGCCAAATAGAAAGAGGCATAAGACTTACGCTTGCCCCTAGGTCACATAGGGCCTTGTAGCGATGTTGGCCAAGCCACACGGTGATTGCAAACTTTCCTGGATCACTCCTTTTCTCAGGGAAGTCCATCTTTGAGCACTTCTCTGTGATATCTTCCATGGACCGCTTCTTGCTAAGGATATCTTTGAGGAATCGGACATAGGCGGGCATCTCGCTTAGGGCTTCTGTAAGAGGGATAGTAATGTTAAGACCTTGAAGAATCTTTACAAAGCACCTAAACTTACCGTGACTGGGGTCCTTTAATGCTTTGGAAGGGAAAGGCAACGTCTTCTTTGATAGAGGAGCCGAAACGGTGGTCGGAGGGGCTTGCTGGGTGTCGATGTCGACTGGGATCTGGATGGTCAATTTCAACCTCTGTTGTGGCTCAGAAGGTTCTGCAGTGGCCTCGACATCGACCTGGGGGTCGACTTGGTGGTCGATATCGACGTCTGGCTCAACATCGACTGGACTGTCGATGTCGACTGGATCCGCTGCTTTCTCTTACGCTTCCGTTCGTGGCTTTTGTACTTTGTTGCTAGTCCTTAGTTGCATGGTTGTGATGTGGCCCGACCCGGATTGCCCCTTGGGATTTGAAGTTGGTTTCCCAGGGAACTTTCCGGACAGTCTAGGGATTTGCGCCGCCAATTGCCCTAGTTGGGTCTCTACATTCTTTTTCCAAATATCTATCTCCCCAATCCTTGTGGTAAGGTGATTGAGTTGAGAATGAATTGCATTGTTGGATTGATCATTCTTTGCCTGATTCCGCCTTATCTCATCCAGCACAAGTTGAAGATCATCCTTCGGTTGGTCTCTCTCTGGGTGCCCAAGAGCTCTATAAGGTGGAGGATCACTAGGGTTGTATTGGGGTGGTTGATTTCCTCAGTTTTGGTACCATTGGCGATTGGGATTCCTCATGTAGCGCGCCTCTTGGTGAGTCTCTGCTAGTTGTACTTGCTTGGCATGGGGGCACTCGATGGTGGTGTGCAGCTGCGATCTGCATTCGATGCAATCTTGGTTCGTTGAAAGGAACCTTACTTTCTTTTGGAGCTATCGAAGTTTATCTCTATGGAATTGCTCCTTCACGTCCGTAACAATTACCTTAGAGGGTTCATATAATGGGATAGATGGGGCAGGCCTCGACGATGATGATGTGTCGAAAGCCTCGGGAGTCCCATATGTGTTGTCGAAGTCAACCAACCTCTCTATGGTGTCCCAAGCCTCTTGTGGAGCGAGTTCAAGGTAGCCATATGAGGTGCAGGTGTTGATCCTCTCCTTAGTTGTAGCATCAAAAGCATTGTAAATAATCTCCTGAATCACGTATGGTGGTTGGCCATGCGTCGGGCATGATCGTAGTAGGTCCTTAAACCTTTCCCAAAAAGTCGCCAGAGCCTCACCAGGCTTTTGTTTGAAAGTCGTGATTTTTTATCGGATCAACGCTGTCTTCGATGGAGGGAAGAACTTGTTGAGGAACGCGTCCTTAACTTCATTCCAGGTGTGGAGCGATCTTGGGGCTAAGCTCTCTAACCACTCCAATGCTTTACCTGTAAGGGACCAACGAAAAGCTTTTAGTTGGACATATTCAAGACTCTGTCCATCAACCATATTATCACAGAGATCTAAGAAGGTTGATATATGTGCCATAGGGCATTCATTAGGTTTTCCTTCATATTGATGTCTTCTAATTTCACGAAGAAAATTTGGCTTAATTTCAAAGTTAGAAGCAGGGATAAGAATCGACGATTCAGGTACTGTGAGCGCGGGGTGCATGTATTGCTTGGCATTCCGTGGGAGGGCGTTGATTTGGGCTTCTATTTGCCTCCGACCTTCCTCCTTCCTATCTGCACGCTCTTTAAGTGCCGCCTTTCTAGTTGTTAAGTCCTCGACTTGCTTCCTTAATTGCTCAATTAGCTCAGCCTGGGTCGCGTTGTCTTCCATGATTCTTTGAGCTTGGGCTCTTAGATGGAGATAGCGTTCAGGGTCCTCTACTCCTTCGAATTCAAGTGGGCGATCAACGCGTCGCATACACCTGCAAGGCCAAAATAGATAGAAACGTGAGATAGACTACTAGGGCGCGATTGATTGCCTCCATGGCAACGGCGCCAAAATTTAACGTGGGGAGAAATGAATCAAAATATATAATAAAATATAAAGCAATACAACTCTTAGCCTCTTCAAATAAATTCAAGACTCCCCGCTATAGTAGTAGGGAATCAGGTTCGATCCACGAGGAACCGAGTCAGCAGGATCCTAGTAGCGTTGAAATCACGTCCTGAATGTTTGACCAGAAGCCTCAATCTCGAGCACAAACCTCGATGTCGACCTTGGCTGTCGATGCTTTCTGCAACAGAAGACCTGCAGAGGCAAAAACGGCAGTCGATATCAACTATGGTAGGTCGATATCGATGTCAGTAATAAAAACCGACTGGCTCAGAAGACTACTAATCGACACAATGTGGTCAATTTCGAGGTTGGGGGTCGATATCGATCTTAGTAACTTGTGCAGGATGATTGTCGTCGACTTAGAAAACTGTCGACGAAGCAAGTGGTCGATATCAACGTCTGGGGGTCGATATCGATGTCTGTTCATGCAAAGTTGTTAGCTTTTTGTCGGCAAAGTAAGGCCGAAGACTCAAGGATGTTTAAGGAGCGATGATCAGAATTAAGACAATGGTTTTGATGAATAAACTATATGAAAAAGAAACTCCTAGGATTAGGGTTTACCATAACGTTAACCAATGCATGCGATAAGGTAAATAAGACGGACGATTCCGCTACTTCACCCGAGGGAAGAGCTTTTGCTGTACACCAACTCTTAGGATTACACTTGCAAATAAACCTAATTGTCTCTACCAATTTTATGTTTATAACTCAAGTTGTTAGCATGAATCCCTTTTCTTTCGATTATGACTAAATATAGAATTGTAGGAGATGATATAGATACAATGATATCAACATCTAACACTTACCTCAGGCACGCATGGCTAACGTCGGGATTACCCTGACCCTAGAAGCTTTGGGAGACCACTCGCACTTCATCGCAGGAAACATCATTGATATAAAAGAAACTTGCATTAAAAACTTTGAAACTTTACAACTCAACGCTCTCGCAAACGCCAAACCCTAAAGCTTCTTCCGAACCCTAATTCTATTGTATGTGTGTCTATGGATGTGTTGATGGATCACTGAAAGCCAGCCCCTAGGGCTTTATTTATACGCTACTAATCCTTGCTATCCAAGGATAGTATCTTCTATCTAAACTATAAACTCTATCCAAACAAGTAGGATAGATCCTTTATTTTGATCAAACTCTAAACAACTTGATAAATCTCTAAGGTAAAAAGTAAATCTCAGTTGTAATGTATCTGATTATCACAAGATATTCCATGGCTTTGAAGATAGAATGACCAATCCGTATCTCGAAAAGCGTGTCCAACCCGCGTCGAAGTATGGTCGATATCGACCAGGAAGGTCGATTTCGACCTCTTTGTTTCTGCTCGACGAGCTCAGCTTCTCTCAATTCCTGGGTTGTGGTCGATATCGATGATAGGAGATCGATATCGAGTACCTTTCTTCTGCTGGTGTTGTTGTCTATCTCGACACTCAGTTCTGTGTCAATGTTCTGTAGTCGATATCGACCATGTGGGTCGATTTTGACCTCTATTCATCTTTCCTTGGCTTCTCCGTTTTGAATCTAATTTCGCTCGAATTCCTACATAATTAGATAAAAACTTGTGCAGACTCTATTTCTTGCACGTTAGCTCATTCTTACACAAGTTTATATTATTTTGAACCATTTCTTTGGAAATCGAATGAAATATGAAGTCAAAAGATGCAATAAAAAGAGGTAAAAATATGTACATCATTGATAGACCGGGGCCATTCATGACACCCATGTTTGCGCCTCGCGTAAGGAAGACACCAAGGCAAGAAAATAAATAGGAAAAGAAAAGAAGAAAAGAAACAAAAAGAAAAAAAGAGTCACATTTTGCTTATTTTCTTTATTGTGTCCCACAAGCAATCGCTTTTCGGTGGAGATTTGGTGATATTGTGGTCAATGTCTATGAGCTTAGTGTATTTTGGATTGAGTTGAGAGTTGTACTTTAAAGCCTAAACACATGAGAGCATGAGAGAAACACATACTTCTGGTAAGGTTGGATTATTTCTGCTTTTAATCTTTGATCAGTTGAATGCATGCTATGACGTTTGTTTTCTTGGTTTATGTTTGCACTGGCTATGATGTTGCTTTTTGATGAGGTTGGGACTTGAAGGGATTTCCTGTGGGGTGCATTGATTTGTGTTCATTCTATCATTGCTTGAGGACAAGCAAATGTTAAGTGTGGGGGAATTTGACAATGCATATGTTATATATGCATTATAGGCATTTTTAAGATAATTAGGTACGTTGCATTTAGTTCATAATTTGTAGTTAAATTGCATCTTATGATTATTTGGGAAGAATTCAGATTCTGCGCAAATTTGTGGCTATTTTGTAGAGTTGAATCTGAATACTATTGAGATATTCAATAATCTTGGAGTGGAATGCAAATAACAAGAAATAAAAGATGTGGAGCTGCTTCCGGATTCTGGCAGCGAGAAGTCGCAAGGAGCTGGATGCAGTAGCCGCAGCAAGCATGCCGCGACCGCTACCAGGATAGGATGCAGCGAGTTGGAAAGGACACGCGTGCAGCGGCCGCAGCACCTATGCCGCGGCCGCCACATTGAACGCCAGCGAGACGACGCATTTCAATTAAATGAAACCCTAGTTTGTTGATTTGTTTTTAGGTCAGCTTAGACTTTTCAAAGACTGAACATTCCTAGTTTTCATTTTTTGGGACGTCTATTTTGTTCTACTTTTCATCAGACAATTAGAGATTGAGCGATACATGTTTTCCATGATGAATTAAACTCATCTGTTCTGCCTACGATTTGAAGCTTTATTTGGATTGATTGTGAGTTTCTAATTCTCGTTCCTAGATTCCGTTATTGAATGCTTCAACTTGTTTGCGCTGATTGATTGATTGTTTTGTTCTTTCTTGTCTGGCAAACTCGTTAGATCAATTCACCTGATAGGGTTTTGTAGATTCCTGATTGTGAACCTTAACCCAAGTAGTAAACTTGTCCCTTTAGGGCTGACTGAACTAATTGGATAAGTAGGAAGTTGGATGTGTTGTTAAATTCCTTTCTGAGGAACTGCAAATATCTTGGTTAATCTCTGAACTTAAAGCTATCAATTGGGTTAAATCCTTTTCTGAGGGACTGTTCAATTGATAAGGGTTTCTAGGACTGATTGAACTAGTAATTGTACTAGGTTGGGACAAGGGCATTCATAGGAAAACTAAAAGGACGAGAAGAAGTTACAAGGATCATTTCAACCAAATAAAGTGGAAATTGTAGGCAGAACTATTCCTCACAATTTTTTGAATCAAAACCATTTACTTTTGCTCTCATCAATCTGCTTTGATTAATGTCGGATCTTTTACATTCTTCACAAAAACCCCCCTTTGTTTACTTAATTGGCACTTAAATCACATTTGAATAACGAATTTTTCTATGGATCGACCTCTTACTTATTTCTATACTAGTCATAGGTTTGAGATTATTTTGACGGATCAACGACAGGTTTTCCTCCCGTCAGTTCCTTCGATGCAGTGCACTCGATATCGAGTGTGTAGGTCGAGATCGAGTTGCTTCACAGACAAATAGTAACAAACGAAAAGTAATAATAAAGAAATAAAATAAAAACAGAATACTTTTGTGGTTTTAATGTTTATATAACTAAAAGCTCCTAGGGATTCACCACGACAATAATCATGCATGCATTATTACTTTAATCACATAAAGATTTAAGGTTTTATCATCACCAATTAGGAATATAGAGGCTTTTGTATAAAATCCTAATTGTTTTATATCCTTTTCATAATTAGGGTTTAGTCAACTTTCGCAGGCAAAACCTAATTACTATCCAAATTCACATGTATAATCCATTTCGCTTCATATAAGGTAAATAAAGAATGATTGCGGGGTAGAAGATGAAATTGCATAATCAGATAAAGGATTCAAGCATACTTACATGGCTATCGCTGGGCTCACCCCGACCCTAGAAGTAGGATGACTACTCACTCCTCATCGGGGAAAATATCTTTGCATAAAAGAAAGAAATTTGCATTAACTTCAAAAGAAAACTTTAATCTTACAACCACCTTCTCTCTCCTACTTTCTCACCTCTTCTACTTCTCCTCTTGTGATCGGATGATAGTTGGTTGATTGAATGACTAAAGCCAGCCCCCTAGGGCTTTATTTGTAGCCTCACAACCCTTGCTATCCAAGGGTTGGAGCCCTAATCCTAGTAAGATTGGTAAAGGTAAATTCTATCTAAACTAAATTATATCTTAAAATAAAATATTAAAATAGGTAATATTCCCTAACATGCTAGGAATATACCCCTAAGGATAGAAGATCTTGGTAGATGATAGATATCTTCATGGCTAAGCAAAATCTTTCAAAGATTCAGCACAATCCGCGTCTCTTACGCGTCTGTTGCTCCAGTCGATGTCGAGTGGACTTGTCAATATCGAGTGACTTATGTCGAATCGATTTGTGTGATTTTTATTGACATTGTTCCTGCCTGATCTTGGCTCTTTTCCCTCAATCAACCTCGAGTGCATCAGTTGATGTCGAGTGACTCTATCGAGATCGAGTTGTCGTGTCGAGATCGACTCCTTTCTACTCGAGATCGAGCTCTTCTTTAGTGTCTTGTTTCTTCTCTAAAATGCTCCGTTTTCTGCAAAATCAAAACAAAACTTGTGTAGACTTCTATATCTTGCAAATGAACTCAAACTACACAAATTCACTACTTTCCCAACCTGAATGTATAAAATATGCATGAAAACGGAATAGATGTAAGCAGAAAACATGGTGAAATAAGCGCACATCACACTCCTTAACCATGACGCCTTAGGCTTAAAACCTTAATTTATCCATCGACCACTATTCCCAAAGAGAATCTATGCCAACCTAATCCGAATTCCCACAACATTGCAACTTTACCAAGTCTCCTATAATTCCCTACCCTATAGAATTCCCAACATCCGCTACCCGGACAAGTTTCCTCATTACCGCATATTCCCAATGTCCCCAGATCATGCTTCCTTGAACCTCGACATCTTACTGCCTAAAGCCCTCTTTCACCGAACATCAATACTACATAATCTTTATATCATTCTCATTCGAATTCCTCAAGTACCGTAATTTCACCAACCTTCTGAGACCCATCTCCTCCTAGCATTCCCAATACCTTCTGCTTTTCCTTGTTCCCAAATATATATTCAGAATGATCATATATCAAACCTCAATCAATCCGTCTCACTAGCCACCTCAATGACATTCTTGCCTAGCTACCATCCCTTCCTCGAAGATTCCTCCTACATCCTCAAATACGTCAATAGCCAAAACGATTCCCACACGTCAATCTCATTCATTCCCTATGCTAAAATCCTCCAACAATGCATCTAGAATCCTTCACCCATAATTTCACCAAACATCCCCAATCTTACCTAAACAGCCCTAAATACACCTCATACACACTCCTGATATCGCACGAACTACCTAATCCCTAAGATCGATGATTTCCCAAGCAACCCTATACCACTCATCCTTAGTACTTCCTCAACCTCATCCTTACCAAAAACACTCCCAACCATGGCACACACTATCTAGTCCCAACCTCTATGATTTCTCAAATATTCCTTAGTCGGTCAATCTTAATACTACCCAAAATCCGCCCCTAGACTACCTAGGCAATACCCTTAGTACACTAATCTTCCTAACGATACTTCCCTTACAAGAAATCCTCGACCAACTCCAGGCCTATCTATCCACCTCTAGAACTATACTAACTATTGATACTCACACCCCCTCGCAAGGTCACCCTACCGACACTAGCCTAGACTGCAGCCAACCACACTCCTACTCTAACTGCCTGTACTACCCTTACCTATCTGCGACCACTCCCTCGAAGCCTCACTGTCCTAACCCAAATCCCCACCTAAGTCCTATCTAGAAGCTCATCAGACAACTCTGCTAGGCACTATCTCTTACAAGTCCTAAAACTCACTCGGCTCTTCCTAAGCTGACGCTTTCTTCCTGTACCCCATCTCACATAACCTAAGACCAAATATGAAGACCTCAAACCTACTTGCCAGTTTCTGACCCAGCTTACCGAAGAATCTAATGACTCATACTCAAGAGGGAAGCACGATCAAACATACATACCCTAAGTCTTACTTACTAGCACATCAGTATACTAGAGCATCAAGGCACATCATCATAGGCACAAGTCAATCATGCAATCATTCACTATCCGCTCGGTATTATAGTCATCACACATCCAATTATGTCAGTCCTAGGCCTATCGCACTACACCAATTCCAAAGTATAGAAGAAACCGTGATTCGAATTAAGAATGGCCTTTCTCGAGTCATTAGGGAGGATTTTGCTCATGACTATCATCTTTGAAGCATGTTGATCTTTTTTGCCATCGGTGACATCGGTCTTGGAGTCTATGGGTCATGAGCCAACCACACCTTTGTTACGTTGTTCCGGTGCCATTCGAATGTTTGCCCTTCCTTCCTTGTCGACGCTTGTCAAGGGGATCACAAGGGGTTAGAAGTCCCGGATATAGGGGAGGGGCAAGGGAGGATAACACGACTTCCTTAGGGATTCAGACACGGACCATGACTAGAGATGACGAGACTTGAGATGAGATGCGAATCCGAGAGTTACAACAATGCCCTAAGAGTATTCTATGAGGTTATAAGCGCGACAAGCAAGCACATAGAAATCACAAAGTATCTCAATTACATTTTTCCACACTAGCATGTACCTCTATCAAGGAATAGTGACCTATGCACTCATAACATGTTCATATAATCAACTTTACATGTACGCGGAACAAGCTAGCAACCTATCATCTCATTCAGTAATCATACATGACATATTAAGATCATCTATACACGAACCGACAATAGACATATGCAACATAAGTTATTTATGACATAGTAAGCATTATAGAATATCACATGCATGATTCATCACTCAGTTTAGGTACACACGTAAGCAGGTTGAGATAATGTGAAGTCAATTATGAGCATTTTGAGATGCACGCTAGTAATCATGCTAGAGGGTATGGTTAGGTCATATGGGCATAGCAACTATCATATCAGATACAACCATGTTCACATAGTATGACAAGTATGGCAAATAATTACATGAAGGCCTATGATTATGAGGTATATATCCTACATGATACTAACAACACTCATCCAGCATTTACACATTCATGAGGTCCAATTAAATCAATTTAGCATGCTAAAAAATTCATTTCATATGTTAATCATGCAACGAGGGTCGACCACACTATCATGGACCTAATGCGAAGGAAATATTCAGGGAAATTCCATACATACAACACATACATCTGCTCATAAGTGCAATCATACAAGATATCAGGCAAGTCATGCATAAATATACCAACACGTCACGTCAGGTAATCACAAGGAGGGTTGCTATTATAACCGGACATAATTCTCTAAAGGCCATCACCGACTCATCACCCCGTTTCCCATGGGACGCTCATATGACTCGCTCGGTAAGACACAAGAACATTCGCATTGTTTTCATGAAAAGAGGGTAGAATTCACGTTTAGAATCTTGTGGTGAGAAGACACGGTTGACCAGTACGAGAATCGAGAGGGATGACTCCATAAGATAACTCACTTCTAACTCGGAATCATTTCAATAATCACCCTCCCTAACATACTCAGGTACCCCTCACATTTGACACAATCCCCGAAGGTAGTTGATTGACCGACCCACTTTCCCGTGAAGGAGATGGACCTCAGGTATGAGACTCTGTAGGAGCATCAATGGTGGAATACGAAACATGACTGGATATGGGGGGAGCGGATGCTTTGCGACCATTGCTAACATGCCTAGATGTTTTGTGGAACGGACAAAGGAATCAGGGTTATTGAGAAGGGTTGAACCATGGGAAGGACATTTATGATAAGACAGGGGTTTTGATTATATAATAACAAGGTTTCTCCCGCTATCTCGTCTGCATAAACATTCATTACATGTTCCAAGTTAAGGCATACCAATTAGTTCTCTATCCTAAGCACAATAACACTCAGCACAGAAGCAACCAACGAGTTTAATATGATCTCTTTCGAAGTTTATAAAAGCACAGGGACGACCTATGCTGCCCTTCGAGGGGCAGCTGACCGGAGGGGGGCAATTACCTCTCGGTCTCCTAACCCAGCTACTCCAACCTCCACGGTGCAAGTCCTTGGAGCCTTCTAAGCCCATTTGTAACTAGAAAGCTAGTATTTTGCCTACCGTTCCCCGTTTTCTACATCCTTAAGGACGATATATCGCTTTGGTCTCTACCCACGAGTTAATCCTATTTACTATCCTATATCCAATTAAATTTATTTTTCCCTTTTTAAATCTGTTCAAAACCTTTGAAATTGTTGGGCAGTTTTCCAAAAATCATTTTCAACCCTTTGTACTCGGTTTGCAGAACCTCGCTCTGTTACCAACTTTGTAATGGCCCGTAATTATGAATCTCGGGTTACGTTTTCAGGGATAAAACCCCTCGTCGGGATCTTGAACTCTGAGTACATGTTGAAAGTTTGAAATCCAACATTAGTGCTTTAAAGTGGGAATCCGAACCCAAAAACATAAGGATCGTTGGAATTCCCGGGGTAACTCCCCTGTGCTTGTCCTAAATACTATGTTGGGAAAACATGTCCGTGTTAACAAACAATCCCGTAAATACAAGGTGCCAAGGCGGAGCCAGGTCAAAACATGTTTATTATGTGGTTAATCTACTACACATTTATATGGTCGAGTGACAACTCATTTCCAATTATTCGCCATGAAGATCCCACGTCAAACAACACACAACCTTAGGTAGGATCATGTATATATATATGTGTGTGTGTTTGTGTATATATATACCTAAAAAAATAAAGCGAGCATAGGATCAGATCGAAGCCGACATAGCTACACCCCACATATAAGCACATACATATACACTAAGCCTAATATTATGCTTCTAATGCAGGACAAGAATTCAAATCACGCAAGCATGCTGACAATTTATATATATATGCAGAAAGCGGTTAAATGGATCCACACAGAATGCCAAGTTGCATATCCTTCTTCTACCACCGCCACCTTTCCCGATAGGGCTGGCCATCTCATGAATGTATTCCATTTCATTAATAGGATCAAGCCTGTATTGGTGCCCAACCTATAGCATGCATTTCAAATCATCATATATGTGGTCTTTCAAATAGAAAAGAAGAGTAATGCGGAAAATAGTAAAGTGTCGTTATATAATATTATCATGGCTCAAACGACTCAGGACGAGGCCCGATGTCACTAGGCCGTCCTATGACCCTAGCAAAGACTCTAAATACTTCACAGATAACGGCCGATCTATTTACATACACATTCAGAATAAGGATGATCATACATTAATGCAACCTAGCATGATAATTCATGGCATGCTATTATAAAATGCTGCACCTAGTACATCATGCACATATAAGCAAGGATAGGCCTGAGAGTAAGCCTCGAGGGAACTTACCTGAAGGTGCAGAACATCATAATAATAGATCCGGCATACATCAATCACGATCATAAATGTCACCTAGAGGTATATCAGAAATACATAAGTCTACATCTATGCTACTCTAAGCATTCATAGCACACACACATCATACAATCAAATAAGTAAATACACAGCATTATCCATACTTGCCATTCCATCATGATCAACCACTCATCGAATCATAACACCTCATAAGACCACAATAATCTCCATAGCTTACTTAGCCAAATTCGCATGCTCATAAGATTTTATCCTCGTATAACATGTCAACTTCTATATAATATTTCGCAAAACACTACCCATACGATAACACATTACTCATATGATAATACCATAGTTCTACATCATCCCATTAGTCATACATATATGTTATTAGTTATCCATACATGGTTTAGTCTCACATTCATGCTATTAGTCACACCATCACATCATCATGCTAGTTAGTTACCGAATTCGTCAAATCCCCAAGTTAGTCTCAAAACCATTTTAAAATCTTAGTCAAATAGTTAGGACTTCCGACCTTTGAAAGTGTTCACAATTCATTTTCCAAAACCCAAGGTTATGTCATCAAGTCAGTCATTTGAATCCGCAAAACCATCAAAATCGGCTTTCGAAAGCGTTCGTCAAAGACCCCCAAGTTAACAAGTTAAGCTCTTGACCAAAGGT
Organism: Persicaria maculosa; assembly: GCA_963922045.1. Lineage (NCBI taxonomy): Eukaryota > Viridiplantae > Streptophyta > Magnoliopsida > Caryophyllales > Polygonaceae > Persicaria > Persicaria maculosa. The sequence continues at coordinate 45,506,981 of OY998264.1, read as the reverse complement.
GTTTAGCCACGGCAAAAATGGATTTTGCCGCCGTTAAATAGGCCCAACGAATATCCCGTGAGCTGGGAGTGTCGCGGCCACGAGAGGGTCAACTCGCCACAGCGAGATGGAACCCCAATGCCATGTTCTATCTCGCGGCCGCGATTTCTTACTCGAGGCGGCGAGTTTGGCCTGGAGCTACTGATTTTTAGCTCGTTTGGCCTCGTTTGTTGTGGTTAGCCTTCCTAACTCTCACCAACCCTTTTTCCAACGTCAATACCCATGTTAGTACATATAAAACACAAGAAAATCGAGTGAAATAAAGATCATCACCCAAGTTTTCTTCTTTTTCTTCTGTTTGCTCTAGAATCTTTGTCCGGGCTTCGATTGGGCTCGTTCTTACGTGAGGGTGCCTAGGATTGTTAGAGGGTGTTAAAGGTATGACCTTTGAGTTAGTAGGAAGTGAAAAGAGGGGAAAATAAGCCATTACCTCTCCTAAAACCGAAAATAGTGAGTTTGGGTCTTCTACGCTCCTCGGGGCTTCTCCGGGCTGTTGGGCTTGCTCCGAGGCTTAGAGGACATCAAGGAGGTGGTTTTGATGCTACTGCACTCCTAGGAGGGAGGACAAAGGGCTGACTTGGCTTTGCTTGAGCACAAGATGTGGAAATGGAGCTAGAAGCTCCTTTGTCTTGAAATGGAGGGGGAAGATGAAATGGATGATATTTTAGGGTTGTGGTGGTGGTGGTGAGGTGTTGAGATGGTGGCAGCAAGAGGGTGGAAGAAAGGGGAGTGAGATGTGATTTGGGCATGTGACCGACCCAAAATCTCAATCACACTTGCACAAACCGTACAAACTTGAGAAGGAGATGAGGACGACGGCTATGGTAAAGTGATCGACTAGGTCGAAGGCAGAGGCGGATGCGATGGAAATTGACGATTGCGATGTCAAGATGTGCGACTTTTCCAACTTTCTTAATTTTCATTTAAATTTTTTTGCTCTCAAGAGATGTTTATTACTACCAAAGATGCATTTATTAGGATTTTATTGTGATTGTATATATTAGTATTGTAATTAAGACCCAAATTCTAAAAATCAACTGGTTTTATATGTGATGAAATTGGGGGGAATTTTCGGTTGTGAAGATCAAAATTGTTCATGTGGATAACACAAAAAAGCTAAGTTGTTAACTATTATTCATCTATTTTTGAAGCATTATTCATTTATATATCAATAAATTATCTAATATTGTTCATAAATTGATAGATTTTACATATATTTTCAAAATATTATTCGTTAAATTATGAAACATTATTCAATGCAATTATCAAGTTTGTAGGTTTCTTGAAATTCAAGCACATGAATTTATCGACTATTCGGCAAGTTCAGAGTCACTATTCGTTGATAATTATAAATTATTCATATGTATATGGGAAATTAGAGGTAGGTTTGTTGAAATTCAAACACTGTCTAAAATTATTTATGATTTATCGACTATTCGGTAAGTTCAGGGTCACTATTCGTTGATAATAAAGAATTATTCATATGTATGTGGGTAATTAGATGTGGGAATTCAAGAATTACATTTACATACTCTTTCAACCTAGCGAATAATTACAATCAACTTTGCGAATAATTACTATCAACTGACGTGCGTGATGGGAGATCGATGCCTATGCTCACTCTAATAAAATAAATTTATGCTCGAATCCCTCTATAGTATAGTGGAAATCAAGGTCGATCCAAGGGAGTATGTCAGCGGTTCTATCCTAGTTGTTTTAATGGTCGAAAATAGGGGAAATAAAGGCACAAGTAGCGGCTGTAAAACAGGGCAAAACACACTAATTTCGTCTCAAGTAACAAGTAACTAACACGAATGCAATATATGAGAAAGGACTTCCAAGATTAGGGCCTTACCACAACAATAAACACATGTATAATTCAATGAATCCTATGAGAAATATGCTTTTATCTCAATCAAACAAATCAATTCACTTTCGCATAAGAGACTTATTTGACTATACCTTTTCTTAATTAGGTCTTTTGAACTTTCATCAAAAATCCCTAATTACTATCAAAGTTAACAATCTCCTTTGGTCAATTCAATTGTAACAATGAATTCCCTAGATTGTCATCAAGGGTGAAGTACATAGGTAGAAGTGGATAAAAACATCACATAAGTATAGATTCATTCATTCATACACATGCTTATTGTTGGGTTTACCCTAACCCTAGAAAAGAGGAGAACTACTCACTCATTGCAAAGAAAAACATAAAAACAATGGAAGAATTCATAATCTCAAATTGCATAAAACCAAACCTCAAAGTCTCCTTCAATATTCTTCAACCCTAAACTTCAAACGTGCCTTTTTTTTCTGATGTAAACTCAGTTGTGTACGTGTGTTCATTAGCCTCTAATTGGCATTATTTAAAAGATAAAACTTAAGACTTAATCTCTAAGGAAAAGAGATTTTATCTTCGGAAAATAACAAAATCTGTCTAAGGAAGGATAACATATCCCAAGTCTATCTAACTAAAAGATCCTAAAAGAAATTCAGATGAAAATCCTAATTAAAAAGCCCATTAAGTAATAAAATCAGCCCGTAAAATCTTCTCCTGTTCGCAGATACCTCGGCGCCGAGGTCTGGGGTGTCGGCGCCGAGGGTCTGTTTGAATGCAGTAACTTCTGTTTTTCTCCAGCTTTTCGACTCTGACTTCAAACGCAATTTCCCGAGTCCTCGTTTATCCGATTGACGCATATGAATATACGTTGGAAAGCTCTTTTCAAGGACTACAACTCTCATGAAGGCTCCAGAACTTGAATCGAAGTGATGGATGGCGAAAATAAGGCTTTTCTCCAGCAGCACCACTTTTTGCTTTTGCTTGGCATCTCCATTAAGCTCTAAAGTGCGTCCAAACTCCTTCAAATCAGCTTCAAAACCTACAAAAACACCACCAAAGCTTGTGTAGACTCCATATCTTAAATAATACGAAAACTAACACAAACGACACACTTTCCCAACACAAAAGTAAATAAAATGACTTAAATGAGATGAAAATATGATGCAAAATATGACTAAAAATGCGTACATCAAAACACCCTATACTTAGACTTGCTTGTCCTCAAGCAATAACCAAACTATGACCAAAACCCTTCACATGCCTTCAAGTCTTCGCCTTAGTCAAAAGCAACATCAATTTAGCATAGTGCAAATAAGAACAAGCATTGAACCATCATCACATATATTTAGATAACCTTAGGCAAAGCAACTAGAATCCAACCACTCAAGGGGAATAATGTGTTTTCACTCCCTTTCAAATGTGTTTAGGCTTGAAGTACATCTCTCAAGTCAATCCGTTATGACATTAAGCTACATAGAAATTGCAATTAATATCACCAATCGATTCACCGAGATGTCAAAACATGCATTAACCATCAAGAGGACTTTGGCTCAATGGCCTTCAAAGAAGGACTCATTCGGCTGGGTTGTAACTTGGCTTGGTAAGAACATAAAGGTAGGAATCATTTAGGCTATGTGGTGCTAGAAATCCGGGAACCAAAGACTCCTAAATTTCCAACTCAACTCATCCAAACAATTCCATCATATAATAACACTTCCAAGCTCATCTAATATAGCACAACCCTTCAAAAATCCCCAAACTATCCAATGCATTTCACATAAGGATAAATTTGGCTTATCCATTATCAACATCCGAACTCATCTAAGATGGCACACTTTTTTAATAACCCCACAATATCCAATATATCTCACATAAAATAAATAAAGATAAATTTGGCTCATGCACAACTTCTCTTTCTTTTTTTTTTCTCGTTTTTTTCTTTTTTTTTTCTTCTCTTTTTTTTTTCGGAACTCATGTGCATTTATTTATTTTTGGAGCCAAAAATACCTTTTACAATAGATCAAGTGGCGAGAAAATAAAATACCCACCCAAAAATGTGTCCCACACTTAAACCAAATCATATGTCTCTACTCCTCAAACATCAATCTTTACCAATCACTAAGTCCTAATTCCCGGATAAGGAGGTAAGGCTAATCATTAGGTAGGATAGATTTTGTGGAGTTACAAGAATAGGCTATAAGGCTCAAAGTGGTTACAAGCAAAGGAAACATATATAAGGTAGGTAAAAGAGGATAAAAAGTGGCTAATAAAGAGTGCCTCTATCATTTGATCAAATTATGCAATGACTAGCTATCTCATATTGGTTTCAAGACTTAGATATACACCGCAATATCAAGAGGTAATGTATAAGGAGAGTAATACACACATCAAAAAGAAGGGAAAATATAAAGATCAATTCCTCATAGGCCAAGTAACTCACTAGGACATGTTGGATTCCAATCACCTAAATCCTAAAGTCATATATGCTCAATTTCATTTGCAAGTTAAACTTGACATAAAAACATTTTGTGCGACTTAGGCTAAACCTCCGAACTATGCCTTAGGGTATTACATGATCAAGCTCAATTATTAGATTTCATCATTGGACATCTAAGTTAGGGTATAAACTAAATTTTTTTTTGTTTTTTTTATGCAGAATTTCCAGCTAATGCTAATTTACTTATGCAAATGCGATGCCATATAAGAACTAACTAGTATGCAATATGTGTGGATAATATGCAAGCTATTACAATCCAAGTTAGCCCAAGCGAGTTGGGACTAACTAAAACGTAGTCTCGGACAGTTGAATCTAGAGTCAAACAGAAGCTAATTGAATATAGGCGCAAAATTTCCAGCTAATGCCCATCCCAAAAAAAAAACATCAAAATACCAAATGAAACAACAAAATGTCAGCCCACAATCACCCCACCCCATACTTAAAAGAAACAATGTCCTCATTGTAAAAGTAAGAGAAGTAAAGAGTTAGGGGTTTACTTTCAATTCTCGGCAACTCAAGGTGTATGTCTTCCCATAATTGCGCTCATATTCCTTGCTGCGTTGGTGCCCAGGAGCCGGTGGTGGTCCGGGACGAAAAGGAATGTCCGGGTTCAGCTCCGCCTGCCACTCAACAAATTTCGCAGCTGTCCACCAACGCTCATCGTTGATTCGGCGGTCCTGCAGAAGGAGATCATGGACAGCCTGGATTTGGAAAGCAAGGCTGCGACGTTGGCAGTTCAATTCGGAAGCAATGCTCTTAGTGTAGATTTGGAGATCGAACAGCATCCCCTCGATCCTTGCAAATGAAATAGCGATGTCGTCCTTGCTCCCATCCCCTTGGCCCTCTTCAAAGTTCCTTGGGGGTGAATCTGGAATTAGGAGTCTGCTTGTGGAAAGTGAAGTAGCTGGATGTGTGGAGGGTTGTTCAGAAGTTTCTGCAGCTGCTTCGTTCAGAGGCTGTTCAGCAGGTTTCTCCGAGGTGTGAGCATCAGGTGTGTTGGGAGGCTGTTCGGCAGTAGGGGTGTCCAATGGGTTCGCAAAGCGGGGAGGTCTCCGCCTTAGAAGTGGACTGGCTGCAGGAGAAATGGTAGGGAGAGAGTTCTTACCTGTCCAGACCTCGTACCAGTTTGGGAGGTGAAGGAGATCGCCGTGCTCCTCGATGATAGGCACCTGGTTAATGTAAGAGACATAGATGTCGTCGTTCTTCTTCAGAATTCTGCTCAACAGCAGGTAACCAGCATCCAGTCTGAGAACAGGTAAAGCTGTGTAATGAGAGGTGGCTACTCCAAGGGCCTTTGCCAGAACAGTGACCATGCCTCCTATTTGTATGTACCCGGAGTTGCTTTTATAATCTATCACGTGACTGAGCCACGCATAGACGAGGTTCATCCTGGGGCGGACATCAAAAAGCATCCTATACAGACAATCAAGTTCGGGCTGGATAATGCGAGAGGTATCCTTTCTTGCCCAAATCGTGTTTCCAAGAACCCGGAGAATAATCTGGAAGACAGGGTAAGCCACGTTGGAGGAATGGATGCATGCGTGTCCGGGGAGGTCTACCCTACCAGAGATGTAACTCCAAACTGGCTGGGGCTGGGGCGGAGTGGTGTTCGTAGTATGTTGAAATCCGAAGTAAGTGGCCAATTGCTTCAGAGTAACCGAATAAGCCCTGTTAGCTAGCCTAAACCTCACCTCGCTCTTGTCGGCGGGAGAAGAAGGAATCTCGAGTGTAGTCATGAATTCCGCCGTGAGGTGAGGATGATGGTATTTGATAGGCTTCAGAAGAACAGCTGCACCAATGTATTCAAACGCCTCCATGATGGCCCCGTGGAATCCTAACATCTCCATGTGCTCCCGATGATACCATCGGCACCGAAATGTACGTGTGAGGAGATTTTTGAAATCCTCGGTTTCTGCAGGGGTTTGCAGCTCCATAGCATCAAGTCGACGAGGTGTCGATGATGTCCCCGAATCCCTCTTTCGCTTGGGTGCCATCTACATAAAAGCAAAACCATAAAACATTATCTTCATTCAAATTAAGCAAGCCTCTGTACAGCATTAGATTGCTGAAAGTGATAGGTAAGCTTAGGCAATTTAAACATTATAAGCATGAAAGTTCTGCGAAAAGTTTCTGTAAGAACACAAAGGAGTGAAGCAAGACTGAAAATTTAAACTACCTAATGAAAGCAAAGTAACCTAAGAACTAAAACATTATAACTATGAAAAGCTTCTGTAAAAACACAAAACACTAAAGCAAAACATAAAAGTTAAACTACCCCAAAAAATATATCATAAGTAACTAAAATATCTTAAGCATAGGACAAGACAAGTATCATGAATAGCTCAAAAAAAACTTCCTCGAAATAACTTTTCATGGCCGATGATACATACGCAATTAGAGACCCCATACTTAGTCCTAAATATGCTTTACAAAGGAGATTCCTAAAAGCACATAGTAGCATGGTAAGGAACAAAAAATCAGCAGGACATATAGAGGCTAAAAGTGCATATTATGCATATAAAAACTCATAGGATCATGTTGGATCAAGATAATCGAAAGATTTCGCCCAATATGCCTAACAATTTAACATCATGAAGTGATAAGTTCCACAATTCCTAGATGTTGCACAAGGTTAGGATTTAATAAGCATAGTGAATATGGGCAAGGAATAAAGATTCGATCTTGAACAAACAAGTTTTGCAAGAACACTTCAACAATCCATCAATGTGCACTCATGGCCACGATGACAATCACATAACTCTCTTTACTTCCCAATTAAGAATCAAGCAGATGCTCTCAAGAATACGAGGAACCTTAATAAACCGTACAATCCACCATAAACGATCATACCCCTAAGCTTTTCAAAATTTTCCAATTTCTTTTGATGAAATTCGCACCTCTAAAACCCTAAGTTGTTCAAATTGCCTCCAAATCTTCAATTAGACCAAGAACAATGAGAGTAACAAATTAGGGGCAAGGATCATACCGAAATTGTGCTTGAAAATTAAAGAAACAAGAGCTAGGGGATGGTTCGATGCGCAGGCGAGGCTGGCGGAGTCGGGGCTGCTGGCGGCTGAATAGTGCGTGGTTCGGTTCGACGACGGCCTCCTCGGGTGCGCAGGGTAGGTGCGAGTCTGGAGGTGGCAGCGGCGTGGGCTGGGTCGGCCGGAGGCGCCGTATGTGGCTCGAGGAATAGAAACGCTTCTCTCGGCAGGGCTGAGTTTTGTGGAACGGTGGAGAGGAGGAACGTGGTGGGAGAGAGAAATAACTAAAAGGTAAGGGAATTGATTAAATACCTGGGTATCCACTTACCTTCCCGCTTCCGTTTCAATTATCCGTGACCCGGTTCAGTTTGTTCGGGCTCTCCTTTCCAAAGATTCATACTTGTTTCTCCTATGTCAAATCTAAAAACTAAACAAAAAATAGGAAAAAAGTAAAATAAAATAAAATATAATAAAATATAATAAAATAAAAATAAAGAAAGAAAGAAAAGAAATCGGGTTGCCTCCTGGAAGCGCTATATTTAAAGTCTATAGCTCGACATACTTCCCTCGATATCAATCGGAGAGGATGAGTGCCCAGGAGGCACGGATATCCTCGTCAAACGTGGCATGCTCATAGTACTTCTTCAATCGGTGCCCATTGACTTTAAAGGTAGCCCCATTGTCATCTAAGAGCTCTACCGCTCCGTGAGGGAAAATCTTTTGAACCACGAATGGTCCACTCCATCTTGAACGCAACTTCCCTGGAAAAAGTCGGAGTCTAGAGTTAAAAAGCAATACCTTATCACCTACCTCATAGGTCTTGGGCACTAGCTTCCGATCATGCCATTTCTTGGTCCTTTCCTTGTAGATTTCGGCATTTTCGTACGCCTTAAGCCTCAACTCCTCAAGTGCTTGTAGGTCAATAAACCTCTTTTTTCCGGCCTCGTCGAGATTCATATTCAGCTCTTTGAGAGCCCACATAGCCTTGTGTTCTAACTCGACGGGTAGATGACATGACTTACCATACACGAGGTTGTAGGGAGTGGTGCGGAGAGCCGTCTTATATGCCGTCCTATAAGCCCATAGCGCGTCATCAAGCTTGGATGACCAATCCTTCCGTGATCTTGACACGGTCTTCTCCAAGTTAGCCTTCATTTGCCTATTAGATACCTCAACTTGACCGCTAGTTTGGGGATGGTAGGGTGTGGCTATCCGGTGATGTACCCCATACTTGGTCAAAAGTGCCTCAAAGCTTCTCTCTATAAAATGCGAGCCTCCATCACTAATTAAGACCCTAGGAACACCAAAACGAGGGAAAATATTAGTTTTAAAGAACTTAGCCACAACTCTTGCATCATTGGTTCGTGTAGCAATGGCTTCCACCCATTTGGAGACATAATCGACCGCTACAGGGATGTATTTATAAGGGCCTGAGGATGGAAAAGGGCCCATAAAATCTATTCCCCAAACGTCGAACAATTCGACCTCTAGGATCCCCGTGAGCGGATTCTCGTTCCTCCATGTTATGTTCCCGGCCCTCTGGCATTCATCACATGATGTCACAAACTCCTGTACATCTCAAAACATGTTTGGCCAATAAAATCCACTTTGAAGTATCTTCGCAGTGGTCCTAAAACCTTTAGCATGACCCCCGGTAGGGAGAGTATGACAATGGCGAATAATACTTTCTACCTCTTCCTCCGGGATGCAACGACGAAAAATATGATCACTCCCTTGTTTAAATAAGTAAGGATCATCCCAATAATACCTCTTGACATCATGTAGGAATTTCTTCTTACCTTGTGAAGTCAAATCCGGCGGAATCTCACCTCCTACAATGTAGTTAGCATAATCCGCAAACCAAGGTGTACTAGCCTTCTTAATAAGAAAAATATCACGAACAGGGCTAGAAGAAGGAGTAAAGAAGAGTTCTTCACCTAAACTTACCTTATCCGATGTTCCAAGCAACTCAACTTTATGTTCTGCGGAAAGGGTTGGCGCCGAGGTCTGAGGTGTCGGCGCCGAGGCATCTGTAGCAATTAAAGTTTCTGCGTAAAGGGTCGGCGCCGAGGTCTGAGGTGTCGGCGCCGAGGCATCTGTAGCAATTAAAGTTTCTGCGCAAAGAGTCGGCGCCGAGGTCTGAGGTGTCGGCGCCGAGGTACCTGTACATACCTTACTCACATCAATACGCAGGAGTCTTTCATCAGCCCGTGAGTCATCAATTGGCACCATATCTTCCGAGCCTTCGATGTGCTTGGGTGGCAACATAGAGAGGTGGTCGGCCACAAGGTTCTCGGCTCCTTTCTTGTCTCTTAGCTCGCAGTCAAACTCTTGAAGAAGGAGCATCCATCGTAGAAGTCGTGGTTTGGCGTCCTTCTTGTTCATTAAATACCTCAATGCGGCATGGTCGGTGTAGACAATAACTTTCGAGCCAACTAGGTAAGAGCGGAACTTCTCGAAGGCAAATACCACGGCTAGAAACTCTTTCTCCGTGGTTGTGTACCTTGTTTGGACATCATCCAATGTTTTGCTTGCATAGTAGATGGCGTGCAATTTTTTTTCCTTCCGCTGTCCAAGAACCGCTCCCACGGCATAATCACTTGCGTCACACATGACCTCGAATGGAAGTGACCAATCGGGTGATTGCATGATTGGTGCCGTGACCAAAGCTTCCCTCAACCTATTAAAAGCATCAAGACACTCCAAAGAAAACTCAAAAGCAACTTCTTTCATCAATAGATTAGTGAGTGGTTTAGCAATTTTGGAGAAATCTTGAATAAAACGACGATAAAATCCAGCATGTCCTAAAAAGCTACGGACATCTTTTACCGACGTTGGAGGAGGTAGCTTCTCAATAAGCTCGATCTTGGCTTTATCCACCTCTATACCTCTCTTGGACACCAAGTGTCCTAGCACGATTCCTTCTTGCACCATAAAGTGGCACTTCTCCCAATTAAGCACAAGACTCGTCTCTTCGCATCTCTTGAGTACCCTGGCCAAGTTAGCTAGACAAGTATCAAAAGTAGTACCATATACGGAAAAATCATCCATGAATACCTCAACAATATCCTCGATCATATCGGAGAAGATTGCCATCATGCATCGTTGGAAAGTGGCAGGGGCATTACAAAGCCCGAATGGCATCCTCTTATAGGCAAAAGTCCCATATGGACAAGTAAAGGTTATCTTCTCTTGATCATCCGAATGAATGGGAATCTGCCAAAAACCACTATAGCCATCCAAATAGCAAAAAAAATCGTGTTGTGCTAGACGCTCAAGAACTTGATCAATAAAAGGAAGAGGAAAATGATCTTTCCTAGTAGCGCTATTCAACTTCCTATAATCAATGCACATGCGCCATTTAGTAGTGGTCCTAGTAGGTACTAACTCACCTTTCTCATTTTCAATTACAGTCATCCCCCCTTTTTTAGGGACAACATGAACCGGGCTTACCCATTTACTATCGGAAATAGCATAAATAATTCCAGCATCTAACATTTTCAAAATTTCAGATTTGACTACTTCCTACATAATGGGGTTAAGCCTGCGCTGACGTTCTCTGGTTGGCTTATGATCATCCTCCATGAATATTCTATGCATGCACAAAGAAGGTGAGATTCCAATGATATCATCCAAAGAATAACAAATAGCCTTCCTATAAGTTCTCAGCACGTTAAGTAACTTTTCTACTTCCTCCTCATTTAATTTAGCATTAATGATCACAGGCAAAGTAGAATTGGGACCTAAGAAAACATACCTCAAACCTTCCGAAAGTGGCTTAAGCTCTGGGGAGGGCTCAATTGGAGCAAGTGTTGGCTCATCCTCTTCTGTCTTTAGTATCGCCTCTAGAGCCTCTAAAGAATAAACTTCTTCTTGGTCCGCCAAAAGACCTGAGATTGGGCCTGCAGACTCAAGACAATCAAAATAGCTTACCTCTTTCATGTCCGTTGTTTCCTTCATTGTTGGATTGAAGCGAAACTCAACGAGGTCGTCCCCTATCTCAAAAGTTAGGAGTATCTTTCTAACATCAATTATTGCTCCAGCGGTCGCTAAGAATGGTCGTCCAAGAATGATGGGCACCACTGGATCCTCAGGCATTTCCATAACAATAAAATCAGTAGGGACGAAAAACTTACCTACACGGACAGGAACATCATCAATCACCCCAGTTGGTGATACTACTGCGCCATTGGCCATGGACACTCTCATGTTGACGGGCTCTAGGGCTCCTAAGCTCGTCTTCGACCATATAGAAAGGGGAAGAAGGCTTACACTTGCACCTAAGTCACATAAAGCTTTGAAACGGTAAGATCCTAAACCAATAGTAATAGCAAACTTACCTGGATCTCCAAGTTTCTCAGGGAACTTTACTGAACGGACCTCGTCAGAAAGCTCAGACATGGAACTCTTTTTGGCTAAGATGTCCTTCAAAAACTTAGTGTAAGCGGGCATCTCACTCAAAGCGTCAGTGAAAGGAATAGTTATATTTAAGCTTTGAAGCATCTTCACAAACCTTTGAAACTTACCTTCCGCCGTGTCCTTTACCTTTTTTGAAGGGTATGGAAGCATTATCGTCGGATTCGGGGCTGAAAGAGGCCCTGCAGAAGAATCCGTCACTGCTGAAGGGGTGGTCGGTACCGACCCTGGTGGCATCGGTACAGCCTCGGTACGATCACTGATGGGAAGAGGAACGTCACCTGTCGAAGACTGGGGGTCGGTACCGACCTTAGGGGGGTCGGTACGGCCCTCGGTACAGCTACTGGGCTCGGGAGAAAAAGAAGGAAAAGAAGTCATACCTGTAGGGGGGTCGGTACCGACCCTAGGGGGGGTCGGTACGGCCTCGGTATGGACACTGTTTTCGCCGTTTTCCTCCTCGTTTGACGTGCTTTCGCGTCCAGGCACTTTCTTCCCACTTCTTAGGTGAATTGCGGCTATTTGCCCTTTAGGGTTCTCATCGGGACGGCCCGGGAATTTCCCTTGAGGTCTAGGGATTTGAGCCGCTAGGTGCCCCAATTGAGACTCCACTCCCTTCTTCCATGTTTCCATATCTCCAACTCAACTCATCCAAACAATTCCATCATATAATAACACTTCCAAACTCATCTAATATGGCACAACTCTTCAATAACCCCAAAATATCCAATATATCTCACATAAAATAAAGATAAATTTGGCTCATGCACAACTTCTCATTTATTCTCTTTTTTTTCTCTCTTTTTTTTTCGAACTCTCTTTTCTTTTTCGTAATCTCATGTGCATTTATTTAAATATAAGAGCCAAAAATACCTTTTACAATAGATCAAGTGGTGAGAAAATAAAATACCCACCCAAAAATGTGTCCCACACTTAAACCAATCATAGGTCTCTACTCCCCAAATATCAATCTCTACCAATCACTAAGTCCTAATTCCCGGATAAGGAGGTAAGGCTAATCATTAGCTAGGATAGATTTTGTGGAGTTACAAAAATAGGCTATAAGGCTCAAAGTGGTTACAAGCAAAGGAAACATATATAAGGTAGGTAAAAGAGGATAAAAAGTGGCTAATAAAGAGTGCCTCTATCATTTGATCAAATTATGCAATGACTAGCTATCTCATATTGGTTTCAAGACTTAGATATACACCGCAATATCAAGAGGTAATGTATAAGGAGAGTAATACACACATCAAAAAGAAGGGAAAATATAAAGATCAATTCCTCATAGGCCAAGTAACTCACTAGGACATGTTGGATTCCAATCACCTAAAAATCCCAAAGTTATATATGCTCAATTTCAATTGCAAGTCAAACTTGACATAAAAACATTTTGTGCGACTTAGGCTAAACCATCCGAACTATGCCTTAGGATATTACATGATCAAGCTCAATTATTAGATTTCATCATAGGACATCTAAGTTAGGGTATAAACTCACTAAGACAAAACAAAAATAAACATGCATTTTTCTTTTTCGACATTTTTTTTATTTTTTATTATTTTTTTTTTGTATTTTTTTTGTGACACTAAAAGCAAGACTAAAGACATGACAAAAGACTCAAATGCATATATTTTAAACATGAATGCATAACATAATCCAAATATGCTAAACATAATCCAAATAAAGTAAAATGCAACACATAAACATAAACATAATCCAAAACACATCAAACAAGTTTCTGAATCCCTCACCCCATACTTAAAAATAGACAGTGTCCCCACTGTCAAAAGAAAATCAAAGTAAAAGGGAAAGATTCTGAAACTCACAAAATCAAGATTCAGAAGCTGCTGAAGACATTCATAAACTCTACGGAGAAGGTGGTGGTGGTAACCGATGATGTGGAAAGAAAGAAGATGCCCAAGCCATGAAGGAATACTGGTGCGTTTCATGCTTGTCCATCCTCTTGTTCAAGCGTGTAAACTCCTCTATAAGAGCACCCTGCCCATTCTGTAGGGCTTCCTGGCCCAGTCTCAGAGATCTAAGCTCATCCATGACGTCAGTAAGGCTAGGAGAATACTGAGGCGCAGATCTGCTCGGGCCAGCCCCGTTAGAAAAGGGGCAGCTACTAGGCCTAGTGTCATGATCCATATAGTCAGTGTCGTGCTCTTGCTGCCTATGCTCATGGTAGGATCCTTGCCCAAAGGATCCAAAACCGTCAAATAAAGTAGGTGGAGGCACCACCAAGGCAAAAGTGCTGTCCGGGCGGGGGTATCTCGATGGTCTCTGTCGTCTCAAAGGATCATTCAGAATATCCTCTGGAGTCGGTGAAGGTTCAGAAGCCCAAGTGATAATCCAGTTAGGGACGTACAACAAGTCCATATTCGGCTTGGTAATCTCCACCTCGTGATCATAAAAAACTAACAAAAGCTTGCCTCCGTTGCGCTTGATCACATTAGCACCAATCAAGTACGCAGTGTCAATCATCAGAATGGGCACAACCTTGTATCTGGTGAAGTCAACCTCAAGGCGCCTGGCCAACAGCGCCACCAGGCCTCCATACCAGATTTCTTCCGTGCGTGCTCTATAGGCCAAGACATGCATAATGAATTCAAACCCCAAGTTCAGGGGTGTCTGCATCTCAAATAGTACCCCTCTCAAACAAGCCACCTCAGTTCTAGTTGGTCTAGATAATTCCTTCTTGGCCCATATAGTGCTACCAAAAATTCTTAAAATAATACGGAAAAGAGGGTTCGCAATGTCCTTACCCTGAAGTGTTCCTCGAGAAGGCCAATAGGGATTGCCCGTAATTAGAGTCCAAGTCTGAAGGGCCTTGCAGCTGAGATGATTGTATGATGCCCGTGGGTTAGGAAATCCCAGCAATGTATTAAATTGCTGCAAAGTGAAGGAGTGTTGAACATTCCCCAGCTGGAATGTAATAGGGCCCACAAAATCTGGGCTAGCCATATCGCTTGCCAATGTAGCCGTGAACTCTGCAGTAAGAGCGGGGTAGTGGTGGTGGACATGATCCAGAAGACTAGTGGCGCCTAAGTAAGAGAAGGCCTCCAATAAGTCATCATGTACCCCAAGGCGCTCTCCATCATCAGGGCTATACCATCGGGCCTTCAGATTGCCCTTCTTGTGGAACTCCTTGTAATCCTTCTTCAAACGGGAGTCAGAGATGATGACATTATCCAACAGAACTGTAGCGGATGACTCCCTATCCCTCTTGCTACGTTGACGACTGAACATTTTCCTAGACAAGACAAACCAATTGAAAACTAAAATCCTTTCTAGAACAGTGAAACCAAACCAAATCAGCTAAACTCAAAAGAAGCTAACATCTAACCATGCAAATTAAGAATGATAATATGCACTAGAAAAACATATAAACACATAAAGCCCGAGTGCATAGAAATAGCCAAGCGCAAGAGATACCACCTAAAGAAAAAATTGCATACAAACAATATAAAATAAGCTCCGATGCATATAAAATCACCATCATGCATAATAGAATGCATTACCCATATATGTAACCATAAGCTCTACATAGACTATATGAATAGGGAAAACAATATAGACAATATAGTCATCATGTAAGGTCACTATATTGCAACACCTAATCATAAAACCATATACTCATGAAGGTAACATAAGTGATGCAAAACTCAATATGCACAAACCAACCATGACAACCCCATACTTAAGTTCAAAACAAGTCAAATAAATATACAATAGACATATAACTTGTTTGCAATGTCAAATCATGCAAGGGAATAGATTTTATGCTAGAATAGAAGAAGCTAATCAACGAAAAAGCATAAAAATCAAATCCAAAATCAAAGCCTGAAACGGATCGCAATGAAATTCTAAAATTCAATTAGCGCACAATCCATAAAGAATTTGACATTGCCATGAACATGAAAGTAACTCTAAATCAACCCAACAACACAACCATGTCATCAATTTCGACCAATTTGGCTTTCGGCAAAAAGCCCCAAATTCCGCTCCTAAATCAAACCCTAGGTTTCATTCTCAACCTAAATCATCAAATCAATCTAAATAATTGAAATAAACAGGTTTAGGGTAAGAAATCATACCACAACCAAGTTGAATGAAGAAGAAAAATCGGGATTTCGAAGGTATAACGAGCCAAAAAGGTCGAACAGCGAATTTGGGGTAAACTGGTTCGGTTAGGGCTCGGCTGGGTGCGAACCGGGTCAGGGCTGGGCTCAGGGGATGCGAGTGTGGGTTGTGGTTCGACCGGTGTGGGGCTGGTGGGTCAAAGATGGCTCGATGGGCGGTGGAAGGGTGAGGAAAAGCGAACAGCGAAGGGAGAAAAGTGGGCTCGGCGTGGGGGCTGTAGGGCTCGAGGGGGGGTGGGTGAGGGCTCGCTGGGTGCGGCTGGGGCTGGTGGTCCGACCGGCTGGGTCGGCGTGGCCAGAGGTGGCTCGGTGGAGGCCTGGGCAGCGAAGAGAGAGGTCGGGCTGGGTGAAGTAACGATGGAAGGAGAGAAAGAAAGAGGAGAGAAGAAAACAAAAGAGAAAGGAAAGAAAAAGGAAAGAAAAAGAAAAGAAAGAAAAAGGAATAAAAGAAAAAGGTAAAATAAAAAAGAATTAATTAAAATTTTTTTTTTCCGGGTGGGGGTCGGTACCGAGGGAAGGGGGGTCAGTATGGCCTCGGTATGCCTACTGGAATTTCTCGGTTTTCCGAGATTCACTTACCTGTCCGTCAGGAGGGTCGGTACCGACCCTAGGGGCCTTGGTACGGCCTCGGTACAGCTACTGGAATTTCTCGGTTTTCCGAGATTCACTTACCTGTTCGTCAGGAGGGTCGGTACCGAGCCTAGAGCCCTCGGTACGGCCTCGGTACAGCTGCTGTTGAGCTTCCTTTTCCGTTTTTCGCCCGTTTTCGCAGTGGTTCCCTCCTAAGACCTGCATGGTTAGTGCAATACGCTCCACCCCAACTGTCCTACCTATCCTAAAATTTAAAAACTAAAAATAAAACTTAGAAAGAAAAAGAAATAAAGCGGGTTGCCTCCCGTAAGCGCTACCTTTAACGTCATTAGCTTGACGTGGTTACCTCATCTTCATTCCAATGTTGTAAGATCCCAAGTAAGTCTTATTTCTTCCTCCGGATCCACTCTATCATAGTACTTCTTGAGTCGGTGACCATTGACCTTGAATATGGCTCCTCCTTCGTCAATTAGATCCACCGCTCCATGGGGATAGATATGATGAACCACGAATGGTCCGCTCCATCGTGATCTAAGCTTCCCTGGGAACAAACGCAATCTAGAATTGAAAAGAAGAACCTTATCACCTACCTCATATGTCTTTTGTACCAACTTCTTGTCATGCCACTTCTTGGTGCGCTCTTTGTAGATTTCGGCGTTTTGATAAGCCTTGAGCCTCAACTCCTCCAACTCTTGCAAGTCCATGAATCTCTTTGCTCCGGCCGCATCGAGGTCCATGTTGAGCTCCTTAAGAGCCCATAATGCTTTATGCTCAAGCTCGACGGGCAAATGACAAGACTTACCGTAAACCAAGTTGTAGGGAGTTGTGCGCAATGGTGTCTTGTACGCTGTCCTATAAGCCCAAAGTGCATCGTCTAGCTTAGATGACCAATCCTTTCGTGAGCGCGACACCGTCTTCTCTAGGATGCTCTTTATTTGCCGATTTGAAACCTCCACTTGGCCGCTAGTTTGAGGGTGATAAGGTGTTGCCACCCTATGAGTCACCCCATACTTAGACAAAAGAGCCTCGAAGCCCCTTTCTATGAAATGAGATCCTCCATCGCTAATAAGAACCCTTGGGACTCCAAACCTGGGAAATATGTTAGTCTTCATAAATTTAGCTACAACTTTAGAATCATTAGTACGTGTAGCTATTGCCTCAACCCATTTAGAAACATAATCGACAGCTACCAAGATATATTTATAAGGCCCAGATGAAGGGAAGGGCCCCATAAAATCAATACCCCATACGTCGAAAAGTTCAACCTCAAGGATTCCGGTGAGAGGGTTCTCATGTCTCCAAGTGATATTCCCCGCTCTTTGGCATTCATCGCAACCTTCAATGTAAGCATGTACATCCTTGAATAAGGTAGGCCAATAGAAGCCACTTTGAAGAATCTTCGCCGTGGTCTTGAAGCTCTTTGCGTGGCCACCCGTCGGAAGGGTGTGACAATGGTTGATGATGCTCTCAATCTCTTCCTCTGGCACACAACGTCTAAAGATATGGTCACTTCCTTGCTTGAACAAGTAAGGCTCATCCCAATAGTAGTGTTTGACGTCGTGGAGGAATTTCTTCTTGGCTTGCGAGGTCAAGTCCTTAGGGATTTCTCCCCCTACAATATAATTAGCAAAATCCGCGAACCAAGGGGTCCTCGACCCTCTAATAGCACAAATATGATGAGAACTAGGAGAAGAAGGAGGGGTATAAAAGGAGTCCTCACCGGAACTTACCGAATCGTTTCTCATGAGGTTTTCGTCCGGCCTGGAGTCATTGATTGGAACCTGATTTTCGGACTCCATGAGGTGGTCTAAGGGCAACCTAGACAGATGGTCAGCCACCAAGTTCTCTGCTCCTTTCTTGTCCCTAATGTCACAATCGAATTCCTGCAACAAAAGCATCCAACGAAGGAGCCTAGGCTTGGCATCCTTTTTAGTCATCAAATATCTTACCGCAGTATGATCCGTATAGACAATGACTTTAGAACCTACTAAATAAGTACGAAACTTTTCAAAGGCAAATACCACGGCGAGGAATTCCTTCTCCGTCGTGGTGTACTTACTCTGCGCTTCGTCAAGTGTCTTACTTGCATAGTAGATGGCATGAAGCTTCTTGTCCTTCCTTTGCCCAAGCACAGCACCTACGACATAGTCACTAGCATCACACATGATCTCAAAGGGTAGGTTCCAATCGGGCGATTGCATAATAGGAGCGGAGACAAGGGCTTCTCTCAATTTGTTGAACGCTTCAAGACACTCAGCAGAAAACTCAAAAGCTACATCCTTTATAAGCAAGTTAGTTAAAGGTTTAGCAATTTTTGAGAAGTCTTGAATGAATCTCCTATAAAAGCCTGCATGTCCTAGAAAGCTCCTAATATCTTTCACATTGGAGGGAGGAGGTAGTTTCTCAATCAATTCAATTTTAGCACGATCTACCTCAATTCCCCTATTTGAAACCAAATGCCCTAAAACAATTCCCTCTTGAACCATAAAGTGACATTTTTCCCAATTAAGCACCAAATTAGTTTCTTCACATCTTTCTAGCACCCTACTCAAGTTGGCAAGACATGAATCAAAAGAAGAACCATAAACAGAAAAATCATCCATAAACACTTCTATTATATCCTCAATCATCTCAGAAAAAATAGCCATCATACACCTTTGAAAAGTTGCAGGGGCATTACAGAGCCCAAATGGCATCCTCTTGTAAGCAAAAGTTCCATAAGGACAAGTAAAAGTTGTCTTCTCCTGATCATCCGGATGAATAGGAATCTACCAAAAACCACTATAGCCATCCAAATAGCAAAAATAATTGTGTTGTGCTAGACGCTCAAGAACTTCATCAATAAAAGGAAGAGGAAAATGATCTTTCCTAGTAGCACTATTCAACTTCCTATAATCAATGCACATGCGCCATTTAGTAGTGGTCCTAGTAGGTACTAACTCACCTTTCTCATTCTCTATCACAGTCATTCCCCCTTTCTTAGGGACAACATGAACCGGGCTCACCCATTTACTGTCAGAAATAGCATAAATAATTCCAGGATCTAACATTTTCAAAATTTTAGATTTGACTACTTCTTGCATATTTGGGTTAAGCCTACGCTGACGTTCTATGGTCGGCTTATGATCATCCTCCATGAATATTCTATGCATGCATAAAGAAGGTGAAATTCCAATGATATCATCCAAAGAATAACCAATAGCCTTCCTATAGGTTCTAAGCACATTATGTAACTTCTCTACTTCTTCCTTATTCAATTTCGAATTAATGATCACAGGAAAAGTAGATTTAGGACCCAAGAAAACATACCTCAAACCTTCCGGAAGTGGCTTAAGCTCTGGGGAAGGCTCAATTGGAATAAGATTGGGCTCTTCCTCCTCCGTCTTCAATATCGCTTCCAGAACCTCCAAAGAATACACTTCCTCCTGACCTGCCAGAAGACCTGGGACTGGGCCTGCAGACTCAAGACAATCAAAATAGCTTACCTCTACCATGTCCGTGGTTTCCTTCATCGTTGGATTGAAGCGAAACTCAACGATGTCATCCCCAATCTCAAATGTTAGGAGTCCCTTCCTAACATCAATTATTGCTCCAGCGGTTGCTAAGAATGGTCGTCCAAGAATGATGGGCACCACTGGATCCTCTGGCATATCCATAACAATAAAATCGGTAGGGACAAAGAACTTACCTACACGGACGGGAACATCATCAATCACCCCAGTTGGTGATACAACCGCTCCATTTGCCATGGATACTCTCATGTTGACCGGCTCTAGGGCTCCCAAGCTTGTCTTAGCCCATATCGAAAGGGGGAGAAGGCTTACACTTGCACCTAAATCACACAAAGCCTTGAAACGGTAAGATCCTACACCAATAGTAATGGCAAACTTACCTGGATCTCCAAGTTTCTCAGGGAGCTTCACTGAACGGACCTCGTCAGCAAGCTCAGACATGGAT
Organism: Persicaria maculosa; assembly: GCA_963922045.1. Classification (NCBI taxonomy): domain Eukaryota; kingdom Viridiplantae; phylum Streptophyta; class Magnoliopsida; order Caryophyllales; family Polygonaceae; genus Persicaria; species Persicaria maculosa. The sequence continues at coordinate 45,486,515 of OY998264.1, read as the reverse complement.
CTCTTCTTAGCTATGATGTCTTTCAAAAACTTAGTGTAAGCTGGCATCTCACTCAAAGCGTCAGTGAAAGGAATAGATATATTCAAACACTGAAGCATCTTTACAAACTTTTGAAACTTACCTTCCGCTGTGTCCTTTACCTTTTTCGGAGGATATGGGAGCACTTTAATCGGATTCGGGGCTGAAATAGGCCCTGCAGAAGAATCCGTCGCTGCTGGGGGGGTCGGTACCGAGGCTGTGGGGGTCGGTACGACCTCGGTATGGCTACTGGAATTAGGAGAAACGGGAGAAGAAGAGATCGTACCTACTGGGGGGTCGGTACCGAGGCTGTGGGGGTCGGTACGGCCTCGGTATGGACACTGTTGTCCCCGTTTTCTTCCTCGTTTGGCGTGCTTTCTCGACCAGGCACCTCCTTTCCACTTCTCTAGGGTTCTCGTCGGTGCGGCCTGGGAGCTTCCCTTGAGGCCGTGGGATTTGTGCCGCGAGATTACCTAGTTGGGACTCCACTCCCTTCTTCCAAGTTTCTAACTCTCCTAGTTGTGCATGAACTTCCTTAAATTGGGAATTCACATCGGCACGAAGCCCATTGAATCCTTCCTTAAGCTCTTGTACCCATGATGGTGGTTCTTGATACCCAGGGGGCCTATATGGGGGAACCATTTGATCTTGTTGTGGAGGAGGTTGACTCCCTTGTCCTTATCCATAGTTACCCCAATTAGGGTAATTGTTGTTCCTCCCTGCATAATTGTTATTTTGATTCCCCGCATAATTATTATTATTATTGGGGTTCCTATAAGGAGCCCTCATATAACTCACCTCTTCGTAGTGTTCTGCCCTTTGTACCTGGCTAATATTATTGCAATCTATAGTATTATGGGCTAGAGAACCACATTCTAAACAAGGTTGATTTCTAGATAGAAAACTTACTTGTTTCTTGAGGCGTCGGGTCTCATCCTCATGGAATTGCCTACGCACATCTGGGTCAATTTCATTAGCAGGCTCATAAAGTTTCTTACCTGACGGTCTCGCCACTGGGGTGCCATACATAGCGTCGTACTCCGTTAGCTTGTCCAATAGAGCCCATGCATCAGTTGGATTCATCTCGAGGAACCCACAATCGGTGTGTAGGTTCAATCGAGTCTTAGTCTCCGCATTGATGCCTTGGAAGAAGATTTCTTGGAGGACATACTCAGGTTGCCCGTGGGTAGGGCATTGTCTCTGCAACTCCTTGAATCTCTCCCAAGTCTCCAAAAATGTCTCTCCTGGCAATTGGTGAAAGGACGTGATTTTCTTCCTAAGCTCCGTTGTCTTTGCCGGTGGAAAGAACTTTGTCATGAACAAGTCATACAAAGCCTTCCATGTAGTGATGGACCTAGGCGCCAAACTCTCCAACCAATTCAGAGCCTTTCCTGAAAGAGACCATTTAAATGCCTTTAGTTGCACATATTCCAACGATACATCATCAGCAGCAATTGTATCGCATAAATCAATAAAGTTCTTAATATGAAGCATAGGGCATTCATGAGCTTTGCCGTCAAATTGAGATCTTTTAATTAAAGAAATAAAGTGGGATTTAATCTCAAAATTTCGCTCAATCTCGGGGAGGACGATTGCAGATTCGGGCACCCTCAGTTCTGGGTGCATGTATTGCTTTGCATTCCTTGGGATAGCATCCAACTGCTGTTGCAGACGAGCAGTCGCTTCCCTTTCTCTCGCTGCAGCCTCCCTTTCTCTTTCTGTAGTGAGCCGAAATTGCTCCATCTGACGACGGAGGTCAGCCATCTGCGCAGCAACGTCAACATTGTTTCCTGTGTTGTCTCCCATTGTCCTGGCTTCTCGTACTCTGCGATGGAAAGAGCGTTCCGGTTCGGGATCGATAGCAAAATCAAAATCAAGCCGACGTCGCCCCGATGGCATAAACTGAAACAAAAAACAAAAACAAAGACACCACAATTAAAAGCAAAGGGAATGGGCTATTCCCAAACCCTAATAGTAACTAAAACTTTGACACAATTGAAATCTCCCCGGCAACGGCGCCAATTTGATGAGAGGGTTTCTCGACCAAATAAATTTGTAGTCAAGACCCCGCTATAGTATAGGGAGTCAGGATCGTCCACAGGAGAGAGTCGGCATTTCTTATTTAGTTGCTTTGTCGGGTTGAAACTAACAAAAGAGATGGAAGAGAAATGGGTGGTGATAAGAGAATAAAATATGAATTTTAATTAATAAAAGGGAAAACTTCCAAGGCAAAGGATCGCCACAACAACAAACACATGGGAAAATCAATGAATCACATAAAAGGTCATGCTTTTATCATCAAACAATTGAGTTTCATCAATCAACAAGTAAATCCATTCACTTTCGCATAAAATACCTACTTGTTTCTACCTTCTCTTAATTACGATCTTTTAACTTTCATTAGAGAACCCTAATTACTATCAAGTTAACAATTTCCTCTTTCAAGTTTAATTGCAACTATGAATTCCTTAAACTTTCATCAAAGGTTAAGCACATAGGTAGAAGACAATAAAAACATCACACAATTATAGATTCATCCATCACACACGTGCCTATTGTTGGGCACACCCCAACCCTAGAAGGAAGATAACTACTCAAACATGACAATGGAAAACATGAATTTAAGAGAAGAAAACATAAACCAAACTTGCAATAATATAAAACCTGGAAATAAGCGTTCAATCGCAACAACAAACACCCAAGCTTTCGCCCAAACGCCAAACAAAAACCCTAAAACTCGTCCTACAGCTGCTGCGCGCAGCCCTGCGCTATGTGTCCTCCTCCTCCAAATCAGCCCCTAATAGCCTTTATTTAAAAGATAAAAATTAAGACTTAATCCCCAAGGAAAAGAGATTTTATCTTAGGAAAATAATAAAATCCATCTAAGGAAGGATAAAATATCCCAAGTCTATCTAACTAAAAGATCCTAAAAGAAATTCAGATGAAAATCCTAATTAAAAAGCCCATTAAGTAATAAAATCAGCCCGCAAAATCTTCTCCTGTTCGCAGATACCTTGGCGCCGAGGCTGTGGGTGTCGGCGCCGAGGGTCTGTTTGAATGCAGTAACTTTTGTTTTTCTCCAGCTTTTTGACTCTGACTTCAAACGCAATTTACTGAGTCCTCGTTTATCCGATTGACGCATATAAATATGCGTTGGAAAGCTCATTTCAAGGACTACAACTCTCATGATGGCTCCAGAACTTGAATCGAAGTGTTAGATGGCGAAAATAAGGCTTTTCTCCAGCTGCACCACTTTTTGCTTTTGCTTGGCATCTCCATTGCCTTCATGATTTTTCATTAAGCTCTAAAGTGTGTCCAAACTCCTTCAAATCAGCTTCAAAACCTACAAAAACACCACCAAAGCTTGTGTAGACTCCATATCTTGAATAATACGAAAACTAACACAAACGACACACTTTCCCAACACAAAAGTAAATAAAATGACTTAAATGAGATGAAAATATGATGCAAAATATGACTAAAAATGCGTACATCACATAGTGCTCCGCCCTTTGTACCTGGCTAATATTATTGCAATCTATAGTATTATGAGATTGAGAACCACATTCTAAACAAGGTTGGTTTCTAGAAAGAAAACTTACTTGTTTCTTGAGGCGTCGGGTCTCATCATCATGGAATTGCCTACGCACATCAGGGTCAATTTCATTAGGAGGCTCATAAAGTTTCTTACCTGACGGTCTAGCCTCCTGAGTGCCATACATAGCATCGTACTCCGTGAACTTGTCTAAAAGAGCCCATGCCTCAGTCGGAGTCATCTCAAGGAACCCACAATCGGTGTGTAGGTTCAATCGAGTCTTGGTCTCTGTATTGATGCCTTGGAAGAAGATTTCTTGGAGTACATACTCGGGTTGCCTATGGGTTGGGCATTGTCTCTGCAACTCCTTGAATCTTTCCCAAGTCTCTAGAAATGTCTCTCCGGGCAATTGGTGAAAAGAGGTAATCTTTTTCCTAAGCTCCGTTGTCTTTGCCGGTGGAAAGAATTTTGTCATGAACAAGTCATACAAAGCCTTCCATGTAGTGATAGACCTAGGCGGTAGACTCTCCAACCAATTCAGGGCCTTTCCTGCAAGAGACCATTTAAAAGCCTTCAATTGAACATATTCTAACGATATATTATCAGCAGCAATAGTATCGCATAAATCAATGAAATTCTTGATATGAAGCATAGGGCATTCATTAGCTTTGCCCTCAAATTGAGATCTTTTAATTAAAGAGATAAAGTGAGATGTGATTTCAAAGTGGCGCTCAATCTCAGGGAGGACAATTGCAGACTCAGGCACCCTCAGTTCTGGGTGCATATACTGTTTTGCATTCCTTGGGATAGCATCTAACTGCTGTTGTAGACGAGCAGTCGCTTCCCTTTCTCTCGCTGCAGCCTCCCTTTCTCTTTCTGCAGTGAGCCGAAATTGCTCCATCTGACGACGGAGGTCAGCCATCTGCGCAGCAACGTCAACATTGTTTCTTGTGTTGTCTCCCATTGTCCTGGCTTCTCTTAGTCTGTGATGGAAAGAGCGTTCCGGTTCGGAATCGATAGCAAAATCGAAATCAAGCCGACGTCGCCCCGATGGCAGAAACTGAAACCAAAAACAAAAACAAAGATACCACAATTAAAAGCAAAAGGGGGATGGGCTATTCCCAAACCCTAAAACAACTAGATTAGGCGCGATTGATTACTCCCCGGCAACGACGCCAATTTGACGTGCGTGATGGGAGATCGATGCCTATGCTCACTCTAATCAAATAAATTTATGCTCGAATCCCTCTATAGTATAGTGGAAATCAAGGTCGATCCAAGGGAGTATGCCAGCGGTTCTATCCTAGTTGTTTTAATGGTCGAAAATAGGGGAAATAAAGGCACAAGTAGCGGCTGTAAAACAGGGCAAAACACACTAATTTCATCTCAAGTAACAAGTAACTAACACGAATGCAATATATGAGAAAGGACTTCCAAGATTAGGGCCTTACCACAACAATAAACACATGTATAATTCAATGAATCCTATGAGAAATATGCTTTTATCTCAATCAAACAAATCAATTCACTTTCGCATAAGAGACTTATTTGACTATACCTTTTCTTAATTAGGTCGTTTTAACTTTAATCAAAAATCCCTAATTATTATCAAAGTTAACAATCTCCTTTGGTCAATTCAATTGTAACAATGAATTCCCTAGATTATCATCAAGGGTGAAGTACATAGGTAGAAGTGGATAAAAACATCACATAAGTATAGATTCATTCATTCATACACATGCTTATTTTTGGGTTTACCCTAACCCTAGAAAAGAGGAGAACTACTCACTCATTGCAAAGAAAAACATAAAAACAATGGAAGAATTCATAATCTCAAATTGCATAAAACCAAACCTCAAACTCTCCTTCAATATTCTTCAACCCTAAACTTCAAACGTGCCTTTTTTTCTGCTGTAAACTCAGCTGTGTACGTGTGTTCATTAGCCTCTAATTGGCTTTATTTAAAAGATAAAACTTAAGACTTAATCTCTAAGGAAAAGAGATTTTATCTTCGGAAAATAATAAAATATGTCTAAGGAAGGATAACATATCTTAAATAATACGAAAACTAACACAAACGACACACTTTCCCAACACAAAAGTAAATAAAATGACTTAAATGAGATGAAAATATGATGCAAAATATGACTAAAAATGCGTACATCAATCAACCTAGCGAATAATTGCAAAATGGACCAACCCTGTTGCTATTATGTAAATGATAACTCCTCTTTACAAATGAATAATAACGATCAATTTGCAAATAGTTGCAAAAGTGACCAACCCTTATGCTATTATCTAAACGATAACTCCTCTTTACACATGAATAATAACGATAAGTTAGCGAATATTTAATATTACCTTATCAAATAGTTTAAACAGTGCACCACAAAAAACAACAATGTTACCCAGCAAAAAAACGTTACGCACTTATGCCACAAAAAAATACAACACACGCGCACGTAATTCAGCAGGTGGGTAAGGAAAGAGGTGTGTCCCATTGATTTTTAATTAAAGAAAAAAGCCAAAATTGCAAAATAATCTCAGCCACCCATTTCATTCAATCAAAGGCCCAAATCTGTTAACATTTAACACCGTAAGGGATAGGAACACATGACCCAACCTCTCTCTCTATCTCTCTTTATATATATATATATATATATATATATATATATATATATATAGAGAGAGAGAGAGAGAGAGAGAGAGAATAAGAAGAAGAAGAAGAAGAAGAAGAAGAAGATGATGATGATGATGATGATGATGATGATGATTCACATTTCATTTCCTGAACAATCCCAATTACAGGAGATATGAGTATTTATATCGCCCTAATCTAATACAAGACCGAATATATATGGGAGCATTACATTGCCATCTTCTTATGAAGCTTTGTCCTCAAAGCATATTACAGTTCAAACAACCATATCTATTGACCATGATATTAAATGGAATTGAAATAAAATTTCGAAAATCAATTCACCAAAAAGTACCCATTGCTCCCTTGTGTAGTAATTCACCCAAAACTCTTCCTTGTGTAGTAAACATAGCCCTCACGGTAATTAACCAACAAGCTTTCTTTTTAATAGCCCTTGTAGTAACAATCTCCAATTTCATACCACATTACTTTCCCACTATCTCCGAAAATGATGCAAAGGAATAAGCAAGTGAGCTGATGACGCAAAGGGAAAATGGAATCCATCTGTGACAACGACTAATTCTATCTCTGTTGAAGCCTATACTACTTTCCAAATACAACCTATGACAAAAACATATCGGATTCCTTCCCACTAATAGTAGCCAAAAGCCACCAGGATAAAGAAACGAATGTGATAGCCTAGAGATCAATTTACAACTCCTTAAACATGAGCATTATGAGCTTATCTCCCCTGTCATCAGGTAATGAGATCGAATCCTTCATTTCAGACCTTCATATATGTGTTTGTGTGTCTATATATGTATGTCTATATATATATATGTGTGTGTGTGTGTGTACATATATCCATCACATGCCTAACCCGTATCCACCACCCGTCATCCACTTCATTGTGTGTTTTCACCCGCAAAATTGATGCGGGTGGATCAGATACCCACGTGTTATTTCCGGTCCTCATTGATGGTGGTATTCATGAACTTGTGGCTAGTTTTGGCACTTAGTACGTAATGTAATGTGCTTGTGACTGGGCATTTCAAAAATAAGTGATTGTCGTCCTCTTTGGCGAAGTTGCAGAGGCAACATTAAAAGGGGACCCGGTGTATGTATCTGCTAAATCGTTCTTTCGTAGGAAGAGCACCTATAACTGTTTTTCATAGGAAGTTTTAACTTAATTTTTAGGGACATGTCAAGTTTCCAGATCCATTCAAAGTTTTTACTTTCCCCATATATGTTGTTGTTTAATTCTGTCATTGATATAGCTGAGAATCAGTCGTCCATTGTCGACATCCATATTAAGTGGCTATTAGTAACAACATCAAGTATTTTGACTTTTAATGATATTATGTATGATGTTTGCTGGGGAGAGGGAATTCAGAAGTGGAATGTTCCATTCTTTATTTGGTTGATTAGGTTGGATACCATATGATTTTGATAGGTTGGGTTATAATGGTTATTTAGGGGAACATCTGGCAGCCAGTGGTCATGTAATACATTAGTTGATTTTCTATTTTCTAAGATCGAAAGGAGTCCTTTGTAGAATTTTTTTCTGAGGTTCAATAATCTATCTGTAACGACCCAGACTATGAAATCCAGGTTATGTTTAGAGGGAAGAAATATCCCTCTGCCAGATCTTAGCAATCCAAGTACGAGTTGTTTATTTGTTCTCTTCAAGTTATAAGCCTGTTTAAGAATTAAGAATTTAATAATATAATTCAAAAAATGGGATTTCAAACCCTCAAAACAGTCAAATAATCCAATCATATTTTGTGCTTCTGCACGAGAACCTGTCCTAGTTCAACTAGCCAAACTCCAAAGAGACGACAACAAGTTTAAATCAAGATAAATATACATTGCTTCTAAATGTCCAACTAAACCAAAACATTTGTAAAGTGAAGTTTAAGATGTATGAAGTCTTCTTAACCCTCTCGTCCCATGAGAAAGTGGAATAAAGGATGTTCGAATGTAGTACTGGAATTTAAATCATACAAGCATGCTGACAGTTTATATAATGCAAAACGTGATAAATTTGGATCCACACAGAATGCCAAGTGGCATATCCCCAATGTCCCAATCTGTTCCCACTCCGGGGGTATACATATCCGTACCCAACTCCGAGGTTGGATGCTCGGTCGGTGCCACAGCCATCATATGTCCGTACCCAACTCCCAGGTAGGACGCTCGGTCACCGACGCAGCCATATCATAATATAAGACTCGACTGAGACCGAAACGATATGAAACACGGATGCCCCAATGACCCTAGCAACGACTCTAAGGACTCACAGATAACGGACGTTCTCTTTTCAAATGTATAAAAAATAGGGATGCTCATTCATAAGTGCATTCATAAGTGCAAGTCCTAAGCATGATACTAAATGGCATGCTTTTATGCATATGCAACACCTACATACTATATGACACATCAGGCACGAGGTCCAATCACTTTAGCAAGCCCCGGAAGACTTACCTGGAGTCTTCACATCCAATTAGCCAGCAAACAAGTCACTCAAAGAATCATCCATCAGCAACAAGCCACTCAGGGAATCATCCAATCACACTAGTAAGTAATAAGAAAGGAATCGCTCATCAATACATATTTAATCAACACGGAAGCAAATTATCAAGTCAACACGGGACTAAATAATATTTTATTCAAGTAACTAGCATCCTTAACATGCCCATCATATACCATCTCGCATCCCTTCTCAATATGTCATATCTCATATATCATTTCATATAGATATATCTAAATCATCATCTCATCATCCTCATATATCATTTCATTTTCGTCAAATTAAATCAAGTAATTCAATTTCTCGAGTTTTCCCAAAAAACCCTTACATCTCAAGTCCAAATTGCATACTAGTGCATCTTAAAATTTCAACAACTTTATTGTCATAAAGCTCACTTAAACATATACTCAAAATAACTTACTTCAAATCAAGCTCAATATTTTCTTAACCAATTCCTCAAGTATCATATATTCATTCATATTTAAGGTCTAAGCCATGATAAGTCAACATTTCTAAAATCCTTTATGAATTCAATTATCACTAAATCAATCAATGAAAGCTCAAAGTCAACGTAAGCAAGATTAAAACATAACAAGTCCTCAAGTCATCTCTTTATCTAAAATCTCAACTTTACTTATCAAGACAAGTTATTAAATCATATCTCAAGGTATTGGCTATTAAACACATGATTATAACCTAGTAAGAATTTATCATTATCACAATAAGATCTTATTAATATAGATATAACTTAAAGGATTATTTTCCTAGCCAAAAAAAAAGTTAGTCAATAAACATAATTCTATAAGCATATAAAAACCAACAACTCATCTATACTCATGTTTAATAGCTAACTCAAATTATTAACCAATTTCTTAACTAAAAAATCATAACAATAAGCTTACAAGTATAACAAGTTCTCAAGATGTCTTTTACACAACCTTACTTGACCATATCTTAACTACTCTTATAAGATTTTGTTCAACAAATACATTAGTCATAAAATATTCAATAAGATACTCACGCTTAAGATTTAGGTTTTTACAAGAAGGATCTTATCTTATTTAAATAAGCGGGTTTTCTAAATAAACACATAATGAACAATAATAACCAATTTAGTTCAACAACTTCAAGCTTAGTTGATTTATCCATTTACCAAGATCACAAGACATCAAAATTTCATAAGACATCTTTTAATCATCTTAGACACTTTAATTATATCTTAATTAACTACTCTTATAACTTTACTTATCCAATCCATTTAACAACCAATGAATGAACATGATATAATGATGCACTTTCTAACTCGGTTTCTACAATGAGTCCTATCTCATTTTCTATTTTATCTATAGCTAACATAAATCTCAATTATATATAGGTCATAGCCAAATGAAGTATCTACCTAATATATATATATATATATATATATATATATATATATATATATATATATATATATATATATATATATATATATATATATATATATATATATATATATATATATATATATATATCAAGTCAAGCTAATTAATTCTATACCAAGGTAAAAAGTGGTTCATTCGCTTCTAAACCAATTAAGTTTATATAACCTCCCGATACCAATAATTTCCTTATTTAGTCCATTAACTCAACTAAATGTTGATGTCTATTTCTACTTAAATGGTTCACCAATCATGTAATTAATTCCCTTAGCCAAATTGGATTCATACTATTTATTAACTCCTTAAAGAATTTACCCACATTCTATGCAAACAAGACTAAAGGAACCCAATTCACTCGGCTCAACACCAACAACATAGCTACCAAAAAATCAAGTATGCCAAGTTCAAGTAGTAACTCAACCTTTAAATCATAATGAAATTTCAAGCCACCCAAGAACTAAGCTTGAGAATTATACCCTGGTTCAATCGGAAGGAGAGAGGGGCGGGTTGAAGTTGTCGGGGGGAGATCGAGCCCTGAAACGGGGAGTGACCTCGACCAAGACAAAGGGAGATGATGCTTTGGTGAGGCGAGTCTGTGGGTGACGACGTGGGATAGAGGGACTACGGTAAGAGGAGGCTCCAGGGTGGGCTCCGATGCGATCGACTCGAGATCTAGGTTGAGAGATGAGGGAAGGGGAGGGGTCCAGTGGATGCTGGAGTTGGGCATCATCTTGGTGGCAGGAGCCCCAATTCGCCCTCAATGGCAGCCAGTTGTGACACAGCTCCAGCTTGGTTCTTCTTCTTTGCTCACCAGTCTCCGACAAGGGGAAATGATGGAAGAGAGAGTTCGGTGGTCTTCGGGCTAGCTGGTTTCGAAGCTCCAACGAGAGGAGGAGAAGGGCGCTGGCTTTGAGTGGGCCTTGTCCCTGCCGACGAGACAGAAATTGGCGCCGACTTCAGAGGAGGTCGAGATGAGGAAAGATAGAAGGAGAGAGGTGGAAGAAGCAAGAAGGACAACCATGGGAGGAGGGAGTGTGAGCGACGGGGGAAGCCATGGAAGGAAAGCTTGAAGCTTGGGTTGGCGGCTTCAAGTCTGAAGAACAGGAGAGGAGAAGGTTAGTGGTAGGCGGCTGCTTAGGATTTTTAAGGGTATATATACCCACTCAATTAGGGTTGATTTAGTTTAAGGAAAATTGCTAAATTATTCCGTTATTTCTATTTTATAAAAAAGCTAACACAAAATAAATAACAAAATTTTAACCCAACAATTTCGATTTAATTTAAAAATGTCATAAGAGTTGTCATTCACGCATCAATGTGTTCAAACAACAACCACTTCTCAACTCGTACTCAAATTTTTATAAAAACAATTTCATTTTGATCGAGGACGGAGAATTTTTCCAAAGTTTTCGAAAATCTCAAGAATTGAATATTGATATTAAATCAATTAATTAATAAAATAATATTTTAAAAACTTTGGGTCTTTGCATCATCCACCTCTAAAATCAAGTCTCCTGCTCGAGACTAAAATCCCTTTTAAATCAACCACACACTTTGAACTCGAGTCAGCTCTTTCTATGTTAGTCAAGCAGATTTCAAGGATTTAATAAATAGTTTATCCACCTATAAGGGCTAGTCCCAGATTCCACTCAATAAGTTCATTTCTCATGATCATTTTCAAAATCAACCTCAAATATCAACATATCCACAATATCATCATAGCAAGATTCATCATTATATTAGATTTCAGCATTTCAGGCTCAAGGTATCAACATATCGGAATTCATCATACTACGAAATCTCATTATCAGCATATCACATCATTAGTAGAACATATAATCATAGAAATGTGCACATTACTATTAATCAGAAATGAACACAATCATCATACTCACACATTCACACCAACCAGAAAGGGCACAATCAAGCATCATGACGAGCATGACATCGGCAAATGGAATGCGCAACTCTAATTATTCTAGACGATCCACTTCTTATCACACCATAGACAGATATACAAGGATGACACAAGGCTTGAGCTGAATTCAAGGGAATAGACTCCAAGGGACAATTCAACTAACTCTTGACACGAAGATAGACTCGTATAGTATCTGGTAACACTATACACGAGAATTTCGCCTATTCCAATGAGAAAACCTTAAGATTATGATCGTATCACTCAAATCATCATGTAACACATCTTGTCATAAAACACACACGTGGTAATCTTGCACATTGACATGAACCTATCTCAAGAGGCAATGATGATACGATCCTAGCACTGGTGTCATATCATGATACGATCCTAGCACTGATTTAATATTGAAATTAAATCAATTAATTAATAAAATAATATTTTTAAAACAATGGGTCTTTACACTATCAAACTGCCAAGAAGGGTTGTTCTTACTTCTTGTACTAAGAGATTCATGATGGAGGTTTTTTTCTTTAATTTTTTTTACCCATATGTTATCTGGTTTCATGATGATCTTCCACATAAGTTTCATATGAAGCCCAGTGTTGATGTCCTTTACTTTTTTTTATGTCAAGTCCGTCATCTTTCAAGGTGTAGACATCTTATCTGAACAAATTAGAGGATGGTACCTATTCGTTTGTATTTTATTCTAGAAGATGTTGTTTTAAGCTGGTATATTTGTTGCATAATACCTTTAGGCAATGTTGTTAAACTCTTGACTTGATCCTATGATTGCAAGGATCCTACGATCTAAAAATGGAAAAACAATCCCAATCCTTTTTTGAGGTTCTAACATTCCTATAAAATGTCTATTATACGAAATTTCTAGTATTTACACTTTAAATCTAAGAAATTTATAATATATTTAGTTAATCTATATTATATTTAGTTTATTTTTAAAATTTGACAATCTTTATAGGTATTTTTTTATGATTTAACATAATAATTATCTAATCTTAAACATTTTAACTTCATTTAAAAAAATTCATCCATGCGGTGGGATCTTACGATCCTACGATTCGATTATATGATCTGATCTTTACACCTTTTTACCGATCCGATTTAGAATCACAATTTTAATAACATTGCCTTTAGGTAACAACAAATTTTGCATTAGGTAATTTGTTTTAGAATTTAGGTTTGCTTGCATAAGCATCGTCCGTCCTGCTTGAGAGAGAGATAGAGAGAATAAACTTTCTATTTTGATAATTGTTTATTCATGTTATGGATTGCATCATTGAATAAGTTCTTGTTAACTCTACCACAGCTGATCAGAACCTAAATATTTGTACATGGCTTTAGTCACCGGTATGTTCATTTGATGTGTTAGGTTCGTCGTAGATACATTAATATTGATCGATACATGTAGGGAGATTTTTTGGTAATTAATGGGTAGTCTTTAAAGGTTAGAGATGTTGTTCAGAATATGTCAGATCATATGAAGGCTTGTGCTAGTTTCTTTAGAAAAGATGAGAGTATCAGCTGCAAATGTGAGGAAAGGAATAATGGCTCCTCTTGGTGCCAATTTAATGCCAATGAAGGGATGGCATTTTCTTCTTCTTGTAATGTTTAGGCTAGGAGTTACATTGCTATGACAAAAATGTACGAGGCAAGAGGGTCACCTTGTCTTATTCCTCTTGTGGGGTGGAAGGGCTTGTTAGGGATGTTGTTTACTAGAAATGAGAATGTAGGATTTGTAATGCAACACATAACTCATTGTACCCATGTGGGGCGAAAGCCAAATTTTAATGGGATTGTTTATATGAAATTCCAATTTAACCTGTTATAAGCTTTTTGTGGGTTAAGTTTGAGAGTCATCCAACCTTTTTTTGCCTTTTTGTTTATGAAAAGTATGGAATACTTCATGTACCATTAGTATTTATCTTGTATCTGTCTTTGATGAAGGCTGGTTGAAACGGGTTAATGATTTTGGTAAGAATAGTTTTTAGTCTATTTTCCAATATCTTAGCAATAATTTTATAGATTCTGTTGCAAAGACTAATAAACCTGAAGTTATTAAAATTCATAGGCTGTCTATTTTAGGGATTAGTGCAAAGAATGTGTTGTTTGTTTCATTGAGTAGTTTTGCTGAGTGCAAAAAAGCTTTAACAACTCTGCAAACCAAAGATCCAACGATGGACAAATAGTGTTATAGAAGTCGGGTGTGAAGCCGTCAAGCCCATTAGTTTTGTCATCCGCCATCCCAAATACAATTTCCTTTGATTTCTTTAGATATTGGTTGGATGATAAGAGACGTTTGTTCTCGATCTGCCTGTGAGATTGTGTTAGATATATGGACCAGGTGGTTCGAATTGATGGTGGCCTGGAGGGCCAATGAAACGTTCAACTAGTTTTTTAGAGATCTCTCTACTCATCTGTTCGATCATCAATAACTAGGCCCTCTTTTATTTGGAATTTGAGTGTTTTTTTTTAAGTTCCTAATTCTTATGACAGATTGGTAGTATTTAGTGTTGTTGTCACTAAGTTTGAAGTGTGTAATTTTTTCTCTATGCTTCTAGAATAGTTGGTCGAACCTCATGATCTCCTCTCTTTTCTTCTCCAATCTCTTCAGTTTGTTGTCTTGGTGATTGTTCGTGTTACCCCGGATTTGAGTGGTTTGTGGATTCATGATGGCCTGGTAAGTGGATATAAGTTGCTTGGTTATATTATTTTAATTTTTTTGACACCATATTTTAGTTTATTTCTTTAGTAGTTTTTATTTTTGTACTAATTTACACATCATCGAACCCTTGAGTTTATAATTTCAAATTGTACTAATTATATTATAATATTCGAGTCTAGTGGTCCAGATTATTTCAAATTGAAAATGGTGATCCATGTCTAGTGTTTTTTTTACCAATCTCCAAGGTAATCAAGTAGTTTAAAATTGTAAATTGGTTGTGGACACTGTGTAAGTTTTTAAATTTTTTAGGATCTATGAGTGGAGAAGCACATCCAAAAGTTGTTAAGTTTTATTCATCGGTCCGGATATTTCCACCGTTAATTTTTACTATTTCGACCGCTAATCACCGTAGATAATCACGGTGGGGTTAATGACGTTTAACGAAAACCCACCGTTATATAGCACGGTAGGTGTGATGCACCGTTATATACAACGGTGGCGTTTAATTGACGGACGTAAAGTCACGGTGGAAAGAGGCCAGCCTGATGAGTTTCCCCTTGAGGATACTTAAATCTCAGTACAAAGTAAGTCGGAGCAAGCCTCGAAACAACTGGTGGAAGATGGATAATGGAGATAGATTTCGGTGGAATATTTTTTGATAATGATAAAACTCAGATTTGGGGGAAAACAAACTGACTTTTATAAAGGATAGGTGAACAAAAACAAGTGGATATGACTCACCACAAGTTCTTGAACATAGATAAAGTACAAACGGATATTACGCACCGAAAATACAAGATCGGACCTTCGATGTGACTCATGAAGGAGATGATGTTTTCAAGCTTCAAACTAAGGATATAAACCTGGTTTTTGATGATAAATGGCGTGCCTTCTAAGTGCTACAAAGGCTGAATAATATAGAGGAAGTTTGTGGACAACTTGGGCATGCATTGGAAAAAGGTGGCTTGCATTAAATGCAATCTTGGAAGTTGTTCTCTTCACAAATGCACCAGCTGCATGGGGGATGTATTCCATGATGTCTTCTCTTCTCAATGTGCATTTAAATGCATGAGAAGTTTGAATTTGGATCTGATTTGCCTCCATAATAATCAGCTAGATCCGAGGCATTTCCGGGCTTCTTGGGCTACGTGTTGTGGTCTTCAATTTGTTGTAGACTTGTGAAAGCTTGAACTTGAACTTGATGGTTCATGGGAATGGTTAAGAGTCCTTGAAGAAGATCAGCTTGAAGACGCCTTTTCCGAGCTCGAGTGATGGAACCGAGAGGCAACTCATTTGATGAGTTATTTGGAGTTTCGTCAAGTTTCGCTTCTTGATTGATCATAGGTGTGATCACATCATCCCCCCTTCCTTGAAAAGGATTCAACCTCGAAACAGACCCGTCTTCTTGTTCATCATCTCCTACAATAAAAGGAGACAAGTCAGCAACATTAAACACATTATGAACACCATACTCACCGGGAAGCTCAATTTTGTAGTCATTGTTATTGAGCCTTTCAAGCACTTGAAATGGGCCATCTCCTCTTGACTTTAACTTGGAATTTCTCAATGTAGGAAATCGATCCTTTCTAAGATGAATCCATAGAAGATTACCCGGTTCAAAGATGACTTCCTTTCTTCCTTTGTTAGCTTGTTGCACATATTGGGCAGTTCACTTTTCAAGTTGCAAACGAGTGGACTCGTGCAAACTTTTGATGTGCTCAGCTTGGTTTGCACCTTCAACACTTTCTTGCTTTTTTATTAAATGGGAAACCAAGTCAAGAGGAGTGATGGGATTCTTGTCATACACAAGTTCAAATGGTGTCTTCTTGGTGGCCGAGTGGACTGACCTATTATAGGAAAATTCAACAAAAGCAAGACATTCTTCCCATCTACGAAGGTTAGTTTTCAACAAAGGTCAGAGAACAATTAAGCTGAAGCAATAGGTTGCGAAGCCAAGCGCACTCAGCGACAACATTGGCAACACCGCGATATTCCGCTTCAGTACTAGATCGGGAAACCACATGTTGGCGCTTAGAAGACCAAGATACAAGAGATTTGTTGAGGAACACGCAGTATGCGAATGTAGACTTTTTGATGTCTAAACACCCAGCCCAATCGGCATCTATATAAGCAACCATGGATAGAGGAGAAGGAGATGGGTTGATAGTGGTGCCAAGAGAAGTGGTACACTGAATGTACCTGATGATGCACTTACGAGCTGCAAAGTGAGACTCCCTAGGGTCATGCATAAATAGACAGACCTACTGAACGACATAGCTAATATCCGGGCGGGTAAACGTCAAATAATGCAAAGCACATGCGAGGATGTGATACAATGTGGGATCGGACACAGGTAAACCTTCTGCCTTAGACAGTTTGGCGGTGGTCTCAACAGGAGTTGCAGCAGGCTTGCAGTTATTCATATTTGCCTTGGCAACAATCTCGTTTGCATATTTCTCCTAGGAGAGAAAGAAGACAGACGTAGAACGAGATGCAAAGACTTTCAAAAAGAAACTAAGTGGCCCGAGATCAATTATAGCAAACTCCTTACTGAGTCGTGTAATAATAGAATATCGAAAAGACTCTAAAGATGCAGTAAGGATGATATCATCAACATATAGAAGAAGATATTCAATCTGATTACCCTGGTGAAACACAAATAGAGAGGAATCACTCTTGCTACTAACAAAGCCAAGCATATGTAGATAAGTAGCAAAGCGAAGTTACCATGCCCAAGGTGCCTGCTTGAGGCCAGACAGAGACTTTTGCAAGAGACAGACATGGCCTAGTTTGGTCCTATTAGTAAACCCAGGCGGCTAGAACATGTACACGATTTCATTCAAATGACCATGTAGAAACGCGTTCTTCACATCCAACTGATGAATAGGCCAATTCCTAGAGACAGCGAGATGCAAAACGGTATGGATGGTAGCCGGTTTGACAACTGGACTAAATGTGTCATCGCAATCAACCCCCACATGCAGAGAGTTCCCATTGGCGACCAATCGTGCCTTATAGTGCTCAAGAGATCCATCAGAGTGAAACTTTTGCCGAAAGAACCACATGCACCGCACAATGTTGGAGCCAGGAGGCCGAGGAACCAAGACTCAAGGGTTGTTGCTAATAAGAGCCTTGTACACATCGAGCATGACTGCATTCCAATTTGGGTCTAAAGCGGTTGTTTTGTGGGAAGTACGGATGGGAAATATGTGAGAAACGGAGAGGTCAAAAATCAGAGTTTGAATCTGGTTGATGGGCTGGGTGAGGTTAGGTGACAGGGAAGGGGCTACAACTGTCAGGACATAGGCTTGATGTGACAGGACGGAGGCTAGACGGGGGCTAAAGGTTGTGGTAAGAGAGGGTTGGGTGCCCGGGCCGGAGATGTAATAGCATTCAGAGAGGAAGAGGGATATAGTTGGTGGAAAAGGGGTAGGGTAGGATAGTCATCAGAGGAGGAGGATGTGTTTAGGGATATAGGGAGACTGGAAAAAGGGAAACTTGTCTCATTGAACGTGACATGACGAGAGATGATGACACGTTTCGAAATTGGGTCAAAATATCTATACCCCCTATGATGAGAAGGGTAGCCCAAGAAGACACAAGGAATGGATCGTGGTGCGAGCTTGTGAGGAGCGAAAGATGCTTGATTGGGATAGCATAAGCACCCAAAGACATGGAGGTGGTCATATTTTGGAGTGACGCGATATAGGAGTTCAGTTGGGTACCAATTTTGGATAGTTGTGGAAGGGGTGATGTTGAGAAGATAGCATGTCTTCTCGGCTGCGTAAGGCTAATATGTCAAAGGGACCTGGCCATGGATAAGAAGGGTTCTCATAGAGTTGGTGAGGGAGCGGATCATTCGTTCGGCCATCCCAATTTGAGATGTAGTGTGTGGACAAGAGAATCTAAACTGAATGTCATGAGTGGAGAAGAAAGATTTGAGGGCATTGCTGTTAAATTCGCCGCCCATGTCACATTGAAAGGATTTGATGGAGAGGTTAAAATGGGTGCGAACATAGGTATGAAAGGCAATGAAGTGTGAGACAACTTCATATTTGTACTTGAGGGGGAAGATCCACAAATAATGAGAGAAAGCATCAAGAAGCACAAGCACATAATGGAAACCATCATGACTAACAACAACTGGTAGGTTTTGGCCCTTTATCACATTGAATAGCTCTAGACCGAAGAGACTGAAAAGCAGGAGAACCTAGGTGACCAAGACGAATATGCCAAAGAGATGTCGAACGAGCAACTTCTGATAGATTGGTTGCTGTAAGAGAGGTGACAGGATGTCTGTTTTTGGTGACATGATATATATTTGAGGTGACAGGATAAAGGGCTCTAGCGCTATTACATCTCATGAGCAGGGCCCTAGTTGTGAAATCTTTGACAGCAAACCCAAAGCGGTCAAACTCAATGGAGATATTACTGTCTGTGGTGAGGCGACGAATGGACACAAGGTTCTTTATTAAGTCGAGGGAGACGAGGATGTTGTTAAGGCTTAGGTGGGTGGTAGGGGTCGGTAATGTAGTTTTCCCAAAACCCGAGGTAGGAATGCGTTCACCATTACCGACAATAATGGATGTAGAAAGGCTCTTAGAAGCATGGACAAAAATATACCTGGGTTGTGCATCATGTGCGCAGTGGCTTCGCTATCTATGTACCAATTCGGATCGGTAGAGACATGCCCATAAGTGTTAGGGTGGCTCGCTGCCTGTGTTGGGATGATGGCGATGATCCCGCTGCGAAGGCCTGATTCGGATGGTACGGAGAGGGCCCGAGGAGCCCCTGTTGGCTCGGGTGTGGTCTCGTTGGAGAGGCGTACTAGGGAGGCGAAAGGGCATAGGTCGGGCAGCCTTGGGGATGGGCTCCAATGGGGGAATACCCCCTCTGTAAATGACTTGGAGGGGCGATAATCTCGACGAGATGCTGTTGTTGATTGTATAAAGCCATAATCATCCTCGATCTGCTAGTGCGAGGTAGATTACCGTCACAAAGAGGGTGATAGTACATAGTGGCAAGGGTGTCAGGACACAGTGCCGATGGTGACAGGACAAAATGTCAGATCTGTCGTATTAGAGTTTGGCGGAAAGGGGAGAGCAATTGAGAGAGGGGAAACAGAAAGATATGCGACTGCTGAGAGAGGTGGAGGCTGGAGCACCGCTCGTAGAGGGAGCGGCTGATAGAGGGGGAAGGAGGGTGGCTAACGGGTGGTGGCCGGCGATAGAGAGGGTAGAGGGGACAAATAAAGGTAAGGAAGAAGATAGATGTGGATCGAATCTGGGTAGTTGGCAGATTGTCAGGGGACGGAAAAACCAACGGAGGGAGGACGGAGGGTCGGCGACAGGGAGAGGATGGCCGGCAACAGAGAGGGAGGAAGAAGGATGAGAGGATCGATAGTAGGCTACGACAAAATTTTGGAAAACCCTAGAGAAAGCTTTATACCATGTCAGAGTCAATAATCCTCGTTGAGGTTGTCATCGCTATTACTGAAATATATATATATAGGAGTACAAAATAGTTAACCCTCGTTACAATTGGTTAATTGAGCCTATACATATATTCTATCTAAAAGTCCATATCAACGAGGCAAGAACAATTTATTGAAAGCCCGACCCAACCATCGATGAGATTGAACGTCCGGACGACACCTTATCTCCTTGAGCACCATTGGTGTGTTGAGAATGAGTTTGAGCCTTTGAGGCAACTCTCCGGCCCTCGGCAGTTCGCTTTCTCCGATTCTCTCCATATTTTGTTTTTTATTCTTTTATCCTTTTTTTCTAATTAAAAATGTTATAACTAACTCCATATTTAATTAACAATTTAATTTGATGACTCCAAAATTGCCTTTCAAACCATGACTTAGTATTCAAGCTTAACTCCTAACCTAATTAAATGATATGGCTTATGCCGATTGTGCCCAATGAAACATACTCCCTCCGTCTCGAAATTTATATCGTTTTAGACCCTAATTCTTTTATTAAAATTTAGGTCGTTTTAGTTTTTCTAGGTAGGGGATAGTTGATAATGCATATTTAGATAGGCATTATAGAGTAGTTTTAGGGTCATTTAGATGTAGATATTGCATGTTAATGAGTTAGTTTACTTGTTTGCTCATTTAGGGGTTAATAGCGGAATCTACATAAGATTGTTGCGTAATTGCAGATTCTAGACTCAAAGGAGGTAAGGGATCATTAATGAGAGTTGGAGGGACCATATGGAAGTAAAAACAAGCTAGAAAAGCCAAGGTTGAATGCATAAGGAAGAAGAAAGAGACGTTCGAGCAGAGAGGCGGCACCCGTGGCCTAAGAAGAACAAGGGAAGCAGACAAGCCGCACCCGCGGCCAAGGAAGCGGCGCCTACTGCCAACAAGAAGGAACCTACTGTGTAGGCCGCGCCCGCGGCCTATGGGGCGGCGCCCGCGGCCTTATTGGGCCGGTCCAGCTCTATTTTTCCTTTTCACCTATTTGGGCCCTGTCTTTTGGACGACGGTTTTCTAAGTTTCTTTGACGGTAATCCTAGGTTTTTAAGACTGAAATTAGGTTATGTTAGGATCTTTTGACTTTTGAAGAATTGAAGAACGACGTTTAGGAGAATGAGCAACTAAACTCATTGTGTTTCGCTTACGATCAAGACTTGGTTCTTTCGAATTGGGAGTTTAAATTTCTAGTTTAATTCCATCATCTATTTCAATCTCTTTGTTCTTTCAGTGTAGTGGATGTTGATTCTATCTTGATTCGCAACCTCGTTAGAATTGCATCATCGCTAGGGTTTCGATTCATACGTTTGTGAAACTTAATCCAAAGTAGCAAATACAATTGAGTAGATCTCGTAGAAAAGCTTGATTGTGTGAGAGATTGACTATAGGTTAAATGTTAGTTCTTTAGGGAATTAATATTGCTTATAAACTTCATATATCTTGAGACTTAGTGCTATTCCTAGGATTAAACCTTAATCCGTGTTAAGATTGCCTAGGAATAAGGGGTTATTAGAACTCATAGGATTAATAACCTATTTAAATCAAGATAAGAATAGATGGTAGGAAAGATACAACTAGAATGAAGAACTAGGATCAAGGAGATGCACCAAGGTCGAGTATCGTAGGTGAAACCTTTCAATCATCATTGTCAACAAATCCCACCATTAATTACATTGTGCATTTCAATTCCATTTTGTTTTCATACAAACCCCCTTGGTTACTCTTGTTAGTGATTAGAATACATAGTCACAATAGTTCCCTGTTGATCGACTCTGGACTTACTAGCTATACTAGTTGGTTAGTTTGGATATTCTTTTGATAGGAAAACCAACGATTTTGTCTTGTCAAAATTTGGCGCCGTTGCCGGGGAACCTATTAGTTGTTTACTTTGTGTGTTTGATTGCTAACTTAGGTGTGGACCACGTAAATGGTCCACACTCGTTCTACTAATTCATCTTTATTGTCTTTGGATTCAGAGATCGAGAGGACTCTCTCTAGTTTAAGGCGAGAAGCTCGTGATCACCTTCGCGAGTTATCTTTCGATCAAGGAGAAGGAGAAAGGATAGAGATGGCTAACGAGGATAACCGAACACTTAAGGAGCTCACAACACCTGATTTGGCTCAACAACCATTGGCGGTGGAGTTCCCTGAGCTTGGGGACGGTGTGAACATCGAGCTGAAATCTGAGGTGGTCCATACTGTCGTGGTCGGAATGAAACCAGGCAACGTTATGGAGGAGCAAATCAAATTGAGGGCATTCCCATTTTCGCTGAAGGATGACGCTAATGAGTGGTTCTACTATTTTCCCCCAGGTTGTGCAACCACATGGACTAATTTGAAGCGTCTCTTCCTGGAGAAGTATTTTCCTGCGACGAAGTTAAATAGCCTGAAAAAGGCTATCAACAGCATCGACCAGCAGGCTACGGAAACCCTCTATGAATACTTTGAGCGCTTTAAGAAGTTTTGCTATAGCTGCCCTTACCATGGTTTCTCAAAGAAGGATTTGGTGCTCTTTTTGTTTAATCGGTTGCTTAACGAGGAGCGCAAGACAGTCAACTCCACCTGTGGAGGTAACATTTTGAACAAAACACCCAATGCTGCCTGGGAGGTGTTTTCAGAGCTTTCTGAGGGATCCAGGCAATTCAGCAAAAGCGGACATGCGCGTGGAGTGCTAGCGATTGATTCCAACTCCACTCTGTAGAGTGATATGGCAGAAATGAAGGAGATGATGAGACGGATGATGCTTAAAGGAACACCACAATAACTCAAGGTGTGTGGTCTCTGTTCTAATCCGAATCATCGCATGGATGCTTGTCCCATGCTACAGGAGCAAGAAATGGAGTTGAATGCAGTGGGAGATTTTGTTCCACGAGGGCAAAGGTATGGTAATTTTGCTAACAATTTCAATTCAAATAACTATAACGCAGGTTACCAACAAGGCTATGGCATGAGAAACAATCAGTAGCAACAACCTCCTTTCAATCAGCAGGGAGGACCCCAATACAGACAACAGTTTGACAATAGACAGAGGGGTCCTCAACAAGGAGGTTCGTCCATAGAGGATACGCTCAAGGCTATCCTTGAACAGAATACTCAACTGGCACAAGCGCTGAAAGCCATGGAGAAGCAAGTGAGTCAATTGGCTCAAACGGTGGGTGAACTTCAAGCTCGAGACTCGGGGAAGCTACCGTCGCAGACGGTAGTTAATCCAAAGGAGAACGTCAGCGCCATCACCCTTAGGAGTGGCAAGGAACTGTTTGACACTTCTCATGGTGGAAAAGAGGATGAAAACAAGAAGGATGTGGATTCCCAGGTCGAGGAGGAGGAAAAGTACGAGATGGACGACCGTCACACAGAAGCCGCACCCGCGGCCTATGGGGCGGCGCCCGCGGCCAGAAAGCGGGTTGCCTCCCGGAAGCGCTATATTTAAGGTCTATAGCTTGACATACTTCCCTCGATATCAATCGGAGAGGATGAGTGCCCAGAAGGCACGAATGTCCTCGTCAAACGTGGCGTGCTCATAGTACTTCTTCAACCGGTGCCCATTGACTTTAAAGGTAGCCCCATTGTCATCTAAGAGCTCTACCTCTCAATGAGTGAAAATCTTTTGAACCACGAATGGTCCACTCCATCTTGAACGCAAATTTCCTGGAAAAAGTCAGAGTCTAGAGTTAAAAAGCAATACCTTATCACCTACCTCATAGGTCTTGGGCACTAGCTTCCGATCATGACACTTCTTGGTCCTTTCCTTGTAGATTTTGGCATTTTCGTACGCCTTAAGCCTCAACTCCTCAAGTGCTTGTAGGTAGATAAACCTCTTCTTTCCGGCCTCGTCGAGATTCATATTAAGCTCTTTGAGAGCCCACATAGCCTTGTGTTCTAACTCGACGGGTAGATGACATGACTTACCATACACGAGGTTGTAGGGAGTGGTGCGGAGACGCGTCTTATATGCCGTCCTATAAGCCCATAGTGCGTCATCAAGCTTGAATGACCAATCCTTCCGTGATCTTGACACGGTCTTCCCCAAGATAGCCTTGATTTGCCTATTAGATACCTCAACTTGAACGCTACTTTGGGGGTGGTAGGGTGTGGCTATTCGGTGATGTTCCCCATACTTGGTCAAAAGTGCCTCAAAGCTTCTCTCTATAAAATGCGAGCCTCCATCACTAATTAAGACCCTAGGAACACCAAAACGAGGGAAAATATTAGTTTTAAAGAACTTAGCCACAACTCTTGCATCATTGGTTCGTGTAGCAATGGCTTCCACCCAATTGGAGACATAATCGACCGCTACAAGGATGTATTTATAAGGGCCTGAGGATGGAAAAGGGCCCATAAAATCTATTCCCCAAACGTCGAACAATTCGATCTCTAGGATCCCCGTGAGCGGATTCTCGTTCCTCCATGTTATGTTCCCGACCCTCTGGCATTCATCACATGATGTCACAAACTCCTGTACATCTCGAAACATGTTAGGCCAATAAAATCCACTTTGAAGTATCTTCGCAGTGGTCCTAAAACCTTTAGCATGACCCCCGGTAGGGAGAGTATGACAATGGCGAATAATACATTCTACCTCTTCCTCCGGGATGCAACGACGAAAAATATGATCACTCCCTTGTTTAAATAAGTAAGGATCATCCCAATAATACCTCTTGACATCATGTAGGAATTTCTTCTTACCTTGTGAAGTCAAATCCGGCGGAATCTCACCTCCTACAATGTAGTTAGCATAATCCGCAAACCAAGGTGTACTAGCCTTCTTAATAAGAAAAATATCACGAACATGACTAGAAGGAGGAGTAAAGAAGAGTTCCTCACCTAAACTTACCTCATCCGATGTTCCAAGCAACTCAACTTTATGTTCTGCGGAAAGGGTCGGCGCCGAGGTATGAGGTGTCGCGCCGAGGCATCTGTAGCAATTAAAGTTTATGCGCAAAGGGTCGGCGCCGAGGTCTGAGGTGTCGGCACCGAGGTACCTGTACATACCTTACTCACCTCATTACGCAGGAGTCTTTCGTTAGCCCGTGAGTCATCAATTGGCACCATATCTTCCGAGCCTTCAGTGTGCTTGGGTGGCAACCTAGAGAGGTGGTCGGCCACAAGATTCTCGGCTTCTTTCTTGTCTCTTAGCTCACAGTCAAACTCTTGAAGAAGGAGCATCCATCGTAGAAGTCGTGGTTTGGCATCCTTCTTTTTCTATAAATACCTCAATGCGGCATGGTCGGTGTAGACAATAACTTTCGAGCCAACTAGGTAAGAGCGGAACTTCTCGAAGGCAAATACGACAGCTAGAAACTCTTTCTCCGTGGTTGTGTACCTTGTTTGGACATCATCCAAAGTTTTGCTCACATAGTAGATGGCGTGCAATTTTTTTTCCTTCCGCTGTCCAAGAACCGCTCCCACGACATAATCACTTGCGTCACACATGACCTCGAATGGAAGTGACCAATCGGGTGATTGCATGATTGGTGCCGTGACCAAAGCTTCCCTCAACCTATTAAAAAACTCAAGACACTCCAAAGTAAACTCAAAAGCAACTTCTTTCATCAATAGATTAGTGAGTGGTTTAGCAATTTTGGAGAAATCTTGAATAAAACGACAATAAAATCCAGCATGTCCTAAAAAGCTACGGACATCTTTTACCGACGTTGGAGGAGGTAGCTTCTCAATAAGCTCGATCTTGGCTTTATCCACCTCTATACCTCTCTTGGACACCAAGTGTCCTAGCACGATTCCTTTTTGCACCATAAAGTGGCACTTCTCCCAATTAAGCACAAGACTCGTCTCTTTGCATCTCTTGAGTACCCTGGCCAAGTTAGCTAGACAAGTATCAAAAGTAGTACCATATACGGAAAAATCATCCATGAATACCTCAACAATATCCTCAATCATATCGGAGAAGATTGCCATCATGCATCGTTGGAAAGTGGCAGGGGCATTACAAAGCCCGAATGGCATCCTCTTATAGGCAAAAGTCCCATATGGACAAGTAAAGGTTGTCTTCTCTTGATCATCCGGATGAATGGGAATCTGCCAAAAACCACTATAGCCATCCAAATAGCAAAAATAATCGTGTTGTGCTAGACGCTCAAGAACTTGATCAATAAAAGGAAGAGGAAAATGATCTTTCCTAGTAGCGCTATTCAACTTCCTATAATCAATGCACATGCGCCATTTAGTAGTGGTCCTAGTAGGTACTAACTCACCTTTCTCATTCTCAATTACAGTCATGAACCGGGCTTACCCATTTACTATCGGAAATAGCATAAATAATTCCAGCATCTAACATTTTCAAAATTTCAAATTTGACTACTTCCTGCATAACCGGGTTAAGCCTGCGCTGACGTTCTCTGGTTGGCTTATGATCATCCTCCATGAATATTCTATGCATGCACAAAGAAGGTGAGATTCCAATGATATCATCCAAAGAATAACCAATAGCCTTCCTATAAGTTCTCAGCAGGTTAAGTAACGTTTCTACAGCCTCCTTATTTAATTTAGCATTAATGATCACATGCAAAGTAGAATTGGGACCTAAGAAAACATACCTCAAACCTTCCGGAAGTGGCTTAAGCTCTGGGGAGGGCTCAATTGGAGCAAGTGTTGGATCTTCCTCCTCCGTCTTTATTATCGCCTCCAGAGCCTCTAAAGAATAAACTTCCTCTTGGTCCGCCAGAAGACCTGAGATTGGGCCTGCAGACTCAAGACAATCAAAATAGCTTACCTCTTCCATGTCCGTTGTTTCCTTCATTGTTGGATTGAAGCGAAACTCAACGAGGTCGTCCCCTATCTCAAAAGTTAGGAGTCCCTTCCTAACATCAATTATTGCTCCAGCGGTCGCTAAGAATGGTCGTCCAAGAATGATGGGCACCACTGGATGCTCTGGCATATCCATAACAATAAAATCAGTAGGGACGAAAAACTTACCTACACGGACAGGAACATCATCAATCACCCCAGTTGGTGATACTACTGCGCCATTGGCCATGGACACTCTCATGTTGACGGGCTCTAGGGCTACTAAGCTCGTCTTCGACCATATAGAAAGGGGAAAGAGGCTTACACTTGCACCTAAGTCACATAAAGCTTTGAAACGGTAAGATCCTAAACCAATAGTAATAGCAAACTTACCTGGATCTCCAAGTTTCTCAGGGAACTTCACTGAACGGACCTTGTCAGAAAGCTCAGACATGGATCTCTTCTTAGCTAAGATGTCTTTCAAAAACATAGTGTAAGCAGGCATCTCACTCAAAGCGTCAGTGAAAGGAATGGTTATATTTAAGCTTTGAAGCATCTTGACAAACCTTTGAAACTTACCTTCCGCCGTATCCTTTACCTTTTTCGAAGGGTATGGAAGCACTATCGTCGGATTCGGGGCTGAGAGAGGCCCTGCAGAAGAATCCGTCACTGCTGAAGGGGGGGTCGGTACCGACCCTGGTGGCCTCGGTACAGCCTCGGTACGATCACTGATGGAAAGAGGAACGTCACCTGTCAAAGACTGGGGGTCGGTACTGCCCTCGGTACGGACACTGTTTTCACCGTTTTCTTCCTCGTTTGACGTGCTTTCGCGTCCAGACACTTTCTTCCCACTTCTTAGGTGAATTGCAGCTATTTTCCCTTTAGGGTTCTCATCGGGACGGCCTGGGAATTTCCCTTGAGGTCTAGGGATTTGAGCCGCTAGGTGCCCCAATTGAGACTCCACTCCCTTCTTCCATGTTTCCATATCTCCTAGTTGGGCTTGAACACCTTTAATTTGAGAGTTCACATCGGAACGAAGCCCATTGAATCCTTCTTTAAGATATTGTACCCATGATGGTTGTTCTTGATAGCCAGGGGGGCTATATGGGGGACTCCTTTGATCTTGGGGAGGTTGGCTCCCTTGGCCTTGTACATAGTTACCTTAATTAGTGTAATGGTTGTTCCTCCCTGCATAGTTATTATTTGGGTTCCCCGCATAATTATTATTGTAATTGGGAGGCCTATAAGGGCCTTTCATATAACTTACCTCTTCATAGTGCTCCGCCCTTTGTACCTGGCTAATATTATTGCAATCTATAGTATTATGAGATTGAGAACCACATTCTAAACAAGGTTGGTTTCTAGAAACAAAACTTACTTGTTTCTTGAGGCGTCGGGTCTCATCATCATGGAATTGCCTACGCACATCAGGGTCAATTTCATTAGGAGGCTCAGAAAGTTTCTTACCCGACGGTCTAGCCTCCTGAGTGCCATACATAGCATCGTACTCCGTGAGCTTGTCTAAAAGAGCCCACGCCTCAGTTGGAGTCATCTCAAGGAACCCACAATCGGTGTGTAGGTTCAATCGAGTCTTGGTCTCTGTATTGATGCCCTGGAAGAAGATTTCTTGGAGTACATACTCGGGTTGCCCATGGGTTGGGCATTGTCTCTGCAACTCCTTGAACCTTTCCCAGGTCTCTAGAAATGTCTCTCCTAGCAATTGGTGAAAAGAGGTGATCTTTTTCCTAAGCTCCGTTGTCTTTGCCAGTGGAAAGAATTTTGTCATGAACAAGTCATACAATGCCTTCCATGTAGTGATAGACCTAGGCGGTAGACTCTCCAACCAATTCAGGGCCTTTCCAGCAAGAGACCATTTAAAAGCCTTCAATTGAACATATTCTAACGATATATTATCAGCAGCAATAGTATCGCATAAATCAATGAAATTCTTGATATGAAGCATAGGGCATTAATTAGCTTTGCCCTCAAATTGAGATCTTTTAATTAAAGAGATAAAGTGAGATGTGATTTCAAAGTGGCGCTCAATCTCAGGGAGGACAATTGCAGACTCAGGCACCCTCAGTTCTGGGTGCATATACTGTTTTGCATTCCTTGGGATAGCATCTAACTGCTGTTGCAGACGAGCAGTCGTTTCCCTTTCCCTTTCTGCAGCGAGCCGAAATTGCTCCATCTGTCGACGGAGTTCAGCCATCTCCGTAGCAACATTAACATTGTTTCCTGTGTTGTCTCCCATTGTCCTGGCGTCTCTTAGTCTGTGATGAAAAGAGCGTTCCGGTTCGGAATCGATAGCAAAATCGAAATCAAGCCGACGTCGCCCCGATGGCATAAACTGAAACCAGAAACAAAAACAAAGATACCACAATTAAAAGCAAAAGGGGGATGGGCTATTCCCACACCCTAAAACAACAAGATTAGGCGCGATTGATTACTCCCCGACAACGACGCCAATTTGATGAGAGGGTTTCTAGACCAAATAAATTTGTAGTCAAGACCCCGCTATAGCATAGGGAGTCAGGATCGTCCACAAGAGAGAGTCAGCGTTTCTTATTTAGTTGCTTTGTCGGGTTGAAACTAACAAAAGAGATGGAAGAGAGATGGGTGGTGATAAGAGAATAAAATATGAATTTTAATTAATAAAAGGGAAAACTTCCAAGGCAAAGGATCGCCACAACAACAAACACATGGGAAAATCAATGAATCACATAAAAGGTCATGCTTTTATCATCAAACAATTGAGTTTCATCAATCAACAAGTAAATCCATTCACTTTCGCATAAAAGACCTACTTGTTTCTACCTTCTCTTAATTAGGATCTTTTAACTTTCATTAGAAAACCCTAATTACTATCAAGTTAACAATTTCCTCTTTCAAGTTCAATTGCAACTATGAATTCCTTAAACTTTCATCAAAGGTTAAGCACATAGGTAGAAGACAATAAAAACATCACACAATTATAGATTCATCCATCACACACGTGCCTATTGTTGGGCACACCCCAACCCTAGAAGGAAGATAACTACTCAAACATTACAATGGAAAACATGAATTTAAGAGAAGAAAACATAAACCAAACTTGCAATAATATAAAACCTGGAAATAAGCGTTCAATCGCAACAACAAACGCCCAAGCTTTCGCCCAAACGCCAAACAAAAACCCTAAAACTCGTCCTACAGCTGCTGCGCGCAGCCCTGCGCTATGTGTCGTCCTCCTCCCCAAATCAGCCCCTAATAGCCTTTATTTAAAAGATAAAAATTAAGACTTAATCCCCAAGGAAAAGAGATTTTGTCTTAGGAAAATAATAAAATCCATCTAAGGAAGGATAAAATATCCCAAGTCTATCTAACTAAAAGATCCTAAAAGAAATTCAGATGAAAATCCTAATTAAAAAACCCATTAAGTAATAAAATCAGCCCGCAAAAACTTCTCCTGGTGCGCAGATACCTCGGCGCCGAGGTCTGAGGTGTCGGCGCCGAGGGTCTGTTTGAATGCAGTAACTTCTGTTTTTCTCCAGCTTTTCGACTCTGACCTCAAACGCACTTTTCCGAGTCCTCGTTTCTCCGATTGACAAATATGAATATGCGTTGGAAAGCTCTTTTCAAGGACTACAACTCTCATGAAGGCTCCATAACTTGAATCGAAGTGTTGGATGGCGAAAATAAGGCTTTTCTCCAGTTGCACCACTTTTTGCTTTTGCTTGGCATCTCCATTGCCTTCCTGATTTTTCATTAAGCCCTAAAGTGCGTCCAAACTCCTTCAAATCAGCTTCAAAACCTACAAAAACACCACCAAAGCTTGTGTAGACTCCATATCTTGAATAATACGAAAACTAACACAAACGACACACTTTCCTAATACAAAAACAAATAAAATGACTTAAATGAGATGAAAACATGATGCAAAATATGACTAAAAATGCATACATCAAAACACCCCATACTTAGACTTGCTTGTCCTCAAGCAATAACCAAACTATGACCAAAACCCTTAACATGCCTTCAAGTCTTCGCGTTAGTCAAAAACAACATCAATTTAGCATAGTGCAAATAAGAACAAGCATTGAACCATCATCACATATATTTAGATAACCTTAGGCAAAGCAACTAGAATCCAACCACTCAGGGGGAATAATGTGTTTTCACTCCCTTTCAAATATGTTTAGGCTTGAAATACATCTCTCAACTCAATCCGTTATGACATTAAGCTACATAGAAATTGCAATTAATATCACCAATCGATTCACCGAGATGTCAAAACATGCATTAACCATCAAGAGGACTTTGGATCAATGGCCTTCAAAGAAGGACTCATTCGGCCGGGTTGTAACTTGGCTTGGTAAGAACATAAAGGTAGGAATCATTTAGGCTATGTGGTGCTAGAAATCCGGGAACCAAAGACTCCTAAATTTCCAACTCAACTCATCCAAACAATTCCATCATATAATAACACTTCCAAACTCATCTAATATGGCGCACCTCTTCAATAACCCCAAAATATCCAATATATCTCACATAAAATAAAGATAAATTTGGCTCATGCACAACTTCTCATTTATTCTTTTTTCTCTTTTTTTTCAGTTTTTTTTTCTCTTTTTTTTTCATAATCTCATGTGCATTTACTTAAATATAAGAGCCAAAAATACCTTTTACAATAGATCAAGTGGCGAGAAAATAAAATACCCACCAAAAAATGTGTCCCGCACTTAAACCAAATCATAGATCTCTACTCCTCAAACATCAATCTCTACCAATCACTAAGTCCTAATTCCCGGATAAGGAGGTAAGGCTAATCATTGGCTAGGATAGATTTTGTGGAGTTACAAGAATAGGCTATAAGGCTCAAAGTGGTTACAAGCAAAGAAAACATATATAAGGTAGGTAAAAGAGGATTGAAAGTGGCTAATAAGGAGTGCCTCTATCATTTGATCAAATTATGCAATGACTAGCTATCTCATATTGGTTTCAAGACTTAGATATACACCGCAATATCAAGAGGTAATGTATAAGGAGAGTAATACACACATCAAAAAGAAGGAAAAATATAAAGATCAATTCCTCATAGGCCAAGTAACTCACTAGGACATGTTGGATTCCAATCACCTAAATCCCAAAGTTATATATGCTCAATTTCAATTGCAAGTCAAACTTGACATAAAAACATTTTGTGCGACTTAGGCTAAACCATCCGAACTATGCCTTAGGATATTACATGATCAAGCTCAATTATTAGATTTCATCATTGGACATCTAAGTTAGGGTATAAACTAAATTTTTTTTAGGGGGTCGGTACCGAGGCTATTAGGGTCGGTACAGACTCGGTAAACCTACTGAATTTTTTTTTATTTTATTTTTTATAGACTCTAAATACAAGACAAAAGACCCAAATAAGCAAAACAAATAAAGACAGAAGACAAAAATATGCAAAGCTCGGTCATGCGAATTTCGAATCTCCCCCACCCCATACTTAAAATTTCAGTGTCCTCACTGAATAAAATAAAGCAAGGGAAAGGCAAAAAGAAACTCACATGGACAATGATGCAAACATGGAGCAATTTGGAGGAGTTCAAAAATCAGCACAGCACGTCTACTTCCTTCGTAGCCCGTTTCTTCTCGATCCTGAGCACCATGGTTGATATTTGGGACCTATTCTCTCAACAAAAACAGTAGGTCTTGGGCTATCTAACTCCTAACTAAAAATCAAAAGCAAAAAGTAAGAAAAGAAAGCAAGAAAGCGGGTTGCCTCCCGGAAGCGCTATATTTAAAGTCTATAGCTCGACATACTTCCCTCGATATCAATCGGAGAGGATGAGTGCCCAGGAGGCACGAATGTCCTTGTCAAACGTGGCATGCTCATAGTACTTCTTCAACCGGTGCCCATTGACTTTAAAGGTAGCCCCATTGTCATCTAAGAGCTCTACCGCTCCGTGAGTGAAAATCTTTTGAACCACGAATGGTCCACTCCATCTTGAATGCAACTTTCCTGGAAAAAGTCGGAGTCTAGAGTTAAAAAGCAATACCTTATCACCTACCTCATAGGTCTTGGGCACTAGCTTCCGATCATGCCACTTCTTGGTCCTTTCCTTGTAGATTTCGGCATTTTCGTACGCCTTAAGCCTCAACTCCTCAAGTGCTTGTAGGTCAATAAACCTCTTCTTTTCGGCCTCGTCGAGATTCATATTAAGCTCTTTGAGAGCCCACATAGCCTTCTGTTCTAACTCGACGGGTAGATGACATGACTTACCATACACGAGGTTGTAGGGAGTGGTGCGGAGAGGCGTCTTATATGCCGTCCTATAAGCCCATAGTGCGTCATCAAGCTTGGATGACCAATCCTTCCGTGACCTTGACACGGTCTTCTCCAAGATAGCCTTGATTTGCCTATTAGATACCTCAACTTGACCGCTAGTTTGGGGGTGGCAGGGTGTGGCTATCCGGT
Source organism: Persicaria maculosa (assembly GCA_963922045.1). NCBI lineage: Eukaryota > Viridiplantae > Streptophyta > Magnoliopsida > Caryophyllales > Polygonaceae > Persicaria > Persicaria maculosa. Next base: position 45,453,095 of record OY998264.1, on the reverse strand, counting down.
GATGTACCCCATACTTGGTCAAAAGTGCCTCAAAGCTTCTCTCTATAAAATGTGAGCCTCCATCACTAATTAAGACCCTAGGAACACCAAAACGAGGGAAAATATTAGTTTTAAAGAACTTAGCCACAACTCTTGTATCATTGGTTCGTGTAGAAATGGCTTCCACCCATTTGGAGACATAATCGACCGCTACAAGGATGTATTTATAAGGGCCTGAGGATGGAAAAGGGCCCATAAAATCTATTCCCCAAACGTCGAACAATTCGACCTCTAGGATCCCCGTGAGCGGATTCTCGTTCCTCCATGTTATGTTCCCGGCCCTCTGGCATTCATCACATGATGTCACAAACTCCTGTACATCTCGAAACATGTTAGGCCAATAAAATCAACTTTGAAGTATCTTCGCAGTGGTCCTAAAACCTTTAGCATAACCCCCGGTAGGGAGAGTATGACAATGGCGAATAGTACATTCTACCTCTTCCTCCGGGATGCAACGACGAAAAATATGATCACTCCCTTGTTTAAATAAGTAAGGATCATCCCAATAATACCTCTTGACAATATGTAGGAATTTCTTCTTACCTTGTGAAGTCAAATCCGGCGGAATCTCACCTCCTACAATGTAGTTAGCATAATCCGCAAACCAAGGTGTACTAGCCTTCTTCATAAGAAAAATATCACGAACATGACTAGAAGGAGGAGTAAAGAAGAGTTCCTCACCTAAACTTACCTCATCCGATGTTCCAAGCAACTCAACTTTATGTTCTGCGGAAAGGGTCGGCGCCGAGGTCTGAGGTGTCGGGTCGAGGCATCTGTAGCAACTAAAGTTTCTGCGCAAAGGGTCGGCGCCGAGGTCTGAGGTGTCGGCGCCGAGGTACCTGTACATACCTTACTCACCTCATTACGCAGGAGCCTTTCGTCAGCCCGTGAGTCATCAATTGGCACCATATCTTCTATGCCTTCAATGTGCTTGGGTGGCAACCTAGAGAGGTGGTCGGCCACAAGATTATCGGCTCCTTTCTTGTCTCTTAGCTCACAGTCAAACTCTTGAAGAAGGAGCATCCATCGTAGAAGTCGTGGTTTGGCGTCCTTCTTATTCAATAAATACCTCAATGCGACATGGTCGATGTAGACAATAACTTTCGAGCCAACTAGGTAAGAGCGGAACTTCTCGAAGGCAAATACCACGGCTAGAAACTCTTTCTCCGTGGTTGTGTACCTTGTTTGGACATCATCCAAAGTTTTGCTCACATAGTAGATGGCGTGCAATTTTTTTTCCTTCCGCTGTCCAAGAACCGCTCCCACGGCATAATCACTTGCGTCACACATGACCTCGAATGGAAGTGACCAATCGGGTGATTGCATGATTGGTGCTGTGACCAAAGCTTCCCTCAACCTATTAAAAGCATCAAGACACTCCAAAGAAAACTCAAAAGAAACTTCTTTCATCAATAGATTAGTGAGTGGTTTAGCAATTTTGGAGAAATCTTGAATAAAACGACAATAAAATCCAGCATGTCCTAAAAAGCTACGTACATCTTTTACCGACGTTGGAGGAGGTAGCTTCTCAATAAGCTCGATCTTGGCTTTATCCACCTCTATACCTTTCTTGGACACCAAGTGTCCTAACACGATTCCTTCTTGCACCATAAAGTGGCACTTCTCCCAATTAAGCACAAGACTCTTCTCTTCGCATCTCTTGAGTACCCTGGCCAAGTTAGCTAGACAAGTATCAAAGTAGTACCATATACGGAAAAATCATCCATGAATACCTCAACAATATCCTCAATCATATCGGAGAAGATTGCCATCATGCATCGTTGGAAAGTGGCAGCGGCATTACAAAGCCCGAATGGCATCCTCTTATAGGCAAAAGTCCCATATGGACAAGTAAAGGTTGTCTTCTCTTGATCATCCGGATGAATGGGAATCTGCCAAAAACCACTATATCCATCCAAATAGCAAAGATATTCGTGTTGTGCTAGACGCTCAAGAACTTGATCAATAAAAGGAAGAGGAAAATGATCTTTCCTAGTAGCGTTATTCAACTTCCTATAATCAATGCACATGCGCCATTTAGTAGTGGTCCTAGTAGTTACTAACTCACCTTTCTCATTCTCAATTACAGTCATCCCCCCTTTCTTAGGGACAACATGAACTTGGCTTACCCATTTACTATCGGAAATAGCATAAATAATTCCAGCATCTAACATTTTCAAAATTTCAGATTTGACTACTTCCTGCATAATGGGGTTAAGCCTGCGCTGACGTTCTCTGGTTGGCTTATGATCATCCTCCATGAATATTCTATGCATGCACAAAGAAGGTGAGATTCCAATGATATCATCCAAAGAATAACCAATAGCCTTCCTATAAGTTCTCAACACGTTAAGTAACTTTTCTACTTCCTCCTTATTTAATTTAGCATTAATGATCACAGGCAAAGTAGAATTGGGACCTAAGAAAACATACCTCAAACCTTCCAGAAGTGGCTTAAGCTCTGGGGAGGGCTCAATTGGAGCAAGTGTTGGCTCTTCCTCCTCCGTCTTTAGTATCGCCTCCAGAGCCTCTAAAGAATAAACTTCCTCTTGGTCCGCCAGAAGACCTGAGATTGGGCCTGCAGACTCAAGACAATCAAAATAGCTTACCTCTTCCATGTCCGTTGTTTCCTTCATTGTTGGATTGAAGCGAAACTCAACGAGGTCGTCCCCTATCTCAAAAGTTAGGAGTCCCTTCCTAACATCAATTATTGCTCCAGCGGTCGCTAAGAATGGTCGTCCAAGAATGATGGGCACCACTGGATCCTCTGGCATATCCATAACAATAAAATCAGTAGGAACGAAAAACTTACCTACACGGACATAAACATCATCAATCACCCCAATTGGTGATACTACTGCGCCATTGGCCATGGACACTCTCATGTTGATGGGCTCTAGGGCTCCTAAGCTCGTCTTCGACCATATAGAAAGGGGAAGGAGGCTTACACTTGCACCTAAGTCACATAAAGCTTTGAAACGGTAAGATCCTAAACCAATAGTAATAGCAAACTTACCTGGATCTCCAAGTTTCTCAGGGAACTTCACTGAATGGACCTTGTCAGAAAGCTCAGACATGGATCTCTTCTTAACTAAGATGTCTTTCAAAAACTTAGTGTAAGCAGGCATCTCACTCAAAGCGTCAGTGAAAGGAATGGTTATATTTAAGCTTTGAAGCATCTTGACAAACCTTTGAAACTTACCTTCCGCCGTATCCTTTACCTTTTTCGAAGGGTATGGAAGCACTATCGTCGGATTCGGGGCTGAGAGAGGCCCTGCAGAAGAATCCGTCATTGCTGAAGGGGGGGTCGGTACCGACCCTGGTGGCCTCGGTACAGCCTCGGTACGATCACTGATGGAAAGAGGAACGTCACCTGTCGAAGACTGGGGGTCGGTACTGCCCTCGGTACGGACACTGTTTTTGCCGTTTTCTTCCTCGTTTGACGTGCTTTTGCATCCAGGCACTTTCTTCCCACTTCTTAGGTGAATTGCAGCTATTTGCCCTTTAGGGTTCTCATCGGAACGGCCCGGGAATTTCCCTTGAGGTCTAGGGATTTGAGCCGCTAGGTGCCCCAATTGAGACTCCACTCCCTTCTTCCATGTTTCCATATCTCCTAGTTGGGCTTGAACACCTTTAATTTGAGAGTTCACATCGGAGCGAAGCCCATTGAATCCTTCTTTAAGATCTTGTACCCATGATGGTGGTTCTTGATAGCCAGGGGGCCTATATGGGGGACTCCTTTGATCTTGGAGAGGTTGGCTCCCTTGGCCTTGTCCATAGTTACCCCAATTAGGGTAATGGTTGTTCCTCCCTGCATAGTTATTATTTGGGTTCCCCGCACAATTATTATTGTAATTGGGAGGCCTATAAGGGCCTTTCATATAACTTACCTCTTCATAGTGCTCCGCCCTTTGTACCTGGCTAATATTATTGCAATCTATAGTATTATGAGATTGAGAACCACATTCTAAACAAGGTTGGTTTCTAGAAAGAAAACTTACTTGTTTCTTGAGGCGTCGGGTCTCATCATCATGGAATTGCCTACGCACATCAGGGTCAATTTCATTAGGAGGCTCATAAAGTTTCTTACCCGACGGTCTAGCCTCCTAAGTGCCATGCATAGCATCGTACTCCGTGAGCTTGTCTAAAAGAGCCCATGCCTCAGTCGGAGTCATCTCAAGGAACCCACAATCGGTGTGTAGGTTCAATCGAGTCTTTGTCTCTGTATTGATGCCCTGGAAGAAGATTTCTTGGAGTACATACTCGGGTTCCCCATGGGTTGGGCATTGTCAATGCAACTCCTTGAACCTTTCCCAGGTCTCTAGAAATGTCTCTCCTGGCAATTGGTGAAAAGAGGTGATCTTTTTCCTAAGCTCCGTTGTCTTTGCCGGTGGAAAGAATTTTGTCATGAACAAGTCATACAATGCCTTCCATGTAGTGATAGACCTAGGCGGTAGACTCTCTAACCAATTCAGGGCCTTTCCTGCAAGAGACCATTTAAAAGCCTTTAATTGAACATATTCTAACGATATATTATCAGCAGCAATAGTATCGCATAAATCAATGAAATTCTTGATATGAAGCATAGGGCATTCATTAGCTTTGCCCTCAAATTGAGATCTTTTAATTAAAGAGATAAAGTGAGATATGATTTCAAAGTGGCGCTCAATCTCAGGGAGGACAATTGCAGACTCAAGCACCCTCAGTTCTGGGTGCATATACTGTTTTGCATTCCTTGGGATAGCATCTAACTGTTGTTGCAGACGAGCAGTCGCTTCCCTTTCCCATTCTGCAGCGAGCGGAAATTACTCCATCTGTCGACAGAGTTCAGCCATCTCCGTAGCAACATTAACATTGTTTCTTGTGTTGTCTCCCAGTGTCCTGGCTTCTCTTAGTCTGTGATGGAAAGAGCGTTCCGGTTCGGAATCGATAGCAAAATCGAAATCAAGCCGACGTCGCCCCGATGGCATAAACTGAAACCAGAAACAAAAACAAAGATACCACAATTAAAAGCAAAAGGGGGATGGGCTATTCCCACACCCTAAAACAACTAGATTAGGCGCGATTGATTACTCCCCGGCAACGACGCCAATTTGATGAGAGGGTTTCTAGACCAAATAAATTTGTAGTCAAGACCCCGCTATAGCATAGAGAGTCAGGATCGTCCACAGGAGAGAGTCAGCGTTTCTTATTTAGTTGCTTTGTCGGGTTGAAACTAACAAAAGAGATGGAAGAGAGATGGGTGGTGATAAGAGAATAAAATATGAATTTTAATTAATAAAAGGGAAAACTTCCAAGGCAAAGGATCGCCACAACAACAAACACATGGGAAAATCAATTAATCACATAAAAGGTCATGCTTTTATCATCAAACAATTGAGTTTCATCAATCAACAAGTAAATCCATTCACTTTCGCATAAAAGACCTACTTGTTTCTACCTTCTCTTAATTGGGATCTTTTAACTTTCATTAGAAAACCCTAATTACTATCAAGTTAACAATTTCCTCTTTCAAGTTCAATTGCAACTATGAATTCCTTAAACTTTCATCAAAGGTTAAGCACATAGGTAGAAGACAATAAAAACATCACACAATTATAGATTCATCCATCACACACGTGCCTATTGTTGGGCACACCCCAACCCTAGAAGGAAGATAAGTACTCAAACATGACAATGGAAAACATGAATTTAAGAGAAGAAAACATAAACCAAACTTGCAATAATATAAAACCTGGAAATAAGCGTTCAATCGCAACAACAAACGCCCAAGTTTTCGCCCAAACGCCAAACAAAAACCCTAAAACTCGTCCTACAGCTGATGCGCGCAGCCCTGCGCTATGTGTCGTCCTCCTCCCCAAATCAGCCCCTAATAGCCTTTATTTAAAAGATAAAAATTAAGACTTAATCCCCAAGGAAAAGAGATTTTATCTTAGGAAAATAATAAAATCCATCTAAGGAAGGATAAAATATCCCAAGTCTATCTAACTAAAAGATCCTAAAAGAAATTCAGATGAAAATCCTAATTAAAAAGCCCATTAAGTAATAAAATCAGCCCGCAAAAACTTCTCCTGGTGCGCAGATACCTCGGCGCCGAGGTCTGAGGTGTCGGCGCCGAGGGTCTGTTTGAATGCAGTAACTTCTGTTTTTCTCCAGCTTTTCGACTCTGACTTCAAACGCACTTTTCCGAGTCCTCGTTTATCCGATTGACGCATATGAATATGCGTTGGAAAGCTCTTTTCAAGGACTACAACTCTCATGAAGGCTCCATAACTTGAATCGAAGTGGTGGATGGCGAAAATAAGGCTTTTCTCCAGCTGCACCACTTTTTGCTTTTGCTTGGCATCTCCATTACCTTCATGATTTTTCATTAAGCCCTAAAGTGCATCCAAACTCCTTCAAATCAGCTTCAAAACCTACAAAAACACCACCAAAGCTTGTGTAGACTCCATATCTTGAATAATACGAAAACTAACACAAACGACACACTTTCCCAATACAAAAACAAATAAAATGACTTAAATGAGATGAAAACATGATGCAAAATATGACTAAAAATGCATATATCAACAGGCTGGAGAGTATGTATTGATAACCGCAAATTGAATGCGGTGACTCGTAAGGATCACTTCCCCCTTCCTTTCATTGATCAAATGCTTGAGCGCCTTGCTGGTCGCTCTTTTTATTGTTTCTTAGATGGCTACTCAGGGTATTTCCAGATTGCCATTGCAATAGAGGACCAAGACAAAACGACATTTACATGTCCTTTTGGCACATTTGCATATCGCAGAATGCCATTTGGATTGTGTAACGCACCCGGTACTTTCCAAAGGTGTATGGTAAGCATATTTTCTAAGTACATTGAGCATTTTATAGAGGTTTTCATGGATGATTTCACGGTTCATGGAAATGACTTTGAGTCTTGCTTGCACCACTTGACACTAGTGCTTAAGAGATGTGTAGAGACCAATCTAGTCCTCAATTCTGAAAAATGTCACTTCATGGTTGAGCAGGGAATCGTTTTAGGACACATTGTCTCCTGAAAGGGAATTGAAGTTGATAAGGCAAAGATTGATATCATTCAATCATTGCCTTATCCTACTAATGTGCGAGAAATTTGCTCTTTCTTTGGTCATGCAGGCTTTTTATCGCAGGTTCATCAAGGACTTTTCGAAGATCATCGCACCATTATGTGAACTTCTAAAGAAGGAGGCATCATTCGATTTCAATGACCAATGCAAGGAGGCATTCAATGATTTGAGAGCGAGGCTTACAAGTGCACCTATCATCCAAGCTCCGGATTGGTCCAAACCGTTTGAGTTGTTGTGCGATGCAAGTGACTATGCGTTGGAAGCCGTGCTTGGGCAGAAGGTGGAACGAGCTTCACATGTGATTTACTATGCATCCATGATGCTAAATGGAGCTCAACGGAATGACCACGGAGAAAGAGCTCCTTACCGTGGTGTTTGCATTGGAGAAGTTCAGACCCTACCTACTTGGCGCTAAGGTAATTATTTATACTGACCATGCAGCACTTCGTTATCTTTTGACGAAGAAAGAAGCCAAGCCAAGGTTGATTCGGTGGGTATTGTTCTTGAGTGAGTTCGATGTGGAGATCAAGGACAAAAAGGGTGCGGAGAACCTCGTGGTCGACCATTTAAGCCGAATATTACATGTGAATGGGGAGGGAGAACACCCACTCGTCCTTGGCCAAAATCCCCGACGAAAGCTTAATGGAAATCTCGGACTCAACAAAAAGCCGCGCCCGCGGCCCCTCAGGCGGCGCCCGCGGCCTACAGGGGAAGGCTACTGTAAAGGCCGCACCCGCGACCATGGAGGCAGCACCCGCTGCCAACCCCGCGGCAGACCTTTTTGACTCTCCGAGGGTGTCATTGATGGTTGTACACACTCCTAACCCATGGTATGCAGATATTGTGAATTTCATTGTTACAGGAGTGTTTCCGCCAAACATTCCGAAGGCCAAGAAGGACAAGATCCGTCATGATGCTCGGTACTATGTCTGGGATGACCCCTTTCTATGGAAACATTGTGCGGATCAGGTAATTCGTCGATGCCTTCCCGACGACGAGGTACTTTCTATCCTTGAGTTTTGTCATTCACATGCTTGTGGTGGTCATTTCGGACCACGGAAAACCGCTAAGAAAGTGCTTGACTACGGATTCTTTTGGCCTCATATTTTTCGTGATGCTCATGCTTATTGTAAATCTTGTGATCGATGCCAACGAGTGGGGAACTTGTCAGGTAGGAATCAAATGCCCCAAATGCGCTTGATGTTTTGTGAAATATTTGATGTGTGGGGCATTGATTTCATGGGGCCTTTCCCTATCTCATTTGGGAACCTTTATATATTACTTGCGGTGGATTATGGGCTTATCGAACGGCATACAAAACACCAATAGGTATGTCTCCCTATCGATTAGTATATGGAAAAGCGTGTCATCTTCCAGTCGAGCTTCAACACAGGGCATATTGGGCGGTGAAGGAGTGCAACATGAAGATCAATGAGGTTGGTGAGTTCCGAAAACTCCAACTTCAGGAGTTGGAGGAATTGAGATGGGATGCTTATGACAACGCCGCCAACTACAAGGATAAGACCAAAGCTTGGCACGACAAGCACATATTGAGGAAAGATTTCAATGTGGGGGATAAGGTACTTCTGTATCAATCCCGCCTGACACTTTTCCCTGGAAAACTCCGCTCTCGTTGGGCAGGCCCGTACACCATCGTCCATATCTTCCCACATGGAGCGGTGGACATCAAAGATGAAAAAAGCGTTAAGGTGTTCAAGGTAAATGGTCATAGGCTTAAAGTTTATTTTGATGGATTCTCCGCATGAATAGAGGAAGAGATGGCTCTACATGAGCCAGCTGACGAGGCTCAGTAAGGAGCTATTACGTCGAGCCAACGACGAGAAACAAAGGCGCTTCTCGGGAGGCAACCCGAGGTAACTAGATTTCAATTTTCTTTCTTTTCATTCCTAGTCTTTCGAGTTTGTTTTATTTTTTTAAGAGTACTATACCATCTTAGATTCTTAGGATTTCGCTTTCCGCCATAGTGTACTAACCTTTCAGGGGACGAGAAAAAAAGGGATGAAGAAGGGGATGATCTGAACAAAAACAGCCCCCGCGGCTGTTTGGGCAGCACCCAGGAGGAGGCCGCGCCCGCGTCCCTATCAGATCCAGAAACCTGAAAAAGCTGCACACATATAAAAAAAAATTTGCACTCCTCACGTGAGACTTCTCTTTTGTCCATATCCCCTATCTTCTATCTTTCTTTTCTTTCCTATCTATTCTCTTTCCTTCTTTCTATCTTCCCATCACCATTAAAGGGAACCTCCAAGCTCCATCATCACCCTCTACCACATCCATCTACATTGTGAAGATCGGAGTTTTTACATACATCAAGGAGGCAAACGGGATCTTTTCGGCTTTGTTTCTAGAGAATCGACGCTCCGGCATTGAAGTCGGAGCCCTTGGAGACAAGTCGGAGCCACCGGAGACGAGGAGAAGCAGCCAGAGAGGCCGCACCCTAGGTGGCGCCCGCGGCTTTCCCCGCCGCCTTTACAGTAGATTCAGCACGCAGGAAGCGCCCGCGGCCCCCCAGGCGGCGCCCGCGGCCCCTGTTTCCAGCACTCATTTTGTATTTCCGACTCCCTCGCTCGTGTAAGTCTTCTTTTTCCACTCTTTTCCGGCCATTAGTGATTGATAGAATATGGAAAGACCTTCGGGAATGTCTAGTAACCAAAAGAAGAGGTGGAATGATCTTGAGGGAAGGGATATTTTATCAACAAAGTTCTTTGATGTTCCGACATTGAGAGTGTTAGGTTTCGAGCCAACAGTTCGTCAATTGTTAGAGAAAGGAGGTTTGAGGGAGTTTGTAGATAAGAATGCTCCGACGTACACAAGTTTGGTGCGTGAGTTTTTTAGTACGTTGAAGGCTAAAGAAGTGGGTGGTATAGATTTTCGGCTTAGAGGTAGGGCTTACCATTCCGATAGAGACCGTTTTGCTCGAGCTTTCGGAGTTTCTGCGGAAGCCACTGAATATTGGTATCGGATTCCCAAAGCCATCACCACCGATTTTTGGCATGGAGCAACAGGACGGATAATGCGGCCCAAGGCGGGGGAATACAATTATAGCATTCTTGACCAATCCCTCCGCCTTTGTCACAAGGTGTTGAACAACACCTTCTTTGGGCAAGCGGAGATAAACAAGGTATCCTTAAGTGCTCTCTCATATCTTTGGTGTTTGACTCCGGATGGAGACCATGTTCCTGATTGGGTGGAGTTGTTTCTGCAGCATTGCAAGGATGCTTTTGGGGATGGGACGAAGAGGAAGACAGCGCCCATCGGGTTTGGAGGTTTAGTCACATTGATTGCTTGGGAACATCGTGTCAACACGTCGGACCTTCAAGATTCGGTGGGCGATAACTGTCGCTTGGATTTAGCCGCATTGAGGAGAGCGAACCATTTGGTGGGAGAGGGGCCCTCTTTCATCTGGCAGGCGGGGAAAAACAATGTGCACAAGATTAGGGTGCCTCGCCCGCTTACCTTCGGACCGCCGGCAGCGGACTTCTTTATTCCTCATGATGCCCCCATAGGGGCCCTTGCCATTGGATTCGGACCGGACTATGATGAGGGGGGAGCTGAGGAGGAAGAGGACGATGAGGATGATGCTCCGCCTACTGAGCCCATGGATTTCCAACCTGGGCCATCTCAGGGGGGTGCTGGTTCTTCGGGCACTTCTAGAGGAGATGAGCCCTCCTTATGGGCACTCCAGCGACAGATGGAGTCGTTGAGAGTGGAGCAGCACAGTTTGTGGGAGAACCAGCAGGACATCCGCCAGGAGTTCTCTTATCTCCGTCAGGACATTCAGGGCCTCTCAGTGGATCTTACGACGGTGCGTGAGACCCAGAGTCAGCTTCTTCAGCACCAGATTGAGGCCCAAAGAGTTCAGATGGAGGCAATTGAGCGGATGCATCTCCGCCAAGAGGAGTTCTTCCATTTCGCTTACCCAGGATTCCCGCCATACCATCCTCCTCCACCTCCGCCATACCAATGAGCAAGTAAATTGTTTTTTCTCCTCCCTTATTCTTTATGCTTTTTATTGTTGCAATTTCATCGAGACAATGAAAGTTACAAGTGTGGGGGAGGGTTTAGCTAGCTAGTGTACATATCTTGCATGTTTAGATAATTCATTCTTCATAGTATGCATGGATTTCATTTTTATGAATTTTCATGTTAGGAGTATATATTTTCTATTTCCGAAAAAAAAAACAAAAAAAAACAAAAAACAAAAAAAATGGAGAAAATTAATGAAAAAGGAAAAAAAATATAACGTGCATTGCATTTGCATAGAATATGTCATTTATCAAACAACCACCTAGCCTAATTAGTCCTATAAGTATGCTCAAAAGAATGATCATATAAGTCCCATGACATGTGTGAATTGTATTAGCCTTATCCCATTTATGGTTTTTATGTGCAACATAGCTAGGTGAACATAATTGAGCATGTATGATCTAAGTTCCTAGGCATGTCTGAAATCCAACAAAAATTTACCCTTGTGAGTTGATTTTTGGCCTTATTGGGACTACACATCATTGATGTCCTTTTGCTTTTGTTCATGTGTGAATACTCTCCAATGCTTCTACCTCTTAGAATTGATTTTGTTTATCTATGCCTAGTCGCACTATAATGATCGTTATTGGTGGTTTCATATGATTGAGGCATGTTTCTATTAGCCTTATATTTTCCATATCTACCTTACATTGTTCCATTGCTTGAAGCCCTTTGAGCCTATTAGTCTATTCTTTGTAGCTCCACAAAAATCATCACCTAACTAATTATAGCCTAACCCATCCGGGAACTAGGAGTAGAGTTGGTTGGAGATTGGTTTGAGTAATATTGAGTGAGCTTTGAGAGTGGAATGATATGTAATGGTGGAGTTGTCACCTTGAGCCTTTGAGTTGTTGTTGGTTCTAAAGTAGGTGTATTATCTATTTAAAAAAAAGAAAAAAAAGAGAAAAAAAATCAGAAAAAAAGAAGAAAAAAAAAAGAGAAGTATATATATATCTTTACATTTTGTGAAATAAAGGAACTACTTCATTAGTTTAGTTGTGAATTGGAGGATATTGTGGTTGATGAAAATGATCTTTGGATGAGTTGTTTGAGCCTTGAGTTTGATGGTTAGAGAGTATGGTGATTATAGAGGTGTAGTATATTCTAGTTCTCGGATTTGCAAGCACCACATGACCAAAGTACTCCCCACCTTAATGTTCTTACCAAGCCTCATTACAACCCATAAAAGACCTCATGATGATTCTCTCTAGTAATGATATTCTCAATGGCAATTTTGATTCAATTTCAATTCTTATGTAGCTTAGTTGCATTTGGATGGAGTTTGAGTGTTATTTGATTAGCCTAAACACTTGAGTGAGAACGAAACACTTTATTCCCGGTGAGGTTGGATGGATAAGCATGTGGGCTACTTGATTACTCAAATACATGCTAGGACGTTTATTTGCTTGGCCTATGTTTGCACTTTGTTGAGATGTTTCTTTTGATGAGGCTATTGCATGAATGATAGTGTCGTGGGATGAATGATTTACAAATGAATTGTTTTGCTCGAGGACAAGCAAAAGGCTAAGTGTGGGGGAGTTTGATAATGCATATTTAGATAGGCATTATAGAGTAGTTTTAGGGTCATTTAGATGTAGATATTGCATGTTAATGAGTTAGTTTACTTGTTTGCTCATTTAGGGGTTAAGAGCGGAATCTACATAAGATTGTTGCGTAATTGCAGATTCTAGACTCAAAGGAGGTAAGGGATCATTAATGAGAGTTGGAAGGACCATATGGAAGTAAAAACAAGCTAGAAAAGCCAAGATTGAATGCATAAGGAAAAAGGAAGAAACGTTCGAGCAGAGAAGCGGCACCCGCGGCCTAAGAAGAACAAGGGAAGCAGACAAGCCGCACCCGCGCCCAAGGAAGCAGCGCCCGCTGCCAACAAGAAGGAACCTACTGTGTAGGCCGCGCCCGCGGCCTTACCGGGCCGGTCTAGTTCTATTTTTCCTTTTCACCTATTTGGGCCCTGTCTTTTGGACGACGATTTTCTAAGTTTCTTTCACGGTAATCCTAGGTTTTTAAAATTGAAATTAGGTTATGTTAGGATCTTTTGACTTTTGAAGAATTGAAGAACGACGTTTAGGAGAATGAGCAACTAAACTCATTGTGTTTCGCTTACGATCAAGACTTGGTTCTTTCGAATTGTGAGTTTGAATTTCTAGTTTAATTTCATCATCTATTTCAATCTCTTTGTGCTTTCATTGTTGTGGATGTTGATTCTATCTTGATTCGCGACCTCGTTAGAATTACATCATCGCTAGGGTTTCGATTCATACGTTTGTGAAACTTAATCCAAAGTAGCAAATACAATTGAGTAGATCTCGTAGAAAAGCTTGATTGTGTGAGAGATTAACTATAGGTTAAATGTTAGTTCTTTAGGGAATTAATATTGCTTATAAGCTTCATATATCTTGAGACTTAGTGCTATTCCTAGGATTAAACCTTAATCCGTGTTAAGATTGCCTAGGAATAAGGGGTTATTAGAACTCATAGGATTAATAACCTATTTAAATCAAGATAAGAATAGATGGTAGGAAAGATACAACTAGAATGAAGAACTAGGATCAAGGAGATGAACCAAGGTCGAGTATCGTAGGTGAAACCTTTCAATCATCATTGTCAACAAATCCCACCATTAATTACATTGTGCATTTCAATTCCATTTTGTTTTCATACAAAACCCCCTTGGTTACTCTTGTTAGTGATTAGAACACATAGAGTCACAATAGTTCCCTGTGGATCGACTCCAGACTTACTAGCTATACTAGTTGGTTAGTTTGGATATTCTTTTGATAGGAAAACCAACGATTTTATCCTGTCAATAATAATAATTTGTATCAATTTGTGTGTTGTTGATTTTTTTAAAGATTTTGATTGGTTAAAAAATTTAGTTGGTATTAAAAACAATAAAATATATGAAAAAGTTAGTGGAATGATTATGTTGATTGAGGGATGAGTGTTTTATTAAAACTTGTGCAAAATCCTAAAACGACTTAAATTTTGAGACCGATGGAATATTAATTGCGATCAATGACGTACTGATATCCTAACTCATTCGTGATTATACATCCAATATAAGATTGATATGAGGACTCAACACGTCCATCAAATATTAATTTGTAAAAACTTAAAGGTTGTCTTTTATAAAGATTGGGACACTTAGATAGACGCTACTAATTGTTAGCCTAATTTTCAATTTTGCCTAACGAACTAATAAAAATTAGTAACTTTGAATCAATTGTTTGCCCCGTAGACACCAGGGGTCCCAGGGAACTCGGTGGCCCCGACTGTTGTCTTGTTGACCGATCATCGAGTCGGGAGTCTAGGGTGACGTGCCCCTAGTGAGGAGGCTGAAGGGTAGCATCTACCGTGATTTGTTTTGGGTTTATAACCCAGAGTCTAACTATGATTTCATGTGTTCCTGTATATATTCTCATGAAACGCCACAATTTGTAACCTAGTTTTGTTTTTGTCTCTGTAAAAAAGAATATTATTCCTTTATCCATAAACATAGATAACACATCGTTGTCGAACCCCGTAAATTTATGTGTTTTTTTTCTTTTCTCTTATCGTTCTCATTACAACATACTAGCTCTTTCGTGGAATCTAGCTGACGGTAGTGACCTCCTTCCCGTTAGTGGGTACAAAATATGAAGAGCTAAATTCATGCCTCACAAGTTTAAGAAAGTGCCCATTTTGGAGATCAAACATGGAAGCTTCTCAATATATTCAATCATCTTTATAGGCCCATGGACAGCAACTTAATAAGTTACTAATTGTTAATTCTAATTTGTGTAGTAAGGGTTTATAAAGATATTAAAAATCTATTTTGCGGGAACTTAATTACCATATATATATATTACCTTACATCATTTCATATATAAAATACGTGATGAAAATTAAAACATAAATTTCATAAGCATATATTTGATTTTGAAACCCCTTTCGGCCTTGTAACCATCGATAGATCACTGACTTATTCATTATCTATTTAAATTAACCTCCCGCCTGCTTCATCTTCTTGCATGTATAACATACCACTCCGTTCCCCATTTGCTTTAATTGCTAGGAGGAGAGCAACGTTGATACGGTAAGCATCTACGTACACGTGGTGGTGTGACTATGCATTCTGAGTACCTGCTTTTGCTACAGGCTGGCCCTGGCCGACGCGGATCCAAAGATCCGAATGCGCCTAATGACTTGTCCGCTGAAGCAGACAGCCGTCTCCTCCCCTCACCGTCCGCTTCCAGGTGTTCCCCGTTAAAGTACCGGAGTAGCCGACCAATCGGAAGGTCCCACCCTTCACCAGAAGGCTTATTATTCATTACTTTCCTTGAGCCGGAGCCAGCCGCCAGAATCCCCCGCCTTGTGCTATCTTGTTCATCTTCACAACCAAAAAATTGCTTATGTATAATAAATTAATTTATTAAGGTAGAAATAAATCCAAGTGAAATGAGTAATAAGTTAAGTACGTACCATTGCGATGAGGGTAAAGGGAGGGGACAAGAGCTTGTCCTACAAGGCAAAAGCACAACAACAACACTGTTCCAAGAACGATTTTGAGGGAGTACTTGGACATATCCATCAATATTAAATTAATCGATCGATCGATACAAATATTTGTCTATAAGGGATGAAGGGTGGATCCATTAATTTATAATAACGTTTATAGTCGACTTCCTTTCACTAAGATCGATTAGGATTGGTTGAAACGTTGAATATTCTAGCACAAGAGTCCAAATGTGGAAAATATGAGGCTCTCATCCATAATATTTTATCTCAAAATGAATGGACACCAAGTATAAGGCATGGGAGGGCGGATCTACCGGGATGCCTGAAGCCCCCTAGCACGGAAAATAATAACTTTTACTAATTTTTCTGGTAATTGTTACAAATTTTTCAGATAAAATAATGTAAAAGGAGTAATGAATAACTACGATAGCTTAGCTTAGTTGGGAAAGAGAAAAATTTATTATGTTGAGATCATCAGTTCAAATCCTATTAAAATCATTTTTTATAATTTTTATTTCTCTTAGTTTTCTTTTACTAAAAATGTCTAATTAAATAACAAATTTAAGATGCTCTCCAATATATTTTAGCAAAAACATAATTTTTTATATACAGATATAAAAATAATTCTCATTTTTTTTAATTTTTATTTTTTCTTTATTTTTTCCGTAAAATGTCTATTTAAATCCAAATTTAATGTTTTTATAATATATTAAAACAAAAATATTATTTAAATGTGGTGACAAACTGATAATACTCGTCAAGAAAAAGATGAAAACTCTCATCCTCTAAAACAACGCGCCATCCCACGCGCTATTCTTCCCCAAACCCAATCCTGACAAAAGATGAAACCCTAAAATCTCAAATCCTCTCTATCCCGCTGAATCCCTGAAATTTCATCAGTTCGATTGTGTCATACATGCTAATCTTCAACTGAGAAGTATATGGTTC
This sequence comes from Persicaria maculosa, assembly GCA_963922045.1. Taxonomy (NCBI): domain Eukaryota; kingdom Viridiplantae; phylum Streptophyta; class Magnoliopsida; order Caryophyllales; family Polygonaceae; genus Persicaria; species Persicaria maculosa. The sequence goes on along the minus strand of OY998264.1, from coordinate 45,436,452 downwards.
TGGATCTGGAACTCGATTTCGTCCTTCCCTCAATCATCCGTACAAAAATTGACCCTCTTTCTCTCCTCTTTCAGATGAAGTTTCGTCCTTCTTCTTCGATTCATCTCTTATCTCAAGAAGCTGACCTTTTTTATCTGGTTTTGGGGACTCATCTTCTGCTGTTGTCCTCACTTTGCCCTATCTCAGATCCACAATTTAGAAAGAACTGTTCACAGATGGATCGCACTTAACTTCGGTTCCGTTCCTTTTCTCTGGTTCCTGAATCGGCGCTCGGTAAAATCCTATTCGTCTTCGAGATCGACTATCCCTCTTAAGCCTTGGGTGTACAACCTTGATTGTCTTGCTAGAGTTCTTTGTGTTTGCGTCTTCAGTTGTTAGTTTCTCCCATGGTATGTCATATCTTCCCTTTCTTACCATTCTACTACTCTCAACTTAAGTTATTTCCTTCAATATTTGCAAATATTTCAGCACTATAAATACATTTACAACCATCCATTAAACACACAAATCCCTCTCTTCTCAACTTCTCTCTATGACCACAACTGTATTCCATCGTTTGTTTGCATATTCTGTATTTCTTATTCCTTTTGCTGGGCTATATTGTGAATAGCCAACCAAATCCTTCTAATGGGGACGATTGTTCCTTGGAAAATAACAACCCTCATCTAAACCACTCTGGGATGCACTCGTACAACACCCAAACAAAATCATCACCCACTGAGAAGCAGAAATGCGACACCCACCAAAATGCTCATCCCCCAAGTCATCTAAACATGACAAGGGTAAATGGAAGATTAATATATTGACATTCTAGCAACTCTTTACTGTTTGTATCAAAGTTGATGTACTAGCTCATTCTATCTTTTATTTTAACGTTATGAGATTGAAGCTTCGGTATCAATTAACTTGTTACTACCAACCTCTTGGGAAGCATATATGCGACACCGATCAAGCTACTAATCCCTCCAAATCGTCTAAGTACGATAAGGGCAAAGGGAAGATCGACATCCTTGATGAGGACCTTTTTGCTCCTACTGAAATCACCACCGGCCTATCTCACCTAATTATTATCACAAACTGAATTCTATGCGAGTGTTCTATGGCTTAACCAAGCACCTATATCATATTTCTATAAATGTGAATCAACCTTCTATGGCTTTTATCAATTCTAGCTCCTCAAAGTTGCTATATTATAACACATAAATCGGAACAGTTGCTCTACCCAATATGAATGTCACAAAATTAAGTAGACTATGGATCTACCTTTCGACTAAAACTGAATCTGCACAACCTCACTATCCACAGTCACATTAACTACTTATCAATTGTTTATCAATTAAATTTAACATGGTTGCATTACTTATCTCTACCTTGTTACAACTGCAACACACTCTAATTCATGCATCTACACAATTGAATTGTCCTCATTTATGTTTATTACTAACAATCTGTCAAGACCTCTACCCCTGAGCACACTCTCCTTTGATCTAGTTCAGCTTTATAGGCTTCAAGGAAATATTATACACACGACAACAAGCTGCCAACCCATCAGCTAGGCTGGAACTTTGGCTCACTATCGTTTCCATATGGAACAACTTCACTGGACACTTAAATTGCATATTCATGACAACTCCTCCAAGTTTTTTTACTGCAATATATACTACTAAACATCATACTAATACAAACCTTGTATGTTATTTTTCTAGATTCGATTGTAGTTTATTATCTAATGATTATGGTTACTCAATCCCCATTCAGGTACTCGTATGTACATTAAGATTAGTGGGTGGAGGAAAAGGCCACCAAAACTGATGATGCTCGAGTAGTTGCAGGATTCTTGAAAAGTCTATTTGCTAGATTTGGCACACCTAGAGCCCTTATCAGTGATAGGAGAACTCACTTTTGCAACAAGAATGTGAGCGCCCTATTAAAGAGATATAATATGACTCAGAAGATCTAAACTGCTTACCAGCTGCAGACCGATGGGCAGGCTGAGTTATCAAATCATCAAGTAAAGAGGATTTTGCAGAAGACTGTTGCTCCAAATCGAAAGGATTAGAGTCTCTGACTGGAGGATGCTCTATGGGCATACCGCACAGCTTATAAGACACCCATTGGAATGTCCCCTTTCCACTTAGTTTATAGAAAACCATGCCACTTGCTAGTAGAGCTCGAACATAAAGAGTATTGGGCTGCCAAGCAAGCAAATATGGATGCAACAGAGGTAGAAAAACTCAAGAAGCTTCAACTTCAAGAATTAGAAGAGATTCGCTAGGATGCCTATGACAATGCCATAATCTACAAAGACAAGACCAAAGTCTGGAATGATAAGCACATTCTGAGAAAAAGAAGTTCACCGAAGGAATAAGGTCATGTTGTATGTCTCAAGATTTAATTTTTCCGTAGGTAAACTTCGCTCTAGATGGATAGGCCCTTACTTAGTGATTCATGTCTACCCTAATGGTGCGTTGGACAATCAAAACTCACTTGATGGCAACATTTTCAAAGTGAATGGCCATAGGCTCAAGAAGTATCATGAAGATATCTCCAACCAAGTCATGGATGATTGGCAGTTGGAGGAACCACTTGATGATCAATAGATGAATCTATACGTCTAACTGAGAACGTAAAACGCTTCTCGGGAATCAAACCGAGGTAAGTTTTAAGTTTATGTTTATGATGATTATGTTTATGATTTAGTAGTTTTAGTTCATTTTAGTATTTTAGATTAACACCGATTTAATGCATTGTGTGATTTAGGGGCTAGTGTTAGCGTTATGCCACTAACAATATGGTCGAAGGTAAAGATTGTTGCCCTAGAGCCTATGGATGTTAAACTCTGTATGGCGAACAATACGGTGGTCATTCCAACAGGCATGGTGGATGATGTGCCAGTGCAAGTAGGTAAGTTCTTTGTCCCTGCTGATTTTCTAGTTATTGATATGGCAGAGGACCCTACTTGTCCAATTATTTTAGAAAGGCCCTTCTTAGCAACCGTTGATGCAAATATAAGCTTAGGGAAAGTATTGCTCTCATTCACCATCAGTGATGAAGTAATAGAGTACGCCTTTAACAATACGGTGAATAAGAATGAAGGGCCTATGGAGGTAAAATCAATCAAAGGAGTCTACATCGCATGCGGGGAAGCTAAAGTAAGAAATATGACCCCCGAAGAGTTAGAGAAGAGGGCTATAGAAGCCCAAGTGGAGGAAATCGTGGCTATCTTGAACGAAGGAACAAAAGCACCACTCGAAATCGACCAAGGTAAATCGACATTGATTAACAATGTTCAAGATTCTATGCCAGGTTTTAAGTATGGGGTCGATGTCGAAGCAGACAACTCGAAATCGAGTACAACACTCGAAATCGACCAACAATCAAAGCCGACATCTACCGAACCAGAAGCCGAAGGAGAGAAAAGTCACTTGATATCGAGAAACCCAAGTCAAAATCGAGTTGATCAGATCGAGCCGGATTCCTCCACATCAACAGAACCACCAGGAGCAGAAGATAAGTCGATATCGAGTGAGAGTAGTCGATATCGACTGGACTCTCAGACAGAAAAGGAAAGCTCCGAAAAGGTAAGCTAAGGTATGGATTCTTCTTTCTCAATTTCAATAAAGGATTTATCTCTATTTGGAAGAGGTTTGCCTTGGTATGTGCGCTTGTGCAAGGTATCCAGTGATGATCCGAGCAACTACGAAGTAGGAGATAAGGTGTATGTCTCCAAATCAAAAGATCATTGGTTTCCAAGCAGGTTCAAAACAAAAAAGATGGGTCCCTTTACAGTGAACAAGATCCATCCAGGTGGGATGAAGCTGCGAGACAAGAATAGAGTGCTATTTGAGGCCCAGGCTACATGGGCTCTGCAGATGTCGCCATAAGAACGTGAAAGAGAAGTCGGCCTAGCGACTATAAAGTCTAAAGCTTGTAACAAGACAATTAGTTTTTAGGTTTTGGATATTTCTGATCTGTTTTTGAGACTTTATGTTTTGGTTTTGGTTTTAGTTTTGTTTTCTAACAAATTTCAGAAGAAGAAGCGCAAAAGATGACTCGAAATCGAGTACAGTGCTCGATATCGACGGTGCAAGTCAATTTAGAGAGCTTGTGATCGACAGAGGATCACCCTGAAGCATAGAATCACTAGGAATCAAGTGAAACTAGTTGATATCGACTGGTCTATCCGATATCGACTGCCCCTGCAAACGTCTTTAGCACCTGATTTTCGCTAATTTTTAGTAATTTTATTTCTTAACCCTAGTTCTTATACAATGAGGACACTGTAATCTCTAAGTATGGGGTGGGGGAAAGGCTTATTTGCATATTTTACATATTTTTTCGCATATTTCATATTTATTTTTCATGTTTATGCATACTTTCATAGATATTTTAGATATCTTTATTTATCTTTATGCATCATATTTATTTTTCGAGAAAAAAAAATCACCCCCATCAAAAAAAATTGAAAAAATTGAATAAGTATCTTGGAAGCTTTTATTGAACTCGTCGATGCAAAAGTAGATTCATTAGAGATATAACATGAAATTGCCTGGTAAAGGGAAGTCACAATGAAGTGCAATTTTTTAAAGAAAGGTAAAATCTGAAGTTGCTTTTGACATATGCATGATAAGATGATGAAGGACTTTATAATTTCCATACATGTGCTCAATTTCATATCCTAGCCTTACCTATGCAAATTTGCATTACACAAGTCATATATGAGCCTTACATCGTTATTATTGCTCCACATACATTACATATTGCCCATTTTATATACCTTATACCGTATCCGGGGACAATGTTGAGAATGGATGTCATCTTTGGAGTTGTTATATGGAGTTGGTGCATATTATTCTTGAAGTTTTGGAATGAATGAAAGAAATTTTGAATTATGGAAAATTTAATGAGTGAGAAAAAATTTGATCACCTCAGGAGATAAAGGTAGATCGCCCTTGCTCGTTGAGATGTTAGTTCGGCGAGATGGGACACAAGGTGAGGAGTCCGAAGTACTAAGTATCCGGGGCCATTCATGACACCCATGTTTGTGACTCACGGGAAGGCAGTACTAAGGTTAGAGAGGTAAAAGCATTATAGTCAAAACAGCATTGAGCGAAGAGTAAAAGGTGAGAAATATTATTGATAACTCCCTCCCTTGATGAAAATCGGAATAAAGTTTCAAAGGCCTTGACAGTTTGTCTGTGTCAAAGGTCTTGGAGCTTTAACAGTATTGATGAAATACAAAACCTGTTCTATATATTATTATGTTCGAATATTATTTAATATTATATACTTCCATTATATTATATGACTAACTAACCTTTCAGGAAGTATTACTCGAATTACTTCTTTCCTTATGGTGCATATTGAGGAGATCCAAATTGGAGAGATCATGTCTTCGAAGTGTGCAAAAATAGAAGATCCTTGGGCGCGCCATGATCCGAACCAGCCGTTGCTGAAGATCCTTAGGCGCCATGTTGCTTCTATATAAAGGAAAGGAAGAAGAAGACATCAAATACGTGTGGAACACAAGCTTTCATACACTCAAGCCTTCAAGCGAAATCTGTCTTCTTCGTGTGCTCTCTACTTGTCCTTAAGAGTCTGTTATTTCATTTCAAAGCATTTGAGAGTTACACTGTGAGCTTATAGGATATATTTCGAGAGAGTGTTATACTCAAGAGTTTGTAACTCAGGAAGTAGACACTAGGCGATTGATTCACTAAGTGTAAGAGGATTGTACTAGATAGCATAGAGAGGTGGGGCTCTTCTAGATTGGTCTAGGACTCCAAGGGAACGTGAGTTGACTAGATTGCAATTGTATAGAAGAGAGGCTTCTCGGGGAGCTACTAGGATCCTAAGTCTTGTGAATCAATAAAAGCCGGTTGAATCCTAGGGTTGTGGAAGAACCCTAGGCGGGGACGTATGCCAAGTTCGTGCCGAACCTCGTAAACAACTCATCGTGTCCTTTACTTATTGCTTTACCTTATTTCCGCACTTGGTTCTACTGTTTAACTTTGTGATTCAGGTTTTCAGAGAAAAGACTAAGTCTAATCTCAAAGGATTTTGCACGAGCATCAAAAGTCTTGATAATCTGCGAAAAACCGGCATACTCTATTCAACCCCCCCCCCCCTTCTAGAGTATTTCTATATTACTTTGTTTTACATTATTGAACCTTCAATTGGTATCAGAGCCTTACTCACTGTTTTTGATATAACAATCTTGTGAGTTTTCGATCATGTCTGGTGAAGCAAGCGGAGGATTTGCACAGGGAAGGTCCACGAGCAGACCACCACTCTTTGTAGCAAACAACTTTGTCCACTGGAGATCCTTGATGAAAATGTTCATTATAGATCAAGATCTGGAACTTTGGAACATTATAGAGAATGGTCTGAAGATTCCAGAGAAAGACAGACCAAATGGAACCAAAGTCGCAAAGAAGGAGTCTGAATACATCCAAGCGGATCTTGAACTCGTCTCCAAAAACTACAGGGCTATTAACTTACTTTATTGTGGTCTTAGCACTGATGAGTTTAACCGTATTTCATCTTGTAGGTCAGCTAAAGAGATTTGGGACAAACTGGTCGTCACCTATGAAGGAACGAGCCAAGTGAAAGACACCAAGATCAGCATCTTCCTTCGAAAATATGAGCTCTTCAAAATGAAGTCTGATGAGTCAATCAAGGCCATGTTCACACGATTCACAGAAATCACCAACAACCTTGACTCTATCGGCAAGAGCTTTACCAACGTTGAGAAAGTGAGGAAGATACTAAGGTGCCTCCCAAAAGAAAAATGGGGTCCAAAAGTAACAACTATAGAGGAAGCACAGGACCTCACCACTCTACCCCTTGATGACCTTCTTGGGAAGCTGATCACGCATGAGATGATCCTTAATGAAGACGATGGAGAACTTCCAGCTAGCACTAAGAACTTGGCACTCAAGTCTAAGAAGGATGAGCCTAAAGATGGATCTGATTCCGAAGATGAGGATGACGATGAGGATGATCCTTTTGCTCTTATCACAAGAGGCCTTGCTCGAATTCTCAAAATGAAGAAGCAATTCAACAACAAGGATGGATCAGAGTCTTCAAAATTTTGAGGTAAGCCTCAATACAACAAGTATGAAAAGAAGACTAAACTGTTATCTTGTTTTGAATGTGGTGAAACAGATCATCTCGTGAAGGACTGCCCTCAAAAGACAAAGAGCCAGTCCAAGAAGGGTGACAAATGGAAGAAGAAAGCCATGGTGGCAACTTGGAGCGATTCTGACTCTGACTCCGATGATGAGAAGGCCAATATTTGTCTTATGGCCTCAGAAGATGAATCCCACGATGAAAAGCTTGAAGCTACTGTAAGAGAACTTATGGCAAGTCCAAAAGAGGTATTATCGGAATTCCTTTCCAATATGATTGCCAATGAAGAGAAACTTATTGCCCAAACTAACATTCTTATTAAGAGAACTGTGGATCAGAAAAGAACTATTGAGGATCTGTCTATGAGGGTTAAAAGTCTTGAAGCTTCTTATTCAGGTCTTGACATTAAAGTCAAGACGCTTGACTCAGAGAAATCTGAACTCAAGCAAGATCTCTCCTCTCTAAGAAATGAGCTTCATGACTTAGAGAACGAGAAGATCTCCCTGAATAATAAGATTCAAGACCAACAGACAGCCCTCAAAAGTTTTACCAAATCCAAAGGCACTCTTGATAGGATGTTGGGCGAGCAACAAAGTTCTCTAAACAAAAGTGGTATTGGTTACAATCCAAGGTTTTTAAAAAAGGAGCACATTACCACCTTTGTAAAGGCAAAAGGAAGCAGAACCTCTCCTATATGTCACCATTGTGCTCGAAAGGGACATGTAAAAGAGACCTGCCCCTATAGAAGAAAGGATCCATATATCATTCGCAATACATTCCTTGTTCATTTGAGAAAAGAACGGATAACACAAGTTTGGGTTCCCAAAGGCACTATTTTCCCAAACATGGTTTACCCCAACAATGGATCCAAATTTGCTTATTGGTCTAGCCACAAAGGTTGATGTTTGTCTTGCAGGAGAACACCAAGGTGAAGGAACATAAATGGATCATTGATAGTGGGCGCTCGAGGCATATGAGTGGAAAGAGTTCTCTCTTTCATGATCTAAATGAGCAATCCACGGGAACAATCACTCTTGGTGACAAAGGAAAGTGTGACATCGTTGGTATTGGAAGTGTTGGAAGTGATTCCAACCATAGTATTAAAAATGTCTATCTTGTTAATGGTTTAAAGTATAATTTGCTTAGTGTTTCTCAACTATGTGATAGTGGCAACTATGTTAGATTTAACAAGAAAAGATGTCTAGTGTGCAGAGAAGATACAGGTGAAGTTATATTGACTGCATATCGTTACAACAATATATACGCTGTAAATGCTGATCAAGTGGCACAAGGAAGCTTAACCTGTCTAAAGGCTTTGACGGACGATCCAAAGCTCTGGCACAGGAGACTCGGTCATGTGAGTCCACATACACTACAGAAGCTTGTGTCCAAAGGGCTTGTAAGAGGGATACCTGAGATGGACTTCAAAGGTATTGATATGTGCAATGCATGCACACGAGGTAAACAAACACGTAGCTCTTTCAAACCCAAAAAGGTTGTAAGTTCTTCTAGACCCCTTGAACTTTTACATATGGATGTATGTGGTCCTATGTGAGTCAAATCTCCTAATGGTAAAAAGTACATGCTTGTTGTTGTTGATGATTTTTCTAGATATACTTGGGTTGCATTTTTAAAAGAAAAATCAGAGGCCTTATTTGAGTTTTCAAAACTTTGTAAGGAGTTGCAAACTTTAAGAAACGAGCCCATAGTGTCAATTCGGAGTGATCATGGTAGGGAGTTTGATCAACTTCAGTTTGATTTGTTTTGTGCTAAATATGGCATCTCCCATAACTTTTATGCTCCTAGGACACCTCAACAAAACGGGGTTGTGGAACGCAAGAACCGCACCTTAGAGGATATGGCCAGGACTATGCTTTTAGAAAATGCATTACCTAAAACCTATTGGGCTGAAGCTGTTAACACAGCTAACTACATTTTGAATCGTTGTCTTATTCGTTCCATCTTAAAGAAAACTCCTTATGAACTTTTCAAAGGCCGCAAACCACTTATATCTTATTTAAACCCTTTGGCTGTACCTGCTTTGTTCATAACAATGGAAAAGATAACCTTGGGAAATTTGATGCGCGTAGTGATGAAGGTATATTTCTTGGCTACTCCATAAGTAGCAAAGCTTATAGAATCTTCAATAAAAGGACCCAGTTAGTTGAAGAAAGTATACATGTTATATTTGATGAATGCAATGACGGTTCTCTGAGTGAAAGTGTTGCAGATATAGATCTTAACATCCATGCAGAGAACGAGGAAGGTGATGATTCTGCTACCAAGAACACAGAGAAGAGGAACATGCAGGAACATATTCTTAACATTGAAGAATTGGCCCAAGGTGTTGAAGATTCGTCCAAAGCCCTTGGTGTCCAATCCAACAGTGTTGAGACGTCAGAAACTGCTGTAACTGAACCTAACAGGACCACGGAGTCAGATGTACCACAAGTCAATCCTACTGGTGTGACGAATCAAGGAGCTGAGACTAGCAAAAGGAAATTCAAATACTCCTCATCACACTCATTAAAGGTTATCATTTCTGACCCTACTTCTAGTGTTCAAACTCGTTCTAAACTTAAAGATCTTTGTGCTTTTCACGCGTTTGTTTCTCTTGTTGAACCAAAGAAGGTAGATGAGGCACTTCAAGAGCCAGACTGGATCATTGTTATGCAAAGCGAGCTTAACGAATTTGAAAGAAACAAAGTCTGGACCTTGAAGCCAAGGCCAAAGCATCAATCAGTCATTGGCACACGATGGGTATTTCGAAACAAGCTAGATGAGAATGGTAAGATCGTGAGGAACAAGGCAAGGCTTGTTGCTCAAGGCTACAATCAAGAGGAAGGTATTGACTACGAGGAGACCTTTGCTCCCGTAGCCAGGCTTGAAGCCATTCGTATATTATTAGCATTTGCATCTTTTATGGGCATAAAACTATATCAAATGGATGTCAAGTGTGCTTTTCTCAATGGTTTCTTAGAAGAAGAAGTTTATGTGGCTCAACCCCCAGGTTTTGAAAGTTTGGAACTTCCTAATCACATTTATAAACTTGACAAAGCGCTTTATGGTTTGAAACAAGCCCCAAGAGCTTGGTATGAGTGCTTATCAAAATATCTTTTAGAAAATGATTTTAAAAGGGGGTTGATCGACAAGACTCTTTTTATCAAGACCAAAGGAAAGGACATTTTAGTTATTCAAATTTATGTTGATGATATATTATTTGATGCTACTAACACATCTTTGTGCAAGGAATTTTCTGACATCATGTGCAGCGAATTTGAGATGAGCTTGATGGGTGAACTCAACTTCTTTTTGGGATTACAAGTTCATCAATCCAAGAAAGGGATCTTTGTCAACCAAAGCAAGTACACTAAGGATCTCTTGAAGAAGTTCAAGATGGATCAATCCAAAGCAGCCAAGACTCCCATGAGCTCAACATTATCTCTAGATCAAGACAAGACTGGGAAAAGTTGTTTGCATGTGTGCTAGGTTTCAAGCTGATCCTAAAGAATCTCACCTCGTGGCTGTAAAGAGGATCTTTCGATATCTCAATGGCACTAAGGAGCTTGGACTATGGTACCCAAAGCAAAAGGATTTCACATTAATTGGATATTCTGATGCAGATTTTGCAGGGTATAAGGTGGATAGGAAGAGCACATCAGGATGTTGCCAATTCTTATGAGCATCCTTGATCAGTTGGCACTCAAAGAAACAAAACTCAGTCACTCTATCCACTGCAGAAGCCGAATACATTGCAGCTGGAGCCTGTTGCTCCCAAATCATTTGGATAGCTCAACAAATGCGAGATCCTGGCATCAACCTCAAAGGCATTCCTATTAAATGTGACAATACAAGTGCCATCTCCATCACTAAGAATCCTGTTCAGCATTCAAGGACCAAACATATTGATGTAAGGCATCATTTCATTAGAGACCATGTTGAAAAAGGTGATGTGTCCATTTCGTTTATTTCAACTGATTATCAATGGGCTGACATTTTTACTAAGCCTTTGGCAGAGGATAGGTTCACCTTCATAAGACGAGAGATTGGGATGCTTAACAAGGATGCACTTTCGTAGGGGGAGCTTTCCCTTTACGAAAGATAATATCTACTTAGTGTCAAGACCTTTGAGAATTATGTCAAGGTTTGTGAACTAAATGGTAGATTACATACATCGGATCACATATTTTTGGTTAATATCTTTCTAGATATTTAATCAATTATATTTTTATCGGATTTCAAAAATTGCCTATTTATGTTATATTTTCTTTCCGTTGAGATATCTTAATTTTGGAACTAAATATTTCAGTTATTCAGTCCTATTTTAATGGAATAGTTTGAATTTTGAATTGGAATTTTTTCAAATTTGGCAATGATATCATTACCCTCCCTTGGAACTCTAAACCCGTCCCATCACTCCATCATCTTCTCTCTCTACTTAAACCCAATTCAGTACCCGATTCCCTCACAACTCTGAACCTCTCCAAACCCTTTCACCTTCTTCTTCTTCAACCTCTCAACCTGCTCTAAGAAAACCCTAACCAATTTCCTCCATGGCTCCCAAATCAAAGAAAGCTTCCACACCCAAAAGACTTGGCGCCACCCCCAAGGGACGCCAGGACACTACTACTTCTCCTACACCTGAAACCACTCCTCAAGCCATCATCCCTGCTGTTGTCCAGAGCACCATCACTGAGAGCACGACTACAGTAACCAAGGGCTCTCAAAAACGCTCTGCTAAGAAGCCTCTCAGCGCGAAGCAGAAAGGGAAAAAGAAGGTCATCGCTGAGGAGGTGGATGAGGAAGAAGAAGAGGAGAATCTTGATGCTATTCTGGAAAAGGATGCAGCCAAGGATGCCGAAGAAGAAGCTTTAAGGAAGAAAAAGGCCGAGGAGGAGGCCAAGCTTGCAAAGAAGTTGATCGAGGAGGAAGCTGAGAGAATCCGGAAGGAAGCCGAGGCCGAGACTCTCAAGGAGGTTCCCTTTGAAGAGGAGCTTGAGGAAGAGGACGAGGAGCAAGACGAATCCGGAGAGGACGAGGAGGATACCGATGGAGACAACGCTGAGGACTCGGGGTCAGAGGAAGAAGAGGAAGAGGAGCCCGAGCATGCTCCCTCTCCTTCTCCTCCTCCTCCTCCCCCGTCTCCAAAGAAGCGAAAAGCCTCTACAGCCAAGCCTCCTTCTCCCAAGCGCACCAGGAAGGGCACCCTCAAGAGCCTTCAGGCACCTGCCAAGAAAGCTGCTCCAACGATTGCTCGCAAGAAGAACGCCGATCCACCTGCCTACATCCAGGTAAACCAATCCTTGCCCTCCTCTTGGTTTGAAAATGCTGAGACTGCTGGTAAGTGGGTAGATGAGTTTCGAACTCGTAGGATTTATTGTTCTGATTTTTTGGATATTGAGTTCTTCGAAGATTTGAAACTACCCTGCATTGATCTTCTCAAAAAATCCCCAGCCTGGACCCTTCTCAATCTTGAAACCGTTTACTATCCCCAGCTTACCCGCATGTTCTACATAAACCTAAAAGCCAAACACGACGCCAATGGTTGGTCTTTGGATTCTGTTGTCAAAGGGGTTAGAATCTCCTTCAACTCCAATGATTTTGCAGATTTCCTTGGCCTACCTAGCCCATGTTCACCCTCTGAAATACACCCCTTAAAAGAAAACTGCATCATCCTTGCCCGAGCCAAGTACCTCCTACCCGAAGCATCTAACAGCACCTCAAAGCAACTCACCCACTCATCCCTTACCCTTGAGGCAAAAATCATATTTAACATCATTGTTCGATGCCTCTTACCCCGTCTTAACTCTAGCTCGCTCCTTACTGACAATGCCATGGTCCTCCTTTACCGTATCCTCAATGGCCTTGATCTTGATCTGGCCAGCACTTTTTAGGATCCATGGCTCACACAAAAAAAGCCAGGAAAGGAACCCCCCTCCCCTTTGCTACCCTTTTGACCCCACTCTTCAAAGCTTCTGGAATTGATTTCAAAAATTGAAGAACAGCAGCGTCATATGGGTAAGTTCGACTCCAAGAGCCTTGAAAAGATTAGCATCACTCGGTCTCCCCAAGGGACCTTGAGTCTTGCCACTCCTTCAAAAGCTCTTCCCACTGCTTCAGCCGCTCATGAACGCATGGACAACCTGGAGTTGGGCTTGGAGGAAGTTCGCCTGGATATCAAGGAGCTGCACAAGGAGGTTATGACGGAGATGAGCGGAATAACCAAGATGCTGCAAGGTCTGTGGACGAGGCTCACTGATGATGCTCCGGACGACGAAGCTTAAACCCTACCCTATCCCATCCCTGACATCTGATACATTGCTGGTTTTTGGAAACTTTTTCAAAACTTTTGGTGACTGTTTTACCTCCTCCCTTTGTTGAAAGACAAAAAGGGGGAGATGATCTGTGGTGGTGTTAGACTTTTTAAAACTGTTGCGATTTAAATGTCTTGGGAGACCTTGGTTTTATTTTCAGTTGGATGGTCTTATTGTGTTAAATTTTTTATCCAACATTTGTCTAACCCATGCAGGTACTTAGTCCGATTTTACTTATATTATATATGCTTGACTAAGTTGCAGGGATGCACAGGTTTTGTCTTTCATCAAGGGGGAGATTGATAACTCCCTCCCTTGAAGAAAATCGGAATAAAGTTTCAAAGGCCTTGACAGTTTGTCTGTGTCAAAGGTCTTGGAGCTTTAACAGTATTGATGAAATACAAAACCTGTTCTATATATTATTATGTCCGAATATTATTTAATATTATATACTTCCATTATATTATATGACTAACTAACCTTTCAGGAAGTATTACTCGAATTACTTCTTTCCTTATGGTGCATATTGAGGAGATCCAAATTGGAGAGATCATGTCTTCGAAGTGTCCAAAAATAGAAGATCCTTGGGCGCGCCATGATCCGAACCAGCCGTTGCTGAAGATCCTTAGGCGCCATGTTGCTTCTATATAAAGGAAAGGAAGAAGAAGACAACAAATACGTGTGGAACACAAGCTTTCATACACTCAAGCCTTCAAGCGAAATCTGTCTTCTTCGTGTCCTCTCTACTTGTCCTTAAGAGTCTGTTATTTCATTTCAAAGCATTTGAGAGTTACACTGTGAGCTTATAGGATATATTTCGAGAGAGTGTTATACTCAAGAGTTTGTAACTCAGGAAGTAGACACTAGGCGATTGATTCACTAAGTGTAAGAGGATTGTACTAGATAGCATAGAGAGGTGGGGCTCTTCTAGATTGGTCTAGGACTCCAAGGGAACGTGGGTTGACTAGATTGCAATTGTATAGGAGAGAGGCTTCTCGGGGAGCTACTAGGATCCTAAGTCTTGTGAATCAATAAAAGCCAGTTGAATCCTAGGGTTGTGGAAGAACCCTTGGCGGGGACGTAGGCCAAGTTCATGCCGAACCTCGTAAACAACTCATCGTGTCCTTTACTTATTGCTTTACCTTATTTCCGCACTTGGTTCTACTGTTTAACTTTGTGATTCAGGTTTTCAGAGAAAAGACTAAGTCTAATCTCAAAGGATTTTGCAAGAGCATCAAAAGTCTTGATAATCTGCGAAAAATCGGCATACTCTATTCAACCCCCCTCCCTTCTAGAGTATTTCTATATTACTTTGTTTTACATTATCGAACCTTCACCGAGGTCGAGTAGAACTGGCTCGAGATAGAAGAGAGGTGGTCGATATCGACTGACACTAGTCGATATCGAGTGACGTTGCAGACAGATCCAACAATTTTTGATAAAATCTTACCCGAAAGAGTTTACTTCTACATTAAGTCAGGATCTTTTATCTTACTTATTAGACTTATTATCCTTTATGGTGAATTCATATTTACCTAAAGTGATTTTAATTATTTATTTTATTTAATTTTATCTTAGGAATAAAGATAGATTTTCTTATCCTTGGATAGCAAGGTTTGAAGTCTATAATTAGAGCCATTAGGGCTGAGTTTTTCATGATCCAACAATTAATCCACACACATACAATCGCAGAGACTTTCAGGTATAGAGAGAGAGAGGTCGAGTGGAGTAGAGGAGAGCGAGAGGGGATTTTGCTTTGTTCGGTTGTACACTTTCGTTTGCAATTTCAATTCAAGTTTATTTCCCATGATGATGATGATGTCAATGATGATGAAGCACGAGTAGTTCCTTACTTCTAGGGTCGGGGTGAGCCTGACGATAGCCATGTAAGTTTATACATCAAAGGTATGATTTTTTTACGATTCCGACTTCTATCCTATATGCATGATTCTTCTACGAAAGTAGTAGGCGGTCCTTATTTGCATTATTGAAGCGAAAGCCAATAATATTGTGAATTTGGATTAATTATGAAACTGGATAGTAACTCTTAGGGTTTATGCGAGAGCCTCTAAATCACCTAATTGTTCGTAACGAAAGTTATTTGACGAAAAAAGCATTATCTTTCATGAATTTGGCATAAGGCTTATATGGTTATCGTTGTGGCATGAGATCCTTGATCTTGGAGGTTCTTTAGTTTATTGAGTTTATCCAAATCACTGTTTTTTTTCTATCCATCTTTCCCTCATCATTCTCATATTCTTCGGACACTTTTCCGACAAAATTTGGTTACGTTTATAGTTTCTGCGAAGACTTGAAATCGACTACAGAGGTCGATATCGAGTGACTGACCCGATATCGAGTGCTCTACTCGACGTCGACTGTTGCTTTTGTCTTTTGTAGATATTTGTTGGTAATCGACTGGAACTATAGTCGATATCGACTGGTCTACTCGATATCGAGTGATCTTCTAGAGTTGAAATTGAATGTGATTGCGAGCTTAGGAACCGCTGACATACCTCCTCGTGGATTTAATCCTAAATACCCTACTGCTACATCGGGAGGGATTCTTGTAATTTATTTGAGAAGGCTTAGAGATCGGTTTGAGTTTATATTTTAGTCATATTTATTTCGAACTCGATTCCCTCCTAACAAGTTTGCTACCAAGTTAAATAAGCCAAGTGTAATGAATTAATTTACCAATTTATCAAATATACCCTTTTTAATAAAGTAGAATAATGGAAGGCAATTATCCTTTGCAAGAGCAACTAGCAGCAAAACAATCAATAATTGTCAAAACAGAAACAAAACCCGAAACTATATTAATTTCTAAGGATAAACCTCATTCCACTCATCAGCTCAAATCTCAAATCCTGCCCTAAGCCAATAGAACTAAAATTAGACCCAATTCAAGAGTAAGGCTGTGTATATAGCCTTCCCGATGGATTGATCGAGAGGAGGTGTTCGTGGTATGGGAGGAGACGAGAGTTCCACCCAGGCTCACAGCAGCTTCGGTGTCGAGCAGGTCAGCTCCAGAGGGTGTTCGATGGCGTCGAAAAACAGCACCGACGAGCTCCCTCTAGGCGCAACCATGGCGATGAAGAGGTGTGAGTCGAGCAGAGGAAGGCGCGACACAAGCTTCTTCTTCTCCAGCTCCGTTTTGAAGCGGAAAGCCTAGGAAGGGAGCTCCAACTGCAGATCTGGCATTAGGATGGCTAGGTCAAGAGCTGCACACCTCCCTCCCCTTGACGCTTGGCTCGACTAAACTCCAGTTCGAACATCGAAGGGAACAAAGGAAGGCTCGGGTTCATCTAGGCTCAACGCCGGAAACAAATGTGAGGGAGAGGGGATGATCGTGAGTAAAAGAAGGTCGGGATGGGAAGAGGGGGAAGAAGACGGGAGCTCAGAAGCTCGAGGGTCGAGCGCGCAACTTGAAAAAGACAAGGGCGGCCTCCGACATCATTTCGACAAGTCGGAATCTAGAGAGAAAGAGGATGGAGAAGAGCCTGTGGGAATGATGAACAGAGCAAGAGCGGGGTAGGAGATGGAGGGCGAAAGGAGCAGTGGAAACAAGGAGAAAGGAGAAGCCATGGGAGGCCCTGCTCGGATCCGAAATGAAGAGATCAGATTTGAAGAAAGGGGAAGGAAAGGGAATAGTGTAGTGTGTGGTGGCTGAGGTTAGTAAAGGGTAGAAATACATCCTCAATTAGGGTTACATTAGTTTAGGGAAAATTATAAAATTATTCCGCTATTTCTTCTATTGTAAAAATCATACCACAACAAATGACAATTTCCGCCCAATAGATATTTAATTAATTTAAAAGGTCATAACAATTGTCAAACTCATATCAATAGGTTCAAAATAATATTCATCACTTAACTCGAAATCCGAATAGATATTTTCAGGTCTCGGTATAGGAAAGCGGAACAGATTTGTTTTTAAATCGAATTCAAATATATGTAGGAATTTGCTTTGGATAAAATAAAAATCACTTTGATTGAGGACAGAGATTTTCAAAATTTTCAAAAATCTCAACAATTTAATATTGAAATTAAGTCATAATTCATAAACTAATATTTTGAAATTTTGGGTCTTTACATCATCCACGTTTAAAAACAAGTCTCGTCCTCGAGACTAAAATCCTTTTTAAAAGCAACAAAACATTTCAAAAACTCTAGTGAGCTTCTCCTATGTCAGTCAACCAGCTTTTCAAGGATTTAAGAAGTAGTTTATCCACCTCTAAGGGCTAAGCGAAAATTCCATTTCCTAAGTTCATTTCTCATCATCAGCCTCACATCAACTCAAATATTAACATATCCAAAATATCATCATGGAAAATTTAATCATCATATCAGATCTCAACATTTCAAGCTCAAGACATCAGTATATCATAATTCATCATACTATCAAATCCCATCATCATCACATCATATAATGAAATAAATTTGCACAAGGGTAATGCAAGACTTAAGTTCGAACCGAAGGAAAGAGACACTAAGGGATTCGACGGACTCCTGACACGAGGGTAGATTCATATAGTATCTAGTAAGACTCGACACGAGAATTTCGTCGATGCCCATGGGGAACCCTTAAGGTTACAATCGCATCACTCAAATCATCATTTATCACATAGAGTCGTAAAACACACAACGTGGTAATCTTGCACACTAACATGAACCTATATCAGGAGGCAGTGGTAATACGATTCTAGCACTAATGTCATATTATGTGGTAAGGTACAAGATAAACAACCTATCATCATTAGAGCAATATCGATATACATACTATCATCAAGTCAAATCATCACTAACAAGGAATATCACACATATAATAACAAGGAAATGCTATTAAGGTACAACATTCATATATACATAAGATAGATCTAACATTCTGTCATCCAAATATAGCAAAACATATATATGAGGTCTAATAAAAAAAAACGAGGTGAACCTAGAACGGTGATGACTAAACATAGATATATAGAGTATAATGATATAGATATGCATACCACTAAGATACATATAGAAAAGTCACGACCGAGCTACCATAAGTAATGCAATAATAGTAATTATCAATGCTATGATTAGAGCATAAAACTAGATAATCATTTCTTCGAAAATAGAGATCATGTGAGGGGTACTAGTAGCATGCAACATAATAGGAGTGCATATAAGTAGCGTATAACAACATACATGACAACAAAACATAATAAGCCAAAATAATCAATGAGAGATGTGAAAAGGGCAATAATACAACCATGAGACAGTAGCGACTCTCTATAGTTACACAAAACGTCACGGTATGCATATACATGTCAACAAAGGCATGAATATTACATGTAACTAATTGTAATCTCATATCAAGTCATGGATGCTCAAGTGTGGCTACCATCAAAATCAAGTAATAGTTCCCAAGGGTAGCATACTACTAGAGAATGACAGGTTGTATATATCTAAGGATCATTAGATGTGTTTATATAATTTTCATGGTGAGTGGGCATGCGAGGTGTATCATGACAATGGTCAAGTTATAGAAAAAGTTACGAACAGATGATGATGAGAGGTACATAGCTAAACAAGACATTAACCTCATTAGGCATAAAATTATAACATAGCGAAATCGATAGCATTTAACAAGTATAAGCAAACAAAGATCAAAGGACCATGCGGCGAGAACATGCAAGAAGGATGGCAAGTCTACGAAGAACCTATGATAGAAATAATAAAGGCGCATGATGCAGATGGGCATACAGGCACAACATAACTAATTCAAATATACTTGACATTCTTAATCATCTAAAAGGGCAAGCGGTAACAAGGAAGAATGAATATACTATCATGAATCTATGATTAATTAACAATAATATAGATGGAGAATAAAATTACGTAGTTCACAAGTTATGGATCCTATATGATACTAATAACACCAAATAAGTCACGGGCACATAAACATAGGATACACATGTATGGGACTAACATGGCAATGCATCAGAAGTCAAACCAATCTTACAACAAGGAGAGGGAACACAAAAGAAGTACTATGGAAGGTAATACGATCCTATGATAGTGTGTATAAAGCATGGATGGATCAAGTACAATAGGATAGATATACATATCAACATAGGTCCAAATAGAACAAGTATATAACACAATAATACATCACAACATGGACACACAAACAAGACTACCATCATAACCAAATAGAAGTTTCTCAGGGCAGCATCGACTCATCCCTACTGACTCCATAACCTATTCCGAAAAAAGCCCAGTTGTTTCTTAGGAAGACAATATACTTTTGGGTAGACACCAACCATAAAGAAGACCATCAAGCAAATTTCTCGAGTGAACAAAGACGTCAAAAGACTCTCGGTACAAAGGATGACATCCAATAGGTTCATAAGAGTCACTCATAAAAACCCCTTTTTGTGTGGTACTTCCTCAAGGCAAAACTTTCTAACATAAGAAACTAATTCGCAACAAGTTAGACCCATAAGTTTTGGAACATAGATTACCAACATGAAAGGAACTAAGAAGGAACAAGAGCGCCAAGATAAAAGAAGAGCATTGAAGAGAGACAAGGAGTTGTCGTGATAATTTATCGAGGTTCTCAAAGATCGCAAAGACAAATTCACCAAAAATCTAAGGAGATCAATCAATAGGTCAACTTGCTATCTTATCGAGTCTCACCATTAACAAGTTAGCTTGAATATAGAGTCTGTTTCCTAACCAAGTTGACAAGCAAGAATAACATCATCTTATTGGAACAAGGGACATATAAGACATCAATTATACAAGTCAGACAATTATAACATAATGAGTAGCCACATAAGCAATACATCACAATTAACCATCATCGTTCATACAAACAAGATAGAGGTGCATGGCATAACTTCACAAAATCTCATAAAGTCACAACATATGAACGATAACACGTCGAGGGTAGAAGGGACAATGTCATATCAATCACATAAATCCTATTTTATGAATAAACAATTAATGTATATTCATTTATTCACATACATTTTAGTCGAGTTGTGTACACATGATCCTCTTTTGAACAAATTTCGCATATGAGAGCAATATCAGTAGAATTCATCATGTAAGGCATCACTAAATGGATCATAGAACAATATCATGCCAAAATATCTCAAATCAGTATATAAGCGATGCATTTTGTGATCCTTACAAGTATTCGATAGGCGTGCCCATGAAATACTTGTACAAGTATCACAATGTTCTCACTAGATCCGACCAAGTACTTTACAAGTGTCCCTATAAAATACTTGTGTCGTATTTGTGAAAACATTATCATATAAGCAAGAATCAACAGATTATGTCATCCATAAGCATTTCTTGTCAACTCAACCATGAAGTCTCAAAGTCAAAATATCATGGCTCTCAAATCAACAAACATAAATTCTCAGTCCTCAAAACCATAAGTTTTTCCATCAACTAGAGTAAGATTCTCAAGCCTGAGCTCATAAGCTTCCACTAACCAGTACGAAACACCAGCCACAACCATGTAAATTCTCATAATCTCATCTCAAGTCCACCTCAAACCAAGGGCTAAGAGGTATCAGACAATTGCCATCATAATTGATATAAGTAAAAAAAAACAAGTATGTATAAGTGAAGCACATCAACTAGCAACCATAAGATCTTAATTATCAAAACTATAAACTTCCCCATTGACTAGAGTCTCAAATCTGATTTTATAAGCTATTCAATTAACTAGTGTGTAACATCAGCTCCATATATATATATATATTCATATTCTAATCTTATATCCATCTCAACCAATGACTCAAAAGGCACTAACAATTGCTATCATCAATAATATAAAGAAGACAAGGTTTGATAAGAGCATTGAATGAAGATTATGAAGAGGGAATAAGAGAAGAATGCAAGTGAACAGAATGGACATGCCCTAATAATCGTCAACATCAACAAGAAGTCACATGAATCGACACATTTTATCAGCGAATAACGGAAGAAGAATGCCCTAATAAAAATTACATTTCCCGACCATATAACTAGGAAGGATCTCTCATATACCAAATCCCGCAAGAATACAATATACTCACACACGCTTCCGTTCAAGTGAAAATCCTTTAATAACTCATACACTAATCTCAATTTTATGTTTGTAGGGAACAGTCTATCGCCACGACTACCTGATCGAATCCCAATTCGCACCTCTCAAGGTAATTATCTTATTTATCCATATTAAATTCATTTTGCCCTTGGAAAACATTCAAAACCATAGAAACACTTGGGCTATTTTATTTACAAAACTCAAAATCTCCATTTTCTTTTACAGCTCATTTGTACTCGGATTGCACAACCTGACTCTGATACCACTTTTGTAACGACCGAGATTATAAAATCCGGGTTACGTTTAGAGGGAAGAAGTATCCCTCTACTAGATCTTATAAATCCAAGTACGAGCTGCTTATTTATCATCTTCAAGTTATAACCCTGTTTAAGTCTTAAAAATTTAATGATATAATTCAAAAAAATGGGATTTCAAACCCTCAAAACAGTTAAAAAAATCCACCATGATTTTGTGCTTTCGCACGGGAACTTGTTCCATTTCAACTAGTCAAATCTCAAAAAAGAACAAAACGAGAGTAAATCAAAGTAAATACAAATGTTTCTAGATATCCAACTTAACCAAAATGTTTGTAAAGTCAAGTTGTAATATGCGCGAAGTCTTCTTAACACTCTCGTCCCATGAGGAAACCTCTCCATAGAAGCAAATCAGGAAGTAAAAGGGGGTGGGTACCTGAAACTAACCACGAAGTCAGGCCAAGAGACGCATGTGAGCTCTAAAGACCTCACTGAGGATATATAATACGCCTATGGATCCACATAGAATGCCAAGTGGCATATCCCCAGATATCCAACTATACCATACATGTCCTTACCACAACCGAGGTAGGACGCACGGTTGTACTAAACCAGGTATAATCAACCATAAATGTTCGTACCACAACCGAGGTAGGACACTCGGTCGTGTCGCACAAGGTATACCAACATAAATGTCCATACCACAATCGAGGTAGGACGCACGGTCGTACCGCACGATACATGTCCGTACCAAAACCGAGGTATGACGCATGGTCGTGCCTTACCATAAATATATAAATCAATCAGACTTTATCGGGACAAACCCAATGGTGCTGGGTTGTCCTATGACCCTAGCAAAGATTCTACGACTCACAGATAATGGTCGTTCTCTTTTCAAAAGTATAAAGAATAGGGATGCTCATTCATAAGTGCAAGTCCTAAACATGATACTACATGGCATGCTTTTATGCATATGCAACACCTACATACTATATGACACATTAGGCATGAGGTCCTGGTTACTGAGTAAGCTCCCGTAGGAAACTTACCTGGAGTCTTCACATCCAATTAGCCAACAAACAAGCCACTCAGTGAATCATCCATCAGCAAACAAGCCACTCAGAGAACCATCCATCACACTAGCAAGTAATAAGCAGGGAATAGCTCATCAATACATATTTAATCAACACACAAGCAGGCTTCCAAGTCATCACATGACTAATAATATTTTAATCAAGTAATCTAGCATTCTTATCATGACCATCATTCTCAATTAACCTTGTTCCCATCAAGTACGAAACTAAGTTCAAAGCCTTACCAAGATCATCACTCAAAACATCTTACTTCAGATCAAACTCAGGTTTTGCTTAACAATTGCTCAAGAAATTCATAATTTATCAACTCATCAAATACTCAACCAAATTCATAAGTTCTCAACACCAAAGATCAACAAGTCTTGTTTATCAAACTCGCATAATAAATCATGCTCAACGAGTAAACCAAGGTAAGTTGACAAGAATATATTTTATCAAATCATTTTCTCAAGGTATTCCTTATACTAAATTGGTTTATAACTCGAAATAATTTAAATTAGGGTACACAATAGACCATAACGAGTGAGAAGGTATCTTAAAGATATCGCTCCCAATCGACTAAAGTGTATCAATTAGATAATAATTCATCATTCCTCATATAGTCTAATTAACTCGTCTATTGGAGTTGGCTACCAAGTTGAATCAGCCAAGTGTAATGAATTAATTTACTAATTTATCAAATATACCCTTTTTAATAAAGTAGAATAATGGAAGGCAATTATCCTTTGCAACAGTAACTACAAGCAAAACAATCAATAATTGTCAAAACCGAAAAAAAACCCGAGACTACAATTAGCCCCAATTCAAGAGTAAGGCAGTGTATATACACTTCCCGATGGATCGATTGAGAGGACGTGTTCGTGTTATGGGAGGAGACGGGAGTTCCACCCGGGCTCACAGCAACTTCGGTGTCGAGCAGGTCAACTCCGAAGGGTGTTCGATGGTGTCGGCAAACAGCACCGACGAGCTCGCTCTAGGCGCAACTGGCGAGAGGGTTTCTCGACCAAATAAATTTATAGTCAATACCCCCGCTATAGTATAGGGGAGTCAGTTTGTCCTCAGGAGAGAAGTCAGCGGTTCTAGTTTAGCGTTTCGGGGTTCGGGAATAGCGGGAAAAGGTGATGAGGGTTGCTGTCGGCGTCGACTAAGACTTGGTCGATGTCGAGGGATGGAGAGGGGAGCGGTGGTTTGATGTTAAGTGGCTGCGCAAAAACTTTAGAATAATAAAAGAGCAAACTTCCGAGGATAGGGATCACCGCAACAATAAACATATGTGTAGACTATAAATCACATAAAGATGCATGCTTTATATCAAATAACTTTCGTTATTAATAAATAGGAATATAGAGGCTTTCGCATAAACCCTAAGTGTTACTACCTTTTCTTAATTAGGATCAGTCAGCTTTTGCAAATAAACCCTAATTACTATCCAAAGTCATAATAAGAACACTTTCGCTTCAATATCATGAATAAGGAATTTCCTCAACTCTCGCAAAGGATTAAGCACATAGGTAGATGATGATAAAGACATACAAATTCATAAATTCATAAATCAAACACACATATCTATGTTGGGATCACCCCAATCCTAGAAGTGGGAATTTAGAAACAAAACATTCTAAAAGAAACTAACTTTAATATTAAATAAAATAACTCAAAACTTACAACCATTCAACCATCTCTTTCCTCCTCCTCTCTCCACTCGGCCTCTCTGTCTCTCTCCCTCCTTCTTCTTTACGTCCAAAGATGACTTGGCTTGAATGATTCAAAAAATGAGCCCCTAGGGCTTTATTTATAGGGCTCAATCCTAGCTATTCTAAGAGAGCCATTTATCTAAATCTATCTAAAGATACAATTCTAGATAAAAGGAAATAAATCTAAATTGGTAAAATAGATAAATCCTTAGGGTAATTAATTGTTCAACCTATTAGGATATAAAGTAGATAAAATTGATAAAATATCTTCTACTTCATGTGCAAGCAACTTCCATTCGGATTAGGACTCGAAATCTGCGTCGGGTCGATTTCTGCATTTCACTCGATATCAACTAGTATGGGTCGATATCGACTCAACTCTTCATGATCTTCCCTCGACATCGGCTCCTGGGGTGAATTTCGAGTGGGTGTTCACTCGATATCGAGTGCGGGCACTCAATATCGACCACCTTGGTCGATGCCTGGTCATCTTGGTCGATTTCAAGTGCACTGTCAGCTTTAAGCATTCTACTCCGTTTTGAAACACACTTTCTCGAGTCCTCGTTTGTCGGATTGACGCATATGAATATGCGTTGGAAAGCTCTTTTCGAGGGCTACAACTCTCATGAAGACATCAGAACTTGATTCAAAATGATTAAAGGTGAAAAGTGGCGTTTTCTCCAGCTGCACCATCTTGTGCTCTTCCTTAGCTTCCCCAATGTCTTCATGACTTTCCTTTAAGATCCAAAGTGCGTTCGATTTTTGCAAAATTAAACAGAAACTTGTGTAGACCTTCATATATTGCAAATAAACTTAAACTACATAAATCTTATGCTTTCCCAACATAAAAGTATAAAATGTAGACAGAAACCGAAGTAAAAGTAGATGCAAAACATGGAAAATTGAGCACATATCAACACCTCATACTTAAGCTTGCCTGTCCTCAAGCAATACTTTCAATGGTCATACAGGGGAAGAAATTAAACCCTCAACATCATAGATTCATTCTCATATGTCCCTACAATCAATTGCCATCCTCGAAAAGGTACTAATGCCAACCAAATCCATGCCCGTGAATAAAAGCAACATCATACTCACAGAAGGAGGGTTATATGCATAAAACCAATTTTGTAACATAGCATTAATAATCAAGAGGACTTTTGCAAGATTATGAGATGTAGATTGGTAAAAAGCTAAAGGTGGGCTAATTTTTGGTCATGTGGTGTTAAATCCGGGGAAATAAACTTTATTTCCAAACTTTATTCCCCATTCCTTCTTCATCACATTTCTTACCTTTTCGCTCTTTGCTCAATGCTTTTTTTTTCACTATAATGCTTTTACCTCTCTAACCTAAGCACTTCCTTCTCGTGAGTCGCAAACATGGGTGTCATGATTATCCCCGGATACTTAGTACTTTGCACTCCTCACCTTGTGTCCCATCTCGCCGAACTAACATCTCTACGAGCAGGGTCGATCTACCTTTATCTCCTGAGGTGATCGGATTTTTTCTCACTCATTAAATTTTCCATAATTCAAAATTTCTTTCATTCCTCCCAACAACTTCAATAATATGCACAAACTCCATATAACAACTCGAAAGATGACATCCATTCTCAACATTATCCCCGGATAGGGTATAAGGTATAAAAAATGGGAAATATGTAATATATGTGGAGCAATAATAATGTAAGGCTCATATATGGCTTGTGTAATTGCAAATATACATAGGTAAGGCTAGGATATGAAATTGAGCACATGTATGGAAAATATAAAGTCCTCCATCATCTTATCATGCACGTGTCAAAAGCAACTTCAAAATTTTCCTCATTTTCTGTTCGCTTAAGGGATGAGTGTGGGGATTCAAATAATTAAAATTGACAATTCACAACTAGGCTAACTCCCTGTCCCAAACAAATAATACAAGAATCCCCTCCCAATGAAGTACTAGGGTAATTCAGAATCGAATCCACGAGGAGGTATGTCAGCGCTTCCCTTGTTGTACTCACGATCAAAGCTTTTGACCTCACAAGACACTCGATATCGATGTGTATGATCGATATCGACCTCAGTTCTGGTCGATTTCCAGTACAGTTCCTGCAGAAAACAAAAGCAGCAAAGTCGACATTGAGACAGACCTCGATATCGACGTTAGACCTCGATATCGACCTTTATAGTCGATTTCGATGTTTGTCACAGAAACTGTAATTCGTAACCAACTGTCGAAAAAGAGTCCGAAGAACGTAAAATGGTTAAGAAGGATGATCAGAAACAAAACTAAAACTTTTATATAGATTCAATTAATTAAAAGCTTCCAAAGTCGAGGTTTCATGCCACAACGATAACAATGCAAGGTTTATGCTAAAGTTATGAACTTTAATGCCTTTCCGTCAAATAACTTTCGTTATCAACACTTAGGTGATTAGAGGCTCTCGCATAGTTCCTAAGAGTTACTATCCAATTCATGAGCAATTCAAGTTCACAATATGAATGGCTTTCGCTTCAATAATGCAAATAATGAATCTCCCTAACTTTCGCAAAGGATCATGCATAAGATAGAAGACGGAATCGCATAAAAGTCATACCTTTGATGCACTTACCCTACATTGTTGTCTTCGGGCTCACCCCGACCCTAAAAGTGGGTTGACTACTCGCTCCTCATCATGCACATCATCATCATCATTTTTGAAAGAAAACTACTTTGAATTAAACTTTGAAAGAAAGTACAATCGAACAAGCCAAAACTCTGCTCTCGCTTCTCTCCAACTCACTCGGCCCTCTCTCTTTCTCTCTCTCTCTCTAACTCGTTACTCTCTATTGAAACTGAAATTCTCTGCGTAATTGGATGATTAACCTCAGCCCTAATGGCCTCTAGATATAGATATCGAACTTTTCTATCAAAGACTCGAAACTTTATCTTTATTCTCTAAGATAAAATTTAAATAAAGTAAAAACTAAAAACCCTATGGTAAATCAGCTCATATGATAGCTCTGGTGCTGAAGATAAGAAATCTCGAATTTTGGATATCGACCTCTGTGAAACTCTATCTCGAGCTCTCCTTCTCCTACTCGGATTGGCACTCGACTTCTATCTTTTAGCTCGATCTGGCAACATCGATATCGACCTTTAGACGTCGATATCGACCTCTCTGGTGTCGACATGCTCTGCTTCATTTCCTGCTCGATTCTTATGTCTCTGCTGTACTCAATGTCGAGGTCCCCAGTCAATTTCGACCTCTTCAGAAGACTTCGAGTTCTTTTTCCGCTCTTCCAAATCTGTCCATTTTTATCCTGTTTTCTACGAAATCACATAGAAACTCGTGCATACCCATATATTTGATATTTAAGCATAAACTACACTAATCCTATGTTTTCCCATTAATATGCATGCAAAAGATGATAAAATGGACTCATATGTGCATAGAAAATATGGCAATTTGCGCGCACATCAAACACCCCATACTTAATCTTGCTTGTCCCCAAGCAATACCTTTAATGGTCATTCAAGGGAAGAAAGTAAACCCTCAACATCATAGATTCATTTTTCATGTCCCTACAATCAATTGCCATCCTCGATAAGGTACTTTTGTCAACTAAAGTCCATACCTGTGCATAAAAGCAATTTCATACTCATAAAAGGAGGTAATATGCAAAAAACAATTTTAGCGACATAGCATTAATAATCAAGAGGATTTTTTGCAAGCTTGTGAGAAGTAAATTGGTAAAAGGCTAAAGGTGGGCTAATATTTGGCCATGTGGTGTTAAATCCGGGGAATCATACTTTCTAAAACAAAACATTCCACATTCCTTCTTCATAATGTCTCACCTTTCACTCATCGCTCAATGCTTTTTTTCAATATATGCTTTTACCTCTCTAACCTTAGCATTGCCTTCTCGCGAGTCACAAACATGGGTGTCATGAATGGCCCCGGATACTTAGTACTTCGGACTCCTCACCTTGTGTCCCATCTCGCTGAACTAACATCTCAACGAGCAGGGTCGACCTACCTTTATCTCCTGAGGTGATCGGATTTTTTCTCGCTCATTAAATTTTCCATAATTCATAAATTTTTTCATTCCTGCCAACAACTTCATAAATAATGCACAACTCCATATAACTCCAAAAATGACATCCATTCTAAAACTTTGTCCCCGGATAGGGTATAAGGTATAAAATGGGCAATGTGATATGTGGAGCAATAATGATCATGATAAGGCTCATATATGGCTTGTGACTTTTGCAAATATGCATAGGTAAGGCTAGGATATAAACTTGTATATGTAAGCACTTGTATGGAATTTTCATAAAAAGTCCTCCATCATCTTATCATGCATATGTCAAAAGCAACTTCAAATTTTCATCTCCTTTATTTTTTTCTTTTTGCACTTCATTGGGACTTCCCTTAACTAGGCAATTTCATGTTATATCTCTAATGAATCTAATTTTGCATCATAGATTCTTTTTTATACTTCCATGACTCTTTCTTTTTTCAAATTTTTGATGGGGGTCATTTTTTCGAATAATATAAAATAAGTATGCATTAATATAAATATGCAAATCTAAACTAAGTATGAATATGCAAGTAAGCCTTTCCCCTACCCCATACTTAAAATTTACAGTGTCCTCACTGTATTAGAACTAGGGTTAAGAAGAAAACTTACTAAACCGTCACAAATTTCAAGAGTCGAAGAAGACAGCAGCCATGGTCGATATCGACCTTTAACATCGATATCGATGTTTCTCATCATTTTCTGGCTCAGGCTTCAGGGTGATCTGGCCTCGACCACAAGCCCATCTAAGTCGACCTTAAGGTCGATGTCGATCTTGGACATCGATTTCGATGTCTTTTCTGTGTGCTTTTCTCTTTCCTGCAACTTGTTAAAAAATATAACCAAAACAATAAAGTGTCTCAAACCAAAGTAAAAGTTGTTTAAAATCAAAACTAAGTCTTTGTTACAAGCTCTAGACTTTTAAGTCGCTAGGCCGACTTCTTCCCTTGCGCTTCTCAAGGCGGCATTTGTAGAGCCCATGTTGCTTGGGCCTCAAATATGCCTCCTTTCTTGTCACGCAGCTACATTCCGCCGGGATGGATCTGATTCACCATGAATGGTCCTAAATTCTTATCCTTGAATCTTGTAGGGAACCAATGGTCTTTGGATTTGGTAACATAAACTTTGTCTCCTATCTCATATTGGCTTGAATCATCATCGGATACCCCACATAAGCGCACATGCCAAGGCACACCTCTTCCAAATAATGATAAATCCTTAATTGTAATGGAACAAGAGGAATCCGTACTTTGACTTACCTTCTCATCTGTCTGTGGCTCAGGTCGATGTCGATGTTCAGAGGTCGATATCGACCTCTGTTGTACTCCTGGAGGATCAGTCGATTTGGAGAGTTTCTGCTTGATATGATCAGGTCGATGTCGACCCTCAGAGATCGATATCGAGGTCTCCGTTCCTCCCTTCTCAGCGCTAATGGTGGTCAATTTCGGCTGGGTATGGTCGATATCGACCTTAGACCCCGATTTTGATGTTTCTTTTCCTCCTCCGTCGACCCCATACTTATGACCTGGCACACAATCTTGAACATTATTAGTCGATATCGACTTACCTTGGTCGATTTCGATGTGTTGTTGGGCCCCTTCGTTCAAGATTGCCACAACTTCCTCCACTTGGGCTTCTATGGCCCTCTTCTCAAGCTCCTCTGGTGTCATACTTCTTACTTTGGCTTCTCCACGTGCAATGTAGACACCATTGATGGCTTTTATCTCCATTGGCCATTGATTGTTCACCGTCTTGTTGAAGGCATACTCTATCACCTCGTCACTAATTGTGAATGAGAGCAATTCTTTCTTCACGCTAATGTTGGCATCGACGGTCGCTAGGAATGGCCTACCTAAAATAATTGGACAAGCAGGGTCCTCCGCTATATCAACAACTAAGAAATCAGCAGGGACAAAGAATTTTCCTACTTGTACTGGCACATCTGTCACTATCCCAGTTTGAATCACTACCGTATTGTTGGCCATGTATAACCTTGCATCAACGGGCTCCAGAGGACCTATCTTTACCTTGTGCCATATGGTTAGTGGCATCATGCTAACGCTAGCGCCCAAGTCAACTAAAGCATTAAATTTGAATTGACCTAGACCTATAGCGATAGAAAACTTACCTGGGTCCGTCGGCTTTTGTGGTAGCTCCAACCTGTTGCATTCCTCTACGATCTCAGAAAGTGATCGCTTCTTACCCAAGATGTCCTTAAGGAACCTTACATAGGATGGCATCTCGTGAAGTGCCTCTGGGAATGGTATAGAGACATTAAGTCCTTGAAGCATCTTTACGAACTGCTGGAACTTCTTTTCTGCTGGGTCCTTAATCATCTTTCTAGTTAGGAATGTCAACACCTTCTTCCTTCCTGCGGCTGTAGTTAGGTCGACATCGACATCATTAGGGTCGACATTGACTGGAGGAGTCGATTTCTGTGGTGACGTTGCATCAGGGTCGACATCGACAGGAAGGTCGACATCGACGTCACCTTGGTCGATATCGACACGAGGGTCGATATCGACGTCTGTTCTGGCTCCTTCTCCTCCGCTTTTTGCTCGGGCGTTTGTAATTGACGCCCACTCCTTAGGTTCACTGCTACAATATGACCAGTGGTTTTGACCTTTTGGTTGGGCACAGTGGATCAAGGGAATGATCCTGACGCTTTGGGTATTGCTTCCGCCAATTGACTCATTTGAGTCTACATGTTACGCTTCCAAACGTCGATCTCCCCAAGCCTAGAATTGATGCCCTACAGCTGAGTATGCACGGAGTTGTTGGCTTGTTTGAACTCAGCATGGTTCCTCCGCATCTCATCAAGAATGATTTGCAGGTCATCCTTCCTTGTCTCCTGCTCAGGGTGCCCTGGTTCTCTATATGGTGGGGGATCCCTTTGTTGATAGAACCTTTGATCGCCCCAATATTGTTGGTTGCCCCCTCCATTGGAGCCTCTCGTCCACTTGACCTCCTCATGTTGTTCAGCCATGGATACTTGTTTAGTATGTGGACAGGCACTAGTGTTATGCTTTGTTGAGCCACACTCCTGACAAGTTTGATTGTTGCTCAAGAACCTGACTTGCTTTTGAAGGCAGCGCGTCTGATCGTTATGGAATTGTTGTCGCACATCAGGATCTATCTCCCTTGGAGGCTCATATAGTGGCATAGATGGGGCAAGCCTTGCATCATAGGCCGCATCAGCCCCATAGGTGTTGTCAAAGTTCACGAGCCTCTTAATGGTCTCCCACGCCTCCATTGGTGTAAGCTCAATATACCGATAAGAGGTGTATGAATTGATCCTCTCCTTATTCAGCGCATCAAGGGCGTTGTAGAAGATCTTCTGGATGTCATATGGAAGTTGCCCATGCGTTGGGCATGATCTCAGCAAGTCCTTAAATCGCTCCCACGCCTGTCCTAGTGTTTCACCTGGCTTTTGTTTGAAAGTCGTGATCCTTTGCCGCAGTATCGCCGTTTTAGAAGGTGGAAAGAACTTATTCAGGAATGTATCTTTCACCTCTGCCCATGTTCTCAGCGAGCGTGGAGCCAAACTCTCAAGCCATTGTAATGCCTTCCCTGCCAAAGACCATCGAAAAGATTTTAATCGCACATACTTTAAATTTACTCCATCAGCAACTGTTTCACAAAAGTCCATAAAAGTAGAGATGTGTTGTAGGGGGCATTCATTAGGTCTTCCTTCAAAAGTATTTCTTTTTATCTCATATAGGAAGTTAATTTTTATTTCGTAGTTTGAGTGAGGAATTAAAATAGCGGATTCAGGAACATGAAGCGGCGGATGCATGTATTGCATCGCCGTCTATGGATACTGATTTAGCCGCTCTTGGGCTTGTCTGCGCGCATCCTCCTCCGTATCAGCACGGGCTCACTCTGCAACAGCGGCGGCCCTTTCAGCAGCGATTGTAGCATTGTGGTCCTCGATCTCCTTGCTTAACCCCTCTATGGTCTCAACCTGCGTCTCGTTGTCAGCCATGATGCGAATTGCTTTGTTGCAAAGATGGTAGAAATGTTCAGGCTCGTTGATTGGTTCCAGGATAGGTCCGTGATCAGAATGTCGCATAAACCTGCAAAATAAGCTCCAAAAAGATCGCGATTAAACTTAGGTGGCGATTGATTGCCTCCCCGGCAACGGCGCCAATTTGTTCGCTTAAGGGATGAATGTAGGGATTCAAATAATTCAAATGGACAATTCACAACTAGGCTAACTCCCTGCCCCAAACAAATAATACAAGAATCCCCTCCCAATGTAGTAGTAGGGTAATTCAGAATCGAATCCACGAGGAGGTATGTCAGCGCTTCCCTTGTTGTACTAACGATCAAAGGTTTCGACCTCAGAAGACACTCGATATCGACGTGTCTGGTCGATATCGACCTCAGTTCTGGTCGATTTCCAGTACAGTTCCTGTAAAAAACAAAAGCAGCAAAGTCGACGTCGAGACAGACCTCAATATCGACCTTTACAGTCGATTCCGATGTTTGTCACAGAAACTGTAATTCGTAACCAATTGTCGGAAAAGAGTCCGAAGAAAGTCGAATGGTTAAGAAGGATGATCAGAAACAAAACTAAAACTTTTAAATAGATTCAATTAATTAAAAGCTTCCAAAGTCGGGGTTTCATGCCAAAACGATAACAATGCAAGTTTTATGCTAAAGTTATGAACTTTAATGCCTTTCCGTCAAATAACTTTCGATATCAACACTTAGGTGATTAGAGGCTCTCGCATAGTTCCTAAGAGTTACTATCCAATTCTTGAGCAATTCAAGTTCACAATATGAGTGACTTTCGCTTCAATAATGCAAATAATGAATCTCCCTAACTTTCGCAAAGGATCATGCATAGGATAGAAGACAGAATCGCATAAAAGTCATACCTTTGATGCACTTACCCTACATAGTTATCGTCGGGCTCACCCCGACCCTAGAAGTGGGTTGACTACTCGCTCCTCATCATGCACATCATCATCATCATTGTTGAAAGAAAACTACTTTGAATTAAACTTTGAAAGAAAGTACAACCGAAGAAGCCAAAACTCCGCTCTCGCTTCTCTCCAACTCACTCGGCCCTCTCTCTCTCTCTCTCTCTAACTCGTTACTCTCTATTGAAACTGAAATTCTCTACGTAATTGGATGATTAAACTCAGCCCTAATGGCCTCTAGATATAGATATCAAACTTTTCTATCAAAGACTCGAAACTTTATCTTTATTCTCTAAGATAAAATTTAAATAAAGTAAAAACTAAAAACCCTATGGTAAATCGGCTCATATGATAGCTCTGGTGCTGAAGATAAGAAATCTCGACTTTTGGATAGACGTCCAAGCTTCGGATAGAATTCTATCAAAATCTGAGTCGGATTCCTCTGCTGGGCAACATAGATATAGACCATCAACATCGATATCGACCTCTGTGAAACTCTATCTCGAGCTCTCCTTCTTCTACTTGGATTGGCACTCAACTTCTATCTTTTAGCTCGATCTGGCAACATCGATATCGACCTTTAGACGTCGATATCGACCTCTGTGGTGTCGACATGCTCTGCTTCATTTCCTGCTCGATTCCTATGTCTCTGCTATATTCGATGTTAAGGTCCCCAGTCGATTTCGACCTCTTCAGAAGACTTCGAGTTCTTTTTCCGCTCTTCCAAATCTGTCCATTTTTATCCTGTTTTCTGCGAAATCACATAGAAACTCATGCAGACCCATATATTTGATATTTAAGCATAAAATACACTAATCCCATGTTTTCCCATTAATATGCATGAAAAAGATGATAAAATGGAATCATATGTGCATAGAAAATATGGCAATTTGCACGCACATCACTTTCATGGTTTTCTCTAAAAATTCGCACTTCATTGTGGCTTCCCTTTACTAGGAAATTTCATGTTATATCTCTAATGAATCTACTTTTGCATCGTCGTGTTTAATAAAAGCTTACATGACTCTTTTTCTCTTTATTTCAAAATTTTTTGATGGGGTCATTTTTCTCTTTTTTTGCTTTTTTTCTTTTTTCGAAATAAATATGAATGATGCATAAAATAATTAATTCTTAAAGATAAATGAGCAATTCTAAAATAAATATGTACGAGTGTGCATAAACATGTAAAAACTATGCAAAAACTATGAAAAATTTCAAAAAATACTAAAAATATGCTAAAAATATGCAAGTAAGCCTTTCCCCCGCCCCATACTTAAAGATTACAGTGTCCTCACTGTATAAGATTTAAGGTTAAGAAAGAAACTTACTAAAAATTCATGAAAATCAGGAATTGAAGAAGTCTGCAGGTGAGGTCGATTTCGGGTGGACCGACCGATATCGTCCTGTCTCACTCGATTTCTGGTTGTTCAAATCTTCAGGGTGATCCGGCCTCGATCGACCACAAGCTCCTCTGAATCGATCTTTTAGGTTGATATCGAGCATATTACTCGATTTCGATCTCTGTTTTTTCTCCTTCTTTCCTGAAACTCGTTAGAAAAATAAAAACAAAACCAAACAAATAATAATGTCTCAAAACAAACCAAAAATGTCCAAAACTTAAACTAATTGTTTTTACAAGCTCTAGACTTTATAATCGCTAGGCCGACTTCATCCTACTGCTCTCAAGGTGGCATCTGCAGAGCCCATGTAGCCTGGGCCTCAAATAGCACTCCATCTTATCTCTCAGCTGCATCCCGCCTGGATGGATCTGATTCATAGTGAAGGGTCCCATCCTCTTCGTTTTAAATCTACTCGGGAACCAATGATCTTCTGATTTAGAGATATACACCGTATCTCCTACTTCATATCTCCTTGGATCATCATTGGATGCCCTGCACAAGCGCACATACCAAGGCAAACCTCTTCCAAAAAGAGATAAATCCTTAATTGAAATGGAAAAAGAGGAATCCGTACCTTGGCTTACCTTTTCCTTCTCTGAGTCTAGTCGATATCGATTAGCATCACTCGATATCGACCTCTGTTCAGCTCTTGGAGGTTCTGTCGATGTGGAGGATTTCTGCTCAATATGATCAGGTTGATTTCGACCTTCTGACCTCGATATCGAGGTTCATGTTCCTTTTTCAGCTTCTGAGGTAGTCGATTTCGGCTTGGGGTCCTAGTTGATTTGGACCTCTGTGCTCAATTTCGAGCTCTCTTCTTCTACTTCGACCCCATACTTATAACCTGGCACAGAATCTTGAATAATGTTAGTCGATATCGACTTACCTGGGTCGATTTTGAGTGGCTTTTTGGCTCCTTCATTCAAGATTGCCAAGACTTCTTCCATTTGGGCTTCTATATCCCTCTTTTCAAGCTCCTCAGCTGTCATATTTCTTACCTTTGCTTCCCCGCATGTGATGTAGACACCTTTGATTGACTTTATCTCCATAGGCCCTTCATTCTTCCTTACCGTTTTGTTGAAGGCGTACTCTATCACCTCATCACTAATGGTGAATAAGAGCAATCCTTTCCTCACGCTTATGTTTGCATCAACGGTTGCTAAGAATGGCCTACCTAAAATAATGGGACAAGCAGGGTTCTCTACCATATCAACAACTAAGAAATTAGCAGGGACAAAGAACATACCTACTTGCACTGGCACATCATCTACCATCTTTGTTGAAATCACTACCATGTTGTTCACCATGTAAAGCTTTGCATCCACAGGCTTTAGGGGACCTATCTTTATATATTGCCATAAGGTTATTGGCATCATGCTAACACTAGCGCCTAAATCACATAAAGCATTAAAGCGATATTGACCTAAGCCTATAGCGATAGAAAACTTACCTGGGTCCAACCGCTTCTCTGGTAGCTCCAACCTGTTGCACTACTCTGCGATCTCAGCAATTGATCACTTCTCACCTAGGATGTCCTTAAGGAACCTCACATAAGATGGCATCTCATGAAGTGTTTCGGTGAATGGAATTGAAACATTAAGCCCTTGAAGCATCTTCACAAAGCGCTGAAACTTCTTTTCCGCTTGGTCCTTAATAAGTTTCATTGGGAATGGCAACACCTTCTTCTTCCCTGCGGCTGGAGTTGAGTCAACATCGAAAGGATGGGGGTCGATATCGATTGGAGGAGTCGATTTCTGTGGTGATTTAGCATTTGTGTCGACATCGAGTACAGTGGGCTCAACATCGATATCACCTTGGTCGATATCGACTGGGGTGCCGATATCGAGGTCTCTTTTGTGGCTTTCTCCTCCGCTTTTTGCTCGGGCATTTGCAGTTGACGCTCACTCCTTAGATTCATTGTCATTATATATCCAGTAGTTTTGCCCTTTTGATTGGGCACAGTAGATCCAAGCAGCGATCCTGACGGTTTGGGTATTTGTTCCGCCAATTGACCCATTTGGATCTCCATGTTCCACTTCCAAACGTCGATCTCCCCGAGCCTAAAATTTATGCCCTACAACTGAGTATGGACGGAGTTGTTAGCTTGTTTGAACTTAGCGTGGTTCCTCCACATCTCATCAAGAATGATCCTCAGGTCATCCTTCCTTGGTTCACGCTCAGGGTGCCCTAGTGCTCTATATGGTGGGGGATCCCTTTATTGATGTTGTGATTGATAGAACCGTTGATCTCCTCAATACTGCTGATTACCCCTCCATAGGGGCCTCTCATCCACATAGCTTCCTCATGTTGCTCCGCCATAGATACTTGCTCAAGATGTGGGCAGGCACTAGTGTTATGCCTTGTTGAGCCACATTCCTGACAAGGTTGATTGTTGCTGAGGAATCTAACTTGCTTTTGAAGGCGACGTGTTTGATCGTTGTGGAATTGTTGCCGCACATCAGGATCAATCTCCTTTGGAGGCCCATCAAGGGAGTTGTAGAATATCTCCTGGATGACATATGGTAATTGCCCATGCGTAGGTCATGATCTCACCAAGTCCTTAAAATGCTCCCATGCCTGTGCTAATGTCTCACCAGGCTTTTGTTTGAAAGTCGTGATCCTTTGCCACAGCATCGCCGTTTTAGATGGAGGAAAGAACTTGTTTAGGAACACATCCTTCACCTATGCCCATGTCCTCAGCGAGCGTGGAAGGTGATGTACATATTTGTACCTCCTTTTATTGCATCTTTTGACTTCATATTTGATTCAATTTCCAAATAAAAGGTTTAAAAGAATATAAACTTGTGTAAGAATGGGCTAAAGTACAAGAAATAGAGTTTGCAAAAGTTTTGAGCTAACCATGCAGGAATTCTAGCGAAATCGGAGTCAAAACAGAGAAGCCAAGTGAAGCTGAGCAGAGGTCGATATCGACCTTAAACATTGATATCGACCATAGTTGTCGACACACCTTCTGAGTGTCGAGATAGACCACAAAGACCAACCAAGAAGGCACTCGATATCGACCTTCAACATTGATATCGACCTCAACATAGACATCGAGTGGAGATGGACAAGTCGAGCAGAAATACAGACATCGATATCGAACTCTGTGGTCGATATCGACCTTATCTCGACAGAAGATAGATCCAATTTCGAGACTCAGGTTATGAATTTTATCCTCAAGGCCACGGATTATCCTGTACTTTTAGATAGTTAGCACCTGAAATTTATCTTTACCTTTAAGTTTTATCAAAATAAAAGACCTATCTTAATTGTTTGGATAGAGTTCATAGTTTAGATAGAAGTTACAATCCTTGGATAGCAAGGATTAGTAGCCTATAAATAAAGCCCTAGGGGCTGGTTTGTTAGAATAATCCAAGCAAGAAAGACAATAGCAATAGGCAATAGAAAGTTAGAGTTTTAGTTTTGAGCTTTAAAGTTTCAAGCGCTTATGATAGTTGGCGTTGAGATTGTAAAGATTCAAAGTTTTCCATTTATGCAAGTTATTTCAATTCAAAGCATGTCTACATTCAACATGTGCGAGTAGTCCCCCAAAGCTCTTAGGGTCGGGGTGAGCCCGACGTTAGCCATGCGCGCTTGAGGTAAGTATTAGATGTTCATATCATTGTGTCTATATCATCTCCTACGATTCTATGTTTAGTCCTAATCGAAAGAAAAGGGATTCATGCTAACAACTTGAGTTATAAACATAAAATTTGTAAACACAATTAGGTTTATTTGCAAGAGTAATCCTAAGAGTTGGTGTACGGCGAAAGCTTGTCCCTCGGGTGAAATAGCGCAATTGTCCGTCTTATTTATCTTATCGCATGCATTGGTTAACGTTGTGGTAAACCCTAATCCTAGGAGTTGCTTTTTATATAAGTTGATTCACCAAAACCACTGTTTTATTTCTGTTCATCGCATCCTCATCCATCCTAAAGTCTTCGGCCTTTTTTTGCCGACAAAAAGCTAACAACTTTGCTGGAGAAGACATCGATATTGACCACAGACGTCGATATCGACCACTGAGTTTCGTCGATAGTTTTCTTAGTCGACGAAGATCATCACTGCTGATTTAATAAACATCGATATCGACCCTCCAACGTCGATATCGACCACCTGTGTTGACTCGCAGTCTTCTGAGCTAGTCGATTCCGTTTGCTAACATCGATATCGACCTTCCCTTGTCGATATCGACTGCTTGTTTTTTTCTCGACATGTCTTCTGTTGCAGAGAGGAGCGACAGCTGAGGTCGACATCGAGCATCAAGGTTAAAATCGAGGCTTCTGGTCGACGCAAAACGTGAGATTTCCAAAGCTACTAGGATCCCGCTGACACGCCTCCTCGTGGATCGATCCTGACTACCCTTCCACTACAACGGGAGGAAGTCTTGTAATTATTTGCATAGGCTAGGAGTCGGTTTACATTTATACATCTTTATATTTGTATTTAAGAACTCGACGTTCCTCCTGCTTAATAAAATTGGCGCCGTTGCCGGGGAGGCAATCAATCGCGCCCTAGTAGTCTATCTCACGTCTCTACCTAGTTTGGTTTTGCATGGATATGCGACGCGCTGATCGCCCACCTGAATTCGAAGGAGTAGACGACCTTGAACGCTACTTCCATCTAAGTGCCCAAGCTCAAAGAATCATGGCAGACAACGCGAACCAGGCTGAGTTGATTGAGCAACTAAGGAAGCAGGTGGAGGACCTAACAACTAGAGAGGCGACACTTAAGGAACGTGCGGATAGGGATGAGGAAGGCCGAAGGCAAATAGAAGCCCAAATAAATTCCCTCCCTCGGAATGCCAAGCAATACATGCACCCCGCGCTCACAGTGTCTGAATCAGCGATTCTAATCCCTGCCTCTAATTTTGAAATTAAACCTAACTTCCTTACTGAAATAAGAATGCATCAATATGAAGGAAAACCTAATGAATGCCCTATGGCACATATATCGACCTTCTTAGACCTCTGTGATACTATTGCTGATGGACAGAGTCTTGAATATGTCCAACTAAAAGCTTTTCGTTGGTCTCTTACAGGAAAAGCATTGCAGTGGTTGGAGAGCTTAGCCCCAAGATTGCTCCGCACCTAGAATGAAGTCAAGGACGCGTTCCTCAACAAGTTCTTCCCCCCTTCTAAGACAGCGTTAATCCGACAGAAAATCACGGCTTTCAAACAAAAGCCTGGTGAGGCTCTGGCAACTGTTTGAGAAAGGTTTAAGGACCTACTACGATCATGCCCGACGCATGGCCAACCACCGTACGTAATTCAGGAGATTATCTACAATGCTCTTGATGCTGCAACCAAGGAGAGGATCAAAACTTACACCTCCTATGGCTATCTTGAACTCACTCCACAAGAGGCTTGGGAGACCATAGAGAGGTTGGTGGAGTTCGACAACACATATGGGACTCCTGAGGCTTCCGACATATCATCATCGTCGAGGCCTACCCCATCCATGCCCTTATATGAACCCTCCAAGGTAATCGATCTGGCGGTGAAGGAGCAATTCCATAGAGATCAACTTTGAAAGCTCCAAAAGCAAGTGAGGTTCCTTTCAGCGAACCAAGATTGCATTGAATGCGGATCGCAGCGGCACACCACCATCGAGTGCCCCCATGCTGAACAAGTACAACTAGCGGAGACTCACCAAGAGACGCGCTACATGAGGGGTCCCAATTACCAATATTGGGGAGACCAAAGGTTCCATCAACAACAAAGGAACCCGGTTAACCCTAGGGACCCCCCGCCTTATAGAGCTCCTGGGCACCCGAAGAGGGACCAACGGAAGGATGATCTTCAACTTGTGCTGGATGAAATAAGGCGAAATCAGGCTAAAAATGATCAATCCAACAATGCAATCCATTCTCAACTCAATCACATTACCACAAAGATTGGGGAGATGGATATTTAGAAAAAGAACGTAGAGACCCAACTAGGTCAATTGGCATCACAAATCCCTAGACCGTCCGGAACATTCCCTGGACAACCAACTACCAATCCTAAGGGGCAATCCGGGACGGGCCATGTCGCAGCCATGCAATTAAGGAGTGGCAACAAAATACAAAAGCCACGGATGGAGTCGGAGAAAGCAGCAGATCCAGTCGACATCGACAGCCCAGTTAATGTCTGTAAGACCCGGGGTCTTAAGAGGCGCCAGCCCATGCCACCTAGCCCTCTCAGGTCCGTTGTCCTCACTTGGAGCCTGAAAAGGAAGAGCTCTTGTAACATGGGTAGGGCTTGAATCACTTATAAATCACTCCCAACATCCTTATGATATCTGATGTGGGACGGGGGTATTACAATCTCCCCCACTTAAAGCACTGACGACCCCGTCAGGCCCAAGGGACTGCCCTCCGGGAGGAGCGTACCCGAGCATACTCTCAGAGTACCTCCGGGCCCAGAGTCGGCTCTGATACCATCTGTAAGACCCGGGGTCTTAAGAGGCGCCAACCCATGCCACCTAGCCCTCTATACCATCTGTAAGACCCGGGGTCTTAAGAGGCGCCAGCCCATGCCACCTAGCCCTCTCAGGTCCGTTGTCCTCACTTGGAGCCTGAAAAGGAAGAGCTCTTCCTTTTCAGGCTCCAAGTGAGGACAACGGACCTGAGAGGGCTAGGTGGCATGGGCTGGCGCCTCTTAAGACCCCGGGTCTTATAGATGGTATCAGAGCCGACTCTGGGCCCGGAGGTACTCTGAGAGTATGCTCGGGTACGCTCCTCCCGGAGGGCAGTCCCTTGGGCCTGACGGGGTCGTCAGTGCTTTAAGTGGGGGAGATTGTAATACCCCCGTCCCGCATTGGATATCATAAGGATGTTGGGAGTGATTTATAAGTGATTCAAGCCCTAACCATGTTACAGGAGCTCTTCCTTTTCAGGCTCCAAGTGAGGACAACGGACCTGAGAGGGCTAGGTGGCATGCGCTGGCGCCTCTTAAGACCCCGGGTCTTACAATGTCGAGGACGAGGTTAACATCGACCATCAGTTTGACCCATTGGTCGACGTCGATGCCACTGCAGAACCTCTGGAGCCACAACAGAGGTCGACATCGACCATTCCAGTCGATATCGACCAGAACCCAGTCAACATCGATGTCCAACAGGCCCCTCCGTCCACCGTTTTGGCCCCTCCACCAAAGAAAACATTGACATTCCCTTCCAAAGCATTGGAGGATCCCACCAAAGGTAAGTTTAGGTGCTTTGTAAAAATTCTTAAAGGTCTTAACATTACCATTCCTCTTACAGAAGCCCTAAGCGAGATGCCTGCCTATGTACGATTCCTGAAAGACATCCTTAGCAAGAAGAGATCCATGCCAGAGATCGTAGAGGAGTGCTCAAAGATGGACTTCCCTGAGAAGAGGAGTGATCCAGGGAAGTTTGCAATCACCGTGGGACTTGGCCAACATCGCTACAAAGCCCTATGTGACCTAGGGGCAAGCGTAAGTCTCATGCCTCTCTCTCTATATGGCAAAAGGTGAACATTGGCACACTTGAATCTGTGGACATGAAACTCTATATGGCCGACAATTCATTCGTCTGGCCCACAGGTATAGTTGATGACGTTCCAGTAAAGGTAGGTAAGTTCTTTGTGCCTACTGATTTCATTGTATTGGAGATGCCTGAAGATCATGTAGTGCCTATTATCCTTGGTAGGCCTTTCTTAGCTACTGCTGATGCCAATATCAATGTACGTCGAGGATTACTAACCTTTACTATATGGAACGAAGTGATAGAGTTCTCTTTCAACCCTACCATGAGCGAAACGAAGCATCTGGAGCAAGTTGTCCTCTCGCCGGCTAAGGAGAAGCTTAGAAAATTTTTATTGGCGAGGACGGAAACAGCAAGCAGGGTCGACATCGACTGGAACCAGTCGATATCGACTAAAAACATCGAAATCGACCCCCCTTGGTCGAAATCGAGTATGCTAGATTATTGTCAGGAGCTTAAGTATGGGGTTACAGAGGTCGATATCGACCCCCACATGTCGGTATCGATCACAGAACTCGAAATCGATACACCTTGGTCGAAATCGACCACCCCTCAACCCGAAGACTTCTGTTTCAAACAGGTAAGCCCATGTATGACTCCTAACCCTCCTCTGTCCCTTATTGATAAATCAATTAAGCCAATTATTGATAATTCAACTAAAGAGAGGGTCAAAGCTCCATGGTTTGCCTATATTGCTAAAGTTAGGTCAAGAAAGAGAAGGAAAGCGCCCAAAGAAGAACCTAACATCAAAGAAGCCCTGGTCGTCGAACTTAGCTACTACCA
Organism: Persicaria maculosa; assembly: GCA_963922045.1. Classification (NCBI taxonomy): domain Eukaryota; kingdom Viridiplantae; phylum Streptophyta; class Magnoliopsida; order Caryophyllales; family Polygonaceae; genus Persicaria; species Persicaria maculosa. Next base: position 45,393,224 of record OY998264.1, on the reverse strand, counting down.
AAAGGACCTAGATGATCCAGGAGAAGGCTCGGGCTCAAAGGGTCCCTACATAAAAGGCTCGTGAAGAATCGACGGAGAAGTCGGCCTAGCGACTCAAAACTCTAGAGCATGTACATAAAACCTTTAAATTTTTCGCATAGATGGTTTTTAGGATTTAACTTTTGTTTTTTTTAACTTTTAAAACTGAGATAATTCGTGGCTTTATCTATAATCTAGCCAAGATTTCAGGTTTCTAAGCAAAAGGAACGACGAAGAAGGAAAGAAGCTTCTGCGGAGGCAGTCGAAATCGACTAGGCCATTCGAAATCGACTCCCCCAGGGTAAAGCCATCTCCTGGAGTCAACATCGAGGACTCAGGGCAAAAAGCAGAGGTCGATATCAACCATAATCATCGATATCGACCATAATCTGGCAGCCCTTGTCATCACTTTCTCCCTCGACTTCGACAGATGCAGTCGACATCGACCACTGACATAGATATCGACTTCTGGCATCGACCCAACCTGAAATCAACCTGAATTCGCATGTTGCACTGTGAGTCTCTCTCTACCCTTGTTCTTCTTTTTAATACAGTGAGGACACTGTATATTTGAAGTATGGGGTGGGGGAAAAACATGTCTTATGGTCATAACTTGGTTTTCTTCTTCACATTGCATTCATGTTTAAATTTTTATTCTTAGATTTACTTTTATAAAATATCAAAAAATCCAAAAAATAGAAAAATGTCAAAAATACAAAAAATGCATGTTTATTTTTAAGTTTGTTTTTAAACCCTACTTAGATGTCCTATGATGAAAACTCAGTAGCTGACTTGATCATGTAAATCTTATGGCATATTTGGATGGTTTAGCCCAAGTCCTTCAATTTTTTATGTAGATTGTGAACTTGTGACGAAATTGAGCACATATGATCCTTGGCTAAAAAGCAAATCCAACAAAAATTGTCCTTGTGAGAATTTTGGCCTATAGGGAGAACATAAAAAATCTCTCTGCTTTCTTGAGTGAATTTACTCTTCCTATACATCTCTAAATGTTGTGATAGTTATTCAAAACCAATACATAAATATGTCTATGTTTACGAGAATTAAATGATGGAGGCATCTTTTAAGCCATTTTTATCCTCTCTTTACCTACCCTGCATTATCCCTGCTTGAAGCCGGAAAATTAGCCTGAGCCTGAAATTGCAAACTCCACAAAATTATCCCTAGCCGAATTGAGCTTGACCCCCATTTGGGAATTAAGACTTAGGATGGTTAGATTAATGCATTGTGGAAAGAAAAGTGCATATATTCAGTTTTGAGCAAGGAAATTATGGGTTGGTATATATTTTCATCTTGTCATATTTTGTAAAAGGATTTTTGGCTCACCATATAAATGCACATATTTTTTAGTATTTATTTATTATTTTCGTCAAAAAAAAAGAAGAAAAAAAAAAGAAAGAAAATCCGAAAAAAAAAAGATATATGTATATAGTGCATGAGCCAAAATCCTTAAGTCCTTTATTTATTTCATACAAATATGATATTTTTTAGAGGCATATTAGAGTTTGAAAGAAGGGTTAGTAGTATGGTTTACATCTTTTAGTGCATCTTTAGAGCATATTATGGAAAGATGAGTTGGGAAAGAGCATTATGAGAGATTGAGCTTGGAAAGTGCAACATTGAAGAGTTATGGTTTGGATATTGTAAGTGTTGAGATTTAGGAGTCTTGATTCCCGAATTATAAAAGCACCACATAGCCAAATAATTCCATACCCTTAATTCCTTACCAAGCCCCATTACAACCCCGCCGAATGGAGTCTTCTTTGAAGTCTTCCATTGAGCGAAAGTCCTCCTGATGGTTCTTATTGCATTTTCATAATTGGTTGCGAGGTGGATTTTTATAAATTGCAATGTTTATGATATTATGTATGGAATTGAGTTGAGAGTTGATCTTCATAGCCTAAACACATGAGAGTTGAGTGCAAACACATTATCCCTATGAGGTTGGATCAAAAATTGCATATGCCTATGGATCGCCTAAATATGTGCTATGACGTTAAATTCACTTGCTTTCCTTTACTACCGCTTATGATGTTGCTTTTGACAAGGGCGAAGACTTGAAGGGTGTTGTAGGTGTTGGTTATTGCTTGAGGACAAGCAAGTCTAAGTATGGGTTGTTTTGATGTACATATTTGTACCTCCTTTTATTGCAACTTTTGACTTCATATTTCATTCGATTTCTAAATAAAAGGTTCAATGGAATATAAAATTGTGTAAGAATGAACTAAAGTACAAGTATAGAGTCTGCACAAGTTTTGAGCTAACCATGCAGTAATTCGAGCGAAATCGGAGTCAAAACGGAGAAGTCAAGTGAAGCTGAGCAGAGGTCGATATCGACCTTAAACATCAATATCGACCATAGTTGTCGACACACCTTCTGAGTGTCGAGATAGACCACACAGGCCAACCAAGAAGGCACTCGATATCGACCTTCAACATCGATATCGACCTCAACATAGACATCGAGTGGAGATGGACAAGTCAAGCAGAAATACAGACATCGATATCGACCTCTGTGGTCGATATCAACCTTATCTCGACAGAAGATAGTTCCGATTCCGAGACTCAGATTATGAATTTTATCCTCAAGGCCACGGATTATCCTGTACTTTTAGATAGTTAGCAGCTGAAATTTATCTTTACCTTTAAGTTTTATCAAAATAAAAGACCTATCCTAATTGTTTGGATAGAGTTCATAGTTTAGATATAAGTTACAATCATTGGATAGCAAGGATTAGTAGCCTATAAATAAAGCCCTAGGGGCTGGTTTGTTAGAATAATCCAAGCAAGAAAGACAATAGCAATAGGCAATAGAAAGTTAGAGTTTTAGTTTTGAGCTTAAAAGTTTCAAGCGCTTACGATAGTTGGCGTTGAGATTGTAAAGATTCAAAGTTTTCCATTTATGCAAGTTATTTCAATTCAAAGCATGTCTACATTCAACATGTACGAGTAGTCCCCCAAAGCTCTTAGGGTCGGGGTGAGCCCGACGTTAGCCATGCGTGCTTGAGGTAAGTATTAGATGTTGATATCATTGTGTCTATATCATCTCCTACGATTCTATGTTTAGTCCTAATCGATAAAAAAGGGATTCATGCTAACAACTTGAGTTATAAACATAAAATTTGTAGAGACAATTAGGTTTATTTGCAAGAGTAATCCTAAGAGTTGGTGTACGGCAAAAGCTTGTCCCTCGGGTGAAATAGCGCAATTGTCCGTCTTATTTATCTTATCGCATGCATTGGTTAACGTTTTGGTAAACCCTAATCCTAGGAGTAGCTTTTTATATAAGTTAATTCACCAAAACCACTGTTTTATTTCTGTTCATCGCATCCTCATCCATCCTAAAGTCTTCGGCCTTTTTTTGCCGATAAAAAGCTAACAACTTTGCAGGAGAAGACATCGATATCGACCACAGACATCGATATCGACCACTGAGTTTCGTCGATAGTTTTCTGAGTCGACAACGATCATCACTGCTGAGTTACTGAACATCGATATCGACCCTCCAACGTCGATATCGACCACATGTGTCGACTGGCAGTCTTCTGAGCCAGTCGATTCCGTCTGCTAACATCGATATCGACCTTCCCTAGTCGATATCGACTGCTTGTTTTTGTCTCTACAGGTCCTTTTTTGTAGAGAGGAGTGACAGCCGAGGTCGACATCGAGTATCAAGGTTGAAATCGAGGCTTCTGGTCAACGCAAGTCGTGAGATTTCCAACACTACTAGGATCCGGCTTACACGCCTCCTCGTGGATCGATCCTGACTACCCTTCCACTATAACGGGAGGAAGTCTTATAATTATTTGCATAGGCTAGGAGTCGGTTTATATTTATACATCTTTATATTTGTATTTAAGAACTCGACGTTCCTCCTGCTTAACAGAATGGGCATTCATTAGTTTCGCATCGAAAAGACTTTAGTCTAACATACTCTAAATTCGCACCATCAGCAATAGTTTCACATAAATCCTTGATAGTAGAGATATGTTGGAAGGAGCATTCATTAGTTCTTCCTTTAAAAGTATTTCTTTTGATTTCAGATAGGAAGTTAATCTTTATCTCATAGTTAGATGGAGGAATTAAAATAGCAGATTCAGGAACATGAAGCGGCGGATGCATATATTGCATCGCCGTCTGTGGATACTGATTAAGCCTCTCTTGGGCTTGTCTACGCGCATCCTCCTCTCTATCAGCGCGGGCTCGCTCTACAGCAGCGGCGGCCCTTTCAGCAGCGATTGTAGCATTGTGGTCCTCTATTTCCTTCCTCAACCGCTCAATGATTTGAGCATGTGTCTCATTCTCCCCCATGATTCTGATAGCTTTATTTCAAAGATGGAGAAAACGTTCTGGCTCGTCTATACTTTCCAGGATAGGTTCACGATCAGAGCGTCGCATAAACCTGCAAAATAAGCACTAAAGGAAAAATAACGTGAGAAAAGCTTAGGGCGCGATTGATTACCTCCCCGGCAACGGCGCCAATCTGACGAGAGATTTCTCGACCAAATAAATTTATAGTCAAGACCCCCTCTATAGTATAGGGGACTCAGGTTCGTCCTCAGGCGAGAAGTCAGCGGTTCTAGTTTGGCATTCCGGGGTTCGGAAAAAGGTGATTAGGGTTGTTGTCGGCGTCGACTAAGACTTGGTCGATGTCGAGGGATGGAGAGGGGAGCGGTGGTTTGATGTCGAGTGGCTGCGCAAAAACTTTAGAATAATAAAATAGCAAACTTCCAAGGTTAGGGATCACCGCAACAATAAACATATGTGTAGACTATAAATCACATAAAAATGCATGCTTTATATCAAATAACTTTCGTTATTAACAAATAGGAATATAGAGGCTTTCGCATAAACCCTAAGTGTTACTACCTTTTCTTAATTAGGATAATTCGGCTTTCGCAAAGAAACCCTAATTACTATCCAAATTCATAATAAGATCACTTTCACTTCAATATCATGAATAAGGAATTTCCTCAACTCTCGCAAAGGATTAAGCACATAGGTAGATGATGATAAAGACATACAAATTCATAAATTCATAAATCAAACACACATATCTATGTTGGGATCACCCCAACCCTAGAAGTGGGAATTTAGAAACAAAACATGCTAAAAGAAACACTAACTTTAATATTAAATAAAAAAACTCAAACTTACAACCATTCAACCGTCTTTTTCCTCCTTCTCTCTCCACTCAGCCTCTCTCTCTCCTTCTTTTTTGCGTCCGAAGATGACTTGGTTTGAATGATTCAAAAAACCAGCCCCTAGGGCTTTATTTATAGGGCTCAATACTAGCTACTCTAAGAGAGCCATCTATGTAAATCTATCTAAAGATATAATTCTAGATAAAAGGAAATAAATCTAAATTGGTAAAATAGATAAATCCTTAGGGTAATTAATTGTTCAACCCATTAGGATAGAAAGTAGATAAATTTGATAAAAATATCTTCTACTTCATGTGCAAGCAACTTCCATTCGGATTAGGACTCGAAATCTGCATCGGGTTGATTTCTGCATTTCACTCGATATCGACTAGTACGGGTCGATATCGACTCAACTCTTCATGATCTTCCTCGACGTCGGCTCCTGGGGTGAATTTCGAGTGGGTGTTCGCTCGATATCGAATGGTGGCACTCGATATCGACCACCTTGGTCGATTCCTGGTCATCTTGGTCGATTTCGAGTGCACTGTCAGCTTTCAGCATTCTACTCCGTTTTGAAACGCACTTTCCTGAGTCCTCGTTCGTCGGATTGATGCATATGAATATGAGTTGGAAATCTCTTTTCGAGGGCTGCAACTCTCATGAAGACATCAGAACATGATTCAAAATGATGAATGGTGAAAAGTGGCGTTTTCTCCGGATGCACCATCATGTGCTCTTCCTTAGCTTCTCCAATGTCTTCCTGCCTTTCCTTCAAGCTCCAAAGTGCGTTCGATTTATGCAAAATTAAACAGAAACTTGTGTAGACCTCCATATATTGAAAAATAAACATAAACTACACAAATATCATGCTTTTCCAATATAAAAGTATAAAATATAGACAGAAACATAAGTAAAAGTAGATGCAAAACATGGAAAATTGAGCGCATATCAGCAACCATGGTGGTGAAGAGGTGTGAGTCGAGCAGAGGAAGGCGCGACGCAAGCTTCTTCTTCTCCAGGTCGGTTTTGAAGCGGAAAGACGGGGAAGGGAGTTCCAGCTGCGGATCTGGCATCAGGATGGCTAGGTCCATATCTGCACACCTCCTTCCCCTTGATGCTTGGCTCGATTAAACTCCGGTTCGAACATCGAAGGGGACAAAGGAAGGCTCGGGTTCAACTAGGCTCAACGCCAGGAACAAATGTGAGGGAGAGGGGATGATCGTGAGAAAAAGAAGGTCGGGATGGAAAGAGGGGGAAGAAGACGGGAGCTCAGAAGCTCGAGGGTCAAGCGCGCAGTTTGAAAAAGACAAGGGCAGCCTCCGACGTCCTTTTGACAGGTCGGAATCTAGAGAGAAAGAGGATGGAGAAGAGCTTGTGGGAATGATGAACAGAGCAAGAGCGGGGTAGGAGATGGAGTGCGAAAGGAGTAGTGGAAACAAGGAGAAAGGAGAAGCCATGGGAGGCCCTACTCAGATCCGAAATGAGGAGATCAGATTTGAAGAAAGGGGAAGGAAAGGGAATAGTGTAGTGTGTGGCGGTTGTGGTTTGTAAAGGGTAGAAATACATCCTCAATTAGGGTTACGTTAATGTAGGGAAAATTATAAAAATTATTCCGTTATTTCTTCCATCGTAAAACTCACAACAATTGTCAAACTCATCTCAATAGGTTCAAAACAATATTCATCATTTAACTCGAAATCCGAATAGATATTTTCAGGTCTCGGTATAGGAAAGCGGAACAGATTTGTTTTTAAATGAAATTCAAATATATGTCGGAATTTGCTTTGGATAAAATAAAAATCACTTTGATTGAGGATAGAGATTTTCAAAATTTCCAAAAATCTCAACAATTTAATATTAAAATTAAGTCACAATTCATAAAATAATATTTTGAAATTTTGGGTCTTTACAAGACCTAACATTATAAGAGCAGTAAATGGTTCTTTGTTGTCAAGGAAAATGCTAAAAAGAACAACCAAACATTTATTTCACTCATACTAAAATGTGAAAATCCAAATACTCTCTATAAGATAATAACTAAGATCATTTTCGATAGACTTAAGGACGTATTAAAGAAAATAATTCACCCACACCAAGGGGCTTTTGTGTCTGATCGGGCCATCCAGGACAACATTTTGATAGCATACAAGATTTTTTACTCATTTAGAGGAAGGAAATGAAAAGAAGGTCGGATGGAAATAAAACTTGACATGGAGAAAGCATATGACAGATTATAGTGGGACTTCTTGTTCCATGTTTTGTCTAAATTCGGCTTCTGTGCAAAATTCATTGCTTGGATTGAGGGATGTGTCAAACAATTACAGTCTCAAGGCTCGTAAATGACGGACAAAAAGAAACGATCAACCCTGGCCGAGGACTTAGACAACGAGACCCGATTTCACCTCTCCCATTTATCATAGAAGTTGAAATTCTAGCCATAAAACTACAACGAACAAGTGAAGAATCCAAGAAAACAGTCAGTTTTGACATCATTAGAGTAGAAGGCAAAATTACTTTTCTCTCCTTTGCTCATGACATAATGATCTTTGCAAAAGTGACCAATGAATCATTCAATAAAGTCAAGTAAATCATAGAAGATTATTGTAACATTTTGGGACAAAAGGTTTAACAAATTTGCCTTCCAATTGTCTACAGGAGTCTCGAACCAACAAAAACATCAAATAGAAAGCGTCTTATACATCACTAGGAATGTTTCTCTTGATAAATATCTGAGATGTCCTATAATAAAGGGAAGAGTAAATAGGAACACATTTGCCAAAATAGCTCGGAAAACAAGGAATCAACTAACAAAATGGAAGGCTAAGTCACTATCACAACAAGGGAAAATGATTCTAATTAAATCTAATATGGAAATTAAACCAAATTATATGATGCAAAGTTTCATGCTACTAGTGGAAATTCAGAAGGTATTAGATCAAAATAATAGATCATTCTTTTGAAACAAAGACAACCCGTACAAACTACTAATTAGATGAGATAAAATATGTAAATCAAAGAAACAATGAGGGACAGGACTCCACAAGTCAAAAGACATCAACAAATCCATACAAATGAAACTGTTGTGGAAAACCTAACAGAGTCAGACAATCTGTGGGTTAAAATCATAAGACAGAAATATTTGAGAGGATCAACTCTATAGGAATATAAAAAGAAGAAACAAACATCCTGACAATGGATAAAACTCATAGAAATAAAAAAGGAGTTCCTCGATGGACTTGTATAGCAAGTTGAAAACGAGAAAACAATAAGATTCTAGAAAGATAATTGGACACAAGAAGGAAAACTTTTAGACCAAAAAAAGCCAAACAATACAATTGACGAGAATGAAAAAATAGATACATACATAAGACCAAATAAATAATGGAAATCTGACAAACTAACCAAGTACTACCACACAATGTTGTATAAAGAATCCAAGAAATCAAACTTCCAATGGTAGAGATTGAGGATAGAGTCAATTGGTGAACCAGTCGGCACAGTTGGTTCACTACTATGACAACACTGGATAAGATCACATGGTACCAAAGAGCCAAAGTAAGTGATATTTCTTAGATTTGGGAGATGAACTACTTTCCAAAAATAAAAAATTTTCTATGGAAACTTTTAATGAATGGAATCCCAATGAAACGAGACTAGCAGAGAAAAGAGTTGCAGTACCCTTGCCTTTTATAATTTGTAACCATTTAAAGGAAGACTCCATACACCTATTCACAAGCTGCACTCATTTATTACAAATGATCACAAAGCTCGATAATAATATTGTGCATATTATCCGCACAACGACCAAAACTAATCACACAATCAAATAAATTACAAATGATATTTTTTCCTGACTTGAAGACATCTAAAAATCTACCTTGGCTACAATTAAGTGGGGAATTTGGACCATAAGGAAAAAAATTGTATTTAATGATGACAATTTTACTGAAATTGTGAAACAAGAAAGATACCTAAGTGATGTTCACTAAAGTGACCATGTTTTATACCTACTTTTACTTTTAAGGGTTGGGATTGCCTTGAATTTGTGTAGTATATGCTTATTTGCAAGAAATAGAGGTCTACACAAGTTTTGGTTAATTGTGCAGAAATTGGAGCGGAATCGAAGCCGAAACGAGAAGCTGAGAATCAATGCAGAGTAGTCGATATCGACTAAGCTACTCGACATCAACTGAGATGAATGATCAAGAAACTAAAGAAGAGTGAAGAAAGACTGGCTACTGGAGGAAAGGTCAACGTGCACCAAGGACAATCGAGCCACTCGACATCGACGGAGTTGAATTGTGCCCGAGGTCGAGTAAAGACAGAGCATTCGACGTCGACTGCTCTGGTCGACGTTGACTGGACCAATCTGCATAAGCGATGCGTTTCGAGCAATCCGAGTTGAAGGGGTGTTACCCTAGGGATATATTTTATTTTCCTATTTAGTTTTTATCATCTTATATTAAGTTTTATCCTCTAGTTTAGATAGAATTACCTTTCCTTGGCTAGCAAGGATTGGTAGCCTATAAATAAAGCCCTTGGAGCTGAGCTTTAATTATCCACAATTACACACGAAACAATTACATTCAGTTTTAGAGTTTTTAGGGTTTTAGGAAGCTTTAGGGTTTTGGCACTTATGAGAGCCGGCGTTGAGATTGTGAAAACTTCGGTTTTGTTTATGCAAGTTAAGTTCTTTTTATTTATTTCAATCATTTCTCTTCTACCATGAGTGAGTAGTCGCTTTTCTTTTAGGGTCGAGGTGAGCCCGACGTTAGCCATGCATGCTTAATATGGATTTGATGTTGATATTTGTTATGTCTTGATCATCTCCTACCTTTTTGTGTTTACCCTTTATCGAGATAATAATGAATTCATGTGAATAACTTGGATCATAAACATAAAATCGGTAGAGACAATTAGGTTTATTTGCGAGAGCCAATATATCTATTTGTTGGAAAAGGCGAAAGCTTGGTCCTTTGATGTGATAGCATAATTTTTCGTCTTACTCTATCTTGTGCATGTGTGGTTAACGTTGTGGTGAACCCTATCCTTAGGAGTTTCTTTTAGCATATTTAGAACCTCTTTAATTGTTATCAAAACCCTTGCTTTTCTAATCATTGTTTCTACTTTCATCCTTTTATTCTTCGACTATCTTTGCCGACGTTTTCTAGTTATTGTTGGTTTGCTCGATATCGACTGCCCAGGTCGACGTCAAGTGCCCTGTATCAATCGATGGTTGCTACTGATATCGACTGCCTCCAATCGATGTCGACTTCTTGTTTTTGTTGTGTGCAGGAATCCACTCGACGCTGAGGTCTTCTGATTGACATCGATAGCACTGAATAGAGATACCACTCAAGATTGACAGCCTTGATCGACATCGAATGTTCCAGTCGACATCGAGAGCTTCTGGTGGACTTCTGCTGAATGTGTTTACAAGCTACTTCAAATCCGCTGAAAAGCTTCCTCGTGGATCGAAACTGATTCCCTTCCACTACAATTGGGGAGTCTTGTATTTGTTTGAAAGGTTAGGGTTGATTACTTGGTTCATATTTTATATATTACTATAATCAACTCTCCCCTACAATACTAAGACAACACCTACAACAATGACATGACTCTAAAAGCATATTCTGGGAAGACACTAACACAATGGGTACACGGCTACAACCCCACCCAGACTAATTTTGATGATTTTAAGCTCCCACGAGACTTACTAACTTAAGCTTTGTCATCCGATACTCCACTGGTTCGGTCACAATGTTTAGCAGCTCGCAATGCGATATGGTATCCCAGTTGATGACTGAACCTCTGGCGCTCCGCTCTAGTCTATTGGTGGCTAGAGATTTGCGTCTATGACGTGTTGATATTGAGGGTGACAGCCTTATAATTTTCTGTATCTCTTAGAAGTGAAAGTGTCTTTGGAAGATCGAGATGATCATCACAGACATTGTGCAATCTCCTTTGGTGTTTTGAGTAGGTGACTTGCACTCATATCTTTTGCGAGGTGATCACGTCGCACTCGAATTTCTTTTTTCTTATTCGGAAGGATGTCATTAGATGGTGAGTCAGCAGGTGTGACACCATCCAAAACATTGCCTTGCATAAAAAAAAAAATTAAACAAAACCGGTTCGGCTGGGTGACGATAGACTTTTGGTAGGGTCTGCCGGTTTGGGTCCGAAACGAATAACAAGGAGGGGTATTATAGTAATTCGAATCTTCCCGTGAAATCATCTCAGCCCGTTGGCATTTAGCAAAGTTTTTGGGTCCCTTCAAATTCCCCAAAACCGAAATTCGCAGGCGCACCAAAGCGAGAGAATCGCAGAGAGAGAATCAACCGTCGCCGGCCTCCACCACGAACAACCACCGCTGAAAATGGCGAAATTGACCGATGACCAGGTGAGCTCCATGAAGGAGGCGTTCACGCTCTTCGACACCGACAAGGACGGTAAGATCGCGCCATCTGAGCTAGGGATCCTCATGCGATCCCTCGGCGGAAACCCTACTCAGAAGCAGCTCAAGGAGATCATCTCCAAGGAGTCTCTGACTTCTCCGTTCGATTTCAAGAGGTTCCAAGACCTCATGTCCAAGCACCTCAAGGTTGAGCCGTTTGATCGCCAGCTTCGCGACGCTTTCAAGGTTATTGACAAGGAAGGCACCGGATTCGTCGCTGTTTCTGATCTGAGGCACATTCTTACCAGTATCGGCGAGAAGCTTGAGCCTGCCGAGTTTGACGAGTGGATCCGTGAGGTCGACGTTGGATCTGATGGCAAGATCCGCTACGAGGATTTTATCGCCCGTATGGTCGCCAAGTGAGATCAGGTGAGCTCAAATCCGTGCAGTTTCTTTTGAAATCTCAGGTCCCCACCCCCCCCCCCCCCCCCCCCCCACCCCCACCACCACCACCACCACCACCACCACCACCATGTTTTATCATTTCATCAAGGTTAGGCGATTATCCTGTAATCTTTTGGGGATTTTCTAGCTGATATTTTGCAACATCTCGAAAAACTTCTCATTTTGAATGGTCCTTTATATACAATGTTGAAGCATTTTTCCATAATTATCTCGAGAACTCTGAATCTGGTTCAAATTCGTGTCCAGTACTACAAAAGAAATTATCTATGTGAATCTGGCATTGAAATTGCAAAAAATTATATAAGAGATGGCCAATATAAGCAGATGCAATTTGTTCCTGTATTGAAGGAGTATTTTTGGTTAAATCGTTTCGCCAAATACCTGAAAAATAAAATGGTTGACACAGTTTTGCCGACTTAAGTGTACTCTTTATGTTTAGTGGCGATAAGTGGCTTCTGTACATCGGTACATATTTTTCTGCTGTTAATCTGTTAGATTTAGTTAGTTTGACTCTTGGGATGTGGTTGTATTTCTAGCCTGAGCTCAGGAAGGAATTTCTTTTGCTTGTTGGGGAAATAAAGAAATACTAAGAAAGCAGATTGCTATTATTTTCATTTATAACTTTATTTTGGATGAAAGATAGAATAAGAGAACTATCCAATTTCCTTCATATCATTTATAACTAAGAGATGTAACATCAGTACCCCATAGCCCCTACTACATTATCGGATACACTGTGATGTTGTTTTTTTTTTGTTGAGCGATACACTGTGATGTTGTTGTCAGTTCCTCGTCAATATATTTTTTTTCAGAAATAATTGCAAGGAGTACTATCAAACTGAAGTAATTATGGCTTTTTTGGTATACCTGGTTAGAATCCTGCATGTGATTTTACAAAATTTACACTAGTTTCTGCAGTCGTGGCTTGTATTATATGATTTTTTTAATAAGAGGTTGCTATAATGTGGTGATTCTTATTTGAATGAAACTCCATAGCTATAGTTCATTATATAAAAATGCACCTAAGTTGAATTAAGAAAGGACCTAACCTAATTAAACATCCACCCCCCCCCCCCCCGGAATCGCCTGGATGTCTTTAAATCTATGTAAAAAAGACCCATAAACTAGATATGCTCTACAACTTCGATTGTTAATTTGGTTTTTTTTATCCTGTAAAAGCATGTAGTCTTTTCAAAATGGATAGGTTAAGAAACCTGTGATGGAAAAGTCATTTGATGTAATTCTTTTTTATATTCTATTTATATCTTATTTTGGCAGTGTTATATGACATATCCTTGCTTGAGATCTCCATCTAAATAACTAGTTATGACATCTGTGATTTTTCTTCATAAAAGGTTGCGGCAGATTTGTAGGAATATTAATGATAATGAATCAATTATCTATATGTTCAGAACCATGAATTCATAAAATGAACATGGCTACCGGTTATATTGATTCAATAGTCAGCTTGGCATGTTGTATGTGTGGTTGCAATGAAACCTTTTTTGGCGAGCATTGAAGCAGCATTTTCCGTGTTATGGGCATTTAGCTGAGGTGCAGAGATGCCCTGAATGAGGTTGACCTAGTTTACTAAGGCCGTGTCCTCTTGTAGGGATGAAAACAGAACATTTAGCACAAATTTTAATGAATTTTCAAGTCTGTAGATCCTTGGTTTGTCTTTAGTCTTGACCAGATATTATGATTCATTTTCCGTGTTATGGGCATTTAGCTGAACTAATTATGGTTACAAGGTCAGATAAGGTAAATTATTCTCTGTATGAACTAGTAAGGTCAGATACCTGTACGATGTGGGATTTGTATTTCAACAGGATTGTCAATCTGTAACGAGTTCAGAAATGAGTTTGGATTGTCTATGATGATGTTTTAGGTCTACGGATGTTCCTGTCTTTTGTAAATCATTCTCTTTTGTTGTCATCTATTCATCTATGGTACATTTGCATGAGCTTGTTGAGTGAATAGAAACATAACAGAATGTGTATTATTTAGAATAAATATATACACTAAGAGCTCTTGTCTCTTCTTGCAGGTGAACTCTAACCTGAAGTTTTTCGTCTATGTTCTTGGAAGAAGGGTTATGCATCCGCCCTGCCTTGCTTTTACATGTGTGCAATTGTTATGCAGTCTCAATACTACCAAGTTTTTTTTTAAAAAAAAAACCTGTCAATCAGCTCTAATTTCTAATGGTCATTGCAATTTTTTTTATCTGGAGCTCGGGGGCTCGAGTTTAGTGATCAAACCATGCTTTTTGATTTGTTTTTGGAAGTGAGAAGTAATTATCTTATATTCTTATGAACAAAATTTGACATGTTTTGGTGTGATTGTTCACAAGATGGTATTTATGTTTTATTCTTAGGAACAAAAGATGGTATTTATGTTTGGGATGGGGATGGTTGCTGGGTTGCTGCTAGTGTATATTGTAGGCAAAACATGCCCAGTGCCCAACTCTCGCATCTCAATTGATTGTGACGAAGAAAAATTACTTGATACCTATTTGACTGGATATCTACTCATCTGTGCGGACGAGAGCGTTTTTGCGGATGAGAGTTACAAACTCTAGGTCAAAATTTCAAGAAGACGAATCGGAAGTCAAAGCCAGGTGTGTAAGTCGATTGACCGCTCTGTTGGCCTTCCTAAAGATGTGAGAAACGAAGATCATCTCAAAAGAACCAATCAGAAGGAGAGCGTACGAAATAAGAATTTTGATCTCCCAAGGGGTCTTCCAGGCACTGTTGATCGCATTCATAATAGCAAGACAATCACCTTCCACAGCAAGTCTTCGAAAACCCCTCCTCCGAGCTTCCAACAAGCCGAGCTGCAACCCGACCGCCTTAGCTTGGAGTAGGGGTGGGCACAAATCCCGCAAATTCCGTCCCGTCCCACATGCCGTCCCAATTCCGGTGGGATTTGGAAAAAAAATCCAATCCCGTCTCGATCCCGTCCCGCAAAAAATACGCGGGACGGGACATGGGACAAAGAGTTCTCATCCCGCAAATCTCGTCCCGTCCCGCATATATATTGAATATATATAATTAAAATTAATAAAAATATCTAAGAATATATTTATATTATATATATTAACATTTATTTAAATCCAACATTAAAGTCATAAAATTATATGTATAATGTGTTCAATAATCAAATATACAAATAGAATACCTAATAGTCTAATATAGTATTACAGTGGCTGTTAAAAAAATTTGAGGCATTAACTGAAAAATAACATGTAATATAGTATTACAATGGCTATTAGTTTTTGCTAAAACAAAAATCAAATATAACATGTAGTCTAATATAGCAAACTCGTAATATAGTCATATAAACTGGATATTAGTTTTTTTTTTTAAATAATAACATGTAATATAAATATACAATAATCAAATGTACAAATAGAATACCTAATAGTCTGCGATTGGTTCGGACGGCGTGTGGTTTTGCTTTGGTACGGCTAGGCTTTCTTTTCTTCGTTGGAGTTCTGGCAGTCGGAGTCGGGATTGGCTGGGATCGAGGTAGTGTGTATGGGGCGACTCCGTGATCGAGAAGGAGCTTCCTGGAGTTTCGTCTTCACTACCTACAGAATGTCCTGATGTATCGCCGGCCAACGGTGCTGTTCTTGGATGGTGCTTGGCTTCGCCCGTAGTCTACGTCTCCAGCGTGCTTGATTTAGTTTCGCCTAGTTTCATCTTGTAGGATGCGCCTCCGTTTGTTGTTTTGCACTGTTTTTGGTTTTGCTTGTCTGTTGTGACAGTCTTCCGTTTGCCGACTTGTCGGCCATCGAGTTTCAGGTTTATCTGAACTCGAATTCTTACACAATAAAAAAAAAAGAATACCTAATAGTCTAATATAGTATTACAGTGGTTGTTAAAAAAAAGAAAAATTTCGGTTGGTGTCCCTGAGGTTTTGGTTATTCCGGATGGTGTCCCACAATTTTTGTTTTTCCGGATGGTGCCCCTAAGGTTTTACAAAAGTTCATCTAATGCCCAAAATCAATGTTTTCACTTTTTCATAAAAAAAATGACCCTTTATTTTTTCAATATTGCATAAAATGACCCTTTACTTTTAAATTGCATATGATTATCTATATTTTTGCTAAAAAAGCAACACAAAAGCACACTCATTTTTAAAATTAAACAAAATCACCCATTATTTATTTATTTTAAAATTTTCAACACAAAATACCCAATATTTTTAGAACCGCAAAACATATCAATTACTTGTCAAAATTTGCAAGTAACCACCCTTTTTTGTGAACAAAATGGTTAAGTCATAAATCTTCAACATCATTTATATCTTTTAAGTCATTAAAAAACCTATCATTTTTTAGAATAATTAAGATTAATTTACCTTAAATTATCTTATCTCACTCATTAATATTTTTTTATTAAATAGATATTTGAATATGGATTTCGGATAACATATTCTAATTCTTATATATTAAAATTATTTTTAGTCACATGTTCGATGAGTTTTTATTATTTTATTTAAATTGACTACAATAAAGTTTTTAATTTGTGAGGATATCGCGATTGAGTTTCAAATTTATTTGATCGAACAAATAAGAACATGATGTGAACTTGCACCTTGAAAGTGCATCCAATTAAATGGGTTTTAATTATTTTAGGAAGATTTCTCACCTAATTGAGCCAACATTTATATTATGTATGATTATTTTAATTAAGTTTCATATACACCCCCCATAAAATACACAAAGGATGATTTTGTAACAAGTATTATTTTAATATATATATATATATATTTAGCATTTATAGCTTTACGATTTTTTTCATAAATTAAAAATGGGTGGTTATGTGCAAAATTTTCAAGTAATTCATATGTTATGTAATTTTAAAAATATTGGGTGTTTTGTGTTGAAAATTTTAAAATAATTGGTGATTTTTTTTAATTTTATAAATGAGTATGCTTTTGGATTGCATTTTTGGCAAAAAATATAGATAATTATGTGCAATTTAAAAATAAAGGGTAGTTTTGTGCAATATTGAAAAAATAAAGGTACATTTTTATTTATGAAAAAGTGAAAACATTGATTTTGGGCATCAGACGAACTTTTGCAAAACCTTCAGGGCACCATCCGGAAAAACAAAAATCGTGGGACACCATCCGGAATTGCTAAAATCTCAGGGGCACCAACCGGAAGTTCCCAAAAAAATATAGTATTACGGTATTTGCTAAAACAAAAATCTAGTATTACAGTGACTGAGATTTTGTTTTTTGTAAAGCAATTTTTTGTAAAGCAATTATATGGTATTATGAGAGGGACAAGTCTCGTCCCGTCCCATCCCGCGAGGGATAAGACCAGGTTGGATTTGGAAAAAAAATATTCAATCCCGTCCTGATCCCATCCCGCAAAAAATATGAGGGACGGGACGCGGGATTACCATAATCCCGTCCCGTCCGATGCCCACCCCTAGCTTGGAATGTAGATAACTTCCCGCATCTTCTGGCATCGCAAGCGATTAGTATCCCTTCGTAATCACGAATTACGAAGCCTGCAAATGTACACCCAGCAGAAGATTTAGCACCATCAAAGTTTAGTTTGAATTACCTTCCTCGGGCTTTCGCCATCTAATGATGTTTCCTTGGCGTGGGTCACTCTTTGGGCTTTCGCCCTCTAATGATGTTTCTTTGGCGTGGGTTACTCTTTGGTTTGATTATTCTTGTATTTTTGCCTTCTTCATCTAGTTCATCGTGTTTGGTTTTTATTTTTCTAGTTTTTCATATGGTTTTTTATGATTGCTATCCATTCATCTATTGTTCTTAGATTTTGGTTTTCAAATATGATCTTGTTTCTTGTAGTTCAAATACACCACCACGTGAAAGAAAGCGTGCCTTTTAGTTAAGAATTTAGGTGTCAGAAAATTTTGTTGGTAATTTTTCTTTATAGTTTGGTTACTTTTGTCGGTATTTGTAATTTGTTGCTCAATAGCTCTATTTAAGCCTATGATTCTTAGGGTTGTCGGGCATTTCATCGGAAGGTAGAATCTTCCTCCATGGAGTTACAAAAGGTGCAATCCATAAGAATGTGTATTCCTTTGTTTATTAGTCTTACTTGAGTTGATAGTCCATCTAACACCATTTTTCATAAAAAAATTCTCACTTAGACTAGGGCTGGGCTTCCGGTCTGGACTGGATCGAACCGAAAATTTTGGTCCGATCCAAGACCGACGGACCGGAATTTATGAAAACATGGACCACGGATCGGACCGGGACCGAAATATATGGTCTCGGGTTTTTCGGTCCGCAGATCGGTTGGACCGAGATGCCAAGGGGGGTTACGTGGGGCGATGGCGAGGACAAGAGACCAAAGATTGGACGGTGGCGAGCCGGGCTATTGAAGAACAAGTGAAGACTGAAATTAAATAAAGAAGAGAGAGAGATTTAGAGGATCTGCTTTCAAAAAAAATGGAAGAAGTGAACACTGAACATACATCGTGTGTGTCAAGAGAGGCGGACTGTTTAAAAAAAGTGAAAAAAGGTTATACATTAGGTGAGCTAGTGAATAAGAGTGAGTAGGCTCCAATATATATATATATATATATATAGAGAGAGAGAGAGAGAGAGAGAGAGAGGATAGATCATGTGTAAGCAAGTGTTACTGTGTAATTTGTGAGCAAATCTAGAGCGTCGGATTAAGAAGATCAAACGGATGAGATTAAAAGTAACTTGTGAACAGTAACATTATTCGTAGGTACGAAGTGATTATTCGTATGTACATACATATGAATAATCTTTTGTTACTTACAAATAATTGCATTTGTTCATACATACGAATAATTACATTATTATACACGAATAATCGCTTGGTACCTGCGAATAATTTCTCTGCTCACAAATTACACCGTAAGGGTTGCTTACACGGGATCCAACCTCTATATATATATATATATATATATATATATATATATAGGGTGGGTCATGTGTAAACAACCCTTATAGTGTTTTGTGTTAACAAATCACAGCCATAGATTCAAAGAAAATCAAGGGGTGAGATTATTCTCCAATTTTAATTACAAAAATCAATTAAATAAAAAACCGTCCACCAAGCGCGCGTGAGAGTTACTTTCATTATAAAGACGGATTTTCGGGGAAACCTAGATAGATGCAACCATTATCGGCCCTACCGCACGGTTGAAAGCGATCGTCCACCAACCACTTCTCCGATTCTCCAGAGGGCGATTCCGGCGAGGAGGGCCATTCTCAACATCGGCGCTTCTGTTTCCGGCGATTTCAAGCAGTGTGGGTGAAGCTTCCGGCGAAGCAGCGACATTGAAGGCCGCAACTCCGAAATCGAACCCGAAATAGATAGGGGTTTGAAGAAACCGTCGACTCCGGGAGTAGATCTGCAACAGCAATCGAAGAATCCAATTGCTAATCGACAAGGGTAAGTTCCCCTCTCGCTTGTTGTGTATTGAATCCGGGTATTGAGTTGGTTAGGGTTTGAAGTAAAAATTTGATGAAAGGGAAGGAGAAGGTAGAGGGTGATGCTTATTTGTGTTCATGAAAAGAATATTTGGGGTATGGTAATGAATATATGTGGTATGGTAATGAACAAATGAAGTAAAGGGGGATTTAGATGAACATTTGGTCGATTGGCATGAATATTGATGAAGTGGGTAATGGATGTGATGAATAATTGAGTATATTTGACGAACATTTATATGATTTTAACGAATACTCCCGAAATATTTGATGAAATTGAAGAATAAAGAATAGGTTGATGTATTTTTGTGTTATTGAGAAGAATATTTGTTTATTGGTGTTGAATGTTTAGAAATTACCGTGGTTTTGATATGACCAAATAAAGTAAACGGGGACTTTGATGAATATTTGTTCGATTGGCATGAAGTTTGATGAACTGCTTAATAGGGTTGATGAATAAATGAGTGAATTTGATGAATATTTCTATGATTTTGTCGAATACTAATGACATATTGTTGTTACATACTATGATTATTGTGCCGGGGGGTTGAATATTTCAATTCATAACTATTTCCTTTGATTTACTAGAGTAGTTGGGGTATTGAGATGAATAATTGAATGAAAAGCGGTTTTGATTACGATTTGTTATCCTAGGGAGAATACTTGGTAAACTGTGAGGGTCTTTGCTGAATACTTGAATAAATGTACTGGATATTTATGTAAAGTTGACGAATATTGATGAAAAAAGTGATCAATTGAGATGAACAAGTGATCAATTTGTAGGATGTCTTGTATGCCATGAATATGTGGTGACATAGAGATGAATATTTGCAATGAATATATACATACATGATTAAAAGGTGTGCTTACTGAATAGTTTTATGTGGAAATGAATATTTATGCATTTTGGATGAATATGGTGTTCATAGGGTGTGGTGATGTCTACCTTAAATGTTGTAAATATGGTTTGGCTAATTTTTTGCCCAATCAGGCCGGAAGATGATGGCTAGGAAAGGTGGGAAAAAAACCAATGAGAAAGGCAAGGAACCATTCTCAGACAAGTCAACTGGGAAACGTGCACTGTATCCGACATATAGCGGTGACGACTTTGAAGACCAACCAACTAGAGTAAGGTTAGCAAGAAAACCATGTCTTCAACTCCGCATAAAAGCCGGACAAAACGACCAAGGCACGAACCTTCAAGCGAAGAAGGTAATGCTTCTGTTATATACAATATGAAATTCAATTGAAAAAGTTGGACCCTTCACGCGCCATAGATTACTAAGTTCCACAATCCACTTGCAAATGAAGAAGCAATCGAAACAGAAGAAACGGGTGCAGAAGAAGAGGAGGGTGGATCGGTAAATCCTACTGTACAGGTGGAGGATGAGGTTAAAGAGAAGAAAAAGACGAAAGTAAGGGACATCCTGGATAAGTACACCCACATTCATACCCGTACATCACCCTACACTTTGGTCGAGACACTGGATAAACTGAAGAATTCAGAGAGGAATGAGGCCCAGCTGCGTACCTTACATTACATTGGGTTTGGTTAGTTGTTGGATTTAGGGTTAAAGAAGCAACCATTGGCCTTGGCTTCATGGGTAATCGACCATTTCGATCCACATAAGTGCAGTTTGGAGTTCCCCGACGGTCGAAGCATCGAGATAACTGACAGGGATGTACATAGATGCTTGGGTATCCCTTTGGGTGGGAAGTCGGTTGTACTGCGAGGGAAGAACGAAAGGAATGACGTGATAGAGAAGTGGAGGACTCAATATGAGAAGAAACTAGCAGCTCTTAGGCCTACCCATGTTGCAGCAGAGATGCTAAAGGGTGTCGATGGTGGTTTGGAATTTGTCCAGAACTTCATGGTGTTGTTCGACAACACCCTAGTTACTAGTCAACAAAGCGGGGGAGTGACACAGCGCTTAGTGAGGGTTATAGACAGCGTTGATGCAATGAGGGGGCTGAATTGGTGTGAGTTCGTCATATCAAGTATGATAAAGGCAAAACTGAAATTTGGAGAAGAGAGGAAAGGGTTGTACAAAGGACCTGCGCTATTTTTAGTGGTAAGTAATATTTTCTGATTGCACAATTAATTCCTTTTTCAAGTACGTGATACGACATCAACTAAGGATGTATGTTATTCCCATATAATGCAGCTACTCTACATAGACAGCGTCGTCCACCAAGGAACAAGACAAGTGCCTAGAACAGTCCCTGTCTTCAAAAGATGGTCAGATAGTATGGTAGCAGCAAGAGAAAAGCTTGAAATGAAAAGTGGGGGATTCAGAAGAGGGCGTATAGATCCACCACTGCATATCATACCCGAAACTGGTGAGAAAAAGGCATCGAAGGAGGTACGTGGGTCACCCTGTTGGAAATAAATTTCAAATCTGAAATTTGTATAGCTATGAAAAGTTGGAAAAATTCTCCTTATTTTGCTGCATAAATGCGCTGCTGTGGTGAATATTTAGTGTATTTTGCAGAATAACTGCGCTTCTGTGGTGAATATTTAGTGTTTCAAATCTGAAATTTGTATAGCTATGAAAAGTTGGAAAAGTTGTCCTTATTTTGCTGCATAAATGCGCTGCTGTGGTGAATATTTAGTGTATTTTGCAGAATAACTGCGCTTATGTGATGAATATTTAGTGTATTTTGCAGAATAACTGTGCTTCTGTGGTGCATATTTCATGTATGTTGCTGCATAACTGAGCCTCTGTGGTGAATATTGATGAAATATTAATATTTTGCTACGAACTTGGTATGTTTGTGACAAACATGTCAATGACTAATTCAATTACTTGACTGGCTGAAATATGGGTATTGAAGGAATTGAATGTGGCTTTGATTTAGAAATGGGTTCAATCGGATATGTTATGAGTATATGGTATCTAAATATGACCGAATGGGGAAAGTATTCTTGTTATTAATGAATAATTGTCATTATGTGATGAATATTTCTTCACATGTACATAATATTTGTTGACTATTGTAAAGACCGAGTATATTTATATATTATGACTATTTTATTAAATAAATTATTATTAAATTCAATTTGTAAAAGTGGAATAAAACCCGTTCTCGAGCGTAAGTTTTGGATTTTAGTTATTCCGGCATCATTTAAATTTCGGATTTTGACGGGACACGATTTTCGCTTTCAAGATCGAGTATTAATAAAGATTAATTTAAACTCCGAGTTTTGATTGAAAAATTATTTAATCTCGATTATCTTGAAATTTGATCGAACTTTGATTTATTAAAATTGATTTAGTCGGGATTCGATCGGGCAAGCGGGATTCGGGTCTATTCCGCTAATTCGAACTTCTGTTGTAAGGACCACTCCTATTTTATTTTATTTTCATTTTTCTTTCTTTCCTTCTCTCTCTCTCGGGTCCCCCCTCCTCACCTCCCCTGCCCATTGCAAACACAAGCAATGGTCCCCTCTCCCTCCTCCCTCTCCCTTTCACTTGTCTTCTGCAGACCACCACTCCTTGCCTTTGTCTGATTTACATTGAAGGCACACCTCACCCTCTCTTCATTTTGTATTCAAACAGCCCACAAAAGAACCCATTCTCCTTTCCCTTTTCATTCCCTGCAGGAGACCACTCAAGCCACCATCTCTCACCCCTCCGTTCATTCGCAGCCACCAGGCCACCTCCTCTCCCTCCATCCCTCTTCCCTCGAGACACCAGCAGAAGGAGCCTCCCTTGGCGCCTTCCCTGGAAACACCACTGGCTAGCCACCGTCGCCGACCACCATTGAAGCCGCAGCCCACTCCCCCCTTGATCCCCTGCTTTGCCGAAGAGCTCCCACGCCTCACCTCTACCTCCTTGTCCCCATCGGAGCAGCAGCTGTGAGCTCCCTCGAAGCCCGAACACACTCATAGGCCACTCCGGAGCCTCGTTGGATCCCTGACGTCTGCCGAAGGCCAGAACGCCGACGACTTCCTCTGCTCCCCCTCCTCCAGGTCCTTTTCGTTTTTTTCATTCAATTCGATACCGAACCCATTAGATCGGACTCGTACTAATCTCTCGCCACCCTTAGGACTCGAGCAACGCTCTTTCCCGTCGAGTACAACCGGAGCCGCCCTCGGAATCGAAATCTCACAACCTCGGTAATTCTCTCCTTTCTCACTCTCCTCCCCTCGCGTTTGGGTTCTGTGGGTTGGGTGGTCGTCAGAATTGGTTGTCGGTCGGGTTGAGGAGCTTTGGGCCGAAGAGGAGCCGCCGGTGGCCTGGACTCCCCCTTCTTCTTCTTCTTCTTCTCTGCTTCCCTTCGTCGTTCAGAAGATTCATCTGTTGGGGGGAAGAAGACAAGTGTATTGGGCCTAATTTCTGGGCCAGATCCAGTTGTAGCCGGGTCGGGTTGGTCCGGGCTTCACCCTTCCTTTCTTTTCTTTCTTTGGATCCGGTTAGGGGATTTCGGGTCTGGGCTTGGGTTTGGGCCAGGGATCCGGGTCATGGGTAATTGTTTGGGTTAAGGGGTTGGGCTGGCTTGTGGCTATTTCCTTATTTTAATTTCGGTATTAATTATATGATAAATGTTATGTTTATATATATCTACATATATACTTATATGTTGTATTTATTATTATTTCTGATTTTAGTAAAAAATATATATATATTTATAAGTCCTGAAATTATTAATATTTGTATTTAAAAGGTTTTAAAAGTGAGATTAATTGATAGGGAGTTATAAATATATTTATGGTTATTGTTTTGAGACTGTATGCATATTAAGTGTTAAATTATTTTGATATTAGAATTATTTTGGGATTTGGTTATAATTATAATATTCTGGAAATTTATCCTTATATATTGTTTATTGTTTAAAAATAATATGGATTGGATTATTTAATTGATGCATTTTATGAGAATTTCAATATGTAAGTTGGGAATTTTAAAGTGAATTGTTGGTCTTGATTTATAAATATGATTTGTGAGCTTATAGTTATTTTAATAATTTAATAATGGAATTTATTTATATATGGTTTTGAGATAAGAAACATTCCGGAATTATTTTATAACATGATTCTGGGAAAATTGGGCCTTAAGGTTTAAATGTTTAATGTCGGGATTTAGATAAGCGATTTTAAAAGAATTATTTGATTTTCTAAGTTGAGTTCTTTGAGAGATTGTTTTGGAAATGAGATGATGAGATGAGATGAACCTGAAATGATAAAATATGACGGAATGATCTGAAACGAGATATGAATGATAGTTAGGGGCGCCTTGTGTGAAATAGGTAGACTTATGCATTTATATGTTATTAGGTGTTTGTGAATGTTGGACGTTGCTTGCTATCGGTGATTCATTTCTTGGATTCTGCTCTGCCTTGTTCTCTGCTGTTCGGCTTATTCAGGTAAGTTCCTTTATGGGCTTACTCAGATTCGAAAGAGATTACCGGCTTGTGAATGTATGACATACTAGGTGTTGCATAAGTATTAAAGCATGCCATGTAGTATCATGCTAGGTTGCACTTGTGATTGAGCATTCTATTTCTTTACGCGTATGAAACAGAACGGTCGTATCTGTGATAGTCCTAGAGTCTTTGCTAGGGTCATAGGGTAGCCCAGCCCCATCGGGTGCCCTGAGTCTATCGAGTCGATATGAGCATGATGATAGCCCAACACCATCGGGCATGTTTATTTTTTTATTTATTTATGCTATGATGATGAGATATGATATGCTATAGCATCGAACCGGCCGGTCTCTGCACTAACGGAAAGGGGTGCAGAGGTAGGAGAGGGACATGCCACTTGGCATTCTTTGGGCGCCTTTACAGTTATTTCTCGCATATTGTAAATTAGGGTCATGCTAGTGTGATTTAATTTCCGCATCTGCATCATCTTTATTATTAGCGTATGTGTATGTTCGCTTGCTGGACAGAGCGTGTTGGGGCCTCGGTCTGACCCCACTCGCACCAAATATTTTTAGGTATGATTGCTCCCTG
The DNA here is from genome assembly GCA_963922045.1 of Persicaria maculosa. Lineage (NCBI taxonomy): Eukaryota > Viridiplantae > Streptophyta > Magnoliopsida > Caryophyllales > Polygonaceae > Persicaria > Persicaria maculosa. Next base: position 45,367,769 of record OY998264.1, on the reverse strand, counting down.
TTTATATGGCGTGGGAAGGTCCCCCGGCGATTGCAAAGAAATCTGTCTAACCCCGCTAATCTGGCCATACAACTTTAGAATTATGTTTTGGTTTTGACCCGGCCTTGCCGTGGCTTTTGTATCTAAATCATATTTCCACTTCACTTTCGTTTAAACTGAATTTATGAAACTTCGACTGATTAGAGGTTTGAAACCTCGACCCGTACCTGAATTGCAACATCCGAACGAAGGTATCCGACCTTCGAAACGTATCCCGGATATTTATATCCGGGCCGTTACAAATATTGTCCTATTAATATTGTGTATTTAATACGGTATGGATGTTTAATGATTTGTGTTGTCGTACATTGTAGGACTTATATGAAGAATTGATTAAATCAGCCGTGCAAGTAAGTCAAGAAATGAAGAACTTTGTCGACAAACTAAACAACATACCAGAGGCGCTAAGAAGTGATCCTCCAATTCAGGCCTGCTATGAGCATGGGAAAATGGTTGTTGGACGTGGGTACGTTGAAGAAACAGGTCTAGATTCCATCGCTTTAACACCTGCTGCAAATATTCTATCACAAGGAACCCAATCTATTTGGAACGACCCCGCATTGCTGCATAACATGCAGCTGATTGACGGAGCACTGCAAGCAAGGAAAGAGCTAATTGCAGACTACAACAAATGGCCGAACTTTAATTTGGGAGTACCCGGTGTTGATACGGGATTCACTGACCCCGTAGAAGAGGTGCTTGGTAGGATTAGGAAGGCAGAAGGAGCTAGAGCGGGCGTGACAGCCATGTCGACACCCCCAACATAACTGAAACTGAGGTAACCAAATATATAGAAATAATACCGTTTGGAGTTTGTCGCTGTGCTATCGGAAATTCGATTCAGTTGTTCATCTATGTAGGTGAATGAAGAGAACATCAACGCCCGTGGTCCAATCCCACCATTAGGGACGAAGGTAATGGGTTTAATGCACGAAATAGTTAGTGGATGGAGGAAAACAAAAATGGTAACGTTAACACGCTTTATATGTGCAGGTTGATATGGAATGCATACAAGATCCGATAGTGGATGTTCCACCCGAACCACAGACAACACCTAAGGAATGGAACTACATATGGTAATGTTCACCATCGCATTTAGTTTTTTAACGAATATGGACGAATGATTGTCCTGAATATTTGTGAAGTATTAACGTATATGGATAAATGACTGAAAATGTGTTTCTCTATTTGTGTAGATGGCTACTGTCGGTGAAGCGAGTGCAACAGGTGCAAGGGAGAAACATATAATACACGTGGATAAGGGGAAATCTGTTTTACAAGCTGATGATTTGATAATCCCACCAACAAGGACTCGGAGGGAAACCCATTGCCCGAGTAAAGAGATTAGTCCATTCGTATACCGAGTGATTGACCCAGAAGTACGGGCAACCAAGGAGCAGTCCCTTCTGATTGCTGTTATGAAAGAGGTGGAGAAAGAGTAAGTTGTCATTTCCATTATGCATATTTCTTCTGTATTGTCGAATATTTGTGAAAATATGATGCATATTTTTATGATGATTGGTTTTAGAATATTTGTCTAACTATGCTGTTATAGAAGACTTCATTGGTTTTGATGAATATCTGTGTAACTATGATGCATATTTCGTCTGTTTTGCCGAATTTTTCATACTATCATGATGATTGTGTAATGGCAATTGTAGATGTATATGGCTAAATTTTCTTGTGTATCTTAATCCTGATGTAATCTGATGCAGCAACATACTGTTTGACTATCCACCGAAAGAATTTAAGCTGGCAATTCGTTTCACATTAACGAGCAGTGATATGGTGCATCTACTAGTCGACCACATCCCACCCCGGGTGATTGATGTGTGGGCATTGCGTCTGAACTATGAGGAGTTGAAAAGAAGTAAAGACTCCCCCTTCATATACTTTGTTCCACCCAGGGTGACGGTAACATTGATTTATATATATTCAGTCCACATGTACATATGTATTCGATAGAGTATATTTGTTGTAACTAATGGGGTTTGGTTGGTTGTGTAGTTTGGCAATGTTAGTAATCGGGTCAACAAGACTTATGAACAGCGGCCAGCGTGGTTCTTCATGAAATTCTACGTTGCCGGTGTAAAGGGAGAAGTGAGAGTTGCTGATCTAGATATGGTAAGGATTATTTGTACATAATAAGGTATTACTTCCAAACCCATGAGAAGATAGTTAATCGTACCACAATATTGGAATCATTTGTGAATAGATGATGTTTCCTATATTTGAAAATGGGGATTATTATGTGATTGTCATCCATTTGAAGAGAGGACTTGCCAAGAATTGGACAACTCAAAAGGGAAAGAAATAAACTATGCGTCAAATTACAAGTCAGTGTTCGATGAGCTGGTAAGTAAATTATATATATAGTAGTTTGAATCCATTGTAAGTAGCGTTATCATTGTAATTTCGCATCATAACGGTAAATATGTGTGGCATAGAAAAAAATGCTCCACCAGCTGTTAGTGGATGAAGAATTACTTGACACCGCACAGAAGGTCGAGGCCATCGAGAATGCAACTGTCTTGAAGTTAGATTGGAAGACACCTGCGGGTGGGGTTGATTCGGGCATATACGCCATGCGCCACATGGAGACCTACAAAGGCGACGCTTCTTGGAAGTGTGGATTTAAACGAGGAAGCAGGAAAAACATATCATCGCTACGATCCAAGTATGCCCATTGCATTCTGACGTCGGATTTGAATGTCGACAAGGATACTATTTTACCGGCCTTTAAGAAGGGTGCAAGTGCTGTTAACCAGGTTGCGCACAAGAAAGGGCAAGTATTCAGTAGTTCTGAGATGGCTTGATGTTCCGAACCTCCACCTAGTTCCTATTGAATGTTAATATACCATGTTGATTTTGCACTGGTGGTCAGACGGCCAGTTTAGACAATTTGGTAGGATATTTCCATAGGTTAACTATTTAGTATTAGATATTTCTGAACCACGATGCAGGATTAGTATTTTGGCCACATTACCTTCAGTTAGCGTTTTGGTCATGTTTCATTTTAACAAGCAATTATGAAGTGAAAATTATGTTACTTTGGTGTTACTCAAAATGTTACAACCTGCAATGGCAAAATATGGACTACATGATTACTCATAATGATGAATATTGCTGTAAATAATGATGTTTGTGATGAATAATTGGATCATATTGATTAATATTTCTGTAATGTTGTCGAAACCTATTCAGGAATTTATCTTTGGATGTGAATATGGGGAGTTGTGCGATGAAAAGTATGATGAATATGCCTACGGGTTAAATGTATTGAATCTTTGTTCCCCTGATCTGAATATTTCGATTGCTTGGCATACTTAAATAATACTTCATGATTACATTGACAAAACCAACTATGACATGCAATTATGTAGTAATCATATGTGAAATATTCAGTCATATAAAATAAATATTCCTGGACACATAACATCCATCATCTAATATCATTCCAACATTTCCTCATCATCATAGTCGTCACTTACATCATCTGAGCAGTCCTCATTATCATCTTCGTCATCAGCATCAAACATTTCCTCAACCGTCATTTTCCCCTTGCAAGTCCTACTATTATGCCCCATCCTACCACAACTCCCACACTTTCTCCCTTTCGCCTTTAGTGCTTTCGCTGTCGCCTTCTCCAACGACCCCTTCAACCTATGTCCCTTGTTCTTTGCTTGAGGTGGGGGTTGAACAAGTACCTTGTCTAGAGGCTTTACCCCCACATACTTCTGTACAAACGACTCTTTGCTTGTTCCTGCTAACACGGAGTCAACAACTTTCTTCAAGTATTGTGATCTCTTCTGTTGCAAATTCGTCATAAAACCATCGATAAGATCACTGTCCTCCTCCACGAGGCCAACCGTGGAGTATATGGTACCCCATAGCCTGTTCAATGCCAACTTCCCAGACTCAATTGCAGTACACTGCTTGAGCATTGCATCATCAACTTGAACATGTGCCAACTCCCTAGCTTGCTTAGTCCACCTTGACTTTACCATTATTGATGGTATTTCCTGCATACCCATGTATTTGTACGTCTCAAATATATGTTTGCAAGGGATTCCGATCCTATGGAGAGTATTGCAACTGCATGGAGAAACTTCGGTATCTGCATCATAGACCACCTGAAAGTCCCCCACATCTTGTTCTGCAACAACATGTTTCTTGCCCGAACCCTCCTGAATCTCGTTGGTCACATTGCATATTGTGATTGCATCGGCGATCTCTTCTTTTACCTTTTCAAAAACCCGCAACGTATACACAGATGATGCATGCCTCTCGATAACAAGCCGAGTCTCATAAGTTGGAACAACAGTTGCGGATTCCATGTCTAGCCTTGCTTGTGTGTGGCGCTGAGTATCCATGGCATTTTCAAATTGCATCATTAACTCGACCATGCTGAAATGTCTGCTAGAATACTCTCCGAAGAAGCTATTAGCGGACTCAGAAATGGATGTCGTGCGAATTAAACCACCCATTGGCACGTCCCTGAAAAATGCAGGTATCCAATTCATCCTCAATTTGTACATGAGCGCCAACCATTTGTTGTTTTCCAGTGAGAACTCTGACAACATATCCTTCCACATCTCCTCAATCTCTTCGACAGTGATCTCATAGCTCCATACCACTTTGTTTATTTTATGACGAAATTCTTTGTTGAGACACACTTCTTTAGGTACCTGGGATAGTTAGAACACACCATAAATTGCTGTAAGAGTTGATACTGGAGTTAATGATGCATTTTGACTGCTAGTAGAGGAATATTTGTTGCGTAAATATTTTTTTTGTTACTGTGATGAACATTACTTATATGTTGCCGCATATTATCCCTAAAGTAATGAATACATGCGATTAACTTACAGACCAATTACCTCTCTTGGAACTTTTATCATTATATGCCACATGCAAAAGCGATGCCGGGTATTAGGAAACACCTCCGGAATAGCCTCCCTCATTGACGGATCCTGATCAGTTACAATTACGAACGGGTCCTTGCCCATGACTTTTTGAAAGTTCTCGAACAACCACTTGTAGGACTGTTTATCCTCGGTTAACAACAACCCAGCCCCAAACGTTACCGCTTTACGATTGTTATCCAAGCCCGTAAAAGGCGCGAATACCATGCTATATCTGTACATACAACCCACACAGATCGAAACGTTATAATAAAATTATACAAGGGTTTTCATATGATTACATAAAACAAACCACATTTGGCAAAATAACAGAATAAATTATAATAACCAGACGAATATTAATTCCATATTTACTGAATATTTGCTATAGTTTTACTGAATATGATTTATGCTGGAATGTTACAAAACAATAGTCAAAATACATACTTGTTCGTCCTGTATGTTGAGTCAAACGACACAACATCACCGAAAGCAGCAAAATTCGCACGGGCTATAGGATCACACCAGAACAACCTTACAAGTTGGTTCTTCTCATTCATCACATGATCAAAATAGAAGGCGGATGATGCCTGTCTCTTCAACATAAACCTATCCAACACCATTTGTGCATCTGCAACTGAAATGTAAGACATCACATCACGTTTGAAAATTTTAATATCTTGCATCTGTGGACCACCATGTTTTGACCCTTGTCTACAATCTTTCAGAAGTCTATGAGTCATGGCTGGACCCAAATGAGCTCGTGCACAGTTGATCATGAACTGTTTATGACCAACGTCAAACTTCCGGTGCACCTTCAAAAATTTATTCGATGCGTCTTGCATAAGGGGGTGATTGTGTCTCTCCTCCATCCTATCTATCTTGTACCCATCCAGCCTAATAAATTTCAAATAAATGTGCGCCTTGCACCCAACACGGTTGGTTAACCGTTTGCGCTTTCCTTTGTTTGTCTTTGTTTCCGCAAAACCATGCCTATGCACAACATGTATCGATGAAGGACGGTACCGTCTCTTGTATGAGTACGAGCTCCACCAACACGTACATCAAACCCAACCACCGACCCATACTTCTTGTAGAACTCCATCCCTTCGTCGACCGTTTTAAACCTCTTACCAACTACTGACTTCAACGATTCGTCACAAGTGGGAATCCAATATTTTGTTTTCCCTGGAGATTGCGATTGAACATAACCAACTTCAGCTTCATCCGTCAACAACTGATCAAATATTAAGTCCACAACTTCTGCTTCGACACCACCTCTATTGTCAACGTCCCATTCCTTCTCCTTCTCTGTATCTACGTCATAACAGATCAAATAAAATAAATTACAATAATATTCTCAATGAATAATTGCATATTAACAATGAATACTTGCTCTCAATCATAGAATCATTCGGCATCACACAATTGAAATTGCCAATTACACCAAAAACTACAAGACCGTAAGTTTTCGCATACCAGTATCACAATCAGCACTACCGATTTGATATTAAGAATGAATATTTGTTTCTAAGCATCGAATATTACAACATCGACTACTCGATATTGATAATTTGCCCAAACAAATACATTCTCCAACTCGCTTTTTTCATCTCATAACCGCATCATCATGAACAATTGCATATTTACACCGAATAATTGCTTCTGAGCATTGAACAATTCAACTGCTAATACAGTGTACTAATCCGTTACCTGAACCCATCTGCAACTACCAATCTCTGTGCAGTTTTCTTCTTCTTCTTCTTCTTGTTCGTCGGCTTTGATGAAGAAATCACGTATTATCAAAGATCTCGCATACCCAAAATATTTGATCATGATATTAGAAATCTATTTTCAAATAGGAAATTTGTGAAAATTGGAAAAAAATACCCATGATTTCCTCCATTCGGTTACTGGCGACAAATTTGCATCAGACGCATCACACGCTCCAACATTCAGCAATTGAACTGTAATACCATGTGGGTCCCACTGTTTTATTTAAAATAAATCCAAAAAATCATTGATTTATCACATCCATTCATCTTCAACCAATCAACGGTCCTAATTTGTTAACATTAAACATTTTAAGACTTGTAAATATTTGATCCATCCTATATATATATATATATATATATATATAGTATGGATCATTTGTGCACAAGCCTTAGGGTGTACCTTGTGCACAAATCTGGACCATTGAATACAATCAAATCAATGGTGTAGATTTATTCTTAATTTCAATTTTTTTTTAAAAAAAAGGTGGGACCCATTTTCAAAACAAAATCACTCAACCCAAATTGTGCGTGTACTCCAACCTCCGTATTAAAACAATCAACCCCAATTTCTCAATGTACAGAAGAACTAGAAAGGACTCCGATCGTACGAAGGGCGGAAGAGGGCCAACTCTTTGTTGATGTCCGGTGGCTGCAATCGGCATTCCAGCAACAACGAAAGCACCTCCTGTCAGCCCTAGCGGAGGGCAACCAAAGCAGTTGAAGGAGGAGGCGTGGGCGGCGATTTGAAGGGGATCTCGAAGTTTGACAAAACGGTGGCTAGAAGGGGACGGTTCAAACTATTTGTATGTGTCAGAAGGGGATCGAGGTAACTAATTTTGATGTCTTCATCTTCAAGGCCAATCTGGTGGCTATTGGTAGTGCCATGGTTGATTTTGGAGTGAGGGTAACAAAAAACAGAGGACTGATCTTTCTTTCTTCTTATGGATCTGGTACCTATAGGCTTCATCCAAGCACGGAATTTTCTTCCGAGTTGCTTCTGATTTTGTCTTTTTAGGGCTAATTTCTTGCCCTGTAAAGCCTCGTTGACCGGCCTATTTGAATCTGCAGTAGGTCTAATTTCATCCTTGATTGAACTAAACTCTTCTTGATTTTGATCCCTTCCATTTGAAATTGTGGTTTGCAAAGAAGGAAATGGGGTCTAAGAGGAATGTGAGTGGAGATTGATTTGGGCTTTTTAGAGCTAAGATATGTTATTGCCAATGGAATTATTGCGTTATATAAAAATTTGTATAATGGTTATTATTATTATTATTATTATTATTATTATTATTATTATTATTATTATTATTATTATTATTATTATTATTTGTGTACACGATTTATTTATTAAGTGGAATACAAACATTATTCGGTGAATATCTAATGATTATTCGTTCCTAGAAGCTATTTTTTTTAATCTCAACACATCAACTATGAGACGTTTAGGGCAAATTTCATGATTATTCAATTAACTTCGGTGCATTATTCGCTAGAATTTATGAAATTTTAGATGGGAATATACGGCGGTTACAATTATCCTCGATAATCTAATGAAAGGTGAAATGTAAAACATTATTCGGTGAAATATGAAGCATTATTCGTATAAATCATAAATATTGTTTAGGGATTTGGGGTTTCTTTTATCTGAACTTTTTTAACAAAAAACAATTCATTATTCGGTAGCATGTGATAAATTATTCACTGGAATTATAAAATTTTGATCTGAACTGGATGGAAAAAGATAACATAACATTATTAGGTAGCATATGAAAAATTATTCGGTAGAATTTATGAATTTTTGGATGGGAATATGCAACGGTTACAATTACCCTCGATAATTTGATGATAGAGGAAAGGTGATACATTATTCAGTGAAATACGAAACATTATTCGTATAAATCATAAGTACTATTCAGTGGACTTGGTAAATTTTGATCTGAACTGGATGGAAAAGAAAATATAATATTATTCAGTAGCATTTTAAATATTATTCAGTGAAAATAATAAATTTTCAAAAATACCGAAAAAAATTGGGACCCACCTGCTATAGTATAATAATTATTATTAATAAAATGGCAAAATGAAAAGAAAAAAAAATTGGGAACCACCTAATTGCCATTGAAATCACGCGCCTACCATCAAGTTTGATGAAATTGGATGAATTAATAACGTGGGTCCCACTTTCTATTTAAAAAAAATTAAAAATCCTAATTAATCTTAACCATCAATTTCCTCCCTATCAACGATCCAGATTTGTGTACAAAGTACACTTTAAGGAGTGTGTACACTTGAATGAAAATGAAAGGCTGAGATTTTTTTATTATTTGGATTAATTGATAATTGAAAGTTAAAAAACACAATCCCACGTTAAAAACATACGCGTGTAATTCAAACCTAACACTACCCTATAATTGCTGCCATAGAGGAGATAGAGCGAAGGCGGCGATTTGACGGAGGATGATGGCAGAGCGAAGGCGGCGGCGATTTGAAGGAGGACGATGGCGGAGCGAAGGCTGACGGGGGACGATTCAAGGCGGGTGCTTTAAAAGACTCGCCGCCAGATCTGGGAGAGGAGGATGCGTGTGCGATTCTCAGGTTGGGGAAGGGTCGGCGCCGGAATCTCTGGCTACTGCACAACAAGGAGGAACTCCGGGTGGGAATGCATCTCTACCCCCGTCGATTGCGGTAGGATTGGTTGGTTCACAGGTGACTTCTTCTTCTTAAAGGATGGCTAGTTGGAAATGTTGCTATGGCTGGCCATGGCGGAGAGTCCGGGTGGGAATGTTGCTATGGCTGCCCATGGCAGAGCGGGAGATGGCGGAGCAGGCGAGATGATCCGGTGTTGCAGTAGATGGAGATCGACGAAGCCATTAAAGGATGCGACGATCGAAGGCTAAGGACCAAGTACAACATCGCCGTCTATGTAATTCAATGTGCTTTGGCACTCTATCGGTTAAGTGGTGGTCTACTTGCTTTGTAGTCGGTTGTATTTCTTCGATTTGTGCTTCAAGTTGCTCAAATTTGTCCTTAGTCTTATCGGAACTACTGTGTAATTGATTTGCTGGATGAAATTCGAGCGAATGGAAGTATATATAAGGGATAGAGTGTTGAAGAAATAGCAATTTCCTATTTTTAGCTTTAATGAAAGAAAGTAATCAAACAATAACCATTCTTTTAATTAGGTTGTGTAAAAGGGGTAATTACAATGAGAGGTGTGTGGGAGTTCCACCGTCCGTTTCAAATCTTATAAACCTATATAAATCCATAGGATTTCATTTGTTAGATGATTCAATCCAAAAACACAAAGAGAAAAGCTTAGTTTAAAGCATTAAACAGAGAGAAGCTTTCGGGAGAATTTTCGGCGTAAAATTCCAAAGTGTAGTTTTGGTTGTGGGTGTTAAGTTGTAATCACATTATCATTCTATTAAAGTTTTGCGGCAGATTAGAAACATCTTGTGTGTGTTTTCTATCATTGTCATTCTCATTATTCTGATTTTCGGGAAAGTAGAGCGTATTTTTTTTTCCCAACAATTGGTATCAGAGCTTTGGTTATATACAATCCACATAAAGTCAGATTTGAGTGGGAGCAATAGCCGCAGAAGATAGAAAGGTGAAACTAGACAAGTTCGATGGTGCAGATTTCGGATTTTGGAAGATGCAAATCGAAGATTATTTGTACCAGAAAAATCTTTATCAACCTCTGTCAGAAAAGAAGCCAGAGGGCATGAAGGATGAAGACTGGAATCTTCTTGATCGACAAGCCCTTGGAGTTGTCCGACTGACGTTATCACGCAATGTTGCCTTCAACATAGCAAAGGAAACAACCACGGCAGGTCTTATGACAACCCTTTCTAATATGTACGAGAAGCCATCTGCCTCTAACAAAGTTCATTTGATGAGGCGATTATTCAATTTGCGGATGACAGAAGGTGCATCGGTAGCTCAACATCTCAATGAACTCAACACAGTCACAACCCAGTTGAGTTCAGTTGGGATTGAATTTGAGGAGGAAGTGCGAGCCTTGATACTTTTGTCTTCTCTTCCAGATAGCTGGAATGCTACTGTCACGGCTGTGAGTAGCTCAACGGGAAGCAATAAGTTAAAGTTCGATGATGTTCGTGATCTGGTGCTCAGTGAAGAGATCCGACGGCGAGGGTCGAGTGAATCATCAACCTCTTCAGTTTTACGTACAGAGTCAAGAGGGAGAAATTCAACCAGAGGAAATGGACACGGAAGATCGAACAATCAAGCAAAACCAAAGGACAAGAGGTCGAGGTCAAGGAATCCCAATAGTTCCTCTAGCTCGAAGACCATCGAGTGTTGGAATTGTGGGAATACCGGGCACTATAAAAATCAATGCAAAAGCGCTCCACAGAAACAAGAGACGAAGGTGGAGGCAAATGTTAGCTTTAATTCTAGAGGAGATGATGCATTGATATGTTCATTGGAGAGAAAGGACGAATCTTGGGTGTTAGATTCTGGAGCATCATTTCATGCTACTTCGAAGAAAGAGCTCTTTGAGAGCTATGTCCCGGGGAACCTTGGAAATGTATATCTTAGTGATGATCAACCTTGTGCCATTATCGGTAAAGGTCAAGTGAAGATTAAGTTGAATGGCTTTGTCTGGGAGCTAAAAGACGTTCGACACATTCCTGATCTAAGAAAGAACTTGATATCAGTAGGGCAGTTGGCAGATGAAGGCTACGATACAATTTTCAATGGTGATAAATGGAAGATTTCAAAGGGTGCAATGACAATAGTTCATGGAAAGAAGAGCGGTACTCTTTACATGACAACAGGGGCACGTTGCTCAATCGCAGTTGCATCAGGCAACGAAGATTCCAAAATGTGGCACCAGAGACTCGGCCACATGAGTGAGAAAGGGATGAAACTCATGCATTCAAAGGGAAAGCTTCCAGGTTTACGCTCAGTTGAAATGGGCATGTGTGAAGATTGCATACTTGGAAAGCAGAAGAGGGTAAGCTTTCAAACAAATGGCAGATCTCCAAAGAAGAATCGGCTAGAGCTTGTCCACTCCGATGTTTGGGGGCCAACTACTACAGCATCCATTGGCGGAAAGCACTATTTTGTGACTTTCATCGATGATTACTCTCGGAAAGTATGGGTGTACTTTCTGAAACATAAGTCTGAAGTTTTTGAGGCTTTCAAAAGATGGAAAGCTATGGTTGAAAATGAGACAGGTGTGAAAGTTAAAAGGCTTAGAACCGACAATGGTGGCGAGTATGTAGACACCATGTTCAAAAGCTTTTGTTATGAGCATGGGATCCGAATGGAGAGAACAGTTCCAGGTACACCTCAGCAAAACGGTGTAGCTGAGCGTATGAACCGAACATTGACAGAAAGAGCCAGAAGCATTCGTATACAATCAGGTCTACCGAAGCAGTTCTGGGCAGAAGCAGTCAATACGGCATGTTACCTGATCAATCGAGGTCCCTCGGTTCCGTTAGATTACCAAATACCAGAAGAGGTATGGAGCGGTAAAGACATAAAACTTTCGCACTTGAAAGTTTTTGGTTGCGTAGCATATGTGCATATTAGTGATCATGGCAGGAATAAGCTTGATCCGAAATCTAAGAAATGCACTTTCATCGGCTATGGCGAGGATGAGTTTGGCTATCGCATTTGGGATGATGAAAAGAAGAAGGTGATCCGTAGCAGAGATGTGATTTTCAATGAGTCAGTCATGTATAAGGACTTGACAAAAAGTGACGCCATTAATTCAAAGCAGAATGGCCCAGTATTTGCAGATGCAGACTATCTTCCAGATTGTTCTATGACAGAACCGGTCGTAATAAATCCTCAGTCAGAGGAGCACGTTGGAGAAAGTAGTGCACAAGAGTCTAACACGACACTACCTTCTACTCCAACTCATGTATTGAGAAGGTCTTCTCGGCCACATGTGCCTAACAGGAGATATATGAATTATTTATTGTTGACTGATGGAGGGGAGCCCGAATGTTATGATGAAGCTTGTCAGAGCAGTAAAGCAAGCCAGTGGGAGCTTGCAATGAAAGATGAGATGCAGTCTTTGATTTCTAACCAAACGTGGGAACTTGCTGAGTTGCCCATAGGGAAGAAGGCTCTTCACAACAGATGGTTGTACCGGGTGAAAGATGAGCATGATGGCTCTAAGAGGTACAAAGCTCGACTAGTTGTCAAAGGCTTTCAGCAAAAAGAAGGTGTTGACTACACAGAGATTTTTGCCCCCGTTGTGAAGCATACTACTATTAGATCAGTGTTGAGTATTGTTGCCGTTGAAGATCTCCATCTTGAACAGTTAGATGTGAAGACTGCATTTCTTCACGGAGACTTAGATGAGGAGATATACATGCATGAACCAGAAGGTTTCTCAGAAAAGGGAAAAGAGAGGATGGTGTGCAGACTCAAGAAGAGCTTGTATGGCCTTAAACAAGCTCCGAGACAGTGGTATAAAAAGTTTGATGGTTTCATGCACAAGGAAGGTTTCCAGAAGTGTAACGCCGACCACTGTTGTTACTTCAAAAATTATCAGTCCAGCTATATCATTTTACTCTTATACGTTGATGATATGTTGGTAGTAGGTTCTGATATGAATGATGTCAGAAGGTTGAAGAACCAGTTATCAAAAGAGTTTGACATGAAGGACTTGGGTCCAGCAAAGAAGATTCTTGGAATGCAAATTACAAGAGATAGGCAAAAAGGGACATTGCAGTTGTCTCAGTCAGAGTACATCAAACGTGTCTTGCAAAGGTTCAACATGGGCAATGCAAAACCAGTTGGGACACCCTTGGCTAACCATTTTCGCTTATCCAAGGATCAATCTCCTAAAACAGAAGAAGAAAGAGCTCTCATGGCTAAGATTCCTTATGCCTCGGCCATCGGGAGTTTGATGTATGCAATGGTCTGTACAAGACCAGATATTGGACAAGCAGTGGGAGCTGTAAGTAGGTTTATGTCAAATCCCGGGAAAATTCACTGGGAAGCAGTGAAATGGATTTTAAGGTACCTACAAGGAACGACAGAAAAATGCTTGTACTTTGGTGATGGTGAATTAAAAGTACAAGGATATGTAGATGCTGACTTTGGAGGTGAAGTCGATCATCGAAAGAGCACAACCGGTTACATATTCACTGTCGGAAATACAGCTGTTAGTTGGATGTCACAATTGCAGAAGATTGTTGCTCTATCGACTACAGAGGCTGAGTATGTAGCAGTGACTGAAGCTAGTAAAGAGATGATATGGCTTCAAGGTTTGTTAACTGAGTTGGGATTCGTACAAGAGAATATTGTGTTGTACAGTGATAGTCAGAGTGCAATACATTTGGCAAAAAATTCGGTATTTCATTCAAGAACCAAGCACATTGGACTTCGATACCATTTCATCAGATCATTGTTGGAAGATGAAGTATTGAAACTGGAGAAGATCCAAGGCAGTAAGAATCCAGCAGACATGTTAACAAAGACGGTGACTATTGACAAATTGAAGTTGTGTTCAACTTCAGTTGGCCTACAGGATTGACAAGACCATGTGTGTGAAGACAGATTGAAATCAGTCTTCAAGTGGGAGATTGTTGAAGAAATAGCAATTTCCTATTTTTAGCTTTAATGAAAGAAAGTAATCAAACAATAACCATTCTTTTAATTAGGTTGTGTAAAAGGGGTAATTACAATGAGAGGTGTGTGGGAGTTCCACCGTCCGTTTCAAATCTTATAAACCTATATAAATCCATAGGATTTCATTTGTTAGATGATTCAATCCAAAAACACAAAGAGAAAAGCTTAGTTTAAAGCATTAAACAGAGAGAAGCTTTCGGGAGAATTTTCGGCGTAAAATTCCAAAGTGTAGTTTTGGTTGTGGGTGTTAAGTTGTAATCACATTATCATTCTATTAAAGTTTTGCGGCAGATTAGAAACATCTTGTGTGTGTTTTCTATCATTGTCATTCTCATTATTCTGATTTTCGGGAAAGTAGAGCGTATTTTTTTTTCCCAACATAGAGAAAGTGTGAACTTTTGGTACTAATTAATGGATCATTCATTTTTTGTTATCAAATCTATGTAATTTTGGATGGATTTGTAGTATTCTTTGAGTGGTTATGTGTTTATTGTAATTATGTGATGGAAATCGGGAAATATTCATATGTATGTGGGCAATTAGATGTAGGTTTCTTGAAATTCAAACTCTATCTTAAATTGTTCATTAATTTATCGATTATTCGGCAAGTTCAGAGTCACTATTCGTTGATAATAAACAATTATTCATAACATTCGGCAAGTTCATAGTCACTATTCGTTGATAATAAACAATTATTCATAATATTCGGCATGTTCAGAGTCACTATTCGTTGATAATAGGGAATTATTCATATGTATGTGGGTAATTAGATGCGGTAAATCAAGAATTACATTTATACATTCTTTTAACCTAGCGAATAATTATTATCAACTTAGCGAATAATTACTATCAACATAGCGAATAGTTGCAAAATGACCAACCCTTTTGCTATTATCTAAACGATAACTTCTCTTTACAAACTGAATATTAACGATTAATTTAGCGAATAATTACTATAAACCTAACGAATAGTTGCAAAATTGACCAACCCTTTTGTTCTTAGGAAATTAGCCTATCAGCCTATGACATAAACGTAACCCCTCCAAAAAAAATCTTATACAAGTAGCTATTTTTCGGCCCCTTCAATATGTAAAATTGTAAACTCAAGTTCCGCCGCTGTATAGGTTAAATGGCCAAAAATCCACAATTAAAAAAAAATAGAAGTACTGAATTTGAACATAGAACAAAAATACCATGACAGACTCGCTGTTGTCGAGGCACTTGATAGCTTTGGTCTAGAAGGGATCAAGAGGGAAAGGGAATTCCTTAACTTTGTGCACCGTTGAACAGTCGGGCGATTGTCGCCTCCAACCATCGATTGTCACCACCGACCATTGATTCTGCCGTCACCGACGAAACCGCCTCCCAGACTCGCCTTCGTTTGTCCGTCACCCGATTGAGTAGCCTCCGGTCATCGCCACCCTTGTTTGCCCCTCCGTCCGACCCGTTAATTTTCTTAAAAGGAATGGAATAAAGAAGGAAGTTGGATTGAGATTTTGGGAGAAGGAAAAACAATGGAAAGAAGATGGAATTTGTATTGACAGCAGAGAGGAGAGGTTGAATTGGGAGAACGTGGGGAGGAGAAAAGAAAAAAAATTGTTTCTTATTTTTGTAAAACCTAAACACGTGGCTCAATTTTTAATAAAGACTCTGCTTCTGAATTTATAAGTATTAGAATGGGATGTTTACGTGAAACTGTGTACAGAGTGGAGGGTCAACACAAGGTTCTAAAGGAGGCACTTCACTCATCGACTGGGGACTTCTGCGTCGTGGTAGATGCAATCCATAGAGTCAATGATTGCCAACTGCATGAGCTGCAAACTGCTTTAGAGATCGACCGCTTCAAATGGCCAACGAGGTCGCATAAAGTCAACCTTTTTGATCATGTAAAGATTTTAATCTCCAAAAAGTGCTTCGACTATCTGTACAAGTTGTAGGAGGATGTCGTAAACCAAAACATTCCTCCGGAATGCACGGACCGACATTGGAGGGTTTGTTACGGGATTCCTTGTGTCCATGAGATTCAGGCGTATGTCAGTTCCGGGACTCCGATACCCACTGAGGATATCCACCCGTTCTGGATGGATTTATCATGGACTGACATCGACGACACACCACTCCCGTATGAACTGTCATCTTCATACACGGCTTCCAACAACATATGCGACGATGACCTCCACCCACCCTCATCTTCAAGCGTCTGATCGAAAGGGAGGCCTTGGGGGTCGAGGAATGCCTGCAGAACCAACCCGTTGCGTTACGAGGAGTTCAGGGCAAATTTTGTGAGAGAAGAAGCACGTGCTGCTCGACATGCTGCTCGACACCGTCCACAAGCTACAACAGCTCGACGTGGATGTGATGATGTGTTCGGAGGGTTTAACTGGGGTCGAAACAATGTTGATCCCTTCATGCTCGGACATATTCAGGGTATCACGGACACTATTGGAGATGGTCATTGTGGCTACCGTGCTTTGGTGTCATTGACATCACCGATCGGCGAGTCTGCTTTCCCAGAACTGAAAGCGTTATTATGCAATCACTTGGAGGATCACGCCGATCTCTACGTCGGTTGTTATATGGGAGGGTACACTTTCCAGCAGTTCGTTGACAATCAGAGATGGGCAGGACCTGTGCATGGTGATAGGAGACGTTGGATAGAGCTACCCATCCTGGGTTTAGTATTTGCAACGGTATATCATATTCCTCTCGTCGTCCTAGCTTGGCATCATACGTTCACATGTCTCCCTATGTCCTCGCTGACACCTGGTAACAACCCTCAATTAGCAACCCTTGGTTTAGCCTGCATCGAAAACCAAGATCATTTTGCCGCGGTACGACTTCAAACGTCTTATATATATATCCTATTATTACTTTTCATCTATATTTTAATACTCTAACTCTAATTTTCCGTTCTCATAGGTCTGGTTGCGTCCTAACGCTCCTATTCCGCCGCCTGCACCAGAATGGGTTGAACATCATCAACCAAGCGTCGAAGGATGGGATGCACCTTTTCAAGCTCAGTTTGGAAGATTCCGAGCCTCACGTGTCGATGCCGGTCGCCCTTTACACTTTGTTTAGAGTTTATTCCACGAGTCGATTACAATTTTCAATGTAAGCTTTTTTTTTTCCGTGTCTTGTAATATTATTCGCATATTATTCGAATGAAAATCTTTCCTAAAATTATTGAATTTTATTCTATTAACATCTCCCTAAACCCTAAACATCACCATAAACCTTAAACCCTAAAACCTTGGACACAAACATCTATACCCTAAACCCTAAAGCCTAACCCTAAACCCTAAACCCTAAACCCAACCCTAAACCCAATCGGACAAGTTGCACATTTGCACGTCGTTGACTACGTGCACATTTGCACGTCGTTGAGTACGTGCACATTTGCACATCATTAGTCACGTGCAGTCTTGCACGTCCAAAGCAACGTGCAAGTCGACGTGCACTAAGATGCCACCCACCACATTTACACGTTAATAACGACGTGCATGCACGTTAATAACGACGTGCAATTCCTAAACTACCATTTGCGGTGTATCTAACAACAACCTTATATTTATATATATATATATATATATATATATATATATATATATATATATATATATATATATATATATATATATATATATATATAATAATCAAACTACCGAATCCCAACAATCATAATATATATACTAACACTTGATTATAAGAATATTAAAGAATCATGGATCAAATTGAACTTTCAGTTAATTTTATTACACAGATTGACTTTTTTTTTGTTAACCGATGCGATCATGGTATTCTGGTAAGCATTTATCTTAATTTTTATTTTTTAAGTTGTTATAAAATGATTTAATGATTTTATAGAACTCAATCTTAATTTATTTTATTATTACTTAAAATCTTCCAAATAAGATTTAAACACTAAAATCTTACGTATCATTAAAATATCTTATCATTAACATTTAACTTGATTGATGACTCGCTCCATGTAGGGTAATGATAAAATCGTTTGAATATCTTATCATTATTTAACTTTTATATCTAAAAAAATATAATGTTGAATTTTTCTTTTATCATATGTATCTCTTAGCTACTTTTTATAAATAATTTATTTATTTGCAAATCATTATTTAAATTTGTAATCGAAAAAATAATATTTAATTATTTTTATATAGTATCAATATTTTATTTTAATCACTCTAACCAAATTTCATGATTCATATTTAAAATATATTAAATTTTCATTAATTTTTTAAATATTCAATAAGTACTATTAATATCAACGTAGATTGTATTAACAATTAACAATTTTAAATTAAATATGTTTTCAACAGACAAAAATTTATAAACTTAATTTGGGTTGTATAAGATGTATTTTGTTATTATTAGTTTTGATTGATGAAATATGATTGGTAATACATTTAAATCATGTCATACAAAGACATACCTAATCTATTTATATATCTACGTGTTATCGTATGTGTTCATCTTAATTGATGACTAATTAATTTTTATCATTTGAGTTATTTAATTTATCTTTTGACTATAAATACTAAAGTCAATTTTAATAAATTAATTAATTTTTAATATGAAGATTTAACGTCATATCTTAATTAGTTGCAAAAACTTATCATTTAATTAAGAATATTTTACCTTGAGTTACTTTGCTAATCATAGCAAAATAATAATAATAATATAATAACATCAACCCGTGGATTGAATTTTACATAAAGAATATATAATAAAAATCTTATCAATATAATAAAAATCTTACCCAATATCTGCGTTGATATTTTGGGATTTAATAAAAAAAATTGCATTTTCTTAACAAGAGATCAAATATAATATATTAAGAAAAATACTCGTGTTTATATTTAAAAGATAACACAATTGAAGTTATAGAAATATATTTACCAAAGGAAACGTTAGGGAAGAATTTATATATATATTTTTCTTATTAATTTATTTAAATCAATAAAAAAATATTTTATATAAATAAAATTTATAAAAAAAACCGCGTACGACGTGGGTAATAAGACTAGTATATATAAAAGCGGATAAACTGGATGGATATGATACTTGTAATTTGTATTGGTAGTTTTGCCATCTATCCACTGAATTTGTAACAGATAGTGAGTCTGTCATATGTGTAAGTGTGCTACTGTTGGATTGTCTGTACTAGTATAATGTGGAATCAAATTTTAGGTGCAAGCCAAGTTGGATCTCCTAACATGGAAAGCTTCATTACAGAGCAATTAAAAATGTTTAAAAAATGGAGCAATTAATATTATCTTCCGAAATAACAAAAACTAAAATATCATCAACACTCTACACCAAACAATTGACAACATATCTTGCTGGAATAAAGAAAATAATTACATAAAATCTAAAATAAGTAGACCTCCACATAAATTATTTTGGAAACATCCACCTCCTAACACGATCAAAATTAATGTAGATGCCTCAATCAAAATTAATCATGAAACTCAAATTGGTTACATTATGAGAAACAACTACGATCAAGTAATTCATATATATAAAAGCAACATTAGAAAATGCTCTATTATTTTAGTAGAAGCTATGGCTATATATGCAGGTATAAGACATGCAAATGACTTGGGAATCAAAAGAATCATTATCTGCCATCAATCACATAATCAAAACCTCATGGGAGGTAGCACAACTAATTGAAGAAATCAAGTCTCTTAAAGAAGACTTCGAAACGATAAGCTTTCAACATTGCTATAGAGAGGCGAATCGAGCAGCCGATTTCCTTGCAAAATCTCCTTTAAATTGTAATATCATCATACGCTCTTATTATTACGAGTTCCAAAACATCATCTTTTCAGATGATCATAGATGTCGGTAGCACATCCAACTCTTTGCATACTGTAAAAAAAAATAGAGCAATTAAAAATGTTTAAAAAATGGAGATGCGGAGTATCAATCACCGTACCTCTCGCATGCTAAGCGAGCGCTCTACCATCTGAGCTACATCCCATGTGATAAATATTGACAGATAAAAGATTTCATCAAAAAAAATATTTCATTAAAGCTCTCCTGTTGCCGGGTCAGATTAGGTAGAAATTGGGCCTTGTTTGGTTTGATTGGTAGAATCAAAATGAGTTATCCTTGAAGCATTTCGTTTCATAGGTTGGAAGAATGAACTATTTAGGGATTAATAATAATTAGAATTGATATAATAATTTAAATAATATTGTATATATTTGTATTATAATTCAAATGATTAAAAAATATAAATTATTATTATTTATATTATTTTGATATTGTTATTAGTATTATTTATTCATTCATTATTATAATTACCATCATTATTTATATTATATTTATAATAATAACATCAATATTTATATTATATTATTATGAAGATTTATTAACAAAATAATCCTACTTAATTATATGTTGCCTAATGCCTACTTAATTATATGTTGCCCAATAGTGACACTTGTCACTATTGGGTTGACACGTGTGGTCATCGTGGGTGGTGGGCATGATGGACATGTGTCATTGTTTTGTGTCCGCGTCCTCCCTATGTTCTGGGTCTTCCTGAGTATCGTTTCGCTATACCCGCGTCCGAATCTTTGTCTAATTATTTCCGCATGTTTTCATCAATACCTGCATAAAATATACCATTTCTAATATAATTAATATTCTTCCAAAACTACTACTAAATATTTTTTGCAGTCTGATTGATGAGTATATATATTAGTCAGATCTAAATATACAAAATATCTTATACCAACTCATATATCTGACCTCCATCTTATTATACTGATTCCAAGTCGAAAATTATATTAAAATATTCGATCACCTACATAGTATATAAAGCATATATACAATATTGCTACACCACCTCTCTCTGCATATAAACGAACAAAATTAAGAACCCTAATTCCATTTTTAAATAATAAAAATAATAATTAAAAAAGAAAGGAAACAGAAAATTAAAGAAAGAGGTCCCCATGGACCTAAAGCAAGTGTTTCACATGAATCATGGTTCCGGTGAGGATAGCTACGCCCAGAACTCCGGCGTTCAGGTCATCTTCCCCTCACCCCTTCGTCGCCAATAGTATAATATGTATCGTATGTATATATGTATGTGTGTGTATTATTGCAGAATGATATACTATTGGCGACGAAGCCGTACATCGAACGAGCCTTGATGGACTATCTTAAAGCCCACACTTTGCGAGGAAGCCGAATAGGCATGGCCAATATTGGCTGTAGGTCTGGCCCTAATCCCCTAGCGGCCGTCTCCCACATGCTGGAGGTGGTGTATGCCACGTGGCAGCAGCAGGGGAGGCGGCCGCGGGAGGTGGTGGTGTACTTGAATGACTTGCCTATGAATGACTTTAACCATGTGTTTGTTTCGCTCCCGGGCTTGCTGGTCCAGGCCCGAAGGGGCTGTTGCACAGATCAGTTAGTACACATTTCATAGTCAGGTATACCAATCATATCACAACAAACGCTTAGCGTAGAATCAGTCAATGACAATTACAATGATCTCCTAGGAATCTTCAAGACCCATCTGTAAAGAACAAGCTAATATTTCGCCTACCCATTCCCAACTACATCCAACAGGGATGGTCTAGTGCCTTTTCTACCCTCTCGATCCCTTATTAGTTGGTTCTCCTCTTTTATCATAAGCCAAGTTCATATTTAGTCCAATTGAGTTAGGCATATTAAGTTCATTTTGCCCCTTTAAGACACTTTCAAATCTTTTTGAAATTCATGGGCGGTTTTTCAAAACATACACCCGACCCTTGCGTACCCGAATTGCACAACCTCGCTCTGATACCATCTTTGTAACGGCCCGGATATAAATACCCGGGTTACGTTTCGAAGGTCGGATACCTTCGTTCGGATGTTTCAATTCAGGTACTGGTCGAGGTTTCAAACCTCTAAAGATCAATATTCAAAGCGGGGATTTTGAACCCCAAGCAATTGAAGTCGCAGAAATTCAATTGAAATGAAAATAAAGCGGAAGGAAAGCTTAGATACAAATGCCACGACTGAGCCGGGTGAAAACTAAAACATATATTCTGAAGTCGTATAGCCAAATTAGCAGGGTTAGGCAGGTTCTTTGCAAACGCCCGGGGGATTTTTCCCGTAACCCCTTGATGGTTCTATCGAGTCTTTCTCCCGGATATCAGTGTGTTCCACGGGGAATTGGGTTGGTAAACACATTGTGTCGGGAATCATGAATGGATGTGAAGGTTGTTTGAGTGAGTATTGGAAGGTGGTTCTTGATGTCCCTTTGAGTCAAATGTAAGGTGTTTCTGGGGCTGTCTTTCTTGATTCTTATGATGATCAACCGGTGTCTTCTTGCCATAAAAAGTCGTATCCGAGTCCCGCGGGAAAGATGAGTGATGAGTCAGTTAGGAAGAGTCAATGTTTGCCTTTATGGATCTCTATCGGGTTATCTTGATTGCTCTGTCCATGATTAGGTGATACTATATGGTACTACTCCTTGACCTACAACTGATCCTTAGTTTGAAACTGTGCTTACATGCTTGATGTCCATGATGACCATTGTGTGAGTCCGAGTTACATATGTTACGCCCTATCATCCCGACATGATCTACTTAGTATATGTCATATGCTAGGGAGTTGTATAATTGATGCCCTCCCTGTGAATAGCTTCATGATTGTGTGATCGTTCAGTTCTAGTATCATGATAGAGTGAGTCCCTTACTTGATGGATACGTGTTATAATTTGATGTCAACATGCCTTATATGCTACGTAATTCCCAGTGCATGTTATGATGATGATCTTTAATGAGAATTCGTGGTTGTATGACATTCTGTACCCATGCTTGTCCCATTGCTTAGGTCCCGTGTTGTGCATTGCTTCCTATTAGGATTATATGTTATCATAGCATGTCTACTTGACCCCTTTGTATTGATCGTATGATTGATTAGAAACATGAGCCACATGATATGAGTCTATATGATTGTTGCTTCTATTGGATTAGGTCCATGATAGTGTGATCAATTCTTCTTTGTATGAATGCTCGTAAGATCTTCTCCTTAGCATGCTCGTCGATGACGCCTTGATGCATATCATTCCTTCTGTGACAAGAACCTATAGCACGCCCATCTATTTTGTATTTGTCAGATTAACTATTGTGGATTATTTTGCATATGATAGTGTTGTGTGTTCCTTGCATTGAATGGAGAAAATGTGGCATAATTGATTCTTGGTGAATGCATGTTTCATCCTAGTATGTGCTGATTCAAACTCATGTCCCCATATTCTCGTTATATTGCCCGTTACTTAGACTTGCATTATACATCGTTACATTTCCTCCCATGCTTCTATATTATTGGAATGTGATTGAATTGATGTCTTGCTTAGTGTCGAGGAATCAATCAAGTGCATGTATATGTCCTATGTTATGTTAAACCATTAGTAACGTGTAGGATCCTTGGTTATGACTTATGCACATTTATGCCCTGCTTGCATTATTGTTCATTCTCTATTGAGCTAGGTCCCTGATAGTGTGGTTCTTCCCTCTCTTTATCCTCTTAAATTGTTTTACCCATCCTGATAAGAGTGATATTGGATTCGAAGATCGACTTGCTTTCTGTGATGGTTAATACTAGCATGTTTACATGTTCTCACTCGGTGGTATCCCTCTATTACTCTATGATATCTTCTCGTGCTTTCATGAGAGTATGACTTGACACCTCGCATGATCACACACCACATTATATCATGATTTTGCATATGCATGATGCATGAATATTGGAATGAATCTAGTCGAATTACCTTGATTGTATTCGTGTTCAATATTGTGTTACTAGTATCCTGTGAGGCTTATGATTTCCAATATGACTCACTAAATGGTGGCTTGCCATACTTATTCTATTACGAGAACATGCTTGTCCTATAGTGTGATAGTTGTTATACTGTTTTATGTGCACTATGATAGTTGTTCCTAGCATGCTTATAATCTATCACTAGTAATGTCCACCTTGTCCCACTCTGTAATGATGTCTCATGCTCTATGAACATTTTGTTGAATTCTTTTAGGCGACACTTGACTATGCTCTTGTCTTATCATGTATCACTAGCATCATGTAGGACCTATGTTGCTAAATGTATCTCATCGTATGATTACATGTCATTCTTAACCTACTATGTGCTTATTGCTGTTAGCTGTGATAATTATTATGCCGCTCTTATATATTCTCGTATGACACTTAGTCTGGTTGTTATGATATACCTCGCCATGCTATATTTGACCTCACTTGCCCATGCTTATACATTCTTTCATATACATGATGCTCGTTATCTTCATCAAATCCCGCATGACTTCGAATCATACATGATTATTGTTGGTTCCGCATAGCTTGCTTGAAGTCGCTAGGCATATCTGCTTCCATGGAATAATAGACTACTAGCTCGTATCACATGCATCCGTGTAGGATTCGAGTGTGTGTTTTGGAATGAATACATATGTTTTTCTTCTTGAGATAGGTACATGTTAGTGTGGGTTAGTGTGATTGATATGCTCTATGATGGATTCAACTTTGCTCGTCATAACTGTAACCTAATATATTCTATAAGGGCATCGTTACTATTCCCGGGTCGGAGTCCTGTCTCTAGTCGTGTCATCTTTAGCTTTGGTCCGTTTTTGTCTCCGAGAGAAACATTGGGTTGTCCGCTCTTGTCACTCCCCTAGCTCCGCTAACTTAGACTCCTACGCGATACATTAGAAGAGCGATTGCATGGAAAAAGGATTGGGAAGTTAGATAGCGATAGAGCAGCGCAGCGGAAGTGTGGGCCCATGACCCACGGGCCTCAGGATCGACGATGCCGACGGAACAAGCTTCTCGAGGATGGAGGTTATTGAGTACGATATGACTTGCAAGCGAGAGTGTCCTCCGTTCGAATTATTAATCCTTTCTGAACTTGTTGATTGTGATATTGCACTGGCTTGATGTTGAAAATTGCGTGTTGATGTGGCGACTTGGTAATGATTATTGCCTGATCATCCGTTGTCTATGATGATATATATGATTCGATGCCTTACAGTCCTAATGTGCTATGTTGACTTGACGTGATGCTACTCTGAGTTGCTAAGCATGATCTAAATTCCTTGCCTATGAAAGTATGAACTGCCAATGCTGGGAACCTGAACTGTTTATTAGATGAGGTTATGACGAAACTTGCTAGCTTGATTTGATTGGGTTCATATATGATAATTTGCAATACTTGTTGAGCATGATGGTAAATTGAGACTTGTGTTACAGTTGCAATGCTTAATGATGAACTAATGATGCTATTGATATAAATGCTAGTTGACATGATGTAATCTTTATGTGTGATATGTCCGTGATTGCTTCTTCTTTGAACGTGTGGGTGAGATTCTTTTGTGGAGTGGTCGGAGAATGGTGGGAGGAATTTGAGCGGTTATAATGATTGATGGTAGAATGAGGTAAGTAACATGAGAAGGGTTTGGCTTAAGTAACAACGAGTGAGTTTTGAGAGCTGTAAGAGGTGATGCTTAGTGGTTTCCGATGAGCTTCTAGATGAATCTTAGGTTGGGGTACGGTTAGGATAGGCCGGTTAGGTGGTGATCGGGGTATTCTTATAGGAGAGATGTGGTTAGAAGGGTTCTATGTTGTGATATCTTGGGAAGAGTGAGAAGTGTAAGAAATGAACTTTGGGGATATCGAGAACATAGTATGCAGGGGTGCTCGGGTGTGAAAACAGAGATAGGGGTTGGGTTCTTAGAGGTGGATTACTAGCGAGAGTGCTTAGTGGAGTGAAGGGAGGGATTGGAGTATCAGAATGGATTGGTCTTGGTTTGAAAGTAGAAGACGAGCGAGAGGGGATTGCGTTTCGTTTTGACTGGCAGTGATGTGAGGATTTTCTT
Source organism: Persicaria maculosa (assembly GCA_963922045.1). Lineage (NCBI taxonomy): Eukaryota > Viridiplantae > Streptophyta > Magnoliopsida > Caryophyllales > Polygonaceae > Persicaria > Persicaria maculosa. Next base: position 45,341,531 of record OY998264.1, on the reverse strand, counting down.
GATTATGTGTTTTGTAATATGTACTGGCATGATGTTAGATAGTGACCATGATAAACCTGATATGACCTGATAATAAATGTTGATCCCCAATATTTGAAATCTAGTTGACAGTGACAAGTGTTATCATGATATAATGATACATTGCTATCCTAGTATATTGTTCTAGAAGAATGTTGTGATGTGTTGTATGAATCATGAAATAATGATATGTTGAGCATGATGTTATATTATGATCAGGAGATGTTAAATGATGAATATTGAATTGGATCATGAATATGACTTTATATATATATATATATATGAGATAATGGTGCGTGATTGCTAAATGATCGTCATATGGCATTATATGAGATGAGATGATGTTTTGTGAGTATACTGACGTTTTGGTGATTGATATATTGATTGACCTTCCCCTCTGCTGAATCTTAATAGCCTGATCTTGTTGTGTTGATGTGTTGACAATGGGTTTCGGTTCGTTGATTCTATGATGAGAATACCTTTATGACTTCTGGTGTGATGTTGAGACGTTGTTATGATTTTGTTATGTCGTTGATATGCATATTACGACCTTTAGTATGATATGGAGATGTTGACGTGACCTTGTGGCACTACGTTGGTATATGTTGAGACTAGTCGTGTGATGTATTGATTGGAGATTGGATGGTTATACCGTTATGCATTTCTTATGGCTTATGCATCTTGCTTGAATTGAGACTGATAGATTGACTCGATTTTGGAACCTAGGAAGAGAATATGGGATTAGCCCTTAGAGGTGGATGATTCCACCTCCTACCTTCTGAAATTGATTGATTGGTATGCGAGAAGCTGATTTGGTTTTTGGGAGATTTTGACAAAATCTTGATTGACAGGATTTGACTTGTTTTGGTGTAAAGCTTCTTGATTAAACATCGAATTTAGAGATTTTGAGAGGTTTGGAAAAGGACCAACTTGGGATTTTAAGAAGTCACGAGTTTCGATGATTTAGATGACAAACTTTCCATTTACAAAACGCTTTGAGGATTTACGAACGGAATTTACATTATGACGTGTCACGAAGTGGATATAAGTATTGTATAGGGGCGCTTATAGATTGCTTGCTAAGACCTAGTCGGACGCTCTAATACTTTTAGAGTTGTGATACTTCCGAAAAGTCGAAGCGAGGATGTGATAAGGGCGCTTATTACACACTTGTCAAGACCAATTGGAGATGTCATGACCGTGACTAGGATGTTGTGAGAATCTCGGAAGACGCAACCGAGATGATTACAAGATCCTTGGACATGGTCCTCGGACTCACCGATTTAAAACCTCATCCCCTTTGCTTTAAAATAATTTTAGTCTAGGGGACGAGACTTGCTTTTAGAGGTGGATAAATGTAAAGACTGAATATATATTCATATTCTTATATATTATTATTTTGGAATGGTAATTAATTATATTTGATTAGAATTGGAAATTCGGAAAAATTTGAAAATTTCGTCCTCGAGCAACGCGTTTTATTCTTAATCTTTTCAAAGTAGATTCCGGCATTGTTTAAAATTTGGGTTGTAGCGGATTTTAATCCCGTTTTTGAGGTTGATTATCGATATGATTATATTAATTTCCATGATGATTTAAATTTCGATTAAATTCCTAGTGTCGGGTTTTGTTTTAGTGAGAGAAATCGGATTCGGGCGTCGGGAATTCAAATTGGTTTTGTGGGGAAACAAATTCCATATATTTTCAATTTTTCCTTTTCTTTATTCTCTCTCTCTCTCTCTCTCCCTCGAATGTCTGTTATACTGGCCCCCTCTCCTTGGCCTCTTCTCCCTCTCTCACCATGCTCCTCTTATTACAGGCAAAATGCCAAATTCTCTCTGCAGAAATTCAGAAACCCACAACCCACACATACCTCCTCTCTCTCAGCCCTCCTTTCCCTCTCTCCCATTTTCATTTCAAAACAAAGCTCCATCCCCCTCATTGTTCTCTGTTCGCCGAGTCACCACCTTTGCTTCACCACCCCCTCTGTCGTCATTTCTGAGCACAAGGGGAAGCCTCCAGCGCCGTTGTCATCGTCGTCTAGTTGCTGTAGCGGCTCCAGTTCTTCCTTGCCGTTCATCGTCGCCACGAAGGAGCCGAGCTACCTTCTTCCTTGTCGCCATGAAGCACCTAGCCTCTCCTCCACTCCTTCGAAGCAACATCATCTTGACAGTCGTCTGAGTCACCCTGGTCGTCGACGTCGATCCTCTAGGAGCCATTCGAGACAAGATCGACGCCGGTGGAACCTCGTTCCCCTGTTCTTGACATAAGCAAGGTTGGTTCATTTCGTTTACGTTTTCTCCCTTGAAAACTCATAAAAGAGAGCCTTTATTCACTCTCCATTCCTCCTAGGCCATTCTCTGTTGATCCAGCTCCAACGAGGCCCGAATCAAGCCATCAGAGTCGGAGAAGCTCAGCCTCGGTAATCTTTCTCTTTCTCCCTCCTCCTCATTCGCGCTTTGCTCTCTTTGCTTGGGTTATGGTCGGAATTGGTTGTCGGTCGGGTCAGGTGAATCTCAGGTCGAAAGGCTGCCGGAAGAAGCTCCAGGCTCTCTTTCTCTCTCAGTTTTTCGAGCGCCTGGGCAGGGGTGCTAAAGGTTGAAGATGGGTTCAAGGACTCTGTTTTCCTTCTTTTCTTTTCTTATTTCTTTGAGCCGGTTCGGTTCTCTTTTCTCGGTTCACTTGAAACGTGTTTTGGGTTGTCGGGTTGGGCCTCAGTTTGGGCCGGGTCGGATCCGGGTCATGGGCTGGGTTTTGATTTCGGTTTGTGCTGGGTCTTCCTTTCTTTCCTTGCCTGGGTTGTGGGTTGTGGATCCGGGTGGGTTTTTCTTCTTTCTCTCTATGTTATACATATATATGTTAAGTGTTATTATGTTATGTTATTTATATATATATATGTTATATTAATTGTTATTTCGGATTTTGGGAAAATATATATATATATATATTATGAAATTTTAATATATTTACAAAGGTTTTAAAAGTGATATTATTTGATATTGGGTTATAAATATATTTATGGTTATTGTTTTGAGATTATATGGATAGTAAGTGTTAAATTATTTGAATATTATTATTATTTTGGGATTTGGTTATAATTATAAATTCTGGAAATTAATCGTTATATATTGTTTATTGTTTTAAAATAGTATTAATTGGATTATTTATATATGATGCATTTTAGGAGGATTTAAATATGTGAGTTAGGAATTTTAAAGTGAATTGTTGGTTTTGATTTATGAATATGATTTGTGAACATAGGATTATTTTGATGATTTAATATTGGAATTTATTTATATAATGTTTTTGAAATAAGAAACATGCCGGAATGATTTCTATAATATGATTTTGGGAAATTGGTTTTAAGGCTTAAGTGTTTAATGTCGGGATTTGGATAAGCGATTTTAAAAGAATTGTTTGATTTTCTAAGTTGAATTCTTTGAGAAATTGTTTTGGAAATGAGATGATGAGATGAGATGAACATGACATGATATATGAATTGTGATGAGATAAGATGGAATAATCTGAAATAAGATATGAGAAGTATGTATGATAGTTAGGGCCGCCTTTTGTGGATTAGATAGACTTATGCATGTCTGTATGTTATTAGGTGATTGTGATATGTTGGACATTGCTTACTATTGGTGATTCATTGCTTGGATTCTGCTTCTGCCTTGTTTCTCTGCTGTTCGGCTTATTCAGGTAAGTTCCTTTATGGGCTTACTCAGATTCGAAAGGGAAATCTCCTGCTTGTGATCATATGATATACTAGGTGCTTCATATGCATTTAAATCATGCCATGTAGTATCATGCTAGGGTGCATTGACCGTGAGCATTCTATTTCTTTATGCGTATGTAAACAGAATGGCCATTATATGTGAACTCATTAGAGTCTTTGCTAGGGTCATAGGGTAGCCCAGCTTCATCGGGTGCCCTGAGTCAGTTGTCGATTTATGAGCATGATGATAGCCCAGCACCATCGGCCATGAGCACGATATATGATATGATATGCTATGATGAGATATGATATGCTATAGCATCAAACTGGCCAGTCTCTGCACTAACGGAAAGGGGTGCAGAGGTAGGAGAGGGATATGCCACTTTGCATTCTTTGGGCGCCTTTACAGTTCTTTTCCGCATATTGTAAATTAGGAGCATGTTAGTGTGATTACATTTCCGCATTGCATCAAAGCATCTTTATATTAGCGTATGTGTATGTTTGCTTGCGGGACAGGGTGCGTTGGGGTCTCGGTCTGATCCCGCTCGCAACACTTGTTTTTAGGTATGATTGCTCTTTGTCTCTATGGCGTGGGAAAAATCCCCCGGGCGTTTGCAAAGAACCTACCTAACCCCGCTAATTTGGTTATACGACTTCAGAATATATGTTTTAGTTTTGACCCGGTTCTGTCGTGGCATTTGTATCTAAGCTTTGCTTCTGCTTTATTTTCATTTCAATTGAATTTCCGCGACTTCAATTGCTTGGGGTTCGAAATCCCCGCTTTGAATATTCGAATCCCCGCTTTAAATATTGATCTATTATAGGCTGGTCGACGTTGACTTGGGGGTGGTTGATGATATCCGCTAAAATGACCATGTTTTATGCCTACTTTTGATTCGAATTTATGTCTTATATTTGTATTATGGTTTCAGAATGCTTGGAATTTTAGTAGTATGTGCATATTTACAAGAAATAGAGGTCTGCATAAATTTTGGTTTAATTGTGCAGAAATTAGAGTGGAATTGAAGCCAAAACAAGAAGCTAAGAATCAATATAGAGCAGTCGATCTCGACTGATGTACTTGACATCGAATGAAGCAAGAGATCCTGAGACTAAGTACAAGACAAGAGAAGAAAGACCACCTACTAGAAGAGAGGTCGGAATGCCTTGAGATCGACCAGGTTCCTTGACATCGTCCGAGCTGAAGTGAAGCAGAATTCGAGTAGGAATGGAGTGTTCGACGTCGACAGCCCTGATCGATGTGGACTGGACCTGTGTGTAGCAGTGATGCGTTTTGACAGTCCGAGTTCAAGGAGTATTACATGAAGCCACATTTTCTATTTTTCTTTAGATAGATTTAATCCTTATGGGTATATTCCTCTCTACCCTAGGGATATATTTTATTTTCTTATTAAGTTTATATCTTCTTCTATTTAGTTTATCTTTTAATTTTGATAGAATTACTTCTCCTAGGCTAGCTAGGATTGATAGGCTATAAATACAGCCCTTGGGGCTAAGGTTTTAGGAATACTCAATCACAATCACACAACAACAAATAATTACATTCAGTTTTAGGTTTTAGAAAGCTTTAGGGTTTTTGCGTTTGCGAGAGCCGGCGTTGAGATTGTGACGACTTCATGTTTTTATTTTTTATGCAAGTTCTTTTCTTTTATTCAATCACATTCTCTTCTACTATGAGCGAGTAGTTGCTTTTCTCTTAGGGTCAGGGTGAGCCCAACGTTAGCCATGCATGCTTGATTGAGTTAGATGTTGATATTTTTTATGTCTTGATCATCTCCGACCTTTTTGTGTTTACCCCTTATCGAAAGAAAAAGAATTCATATTAACAACTTGGATCATAAACATAAAATCGGTAGAGACAATTAGGTTTACTTGTGAGAGCATATATATCTATTTTTTGGTAACGACGAAAGCTTGTTCCTTTCATTTGATAACATAATTGTCTGTCTTATGCTATCTTGTACATATGTGATTAACATTGTGGTGATCCTTAGCCATAAGATTCATTTTCAATATTGTTTAAATATTTTTTAATCATTGCTTTAAACCCTGGATTTGTTGTTTAAATCTTCATATTCATCCTTATATTTTTGGGCCGTCTTTGCCGACATTTTTTGTCTCTGTTTTAGTGCTCGATAACGACTAACATGTCAAGATTGACTGCACCCTATCGATCGATAATTTTTTGTGTCGATCAACCATTACTACTAACTTGACATTGACTGCCTTAGTCGACGTCGACCGCTTCTGTCTTCTGTTTCTATGCAGGACTTCACTCGAGATCGACAGCCCCATTGACATCGACTCTTCCAGTCGACATTGAGAGCTTCTGGTTGACTTCTGCCAAAAACTTTTTCATGAACTGCTACGGATCTGCTGACACGCTTCCTCGTGGATCGATCCCAACACTACTAGAAAAACGCAATTACATAGACATCTGTTTTAAACATATGTATTTCAAAAAAAATACCGATCTCACTGTGCGTGTAGTAAAAATCAAAACTTTTCACATCAGTTTTAAGCAGATGTCTTTTCTTTCTCAAAACATCTGTTTTATTTTGAATATAGATATAAATCAACCCCTCAATTTTGTTTATTACATGTTCAATTGTTATTAAAGGGTGGTAAGTTGCGCACCCGCGCATGCGGGGTGCGCACACCCGCGCATGCGGGGTGCGCACACCCGCGTGCGCATCTAGGGTGCGCATAGGGCGCATCCAGGGTGCGCATGGGGCGCATCCAGGGTGCGCATGGGGTGGCACACATGGGGAGTAATTTTTTTTTTAAAAAAATTAAAACAATAAATAATAACTTATATATAGGAAATAAAGAAAAACAATACATAATAAATAAATAAAATAAAAATAATTTGTTAACATACATAAATAACTGAATAATTAATAAAAAAATATATCATAAACAAATAAATAATTACTTAATACAAATAAAAATAAACATTTATGTAATAAATACATTGATAAAAATAATAAAACATAAATGAATAATTAATAACTATAATAAATATATATATATAAATAACTAAAATAAAAATAATTTGTTTATATAAATAAATAAATGAATACTTGATAAAAACAATAATATATTTTATAAAATATTAGTACAAAAATATATAAATAATTACAAATTAGTATGCATATAAATAATTAATATAATTACAAATATATATAAATAAATTAATTTTATTCATTGATAAATTAATTAATATTAAATTTTATTAATTTAAAATCTTTTGTAATATTTTTTGAAAATAAAACTCAATTAAATGAAACAAAACAAATAAAGATATATAAATAGAAAATTGTTTAAATAATGAAATTAGGTAATCTCAGGAAAATAATGAAAATAAAATAAAATTTTATTTGGTTTTGTTGTAACTAAATATATATATAATTAATACATAGATAAACACTGTAAAAAATAAATGAATAAATAAATGCATAGTTAATAATAAATTAATATAAATAATTACTCAATATACAAAAAGATATGTATAATTAATAAATTTGTAAGAAATAATAAAACATAAATCAATAAATAATAATTAATAACATAGTAATGTAATTTATAAATAATTAATATAAAAATGTGTAATAAAAAAACACATAATTAATTAATTAATATCAATAATAATAAAAATATATACAATTAATAAAGAGATAATAACAATAAAAAAATACATTAATAAATAAATTAAGATTTATTATTGTAAATAAATAAGTGAAACTACCTCCGAATCCGGTGCTGAAGCATATGCCGCAATCGATTCGGGGGTAACATACGCAGCTTCATGATAATGAATTTTAAGGTAAAATATGTGATTTTGTTAGGACTTGCGGCATATGCTGACACATATGCTGCATTGGATTCGGGGGTTACCCGATATTTAATTACGTACTGCTTGGAGTAGGAGTTGGAAGAGTTGGGAGTCTTTTTTGGTGTTGGCGTGGCAGCAAATTAAATCCCCAATGTTCCTTTGTGTTACTACTTTGTTGGGCTCTCCGTTTCTGGGTGGGGTGAAACATACCAGCAAGTACGTATGCGAATCTTGCCCTGCACCATAATCATTCATTCAATTCAATTCAATTCAATTCATATTGTTAGACGATCTTGCACCAGAAATCCACTTTGTTTCCAATTTTGGATATATCTTCCCACTTTAATTATAAAATTTGTACTAGAGGATGAACATACGGAATATATATAGCTATAGAAACTATACTATTCCGTACTAATTATGCAGACATATGACATACAACCCATAATCTCAAAAAGATTAATTAACTCTATACTTGCAGATCTAAGCGGGGCATCCAAATGGGTTAACGTTTTACCTGTTTGGATATCCATTACCCTAGTGGCTTAAATCTAAATTGGCAGACCTAAGCAATATTGAAAAGGGTGATCGAGGAAACCGTTTTTACAAACTTATAGTATTATCAATATCAACTTGAACAGTAATGAACACGAAGTATGAAACTCGATCACATATTTTTTAGTCGATGTAAAATAAAAAAAAAGAAATGAATGTGTACGTGTACTGGTTGGGGATATTGCGGATCATGACGGTGGTGTAAAGACGACCACTTGCAGGAACAACAGCTTGGGAGTTGCTCTTCTTGAACATAACAAGTGATGGGTTGGAGGAGCCGCGATGGCTGTGACAGATTAAGTAACATCTTCAATATGGCAGAGAAACAATAAAATTTGTAGGCGGGAACTGTAATATTTTTGGTGGGAACTATAATTTCTTTAGGATTACAATAAAATTTGTAATATTTTCAAACATATATAGTCGATAGAGAAGATTACTTCTATTGGTGACAAATCTAGTTATGTGGTCATACTTGTTTAGTGTAATATTTTCTTGTAATCACAAATTGTCAAAGATTACATGTTGTTAAAGTTCGAAAAATTGTCAAAATAACATGAACTTGTGTTCTCTCTGTTCGCATGTAGGATGTGCCACAATGTGCCTGCCCACCTAGGATACGTTTCCTTATTAGGACAATTTCTGTAAACAGAAATCATTCAAAACGTAAAAATCATACGATTTCTCAAGAATTGGCACGAGAATAAATGACCTCACTGATAGGGTATCCGGCTATATTATTTAAGAATTATTATTTGTTGCGTGTCATCCTCTACAAGTTGGAGATGTTTGTGTTTTTGAGCTCTTGGACAGCGATACCAATGTCCTACTTGTACCCACACACATACGAGAAATCAAACCATCAAAGCTCAATCTCCGCTAAGAACAACTAGTAGTACAATCAAGTGCAAATGATTCACACTAAAGAACGAAAAGTTCAACTGATGTCGGTAAGGATGAGAAGGATGCAAAAATAAGCAATGATTTGAGCCCGAACCCATCACACAAATGTGTTCAATCATACCACTATATGAGCAAATTTGAAGCAAAATTCAGATTAGATACCAAAAATAAGCAATGATTTTAGAACAACTAGATCACAAAAGTTGGGACAACAAAGGGAGCCCATGTAGGACTGGGCATCTAATAGAGAGGAGAAAACGCTCTCCTACATCGAAAGGCTAATGATAGGATTATAGCTAACACGATATAGCCAAGTGCATCACGAAGCCATCAAACAAAATTTCCAGGAGAACCAGAGTAGCGGTACTGTCTCGCTAGGAACAAGGCCACTAAAGTATTTTCAAACAAATATAGTCGAAAAGATTACGTCTATTAGTGACAAATCTAGGTATGTGGTCAACTGGTCATACTTGTTTAGTGTAATATTTTCTTGTAATCACAAATTGTCAATGATTACATGTTGTTAAAGTTCGAAAAATTGTCAAAAATAACATGAACTTGTGTTCTCTCTGTGCGCATCCAGGATGTGTCCACAATGTGCCTGCACACCTATGATGCGTTTTCTCTATTAGGACAATCTCTGTAAATAGAACTCATTCAAAACGTAAAAAAGATAGATTTATCAAGAATTGGCATGAGAATAAATGACCACACTAATGGGGTATCCGGGTATGGTTATGTACGTAAATTTGTCACCGATCGATCCATTATTATCGGCAAGAATTATTATTTGATTTTCCTTGTTAAGAGGCAACTCTGAAATTGGAGGATATGTCGGTTAGGAAGAAACTTTAGGGTTTGGCGTTTGAGAGAGCCGAAGTTGAGTTGAAAAGTTTTGAAGGTTTTAATGCAAGTTTCTTTTATATCCATGATGTTTCCGACGATGAGGTGCAAGTAGTCTCCCAAAGCTTCTAGGGTCGGGGTGAGCCCGACGTTAGCCATGCGTGCCTAAGGTAAGTGTTATATGTTGATATCGTTGTGTCTATATCATCTCCTACGATTCTATGTTTAGTCCTAATCGAAAGAAAAGGCATTCATGCTAACAACTTGAGTTATAAACATAAAATTGGTAGAGACAATTAGATTTATTTGCAAAAGTAATCCTAAGAGTTGGTGTACAACGAAAGCTTGTCCCTCGGGTGACATAGCGCAATTGTCTATCTTATTTACCTTATCGCATGCATTGGTTAACGTTGTGGTAAACCCTAATCCTAGGAGTTGCTTTTTATATAGTTTATTCATCAAAAACACTGTCTTTATTCTGTTCATCGCTCCTTATTCATTCTTGAATCTTCGGCCTTTCTTTTGCCGACAAAAAGCTAACAACTTTACAGGAACATACATCGATATCGACCCCCAGACGTCGATATCGACCACTTGCTTCGTCGACGGTTTTCTGAGTCGACTACAATCATCTTCCACAAGTTACTGAGATCGATATCGACCCCCATCCTCGATATTGACCACCCCTGTGTCGACTGACACAGGGGTGTATGCGACGCGCTGATCGACTGGCACAGGTCTTCTGAGCCAGTCGATTCCGTGTACTAACATCGATATCGACCTATCCTAGTCGATATCGACTACCGTTTTTGTCTCTACAGGTCTTCTGTTGCAGAAAGGATCGACAACCAAGGTCAACATCGACAACCAAGGTCGAGATCAAGGCTTCTGGTCGACCAAAGACGTGAGCTTTCTGACGCTACCCTTCCACTACAACGGGAGGAAGTCTTGTAATTATTTGCAAAGGCTAGGAGTCGGTTTACATTTATATATCTTTATATTTGTATTTAAGAACTAGACATTCCTCCTGCTAAACAAATCGGAGCCGTTGCCGGGGAGGCAATCAATCGCGCCTTAGTAGTCTATCTCACGTTTTTATCTAGTTTGGCTTAGAAGGTGTATGCAACGCGCTGATCGCACACCTGAATTCGAAGGAGTAGATGACCCAGAACGCTTTCTCCATCTAAGGGCTCGAGTTCAAAGAACCATGGCGGACAACGAGACCCAGACACAACAGACTGAGCGCCTAAAGAAGCAAGTAGAGGATATCACCGCTAGGGAGGCTGCACTAAGGGAGTATGCCGAAAGGGAGGAGCAAGCTAGGAAACGATATGAAGCTCAAATAAACGCCCTCCCACGGAACGCAAAGCAATACATGCACCCCGCGCTCACAGTGCCTGAATCTGCGATCTTATCCCTGCTTCTAACTTTGAAATTAAGCCTAATTTTCTTACTGAGATTAAAAGACATCAATATGAAGGAAAACCTAATGAATGCCCTATGGCACATATATCAACCTTCTTAGATCTCTTTGATACTATTACTGATGGACAGGGTCTTGAATATGTCCAACTAAAAGCTTTTCGTTGGTCCCTTACAGGTAAAGCATTGCAGTGGTTGGAGAGCTTAGCCCCAAGATCGCTCCGCACCTAGAATGAAGTCAAGGACGCTTTCCTCAACAATTTCTTCCGTCCATCCAAAACGGCGTTGATCCGACGGAAAATCACGACTTTCAAACAAAATCCCGGTGAGACTCTGGCGATTGTTTGGGAAAGGTTCAAGGACCTACTACGATCATCCCCGACGCATGGCCAACCACCGTACGTTATTAAGGAGATTATTTACAATGCTCTTGATGCTGTAACCAAGGAGAGGATCAACACCTACACCTCCTATGGCTACCTTGAACTCGCTCCACAAGAGGCTTGGGACACCATAGAGAGGTTGGTGGAGTTCGACAATACATATGGGACTCTTGAGGCTTCCGACACATCATCATTGTCGAGGCCTGCCCCATCTATACCATTATATGAACCCTCTAAGGTAATCGATCCGGACGTGAAGGAGCAATTCCATAGAGATCAACTTCAAAAGCTCCAAAAGCAAGTGAGGTTCCTTTCAGCGAACCAAGACTGGATCGAATGCGGATCGCAGCGGCACACCACCATCGAGTGCCCCAATGTTGAACAAATACAACTAGTGGAGACTCACCAAGAGGCGCATTACATGAGGAATCCCAATCGTCAAGGGCACCAAAACTGGGGAAATCAACCACCCCAATACAACCCTAGGGATCCTCCGCCTTATAGAGCTCCTGGGCACCCAGAGAGAGACCAACGGAAGGATGATCTTCATCTTATCCTAGACGAATTGAGGCGGAATCATGCGGAGAATAAGGGAGCACTACATCATCTTACCGCAAGATTCGGGGAGATGTATGTATGAAAGAAAAACATAGAAACCCAACTGGGTCAATTGACAGCACACATTCCTAGACCGTCCGGAACGTTCCCTGGGCAACCAACTACAAATCCGAAGGGGCAATCCAGGTCGGGCCACATTGCAGCCATGCAACTAAGGAGTGGCAACAAACTACAAAAGCCACGAACGGACGCGGAGGAGAAAGCAGCAGATCCAGTTGACATCGACAGACTAGTCGATGTTGATCCAAACGTCGATATTGACCACCAGGTCGACCCCCAGGTCGATGTCGAGGCCACTGTAGAGCACTAAAAGCCACAACAGAAGCAAAAATCGACCATCCCGGTCGATATCGACCATATCCCAATCGACATCGACACCCAACAAGCCCCTCCGACCACCGTTTTGGCTCCTCCACCAAAGAAGACGTTGCCTTTCCCACCCAAAGCATTGGAGGACCCCACCCAAGGTAAGTTTAGGCGCTTTGTAAAAATTCTTCAAGGTCTTAACATTACTATCCCTCTTACAGAAGCCCTAAGCGAGATGCCCGCCTATGTGCGATTCCTCAGAGACATCCTTAGCAAGAAGCGGTCCATGGCAGAGATCGCAGAGGAGTGCTCAAAGATGGACTTCCCTGAGAAGAGGAGTGATTGAGGAAAGTTTGCAATCACCGTGAGGCTTGGCCAACATCGCTATAAGGCCCTATGTGACCAAGGGGCAAGCGTAAGTCTTATGCCTCTTTCTATTTGGCAAAAGGTGAACATTGGAGCACTTGAACCTGTGGATATGAAGCTCTATATGGCTGACAACTCATTCGTTAGGCCCATAGGTATAGTTAATGACGTTCCGGTAAAGGTAGGTAAGTTCTTTGTGCCTACTGATTTCATTTTATTGGAAATGCCTGAAGATCCTATTGTACCTATCATCCTTGGAAGGCCTTTTTTAGCTACTACTGATGTCAATGTCAATGTAGGTCAAGGATTACTAACCTTTACTATAGGGAACGAAGTGATAGAGTTCTCCTTTAACCCTACAATGAGCGAAACAAAGAAACTGGAGCAAGTTGCCCTCTCACCGGCTAAGGAAAAGCTTCGCAAATTTTTGTTGGCAAGGACAGAAACGGCAAGGAGAGTCGACATCGACTAGAACCAGTCGATGTCGACTGCAGACCTCGATATTGAGCACACTATATCGATATTAAGTGAGCCAGATGATTGCCAGGAGCTTAAGTATGGGGTCCCTGACGTCAACATCGATCCCCGTAGGTGGACATCGACTACTGTACTCGAAATCGACCCCCCTTGGTCGAAATCAATCTCCCCTCAGCCCAAAGATTTCAGTTTTGGGCCCGAACAGGTAAGCCCAGGTGTAATTCCTAACCCTCCTCTATCCATTATTGATAATTCAACTAATGGGATGGTCAAGGCTCCATGGTTTGCCCATATTGCAAAAGTTAGGTCAAGAAAGAGAAGGAAAGCGCCCAATGAAGGAGAAACTAACAAAGTGACGTGCTCGGGCCCGGGCTCGAGCAAAAGGACCGGCGACGAGAGTTCCGAGAAGTCGGGAAGTTGTTGACAATTTCTGGATCAGCAGATAAGTCGACAAAGAATGCCGATTTCCCGTCGATTGGCTTGGCTTCTGGGGGCGTGCATATACTAGTTTTTTAGATCTTGAAGTCGCGGTCGCGTATTAGGGCAGATCTCATCAAGCAGAGGTTAAACGAAGCGGGAAACATCGTTTTACTGAGACGTCGCCTGTGTAGAGACGATTCCGAATGGAGCTCGTTTGAGAGGGATTGAAGGGTTTTTTTGGAGGGACGTTTTGGAGGTGATTTGAGGGTGAAGATGGGGATGTGGAAGACCTTAGAATGGTAGTAAAGAAGGGGATGGAGGTAGAGGGATATGTGATTCAAGATCGCTCTCGGCCTCGCACTTCGAGCTCTCTCCAACACTCGATCTTCCGCACTCTCGGCCTCGCACTCCGAGTGTTTCCGACCCTTTGATTCCGTCGTCTCTCACTAGGGAATCGCTCTTAGCATCTCACCAAGAGGTTTTATCCGACATCTCACCAAGATTGATTTTGTTTCTTAACCCGAAACGAAGGAAGCACAAAGCTTAGTTTTTTCTCAAATTCAACTTCAACTTGTTTCAAAAGAAGTTCTTACTCTTTATATAGGAAAATATTGATGCTAGGAAAAATAAAAGAAATTAAAATAAATCGATAAACTAATGACGGATAATACAAAAGGGTTTCTGAGATTTATGACGGAGAGATGGGAAACCATAATGGGGAAAACAAATGGTCTTGGCTGCCATCAAAGAGATTTAAGTTCGGAAAAATCTCTAAAGCCCCGTCATTTAATCCGACTTTATTCAATGCATTCCGTCTTCATTTATTTCATTTCCGACAGGCTGCCAGATTTTCGGACAGCTGCAAAGATCCTAGATTTCGCCCATCTTCCAAGCTGAATTGATGATTGCATCCTTCAATAAAGTTGTATCCACTTAAAATATCTTTCCAATAAGGGTTCATTGGCTTCAATCGGAATTTTATACTGCCAGAACGAGCCAAAATACCGAGGTATCGCCAAACAGTTTTCACAAATGAACGTTGAGGTTCAGCTCCGAAGACAAACCTTTGTAGGAAAAAAGAGTCGAGCTCATGGGCAACTACGATCACATCATCTTCCTCCCCTTGAAAAGGATTCATCCTCGAATCCGTGACGAAAACAATCGACTTCTTCGGACATTTTTCTTCTTCCATGAACGGATCTTGAATCCCCTATTCTTCTTGAATCACGAAAGGCAAGTAACACAGAATGAATGAGGTCGCATCCAACCATTTACTCGACATGGAATTCAGAAAGCTAGGCATGTTGGTTGGCATTCGTTTCTCTTTCATGGAAAGCGGAACCTTGGGAACTTGGATGATTTCCTCATCTTTCTTAAGCTCGGGGTTGACCTTCGCAATCTCAATCGGAACATCCTTGGACTTGCCTTCTTTAATCTCAAGTCTCTCACCCGTGGCCTTAGAGGATGTCATCTTTGAACCGAGGATCGATCCAACAAGTTTCAAAGCTTCAACCGAGCTCGAGAACAAAATTTGACACATGCGACTCTTTTATTTGGATTTTTTTCTAGATTTATGGAAAGATAAAAACAAGATATGGATGGCTAAATCTATGAGCATCTCACCCATATATTTACCAAACTCGCTCTATCACTCGTCGGCTTCTCACTCCCGAGTAATCAAGCCTTTGTTTGAACAACTCTAACAAGCATCTCACCGGAAAGAGTTAAACAAATGGAACTATTCCTCGGCCTCTCACTCCGGAATGGGGTGTCAAAATGGCATCTCACCAAATCAACAAAACACACACACTTTTTCCAAAAATTGTCAATTCAAATCTTATTTTTCATGACAAAGGTTTAGCCATTTTATAGGCATGAAACAACAACAATTAAAGTGACAAATTAAAGAGGGAAAAGATGAAAAGTTTCTCGGAAATTGATGGAGAAAGTTGGCCAGCCCCATGGTAGAAAATGAAGGGTCGGATATCATCATGAAGTTTAGAAAACCATCAAGTTCCATTGAATGAAGACCCTTGAATACATCTTCATCTATTCCGACTTCATTCAATGCATCGGGAAAAATGTCCAGATTTCGAACTGCTGGATTGTTGGCAATTTCAGACCTATTTTTGGATGATTTCGGCACTTTGATCTTCAGAAAAGATGTAGCCCTTCGAATTAGCTTTCCAACAAGTACTCATGGACCTTCATCGGACTAATATAGCCCATTTTATGACTGAAACACTAAGCATGTGTCGGAAAAGCCTGAATCACATCACAAAGGTTATCAAAAAGACCTAGATGATCCAGGAGAAGGCTCAAGCTTCAAGTGTCCCTACCTTAAAGGCTCATGAAGAATTGACGGAAAAGTCGGCCTAGCGACTCAAAAAACTAGAGCGTGTACATAAAACTTTGATTTTCTTTCATAGATGGGTTTTAGGATTTTAATTTTTGGATTCTTAAACATTTGAAACTGTGATAATTCATGGTTTTATCTGTTATTCTAACAATGATTTCAGATTGCCAAGCCAAAAGAATGACGAAGAAGAAAAGAAGCTTCTGCAGAGGCAGTCGAAATCGACCAGGCCAGTCGAAATCGACCCCCCAGGGTCAAGCCACCTCCTGGAGTCGACATTGAGGACTCAGGAGCAAAAAGCAGAGGTCGATATCGACCATAATCATCGATATCAACCACCACCTGGCGACCCTCGACTTCACCTTCTTCCTCGACTTCGACAGATGCAGTCGACATCGACCTCTGACATCGACATCGACTTCTGGCATCGACCTAACCTGAAATCGACCTGAATCCGCAGGTGGTGCTGTGAGTTTCTCTCTACCATTGTTTTTAATATAGTGAGGACATTGTATATTTGAAGTATGAGGTGGGGGAAAAACATGTCCTATGGTCACAACTTGGCTTTCTTCTTTGCATTGCATTCATGTTTAAATTTTTGTTCTTAGTTTTACTTTTCTAAAAAATGTCAAGAATTAAAAAAAAAAAACAAAAATGTCAAAAATTCAAAAATATTTTTAAAAAATTTCAAAAAAAACAAAAGAAATGCATGTTTAGTCTTTAAGTTTATTTTTTAAAACCCTACTTAGATGTCCTATGATGAAAACTCAATAGCTGACTTGATCATGTAAATCCTATGTCATATTTGGATGGTTTAGCCTAAGTCCTTAAAATTTTTATGTAGATTGTGAACTTTTGATGAAATTGAGCACATATGATCCTAGGCTAAAAAGCATATCCAATAAAAATTGTCCTTGTGAGAATTTTGGCCTATAGGGAGAACATCAAAAATCCCTCAGCTTTCTTCAGTGAATTTACTCTTCCTATGCATCTCTAAATGTTGTGATAGTTATTCAAAGCCAATACATATATATGTTTATGTTTACGAGAATTAAATGATGGAGGCATCTTTTAAGCCATATTTATCCTCTCTTAACCTACCATGCATTATCTCTGCTTGAAGCCAGAATATTAGCCTAAGCCTGATATTGCAAACTCCACAAAATTATCCCTAGCCGAATTGAGCCTGACCCCCATTTGGGAATTGAGACTTAGATTGGTTAGATTAATGCATTGTGGAAAGAAAAGTTCATATATTTAGTTTTGAGCAAAGGAAATTATGGGATGGTATATATTTGTATCTTGTCATATTTTGTAAAAGGATTTTTGGCTCACCATATAAATGCACATTCTTTTTATTATTTATTTCTTATTTTCGTTCAAAAAAAATCCAAAAAAAGAGAAGTATATATGTATACATGTGCATGGGCCAAATTCCTTAGTTCTTTATTTATTTTCACACAAGGTCTATATTTTTGAGAGCATATTAGAGTTTGAAAGAAGGGTTGATATTTTGGTTGACATCTTAAGAGCGTATTAGAGCATATTATGGAAAGATGAGTTTGGAAAGAGCATTATGGGAGATTGAGCTTTGAAAGTGCAGCATTGAAGAGTTATGGTTTGGATATTGTAAGTGTTGAGATTTAGGAGTCTTGATTCCCGAATTTTCTAAAGCACCACATAGCCAAATAATTCCATACCCTCTATTTTATACCAAGCCCCATTACAAACCCGCCGAATGGAGTCTTCTTTGAAGTCTTCCATTGAGCGAAAGTCCTCTTGATGGTTCATACTGCATTTTCATAATTGGTTGCGAAGTGGATTCTTATAAATTGCAATGTTTATGAGATTGTGTATGGAATTGAGTTGAAAGTTGATCTCCATAGCCTAAAAACATGAGAGTTGAGTGCAAACACATTATCCCTGTGAGGTTGGATCAAAATTGCATATGCCTATGGATCGCCCATATATGTGCTATGAAGTTAAATTCATTTGCTTTGCTTTGCTACCTCTTATGATATCTGTTGCTTTTGACAAGGGCGAAGACTTGAAGGGTGTGTTATAGGGGTTGGTTATCACTTGGTTATTGCTTGAGGACAAGCAAGTCTAAGTATGGGGTGTTTTGATTGATGTGCGTGCAAATAGCCATATTTTCTATGCACATTTATGTCCATTTTATGATTCATTTGCATGCATATTAGTGGGAAATCATAAGATTAGTGTAGTTTATGCATTTTTGTCAAATATATGGGTCTACACGAGTTTCTATGATATTTTGCAGAAAACAGGACAGATTTGGAAGAGCGGAAAACGAACTTGAAGTCTTCTGAAGAGGTCGAAATCGACTATGAACATCGATAGCAAGTGCAGTAGAGCAGGTTGGAACCGAGCAGAGAAGAACATAGCATTTCGACACATAAGAGGTCGATATCGATGTATGATGGTCGATATAGAGTGGCCTAGATTGAGCTTATTGATAGAAGTCAAGTGCCAATCCGAGGAGAAGAAAGAGTGCTTGAGATAGAGTTAAGGAGAGGTCGATATCGATGTCTATGGTCGATATCTATGTTGTTCAGCAGAGAAGTCTGACTCAGATTTCGATAGAATTCTATCCAAAGAATGCACGTCTATCCTAAAGTCGAGATTTCCTATCTTCAATACCAAACATCATCCTTTAGATGTTTTACCATTGAATTTTTAGTTTTTACTTTATTAAGTTTTATCTTACAGAATAAGGATAAAGTTTTGAGTACTTGGCTAGCAAGATTCGATATCTATAACTAGAGGCCGTTAGGGCTGAGTTTAATCATTCAATTCCAGCAAGTTTACATTATAGAACGCAGAGAATTTGTAGAGAGAGAGAGGCCGAGTGAGTTGGGTGTGAATCGAGAGCGGAGATTTGGCTTTGTAACTTTCTCTTTAGTTTAATCAAAGTAGTTTTATTTTCAATGATGATGATGAGTTCCATGATGAGACGCGAGTAGTTAACCCACTTCTAGGGTCGGGGTGAGCCCGATGATAGAAATGTAGGGTAAGCGCATCAAAAGTATGATTTTTATGCGATTCCGTCTTCTCTCTTATGCATGATCCTTTGCGAAAGTTAGGGAGATTCATTATTTGCATTATTAAAGCGAAAGCCAATCATATTGTGAACTTGGATTACTCATGAATTGGATAGTAACTCTTAGGAATTATGCGAGAGCCTCTAATCACCTAAGTGTTGGTAACGAAAGTTATTTGACAGAAAGACATTAAATTTCATAATTTTAGCATCATACTTGCATTGTTATCGTTGTGGCGTTAATCCCCGACTTTGGAAGATTTTAGTTTATTGAATTTGATAAAAAGTTGAGTTTTATTTCTTTTCACAGTTCCTTTACCATTCTACGCTCTTCGGACACTTTTCCGACACATAGGTTACGCATTAAAGTTTTTGTAACAGACATCGAAATCGAATGTGAAGGTCGATATCGAGCTCTAACATCGATATCGAGGTCTGTGTTGATGTCCATTGTGTTTGATTTTGTCTTCTGCAGGAACATTGCTGGAAATCGACCATAACTGAGGTCGATATCGACCAGAAACCTCGATATCGAGTGTCTCCTGAGGTCGAAAGCATTGATCATGATTACAACAAAGGAAGCACTGACATACCTCCTCATGGATTCGATCCTGAATTACCCTACCACTGCACCGGGAGGGATTCTTGTATTATTTGGTTGAACAGGGAGTTACCATAGTTGTGATATATATTTGAATTTTTGAATTGCACCTCCCCTAGATGAACAAATTGGCGCCGTTGCCGTTGAGGCAATTAATTGCCACCTAAGTTTTCTCACGATCTTTTAGTGCTTATTTTGCTGGTTTATGCGACGTTCTGATCGCGGACCTATCCTGGAAACCATAGACGAGCTAAACATTTCTTCCATCTTCGCAACAAGGCTATTCAAATCATGGCTGACAACGAGACGCAGGCTGAAACCATAGAGCGGTTGAGGAAAGAGATTGAGGACCATAACGATACAATCGTTGTTGAGAGGGCAAACGCTGCTGCAGAACGAGCCCGTGCTGATAGGGAGGAGGATGCGCGTAGACAAGCCCAAGAGCGGCTCAATCAGTACCCACAAACGGCGATGTAATACATGCATCCGCCGCTTCATGTTCCTGAATCCGCTATACTTATTCCTCCTTCCAATTATGAAATTAAAATTAACTTCCTATCTGAAATTAAAAGAAACACCTTTGAAGGAAGACCTAATGAATGCCCATTGCGACACATCTCTACTTTTATGGATTTATGTGAAACTATTGTTGATGGTGTAAATTTAGAGTATGTGAGACTGAAATCTTTTCGATGATCTTTGGAAGGGAAGGCATTACAATGACTAGAGTGTTTGGCTCCACGCTCGCTGAGGACATGGGCAAAGGTGAAGGACGCATTCCTAAACAAATTCTTTCCTCCCTCTAAGACAACAATGTTGCGGCAAAGGATCACGGCTTTCAAACAAAAGCCAGGTGAAATATTGGCATAGGCGTGAGAGTGTTTTAGGGACTTGCTGAGATCATGCCCGACGCATGGGCAACTTCTATACGTCATCTAGGTGATATTCTACAATTCCTTTGATGCGCCGAATAAGGAGAGGATCAATTCATATACCTCCTATCGGTATATTGAGCTCACACCAACGGAGGCCTGGGAGACGATTGAGAGGCTAGTCAACTTCGATAACACCTATGTGACTGTTGCGGCCTATGACTCAAGGCCTGCTCCATCGATGCCACTATATAAGCCTCCAAAGGAGATTGATCCTGATTTAAGGCAACAATTCCATAACGATCGAACACGCCGCCTTCAAAAGCAAGTCAGGTTCCTGAGCAACAATCAAACTTATCAGGAATGTGGCTCAACAAGGCATAACATTAGTGCTTGTCCACATATTGAGCAAGTATCTATGGCAGTGGCAGAACAACATGAGGAAGAAAAATGGACGAGAGGCCCCTATGGAGGGGGCAATCAATAATATTGGGGAGATGAACGATTCTATCAACAGAGGGATCCCCCACCATATAGAGCACCAGGGCACCCTGAGCGGGAAACAAGGAAGGATGACCTGCAGATCATTCTTGATGAGATGCGGAGGAACCACGCTAAGTTCAAGCAAGCCAATAACTCCGTTCATACTCACCTGCAGGGCATCAATTCTAGGCTTGGGGAGATAGATGTTTGGAAGCGCAACATGGAGACCCAAATGGGTCAATTAGCGGAACCAATACCCAAAGCGTCAGGATCGTTCCCTGGATCAACTGTGCCCAACCAAAAGGGCAAAACTACTGGACACATAGTGGCGAGGGATCTAAGGAGTGGGCGTCAAGTACAAACACCCGAGCAAAAAGCGGAGGAGAATGCCCCAGAACAGACGCCGATATCGACCCCCCTGTTGATATCAACCAAGGTGACGTCGATGTCAACCATCCCCTCGATGTCGACCCTACTGATGAGTCACCACAAAAATTGACTCCTCTAGTCGATGTCGACCCCCATTCAGTCGATGTCGATCTCACTCCAGCCACATGGAATAAGAAGGTGTTTCCATTCCCAAAAAAGTTGATTAAGGACATGACGGAAAAGAAATTCCAGCGGTTCATGAAGATGCTTCAAGGACTTAATGTCTCAATTCCATTCACCGAAGCACTTCATGAGATGCCATCTTATGTAAGTTTCCTTAAGGACATATTGGGTAAGAAGCGATCACTTTCTGAGATCGCAGAGGAGTGCAACAGATTGGAGCTACCACAAAAGCGGGCGGACCCATGTAAGTTTTCTATTGCTATAGGCTTAGGTCGATATCGCTTTAATGCTATAATTGATTTGGGCGCTAGTGTTAGCATGATGCCACTAACCATATGGCACAAGGTAAAGATAGGTCCTCTGGAGCCCGTGGATGCAAAGTTATACATGGCAAACAATATCTCTTCCTTAGAACCTGTGCACATATCTCTAACCACAACCTTTGATGTAGCCAGAAAATCTGCCTACATCGCAATGACAGATGAAAAAATGATGCAACTGCGTTATGAAGAAACGAAAGAAGACAAAGTTAGAACAATGACAGATGAAGAGATATGTGCACAGGTTCTAAGGAACGAAATCTGGCTACATCAAATCCATCCAGGCAGAATGCCGCTAAGAGATAAGAAAGGAGTTCTATTTGAGGCCCAAGCCGATCACATGGGCTCTGCAGATTCCGCCTTGAGAGCACAAAGGAAGAAGTCGGCCTAGCGACTTAAAAGTCTAGAGCTTGTAACAAAGACACCTAGTTTTTGGTTTTGGACAGCTTTTGACGTTGTTTTAAGACTTGATTATATCCGGCTCATGGTTATAGAGTGGGGGTCTCCTCCGTAGGGTGGGGTCAGCTGACGGATCTATATCCGTATGATATGGCTGTCCAGTCCAAGACTGGTACCAATCTGGGATATACAGCCGATCCATGAAATCGTGTCGCAGGCGCATCCCTGTCTGGGGGTGTCTCCATCCCTGTGCTCCTGTCGCGATGACACCGCCCTGGCGCAACACTGCAGCGTCTAGGTATGTGAGCTGGTAGGCCGTGTACCTCTCAGTGTGGACGCCTATTCCCTCGGCGAGGATGGCCACCATGCCACCGTCCATAATGTCTGTAGAGACCGTGCGTTTGCGGTCTACGATATGCTCGAGTCAGGCGTGGAGGTATGGTAGAGGGTCATCCTCGAAGAGCATCCTCCGTAGAGTCTCCGTCTCACGGTGTGTCGGGCGATGGAGCTCAGGCTTGGCCCAAAGGGTACTCGCCAGGACCCTCAAGATGACCCTAAAAAGCGAACTCACAACCCTAGGGGTGAAAGAGTCAATAGGAGCAGGGTAGGGTATACCTGATATGTAACTCCAGATGACATTGGGGTCCTGGACCCTGAAGGCGGCCGGAGTGTTGATGAACCCAAAAATGTCGCTCATCTCCTCGAGCGATAGTCTGTGTCACCTGTTGCCGAGCTGAAAGATGACTCGACGGCTGGTCGAAGTGCGCTCGGGGACCTCCAATGTGGCCATAAACTCCCCAGTCAGAACGGGGTAGTGTGCCTCCAGTGGCTCAATCAGCCTGTGTAGAGAGACGTTCTCAAACGCCTCCTGAACGCTTGGGTGAAATCCTAGCTGGATCATGTCAGGGAGATGGTACCATCGCGCCCTGGTGGCTCGGGCAATCAAATCCTCAGCTAGGGAGCGCTGCTGATCATCCTCAATGCGGAGCGTGTCCTGAGGGATGTTCTTGGCTCTCACCATCGTCTGCAAAAGAAACCATTGCCAAAGATAATTATCCTCTGTATAAAATAGGGCGAACCCCATACTTAGGTTCCATATTATGCTAGAAATTATGTAAAGGTAAATTGTCTTAGTGAAAGTGGTAATATGTTCTAAAAAGAAAGTACCTAAGGATGGCAAAACATAATTTCTTGAATTTTTATTACTAAGGAACCTAATGGCTTATAGAATTTTGGCCTACATATATAAAAAAAAACAGATTTAAATCTCTAAAAAAATCAGAATTTAAACTTGAAAAAAAAAACCTCAAAATAAATCAGATTTGCAAAATCAGCCCATATATATATAAAATTCAGATTCATTGTCCATACTTATGGAAAATTCCGATTATTGCCCTACATTAATTATAAAAGTTAGATCTCACCCCATTATATATAAAAAATCAGATTTATGCCCATATACATACAAAAATCAGATTCATAGCCCCTCATAAATTAAAAAATCAGATTTCATGCCCCACAAACATACAATTACTCCTTCCCGCGCAATTTACGTTCAAACCCAAAACACCCAATATGTAATTTCTTCCCTAAATCAACTAATTAAACATGAAAATGCAGAAGAAATAGAGGAAGGGTGAGAAATCATACCAAAAGAGTGTCGGAATTAGGGGAGAAAGAGGCTACAACCGCAAAAATCAAGAAAACGAAAACCGCTGTCGACACGAGACGTCGAAATCGATGCCCAGGGGTCGAAATCGACCAGATCTGTGCGATGTCGGGGCTGCTGGTGGCGCGGTGGGCTCTCC
The DNA here is from genome assembly GCA_963922045.1 of Persicaria maculosa. Classification (NCBI taxonomy): domain Eukaryota; kingdom Viridiplantae; phylum Streptophyta; class Magnoliopsida; order Caryophyllales; family Polygonaceae; genus Persicaria; species Persicaria maculosa. Next base: position 45,317,194 of record OY998264.1, on the reverse strand, counting down.
GGTGGCTTGGGGCGGCCGGATCTGGTGCGCCTTGGCCTCCTGTGGGTAGATCCGGCTCTGTCGGTTTGAAAAAGAGGGAGAGAGATAGCTATGGCGAGAACAGGAAGGGAGGACGGAGGTTTACGGGGTTGCGGATCTGGTGTTGCAGGAGGGTTGCAATGGTGATGACAGTGGTGGGTGGGTGCGGATCTGGTGTTGCATGAGGGTTGCAGGAGAGAGATGAAGAAGAGAGGTGAAGAGTAGAGAGTGGCGGCTAGGGTATCGAAAAAAGAAGGGGGGTGTCGGACTTGGCACTTACCTTCAGCTGTAGTCGATATCGACCTTAGAGGTCGATATCGACTCCCCTTCTGTATCTGTGTTGTTCAGCCTGTCACCCTCTTCTGTCGGCCTGTCGATATCGACCGTATAGGTCGATATCGACCTCTCTTCTGGGCTGGATATCCTTGTTGGCTTTAGATAGAATAGCCACGAATGAGCAAAAAAATATAAAATAGACTAAAAACTAAAAGAGAGAGAAAAGGAAAAGAACGGGTTGCCTCCCGGAAGCGCTTGAGTTTAAGTCACTAGCTCGACATATTTCCCTTTTTGCGCTAGTTCAACGCCAAGGTGGCGCGAATCTCTTCTTTCGGGTCTTCCTTGTCATAATATTTCTTTACTCGGTGGCCATTTACCTTAAAGGTTGATCCATCGTCGCAAAGTAACTCCACCACTCCATGAGGGAATATGTTATGAACCTTGAAAGGTCCGCTCCATCTTGTCCTTAGTTTCACTGGAAATAAGCGAAGTCTAGAATTGAAAACAAGGACTTTGTCACCTACCTTATATGTTTTTGGCACCAACTTCCTATCATGCCATTTCTTAGTGCACTCCTTGTAGATTTCGGCATTCTCATATGCCTTTACGCGCAACTCCTCCAAGGCTTGTAAGTCAATGAACCTTCTCTTTCCCGCTTCGTCGAAATCCATGTTAAGCTCCTTAAGAGCCCACATTGCTTTATGCTCAAGTTCAACATGCAAGTGACATGACTTACCATATACCAAGTTATAGGGAGTTGTGCGAAGTGATGTCTTATAGGCCGTTCGGTAGGCCCAGAGCGCATCATCCAGTTTGGACGACCAATCTTTCCTTGAGCGGGAGACAGTCTTCTCCAAGATGGCTTTGATTTGGCGATTGGAGACTTCTACTTGGCCGCTAGTTTGAGGGTGATAGGGTGTTGCCACCCTATGGTTTACCCCATACTTAGCTAAAAGAGCTTCAAAGCCTCTCTCAATAAAATGCGAGCCACCATCTGAAATAAGAACTCTAGGAACACAAAGCGAGGAAAGATGTTAGTTTTCATAAACTTAGAGACTACCTTCGCGTCGTTGCTCCTAGTTGCCACAGCCTCCACCCATTTAGAGACATAGTCCACCGCTACTAGAATGTATTTGTAGGGTCCTGAAGCAAGGAATGGTCCCATGAAGTCAATGCCCCACACATCAAAGAGTTCTACCTCTAGAATGCCTGTGAGTGGTGTCTCATTCCTCCATGTGATATTACCTACACGTTGACACTCATCACAAGAGGTTACATAGTTTTGCACATCTTTGAAAAGGTTAGGCCAATAAAAACCACATTGAAGAATTTTCGCTGCGGTCTTGAATCCTTTAGCATGGCCTCCTGTAGGGAGAGAATGACAATGGTGAATCACGCTCTCTACCTCGTCCTCCGGGATACAACGTTGAAAGATATGGTATTTCCCTTGTTTGAATAAGTAGGGTTCATCCCAATAGTATTGTTTGACGTCGTGCAAAAACTTCTTCCTTTGTTGCGAAGTTAAGCCTGAAGGAATCTCGCCTCCTACAATGTAGTTAGCAAAATCCGCATACCAAGGTACTTTCGCATGGTCAGTATGAACAATTACCTTAGAACCCACTAGGTATGAGCGAAACTTCTCAAAAGTGAAGACCACTACCAAGAACTCCTTTTCCGTCGTGGTGTACTTTGTTTGAACATCATCAAGAGTCTTGCTTGCATAGTAGATGGCGTGAAGCTTTTTGTCTCTCCTTTGTCCTAGGACAGCACCTACGACATAATCGCTTGCGTCGCACGTGATCTCAAAGGGTTGCGACTAATCGGGCAATTGAATGATTGGGGCGGATATAAGGGCCTCCTTCAACCTATTGAAAGCTTCAAGACAATCACTAGAAAATGCAAACTTAACATCCTTCATTAGTAGGTTAGTTAAAGGTTTGGCAATCTTAGAAAAATCTTGAATAAACCTTCTATAGAAACCTGCGTGACCAAGGAAGCTTCTTATGTCCATAATTGATGAAGGTGGTGGCAATTTTTCAATGAGCTCTATCTTTGCCCTGTCCACCTCAATTCCCCGTTTAGAGACTTTGTGGCCTAGCACAATCCCTTCCCTTACCATAAAGTGGCACTTTTCCCAATTGAGAACCAAGTTTGTCTCTTCACATCGTGCAAGTACCCTGCGAAGGTTAGCAAGACAAACATTGAAAGTAGTGCCATAAACAGAGAAATCATCCATAAATACCTACACGATGTCCTCAATCATGTCGGAGAAGATGGCCATCATACATCTTTGAAAGGTAGCAGGGGCATTGCAGAGCCCAAATGGCATTCTCCTATATGCAAAAGTCCCATAGGGACAAGTGAAGGTGGTCTTCTCCTGATCTTCAGGATGAATATGGACCTGCCAAAAGCCAGAATATCCATCCAGGTAACAAAAATAATCATGTTCGGCGAGTCTCTCTAATACTTGGTCAATGAATGGAAGGGGAAAATGATCCTTTCTAGTGGCATTGTTGAGTTTCCTGTAATCAATACACATTCGACAACTAGTTGTGATTCGCTTTGGCACAAGCTCACCCTTCTCATTCTCCTCAACGGTCATTCCACCCTTCTTAGGCACCACATGGACTGGGCTCACCCATTCGCTGTCGGAGATGGCATAGATGATTCCTGCATCCAGCATGCGCATGATCTCCTTCTTCACTACTTCTCTCATGTTGGGATTGAGCTTCCGTTGGTGTTCTATAGATGCCTTATGATCATCCTCAAGGAGGATTCTATGCATAAAAGTAGCGGGTGAAATACCTTTGATGTCCTCAAGAGAATATCCAATAGCCTTACGATGAGCACGAAGTACTTCCATAAGCTTATCTACTTCCTGTGTGGTTAGTGAAGCATTGATAATTACAGGGAAAGTAGAATTTGGACCAAGAAACTCATACCTAAGTGTGTCGGGTAAAGGCTTAAGCACCGGAGAAGGGCCTTGTGGGGTAAGGATTGGTTCTACCTCCTCCGTCTTCATAATCTCACCAAGGTAATCCGTCTCAATTCTCTTGATAGAAGTTCCCAAATCAGTTATAGGGGTTGGCGTGGACCAAACGTAGAGGGATGCCAACTTTGATTGGGACTCTTCAAAATATTCCTGCAGAAAAGAAGTCGAGGGCGAGTAGGAATAGTCAATATCGACTGAGAGTTTAGCACATACCTCGGCTTCGGAGCTGTTTGACGACAAGTGGTAAGGGTCGATTTCGACCTCTGATGTCGATATCGGCTGGTCGATTTCGACCTCTTCTGTCGACATGGCCTGGTCGATTTCGCCTGTAAGAGAAGAAGAGAGAACTTGACTTACTGAGTGTGTCGATGTCGACTGAGGGCACTCGATATCGAGTGAATTGGTCGATGTTGACCTCTCCTCGTCGATATCGACCTCTTTTTCGAGCTCCATAGATAGAGCATCGTCGAATATTTCCTCATCACTCGTGCATGTAGCCAGGAACTCCTCAATGTCCTCGTCGGTAAGCTCCTCTACAGCTAGGGCTAGGGCCTCCTCAGGGGTTAGGGCCCTTTCCATCGGTTCTTTGCAATCCATGACGCTAGTGTAGACGGACTTGATTTCCACACCATTAACTTCCTTCATTGTGGGGTTGAAGGAGAATTCAATGACTTCGTTCCCTATAGTAAAGGTTAGTAATCCTCTACGTACATTAATATTGGCATCAGCAGTAGCTAAGAAAGGCCTACCAAGAATGATAGGTACAATAGGATCTTCGGGCATGTCCAATACAATGAAATCAGTAGGCACAAAGAATTTACCTACCTTTACAGGGACGTCATCAACTATACATGTGGGTCTGACGAATGAATTATCAGCCATATAAAGTTTCATATCCACAGGTTCAAGTGCTCCGATGTTCACCTTTTTCCAAATAGAGAGAGGCATGAGACTTACACTTGCCCCTAGGTCACATAGGGCTTTGTAGCGATGTTGGCCAAGTCCCACGGTGATTGCAAATTTCCCTGGATCACTCCTCTTCTCAGGGAAATCCATCTTTGAGCACTCCTCTGCAATTTCTGCCATGGACCGCTTCTTGCTAAGGATGTCTTTTAGGAATCGAACATAGGCGAGCATCTCGCTTAGGGCTTCTGTAAGAGGGATAGTAATGTTAAGTCCTTGGAGAATCTTTACAAAGCGCATAAACTTACCTTGAGTGGGGTCATTCAATGCTTTGGAAGGGAAGGACAACGTCTTCTTTGGCGGAGAAGCCAAAACGGTGGTCGGAGGAGCCTGCTGAACCTCGATGTCGACAGGAGGTTGGTCGATATTGACTGGTAGGGTCGATTTTGACCTCTGTTGTTCTCTCTCATGTTCTGCAGTGTCATCGACGTCGACCAGGTGGTCGACAGGGGTGTCGATATCGACCTCAGGGTCGACATCGACTGGTTTGTCGATGTCGACAGGCTCTGTTACTTCTTCCTCCGTTGCCTTTTGTGGTTTATGAACTTTGGTGCCACTCCTTAGTTGCATGGCTGTAATGTGTCCTGACCCGGATTTCCCCTTAGGATTGGTAGTTGGTTGCCCAGGGAATGTTCCGGACGGTCTAGGGATTTGTGCCGCCAATTGACCCAGTTGGGTCTCTACGTTCTTCTTCCAAATATCCATCTCCCCAATCCTTGTGGTAAGGTGATTAAGTTGAGAGTGGATAGCCTTGTTGGATTGATCATTCTTAGCTTGGTTCCGCCTTATCTCGTCCAACACAAGTTGAAGATCATCATTCTTTTGGTCTCTCTCCGGATGCCCAGGAGCTCTATAGTGTGGGGGGTCCCTAGGGTTAACCTGGTTCCTTTGTGGTTGTTGGAACCTTTGGTCTCCCCAATATTGGCGATTGGGACCCCTCATGAAGTTGGATTCCTCATGAGTCTCCGCTAGTTGCACTTGCTCAGCATGGGGGCATTCAATGGTAGTGTGTTGCTGCGATCCACATTCGATGCAATCCTGGTTTGCCGAAAGGAATCTTACTTGTTTTTGGAGCTTTCTAAGTTGATCCCTATGAAATTATTCTTTTACATCCGGATCGATCACCTTAGAGGGTTCGTACAATGGCATAGATGGGGCAGGCCTCGATGATGATGGTGCGTCGTAAGCCTCAGGAGTCCCATATGTATTGTCAAATTCCACCAACCTTTCAATGGTTTCCCAAGCCTCTTGAGGAGCGAGTTCAAGGTAGCCATAGGCAGTGTAAGTGTTGATCCTCTCCTTGGTGGCAACATCAAGAGCATTGTATATGATCTCTTGAATTACGTACGGTGGTTGGCCATGCGTCGGGCATGATCGTAGGAGGTCCTTAAACCTTTCCCAAACAGTCGCCAGAGCCTCACCAGGCGTTTGTTTGAAAGCCGTGATTTTCTGTCGGATCAACGCCGTCTTAGAAGGAGGAAAGAACTTATTGAGAAACGCGTCCTTGACTTCATTCCAGGTGCGGAGTGATCTTAGGGCTAAGCTCTCCAACCACTGCAATGATTTTCCTGTAAGAGACCAGCGAAAGGCTTTTAGTTGGACATACTCAAGACTTTGTCCATCAACAATTGTATCACAGAGGTCTAAGAAGGTTGATATATGTGCCATAGGGCACTCGTTAGTTTTCCCTTCATATTGATGTCTTCTTATTTCAGTTAAAAAGTTTGGTTTAATTTCAAAATTAGAAGTAGGGATTAGAATAGCCGATTCAGGAACTGTGAGCGATGGGTGCATGTATTGCTTTGCATTCCGGGGGAGGGCGTTGATTTGAATCTCATATCGTCTCCTGGCGTCCTCCTCCCTGTCAGCACGCTCCCTTAGTGCCGCTTCTCTGGTAGTGAAATCCTCTACTTGCTTCCTTAAGCGTTCAATTTGTTGTGCCTGGGTCTCGTTGTCCGCCATGATTCTCTGAACTCGAGACCATAGGTGGAGAAAGCGTTTTGGTTCGTCTAGTCCTTCAAATTCAGGTTGGTCACCAGTACGTCGCATACACCTATAAAATAACACTAAAAAGAACCGTGAAAATAAACTACTAGGGCGCGATTGATAGCTTCCCCGGCAACGGCGCCGAAATTTGACGTGGGGAGAATTGAATCAAAATATATAATAAAATATAAACCAATACAACTCTTAGCCTCTTCAAATAAATTCAAGACTCCCCGCTATAGTAGTAGGGAATCAGGTTCGATCCACGAGGAAGCGAGTCAGCGGGATCCTAGTAGCGTTGAAGACACGTCCTTTATGTTCGACCAGAAGCCTCGATCTCGATGTCAGACCTCGATGTCGACCTTGGCTGTCGATGTTCTCTACAACAGAAGACCTGCAGAAACAAAAACGGTAGTCGATATCGACTGGTGGGGGTCGATATCGATGTTAGTCCACGAAATCGACTAGCTCAGAAGTCTACCAGTCGATACAGAGGGGTCGATTTCGACACAAGGGGGTCGATATCGATGCTTGCAGAAGTTTTCCGAGAGTCTCGAGATCGACTCAAGAAAACCGTCGATCTATCAGTTTCGGTCGATATCTACTTCTGCTGTCGATATCGATGTCTTCCTGCAGTGAGTTAGTTGTTTTGTCGGCAAAGAAAAGGCCGAAGATTTAAGAATGGGAAGGAAGCAATGATCAGAAATAAGCAAGGGTGTTGGGTTTTTCGATGACTCAACGAACGGCGGGCAAATTTTAATGTAAACTTAATATAGGAAAAGTCTTCCAAAGCCAAGGATTACCGCGACGACAACCATGATAGAAGAAGTAAGAATCAACTAAAGATGCATGCTTTCATCTTAAAGGAAAAGGCTTTCACCTAAACCGACAAATAGGAAAAGAGATTTTTCAATTACTTAACCTAATTTGTGTCTACCTTTGTCATAATTGAGTTTGTAATCTTTCGAATAGAAACCCTAATTACTACCCAAGTTTTACAACATGAGTTCCTTAAATTTGCATTTAAAGATGAAGCACAAGGTAGAGGAAGATAAAAGATACATTCTTTAGTGACGTACTTACCTTACCGTCATGGCTATCGTCGGGCTCACCCCGACCCTAGAAGAAAGGGCGACTACTCACTCATGTTGATTGTAGACATGTCTTGAATTGAAATAACTTGCATAAATGGAAAATTTCGAATCTTTACAATCTCAACGCCAACTATCCTAAGCGCTTGAAACTTTAAAGCTCAAAAACTCTAACTATCTATTGTCTATTGTCTTTGTCTTCTTCTTGTCTTGGATGATCTAACAAATTAGCCCCTAGGGCTTTATTTATAGGCTACTAATCCTCGCTATCCGAGGATTGTAACTCCTATCTAAACTATTAACTCTATCCGAACAATTTAGGATAGGTCTTTTATTTTGATAAAAACTTAAAGGAAAAGATAATAAACAGCTGCTAATATCTAAAAGAACGAGATAACTCATGGCTTTGATGATAGACTTCACAATCCGAGTCTGAAAATCGGATTTATCTTCTGTCGAGGTAGGGTCGATATCGACACCAGAGGTCGATATCGATGCTTGTGTTTCTGCTCGACTTGTCCAGCTCTAGTCGATGTCTATGATGATGGTCGATATCGATGCATGTATGTCGATATCGAGGCATTCTTGTCTGGTATGTGTGGCTTATCTCGACACTCAGAAGTCATGTCGAAATCTAGGGTCGATATCGATGCTTCCAGTCGATATCGACCTCTTCTCAACTTCACTTGGCTTGTTCGTTTTGACTCCGATTTCATCGAATTCCTGCATGGTTAGCTCAAAACTCGTGCAACCTCTATTTCTTATATTTTAGCTCATTCTTACACAAGTTTATATACTTTTGAAGCTTTTCTTTGGAAATCAAATGAAATATGAAGTCAAAAGATGCAATAAACAAAGGTACAAATATGTAAATCAGCTTCCTCCGTTGCTGATTAATTTTTCATGCGTTTTAATTTTTTTGTGTTTGTGTGATTGTGTGATACTGCGATGTGATGTGATCTGATCGCCGCTGGTGATAATCTATGGCTGGAGATTCTGTCTAAGCTGTTGGATCACGGTGATAATTCGGATTTGCTTAATCATCATAAGCAGGTTCTACATTCATGATTAGATATGATTTGAGTTTTCATTTATTTGTTGTGGAGGTCTGATTTTTTGTCTTGTTTTTTAAAACTTTGCTTTTGCTAGGTACGATGAGTGGGAGGATCTCTTGTGTGAACAAGCTTATTGAAGCTTGCACTAATGTAGGCACTAAGATCTCACTCCCTATAGTGATTCCGGATTTTTTTGGTGTTTTTGTTTTTTTTTTTGTTTCAGTGGTTAAAGATTTGTAACTAGAGAAGTTGATTTGATTCAGATGTTGATGTTTGGTTCAATTCGTGGGAGAACATTCTTGCAGTATGCCGCCTTCTATGGCCATCCGGATTGCTTACAAGCTATTTTATCTCCTGCTCACATTCCTCTACTGTTGCAGCCTCATGGTTTGTGCTCTTTCATATTTCGTTGTCTGCTAGCCTACTAGCTTTTGGTTAAATTATTACTAATACATTCAAACTTTTATTGGATGGATCAGAATGTGAGGGGCTTTGAAAGGCTTTGCAAGGTTTGTGAACCCCATTGCACTTTGCTGCCCGACATAGGCATGCTGATTGTGCCCATATCCAATAGGACAATGGAGCTCTTATATGTGCATCAACTGGTGGATTCAGGTAGGGAAATGAAAACATTTCTGGCAATCATTTTTTTACGTGGTGAATGATGGCTATGTCTTGCCTTGTATACAATGTGATGCGTAATTTGCAATCCGAGCTTCTTTTTTTTGACAATTTTTGCATGGGAATTGATTCGAAATTGTGATTACACCTATCCTGGCAGCACACCTCTTCACTTCGCAGCCTGTAGGGCTCTGTGGACTGTGCTCGTTAGCCTGGGGAGCGGATTGACTTCAATGAGATTTAGTTGGGTAAGTCCTTGGCAATATAATTATCCAAGTTAAACTTTTGGTCGCTTTCTTTTAAAGTACGATTGTACGAGGAGTTGAATATGCATATAAGCCTAACACAAGTTGTACAATCTATCTTAAGGAGACAAATGTAAAGCTTAGTCGATATCTTCCAAGAAAATCTGGCTACATCGCAATGACGGATGAAAAAATGATGCAACTGCGTTATGAAGAAACGAAAGAAGACAAAGTTAGAACAATGACGGATGAAGAGATATGTGCACAGGTTCTAAGGAACGAAATCTGGCTACATCAAAGGTTGTGGTTATATACCTCGACCCCCACCCAAATATGGTTTTGTAGTGTCAATGCAAGAAATGAACGAGAAGAACAAGACACTACAGGAAAAGTTTGATAAAACTCCATATGTTGTCCAAACTCAGGCCTACGAGATCATTGCATTGAAGGATTCTACAAAAGAGATCGAAGACTTCATGATAAAGTTCGATCAAGACCATGGAATTGCTTAAAAAGGCTTAGATTTTCGCTAGAAAGATTTGGATATTTTTTGGAATTCAATTTGTATTACTAGTTTGATTGATTATTAATTTTATATTTTTTTCTATAGTATGTTATTATATTAAAATATAATATGAGCATGAGTCACTAAATATATTTGTCACAAAATGTATATTAAAAAATTAAATATTTAAAAAGTTTTAATTACTAGCGAGGAAATAAATATTTTAGCGAGAAAACCACTTTTTTCGCCTTATATTTGGCATAATTATTGGCGAGGAAAAACATGTTAGCGATGAAATTGTATTTGGCGCCAAACACATTCAACGACTATTTTTGAATCCTTCTAGTTTTTTGGCGACAAAAAGTTTGTCTTTTTATGAGGAAAATATTAGTCGCTAATAGTTACGGCGAGGAAAAAAGATTTTATCGCTAAACATTTCACCGATGAAATATTTTTTCCTCGACTAACCTTTCCTTGACAAGCTTTTTGCGAGAAACGGGCGACGAAATGCATTTCCTTGCCAAATCGTTTTAGCGACAACAATTCAATTTTCAACGACGAAAAATTTCCCTGCTAGTAGGAATTTTTGTTGTAGTGACGGTAGTGATTCCAACAGGGATGGTAACCGATGTGCCAGTACAAGTAGGTAAATTCGTTGTACCTGCTAATTTCTTAGTTGTTGATATAGCAGAGGACCCTGCTTGTCCAATTATTTTAGGTAGGCTATTCCTAGCAACCATTGATGCCAACATCAGCGTAAAGAAAGGATTGCTCTCATTCACAATTAGCGATGAAGTTATAGAGTATGCCTTCAACAAGACGGTAAGGAAAAATCAAGGGTCAATGGAGATTAAGGCCATCAATGGTGTCTACATCGCATGTGGAGAAGCCAAGGTGAGGAGTATGACACCGGAAGAGCTTGAAAAGAGGGCCATAGAAGCCCAAGTGGAGGAGGTTTTGGCAATCTTGAACGAAAGAGCCAGACAGAACATCGACATCGACCAAGGTAACTCTATATCGACTAACATAATTCAAGATTCTGCATCAGGTTATAAATATGGGGTCGACGGAGGAGAAGGAACCTTGAAATCGAGCATAAAGGTCGATATCGACCATGCCCATATGTAAAAATCAACCACCATTGATGCTGAGAAAGGAGAAGCAAAGTCCTCGATATCGATCTCTGAGGGTTGAAATCGACCTGATCATATCGAGGGTAACCACTCCAAATCGACTGAACCTCCAGGAGAACAACAGAGCTCGATATCGACCACTGAAGATCGATGTCGACCTGAGCCACATACAGAGAAGAAGGTAAGTCAAGGTACGGATTCCTCCTGTTCCATCTCAATTAAAGATTTTTCCTTATTTGGAAGAGGTGTGCCTTGGCATGTGCGTTTGTGTAGGGTATCCGATGATGATTCGAACCAATATGAGATAGGAGACAAGCTGTATGTCACTAAATCAAAAGATCAATGGTTCCCTACTAGATTCAAAGACAAGATGATGGGATCTTTCATGGTGAATCAAATCCATCCGGGCGGAATGCCGCTAAGAGATAAGATAGGAGTTCTATTTGAGGCCCAAGCCGATCACATGGGCTCTGCAGATTCCGCCTTGAGAGCACAAAGGAAGAAGTCGGCCTAGCGACTTAAAAGTCGAGAGCTTGTAACAAAGACACCTAGCTTTTGGTTTTGGACATCTTTTGACGTTGTTTTAATACTTTATTATATTGCATTGTTTTTGTTTTTGTTTTGGTTTTAACAAGTTGCAGTAAATAAGGAGAAAAGACACATCGAAATCGAGTGCAAAGATCGATATCGACCTTAAGGTCGATTCCGAAGGGCTTGTGGTCGAGGCCGGATCACCCTAAAGCTTGAGCCAGAAATCGATGACAAAGATCGATTTCGATGTCAAAGGTCGATATCGACCACCACTGCAGTCTTCTTCGACTCCTAAAATTTGTGACATTTTAGTAAGTTTATTTCTTAACCCTAGTTCTAATACTGTGAGGACACTGTAATCTTTATGTATGGGTGGGGGGAAGGCTTACTTGCATATTTTTTTACTTGCATATTTTTTGCATATTACTTGCATATTTTATCATATTTTGAGCATTTTTCATAAGTTATTGCATACTTGAGTTACATGTTCATGCATAATACATAGTTATTCATCTTTATCTTTAAGCATTGGCATACATATTTTATTTTCAAAAAAAAAGAAGAAAAAATGACCCCCATCAAAAAAGTTGAAAATAAAGAAAGAGTCATGGAAGTATAAAAAAGAGCTCTACGATGCAAAATTAGATTCATTAGTGATATAACATGAAATTGCCTAGTTAAGGGAAGTCCCAATGAAGTGCAAAAAGAAAAAAATAAAAGAGAGGTAAAATTTGAAGTTGCTTTTGACATGTGTATGATAAGATGATGGAGGACATTTATAATTTCCATACATATGCTTACAAGTTCATATCCTAGCCTTACCTATGCATTGCAAAAGTCACAAGCCATATATGAGCCTTACTATATCATTATTGCTCCACATATATTACATATTGCCCATTTTTTATACCTTATACCCTATCCGGGGACAAGTTTGAGAATGGATGTCATCTTTGGAGTTTTTATATGGAGTTTGTGCATATTTTATGAAGTTGTTGGCAGGAATGAAAGAATTATTGAATTATGGAAACTTTAATGAGCGAGAAAAAATCCGATCACCTCAGGAAATAAAGGTAGGTCGACCTGCTCGTTGAGATGTTAGTTCAGCGAGATGGGACATAAGGTGAGGAGTCCGAAGTACTAAGTATCCGGGACCATTCATGACACCCATGTTTGTGACTCACGAGAAGGCAGTGCTAAGGTTAGAAAGGTAAAAGCATTATAATTGAAAAAAGCATTGAGCGATGAGTGAAAGGTGAGAGACATTATGAAGAAGAAATGTGGAATGTTTTGGAAAGAAAGTTTTATTTCCCCGGATTTAACACCACATGGCCAAATATTAGCCCACCTTTAGCCTTTTACCACTCTACTTCTCTATAGCTTGGAAAAGTCATCTTGATTATTAATGATATGCCGCTGACATTGTTTTATGCATTTAAACCTCCTTTCATGAATATGATGTTGCTTTTATTGCACAGGCATGGATTTGGTTGACATTAGTACCTTATCAAGGATATCAATCGATTGTAGGGACATATGAAAAATGAATCTATGATGTTAAGGGTTTACTTTCTTCCCCTGAATGACCATTAAAGGTATTGCTTGAGGACAAGCAAGCTTAAGTATGGGGTGTTTGAGGTGCGCGCAAATAGCCATATTTTCTATGCACATTTAAGTCCATTTTATCATTCATTTGCATGCATATTAGTGGGAAATCATGAGATTAGTGTAGTTTATGCATTTTTGTCAAATATATGGGCCTGCACGAGTTTCTATGATATTTTGCAAAAAACAGGACATAAATGGACAGATTTGGAAGAGCGAAAAAAGAACTCAAAGTCTTTTGAAGAGGTCGAAATCGACTATGAACCTCAACTTCGAGTGCAGCAGAGCAGGCAGGAATCGAGCAGAGAAGAACAGAGCATGTCGACACAGCAGAGATCGATATCGATGTCTGATGGTCGATATCGAGTGGCCTAGATCGAGCTTATTGATAGAAATTGAGTGCCAATCCGAGGAGAAGAAGGAGTGCTTGAGATAGAGTTAAAGAGTGGTCGATATCAATGTCTATGGTCGATATCAATGTTGTTCAGCAGAGAAGTCCGACTCAGATTTTGATAGATTTCTATCCAAAGCATGCACGTCTATGCTAAAGTCGAGATTTCCTAACTTCAATACCAAACTTCATCCTTTAGATTTTTACCATAGAATTTTTAGTTTTTACTTTATTAATTTTTATCTTAGGGAATAAAGATAAAGTTTTGAGTCCTTGGCTAGCAAGATTCGTTATCTATATCGAGAGGCCATTAGGGTTGAGTTTAATCATTCAATTCTAGTAAGTTTACATTATAGAACGCAGAGAATTTGTAGAGAGAGAGAGGCCGAGTGATTTGGGTGTGAAGCGAGAGCGGAGATTTGACTTTGTAACTTTCTCTTTAGTTTAATCAAAGTAGTTTTCTTTTCAATGATGATGATGAGTTCCATGATGAGACGCGAGTAGTCAACCCAATTCTAGGGTCGGGGTGAGCCCGACGAGAGCAATTTAGGGTAACGGCATCAAAGGTATGATTTTTATGCGATTCCGTCTTCTATCTTATGCATTATCCTTTGCGAAAGTTAGGGAGATTCATTATTTGCATTATTTAAGCGAAAGCCAATCACATTGTGAACTTGGATTACTCATGAATTGGATAGTAACTCTTAGGAATTATGTGAGAGCCTCTAATCACCTAAGTGTTGGTAATGAAAGTTATTTGACAGAAAGACATTAAATTTCATAACTTTAGCATCATACTTGCATTGTTATTGTTGTGGCGTTACTCCCCGACTTTGGAAGATTTTAGTTTATTGAATTTGATAAAAAGTTGAGTTTTATTTCTGTCCACAGATCCTTTACCATTCTACGCTCTTCGAACACTTTTCTGACACATAGGTTACGCATTAAAGATTCTGTAACAGACATCGAAATCGACTGTAAAGGTCGATATCGAGCTCTAACATCGATATCGAGGTCTATCTCGACGTCCATTGTGTTTGCTTTTGTCTTCTGCAGGAACTTTGCTTGAAATCGACCATAACTGAGGTCGATATCGACCAGAAACCTCGATATCGAGTGTCTCCTGAGGTCGAAAGCATTGATCGTGATTACAACAAAGGAAGCGCTGACATATCTCCTCATGGATTCGATCCTGAATTACCCTACCACTGCACCGGGAGGGATTCTTGTATTATTTGGTTGAACAGAGAGTTAGCATAGTTGAGATATATATTTGAATTTTTTAATTGCACCTCCCCTAGATGAACAAATTGGCGCCGTTGCCGGGAAGGCAATCAATTTCCACCTAAGTTTTCTCACGATCTTTTAGTGCTTATTTTGCAGGTTTATGCGACGTTTTGATCGCGAACCTATCTTGGAAACCATAGACGAGCCTAAACGTTTCTTCCATCTTCGCAACAAGTCTATTCAAATCATGGCTGACAACGAGACGCATGCTGAAACCATAGAGCGGTTGAGGAAAGAGATTGAGGACCATAACGCTACAATCGCTACTGAGAGGGCCGCCGCTGCTGCAGAGCGAGCCCGTGCTGATAGGGAGGATGATGCGCATAGACAAGCCTAAGAGCGGCTCAATCAGTACCCACAGACGGCGATGCAATACATGCATCCACCGCTTCATGTTCCTGAATCCGCTATACTTATTCCTCCTTCCAATTATGAAATTAAAATTAACTTCCTATCTGAAATTAAAAGAAACACCTTTGAAGGAAGACCTAATTAATGCACACTGCAACACATCTCTACTTTTATGGATTTATGTGAAACTATTGCCTGATGGTGTAAATTTAGAGTATGTGAGACTGAAATCTTTTCGATGGTCTTTGGAGGGGAAGGCATTACAATGGCTAGAGAGTTTGGCTCCACGCTCGCTGAGGACATGGGCAGAGGTGATGGACGCATTCCTAAACAAATTCTTTCCTCCCTCTAAGACGGCAATGATGCGACAAAGGATCATGGCTTTCAAACAAAAGCCAGGTGAAACATTGACACAGGCGTGAGAGCGTTTTAAGAACTTACTGAGATCATGCCCGACGCATGGGCAACTTCAATATGTCATCCAGGAGATATTCTACAATTCCCTTGATGTGCCGAATAAAGAGAGGATCAATTCATATACCTCCTATCGGTACATTGAGCTCACACCAACAGAGGCCTGGGAGACGATTGAGAGGCTAGTCAACTTCGACAACACCAACGGAGGCCGAAATTACCCTACCACTGCACCGGGAGGGATTCTTGTATTATTTGGTTGAATAGGGAGCTAGCATAGTTGAGATATATATTTGAATTTTTGAATCGCACCTCCCCTAGACGAACATTGATGTACATATTTGTACCTCTTTTTATTGCATCTTTTGACTTCATATTTCATTCGATTTCCAAAGAAACGGTTCAAAATGATATAAAGTTGTGTAAGAATGAGCTAACGTGCAAGAAATAGAGTTTGCACAGGTTTTGATCTAATTATGTAGGAATTCGAGCGGAATCTGAGTCAAAACGAAGAAGCCAAGGAGATCAGAGAAGAGGTCGAAATCGACCCACATGGTCGATATCGACCACAGAACATCGACATAAAACTGAGTGTCAAGACAGACCATCACACAACAGAAGAAAAGCACTCGATATCGATCTCCTATCATAGATATCGACCACAACCCAGGAATCGAGAGAAGCTGAGCTCATCGAGCAGAAACAGAGAGGTCGAAATCGACCTTCCTGGTCGATATCGACCATACTTCAACACGGGTTAGACACGCTTTTCGATACGCGAATTGGCCATTCTATCTTCAAAGCCACGGAATATCTTCTAAATTTAGATAGAATACAACTGAGACTACTTACCTTTTTTACCTTAGAGATTTATCAAGTTGTTTAGAGTTTTATCAAAATAAAATATCTATCTTACTTGTTTGTATAGAGTTTATAGTTTAGATAGAAGATACTATCCTTGGATAACAAGGATTAGTAGCCTATAAATAAAGCTCGAGGGGGCTGGCATTCAATCATCCACAGACACACATCCATAGACACACACTCAATTACACACATTTAGTTTACAATAGAGTTAGAGTTAGGAAGAAGCTCTAGGGTTTGGCATTTGCGAGAGCCGACGTTGAGTTGTAAAGTTTCGAAGGGTTTAATGCAAGTTTCTTTTATATCCATGATGTTTCCGACGATGAGGTGCGAGTAGTCTCCCAAAGCTTCTAGGGTCGGGGTGAGCCTGACGTTAGCCATGCGTGCTTGAGGTAAGTGTTAGATGATGATATCGTTGTGTCTATATCATCTCCTACTATTCTATGTTTAGTCCTAATCGAAAGAAAAGGGATTCATGCTAACAACTTGAGTGATAAACATAAAATTGATAGAGACAATTAGGTTTATTTGCAAAAGTAATCCTAAGAGTTGGTGCACAACGAAAGCTTATCCCTTTGGTGAAATAGCGCAATTGGCTGTCTTATTTACCTTATCGCATGCATTGGTTAACGTTGTGGTAAACTACCCTTCCACTACAACGGGAGGAAGTCTTGTAATTATTTGCATAGGCTAGGAGTCGGTTTAAATTTATATATCTTTATATTTGTATTTAAGAACTAGACATTCCTCCTGCTTAATAGAGTTCAATGATGAAGCACGAGTAGTTCACCCACTTATAGGGTCGGGGTGAGCCCGACGATAGCAATGTAAGTTTGTGCATTAAAGGTATGATTTTTATGCGTTTCCGTCTTCTATCCTGTGCATGATTCTTTGCGAAAGTTGAGGAGATTCATTACTTGCATTATTGAAGCGAAAGCCAATCATATTGTGAATTTGGATTACCACCTAATATTTGGTAACGAAAGTTATTTGGCGGAAATGCATCATCTTTCATAAACTTGGCATAAAACTTGCATGGTTATCGTTGTGGCATGAATCCCCGACCTTGGAAGCCTTTAGTTTATTAAAGTTCATATAAAAAGTTGTGTTTTTATTTCTTTTCATCCTTCCATCATCATCCTACGTTCTTCGGACATCTTTTCTAACAAATTAGGTTCGTTTACAATTTCTGTTTGAAGACTCAATTTCGACTACAGAGGTCGATCAAGCTAAGTACCTGCAGAGACAGAAGCAACAAGTGGACGTCAAGTTGGGTACTCGATATCAATGTTAGCGACCAAAACTGAGGTTGATATCGACCCGACACCTCGATATCGAGTGGTCTTCTAGAGTCGGAATTTGATCGTGATTGCAAGCTTAGGAAGCGCTGACATACCTCCTCGTGGATTCGATCCTGAATTATCCTACCACTACATAGGGAGGGATTCTTGTATTTTATTTGCTTGGATAAGGGAATTAGCTTAGTTTGATTTGAATATTTTATTTAAGCGATACCCCTCCCCTATGAACACTTATCCCTTTAATGAGAAAGTGTAAATGTCCGTCGTATTCCCCTTTTGCATGTGTGGTTAACGTTGTGGTGATCCCTAGTCCTAGGAGGTCATTTTTTCTTTTATCTTTTATTTTTATTTATTTTAGTTATTGCTTTTGTCGTTCGTTGAGTCATTGAAAAACTTGACAACCCTTAGCTTTTGTATCCAAAGCTTCCTTTCCATCCTTTTATTCTTCGGTCGTTCTTTGCCGACAAAAATTGGTTACTATTAGAACTGTCAAGATCGAGTCTTCTGGTCGATATTAACTGCATCATATCCGTCGGTGTTTTACTGTGTCAACTACCTTTGTTCGATCGATGGTTTTCTGTGTCGATCGACTTCTGAAACTAACTCGACGTTGAGTGAACTGGTCGACATCGACCGCCTTCTGATTATGTTTACAGGTTTTCAAGACTCGAGATCGACTGGTACACTCGAGATCGATGACTACACTCGAGATTGACTGAATAGGTCAACGTCGAGAGCTCCTTGTCCACTTCTATAGAGTGTTAGTGCGAATTACTTTGGATCCGCTGACACGCTTGCTCGTAAATCGATCTTGACCCTTCCAGTACAGTGGGGGAGTCTTGTATTTATTTGATAGGCTTGAGTTGATTCCATGGTTCATATTTTAAATATATTTTTATAATCAATTCTCCCCTACATCACTCGTCCTCACCAAACCTTAACCAAACCTCAAAGAGCATGTTAGTAACAACACGATGTCAAGAATTTAAGGAAAAGGGGAGTGGCTCACCCAAGGTCTTCTCTTCGAGAGAAAGCTCATGAGGAGGTTCTTTGGTTTACGTTGGAGTTGGATCATCAGCGAGGGTGGCCTAGGAAGCATGTTAGGATGTTAAAGTTAGACCTTTATGAGGTTTGGAGAATAAGAGAGTGGGAACAAGGTATTACCGAGCTCAAAACACGAAAATCGGGGTGGGAGATCAAAGGTGTTGCTTCATTGGCTTCCTTGGCTCATCGACATCGATGAGGGTGAAGATGGTATTGCTACTGCTGGTTGTCGAAGAAGAGGGAGTTATAGTGGCTTGAGCTTTGAAAACAAGGGGAGGATGTGAGCTTTGAGCTCACAGCTAACAATGGCGGAAAGGGAGGACATGAAGATGAATGCAGTGGCTTCTAGGAGTGGAAGAGGGGGCCGAGATGTGGCGTTTGGAGGCAACAATGGAGGAGGTGAGGGCTGCTTTCTCATGGGAAAAGAAAGGAGAAAAGGAGGATGAAGGGAGAAGGAAGAACAAGGTAAACGGGATGCTTTTGAGTTTTGTTTTGTGGTGAGGTGAATGAGGCTCGAAAAATGAGATTTAAAGTGAGGAAGGATGTGGGTGTTGGGGTCCTAATTTTGGATGCAAAAGAGGGGCCAAAGCTTGTTGTCTCATTGCCATAAAGGGGGAAGCAAGCATGGGAGGAAGAGGAAGGCAAATGTGGATGTTTAGCTTCAATGGGTAATGTGGAAGGAGGTGGGAAGTTTCCTTCAATTCAAAATCAGCTTGAGGGGGTCCAAGGGGATGGAAATTTTAGATTTGTATAAGGGAGCAAGACTTGTCTTGTTTTGCACATAAGGAGGGTACAAAGATGGAGAAGAAAAAGAATGGTTTGGGTGCTTTGCTCAAATGGGAAATGAAGAAGGATGGAGGAAGCTTCCTTGCAATTCAAAATCATCACAAGGCCCTTGTGGTAGACACTGAGTTGGATCCATCTGTTCTCCTAGGTTTGTCGGCCTTTGTGGTTGGACGAGCTGCAATTGTTGATTAGCTAGTTGTTGGCGAAGGTCAGCATTTTCCTGATCTCTTTGAGCCATTTGCCGCTCAAGTTCCGCTAATCTGGCCATGGCGTTAGCCGTTGTTTCCGCTCTAGTAGCTAGTTGTTCAGCTCTTCTTTTGTGAAATGTGCGTTCAGGTTCAGGATCGAAAGGCACTAGATTGCTAGAGCCTTTCTTTCTTTGCATTCCAAGCACAACCTGAGGCCAAAAACAAAAAGAAAACAAATCAAAGCAACAAAAAGAACTTAGTAAACTAGTCGTTAAAAAGACTATGGATACTAGCACAGGTCCCTGGCAACGGCGCCAAAAACTTGATAGGTTAAAAACCTACACCCACAAGTATATGGGGTTCAGTTTTAGTAATCAAGTGTCGTATCCACAAGGACCGAAGGAGTATCGATAGTAATTTCGAGCTAGTTCGACCAAATTCAAAAGTAACAAGTAGATTTGAGAGTTTATCTTTAAAGTAACAATGAAAACCGATCAAGTGTAGAGAGGTATCAATATGGAAAGCATTCTAGGGTAAGGGATTACCAATGATGCATCATCAATTGACCAAAATATATTCTTGCTTCAATGATTTCTAACTCAAAAGTGAAGGTAGATCGTCTAAGGTAATTGCAAAGCTCCTTTCGGAATCGAAGCGAATGTGTCTAAATTGGTTAACGATCTCCTTTCGGTTTCAAACAACCAATTTAGAACCCTTAAGCGCTTAGAATTCTAAATGAAAATCACATCAACTTCGTCTTTCGGTCTCAGTCAATATAAGAATCATCTAAAATATCTATGACAATCCATAAATCCTCAAGAAGTACAATTTCACTTTCGATCAACTAAACTTCAGGTTTAATCCTATAGTTCCGATGGGTTCTAGTCGCCTTTCGGTCTCAATTCACCATCTAAATTCCAATTTAGGGTCTTAGTCTTTCGATTTCAAACCCAAAATCAGTTCTAACCAATTCTCATCGATTACGGCTAGCGCAATAGGATTAAAACACCAAACAAAATCAGAAATCCATCAAACGATACTAAGAGTGAGTCTATTTCCGCATCGTCGGGATCATCCCAACCCTAGAATAAGAGATCTAGCCACACATGGAGAATTTCATGTTCAATTCAATCATATTCAATAAAGCAAACATGAATCTACAAGAAGGAAAGAGATTTACCGAAAACAAAGAATTCAACAAGTTCCCGATTAGAATCCCCAAAAACTTCTCAATAGGTCTCCAAAAGAACTGATTTTCGGCCCCATGAACTCCTCAAAAACATCCCTTAAATATCCCTAAATAAAAATAAATTAACAACGGGAAAAAAAAACTGTTCAGGGACGACACTCGGGCAGTACACTAATCGAGTGTCAAGGGCACTCGGCCGAGTGGATACTCTGGCATATAACTAGTCGAGTGTTGAGGGCACTCGGCCGAGTGTAAATTTTTCTAAGCTACTGGAATCCACTCTGGTAGTACACTGATCGAGTGCCAAGGGCACTCGGCCGAGTGTATGGTTTTCTAAGCTATTGGAATCCACTCTGGCAGTACACTGATCGAGTGCCAAGGGCAATCGGCCGAGTGTATGGCTTCCTTTGCTTCCTCGTCTTCTGCCAAGCTTGCCTCAATTTCCGTGCTCCACATCTTTGATTCCGTCCCCCCTAGTTCATCTTTGGCACCTATAGAGTGCACCGAAAAATCTCAAAGCTTGTCATTCTCCTTTAGCTCTCTCAATGGCATCGAAACCGCTCAAAAACACCTGAAATCAGAACAAACGAGCGGCAGGCACCGATTCCTCCAAACCAAACAAAAAGGGCCAAAAATATATATAATACTTAACTCAAAGGCCCTAATCCTGATGCAGACATGCCATATAATCATCACTAAATAGACACTATCATAGCATCCCTGAGTCTCTGGCTTCTTTATCGCTCAATATATGGATAAGTTAGCTCTTTTGATTTTCCAAATACTTTCTGCGCTCAGCCATCTGATTCTTCGGGTTCTTGGTGTGCACCACTTGAACCATGTCTATCCTCATGAGAGATTTCAACGGATCCTCGGCAGATGCATCTGCAAGAGGAGGCCCTCTCTGTCGAGAATCAAATTGATTATGTTGCCCCCTTGTTTATGGAAATGAACTTGGTAGTTACCATAGCCATACCCCTACTGATAACCTATATTATAATTATTATTAAAAAAGTAAGGTCGAGCATAGTTACCTTGCATGGGGCTGTTAGGGACAAAATTCCTCATCGCATTCAACTCGCCACTCGGCTCTTATAGAAGTGGGCAAGCATGATTGGGAGGGTACGGATCATTGTATACCCCACATCACTTTGTAAGGCGGTAACAAGAGTGTATTGAAGGAGGAGAAATGTCGTTGGTTTCACCTCGCCAAAGAAATAATAATAACCCAACCAAACAAACTAACACACTAGTATAGTAAGTAAGTAAGGGGTCGAACCCACAGAGAAACAAGTGCTTCAATGCACTATGTATTTATCAATAGGCAAATAAAGTCTTAGTGAACAATTGAAATAAGTAAATAGGCAAAAGAAGTAATGATTATAGATTAGTAACAATATGAGAAAAATGATTCACCTACAACTCTTGACAATGGTTTGGAATTCATGGTCCTTGCATTGATTTCATTAGTATTCCTAAAGTTATGCCGACTTGGCTATGGTAGATTAAACCCGAATAAGCAATCACTTATTCAAATCGCATTACAAGAATAGCATTAATTACCTATGTACTTGGCCTAATAGAAATATTAGTTATTATCCTGTAGAGCAATCGATATCCTCACGTAATCAATTCCCCCACTTGCTGCAAAAAAACCAATCTAAAGATAGGAATCGCTAGCAGAGATACAGTTTCAGTCTACATGTGCGGTCATAGAGAGAACATATGAAAATATAAAGCAATAAAGAATAAGTATGATGAATAACCAATTAATAACTAATACGAATTGAAATCCTCATAATTCATCCAACCATGTCTTCGAATCACATGCAAAACTATGACTTTAGCATCTCATAACCAAAGTAAACCTAATTGTCTTTGGTTAGATCTGAATTAGTTTTTATATGGATGAAAACATGCTGAAAATATGTCTAATATAGTGCCTAAAAACGTCGGCTAAAAACCCTCGAAAAGTTAGAAGAGTTTCCATAAAGATAGACTTGGGTCGAATTGCGGAGATCAAGAAACATCAAAATCGGTGGGCGCCGCTTTTACAGCCTTGACAACATCGACAGACTGAACTTGTAATGCACTTACTGGAGTTTTCGTATCTCTGATTGACACAGATAAATATGAGTTGGAAAGCTCTTATGCAAGGACAACAACTCTCATGAAGACCTCAAAAGCTAATTCAATGTTCTCAGAACCTTGGAGATGGGATTTCTCCATTTCCTTCGTTTTCGTTCTTGTTTTCGTGCTCCTTAACTTCCCAATTGTTGATAATTTCTCCACCTTTGGAGCTTGGATCTTATAATCTACAAATAAGCACAAAAAACTGTATATTCCGCACTTAAAATACCAAATGATCAAGAATGCAAATAAGCTTATTGAACATGCAATATGGACACTCTAATACACCTAAGACTATCTATAATGCCAATACAAAATATGTGTTATCATGTACATAGCGAGTACACCTCTAGCATGGGTGTTCTTGTTAAATTGTCTTATGCTCTCAAAGAGATCTTTAAACACCTCCCATACTGCAGCTGCTGTCTTATTTAGGATGTTGCCTACACAGTAAGAATTAACCTTTTTTCACTCTTCTTTATTGAGCCCATTGAATGAAAAGAGAACGATATCTTTTTGAGAGAAGTCACAATAAGGGTAGCTGGCGCAAAGTTTCTTAAAGGGCTCAAATTATTCATGAATAGACTCTATAACTTGATGCTTGATGCTACTGATAGCCCTTTTCAAGGCATTAAACGCTGTTTTAGGAAAGTACTTCTCCATAAAGACTCGCTTCATATCAGCCCAGGTGGAGATACTACTAGGTGGTAAGTAGAAGAACCACTCATTACCATCATCATTTAGAGAGAACGGGAATGATTGCATCTTGATTTGTTCTTCTGTAACGTTCTTTGGCTTCATACCCACCACGACTGTATGGAATTGAGATAGATGCTCGTGGGGGTCCTCACCACTCAGCCCGTGGAACTTGGGTAAGAGATGGGACACCCCATACATCAACTAAAAGTACACTCATTGCACAAGCACATGGAATTCTATTGTTAATGATTGTTACACCAGATTAGGAGCGGTCAGCTCCATTAGTGTACGATCAGCGTCATTCACCATCTCTACATTGTCTTCTCCTTTATCGAAAGATAACTCATTAAAGCGATCATGAGTGTCACGCCTTAAAGAATAAAGGGTCCTCTCAATCTCTGAATCAAAAGGTATCCAAGATGTATTAGTAGCACGGGTGCAGAAGATATAAGTGGGTCCACACCAATGTTAACAATAAAAACACACAAGAATATAGTACAAATTCCCCGGCAACGGGGCCAAATTTTAACGAAAGATAATTGTCGCGGTTCCATTCAAACAAACTCAAACCTACAAACTAGTATAACAAGTAAGTAAGAGGTTGATCTCACAGAGAATTCTTCTTCCTCAAGTATGATTTATTTGCCAAATTGGTAGCTAGGGGGTGTTTTGGAGTGCAAAAGATCCGTCTTTTATCAAAGTGAATAAAAAAATCAAGAACAAAGAATTTGTTGAAGATAATAAACAAGAAGAGTTTCACCTACAATTATCCACTTTAGTTTACCAAAAAAAAAATTATCCACTTTATTTGGTTAAGTTGATCCTTGTAACTTCCTCTCATCCTTTTAGGTTTACTATAAATGTCCTTATCCCGCCGTAATTTAGTTCCTAGTCCAACAAGTCCTACAAACCCTTATTTTTCAAGCAGTCCCTAGAGGAGGATTTAACTCGATCAATTGTTTTACGTCCAGAGATTAACCAAGGTATCTACAACCAGTAAAGAAGGATTTCACACACATTCAACTTCCTACCTATCCAATTAGTTCAACAAGCCCTAAAGGGATATGTATGCTAGTTAGGTTAAGGTTTGCTACGATGAATCTACAAAACCCAAGCAATTAAATTAGTTCTAACTAGCTGATCAGTCAAGATAAAATAAAACAATCAGCAATTAAGCACAAAGAAGCCAAAACATTCAATATAGGATTTCAGGAATAAGATTCAGAAACTCACAACTCAATTCAAATAAAGCTTCAAACTGCACGTAGAATGCCGAGAGTTTAGAGGCACATGGCAAACACTACTCTCAATCTCAAACCAATTCATCTTATGAATGAATGAATGAAAACCCTAGAACTAACCCCTTTATATAGTGCTCCATGGACTTAGAAAACCCTAAAATCGGCCCACTAAAGGATAAGATTTTGTGCTTGAGAATCAAGAAACAAATCTATACGACATCGCAGGATCGGTGGGCACTAAGGGTTTATGGCCGGCGTCACATCAGTGGATGCAGAGGATCTTCCACCGGTGTTCAGAATTGGTGGGCACCAGTACTGTGGCGGCCGCGAATCACTTCTTTCACCGTGGAAATAGCTACAATAGACTAAACTTGTAATTCAATTTCTGGAGTCCTTGTTCATTTCATTAATGTGTATGAATATGCATCGGAAAGCTCTTTTCAAGGATTACAACTCTCAAGAAGACATCATAAGATCCTTTGAAGTCTTTCAAAATCAAACTATGAGATTGCTTCATTTTCTTTGTTTCGGCTCATTCCTTAGCTCTTCGCTTTGGCTTCTAACACTTCGATGGCATGTTCCTTGCTCTTAGAGACTTCTTCCTTAGCTCTTCCTAGCTCTTTAGTCTTCTTCACTCTGTTCCATGTGCTCTTTGCCTCAGATCTATGAAGATGCATAAATCAACCAAAATAGCGTAGTTACCGAACTTCACCACTCAAAGAGCAATATGCCAAATTAACCCTAAAATATGATTACGTGACAATGAAATGCACCTAATTTTAAACTACAATGCCTATCAAAATATGTCATATCATCGTCATTAGTAGTCCACCTCAAACAATGAGGTAATGCCTTCAAGGACACTCTCCTCACCAACTGCACCCCAATGCCTTTTACATCTTTGTGGTGCCAAAACTGCAAGACACATGCACCGAGATTGGAAATCTCCCATGTCACCAAACTAAATCAACCATGTCGCCATCATTGTTAACAAATATCATTTTGGTGAAAAACATTAATTGGAATGCCAAGGGTAAACCCAGCACCCTATAACCAGCCTGGTCGATATTCGGCTTCATTTCAGTGACACATCGTTCTATGGCACCCGACAGAGATGCATGGGTGGCCTCGTACACAATCCTGCCCTAGGGGAATGCCAAGAACCGATCAAATTCATCCACAAGCCTCACAATTCATCCTCATAGAGGTTTCCTGCTCCACTCCCCCAGTAGAATTCCTTCCTCAATGATGAGGAGAGCAAGCTTAAATGTTCATCCAGCACTTGACTCCTTTAATATTGACATCTTGCAAGCATACTCTAGCTTACACACTATCACCCTTTTGGGAGTGAAGAAGTCCTTCGCGGCCTTCTTGTCCTCCTCCTCGTCTCTTCCCTGGGTCACCCACAATGTAGCCCAGTCACTAGTGCAAACTCCTTGATCGAGAATTGGAGGTGCTTTCCTTGTAGCATGTACCAAGTCTCCCATTTCTTCTCCGTCACTATTTGTTGTTGTTAGACGTAATCCAACCTTTTGTGATGACAACTTTTATCGGTTTCCCAGTTGGACAATTCCCCAAAGTTGGCTTCCCTGCAGCTTCTCCCAATCAAGTGGGTTGAACTAGTTGTCCATGTATAGTAGCATCGACACTCCCGCATACTGTATCACATATCTCCAGATGTGCTGCTTTCTTCTTCCCTGGACTCCCTTCCTCCAATTTTTTGAACGCAACATTTCATCAAACAACCACTGCTTTTTTCCTGCAATTAAGTCAACACGAACAAAATCAGATTTTTAAACAAATTCATCTCCCCTTGTCATCCATAAGTAAATACAAGTCACATTTTGACATATTTTCTAAAACTATCAACCCTATCACCAACTTCCAAACCCACGTAACAAAACTTAGATTGCTTCCCCATTTATGGAATCCCCAATTCCCATATTTCTCCTGTCACCCACGACAATTTGTTTGTCAAAAATGCCCAATTCACTGCCTAGGTTTGAATTCATCCTCCACTCTCTTTGAAACCGAAAAATTCAAAATCAACCATGCCCCCAACCACCTTCATTCTTATTCAATTGCACACCCAAATAACATTCCATCGCCACAATCATTACCAAGATCCCAAATTCCCTCTCACTGTCATTCCGACCACATGATTTGAACAAAAACCCTAACCGCGTTTCACAGTTGCAGACCCGAACCACCCTCGTTATTCTTTAATCCCATCCAGAAACCATAAATGATTGCCCACAAACATTGCCAGAAAATCCCTAATATCCCTCTCATCTGTCATTAACACCAGAAAATCAAAATGGAGAAAGATTTGCTTACCTCTTCACGACGCCGTTGTGATTCTCATCTCGGGTGTGGTTCTCACTTGGGGTAGGAATGCAATTGTCGCTCTCTGTTCTCTTTCTTCTTAATCGTCCTAACAGTTGTAGACCTTCTGTTTCTTTTAAGTCTTCTGAAATCAGGCTTCCCCCTTTGCAACTATCAAATTCTTCCCTTTCCTTTTCTTTTTGTCAAAACCGCTTCACACTCACCTTGGTTTTATTCCCCTCACTCCTCCAATTATCCAATTGGCCTCTTTGCATAAGTAGACCAAAAAAAGGGCCCATTTGCAAAAGTAGGCATGTACTCTTTTTTTTTGCTAGGGGTAGAAAGTGGTCTATTTTTGAAAATGCAAAACTACCACCGGGAGAGGAAGTAGCAGGTGAAGGGGAGGCCAGCACTGTAGCTGCATCAGTTGGCCGAGACAAATCAGGAGGGGGAGGTACTGCACATGTCAGATAAAGTAAGGAAATAAGGGGGGAGCATTTATGAGGGGAAATTACAATAATTGGAATTAAAGGTGTCAATCAAACCTTATAAAATCTTGATTGATGTGTGTCATTCCTTATTAAATGCTCTGCAAAAATGAGAGCCAACATAGGAGACGAGTGGAAAGGTGAGGGCAAAGCATCACCTTCAATTCTGGGAACTGGACACGTTTGGCTTACCAATAGAAGACAATCGTCTTACCAATAGGCCAAAACTGTCCTACAATACATGGAAATTTTGGAGATCATATGGAGGGGAATGTCCGTAGCGGTTTTGGCGGGATGTCAGTGTAAATTTGGCGCCAAAACAGGGTTCTTCATTGGGGGAAGAGGAAGAGCATCTGTCTGACCAATATGGTAAAATTATCTTACCAATAGCATAGAGTTATCATACCAATAGGCTTAAGACGTCCTACCATAGCTGAAAATGTTGGAGACAGTTGGAGTGGATTGACCGTAGCTGTTTTGGCGGGTTGTCAGTGTAATTTTGGCACCAAAACGGGGTTCTTCATTGGGGGGAAGGGGGGAGCATTTATGAGGGGAAAATGCAATCATTGCATTGATGGGTGTTCCCCAAGCACATATATAAGGTTGAGAGGAGGAGCTGAAACACCCCAACATACCCTGCAAAAAGTGAGGCAGATACAATTGCTATCCTACCAATAGTACAGTGCTGGCCTGCCAATAGTGTTCAACTGTCTTTCCATTTTAGGAAAAGTGCAACAAGCTTGTTGGTGGCAGTGGCAGTGATGGGTAAGTCATCTTGTACCTTTCCTTTGTAGTTGTTCCTCTTTCCTACATCAGAACTACCCCCCAGGCTGATCCTCTATTCCCGTGGCGTACCCCAGGTGATAGGGTATGTATCAATGTCGTGTGCGGCGGTTGGTGGGCTCCCGGGAGTGGGAGCTTGGTGTTCAAGGGAGAGGCACGTACTGCAGCTATGGTGGTGGGACAGAATATTGGCTACGACCAACTGAAGGAGAAGATTGTTTCCAAATTCGACGTGGACATGGTATTGTACGACATTGAGCTCACCTACCTCCCTCCTTCGATGGGGCGGGCCACTCCGATTCGGGTCCGGGATGACGATGACCTAGAAGCCTTCAAGTTCTACAACACTGAATCCGGTGCACGAGCCTGGCCAATTGCACTGCACGCCACCTTACGAATGAAAACGACAACCCCTTCCACACCCACCAAAGAACACGAGTCGGAGAACTCCGACTCATGGGCTGAGGACGTGTCGTCTCCCACCCCTGGGGAAATACTCCTAACCGGGCCTCCCACCACCCAGGAAGACTTCGATCATGGTCTTGATGGAGGCGGAGGGGCGGATGAGAAGGTTCGAAGCTCCATCGAGGAGAAAGGGAAGTTCGAAGACCTTAGCAGCGAAACTGGAGGGACCTGTCTGTGTGCTGAGTGTGTAGCGGGGGAGTATGAGTGTTGTCCCACTGAAAAGGACAGCGTCAGTGGGATGCAGGGGGAGGTTGCTGGGAGCGGTATACATTCTGGTAATGGTAGGATGGATCACAACATAATGGTCGGACAGGCGGACGGAGTTGGTAGGATGGATGACAACATAATGGTCGGACTGTCGGAAGGAGTTGGTAGGATGTATGAGAACTCAATGGTAGGACAAGGCGATGAAGTGAGCAGGTCTGATGCCATCCGACGAGGAAAACAAGTGGTGATCGTTGATACCGACGACGATGTGGACGTCCTACCCCCCCACGGAATGGAGGACATAATAGACGTAGGAAGCTCCGACGATGAAATGATCGGGGGTGGTTTCCCCGTGAAAGTAGAGGGTGGGAGGCCGAACAAGACATCCGAATCGTGGGATGAGGAGGCTGAGGCAGCGGTGAGAGAGATAGAGCGAGCATACCAAGGACACAAACAACCTTTGCCGACATTGGAGCAAGTGGAAAATGACGTGGCTCGGTTCATTCCTCTAGTCGGAGACCCTCGGGAGAGTGTGAAGGTGTTACGTGAGGGGGAGATGTTCGATACGAAGGCTGTCATTCAGTCCATAGTGAAGTGGGAAGCTTTGCGCGGGTGCTACGCGATCCAAGTGAAGCGATCGACAACAAAGGCGTACGTGGTTGTATGTCCCGAACCGAACTGCTCATGGTACTGTCGGGCGTCAACGTATCGGGAAACTAAGAAGTGGGTGGTCCGTAAGTTCGTGGACACACACACTTGCAAGGTTAGTGTCGTCCGCAACTACCAGCGCAACGCCAATTACAAGCTGATGGGGCAGAGTTTGGTGTCCGAGTAAGTTTCTAAACCGGCGTCTTGTTCCCCGTATATATACTATGTGTTGGTGGAATTTTTTTGGTGTAACTCGTATGTTGGCATCTTTGCAGTTTTGCTGGGTCAGGGAAGGAGCTGCTTCCCCGTCAGATCAGGACGATGATGAAATCTCGGTTGGGCGTGGACTGCAGCTACTGGAAGGCACGCAGGGCGAAGGGAGCCGCACGGGACGGCTTGTACGGGACCTACGAAGAGAGCTACGATCGGATGGCCTCATACCTTTACATGCTTGAGCAAGCAAACCCCGGGACCATAACCACATTAGTCCGTGATGATAACCAGCAATTCAAGTATGCGTTCGTGAGCTTGGGTGTTTGGCGGACAGCCATCCCACACCTCAGACAGGTACGCCCTTGCTACTTTAATGTCCTACCAAATGGCACATGTTATCTTACCAATAGTATACACTTGTTATTCCAATACATGTATTACCAATAGTCACAGTACATCCTACCGTTTATTATCATACGAACTGTGTCCCTTTATCCTACCAATAGGTAAATTACATCCTACCATTTGAAACTGTGACATTGGCAGGTATTCTCGGTGGATGGAAGTTTCTTGAAGGGGAAGTATCGTGGTTGCTTGATGTTTGCGACTGCCCAAGACCCAAACCACAACATATACCCCGTTGCATTTGCAATTGTCGACGGGGAGAATGACGCATCCTGGGGTTTTTTTTTCCGTCAAATGAAACGCGTGGTCCCGGATGAGACCCACGTGGTGTGGGTAAGCGATAGGCACATGAGCATCACCAAGGGGATTCGAGCAAGTTACGATTTCGCAAAGCATGGCCGCTGCACTTACCATTTATTTCAGAATGTGAAGGCATATCAGAAGGCGGGTGGGCTACAAAAACTGTTCTTCCTAATGGCAAACGCGTACACCGTTGCGGAGTTCAATGGGCACTTCGAAGCATTCAGACAGAAGTCGCCCACTGGTGCTGACTACATTAAGATGGCCGGGTTCTCCAATTGGGCACGGGCTTTCTATCCCGCGAATCGGTTCAACGTCACCACCATGAACCATGCCGAGTGCTTGAACTCGGTATTCCTTCAACCTCGTGACCTGCCCGTAACCTCCCTCATGGACAGCATACTCGACAAAGTGGCTGAGTGGTTCGTGAAGCGCCGGGAGCTAAGTTTACATCCCGATAAGGTTGTGACTGACCATGTGGACGCCGTTTTGAGGCAAAACGCCATGCAGGCTATATGTCTTCAGGTGAAGACGTTGAGCGAACACGAGTATGACGTCCGTAAAGGGCTGTCCGCTTGGCTGGTCAACCTTTCTGCTCGGAGTTGCACATGTAAGCACTTTCAAATTGACCAGATTCCTTGTGCACATGCCCTCGCCGCGGCCAAGGTACGTCAGATCGACCCATACTCCCTCGTCCATCCTCTATACAGGGCTGACGCTTGGCGAGCGTGCTACGTCAACGTAATCTACCCAGTGCCACCTCGTGACACATGGGCGGTGCCTCCAGAAATAGCTGCGAAGATTTGCTTGCCGCCGGTGGTGAAGTGTGGGCCGGGAAGGCCGAAGACGAAGCGTTATCCGTCGAAGGGCGAATACAGGGGGCCAAAGCGCCGTCGACATTAGTGTTGTTTGGTGGTCTCTGAGGTCAGCTGACGGAGTTATTTTGGGAAGTCATCGATGCGCCCTCCAATTTTTGCCATGTGTATGATATTATGTATGGGCTAACTCCTAGTTGCGCCAGTATTTTGTGCCTTGTGTCGCATATTGTCGGGTTGTTAGGGGGCTATTTGTAATGGATACTTGTCATGGATGTCATGGTTTTGCGACAGTCGCAAGAATTATCGGATCTATTAAGTAATTATCATTTTGTCCTACCACTATCTTGTTTGTATCTGTCAAATAGTCTATACATAGCCTACCAATATTGTTCTGTTATCCTACCAATACCTTCCAAACATAATTCAAATTCAAACAATGAATTATCGGATCTATTAAGTAATTATCATTTTGTCCTACCACTATCTTGTTTGTATCTGTCAAATAGTCTATACATAGCCTACCAATATTGTTCTGTTATCCTACCAATACCTTCCAAACATAATTCAAATTCAAACAATGAATTATCGGATGTATTAAGTAATTATCATTTTGTCCTACCACTATCTTGTTTGTATCTGTCAAATAGTCTATACATAGCCTACCAATATTGTTCTGTTATCTTACCAATACCTTCCAAACATAATTCAAATTCAAACAATGTAACCGTGGGTGTAAGCAGAAACTAATTACCAGTTAAAACCATTACAATCACAACACATAAAAACCGTTAACAAAACACATTACAACCTATAACATAAGTTTTAAAACAAACATAAGTGTCAACACGTCCGAAGTTTTAAAAATATCATAAGTTTCCAAACAAAGAACATCACAATCCAACAACATAGACAACCATGAGATCATGTCTTCACAAACCAAAAGCTAAATACGACGGATGAAGACCGGTTGGGACGAGTCCTACAGAGAGTGTCGTTGTATGCAGAGGCCCAAGTATTGGCGGTAGGGGCCACTATATGCGTCGTTGACGGTGTCGAATGTTTCAACGCCCTCTGCCACCAGCTGCAACGTCCTAATCACGTATGCTCCACAGTCACCACTGCACAATAAATGATTTTTACAAAAATACATTCATGTTTCTTACCATTTCAATCATTTTTTCATACCAATGCGTGGATTATATCCTACCATTCTTAGGCATCTATCATACCAATAATAGTAGACTTACATGAACCACGAGTTGAGAGACACTTACGAGGTTTCGTTCCTGGGGATCTTGACTGTGCGGGATATGGTGAGAGGGTTGGGGACGTTGACGGTGTGCCTGGCACGGAGCTCCACAGAAAATTGCATCACCACCGGGATCAGCTTCGCAACGGGCTGCAGGTGGTTTTGCAGCTCCTTGTCCTTGATCTGGTACCAGTCACTGTCCAGCACTTCTATGTTCCACCTGACAAGGTCGATCACGAGGCCGATCCAGTGCTTGGCCTTGTAATTCCAAGGCGCTAAGATTTTGGCGCTCGCCACCGACCAGGTCCTGCCGTAGTTGTCAGGAAGTGTCCCCGCAAAGTACTTAAGCAGCGCCTTCGACACATTGCGACCTGTAATGCGGCTCACATCCCCGCTCACTGCGTCCAACTGCTTCACAACTGCGTCCTGCCAGTAGGGGTCGAGCACGACGACGCCCGACTTCTTGTCACCCTCCCGGGCCTCCATTGCCTTCCGGACCAAGACTAGGGACTGCTGGATGTGCTGCGTTATGGGGTACGTTACAAATTCCCATTAGCGTTGGTCCCATGACGTAAGTGAATAACGAAACAAGTGGAAGAGGACGATCGTTTGCGTACCTCGGTGGATGTCCATACGTCGAGTGAGATGAGATTGTTGAAGAAGTCCTTGTTCAATTGGGTCCCATCAGGGCCGTTCACCTGCGTCGGGAACTTCTCCAGCCACGCCAAGAACTCGTCTTTCTGTGCATCCGTGACCATCCCCTCCGCAGCCGCGTCGGTGGCTGGACACGTTGCCTTTGCACCCTTCTTGGCCCGCTTAGAGGTTTGAGTCACGAAGGATTCCCCCAACTTCGCTGTGCCCTTCCTTTCGCGCTTGCCTCTCCTCAGATCCAGCTTCGTCTCCTAACAATCAAACACAAACCCGAGTTATTGTCAAACAGCAGACCTTATCGTACGAAATGGGCATGCCTATCCTACCAACACGTAAGAATCTTACCTTTACACATTTTTCCCTACCTACCAACACGTAAGAATCGTACCAACAAGCTACATCTTTCTTACCAAATGGGCATGCCTATCCTACCAACACGTAAGGTTTACCTTTTCCTCGGCAGCATCTGCATCAGACTCATCCTTGGAACCCTCCCCTGCAGATGGTTTTACAGCGTCCTTGCCCTTCACGTCCCCACCCATGTCTCCCTGCTTACTTTGACCCTCAGCCTTGACCACCTTCTCTCCCTGGTCCTTGTCGTGATCATCCTTGGTGGAAGCCTTGTCCTGGTCGCCCTCCTTTGCCTCATCCTCCATGTTATCCTCCACGTTGTCTACCTGCTTGCCCGGCCCCTTAAGACCAGTGTTCACCTGTTCGTTCTCCGCCGTTTGCGCCTCAACGTTCTCTCCGTGCTTGGCCGACCCCTTGTCATCAGCATTCAGCTCTTCCGTCTCTTCCGCCTTGTCCTCAACATTATCACCGTCCTTGTGAACCAGATCCTCCTCAACCTTGTCAAAATCCTCCTCAACATCCTTCTCACCAACATCGTCATCCAAAGACACGTACACCTACAAGGAGATTCAGTCATTCAGTCGCATATTATGGGGTATCCAACACATCAACACTATCCTACCATTTACACATAACTGTCATACCATTTGGCTTACTATGGTTTACCAACACGTCAACACTATCCTACCATTTACACATAACTGTCATACCATTTGGCTTACTATGGTTTACCAACACGTCAACACTATCCTACCAATTGCACATAAGATGGGCAAAGAAGCACATACCTTTCCCTTGCCGGCCCTCTCAGATAAAGCCTTCTTGCAATCTCTGGAAACTTCACTGATCCTCTCCTCAAGCACCTTGAACCTGCTCCCCATTTCGACCATCAAGCCCCTGTAGAGAGCCTCAACCTTCGCCACAATCCGGGCCTCCATACCGACGCTCGACGCGTCTGACCCTGACTGGCTGGTTCCCTGACTGGGTCCAGCAGTGGCATCCTCTTCTCGTCGCTTCTCTCTCCAGGCCCTCATATGCTCGATCACAATCTGGTCAAAGAAGACGTCTGGAGAGTCTTTCTTGTACGAGGAATGCAGGTGGGCAGCTTTCTCCTTCTGGGTTGGGTGCAATATGGGCTCAGGCTTCGCGAGCAGAACGTGTTCATCTATGTCGTCGTCGGCGGGGGCGTCCAGGTTCAGGAAGGACTTGACGTTCTCGTATCGGATGTGGGAGTTTCGGGTTTCCCATCTCAGACACCTCGGGATGATCGTGTCGTTGATGTTGCTCCCGAAATGATTCCCAATCTCTGGGAAGGTCTCGTACACCCACAGCTGGAAAGACAATATGGTAAGATATGAGAAAACATTGTGCATGACAAATTCAGGAAGTTGGTAGCACAGATTTTAGCCTTTTGGTAGGATATTCATATCCCATTGGTACGATATATATATGTATATGGTAGGATATTGATACCCCATTGGTAGGATACAAATATACATTTGGCATTCGACAACAACACATTTTGACAATTGGCACCGGATTATAACATTTTGTATAACTTCACTAACCTGGAAGGCCATGGGGAACCCGTAGAGCGTGTACGTCGGCCTGTCTTTCAAGTGACTGTTTGCAGCCACCATGTCCTTCAGCGTCCCATTGAGGCTTTCGTGTAGCCTCTCGTACACCAGCCTTCCCCAAGGGAACTCCAGAAAACGGTTCTCTCTCCACAAGGATCGAGCATATAATGGAAGGGTCAGAATCGATCCACAAGGAAGCGTGTCAGCGGATCCATAGCAGTTCACGCAAATGTTCTATAGAAGTCGACTAGGAGCTCTCGATGTCGAATGGCATAGTCGATCTCGATCGAAGCTGTCGATCTCGAGTCTGTAAACTTGCATAGACAGAAGGCAAAAGCAATCGACGTCGACTGGGTAGTCGATGTCGAGTTTGTCACTGAAGTCGATCGACACAGAAAACCATCGATTGATCTAGGGCAGGTGATATCAACATGTGCAGTCGATATCAACCTCAAAAACAGTAACCAAATTTTTTGGCAAAAAGGCCGAAGAATGTAAGGATGAAAATAGAAGTTTGAATATAAAATCCAGAGGTTAAAGTGACAAATTAAAAAGGTTTCAACTATAATAAAAAGGACACTTAAGGCTAGGGGTCACCATAACATTGACCACACATGCACAAGATAGAGTAAGACGAACAATTATGCTATCACATCAAAGCAACAAGCTTTCGTCATTACTAACAAGTAGAAATATTTTTGCAAATAAACCTAATTTTCTCTACCAATTTTATCTTTATGATCCAAGTTGTTAGCATGAATTCCTTTTCTTTCGATAAGGGCTAAAAACAAAAAGGTAGGAGATGATCAACACATAACCAATATCAACATCAAACTTACCTCAAGCATGCATTGCGAACGTCGGGCTCACCCCGACCCTAAGAGAAAAGCGACTACTCGCTCATGGTAGTAGAGAACATGATTGAATAAAACATAACCTTAACTTGCACAAAAGAACAAACTTGAAGTCTTTACAATCCCGATGTCGGCTCTCGCAAACGCCAAACCCTAAAGCTTCCTAAAACTAAAATCTAAACTGTATTGTTGTTGTGTTTTCTTGTTGTGGATTGGATTCCTAACTCAGCCCCCAAGGGCTTTATTTATAGCACAGCACTCCTAGCTAGCCCAGGAGAGGAGTTCTAATCCTAGTGAAAGAGGTTTATCTAAATTTATATCTGCTTAAAGTAGAATATAAAAACTAACGCGTTCCTTATATACACTGCAAATTCTTCGTCGGATCCAACGTTGTAGCGACGTCAAAATTAGATACTCAATGCCCCCCGAGGTGTTAAAATTAGATACTCAACGTTGTAGCGACGTTAAAACTGAACATCGCGGATCAACCCCCCGCATTGATTTTGTAATCAAAAGGGTTCGGTACTCAATGCCCCCAGAGGTGTCCGACTGTTCTTGCCGCAATCCAGAGTACAGTGGCTGTCATCCTTGCGCCATGTTTCGGGTCGAGTGTGAAAATGAGACTCACAAATCCGCACCCTTGCAGTTCGGTTGTAGGTACTGCAACCGTTTTCATCAGGGCATTCCTAGAGTGTATGAGTGGAGGGTTGGAGACCTTCTCCTTCAATGTATTTGGTCATTCTTCCCCGATGTAAACATAGATGACCACGTTTACGTAGCTCAACAAGCAGGGATAGTTGTGAGGGAAGCAAATATGGAGGTCCGAAACTTTGCGTTCAACGAGTTAAAGATTGAACTCAATCTGAAGACAAATTAAGTAGAGCCTGGTCGATTGTGTTGTTATCCGTAGTGTATTTGTTTGTTTTAGCAATCTTGATGTGTTATCTAATCATTATCTATGAAGTAAAGCGTTTGCATGTGATTGTTTGTTATTGTCAATAGGTAGAAACCATCAAAAACACTAATGCCAGCAAAAAGAACTATACAAATAAAGTATATCCACCATATACGAATAGTATGTCATAAACAAATAAAATATAATGTATCTATTGAAAAGATCTAATGTAGCTCATAATATACTCATACATCTGGTCGAGCTGGTGATGTCCGACCAATGCCTGAATACCCTGGGTAATCTCGTCAACCCGAGCATGGTGATAGTAGGAGGAAATCGAGTTCTTAGAACACCAATATAAAGATATATAAATGTAAACCGACTCCTAGCCTATGCAAATAATTACAAGACTTCCTCCGGTTGTAGTGGAAGAGTAGTCAGGATCGATCCACGAGGAGGCGTGTCAGCAGGATCCCAGTAGCGTTGGAAATCTCACATCTTTTGTTGACTAGAAGCCTCGATCTCGACATTGGTGCTCGATGTCGACCTCGGCTGTCGCTCTTCTCTACAACAGAAGACTTGCGGAGAGAAAAACAAGCAGTCGATATCAACTAGGGTAGGTCGATATCGATGTTAGCAGACATAATCGACTGGCTCAGAAGACTACCAGTCGATACTGATGGTCGATATCGATGTTGCGGGGTCGATATCGATCTCAGTAAGTTGGCAAGGGTGATCGTCGTCGACTCAGAAAACTGTCGGTGAAACTCAGTGATCGATATCGATGTCTTCTCCTGCAAAGTTGTTAGCTTTTTCATCGGCAAAGAAAGGCCGAAGACTTAAGGATGAATGAGGATGCGATGAACAGAATAAAGACAATGTTTTTAATGAATGTAAACTATGTAAAAAGCAACTCCTAGGATTAGGGTTTACCACAACGTTAACCAATGCATGCGATAAGATAAATAAGACAGACAATTGTGCTATTTCACACGAGGGACAAGCTTTCGCTGTAAACCAACTCTTAGGATTACTCTTACAAATAAACCTAATAGTCTCTACCAATTTTATGTTTATAACTCAAGATGTTAGTCTGAATCCCTTTTCATTCGATTAAGACTAAGCATAGAATCATAGGAGATGATATAGACACAACGATATCAACATCTAACACTTACCACAGACACGCATGGCTAACGTCGGGCTCACCCCGACCCTAAGAGCTTTGGAAGACTGCTAGCACCTCATCCTGGAACTCATCATTGATTGAAAGGGAAATTGCATTAAAAACTTGAAAATATTACAACTCAACATCGGCTCACGCAAATGCCAAACCCTAAAGCTTCTTTTAACTCTATTCAATGTAATTGAACTCTAAAATTGGATGTGTTGATAGATGATTGAATGCCAGCCCCCTAGGGCTTTATTTATAGCTACTAACCCTTGCTAGGCTAGGATTGTAACTTCTATCTAAACTATGAACTCTATCCAAACAATTAGGATAGGTCTTTTATTTTGATAAAACTCTAACAACTTTCATAAATCTCTAAGGAAAAAAGTAGGTAAAACTTCAGCTGCCATCTATCTATATTTACAAGATAATTCGTGTTCCTTGAAGATAGAATAACCAAACTATATCTCGGAAAGTGTGTCAAACCCGTGTTGACAAGATAATTCATGCTCCTTGAAGATAGAATAACCAAACTATATCTTGGAAAGCGTGTCAAACTTCAGCTGAAGTTTTACCTACTTTTTTCCTTAGAGATTTATGAAAGTAGTTTGGTTATTTCATTCGATCTATTAACATCGATATCGACCTCAACCCAGGAATCAAGTGAAGTTGAGCTTGTCGAGCAGCAACAGAGACATCGAGCAATAACCAAGCAATAACCAACACCTACAACACACCCTTCAAGTCTTCGCCCTTGTTAAAAGCAACATCATAAGCGGTAGTAAAGCAAAGCAAGTGAATTTAACGTCTTAGCACATATTTAGGCGATCCATAGGCATATGCAATTTTGATCCAACCTCACAGGGATAATGTGTTTGCACTCAACTCTCATGTGTTTAGGCTATGATGATCAACGCTCAACTCAATTCCATATGAAAACTCATAAGCATTGCAATTTATAAAAATCCACTTCGCTACCAATTATGAAAATGCAATAAGAACCATCAGGAGGACTTTCGCTCAATCGAAGACTTCAAAGAAGACTCCATTTGGCGGGGTTCTAATGAGGCTTGGTATAAATAAAAGGATATGCAATTATTTGGCTATGTGGTACTTATATAATTCGGGAATCAAGACTCCTAAATCTCAACACTTACAATATCCAAACCATAACTCTTCAATGTTGCACTTTCCAAGCTCAATCTCCCATAATGCTCTTTCCAAACTCATCTTTCCATAATACGCTTTAAAGATGCACTAAAAGATGTCAACCATAATATCAACCCTTCTTTCAAACTCTAATATGCCTCTAAAAAATATAACACTTGTATGAAATAAATAAAGGACTTAAGGGCTTTGGCACATGCACTACGTATATATATCTTTTTTTTTCGGATTTTTTTTTTGAACGAAAATAATAAATAAACACAAAAAAATATGTGCATTTATATGGTGAGCCAAAAATCCTTTTACAAAATATGAGAAGATGCAAATGTATACCAACCCATGTCTTCCTTGCTTAAAACTGGACAATATGCACTTTTCTTTCCACAAGGCATTGGTCCAGTCAATCTAAATCTCAATTCCCAAATGGGGGTCAGGCTCAATTTGGCTAGGGATAATTTTGTGGAGTTTGCAATTTCAGGCTCAGGCTAATTTTCTGGCTTCAAGTAGAGAAAATGCAGGGTAGGTAAAGAGAGGATAAAAATGGCTTAAAAGATGCCTCAATCATTTAATTCTCGTAAACATAGACATATTTATGCATTGGCTTTGAATAACTATCACAACATTTAGAGATGCATAGGAAGAGTAAATTCACTCAAGAAAGCAGAGGGATTTTTAATGTTCTCCCAATAGACCAAAATTCTCACAAGAATAATTTTTGTTGGATTTGCTTTTGTAGCCTAGGATCATATGTGCTCAATTTCATCACAAGTTCACAATCTACATAAAAATTTTATGGACTTAGGCTAAACCATCCAAATATGCCATAGGATTTACATGATCAAGTCAGCTATTGAGTTTTCATCATAGGACATCTAAGTAGGGTTTAAAAATAAACTTAAAAAGTAAACATGCATTTTTTGGTATTTTTGACATTTTTCTTTTTTATTTTATTTTATTTTTGACATTGTTTTTATAAAAGTGAAAACTAAGAACAAAAATTTAAACATGAATGCAATGCGAAGAAGAAAACCAAGTTATGACCATAAGACATGTCTTTCCCCCACCCCATACTTAAAATATACAGTGTCCTCACTGTATTAAAAGAAAAACAAGGGGTAGAGAGAAACTCATAGCGCAACCTGCGGATTCAGGTCGATTTCAGATTAGGTCGATGCCTGAAGTCGATATCTATGTCAGAGGTCGATGTCGACTGCATCTGTCGAAGTCGAAGATTATGGTCAATATCGATGATTATGGTCGATAACGACCTTTGCTTTCTGCTCTTGAGTCCTCGATGTCGACTCCAGGAGATGGGTTGACCCTGGGGCGTCGATTTTGACAGGCCTGGTCGATTTCGACAGCCTCTGCAGAAGCTTCCATTCTTTCGCGTCGTTCCTTTTGCTTGATAACCTGAAATCTTGGTTTGATTTATAGATAAAGCCATGAATTATCACAGTTTAAAAAGTTTAAAATCCAAAATTCAAAATCCTAAAAACCATCTATGAAAAATTTAAAGGTTTTAGTACATGCTTTAGAGTTTTGAGTCGCTAGGCCGACTTCTCCGTCAATTCGTCATGAGCCTTTAATGTAGGGACCCTTCCAGCTCGAGCCTTCTCCTGGATCATCTAGGTCCTTTTGGTAGTATCTAAGTTCGGCGACCAGGGCTTCTTCATTGTTAGGTTCTCCTTTATTGGGTGCTTTCCTTCTCTTTTTTGACCTAACTTTTGCAATATAGGTAAACCATGGAGCTTTGACCCTCTCATTAGTTGAATTATCAATAATTGGATTAATTGATTTATCAATAAGGGATAGAGGAGGGTTGGGAGTCATACTTGGGCTTACCTGTTCGGGCCCAAAACAGAAATCTTCGGGCTGATAGGAGATCGATTTCGACCAAGGGGGGTCGATATCAAGAGCTTTGGTCAATGTCGACATATGTGGGTTGATATCGACGTCTGTGACCTCATACTTAAGCTCTTGGCAACAATATGGCTTACTCGATTTCAACCAAGGGGGGTCGATTTCAATGTTTGTAGTCGATATCGACTGGTTCCAGTCGATGTGGACCCTGCTTGCTGTTTTCATCCTCGCCAACAAAAATTTTCGAAGCTTTTCCTTAGCCGGCGAGAGGACAACTTGCTCCAGATGCTTCGTTTCGCTCATGATCGGGTTGAAAGAAAATTCTATCACTTCGTTCCCTATAGTACAGGTTAGTAATCCTCAACGTACATTGATATTGGCATCAGCAGTAGCTAAGAAAGGCCTACCAAGGATAATAGTTACTATAGGATCTTCAGGCATCTCCAATACAATGAAATCAGTAGGCACAAAGAACTTACCTACCTTTACTGGAACGTCATCAACTATACCTTTGGGCCTGACGAATGAGTTGTTAGCCATATAGAGATTCATATCCACAGGTTCAAGTGCTCTGATGTTTACCTTTTGCCAAATAGAAAGAGGCATAAGACTTACGCTTGCCCCTAGGTCACATAGGTCCTTGTAGCGATGTTGGCCAAGCCCTACCGTGATTGCAAACTTCCTTGGATCACTCCTCTTCTCAGGGAAGTCCATCTTTGAGCACTCCTCTGCGATCTCTGCCATGGATCTCTTCTTGCTAAGGATGTCTTTGAGGAATCGCATATAGGCGGGCATCTCGCTTAGGGCTTCTGTAAGAGGAATGGAAACGTTAAGAGCTTGAAGAATCATTACAAAGTGCCAAAACTTACCTTTGGTGGGATCCTCCAATGCTTTGGATGGGAATGTCAACGTCTTCTTTGGCGGAGAAGCCAAAATGGTGGACGGAGGGACCTGTTGGGTGTCGATGTCGAATGGGTTCTGGTCGATATCGACTGAGATGGTCGATGTCGACCTCTGTTGTGGCTCCAAAGGCTCTGTAGTGGCCTCGACGTCGACCAGTGGGTCGACCTGGTGGTCGATATCGACCTCTGGATCAACATCGACTGGTCTGTCGATATTGACTGGTCTGTCGATATCGACTGGATCTGCTGCTTTCTCCTCCGCTTCCATTCGTGGCTTTTGTACCTTGTTGCCACTCCTTAGTTACATGGCTGCGATGTGGC
Source organism: Persicaria maculosa (assembly GCA_963922045.1). NCBI lineage: Eukaryota > Viridiplantae > Streptophyta > Magnoliopsida > Caryophyllales > Polygonaceae > Persicaria > Persicaria maculosa. The sequence goes on along the minus strand of OY998264.1, from coordinate 45,274,638 downwards.
CCATTCCAGATTGCCCCTTAGGATTTGTAGTTTATTGCCCAGGGAACGTTCCGAATGGTCCAGTGATTTGTGCTGCCAATCCTTGTGGTAAGGTGATTGAGTTGAGAATGGATTGCATTGTTGGATTGATCATTCTTAGCCTGATTCCGCCTGATTTCATCCAGTACAAGTTGTAGATCATCCTTCCGTTGGTCCCTCTCCGGGTGCCCAGGAGCTCTATAACGCCGGGGGGGTGGCATAGGGTTAACCGGGTTCCTTTGTGGTTTATGGAACCTTTGGTCTCCCCAATATTGGTGATTGGGACCCCTCATGTAGTACAATCTTGGTTCGCTGAAAGGAACCTCACTTGCTTTTGGAGCTTTCAAAGTTGATCTCTATGGAATTTCTCCTTCACGTCCGGATCAATTAACTTAGAGGCTTCATATAATGACATAGATGGGGCAGGCCTCGATGATGATGATGTGTCGGAAGCCTCAGGAGTCCCATATGTGTTGTCGAACTCCACCAACCTCTCTATGGTCTCTCAAGCCTCTTGTGGAACGAGTTCAAGGTAGCCATAGGAGGTGTAGGTGTTGATCTCTAATTGGTTGCAGCATCAAGAGCATTGTATATAATCTCCTGAATCACGTACGGTGGTTGGCCCTGCGTCGGGCATGATCGTAGGAGGTCCTTAAACCATTCCCAAACAGTCGCCAGAGCCTCACCAGGCTTTTGTTTAAAAGCCGTGATTTTCTGTCGGATCAACGCCGTCTTGGATGGAGGGAAGAATTTCATGAGGAACGCATCCTTGACTTCATTCCAGGTGCGGAGCGATCTTGGGGCTAACCTCTCCAACCACTGCAATGCTTTTCCTGTAAGCGACCAACGAAAAGCTTTTAGTTGGACATATTCTAGACTTTGTCCTTTAGCAATAGTATCACAGAGGTCTAAGAAGGTTGATATATGCGCCATAGGGCATTCAGTAGGTTTTCCTTCATATTGATGTCTTCTTATTTCAGTTAGGAAGTTAGGTTTAATTTCAAAATTAGAGGCATGGATAAGAATCGCCGATTCAGGCACTATGAGCGCTGGGTGCATATATTGCTTGGTATTCCGAGGGAGGTCATTGATTTGGGCTTCTATTTGCCTCCGGCCTTCCTCCTCCCTACCTGCACGCTCCTCGAGGGCTGCCTCTCTAGTTTTTAAGTCCTTAACCTGCTTCCTTAGTTGCTCAATTAGCTCAGCCTGGTTCGCGTTGTCTGTCATGATTCTCTGAGCTTGGGCTCTTAGGTGGAAATAGTGTTCAGGGTTGTCTACTCCTTCCAATTCAGGTGGGCGATAAGCACGTCAATACACCTGCAAGGCCAAATTGGATAGAAACGTGAGATAGACTACTAGGGCACGACTGATTGCCTCCCCGACAACGGCACCAATTTGATAGTAGGAGGAAATCGAGTTCTTAGAACGTAAATATAAAGATATATAAATGTAAACCGACTCCTATCCTATGCAAATAATTCCAAGACTTCCTCCTGTTGTAGTGGAAGGGTAGTCAGGATTGATCTACGAGGAGTCGTGTCAGCGGGATCCTAGTAGCGTCGGAAATCTCACGTATTTCGTCGACCAGAAGCCTCCATCTCGACCTTGGTGCTCGATGTCGACCTCGACTATCGCTCTTCTCTACAACAGAAGACCTGCAGAGACAAAAACAAGCAGTCGATATCGACTAGGGTAGGTCGATATCGATGTTAGCAGATGGAATCGACTGTCACAGAAGACTGCCAGTCGATACAGGTGGTCGATATCGATGTTGTGGGGTCGATATCGATCTCAGTAACTCGACAAGGGTGATCGTCGTCGACTCAGAAAACTGTCGGCGAAACTCAGTGGTCGATATCGATCTCTGCGGTCGATATCTATGTCTTCTCTTGCAAAGTTGTTAGCTTTTTCGTCGGAAAAGAAAGGCCGAAGACTTAAGGATGAATGAGGATGCGATGAACAGAATAAAGACAGTGTTTAGGGTTTACCACAACGTTAACCAATGGATGCGATAAGATAAATAAGACGGACAATTGCGCTATTTCACACGAGGGACAAGCTTTCGCTGTACACCAACTCTTAGGATTACTCTTATAAATAAACCTAATTGTCTCCACCAATTTTATGTTTATAACTCAAGTTGTTAGCATGAATCCCTTTTCTTTCGATTACGACAAAACATAGAATCGTAGGAGATGATATAGACACACCGATATCAACATCTAACACTTACCTCAGGCACGCATTGCTAACATCGGGCTCACCCCGACCCTAAGAGCTTTGGAAGACTACTCGCACCTCATCATGGAACTCATCATTGATTGAAAGGGAAATTGCATTAAAAACTTCAAAACATTACAACTCAACGTCGCCTCTCGCAAACGCCAAACCCAAAAGCTTCTTCTAACTCTATTCAATGTAATGGAACTCTAAAATTGGATGTGTTGATCGATGATTGAATGCAAGCCCCCTTGGGCTTTATTTATAGCTACTAACCCTTGAAAGCCAAGGATTGTAACTTCTATCTAAACTATGAATTCTTTCCAAACCATTAGGATAGGTATTTTATTTTGATAAAACTCTAACAACTTTGATAAATCTCTAAGGCAAAAAGTAGGTAAAACTTCAGCTGCCATCTATCTATAGTTGCAAGATAATTCGTGCTTCTTGAAGATAGAATAGACAATCCGCATCTCGGAAAGCGTGTCAAACCCATGTTGAAGTATGGTCGATATCGACCAGAAAGGTCGATTTCGACGTCTCTGTTTCTGCTCGACAAGCTCAGCTTCACTCGATTCCTGGGTTGAGGTCGATATTGATGTTAATAGATCGATATCGAGTGCTTTCCTTCGTTGTGTGATGGTCTGTCTCGATACTCAGTTTTGTATCGAGGTTCTATAGTCGATATCGACCTTCTGGGTCTATTTCGACATCTTCTCTGCTCTCCTTGGTTTCTCCATTTTGACTCCGATTTCGCCCGAATTCCTACATAGTTTGACCAAAACTTGTGCAGACTCTATTTCTTGCACGTTAGCTCATTCTAACATAAGTCTATATGATTTTGAACCTTTTCTTTGGAAATTGAATGAAATATGGAGTCAAAAGATGCAAATATAAGAGGTACAAATATGTACATCACCTGGAGCGCAGCAGACTCAGCTGGACCGATGACGTCGTCTAGGTGTGTAGGCGCAGCTGGTGGATCATCATCTTATACCACTGTCGTGGGCAACACATGACCTCGACTCTAGGACTGGAACCAAGCAAGGTAGTCAGCTGAGACGCTTCCCTGACAGCTCTCGTCCGTCCTCCGGTGACCAGTGACAGGGTAGAATCTGTGAGGGTCCGTTGACGACCAACGGTCGTGTTGATAGGCAAACCTCACGACGTAACGCTTCCTCAGCCAAAACGGTCACTGGGCCAGGGTGGGAGGGATGACGACCAATGGGATCTCCTGCACGTGACTAAATTGTCGGAGCACCATATGTAGCATGTACGGCTCAAAGATGCCACCGAAGTTGATGGTGCCTCGATAGGTGAAGGAGCAAAACCGACTTGCAAAATCCAGGTCTTTGGTAAAAGGCATCCACTCGACCTAAGTTATAAAAATGATATTAGGGAAACAATCTTACTCGACATATGTAGTTAATATCAAAGAAAGTGAGAAACACGTTACCTGATTGATGGTCATGCGCTCAAGCTGTACCAGAAGCTTCCGCTCACGCTTGCGCCTCTCCCTGTCGTTCCCCCTCTTCGCAGCCTTCGACGGGTCGAATCAAGTCATGTATCGGGGATCATCCCCTGCATCCCTGTCTGGGCGAAGTGGATCCACAAAACAAGGGAAGTACGACCAGATCCATGCATATACAGTATAAACCATTAGAGCACTTTTTATATGTAACTCGCAAGTAGAGCAACATATTTATCGTATTAAACCCACACGTACCTGTAGAAGCGCAGTACACCCATGTAGACCCTTAGCCTCTCCTCTCGTGGCCTCCCCTAATCGCCGGTAGAGGAAAGCAAGTCTGAAACTAGCATAAACAACGAGAAGTGTACGCGGCTTTGGGACTTGTCGATGAAGAGCGTCGCACCCAACAGCGTAGCCAAGAAACCAACAGCGAAATAGTAGTGACGGTCTCTAACATCGGCGGTGAGGTCGGCGAACTGATCCCCACGGCTGCCGTGCCTTTCCCACCACGCAGTCGTCAACTCCATGTGGGGCGCTCCACAAGCGGTCCTGTGCCTCTTCAACTTGGATGCGGTCCAACTATTCCTCTGCTGCAGTAGAGGCTCAAATCAAGCAGCCCCAGTAGACCAGACTGAGCTGCATCCTGCACCCATGTCATCAAGCCCTCGTATATGTAGCGGTGGAACGGATTGAGGTATGTAACCCGATGATGAACCTTTAGCAATGTATGCTGAAAGGTAGGGTCCGTCCATAGCCAGTTAGACCTATGATGCCTATATGAGACCAAAAGATTTCCTGAAGGTAACTCGCAATCGGGGAGTTCATCGTCCCCATCATCGCCCTGCTCCCCCCCCCCCCACCAGACCCCCCATCCTCCTCCTCCTCGGCCCCCCTTCCTCCTGAACCGCCCCCTGCGGCTCCTGAGCTTGCCCCTACGGGTCCTGACCCGTCACCTGCCCCACCCCCTACGGGCCCTGAGCTGGCCCTTGCGGGTCCTGACCCGCCATTTGCCCCGCCCCTTGCAGGTCCTGAGCTGGCATCTGTATGCCCTGGCCCGCCACCTGCCCCACCATCTCCTGTCCCGCATCGTGCCCACCCTCGTGATCCTCCCCATCATGATCACTATCATCATCAAGATCCTCTCAGTCGAGATGAACATCCCCCACATCCTCCTCCAGCGTGTCGTCCCCTACCGGAGCAGGTGTAAGGCAACCACTTGGTGCTGCGATGACCTGCCCCAAACAACATTGCTCCACGCATGTCCAGAGGTACTAGTACCACCCGTGCGTTGCTGACCTCAGCCCAAACAACATCGGCGTCCAATTGGCACTGCGCCCTCTTCGTCCACTGCGTTTGGGACGTAGCTTCCTCAACCGTGTTCGCTTAAGGGGATGAGTGTAGGGATTCAAATAATTCAAAATAAACAATTCATAACTAGGCTAACTCCCTGTCCCAAATAAATAATACAAGAATCCCCTCCCAATGTAGTAGTAGGGTAATTCAGGATTGAATCCACGAGGAGGTATGTCAGCGCTTCCCTTGTTGTACTCACGATCAAAGCTTTCGACCTCAGAAGACACTCGATATCAATGTGTTTGTTCGATATCGACCTTAGTTCTGGTCGATTTCTAGTACAGTTCCTGTAGAAGACAAAAGCAGCAAAGTTGACGTCGAGTAGAGACCTCGATATATCGATGTTAGACCTCGATATCGACCTTTACAGTCGATTCCGATGTTTTTCATAGAAATTGTAATTCGTAACCAATTGTCGGGGTTTCAATTAATTAAAAGCTTTCAAAGTCGGGGTTTCATGCCACAACGATAACAATGCAAGTTTTATGCTAAAGTTATGAAATTAATGCCTTTCCGTCAAATAACTTTCGTTATCAACACTTAGGTGATTAGAGGCTCTCTCATAGTTTCTAAGAGTTACTATCCAATTCATGAGCAATTCAAGTTCACAATATGAGTGGCTTTCGCTTCAATAATGCAAATAATGAATCTTCCTAACTTTCGCAAAGGATCATGCATAGGATAGAAGACGGAATCGAATAAAAGTCATACCTTTGATGCACTTACCCTACATCGTTATCGTCGGGCTCACCCCGACCCTAGAAGTGGGTTGACTACTCGCTCCTCATCATGTACATCATCATCATCATTATTGAAAGAGAACTACTTTGAATTAAACTATGAAAGAAAGTACAACCGAACAAGCCAAATCTCCCCTCTCGCTTCTCTCCAACTCACTCGACCTTCTCTCTCTCTTCACTAATTCTCTATGTGTATGTGTGTTTGAATAACTGAAATTGGATCTGAAATTGAATGCCTAAACTCAGCACTAATGGCCTCTAGATATAGATATCGAACTTTGCTATCCAAAGGCTCGAAACTTTATCTTTATTCTCTAAGATAAAACTTAAATAAAGTAAAAACTAAAACTTCTATGGTAAATCAGCTTCATATGATAGCTTTGATGTTGATGATAGGAAAGCTCGACTTTTGGATAGACGTGCAAGCTTCGGATAGAATTCTAGCAATATCTGAGTCGGATTCCTCTGCTGGACAACATCGATATCGACCTTGAACATCAATATCGACCTCTGTGAAACTTTTATCTCGAGCTCTCCTTCTCCTACTCGGACTGGCACTCGACTTCTATCATTTGGCTCGATCTGGAAACATCGATATCGACGTTCAGACGTCGATATCGACCTCTCTGTGTCGACATGCTTTGCTTCATTTCCTGCTCGATTCCTATGTCTCTGCTGTACTCGATGTCGAGGTCCCCAGTCGATTTCGACCTCTTCAGAAGACTTCGAGTTCTTTTTCCACTCTTTCAAATCTGTCCATTTTTATCCTATTTTCTGCAAAATCACATAGAAACTCGTGCAGACCCATATATTTGACATTTAAGCATAAAATACACTAATCCCATGTTTTCCCACAAATATGCATGCAAAAGACGATAAAATGGACTCATATGTGCATAGAAAATATGGCAATTTGTGCGCACATCAAACCGTTGTATCACACACGGTCATAGTCTCTTGCTTCGCAAGAGTTATGAGATCTGACACTGTCTGCGATGACGAATCAATGATGATGGCCTCGGTCGTGTAGACTCTTCCTGCTACTGTAGGTAAAGCCACATTGCGATCTCGACCAAGAACGATGCGAAAGTCCCATCATCCCTCCTAATCCGGGGATCCTATTAAATTTCGAAGTAGTTTTTAAATATATTATTTTATTTCAATTGAATGTTAACTTTAGTAAATTGTATTTGTATTTTATTTCTTAACAATTTTTTCTATTCTTTATTCTAACAATTTTTTAACAATTTTAACAAGTTTAAAAAAAAATTTTGTATACTTTAATTTATATATATATAAGTAAATTTTATTTTTTCTATAAATTGTTTTATTTTGTAACAATTTGTTTCTATACTTTATTTTTTTATGTTTGCATTTTGTTCAGTACAATTTTGATATTATATTGTGCTTTCAATATATTGTCTTTGTATTTTATTTCTTAATAATTTTTTCTATACTTTATTTTAACAATTTTAACAATTTCTTAACAATTTTTTATATACTATATTATATATATATATGTATAAATTTTATATTTTCTATAAATTGTTTTATTTTTTAACAATTTATTCTATACTTTATTTTATTTTTAACAATTTTTTTATATATATTTATTTTTTCAATATATTGTATTTTGTATTTAATTCAATATCATCATATATGACTAATCAAAATTAAATTAATATGTAAAATTTAAATAAAACTATCTAAAATTAAATAAACTAACTATTAATTCCAATAAACTAACTATTATCTAAAATTAAAGAAACTAACTATTACCTAAATAAAATAAACTAATTATTATTTCTATATAAAATTAAACAATAAGATCAAATAAAAATAAAATGAATTGATGCTAACCGATGGAGTACTCGCCAAGGGAGAAACCTCCTGGGTACGCCTCTTTCGACCTGCACCCGTTCTCCCACCATTACCGGCGCCACCACCACCGCCTCCAGCACCACCGGCGGCGCCCCCTCCAGATCCACCAGTACCATCAGCGCCCCAACCTCGACCAGATTCGACCACCACCGCCTCGCCCCCCTCCTCGTCGGCGCCACCTCCTCGTCCTCGCCCAACACCCCCGCCACCACCATCACCACCACCTCCTCCTCCTCCTCGCCCAACGCCGCCCTTGCCTCGTCATCGGGATCTCACCATCGCTCTCTCGCCGGATTTGGGAACATCGGATTCGATCTCTCTCGCCGATTTGTGTTGAGGAAGATCTCTCTCTCGCCGATTCATATTGAGGAAGAAGACTACCAACGTCGAATCCGATGTGGTGCTTTATATAAAAAGAAGCACAAAGTCGGATTCGACGTTGTGCATAGCGGACACAACGTTCAATTGAACGTTGTGCCCCGCAACGTTCAATTGAACGTTGTGCCCCGCAACGTTTTGAATCACAACGTTCGACTGGACATTGTGATTCAAATTACGACGTTGAATTCAACGTTGTAATTCAACGTTGTAATGCAAAATTGAACGTTGTGGTATTCTCATTATTGGATCTGGGTTTCGGATTCGGGTGGGATGAGACATGGACCTTTGGTTATGGGTTTTGGGTAATTGTTGTAAGGGTTTAAATTACTTATTTTAGACATATATTATTATCTAAATTGTTATATAATATTTTACTTATTCATCATTAAATTATTTTATACATATATTATTATCTAAATTTTTATATAATTGTTTATTTATTCATCATTAAAATATTCTTTATTAATATATTTGATTATTTATGCAACTCTTTTAGAAATTATTATTTAATATTTAGTTAGTATTTGTTTGCTAATTGACCGTTTTTCCATATGTTAAAGCTATTTTGATACTTGTGTGAGTATTGGGATATTAAATGATAGGTATAAAATGCCATTTCGATACTTGTGTGAGTATTGGGATACTTGTTTAATGTCGGAATTTATTTATATTATTTTATTAAGTGTTGGAATTTGATGAAGTAACAAATTCCCGATCGGAGGGAGGAACAAGTTGACGAACAAGTTAAATAAAAAATAAAACCTTACACCGCGACGAGGTTTGTTACAAACATAAGTTTGCGTTATTTTGATAATGAAGAAAGGGTTTGGACTTTTATAGGCCTTGACTCTTTGAAAAACTTTGTCCGCTGCAATCGTGGAACGACATGTGATTCTACGTACTTGAAATTTTTCGGGAAGTAGATTCACTCGTCATTCGACGATTGCAGTGGGCAATGTTTTTCAAAGAGCCAAGGCCTATAAAAGCCCAAACCCTTCCTTCGTTATCAAAGTTGAAATGATAATATATACATTGCCTACAATGATACCACATACTTCACAAATACATTGTCGACATACATCATGGTAGAACTCGTCTAGCATTTCCGTAATCCTGTTGCCATTGTCAGCTTGGTAGGCCTCACAGGCGAAAAACGGTGTTTCGTACCTCTAACTTGATAACTGGACCCATTGGATGTTTCTCTGTCATTTAGAAAGGTACTCGGGGGTCTATTGGGGACCAACATTAGGTGGTATATGTGAGAGAGGGATTGTTGTTGTGTGTCTGGGTTGTTGGGGTGGGGTGTTGCTTTTATATGCCCTTCAAAATGCCACATCGGATAGGACGTTGCCAAACCCTATGCAACGTCAGATCCGATGTTACAATGTGAAGGGCTTAGGGTTGCTTTACTAGCAACCCTATGCATAGGGTATGCAACATCGGATCGGACGTTGAGAAACCCTATGCAACGTCAGATCCAATGTTGCATTGTGAAGGCTTAGGGTTGCTACCCTACCAACCTTATGCATAGGGCATGCAACGTCGGATCGGACGTTGCTAAACCCTACGCAATGTCAAATCCGACGTTGCATTGTGAAGGGCTTAGGTTCCTACCCTAGCAACCCTATGGATAGGGATTGCAACGTCGGATTCAACGTTTGATCCGACGTTGCATGCCCTATGCATAGGGTTCATACCCTACGCTGCATTTTGACTCGACATCGACTCATCTTCAATCGATATATTTGTTCTTCTAATTAGATTCCATTCAAGTGAATATTAAAATGATTCATATTCAATGTATTTATTCTTTTAATTAGATTCGATTCAAATGAATATTAAAATAATTCATATTCAATGTATTTGTTTTTCTAATTAGATTCGATTCAAGTGAATATTAAAATGATTCATATTCAATGTATTTATTCTTCTAATTAGATTCGATTCAAGTGAATATTAAAATGATTCTTATTCAATGTATTTGTTCTTCTAAGTAGATTCGATTCAAGGGAATATTAAAATGATTCATGTTCAATGTATTTGTTCTTCTAATTAGATTCGATTCAAGTGAATAATCAAATAGTTTACATCACACGTGCATTACCGAATAGATTTTACATAGAGTTTACATAGTTTAGGGGAGTACATAGATTCGATTAGATCCAAGCCATTAATATCCCTAAGGTTAAAATCAATGGGAGTACATAGAGTTTACATCACAAGTGCATTACCGAATATATAACATATGAAAAAATCGTACAGTTGCCTAAAATCGTACATTGAAAACACAAAATTAATTGGATCAGTTGCTCCCAACGGACTCAGCAGGAGCCGCTGGTTGTATCTCAATCAGTGCCAGTTGGAACACGTACGTTGCCATATTCTCTTGGGCGGGGCGCGCTACTAAGTCCACTACGTACTGGGCAATGCTACGAAGACGCGAATGACTCACGTCACTGTAAATACTTTTGATATTATCCTTTATCTACGACAACACGCGAGGGTAGTATGACTCAGGGTCATCGTCGCAATCCCTTCCTCCGAAATGCACCTCCGTTGACCACTAAGACATGCGACAACACTTCACAAAAAATAAAGTGCATGGATAAAAATGATGATACAACCTGTGCTTGCAGTTGCAAAAGTGACGTTCAAGCGACATACTCTGTCTGGTTACATTAACATTGAAACGGGTCCTATATGAGAACTCGACTTCCTTGAAGAAGTTGTACGGAGTTGAAGGCATGGTTGAGGGCTTTTGGGTGTTTGGTTTTTGGTGTATGGGGGATGTGGGGAGTGGGGACCGGAGGTTGGGTTTTATATCGTCCCCCCCAATCACAACGTCGGATTGGACGTTGTAATGAGAGAATGCACCATTACAACGTCAAATTACACGTTGTATAAGGGGTGATCTGCGCGCCAATTGCCATATTTTCTATGCACATATGAGTCCATTTGTCATTCATTTGCATGCATATTAGAGGGAAAACATGGGATTAGTGTAGTTTATGTTTAAATGTCAAATATATGGGTCTGCACGAGTTTCTATGTGATTTCGCAGAAAACAGGATAAAAATGGACATATTTGGATAAGCGAGAAAAGAACTCGAAGTCTTCTGAAGAGGTCGAAATCGACTGGAGACCTCGACATCGAATACAGCAGAGACATAGAAATCAAGCAAGAATGAAGCAGAGCATGTCGACACAGAGAGCTCGATATCGAGGATTGAAGGTCGATATCGATGTTGCTAGATCGAGCTAAAAGATAGAAGTCGAGTGGTAATCCGAGTAGAAGGAGGAGAGCTCGAGATAGAGTTTCACAGAGGTCGATATCGATGTTCATGGTCGACATCTATGTTGCCCAACAAAGGAATCCGACTCAGATTTTGATAGAATTCTATCCGAAGCTTGCACGTCTATCCAAAAGTCGAGATTTTCTATGCACATATGAGTCCATTCGAGTCTTTGGATAGCAAAGTTAGATATCTATATCTAGAGGCCATTAGGGCTGATTTTAGGCATCGAAGCACATACAATTCCAGTTTTACATTGAGTTTTAGCGAATTAGAGAGAGAGAAGGCCGAGTGAGTTGGAGAGAAGCGAGAGCGGGGATTTGGCTTGTTCGGTCGTAATCATTCTTCGTTTAATTCAAAGTAGTTTTCTTTCAATGATGATGATGAGTTGCATGATGAGAAGCGAGTAGGCCACCCACTTCTAGGGTCGGGGTGAGCCCGAAGATATCGATGTAGGGTAAGTGCATCAAAGGTATGACTTTTATGCGATTCCATCTTCTATCCTATGCACGATCCTTTGCGAAAGTTAGGGAAATTCATTATTTGCATTACTGAAGTGAAAGCCACTCATATTGTGAACTTGGATTGCTCATGAATTGGATAGTAATTCTTAGGAACTATGCGAGAGCCTCTAATCACCTAAGTGTTGATAACGAAAGTTATTTGATGGAAAGACATTAAATTTCATAACTTTAAAATAAAACTTGCATTGTTATCGTTGTGGCATGAAATCCCGACTTTGGAAGCTTTTAAGTTTATTGAAATCAATATAAAAGTTTTAGTTTTGTTTCTGATCATCCTTCTTAACCATTCTACATTCTTCGGACTCTTTTTCGACAATTGGTTTCGAATTACAGTTTCTGTGACAAACATCGGAATCGACTGTAAAGGTCGATATCGATGTCTAACGTCGATATCAAGATCTCTGCTCCACGTCGACTTTGCTGCTTTTGTCTTATGTAGGAACTCTCTTTGAAATCGACCAGAACTAAGGACGATATTGACCAAACACATCGATATCGAGTGTCGTATGAGGTCGAAAGCTTTGATCGTGATTGCAACAAGGGAAGCGCTGACATAACCTCCTCGTGGATTCGATCCTAAATTACCCTACTACTACATTGGGAGGGGATTCTTGTATTATTTGTTTGGGACAGGGAGTTAGCCTACTTGTGAATTGTTTATTTTAAATATTTGAATCCTACTATCCCTTAAGCGAACAAATTGGCGCCATTTCCGAGGAGGCAATCAATCGCCACCTAAGTTTCTCAAGATCTTTTTGAAGCTTATTTTGCAGGTTTATGAGACGTTTTGATCGCAGACCTATCCTAGAAGCCATCAACGAGCCTGAACGTTTCTACCATCTTTGCAACAAGGCAATTCGCATCATGGCTGACAATGAGACGCAGGCTGAGGCCATAGAGCGGTTGAGGAAGGAGATCGAGGATCACAACGCTACAATCGCTGCTAAGAGGGCCGCATGCACGCAGACAAGCCCAAGAGCGACTAAATAAGTATCCACAGACGGCGATGCAATACATGCATCCGCCGCTTCATGTTCCTGAATCCGCTATTTTAATTCCTCACTCCAACTATGAAATAAAAATTAACTTCCTGTCTGGGATAAAAAGATAGAGTTTTGAAGGAAGACCTAATGAATGCCCACTGCAACACATCTCTACTTTTATGGATTTATGTGAAACAGTTGCTGATGGAGTATATTTAGAGTATGTGAGACTGAAATCTTTTCGATGGTCTTTGGTAGGGAAGGCATTACAATGGCTTGAAAGTTTGGCTCCACACTTGCTGAGGACATGGGCGGAGGTGAAGGACTCATTCCTGAATAAGTTCTTTCCACCTTCTAAAACGGCGATGCTGCGACAAAGGATCACGACTTTCAAACAAAAGCCAGGTGAAACATTAGCACAGGCGTGGGAGCAATTTAAGGACTTGCTGAGATCATGCCCGACGCATGGGCAACTTTCATACTTCATCGAGGAGATCTTATACAATGCCCTTGATGCGCCGAATAAGGAGATGATCAATTAGTATACCTCCTATCGGTACATTGAGCTTACACTAACGGAGGCTTGGGAGACCATTGAGAGGGTCGTGAACTTTGACAACACCTATGGGGCTGCTGTGGCCTATGATGCAAGGCCTGCCCCATCAATGCCACTAAATGAGCCTCCAAGGGAGATAGATCCTGATGTGCGGCAACAATTCCATAACGATCAGATGCGCCGCTTTCAAAAACAAGTCAGGTTCCTGAGCAACAATCAAACTTGTCAAGAGTGTGGCTCAACAAGGCATAACACTAGTGCCTGTCCACATATTGAGCAAGTATCCATGGCGGAACAACATGAGGAAGCCAAGTGGATGAGAGGCTCCTACAGAGGGGACAATCAATAATATTGGGGCGATCAAAGGTTCTATCAAAGGAATCCCCTACCATATAGAGCACCAGGGCACCTTGAGCGGGAGCCGAGGAAAGATGACCTACAAATCATTCTTGATGAGATGTGGAGGAATCATGCCGAGTTCAAACAAGCCAACAACTTTGTCCATACTCAGCTGCAGGGCATCAATTCTAGGCTTGGGGAGATCGACGTTTGGAGCGCAACATGGAGACTCAAATGAGTCAATTAGCGGAAGCAATACCCAAAGCGTCAGGATCATTCCCTGGATCCCCTGTGCCCAACCAAAAGGGAAAAACCACTTGACATATTGTGACAGTAAATCTAAGGAGTGGGCGTTAATTACAAAGTCCCGAGCAAAAAGCGGAGGAAAAGAAGCCAGAACAGACATCGATATCGGCCCCCCTTGTCGATATCGACTAAGGTGACATCGATGTCGACCTTCCTGTCGATTTCGACCCTAATTCTGAGTCACCACAGAAATTGACTCCTCCAGTCAATGTCGACCCTACTGATGTCGATGTCGACTTAACTACAGCCACGGGAAGGAAGAAGGTGTTGCCATTCCCAACTAGAAAGGTGATTAAGGACCTAGTGGAATAGAAGTTCCAGCAGTTCGTGAAGATGCTTCAAGGACTTAATGTCTCTATAAAATTCACAGAGGCACTTCATGAGATGCCATCCTACGTAAGGTTCATTAACGACATCTTGGGTAGGAAGCGATCGCAGAGGAATGCAACAGGTTAGAGCTACCACAAAAGCGGGCGGACCCAGGTAAGTTTTCTATCGCTATAGGTTTAGGTAAATTCAAATTTAATGCTTTAGTTGACTTGGGCGCTAGCGTTAGCATGATGCCACTAACTATTTGGCACAAGGTAAAGATAGGTCCTCTGGAGCCCGTTGATGCAAGACTATACATGGCAAACAATACGGTAGTTATTCCAACTGGGATTGTGACAGATGTGCTAGTACAAGTAGGTAAATTCTTTGTCCCTGCTGATTTCTTAGTTGGTGATATAGCGGAGGACCCTGCTTGTCCCATTATTTTAGGTATGCCATTCCTAGCAACCGTCGATGCCAACATTAGCATGAAGAAATGATTGCTCTCATTCACAATTAGTGACGAGGTGATAGAGTATTCCTTCAACAAGACGGTGAACAATCAAGGGCCAATGGAGATAAAAGCCATCAATGGTGTCTATATTGCATGTGGAGAAGCTAAAGTAAGGAGTATGACACCGGAGGAGCTAGAGAAGAGGGCCATAGAAGCCCAAGTGGAGGAAGTTATGGCAATCTTGAATGAAGGGTCAAACCGAACATCGAAATCGACCCAGGTAAGTCGATATCGACTAATAATGTTCAAGATTATGTGCCAGGTCATAAGTATGGGGTCGACGGAGGAGGAAAAGAAACATCGAAATCAGGGTATAAGATCGATATCGACCATACCCAGCCGAAATCGACGACCATCAGCATTGAGAAGGGAGGAACGGAGACGTTGATATCGATCTCTTAGGGTCGACATCGACCTAACCATATCGAGCAGAAACTCTCCAAATCGACTGATCCTCCAAGAGTACAACAAAGGTCGATATCTACCTCTGAACATCGAAATCGACCTGAGCCATAGACAGATAAGAAGGTAAGTCAAGGTACGAATTCCTCCTGTTCCATTACAATTAAGGATTTATCATTATTTGGAAGAAGTGTGCCTTGGCATGTGCGCTTATGTAGGGTATCCGATGATGATTCAAGCCAATATGATATAGGAGACAAAGTTTATGTAGCCAAATCTAAGGACCATTGGTTCCCTACGAGATTCAAAGATAAAAATTTGGGACCATTCATGGTGAATCAGATCCATCCCGGCGGAATGCAGCTGCCTGACAAGAAAGGAGTCCTATTTGATGCCCACGCCACATGGGCTCTGCAGATGCCGCCTTAAGAAGCGCAAAGGAAGAAGTCGGTCTAGCGACTTAAGAGTCTGGAGCATGTAACAAAGACTTAGTTTTGATTTTAGACAACTTTTACTTTGGTTTGAGACACTTTATTGTTTTGCATATTTTGTTTTGGTTATTTTTTTTTAACAAGTTGCAGGAAAGATAAAAGCACACAAGAAAGACATCGATTTCGACGATGAAGATCAACATATATGTCGATTCAGATGGGTTTGTGGTCGAGGCCAGATCACCCTGAAGCTTGAGCCAGAAAACGATGAGAAACATCGATGTCGGTGTTGAAGGTCGATATCGACCACGCGTGCTGTCTTCTTCGACTCCTGAAATTTGTGACGGTTTAAGTAAGTTTTCTTCTTAACCCTAGTTCTAATAACAGTCAGGACACTGTAAATTTTAAGTATGGGGTGGGGGAAAGGCTTACTTGCATATTCATACTTAGTTTAGATTTGCATATTTATCTTAATGCATACTTAGTTTATACATTAATTATTCGAAAAAAACAGAGACAAAAAAGAGAAAAAATAAAGAAAAAAAATGACCCCCATCAAAAATTTAAAAATAAAGAAAGAGTCATGGAAGTATAAAAACGAGCTCTATGATGCAAAATTAGATTCATTGGAGATATAACATGAAATTGTCTAGTTAAGGGAAGTCCCAATAAAGTGCAAAAAAAAAAAATAAAGGAGATGAAAATTTGAAGTTGCTTTTGACATGTGCATAATAAGATGATGGAGGACTTTTTATGAAAATTCCATACACGTGCTTACATATACAAGTTCATTTCCTAGCCTTACCTATGCATATTTGCAAAAGTCACAAGCCATATATGAGCCTTATCATGATAATTATACATATTGCCCATTTTGTACCTTATACCCTATCCGGGGACAAGTTTGAGAATGGATGTCATTTTTTGGAGTTATATGGAGTTGTGCATTATTTATGAAGTTGTTGGTAGGAATGAATGAATTTATGAAATATGGAAAATTTAATGAGCGAAAAAAAAAATTCGATCACCTCAGGAGATAAAGGTAGGTCGACCCTGCTCGTTGAGATGTTAGTTCAGCGAGATGGGACACAATGTGAGGAGTCCGAAGTACTAAGTATCCGGGGCCATTCATGACACCTATGTTTGCGACTCGCGAGAAGGCGGTACTAAGGTTAGAGAGATAAAAGCATTATATTGAACAAAAGTATTGAGTGATGAGTGAAAGGTGAGACATTATGAAGAAGGAATGTAGAATGTTTTGAAAGGTGAGACATTATTGAATAAAAGCATTATATTAACACCACATGGCCAAATATTAGCCCACCTTTAGCCTTTTACCAATCTACTTCTCACAAGCTTTCGAAAGTCCTCTTGATTATGCTATGTCGCTAAAATTGTTTTTTACATATTACCTCCTTTTATGAGTATGAAATTGCTTTATGCACAAGCATGGACTTGGTTGACATATGTACCTTATCGAGGATGGCAATTGATTGTAGGGACATATGAAAAATGAATTTATGATGTTGAGAGTTTAGCTTCTTCCCCTGAATGACCATTAAAGGTATTGCTTGGGGACAAGCAAGCTTAAGTATGGGATGTTTGATGTGCGCGCAAATTGCCATATTTTCTATGCATATATGAGTCCATTTTATCATTCATTTGCATGCATATTAGAGGGAAAACATGGGATTAGTGTATTTTACGCTTAAATGTCAAATGAATGGGTCTGCACGAGTTTCTATGTGATTTCGTAGAAAACAGGATAAAATGGACAGATTTGGAAAAGCGAGAAAAGAACTCGAAGTCTTCTGAAGAGGTCGAAATCGACTGGAGACCTCGACATCGAGTACCGCAGAGACATAGGAATCGAGCAAGAATGAAGCAGAGCATGTCGACACAAAGAGGTAGATATCGAGGATTGAAGGTCGATATCGATGTTGCCAGATCGAGCTATAAGACAGAAGTCAAGTGCTAATTCGAGTAGAAGAAGGAGAGCTCGAGATAGAGTTTCACAGAGGTCGATATCGATGTTCATGGTCGATATCTATGTTGCCCAGCAGAGGAATCCTACTCAAATTTTGATAGAATTATATCCGAAGCTTGCACGTCTATCCAAAAGCCGAGATTTCTTATCTTCAACACCAGAGCTATCATATGAGCTGATTTACCATAGAAGTTTTAGTTTTTACTTTATTTAAGTTTTATCTTAGAGAATAAAGATAAAGTTTCGAGTCTTTAGATAGAAAAGTTCGATATCTATATCTATAGGCCATTAGGGCTGAGTTTACATTGAGTTTTAGCGAATTAGAGAGAGAGAGAGAGAAGGTCGAGTGAGTTGGAGAGAAGAAAGAGCAGGGATTTGGCTTGTCAGTTGTAATCTTTCTTCGTTTAATTCAAAGTATTTTTCTTTCAATGATGATGATGAGTTGCATGATGAGAAGCGAGTAGTCCACCCACTTCTAGGATCGGGGTGAGCCCGACGATATCGATGTAGGGTAAGTGCATCAAAGATATGACTTTTATGCGATTCCGTATTCTATCGTATGCATGACCCTTTGTGAAAGTTAGGGAAATTCATTATTTACATTATTGAAGCGAAAGCCACTCATATTGTGAATTTGGATTGCTCATGAATTGGATAGTAATTCATAGGAACTATGTGAGAGCCTCTAATCACCTAAGTGTTGATAACGAAAGTTATTTGACGGAAAGACATTAAATTTCATAACTTTAGCATAAAACTTGCATTGTTATCGTTGTGGCATGAAACCCCGACTTTGGAAGCTTTTAAGTTTATTGAAATCAATATAAAAGTTTTAGTTTTGTTTATGATCATCCTTCTTATCGACTGTAAAGGTTGATATCGAGGTCTCTGCTCGACGTCGACTTTGCTGCTTTTGTCTTCTGCAGGAAATCTACTGGAAATCGACCAGAACTGAGGTCGATGTCGACCAGACACATCGATATCGAGTGTCTTCTAAGGTCGAAAGCTTTGATCGTGATTGCAACAAGGGAAGCGCTGACATACCTCCTCGTGGATTCGATCTTGAATTACCCTACTACTACATTGGGAGGGGATTCTTGTATTATTTGTTTGGGACAGGGAGTTAGCCTATTTGTTAATTGTTTATTTTAAATATTTGAATCCTACTGTCCCTTAAGCGAACAAGGGGGACAAACCTTTGCAACGTCCGATTTCACGTTGTAATTGGCTTTACAACCTCAATTCCGACGTTGTGAATGGAGGTTCAACCCTATACAACGCCTAATATGATGTTTTGAAGTCTGACCAGAACGCACTAATTGATGTCATGAATGGTCCCCCCGCGATGCCTTTATATCTTTCCACCATGAGGGGAATGAATGTCGTCTCTTCACCTCACCATTTCACACAATTGTAATTTTTTCTATAGAGAGGAAAATGTCATCCTCAGAAAGTGAACGAGCAATAGAGGTGGCACGAGATGAAGCTCCCGCACCACAAATTAATGTCGTCCCACAGGTAAAATGTTATGGATGTATTTTTTGCCTCTATGTTCTTATTTGTATCCTGTTTAAACTGAAGTAAGGATATACTTTTTGCCTCCATGTACTTATCTGTATCCATAAGGATATACTTTTTAAGTAAAATCAAGTTCATATACTTTCTTATGTCTTCATCCAATATCGAAACTTTACAAGTGTGTTTACCGACACCCGTATTTGGCATTGCTGTAAAAAAATGGTCGACCATTTTAAGCATATCGGTGTGAAGTACAATATGGTGTTAGTAATTAAGCGATTGTGGTCTAGCACTGCAAACCGACCGGGTGGCATGTTGTTAGTGTGCGAGCAATATGGGGTGTTTCGCAAAAGGGGGAAGCAGATTCGCAGTATGCAGAGCAAACTAACCAACTGTCCATTCTCCTTACACGGTCATGGGGGGGACCGGGTATGTGGACGATGACCGTGCAAAATGGAATGCACAACCATCACCTCCCTCACCGATTGAAGGGTCATGCTTACGCGGGAAGGATGAACCCGGGGGAGAAGAAAATGTACAATTGGATGAAAGATATAGGAACTCCACCGAAAGCCATCGTGTACGGGCTACGGCAAGTAGATGCGAATAGCGTCACCTCAGCGCGATCACTAGAGAACACCCTCAACAAACTCGCCGTTGAAGAGAGAGAAAATTAGACGATGATGCAAGATACCCTCCATCGTCTCCGAGAAAGAGGCTACTACTACGAATTCAGAAGAAGCCCAGACGATGACAACGTATTGAATGACGTTTTTCTCGCACACCCAGATGGGATTCGTCTCTTAAACAAATACCCGTATGTCATCGTGATGGATAGTACGTACAAGACGAACGTGTAAGTACTATATCTTATGTCTTCGTACATTTCTTCCTTATCGAGTGTTATACTAATATGAGTACGTTGCTACACTGCGTCCACATGTACAATGTTGCTCTGTCCGAGATAGTGGGCTTAACGCCAACGGGAAATAACTTTTGCATCGCCTATGCTTTTATGGCTCACGAGAACGAGGACACATACACTTGGGTACTCAACAACCTATGTGTTATTCTTCAGGGTAGGGTACTGTTCGCTAGCGGGGGTGGAGTGTAGGGATTCAAACAATTCAAATAAAACAATTGCACAACTAGGCTAACTCCCTGTCCCAAACAAATAATATAAGAATCCCCTCCCTTGTAGTAGTAGGGTAATTCAGGATCGAATCCACGAGGAGGTATGTCAGCGCTTCCCTTTTTATGCTCACGATCAAAGCTTTCGACCTCAAGAGACACTCGATATCGAGTAATCTGGTCGATATGGACCCCAGTTCTGGTCGATTTCCTAGCGCAGTTCCTGTAGAAGACAAAAGAAGCAAAGTCGACGTCGAGCAGAGACCTCGATATCGACGTTAGACCTCGATATCGACCCTTACAGTCGATTTCGACGCTTATCACATAAATTGTTTTCATAACCAATTTGTCAGAAAAGAGTCCGAAGAAAGTAGAATGGGAAAGGAGGATGATCAGAAATAAAACATAAACCTTTATGTTGATTTCAATTAATTAAAAAGCTTCCAAAGTCGGGGTTTCATGCCACAACGATAACAATGCAAGTTTTATGCTAAGGTTATGAAATTTAATGCCTTTCCGTCAAATAACTTTCGTTATTAACACATAGGTGATTAGAGGCTCTCGCATAGTTCCTAAGAGTTACTACCCAATTCATGAGTAATTCAAGTTCACAATATGAGTTGCGTTCGCTTCAATAATGCAAATAATGAATCTCCCTAACTTTCACAAAGGATCATGTATGGGGTAGAAGACGGAATCGCAGAAAAGTCATACCTTTGATGCACTTACCTCACATTGCTATCATCAGGCTCACCCCGACCCTAGAAGTGGGTTGACTACTCGCTCCTCATCATGCACATCATCATCATTGTTATTGAAAGAAAGCTACGTTGAATTAAAACATTGAAAAAAGTACAACCGAACAAGCCACTCCACTCTCGCTTTACAACTTTCACTCGGCCTTCTCTCTCTCTCTACTCGTTACTACTCTCTATAAAACTGGAATTCTCTGCGTAATTAGATGTTTTGTATGTTATTGGATGCTAACTTGAATGCCTAAACTCAACCCTATTGGCTTCTATTTATAGATGTCCATAAAGACTCGAAACTTTATCTTTATTCTCTAAGATAAACTTAAATAAAAGTAAAAACTATAACTCTATGGTGAAATAAGCCTCCTCATGATAGATCTGGTGTTGAAGATAAGAAATCTCGACTTTTGGATAGGCGTGCAAGCTTTGGATAGATTTCTATCAAAAATCTGAGTCGGATTCCTCTACTGGCATGGTCGATATCGACCCTAGACATCGATATCGACCCCTCCAAAATTTTGTCTCGAGCTACTCCTTCTCCTACTCGAACTAGCACTCGACTTCTATCATTTAGCTCAATATGGAAACCTCGATATCGACCTCCAGACGTCGATATCGACCTCTCTGTGTCGACATGTTCTATTTCATTTCTTGCTCGTTTCCTATGTCTCTGATGCACTCGATGTCGAGGTCCCCAGTCGATTTCGACCTCTTCAGAAGACATCGAGTTCTTTTTTCGCTCTTTTAAATCTGTCCATTTTTATCCTGTTTTCTGCGAAATCACATAGAAACTCATGTAGACCCATATATTTGACATTTAAGCGTAAACTACACTAATCCCATGTTTTCCCATTAATATGCATGTAAAAGACAATAAAATGGACTTTTATGTGCATAGAAAATATGGCAATTTGCGCGCACATCAAACACCCCATACTTAAGCTTGCTTGTCCCCAAGCAATACCTTTAATGGTCATTCAGGGGAAGAAAGTAAACCATCAACATCATAGATTCATTTTTCATATGTCCCTAAAATCAATTGCCATCTTCGATAAGGTACTTATGTCAATCAAGTCCATGCATGTGCATAAAAGCGATTTCATACTCATAAAAGAAGGTAATATGCAAAAACAATTTTAACGACATAGCATTAATAATCAAGAGGACTTTTGCAAGCTTGTGAGAAATAGATTGGTAAAAGGCTAAAGGTGGGCTAATATTTAGCCATGTGGTGTTTAATCCGGGGAAACATACTTTCTTTCCAAAACATTCCACATTCCTTCTTCATAATGTCTCGCCTTTCACTCATCTTTCAATGCTTTTATTCAATATAATGCTTTTACCTCTCTAACCATAGCACTGCCTTCTCGTGAGTCGCAAACATGGGTGTCATTAATGGCCTCGGATACTTAGTACTCCGGACTCCTCACCTTGTGTCCCATCTCGCTGAACTAACATCTCAACGAGCAGGGTCGACCTACCTTTATCTCTTGAGATGATCGGATTTTTTCTCGATCATTAAATTTTCCATAATTCATAATTCTCTCATTCATGCCAACAACTTCATAATAATTGCACAACTCCATATAACTCCAAAGATGACATCCATTCTCAACATTGTCCCCGGATAGGGTATAAGGTATAAAATGGGCAATATGTATATATGTGGAGCAATAATGATCATGACAAGGCTCATATATGGCTTTGTGGCTTTTGCAAATATGCATAGGTAAGGCTAGGATATGAACTTGTATATGTAAGCACTTGTATGGAATTTTCATAAAAAGTCCTCCATCATCTTATCATGCACATGTCAAAAGCAACTTTTAATTTTCATCTCCTTTATTTTTTTCTTCTTTTTGCACTTCATTGGGACTTCCCTTAACTAGGCAATCTCATGTTATATCTCTAATGAATCTAATTTTGCATCATAGAGCTCTTTTTTATACTTCCATGACTCTTCTTTTTTTTTTCAAAAATTTTGTGTGGGGGTCATTTTTTTAGGGTCATTTTTTTCTTTTTTTTTTCGAAATAAAAACTAAATATGCATTAAAATAAATATGCAAATCTAAACTAAATATGAATATGAAAGTAAGCCTTTCCCCCACCCCATACTTAAAATATACACTGTCCTCACTATATTAGAACTAGGGTTAAGAAAAAAACATACTAAACCGTAACAAATTTCAGCAGGGAAGGTCGATATCGACCCTTAACATCGATATCGATGTTCATATCGATTTCTGGCTCAGGCTTCAGGGTGATCCGACCTCGATCACAAACCCATCTATGTCGACCTTGAGGTCGATGTCGATGTCAGACATCAATTTCGATGCCCTTCTTGTGTGATTTTCTCTTTCCTGCAACTTGTTAATAAACATAAAACCAAATATGCAAAACAATAAAGTGTCTAAAACCAAAATAAAACTATCTATAACAAAAACAAAAGTCTTTGTTACATGCTCTAAACTTTTAAGTCGCTAGGCCGACTTCTTCCTTTGCGCTTCTCAAGGCGGCATTTGCAGAGCCCATGTGGCTTGGGCCTCAAACATGACTCCTTTCTTGTCTCACAGCTGCATTCCGCCGTGACGGATCTGATTTACCGTGAATGGTCCTAAATTCTTATCCTTGAATCTTGTATGGAACCAATGGTCCTTAGATTTGGCAACATAGACCTTGTCTCCTATCTCATATTTGCTCGAATCATCATCGGATACCCTACATAAGCGCACATGCCAAGGCACACCTCTTCTAAATAATGATAAATCCTTAATTGAAATGGAACAAGAGGAATCCGTACCTTGACTTAACTTTTTCTCAGTCTGTGGCTCAGGTCGATGCCAATGTTCAGAGGTCGATATCGACCCCTGTTGTACTCCTGGAGGATCAGTCGATTTGGAGAGTTTCGGCTCGATATGATCAGGTCGATTTCGACCCTTAGAGATCGATATCGAGGTCTCCTTTCCTCCCTTTTCAGCGCTAATGGTGGTATATTTCGGCAGGGTGTGGTCGATATCTTCCTTAGACCCCGATTTCGATGTTTCCTCCTCTCCTCTGTCGACCCCATACTTATGACCTGACACACAATCTTGAACATTAGTGGTCGATATCGACTTACCTGGGTCGATTTCGATGTTCTGTTGGGCTCCTTCGTTACAGATTGCCACAACTTCCTCCACTTGGGCTTCTATGGCCCTTTTCTCAAGCTCATCCGGTGTCATACTTCATACCTTTGCTTCTCCACATGTAATGTAGACACCATTGATGGCTTTTATCTCCATTGGCCCTTGATATTTCACCGTCTTGTTGAAGGCATACTCTATCACCTCGTCACTAATTGTGAATGAGAGCAATCCTTTCTTTACGCTAATGTTGGCATTGACGGTTGCTAGGAATGGCCTACCTAAAATAATTGGACAAGCAGGGTCCTCCGCTATATCAACAACTAAGAAATCAGCAGGGACAAAGAATTTACCTACTTGTACTTGCACATCCGTCACTATCCCAGTTGGAATAACTACCGTATTCTTAGCCATGTAAGACCTTGCATCCACGGGCTCCAGAGGACCTATCTTTACCTTGTGCCATATGGTTTGTGGCATCATGCTAACGCTAGCACCCAAGTCAACTAAAGCATTAAATTTGAATTGACCTAGACCTATAGCGATAGAAAACATACCTGGGTCCGCCCTCTTTTGTGGTAGCTCCAACCTGTTGCACTCCTCTGCGATCTTAGAGAGCGATCGCTTCTTACCCAAGATGTCTTTAAGTAACCTTACATAAGATGTCATCTCGTGAGGTGCCTCTGTGAATGGTATAGGGACATTAAGTCCTTGGAGCATCTTCACGAACCGTTGGAATTTCTTTTTCGCTTGGTCCTTAATCACCTTTTTAGATGGGAATGGCAACACCTTCTTCCTTCACGCGGCTGTAGTGAGGTCGACATCGACTTCGTAGGATCGATATCGACTGGAGGAGTCGATTTCTATGGTGACGCAGCATCAGGGTCGACATCGACAGGAGGGTCTACATCGACGTCACCTTGGTCGATATCGACAGAGGGGGTCGATATCGACGTCTTTTCTGGCTCCTTCTCCTTCGTTTTTTGCTCGGGCATTTGTAATTGACGCCCACTCCTTAGGTTTACTGCCGCAATATGACCAATGGGTTTGCCCTTTTGGTTGGGCAAAGTGGATCTAGGGAATGATCCTGACGCTTTGGGCATTGCTTCCACCAATTGACTCATTTGAGTCTCCGTGTTGCACTTCCAAACGTCGATCTCCCCAAGTCTAGAATTGATGCCCTGCAGCTGAGTATGGACGGAGTTGTTGGCTTGTTTGAACTCAGCGTGATTCCTCCGCATCTCATCAAGAATGATTTACAGGTCCTCCTTCCTTGTCTCCCGCTCAGGGTGCCCTGGTGCTCTATATGGTGGGGGTTCCCTTTGTTGATAGAACCTTTGATCACCCCAATATTGTTCATTACCCCCTCCATAGGAGCCTCTTGTCCACTTAACCTCCTCATGTTGTTCCGCCATGGATAATTGCTCAGTATGTGGACATGCATTAGTGTTATGCCTTGTTGATCCACACTCCTGACAAGTTTGATTGTTGCTCAGGAACCTGACTTGCTTTTGAAGGCGGCATGTTTGATCGTTATGGAATTGTTGCCGCACATCAGGATCTATCTCCCTTGGAGGCTCATACAGTGGCATAGATGGGGCAGGCCTTGCATCATAGGCCGCAGCAGCCCCATAAGTGTTGTCAAAGTTCACGAGCCACTTAATAGTCTTCCATGCCTCCGTTGGTGTAAGCTCAATGTGCCAATAAGAGGTATATGAATTGATCCTCCCCTTATTCGGTGCATCAAGGGTGTTATAAAAGATCTCCTGGATGACATATGGAAGTTGCCCATGCCTCGGGCATGATCTCAGCAAGTCCTTAAATCGCTCCCACGCTTGTGCTAGGGTTTTACCTGGCTTTTTATTGAAAGTCGTGATCCTTTGTCGCAGCATCATCGTTTTAGAAGGTGGAAAGAATTTGTTCAAGAAAGCATCTTTCACCTCCACACATGTCATCAGCGAGAGTGGAGCCAAACTTTCAAGCCATTGCAATGCCTTTCCTGCCAAAGACCATCGAAAAGATTTTAATCGCACATACTCTAAATTTTGCTCCATCAGCAACTGTTTCACATAGGTCCATAAAAGTAGAGATGTGTTGTAGGGGGCATTCATTAGGTCTTCCTTCAAATGTATTTCTTTTTATCTCAGATAGGAAGTTAATTTTTATTTCATAGTTGGAGTGAGAAATTAAAATAGCGGATTCAGGAACATGAAGCGGCGAATGCATGTATTGCATCGCCGTCTGTGGATACTGATTTAGCCGCTCTTGGGCTTGTCTGCGTGCATCCTCCTCCCTATCAGCACGGGCTCGCTCAGCAGGAGCGGCGGCCCTTTCAACAAAGATTGTAGCATTGTGGTCCTTGATTTTTTTCAGCAACCCCTCTATGGTTTCGGCCTGTATTTCGTTGTCAGCCATGATGCGAATTGCTTTATTGCGAAGATGGTAGAAACGTTCAGGCTCATTAATTGGTTCCAGGATAGGTCCGCAATCAGAACGTCGCATAAATCTTTAGAATAAGCTCACAAGATCGTGACTAACTTAGGTGGCGATTGATTGCCTCCCCTACAACGGCGCCGATTTGTTCGCTAGCGGGGGTGGAGTGTAGGGATTCAAACAATTCAAATAAAACAATTGCACAACTAGGCTAACTCCCTGTCCCAAACAAATAATACAAGAATCCCCTCCCTTGTAGTAGTACGGTAATTCAGGATCGAATCCACGAGGAGGTATGTCAGCGCTTCCCTTGTTATGCTCACGATCAAAGCTTTCGACCTCAGCAGATACTCGATATCGAGTAATCTGGTCGATATCGACCCCAATTCTGGTCGATTTCCTAGCGCAGTTCCTGTAGAAGACAAAAGCAGCAAAGTCGACGTTGAGCAGAGACCTCGATATCGACGTTAAACCTCGATATCGACCGTTACAGTCAATTTCGACGCATGTCACAAAAACTGTTTTCGTAACCAATTTGTCGGAAAAGAGTCCGAAGAAAGTAGAATGGGAAAGGAGGATGATCAGAAATAAGACAAAAACCTTTATGTTGATTTCAATTAGTTAAAATGCTTCCAAAGTCGAGGTTTCATGCCACAACGATAACAATGCAAGTTTTATGCTAAGGTTATGAAATTTAATCCCTTTCCGTCAAATAAATTTCGTTATCAACACTTAGGTGATTAGAGGCTCTCGTATAGTTCCTAAGAGTTACTACCCAATTCATGAGTAATTCAAGTTCACAAAATGAGTGGCTTTCGCTTCAATAATGCAAATAATGAATATCCCTAACTTTCGCAAAGGATCATGCATGGGGTAGAAGACGGAATCACATAAAAGTCATACCTTTGATACACTTACCTCACATTGCTATCATCGGGCTCACCCCGACCCTAGAAGTGGGTTGACTACTCGCTCCTCATCATGCACATCATCATCATTGTTATTGAAAAAAAGCTACTTTGAATTAAAACTTCGAAAGAAAGTACAACCGAACAAGCCACTCCGCTCTCGCATTACAACTTTCACTCGGCCTTCTCTCTCTCTCTCTAGTCATTACTACTCTCTATAAAACTGGAATTCTCTGCGTAATTAGATGTTTTGTGTGTTATTGGATGCTAACTTGAATGCCTAAACTCAGCCCTATTGGCTTCTATTTATTAATGTCGATAAAGACTGGAAACTTTATCTTTATTCTCTAAGATAAACTTAAATAAAAGTAAAAACTAAAAATCTATGGTGAAATCAGCCTCCTCATGATAGATCTGGTGTTGAAGATAAGAAATCTCGACTTTTGGATATGCGTGCAAGGTTTGGATAGATTTCTATCAAAAATCTGAGTCGGATTCCTCTGCTGGCATGGTCGATATCGACCCTAGACATCGATATCGACCCCTTGAAAACTTTATCTCGAGCTACTCCTTCTCCTACTCGAACTGGCACTCGACTTCTATCATTTAGCTCTATATGGCAACCTCGATATCGACCTCAAGACGTCGATATCGACCTCTCTGTGTCGACATATTTTGTTTCATTTCCTGCTCGATTCCTATGTCTCTGATGCACTCGATGTGGAGGTCCCCAGTCGATTTCGACCTCTTCAGAAGACTTCGAGTTCTTTTTTCGCTCTTTTAAATTTGTCCATTTTTATCCCGTTTTCTGTGAAATCACATAGAAACTCGTGCATACCCATATATTTGACATTTAAGCATAAACTACACTAATCCCATGTTTTCCCATTAATATGCATGCAAAAGACAATAAAATGGACTGTTAAAAAAATAATAGAAATTGCTTTTATGTGCATAGAAAATATGGCAATTTATGCGCACATCAGGTACCCAATTCGATCATGACAGATCGGGAGCTGGGCCTTATTGCTGCACTTAGGGTCGTCTTCCCCGATGTACAATATTTACTGTGCTGGCTACATGTAACTCGCACTTCTATTCAAGAGTCACGTGTGGGGTTTATTCTCGTATTCTTCAGAGGAGTCGTTCGAACGGCGCCGACGATGGCTTCATGGCCAATAGCGGATAGCACCCGGGGTCATTGGGTATCTGGAATAAGTGTGGCTTATCCACCAGAAAAGCCTTGTCAGATGTTACACCGACCACGTCCCCTACTTTGGAACAAGGACAACCAATAGGTACGCATATCGTTTCCGTTGTTACCCTTGTAACTCCTTTCCTAAATTTCGACATTCGTTGACCTCGAGCACATGATGTAATGTGTATGGTTGAAGGCCAACATAAAGTGTTGAAGGAAGCATTACACTCGTCCACAGGTGATTTTTGTGTCCTGGTGGATGCCATTCATCGAGTTAATGAATGTCAGGTGAATGATCTCCAGACTGCCTTGGAGATAGATCGTTTCAAATGGCCAACTAACGCACACAACTTCCCCTTATTCGAAGAGGTTAAGTACATGGTTTCAAAGCAGTGTTTCGAATATCTGTACGATCATTGGAGGACCGTTGTCGAAGGAAAAGTACTTGAAGAGTGCCTCGACCGGTATTAGAGAATTTATTATGGGCTGCCGTGTGTGCACGACGTTCAACGTTGTGTTTCTGAAGGATTTGGAATATCACGAGATGACATCCACCCATTTTGGAGAGATCTAACGTGGGATGAATCAGAAAATGTTGCCTTACCTTATGCCATGTCGTCTTCGTACACTGCCTCCAATGAAGCTTGTGACCCTGATCTGCACCCACCCGAGCATGGTAGTGTACGTTCAAAGGGTAGACCTAGAGGGAGGAGGAACCCATGCAGAACTAATCCCTTACGAAATGAGGAATATTGGGCCAATTTTGAATGGGAGGAAGCCAGATCAGGTCACCGCGGTAGGGACCGACAGTCCGGACCCCCGTCTGACGCACAATACTGGGGTTTTAACTAGGGCTACAACAATGTGGACCCTTTTATGTTCATGCACATTACGACAACCATCAACGTTGTAGGAGATGGTCACTACGGATATCTAGCTTTGGTACAACTGATGTTACGGTAAGGGGAGGCACGATTTTAAGATATGAAAGGGTTATTGTGCACCCATTTGAAACAGAATCATCAACATTACGCTTCTTGTTACATGGGAGGGTTTTTAGTGCGAGAGTGTGTCGACCTGTAGAGTTACTCCAGCATAGTAGGAGGTGACCGAAGATACTGGATCGAGCTGCCGATCATGGGTCTGGTGTTCACAACCGTCTACCTGGTGCCCATTGTCGTCTTATCTTGGTACATTCCAGTCACATGCCTACCTATGTACACCGAACAACCAAATGACGCCCCCCACGAGGCCATACTAGGCCTGGCCTGCATTGGGAACCAAGATCATTTCACAGCGGTGAGTATGATTTGTGTTACTCTCACTTCAAGTGCATTTCATCCATTAATTACCAAACTTAACATTCTAATATACTTATTGAAGATATGGTTACATCTCAACGCTCCTTTACCTCATCCAACGCACGAATGGACGACATATCATCACCCGAGCATCAACTGATGGGATACTCGCTTCCAAGACAAATTTGATAGATTTAGAGAATTGTGGGTTCAGGAAGATCGTCCCCTATACAATGTTTAGGAGTCATGACACGATGTTCAGTTATCGTTATCCGATTACATTGGCAGTCATCCTTGCATTTGTTGTTATCAAGACGTAGAAACCATAAAAAAACAATCATTCAAGCAAAACGAACATCAGTTGGCGCCAAATAAAAAATTACAAACATTTTTTAAGTTAAAATTTCAGCAAGGATTACAAACATTTTTTAACTTATAATTTCAGCAGGGATTACAAACATTTTTAAACTTAAAATTTCAGCAAGGGTTCTTGTATTAAACGGAACATTTACCGATGGACTCCTCCGGAATGTTTGGTTATATCCGAAGCCGCACCTACTGGAATGCATATGTTGTCATCTTATCTTGGGTAGGGGTGCTGCCATATCAATTACATACTGTGCTATTCTGCGACAACGCGTGGGCGACACGTCGGCATACAAAACTGTCAACATATCCTTTTTCTTCTTAGTGATCTGCATATAGTATGACGCAGGGTCTTCGTCACAATCTTTACACCCGCATTGCAACTGTAGTGACCTCTCGAGGATGTGGCAACCCTGCACAGAAAATAGATTGCATTGAAACAAATGCTTATAGTTCTTGTGCTTGCAGTTATGATGTGCACGCAAATTGCCATATTTTCTATGTACACAAAATTCCATTTTATCATCTTTTGCATACATATTAATGGGAAAGCATGGGACTAGTGTAGTTTATGCTTAATTGTCAAATATATGGGTCTGCACGAGTTTCTATGTGATTTTGCAGAAAACAGGATAAAAATGGACGAATTTGGAAGAGCGGAAAAAGAACTCGAAGTCTTCTAAAGAGGCAAAAATCGATTGGAGACCTCGACATCGAGTACATCAGAGACATAGGAATCGAGCAACAAATGAAACTGAGCATGTCGACACAGAGAGGTCGATATCGACGTCTAAAGGTCGATATCGATGTTGCTAGATCGAGCTAAATGATAGAAGTCGAGTGCTAGTTCGAGTAGGAGAAGGAAAGCTCGAGATAAAGTTTCACAGGGGTCGATATCGATGTTCAAGGTCAATATCGACAATGCCAGCAGAGGAATCCGGCTCAGATTTTGATAGAAATCTATCCGAAGCTTGCATGTCTATCCAAAAGTCGAGATTTCTTATCATCAGCGTCAGATGTTATCATATGAAGGCTGATTTACCGTAGGAGTTTTAGTTTTTACTTTATTTAAGTTTTATTTTAGAGAATAAAGATAGAGTTTCGAGTCTTTGGATAGCAAAGTTCGACATCTATATATAGACGCCAGTAGGGCTGAGTTTAGGCATTCAATTTACATCCAAGTACATTCAATTCAGTTTCAATAGAGAAGTGACAAGTTAGAGTTTGAGAGAGGAGGCCGAGTGGAGTTTGTGAAGCGAGAGCAGAGAGGCTTGTTTGGTTGTACTTTCTCTTTTCCAAAGTTTAATTCAAAGTAGCTTTCTCTCAACAATGATGATGAAGATGTGCATGATGAGGAGCGAGTAGTCAACCCACTTCTATGGTCGGGGTGAGCCCGACGATTGCGATGTGGGGTAAGTGCATCAAAGGTATGACTTTTATGCGATTTCGTCTTCTATCCCATGCATGATCCTTTGCGAAAGTTAGGGAGATTCATTATTTACATTATTGAAGCGAAAGCCACTCATATTGTAAACTTGAATTACTCATGAATTGGATAGTAACTCTTAGGAACTATGCGAGAGCCTCTAATCACCTAAGTGTTGATAATGAAAGTTATTTGATGGAAATGCATTAAATTTCACAACTTTAGCATCCACTTGCATTGTTATCATTATGGCATGAAACCCGACCTTTGAAGCTTTTTAAGTTAATTGAATCTATATAAAAGTTTGAAGTTTTGTTTCTGATCATCCTCCTTTCCTATTCTACTTTCTTTGGACACTTTTCTGACAAATTGGTTACGAAAACAGTTTCTAAGACAAACATCGAAATCGACTGTAAGGGTCGATATCGAGGTCTAACGTCGATATCGAGGTCTCTGCTCGACGTCGACTTTGCTGCTCTTGTCTTCTGCAGGAACTGCGCTAGTTAATCGACCAGAACTGAGGTCGATATCGACCAGATTACTCGATATCGATTGTCTTCTGAGGTTGAAAGCTTTGATCGTGAGTACAACAAGGGAAGCGCTGACATACCTCCTCGTGGATTCGATCCTGAATTGCCCTACTACTATAAAGGAGGGGATTCTTGTATTATTCGTTTGAGATAGGGAGTATTCTAGTTGAGAACTGTTAATTTGAAATTATTTGAATCCCTACACACTCATACCCCCCGGTGTGAACAAATTGGCGCAGTTGCCGGGGAGGCAATCAATCGCCACCTAAGTTTAATCACGATCTTTTCTTGAGCTTATTTTGCAGGTTTATGTGATGCAGGGGCGGCCCTAGGGTGGGTCGGGCGTAGGCGGCCGCCCCACCCTTCGACCTACGTGTCCCCGGACTTTGGAAAAAAAATAAAAAATTATTTATATATATAGTAGTGTTGTAATAAGTAAAACTAGGATGAATATAGAATCAACTACTCTACTTTGTGTAGTTGGATGGTGGGTTGGTGGGAATGAAGGAAAGTAAAGTGAGAGACCAAAGGTTAGGGGTTCAATTCCTACTAACCTCCCCCAAAAAAAACTTTTTTTTTGTTCAACTTGCACCCCACTCTCTATGTTTCTACCCACTTATTTAATTATATTCTCACTTCCCGACCTTATTTAATTATATTCTCACTTCCCGACCTCCCTATTAGATACAAATTATCTACCTATAACTAATTAAACCTCATAAAATTGGTGAAATTAGCCTCTTTTTAAAAAAAATTCACTTCCCTCAAAAAAGCTTTTTATTCTTTGTTCAACTTGTATCCCACTCTCTATGTTTCTACCCACTTATTTAATTATATTCTCACTTCCCGACCTCCCTATTAGATACAAATTATCTAGCTATAACTAATTAAACCCATAAAATTGGTGAAAGTAGCCTCTTTTTTTTAAAAAAAAATTAATTTCACCTCCCTCAAAAAAGTTTTTTTATTCTTTGTTCAACTTTCACCCGCTCTCTATGTTTCTACCCCCTTATTTCATTATATTCCCACTTCCCGAGCTCCCTATTATATACAAATTATCTAGCTATAAACTAATTAAACCCCATAAAATTGGTGAAATTAGGATTTGATTATGAGAATAAATTTTGTGAAATTTTCATTAGAGTTTGTGATTTTGAGAATAAATTTTGTGTCTTAATTATTTTGTATATATGATTTTGAGAATGAAATTTATTAATTGAATTTGTGAAGCTTTATGCAATATTTATATTTTCGTACCCTACATGTCTTTGGGAACCAAAAGATATTATAAAGTTGATGAGTTTACAATCCTAGATAATATGCAAAAGCCTTGAATTTAGCATGATTGAATTTCGATAAGTTTACACTCCTAAATATGACAAATGCCTAAATTTCCAATGAATGACGAGAAACCACTACCATAGCAATCAAGCAAATGTAAGTCTACTTTTCTACAATCCATTGTTAAGTTGAAAGTCGTAGCTTAGGTAAAGGAGTTTATTCAAGGCCAATATCTCAGTACACATTAGAAATTTCGCCCCACCTTTCGGAGGATCCTGCGGCCGCCACTGATGTGACGTTCTGATCGCGAACCTATACTTGAACCAATCAACGAGCCTGAACGTTTCTACCTTCTTCGCAACAAAGCAATTCGCATCATGGCTGATAACGAGACACATGCCGAAACCATCGAGCGGTTGAGGAAGGAAATCGAGGACCACAATGCTACAATCACTGCTGAAAGGGTCGCCGCTGCTGCTGAGCGAGCCCGTGCTGATAGGGAGGAAGATGCGCGCAGACAAGCCCAAGAACGGCTAAATCAGTATCCACAGACGGCGATGCAATACATGCATCCGCCGCTTCATGTTCCTGAATCCGCTATTTTAATTCCTCACTCCAACTATGAAATAAAAATTAACTTCCTATCTGAGATATAAAGAAATACTTTTGAAGGAAGACCTAATGAATGCCCCGTGTAACACATCTCTACTTTTATGGACTTATGAGAAACAGTTGCTGACGAAGTAAATTTAGAGTATGTGCGTTTAAAATCTTTTCGATGGTCTTTGGCAGGGAAGGCATTACAATGGCTTGAAATTTTGGCTCCACGCTCGCTGAGGACATGGTCGGAGGTAAAAGATGCATTCTTGAATAAATTCTTCCCACCTTCTAAAACGGCGATGCTGCGACAAAGGATCACGACTTTCAAACAAAAGCCAAGTGAAACCCTAGCACAGGCGTGGGAGCGATTTAAGGACTTGCTGAGATCATGCCCAACGCATGGGCAACTTCCATATGTCATCCAAGAGATCTTCTACAACACCATTGATGTGCCAAATAAGGAGAGGATAAATTCATACACCTCTTATTGGTACATTGAGCTTACACCAACGGAGGCATGGGAGACCATTGAGAGGCTCGTAAACATTGACAACACTTCTGGGGCTGCTACGGCCTGTGATGCAAGGCCTGCCCCATCTATGCCACTATATGAGCCTTCAAGGGAGATAGATCCTGATGTGTGGCAATAATTCCACAACGATCAAACACGCCGCCTTCAAAAGCAAGTCAGGTTCCTGAGCAACAATCAAACTTGTCAGGAGTGTGGTTCAACAAGGCATATCACTAGTGCCTGTCCACATACTGAGCAAGTATCCATGGCGGAACAACATGAGGAGGTCAACTGGATGAGCGGCTCCTATGGAGGGGGCAATCAACAATATTGGGGTGATCAAAGGTTCTATCAAAGGGATCACCGACCCTATAGAGCACCAGGGCACCCTGAGCGGGAGACAAGGAAAGATGACCTACAAATCATTCTTGATGAGATGCGGAGGAACCATGCTGAGTTCAAACAAGCCAACAATCCGTCCATACTCAGCTGCAGGGCATAAATTCTAGGCTTGGGGAGATCGACGTTTGGAAGCGCAACATGGAGACTCAAATGAGTCAATTGGCAAAAGCAATGCTCAAAGCGTCAGCATCATTCCCTGGATCCACTGTGCTAAACCAAAAGGGCAAAACCACTAGTCATATTGCAGTGGTGAACCTAAGGAGTGGGCGTCAATATAAAACGCCCAAGCAAAAAGTGGAGGAAAAGGAGCCAGAACAGACATCGATATCGACCCCCCTGTCGATATCGACCACGGTGACGTCGATGTCGACCTTCCTGTCGATGTCGACCCTGATGCAGCGTCACCATAGAAATCGACTCCTCCAGTTGATATCGACCCTACTAATGTGGATATCGACCTCACTGCAGCCGCGGGAAGGAAGAAGGTGTTGTCATTCCCAACTAGAAAGATGATTAAGGACCCAGCGGAAAAGAAGTTCCAGCGGTTCATGAAGATGCCCCAAGGACTTAATGTCTCTATACCATTCACAAAGGAACTTCACGAGATGCCATCTTATGTAAGGTTCCTTAAAGACATCTTGGGTAAGAAGCGATCGCTCTCTGAGATCGCAGAGGAGTGCAACAGGTTGGAGCTACCACAAAAATTGGCGGACCCAGGTAAGTTTTCTATCGCTATAGGTCTAGGTCAATTCAAATTTAATGCTTTAGTTGACTTGGGCGCTAGCATTAGCATGATGCCACTAACCATCTGACACAAGATAAAGATAGGTCCTCTGGAGCCCGTGGATGCAAGGTTGTACATGGCTAACAATACGGTAGTAATTCAAACTGGGATAGTGACGGATGTGCCAGTACAAGTAGGTAAATTCTTTGACCCTGCTGATTTCTTAGTTGTTGATATAGTGGAGGACCCTGCTTGTCCAATTATTTTAGGTAGGTCATTCCTAGCAACCGTCGATGCCAATATTAGCGTTAAGAAAGGATTGCTCTCATTCACAATTAGTGACGAAGTTATAAAGTATGCCTTCAACAAGACGGTGAAAAATCAAGGGCCAATGGAGATAAAAGCCATCAATGGTGTCTACATTTGCATGTGGAGAGGCAAAGGTATAAAGTATGACACCGGAGGAGCTTGGGAAGAGGGCCATAGAAGCCCAAGTGGAGGAAGTTGTGGCAATCTTGAACGAAGGGGCCCAACAGAACATCGAAATCGACCCTGGTAAGTGAATATCGACTAAAAATGTTTAGGATTATGTGCCAAGTCATAAGTATGGGGTCGACGGAGGAGAAAAGAAAACATCAAAATCGGGGTCGAGGGTCGATATTGACCATACCCAGCCGAAATCGACCACCATCAGTGCTGAGAAGGGAGGAAAAGAGACCTCGATATCGATATCTGAGGGTCGAAATCGACCTGATCATATCGAGCAGAAACCACATAAATTGACTTATCCTCCAGGATTACAACAGGGGTCGATATCGACTTCTGAACATCGACATCCACCCGAGCAACAGACTTAGAAGAAGGTAAGTCAAGGTACGGATTCCTCTTGTTCCATTACAATTAAGGATTTATCATTATTAGGAAGAGGTGTGCCTTGGCATGTGCGCTTATGTAGGGTATCCGATGATGATTCGAGCCAATACGAGATAGGAGACAAAGTCTATGTTGCCTAATCCAAGGACCATTGGTTCCCTACAAGATTCAAGGATAAGAATTTAGGACCATTCATGGTGAATCAAATCCATCCCGGCGGAATGCAGCTGCGTGACAAGAAAGGAGTCATATTTGAGGCCCAAGCCACATGGGCTCTGTAGATGCCGCCTTGAGAAGCGCAAAGGAAGAATTCGGCCTAGCGACTTAAAAATCTAGAGCTTGTAACAAAGACTTAGATTTGGTTTTAGATAGATTTTACTTTGGTTTGAGACATTTTATTATTTTGCATATTTTTGTTTTGGTTTCAACAAGTTGCAGGAAAGAGAAAAGCACACAGAAAAGAAATCGAAATCGATGTCCAAGATCGACATCGACCTTAAGGTCGACATAGATGGGTTTGTGGTCGAGGCCGGATCATCCTGAAGCCTGAGCCAGAAAACGAGGAGAGACATTGATATCGATGTTAAGGGTCGATATCGGCCATGCATGCTGTCTTATTCGACTCTTGAAATTTGTGACAGTTTAGTAAGTTTTCTTCTTAACCCTAGTTCTTATACAGTGAGGACACTGTAAATTTTAAGTATGGGGTGGGGGAAAGGCTTACTTGCATATTCATACTTAGTTTAGATTTGCATATTTATTTTAATGCATACTTAGTTTTATTTTCGAAAAAAAAAGAAAAAAAAATTTGACCCCCATCAAAAATTTGAAAAAAAGAAGAAGAGTCATGGAAGTATAAAAAAGAGCTCTATGATGCAAAATTAGATTCATCAGATATATAACATGAAATTGCCTAGTTAAGGAAAGTCCCAATGAAGTGAAAAAAAGTAAAGGAGATGAAAATTTTGAAGTTGCTTTTGACATGTGCATGATAAGATGATGGAGGACTTTTTATGAAATTTCCATACAAAATTCTTACATATACAAGTTCATATCCTAGCCTTACATATGCATAATTGCAAAAGTCACAAGCCATATATGAGCCTTATCATACATCATTATTGCTCCACATATATACATATTGCCCATTTTATACCTTATACCCTATCCGGGGACAAGTTTGAGAATGGATGTCATTTTTGGAGTTATATGGAGTTGTGCATTATTTATGAAGTTGTTGGCAGGAACGAAAGGAAATTATGAAATATGGAAAATTTAATGAGTGAGAAAAAATCCGATCACCTCAGGAGATAAAGGTAGGTCGACCCTGCTCGTTGAGATGTTAGTTCAGCGAGATGGGACACAAGGTGAGGAGTCCGAAGTACTATGTATATGGGGCCATTCATCACACCCATGTTTGCGACTCGCGAGAAGGCATTGCTAAGGTTAGAGAGGTAAAAGGATATATTGAATAAAAGCATTGAGCAATGAGTGAAAGGTGAGACATTATGAAGAAGGAATGTGGAATGTTTTGGAAAGAAGGTATGTTTCCCCGGATTTAACACCACATGGCCAAATATTAGCCCCCCTTTAGCCTTTTACCCATCTACTTCTCACAAGGTTGAAAAAGTCCTCTTAATTAGTAATGCTATGTCGCTAAAATTGTTTTTGCATATTACCTCCTTTGATAAATATGAAATTGCTTTTATGCACAGGCATGGACTTGGTTAACATAAGTACCTTATCGAGGATGGCAATTGATTGTAGGGACATATGAAAAATGAATCTATGATGTTGAGGGTTTACTTTCTTCCCCTGAATGACCATTAAAAGTATTGCTTGGGGACGAGAAAGCTTAAGTATGGGGTGTTTGATGTGAACGCAAATTGCCATATTTTTTATGTACACAAAACTCCATTTTATCGTCTTTTGCATACATATTAATGGGAAAATATGGGATTAGTGTAGTTTACGCTTAATTGTCAAATATATGGGTTTGCACGAGTTTCTATGTGATTTCGCAGAAAACAGGATAAAAATGGAAGAATTTGGATGAGCGGAAAAAGAACTCGAAATCTTCTGAAGAGGTCGAAATCGACTGGAGACGTCGACATCGAGTACATCAGAGACATAGGAATTGAGCAGGAAATGAAACAGAGCATATCGACACAAAGAGGTCGATATCGACGTCTAAAGGTCGATATCGATGTTGCTAGATCGAGCTAAATGATAGAAGTCGAGTGCTAGTTCAAGTAGGAGCAGGAAAGCTCGAGATAAAGTTTCACAGGGGTCGATATCGATGTTCAAGGTCGATATCGAGCATGCCAGCAAAGGAATCCGACTCAGATTTTGATAGAATTCTATTCGAAGCTTGCACGTCTATCCAAAAGTTGAGGTTTCTTATCATCAACGTCAGATGTTATTATATGAAGGTTGAGTTACCGTAGGAGTTTTAGTTTTTACTTTATTTAAGTTTTATTTTATAGAATAAAGATAGAGTTTCGAGTCTTTGGATAACAAAGTTCGACATCTATATATAGAGGCCAGAAGGGCTAAGTTTAGGCATTCAATTTACATCCAATTACATTCAATTCAGTTACAATAGAGAAGTGACGAGTTAGAGAGAGAGAGAGGAGGCCGAGTGGAGTTTGTGAAGCGAGAACGGAGTGGCTTGTTCGGTTGTACTTTCTCTTTTGCAATGTTTAATTCAAAGTAGCTTTCTCTCAACAATGATGATGATGATGTGCATGATGAGGAGTGAGTAGTCAACCCACTTCTAGGTCAGGGTGAGCCTGACGATTGCGATGTGGGA
Organism: Persicaria maculosa; assembly: GCA_963922045.1. NCBI lineage: Eukaryota > Viridiplantae > Streptophyta > Magnoliopsida > Caryophyllales > Polygonaceae > Persicaria > Persicaria maculosa. The sequence continues at coordinate 45,235,042 of OY998264.1, read as the reverse complement.
TAAGTGCATCAAAGGTATGACTTTTATGCGATTCCGTCTTCTATCCTATGCATAATCCTTTGCGAAAGTTAGGGAGATTCATTATTTACATTATTGAAGCGAAATCCACTCATACTGTGAACTTGAATTGCTCATGAATTGGATAGTAACTCTTAGGAACTATGCGTGAGCCTCTAATCACCTAAGTGTTGATAACGAAAGTTATTTGACGGAAAGGCATTAAATTTCATAACTTTAGCATCCACTTACATTGTTATCGTTGTGGCATTAAACCCGACCTTGGAAGCTTTTTAAGTTAATTGAATCTATATAAAAGTTTTAAGTTTTGTTTCTGATCATCCTCCTTTCCCATTCTACTTTCTTCGGACTCTTTTCCGACAAATTGGTTATGAAAACAGTTTCTATGACAAACATCGAAATCGACTGTAAGGGTCGATATCGAGGTCTAACGTCGATATCGAGGTCTCTACTCGACGTCGACTTTGCTGCTTTTGTCTACTGCAGGAACTGCACTAGGAAATCGACCAGAACTTAGGTCAATATCGACCAGATTACTCGATATCGAGTGTCCTCTGAGGCCGAAAGCTTTGATCGTGAGTACAACAAAGGAAGCGCTGACATACCTCCTCGTGGATTCGATCCTGAATTGCCCTACTACTACAAGGGAGGGGATTCTTGTATTATTTGTTTGAGACATGCAGTAGTCTAGTTGAGAATTATTAATTTGAAATTATTTGAATCCCTACACACTCATACCCCCCGTTGCGAACAAGTTACAAGCATCATATTCAGGTGGACGACGGTGTCCCTCCACTTCAACAATGAAACGGGTCCCATCACAAAACATGCCATATTTAACAAAGCTATTTTGGTTTGATGCCATGATGTGTGTTTAGTGTATGGTAGGTGATGTGCCTCGGGGAACAAGTGTTGCGGTATTTATAGATGGCCTAATTAACAACGTCCGATTGGACGTTGTTATGGGAGACCACAATGTTGAATATAACGTTATTACAACGTCAAATATTACGTTGTTATGTGGCCCGACCAGGTCCACTTTACAACGTCAAACTTGATGTTGTAAAGTGCTCGACCCGCCCTGTCATCCTCCAATTCACAACGTCATGTATGGCACATCACAACGTCGGATTAGACGTTGTAACAACGTGACATCAAACGTTGCTACAATGTTATATCTGACGTTGTATTAGCAGCTCTAACCGCGGATTTGCGGTGAATATAGGAAGACCCAAAACTAATTAGAAAATAAACTATATCCCTAAGGTGGATAAGATTATACCCTTAAGGATTAAATCTATGTAGAAAAGATATCAAAACGTGGCCAAGTAGAATACTCCTCGGACTAGGATTGCTCAAACGCGTCTGTTGTTGTTAATTGGCCAGGTCAACATCGACCACTTCACTCGATGTCGAGCACTCTGGTTCTGCTCAATCTCATCTCTTTTTCAGTTCACTCGATGTCAACCAACTTGGTCGATCTAATGTTATGTCGACTTCTCTTCTAGTAGGCGGTCATTCTTCTCTTGTCTCAGACTCAGTCTCTGGGCGATTTGTTTTAATCGATATCGAGTAAGTCAGTCGAGATCGACTACTTTCTTTCGATTCTTGGCTTCTCGTTTCGGCTTCGATTCCGGTCGAATTTCTGCACAATTAAATCAAAAGTTATGTAGACCTCTATTTCTTACAAATATGAACATACTACACAAATTCAAAGCATCCCCAAAACATAATGCAAAAATAAGATAGTAATTGGAATAAAAGATAGGCATAAAAAATGGTTCGATCCAATGATGGGAAGGTAGTTTGAAAGATTATAAAAACTAACATTTTCCCTCACTTTGGTGTTTCTAAACTTCTTATTTCAGATGGTGGCTTCGAAGCACTTTTAGCCAAGTATAAGGTGACGCATAGGGTAGCAACTGATGTAAAGAGAATTGAGTTGAAATATATAATAAAATATAATCATAATTGCAACCCTTAGCCTTTTAAATAAATTCAAAAATCCCCGCTGCAGTAGTAGGGGAATTAGGTTCGATCCTAGAGGAAGCGAGTCAGAGGGTGATGTACATATTTGTGCCGCTTTTTATTGCATCTTTTGACTTCTTATTTAATTCAATTCCAAAGAAAAGGTTCCAAATAATATAAACTTGTGTAAGAATGAGCTAACGTGCAAGAAATAGAGTCTGTACAAGTTTTGCTTTGAATATGTACGAATTCGAGCGAAATCGGAGTCAAAACGGAGAATCCAAGGAAAGCTGAAGAACATCGACATAGAACTGAGTGTCGAGACAGACAATCACACCACAGAAGAAAGGCAGTCGATATCGATCTCCTATCATCGATATCGACCACATCCCAAGAATTGAGAGAAGTTGAGCTCGTCAAGCAGAAATAGAGAGGTCGAAATCGACCTTCCTGGTCGATATCGACCATACTTCGACGCGGGTTGGACACGCTGATGTGCGCACAAATTCCATATTTTCTATGCACATATAAGTCCATTTTATCATTCTTTTGCGTGCATATTAGTGGGAAAACATGGGATTAGTGTAGTTTATGCATAATTGTCAAATATATGGGTCTGTACGAGTTTCTATGTGATTTCGCAGAAAACAGGGCAAAAATGGACAAATTTGGAAGAGCAAAAAAAAGAACTCAAAGTCTTCTGAAGAGGTCGAAATCGATTGACAGACCTCGACATCGAGTGCAGCAGGGAGGCAGAAATCGAGCAAGAAGAGACAAAAGTATGTCGACACCAGCATAGGTCGATATCGAGGATGCATGATCGATATCGAGTGCCCAGATCGAGCTAATTGATAGAAATCGAGTGCTAATTCGAGTAGAAGAAGGAGAGCTCAAGATAAAGTTTTACAGAGGTCGATATTGACGTCTGAAGGTCGATATTGATGTTGCCAGCAGAAAAGTCCGACTCAGATTTTGATAGAATTCTATCCGAAGCTTGCACGTTTATCCTAAAGTCGAGATTTCTTATCTTCAACGTCCGAGATATCACATGAGCTGGAAATCGACCAGAACTGAGGTCGATATCGACCAGAGACATCGATATCGAGTGTCTTCTTAGGTCGGAAGCTTTATCGTGATTACAACAAGGGAAGCGCTGACATACCTCCTCGTGGATTCGATCCTGAATTACCCTACCACTACATCGGGAGGGATTCTTCTATTATTTGCTTGGAACAAGGAGTTAGCATAGTTAGAGTTTATATTGAATATTTGAATCTACCTCCCGTTATTAAGAACGAACAAATTGGCGCTGTTGCCGGGGAGGCAATCAATAGCCACCTAAGTTTTCTCACGATCTTTTAGAGCTTATTTTGTAGGTTAATGCGAGGTTCTGATCGCGAACCTATCCTACAAACCATAGCCGAGCCTGAACATTTCTTCTATATTCGCAATAAAGCAGTTCGAATCATGGCTGACAACGAGACGCAGGTTGAGACCATAGAGCGATTGAGGAAGGAGATTGAGGATCATAATGCTACAATCGCTGCTGAGAGGGCCGTCACTGCTGCAGAGCGAGCCCGTGCTGATAGGGAGGAGGATGCGCGTAGACAAGCCCAAGAGCGGCTAAATCAGTATCCACAGACGGCGATGCAATACATGCATCCGCTGCTTCATGTTCCTGAATTCGCTATACTTATTCCTCCTCCCAATTATGAGATTAAAATTAACTTACTTTCTGAAATTAAAAGAAATACTTTTGAAGGAAGACCTAATGAATGCCAACTGAAACACATCTCTACTTTTATGGATTTATGTGAAACAATTGCTGATGGAGTAAATTTAGAGTATGTGAGACTAAATTGTTTACGGTGGTCTTTGGCAGGGAAGGCATTACAATGGCTTGAGAGTTTGGCTCCACGCTCGTTGAGGACATGGGCGGAGGTGAAGGATGCATTCCTGAATAAGTTCTTTCCACCTTCTAAAATGGCGATGTTGCGACAAAGAATCACGGCTTTCAAACAAAGGCCAAGTGAAACACTAGCACACGCGTGGGAGCGCTTTAAGGACTTGCTGAGATCATGCCCGACGCATGGGCAACTTTTATATATCATCCAGGAGATGTTTTACAATTCCCTTCATATGCCAAATAAAGAGAGGATCAATTCATATACCTCTTATCGGTACATTGTGCTTACACGAACGGAGGTATGGGAGACTATTGAGAGGCTCGTGAACTTCGATAACACCTATGGGACTGCTGCGGCCTATGATTGAAGGCCTGCCCCATCAATGCCACTATATGAGCCTCCAAATGAGATAGATCCTGATGTGCGACAACAATTCCACAACGATCAGATGCGCCGCCTTCAAAAGCAGGTCAGGTTCCTAAGCAACAGTCAAACTTGTCAGGAATGTGGTTCAACAAGGCATAACAGTAGTGCCTGTCCACATACTGAGCAAGTATCCGTGACGGAACAACATGAGGAAGCCAAGTGGACGAGAGGCTCCTATGGAGGGGGCAATCTACCGTTTTGGGGCGATCAAAGGTTCTATCAAAGGGATCCCCAACCATATAGAGCACCAGAGCACCATGAGCGGAAGACAAGGAAGGAACCATGCTGAGTTCAAGCAGGCCAACAACTCTATCCATACTAAGCTGCAAGGCATCAATTCTAGACTTGGGGAGATCGATGTTTGGAAGCGCAATATGGAGACCCAAATGGGTCAATTGGCGGAAGCAATACCCAAAGCGTCAGGATCATTCCCTGGATCAACTGTTCCCAACCAAAAGGGAAAAACCACTGGACACATTGCGGCAATGAATATAAGGAGTGGGCATCAATTACAAACGGCCGAGCAAGAAGCGGAGGAAAGGGAGCTAGAACAAACATCGATATCGAACCCCCTGTCGATATCGACCAAGATGACGTCGATGTCGACCTACCTATCGATGTCGACCCATATGCTGAGTCACAGCAGAAATCGACTCCTTCAATCGATATCGACCCTACTGATGTCGATGTCGACCTAACTACAGCCACAGGAAGGAAGAAGGTGTTGCCATCCTATGTAAGGTTCTTTAAGGACATATTGGAGCTACCACAAAAGATTGGAGCTACCACAAAAGCGGGCGGACCCAGGCAAGTTCTCTATCGCTATAGGCTTAGGTCAATTCAAATTTAATGCTTTAGTTGACTTGGGCGCTAGCGTTAGCATGATGCCACTAACCATATGGAACAAGGTAAAGATAGGTCCTCTGGAGCCCGTGGTTGCAAGGCTATACATGGCAAACAATACGGTAGTAATCCCAACAGGGAAGGTGACTAATGTGCTAGTACAAGTACGTAAATTCTTTATCCCTACTGATTTCTTAGTTGTTGATATAGGGGAAGACCCTGCTTTTCCCATTATCTTAGGTAGGCCATTCCTAGCAACCATTGATGCCAACATTAGCGTGAAGAAAGGATTACTCTCATTCACAAGCAGTGACGAGGTAATAGAGTATGCCTTCAACAAGACGGTGAAAAATCAAGGGCCAATGGAGATAAAAGCAATTATTGGTGTCTACATAGCAAGTGAAGAAGCCAAGTTAAAGAGTATGACACCGGAAGAGCTAGAAAAGAGGGCCATAGAAGCCCAAGTAGAGGAGGTTGTGGCAATCTTGAACGAAGGAGCCAAACAGAACATGGAAATCGACCCAGGTAAGTCGATATCGACTAATAATGTTCAAGATTCTGTGTCAGGTATTAAGTATGGGGTTGACAGAGAAGGAGAAGGAACATCGAAATCGGGGATCAAGGTCGATATCGACCATACCCTAGAGCCGAAATCGACCACCATAAGTGTTCGCTAGCGGGAGGTATGGATTCAAATATTTAAATTATAATTCTCAACTATGCTAACTCCCTGTCCCAAACAAATAATACAAGAATCCCTCCCGATGTAGTGGTAGGGTAATTCAGGATCGAATCCATGAGGAGGTATGTCAGCGCTTCCCTTGTTGCACTCACGATCAAGCTTTCGACCTCGGAAGACACTCGATATTGATGTGTCTGGTCGATATCGACCTCAGTTCAGGTCGATTTCCCTCAGAGTTCCTGCAGAAGATAAAAGCAGCAAAGTCGATGTCGGGACAGTCCTTAATATCGACGTTAGACCTCGATATCGACTTTTACAGTCGATTCCGATGTTTGTCACATAAACTGTTTTTCGTAACCAATTGTCGGAAAAGAGTCCGAAGAATGTAGAATGGGAAAGAAGGATGATCAGAAAAAAAACTAAAAATTTTATATGATTTCAAATAATTAAAAAGCTTCCAAAGTCGGGGTTTCATGCCACAACGATAACAATGCAAGTATTGTGCAAAAGTTTTGAAATTTAATGCCTTTCCGTCAAATAACTTTCGTTATCAACACTTAGGTGATTAGAGGCTCTCGCATAGTTCCTAAGAGTTACTATCCAATTCACGAGTAATCTAAGTTCACAATATGAGTGGCTTTCACTTCAATAATGCAAATAATGAATCTCCCTAACTTTCGCAAAGGAACATGCATAGGATAGAAGACGGAATTGCATAAAAGTCATACCTCTGATGCACTTACCCTACATTGCTATCGTCGGGCTCACCCCGACCCTAGAAGTAGTTTGACTACTCGCTTCTCATCATGCAACTCATCATCATTATTGAAAGAAAACTACTTGGAATTGAACTCTGAAAGAAAGATTACAACCGAACAAGCCAAATCTCCACTCTCGCTTCTCTCCAACTCACTCGGCCCTCCTCTCTCTCTCTTTACAAATTCTCTTTATTGAAAACTGAATTCTCTGCGTGTGTCGATGCCTAAACTCAGCCCTAATGGCTGCCAGATATAGATATCGAACTTTCCTTTCAAAAGACTCGAAACTTTATCCTTATTCTCTAAGATAAAACTTAAATAAAGTAAAAACTAGAAATTCTATGGTAAATCAGCTCATATGATAGCATCTAATGTTGAAGATAGGAAATCTCGACTTTAGGATAGACGTGCAAGCTTCGGATAGAATTCTATCAAAATCTGAGTCGAATTCCTCTGCCGGCATGGTCGATATCGACCTTCAGACATCGATATCGACCTCTGTGAAACTCTATCTCGAGCTCTCCTTCTCCTACTCGGATTAGCACTCGACTTCTATCATTTAGCTCGATCTGGCCACTCGATATCGATCATCAATCCTCGATATCGACCTCTATGGTGTCGACATACTTTGTTTCTTTTCCTCTCGATCCTATGTCTCTGCTGCACTCGATGTCGAGGTCCCCAATCGATTTCGACCTCTTCAGAAGACTTCGAGTTCTGTTTCCGCTCTTCCAAATCTGTCCATGTTTATCCTGTTTTCTGCGAAATCACATAGAAACTCGTGCAAACCCATATATTTGATATTTAAGCGTAAACTACACTAATCCCATGTTTTCCCATTAATATGCATGCAAACAAATGATAAAATGGACTTATATGTGCATAGAGAATATGAAAATTTGCACACACATCATACACCCCATACTTAAGCTTGCTTGTCCCCAAGTAATACTTTTAATGGTCATTCGGAGGAAGAAAGTAAACCCTCAACATCATAGATTCATTTTTCATATGTCCCTATAATCAATTGCCATCCTCGATAAGGTACTTATGTCATCCAAGTCCATGCATGTGCATAAAAGCAATTTCATACTCATAAAAGGAGGTAATATGCAAGAACAATTTTAGCGACATGGCATTAATAATCAAGAGGACTTTCGCAAGCTTTTGAGAAGTAGATTGGTAAAAGGCTATAGGTGGGCTAATATTTGGCCATGTGGTGTTCAATCCGGGGAAATAAACTTTCTTTCAAAAACTTGCCACATTCCTTCTTCATAATGTCTTACCTTTTACTCATCGCTCAATGCTTTTATTCACTATAATGCTTTTACCTCTCTAACCTTAGCACTGCCTTCTTGCGAGTCGTAAACATGGGTGTCATGAATGGCCCCGGATACTTAGTACTTCGGAACAAAGAATTTACCTAAAATAATGGGATAAGCAGGGTCCTCCGCTATATCAACAACTAAGAAATCAGCAGGAACAAAGAATTTACCTACTTGTACTGGCACATCCGTCACTAACCCAGTTGGAATCACTACCGTATTGTTTTCCATGTATAGTCTTGCATCCACGGGCTCCAGAGGAACTATCTTTACCTTGTGCCAAATGGTTAGTGGCATCATGCTAACGCTAGCGCCCAAGTCAACTAAAGCATTAAATTTTAATTGACCTAAACCTATAGCGATAGAAAACTTACCTGGGTCCACCCACTTTTGTGGAAGCTCCAACCTGTTGCACTCCTCTGCGATCTCAAAAAGCGATCACTTCTTACCCAAGATGTCCTTAAGGAACCTTACATAGGATAGCATCTCATGAAGTGCTTCTGTGAATGGTATAGAGACATTTAGTCCTTGAAGCATCTTCACAAACCGTTGAAACTTCTTTTCCGCTGGGTCCTTAATCACCTTTCTAGTTGGGAATGGCAACACCTTCTTCTTTCCTACGGCTGTAGTTAGGTCGACATCGATATCAGTAGGGTCGACATCGATTGAAGGAGTCGATTTATGGGTCGACATCGACTGGAAGGTCAACATTGACGTCACCTTGGTCGATATCGACAAGGGGGGTCGATATCGATGTCTGTTCTAGCTCCGTTTCCTCCGCTTTTTGCTCGGGCTTTTGTAATTGACGCCCACCCCTTAGGTTTACTGCCGCAATATGTCCAGTATTTTTTCCCTTTTGGTTGGGCACAGTGGATCCGGGGAATGATCCTGACGCTTTGGGTATTGCTTTCGCCAATTGACTCATTTGAGTCTCCATGTTGCGCTTCCAAACGTCGATCTCCCCAAGCCTAGAATTGATGCCCTGCAACTAAGTATGGATTGAGTTATTGGCTTGTTTGAACTTAGCATGGTTCCTCCGTATCTCATCAAGAAGGATTTACAGGTCATCCTTCCATGTCTCCCGCTCAGGGTGCCCTGGTGCTCTATATGGTGGGGGATCCGTTTGATAGAACCTTTGATCGCCCCAATATTGTTGATTGCCCCCTCCATAGGAGCCTCTCGTCCACTTCGCTTCCTCATATTGTTCTGCCATAGATAATTGCTCAGTATGTGGACAAGCACTAGTGTTATGCCTTGTTGAGCCACACTCCTAACAAGTTTGATTGTTGCTCAAGAACCTGACTTGCTTTTGAAGGCGGCGTGTTTGATCGATGTGGAATTATTGCCACACATCAGGATCTATCTCCCTTGGAGGCTCATATAGTGGCATTGATGGAGCAGGCCTTGTATCATAGGCCGCAGCAGCCCCATAGGTGTTGTCAAAGTTCACGAGCCTCTCAATGGTCTCCCAGGTCTCCGTTGGTGTAAGCTCAATGTACCGATAAGAGGTATATGAATTGATCCTCTCCTTATTCGGCACATCAAGGGCATTGTAAAATATCTCATCGATGACATATGGAAGTTGCCCATGCGTCGGGCATCATCTCAACAAGTCCTTAAACCGCTCCCACGCTTGTGCTAGTGTTTCACCTGGCTTTTGTTTGAAAGCCGTGATCCTTTGTCGTAGCATCGCCGTTTTAGAAGGTGGAAAGAACTTATTCAGGAATGTATCCTTCACCTCCGCCCATGTCCTCAGCGAGTGTGGAGCCAGTCTCTCAAGCCATTGTAATGCCTTCCCTGCCAAAGACAATCGAAAAGATTTTAGTCTCACATACTCTAAATTTACTCCATCAGCAACTGTTTCACATAAATCCATAAAAGTAGAGATGTGTTGCAGGGGGCATTCATTAGGTCTTCCTTAAAAAGTATTAATTTTAATCTCAGAAAGGAAGTTAATTTTAATTTCACAATTGGAGCGAGGAATTAAAATAGCGGATTTAGGAACGTGGAGTGGCGGATGCATGTATTGCACTGCCATCTGTGGATACTGGTTGAGCCACTCTTGGGCTTGTCTGTGCACATCCTCCTCCCTATCAGCCGAGCCCAGTAGCAGCCCTCTCAGAAGTGATTGTAGCATTGTGGTCCTGGATCTCCTTCCTCAACCTCTCTATGGTCTCAGACTGCATCTCGTTGTTAGCCATGATGCGAATTGCTTTGTTGCGAAGATTGTAGAAACGTTCAGGCTTGTTGATGGGTTCTAGGATAGGTCCGCGATCAGAACGTCGCATAAACCCTGCAAAATAAACTCTTAAAAGATCGTGAGAAAACTTAGGTGGCGATTGATTGCCTCCCCGGCAGCGGCACCAATTTGTTCACTGGCGGGAGGTGTGGATTCAAATATTTAAATTATAATTCTCAGCTACGCTAGCTCCCTGTCCCAAACAAATAATAAAAGAATCCCTGCCGATGCAGTGGTAGGGTAATTTAGGATCGAATCCACGAGGGGGTATGTCAGCGCTTCCCTTGTTGCACTCACGATTAAGCTTTTGACCTCAAAAGACACTCGATATCGATGTGTCTGGTCGATATCGACCTCAGTTCTGGAAGATTTCCCTCAGAGTTCCTGCAGAAGACAAAAGCAGCAAAGTCGACGTCGAGAGAGACCTCGATATCGACGTTAGACCTTGATATCGACCTTTAGAGTCGATTCCGATGTTTGTCACATAAACTGTTTTTCGTAACCAATTGTGTGAAAAGAGTCCGAAGAATGTAGAATGGTAAAAAAGGATGATTAGAAACAAAACTAAAACTTTTATATGATTTCAATTAATTAAAAAGCTTCCAATGTCGGGGTTTCATGCCACAACGACAACAATGCAAGTATGATGCAATAGTTAAGAAATTTAATGCCTTTCCGGCAAATAACTTTTGTTATCAACACTTAGGTGATTAGAGGCTCTCGCATAGTTCCTAAGAGTTACTATCCAATTCATGAGTAATCCAAGTTCACAATATGAGTGGCTTTCGCTTCAATAATGCAAATAATGAATCTCCCTAACTTTCGCAAAGGAACATGCATAGGATAGAAGACGGAATTGCATAAAAGTCATACCTTTGATGCACTTACCCTACATCGCTATCGTCGGCCTCACCCCGCCCTTAGAAGTGGGTTGACTACTCGCTTCTCATCATGCAACTCATCATCATTATTGTAAGATGCCTAAACTGAATCTCCGCTCTCGCTTCTCTCCAACTCACTCGGCCCTCCTCTCTCTCACTTTACAAATTCTCTCTATTGAAAACTGAATTCTCTACGTGTGTCGATGCCTAAACTCAGCCCTAATGGCCTCTAGATATAGATATCAAACTTTGCTATCCAAAGACTCGAAACTTTATCCTTATTCTCTAAGATAAAACTTAAATAAAGTAAAAACTAGAAATTCTATGGTAAATCAGCTCATATGATAGCATCTGATGTTGAAGATAGGAAATCTCGAGTTTAGGATCGACGTGCAAGCTTCGGATAGAATTCTATCAAAATCTGAGTCGGATTCCTATGCTGGCATGGTCGATATCGACCTTCAGACATCGATATCGACCTCTGTGAAACTCTATATCGAGCTCTCCTTCTCCTACTCGGATTAGCACTCGACTTCTATCATTTAGCTTGATCTAGCCACTAGATATCGACCATCAATCCTCGATATCGACCTCTATGGTGTCAACATGCTCTGTTTCTTTTCCTCTCTATTCATATGTCTCTGTTGCACTCGATGTCGAGGTCCCTAGTCAATTTCGACCTCTTCAGAAGACTTCGAGTTCTTTTTCCGCTCTTCCAAATCTGTCCATTTTTATCCTGTTTTTTGCGAAAACACATAGAAACTCGTGCCGACCCATATATTTGATATTTAAGCATAAACTACACTAATCCCATGTTTTCCCATTAATATGCATGCAAATGAATGATAAAATGGACATATATGTGCATAGAAAATATAGCAATTTGCGCACACATCAATAAGTACTCAGAAGGGAGGAACAGAGACCTCGATATCGATCTCTGAACATCGATATTGACCTGATCATATCGAGGGAGAACCCTCCTATCGACTGGACCTCCAGGAGTAAAATAGGGATCGATATCGAGGATTGAACATCGATGTCGACTTGAGCCATAGACGGACAAAAGGGTAAATCAAGGTACGGATTCCTCCTGTTCCATTATAATTAAAGATTTATCATTATATGGAAGAGGTGTGCCTTGGCATGTGCGCTTATGTAGGGTATCCGATGATGATTCAAGCCAATATGAGATAGGAGACAAAGTTTACTTCGCCAAATCCAAAGACCATTGTTTCCTACGAGATTCAAAGATAAAAATTTGGGACCATTCACGGTGAATCAGATCCATCCCGGCGGAATGCAGATGCGTGACAAGAAAGGAATGTTATTTGAGGCCCAAGCCACATGGGCTCTGCAGATGCCGCCTTGAGAATCGCGAAAGGAAGAAGTCGGCCTAGCGACTTAAAAGTCTAGAGCTTGTAACAAAGACTTAGTTTTGGTTTTAGATAGTTTTTGCATTTGGTTTGAGACACTACACTTTATTATGTTATGTTACATTGTTTTGGTTTTGTTTTTTAAAAGATGCAGTAAAGAGAAAAGCACACAGAAGAGACATCGAAATCGATGTTAAAGATCGACATCGAACTTATGGTCGATTCATATAAGCTTGTGGTCGAGGCCGGATCACCCTGAAGCTTCAGCCAGAAATTGAGGATAGAGGTCGATTCCGATGGCAAAGGTCGATATCGACCATGCCTGCTGACTTCCTCGACTCCTGAAATTTGTGACGGTTTAGTAAGTTTTTCTTAACCCTAGTTCTAATACAGTGAGGACACTATAAACTTTAAGTATGGGGTGGGGGAAAGGCTTACTTGCATATTTTAGATGTTTTAGCATATTTTATAAGTTATTGCATATTTATTTATATAGTTCCCGCATATTACATAGTTAGTTAGTCATATTTATATTTAAGTTTTATATAAATTCGAAAAAAAAAAGAGAAAAAATGACCCCCATAAAAAAATTGAAAATAAAGGAAAGATTCATGGAAGTATAAAAAAGAGCTCTATGATGCAAAATTAGATTCATTAGAGATATAACATGAAATTGCCTAGTTAAGGCAAGTCCCAATGAAGTGCAAAAAAAAAAAATAAAGGAGTTGAAAATTTGAAGTTGCTTTTGACATGTGCATGATAAGATGATGGAGGACTTTTTATGAAATTTCCATACAAGTGCTTACATATACATGTTCATATCCTAGCCTTACCTATGCATTTTTGCAAAAGGTCACAAGCCATATATGAGCCTTATCATGGTCATTATTGCTCCAATTATATTACACATTTCCCATTTTATACCTTATACCCTATCCGGGGACAAGTTTTAGAATGGATGTCATCTTTGGAGATGCTAGTTCAGCGAGATAGGACACAAGGTGAGGAGTCCAAAGTACTAAGTATCCGGGGCCATTCATGACACCCATGTTTGTGACTCGCGAGAAGGCAGTACTAAGGTTAGAGAGGTAAAAGTATTAAAGTGAAAAAAGCATTAAGCGATGAATGAAAGGTGAAACATTATGAAGAAGGAATGTGGAATGTTTGGAAAGAAATTATGTTTCCCCGGATTTAACACCACATGGCCAAATATTAGCCCACCTTTTTGCTTTTTACCAATCTACTTCTCATAAGCTTGCAAAAGTCCTCTTGATTATTAATGCTATGTCGTTGAAATTGTTTTTGCAAATAAACCTCCTTTTATGAGTATGAAATTGCTTTCATGCACATGCATGGATTTGGTTGACATAAGTACCTTATCGAGGATCGCAATTGATTGTAGGGACATATGAAAAATGAATCTATGATGTTGAGAGTTTACTTTCTTCCTCTGAATGACCATCAAATGTATTGCTTGGGGACAAGCAAGCTTAAGTATGGGGTGTTTGATGTGCGCGCAAATTTCCATATTTTCTATGCACATATAAGTCCATATTATCATTCTATTTCATGCATATTAGTCGGAAAACATGGGATTAGTGTAGTTTATGCATAATTGTCAAATATATGGGTCTTCACGAGTTTCTATGTGATTTCGTAAAAAACAGGGCAAAAATGGACAAATTTGGAAGAGCAAAAAAAGAACTCCAAGTCTTCTAAAGAGGTCGAAATCGACTGACAAACCTCGATAACGAGTGCAGCAGTGAGGCAGAAATCGAGCAAGAAGAGAACAAAGCATGTCGACACCAGCAGAGGTCGATATCAAGGATGCATGGTCGATATCGAGTGCCCAGATCGAGCCAAATGATAGAAGTCGAGTGCTAATCCGAGTAGAAGAAGAAGAACTTAAGATAAAGTTTTACAGAGGTCGATATCGACGTTTGAAGGTCGATATCGATGTTGCCGTCAGAAAAGTCCGACTCAGATTTTGATAGAATTCTATCCGAAGCTTGCACGTCTATCCTAAAGTCGAGATTTCTTATCTTCAACGTTAGAGATATCACATGAGCTTTTTTACCATTGAACTTTTAGTTTTTACTTTATTTAAGTTTTATCTTAGAGAATAAAGATAAAGTTTCTAGTCTTGGGATAGTAAAGTTCGATATCTATATCTAGAGGTCGTTAGTGCTGAGTTTAGGCATCCAATAACATCCAATTTGAGTTATTCAAACACATAGAACGCAGAGAATTTGTAGAGAGAGAGAGAGAGAGAGGAGGCCGAGTGAGGTGGAAAAGAAGCGAGAGCGGAGGTTTAGCTTTGTTCGGTTGTAATTTCTTTCTTTTGCAAATACAAAGTAGTTTTCTTTTAATGATGATGATGAGTTGCATGAAGAGAAGCGAGTAGTCAACCCACTTTTAGGGTCGGAGGGAGCTCGACGATAGCGATATAGGGTAAGTGCATCAAAGGTATGACTTTTATGCGATTCCGTCTTCTATCCTATGCATGAATCCTTTGCGAAAGTTAGGGAGATTCATTATTTGCATTATTGAAGCAAAATCCACTCATAATGTGAACTTGGATTGCTCATTAATTGGATAGTAACTCTTAGGAACTATGTGAGAGCCTCTAATCACCTAAGTGTTGGTAACGAAACTTATTTGACAGAAAGGCATTAAATTTCATAACTTTAGCATCAAACTTGCATTGTTATCGTTGTGGCATGAAACCCCGACTTTGGAAGCTTTTAGTTTATTGAATTCATATAAAAGTTTATGTTTTGATTTCTGATCATCCTTCTTTACCATTCTACGTTCTTCGGACACTTTTCGGATAATAGGTTACGCTTTGAAGTTTCTGTGACAAACATCGGAATTGACTGTAAAGGTCGATATCGAGGTCTAACGTCGATATTGAGGTTCCACTCGACGTCAAATTTGCTGCTTTTGTCTTCTGCATGAACTTGGCTGGAAATCGACAAGAATTGAGGTCGATATCGACCAGAGACATCGATATCGAGTGTCTTCTTAGGTCGGAAGCTTGATCGTGATTACAACTAGGGAAGCGCTGACATACCTCCTCGTGGATTCGATCCTGAATTACCCTACCACTACATCGGGAGGGATTCTTTTATTATTTGCTTGGAATAGGGAGTTAGCATAGTTACAGTTTATATTGAATATTTGAATCTACCTCCCGTTTTTAAGAACGAAGACACGCTTTTCTAGACGCGGATTGACAATTCTATCTTCAAGGAGCACGGATTATCTATAGATTTTAGATAGATTGCAGCTGAGATTTACTTACTTTTTACCGTAGAGATTTATCAACTTGTTTAGAGTTTTCTCAAAATAAAAGATCTATCCTAGTTGTTTGGATAGACTTTATAGTTTAGATAGAAGATACTATCTTTGGATAGCAAGGATTAGTAGCCTATAAATAAAGCCCTAGGGGGCTGGCATTCAAGGATCCATCAACACATCCACATAAACACATTCCGTTTACAATAGAGTTAGAGTTTGGAAGAAGCTTTAAGGTTTGGCATTTACGACAGCCGACGTTGAGTTGTAAAGTTTCAATGTTTTTAATGTATGTTTTTTTTATATCAATGATTTTCCATACGATGAGGTGCGAGTAGTCTCCCAAAGCTTCTAGGGTCGGGGTGAGCCATACGTTAGCCATACGTGCCTGAGGTAAGTGTTAGATGTTGATATCGTTGTGTCTATATCATCTCCTACGATTTTATTTTTAGTCCTATTGAAAGAAAAGGGATTCAAACTAACAACTTGAGTTATAAACATAAAATTGGTAGAGACAATTAGGTTTATTTGCAAGAGTAATCCTAAGAGTTGGTGTACAACGAAAGCTCATACCTCGGGTGAAATAGCGCAATTGTCCATCTTATTTGCCTTATCGCATGCATTGGTTGACGTTGTGGTAAACCCTAATCCTAGGATTTGCTTTTTATATAGTTTATTCATCAAAACCACTGACGTCGATATCGACCCCAGACGTCGATATCGACCACTGAGTTTCAACGATGGTTTTCTGAGTCGACGATGATCATCCCTGCACAAGTTACTGAAGTCGATATCAACCCTCCGACCTCGATATCGACCATACTATGTCGACTTACAGTCTTCTGAGCCAGTCGATTTTGTTTACTGACATCGATATCGACCTTTCCTAGTTGATATCGAATGTCGTTTTTGTCTCTGCAGGTCTTCTGTTGCAGAAAGGATCGACAGCCAAGGTCGACATCGAGCACCAAGGTCGAGATCGAGTCTTCTGGTCGACCAAAGATTTGAGCTTTCCAACTCTACTAGGATCCCGCTGACTTGACTCCTCGTGGATTGATCCTGACTACCCTTCCACTAAAACGGGAGGAAGTCTTGTAATTATTTGCATAGGCTAGGAATCGGATTGCATTTGTATTTCATATATTTGTATTTTAAGAAACTCGATTTCCTCCTATTAAAAAATTGGTGCCGTTGTCGGGGAGGTTGTCAATCGCGCCCTAGTAATCTATCTCATGTTTCTATCTAGTTTGTGACGCGCTGATCGCCCAACTGAAAGCGAAGGAGTAGACGACCCTGAATGCTATCTCCATCTAAGGGCCCAAGCTCAGAGAATCATGGCAGACAACGCGACCCATGCTGAGTTAATGAGCAACTAAGGAAGCAAATCGAGGATTTAACAACTAGAGAGGTGGCACTCGAACTAAGGAAGCAAATTGAGCAACTAAGGAACCATGCTGCGTTAATTGAGGAACTAAGGAAGCAAATTGAGCAACTAAGGAATCATGGCAGACAACTAGAGAGTATTTAACAAATAGAAGCCCAAATCAATGCCCTCCCTCGGAATGCCAAGAAACACATGCACCCCGCGCTAACAGTGCCTGAATCGGCGATTCTTATCCCTGCTTCTAACATTGAAATTAAGCCTAATTTTGTTACTGAGATTAGAAGACATCAATTTGAAGGAAAACCTAATGAATGCCCTATGGCACATATATCAACCTTCTTAGATCTATGTGATAATATTGCTGATGGACAGTGTCTTGAATATGTCCAACTAAAAGCTTTTCCATGGTCCCTTATAGGAAAAGCATTGCAGTGGTTGGAAAGCTTAGCCCCAAGATCGCTCTGCACCTATAATGAAGTCAAGGATGCGTTCCTCAACAAGTTCTTCCCTCCATCCAAGACGGCGTTGATCCGACAGAAAATCACGGCTTTCAAACAAAAGCCTGGTGAGGCTTTGACGACTTTTCTGGAAAGGTTCAAGGACCTACTACGATCATGCCCGACGCATGGCCTACCACCGTACGTGATTCAGGAGATTATTTACACCTACACCTCCTATGGCTACCTTGAACTCGCTCCACATGAGGCTTGTGACACCATAGAGAGGTTGGTGGAGTTCGACAACACATATGGGACTCCGGAGGCTTCCGACACATCATCATCGTTGAAGCCTGCCCCATCGATGCCATTATATGAACCCTCTATGGTAATCGATCCTGACGTGAAGGAGCAATTCCATAGAGATCAACTTCGAAAGCTCCAAAAGCAAGTATGGTTCCTTTCAGCGAACCAAGATTTCATCCAATGCGGATCACAACAGCACACCCTCATCGAGTGCCCCCATGCTGAACAAGTACAAGTAGCGGAGACTCACCAAGAGGCGCGCTACATGAGGAATCCCAATCGCCAGGGGTACCGAAACTGGGGAAATCAACCACCTCAATACAAGCCCAGGGATCCTCCGCCTTATAGAGCGCCTGGGCACCCGGAGAGAGACCAACGAAAGGATGATCTTCATCTTATCCTGGACGAAATGAGGCGGAATCAAGCGGAGAATAAGGGAGCAAATTCCTAGATTGTTTGGAACGTTCCCTAGGCAACAAACTACAAATCCTAAGGGGCAATCCGGGTCGGGCCCCATCGCATCCATGCAACTAAGGAGTGGAAACAAACTACAAAAGCCACGAACGGAAGTGGAGGAGAAAGATGCAGATCTAGTCAACATCGACAAATAAGTCGATGTCGAGCCAGACGTCAAAATCGACCACCAGGTCGACACCCAGAACGACATCGAGGCCACTACAGAGCCTTCAGAGCCACAATAGAGGTCGACATCAACCATCCTGGTCGATATCGACCAAGTTCCAGTCGATATCGATGTCCAGTAGGCCCCTCCGACCACCGTTGTGGCACCTCCACCAAAGAAGAGGTTGCCCTTCCCATCCAAAGCATTGGAGGACCCCACCCAAGGTAAGTTTAGGAGCTTTGTAAAGATTCTTCAAGGACTTAACATTACTATTCCTCTTACAAAAGCCCTAAGCGAGAAGCGGTCCATGGCAGAGATCGCAGAGGACTGCTCAAAGATGGACTTTCTTAAGAAGAGGAGTGATCCAGGAAAGTTTGCAATGCCCGTGGGGCTAGGCCAACATCGCTACAAGGCCATATGTGACCTAAGGCCAAACGTAAGTCTTATGCCTCTTTCTATTTGACAAAAGGTGAACATCGGAGGACTTGAACCTATGGATATGAAACTCTATATGGCTGACAACTCATTCGCCAGGCCCACATGTATAGTTGATAAGTTTTCGGTAAAGGAAGGTAAGTTCTTTGTTCCTACTGATTTCATTGTATTGGAGATGCCTGAAGATCCTATTGTATCTATCATCCTTGGTAGGCCTTTCTTAGCTATTGCCATGCCAATATCAATGTATGTCGAGGATTACTAACCTTTACTATAGGGAAAGAAGTGATAGAGCTTTGTTTCAACCCTACCATGAGTGAAACAAGGCAGCTGGAGCAAGTTGTCCTTTCACCAGCTAAGGAGAAGCTTCAAAAATTTTTGTTGGCGAGAACGGAAATAGCAAGCAGGGTCGACATCGACTGGAACCAGTCGATATCGACTGCCATGCTTGGAATCAACCATAAATCATCAATGTAGAGTAAGACGAATGATGGCAATGAGTTTAAGTATGGGGTCCCTAACGTCGACATCGACCCCCGCAGGTCGACATCTACCAAAGCACTCGAAATCGACCCTCCTTGGTCGAAATCGATCTTCCCGCAGCCCGAACATTTCTGTTTCGGGCCCGAACATGTAAGCCCATGTATAACTCCTAACCCTCCTTTGTCCATTATTGATAATTCAACTGATGGGAGGGTCAAAGCTCCATGGTTTGCCTATATTGCAAAAGTTAGGTCAAGAAAGAGAAGGAAAGCGCCGAATAAAGAAGAACCTAACAAAGAAGAAGTCTTTGTTGCCGAACTTACCTACTATGAAAAGGACCTAGATGATCAGGGAAAAGGCTCAAGCTTGAAGGGTCCCTAATTTAAAGGCTCGTGATGACAAAGAATAAAAGAAGCTTCTGCAGAGGCTGTCGAAATTGACAAGGCCAGTCGAAATCGACTCCCCAGGGTCAAGCCATCTCCTGGACTCGACATCGAGGACTCAGGAGCACAAGGCAGACATCGATATCGACCATAATCATCGACAACCCCAACCTGGCGACCCTCGACTTCACCTTCTTCCACGACTTCAACAGATGCAGTCGACATCGACCTTTGACATGGATATCGACTTATGGCATCGACCAAACCTGAAATCGACCTGAATCCGCAGGTTCCACTGTGAATTTCTCTCTACACTTGTTCTTCTTTTAATACAGTGAGGACACTATATATTTTAAGTATGAGGTGAGGGAAAAACATGTTCTATGGTCATAACTTGAATTTCTTCTTCGCATTGCATTCATGTTTAAATTTTGTTCTTAGTTTTACTTTTCATAAAAATACAAAAAAGTCCAAAAAAAAAGAAAAATTACAAAAATACCCAAAAAATGCATGTTTACTTTTTTATGTTTATTTTTAAACCCTACTTAGATGTCCTATGATGAAAACTCAATAGCCGACTTGATCATGTAGATCCTATGGCCTATTTGGATGGTTTAGCTTAAGTCCTTAAATTTTTTATGTAGATTGAGAACTTGTGATGAAATTGAGCACATATGATACTAGGCTAAAAAGCAAATCCAACAAAAATTGTCCTTGTGAGAATTTTGGCCTATAGGGAGAACATAAAAAAATCCCTCTGCTTTTTTGAGTGAATTTACTCTTCCTATGCATCTCTAAATGTTGTGATAGTTATTCAAAGCCTATGCATATATATGTTTATGTTTACGAGAATTAAATGATGGAGGCAGCATTTAAGCCATTTTTATCTTCTCTTTACCTACCCTGCATTATCTCTACTTGAAGCCAGAAAATTAGCCTAAGCCTGATATTGCAAACTCCATAAAATTATCCCTAGCTGAATTGAGCCTGACCCCCATTTTGGAATTGAGACTTAGAATGGTTAGAATAATGCATTTTGGAAAGAAAATTGCATATATTTAGTTTTGAGCAAAGGAAATTGTGGGATGGTATATATTTGCATCTTGTCATATTTTGTAAAAGGATTTTTGGCTCACCATATAAATGCACATTTTTAGTATTTTTTAGTATTTTCGTTAAAAAAACGAAAAAGCAAAAAAAGATATATATACCTAGTGCATGAGCCAAATTCCTTAAGTTCTTTATTTATTTCATACAAGTGTAATATTTTTTAGAGCATATTAGAGTTTGAAAGAAGGGTTGATATTATGATTGATATCTTTAGAGCATATTGGAGCATATTATGGAAAGATGAGTTTGGAAAGAACATTATGGGAGAATGAGCTTGGAAAGTGCAACATTGAAGAGTTATGGTTTGGATATTGTAAGTGTTAAGGTTTAGGAGTCTTGATTCCCGAATATTACAAGCACCACATTGCCAAATAATTCCATACCCTTTATTTTATACCAAGCCCTATTACAACCCCGCTGAATGGAGTCTTCTTTGAAGTCTTTCATTGAGCGAACGTCCTCCTGATGGTTCTTATTGCATTTTCATAATTGGTTGCGAAGTGGATTCTTATAAATTGCAATGTTTACGAGATTGTGTCTGGAATTGAGTTGAGAGTTGATCCTCATAGCCTAAACACATGAGAGTTGAGTGCAAACACATTATCCCTGTGAGGTTGGATCAAAATTGCATATGCATATGGATCGCCTAAATATGTGCTATGATGTTAAATTCACTTGCTTTGCTTTGCTACCACTTATGATGTTGCTTTTGACAAGGGCGAAGACTTGATGGGTGTGTTGTAGTTGTTGGTTATTTCTTGGTTATTGCTTGAGGACAAGCAAGTCTAAGTATGGGGTATTTTGATGTACATATTTGTACCTATTTTATTCGCAAGTTTTGACTTCATATTTCATTCGATTCCTAAAATAATGGTTGAAAATAAGTTGAATTTATGTAGAATGAGCTAATGTGCAAGAAACAGAGTCTGCACAAGTTTTGGTCTGAATATGTAGGAATTCGAGCGAAATCGGAGTCAAAACGGAGAAGCCAAGGAAAGCTGAATAGAGGTCGAAATCGACCCACATGGTCGATATCGACAACAGAACGCAGAACTGAGTGTCGAGACAGACAATCACACCACAAAAAAAAGGCAACTGATATCGATCTCCTATCATCGATATCGACCACAACCCAGGAATCGAGAGAAGCTGAGCTCGTCGAGCAGAAACAGAGAGGTCGAAATCGACCTTCCTGGTCGATATAGACCATACTTCGACGCGGGTTGGACACGCTTTTCGATACGCGGATAGACAATTCTATCTTCAAGGAGCATAGATTATCTATAGATTTTAGATAGATTGCAGCTGAGATTTACTTACTTTTTACTTTAGAGATTTATCAAGTTGTTTAGAGTTGTATCAAAATAAAAGATCTATCCTACTTGTTTGGATAGACTTTATAGTTTAGATAGAAGATACTATCCTTGGATAGCAAGGATTAGTAGGCTATAAATAAAGCCCTAGGGGGTTGCCATTCAAGGATCCCTCAACACATCCAAAGACACACATTCAGTTTACAATAGAGTTAGAGTTAAGAAGAAGCTTTAAGGTTTGGCGTTTGCGAGAGCCGACGTTGAGTTGTAAAGTTTCAAAGTTTATAATGCAAGTTTATTTTATATCAATGATGTTCGATACGATGAAGTGCGAGTAGTCTCCCAAAGCTTCTAGGGTCGGGATGAGCCCAACGTTAGCCATACGTGCCTGAGGTAAGTGTTAGATGTTGATATCGTTGTGTCTATATCATCTCCTACGATTCTATGTTTAGTCCTAATCGAAAGAAAAGGGATTCATGTTAACAACTTGAGTTATAAACATAAAATTGATAGAGACAATTAGATTTATTTGCAAGAGTAATTCTAAGAGTTGGTGTACTGCGAAAGCTCATCCCTCGGGTGAAATAGCGCAATTCTCCGTCTTATTTGCCTTATTGCATGTATTGGTGGACGTTATGGTAAACCCTAATCCTAGGAGTTGCTTTTTATATAGTTTATTGATCAAAACCACTGTCTTTATTCTATTCTTCGCTCCTTGTTCATCCTTGAGTGTTCGGCCTTTCTTTGCTGACAAAAAGCTAACAACCTTGCAGAAGAAGACATCGATATCGACCCTAGAGGTCAATATCTTCCACTGAGTTTCATCGACGGTTTTCTGAGTCGATTTCGTTTACTCACATCGATATCGACCTTTCCTAGTCGATATCGACTGCCGTTTTTGTCTTTGTAGGTCTTCTGTTGTAGAAGGATTGACAACCAAGGTCGACATCGAGCACCATGTTCGAGATCGAGGATTCTGGTCGACCAAAGACGTGGGCTTTCCAACACTACTAGGATCCCGCTAACCTGCCTCCTCGTGGATCGATCCTGATTACCCTTCCACTACAACGGGAGGAAGTCTTGTAATTATTTGCATAGGCTAGGAATCGAATTGCATTTTTGTTTCATATATTTGTATTTTGAGAAACTCGATTTCCTCCTATTAAAAAATTGACGTCGTTGCCGGGGAGGCAATCAATCGTGCCCTAGTAGTCTATCTCACGTTTCTATGTAGTTTGGCCTTATAGGTGTATGCGACGCGTTGATCGCCTACCTGAATTCGAAGGAGTAGACGACCCTGAATGCTATCTCCATCTAAGAGCCCAAGCTCATAGAATCATGGCAAACAACGTGACCCAGGCTGAGTTAATTGAGCAATTAAGGAAGCAAATTGAGGATCTAACAACTAGAGAGGCCATACTTAAAGAGCGTGCAGATAGGGAGGAGGAAGGCCGGAGGCAAATAGAAGACGAAATCAATGCCCTCCCTCGGAATGCCAACCAATACATGCACCCCGTGCTCACAGTGTCTGAATCAGCAATTCTTATCCCTGCTTCTAACTTTGAAATTAAGCCTAATTTTCTTACTGAGATTAGAAGACATCAATATGAAGGAAAACCTAATGAATGCCCTATGGCACATATATCAACCTTCTTAATTAGATCTCTGTGATAATATTGCTGATGGACAGAGTCTTGACTATGTCCAACTAAAAGCTTTTCGATGGTCCCTTATAGTAAAAGCATTGCAGTGGTTGGAAAGCTTAGCCCCAAGATCGCTCCGCATCTGGAATGAAGTCAAGGATGAGTTCCTCAACAACTTCTTCCCTCCATCCAAGACGGCGTTGATCCGACAGAAAGTCATGGCTTTCAAACAAAGGCCTGATGAGGCTCTAGCGACTGTTTGGGAAAGGTTCAAGGACCTACTACGATCATTCCCGACGCATGGCCAACCACCGTACGTGATTCAGGAGATTATTTACAATGCTCTAGATGCTGCAACCAAGGAGAGGATCAACACCTACACCTCCTATGTCTACCTTGAACTTGCTCCACAAGAGGCTTGGGACACCAAAGAGAGGTTGGTGGAGTTCGACAACATATATGGGACTCATGAGGCTTCCGACAAATCATCATGGTTGAGACCTGCCCCATCTATGCCATTATATGAACCCTCTAAGGTAATCGATCCGGACGTGAAGTAGCAATTCCATAGAGATCACCTTTGAAAGCTCCAAAAGCAAGTAAGGTTCACTTCAGCGAACCAAGATTGCATCCAATGCGGATCACATCGGCACACCACCATCAAGTGCCCCCATGCTGAACAAGTACAACTAGCGAAGACTCACCAAGAGGCGCGCTACATGAGGACTCCCAATCGCCAAGGGTACCAAAACTGGGGAAATCAACCACCCCAATACAACCCCAGGGATCCTTCGCCTTATAGAGCTCCTGGGCACCCGAAGAGAGACCAACGGAAGGATGATCTTCATCTTATCCTGTACGAAATGAGGCGGAATCATGTAGAGAATAAGGGAGCACTTTATCATCTTACCGCAAGATTCGGGGAGATGGATGGATGGAAAAAAAACATAGAAACCCAACTAGGTCAATTGGCGGCACAAACTACAAAAGCCACGAACGGAAGCGGAGGAGAAAGTTGCAAATCCAGTCGACATCGACATTGTCTGTCGATGTCCAGCCAGACATTGAAATCGACCACCAGGTCGACACCCAGGACGACGTCGAGGCCACTATAAAGCCTTCAGAGCCACAACAGAGGTCAACATCGACCATCCCGGTCGATATCGACCAAGTTCCAGTCGACATCGATGTCTAGCAGGCCCCTCCGACCACCGTTGTGGCTCCTCCACCAAAGAAGAGGTTGCCCTTCCCATCCAAAGCATTGGAGGACCTCACCCAAGGTAAGCCTAGGTGCTTTGTAAAGATTCTTCAAGGACTTAACATTACTATTCCTCTTACAGAAGCCTTAACCGAGATTCCCGCCTATGTTAGATTTCTCAAATACATCCTTAGCAAGAAGCGGTCCATGGCAGAGATCAAAGAGGAGTGCTCAAAGATTGACTTCCCTGAGAAGTTGAGTGATCCGGAAAAGTTTTTCAATCACCGTGGGGCTTGGCCAACATCGCTACAAGACCCTATGTGAAGTAGGGGCAAGCGTAAGTCTTATGCCTCTTTCTATTTGGCAAAAGGTTAACATCAAAGAACTTGAACTTATGGATTTGAAACTCTATATGGCTAACAACTCATTCGGTAGGCCTAAAGGTATAGTTGATGACGTTCCGATAAAGGAAGGTAAGTTCTTTGTTCCTGTTGATTTTATTGTATTGGAGATGCCTGAAGATCCTATTGTACCTATCATCCTTGTTAGACCTTTCTTAGCTACTGCCGATGCCAATATCAATGTACGTCGAGGATTACTAACCTTTAGTATAGGGAACGAAGTGATGGAGTTCTCCTTGAACCCTACAATGAGCGAAACAAGGATGTTGGAGCAAGTTGTCCTTTCACCAGCTAAGGAGAAGGTTCGAAAATTTTTATTGGCGAGAACGGAAAGAGCAAGCAGGGTCGACATCGACTGGAACCAGTCGATATCGAGTCCAATGCTCGAAATCGACCATAAATAATCGATGTCGAGTAAGCCGAATGATGGCAAGGAGCTTAGTATGGGGTCCCTGATGTCGACATCGACCCCCGTAGGTCGACATCGACCAAAGCACCCGAAATCGACCCTCCTTGGTCGAAATCGATCTTCCCTCAGCCTGAAGATTTCTGTTTTGGGCCCGAACAGGTAAGCCCAGGTATAACTCCTAACCCTCCTCTGTCCATTATTGATAATTCAACTAATGGGAGGGTCAAAGCTCCATGGTTTGCCTATATTGCAAAAGTTTGGTCAAGAAAGAGAAGGAAAGCGCCCAATAAAGAATCACCTAACAAAGAAAAAGCCTTGGTTGCCGAACTTAGCTACTATCAAAAGGACCTAGATGATCCAGGAGAAGGCTCAAGCTTGAAGGGTCCCTACTTTAAAGGCTTATGATGCATTGACGGAGAAGTCGGCCTAGCGACTCAAAAATCTAGAGCTTGTAGCTAAAACATTCAATTTTTCATAGATGGTTTTTAGGATTTTGACTTTGGGATTTTCTTAAAAGTTTTGAAACTGTGATAATTCGTGGTTTTATCTATAATTCTAACAAAGATTTCAGGTTTCCAAGCAAAAAGAACGACGAAGAAGAAAAGAAGCTTCTGCAGAGGCAGTCAAAATCGACCAGTCCAGTCGAAATCGACTCCCCAAGGTCAAGCCATCTTCTGGACTCGACATCGAGGACTCAACAGCAAAAAGCAGACGTCGATATCGACCATAATCATCGAATTCGACCCCAACTTGGCGACCCTCGACTTCACCTCCTTCCTCGACTTCGACACATGTAGTCGACATCGACCTTTGATGTGGATATCGACTTCTGGCATCGACCAAACCTGAAATCGACCTGAATCCGAAGCTTCCGCTGTGACCTTTGATATGGATACAGCGAGGACACTATATATTTTAAGTATGGGGTGGGGGAAAATATGTCTTATGATCATAACTTGGTTTTCTTCTTAGATGTTCTATGATGAAAACTCAATAGTTGACTTGATCATGTAAATCCTATGGCATATTTGGATGGTTTAGCCCAAGTCCTTAAAATTTTTATGTAGATTGAGAACTTGTGATGAAATTCAGCACATATGATCCTAGGCTAAAAAGCAAATCCAACAAAAATTGTCCTTGTGAGAATTTTGGCATATAGGGAGAAATAAAAAAATCCCTCTGCTTTCTTGAGTGAATTTACTCTTCCTATGCATCTCTAAATGTTGTGATAGTTATTCAAAGCCAATGCATATATATGTTTATGTTTACGAGAATTAAATGATGAAGGCATCTTTTAAGCCATTTTTATCCTCTCTTTACTGTTCGCACATGGGGGGAGTTTGCGGGGTGTTGTATGTAAAATAGGAGAAGAAAATAAAGCACAACTAGACTATCTCCCTGTCCCAAAGAAATAATACAAGAATCCCCTCCCTTGTAGTAGTAGGGTAATTCAGGATCGAATCCACGAGGAGGTAGGTCAGCG
The DNA here is from genome assembly GCA_963922045.1 of Persicaria maculosa. NCBI lineage: Eukaryota > Viridiplantae > Streptophyta > Magnoliopsida > Caryophyllales > Polygonaceae > Persicaria > Persicaria maculosa. The sequence goes on along the minus strand of OY998264.1, from coordinate 45,207,715 downwards.
CTTCCTTTGTTGTACTCACGATCAAGGCTTTTGACCTCAGCAGACACTCGATATCGAGTGTACTGGTCGATATCGACCTCAGTTCTGGTCGATTTCCTAGCGCAGTTCCTGCAGAAGACAAAACAGCAAGTCGACGTCGAGCAGAGACCTCGATATCGATGTTAGTCCTCGATATCGATGTTAGTCCTCGATATCAACCCTTATGGTCGATTTCGATGCTTGTCACAGAAACTGTTTTTGTAACCAATTTGTCAGAAAAGGATCCGAAGAAAATAGAATGGAGAGGGAAGATGAACAGAAACAAAAATAAGACTCTTATGGAGAATTTAACTAATTAAAAGGCTTCCAAAGTCAGGGTTTTACGCCACAACGATAACAATGCAAGTTTCATGCTAAAGATATGAACTTTTATGTCTTTCCGTCAAATAACTTTCGTTATCAACACTTAGGTGATTAGAGGCTTTCGCATAATTCCTAAGAGTTACTATCCCATTTATGAGTAATTCAAGTTCGCAATATGAGTGGCTTTCGCTTCAATAATGCAATTAATGAATCTCCCTAACTTTCGCAAAGGATCATGCATGGGGTAGAAGACGGAATCACATAAAAGTCATACCTTTGATGCACTTACCTCACATTGCTATCGTCGGGCTCACCCCGACCCTAGAAGTGGGTTGACTACTCGCTCCTCATCATGCACATCATCATCATTGTTATTGAAAGAAAGCTACTTTGAATTAAAACTCCGAAAGAAAGTACAACCGAACAAGCCACTCCGCCTTCGCTTTACAACTCCACTCGGCCTCCTCTCTCTCTCTATTCTATATTGGAACTGAATTGTGTCTAAAACGGAATTCGGAATACCTAAACTCAGCCCTATTGGCTTCTATTTGTAGATGTCGATAAGGACTCGAAACCTTATCTTTATTCTCTATGATAAATTAAAACAAAGTAAAAACTAAAACTTCATGGTGAAATCAGCCTCCTCATGATAGATCTGATGTTGATGATAGGAAATCTCGACCTTTGGATAGATATTGCAAGCATTGGATATAATTCTATCAAAATCGGAGTCGAATTCCTCTGCTGGAATGGTCGATATCGACCCTTGGACCTCGATATCGACCCCTCCAAAATCTTATCTCGAGCTTCTCCTTCTCCTACTCGACTTCTATCAACTTGGTCGATCTGGTAGCATCGATATCGACCTCCAGACGTCGATATCGACCTCTTGTGTGTCGAAATGCTCTGTTCCCTTTTCTACTCGATTCCTATGTCTCTGATGTACTCGATGTCGAGGTCTTCAGTCGATTTCGACCTCTTCAGAAGACTTCGAGTTCTTTTTCCGCTCTTCTGAATTCAGCCATTTTCATCCTATTTTCTGCGAAATCACATGGAAACTCGTGCAAACCCATATATTTGATATTTAAGCATAAACTACATCATTCCCATGTTTTCCCATAAATGTGCATACAAAAGACAATAAAAAGAATTCATATGTGCATAGAAAATATGGTAATTTGCGCGCACATTAAACACCCCATACTTAAGCTTGCTTGTCCCCAAGCAATACTCTTGATGGTCATTCAGGGGAAAAAAGTAAACCCTCAACATCATAGATTCATTTTTCATATGTCCCTACAATCAATTGCCATCCTCGAGAAGGTACTTATGTCAACCAAGTCCATGCCTGTGCATAAAAGCAATTTCATACTTATAAAGGAGGTAATATGCAAAAAACAATTCTAGCGACATTGCATTAATAATCAAAAGGACTTTCTTCAAGCTTGTGAGAAGTGGATTGGTAAAAGGCTAAAGGTGGGCTAATATTTGGCCTTGTGGTGTTAAATCCGGGGAAGTACAGTTTCTTTCCAAAATATTCCACATTCCTCTTCATAATGTCTCACCTTTCACTCATCGTTCAATGCTTTTTTTTTCAATATAATGCTTTTACCTCTCTAACCTTAGCACTGCCTTCTCGCGAGTCGGAAACATGGGTGTCATGAATGGCCCCGGATACTTAGTACTTCGGACTCCTCACCTTTGTGTCCCATCTCGCCGAACTATTATCTCAGCGAGCAGGGTCGACCTACCTTTATCTCCTGAGGTGATCGGATTTTTCCTCGCTCATTTAATTTTCCATATTGTATCATTCCTGCCAACAACTTTATAAATGCACAACTCCATATAACTCCAAAGATGTCATCCATTCAAAAAACTTTGTCCCCGGATAGGGTATAAGGTAAAAAATGGACAATATGTATATGTGGAGCAATAATGATCATGATAAGTCTCATATATGGCTTTGTGAATATGCGTAGGTAAGGCTAGGATATGAAATTTGCTTGTATGGAATTTTTATAAAAAATCCTCCATCATCTTATCGTGCACATGTCAAAAGCAACTTCAAATTTTCATCTCCTTTATGATTTTCTCAAAAAATTTGCACTTCATTGGGACTTCCCTTAACTAGGCAATCTCATGTTATATCTCTAATGAATCTAATTTTGCATCATAGAGCTCTTTTTTATACTTCCATGACTCTCTCTTTTCCAAAATTTTTTATGGGGGTCAATTTTTTTTTATGCATTAAAATAAATATGCAACTCTAAACTAAGTATGAATATGCAAATAAGCCTTTCCCCCACCCCATACTTAAAATTTACAGTGTCCTCACTGTATTAGAACTAGGGTTAAGAAGAAAACTTACTAGACCGTCACAAATTTCAGGAGTCGAAGAAGACAACAGGGAAGGTCGATATCGACCCTTTACGTCGATATCGATGTCTCTCTTGATTTCTGCTCGGGCTTCAGGGTGATTCGGCCTCGATCACGAACCCTATCCATGTCGATCTTGAGGTCGATTTCGATGTACGACATCGATTTCGATGCCTTTCTGTGTGCTTTTCTCTCTCCTGCAATTTGAAAATTAAACACAAAATATGCAAAATAATAAAGTGTCTAAAAGCAAAACAAAAGCTGTCTTAAAACCAAAACTAAGTCTTCGTTACAAGCTCTAGATTTTTAAGTCGCTAGGCCGACTTCTTCCTTTGCGCTTCTCAAGGTGGCATCTGCAGAGCCCATGTGGCTTGGGCCTCAAATATCACTCCTTTCTTGTCCCGCAGCTGCATTCCCCCGGGATTGATTTGATTCACCGTGAATGGACCTAAGCTCTTATCCTTGAATCTTGTAGGGAACCAATGGTCTTTAGATTTGGCAACATAGACCTTGTCTCCTATCTCATATTGGCTTGAACTATCATCGGATACCCTACATAAACGCACATGCCAAGGCACACCTCTTCCAAATAATGATAAGTCCTTAATTGTAATTGAACAAGAGGAATCCGTACCTTGACTTACCTTCTTCTCAGTCTGTGGTTCAGGTTGATGTCGATGTTCGGAAGTCGATATCGATCCCTGTTGTACACCTGTAGAATCAGTCGATTTGGGGAGTTTGGACTCGATATGATCAGGTCGATTTCGACCCTCAGAGGTCGATATCGAGGTCTCCTTGCCTCTCTTCTCAGCGCTGATGGTGGTCGATTTCGATAGGGTGTGGTCGATATCGACCCTTGACCCTGATTTCGATGCTTCCTCTTTTCTTCCGTCGACCCTATACTTATGACCTGTCACAGAATCTTGAACATTAGTGGTCGATATCGACTTACCTGGGTCGATTTCGATGTTCTGTTGAGCTCCTTCGTTCAAGATTGCTTCAACTTCCGCTACTTGGGCTTCATTGATGGCTTTTATCTCCATTGGCCCTTGACTTTGCACCGTCTTGTTGAAGGAATACTCTATTACTTCATCACTAATTGTGAGTGAGAGCAATCCTTTCTTCACGCTAATGTTGGCATCGACGGTTGCTAGGAATGGACTACCTAAAATAATTGGACAACCAGGGTCCTCCGCTATGTCAACAACTAGGAAATCAGCAGGGACAAAGAATTTGCCTACTTGTACTGGCACATCTGTCACTATCCCAGTTGGAATCACTACGGTATTGTTAGCCATGTATAATCTTGCATCCACGGGCTCTAGAGGACCTATCTTTACCTTGTGCCAAATGGTTAGTGGCATCATGCTAACGCTAGCGCCCAAGTCAACTAAAGCATTAAATTTGAATTTACCTAGACCTATAGCGATAGAAAACTTACCTGGGTCCGCCCGCTTTTGTGGTAGCTCCAATCTGTTGCATTCCTCTGCGATCTCGGAGAGCGATCGCTTCTTACCCAAGATATCCTTAAGGAACCTTACATAAGATGGCATCTCGTGAAGTGCCTCTGTGAATGGTATAGAGACATTAAGCCCTTGGAGCATCTTCACGAACCGTTGGAACTTCTTTTCCGCTGGTTCCTTAGTCACCTTTCTAGTTGGGAATGGCAACACGTTCTTCCTTCCTGTGGCTGTAGTGAGGTCGATATCGGCAGCAGTAGGGTCGATATCGACTGGAAGAGTCGATTTCTGTGGTGACGCAGAATTAGGGTCGACATCGACAGGAGGGTCGACATCGATGTCACCTTGGTCGATATCGACAGGAGGGGTCGATATCGACGTCTGTTCTGGCTCCCTCTCCTCCACTTTTCGCTCGGGCGTTTGTAATTGACGCCCACTCCTTAGGTTTACTGCCGCAATATGACCTGTGGTTTTGCCCTTTTGGTTGGGCACAGTGGATCCAGGGAGTGATCCGGACGCTTTGGGCATTGCTTCCGCCAATTGACTCATTTGAGTCTCCATGTTGCGCTTCCAAACGTCGATCTCCCCAAGTCTAGAATTTATGCCCTGCAGCTGAGTATGGACGGAGTTATTGGCTTGTTTGAACTCAGCGTGGTTCCTCCGCATCTCATCAAGGATGATTTGTAGGTCATCTTTCTTAGTCTCCCGCTCAGGGTGCCCTGGTGCCCTATAGGTTGGGGGATCCCTTTGATAGAACCTTGGATCACCCCAATTTTGTTGATTGCCCCCTCCATAGGGGCCTCTCGTCCATTTGACCTCCTCATGTTGTTCCGCCATGGATACTTGCTCAGTATGTAGACAAGCACTGGTGTTATGCCTTATTGAACCACACTCCTGACAAGGTTGATTGTTGCTCAGGAACCTTACTTGCTTTTGAAGGCGGCGTGTTTGATCGTTATGGAATTATTGCCGTACTTCAGGATCTATCTCCCTTGGAGGCTCATATAGTGGCATAGATGGGGCAGGCCTTGCATCATAGGCCGCAGCAGCCCCATAGGTGTTGTCAAAGTTCACAAGCCTCTCAATGCTCTCCCATGCCTCCGTTGGTGTAAGCTCAATGTACCGATAGGAGGTATATGAATTGATCCTCTCCTTATTCGGCGCATCAAGGGCGTTATAAAAGATCTCTTGGATGACATATGGAAGTTGCCCATGCGTCGGGCATGATCTCAGCAAGTCTTTAAAGCGCTCCCACGCTTGTGCTAGGGTTTCACCTGGCTTTTGTTTGAAAGTCGTGATCCTTTGTCGTAGCATCGCCATTTTAGAAGGTGGGAAGAACTTGTTCAAGAATGCATCTTTCACTTCCGCCCATGTCCTTAGTGATCGTGGAGCCAAAATTTCGAGCCATTGTAATGCCTTTCCTGCCAAAGACCATCGAAAAGATTTTAGTCGCACATACTCTAAGTTTACTCCATCAGCAACTGTTTCACATATGTCCATAAAAGTAGAGATGTGTTGCAGGGGGTATACATTATGTCTTCCTTCAAAAGTATTTCTTTTAATCTCAGATAGGAAGTTAATTTTCAATTCATAATTGGAGTGAGGAATTATAATGGCAGCTTCTGGAACATGAAGGGGCGGATGCATGTATTGCATCGCCGTCTGTGGATACTGATTTAGCCGCTCTTGGGCTTGTCTGCGCGCATCCTCCTCCCTATCAGCACGGGCTCGCTCAGCAGCAGCAGCGGCCCTTTCAGCAGCGATTGTAGCATTGTGGTCCTCGATCTCCTTTCTCAACCGCTCTATGATTTCAGCCTGCATCTCGTTGTCAGCCATGATGCGAATTGCTTTGTTGCGAAGATGGTAGAAACGTTTAGGCTCGTCAATTGGTTCCAGGATAGGTCCGCGATCAGAACGTCGCATAAACCTGCAAAATAAGCTTAGAAAAAGATCGTGATTAACTTAGGTGGCGATTGATTGCCTCCCCGGCAACGGCGCCAATTTGTTCGCACACGGGGGGAGTTTGCGGGGTGTTGTATGTAAAATAGGAGAATAAAATAAAGCACAACTAGACTATCTCCCTGTCCCAAACAAATAATACAAGAATCCCCTCCCTTGTAGTAGTAGGGTAATTCAGGATCGAATCCACGAGGAGGTAGGTCAGCGCTTCCTTTGTTGTACTCACGATCAAGGCTTTCGACCTCAGCAGACACTCGATATCGAGTATACTGGTCGATATCGACCTCAGTTCTGGTCGATTTCCTAGCGCAGTTCCTGCAGAAGACAAAACAGCAAGTCGACGTCGAGCAGAGAAACTGTTTTTGTAACCAATTTGTCGGAAAAGGATCCGAAGAAAATAGAATGGAGAGGGAAGATGAACAGAAACAAAAATAAGACTCTTATGGAGAATTTAACTAATTAAAAGGCTTCCAAAGTCGGGGTTTTACGCCACAACGATAACAATGCAAGTTTCATGCTAAAGATATGAACTTTTATGTCTTTCCGTCAAATAACTTTCGTTATCAACACTTAGGTGATTAGAGGCTTTCGCATAATTCCTAAGAGTTACTATCCAATTTATGAGTAATTCAAGTTCGCAATATGAGTGGCTTTCGCTTCAATAATGCAATTAATGAATCTCCCTAACTTTCGCAAAGGATCATGCATGGGGTAGAAGACGGAATCACATAAAAGTCATACCTTTGATGCACTTACCTCACATTGCTATCGTCGGGCTAACCCCGACCCTAGAAGTGGGTTGACTACTCGCTCCTCATCATGCACATCATCATCATTGTTATTGAAACAAAGCTACTTTGAATTAAAACTCCGAAAGAAAGTACAACCGAACAAGCCACTCCGCCTTCGCTTTACAACTCCACTCGGCCTCCTCTCTCTCTCTCTCTATTCTCTATTGCAACTGAATTGTGTCTAAAACGGAATTCGGAATACCTAAACTCAGCCCTATTGGCTTCTATTTGTAGATGTCGATAAGGACTCGAAACCTTATCTTTATTCTCTATGATAAATTAAAACAAAGTAAAAACTAAAACTTCATGGTGAAATCAGCCTCCTCATGATAGATCTGATGTTGATGATAGGAAATCTCGACCTTTGGATAGATATTGCAAGCATTGGATATAATTCTATCGAAATCGGAGTCGAATTCCTCTGCTGGAATGGTCGATATCGACCCTTGGACCTCGATATCGACCCCTCCAAAATCTTATCTCGAGCTTCTCCTTCTCCTACTCGACTTCTATCAACTTGGTCGATCTGGTAGCATTGATATCGACCTCCAGACGTCGATATCGACCTCCAGACATCGATATCGACCTCTTCTGTGTCGAAATGCTCTGTTCCCTTTTCTACTCGATTCCTATGTCTCTGATGTACTCGATGTCGAGGTCTTCAGTCGATTTCGACCTCTTCAGAAGACTTCGAGTTCTTTTTCCGCTCTTCTGAATTCATCCATTTTCATCCTGTTTTCTGCGAAATCACATGGAAACTCGTGCAAACCCATATATTTGATATTTAAGCATAAACTACATCATTCCCATGTTTTCCCATAAATGTGCATACAAAAGACAATAAAATGAATTCATATGTGCATAGAAAATATGGTAATTTGCGCGCACATCAATTACCTACCCTGCATTATCTCTGCTTGAAGCCAGAAAATTTGCCTAAGCCTGATATTGCAAACTCCACAAAATTATCCCTAGCCGAATTGAGCCTGACCCCCATTGGTGAATTGAGACTTAGAATGGTTAGAATAATGCATTTTGGAAAGAAAATTGCATATATTTAGTTTTGAGCAAAGGAAAGTGTGGGATGGTATATATTTGCATCTTGTCATATTCTGTAAAAGGATTTTTGGCTCACCATATAAATGCACATTTTTAGTATTTTTTTATTATTTTCGTTAAAAAAATCAAAAAAATAAAAAAAGATATATATACCTAGTGCATGAGCAAAATTCCTTAAGTTCTTTATTTATTTCATACAAGTGTAATATTTTTTAGAGCATATTAGAATTTGAAAGAATGATTGATATTATGGTTGATATCTTTAGAGCATATTATGGAAAGATGAGTTTGGAAAGAACATTATGGGAGATTGAGCTTGGAAAGTGCAACATTGAAGAGTTATGGTTTGGATATTGTAAGTGTTAAGGTTTAGGAGTCTTGATTCCCGAATTTTATAAGCACCACATTGCCGAATAATTCAATACCCTTTATTTTATACCAAATCCCATTACATCCCCGCCGAATGGAGTCTTCTTTGAAGTCTTCCATTGAGCGAAAGTCCTCCTTATGGTTTGATGTGCGCGCAACTTGCCATATTTTCTATGCACATATAAGTCCATTTTATCATTCTTTTGCATGCATATTATTGGGAAAACATGGAATTAGTTTGGTTTACGCTTAAATATCAAATATATGGGTCTCCATGAGTTTCTATGTGATTTTGCAGAAAACAGGATGAAAATGGGCAGATTTGAAAGAGCAGAAAAAGAACTCGAAGTCATTTGAAGAGGTCTAAATCAACTGGAGACCTCGACATCGAGTGCAACAAAGACATAGGAATCGAGCAGAGAAGAGAATAGAGCATGTCAACACCAGAGAGGTCGATATCGACGTCTGAAGGTCGATATCGAGTGGCCAAATCGAGATAAAAGATAGAAGTCGAGTGCCAATCCGAATAGGAGAGGGAGAGCTCGAGATAGAGTTTCATAGAGGTCGATATCGAAGTCTGAAGGTCAATATCGATGTTGCCGAGAGGATGAATCAGACTTAGATTTTGATAGAATTCTATCCGAAGCTTGCACGTCTATCCTAAAGTCGAGATTTCTTATCTTCAACATCAGATCTATCATATGCGCTGATTTTCCATGGAACTTTTAGTTTTTACTTTATTTAAGTTTTATCTTAGAGAATAAAGATAAAGTTTCGAGTCTTTAGATAGCAAAGTTCGATATCTATATCTACAGGCCATTAGAGCTGAGTTTAGGTATCAACGCACATCCAATTTCAGTTATTCAGACACATATACACACTGAGAATTTGTAGAGAGAGAGAGAAGAGGCCGAATTGAGTTGGTGGAATCGAGAGCGGATATTTTGCTTGTTCGGTTGTAATTTCTTTCATGGTTTAATTCAAAGTAGTTTTCTTTCAATGATGATGATGAGTTGCATGATGAGAAGCAAGTAGTCCACCCACTTCTAGGGTCGGGGTGAGCCCAACGATAGCGATGTAGGGTAAGTGCATCAAAGGTATGACTTTTATACGATTCCGTCTTCTATCCTATGCATGATTTCTAGCGAATGTTATGGAGATTCATTATTTGCATTATTGAAGCGAAAGGCACTCATATTGTGAACTTGGATTACTCATGAATTGGATAGTAACTCTTAGGAACTATGCGATAGCCTCTAATCACCTAAGTGTTGGTAACGAAAGTTATTTGACCAAAAAAGGCATTAAATTTCATAACTTAAGCATCAACTTGGATTGTTATCGTCGTGGCATGAAACCCCGACTTTGGAAGTTTTCAGTTTGTTGAATTCATCTAAAAGTTTAAGTTTTGATTTCTGATCATCCTTCTTTACCATTCTACATTCTTCGGACACTTTTCCGACAATTGGTTACGCAAAATAGTTTCTGTGACAAACATCAAAATCGGTTGTAAAGGTCAATATCGAGGTTTTTCTCGACTTCGACTTTGCTGCTTTTGTATTCTGCAGGAACTCTACTTGATATCGAGTGTCTTCTGAGGTCGAAAGCTTGATCGTGATTGCAACAAGGGAAGCGCTGACATACCTCCTCGTGGATTCGATCCTGAATTACCCTATCACTATATCGGGAGGGATTCTTGTATTATTTGTTTGGGACTGGGAGTTAGCATAGTTGTGAATTATATTTAAATATTTGAATTTCCCTCCCGCTTACAACAAATTGGCGCCGTTGCCGGGAAGGCAATCAATTTCCACCTAAGTTTTCTCACGATCTTTTATAGTTTATTTTGCAGGTTTATGCGACATTTTGATCGCGGACCTATCCTGGAACCCATCAACGAGCCTGAACGTTTCTACCATCTCCACAACAAAGTAATTTGCATTATGATTGACAACGAGACGCAGGCTGAGACCATAGAGCGATTGAGGAAGGAGATCGAGGACCATAATGCTACAATCGCTACTGACAGGGCCGCCGCTGCTGCAGAGCGAGCCCGTGCTGATAGGGAGGAGGATGCGCGTAGACAAGCCCAAGAGCGGCACAATCAGTATCCACAGACGACGATGCAATACATGCGTCCGCTGCTCCACGTTCCTGAATCCGTTATTTTAATTCCTCACTCCAATTATGAAATGAAAATTAACTTCCTTTCTGAAATTTAAAGAAATACTTTTGAAGGAAGACCTAATGAATGCCCACTGCAACACATCTCTACTTCTATGGATTTATGTCAAACAGTTGCTGATGGAGTAAATTTAGAGTATGTGAGACTGGATTCTTTTCGATGGTGTTTGGAAAGGAAGGTGTTACAATGGCTTGAGAGTTTGGCTCCACGCTCGCTGAGGACATGGGCGGAGGTGAAGGATGCATTCCTCAATAAGTTCTTTCCACTTTCTAAAACGGCGATGCTACGGCAAAGGATCACGTCTTTCAAACAAAAGTTAGGTGAAACACTAGCACAGGCGTGGGAGCGGTTTAAGGAATTGCTGAGATCATGCCCGACGCATGGACAACTTCCATATGTCATCCAGGAGATATTTTACAATGCCCTTGATGCGCCAAATATGGAGAGGATCAATTCATATACCTCCTATCGGTACATTGAGCTTACACCAACAGAGGCCTGGGAGACCATTGAGAGGCTAGTGAACTTTGATAACCCCTATGGGGCTGCTGCGGCCTATGATGCAAGGCCTGCCCCATCAATGCCACTATATGAGCCTCCAAGGGAGATAAATCCCGATGTGCGCAATAATTCCACAACGATCATACGCGTCGCCTTCAAAAGGAAGTCAGGTTCCTGATCAACAATCAAACTTTTCAAGAATGTTGCTTAACAAGGCATAACACTAGTGTCTGTCCACATACTGAGCAAGTATCCATGGCGGAACAACATAAGGAAGCCAAGTGGACGAGAGGCTCCTATGGCGGGGGCAATCAACAATATTGGGGCGATGAAAGGTTATATCAAAGGGATCCCCCACCATATAGAGCACCAGGGCACCCTTGCTTGTCCCATTATTTTAGGTAGGCTATTCCTAGAAACTGTCGATGCCAACATTAGCGTGAAGAAATGAATGCTCTCATTCACAATTAGTGACGAGGTGATAGAGTATGCCTTCAACCAGACGGTGAAAAATCAAGGGCCAATAGAGATAAAAGCCATCAATGGTGTATACATTCCATGTGGAGAGGCCAAAGTAAGGAGTATGACACTAGAAGAGCTTGAAAAGAGGGCCATAGAAGCACAAGTGGAGGAAGTTGTGGCAATCTTGAATGAAGGGGCCAAACAGAACATCGAAATCAACCCAGGTAAGTCGATATCGACTAATAATGTTCAAGATTTTGTGTCAGGTCATAAGTATGGGGTCGACGGAGGAGAAGAAGGAACATCGAAATCGATGTTTAAGGTCGATATCGACCACTAAGGGTCGAAATCGACCTGGTCATATCGAGCAGAAACTCTCCAAATCGACTGATCTATCAGGAGTATAACAGACCTCGATATCGAGGACTGAAGATCGATATCGACCTGAACCACAAACGGATAAGAAGGTAAGTCAAGGTACGAATTCCTCCTGTTCCATTACAATCAAAGATTTATCATTATTTGGAAGAGGTGTGCCTTGGAATGTGCGCTTATGTAGGGTGTCCGATGATGATTCCAGCCAATATGAGATAGGTAACAAAGTCTATGTTGCCAAATCCAAGGACCATTGGTTCCCTACAAGATTCAAAGATAAAAATTTGGGACCATTCAAGGTGAATCAATTCCATCCCGGCGGAATGCAGGTGTGTGACAAGAAAGGAGTAATCTTTGAGGCCCAATCCACATGGGCTCTGCAGATGCCGCCTTGAGAAGCCCAAAGGAAGAAGTTGGCCTAGCGACTTAAAAGTCTAGAACTTGTAACAAAGACTTAGTTTTGATTTTGGACAATTTTTATTTTGAGACACTAGACTTTATTGATTTGCATGTTTTGTTTTGGTTTTATTTTTAACAAGTTGCAGGAAGGAGAAAAGCACACAAAAAAGACATCGAAATCGATGTTAGAGATCGACATCGAACTTAAGGTCGATTCAGATGGGCTTGTCGTCGAGGCCGGATCACCCTGAAGCTTGAGCCACAAATCGATAAGAGACATCAATATAGATGTTGAAGGTCGATATCGACCATTCCTGCTATCTTCTTCGACTCCTGAGATTAGTGACAGTTTAGTAAGTTTTTTTTACCCTAGTTCTAATACAGTGAGGACACTGTAGGTTTAAGTATGGGGTGATGGAAATGCTTAGTTACATGTTTTAGCATATTTTATAAGTCAATGCATATTTATATAGTTCATGCATATTACATAGTTAGTTAGTCATATTTAAGTTTTATACATATTCGAAAAGAAAATAAATTGACCCCCCATCAAAAATTGAAAATAAATGAAGAGTCATGGAAGTATAAAAAAGAGCTCTATGATGCAAAATTAGATTCATTAGAGATATAACATGAAATTGCCTAGTTAAGGGAAGTCCCAATGAAGCGCAAAAATAAAAAATAAATGAGATGAAAATTTGAAGTTGCTTTTGACATATGCATGATAAGATGATGGAGGACTTTTTATAAAATTTCCATACAAGTGCTTACATATACAAGCTCATATCCTACCCTTACTTATGCATATTTGTAAAAGTCACAAGCCTTATATGAGCCTTATCATGATCATTATTGCTCCACACATACTTTACATATTGCCCATTTTATACCTTATACCCTATCCGGGGACAAGTTTGAGAATGGATGTCATCTTTGGAGTGGTTATATGGAATTGTGTATTATTTATGAAGTGGTTGGCAGGAATGAAAGAATTTATGAATTATGGAAAATTTAATGAGGGAGAAAAAATCTGATCACCTCAGGAGTTAAAGGTACGTCGACCCTGCTCATTCAGATGTTAGTTCGGCGAGATGGGACACAAGGTGAGGAGTCCGAAGTAATAAGTATCCGGGGCCATTCATGACACCCATGTTTGCGACTCGCGAGAAGGCAGTGCTAAGGTTAGAGAGGTAAAAGCATTATATTGAATAAAAGCATTGAGCGATGAGTGAAAGGTGAGACATTATGAAGAAGGAATGTGGAATTATTTTTGCATATAAACCTCCTTTTATGAGTATGAATTTGCTTTATGCACAGGCATGGACTTGGTTGACATAAGTACCTTATCGAGGATGGCAATTGATTGTAGGGACATATGAAAAATGAATCTATGATGTTGAGAGTTTACTTTCTTCCCCTGAATGACCATTAAAAGTATTGCTTGAGGACAAGCAAGCTTAAGTATCGTCGGGGTGAGCCCGACGATAGCAATGTGAGGTAAGTGCATCAAAGTATGACTTTTATGCGATTCCGTCTTCTACCCCATGCATGATCCTTTGCGAAAGTTAGGGAGATTCATTATTTGCATTATTGAAGCGAAAGCCACTCATATTGCGAACTTGAATTACTCATGAATCGGATAGTAACTCTTAGGAATTATGCGAAAGCTTCTAATCACCTAAGTGTTGATAACGAAAGTTATTTGACGAAAAGACATTAAAGTTCATATCTTTAGCATGAAACTTGCATTGTTATGGTTGTGGTGTGAAACCCCGACTTTGGAAGCCTTTTAATTAATTAAATTCTTCATAAAAGTCTTAGTTTTGTTTCTTTTCATCTTCCCTCTCCATTCTATTTTCTTCGGATCCTTTTCCGACAAATTGGTTACAAAAACAGTTTCTGTGACAAGCATCGAAATCGACCTTAAGGGTCGATATCGAGGACTAACATCGATATCGAGGTCTCTGCTCGACGTCGACTTGCTGTTTTGTCTTCTGCAGGAACTGCGCTAGGAAATCGACCAGAACTGAGGTCGATATCGACCTGTATACTCGATATCGAGTGTCTGCTGAGGTCGAAAGCCTTGATCGTGAGTACAACAAAGGAAGCACTGACCTACCTCCTCGTGGATTCGATCCTGAATTACCCTACTACTACAAGGGAGGGGATTCTTGTATTATTTGTTTGGGACAGGGAGATAGTCTAGTTGTGCTTTATTTTATTCTCCTACTTTACATACACACCCCGCTCCCCCTGCGAACAGCGACCAAGGCTTCTTCAATGTTGGGTTCTTCTTTGGGCGCTTTCCTTCTCTTTTTTGACCTAACTTTTGCAATATAGGCAAACCATGGAGCTTTGACCCTCGCATTAGTAGAATTATCAATAATTTGTTTAATTGATTTATCAATAAAGGACATAAATCTTCGGGCTTACCTGTTTGGGCCTGAAAAATAAATCTTCGGGCTGAGAGGTTGTCGATGTCGACCAAGGTGGGTCGATTTCGAGTTCTTTGGTCGATATCAACATGTAGGGGTCGATATCCACCTCGTTCAACCCATACTTAAGCTCCTGGCAGTGATCTGGCATACTCAATTTTGACCAAGGGGGGTGGATGGATTTCGATGTTTTTAGTCGATATCGACTGGTTCCGTCGATGTCGACCCTGCTTGCTGTTTTCGTCTTCGCCAACAAAAATTTTCTAAGTTTTTCCTTAGCCGGCGAGAGGACTACTTTCTCCAGGTGCTTCGTTTTGCTCATGGTCGGGTTGAAAGAGAATTCTATTACTTCGTTCCCTATAGTAAATGTTAGTAATCATCGACGTACATTGATATTGGCATCTGCAGTAGTCAAGAAAGGCCTACCAATTATAATAGGCACTACATGATCTTCAAGCATTTCCAATACAATGAAATCAGTAGGCACAAAGAACTTACCTACCTTTATCGGATCGTCATCAACTATACATGTGGGCCTGACAAATGAGTTGTCAGCCATATAAAGTTTCATGTCCACAGGTTCAAGTGCGCCAATGTTTACCTTTTGCCAAATAGAGAGAGGCATGAGACTTACACATGCCCCTAGGTCACATAGGGCTTTATAACGATGTTGGCCAAGTCCCACGGTGATTGCAAACTTCCATGGATCACTCTTCTTCTCAGGGAAATCCATCTTTGAGCACTCCTCTGCGATCTCTTCCATGGATCTCTTCTTGCTCAGGATGTCTTTCATGAATCGCACATAGGCAGGCATCTCGCTTAGGGCTTCTGTAAGAGGGATGGTAACATTAAGACGTTGAAGAATTTTTACAAAGCGCCTAAACTTACCTGTGGTGGGATCCTCCAATGCTTTGGATGGGAATGGCAACGTCTTCTTTGGTGGAGGGGCCAAAACCGAGGTTGGAGGGGCCTGCTGAACATCGATGTCGACTGGAATCTGGTCGATATCGACTGGAATGGTCGATTTTGACCACTTTTGTGGCTTCGATGGCTCGGCAGTGGCCTCGACATCGACCTGGGTGTCGACCTGGGGGTCGATATCGACCTCATCATCGGCATCGACTGGTCTGTCGTTGTCGACTGGATCTGCTGCTTTCTACGATTCCGTTCGTGGCTTTTGTACTTTGTTGCTACTCCTTAATTGTATGGCTGCGACATGGTCCCTCCCGGATTGTCCCTTAGGATTTGTAGTGGGTTGCCAGGGAGTGTTTCGGACGGTCTAGGGATTTGTGCTGCCAATTGACCCAGTTGGGTCTCTACGTTCCTTTTCCATATAACCATCTCCCCAATCCTTGTGGTAAGGTGATTGAGTTGAGAATGGATGGCATTGTTGGATTGATCATTCTTAGCTTGATTCCTCCTTATCTCATCTAGCACAAGTTGAAGATCAACCTTCTTTTGGTCTCTATCCGGGTGCCCAGGAGCTCTATAAGGCGGAGGGTCCCTAGGGTTAACCTGGTTCCTTTGTGGTTGATGGAACCTTTGGTCTCCCTAATATTGGTGATTGGGGCCCCTCATGTAGCGCGCCTCTTGGTGAGTCTCCGCTAGATGCACTTGCTCAGCATGGGGGCACTCGATGGTGGTGTGATATTGCGATCCGCATTCAATGCAATCTTGGTTCGCTGAAAGGAACCTCACTTGCTTTTGGAGCTTTCGAAGTTCATCTCTATGGAATTGCTCCTTCACGTCCGGATCGATTACATTGGAGGGTTCATATAAGGGCATAGATGGGGCAGGTCTCGACGATGATGATGTGTCGAAAGCCTCAGGAGTCCCATATGTGTTGTCAAACTCCACCAACCTCTCTATGGTTTCCCAAGCCACTTGTGGAGAGAGTTCAAGGTAGCCATAGGCGGTGTAGGTGTTGATCCTCTCCTTTCTTGCATCATCAAGAGCATTGTATATGATCTCCTGAATTACATATGGTGGTTGGCCATGCGTTGGGCATGAATGTAGTAGGTCCTTAAACCTTTCCCAAATAGTCGCCAGAGCCTCACCAGGCTTTTGTTTGAAAGTCATGATTTTCTGTTGGATCAACGCCGTCTTAGAAAGAGGGAAGAACTTGTTGAGGAATGCGTCCTTGACTTCATTCCAGGTGCGGAGCGATCTTGGGGCTAAGCTCTCCAACCACTGCAATGCTTTTCCTGTAAGAGACCAGTGAAAGGGTTTTAGTTGGCATATTCAACACTTCGTCCATCAACAATAGTATCACAAAGGTCTAAGAAGGTTGAAATATGTGCCATAGAGCATTCGTTAGATTTTCGTTCATTTTGGTGTCTTCTAACCTCAGTTAGGAAGTTAGGTTTTATTTCAAAATTAGAGGCAGGGATAAGAATCGCCGATTCAGGCACTGTGAGCACGGGGTAGATGTATTGCTTGGCATTCCGAGGGAGGGCATTGATTTGGGCTTCTATTTGCCTCCGACCTTCCTCCTCCCTATCCGCACGCTCCTTAAGTGCCGCCTCTCTAGTCGTTAGGTCCTCAACCTACTTCCTTAGTTGCTCAATAAGTTCAGCCTAGTTTGCGTTGTCCGCCATGGTTCTTTGAGCTTGGGCCCTTATATGGAAATAGCGCTCAGGGTTATCTACTCCATCAAATTCAGGTGGGCGATCAGCGCGTCGCATACACCTGCAAAGCCAAGCTAGATAGAGACGTGAGATAGACTACTAGGGCGCGATTGATTGCCTCCCCGGCAATGGCGCCAATTTTTTTGTTGCAGGAGGAAGGTATGTCGAGTAATTACAAATAATAAAGATGTAATAAACGTAAACCAACTCCTAGCCTATGCAAATAATTACAAGACTTCCTCCCGTTGTAGTGGAAGGGTAGTCAGGATCGATCCACGAGGAGGCCTGTCAGCGGGATCCTATTAGCTTCGGAAATCTCAAGTCTGCGTCGACCAGAAGCCTCGATTTCGACCTTGGGCCTCGATGTCGACCTCGGCTGTCGATGTTCTCTGCAATAGAAGACCTGCAGAGACAAAACCAAGTGGTCGATATCGACTGAAAAGGGTCGATATCGATGTCAGTCACGAAATCGACTGGCTCTGAAGTTTGCCAGTCGACACAGTAGGGTAGATATCGATGTCTGGTGTCGATATCGATGTTCAACAACCTCCGTAGTGATGATCGTCGTCGACTCGAAAAACTGTCGACAAACTCAGTGGTCGATATCGACGTCTGGGGTCGATATCGATGTCTTCCTGCAGTGGGTCAGTTCTTCGTCGACAAAGAAGGGCCGAAGTCTTTAGGATGGATGAGGATGCGATGAACAGAAATAAAATAGTGGTTTTTATGTGTATAAACTATGTAAAAAAAGCAACTCCTAGGATTAGGGTTTACCACAACGTTAACCAATGCATGCGATAAGGTAAATAAGACGGACAATTGCGCTATTTCACCCGAGGGACAAGTCTTCGCCGTACACCAACTCTTAGGATTACTCTTGCAAATAAACCTAATTGTCTCTACTAATTTTATGTTTATAACTCAAGTTATTAGCATGAATCCCATTTCTTTCGATTAGGACTAAACATAGAATTGTAGGAGATGATATAGACACAACGATATCAACATCTAATACTTACCTCGAACACGCATTGCTAACGTCGGACTCACCCCGACCCTAAGAGCTTTGGGGGACTACTCTCTTCTCATCATGGAACTCATCATTGATTGAAAGAAAGAAACTTGCATTAAAATAAACTTCGAAGCTTTACAACTCAACGTCAACTTTCGTAAACGTCAAACCCTAAAACTTCTCTCTAACTCTAACTCTATTTATTGTCTTAATTGATGATTGTTTCTTCGATGAAAGATGATTGAATGCCAGCCCCCTAGGGCTTTATTTATAGGCTACTAATCCTTGCTATCCGAGGATTGTAACTCCTATCTAAACTATGAACTCTATCCGAACAATTAGGATAGGTCTTTTTATTTTGATAAAAACTTAAAGGTAAAAGATAACTAAGTCTTCAGCTGCCATCTATCTTGAAAGTATGACATAAATCCGTGCCTCCTTGAAGATAAAGTCTCCAATTTGCATCTCGAATTCAAATCTATCTTCTGTCGAGATAAGGGGTCGATATCGACACCAGAGGTCGATATCGAGGTCTCTGTTCCTGCTTGACTTGTTCAGCTCCACTCGATGTCTATGTTGAGGTCGATTTGGGGGTCGATATAAACACCAGAGGTCGATATCTATGTTGAAGGTCGATATCTACCTCTGCTCAACTTCACTTGGCTTCTCCGTTTTGACTCCGATTTCGCTCGAATTCTTGCATGGTTAGCTCAAAACATGTGCAGACCCTATTTCTTGCATTTTAGCCCATTCTTACACAAGTTTATATTCTTTTGAACCTTTTCTTTGCAAATCGAATGAAATATGAAGTCAAAAGATATAATAAAAGGAGATACAAATATGTATATCACTTTCTGCACTCATAACCAAGATATTCAATACATCATCATGGTGTTATGAAGAAAATGTCCTAAATGTCTAAATTCACACACCCGTATAATTAATTTGTGCCATACGAAAGGATGAAATTTGCCTGCTCGTGTGGAATTAGAACTTTCTTTGGAGAGCAACGATCAACATTATCGTCTACTCCTGCCTGCCCAACCAGCATCACGGAAGAGTTGAGGTTCAATTTCCAATAAGACACTATTAGGACTACCAAACGTACGTCTCCATTTGAAAAAGGTAAACACTAAGCGCAATTGAGAAAAAAGCTGCACAAAATAAGCTACAAATTGGAAAGAGGTCATCTTTCCTAAGACGAATACTGACTATCTAGCTTGATCATCTTTTCAGAAAATAACAAATCAAGTGCCTAAGTCAAGATTTGGCAGCATTCTTGCTAACACATAATAATTAAAAAAATCCATATCATACGTAAAAGCTTACCAGTGTAAATATGGTGTGACTTCGGCTACTCAGCAGATTAAAATTATTCGATCCCACATGACGATGCTCTACCTCCATATAGCCAAATAAGAGACTTAATCATTATATGTCAAATCTAGAAATAACAATGCTATAAAAAAAACTAGCATACCTTCTCCAGCTGTAATGAAAGACAATGTGTGACCAGGTGACATAACAACTTCCTCTTTTATACCCTCAACACAAGTGCCCTAAAAAATTGCATCTTTCACAGTTAATAATTTCTCGAGTATAATATGTTTATTTTTCATAACCAGGCACTAGCCACAGGAATGAGTGTAGTGCAAAAACAATACCTACCATGGGAAAGAGATTGCAGCTGATAACAAACCTGCCCATCTTCTCTAACACGCAAATTCTGGCCAATTGGATCAAGCAAGTCATTTATCACCTGCATATAAAGGTGAAAATCTCCATAAATTTTTATTAACATGCAATTAAACTGAGTAGCAAGCCTCTATAAAGGAAAGCTATATTCATTAGGTACAAAGAGCAGGGATTAAAAAAGAGTTTGACGTAACAATATCAAGTAAGGAAACAAGATAATTAAAGATGACTGACCATGAAATACATGTGTACATGTTCACTGATATGTGAGAAAAACATTAAAATATTATTCAAGTACAATTATAGATGCCATAGCAGATATCACAAAAAGAAAGAAAGAAAGAAAAAGAAGAGAAGAGATCAGATTCTATTTGTACTATATCTCAGATAAACCGTGTTTTGAAACAAGAAGTAATCGAAGTAACCAAAGACAGACCTTATTCCATCCCCAAACAAACTGAGCAACTACATAAAGCATTTATGAACAGGGGAAAAAGCATACTCTCATCATTTGCACTCTGATGGATACACATAAAGCTAACGAACATAAAATAAAATTTTCCACATTAATAAATTCCAACCGAGACAAAATGGAATATTAATCATTCGCACTCTGATGGATTAGCAAGAGAGATTAATATATCAGGTTTAAGGCAAGCTTATTAGGAGACTAAACCACTTTCTTAGGGGTAAATTTTATCTATTAGACAATGAAATAATATATAAATGATCTTATCTCTTTCTCATATCAAGCCCCTACTGCAGCCTATGGCCAATATCATAAACCATTTTTCAATCTCGGACCAAGTTAGATTCATTTCAATCACCGACCTTCAGAAATTAAGCATGGAGAAAGAGATGATAACCTGTTTTTCATTTCGGTCACAAAAAACAATTGGAGAGAGCGAACGTCCCTGGATTCACGGGAAAAAGGATGAAGAAAGAAGTGATGAACAATCCTTTACCTGCGGAGCAAGAGAACGAGTGAACGGTGCAATCCCCTACATACAAGAGAAAACGAGGGTAGCAGCGGCGTCAAGAAAGCTGAAGAACGGTGCAGTCTCATCACCAATAGAGGTCATCGTATCGGAGATTAGAAAGGTAAGGGATTTAGATTTGAAAATATGTGGGTGTGAATATGCAGGGGAAGGGGAGGTAGGGAGGTGGCATGATCGGGATGAATGAAATGCGAAAAAGACAAGCAGTTCTGGAGATTCAGATGGAGCGAATCTGGAGATCGAGATGGAGTTTCGCTCCAAGGTTAAGCGAGAGAGGAGAGAGAAGAACAAACGACGGGGCAACCTTGGTCTGAACTCTGAAATTGAGAAAATAGGGTTTTCTTTTCTAAGCATGGCCCGGGATACTTGAGTACGTGAGAGGGTTTTCAAATTAATTCAACATTTCAATTCCGTTGTTTATAATTTTTTTAAAAAATATTTTAACATCTGTTAAAAAACATTCATGGTGTCTCTTTTACTTTTCACATCACAACTTTAAAAACCAATGTTAAAAAGTTATTTAACATTACGTGTTTTTCTGACCGATGTTAATCACCCGATGTTAAATGATAGAATTCTAGTAGTGAAGTCGAGTGCCAGTCCGAGGAGAAGAAGGAGAGCTCGAGATAGAGTTAAAGAGAGGTCGATATCGATGTTGCCAGCAGAAGAAGTCCGACTCAGTTGTTGATAGAATTCTATCCGAACCTTACACGTCCATCCAAAAGTCGAGATCTTCTATCTTCAAGCCCAGACTTATCACTTTAGATGTTTTACAATGGAATTTTTAGTTTTTACTTTATTAAGTTTTATCGTAGAGAATAAAGATAGGTTTTCGAATCCTTGACTAGCAAGATTTGAGATCTATAACTAGAGGCCGCTAGGGCTGAGTTTAATCATCCAAGCACGCAAAGAATTTCAGTTTTACATAGAGAGTAGCGAGTTAGAGAGAGAGAGAAGAGGCCGAGTTGAGTTGGGTGTGAAGGGAGAGCGGAGATTTGGCTTTGTTCGGTTGTAACTTTCTCTTTATTTTAATTAAAAGTAGTTTCTTTTTCATGATAATGATGAGTTCCATGATGAGACGCGAGTAGTCAACCCACTAATAGGGTCGGGGTGAGCCCGATGATAGCAATGTAGGGTAAGTGCATCAAAGGTATGATTTTTATGCGATTTCGTCTTCTATCCTATGCATGATCCTTTACGAAAGTTGAGGAGATTCATTATTTGCATTATTTAAGCGAAAGCCAATCATATTGTGAACTTGGATTACTCATGAATTGGATAGTAACTCTTAGGAATTATGCGAGAGCCTCTAATCACTTAAGTGTTGGTAACGAAAGTTATTTGACAGAAAGACATTAAATTTCATAACTTTAGCATCATACTTTCATTGTTTTCATTGTGGTGTTAATCCCCGACTTTGGAAGCCTTTAGTTTATTGAATTTCATAAAAAGTTTGAGTTTTAATTTTTGTTCATCTTTCCTTTACCATTCGAAGATCTTCGGACTACTTTTCCAACACATAGGTTACGCTTTACATTTTCTGTTATAGACATCGAAATCTACTGGCATGATCGATATCGAGCACTAACATCGATATCGAGGTCTCTCTCAATGTCCACTGTGTTTGCTTTTGTCTTCTACAAGAAACTCACTCGAAATCGACCAAAACTGAGGTTGATATCGACCAGACACCTCGATATCAAGTGTCTCCTGAGGTTGAAAGCTTGATCGTGATTACAACTAAGGAAGCGCTGACATACCTCCTCGTGGATTCGATCTTGTATTACCATACCACTGCATCGGGAGGGATTCTTGTATTTATTTGCTTGATAAGGGAGTTGGCATAGTTAGAGTTTATATTTGAATATTTTGTTTAAGCGAATCTACCTCCCCTAAACGAACAACATTGACATATGTGGATATTGATTGAGCCTCTCTTGGGCATGTCTACGTGCATGCTCGTCCCAATCAGCGTGAGCTCTCTCTACAGTTGTAGTTGCCCTTTCATTGGCAATGGTGGCATTGTGGTCCTCAATCTCCTTCCTCAGTCTCTCTATGAGTTGAGCCTATTTCTCGTTCTCCGCCATGATTCGGATTGCTCTGTTTCGAAGGTGGAGGAAACGTTCGGGCTCGTCTAGACTTTGCCAGATAGGTTCGCGATCAGAGCGTCGCAAAAACCTAGAAAACCAACACTAGAAAAGAACATGAGTAAAACTTAGGGCGCGAATGATTGCCTCCCCGACAACGGCGCCAAAATTTAATAAGAAGGAAACCTGTCGAACAAATATAAATATGAACTAAACCCACTCCTTGTCCAAGCAAATAAATTACAAGAAACCCTCCCGATTTAGTAGTAGGGTATTCAGGATCGAATCCATGAGGAGGTGTGTCAGCGGATCCTAAGCCTGCAATCACGTTCTATTTCGACTCAGCAGATCACTCGATATCAGGTGATACAATCGATATAGACTACAGTTCCAGTCGATTTCAAGTAAACTCCCTGCAAAACATACAAAGACAGTCGACGTCGAGTGGAACACTCGATTTCGAGTCAGTCACTCGATATCGACTACAGAAGTCGATATCGAGTCTTCAACAGAAAGCTTAAAACGTCACCACTTTGTCGGAAAAGAGTCCAAATAAATTAAGAATGAATTCGGAGAGATGAACAAACTAAAATCACTAATTTGTATAAAACTCAATAAACTCAAACCTCCAAGATCGGGGACCTCATGCTTCAACGATAACCATATAAGCCTATGCCAAATTCATGAAAGATTATGCCTTTTCGTCAAATAACTTTCGTTAATAACAATTAGGTAATTAAGAGGGTCTCACATAAACCCTAAGTGTTACTATCCAATTTCATAATTAATCCAAATTCACAATAAGATTGCTTTCGCTTCAATAATGCAAATAAGAATCGCCTAGGAAGCTTTATCATGATTGCTAGCCTAGGAAGCGCTAATATACCTCCTCGTGGATTCGATCTTGAATTACCCTACCACTACATCGGTAGGGATTCGTGTATTTTATTTGCTTGGACAAGGGAGTCGGTTTAGTTTGAGATTTTATTTGTGTATTTTGTTTTAGCAGATCCCTTCCCCATCACGAACAATCATCATAATTGAAAAATAACTAACTTGAATTGAAGTTGCAAACATCGAAAGATTACAACCGAACAAAGCAAAATTCCGCTCTCGCTCTCTCTTCCTTCACTCGACCTCCTCTCTCTTTCTAAACTGAATTGAAAGTGTTTTCTCTGCGATATTGGTTGATAAAATCTCAACCCTAAGGGCTCTAATTATAGATTTCAAACCATGCTATCCAAGGATAGGAAAAACTATCTTATTCCTAAGAGAAAACTTGCTAAAGTAAATAAATAAAATCACTTTAGGTAAATATGGAATTCACCATAAAGGATGTAAAGTCTGATAAAAAGATAAAAGATTCCCGACTTAATGTAGAAGCAATTTTTGTGGGAGGGAATCGATATCCAAATAAATATGAAATATATACTAAACCAACTTCTTGTTCAAGCAAATAAAATTACAAAAATCCCTTCTGATGTAGAAGTAGGGTATTCAGGATCAAATCCACAATGAGGTATGTCAGCGGTTCCTAAGCTCGCAATCACATTAAATTTGGACTCCAAAAGATCACTTAATATCGAGTAGATCGGTCGATATCGACTACAGTTCCAGTCGATTTCCATCAAATTCCTGAAAAAACGAAAATAGACAGTCGACGTCGAGTAGAGCACTCGATATCGGGTCAGCCACTCGCTCTCGTTTCCTCTTCCTTCACTCGGCCACTCACTCTCTCTATACCTAAAACTCTCAGCGATATTGAATTCTTAGATTTGGATGATGAAAAACTCAGCCCTAATGGCTCTAGTTATAGACTTGAAACCTCGTTATACAAGGATAAGAAAATCTATTTTATTTATAAGATAAAACTAAATAATGTAAATAAATAAAATCACTTTAGTTAAATATGAATTCACCCTAAAGGATATAATGTCGGATAAGAAAGATAAAAGATCCCGACTTAATGTAGAAGTAAACTCCTTCCGATAATATTTTATCAAAACAGTCGGATCTATTTGCAGGGTCACTCGATATCGACTAGCTTCTATCGATATCGACCACTCTTCTTCTATCTTGAGCCAGCTTTACTCGACCTCGGATTTGCAATCGATCTCTATCTTTTCACTTAATTTGGGGCACTCGATATGGACCAGCTTTAGTCAATATCGCATTGTTCTTCTCCTGGCTCGATTAGTGGTGTTCGAATTCCACTCGATGTCGAGTCATTTGGTCGATTTCTACTTCTCAGTAGACATCGAGTACTTTTTCAGCTTTCTTTGTCTCCTCCAAAACGCTCTAATTTTGCCTCGATTTCTGCGAAATAACACAAAGACTCGTGTAAACCTCCATAATTAGCAAATAAACATAAACTACATAATCCTTATGCTGTCCCAACCAATATGCATGAAAATATAGAAGAAATTGAAGTAAAAGTATATGAAAAATATGGCAATTTGAGCGCACATCAGCAATCCGCCTCGGATAAGATTTAGTCAAAACGTCGTCGGGTCTTCTACAATGTCACATGATATCGACTGCATCTAGTCGATATCGACCACTTATTTTCTATCTCGAGTCAGCTCTACTTGACCTCCGCTCTGCACTCAATCTCCAGCATTTCACTCGATCTTCAACACTCGATATCGAGTAGTTTTGGTCGATATTGACCTGTCTACATTGATTAGAGTAGTTCTCTTCCTGGCTTGATTTCTGGTCTCAGTTGCACTGGATTTCAAACCACTTAGTCAATTTTGACTCCTCAGTAGACTTCGATTGATTTTCCAACTTTCCTTCTCTTCTCCGAATCGCTCAAATTCTGCCTCGATTTCTGCGAAATAACACAAGAACTCATTTAGACCTCCATAATTGGAAAATAAACATAAACTACACAAATCTTATGCTTTCCCAACCAATATGCATGAAAATATAAACAGAAATCGAAGTAAAAGTGGATGAAAAACATGCTAAACTGAGCGCACATCAGGGCGGCCATTAGTTCTTGCGCCTGCGTGTAGTGATTACGCTCGATGTCGAACTCCTCAACTTGCTTTCGAAGCCTCTCGAGCTCTCGTTGCATGGTTTCCTCATTTGCCATGATCCTAGGAATATACAGCGGCTGTCGATTCCTAGTGTGTTGCGTTGATATGTGCAACCTGGAAAGAAGACAAAGGCACTCAATATCGACTAGGTAGGTCAATCTCGAGTAGATCAGTGTGTTTCAGCCAACTCGGAAGACCGTCGACTTGGGTTCCCTCGATGCAGTGCACTATATATCGAGTCAGGTGGTCGATCTCAAGTTGTTTCACAAACAGTAAACACAAAATGACGAACGAACATAAAATAAAGAAAATAATAAAAGACAATAATTTTTGGGGGTTTTTCTTAATAAACTAAATCGCTCCTAAGGTAGGGATTCACCATGACAATAACCATACATGTGTTATTAATTAAATAACATAAAAGATTAAGCTTTTATCATCAACCAATTAGGAATATAGAGGCTTTCGCATAAAAACCTAATTGTTTTTACCATTTCATAATTAGGGTTTAGTCAACTTTCGCAGACAAAACCTAATTACTATCGAAATTCACATGTACAATTGACCTTCGCTTCATATAAGGTAAATAAGGAATGATCCAAAATTCTGATGAAGGTTTGAGCGTGTGGTAGAAGATGAAATCGCATAATTGATGTGCGCACAAATTGTCATATTTTCTATGCACATATGAATCCATTTTATTGTCTTTTGCATGCACATTAATGGGAAAACATGGGAATGGTGTAGTTTATGCTTAAATGTCAAATATATGGGTTTGCACGAGTTTCCATGTGATTTCGCAGAAAACAGGATGAAAATGGATGAATTCGGAAGAGCGGAAAAAGAAATCGAAGTCTTCTGAAGAGGTCGAAATCGACTGAAGACCTCGACATCGAGTATATCAGAGACATAGGAATCGAGCAGAAAATGGAACAGAGCATATCGACACAGAAGAGGTCGATATCGACCTCTGGGGGTCGATATCGAGGCTGCCAGATCGACCAAGTTGATAGAAGTCGAGTGCCCGTTTGAGTACAAGAAGGAGAAGCTCGAGATAAGATTTTAGAGGGGTCGATATCGAGGTCCAAGGGTCGATATCGACCATGCCAACAGAGGAATTCGACTAAGATTTTGATAGAATTATATCCAATGCTTGCAATATCTATCCAAAGGTCGAGATTTCCTATCATCAACACCAGATCTATCATGAGGAGGCTGCTTTCACCATGAAGTTTTAGCTTTTACTTTGTTTTAATTTATCTTAGAGAATAAAGATAAGGTTTCGAGTCCTTATCGACATCTATAAATAGAGGCCAATAGGGCTGAGTTTAGGTATTCCGTTTTACACACAATTCAGTTGCAATAGAGAATAGAGAGAGAGAGAGGAGGCCGAGTGGAGTTATAAAGCGAGAGCGGAGTGGCTTGTTCGGTTGTACTTTCTTTCGGAATTTTAATTCAAAGTAGCTTTCTTTCAATAACAATGATGATGATGTGCATGATGAGGAGCGAGTAGTCAACCCACTTCTAGGGTCGGGGTGAGCAAGACAATAGCAATGTGAGGTAAGTGCATCAAAGGTATGACTTTTATGCGATTCCGTCTTCTACCCCATGCATGGTCCTTTGCGAAGGTTAGGGAGATTCATTATTTGCAGTATTGAAGTGAAAGCCACTCATATTGCGAACTTGAATTGCTCGTGAATTGGATAGTAACTCTTAGGAATTATGCAAGAGCCTCTAATCACCTAAGTGTTGATAACGAAAGTTATTTGACGGAAAGACATTAAAGTTCATATCTTTAGCATGAAACTTGCATTGTTATCTTTGTGGCATGAAACCCCGACTTTTGAAGCCTTTTAATTAATTAAATTCTTCATAAAAGTCTTAGTTTTGTTTCTGTTCATCTTCCTTCTCCATTCTATTTTCTTTGGATCCTTTTCCGACAAATTAGTTACAAAAACAGTTTCTGTGACAAGCATCGAAATCAACCTTAAGGGTCGATATCGAGGTCTAACATCGATATCGAGGTCTCTGCTCGACGTCGACTTGCTGTTTTGTCTTCTGCAGGAACTGCACTAGGAAATCGACCAGAACTAAGGTTGATATCAACCTGTATACTCGATATCGAGTGTCTGTTGAGGTCGAAAGCCTTGATCGTGAGTACAAGAAAGGAAGCGCTGACATACCTCCTCGTGGATTCGATCCTGAATTACCCTACTACTACAATGGAGGGAATTCTTGTATTATTTGTTTGGGACAGGGAGATAGTCTAGTTATTCTTTGATTTATTCTCCAACTTTACATACACCCCCCGCCCCCCAGCGAACAAATTGGCGCCGTTGCCGGGGAGGCAATCAATCGCCACCTAAGTTAATCACGATCTTTTTCTAAGCTTATTCTGCAGGTTTATGCGACGTTCTGATCGCGGACCTATCTTGGAACCAATTAACGAGCCTGAACGTTTCTACCATCTTCGCAACAAAGCAATTCGCATCATGGCTGACAACGAGACGCAGGCTGATATCATAGAGCGGTTGAGAAAGGATATCGAGGACCACAATGCTACAATCGCTGCTGAAAGGGCCGTTGCTGCTGCTGAGCGAGCCCGTGCTGATAGGGAGGACGATGCACGGAGACATGCCCAAGAGCGGCTAAATCAGTATCCACGGACGGCGATGCAATACATGCATCCGCCGCTTCATGTTCCTGAATCTGCCATTATAATTCCTCACTCCAAATATGAATTGAAAATTAACTTCCTATCTGAGATTAAAAGAAATACTTTTGAAGGAAGACATAATGAATGCCCCCTGCAACACATCTCTACTTTTATGGACTTATGTGAAACAGTTGGTGATGGAGTAAACTTAGAGTATGTGCGACTAAAATCTTTTCGATGGTCTTTGGTAGGAAAGGCATTACAATGGCTTGAAAGTTTGGCTCCACGATCGCTAAGGACATGGGTGGAGGTGAAAGATGCATTCTTGAATAAATTCTTCCCACCTTCTAAAACGGCGATGCTACGACAAAGGATCACGGCTTTCAAACAAAAGCCAGGTGAAACCCTAGCACAGGCGTGGGAGCTCTTTAAAGACTTGCTGAGATCAAGCCCGACGCATGGGAAACTTCCATATGTCATCCAAGAGATCTTTTATAACGCCCTTGATGCGCCGAATACGGAGAGGATCAGTTCATATACCTCCTATCGGTACATTGAGCTTACACCAACGGAGGCATGGGAGACTATTGAGAGGCTTTTGAACTTTGACAACACCTATGGGGCTGCTGCGGCCTATGATGCAAGGCCTGCCCCATCTATGCCACTATATGAGCCTCCAAGGGAGATAGATCCTAAAGTACGGTAACAATTCCATAACGATCAAACACGCCGCCTTCAAAAGCATGTAAGGTTCCTGAGAAACAATAAACCTTGTCAGGAGTGTGGTTCAATAAGGCATAACACACCAGTGCCTGTCCACATACTGAGCAAGTATCCATGGCGGAACAACATGAGGAGGTCAAATGGACGAGAGGCCCCTATGGAGGGGGCAATCAACAAAATTGGGGTGATCAAAGGTTCTATCAAAGGGATCCCCCAACATATAGGGCACCAGGGCACCCTGAGCGGGAGACTAAGAAAGATGACCTGCAAATCATCCTTGATGAGATACGGAGGAACCACGCTGAGTTCAAACAAGCCAATAAATCCGTCCATACTCAGCTGCAGGGCATCAATTCTAGACTTTGGGAGATCGACGTTTGGAAGCGCAACATGGAGACTCAAATGAGTCAATTGGCGGAAGCAATGCCCAAAGCGTCCGGATCACTCCCTGGATCCACTGTGCCCAACCAAAAGGGCAAAACCACGGGTCATATTGCGGCATTAAAACTAAGGAGTGGCCGTCAATTACAAATGCCACAGCAAAAAGCGGAGGAGAAGGAGCCAGAACAGACGTCGATATCGACCCCCCCTGTCGATATCGACCAAGGTGACATCGATGTCGACCCTAATTCTGCGTCACCACAGAAATCGACTCCTCCAGTCGATATCGACCCTACTGATGCCGATATCGACCTCACTGCAGCCGCAGGAAGGAAGAAGGTGTTGCCATTCCCAACTAGAAACGTGACTAAGGACCTAGCGGAAAAGAAGTTCCAACGGTTCGTGAAGATGCTCCAAGGGCTTAATGTCTCTATACCATTCACATAGGCACTTCACGAGATGCCATCTTATGTAAGGTTCCTTAAGGATATCTTGGGTAAGAAGCGATCGCTCTCTGAGATCGCAGAGGAATGCAACAGATTGGAGCTACCACAAAAGCGGGCGGACCCAGGTAAGTTTTCTATCGCTATAGGTCTAGGTCAATTCAAATTTAATGCTTTAGTTGACTTGGGCGCTAGCGTTAGCATGATGCCACTAACCATTTGGCACAAGGTAAAGATAGGTCCTTTGGAGCCTGTGGATGCAAGATTGTACATGGCTAACAATACGGTAGTGATTCCAACTGGGATAGTGACGGATGTGCCAGTACAAGTAGGTAAGTTCTTTGTCCCTGCTGATTTCCTAGTTGTTGACATAACGGAGGACCCTGCTTGTCCAATTATTTTAGATAGGCCATTTCTAGCAACCATCGATGCCAACATTAGCATGAAGAAAGGATTGCTCTCACTCACAATTAGTGATGAAGTAATAGAGTATTCATTCAGGTGCAAAGTCAAGGGCCAATGGAGATAAAACCATCAATGAAGCCCAAGTAGAGGAAGTTGAAGCAATCTTGAATGAAGGAGCTCAACAGAACATCGAAATCGACCCAAGTAAGTCAATATCGACCACTAATGTTCAAGATTCTGTGACAGGTCATATGTATGGGGTCGACAAAGGAAAAGAGGAAGCATCGAAATCGGGGTCAAGGGTCGATATCGACCACACCCTATCGAAATTGACCACCATCAGCGCTAAGAAGAGAGGCAAGGAGACCTCGATATCGACCTCTGAGGGTCGAAATCGACCTGATCATATCGAGTCAAAACTCCCCAAATCGACTGATCCTCCAGGTGTACAACAGGGGCCAATACCGACCTCCGAACATCGACATCGACCTGAGCCACAGACTGAGAAGAAGGTAAGTCAAGGTACGGATTCGTCTTGTTCAATTACAATTAAGGACTTATCATTATTTGGAAGAGGTGTGCCTTGGCATGTGCGCTTATGTAGGGTATCCGATGATGATTCAAGCCAATATGAGATAGGAGACAAGGTCTATGTTGCCATGTCTGAGGACCATTGGTTCCCTACAAGATTCAAGGATAAGAACTTAGGTCCATTCACGGTGAATCAAATCAATCCCGACGGAATGCAGCTGCGGGACAAGAAAGGAGTGATATTTGAGGCCCAAGCCACATGGGCTTTGCAGATGCCACCTTGAGAAGCGCAAAGGAAGAAGTCGGCCTAGCGACTTAAAAATCTAGAGCTTGTAACAAAGACTTAGTTTTTGTTTTAAGACAGCTTTTGTTTTGGTTTTAGACACTTTATTGTTTTGCATATTTTGTGTTTAGTTTTCAAATTGCAGGATAGAGAAAAGCACACAGAAAGACATCGAAATCGATGTCAGACATCGAAATCGACCTTAAGGTCGACATGGATAGGGTTTGTGATCGAGGCCGAATCACCCTGAAGCCTGAGCAGAAATCAAGAGAGACATCGATATCGATGTAAAGGGTCGATATCGACCTTCCCTGTTGTCTTCTTCGACTCCTGAAATTTGTGACGGTTTAGTATGTTTTCTTCTTAACCCTGGTTCTAATACAGTGAGGACACTGTAAATTTTAAGTATGGGGTGGCGGAAAGGCTTACTTGCATATTCATACTTAATTTAGGGTTGCATATTTATTTTAATGCATAAAAAAAATGAGAAAAATGACCCCCATCAAAAATTTTGGAAAAGAAAGAGTCATGGAAGTATAAAAAAGAGCTCTATGATGCAAAATTAGATTCATTAGAGATATAACATGAGATTGCCTAGTTAAGGGAAGTCCCAATGAAGTGCAAATTTTTAGAGAAAACCATAAAGGAGATGAAAATTTGAAGTTGCTTTTGATATGTGCATGATAAGATGATGGAGGATTTTTTATAAAAATTCCATACAAGCAAAGTTCATATCCTAGCCTTACCTACGCATATTCACAAAGCCATATATGAGACTTATCTTGATCATTATTGCTCCACATATACACATATTGCTCATTTTTTACCTTATACCCTATCCGGGGACAAAGTTTTTTTTGAATGGATGACATATTTGGAGTTATATGGATTTGTGCATTTATAAAGTTGTTGGCAGGAATGATACAATATGGAAAATTAAATGAGCGAGAAAAAATCCGATCACCTCAGGAGATAAAGGTGGGTCGACCCTGCTCGTTGAGATAATAGTTTGGCGAGATGGGACACAATGGTGAGAAGTCCGAAGTACTAAGTATCCGGGGCCATTCATGACACCCATGTTTGCGACTCGCGAGAAGGCAGTGCTAAGGTTAGAGAGGTAAAAGCATTATATTGAAAAAAGCATTGAACGATGAGTAAAAGGTAGGCATTATGAAGAATGAATGTGGAATATTTTGTTAAGAAAGTATGAGGATGAAATTGCTTTTATGCACATGCATGGACTTGGTTGACATAAGTACCTTCTCGAGGATGGCAATTGATTATAGGGACATATGAAAAATAAATCTATGATGTTGAGGGTTTACTTTCTTCCCCTGAATGACCATTAAAAGTATTGCTTGAGGACAAGCAAGCTTATGTATGGGGTGCTTGATGTGCGCACAAATTGCCATATTTTCTATGCACATATGAATCCATTTTATTGTCTTTTGCATGCACATTAATTGGAAAACATGGGAATGGTGTAGTTTATGCTTAAATGTCAAATATATGGGTTTGCACGAGTTTTCATGTGATTACGTAGAAAACAGGATGAAAATGGATGAATTCGGAAGAGCAGAAAAAGAACTCGAAGTCTTCTGAAGAGGTCGAAATCGACTGAAGACCTCGACATCGAGTACATCAGAGACATAGGAATCGAGCAGAAAAGGGAACAGAGTATATCGACACAGAAGAGGTCGATATCGACGTCTGGGGTCGATATCGAGGCTGCCAGATCGACCAAGTTGATAGAAGTCGAGTGCCAGTTCGAGTAGGAGAAGGAGAAGCTCGAGATAATATTTTGGAGGGGTCGATATCGAGGTCCAAGGGTCGATATCGACCATGCCAGCAGAGGAATTGGACTCCGATTTTGATAGAATTATATCCAATGCTTGCAATATCTATCCAAAGGTCGAGATTTCCTATCATCAACACCAGATCTATCATGAGGAGGATGATTTCACCATGAAGTTTTAGCTTTTACTTTGTTTTAATTTATCTTAGAGAATAAAGATAAGGTTTCAAGTCCTTATCGACATCTATAAATAGAGGCCAATAGGGGTGAGTTTAGGTATTCCGTTTTACACACAATTCAATTGCAATAGAGAATATA
Source organism: Persicaria maculosa (assembly GCA_963922045.1). Classification (NCBI taxonomy): domain Eukaryota; kingdom Viridiplantae; phylum Streptophyta; class Magnoliopsida; order Caryophyllales; family Polygonaceae; genus Persicaria; species Persicaria maculosa. The sequence continues at coordinate 45,174,007 of OY998264.1, read as the reverse complement.
GAGAGAGAGGAGGCCGAGTGGAGTTGTAAAGCGAGAGCGGAGTGGCTTGTTTGGTTGTACATTCTTTCGAAATTTTAATTCAAAGTAGCTTTCTTTCAATAACAATGATGATGATGTGCATGATGAGGAGCGAGTAGTCAACCCACTTCTAGGGTCGGGGTGAGCCCAACGATAGCAATGTTAGGTAAGTGCATCAAAGGTATGACTTTTATGCGATTCCGTCTTCTACCCCATGCATGATCCTTTGCGAAAGTTAGGGAGATTCATTATTTGCAGTATTGAAGCGAAAGCCACTCATATTGCGAACTTGAATTGCTCATGAATTGGATAGTAACTCTTAGGAATTATGCAAGAGCCTCTAATCACCTAAGTGTTGATAACGAAAGTTATTTGACGGAAAGACATTAAAGTTCATATCTTTAGCATGAAACTTGCATTGTTATTTTTGTGGCATGAAACCCCGACTTTGGAAGCCTTTTAATTAATTAAATTCTTCATAAAAGTCTTAGTTTTGTTTCTGTTCATCTTCCTTCTCCATTCTACTTTCTTCGGATCCTTTTCCGACAAATTGGTTACAAAAACAGTTTCTGTGACAAGCATCGAAATCGACCTTAAGGGTCGATATCGAGGTCTAACATCGATATCGAGGTCTCTGCTCGACGTCGACTTGCTGTTTTGTCTTCTGCAGGAACTACACTAGGAAATCGACCAGAACTGAGGTTGATATCAACCTGTATACTTGATATCGAGTGTCTGCTGAGGTCGAAAGCCTTGATCGTGAGTACAACAAAGGAAGCGCTGACATACCTCCTCGTGGATTCGATCCTGAATTACCCTACTACTACAATGGAGGGGATTCTTGTATTATTTGTTTGGGACGGGGAGATAGTCTAGTTGTGCTTTATTTTATTCTCCTACTTTACATACACCCCCCCCCCCCCCGCCCCCAGCGAACAATAATCAAATAAAGAACTCAAACATACTTACATGGCTATTGCCGGGCTCACCCCGACCCTAGAAGTAGGACGACTACTCATGCCTCTTTGGGGAAAACATCTTTGAATAAAGAAATAACCTTTGCATTAACATGGAAAGGGGAACTATAATAGTACAACCATCGCTTCTCTCTATCTCTCTCCTACTCGCACTTCTTCTTCTTCTGTTTGTTTGATCGAATGATCGTTGGATGATTTAACGACTAAAGCCAGCCTCTTAGGGCTTTATTTATAGCCTCACAACCCGTGCTAGCCAAGGATTCGAGTCCTAATCCTACTATGATTGGTAAAGGTAAATCCTATCTACACTAAATTATATCCTAAATTAAAATAATAAAATATGTAATATTCCCTAACATGCTCGGAATATACCCCTAACTACACATGATCTTGGCAGATGATAGATATCTCGTGGATAAGTAAATCTCCCAAAGACCTGGCCCAATCCGCGTTTCTTACGCGTCTGTTGCTCTAGGTGATGTCAATTGGAAATGTCGATACCGAGTGCGGGCCCATATTGCTTTGTGCTCAAGTTCGATGGGCAAATGACATGACTTGCCATACAACAAGTTGTAAAGAGTTATGCGAAGTTGTGTGGTGTAGGCCGTTTGGTTGGCCCAGAGCGCGTCATCAAACATGGACGACCAAACCTTCCTGGAGCGGGAGACTGTCTTTACTAGGATGGCTTTGATTTGTCGATTGGAGACTTCTACTTGGCCTCTTGTTTCTGGGTGATAGGGTGTTGCCACCCTATGTATCACCCCATACTTGGCTAAAACTCCTTCAAAGCCTCTCTGAATGAAGTGTGAGCCACCATCTGAAATAAGAACTCTAGGAACACCAAAGCGAAGAAAGATGTTAGTTTTCATAAACTTTGAAACTACCTTCGCATCGTTGGTCGTAGTTGCAACAGCCTCCACCCATTTTGAGACATAATCCACCGCTACTTGAATGTATTTGTAGGGGCTGAGGCAGGGAATGGTCCCATTCGCTACTTGAATGGTCCCATTTCCCTTAACCTATGTCATACCGTTTTATGGTCACTGTATGGTTAAAGTCTGAACATTTTCCCTATCATTTGCTAGTCATAATTGTACTAACCATTCTATTTATTGGATGGCTGGTGTCCTTCGTTCTCACGAAACACCAGGCCATATTCCACAGGGTTAGTACGAGCAGTGGAGCAGGAGAGAGCTAAAGAGAGGACTATCAACCATGGATTTTTAAACTGCAGTTTTTGAACATTTAAAGTTCCGCAATGCTACTTTAGTGTTAGCTATTTTGGAGTTATTTATACTTTATGGTTTTGGTATTTTTATGTCACTATGATCGGATATTTTAAACTATGATATTTATTTGACTTCCGCCTATTTTATTTTAATTGCTTAAATCATCATCTTGTTTATGGGAGCATGGTTGCATGTCCCTATAAGCCTCAGGTGAATTCAAAGACATTAAAGTCTGCGGATTCACTGGCGCTGTAATGTTCCCTCGGGATTTAAAAAGGGGGTGTTACAGAAGTAGGACGACTACTCATGCCTCTTTGGGGAAAACATCTTTGAATAAAGAAATAACCTTTGCATTAACATGGAAAGGGGAACTATAATAGTACAACCATCGCTTCTCTCTATCTCTCTCCTACTCGCACTTCTTCTTCTTCTGTTTGTTTGATCGAATGATCGTTGGATGATTTAACGACTAAAGCCAGCCTCTTAGGGCTTTATTTATAGCCTCACAACCCGTGCTAGCCAAGGATTCGAGTCCTAATCCTACTATGATTGGTAAAGGTAAATCCTATCTACACTAAATTATATCCTAAATTAAAATAATAAAATATGTAATATTCCCTAACATGCTCGGAATATACCCCTAACTACACATGATCTTGGCAGATGATAGATATCTCGTGGATAAGTAAATCTCCCAAAGACCTGGCCCAATCCGCGTTTCTTACGCGTCTGTTGCTCTAGGTGATGTCAATTGGAAATGTCGATACCGAGTGCGGGCCCATATTGCTTTGTGCTCAAGTTCGATGGGCAAATGACATGACTTGCCATACAACAAGTTGTAAAGAGTTATGCGAAGTTGTGTGGTGTAGGCCGTTTGGTTGGCCCAGAGCGCGTCATCAAACATGGACGACCAAACCTTCCTGGAGCGGGAGACTGTCTTTACTAGGATGGCTTTGATTTGTCGATTGGAGACTTCTACTTGGCCTCTTGTTTCTGGGTGATAGGGTGTTGCCACCCTATGTATCACCCCATACTTGGCTAAAACTCCTTCAAAGCCTCTCTGAATGAAGTGTGAGCCACCATCTGAAATAAGAACTCTAGGAACACCAAAGCGAAGAAAGATGTTAGTTTTCATAAACTTTGAAACTACCTTCGCATCGTTGGTCGTAGTTGCAACAGCCTCCACCCATTTTGAGACATAATCCACCGCTACTTGAATGTATTTGTAGGGGCTGAGGCAGGGAATGGTCCCATTCGCTACTTGAATGGTCCCATTTCCCTTAACCTATGTCATACCGTTTTATGGTCACTGTATGGTTAAAGTCTGAACATTTTCCCTATCATTTGCTAGTCATAATTGTACTAACCATTCTATTTATTGGATGGCTGGTGTCCTTCGTTCTCACGAAACACCAGGCCATATTCCACAGGGTTAGTACGAGCAGTGGAGCAGGAGAGAGCTAAAGAGAGGACTATCAACCATGGATTTTTAAACTGCAGTTTTTGAACATTTAAAGTTCCGCAATGCTACTTTAGTGTTAGCTATTTTGGAGTTATTTATACTTTATGGTTTTGGTATTTTTATGTCACTATGATCGGATATTTTAAACTATGATATTTATTTGACTTCCGCCTATTTTATTTTAATTGCTTAAATCATCATCTTGTTTATGGGAGCATGGTTGCATGTCCCTATAAGCCTCAGGTGAATTCAAAGACATTAAAGTCTGCGGATTCACTGGCGCTGTAATGTTCCCTCGGGATTTAAAAAGGGGGTGTTACAGAAGTTGGTATCAGAGCCGACTCTGGGTTCGGAGGTACTCCGACAGTATGCTCGGGTACGCTCCTCCTGGAGGACAATCCCTTAGTCGTCAGTGCTTTAAGTGGGGGAGATTGTAACACCCCCGTCCCACATCGGATATTATAAGGTTGTTGGGAGTGATTTATAAGTGATTCAAGCCCTACCTATGTCACAAGAGCTCTTCCTTTTCAGGCTCCAAGTGAGGACAACGGACCTGAGAGGGCTAGGTGGCATGGGCTGGCGCCTCTTAAGACCCCGGGTCTTACAGATGGTATCAGAGCCGACTCTGGGCCCGGAGGTACTCCGACAGTATGCTCGGGTACGCTCCTCCTAGAGGGCAGTCCCTTGGCCCTGACGGGGTCGTCAGTGCTTTAAGTGGGGGGAGATTGTAATACCCCCATCCCACATCGGATATCATAAGGATGTTAGGAGTGATTTATAAGTGATTCAAGCCCTACCCATGTTATAAGAGCTCTTCCTTTTCAGGCTCCAAGTGAGGACAACGGACCTGGGAGGGCTACGTGGCATGGGCTGGCGCCTCTTAAGACCCCGGGTCTTACAGATGGTATCAGAGCCGACTCTGGGCCCGGAGGTACTCCGACAGTATGCTCGGGTATGCTCCTCCCGGAGGGCAGTCCTTTGGGCCTGACGGGGTCGTCAGTGCTTTAAGTGGGGGAGATTGTAACACCCCGTCCCACATCGGATATCATAAGGATGTTGGGACTTATTTATAAGTGATTCAAGCCCTACCTATGTCACAAGAGCTCTTCCATTTTAGGCTCTAAGTGAGGACAACGGACCTGAGAGGGCTAGGTGGCATGGGCTGGCGCCTCTTAAGACCCCGGGTCTTACAGTTAATGCCCCATACATCGAAAAGCTCTACTTCTAGGATTCCTATGAGTGGTGTCTCATTCCTCCATGTGATATTTCCTGCACGTTGAGACTCATCACAATACGTTACATAGTTTTGCACATCTTTGAAAAGGTTAGGCCAATAAAGACAAAGTTAAAGAATATTTGTCGCGGTCTTGAATCCTCTTGCATGGCCTCTTGTACGGTGAGAATGACAATGGAGAATCACACTCTCTACCTCTTCCTCTGGTATACAAAATCGGAAAATATGGTCCATTTCCAGCTTAAACAAGTAGGTATCACCCCAATAGTATTGCTTGACGGCGTGCACGAACTTCTTCTTTGCCTCTGAAGTTAAGCCTGCTGGTATCTCGCCTCCTACAAGGTAGTTAGCGAAATCCACAAACAAAGTTACCTTCGCCCCTCTTACAGCAAATAATTCAGGAATAGGACTAGAGGGGGAGGTAAAGAAGAAGTCATCACCGGGGTTTACCTTTTCGTCACCTTCAGAGTCACTGGAAGGTGGTCGATCTCGACCTGTCGCAGTCGATCTCGACTGGTGTGCCTCGACATAGTCAGTCGATCTGGGTTGGTCGATGTGGTCACTCAATGTCGACATGGCCTGGTCGATCTTGACCTCTTTCACCGTCGACTTGTCATCATTGATAGTTGACATTGAGTAGAAACTTACTTTAGGGGTAGTCGGTCTCAACTAAGTATGGTCGATATCGTGTAAAGTGTCTGCCCGTTTTACTTCTTGCTTCATCAGGTGCTCGTCAGGGAAGGAGTCATCGATTGGTGTGTGACATAGGAAAAATTGAATTTAATAATATAATAAAATAAAAAAAATGCAACATTTAGCCTCTTCAAATAATTTCAAGATTGGCATGGTAGAGAATGAGGATTGATCCACGAGGAAGCGTGTAAGGGGGATCCTAGATAGTTGGAAGTTCACATCTTGATCAACCAAAAGCCTCGATCTCGAGTAGGATACTCAACGTCGACTTAAGCTGTCGATTTCTACTGCAAAAGAAGACCTGCACAGAAAAAAACAAGCAATCGATATCGACTAGATATGTCGATTTCGAGTAGTCAGTAGCAATGTCGACAAGGCTCAAAAGACTGCTAGTCGACTTCTGGGGCACTCGACCTCGAGTCTGGGACTCGATATGGAGCTCAAATGCATGCAAAATAGGCGCCTGAACAAAAGAACGACGTAGAGAAAAGGTGTCGCTATCGACTAGATATGTCGATATCGAGTGGTTCTTGTGGTTCGTTAGGGTTGCGTCGGCAAAGAACGACTGTAGACAATAGGATTGAATTCGAAGGATGGACAAAAAAGTCATGTTTTTGAGATGAATAAAATATATATAAAAACCAACTTCTAAGGCTAGGGTTTACCACAACGTTAACCAAACATGCATAAGGTAAATAAGATGGATAATTGTGCTATCTCACCTGAGGGACAAGCTTTCTCTGTACGCCGACGATTAGGAATATTCTTGCAAATAAACCTAATAGTCTCTACCATTTTTATGTTTATAACCTAAGTGGATAATATGAATCCTTTTTCTTGCGATAAGGACTAAACATAGAATCGTAGGAGATGATCAAGAAACAACAATATCAACATCAAATAATTACCTCAACACGCATGGGTAACATCGGGCTCACCCCGACCCTAGAAGCTTTGGGAAAGTACTCGCACTTCATTGCAACAAACACCATAATTGGAAAGAAAAGAACTTGTATTAAATAAACCTTCAAAGCCTTACTACTCAACGCCGGCTTTCGCAAACGCCAAACCCTAAAGCTTCTCCAAAACTCTAACTCTATTGTGATATATGCATCTCTGTGCTTGAATGAATAAAAACCAGCCCCCAAGGGCTTTATTTATAGCCTACTAATCCTTACTATCTAAAGGAAGTAGTTCTAATCCTAATAAAACTCCTATTTAAAATTCTATCCCAAAACAATTAGGATGAAACATTATTTTGGTAAATATAAAATATCCTAGGGTAAAAAAAGAAAGATCCACAAGACATAATCTATCTAATAAAGAACATAAATTGTGGCCTCCAATGTGGATCTCAAAATTGGATTGCTCAAATTGCGTCTCATCCGTGTAAACTTCCACTCGATATCACCCAGGTCACTAGATAACGAGTGCTTCATCTCGACTCGATTTGTCGCACTTCACTTGAGCTCTAGTGTCCGGTCGATCTCGATACTTCCAATCGATCTCTAGTCATGTCGAGTGGTCTAATAGCTCTGTCCATTGTCTGTCTCGATGCTCAGTGTCTATATCGAGTTCTTCAGTTGATCTCGAGTGGTCTACCCGATATCGACCTCTTTTCTGCTCTACTTGGCTTTCTCGTTTTGCCTCTAATTCCGCTCCAATTTCTATACATTTAGATCAAAACATGTGCAGACTCTATTTCTTACACGTTAGCTCATTCTACACAAATTTACATATTCTGAACATTTACTTTATGAATCAAATGGAATAAGAAGTCGAAATATGCAAATAAAAAGACACTAAGTGTGTACATCAAAACACCACATACATAGACATGCTTGTCCTCAAGCAATAACCAATACCTACGACACACCCTTCAAGTCTTTGCCCTTATCAAAAGCAACGTCATAAGTGGTAGCAAAGCAAAGCAAGTGAATTTACGTCATCACACATATATGAGTGATCCATTGGCAGAGGCAATTTTAAATCCAACCTCACAGGGATACACTACTAGAATACTGCAATTAGACATCATGTGATTTAAGTCTGTCAAAAAACACCCGATGTAAAATTAATTTGTTATCTCAGTTTTTAAAATTCAGATGTTGAAAAAGAATTAGACATCGGTTAAATTTTTTGACAGATGTAAAATGTTTCATTAAAAATAAAATAAAATGCACGATTTTGAATTTTTTGAGTTAAAAACCGCAGAAGTGAAACACTTTGAAAAAAAATTAAAGGGTTGTCTAAATTTGAAAACCCGCTCAAACATACAATGAAATACTTAGAAAAATAAAATCTTTTTCCTCCAAATCAAACATCCTCTTCCCCTCTCTAACCCTCAATGGCCACCATCCTAGAGCACCACTGCTACTCCTCCTCCATTTTCGGTCTTCCCCACCACAAGATCTACCCACCCTTCCCCTAAATCCCCCACCTCTCCCTCCCCTCACGCTCTCACCTCCAAAATTCCTACTCTCTTTCTCCTCCATTCCCTAAACCCTAGATCCAACTCTCTTTGTCCCTCACCTCCGAAAATTCGATTCAACTCTTCATCTCTTTCGTTCCATTATCGATCCAGGCTATAAACAGCCCCTTCGTGCTTCATTTTGACACCTTTTGCTACTTTCGTTGCTTGACGATGTGTACTCTCCATTTTAGATGTCGACCGTCTAGCCATCTCTGGTCTTCTATCGAGGTTTCACCTCCATTGACTAGTAAGTCGAATTTTTTCCAGATTAGGGCCTATTTTGTTTGCATTTTATCATCTTCAATATTTATATTTAGGGTATGTGAATGAGTCTGAATGTTTGAGTTTTTGATTGTTTGAATATTTAGATTTAGGATTTAGGGTTTATGAATGAATCTTATTGTTGAAATGAATCCTAGAGCCCTACTGCTACTCCTCCTCCATTGCCGAGGAAGGATTGAAAGGGATAAGGTAATGTATTAACGTGTACATGTTATTGCGTCATTCTATTTTCATTACTAATTCTTTTGTTTATACTCGCTCAGATAAACAAATTAAGTGTTGTTTTAGGCTTGTCCACAAGTTTTAGGAAAAGTATCAGTTCACTTATTTTTGTAAAGATTACCTGTAACTTATCACATTCTAAAATGTCCACCCCTATTTTAAGCAAGCAATGATCTATTTAATAAAATTTAGTAAATAAAAAAAATGTTTCAATAAAAAAAATTGTAACTCAATGCTAATAATTTGTCTAGGAAACCTAAAATGACACTTAGAGATGATCAAATGTTGAAAACCTAAAATGAAACTTAAGTGGAAGTATTATTGTTGTCCCATGACAACTTACAATGAGGTAGTTTGATAATCAATAAAAAAATTTATGAAATTAATGTGTGTTTATTATACTGTTCAAGCTCTTAGCACATGCAATCTCTGGGTCTTAGCATCACCAATCTGGGAATATATGCTAGTTCCAAAAAATGTTCATCACCGATGTTGATTAAATGTTTTTACATGAATGGTTATCTCACAGATCTTTTCATTCACTTGTCAGAGTAGGCAATAATAGATTATATTGGTTCACAGTTTTTTGTTTTTTATTTTAAGGTTAAAATATATTTAAACAAACAGGGGTATTTACATAAGAGTTCGGGTTTTTGGCCCGTGTGCACAATAGGCTCAAAATGGGATATGCCCCTCAGCCTGCCTAGTCCAATAATAATGCCTACTCCTTAATGGAACTTTGTGCTATACTAGTTTGCAATTTTGTTTTTGTATGGATCCATTTAGTTTGTGTTGTATTGGCTCTCATTTTAAATTAACCCATCCTGTCTTACCTTAATATGATTTTTTTCATGATTGAAAGGTATCCTTCTGTTTAAGATTTACTATTACTTTCTAAAAATGTGAAAATGTGTTCCTATGTGAACTTAGCAGAACTTTATGAGTTCGAAGAAAGGGGGGAGGAGTTGTTTTTCGTTTCTTTTTTATGTAAAGTCATTACACTACATTTTGAAGAAAGTGGAGAGGAGTTGTTTTTCTTTTCTTTTCATCCTTGTCAATATGTAAAGTAATTAAACTACATTTTATGTCGATGAACGCAGTTCTTGGAAGGGTTGCTTTAACAACTCAAGAATTGGCTCTCACTGTTTTGCTTCTCCATTCCGTTTTCCTATGAGGGGCTTTGCGAAGTTCCTTTATTTTGGGGTTTTGAAAACCTGTTTTGAGTTCTTTTATCATGCTTAAAATATGTGCTTCTTTGACGCTTAGACAGTGAGTGTTCTTATGGTCACTGGCCTTTTTTCTGTTTCAATTTCTACCTTCAAGTGAGTTAAATAAGTATTGCATGTTGATTTTTTCTAGCTTTCTCCTTCCATTTTGTGTTCAATTTGTGGACAAATCTTTCAGACACAGGAGTATACTTTTCTCTGATATATATTTCTTTGTTGATTTCCCCCAAATCATTAGGACTCAGGAGTATGCTTTCTCCTTCCATATTTCTTTGTTTATTTCCTTCCATTTTTGTGGTCACAAGCCTTTTTTCTGTTTCAATTTCTACTTGTTTCGAGTATGCTTTCTCCTTGCACTTAAGTTTTATTTTGGTTACCACCTAAGTCAATTTTTTTTTATTTTTTTGCGTTTTGCAAGTGCAGCACGGTTAAATCAAGCAAGTCTTCTAATTTAGTTCGAATATTTTAACATGGTATTTCGCAGGTGCGACCAAATGAACCAGGTTAAAGCAACCAGAGGCAACTCCATAAATAAAATAAAATCATGCCAATTTAATTTTCTAATTTATTTTCATTACTTTGTTTTCTGTCTCATTACTTGGTTATTTTTGGTGATGAGAGCATTGTCGAAGTCCGATTTCTAGACCGGACTTGGAGAGTGCTTGATTTGTAAAAGTGTATCTTTTAAGTACCTATCCTTTGTAAAACATTTGTAAAATCTTATTATATGAACAAAGGGTGTTGTGTATCAAATGAAAAAAAATTGAATTATAGATGAAAAGTGTTGTGCTTGAATAGGTATGAAATCGAATCATTACATAAAAACGGATGCTAGTATCATTATAGATATCATCTAAATAATCTAAACCAATGTGTTACATATATTTTTACATCACAATTGTAATATAAATTGATATATATTACTAACAACAATATCTTTATAAAAATGTAAAATGATATCGTTATCATATTAATACATCAGTTATGTACATATATCATACGATAGATTATTTTAAAACAATAAAAAAAATCAAAAACTATAAATATGAAATTAATATACAAAAAATCAATATAATAAAAAGAGATGGCTATTTTGTGTTCATACATTAATTATTTTAAAAATAGTGATGTAAATGTAAAATTTAGACTTGGTGTGGACATCTTCAAAAGCTTATAAATGAAAAATAACGAGGCTTTAACAACAAATGAACATGTCAAAAATAAAATTGAGGGGCTGATTTATATCTATATTCAAAATAAAATAGATGTTTTATCAAAGAAAAGACATCGGTTTAAAACCGATTTGAAAAATTTGATCTTTTACTACATGCACAATAGGGTCGGAATTTTTTTTGGAAAGACATTTGTTCACAACAGATGTCTATTTGCATTTTTCTAGTAGTGATAATGTGTTTGCACTCAAATCTCAATGTCTTTAGACTATGAAGATCAACTCTCAACTTGATTCCATACACAAACTCATAAACATTTCAATTTATAATAATCCACTTCGCAACCAATTACGTAAATGCAACAAGAACCATCAGGAGAACTTTCGCTCAATGGAAGACTTCAAATTAAGAAGACTCGATTCGACGGGGTTGTAATGAGGCTTGGTAAGAAATAGAGGGTATGGAATTATTTGGCTATTTGTTGCTTTTTAAAATTCGGGAATCAAAACTCGTAAACTTCAACACAACTTATCCAAACCATATTTCCTAAAATAATGCACTTTCCAAACATACTTTTCATGATGCTCATCAACCTTCTTTCAAACCTATAAACCTTTCAAAAATACAAATCTTGTAAAAAAGTAAAAAGAACTAAGGGATAATGGGCTCATGCACTAAATATATATATATGATAGCTCTTTTTTTTGATTTTTTTTAACGAAAATGAAATAAATAAAAAAAATATGTGCATTTATATGATGAGCCAAAAATCCTTTTACAATATGTGACAAGATGCAAATATATACCAACCAATAAATCTTCTTTGCTAGCTTAAAACTAAACAATATGCACTTTCTTTCCATAATGCATTATTCTAACCATCCTAAGTCTCAATTCACAAATGGGGGTCAGGCTCAATTCGGCTAGGGACAATTTTGTGGAGTTTGCAATATATGGCTCAGGCTAATGTTCAGGCTTCAAGCAGAGATAATACAGGGTAGGTAAAGACAGGATAAAAATGGCTTAAAACATGCCTCCATCATTCAATTCTTATAAACATAAAAATATATATGCACTGGCTTTGAATAACTATCACAACATTTAGAGATGCGTAGGAAGAGTAAATACACTCAAGAAAGCAGAGGGATTTTTAATGTTCTCCCTATAAGCCAAAATTTTCACTAGGACAAATTTTGTTGGATTTAGCTTTTTAGCCTAGGATCATATATTCTCAATTTCATCACAAGTTCACAATATACATAAAAACAATTTTAAGGACTTAGGATAAACCATCCAATTATGCCATAGGGTTTACATGATCAAGCCATCTATTGAGTTCTTATCATTGGACATCTAAGTAGGATCTAAAGCAAACTAAATAAGGTTAATACGCATTTTTTTGTTCTTTTTGACATTTTCTAATTTTTTTTTGGATTTTTGCATTTTTTGCTGTTTTATAAACTAAAGTAATAAACTAAGAACATAAACTTGAACATAAACTTGAACATAAACATAATAAAAATTTTGAAATAAGCCAAGCTAAACATGATACATGTTTAATCCCTACCCCATACTTAAAATATATAGTGTCCTCGCTGTATTAAAAGAAAAACAAGGGTGAAGAGAGAAACTCACAGAGCAACCTACGGATGGAGGTCGATTTCAGGTTTATGCCGATGCCAGTAGTCGATGTCGAGTCAGTGGGTCGATGTCAACTGCATCTGTCTGTGTCAATGAAGAAGTTTAAGTTGAGGGTCGCCAGGGTGGTATCGATATCGAGGGGCCTCTTTGATATCGAGCGCAAATTTGTTGCTCCTGAGTGATCGATGTCGACTCCAGGAGATGGCTCGACCCTAGGCAGTCGATTTCGACCGGCCTAGTCGATTTCGAGTGCTTCTGCAGGGACTTCTTTTCTTTTTCGTCTTTCCTTTCGCTTTGTAACCTGGAATTCTTGTTAGATAGATAAAGCCACGATTATCAATGTTTCCAAAACCAAAATCCAAAATTTAAAATCCTAAAAAACATCTAAACGGAAGATTTAAAGATTTATGTACAAGATCTAGATTTTTGAGTCGCTAGGCCGACTTCTTCATCAATGCTACACGACCCTTTAAGGTAGGGTCCCTTAAGGCTTGTTTCTTCTCGTGGGTCATCTAGGTACTTTTGGTAGTAGCTAAGCTCGGTGACTAAGGCTTATTCTTCTGTACGTTCTTTGTTTGGATCTTTCCTTCAATTCCTTGACCTAACTTTGGAAATATGGACAAACCATGGAGCTTTGATCCTCCCATTAGTTGAATTAGCAGTATTTGACAAAGGAGGGTTGGGGATCATACCTGAGCTTACCTTTTCAGGCCCGAAGCGGTGATCTTCGGGCTGGCGATTAGTCGATCTCGAAAGGGTGGTATCGATCTCAAGTGCTGCAGTCGACATCAAGTGGGTATGGTCAATTTCGGCAGTGAGGACCCCATACTTAAGCTCTTGACAACTCGGTTGATCATCAGATTCACTCGACATCGAGTCAGGGGGTCGACATCGGGTATGTTGGTAGATTTCGACTGGGTAAAGTCGATCTCGACTCTCTTTGCAACTCCGATCTATGTAAACAAGAATTTGCGAAGCTTCTCCTTCGCAGGTGAGAGCCCAACTTCTTCATATGTTCCAGCGGTGCTTTTTTTCTCGCTTATCGTAGGATTCAAGCGAAATTCGACGACCACATTGCCGATCGTGAATGTAAGGATGACATTCCTCACATTGATGTTGGCATCCGCAGTTTCTAAGAATGGCCTACCAAGAATGAATGGCATAATGGGAGCTTCTGGCATGTCCAACACGATGATGTCTGTGGGTATGAAGAATTTTCCCACCTTGACAGGGACATCATCCATAACCCCTTTTGGTCTCATGAAGAAGTTGTCCGCCATGTATTGCTTCATGTCGACGGGCTCCAATGCTCCTACGCCCACTTGTTTCCATATCGATAGAGGCATTAAACTAACACTAGCCCCAATGTCACAAAGGGTTTTCAATTGATGCTTACCTACCCCTACCGTCACACCAAACTTGCCGGGATTGCCTTGCTTTTCGGGGAACTCTATGGAATCGAATTCGTCGTCGATCTCTAAGATGGACCTCTTCTTGGATAAGATGTTCTTCGGGAACCTCATGTATGCCGGCACCTCGTTTAACGCTTCCGTAAGTGGGATGGTGAGATTGAGTCCTTGTGGGATCTTCACGAAGCGCCTAAACTTGGTGTCCACCGGATCATTCAATGCCTTGGAAGGAAAAAGGAGTGCTTTGGTGTTGCGTTTAGGGGAGGTGCGGTTCAATTATTCAAATATATATCTCAACTATGCTAACTCCCTGTTCAACCAAATAATACAAGAATCCATCCCGATGCAGTGGTAGGGTAATTTAGGATCGAATCCACGAGGAGGAATGTCAGTCCTTCCTTTGTTGTAATCACGATCAAGCTTTCGACCTCAGGAGACACTCGATATCGATGTGTGTGGTCGATATCGACCTCAGTTCTGGTCGATTTCCAGCAAAGTTCCTGCAGAAGACAAAAGCAAACACAATCGACATCGAGAGACACCTCGATATCGATGTTAGTGCTCGATATCGACCTTGGCAGTCGATTTTGATGTCTGCTACATAAACTTTAAAACGTAAACTATATGTCGGAAAAGTGTCTGAAGAGCGTAGAATGGTAAAGGAAAGATGAACAGAAATTAAAACTCAAATTTTTTATATTAATTCAATTAATTAAAAGCTTCCAAAGTCAGGGGTTCATGCCACTACGATAAGATTGCAAGTATGATGCTAAAGTTATGAAATTTAATGGTTTTCCGTCAAATAACTTTCGTTACCAACACTTAGGTGATTAGAGGCTTTCGCATAATTCCTAAGAGTTATTATCCAATTCATGAGTAATTCAAGTTCACAATATGATTGCCTTTCACTTCAATAATGCAAATTATGAATCTCCCTAACTTTCGCAAAGGATCGTGCATAGGATAGAAGACGGAATCGCATAAAAATCATACCTTTGATGCACTTACCCTATATTGCTATCGTCGGGCTCACCCCGACCCTAGAAGTGGGTTGACTACTCGCATCTCATCGTTGAACTCATCATCATCATTGAAAAGAAAAATACTTTGATTAACTTCGAAAGAAAGATTACACCGAACCAAGCCACTCCGCTCTCGCTTACACAACTCACTCATCCTCTCTCTCTCTCTCTACAAATTCTCTACGATCTTGGATGTAAAACTCATTATAATTGGATGATTAAACTCAGCCTTAACGACCTCTAGATATAGATATCAAATCTTGCTAGCCAAGGATTCGAAAAACTATCTTTATTCTCTAAGATAAAACTTAATAAGGTAAAAACTAAAAATTCTATGGTAAAACATCTAAAGTGATAACTCTGGCATTGAAGATAGAAGATCTCGAATTTAGGATAGACGTGCAAGCTTCTGATAGAATTCTATCAAAATCTGAGTCGGGCTTCTCTGTTGGACAACATCGATATCAACTTAAGAAATCGATATCGACCTTTCTTCAACTCTATCTCGAGCACTCCTTCTTCTCCTCGGATTAACACTCGACTTCTATCAATATGCTTGATCTAGGCCACTCGATATCGACCTTCAGACATCGATATCGACTTCTTCTGTGTCAACATGCTTTGTTCTTCCTCTGCTCGATTCCTGGCTGCTCTTCTGCACTTGATGTCGAGGTTCATAGTCGATTTTGACCCCTTCAGAAGACTTCGAGTTCTTTTTCCGCTCTTCCAAATCTGTCCATTTTCGCCCTGTTTTCTACGAAATATCAGAGAAACTCGTGCAGACCCATATATTTGACAATAATGCATAAACTACACTAATGTCATGATTTCCCACTAATATGCATGCAAATGAATGATAAAATGGACTTATGTGCATAGAAAATATGGCTATTTGGGCGCATATCATTTGGATGGCTTCGAAGCTAACGGGGTAGACTTCTGCTTTCTAGCCTGGTCGACATCGACATCGGAGGGGTCGATATCGGCATAGGTGGTCGGCCCCGGTAGTGTCTGAAGTTGTGGTCGATATCAGAGGGCTCGACATCGATAGGGGTGTCGATATCGAGTAGGGCACTCGATGTCGAGTTGCTCTCTGTCTCTGTTGTGGGCTTTGCAGTGGGCTCGACATCGAAAGTGTGATCAACGTCGACAAGGCCCTCGATATCGACTGGGGTGTCGACATCGACTGCATCGTCAGCGACTTCTCTTTTTCTCCGTGGCTCGTGTAGTTGACGTCTACTCCTTAGATTGATAGCGGCAATGTGTTCGGCTTGCCCCTTTGGATTTTCTTGTGGTTAACCAGGGAACATGCCATGTAGATTTGGGATTTGGGCCGCTAGAAGACCAAGTTGAGTCTTCATGCTCTTTCTCCAAGTATCCATCTCCCCCATGCGGGTGTTAAGCCCTTGAAGTTGGTTCTGGATGGCGTTGCTAGATTGTGGACTCACCGCTTGGTTCCTCCTTGACTCATCGAGGATGAGTTGGACATCATCTCTTCTTGGCTCTCATTCTGGGTGGCGTAGAGCTCAGTAAGGTGGAGAATCCCTAGGGTTGTATATTTGTACCTCTTTTTATTGCATCTTTTGACTTTATATTTCATTGAATTTCCAAAGAAAAGTTTCAAAAGAATATAAACTTGTGTAAGAATGGGCTAAATTACAAGAAATAGAGTCTGCACAAGTTTTGAGCTAACCATGCAGGAATTCGAGCAAAATCAGAGTCAAAACGAAGAAGTCAAGTGAAGCTGAGCAGAGGTCGATATCGACCTTAAACATCGATATCGACCACAGTCGCCGACACACCTTCTGAGTGTCGAGATAGACCACACAGACCAACCAAGAAGGCACTCGATATCGACCTTACATCATCGATATCGACCTCAACATAGACATTGAGTGGAGATAGACAAGTCGAGCAGGAATAGAGACATCGATATCGACCTTCCTAGTCGATATCGACCTTATCTCGACAGAAGATAGATTCGATTTTGAGACGCAGATTGGAAACTTTATCTTCAAGGAGGCACGGATTTATCTTGTAACATATAGATAGATAGCAGCTGGGATTTATCTACTTTTTACCTTTATGTTTTATCAAGTTAGTTTAAATTTTATCAAAATAAAAGACGTATCCTAATTATTTGGATAGAGTTCATAGTTTAGATAGAGGTTACAATCCTTGGCTAACAAAGGTTAGTAGCCTATAAATAAAGCCCTAGGGGGCTGGCATTCAATCATCCATCAACACATCCAATTTTAGAGTTCAATTACATTCAATGGAGTTAGAGAGAAGTTTTAAGGTTTGGCGTTTGCGAAAGCAGACGTTGAGTTGTAAATCTTCGAAGTTTATATTTTAATGAAAGTTTATTTCTTTCAATCAATGATGAGTTCCATGATGAGGTGCTAGTAGTCCCCCAAAGCTCTTAGGGTCGGGGTGAGCCCGACGTTAGCCATTCGTGCTTGTGGTAAGTGTTAGATGTTGATATCGTTGTGTCTATATCATCTCCTACGATTCTATGTTTAGCCCTAATCAAAAGAAATGGGATTCATGCTAACAACTTGAGTTATAAACATAAAATTTGTAGAGACAATTAGGTTTATTTGCAAGAGTAATCCTAAGAGTTGGTGTACAACGAAAGCTTGTCCCTCGGGTGAATTAGCGCAATTATCCGTATTATTTATCTTATCACTTGCATTGGTTAACGTTGTGGTAAACCCTAATCCTAGGAGTTGCTTTTTACATAAGTTAATTCACCAAAACCACTGTTTTATTTCTGTTCATTGCATCCTCATCCATCCTAAAGTCTCCGGCCTTTCTTTGCTGACAAAAAGCTAACAACTTTGCAGGAGAAGTGATCGATATCAACCACAGACGTCGATATCGACCACTGAGTTTCATCGACAGTTTTTTGAGTCAACGACGAGCATCTCTACGGAGTTACTGAACATCGATATCCACCCCTCGAACGTCGATATCGACCACCTATATCGACTGGTAGTCTTCTGAGCCAGTCGACTCCATCTGCTAACATCTATATCGACCTTACCTATTGATATCGACTGCTTGTTTTTGTCTTTGGAGGTCTTCTGTTATAGAGAGGAGAGACAGCCGAGGACGACATCGAGCACCAAGGTCGAGATCGAGGCTTCTGCTCGACGTAACACGTGAGATTCCCAACGCTACTAGGATCCCGTTGACACGCCTCCTCGTGGATCGATCCTGACTACCCTTCCACTACAACGGGAGGAAGTCTTGTAATTATTTGCATAGGCTAGGAGTCAGTTTACATTTACATCTTATTATTTGTATTTTAGATACTCGATTTCCTCCTGCTTAACATTGATTTCCCCAGTTTTGGTATCCCTGGTGATTGGTATTCGTCATGTACATCACCTCCTGATGTGTCTCCCCCAAATATCTACTTGCTCTGTGTGGGGGCAAGCGGCGGTGATGTTCCCCTCGGAGCCACATTCGGCATAGGGTTGGTTGGCGGAGAGGAATTTGACTTGCTTTTGAAGCTTCCTGAGTTGATCTTTAGTGAATTGATCGTTTTCGTCAAGATCAATCTCCTTGGAGGGCTCGTATAGTGGCATTGATGGGGCAGGCATTGAGTCGGAAGCTGCAGGAGTCCCATATGTGATGTCAAATTTGACTAATCTCTCTATAGTATCCCAAGCTTGTGGTGGTAGGAGCTCAAGATACCCATAGGAGGTGTAGGTGCTGATCCTCTCCTTAGTAGCTACGTTCAGGGCATTGTAGATGATTTCCTGGATGATGTAGGGTGGTTGCCCGTGCGTAGCGCACGACCTCAAAAGCTCCTTGAATTTCTCCCACACATGCGTCAGGATTTCATGAGGCTTTTGTCTAAAAGCCGTGATCTTCTGACGTATAACCGCCGTCTTCGATGGTGGGAAAAATTTGATGAGAAAGGCATCCTTGACTTCATCCCACGTGCGGAGCGATCTCGGGGCTAGGGTCTCCAACCATGCTAGTTCTTTCCCTGCAAGAGACCAACGAAAAGCCTTTAGTTTGACATATTCAAGGCTTTGTCCATCATCAATAGTATCCTACAAATCAAGGAATGTAGTTATATGCTCTAGAGGGTAATCATTATATTTTCCCTCAAATTAATGATGCCTAATTTCAGTTGGAATGGCCGATTCAGGCATTGAGAGCACAGGGTGCATGTATTGCTTGGCGTTCTGAGGGAGGGTATTGATTTGGGCTTCATATTGCCTCCTCGCTTCCTCCTCCCTGTCATAACGCTCTCGTTGTTTCACCATGTTTCATGCTTACATCTTTTCCGTTTTCATGCATATTTTATACTTTCGGGTTGGGAAAATAGCGATTTTGTGTAGTTTGAGTTCATTTGCAAGATATGGAGGTCGACACAAGTTTTTGTTTGATTTCATAGAAAACGGAGTATTTTGGAGTAAAGATAAGGCAAGTCAGAGCAGCTCAATCCTGATACAAAAGTACTTGATCTCGACATATGTACTCGATATCGACCTAAGTACCCGAGATCGACCGAGGAGGAATAAAGAAGATCGAGCCAAAGCCATGTCGACCACACCAAACCAACTGGACTCGACATACGTCACTCGATATCGATCTGTGCACTCGACATCGACTAGTGCAAAAGACGTGTGAGAACCGCGGATTGGGCCGAATCTTTGAAGGATATTGCTTAGCCACGAAGACATCTATCATCTAACAAGATTCATCTTTCTTAGGGGTGTATTCCAAGCATGTTAGGGAATATTACCTATTTTAATATTTTATTTTAGGATATAATATAGTTTAGATAAACTTTCCTTGTAGCAATCTTAGTAGGATCAGAACTCCAATCCTTGGCTAGCAAGGGTTAGGAGGCTATAAATAAAGCCCTAGGGGACTGGCTTTTACTAATTCTAACACACAACAATCAAGCAACCAAAGGGAAAAGACAGAGAGAGGCGAGATAGAGATACTAGACCAAAAACACTATTTTATCCCGGTTCCGTGTGGTCATATATCTTGGTTTTTAACCGACTTGTTTTGTTGCGGGATAAAAATAATAGGGTGACAGAAACGGGATAAAAAGAGGCTATATATCATGGTTAATAACCGTGATAAAATCCCCCCAAAACCGTACTAAGAAGCACGTGAAAAATTGTAGACACATTTCACATCCCGTTTAATAACCGTGATAAAATCCCTATAAACTAGAATAAATAATGCGGCGCCAATCCAAGATGACTTTACAATCCGGATTATAACCGTGATATAAACTTCTATCAACCGAGATAAATACAAGTATTATATATAAGTAATATATATATATATATATATATATATAATATATATATATATATATATATATATATATATATATAATTTTAATAATCTCACAATTGTTTCCCTGCGCATTCATTCAATTACACATTTCACAATTCATTTGCACAATCAACGTAAAAGATATAAAAATAAACAAATAAATTCATCTCATTAGCATTTGTCAAAACCAATCAACTGTATGATACTACAAATTGATCAATTAATCAAATAATAAAATACCTAATCTAATCACATTGATTTGAGACATCATGTTTCAATAACAAAAATATAACTAGAATATATTATCAATATAACATAATACCCTAAAATATTGAATGATATATTAAAAAAAAGGGATGTCAAAACTGCCCTCCAGAAGTTTCCAAATCATGTTTCAGCTTGATCAAATTGTTTCAACCTTTCAACCTGCACTTCATTAATTACCTGGGCAAGTGAAATAAGATTGATCATGTTAGGTTGGACCTAATATATGTGTCAAGTATCTATAATCTCATTATTATAGATTTAGTAACCGCACGTTATCAAATTTTTCCTATTCATCATTTATTTGACTAGAGTAATCCAACCACTCCACTCGGATCTCATCAATTTCTTCTTTGCTATAAGTATTGTGTTGTCTTCCATAATACTATAAAATCGAACATAAATTATATTAATATAAACGCCTATGATATACAAACAATAAAATGAATCATTTATATACAATCCTAGAACTAAAACCTGCTTTGGGATCAAATTTGTATATCGTTTTTCAATAACCTCTCGCATGAATCTTAACATATAGTATCCAAAATGAACTTTGCCTGAACTTCGAGGACACGTCAGTCCTGACGTTACAAATATATTAGTAAAAACATATCAAATAGCTTCATATAAAAAAAAGTAATCGAGATAGATAAAAAAAATATTACATTTACTTTTACCCATCCTGTTTGCATACGAAGTTTGTTTATAACTAAATAAAATACCTTTGAGCTCCTATCCAATAAATAAAATAATATATTTATAACTAAAACATATAAGATGTCATGTCAAAACCAGTTATATTACTATAAATTCACTTACGTCTGGAAAACCTTTAGCAATAAGATGTTCCTTTATTTGGTCGGCGATAATTAACTTACATAAGAGCAAATGTTAAAATTTAGAGATCTTATAAATAAACTCATGTCTAAGACTGACATAGTTACCCATGTTATATGTCATTCCCTTGAATTTTTACTTGGCTCGTTATTTCCAGTATCAAATGTTTTATAAATAAAATAAGTTAGTCTCTTAATTCCAATCCAAAAATTTATGCTAATCAAGCTTTCAAAAAAACTAAAAGGGGAAAAATTATCAAAGGTTTTACGAATAAAATAACATAGTCTCCTTATTTTCAATATCAAATGCCTTAATTAACAACCCGTTTTGAAATCACATAATTTTCACCAATGTTATCAGTATAATTGAAGCATGAGAATCACATTGCTTAGAAGAAATCAACTACTATAAAATCCTCACAAATGTTTTCATTACTGATTGAGAAGGAACATGGATTTGAAACCAAAGTTTATCACCATAGTATGTTAGTAGATTATTGGCATAAGAAAACAGAAGACTTTAAATAGGCTTATGTTGAGAAGTTTGTAACTTTCATTTTGCTTTTATAAGTTTTTAAGACTTGAAGTGTTTCGTAACTGTAAAAGAAAAACTAGGTACAAATTGAAGATGCTTGTGACTGATGCTTCTACAGGAGAACTAGTTAATACTTTTTCCAAATTGCTAAAGCCTAAAATATATGGAAATTGTCTCAAACTCTCAATAAGGAATCATAATTGCTTAAGACTATTTTTTCGATTATCTCTCAGCCACTCAAATAAAGAATACAGTTAAAAGATGTATCCTTTTTCTACCAAAACTCAAACATTGAATAACTATGACAGACAAGCAAGTTTTCCACATCAATTAATATTTTCAATAAAATAGGAAAAATTCAATTAACAATTGTTAATTTCAATTATTGAGGACTCGAATAGTTACAATAGAAGTCGAACGATAATTGAACAATCTCATGGCTTAGTTGAATGCCTCACGAACAGTTGCAATTATGAAGAAAAAAATCCCAATTTTCAATAAAAGTTGCAATCATTCAACAAAATAGGGTTAGTATTTCAAATTCGTACCTTTAATGGAGGATTTGAGCAACTATGGTAATTGGTAGAGTTGAGAAACAATTGGGTCAAGTGGGCACCAATGTCTTCAGCAATCGCTATAGTAGAGACGATGGCCTAAGTAATTTCGACTGAATAACTGCCGGTGATGGAACGATGGTTGCAGGGATGAAATGGCCGGTGATGGAATGGTGGTTGAAGGGTTGAAGGGAGAGAATAGTGGTTGCAGGGTTGAAGGAAGAGAACAGTGGAAGAAGGAGATTAAGATGAAAAGGTGATTTTAGGTTTAGGGATTTAAACGTTACTCTGTATTATTAAGAATTAAAAAAAAAATCTTAGTAACTGATTAAAATACCGCCACTTTTATATCCTGGGTGTTGTCAATCGGGATGTATTATGTTTTACTAAACGACACCAATTTACTCTACAATATATCCCGGGCAAGTTACACATGCGAGATATAAAAGAGCAAGGTCCGTTTTTAAGCCAGAAAGCAACGGAACCGTGATATATGGAATGTGATAAAATGAGATTTTATGTATACAGAGATAACAAAGAAGAAGGCGGTGGTTGTACGATTAGTTTTTTTCCGAGTTTAATGTAGAGTTTCTATTTTTATGCAATGATGTTTTCCCTAATGAAGAGCGAGTAGTCGTCCTACTTCTAAGGTCGTGGTGAGCCCAACGATAGTCATATAAGTACGCTTTATTCCCTATTTGACCATGCGATTTTATCTTCTACCCCGCGCCCAATCCTTTATGCGAATTTAGGATCATTACGTTATATGAAGCGAAAGTGGATTATATATGTGAATGTGGATAGTAATTAGGTTTTGCCTACGAAAGTTGAGTAAACCCTAATTATGAACATGTAGATACAATTACGTTCTTATGCGAAAGCCTCTATTTTCCTAATTGGTGATAAGAAAAGAGAAATCTTTTTATGTGATTAAAGTAATAATGCATGCATGGTTATCGTCGTGGTAAATCCCTACCTTAGGAGCTTTTAGTTATAAAACACAAAAACCTAGAAAATATTATGTCGTCCTTTATTTTCATTATTTATTTTCTGTTCGATATCAACTATTTGTGAGAGAACTCGATTTCGACAATTCTAGTCGATATCGACCAATTGCATTGAGAGGCCCTAACGTCTACAGTCTTCTGAGTCGACAGAAACAACTTACCTACTCGACATTGACCTCACTAGTCGATATCGAATGTTTTATGCTTTTCTCTTCTCTTCAGCTTTCAAAGACCGACGTCACTCACTAGGAATCGACTACCCCTGTCAATATCGACCCCCAACTCGATATCGAGGCTACTGGTCGTCTTGCACAGAGTTCTTAAAGACTATCCAGGCATTGCTGACCCGCCTCCTCGTGGATCGATCCTGATTCCCTTCCACTACAGCGAGACGAAGTCTTCTAATTTATTTGCGTGGACAAGGATTCGGTTTGATATATATCTGATATTTATTAGACTTGATTTCCTCCTCCCTTCATGCCTCTCTAGCCGTGAAGTCCTCAATTTGTTTCTTTAGTCGCTCAATTTGCTAACCTTGGGTCTCTTGGTCTGCCATGATTCATTATAATATGGACCTTAGATGGAGATAACGTTCTGGGTTTTCTACTACTTTGAATCAAGGCATGTGATCAGTGCGTCGCATACACCAATAAAGTAAAATTAGAAAAATATGTGAGATAGACTACTTTGACATAGGGAGAATAGAATAGAATAATATAATAAAATATAAAACAATGCAACTCTTAGCTTCTTTAAATAAATTCAAGACTCCCCGCTATAGTGATAGGGAATCGGGATCGATCCACGAGGTTCACATCTTGATCAACCATGAGCCTCGATCTCGAGTAGGTTACTCGACGTCGACCTAAGCTGTCGATTTCTACTGCAACAGAAGACCTGCAGAGACAAAAACAAGCAGACGACATCGACTAGATATGTCTATATCGAGTAGTCAGTAGCAATGTCGACCTGGCTCATAAGACTGCCAGTCGACTTCAGGGGCACTCGATCTAGAGTCTAGCACTCGATATCGAGCTCAGATGCAAGCAGAACAAGCGTCGACACATAACAACCACATAGAGCAAAGGTGTCGATATCGACCAGATATGTTGATATCGAGTGGTTCCTGTAGTTCGTTAGGGTTTCGTCGGCAAAGAACGGTTGAAGGCAATAGGATGGAATTCGAAGGATGGACAGAAAACTCACGTTTTTTAGATGAATAATATATATGTATATATATATATATATATATATATATATATATATATATATATATATATATATATATATATATATATATATATATATATATATATATATATATATATATATATATATATATATATATATATATATATATATATATATATATATATAAAGAAACTTCTAAGGCTAGTGTTTACCACAACAACCAAACATGCATAAGGTAAATAAGACGGATAAATGTGCTATTTCACCCGAGGGACAAGCTTTCGCCATACACCAACGATTAGGAATATTCTTCCAAATAAACCTAATTGTCTCTACAAATTTTATGTTTATAACCCAAGTTGATAACATGAAATCCTTTTCTTGCGATAAGGACTAAACATAAAATCGTAGGAGATGATCAAGACACAAGGATATAAACATTAAACACTTACCTCAACATGCATGGCTAACGTCGGGCTCACCCCGACCCTAGAAGCTTTGGGGAACTACTCGCACTTCATTTTAACAAACACCATAATTGGAAAGAAAAGAACTTGCATTAAATAAACCTTAAAAGCTTTACAACTCAACGCTGGCTTTCGCAAACGCCAAACCTTAAAACTTCTCCTAAACACTAACTCTATTGTGAGATATGATTCTTTGTGCTTGAATGAATAAAAAGCGGCCCCTAGGGCTTCATTTATGGCCTACTAATCCTTGCTAGCCAAGGAAAGCAATTCTACTCCTACTAAAACTCCTATTTAAAATTCTATCCCAAAACAATTAGGATGAAACATTATTGTGATAAATATAAAATAGCCTTGGGTAAAAAGGGAAAGTTCCCTAGGACATAATCGATCTAATAAAGAAGATAAACCATGGCCTCCAATGTGGATCTCAAAATCGGATTACTTAAACCGCGTCTCATCTGTGTAAACTTCGACTCGACATCGACTAGGTCACATGATATCGAGTGCTTCATCTCGACTCGATCTATCGCATTTCACTCGAGTTCTAGTGTCCGGTGGATCTCGATACTTTCACTCGATCTCTAGTCATGCCAAGTGGTCTAATAGCTCAATTTGTGGTCTGTCTCGATGCTCAGTGTCTACGTCGAGTTCTTCAGTCGATCTCGAGTGGTCTACTCGATATCAATGTCCTTTGTGCTCTATATGGCTTTCTTATTTTGCCTTTGATTGCTCTCCAATTCCTATACATTTAGACTAAAGCTTGTGCAGACTCTATTTCTTGCACGTTAGCTCATTCTACACAAATTTACATTATTCTCAACCTTTACTCTAGGAATCGAATGGAACAAGAAGTCAAAATATGCAAATATATAAAAAGACACTAAATGTGTACATAAGCGTGTTGTCCTTTGACTCATATAAAAGCCCTTTGGGTAGCTGTGAGAGATGATCAGCTACAAAGTTCTCTATTCCTTTCTTGTCCTTAAGCTCAACGTCGAACTCTTGGAGTAGTGCCCATTGTAGGAGCTGCATGGTCAGTATGAAAAACTACCTTAGAGCCTACTTGGTATGAGCGGAACTTCTCAAAAGCGAAGACCACCACCAAGAACTCAATCTCCATCATTGTGTACTTTATTTGAACCGCATCAAGAGTCTTGTTTGCATAGTAGATGGCGTGAAGCTTCTTATCTTTCCTTTCTCCTAGGACAGCTCCTACGACATAATTGTTTGCATCGCACATGATCTCAAATGGTAGCGACCGATCCCGCGATTGAATGATAGGGGTGCATATAAGAGCTTCCTTCAACCTGTTGAAAGCTTCAAGACATTCACTAGGAAACTCAAACTTAACATCTTTCATTAGTAGGTTAGTTAAAGGTTTGACAATCTTGAAAAAATCTTGAATAAATCTCCTATAGAAACCTGCGTTACCAAATTTGTCTCCTCACATCACGCAAGTACCCTGCGAAGGTTAGAAAGACAAATATCGAATGTTGTGCCATAGACAGAGAAATCATCCATAAATACCTCTACAATGTCCTCTATCATGTCAGAGAAGATGACCATCATACATCTTTGGAAGGTAGCATGGGCGTTGCAGAGCCCGAATTGCATCCTCCTATATGTAAAAGTCCCTTAAGGACATGTGAAGGTGGTATTTTCTTCATCTTCATGATGAATAGGGACCTGCCAAAAACCATAATATCCATCCAGGTAACAAAAGTAGTCATGTTCAACGAGTCTTTCCAATACCTGATGAATGAACGGAAGGGGAAATAATCCTTTCTAGTGGTGTTGTTGAGATTTCTATAATCAATGCACAATTGACAACTAGTAGTGATTCGCTTTGCTATAAGCTCTCCCTTCTCATTCTCTTCAATGGTCATTCCACCCTTCTTAGGCACCACATGGAATGGGCTCACCCATTCGCTATAATAGATGGCATAGATAATTCATGCATCCAGCATGCGTAGGATCTCCTTCTTCACCACTTCCTTCATGTTGGGGTTGGGCTTTCGCTAATGCTTTATAGATGCCTTGTGATCATCCTCTATGAGGATTCTATGCATACAAGTAGTAGGTGAAATTCCATAAATATCCGCAAGAGAGTACCCCATAACTTTTCAATGGGTGTGAAGCACTTCCATAAGCTTGTCTACTGCCTGCGTGGCTAGTGTAGCATTGATAATCACAAGAAAAGTAGAATTGGGACCACGAAACTCATACCTAATCTTGTCAGTTAAAGGCTTCAGCACAGGAGAAGGTCGTTGTGGGATTAAAATTAGCTCTACCTCCTTCGTCTTCATGATCTCACCAAGGTAATCTATTTCAATCTTATTGATTGAAGCTCCCAAATTAGCTACAGGAGTTCGCGTGGACCAAGCATATTAGGATGCCAACGTTGATTAGGAATCTTCGTAGTAGTTCTGCAAAAAAGATGTCGATGTCGAGTAGGATATGTAGATATCGACTAAAAGTTCAGCACATACCTCGACCTTTAAGATGTCCGATATCGAGTGGATCTGGTTGATCTCGACCTCTGGGGTCGGTAAGATCTGGTCAATCTCGACCTCTAATGTCGACAGAGTTGCCTCGACATCGCTTAAAAAATTTGTACATACCTGGGCTATTGAGTGTGTCGACGTCGACTGGTGGTACTCGATATCAAATAGGTTGTTCGATAGTGACAGGTCCTAGTCGATCTTGAATTCCTCTTCGAACTACGTGGATTGAGTGTCGTCGAAGATCTCCTCATCACTCTTGCATGTAGCTAAGAACTCCTCAATTTCCTCGTCAGTGAGCTCTTCTACAGCCTCGTGCATGTAACCAATCCTCTATCTGTGCAAAGGAATTACAACACTTCCTCCCGTTGTAGTGGAAGGGAATCAGGATCGATCCACGAGGAGGCGGGTCAGCGGTGCGTGAATAGTCTCTGCGAACTCTGCGCAAGTAGACCAGAAGCCTCGATATTGAGTTGAACAGTCAATATCGACAGGGGCAGTCAATTCCTAGTTATGACGTCGATCTGGAGAGAAACCTACAAAGAAGATAAAACAACATAACAACTCGATATCGACTGGAATGGTCGATTTCGAGTGGATCATTAGCTATGTCGACTCAGAAAACTATCGACGAAGAATCGCCTGATATAGGGTGGTCGATAACGACTAGAATGGTCGATATCGAGTGGTTCCTCTGACGATGTCAATTTGCAGAAAACAAGGAAATAAAGAAAAAGAAATAAAAGGCAATATTTTTTGGGTTTTAACTTCAATAAACTAAAGGGATTCTTGGATAGGGATTCACCACGATGGCAACCATGCATGTATTATACTCAATTCACATAAAAGATAAAACTTTTGTCAACACTACTTAGGGATATAGAGGCTTTCGCATAAAAACCTAATTGTTTCTACCTTTTTCATAACTAGGATTTATGTCAACTTTCGCAGGCAAAACCCAATTACTATCCAAATTCACATATATAATCGACTTTCGCTTCATATAAGGTAAATAAGGAATGATAATAAACTTGCATAAAGGATTGAGCGTGGGGTAGAAGTATAGATCACATAATCAAATATAGAATAAGCGTACTTACATGGCTACCGTGGGGCTCACCCCGACTCTAGAAGTGGGATGACTACTCGCTCTTCATCGCAACAAACACCTTTAATTGAAAAGAAGAAACTTGCATTAAACTTAAACCTTTGAAGCTTAACAACTCAACGCCGGCTCTCGCAAATGTCAAACCCTAAAACTTCTCTCTAACTCTCTACTTCTCTAGCTATTGTTGTTGTGTATCGGAATTGATAAAAACCAGCCCCTAGGGCTTTATTTATAAGCTACTAATCCTCACTATTCAAGGAAAGTAGATCCTATCTTCTATCTAAAGTCTATCCAAACAAGTAGGATATATCTTTTATTTAGGTAAAAATATAAGATAACTGATAGAAATCTTAGGGTAAAACGAAAACTACCCTTAACACATAACTTTATCTAAAATAGAGGATAAACCGTGGCTTATGTAGATAGGCTTGCAATCCACATCTCGAAAAGCGCGTCCAACCCGTGTCGAAATCCAATCGATATCGACCAGTTTAGTCGAAATCGACCTCTTCGTTTCTGCTCGACATCCTTCATTCCACTCGATCTCTAGGTCTTCGTCGATATCGACCTCCTTCACTCGTTATCGAGTGCTCTCCTTTGCTGGTGTTCTTGGTCTGTCTCGACACTCAGTGTTTGTGTCGATGCTTCGGTCGATATCAACCAGTCTAGTCGATTTCGACCACTTTTCTGCTTTACTTGGTTTCTTCGTTTTGACTCCAATTTAGCTCCAATTCCTACATATATAGATAAAAACTTGTGCAGACTCTATTTCTTGACCGTTAGGTCATTCTACACAAATTTGCACTATTTTTCAACCTTTTCTTTGGAAATTGAATGAAATATGAAGTCAAAAGATGCAATAAAAAGGGTACTAAATATGTACATGAAAACACACCATGCTTAGACTTGCTTGTCCTCAAGCAATAACCAAGCAGTAACCAACACCTACAACACACCCTTCAAGTCTTCGCCCTTGTCAAAAGCAACATCATAAGTGTAGCAAAGCAAATCAAGTGAATTTAACGTCATAGCACATATTTGAGCGATCCATAGGCATATGCAATTTCGATCCAACCTCACAGGGATAATGTGTTTGCACTCAACTCTCATGTTTTTAGGCTATGGAGATCAACTCTCAACTTAATTCCATAATCTTATAAATATTGTAATTTATAATAATCCACTTCGCAACCAATTATGTAGATGCAATAAGAACCATCAGGAGGACTTTCGCTCAATGGAAGATTTCAAAGAAGACTCCATTCAGCGGGGTTGTAATGGTGTTTGGTATGAAATAGAGGGGTATGGGATTATTTGGCTATGTGGTGCTTATAAATTTCAGAAATCAAGACTCCTAAACTTCATCACTACTATATCCAAACCATACCTCTACAATAATGCATTTCAAACTTGCTTTCCATAGTCAACCTTCTTTCAAAACCTAATATACTTTCAAAATATAAATCTTGTATAAAAGATAAAAGAACTAAGGAATAATTTGGCTCATGCACTATAACAAATTGTTTTCTTTTTTCGGATTTTGTTTTGCACAAATTAAAATATATAATACTAAATGTGCATTTATATGGTGAGCCGAAAATCCTTTTACAATGTATGACAAGATGTAAATATACACCAACCCATAATTTCCTTTTGCTCAAAACTAGACAATATGCACTTTTTCATTCCACAATGCATTATTCTAACCAGTCCAAGTCTCAATTCCGAAATGGGGGTCAGGCTCAATATGGCTAGGGATAATTTTTTGGAGTTTGAAATATAAGGCTCATGCCAATATTCCGGCTTAAAGTAGAAATAATGCAGTGTCGATAAGGAGAGGATAAAAATGGCTTAAAAGATGCCTCCATCATTTAATTCTCATAAACATAAACATATATATATGCATTGGCTTTGAATAACTATCACAACATTTAGAGATGCATAGGAAGAGTAAATACACTCAAGAAAGCATGGCCAAAATTCTCACAAGGACAATTTTTGTTGGATTTGCTTTTTAGCCTAGGATCATATGTGCTCAATTTCATCACAGGTTCACAATATACATGAAAACCATTTTAATGACTTAGGCTAAACCATCCAAATATGCCAAAGGATTTACATGATCAAGTCAGCTATTGAGTTCTCATCATAGGACGTCTAAGTAGGGTTCAAAAACATTCTTAAAAATAAATATGCATTTTTTTGAATTTTTGACATTTTCTATATTTTTTGGTTTTTTGTATTTCTTGTATTTTAAGCCATTTTTGGATTTTTGTATTTTTTATGAAAATTAGGACTAAGAACAAAGATTTAAACATGAATGCAATGCGAAGAAGAAAACCAACTTGTGACCTTAAGACATGTTTCTCCCCGACCCCATACTTCAAATATACAGTGTCCTCACTTTATTAACAGAAAAACAAGGGTGAAGAGAGACTCACAGAGAAACTTGCAGATTTAGGTCGATTTCAGGTTAGTCGATGCCAGTAGTCGATGGCGAGTATTCTGGTCGATGCCGACGGCATTTGTTGGAGTTGAGGAAGAAATTGAAGTCGAGGGCTGCAAGAAATTGATCAATATCGACTATGTTGATCGATATCAACTACTCCTTTAGTTTCTTGAGTCATCGATGTCAATTGCAAGATATGGCTCGATCCTTGTTGGTCGGTTTCGACTGGTTTTGTCGATTTTGAGTACCTTTGCAAAAGCTTCTTTTCTTCCTCGTCGTTCCTAAAATCGTTAGTGCATAACAGATAAAACCAAAGCATATTCAAAGACTCTAAATCCCAAAAATTCAAAAATTTGAAACATAAAAACCATCTATGTGGAAATTTAAAGGGTTCTGTGTACAAGCTCTAGACTTTATAGTTGCTAGGTTGACTTCTTCCGCTCTTCTATCAAAGGTGGCACATGTAGGGACCATATCGCTCTCATGTCCTCTTCAGGGCTTTCAAGCTCTACTTTGAACACCGTCCCTTTCTTGTCCTTAAGCTCCAAACTTCCTAGATAGACTTTGTAGACCGTCATGATTGACCTCTTCCTTCCATCCTTTCTTTTGCATCCCAAGGCATTGCATTGCTCCATAAGTACCTTGTCGCATGCCTTGTATTCTTTTATGGGCTTACCTATGATGTTAGTTAGGCATACAAACAAGGATACTTGCTTTAATGGGATATTAGAATTTATCTCTAAGGTTGGAGGATTCTTGCCTGGACTTACCTCAGAGTCCATCGATGGAGGCAGGTCGAGTAGGGGGAGTCGATCTCGAGTGGGCCCAGTCGATATCAACTGGCCTCGGTCAATTTCGAGTGTTGTGGACCCCATACCTAGCGTTTGGCAGTCGATTTGGCTCCTTTTCACTCGATATCGACTAGTTTGTATGGATTTTGAGTGCTCTATCTGGCTCCTCTCTATCAACGGCTTGGTGCCAAATCTTAGAAAGCTCCTCCATTCGGGCCTCCATGGCCCTTTCCTCTTGCTCCTCATCGGTGAAGGTTCTCTCCGTTGGTTCATCGTAAGGGATTACTCTCCCTGTATGCATCGCCTTGACCTCCATTTGTTGTACCTCCTTCATTGTAGGGTTGAAAGAGAATTGGATGACCTCATTGCCAATAGTGAATGACAAGAGTCCCTTTCGCATGCTGATATTGTTATCAGCCATGTATAACTTCATATCAACTGGCTCCAAGGCTTCAATGTTGACCTTTGACCAGATGGACCAAGGCAAGAGGCTCACGCTAGCCCCTCGGTCGCACAAGGCCTTGTAGCGATGTTGGCCAAGCCCAATGGTGATGGTGAATCTACCAGGATCACTACTCTTCTCTAGGTAGTCCACCTTGCTAATCCTCAGTGATCTCAGCAATTGATTGCTTCTTACTTAGGACATCTCTGAGGAAGCGGACGTATGATGGCATTTCATGTAGGGCCTCAGTGAATGGAATGGTGACATTAAGGCCTTAGAGAACCTTCACAAAGCATTGGAACTTCGCGTTCACTGGATCCTTTGATGATTTTGAGGGGTAGGGCAATGGTTTCTTCCTCGGCGGAGCGGGATTGGCCCGAGGTGGTGTTGATGAATGGTCGATATCGAATGGTGGTGTGTCGATATCGACTGCTGTGGTCAATCTCGGGTTCGTTTGGACAGGGTCGACGTCGACATGTGGGTCCACATCGATTGGGTCAGTCGATATCGACTGGGGTGGTCGATATCGACTGGCTCTCTAGGGATTTTCTCCGCTTCTCCGACGTTCGTTGGTAACTCCTCGCCATTACGTAGAGGACAGGCAGCGATGTGGCCCGATGGCTGCCCCTTTTGATTGGCTTGTGGTTGACCAGGGAGTCCTCCAAGTTGTCGTGGAATTGTTGTCGCCAATTGACCTAGTTGGGTCTCAACGCCTTTCCTCCATGTATCAATCTCGCCAAGCCCGGAGTTCATGCCATGTAATAATGTTTGGATGGCATTGTTAGATTAATTTGTTTCCACTTGGTTCCACCTTATCTCATCCAGGATGAGTTGTAGATCATCCCTCCTTTCTTTGTCGGGATGGCCAGGTGCTTTGTATGGCGGAGGATCCCTGGGGTTGTATTGGGGTTGTTGATTTACCCAGTTTTGGTACCCCTGGAGATTGAGATTCCTCATGTAGCGCGCCTTATGGTGAGTCTCCGCTAGTTGTACTTGCTCCGTGTGAGGGAAATTAGTGGTGATATGCCTTACGGAGCCATTCAGCGCAGGGTTGGTTGGCGGAGAGGAATTTGACTTGCTTTTGAAGCCTCCTGAGTTGATTTTGCATGAATTGATCTTTGATGTCATATCAATCTCCTTGAAGGGCACATAGGGTGGCATAGATGGGGCAGGCCTTGAGCGGAGGTCACAGGAGTGTTATAGGTGTTGTCAAATTCGACCAACCTCTCTATCGTATCCCAAGCTTGTTGTGGTACGTAGGAGCTCGAGATATCCATAGGAGGTATAGGTGTTGATCCTCTTCTTAGTTACTACATCCAGGGCATTGTCGATGATCTCTTGGATGACGTAGGGTGGTTTCCCATACGTAGGGCAAGACCTCAGCAGCTCCTTAAACCGATCCCACACTTGTGCCAGGGTTTCATGTGGCCTTTGTTTGAAAGCCATAATCTTCTGGCGTATCACCACTGTCTTGGATGGTGGGAAGAACTTGTGGAGAAATGCATCCTTGACCTCATCCCACATGCGGAGCGATCTGGGGGCTAGGCTCTCCAACCATGCTGGAGCTTTCCCCACGAGAGACTAACGAAAAGCCTTTAGTTTAACATATTCAAGGTTTTTGTCCATCTGTAATTGTATCACACAAGTCTAGGAATAGCGAAATATGATCTAGAGGACAATCGTTAGGTTTCCCTTTAAATTGATGTTGCCTAATTTCAGTTAAGAATCTAGGTTTAATCTCAAAAGTAGAAGGAGGGATAAGAATAGCCGATTTAGGCACTGAGAGCACAGGGTGCATGTATTGTTTGGCATTCTAGAGGAGGGCGTTGATTTGGGCTTCTATTTGCCTCCGAGCTTCCTCCTCCCTGTCTACACGCTCTTTCAGTGCCGCCTCTCTAGTTGTGAAGTCCTCGACTTGCTTCCTTAGATACTCAATTTGTTTAGCCTGGGTGTCTTGGTCTTCCATCGCTCTTTGGATTCTAGCGCGAAGGTGAAGATAGCTTTCAGGGTCGTATATTCCTTCAACTTCAGGTGGGCGATCAGCGCGTTGCATACACCTTTAAGAAAACACTAGGAAAAAGAGTGAAACAGACTAAACAGGGTGCGATTGATAGCCTCTCCGACAACGACGCCAAAATTTGTTAGGAGGAAGAATTGACTTAAACAAATATAATATAAGTGCAAACCAATCCTCTATCCATGCAAATAAATTACAAGACTTCCTCCCATTGTAGTGGAAGGGAATCACGATCGATCCACTAGGAGGCGGGTCAGCGGTGCCTGAATAGTCTTTGTGAACTCTGTGCATGTCGACTAGAAGCCTCGATATCGAGTTGAATAGTCGATATCGACAAGAGTAGTCGATTCCTAATGATGATGTCGAATTGGAGAGAAACCTGCGAAGAAGAGAAAACAACCGAAGAACTCGATATCGATTGGAATGGTCGATTTCGAGTGGATCAGTAGCTCTATCGACTTAGAAAACTGTCGACGATAAATCACTCGATGTAGGGTGGTCGATATCGACTAGAATGGTCGGTATCGAGTGGTTCCTCAGACGATGTCGATTTGCATAAAACAAGGAAATAAAGAAATAGAAATAAAAAGGAACAGTTTTTTTTTTGGGTTTTAACTTCAATAAACTAAAGAGCTCCTAGGATAGGGATTCACCATGACGGTAACCATGCATGTATTATACTCAATTCACATAAAAGATTAAACTTTTCTCAATACCAATTAGGGATATAGAGGCTTTCGCATAAAAACCTAATTGTTTCTACCTTTTTCATAATTAGGATTTATGTCAACTTTCGTAGGCAAAACCTAATTACTATCCAAATTCACATTTATAATCCTCTTTCGCTTCATATAACGTAAATAAGGAATGATCCTAAACTTGCATAAAGTATTAAGGAATGATCCTAAACTTGCATAAAGTATTAAGAGTGGGACAACTACTCGATCTTCATCGCAACAAACATCTTTGATTGAAAAGAGGAAACTTGCATTAAACTTAACCCTTCAAAGCTTTACAACTCAACGCCAGCTCTCGTAAATGCCAAACCCTAAAACTTCTCTCTAACTCTCTACTTCTCTAGCTATTGTTGTTGTGTATTGGAATTGATAAAAACCAGCCCCCTAGGGCTTTATTTATAGGCTACTAATCCTCGCTATTCAAGGAAAGTAGATCCTATATTCTATCTAAAGTCTATTTAAACAAGTAGGATCGATATTTTATTTAGGTAAAAATCTAAAATAACTAATAGAAATCATAGGGTAAAAAGGAAACTACCTTTGACACATAACTTTAACTAAAATAGACGATAAACCGTGGCTAATGTACATATTTAGTACCATTTTTATTGCATCTTTTGACTTCATATTTCATTCGATTCCCAAAGAAAAGGTTGAAAAATAATCTCAATTGGTGTAGAATGAGCTAACGTCCAAGAAATAGAGTCGGCACAAGTTTTGGTGTAATGATGTAGGAATTGGAGCGAAATTGGAGTAAAACGAAGAAACCAAGGAAAGCAGAAAAGTGGTCGAAATTGACTGAAGCTTGGACACAAACTCTGAGTGTCGAGACAGACCAAGAAAATCAACAAAAGAAGAGCACTCGATATCGACTACCTGAGGTCGATATCGACCAAGACCCAGAAATCGAGTAGAGCTGAGCCCATCGAGCAGAAATGAAGAGGTCGATTTCAATTGAACTGGTCGATATCAACTAGATTTCGACACGGGCTGGACGCACTTTTCGAGATGCAGATTCCAAGTGTATCTACATAAGCCACGGTTTATCCTTTGTTTTAGATAAGATTATGTCTTAGGGGTAGTTTCTTTTTACTCTAAGATTTCTATTATTTATTTTAGATATTTACTTAAATAAAAGATCTATCTTACTTGTATAGATGGAGTTTGGATAGAGTTTAGACAGAAGATAGAAGATATTATCCTTGGATAGCGAGGATTAGTATCCTATAAATAAAGCCCTAGGGGGCTGGGTTTTATTCATTCAACCACATACACAATCAATAGAGTTAGAGTGAGAAGGCAGTTTAGAGTTTGACGTTTGCGAAAGTTGACGTGAAGTTGTAAAGCTTCAAGAGTTTAAAGTTTAATGAAAGTTTCTTCTTTTCAATCAATGGAGTTCGTTGCGATGAAGAGCAAGTAGTCGTCCCACTTCTAGGGTCGGTGTGAGCCCGACGGTAGCCATGTAAGTGCGCTTATTCCATATTTGATTATGCGATCTATTTTTCTACCCCGCGCTTAATCCTTTATGCGAGTTTAGGATCATTCCTTATTTACCTTATATGAAGCGAAAGTGGATTATATATGTGAATTTGGATAGTAACTAGGTTTTGCATGCGAAAGTGACATAAACCCTAATTATGAAAAAGGTAGAAACAATTAGGTTTTTGTGTGAAAGCCTCTATATCCCTAATTGGTGTTGAGAAAAGTTTAATCTTTTATGAGAATTAGTCATAATACATGCATGGTTGCCATTATGGTGAATCCCTATCCTAGAAGTCTTTTAGTTTATTGAATTAAAACCCTAAAAACTGTAGCTTTTTATTTCGTTTTCTTTATTTTCTATTTTTCTGCAAAGCGACATCGACTGGAATTCTCCTCGATATCGACCACTTCTGTCGATATCGACTACCCTGCATCAATAACTTCTTCGTCGATGGTTTTCTGAGTCGACAGAGCTACTGGCCCACTCAACATCGACCATTCTAGTCGATATCGAGTGCTTTTGTTGTTTTCTCTTTTCGCAGGTTTTCTCTCCAGATCGACGTCGTCACTAGGAATCCACTGCCCTTGTCGATATCGACTACCCAACTCGGTATCGAGGCTTCTGGTCAACTTGCGCTGAGTTCACATAGCCTATCCAGGCACCGCTGACTCACCTCCTCGTGGATCGATCCTGATTCCCTTCCACTACAATGATAGGAAGTCTTTTAATTTATTTGCGTGTACTATTTATATTTATTTATATTTATTAGACTTGATTTCCTCCTACACCAGTGGGTTATATAGATAGACTTGCAATCTGTGTCTCGAAAAGCGCGTTCAACCCGCGTCGAAATCCATTCGATATCGACCAGTTCAGTCAAAATCGACCTCTTCGTTTCTAGTCGACGTGATTCATTCCACTCGATCTCTAGGTCTTCGTAGATATCAACCTCCTTCACTTGATATCGAGTGCTCTCCTTTGCTTTTGTTCTTAGTGTGTCTCGACACTCAGAGTTTGTGTCGATGCTTCGGTGGATATCGACCAGTCTAGTCGATTTCGACCACTTTTCTACTTGGTTTCCTCGTTTTGACTCCAATTTCTCTCCAATTTTTACATATTTAGATCAAAACTTATGCATACTCTATTTCTTGCACGTTAGCTCATTCTACAAAAATTTGCACTATTTTTCAACCTTTTCTTTACAAATTGAATGAAATATTAAGTCAAAAGATGCAATAAAAAGGTTACTAAATATGTACATCAATGTCCACATGTTCGAGTGCTCCGATTTTCACCCTTTGTTAAATAGAGAGGGGCATAAGACTTACGCTTGGCCCTAGGTCACATTAGGCCTTGTAGCGAGGTTGGCCAAGTCGCACGGTGCTTGTAAACTTCCCTGGATCGCTCTTCTTCTCTAGGAAGTCCATCTTTGAGCACTCCTTTGTAATCTCTGCCATGGACCGCTTCTTACTAAGGACGTCCTTGAGGAATAGGACATATGCGAGCATCTCGCTTAGGGCCTCTATGAGTGGGATGGTAATGTTAAGACCTTGGAGGATCTTCACGAAGCACCTAAACTTACCTTGGGTAGGGTCCTTCAATGCTTTAGAAGGGAATGGCAACATCTTGTTTGGTGTGGGAGCCAAAACGGTCGTCAGAGGTGCCTTCGCCATGTCGACATCGACTGGGGGGTGTCAATATCGACGGGACCACTCAATATTGGGTGGGTTTGTGCCTCCGAGTGCTCTACAGTACCCTAGACATCAACCACAGGGTTGACATCGACTGCTGACTCGACATCGACAGGTTTTGCAGTTCCTTGCTCTGTTTCTGTCCGTGGCTTTTGTAGCTTGTTACCACTCCTTAGTTGCATAGTCGCGATGTAACCCGAATCGGACCGCCCCTTAGCATTTATAGTTAGTTGCCCAGGGAATGTTCTGGACAGTCCTGGGATTTATGTTGCCAATTGACCCAGTTGGGTCTCTACATTCTTCTTCCATGAATCCATCTCTCCAAGCCTCATGGTAAGACGATTGAGCACTCATTTGCTCTCCGCATGATTCCGCCTTATTTGATAAAGGATAAGATGAAGATCATCCTTTCGTTGGTCTCTCTCCAAGTGCCCAGGAGCTCTTAAGAGTGGAGGGTCCCTAAGGTAAACTGGGTTCCTTTATGGTTGTTGGACACTCGATGGTGGTGTGTCTTTGCGATCCACATTCAACGCAATCTTGGTTCGTGGAATGGAACCTCACTTGCTTTTGGAGCTTTCGAAGTCGATCTTTGTGGAATTGCTCCTTCAAGTCCGGATCGATCTCCTTGGAGGCTACATAGAGTGGCATAGATGGGGCAGGCCTCGATGAGTGTGATGATGTTGGGTCAGAAGCCTCAGTAGTCCCATATGTATTATCGAACTCCATCAACCTCTCTATGGTTTTCCAAGCCTCTTGTGAAGCGAGTTCAAGGTAGCGATACGAGGTGTAGGTGTTGATCCTCTCATTGGTTGTAGCATCGAGAGCATTGTAAATGATCTCTTGAATCACGTACGGTGGTTGGCCATGAGTCGGGCATGATCGTAGTAGGTCTTTGAACCTTTCCCAAATAGTCGCCAAAGCTTCACTAGGCTTTTGTTTCAAAGTCGTGATCTTCTACCAGATCAACACCGTCTTGTATGGAGGGAAGAACTTATTGAGGAATGCGTCCTTGACTTCATTCCAGGTGTGGAGCGATCTTGGGGATAAGCTTTCCAACCACTGCAATGCTTTTCCTGCAAGGAACCAACGAAAAGCCTTTAGTTTTACATATTCAAGGCTTTGTCCATCAGCAATAGTATCGCAGAGATCTAAGAAGGTAGTAATATGTGCCATAGGGCACTCGTTAGGTTTCCCTTCATATTTGTGTCTCCTAATCTTCGTAAGGAAACTAGGCTTAATTTCAAAACTAGAATTAGGGATAACGATTGCAGATTCTGGCACGGTAAGTGATGGATGCATGTATTGCTTTGCGTTTCGAGGGATTGCGTTGATTTGCACTTTATATTGTCTTCTAGCTTTCTCCTCCCTATCGCCATGCTCGCTTTGTGCTGCTTCTCTAGCGGTGAAATCCTCTACTTTCTACCTTAGGTGCTCAATCTCCTGAGCTTGGGCTTAGCGTAAACCATGGCTCTTTGAATTCTAGCTTGTACGTGGAGAAAGCGCTCGGGGTCTTCTAAACCTTCTTACTTAGGAGCCAGATCAGCACGTCGCATACACCTATAAAACAATACTCAAAAGAACGTGAGACTAGACTACTAGGGCGTGATTGATAGCTTACCGAGCAACGGCGCCAAAATTTGATGTAGGGAGAATTGAAGTGAATAATATAATATAATATAAACCAATGCAACCCCTAGCCTTTTCGATTATATTCAAGACTCTCCGCTGCGGTAGTAGGGAATCAGGTTTGATCCTCGAGGAAGCAGGTTAGGGAGATCCTAGAATAGCCTGAATCCCATTCTGATTTCGACCAGAAGCCTCGATATTGAGAAGGGTACTCGACGTCCATGGGGGCGTTCGATCTCTACTGAACCAGAACTCTTGAGGAGACAAATACAAGAAGTCGATATCGACCAAGGGTGTCGATGTCGAGTATCAATAGCGAGGTCGACCGACTCAGAAGACTGTCAGTCGATCTAAGGGCTCTCGATCTCGAGTTGGTTATTCAATATCGAGTTCAGACAGAAGCAGTAAGGGCAGTCAACTCTGCAAGCGTCGACCGATGTGAGGGTATTGATATTGACTGCAGATATCGATATCGAGTGCTCCTGCAGAAACGTTAGTAAAAAGTCAGCAAAGAAAGGCCGAAGAAAGTAGGATGGAGAAGGAGCAATGATAAACAAATAACAGTGGTTTGTTAGGTTTTTTGGTAACTCAACGAATAATAGAGAATAACGATGTAAACAAATAAATAAAAGATCTTCTAAAGTCAGGGACTACCATGACAACAACCGTGAAAGTAGAGGCGAGAAATCAATAAAGATGCATGCTTTTATCATAAAGGATAAGACTTTCACCTAACCCGACAAATAGGAAAAGATATAATACAATCAATTAACCTAATTTGCATCTACCTTTTGTCATAATTGAGTTTATAATCTTTCGAATAGAAACCCTAATTACTACCCATGTTTCTCAACATGAATTCCTTAAATTCGCATTTAAAGATGAAGCACAAGGTAGAGCGAGATAAAATATACTTTCTGTACCGACATACAAACCTTACCACCATGGCTATCATCGGGCTCACCCGGCCCCTACCCTAGAAGAAAGGGTGACTACTCGCTCATGTTGATGGAAAACATACTTGAAAGGAAAGAACTTTGTATTCAACTAAAAATTGAATGTTTACAATCCCAACGTCAACCATTGCAAGCGCCGAAACCCCAAAGCTCAAAAGCTACAACTATTGCTTTGGTCGCTTGTTGCTATGTGTCTTTCTTGCTTGAATGAATAAAAACTAGCCTCCTAGGGCGTTATTTATAGCCTACTAATCTTTTCTAGCCAAGGAAAGTAGTTTTAATCCTACTAAAACTCCTTTTTAAAATTATATCCCAAAACAATTAGGATGAAACATTATTGATGTAACTAATAAATATCCCAGGGTAAAAAGGGAAATACTCTAAGACATAATTTAATCTAGAAAGGAAATATAAATTGTGGCCATAAGATCGAGCTTCAAATTCGGATTGTTAATTCGAGTCCAATCCGTGGATTATTTCCACTCGATATCAACGTAGTCACTCGATATCGAGTGCTTTATTTTTGCTCGATCTTCTTCACTTCACTCCAGCTCTTGTGATCATGTCAATGTCGATACCCTCACTCGATTTAAAGTTATGTCGAGTACTCTTAGTGGCCTTGTGTTATCTTGGCTCGACTCCAGGTGTCTACGTCGGGTGGTCCAGTTGATCTCGAGTGCAGAACTCAATCTCGACCTCTTTTTTGCTTCACTTCGCTTTCTCGTTTTGACTCCTATTCTGCTC
The DNA here is from genome assembly GCA_963922045.1 of Persicaria maculosa. Taxonomy (NCBI): domain Eukaryota; kingdom Viridiplantae; phylum Streptophyta; class Magnoliopsida; order Caryophyllales; family Polygonaceae; genus Persicaria; species Persicaria maculosa. Next base: position 45,132,226 of record OY998264.1, on the reverse strand, counting down.
CAATTCCTATACATTTAAACCAAAACTTGTGCAGACTCTATTTCTTGCACGTTAGCTCATTCTAAAAAAAAAATTCATTATTTTTAATCCATAATTTGGGAATCGAATGGAATATGAAGTCAAAATATGCAAATAAAAAGACTATAAATATGTACATCAGTCGACTGTTCTGTTTGTTGTGCAGGCTTTGAAGATTGAGAGAAGAACACTAGGAATCGACAACCCCTGTTGATATCGACCAAACCAATCGGTATCGATGCATCTAGTCGACGTACAAGAATGTTTTCAAGGCTACTCAGGAACCGCTGATTCGCCTCCTCAAGGATCGATCCTGATTCCCTAATAATACATCGGGAGGGAGTCTTGTAATTTATTTGATAGGAAAAGGGTTTGAGGTTATTTACATATTTTGATCTAAAATTCCCCTCCTACGTCAAATTTTGGCGCCGTTGCCGGGGAGGCATGAATCGCGTCCTCTCTAGTCTTTCTAATCTATTTTCCTAGTGTTTTCTTCAAGATGTATGGGATGCGCTAATCGCACTCTTGACTACCTACCTTTAGACGAACCGGAATGCTTCCTTCGTCTGCGAAACAAATGCGAGAGCCAAGATATCCATTGCCAAGAGTCGTTCTAATGTATCAAAATGACACGATGACCCACGCGCACTTCGGGCAACCGAGGGGTGTGGGACGCGCTATTGTTCACGGTCCTTGGCGCAATCCGTGCCGGGGTTTGTTCGTGCTTGGAGGAGAATGACTCGCTAGAAGCTGGGATCCTGCCGAGCTCGGGGGACATCGTCGGTTTGTGGCCAAACGCCGCCCACCCGGTGTTTGTAAACGAGTTCACGGGTCTTTCTGCTTGTGCAGTTTTCGACAATGATCCTTTCGCAGGTTCACATAAAGAAACCTTGTTACGACTTCTCCTTCCTCTAAATGATAAGGTTCAATGGACTTCTCGCGACATCGTCGGCAGCAAACCGCCCACGTCGCCGCGATCCGAACACTTCACCGGACCATTCACTCGGTAGGAGCGACGGGCGGTACGTACAAAGGGCAGGGACGTAGTCAACACGAGCTGATGACTCGCGCTTACCCGGACCTGTCGGCCAAGGTGATAGACTCGTTGAATACATCAGTGTAGCGTGCGTGCAGCCCAGAACATCTAAGGGCATCACAGGCCTGTTATTACCTCAAACTTTTGTGGCCTGGAAGGCCATATTCCCTCTAAGAAGCTAGATGTGGAATGATAACTCCACATACCTAGTTAGCAGGCTGAGGTCTTGTTCGTTAACGGAATTAACCAGACAAATCACTCCACCGACTAAGAACGGCCATCCACCACCACCCATAGAATCAAGAAAGAACTCTTTGTAGGGGTTATCCTTGCCCCAGAAACAAAAAGGAGTTAAGGAGATGGTTGCTAGGCACGGCGCCCATGTGTGTGGGCTTTTTGAAACTAAGTTGGACATTGACTATGATGAACAGGCCCTTGTTGAAAGGATAGGGGTAGGATGGAAAGCCACCTCAAACTTCCATCTTCACCCTCGTTCTAGAATCCTTGTCCTATGGAACCCCCAATTGGTCGCCATTTCCGTGGAAGCAATGACTCCCCAATTTATTGCTTGCAAAGTGGAGGCCCTGACCACTAAAGAGGTATATGGTGTGTGCTTTGTGTATGGACTGCATAGTGTGGCCCGTAGGCGAGTTATGTGGGAAGAGCTCCAAGAAATCTTCGAGAGCCAGGAGATGCCTAGGCTTTTCCTTGGGGACTTCAATAATGTCATGAGGGAGGAGGAGAGAATCAACGGTGCCCATGTATCAATGTATGAGATAGGGCAAATGGTTGAAGGATGCCACCTCCTTGGCCTTGAGGATGTGCATTCAGACTTGAGGCATGGTTTCACTTGGCGCAAAGGGGTGGTTTGGAGCAAAATTGATAGGGTCATGGCTAACTCCTTGTGGCTTGCTAGGGCTAGGGATGCAAGGCATTGTTCTTGGAGAAATGGGACCTCTCTGACCACTTGTGTGCAGTGGTTAGCTTTGTGGAAGATAGAAGAAGGGAGGGCCCTAGGCCTTTCCAATTCCTCAACATGGGGACCTCTCACCCCCTCTTCCATGACTTGGTGACCAGGCGATGGGCGCATAGAATTGAGGGAACTAAGCAATTTCGCCTTTGTGGCCTCCTAAAAAGCTTGAAGGCTCCCTTGAGGGCCTTAAATGAGGCTCACTGTAGCCACATAACCTCTAGAGCCAAGAGAGCCCATGATGCCTATGCTGAAGTACTTCATGTCCTCAGGGATAACCCCACCTCTAAAAAGCTCCAGGTGCAGGCGCAAGAGGCCAAGAAGAGGGCCCTATGGCTTGCTAAAGCTGAGTTGTTTTGTCTCTCAACAAGACAAGGCCAAGTACGTGCTAAACGCAGACAGGTGTACTAGCTACTTCCATGGCATTAAGAAGAGAAATGCCCGGAGGGCCTTAGTGGAGCCGAGACATGGTTCAAGCAAGGGGTGTTTCCGTTCAGATATTTGGGTGTCCCTATCACCCCCCACAACCTAAGAGTTGTTGACTATGAGACCCTCCTAGCCAAGATTCATGGGCGACTGGATGGGTGGGCGAAGAGAACCCTCTCCTTTGCTGGGCACAGAGAGCTTTTAGCCTCGGTCATAAGGGGCATTGAAGGCTTTTGGTTGGGTGTTCTTCCCATTCCTTTGGGCAATCAAGACAAGATTGTGAAAATGAGCCGAGCATTCCTTTGGCACTCCCCTAGAGTTGCTTGGGACAAGGTGTGCCTACCCAAGAAGGAGGGAGGCCTGAGCCTTGTGAACCTTGGCGCCTGGAACCAAGCTTTTATGGACAAGTACTATTGGCATATCCAAGAGGAAAGGGACAGCCTTTGGGTAAAATGGGTGCATCTCAAGCACCTACAAGTTGCTGCACCTAGGGACTGGATGCCTGAGAGAAGAGACTCGGGCCTGATCAAGGCCATGCTGGGCGCCCGAGATAGAGTGGTGACCATAGGAGAGGGCCTCTACGAGCCTGAGGAAATCCTCAACTCTTGGGTCAGTGGAGACACTTTCAAGGTGGCTAAGGCCTATGATTTCTTGAGACCAAGGAGCGCCAATGTGAGATGGGCCCGAGCTGTGTGGGTCAAAGGTGGAGTACCCAAGCACTCCCTCATTACCTGGCTTCCTAGGTGCCGGCGCCTCCCCACTAATGACCGGCTGCTCTTCCTCAATGAAGACCCTATATGCCGTTTCTGTGAAGATGCCCTTGAATCCCACGAGCATTTGTTCTTTGAATGCCCTTATTTCATGGAGGTTTGGACCAAGGTTAGTGCCCACTTCAACATTGCTCCCGGCATGGTCTCCCTTCCCATGGCACTTGGTGCTCTCACCAAAGCAGCTAGGAGTAGGCGCCCGAGAGACAAGGCCAAGGTCTTAGCTCTCCTTGGGACAACCTATTTCATCTGGAAAGCTAGGAACGCTTAGACCTTTGATGATAACCCCATCCCTTGTGATGTGCTTGTTAGGTTGATATGTACACAGGTTTTGAAAAACCTGTTTAGTGCTTTCCCTCTCGATGATGTAGCCATTCTATAAGGCACCATCGTCCTTTGTTTTGTTAGCTTCTTAACATAGTTGCTACTTAGAGCTTCTGTTTTAGGGTATGAACCAACAGGTTGCTCCTGGTTGGTATCTTTCTTTCATTATATATAATTTACCTTCTTCAAAAAAAAATAAAGAGCTCTCAGTCGTCGGGGAAGAGAGTGGTTAGAGAGAGAAACTCTCAAACGAAGGAATTTTCCTCCTTTCCTCCTCTCTTCCCCAAGAGCTCACCAAAACAATATTTGGAAAACACTAGCCACTCCACCACTATTGGTGGCTGTCAGTACTTACCCCATATATCCACCGCCATTTCTCTACCAACATCCACACTCCACCAAGGTGAAGCCATGTGCTACCTTCCTATTGGCCTGTTCCCCATGGAACGTCACAAATTGGGTGAAGCCAAGCGCTGCCCTCTCCTTTGACCATCTTCCCCCCCCCCCACGTCTTTCCCCTCAAACACCTTTGACAAACAACCAATTTCTTCAACAGCCCACTATCGGAGGCCATACCGGAGTAGCCAAGCGCTGCCGGTTCCAAACATGGCATCCTCCCCCTCTTCACACCTACCGCCTTCCCTCAAACCATCCCCCATCTGACTAGATTCCTCAAAAAAAACAAAAAACCCCCAAAAAAATAGTTGTCATTGGTATGTTATCCTCAAATCCATGGGTCAGGGATGTTCCTTTGATATGTTCTCCTCAGATCTCGGCATCCTCCTTCAGATCCGTTCTCCACGCCTCCACACCATGATGATTCTTGGAGGATGCTGCTTTGGCGTGAAGGTGGGACATGGCTTTGTAGATTTGGGCCTCCCACACTCAGATCTGGACTCGTTTCCTCCTCCTTCACCCGGGGATCTTATGATTTGGTGTGATAACTCCACTCCCTTGATGAAAATCGGAATAAGTTTCAAAGGCCTTGACAGTCTGTTTGTGTCAAAGGTCTTGAAGCTTTAAAAGTATTGATGAAACACAAAACCTGTTCTATATGATATTATGTTCGAATATTATTTTATGTTATTATATGCTTCCATTATATTATTATATATACACTAACCTTTCATGAAGTATTTTCGAATATTATTTCCTTCCTTATGTTGTCAATTGAGAAGATTCAAATCGGAAGATCATGGCCTTCGAAAGTTTCCAAAGATAGAAGATCCAGCTCAAGCCATGATCCTCTCTAGCCGTTGGTGAAGATCCTTAGGCACGGATTTGTTTCAATAAAAAGAAAAGCAAGAAGAAGACAACGACACACCTGTTGAACACAAGCTTTCATACACTCAAGCCTTCAAGCGAGATCTGTCTTCTTCGTGTGCCCTCTGCTAGTCCTTAAGAATCTGTTATTTCATTTCAAAGCATTTGAGAGTTACACTGTGAGCTTATAGGATATATTTTGAGAGAGTGTTATACTCAAGAGTTTGTAACTCGGGAAGTAGACACTAGGCGATTGATTCACTAAGTGTAAGAGGATTGTACTAGATAGCATAGAGAGGTGGGGCTCTTCTAGATTGGTCTAGGACTCCAAGGGAATGTGAGTTGACTAGATTGCAATTGTATAGGAGAGAGGCTTCTCGGTGAGCTACTAGGATCCTAAGTCTTGTGAATCAATAAAAGCCAGTTGAATCCTAGGGTTGTGGAAGAACCCTAGGCGGGGACGTAGGCCAAGTTCGTGCCGAACCTCCTAAACAACTCATCGAGTCCTTTACTTATTGCTTTACCGTATTTCCGCACTTGGTTCGACTGTTTAACTTTGTGATTCAGGTTTTCAGAGAAAAGACTAAGTCTAATCTCAAAGGATTTTGCACGAGCTTCAAAAGTCTTGAGAATCTGCGAAAAACCGGCATACTCTATTCAACCCACACCCCCCCTTCTAGAGTATTTCTATATTACTTTGTTTTACATTATCGAACCTTCAATTGGTATCAGAGCTTTACTCACTGCTTTTGATCTAACAATCTTGTGAGTTTTCGATCATGTCTGGTGAAGCAAGCGGAGGATTTGCACAGGAAAGGTCTACCAGCAGACCACCACTCTTTGTAGGAAACAACTTTGTCCACTGGAGATCATTGATGAAGATGTTCATCATAGACCAAGATCTGGAACATTGGAACATTATAGAAAATGGGCCAAAGATTCTAGAGAAAGACGGACCAAATGGAACCAAAGTCGCAAAGAAGGAGTCTGAATACATCCAAGCGGATCTTGAACTCGTCTCCAAAAACTACAGGGCTATTAACTTACTTTATTGTGGTCTTAGCACTGATGAGTTTAACCGTATTTCATCTTGTAGGTCAGCTAAAGAGATTTGGGACAAGCTGGTCGTCACCTATGAGGGAACCAGCCAAGTAAAGGACACCAAGATCAGCATCTTCCTTCATGGCAAATGAAGAGACCATGCAACAAGAGCTAAAAAGGCTTAGGAAAATAGTTAAGGAGTTCAACACCGAGCGCACTCAACATACTGAAGCACAACATGCAAAGAATGACGGCTAGGTATGACCACGAAGTCCAAGCCCGAAGAGAAGCCCAGGAGCTACTAAGCCATATCCCACAAAATGCTAAAGAATACTTGCGCCCAACGCAGTCGGTGTCGGAGTCTCCTATCATCCTCCCTAATTTATCCATTGAAATTAAAAGAAGTTTTATAGCAGAGATTAGGAGACACACTTTTGAAGGAAAGGGATTCGAATGCCATATGGCGCATATTACTACTTATATTGATTTATGTGGCACCATTGCTGATGATGTTAACCAAGAATATGCGTGCTTAAAAGCTTTTAGATGGTCACTGTTAATAGGAGGAACGTCTAGTTCTTAAATACAAATATAAAGATATGTAAATGCGAATCCGACTCCTAGCCTATGCAAATAATTACAAGACTTCCTCCCGTTGTAGTGGAAGGGTAGTCAAGATCGATCCACGAGGAGGCGTGTCAGTGGGATCCTAGTAGCGTTGGAAATCTCACATCTCAGAAGCCTCGATTTTGACCTTGGAGCTCGATGTCGACCTCGGCTGTCACTCCTTTCTGCAACAGAAGACCGGCAGAGACAAAAACAAGCAGTCAATATCGACACGGAAGGTCGATATCGATGTTAGCAGACGAAATCCACTGGCTCAAAAGACTGCCAGTCAACACAGGTGGTCGATATCGAAGTTGAAGGGTCGATATCGATGTTCAGTAACTTAGCAGTGAAGGTCATCGTTGACTCAGAAAACTGTCGACGAACTCAGTGGTCGATATCGACGTCTGTGGTCGATATCGATGTTCTTTTCCTGCAAAGTTGTTAGCTTTTTGTCGGCAAAGAAAGGCCGAAGACTTTAGGATGAATGAAGATGTGATGAACAGAAATAAAGACAGCTGTTTTTATGTGTATAAACTATGTAAAGAGCAACTCCTAGGATTAGGGTTTACCACAACGTTAACCAATGCATGCGATAAGATAAATAAGACGGACAATTGCGCTATTTCACCCGAGGGACAAGCTTTCGCTGTACACCAACTCTTAGGATTACTCTTGCAAATAAATCTAATTGTCTATACCAATTTTATGTTTATAACTCAAGTTGTTAGCATGAATCCCTTTTCTTTCGATTAGGACTAAACATAGAATAGTAGGAGATGATATGGACACAACGATATCAACATCTAACACTTACCTCAGGCACGCGTGGCTAACGTCGGGCTCACCTCGACCCTAAGAGCTTTTGGGGAACTACTCACACATGTTGAATGTAGACGTGCTTTGAATTGAAATAACTTGCATAAATGGAAAACTTTGAATCGTTACAATCTCAACGCCAACTATCTTAAGCGCTTGAAACTTTAAAGCTCAAAAACTAAAACTCTAACTTTCTATTGCCTATTGCTATTGTCTTTCTTGCTTGGATGATTCTAACAAACCATCCCCTAGGGCTTTATTTATAGGCTACTAATCCTTGCTAATTATCTAAAAGTACAAGATACTTCCATTCCTTGAGGATAGAATTCATAATCCGAGTCCCAAAATCGGATCTATCTTTTGTTGAGATAAGGTCGATATCGACCACAGAGGTCGATATCGATGTCTGCATTTCTGCTCGACTTGTTCATCTCCACTCGATGTCTATGTTGAGGTCGATATCGATGTTGAAGGTCGATATCTATGTTGAAGGTCGATATCTATCTCTGCTCAGCTCTCCTTGGTTTCTCCGTTTTGACTCCGATTTCGCTCGAATTCCTGCATGGTTAGCTCAAAACTCGTGCATACTTTATTTCTTGATACTTTAGCCCATTCTTACACAAGTTTATATTCTTTTGAACCTTTTCTTCAGAAATCGAATGAAATAAGAAGTCAAAAGATGCAATAAAAAGAGGTACAAATATGTACATTAGTCACTTGTAGGCAAGGCTCTGCATTGGTTGGAAAGCTTGCCCCCACGATCTACAATGCCCTGGACGTGCCTATAAGAGAGTGGATCAACACCTATACCACCTACCGCTACGTAGAGCACATACCAAATAAAGCCTGGGAGACAAGTGAAAGGCTCATGGAGTTTGATAACACAATGGGTCTCCTATGGTCACCAATGCAACGCCAGCCCTATCCATGTCGTTATATGAGCCATCAAAGGAGGTGGATCCTGAGGTGAAGGATCAATTCATGAAGAACCAGGTAAAGTGTCTCCAAAAACAAGTTAGATTTTTAACTAACAATCAAGCTTTTTAACTAACAATCAAGATTTTTAACTAACAATTAAGCAAGTGCAAATGTCGGAGACCCATAAAGAAGTAAAGTTCACGAGGGGTCCTAACTATGGAGGCTCTCAAGGAAATTAGGGATACCAGCAACCCAAAAAATATCAAAAAAACCCCCGCCCTATAGAGCACCTGGTCATCCAAAGAGGGAAAGAAGGGATGACTTGCAACTCATACTAGACAAAGTAAGGAGGAACCAAGCGGAGAACAAACAATCCAACAATGACATCCACGCATAACTACATGGCATTGACTCAAGGCTTGGTGAGATCGATACATGGAGGATGAGCGTGGAGACCCAATTGGGTCAATTGGCTGCCAACATTCCAAGACAAGCCAGATCGCTCACATGCCAACCTGAGGCCAATCACAAAGGGAAACCATCCAGCCACATCGCTGGCATATGCTTGAGAAGTGGCAAGGAAATCACAAACAAAGAAACGGAACCAAAGGAGGAAGCTACTAGAGAATCAGTCGATGTCGACCAACGTTAGTCGATGTTAACTGCTCTTGTCGATGTCGACCCCTCTGTCAACGTTGATCCTGTCAAGGCGCCTGCCCAAAAGTAGACAACAACAGTCGACATCGACCCCTCTGTCGACGTCGACCACCCTTCATCGACACTTCGGGCCATTCCCGCTCCAACAAAGAAGAAGCCGCTTCATTTTCCCTCCAAATGATTAGAGACCCAGTGCACTTGAAATTTCTGAAATACCCCAAAATATTTTTGGGCATTTCTATTTTAATTTAAATAAAAATAAGGTTAAATTTTTTATATAAAAGAAGTTATAGAAATTTTTATTTCGATTGTTATTATTTAAAACATAAAACTCGTTGACGTTATTATCGTGAAACTGATTTTAACTAAAGTAAAGCATGATCATGATCATGATCATGATGATCATCATCATCATCACTATTATTATTATTAAAATAATTAATTTTATAAATGTAAAAGTTGATTTAAATTCATTATTTTATTTAAAAGGTGTCTTATTTATATTATTTCAAGACTCAATGTTAATATCAGTTTACGCAAATAAGTATGACATACGACATGACTTAATAAAGTTATTTCTAGTATCTAATTATTTTATTAAATTTATTTTCGAATGAGTATTTAAATAAAAGCACATATTGTGATTTATTAAAAATAATATATATATATATATATATATATACGATTTTATGTTATCATATAGTTATTTTTATATTATGTCACACACCTAAGCATTTAAGGTAAGACATAAAATAAATAAATAAATAAATAAATAGTTGTATATAATATATACAAAAATAAAAAAACAAATGATTTTATTGAAACGGTTCAACCAAACCGAACAAAAAAAATCGGTTCAATTGAACCGCATCTTCGTCCTCCTTTCACGTTGAAAGCAGGGACATGGAGCTTCAACGGTGGTTTTTAGTTTTGGACGTTTTGCCTTCAAAACATCCTCATTAAGTTCTAATCAATTCCACTTGATTATAAACGTGGACAAATCCTGAATTTGTGGACTAATTCATCTCCAATCCTGTCCAAATTCTTCAACCATAATTCTTCAATTCAACCCAATCCGGTGATTATGTGACGGTTTCATCCAAATAGATTGAGGACAATGAATGACGACATCAATTGAATTTTAATGGCTCATTCAATTTGATCAAATCTGGAGTGTTGGAGCTTTTTTATGAATGTTTTCCCATTTTGGCAATTCCACCATTGATGGCTACGACTCTAGCTCCTAAACTAGTTCATGGTGATCTAAACAACTTATTATACAAATCCTACTTAATAAATTTTGAGAAAAACATACAAAATTTAAAATGACCAATTTTGGGTTTGAGCTCGCCGGAGAACTGTCGCGCCACCTCTCAACCGCTGCTGCCGCCTCTACAACCGTCTGGGAGGAGCACCCTTCCACCAGGAATTCGTAGCCTTGTCGAGGTGCCAGGAAGCCATGGAAGCTGCGCCGGAGGGTCACCGGAAAGCTTCTGCAGAGGTGTTTTCGTATGGGAGAAGCGGCTGGTTTAATAAAAAAAACCTCCAAAACTTTCAGTTTTGGTAAAATATTGTATTATAAGACACAATTCAAGTTAAAGGAATGTGATGTGGTAGAGACAGGTTGGGGCCATTATTCCCCGGTCTAAAAGTTTCAAGAAACTCACACATTTCGAACGCTATCTGCTACACTACCAAATAAAAACATAGTAGGTTGTTATCTGCTATTAAGAGCGGGACCGGTATCATATGATTGATTATTAATTAAGAAGTGTTTCGTATGAAATGTGTAACCTATTAAAGTGTTAAAATGTTTAACTTTATGTAATGTTGTTCTCAAGCTATTCAACGTGAGGAAAGTGAGTGAAGTGTATGATAGACATTTGGATTCGTAGTGATCACAATTAATTCAAGCTATACCATATTCTATTCGTAATCGGGATATGGTTCCTGAGGGTGCTCGTTGCCTACTTCTTATCTTATTCAATCCTTCGGGATTATCCGTGTCATTAAAGTTGTGTCGTCAAATTATTAGCCCAACTAAAATAATCTAATGATCACATTCTGGTATAAATTCATATCATTAAAGATCAAGATTATAAATCTGAAGTAGTCCTAAGTTTTGAGCCGACACTTGCTAGTTCTTGGACGGCTACCCCAGTTTCTAGTTCGCGGGTTAAGGTCAAGTCTCCGAAGAGAAGTTGAAGAAGATTAAGAAGACATTTTATTTTCAAGATTTAATTATTTAAAGTTCTTAGAAAATATTGTATAAATGTTTAAGTGTTTATTTTTCCAAAGTCTTCCGATGTAATGTTTTGAGGTATCAGATGTTGTAATTTGAATCTTGAGTTTATATATAAAAAATATTTATTCTATTTTATGTCTACCGCTATCTAAATTTTATTGTCATCTTGTTTATGGGAGCATTGTAGCATGTCGGTATAAGCCTAAGGTGGTTACGAAGACCTTAAAGTCCAAGTAATCACTGGCACTACAACATTCACTCGTTTACAGAATGGGATGTTACAGTTTCAAAGATTTGTGAAGGTGCTCCAAGGCCTCAATGTCACCATCCCATTCACGGAGGCCTTTCATGAGATGCCATCATATGTTTTGTTCCTTAAGGACATACTAAGAAAGAAGCGATCAATCTCTGAGATCGCGGAGGAATGCAGCAAGATAGACTACCTGGAGAAAAGAAGCGATCCGGGGAGATTTGCCATTACAATTAGGCTAGGCTAACAACGCTACAAGGCATTGTGCGACCTAGGGGCTTGCGTGAGCCTCATGCATATGTCCATTTGGTCAAAGGTAAATATTGGAGCCTTGGAGCCTATGGATATATATAAAGCTATACATGGCTGAAAACAACTTTGTAAAGCCCACAGGAATCATCGATGATGTCCCAATCAAGGTGGGTAAGTTCTATATGCCAATGGATTGCATTGTGCTTGATATGGCGGAGGATCCTACATGCCCCATCATCTTGGGAAGGCCATTCCTAGCTATGGCCAATGCCAATATCAACGTGCAAAAGGGACTACTATCTTTTACGATTGGTAATGAGTTGATAGAATTCTCCTTCAATCATACTATGAAGGAGGTGAATCGAACGGAAGTCAAGTCCTTACATGCAATGGGGAGAGTAATCCCATGTGAAGAAAAAACGGGGAGGAGTTTGACAGTTGAAGAACAAGAAGAGAGGGCCATGGAGGAGCTTTTGGCAATTTCGCACCAAGCCGACGAAGAAGAAGAGACTGAGAAAGCAGTTGATGTCGACAACCCGCTGTCGATGTCGACCACAATGGAGCCATCATTGATTCTAGAAACCAGGTATGGGGTCAATGCAGAAGGAGAATTCCCCTAGATCGACCAAGGTCAGTCGATATCGAATGGACCTACTCGACATCGACTTCCCCTGATCGAACACCCTCCATCGACTGCACCTTCAGAAGGCAAGAAGCCACTCGATTTTGACCGATCTAGTGGATGTCGAGCACTCACTCAGAGCATACATGACTCGAAGGTAAGCCCAGGTAAAGATCCTTATCCTTCGGAATCTAAAGATAATGTCCCTATGAAAGAGTACCCTTGTTTGTGCGCCTTACTAACGTTATGGGAATAATATTAAGTGAATACAAGGAGGGCGACAAGGTATTAATGTACCAATGCAACATAAAGGGATGTAATAGAAAGGATGCAAGGAAAAGTGGATTTGTGACCATCCATAAAGTCTATCTAAGAAGATTGGAGCTTAGAGATAAAAAGGGAATAATCTTCAAAGTAGAGCTTGAAAGCCACAAAGAGGATGTCCGATCCATATGGTCCCTATATGTCCCAACCTGCATAGGAGAGTGGAAGAAGTCGACCTAGTGACTATAAAATTTAGAGCATGTAAATAGAACTTATTTTGGATAGTTTGGTTTTTAGGTTTTTTGGAATTTTTTGTTTTGGATTTCTTTTTTGAATCTTTTTCAGTTTTTTGGAATTTCGTGATAGACTAACAAAATTGTAGGTACGACGGAGCTGAAAAAGCGCGCCCTCGATGTCGACCAAATTGGTCGATGTTGATAAAGATACATCGAGCGAGATCAACTGTGATCGAGCACAGATCACCCTGAGTTAATGATATCAATCGATGTCGATCGATCTAGTCGAAATTGACTGCCACCCTCGATCTTGACCACACCTGTAGAAGCATTTGTTTTGAGTCGTTTTGATATTTTCTAGTAAGTTTTCTTTGATTCCACTTCCAATTGGATTTTGACAGTGAAGACACTGTAGGATTTAAGTATGGGGTGTGGGAAAAGCTTGCTCACATATTTTGTTCAATGCATCTTTGTTAGTTTATCTTTACTAGTCTATTTGTTTAAGTCTTGTTTTGCATACATGGTTAGATCTTATACAAATTAGGCATAATCTTTTGGGTACATTTTTTTCGTATGACCATAAAGTTTATAGTCCAAGGACTATAAATAAAATTTTTGAGAAAAATCACCCCCATTGCAAAAAATGAAAAGTGACATGGATGTTTTAACAAGACTCCACGATGCAAAAGTAGATCCATTAGAGATATAGCAATCAACTTGTATTGTAACGGAAAGTCTCAATGAAGTGCAATTTTTAGAGAAAACCATGAAAGGAGGTAAAATTTGAAGTTGCTTTTGACATATGCATGATAAGAGGACGGAGTACATTATTTTCCATGCATGCTTTATTTTTCTCTTACCATTACCCATGCTTATTTACCTTACATCATATTCTAAGCCATATATGCTTTGTGTCATATTTGCTCCACAAGTTCTTAAATTTCCCATTTTTATACCTTTTTATCCATCCGGGAGATTATGTTATAGAATGGAACTCATATTTTTGAGTTGTTGTATGGTTGATATGTTTTGAAGTTATTATAAAGTTGATGGCAGGAGTATTTTTTTAATGGAAAATTTAATGAGAGAAAGAAAATCTGGTCACCTAGGGATATCGACCCGGTTGCGGAGGATAAAATTCACGCGAGATGGGACGTAAGGTGAAGAGTCCGAAGTGCTACGTATTCTGGGCCATTCATGACACCCATGTTTGTGACTCGCGAGAAGGCAGCGTTAAGGTTAGAGAGGTAAAGGCAATATAAGTGAAAAAAGCAAAAAAACATTATGAGGAAGAGGAATGTGGAAATCATAAAGGATAGAGTGCATTAAAGAAAGAAAGTTTGGAAGTTTCTCCCCGGATTATGCACCACATTGCCAAATATAGCCCAACACTATACCTTTTACGTTCACTTCACCATGTGCATAAAAGTCGTCTTAATTATTAATGCTATGTTACAAATTTTTTTTCCATAACCCTCTTTTTGTGTGAGATGTTGCTTTTCATTCAAATGCATGAATTTGAAAGCAATAGTACCTTTGTGAGGATGGTAATTGATTATAGGGTAATATAAGAACGGATCTATGATGTTGAGAGTTCAGTCCTTCCACTGTGTGACCATGAAAAGTATTGCTTGAGGACAAGCAAGCTTAAGTATGGGGTGTTTTGATGTCCGCTAAAATGACCATGTTTTATCGACTGGATTAAAGGCTCATAAACAAAAGGACCAAAGTAGAGTAGTTGATCTCGACTGCAATGAGGACAATAAGCAAAGGACCAAATAAGAGTAGTTGATCTCGACTGCAATGACCGATATCGACTGGATTAAAGGCTCATAAACAAAATATTGGACACATTGTAACGGATCGAGATTATGACTCCCGAGTTACGTTTCGAGGGATGAAACCCCTCATTGGGATCTTGCGCCCCGAGTACAGGTTGAAGGTTTGAAACCAAAGATGCGTAGTTTAAAGTGGGATTTCGCACCCAAATCTTGAAGGTCCGTTTGAGACCCCAGGGTAAATCCCTGTACCTGTCCTATGTCTACAACACGCAAAACCTTTTATCATGCAAAGGACATAAGTTCTGAAAATGATACAACCATTGTCGCGGCAGAGCCGGGTCAAAACAGAGTATGTAGGAAGAAATCCCAAAAGTATGAATCTGGTGAAGTCAGGGTTCAAACACTTACTCTCCGCCATATGAATGGGCCCCGTCATAACAACATAGAATCAAGCAGTGTATCGGGTACCTAAAACTATACCACAAAGTCAAGCCATGAGTTCGCCTCCGGGTCCTCTGACCGCGCTGAGGACATATAATACGCCTATACCTAGAATAAAGGATGCCTTCATGCTGTACTAAAATATTAACCACACTATCATGCTCCTAATTCATATATGCAGGATATGAAGTAAGGCCTTATTAAAGAATACCAAGTGGTATATCCCTCTTCTACCACCACCCCCCTTCCAGATAGGGTGGAGACGGGCCAGTTTGATGCTATAGCATATCACATCTCATCATCATATCGTATCTCATGCTCATCTCGTATCTCATGATATATATATAATGACTCAAAGAGGACAACGCCCGATGAAGCTGGGCTGCCTTATGACCCTAACAACGACTCTAGGACTCACAGATAACGGTCGTTCTGTATTCAAACGCATACAGAATAAGAATGCTCATTGGTAAGTGCAATTCCTAAGCATGATACTACATGACATACTTTTATACATATGCAAAACCTACATACTATATGACACATCAGACAGGAGGTATTGGTTACTGAGTAAGCCCCGGAGGTACTTACCTAGCTAGAAGATCAACAAAAGAAGGGTCCAGCACATAATAGTCACGATCACAGAGTATCACCTAATTACATAACGAGAATATACTGAGTATACTTCTATAGCTTTTCTGATCACATATATTACACACTCATACAAGCAGATAAATAAGCTAGCTCACACCAACCATACTTTTTGTTCGCTATAGGGATGTGAGTGTAGGGATTCAAATAATTCAAATAAACAATTCACAACTAGACTACTCCCTGGCTCAAACAAATAATACAAGAATCCCCTCCCTTGTAGTAGTAGGGTAATTCAGGATCGAATCCACGAGGAGGTATGTCAGCGCTTCCCTTGTTGTACTCACGATCAAAGCTTTCGACCTCAGAAGACACTCGATATCGATGTGTCTCATCCATATCGACCTCAGTTCTGGTCGATTTCCAGTATAGTTCTTACAGAAGACAAAAGCAACAAAGTCGACATCGAGCAGAGACCTCGATATCGACGTTAGACCTCGATATCGACCTTTACAGTCGATTCCGATGTTTGTCACAGAAACTGTAATTTGTAACCAATTGTCGGAAAAGAGTCCGAAGAACGTAGAATGGTAAAGAAGGATGATCAGAAACAAAACTAAAACTTTTATATTGATTTCAATTAATTAAAAGCTTCAAAAGTCGGGGTTTCATGCCACAACGATAACAATGCAAGTTTTATGCTAAAGTTATGAAATTTAATGCCTTTCCATCAAATAACTTTCGTTATCAACATTTAGGTGATTAGAGGCTCTCGCATAGTTCCTAAGAGTTACTATCCAATTCATGAGCAATCCAAGTTCAATATGAGTGGCTTTCGCTTCAATAATGCAAATAATGAATCTCCCTAACTTCCGCAAAGGATCGTGCATGGGATAGAAGACGGAATCGCATAAAAGTCATACCTTTGGTGAACTTACCCCACATCGTTATCGTCGGGCTCACCCCGACCCTAGAAGTAGGTTGACTAATCGCTCTTCATCATGCACATCATCATCATTATTGAACGAAAACTACATTGAATTAAACTTTGAAAGAAAGTACAACCGAACAAGACAAAACTCCGCTCTCGCTTCTCTTCAACTCACTCGGCTCTCTCTCTCTCTCTAACTCGTTACTCTCTATTGAAACTGAAATTCTCTGCGTAATTGGATCTGAAATTGAATGTCATTGAATGCCTAAACTCAGCGCTAATGGCCTCTATATATAGATATCGAACTTTGCTATCCAAAGACTAGAAACTTTATTTTTATTCTCTAAGATAAAACTTAAACAAAGTAAAAACTAAAACTCCTATGGTAAATCAGCTTCATATGATAGATTTGAGGCTGATGATAAGAAATCTCGACTTTAGGATAGACGTGCATGCTTCGGATAGAATTGTATCAAAATCTGAGTCGGATTCCTCTGCTGGGAAACATCGATATCGACCATGAACATCGATATCGACCTCTGTGAAACTCTATCTCGAGCTCTCCTTCTCCTACTCGGACTGGTACCCGACTTCTATCATTTAGCTCGATCTGGCAACATCGATATCGACCTTCAGACGTCGATATCGACCTCTCTGTGTCGACATGCTTTGCTTCATTTCCTACTCGATTCCTATGTCTCTACTGCACTCGATGTCGAGGTCCCCAGTCGATTTCGACCTCTTCAGAAGACTTCGAGTTTTTTTTCCGCTCTTCTAAATCTGTCCATTTTTATCCTGTTTTTTGCGAAATCACATAGAAACTCGTGAAGACCCATATATTTGACATTCAAGCGTAAACTACACTAATCCCATGTTTTCCCGCTAATATGCATGCAAAAGACGATAAAATGGACTTTTATGTGCATAGAAAATATGGCAATTTCCACGCACATCAAACACCCCATACTTAAGCTTGCTTGTCTCCAAGCAATACCTTTAATGGTCATTCAGGGGAAGAAAGTAAATCCTCAACATCATAGATTCATTTTTCATATGTCCCTACACTCAATTGCCATCCTTGATAAGGTACTTATGTCAACCAAGTCCATGCCTGTGCATAAAGCAATTTTATACTCATAAAAGGAGGTAATATGAAAAAACAATTTTAGCGACATAGCATTAATAATCAAGAGAACTTTTGCAAGCTTGTGAGAAGTAGATTGGTAAAGGCTAAAGGTGGGCTAATATTTGGCCATGTGGTGTTAAATCCGGGGAAACATTCTTTCTTTCCAAAACATTCCACATTCCTTCTTCATAATGTCTCACCTTTCGCTCATCGCTCAATGCTTTTATTCAATATAATGCTTTTACCTCTCTAACCTTAGCACTGCCTTCTCGCGAGTTGCAAACATGGGTGTCATGAATGGCCCCGGATACTTAGTACTTCGGACTCCTCACCTTGTGTCCCATCTCGCTGAACTAACATCTCAACGAGCAGGGTCGACCTACCTTTATCTCCTGAGGTGATCGGATTTTTTCTCGCTCATTTAATTTTCCATATTTCATAAATTTTTTTCATTCCTGCCAACAACTTCATAAATAATGAACAACTCCATATAAATCCAAAGATGACATCCATTCTCAACCTTGTCCCCGGATAGGGTATAAGGTATAAAATGGGTAATATGTTTATATGTGGAGCAATAATGATGCATGATAAGGTTCATATATGGCTTGTGACTTTTGCAAATATGCATAGGTAAGGCTAGGATATGAACTTGTATATGTAAGCACTTGTATGGAATTTAATAAACAGTCCTCCATCATCTTATCATGCACATGTCAAAAGCAACTTCAAATTTTTCATCTCCTTTATTTTTTTCTTTTGGCACTTCATTGGGACTTCCCTTAACTAGGCAATTTCATGTTATATCTCTAATTAATCTAATTTTGCATCATAGAGCACTTTTGTATACTTCCATGACTCTTTTTTTTATTGTTCAAAATTTTTTTGATGGGGGTCATTTTTTTTTTCGAAAATAAAACTAATTATGCATTAAGTAAGCCTTTCCCCCACCCCATACTTAAAATTTACAGTGTCCTCACATTTTCAATATTGGAACTAGGGTTAAGAAGAAAACTTACTAAACCGTCACAAATTTCAGGAGTCGAAGAAGACAGCAGCCATGGTCGATATCGACCTTTAACATCGATATCGATGTTTCTCATCGATTTCTGGCTCAGGCTTCAGGGTGATCCGGCCTCGACCACAAGCCCATCGAAGTCGACCTTTAGGTCGATGTCGATCTTGGACATCGATTTCGATGTCTTTTCGGTGTGCTTTTCTCTCTCCTGCAACTTGTTAAAAAATAAAACTAAAACAAAATATGCAAAACAATAAAATGTCTCAAACCAAAGTAAAAGCTATATAAAACCAAAACTAAGTCTTTGTTACAAGCTCTAGATTTTTAAGTCGCTAGGCCGACTTCTTCCTTTGCACTTCTCAAGGCGGCATCTGCAGAGCCCATGTGGCTTGGGCCTCAAATATGACTCCTTTCTTGTCACGCAGCTGCATTCCGCCGGGATGGATTTGATTCACCATGAATGGTCCCAGATTTTTATCCTTGAATCTTGTAGGGAACCAATGGTCTTTGGATTTGGCAACATAAACTTTGTCTCCTATCTCATATTGGCTCAAATCATCATCGGATACCCTACATAAGCGCACATGCCAAGGCACACCTCTTCCAAATAATGATAAATCTTTAATTGTAATGGAGCAAGAGGAATCCGTACCTTGACTTACCTTCTCATTTGTCTGTGGCTCAGGTCGATGTCGATGTTCAAAGGTCGATATCGACCTCTGCTGGACTCCCGGAGGATCAATCGATTTGGAGAGTTTCTGCTCGATATAATCAGGTCGATGTCGACCCTCAGAGATCGATATCGAGGTCTCGGTTCCTCCCTTCTCAGCGCTGATGGTGGTCGATTTCGATTGGGTATGGTCGATATCAACCTTTAACCCCGATTTCGATGTTTCTTTTCCTCCTTCGTTGACCACATACTTATGACCTGGCACATAATATTGATGTCCGCATTTTTAGTCATATTTTGCATCATATTTTCATGTCATTTAGGTCATTTTATTTACTTTTGTGTTGGGAAAGTGTGTCGTTTGTGTTAGTTTTCGTATTATTCAAGATATGGAGTCTACACAAGCTTTGGTGGTGTTTTTGTAGGTTTTGAAGCTGCTTTGAAGGAGTTTGGACACACTTTAGAGCTTAATGAAAAATCATGAAGGCAATGGAGATGCCAAGCAAAAGCAAAAAGAGGTGCAGCTGGAGAAAAGCCTTATTTTCGCCATCCAACACTTCGATTCAAGTTCTGGAGCCTTCATGAGAGTTGTAGTCCTTGAAAAGAGCTTTCCAACGCATATTTATATGCGTCAATCGGATAAATGAGGACTCAGAAAATTGCATTTGAAGTCAGAGTCGAAAAGCTGGAGAAAAACAGAAGTTACTGCATTCAAACAGACCCTCGGCGCCGACACCCACAGCCCGGCGCCGAGGTATCTGCGAACAGGAGAAGATTTTACGGGCTGATTTTATTACTTAATGGGCTTTTTAATTAGGATTTTCATCTGAATTTCTTTTAGGATCTTTTAGTTAGATAGACTTGGGATATGTTATCCTTCCTTAGACAGATTTTATTATTTTTCGAAGATAAAATCTCTTTTCCTTAGAGATTAAGTCTTCAGTTTTATCTTTTAAATAAAGCCAATTAGAGGCTAAGGAACACACGTTACAGCAGCTGAGTTTACAGCAGAAAAAAAGGCACGTTTGAAGTTTAGGGTTGAAGAATATTGAAGGAGACTTTGAGGTTTGGTTTTATGCAATTTGAGATTATGAATTCTTCCATTGTTTTTATGTTTTTCTTTGCAATGAGTGAGTAGTTCTCCTCTTTTCTAGGGTTAGGGTAAACCCAACAATAAGCATGTGTATGAATGAATGAATCTATACTTATGTGATGTTTTTATCCACTTCTACCTATGTACTTCACCCTTGATGATAATCTAGGGAATTCATTGTTACAATTGAATTGACCAAAGGAGATTGTTAACTTTGATAGTAATTAGGGATTTTTGATGAAAGTTAAAAAGACCTAATTAAGAAAAGGTATAGTCAAATAAGTCTCTTATGCGAAAGTGAATTGATTTGTTTGATTGAGATAAAAGCATATTTCTCATAGGATTCATTGAATTATACATGTGTTTATTGTTGTGGTAAGGCCCTAATCTTGGAAGTCCTTTCTCATATATTGCATTCGTGTTAGTTACTTGTTACTTGAACGAAATTGGTGTGTTTTGCCCTGTTTTACAGCCGCTACTTGTGTCTTTATTTCCCCTATTTTCGACCATTAAAACAACTAGGATAGAACCGCTGACATACTCCCTTGGATCGACCTTGATTTCCACTATACTATAGAGGGATTCGAGCATAAATTTATTTGATTAGAGTGAGCATAGGCATCGATCTCCCATCACGCACGTCAAATTGGCGCCGTTGCCGGGGAGTAATCAATCGCGCCTAATCTAGTTGTTTTAGGGTTTGGAAATAGCCCATCCCCCTTTTGCTTTTAATTGTGGTATCTTTGTTTTTGTTTTTGGTTTCAGTTTATGCCATCGGGGCGACGTCGGCTTGATTTCGATTTTGCTATCGATTTCGAACCGGAACGCTCTTTCCATCACAGACTAAGAGAAGCCAGGACAATGGGAGACAACACAGGAAACAATGTTGACGTTGCTGCGCAGATGGCTGACCTCCGTCGTCAGATGGAGCAATTTCGGCTCACTGCAGAAAGAGAAAGGGAGGCTGCAGCGAGAGAAAGGGAAGCGACTGCTCGTCTGCAACAGCAGTTAGATGCTATCCCAAGGAATGCAAAACAGTATATGCACCCAGAACTGAGGGTGCCTGAGTCTGCAATTGTCCTCCCTGAGATTGAGCGCCACTTTGAAATCACATCTCACTTTATCTCTTTAATTAAAAGATCTCAATTTGAGGGCAAAGCTAATGAATGCCCTATGCTTCATATCAAGAATTTCATTGATTTATGCGATACTATTGCTGCTGATAATATATCGTTAGAATATGTTCAATTGAAGGCTTTTAAATGGTCTCTTGCAAGAAAGGCCCTGAATTGGTTGGAGAGTCTACCGCCTAGGTCTATCACTACATGGAAGGCTTTGTATGACTTGTTCATGACAAAATTCTTTCCACCGGCAAAGACAACGGAGCTTATGAAAAAGATTACCTCTTTTCACCAATTGCCCGGAGAGACATTTCTAGAGACTTGGGAAAGGTTCAAGGAGTTGCAGAGACAATGCCCAACCCATGGGAAACCCGAGTATGTACTCCAAGAAATCTTCTTCCAAGGCATCAATACAGAGACCAAGACTCGATTGAACCTACACACCGATTGTGGGTTCCTTGAGATGACTCCGACTGAGGCATGTGCTCTTTTAGACAAGCTCACGGAGTACGATGCTATGTATGGCACTCAGGAGGCTAGACCGTTAGGTAAGAAACTTTATGAGCCTCCTAATGAAATTGACCCTGATGTGCGTAGGCAATTCCATGATGATGAGACCCGACGCCTCAAGAAACAAGTAAGTTTTCTTTCTAGAAACCAACCTTGTTTAGAATGTGGTTCTCAATCTCATAATACTATAGATTGCAATAATATTAGCCAGGTACAAAGGGCGGAGCACTATGAAGAGGTAAGTTATATGAAAGGCCCTTATAGGCCTTCCAATTACAATAATAATTATGCAGGGAACCCGAATAATAACTATGCAGGGAGGAACAACCCTTACCCTAATTGGGGTAACTATGGACAAGGCCAAGGGAGCCAACCTCCCCAAGATCAAAGGAGTCCCCCATATAGGCCCCCTGGCTATCAAGAACCACCATCATGGGTACAAGAGCTTAAGGAAGGATTTAATGGGCTTCGTTCCGATGTAAACTCTCAAATTAAAGGTGTTCAAGCCCAACTAGGAGATATGGAAACATGGAAGAAGGGAGTGGAGTCTCAATTGGGGCACCTAGCGGCTCAAATCCCTAGACCTCAAGGGAAATTCCCGGGCCGTCCCGATGAGAACCCTAAAGGGCAAATAGCCGCAATTCACCTAAGAAGTGGGAAGAAAGTGCCTAGACGCGAAAGCACGTCAAACGAGGAGGAAAACGGCGAAAACAGTGTCCATACCGAGGCCGTACCGACCCCCCTTGGGTCGGTACCGACCCCCCTACAAGTATGACTTCTTTTCCTTCTTTTTCTCCCGAGCCCAGTAGCTGTACCGAGGGCCGTACCGACCCCCCTAGGGTCGGTACCGACCCCCAGTCTTCGACAGGTGACGTTCCTCTTCCCATCAGTAATCATACCGAGGCTGTACCGATGCCACCAGGGTCGGTACCGACCCCCCCTTCAGCAGTGACGGATTCTTCTGCAGGGCCTCTTTCAGCCCCGAATCCGATGATAATGCTTCCATACCCTTCAAAAAAGGTAAAGGACACGGCGGAAGGTAAGTTTCAAAGGTTTGTGAAGATGCTTCAAAGCTTAAATATAACTATTCCTTTCACTGACGCTTTGAGTGAGATGCCCGCTTACACTAAGTTTTTGAAGGATATCTTAGCCAAAAAGAGATCCATGTCTGAGCTTTCTGACGAGGTCCGTTCAGTAAAGTTCCCTGAGAAACTTGGAGATCCAGGTAAGTTTGCTATTACTATTGGTTTAGGATCTTACCGTTTCAAAGCTTTATGTGACTTAGGTGCAAGTGTATGCCTCCTTCCACTTTCTATATGGTCGAAGACGAGCTTAGGAGCCCTAGAGCCTGTCAACATGAGAGTGTCCATGGCCAATGGCGCAGTAGTATCACCAACTTGGGTGATTGATGATGTTCCTGTCCGTGTAGGTATGTTTTTCGTCCCTACTGATTTTATTATTATGGATATGCCAGAGGATCCAGCGGTGCCCATCATTCTTGGACGACCATTCTTAGCGACCGTTGGAGCAATAATTGATGTTAGGAAGGGACTCCTAACTTTTGAGATAGGGGACGACCTCATTGAGTTTCGCTTCAATCCAACAATGAATGAAACAACGGACATGGAAGAGGTAAGCTATTTTGATTGTCTTGAGTCTGCCGGCCCAATCTCAGGTCTTCTGGCGGACGAAGAAGAAGTTTATTCTTTAGAGGCTCTGGAGGCGATACTAAAGACAGAAGAGGATGAGCCAACACTTGCTCCAATTGAGCCCTCCCCAGAGCTTAAGCCACTTCCGGAAGGTTTGAGGTATGTTTTCTTAGGTCCCAATTCTACTTTGCATGTGATCATTAATGCTAAATTAAATGAGGAGGAAGTAGAAAAGTTACTTAACGTGCTGAGAACTTATAGGAAGGCTATTGGTTATTCTTTGGATGATATCATTGGAATCTCACCTTCTTTGTGCATGCATAGAATATTCATGGAGGATGATCATAAGCCATCCAGAGAACGCCAGCGCAGGCTTAACCCCATCATGCAGGAAGTAGTCAAATCTGAAATTTTGAAAATGTTAGATGCTGGAATTATTTATGCTATTTCCGATAGTAAATTTGGTAAGCCCGGTTCATGTTGTCCCTAAGAAAGGGGGGATGACTGTAATTGAAAATGAGAAAGGTGAGTTAGTACCTACTAGGACCACTACTAAATGGCGCATGTGCATTGATTATAGGAAGTTGAATAGCGCTACTAGGAAAGATCATTTTCCTCTTTCTTTTATTGATCAAGTTCTTGAGCGTCTAGCACAACACGATTATTTTTGCTATTTGGATGGCTATAGTGGTTTTTGCCAGATTCCCATTCATCCGGATGATCAAGAGAAGACAACCTTTACTTGTCCATATGGGACTTTTGCCTATAAGAGGATGCCATTCGGGCTTTGTAATGCCCCTGCCACTTTCCAACGATGCATGATGGCAATCTTCTCCGATATGATCGAGGATATTGTTGAGGTATTCATGGATGATTTTTCCGTATATGGTACTACTTTTGATACTTGTCTAGCTAACTTGGCCAGGGTACTCAAGAGATGCGAAGAGACGAGTCTTGTGCTTAATTGGGAGAAGTGCCACTTTATGGTGCAAGAAGGAATCGTGCTAGGACACTTGGTGTCCAAGAGAGGTATAGAGGTGGATAAAGCCAAGATCGAGGTTATTGAGAAGCTACCTCCTCCAACGTCGGTAAAAGATGTCCGTAGCTTTTTAGGACATGCTGGATTTTATCGTCGTTTTATTCAAGATTTCTCCAAAATTGCTAAACCACTCACTAATCTATTGATGAAAGAAGTTGCTTTTGAGTTCTCTTTGGAGTGTCTTGATGCTTTTAATAGGTTGAGGGAAGCTTTGGTCACAGCACCAATCATGCAATCACCCGATTGGTCACTTCCATTCGAGGTCATGTGTGACGCAAGTGATTATGCCGTGGGAGCGGTTCATTGACAGCGGAAGGAAAAAAGATTGCACGCCATCTACTATGCGAGCAAAACTTTGGATGATGTCCAAACAAGGTACACAACCACGGAGAAAGAGTTTCTAGCCGTGGTATTTGCCTTCGAGAAGTTCCGCTCTTACCTAGTTGGCTCGAAAGTTATTGTCTACACCGACCATGCCGTATTGAGGTATTTAATGAAGAAGAAGGACGCCAAACCACGACTTCTACAATGGATGCTCCTTCTTCAAGAGTTTGACTGCGAGCTAAGAGACAAGAAAGGAGCCGAGAAGCTTGTGGCCGACCACCTCTCTAGGTTGCCACCCAAGCACATCGAAGGCTCGGAAGATATGGTGCCAATTGATGACTCACGGGCTGATGAAAGACTCCTGCGTATTGATGTGAGTAAGGTATGTACAGGTACCTCGGCGCCGACACCTCAGACCTCGGCGCCGACCCTTTGCGCAGAAACTTTAATTGCTACAGGTACCTCGGCGCCGACACCTCAGACCTCGGCGCCGACCCTTTACGCAGAAACTTTAATTGCTATAGGTACCTCGGCCCCGACACCTCAGACATCGGCGCCGACCCTTTGCGCAGAAACTTTAATTGCTACAGATGCCTCGGCGCCGACACCTCAGACCTCGGCGCCAACCCTTTCCGCAGAACATAAAGTTGAGTTGCTTGGAACATCGGATAACGTAAGTTTAGGTGAGGAACTCTTCTTTACTCCTTCTTCTAGCCTTGTTCGTGATATTTTTCTTATTAAGAAGGCTAGTACACCTTGGTTTCCGGATTATGCTAACTACATTGTAGGAGGTGAGATTCCGCCGGATTTGACTTCACAAGGTAAGAAGAAATTCCTACATGATGTCAAGAGGTATTATTGGGATGATCCTTACTTATTTAAACAAGGGAGTGATCATATTTTTCGTCATTGCATCCCGGAGGAAGAGGTAGAAAGTATTATTCGCCATTGTCATACTCTCCCTACCGGGGGTCATGCTAAAGGTTTTAGGACCACTGCGAAGATACTTCAAAGTGGATTTTATTGGCCTAACATGTTTCGAGATGTACAGGAGTTTGTAACATCATGTGATGAATGCCAGAGGGTCGGGAACATAACATGGAGGAACGAGAATCCGCTCACGGGGATCCTAGAGGTCGAATTGTTCGACGTTTGGGGAATAGATTTTATGGGCCCTTTTCCATCCTCAGGCCCTTATAAATACATCCTTGTAGCGGTCGATTATGTCTCCAAATGGGTGGAAGCCATTGCTACACGAACCAATGATGCAAGAGTTGTGGCTAAGTTCTTTAAAACTAATATTTTCCCTCGTTTTGGTATTCCTAGGGTCTTAATTAGTGATGGAGGCTCGCATTTTATAGAAAGAAGCTTTGAGGCACTTTTGACCAAGTATGGGGTACATCACCGGATAGCCACACCCTACCATCCCCAAACTAGCGGTCAAGTTGAGGTATCTAATAGGCAAATCAAGGCTATCTTGGACAAGACCGTGTCAAGATCACGGAAGGATTGGTCATCCAAGCTTGATGACGCGCTATGGGCTTATAGGACGGCATATAAGACGCCTCTCCGCACCACTCCCTACAACCTCGTGTATGGTAAGTCATGTCATCTACCCGTCGAGTTAGAAAACAAGGCTATGTGGGCTCTCAAAGAGCTTAATATGAATCTCGACGAGGCCGGAAAGAAGAGGTTTATTGACCTACAAGCACTTGAGGAGTTGAGGCTTAAGGCGTACGAAAATGCCGAAATCTACAAGGAAAGGACCAAGAAATGGCATGATCGGAAGCTAGTGCCCAAGACCTATGAGGTAGGTGATAAGGTATTGCTTTTTAACTCTAGACTCCGACTTTTTCCAGGGAAGTTGCGTTCAAGATGGAGTGGACCATTCGTGGTTCAAAAGATTTTCCCTCACGGAGCGGTAGAGCTCTTAGGTGACAATGGGGCTACCTTTAAAGTCAATGGGCACCGATTGAAGAAGTACTATGAGCATGCCACGTTTGACGAGGATATCCGTGCCTCCTGGGCACTCATCCTCTCCGATTGATATCGAGGGAAGTATGTCGAGCTATAGACTTTAAATATAGCGCTTCCGGGAGGCAACCCGATTTCTTTTCTTTCTTTCTTTATTTTTATTTTATTATATTATATTATATTTTATTTTATTTTACTTTACTTTTTTCCTATTTTTTGTTTAGTTTTTAGATTTGACATAGGAGAAACAAGTATGAATCTTTGGAAAGGAGAGCCCGAACAAACTGAACCGGGTCACAGATAATTGAAACGGAAGCGGAAAGGTAAGTGGATACCCAGGTATTTAATCAATTCCCTTACCTTTTAGTTATTTCTCTCTCCCACCACGTTCCTCCTCTCCACCGTTCCACAAAACTCAGCCCTGCCGAGAAAAGCGTTTCTATTCCTCGAGCCACATACGGCGCCTCCGGCCGACCCAGCCCACGCCGCTGCCACCACCGGACTCGCACCTGCCCTGCGCACCCGAGGAGGCCGTCGTCGAACCGAACCACGCAGTATTCAGCCGCCAGCAGCCCCGACTCCGCCAGCCTCGCCTGCGCATCAAACCATCCCCTAGCTCTTGTTTCTTTAATTTTCAAGCACAATTTCTGTATGATCCTTGCCCCTAATCTGTTACTCTCATTGTTCTTGGTAGATTGTACGGCTTATTAAGGTTCCTCGAATTCTTGAGAGCATCTGCTTGATTCTTAATTGGGAAGTAAAGAGAGTTATGTGATTGTCATCGTGGCCATGAGTGCACATTGATGGATTGTTGAAGTGTTCTTGCAAAACTTGTTTCTTCAAGATCGAATCTTTATTCCTTGCCCATATTCACTATGCTTATTAAATCCTAACCTTGTGCAACATCTAGGAATTGTGGAACTTATCACTTCATGATGTTAAATTGTTAGGCATATTGGGCGAAATCTTTCGATTATCTTGATCCAACATGATCCTATGAGTTTTTATATGCATAATATGCGCTTTTAGCCTCTATATGTCCTGCTGATTTTTTGTTCCTTACCATGCTACTATGTGCTTTTAGGAATCTCCTTTGTAAAGCCTGTTTAGGACTAAGTATGGGGTCTCTAATTGCGTATGTATCATCGGCAATGAAAAGTTATTTCGAGGAAGTTTTTTTTGAGCTATTCATGATACTTGTCTTGTCCTATGTTTAAGATATTTTAGTTACTTATGATATATTTTTTGGGGTAGTTTAACTTTTATGTTTTGCTTTAGTGTTTTGTGTTTTTACAGAAGCTTTTCATAGTTATAATGTTTTAGTTCTTAGGTTACTTTGCTTTCATTAGGTAGTTTAAATTTTCAGTCTTGCTTCACTCCCTTGTGTTCTTACAGAAACATTTCGCAGAACTTTCATGCTTATAATGTTTAAATTGCCTAAGCTTACCTATCACATTCAGCAATCTAATGCTGTACCGAGGCTTGCTTAATTTGAATGAAGATAATGTTTTATGGTTTTGCTTTTATGTAGATGGCACCCAAGCGAAAGAGGGATTCGGGGACATCATCGACACCTCGTCGACTTGATGCTATGGAGCTGCAAACCCCTGCAGAAACCGAGGATTTCAAAAATCTCCTCACACGTACATTTCGGTGCCGATGGTATCATCGGGAGGACATGGAGATGTTAGGATTCAACGGGGCCATCATGGAGGCGTTTGAATACATTGGTGCAGCTGTTCTTCTGAAGCCTATCAAATACCATCATCCTCACCTCACGGCGGAATTCATGACTACAATCGAGATTCCTTCTTCTCCCACCGACAAGAGCGAGGTGAAGTTCAGGCTAGCTAACAGGGCTTATTCGGTTACTCTGAAGCAATTGGCCTCTTACTTCGGATTTCAACATACTACGGACACCACTCCGCCCCAGCCTCAACCAGTTTGGAGTTACATCTCTGGTAGGGTAGACCTCCCCGGACACGCAGGCATCCATTCCTCCAACGTGGCTTACCCTGTCTTCCAGATTATTCTCCGGGTTCTTGGAAACACGATTTGGGCAAGAAAGGATACCTCTCGCATTATCCAGCCCGAACTTGATTGTCTGTATAGGATGCTTTTTGATGTCCGCCCCAGGATGAACCTCGTCTATGCGTGGCTCAGTCACGTGATAGATTATAACAGCAACTCCGGGTACATACAAATAGGAGGCATGGTCACCGTTCTGGCAAAGGCCCTTGGAGTAGCCACCTCTCATTACACATCTTTACCTGTTCTCGGACTGGATGCTGGTTACCTGCTGTTGAGCAGAATTCTGAAGAAGAACGACGACATCTATGTCTCTTACATTAACCAGGTGCCTATCATCGAGGAGCACGGCGATCTCCTTCACCTCCCAAACTGTACGAGGTCTGGACAGGTAAGAACTCTCTCCCTACCATTTCTCCTGCAGCCAGTCCACTTCTGAGGCGGAGACCTCCCCGCTTTGTGAACCCATTGGACACCCCTACTGCCGAACAGCCTCCCAACACACTTGATGCTCACACCTCGGAGAAACCTGCTGAACAGCCTCTGAACGCAGCAGCTGCAGAAACTTCTGAACAGCCCTCCACACATCCAGCTACTTCACTTTCCCCAAGCAGACTCCTAATTCCAGATTCACCCCCAAGGAACTTTGAACAGGGCCAAGGGGATGCGAGCAAGGACGACATCGCTATTTCATTTGCAAGGATCGAGGGGATGCTGTTCGATCTCCAAATCTACATTAAGAGTATTGCTTCCGAATTGAACCGCCAACGTCGCAGCCTTGCTTTCCAAATCCAGGTTGTCCATGATCTCCTTCTGCAGGACCGCCG
Organism: Persicaria maculosa; assembly: GCA_963922045.1. Lineage (NCBI taxonomy): Eukaryota > Viridiplantae > Streptophyta > Magnoliopsida > Caryophyllales > Polygonaceae > Persicaria > Persicaria maculosa. The sequence continues at coordinate 45,102,389 of OY998264.1, read as the reverse complement.
AATCAACGACGAGCGTTGGTGGACAGCTGTGAAATTTGTTGAGTGGCAGGCGGAGCTGAACCCGGACACTCCTTTTCGTCCCGGACCACCACCGGCTCCTGGGCACCAACGCAGCAAGGAATATGAGCGCAATTATGGGAAGACAGACCACAGCGGTACACCTTGAGTTGCCGAGAATTGAAAGTAAACCCCTAACTCTTTACTTCTCTTACTTTTACAATGAGGACATTGTTTCTTTTAAGTATGGGGTGGGGTGATTGTGGGCTGACATTTTGATGTTTCATTTAGTATTTTGATTTTTTTTTTGGGATGGGCATTAGCTGGAAATTTTGCGCCTATATTCAATTAGCTTCTGTTTGACTCTAGATTCAACTGTCCGAGACTACGTTTTAGTTAGTCCCAACTCGCTTGGGCTAACTTGGATTGTAATAGCTTGCATATTATCCACAAATATTGCATACTAGTTAGTTCTTATATGGCATCGCATTTGCATAAGTAAATTAGCATTAGCTGGAAATTCTGCATAAAAAAAACAAAAAAAAATTTAGTTTATACCCTAACTTAGATGTCCAATGATGAAATCTAATAATTGAGCTTGATCATGTAATACCCTAAGGCATAGTTCGGAGGTTTAGCCTAAGTCGCACAAAATGTTTTTATGTCAAGTTTAACTTGCAAATGAAATTGAGCATATATGACTTTAGGATTTAGGTGATTGGAATCCAACATGTCCTAGTGAGTTACTTGGCCTATGAGGAATTGATCTTTATATTTTCCCTTCTTTTTGATGTGTGTATTACTCTCCTTATACATTACCTCTTGATATTGCGGTGTATATCTAAGTCTTGAAACCAATATGAGATAGCTAGTCATTGCATAATTTGATCAAATGATAGAGGCACTCTTTATTAGCCACTTTTAATCCTCTTTTACCTACCTTATATATGTTTCCTTTGCTTGTAACCACTGTGAGCCTTATAGCCTATTCTTGTAACTCCACAAAATCTATCCTAGCTAATGATTAGCCTTACCTCCTTATCCGGGAATTAGGACTTAGTGATTGGTAGAGATTGATATTTGGGGAGTAGAGACCTATGATTTGGTTTAAGTGTGGGACACATTTTTGGGTGGGTATTTTATTTTCTCGCCACTTGATCTATTGTAAAAGGTAGTTTTGGCTCTTATATTTAAATAAATGCACACGAGATTACGAAAAAGAAAAGAGAGTTCGAAAAAAGTAAAAAAAAAAAGAAAAAAGAAAAAAAAAAGAAAAAAAGAATAAATGAGAAGTTGTGCATGAGCCAAATTTATATTTATTTATTTTATGTGAGATATATTGGATATTTTGGGTTTATTGAAGAGTTGTGCCATATTAGATGAGTTTGGAAGTGTTATTATATGATGGAATTTTTTGGATGAGTTGAGTTGGAAATTTAGGAGTCTTTGGTTCCCGGATTTCTAGCACCACATAGCCTAAATGATTCCTACCTTTATGTTCTTACCAAGCCAAGTTACAACCCAGCCGAATGAGTCCTTCTTTGAAGGCCATTGAGCCAAAGTCCTCTTGATGGTTAATGCATGTTTTGACATCTCGGTGAATCGATTAGTGATATTAATTGCAATTTCTATGTAGCTTAATGTCATAAAGGATTGAGTTGAGAGATGTACTTCAAGCCAAAACACATTTGAAAGGGAGTGAAAACACATTATTCCCCTTGAGTGGTTGGATTCTAGTTGCTTTGCCTAAGGTTATCTAAATATATGTGATGATGGTTCAATGCTTATTCTTATTTGCACTATGCTAAATTGATGTTGCTTTTGACTAAGGCGAAGACTTGAAGGCATGTGAAGAGTTTTGGTCATAGATTGGTTATTGCTTGAGGACAAGCAAGTCTATGTATGGGGTGTTTTGATGTTCGCATTTTTAGTCATATTTTGCATCATATTTTCTTCTCATTTAGGTCATTTTATTTACTTTTGTGTTGGGAAAGTGTGTCATTTGTGTTAGTTTTCGTATTATTCAAGATATGGAGTCTACACAAGCTTTGGTGGTGTTTTTGTAGGTTTTGAAGCTGATTTGAAGGAGTTTGGACACACTTTAGAGCTTAATGAAAAATCATGAAGGCAATGGAGATGCCAAGCAAAAGCAAAAAGAGGTGCAGCTGGAGAAAAGCCTTATTTTCGCCATCCAACACTTCGATTCAAGTTCTGGAGCCTTCATGAGAGTTGTAATCCTTGAAAAGATCTTTCCAACGCATATTTATATGCGTCAATCAGATAAATGAGGACTCGGAAAATTGCATTTGAAGTCAGAGTCGAAAAGCAGGAGAAAAACAGAAGTTACTGCATTCAAACAGACCCTCGGCGCCGACACCCACAGCCTCGGCGCCGAGGTATCTGCGAACAGGAGAAGATTTTACGGGCTGATTTTATTACATAATGGGCTTTTTAATTAGGATTTTCATCTGAATTTCTTTTAGGATCTTTTAGTTAGATAGACTTGGGATATGTTATCCTTCCTTAGACAGATTTTATTATTTTCCGAAGATAAAATCTCTTTTCCTTAGAGATTAAGTCTTAAGTTTTATCTTTTAAATAAAGCCAATTAGAGGCTAAGGAACACACGTTACAGCAGCTGAGTTTACAGCAGAAAAAAAGGCACGTTTGAAGTTTAGGGTTGAAGAATATTGAAGGAGACTTTGAGGTTTGGTTTTATGCAATTTGAGATTATGAATTCTTCCATTGTTTTTATGTTTTTCTTTGCAATGAGTGAGTAGTTCTCCTCTTTTCTAGGGTTAGGGTAAACCCAACAATAAGCATGTGTATGAATGAATGAATCTATACTTATGTGATGTTTTTATCCACTTCTACCTATGTACTTCACCCTTGATGATAATCTAGGGAATTCATTGTTACAATTGAATTGACCAAAGGAGATTGTTAACTTTGATAGTAATTAGGGATTTTTGATGAAAGTTAAAAAGACCTAATTAAGAAAAGGTATAGTCAAATAAGTCTCTTATGCGAAAGTGAATTGATTTGTTTGATTGAGATAAAAGCATATTTCTCATAGGATTCATTGAATTATACATGTGTTTATTGTTGTGGTAAGGCCCTAATCTTGGAAGTCCTTTCTCATATATTGCATTCGTGTTAGTTACTTGTTACTTGAGACGAAATTAGTGTGTTTTGCCCTGTTTTACAGCCGCTACTTGTGCCTTTATTTCCCCTATTTTCGACCATTAAAACAACTAGGATAGAACCGCTGACATACTCCCTTGGATCGACCTTGATTTCCACTATACTATAGAGGGATTCGAGCATAAATTTATTTGATTAGAGTGAGCATAGGCATCGATCTCCCATCACGCACGTCAAATATTGAACATTATTAGTCGATATCGACTTACCTGGGTCGATTTCGATGTTCTGTTGGGCCCATTCGTTCGAGATTGCCACAACTTCCTCCACTTGGGCTTCTATGGCACTTTTCTCAAGCTCCTCCGGTGTCATACTTCTTACTTTGGCTTCTCCACATGTAATGTAGACACCATTGATGGCTTTTATCTCCATTGGCCCTTGATTGTTCACCGTCTTGTTGAAGCCATACTCAATCACCTCGTCACTAATTGTGAATGAGAGCAATCCTTTCTTTACGCTAATGTTGGCATCGACGGTTGCTAGGAATGGCCTACCTAAAATAATTAGACAAGCAGGGTCCTTCGCTATATCAACAACTAAGAAATCAGCAGGGACAAAGAATTTACCTACTTGTACTGGCACATCCGTCACAATCCCAGTTGGAATCACTGCCGTATTGTTTGCCATGTGTAGTCTTGCATCCACGGGCTCCAGAGGACCTCTCTTTACCTTGTGCCAAATGGTTAGTGGCATCATGCTAATGCTAGCGCCCAAGTCAACTAAAGCATTAAATTTAAATTGACCTAGACCTATATCGATAGAAAACTTACCTGGGTCCGCCCGCTTCTGTGGTAGCTCCAACCTGTTGCACTCCTCTGCGATCTCAGAAAGTGATCGCTTCTTACCCAAGATGTCCTTAAGGAACCTTATATAGGATGGCATCTCATGAAGTGCTTCCGTGAATGGTGTAGAGACATTAAGTCCTTGGAGAATCTTCACGAACCGCTGGAACTTCTTTTCCGCCGGGTCCTTAATCATCTTTCTAGTTGGGAATGGCAACACCTTCTTCATTCCAGCGGCTGCAGTGAGGTCAACATCGAAATTAGTAGGGTCGACATCGATTGGAGCAGTCGATTTCAGTGGTGACGCAGCATCAGGGTCGACATCGACAGGAAGGTCAACATTGACGTTACCTTGGTCGATATCGACAGGGGGGTCGATATTGACGTCTGTTCTGGCTCCTTCTCCTCCGCTTTTTGCTCGGGCTTTTGTAATTGATGCCCACTCCTTAGGTTCACCACCGCAATTTGACTAGTGGTTTTGCCCTTTTGGTTAGGCATAGTGGATTCAGGGAATGATCCTGACGCCTTGGGTATCGCTTCCGCCAATTGACTCATTTGAGTCTCCATGTTACGATTCCAAACGTCGATCTCCCCAAGCCTAGAATTGATGCCCTGCAGCTGAGTATGGACGGAGTTGTTGGCTTGTTTGAGCTCATCATGGTTCCTCCGCATCTCATTAAGAATGATTTGCAGGTCATCTTTCCTTGTCTCCCGCTCAGGGTGCCCTGGTGCTCTATATGGTGGGGGATCCCTTTGTTGATAGAACCTTTGATCACCCTAATATTGTTGATTGCCCCCTCCATAGGAGCCTCTCGTCCATTTGACCTCCTCATGTTGTTCCGTCATGGATACTTGCTCAGTATGTGGACAGGCACTAGTGTTATGCCTTGTTGGGCCACACTCTTGACAAGTTTGATTGTTGCTCAGGAACTTGACCTCCTCAGGTTGTGTATTTGATCGTTGTGGAATTGTTGCCACACATCAGGATCTATCTCCCTTGGAGGCTCATATAGTGGCATTGATAGGGCAGGCCTTGCATCATAGGCCGCAGCAGCCCCATAGGTGTTGTTAAAGTTCACGAGCCTCTCAATGGTCTCCCATGCCTCCGTTGGTGTCAGCTCAATGTACCGATAGGAGGTATATGAATTTATCCTCTCCTTATTCGGTGCATCAAGGGCATTGTAGAAGATCTCCTGGATGACATATGGAAGTTGCCCATGCGTTGGGCATGATCTCAGCAAGTCCTTAAATCGCTCCCACACCTATGCTAGTGTTTCACCTTGCTTTTGTTTGAAAGTCGTGATCCTTTGTCGCAGCATCGTTGTTTTAGAAAGTGGAAAGAACTTATTTAGGAATGCATCTTTCACCTCTGCCCACGTCCTCAGCCGGCGTGGAGCCAAACTCTCAAGCCATTGTAATGCCTTCCCTGCCAAAGACCATCGAAAAGATTTAAGTCTCACATACTCTAAATTTACTCCATCAACAACTGTTTCACATAAATCCATAAAAGTAGAGATTTGTTGCAAGGGGCATTCATTAGGTCTTCCTTCAAAAGTGTTTCTTTTAATTTCAGAAAGGAAGATAATTTTTTATTTCATAGTTGGAGTGAGGAATTAAAATAGCGGATTCAGGAACATGAAGCGGCGGATGCATGTATTGCATCGCCGTCTGTGGATACTGATTTAGCCGCTCTTGGGCTTGTCTGCGCACATCCTCGATCCCCGGCAACGGGGCCAATTTGTTCGCTATAGGGATGTGAGTGTAGGGATTCAAATAATTGAAATAAACAATTCACAACTAGACTACTCCCTAGCTCAACCAAATAATACAAGAATCCCCTCCCTTGTAGTAGTAGGGTAATTCAAGATCGAATCCACGAGGAGGTATGTCAGCGCTTCCCTTGTTGTACTCACTATCAAAGCTTTCGACCTCAGATGACACTCGATATCGATGTGTCTCGTCGATATCGACCTCAGTTCTGGTCGATTTCCAGTACAGTTCCTGCAGAAGACAAAAGCAGTAAAGTCGACGTCGAGTAGAGACCTCAATATCGACGTTAGACCTCGATATCGACCTTTACAGTCGATTCCGATGTTTGTCACAGAAACTGTAAAAACTTCCAAAGTCGGGGTTTCATGCCACAACGATAACAATGCAAGTTTTATGCTAAAGTTATGAAATTTAATGCCTTTCCTTCAAATAACTTTCGTTATCAACACTTAGGTTATTAGAGGCTCTCGCATAGTTCCTAAGAGTAACTATCCAATTCATGAGCAATCCATGTTCACAATATGAGTGGCTTTCGCTTCAATAATGCAAATAATGAATCTCCCTAACTTTCGCAAAGGATCATGCATGGGATAGAAGACAAAATCGCATAAAAGTCATACCTTTGATGCACTTACCCTACATCATTATCGTCAGGCTCACCCCGTCCCTAGAAGTAGGTTGACTACTCACTCCTCATCATGCACATCATCATCATTATTGAATGAAAACTACTTTGAATTAAACATTGAAAGAAAGTACAACCGAACAAGCCAAAACACCGCTCTCGCTTCTCTCCAACTCACTCGGCTCTCTCTCTCTCTAACTCGTTACTCTTTATTGAAACTGAAATTTTCTGCGTAATTGGATCTGAAATTGAATGTCATTGAATGCCTAAACTCAGCCTTAATGGCCTCTATATATAGATATCGAACTTTGCTATCCAAAGACTCGAAACTTTATCTTTATTCTCTAATATAAAACATAAACAAAGTAAAAACTAAAACTCCTATGGTAAATCAGCTTCATATGATAGATCTGAGGGTGATGATAAGAAATCTCAACTTTAGGATAGACGTGCAAGCTTCGGATAGAATTGTATCAAAATCTGAGTCGGATTCCTCTGCTGGGAAACATCGATATCGACCATGAACATCGATATCGACCTCTGTGAAACTCTATCTCGAGCTCTCCTTCTCCTACTCGGACTGGTACCCGACTTCTATCATTTAGCTCGATCTGGCAAAATCGATATCGACCTTTAGACGTTGATATCGACCTCTCTGTGTCGACATGCTTTGCTTCATTTCCTGCTCGATTCCTATGTCTCTGATGCACTTGATGTCGAGGTCCCCAGTCGATTTCGACCTCTTCAGAAGACTTCGAGTTCTTTTTCCGCTCTTCCAAATCTGTCCATTTTTATCCTTTTTCTGCGAAATCACAAAGAAACTCGTGCAGACCCATGTATTTGACATTTAAGCATAAACTACACTAATCTCATGTTTTCCCTCTAATATGCATGAAAAAGACGATAAAATGGACTTTTATGTGCATAGAAAATATGGCAATTTCCACGCACATCACTTTCTGTTCATCATGAACAACATTTCTTATCAACTTAAGATAACATCCATATCATACTTCACCAGATTCGCATTTTACCATATCATACTCATACTTTCCACAAGGATATATATCATTATCATCAATGGTAACCAACATCTAACCCCTTATAATAAATCACCAAAAGTCATGCTATTAGTCACACATATCATGTCGTTAGTCAAACGATCATATCATTATGTTAGTCCATCACCGAACAAGTATAAATCCCCAAGTTAGTTCCAAAACCATTTTGAATTCCGAATCAACCAGTTAAGAATTCCGACCCTTGAAAATACTCGTAAAATTCCGTTTTCAATTTATTTATAAAATATTTTCGAATCCCTTAAAAACCCAAATCACTTTTATTTAATAAAACCAACCCTTTTTAAATCTCTCAATATAATATTTCATATTTCAATTCTCGAATAATGTTATAGTATTTTAAATACAGCAACCAATTAAATAAATAAACCGATTAACCCGAACCGATCCAAACCCAACCGAACCGATTTAATATAATACAATAATATATATATATGTGTGTGTGTGGTGGGGCCCACGGCCATCTTCTTCATCATTTCAAACCGAGCTTCCCGCCATGCCCGAGCTCGACGCTGCTCAACCTCGACCGCAGCACATCGCCGCGCTCCTGCCTTGGCTCGACCTCGCCGGCCTGACCAGCTCTGCCTCGCCTCAGCTGTCGTCCCCAACCTTCATGGCTTACTCGCAATCTCTCTCTCTCGAACAACGCTTCCCGACCTCGCGCTCAACATGGCTAGCTCACGCTCAAGCTCGCCGGAGCTCGACGAAGCTCTCGAGCCTTACCTGACCCTCGCACACAGCCCTCACTCACCTCCCACACTCTCGACACACACACACAGCCGACAAGAAATTGAATCGAATGAGGACAAATTAGGAGCTCACCGAGATGGAATTTTCGCGACTTTGGAGCTCTCGATCGGAGTTCTGGGCTTCGTTGGTGGCTCGCGATGGCTTGTCGGACCTACACCGGATGTGGGTGAGTGTGATTGTGAAGACCGTAACCGATTTCGATCAAAAATGAAGGAGAACGACTTATCGGAACGAGGCTTCGGGAAACAAAGCAAAAGGGCCGTTGGTGGCTCGTCGGCGGCGCTTGGCGACTCCTGGGTGGCGTTGGGGTGGCGGTGGACATCGGAGGAGGTGGCGGGATGGTGTTGCAGCTACTGGGCTCGAGGAAGGAGGAGGAACGGAGCTCGGAGCTTTGGTTTGGTCTCGAAACAGGTGACGGGGAAGGAGGCTGCGGTGCTCGACGGTGATGGTGTGACGGTGATGGAGATGCTGATCAGGAGGGAGGAAGGAAATGAGGAAAGAAGGAGGAGGGAGGTGACAGATGATGAAGATGAAGAGAAAGGGAGAAGCTGGAGGAAGGAATGAAATGAAAGAGGGTGAGGTGAAGTGATGGAAGGCATGTAGAAGAAGAGGAACGGGAGTAGATGCGGTTGCAGAGGGTAGGGAAAGGGCGATGTGATGTGTACAGACGAGGGATGTGACTGGTAATAAATGCGAGCATCAGTCAATTTAAATACCCAGTAATAAAATTCGAATACGCGAATTTCAAATCCCGAAATTAGTTTCCAAATATTAGTTTCCCCGAATCACGTTTTCTCGATCAATAAAATTTTTTAAATCAAAGAGCATACCGCCATCCGATAATTATTTTAAATTCGCGAGGTAAAAGGACGGATTCATTCGTCAAAATTTAAATTCGGGTTAGAATTCATTAAACGAGCTTTTAATTCGATTTAAATTCATTTTAATTATCTTTTTCCGGAAAATTAGGATTTTGAAAATCCGAGCCTTTACATCATCCACCTCTAAAAACAAGTCTCGTCCCCGAGAATAAAATCATTTTAAAACTGGGGATGAAGTTTGAAATTGGTGAGTCCAAGGATCATGCAATTGATCCCGTAAGCATCTCATTAGTGCCCCTATGAGATCCTCACAGTACCGTTGTCGTGATCATAATATCCCCAAAAGACCGTAGCAAGAATGTAATATGGGCCCCTACCACATCTTTACTCCGACTCCTCGGTCATATCATAACTCAAAACATCACAACGTCCTCTTGAAAACACCATTCAAAATTCCCTAACCCGACGTTAGTCAAGCAATTTTCAAATCTCAAGAGGTGGAATCATCCACCTCTAAGGGCTTATCCCATATTTCCTTCCTAAGTTCTAAGTCAGAATCAAATGTCATCAATTCGGTTCTATCATCCTAGAAATTTTAATTCAAGGCATCATATATCATAGCAATTGTTCAACATAGCAATCGTATTATACATTCATAACCAGTTCATACTCATGTCACAGACAGTCAGATAACAAAAAATACCTAGCATCGTATCATTCATGGTAGGATTTATCACATCATCTCACAGAAGTTACACACCATATCAATCAGATAAGCACGACATATCAATGAGATAAGAAAATCATATTAATCAGATAAGCACATCATACTCATGCTACTGCCAAGCGTCATTGCATTAGAGGCAAACAAGTACTTCCATGCACAAGCATTCCATCGAGTTCAGCTATGTTAGTACTAACAGTTCACTATTGTCAATCACAATACATCATAGAATCAACATCATCTATAGCATAGAATTCGCCCCACATTCGGCCCCAAGTAAAGCATACGCTAGATCACATCCTCAAGAGAACCTGCCTATAACTACCAATCATGACAAGACATGACCACTACCCATCAACTCTTGCGTTAAGTTCAACTTCACCATGGTCTACCAACTCAATCCATACACCATTGCATCCCGCTCACATACAACCCTTCTAACCTCAAAACTACCCACAATCAAGGCCAATTACCCAAACCAACTACTAGGTATTCCAACTCCTATACAATCAAACCATCTAAGGGTCAATTACTTCGACATCCCGATCTCAAGTTCACTTTCCATTCGACCATTTAAAACTATCTCTCCGAGTTCCCAAATCATAAAATTCCCCCATTCCGACAAGCTGAAAAACTCGATCTACTACCAATACTCCATATAGAGAACGCCCTTGCCCTAGGGGTCCCCTACCAACCCCATCTTTACCCTCTAAGAGAAATCTCGAGTCCTCCACTAAACCGCTCTCACAATTGATCAAGACTCCGCTCGATCATCATCCCCCAATGAGACATCTCGAATCACTTTACTAACCTGATCATACTCCCCGCACCACTAACCACTCTCACTAACCATCCACCTCTAAGAACCCAACTCATAGTGATCATCTCACACCTATCACTCTCGACCATCTCTAACACGGAAATCCATCTTGTGCTACCCCCAACCAGGAATTACTAAGACCCTCATCACCAGCGCCTCTCCTCAAAGACCAACCACCGATTTTACCTACTCCTCCCATTCTAGAACTCACGAAACTTGAACCACTCATGACTCCGCAAGCTGACCTACCTTAGATACTTTTCCCAGCATTATCCGAATTTACCTCAAGTTACCACCCCTTAACCACGACCATTATCCCCAACGAAACCTTATGTCACCTTAGCTCGAATTACCAATAACATCGCAACTTGACCAATTCTCCAGCGATTTTCCAACCGATAGAATTCCCACTGAACTCTATGACTTCCTCATCCAAATCTCCCTAGTGCCACACTTCGCCAATCTTCCAAAACCTTCTTCCTCTAGTGTCCTCAATGCCTTATGCCTTGCCTAGTTCCCAAATCTATGTCAGAATCCCCCTATCTCAATCTGAAGCCCACATTCTCACTAAAATCTCAACGACATCCTTGCCTAGCTACCCGTCTTTCCTCAAAGATTCATCTTATACTTCAAATACCTCAAGAGTCACAATTATCTCCCCCAAAATCTCGCCAACTAGCCCCACTCCCCACCTAAGACCTACCTGGAAGCTCATCTATACTCAAGGACCATTAACTTCTACACATCCCAACCCGCTCGGCTCTACCCAAGCTACCGCATCCTTCTTGCACCCTATCTCATACAATCAATGACCCAAATTCGAAGACCTCAATCCACCTACCACTTTCTGACCCATCTCACCGAAGAATCTCATGACTCAAGCTCAAGAAGAAAGCACTACCATATATAACCCATAATCTATTTACCAGAAAATCAGTACACCAAGCATCGAGGCACACCATCATAGAAACAAGTTAGTTAGACAATCACTCGCCACCATTTTAGCATATCAGTCATCGCATGCCCATTTATGTCAGCTTCAGGCCTATTTCATTATGGCAATTCTAATTGATATAGAAGAATTCACCATTTGAATGACGAAAGCCCTTCCTTGAGTCATCTAAGAGAATCACGTACGCGGCTACCATCTTTCAAATGTGTTCGTCCTTTGTATACTTTTGGTGACGTCTGTCTTGTGGTCTATGGGTCATGGGCCCATCACACTTTCGTTGCGCCGCTCCGGTGCCACTTGGTCGTCGGTCCCTTCTTGCATAGCGGCGCTCATCGAAGGATCACAAGGGTTAGAAGTTACGGAGATAGGGCAGAGACAGGGGCGGACAGCGCAACTTCCTTAAGGGTTCAGACATGGACTAGGACTAGGGACGACGAGACCAAGGATAAGATCCCAACCCGAGAGTTACAACGATGCCCTTATAATTGTGGCACACAAACACATAAAAATCAAGAGATATCATCACATTAATTCACACTAGTATGCACCTGTCTCAAGGAATATCGATTTATGCATTTATAACATGTTCATATAATCATCTTTATATGTGCGCAGAACAAGCTAGCAACCTATCATTTCATTCACCAATCATGCTTGACAGACTAAGAACATGTATGCACAGACTGACATGGGACATATATGACATAAGTTATGCAAGACCTAGCAAATATCACAGTATATCATATGCATGACTTATCACTCAATTTAGATACACACATAAGCAAGTCATAATATTGCGGGGTTGAGGCAAACATGCTAAGATGTACCCTAAAAATCATGCTAAGGGTATGGTTAGTTCATGCAGGGTTGGTATAGCAACTATCTCATCACATACATCCATATTTGCATAGTAAGACTAGGACGTCACACAATCATACGAGGGCCTATAACTGGGAGGTATATGTCCTACATGATACTAGCAACACTCATTAAACATGTGCATAGTCAATGAGGCCCAATTAGGTTAATCTGACATGCTAAGTCATCCAATTCACGTTTTAAACATAAAATGAGAGTTGACCATACTATCATGGACCTAGTTCATAGGGAGACAGTAATTATGGGAATTCAATAGATACGACACATACATCCACTCATAAGTGCAACCATGCAAGTCATGTTGAATTATATCAATATAGCATGTCATGAAATAACAAGGAGGCTATCATTATAACTTGACAGAATTCTCTAAGGGAAATCACCGACTCACCACCCCGTTTCTCTATGGGATGCTAGTATGACTCGCTGGGTTAGGACATTCACGTTGTTTCCGAGAGGGGAGGGTAGAACTCATGTTTAGACTATTGTGGCAATAAGACATGGTGGGCCATTACGAGGATCGAAATGGACGTCTCCATAAGATAACACACTTCTATCTCAAAACGATGTAAATCCTCACCCCCCACTAACATACTCAGGTAACCCTCACATCTGACACGATTTCCGAAGGTAATTAGTTGACCGACCCAAATTTCCCGTGGAAGCCCCAACCTTAGGTACGAGACTCAATAGAAGCATCGATGGTGGGATACGAAACAGGACTCAAAACGGGGAGAGCGGATGCTTCTCGACCATTACTATCATGCCTATATGTTTTGGTGGGGCGGATGACGAAGTCAGAACCATTAGAGGGTTTGAATCATGGAAGGCTATTCCAACAAGACAGGAATTCTGATAAAATAAAACCAAGGTTTTCTCCCGCTATCCCGTTTGTACATTAGTCAACACATGATTCAAGTCGAGGCATACTGATTAATTCGCTATCCTAAGCACAATAGCACTAAACACGGAAGCAATCAATGAGATTAATATGACCCTCTTTGAGGAGGATCGCCCTCGGGCCCAATTGGATATAGTGCATATAATCACAGAGACGATCTATGCCGCCCTTCGAGGGACGACTGATCGGAGGGGCAAGAACCTCACAGCCTCCTAACTCAATAATCCAACCTCCGAGGTGTTCCCTGGAGTCTTCTAGGCCCATCTGTAAATAAAAGCTAGTCTTTTGCCTACCGTTCCCCGAGATTGTTTCCCCTCATTCATTTAGGTTTAATTAAAATTAAATTTGTTTTGTCCTTTTTAAAAAAAAAAACATTTTCCAAAACCATTTGAAATCATTGGGCGATTTTCAAAACCACTCCAACCTATTGTACTCGGATTGCGAAACCTGGCTCTGATACCACCTTTGTAATGGCCCGAGATTATGATTTCCGAGTTACGTTTCGAGGGATGAAACCCCTCGTTGGGATCTTGCGCCCCGAGTACAGGTTGAAGGTTTGAAACCAAAGATGCGTAGTTTAAAGTGGGATTTCGCACCCAAATCTGGAAGGTCCGTTTCAGACCCCGGGGTAAATCCATGTACCTGTCCTAAGTCTACAACGCGCAAAACCTTTTATCATGCAAAGGACATAAGTTCTGAAAATGATACAACAAGTGTCGCGGCAGAGCCGGGTCAAAACAGAGTATAAGTAGGAAGAAATCCCAAAAGTATGAATCTGGTGAAGTCAGGGTTCAAACACTCACTCTCCGCCATATGAATGGACCCCGTCATAACAACACAGATTCAAGCAGTGGATTGGGTACCTGAAACTATACCACAAAGTCAGGCCAAGAGTTCGCCTGCGGGTCCTCTGACCGCGATGAGGACATATAAAACGCCTATACCTAGAATAAAGGATGCCTTCATGCAGTACTAAAATATTAACCACACTATCATGCTCTTAATTCATATATGCAGAATATGAAGTAAGGCCTTAACAAAGAATACCAAGTGGTATATCCCTCTTCTACTACCACCCCCCTTCCAGATAGGGTAGAGACTGGCCAGTTCGATGCTATAGCATATCACATCTCATCATCATATCGTATCTCATCCTCATCTCGTATCTCATGATATATATATATATATATATATATATATATATATATATATATATATATATAATGACTCAAGGAGGACAACGCCCGATGAAGCTGGGCTGCCCTATAACCCTAACAACGACTCTAGAACTCACAGATAACTGCCGTTCTGTATTCAAACGCATACAGAATAAGAATGCTCATTCGTAAGTGCAATTCCTATGCATGATACTACATGACATGCTTTTATGCATATGCAACACCTACATACTATATGACACATCAGGCAGGAGGTATTGGTTATTGAGTAAGCCCCGGAGGTACTTACCTGGCTAGAAGATCAACAAAAGAAGGGTCCATCACACAATAGTCACGATCACTGAGTATCACCTAATTAGATAATGAGAATATACTGAGTATACTTCTATAGCTTTTCTGATCACATATATTACACACTCATACAAGCAGATAAATAAGCAAGCTCACACCAACCATACTTTCTGTTCATCATGAACAACATTTCTTATCAACTTAAGATAACCTCCATATCTAATTCGCCAGATTCGCATTTTACTATGTCATACTCATACATTCCATAAGGATATATATCATTATCATCATTGGTAACCAACATTTAACCCCTTATAATAAATCACCACAAGTCATGCTATTAGTCACACATATCATGTCGTTAGTCAAACGATCATATCATCATGTTAGTCCGTCACCGAACAAGTATAAATCCCCAAGTTAGTTACAAAACCGTTTTGAAATCCGAATCAACCAGTTAAGAATTCCGACCCTTGAAAATACTCGCAAAATTCCTTTTTCAATTTATTTATAAAATATTTTCGAATCCCTTAAAAACCCAAATCACTTTTATTTAATAAAACCAACCCTTTATAAATCTCTCAAAATAATATTTCATATTTAAATTCTCGAATAATACTATAGTATTTTAAATACCGCAACCAATGAAATAAATAAACCGATTAACCCGAACCGATCCAAACCCAACCGAACCAAACCGAACCGATTTAATATAATACAATAATATATATATATATGTGTGTATGTGTGTGTGTGTATGTGTGGTGGGGCCCACGGCCATCTTCTTCATCATTTCAAACCGAGCTTCCCGCCATGCCCGAGCTCGACGCTGCTCAACCTCGACCGCAGCTTGTCGCCGCGCTCCTGCCTTGGCTCGATGTCGCCGGCCTGACCAGCTCCGCCTCGCCTCAGCTGCCGTCCCCAACCATCGTGGCTTACTCGCAATCTCTCTCTCTCTCGCACAACGCTTCCCGACCTCGTGCTCAACATCACTCGCTCACGCTCAAGCTCGCTGGAGCTCGACGAAGCTCTCGAGCCTCAACCGACCCTCACACAAGCCCTCACTCACCTTACACACTCTCAACACACACCCACAGCCAACAAGAAATCGAATCGAACAAGGACAAATTAGGAGCTCACCGAGATGGATTTTTCATGACTTCGGATCTCTCGATCAGAGTTCTGGGCTTCGTCGGTGGCTCGCGATGGCTTGTCGGACCTACACCGGATGCGGGGAAGTATGATGGCGAAGACCACAAGCGATTTCGATCAAAAACGAAGGAGAACAACTTACCAGAATGAGGCTTCGCGAAACAGAGCAAAAGGGTCGTTGGTGGCTCGTCGGCGGCACTTGGCGACTCCTGGGTGGCGTTGGGGTGGCGGTGGACGTTGGATGTGGTGGCGGGATGGTTCTGCAGCTGCTGGCCTCGAGGAAGGAGGAGGAACGGAGCTCGGAGCTTTGGTTTGGGCTCGAAACAGGTGACGGGGAAGGAGGTTCCGGTGCTCGACGGTGATGGTGTGACGGTGATGGAGGTGCTGATCAGGAGGGAGGAAGGAAATGAGGAAGGAAGCAGGAGGGAGGTGACAGATGATGAAGATGAAGAGAAAGGGAGAAGCTGGTGGAAGAAATGAAATGAAAGAGGGAGAGGTGAAGTGCTGGAAGGCGTGTAGAAGAAGAGGAACGGGAGTAGCTGCGGTTGCAGAGGGTAGGGAAAGGGCGATGTGATGTGTACAGATGAGGGATGTGACTGGTAATAAATGCGGGCATCAGTGAATTTAAATACCCGGTAATAAATTTCGAATACGCGAATTTCAAATCCCGAAATTAGTTTCCGAATATTAGTTTCCCCGAATCTCGTTTTCTCGATCAATTAAATTTTTAAAATCGAAGAGGATACCGCCCTCCGATAATTATTTTAAATTCGCGAGGTAAATGGACGAAATCATACGTCAAAATTTAAATTCGGGTATGAATTCGTTAAATGAGCTTTTAATTCGATATAAATTCATTTTTAATTCCCTTTTTCCAGAAAATTAGGATTTTGAAAATCCGAGCCTTTACACACATGGAGAAAGACAAGCTACTGGAGGAGTGCTCTACATGAACATAGATCAACCAATATGCTCGACATCGACCGAAGCAATCGACATCGAGTGGACTGATCGATGTTGAAAGAAATAAAGTGTGACCGAGGTCGAGTGAAGATCAACAAAAATCGAGCAAAGAACAGAGCACTCGACATCGAGAGTAGCAGTCGATGTCGACTGGACTTGTGCGCAGTAGCAGATGAGGTCGAGTAATCCGAGTTGAAGATGAAGATAGAAGGCCACATTTTTATTTCTTTATTTCTTGATAGATTTAATCCTTTTGGGTGATTCCTCTCTACCCTAGGGATATAGTTTAGTTTTCCAATTAGTTTTTATCATCTACTTTATTTGATAGAGATTTAGATTTAAACGTTTTAGTAGGATTAAGACTCAATCTTCTAGGCTATCTAGGAGTTGTGAGGCTATAAATAAAGCCCGTGGGGCTGGCTTTAGGGATCTCATTCAAGTATCCAATCTCATCCAACAATACAATCAATAACAAAGTAGTAGTTTTAGTTTTAAGAAGCTTTAGGGTTTTGGCATTTGCGAGAGCTGGCGTTGGGATTGTGAAGATTTAGAAGTTTACATCTTTCAATGCAAGTTTTTTCTTTTTATTCAACGATGTTATCCTCAATCATCCGTGAGTAGTCGTCCTACTTTTAGGGTCGGGGTGAGCCCGGAAATAGCCATGTAGGTATGCTTAAATCCCCAATTTGATTATGTGTTTTCATCTTCTATCCTATGCTTAATCCTTTATGAGAATTTAGGATCATTCTTTATTTACCTTATATGAAGCGAAAGTGGAGTATTTGTGAATTTGGATAGTAATTAGATTTTGTTTGCGAAAGTTGACAAACCCTAAGTATGAAAAGGATAGAAACAATTAGGTATTTATGTGAAAGCCTCTATATTCCTATTTTTTGATTAACGAAAGTTGTTATAAGATGATAAAAACATAAAATTTTAGGTGATTTAAGTGTTTATGCATGCATTGTTATTGTTGTGGTGAATCCCTAACTTGGAAGATTTTTGTTTTATATAAGAAAAACCCACAAAAATACATTTTTTATATTTGCCTTTTGTTTCTTTTATATTTTCTGTCTTTTTGTTTATTGTTACGAATCTGGGAAACTACTCGATAACAACCCAACCAGTCGAGATAGATCGCCTCTTCACTGAAGGAAATTGAGTAGACGGTTTTCTGTGTCGACAAGAGAAATTTCACCCAGTCAATATCGACCTCTTTAGTCAACCTCGACTCCTCTGTTTGTTGTGCAGGCCTTCCAGATCGAGAGAAGAAGACTGGAAGTCGACAGCCTCTATCGATATCGAGTAAACCAATCGAGATCAAGGCTTCTAGTTGACGTACAGGAACATTTTCAAGGCTATTCAGGAACCGCTGACTCGCCTCCTCAAGGATTGATCCTGATCGGGAGGGAGTCTTGTAATTTATTTGATAGAAAAAGGGTTTGAGGTTATTTACATATTTTGATATACAATTCCCCTCCTACGTCAGTTACAAACTTTGTAACGGTCCAAATACAAATATTCGGGTTACATTTTGAAGGTTGGATATCTTCGTTCGGATCTTGCAATCCATGTATGGATCGAGGTTTCAAACCGCAAAATGTTAGTTTTTGAAATGTGGGATTTAATACCCTTAAGTGTGCGAAGGACCATTGGGTACTCAGAACCTGTCCTATTTATCTAATTCACTCCAGACGGTTTGTAGTTCAAAACCAAAAGCGACGAAAATCATAAAATATAACTTGCCACGGGATGGCCGGGTCAAAACCAAGTAAACGAGTATAAATCAGCCAAGTATGTGAGGTTGGTGATAGTTAGTCCCTCGGTCGATAGTGCGCACAAATAGAGATAAACCCGCCATGGAAGCAAGTAAGGATCAAATACTTGAAACTAACAATGAAGTTAGGCCACGAGACGCATGTTGGCCTTAAAGACCACACTATGGACAAATAATACGCCTATTCCTAAATAAAGGATGCAGCTAATGCGATACGAGAATTAAAATCACACAACTATAGCATATCCAATCCATCATAATAAATATGCATCAATAATGATGCTCATATCGTAATAAAGCTCATATAATGAATCAATCTCATCTCGTATCTCGTGATATAAATGACTTGAGGAGGACAAACCCGATGAGGATGGGTTGTCCTATGACCCTCGCAAAAGACTCTAAAGACTCACAAATAACAGCCGTTCTATTTCAAATGCATATAGAATATGGATGTTTATTCATAAGTGCAAGTCCTAAGCATAATACTACATGGCATGCATTATGCAACACCTACATATTATATGACACCTCAAGCATGAGGTCCGGTCACTGAGTAAGCTCATGTAGGAAACTTACCTAAAAGCCGAAAAGTAGATAGCAGAAGTCCAAGCAATCACTAAGCACCTAGCATATATGAATAATAAAGGATGTTATAAGTTAAACAATCCCATTAACTAACACAGAGGAATCACACTCAAAAGCATTTCCAAAATCATCCGATAAGTCAAAACATTCGAAATACGAGAAAACATCTGAAAGCCAAGATATTCAAAAGGTTAACCATTTCATATAAATTCCTTATAACTCATCATTAATAATTTGTCTAAAGTCTCAATCTCAGTCCAAGGTCGAAAATCAGTCATATAATAGTCCATCAGTTAATTAGTCACAAGACAAGGTAAAATATCGAGTTCGGTTAAATAGACCAAGAAGTCCGATAAAAGAGGTCCAAAGGTCTGATTGGTGAAGTCAGTCTGTTAAACAAGGTTCGTGAAATATAATCAATCCAAGGTCATTCTCAAGTCGTTAAGTCCAATTAATTAGTCAAAGTCATCGTTTAAAGGAATTTCGGCATCTCGATTTTAAACCACAAACCCTTCAAGAGTTTTTAAAAACACCCGAAGCATTTTAATACATTTAAATCACATTTTATTTCTTTAAAACCATATTATAAAACATTATAATAATCCCTTAAAACAATTTTCATTTAAAATCCAAATATATTAAAATCAACAACCATAATAAGTCCAACATAGATTGGTTCAACCCAAAACCGAACCAAGGGTCCAAAGAAACAAGGGGAGCCAGCCTCAGCCAAGGCACATGGCTAGTTTCGCCGCGGCGAACTGGTTGCTCGCTGCGGCGAAACCATGGTCGTCGCGACGAAATTCAAGCATTTTGGCTCGCTTTTGCCTTGAATTAACTCCGTTCTTTGTCAAACCAATTCTAAACTAATGCATGACTCTCCCCGACCCCAAGCAACACATCAAGACTCAAACGCAGACTGACGGGATGAAAATCATTGATTCCCAATCAAGTAGTTCCCACTCTCATAAATTAGTATAATTGGCAAGAAAGGGGTCGAATCCTCTGGAGACTTAAGATTTCACAATGCAATTTAATCACCAACAAGTAACAAAAGTGGGAAAAGATGCAATTTTTAAGTAATAATAAGCAAAATAAAGTAAAGACGGAATTTTGTAATAAAATCAAGAGTAGAGAACGGTTCCACCTACGAATTGTTTGACATTGGTTCGCTTATCGATCATCGAATCCTTTTTAAGTTATTAACTTTCCTACAAATTTCTCTCGTCTTGGTTTATATAGATTAAGAGTCCTACATTCCAATTAATCCCTTACACCCCTATGTAATCCTAACACGGTTAAGATTTAACAAAGAGATAGCAAAACGTCCCAAGAACTTGAGCACATAAATAACATCAATTAAACACGGTAAATCGATGTTTAAGATATATGTCAACTTCCAACATAATCATGCTTCAAACACGGAATCCACAATCTTATGCATGCTACTATGGAAATAACACAAATATAAAAGTATTAAATCCTAGCACGAAATCAATATTATCTAGTTGGCCAAGCAAGATAACATCAATAACATAACAATAAGCACAAGAAAGTTGAAGGAATTATAATAGAGGAAAGATAACTTGAATTAAAAACTCACAATTCACCAACCAAGTCTCGAAAACGTAGGCGAAACACTAGGAAAATTAGCCGCTCATGGCTTACCTATGCTCTCTTCTCTTCTATGGTGATTGCTCTAATTGAATTCATTCTAAAATTAACCCTAAACATCCTATTTGTAAGCCTAAAGTTCTGAATAAACAAGATAAAAGATAGATAAACTAGATAGAAACTTCCAAAAACAAACTAGATAAAAGATAAAGCTTTCCTAAAATAGCCCGGCGGTGGATTTCGCTGGCAGCGAGGCTTCGTGGATATCTTTATCAACCCACTATTGGATTTTCACCAGGAGCTCGCTACCAACCCGCTAGTAGCGACTCTTCATGTCTTGGACTCTTGTCATCTTGGTGGAATCCGCTGGCATTGAAGCATTTTCTGCGGCCGCGACTCCGCCCACTCGCTGGCGCGAAATTGGTCTCCCGCTATAGTGAGACGGCCCACTCGCTGCAGTGAATGGCCTGGTGGATGGAGTGGCTTCAGCGTCCTGGGGCCTCCCGCTGGCAGCAAGACTTCTTCCGCGGCAGCGACTGACTCGCTGCAGCGAGTCCATCCGCTGGCAGCGACTAGTGCCTTGGTTTCTTGGGTGCTTCCTTGGTGCCTTTGGGTTCCCCTCGCTGGCGCCACCTCTCTCACTCGTTGGGCTCCTTCTCAGCTGACTTGACTAGCTGGCAGCGGAACTTGACTCGCTGTCAGCGAGTCTTGCCCAGAATATTTTTTTCTCTTCGTTCTTTCCCCATTCTTTCTTTACTCCTTTCTTTCTCTTCTTAGCTTGATTTCTTGACTTCACTTGGCCATGTTTTGCAGCTTTCTCTTGCTTTCCACCATGTCGGATCTAAGATTCTGCACAATTTAACCGAAATAGCGTAGATTCTGAACTTTTCCACAAAAAGTGTTTAATCTAACTTTACACTAAACATGCACATTCTACAATTTAAAGGCATCTAAACTACCCTGTAACGCCTATTAAAAATATGCATTATCACAGACCATAGGGGATATCGAAAGAAGGATTACCGAGGGTCTTCAAACGAAACCTTCAAAGCTTCAATGGGGGGTCCTACAAGCTCCAAATCGACGAGGAAAGTGCATGACCGAGGCGCCTAGGAGAGATAAAGGATGAATAAAAGTCCCTTTTTATGAAGGTTTGAGACCAAAATAAATGAAAACAAGCATAACCAAGCTCACCTTTGGAAAACAGCGGAAAGGAGGGTGTGACGGGCTCGATCTTGCACTTTCGGGGGTTGGGTCCAGCTCTTCTCGACCTTAGAAGGGATGGGAGTGAGTAAAGGTTCACCTTTAAGTGGTTTGGAAGAGAAAGAAAGCGAGGGGAGGGAGAACGGAAGTGATTACCGCGAAGAAGACGAACAGGGGCACCTTCTAGGCTCTTGGTCGCGGCTGTGAGTAAGATCTCGTGGCGGTGAAATCTCCTTTCTAGCTTCTGTTTTGCTTGGATCGATGGCTGGCCTTCGTCTTCTTCACTTGATCTTCAAAGGGAAGAGTTGGGAAGTATTTGTGGTGATGTTTGAGTTGGGAAAAATACAAAGAAAGGATTTGAAGGTGGGTTTGAAGATTGGCAATGGAGGAAAGAGGGTGAGATGAGAGTTTCTCTTCTTGAATTCAAAATGAGAGAGCGTAGCTAGGGTTTAATGTTTGGTGGCTCAAATTTCGGAGTGAGTGCTAGGGTTTAGGGATTGTTGACTGACTATATAGGGAGGGAAAAATGAGTTTTATGAGGATTTATGAACAAGAGGACAAAAGAGTTAAGGTGGGAGCATGAGAGAGAGAGAGAGATGGTCCAACATGGTCCGACTTCGAATCCCGACAATCTAACCCGAATTCCGACTCTCGGAAATTTCAAACCGAATTTCAAATCATTTCAAAATTACCAATTACACTCCTAGTTTTCAAATCCAAATCAAAAGGGCAGAATTAAATCCGTTGAAATCGAAATTTCAGAAGGATGTCGGAATTATTTTCCAAGGATTTTCCAATATAGCAAGTTGGTCGAGGACACGTTTTTCAAAGACTTTTCAAATCGGGTAATTATATTATTTAATAATTTTCGGTTTTTACACATTCCAAACTCTACGAAATCACACCAAAACATGTATAGACCTCTATATCTTGCAAATAATCACATTCTACACAAATGTTTAACATTCACAACCCAGAACATTAAATATAGATCGACAAAATTTGAAATAAAAGTAAGCACAAATTAAATATGCGAACATCAAATCTCTCATATCTACACTGAGATCAACCATTAGGTCGATCGTATCACTTCTATTTTTCACTATACTACCACTAGCCAGCCACTCAAAGATAAGGAGGTTCGTATCTGCATTTGTAAGGATCTTATTGAAAGGGCTAACCTCATTAGTTATATAAAAAGGTGGGGGATAGTATACAAAATCAAATGGAAGGATACCTTGCTTTCGGTCACGTGGCTTTGTACGTCCGCGGGAGCTACTTGAGTACTTGGTCCCCATCGCATCCAATTTCCACCAAGACCACACAAAGTAGATCGGTAAAGTAATTCAAAACTTGATGGTGCTCTATAAAAACAAAAACTATTATATCAAACAAGAAAGACGGAGTATCTATTATCATCGATTCAATACATTACATCTTTCTCATTAGTAAAAGAAGTTTTTTTCCATAAATGAGGCGGAATAAATGAGAAATATTAAAGATTTTTTTTAAAAAAAAATCAGTTTTATAAGAAATTAAAGAGACTAAAAAAAATAAATAATATTTATAAGAAGTTAAAGAGACTAATTTATTTTTATCTAATAAATTATTTCTATAATATTTGAAAAGTAGAGAGCCATGTAATAATCAATTTTATGTTAATTACTTTAGTAAATTTCACTTTTTATAAGTATTAATACACATTCAAAAGAAGAAAAATGTATAATTAATGTAAGCAAATTTTTTGTTACTATTTTTACAAAAATTGTTTTCGTATAAATTATATATATATTCATCATGAATTTAAAATTTAAATTTTATAAAATATTAGTCGGAAACATGGTAGTGAAGTCAACTTTTTAATCAATTATTTGTGTAATATTTTGAAATAGAAAACTAATTATCCTTTTTAAAATCAACACTTCAGTATCTGATTAAAAAAATGAACACTTGAGTAAACACAATATACAATGAAAACAGCAAATTAAATTATATTCATATGCTTCGCCAAATATTTTTAAATTGTAAATTACAAAAAATAGACCCCATATATAAAAATAATTTATTACATACAATAATATATTTTAAAACATCTAATACTATAAATTTTCTTTTATGGATATATAAGTACTCTGTATAATAGCAAGATGCATGCTCTACCATAATTTCAGTTTCTGACAAGAAAAAAAATAGTGTATAGAAAAATAAAACTAAAATAGTTTTAGTATAATCTAGATGGAAAATTAAAACCTTACATATTTAATTTAAGGAATAAATAAAATATGAAATAAAAAAGTCTACAAATATCAAATAGATTAGACCGAGTTTCTATTTAATTAATTTTCAATTTTGATTTATTTTTATTTGCATTAGTATATGAATGTATATATTCATTGATACAAAAGTCGATACCGCCATGCGTAGCACGGAGTAGTCCACTAGGAGATGAGATTCTCTATAACCTTGGGTGTGCCATTATGTTCAACACATAATTATATATGTTATAAATTAATTTATAATTAAAAAATTTTCAAAAATTATATTTGTACTTTAAACCGTTGTTAAAATATATTTATAAAAAAATTGATGAAAATACATATTTAATAATTTTTATAAAATTCATATTGCAAAATAATCAATCTTTCATTTATATAAAAATGTAGAACATAATTTTTTTA
Source organism: Persicaria maculosa (assembly GCA_963922045.1). NCBI lineage: Eukaryota > Viridiplantae > Streptophyta > Magnoliopsida > Caryophyllales > Polygonaceae > Persicaria > Persicaria maculosa. Next base: position 45,077,641 of record OY998264.1, on the reverse strand, counting down.
TAGATTAAATTTGTGCCACAGGCACTTTTTTCGGTCTAATTAGCGAAATGTCCAAGGTTTGGGACAAATTAGTGAAGTGTCCAAAGTATTTTAAAATAATCAAACCCTAAATCTAATCATATCTCTCGATCTCCTCTCTCGCTCAATATCCAGTCTCCTCTCCATGGCTGCTTCCGCTCTCCATTGGAATCAGAAATGGCGTTGGGACTCCTTCGAAGCCGGTGATGGCGTTGGGAGTCGGGAGAGAGGAAGGAACGTCAGAGACAGTGAAGCGACTCCGACGGTGCCGATTGGAATCGAATCTGACGGCACCGATTGGAATCGAAGGAACATCGAGCGATGAAATCGAAGATGATGACGGTGCCGATTGGAATCGAAGAGAGGACGAGACCGATGAAATCGAAGATGATGACGGTGATGATGTGCAGCGGCGAGCCAGAGGCGATGGTGAGGCGCCAGATCTGATAGAGGTAGGAGCGAGCGAGCGCCGGAGGCGGTGGCGAGATCGGAGGTTTCAAATCTGATAGAGCTAGGAGCGAGCGAGCGCCAGAGGCGGTGGCGAGATCGGAGGTTTCAGATCTAATAGAGGCGGTGGCGAGCGAGCGAGGGAGGGAGGTCGATCGAGCGCCGGTGCGAGGTCGAGCGAGCGTCTCCTCGGGGCTGTGTTCAGAGGAAGGGGATGAAATTTTTGTTAAATTACAAAAATTACCCTATGAATATGAGAATTAAAAAAAACTATCTATATTTTATTATGTGATCCACCTCTACTATATTTTTATTTTTACATTTGCACAACAAACTTTATGTTGCACAACATATTGTTATATGTGCACAACGTAAAGTTATATTTGCACAGCGAAAAATTTTAAAAAAAATTAAAAAAAAACTAGACTTGGGTCATATTTGCTCAACATACGGTTACATTTGCACATCGTACTCTTATATTTGCACGACAAAATGTTAAAAAAAAAATAGACTTGGGTCATATTTGCTCAACATACGGTTATATTTGCACATCGTACTCTTATATTTGCACGACAAAATAAAAAAAATTAAAAAAACTAGACTTGGGTCATATTTGCACAACTTACGGTTATATTTGCACAACGTACTCTTATATTTGCACGACAAAATGTTAAAAAAAAATAGACTTGGGTCATATTTGCTCAACATACGATTATTTTTGCACATGCACAACATGCTCTTATTTTTGCACGACAAAATGTAAAAAAAAAATCAAAAAAAAACTAGCCTTGAGTCATATTTGCTCAACATACGGTTATTTTTGCACATGCACAACATACTCTTATTTTTGCACGACAAAATGTAAAAAAAAAAATAGACTTGGGTCATATTTGCTCAACATACAGTTATTTTTGCACATGCACAACATACTCTTATTCTTGCACGACAAAATGTAAAAAAAAAAGAAAAAAAAAAGAAAAAAGAGTGAGGCTATAGGCAAGATGATAAAATTGCTATTGGCAAGATGGACACTCCACCAATTTGTCCAAAAATGTGGACAATTCACCAATTAGGACAACTTTTTTGGACATTTCACAAACTCCCCCTTTTTTATAAACATATACTAACAACTGTTTAAAGTATAAATATAATTTTTGAAAATTTGTTATTATAAATTTATAGCATATATAATTAAGTGTTGCACATAATGGCACACCCAAAGTTGTAGACGATCTCATCTCTCCACTAGTATTAAAGTAAACATCTCTAATTCTATGTATTGTATTTTTAAAATTTGTTAAATAATAAATCATAATTGAAAGAAATCATTTTTAATTTAATAAATAATTATGAAAGCACATCTGTTAAAGGTTAAATTTGGTGAATATCCATTTTAGATGTGAAAATTAAGTAAATGTCTATTTTTTACATAATTCAGTAAATGTCCATTTTTTCCAAAAATATCCCTCCTTCCCCATCCCTAACCCTTTCCTCTTTCCCCCTTTTTCCATTTTTAATTTTAACATTGACTGGTCAACATAGACCATTTCGGTCAACGTCAGCATTTGGTGACAGTTTTTTTGTGACAGTTGTGTATATTTTTTCAGTGACAATTATTATGATAATTATTTTGGTGACAACTGACTTTTTTTGTGACATTTTATTTTTTTTTGCTAGTGACATTTAACAGAATTTTTTTTCTCGTACTAGTAACCACTGTCACCAACCTATTGTCATCAGTTACATAACATTGTCACAAACTTTTTATCACCTACTATAAAATATTGTCACCACTAATTTTCACTAACTACATGCTATCACCAAATGCAAACTATTGTTACCAAACTATTGTCAACAACTACGAAACACTGTCATCAAATTTTGTCACCAACTTATTGTCACCATACATTATCACAAACCAATTGTTATCAATTACACAACATTGCCATCAATCTATTATCCCTAAATAGAGAAGATTATCACCACTCCCTATTGTCACCAACATACTTTCGTAATCTGTTGGAAACCAGCAATAAAATAGTGCCATCAATCTATTGTCATCAACTACAGAATATTGTCATCAAATTTATCTCCCCTCTAGCATCTTCATCCTCTTCATATTGTCATCAAACTAAAATGTTTGTACATAACCAATGTCATCGTTATCACCTAATATTAACTCACTTTTGTCACAAAACTAAAACCCTAGAACAAGGGGAGTATAGACCCATGAGAGGCTAAAACTAAGCAAATAAAAATTTTATGTATAGTGTGGTTTAGGGCTGGGGTATAGGGTTTAGTCTTTAGGGTTTAGGGCCAAGGCCCTAATCCCTAAATCCTAAATCCTAAAATGTATGTACATTACTAATGTCATCACATTTGTCACCTAATATTAACTCACATTTGTCACAAAACTGAAACCTTAGAACTACGGGAGTATATACCTAGAGGGGCTAACCCTAAGCCAAAAAAAAAATTTGATGTACAATATAATTTAGGTATATCTAGTGATCATTGATTGAGCATAAATAAATGTAAATAAACTATCACAAAAAATACAAGCATCGTTCAATATGTAGTAGAAATCATACATTAAGTTAGTCACCAAGATATTGAAAATAATTTATTAATCCCCAATTGTTGAGTACATTAATTGTTAAAATAAAGGGGAATAGTTGAGACAGTCAGCATGATTAGATTGTAATGTGTATCGAAATACAAACATCATACAACTTTCTACTATAATACAAACATCATACAACTTTCTACTATTTAATTAATTAGCATCCTAAAATGATGACAATAAAAAGGTAGGTGCATATTGTAATCATAAAAATCCATATCCAGCACTTTTTGAACAAATCCATAGCCATTCTCTCTCTATACGCATCCATATATTTATCAGAAACAACTTCAATGTCACCATGAAATGCGAGAAACTCGATATATTTGATGGTATGCATACTACAACTTCCACTACAATTGAACACAAATTGAATGAAAATTAGATTATAACTAAATGAGATATTAAAAACATGAAATCTATCATAACACATGGGAAAGAAACATATCCTCCACTATCCTGCGCAAATCATCGATCCTCTTGATTGAAAATGGCTCGTCATCAAAATCATCAAATCTTACACTCTTCATCCTCTGTGTTGGAATCAGTTTGTACAAGTCTTCACACTTACCAACCAATACTTCAATTAAGAAAGGTATCATATTGCAGTTGTAAACATTTACTTACAATTTGGATGATCCATTTGAAGTTGCTAAGAACAAACATACCCTAAAAACGAAAATGAATTGTCACCAGTGAAATGAAAACATGATACAAAAACTTCAAAAATCACAAAGTGATTAACAATAAAACCGGGAATTGCTCTATTTTCAAACAATGGCATTGAGAGGAAAAGGAACTGAAACACGGGGAGTAGAGAAGAGGCAAGGGAGATTTAGAGAGACGGGGAGAGGTGAGACATGGATGAACTAACCTCAGTCCGACCAACAATGGTTGATCGAGAGGGACGGAGAGATTTAGAGGAACGAGGAGGGGCGACGTGGGTAAGGGGGATTGAGAGGGACGAGGAGTGGTGAGGTAGAAGAGCATACTTGAAGAGTGAAGTGTAGCAATGAGGGTTGAGCGATGGTGGACACCAGATGGAGCGAGAAGGCGAGAGAGAGGATGAGAGAGAGGCAACACACACCCAAGAAACAAATTGGGAGAGGAAAGACTTTATTTTTATATTAGGGGCAATGTTGGAATTAATTAAAATTTGTGGATATTTATCCAATATCTATTTCAATGCGGACATTAAGGTAATAACACTTCCTAAATGGACATTTGAGCAATTTTTTTCTTATTTAAACTTTCCTTCTCTAAAAATATATCCCTTTATGTAAATTTTATATATATAAAAGAAAATTTATGTAAATCTATCTATCCCGCTAAACTAATTTTAATTTTATTAACCAATTATGTTTAAATAATATTTGTTCCTTTGAACTAAAATCTATATTCTTGATCAACCTTTTATCTTTTTCCATTCAATGAATTATAATATTACGAAATATAAATTAATTCGAATACAATAATATAATATTATGAAATTTCATAGTTCATTTGTGATACCCTTTTTGAGTAAATTTCCATTTCAATAAGACATTTAAGTAATTATTCCAAATTGATATTTTTCCCATTCTTTTCCAGTTTGAATTTAACCATTGTCCTTACTTCACATTTTTAATTTAACCATTGACTGATCAAGGTCAATGACTTTGGTCACACATGTATGGTGACAAAAAAAAATTTTTTTTACAATTGTTTTTTACGAGATCAATTTCACTAACTTTATCAGTGGTGACACATGTGGTGACAACTTTTTTTGGTGACATGTTTGTTTTTGGAGTATCTTTTTTTTACGATGTCACTGTCACGTATCACTTTTATCAGTAGTGACATCGTTGGTGACACATGTGGTGACGACCTTTTATTTGGTGACAACTAAATTTGTTTTGGAAATTTTGCATGGATATACCAAAAATAAAGGGGGTTTGCAAAAATGGCAATTGCATAGGATAAATTGTAATGGAGAGGGAAAATGTCACTTTTGCAATTTTTTTTAACCATATCAACCGGTAGAAGGTTAGCAATAAATTTTTTTTAAAAAAAAGAAAGAGAGTATGCAGAGGAGAGATGGAAAAATTATGGGTTATGTGTGGTGAGCCCAAAAAAAAAGAAAAAAGAAAAAATGATAGAAAATCAAGTGAGGGAAGGGGGTGAGCTGACTTGCATTAAATGCAATGCAGAAAGATATTAATGCTCAGGCCCCCATGTAAAAAAAAAGAGATAGATGAATTGGATGATCACCATTGAAGGTTGATTGAGACCCAGTACCTCAGTCGCATGCTAGTAAAAAAAGGAATGTGAGACAACAACTGAATATTTCTTGCTAGACGAAGGGAAACACATGCCGATTTTAGACAGTATATAGTAACAAATATGGGTAAATATGCTTGTGGTATTCGTTTTACAACCCTGAGAACCCCCTATCGTCTTCTTATTCCTAACCTATAGTGATAAGGCCAACTTCTTCTCTTACTTTCACAGGGAAAAAATGGATGGTCTTTGTCACTCTCATGTCTGTTGGTCGTTCTTAACGTGGACGAGGTGGTTGGGTGTTCAAATGACGAAATTCACACAGAGCATTGGTGATAGAGGAGACCCTAAAGTTTGGGGCATTGAGGAGCATGATCATGGAGAAGTTGGGGGTGGATTCCTTCTTACACGAGTTGGAGTTGACCTACCTTCACGAAATGAAGAAGAAGGGATGCCATCCATTTTCACTGAATGATGACACCGATTGGGATGTTTCAAAATTTTGAAATCTAGAGCTGGAGAACGGGCTTGGGCCTTACCGTTGTACACCGATTGGGATGTTTTAAATTGGTCTTCTCTCACATTTAACCTCTCTCTTTCCTCTCTCTCTATCTTTTCAGCATTTAATACTCTCTCTTCTCCCTCTCTCTTCACCTGCTAATTTTAGGTTATGTCACCCGTGACTTTTGCAATTAAACCCACAAATCTATCATTTTTGCAAATTTTGTAGGGGGGAGTTAGATTTGCAAAGGGTACTTTTTTGGTATATTGAATGCCATTAGATTTTTTTACGAGGTCAATGTCACCACCCTTATCAGTGGTGACACATGTAGTGACAACTTCATTTTTTTGTGACTGGATTGTTTTGATGTTTTTTTTACGAGGTCATTGTCACCACTTTTATCAGTTGTGACACTGTAGGTGGCACATGTAGCACTGTTCTAAAATTCGGCCTTGGCGGCCGCCAAGACGGCGCCAAGACGCTTGGCGGTGCCCTACCACTACGAAATGGGCCTTGGTGGGGTGTTCTTGGCAGAATCAGGCCTTGGCGGTCGAGACAATGTAGTTTGGCGGCCTTGGCGGGTGCAGAACAGACCTTGGCGGGCTTGGCGGAACGGGACGGGCTTGGCGGCCTGAAATAATTAAAAAAAATCAATCTCTCTAATCGTCGATTCCGCTCTTGAGCCTCAAGATCGTCTCTTCGGCTTGTTCGTGGCGTCCCGTGTCTGGCCTCTACTGCGCGCCTGTGCTCGAGTTCTCTCATTCTCTGGTGGCGCCGTGGCGGTCTAATGGCGGTCTGATGTACATATTTGTACCCTTTTTATTCGCAAGTTTTGAATTCATATTTTATTCGATTCCTAAAATAAAGGTTAAAAATAATGTAAATTTGTGTAGAATGATCTAACGTGCAAGAAATAGAGTCAGCACAAGTTTTGGTCTAAATATGTAGGAATCGGAGCGGAATCAGAGTCAAAACGAAGAATCCAAGCCAAGCTGAGAAGAGGTCGGTATCGAAAGGACTGGTCGATATCGACTGCAGACATCGACACAAACTCTGAGTGTCGAGATAGACCACAAAGACCAACCAAGAAAGACACTCGATATCGAATAAAGGTGTCGACATCGACTGGACACCAGAAATCGAGTTAAGTAGAACCCGTTGATCAGAAACAGAGAGGTCGATATCGACTGGACTTCGACACGGTTTGGACGCGCTTTTTATTCATTCAAACAAGAAAAGCACAATAGCATTAAGCATTAAAGTTATAGTTTTAGGTTTTGAGCTTTAGGGTTTCGACGCTTGCGATAGTTGGCGTTGAGATTGTAAAGATTCAAGTTTCTTCTTCAATGCAAGTTTATTTCCATTCAATTTCAAGCATATCTTCTTTCAGCATGAGCGAGTAGTCGCCCTTTCTTCTAGGGTCGGGGTGAGCCCGACGATAGCCATGGTGGTAAGGTTTGTATGTCGCTAAAGAAGGTATCTTTTATCTCGCTCTACCTTGTACTTTATCTTTAAATGCAAATTTAAGGAACTCATGTTGTGAAACTTGGGTAGTAATTAGGGTTTCTATTCAGAAGTTTATAAACTCAATTCTGACAAAGGTAGACACAAATTAGGTTAATTTATTGCAAGATATCTTTTCCTATTTGCCGGGTTTAGGTGAAAGCCTTCTCCTTTATGATAAAAGCATGCATCTTTATTGGTTTCTTACTTCTACTATCATGGTTCTCGTCGCAGTAATCCCTGGCTTTGGAAGATCTTTTCTTTCTTAAGTTTACATCGTATTTGCCTGTCGTTCGTTGAGTTATCAAAAAACCCAACACCCCTGGTTGATTGCTATTCATTGCTCCTTTTCCATCCTTCTTTATTCGGCCTTTCTTCCCCGACAAAAACTATCTGCAGGAAGCACTCGATATCGACCAATACAGTCGATATCGACCACTTTGCCCAGATCGAAGGTCTTCCGTGTCGATCCCGATCATCCTGCACAAACTTGCTGAGGTCGATTTCGAGTCAACTACTCGATATCGACTGCCCCTTGTCGACTTCCAGTTTTCTGAGCAAGTCGATTTCTGCCACTAACATCGATATCGACCACCCTAGTCGATATCGACTACCATTTTTATCGCTGCAGGTTTTCTGTTGCAGTAGGAATCAACAGCCAAGCTCGACGTCGAGTGCTGTGCTCGAGATCGAGGCTTCTGGTCGAAATTCAAAATGTGCTTTCAAACTCTACCAGGATCCCGCTGACTCGCTTCCTGGTGGATCGAACCTGATTCCCTACTACTATACCGGGGAGTCTTGAATATACTTGAAGAGGCTAAGGGTTGCATTATTTTATATTTTATTATATTATTCAATTCAATTCTCCATAAGTCAAATTTTGGCGCTGTTGTCGTGGAAGCGATCAATCGCGCCCTAGTAGTCTATTTTCACGTTCTTATTTAGTTTTCTTTTATAGGTGTATGCGACTCGCTTATCGCCCACCTGAGTTCAAAGGTTTAGACGATCCTGAAAGCTATCTTCACCTTCGTGCTAGAATTCAAAGAGCCATGGCGAACGAAGAGACCAAGGCTCAATAAAATGAACGCCTAAAGAAGGACGTAGAAGATTTCACCGCTAGGAAGCGGCATAAAGAGAGCGTGCTGAAAGGGAGGAGCAAGCTAGGAGACAATATGAAGCTCAAATCATCGCCCTCCCATAGAACGTGAAGCAATACATGGATCATTGGCTCACAGTGCCTGAATCGGCGATTCTTATCCATACTTCCGATTTTGAAATTAAGCCTAGTTTCCTTACTGAGATTAGGAGACAAAGTCTTGAATATGTCCAACTAAAGGCTTTTCGTTTTCCCTTACAGTTAAATCATTGCAGTGGTTGGAAAACTTAGCCCCAAGATCGCTCCGCACCTGGAATGAAGTCAAGGACGCGTTCCTCAACACATTTTTCCCTCCATCCAAGACAGCATTGATCCGACAGAAAATCATGGCTTTGAAACAAAAGCCTGGTGAAGCTCTGATGACTGTTTGGGAGAGGTTCAAGGACCTTCTACGATCATGCCCGACGCAAGGCCAACCACCGTATGTAATTCAGGAGATCATTTACAATGCTCTTGATGCTGCAACCAAGGAGAGGATCAACACCTACACCTCTTATGGCTACCTTGAACTCGCTCTACAAGAGGCTTGGAACACCATATAGAGGTTAGTGGAGTTTGACAACACATATGGGACTCCTGAGGCTTCCGACACATCATCGTCATCGAGGCCTACCCCATCTTTGCCATTATATGAACCCTCTAAGGTAATCGATCCGGACGTGAAGGAGCAATTCCACAAAGATCAACTTCAAAAGCTCCGAAAGCAATTGAGGTTCCTTTCAGCGAACCAAGATTGCATCGAATGCGGATCGCAGCAGTACACCACCATCGAGTGCCCCCATGCTGAGCAAGTGCAACTAGCGGAGACTCATGAGGAAGTCAACTACATGAGGGGTCCCAATCGCAAATATTGGGAAGACCAAAGGTTCCAACAACCACAAAGGAACCCGGTTAAACCAAGGGACGCCCCACCCTATAGAGCGCTAGGGCACCCGAAGAGAGACCAACGGAAGGATGATCTTCATCTTATCCTTGACGAAATGAGGCGGAATCATGCGGAGAATAAGGAAGCACTACATCATCTTAACATAAGGGTCGGGGAGATGGATGTATGAAAGAAAAATATAGAGACCCAACTCGGTCAATTGGCAGCACAAATCCCTAGACCGTCCGGAATGTTCCCTGGGCAACCAACTACAAATCCTAAGGGGAAATCTGGGTCGGGCCATATCGCAGCCATGCAACTAAGGAGTGGCAACAAGCTACAAAAGCCACAAACGGAAGCGGAGGAGAAAGCTGCAGATCCAGTCGACATCGATAAACCAGTCGAGGCCACTGCAGAGCACTCGGAGCCACAACCTCAGTCCAAATCGACCATTCCAGTCGATATCGACCAAACTTCAGTCGACATCGACACCCCGAAGGCCCCTCCGTCGACCGTTTTGGCTCCTCCACCAAAGAAGACATTGTCCTTCCCTTATAAAGCATTGAAGGACCCCACTCAAGGTAAGTTTAGGCGCTTTGTGAAGATCATCCAAGGTCTTAACATCCCTATTCCACTCACGGAGGCCCTAATGGACTTCCCAGAGGAGTGCTCAAAGATGGACTTCCCAGAGAAGAAGAGCGATCCAGGGAAGTTTGCAATCACCGTGGGGCTTGGCCAACATCGCTACAAGGCCCTATGTGACCTAGGGGCAAGCGTAAGTCTTATTCGTCAGGCCCATAGGATATGAACATCAGAGCACTTGAACCTATGGATATGAAGCTCTATATGGCTGGCAACTCATTCGTCAGGCCCATAGGTATAGTTGATGACATTCCGGTAAAGATAGGTAAGTTCTTTGTGCCTACTGACTTCATTGTATTCGATATGCCTGAAGATCCTATCGTACCTATCATCCTTGGTAGGCCTTTCTTAGCTACTGCTGATGCCAATATCAATGTACGTCGAGGATTACTAACCTTTACTATAGGGAACGAAGTGATAGAGTTCTCCTTCAACCCCAAAATGAAGGAGGTCAATGGAATGGAGATCAGGTCGGTCTACACCAGCGTCATGGATTGCAAAGAACCGATGGAAAGGGCCCTAACTTATGAGGAGATCTTCGATGATGCTTTATCCTTGGAGTTCGAAGAAGAATTCGAAATCGACCAGGAGAAGTACACATCGACCATCCCACTTAATATCGAGTGCCCTCTGGCCTCTGTCGACATCGTCTCACTCAGTAAGTCAGGTTTGTTCTCCCTCTTTTACAGGCGATATTGAGGACCCTTCGTCAACAGTGAAGGTAGAAATCGACCAGTCTATATCGACTTCAGAGGTCGAAATCAACCTACTCCCCTCGACATCGGACAGCTCAAAGGCCGAGGCATGTGCTAAACTTTTAGTCGATATCGACTATTCCTACTCGACCTCGACCTCTTCTCTGTAGGATTACTATAAAGAGTCCCAATCAAGGGTGGAATCACTCTATGCTTGGTCCATGCCAACTCCTGTAGCTGATTTGGGGGAGCTTCAATCAAGAGAATTGAGATGGATTACCTAGGTGAGATCATGAAGATGGAGGAAGTAGAGCCAATCCTTATTCCACAAGGACCATCTCCAGTGCCGAAGCCTTTACCCGACACATTTAGGTATGAGTTTCTTGGTCCCAATTCCACTTTCCCTGTGATTATCAATGCTACACTAACCACACAGGAAGTAGACAAGCTTATCGAAGTGCTTTGTACTCATCGAAAGGCAATTTGGTACTCTCTTGAGGACATTAAAGGTATTTCACCCGCTGCATATATGCATAGAATCCTCCTAGAGGATGATCATAAGGCATCTATAGAACACCAGCGGAAGCTCAACCCCAACATGAGAGAGGTGGTGAAGAAGGAGATTATGTGCATGTTGGATGCAGGAATCATCTATGCCATCTCCGACAGCGAATGGGTGAGCCCAGTCCATGTGGTGCCTAAAAAGGGTGGAATGACCATTGAGGAGAATGAGAAGGGAGAGCTTGTGCCAAAGCAAATAACAACTAGTTGGCTAATGTGCATTGACTATAGAAAGCTCATCAACGCCACTAGAAAGGATCACTTTCCCCTTCCATTCATTGATCAAGTATTGGAATGACTTGTTGAACATGATTACTTTTGTTAACTGGATGGATATTCTGGCCTTTGGCATGTCCCTATTCATCCCAATGATAGAGAGAAGACCACCTTCACATGTCCCTATGGGACTTTTGCATATAGAATGATGCCATTTGAGCTCTACAATGCCCCCGCTACCTTTCAAAGGTGTATGACGGCCATCTTCTCCGACATGATAGAGGACATTGTTGAGGTATTTATGGATGATTTCTCTGTATATGGAACTACTTTCGATGTTTGTCTAGCTAACCTTCGCAGGGTTCTTGCGCGATGTGAGGAGACAAACTTGGTTCTCAATTGGGAAAAGTGCCACTTTATGGTAAGAGAAGGGATTGTGCTAGGCCACAAAGTCTCAAAAAGAGGAATTGAGGTGGACATGGAAAAGATAGAGCTTATTGAGGAATTGCCACCAACTTCATCTATTAAGGACGTAAGAAGCTTCCTTGGTCACGCAGTTTTCTACAGGAGGTTTATTCAAGATTTTTCTAAGATTGCCAAACCTTTAACTAACCTACTAATGAAGGATGTTATGTTTGTGTTTTCTAGCGATTGTCTTGAAGCTTTCAACAGGTTGAAGGAAGCCCTTATATCTGCCCATATCAATCAATCACCAGATTGGTCTCAACCATTTGAGATCATGTGCGATGCAAGTGATTACGTCGTAGGTGCTGTCCTAGGACAAAGGAGAGACAAGAAGCTTCACGTCATGTACTATGCAAGCAAGACTCTTGATTCCATTCAAAAAAGTACACCACGACGGAGAAAGAGTTCTTGGCGGTGGTCTTCGCTTTTGAGAAGTTCCGTTCATACCTAGTGGGCTCTAAGGTAACTGTTCATACTGAAAATGCAGCTCTTCAGTACTTGATGGAGAAGAAAGATGCTAAACCTAGGCTCCTACAATGGGTGCTCCTACTACAAATGTTTGACGTTGAGCTTATGGATAAGAAAGGAACGAAGAACTCTTTAGCCTATCATCTCTCACGGCTACCCAAAGAACTTCTAGCTGAGTCACAGGACAACATTCCAATCGATGAATCCCACCCTAATAAGCACCTGATGAAGCAAGAAGCAAAATGGGCAGAACTTCCACTCGATATCGACCAGACCTAGTCCATATCGACTGCCCCTAAGGTGAGTTTTCTATCGATTTTGACTATTTCTGACCACAGCTTCACAATTACATCGGTCGAAATCAACCACATTAAGTCAAAATCGAGTACCAGTCTCAAGCAGCCCAAATCGGCTGTCATAGTCAATGCAGACCAATCGAAATCGACTGCGCTAGGTCGATATCGACCACCTTCTAGTGACTCCGAAGGTGACGAAAAGGTAAGCTCCGGTGATGATTTCTTCTTTACTCCTCACTCTAGTCCTATTCATGATCTATTTACTGTAAGAGGGGCGAAGGTACCTTGGTATGCGAATTTTGGTAACTATATTTTAGGAGGCGAGATCCCTTCAGGCTTAACTTCGCAGCAAAAGAAGAAGTTTTTGCACGAAGTCAAGCATTACTATTGGGATGAACCCTACTTGTTCAAGCAGTGAAAGGACCATATCTTTTGACGTTGTATCCCGGAGGAAGAGGTAGAGAGCGTGATTCGTCATTGTCATTCTCTCCCTATAGGAGGCCATGCTAAAGGATTTAAGACCGTGTCGAAAATTCTTCAAGGGGGTTTTTATTGGCCTAACCTTTTCAAAGATGTGCAAAACTATGTAACCTCTTGTGATCAGTGTTAACGTGCAGGAAATATCACATGGAGGAATGAGACACCGTTTATAGGAATTCTGGAAGTAGAGCTCTTTGATGTATGGGGTATTTACTTCATGGGACCATTCCTTGCCTCAGGCCCCTACAAATACATTCTAGTAGCGGTGGATTATGTCTAAAAAAGGGTTGAGGCCGTTGCAACTAAGACTAACGATGCGAAGGTAGTCTCTAAGTTTATGAAAACTAACATCTTTCCTCGCTTTGGTGTTCCTAGAGTTCTTATTTCAGATGGTGGCTCGCATTTCATTGAGAGAGGCTTTGAAGCACTTTTAGCCAAGTATAGGGTGACACATAGGGTGGCAACGCCCTATCATCCCCAAACTAGCGGTCAAGTACAAGTCTCCAATCGCCAAATCAAAGCCATCCTAGAGAAGAGGGTCTCCCGCTCGAGGAAGGATTGGTCATTGTTCGTTTAGGGGAGGTGCAATTCCAATATTCGAATATATATATATATCTCAACTATGCTAACTCCCTGTTCAAGCAAATAATACAAGAATCCCTCCCGATGTAGTGGTAGGGTAATTCAGGATCGAATCCACGAGGAGGTATGTCAGCGCTTATTATATTGTAATCACGATCAAGCTTTCGACCTTAGGAGACACTCGATATCGAGGTGTCTAGTCGATATTGACCTCAGTTTTGTTCAATTTCGAGTGAGTTTCCTGCAGAAGACAAAAGCAAACACAATTGACTTCGAGAGAGACCTCGATATCAATGTTAGAGCTCGATATCGACCTTGCCAGTCGATTTTGATGTCTGTTACAAAAACTTTAATGCGTAACCTATGTGTCGGAAAGGTGACCCGAAGATCTTAGAATGGTAAAGGAACTGTAGACAGAAATAAAACTCAAACTTTTTATGAAATTCAATTAACTAAAAGCTTCCAAAGTCGGGGATTCAAGCCAAAATGATAACAATGTAAGTATGATGCCAAAGTTATGAAATTTAATGTCTTTCCGTCAAATAACTTTCGTTACCAACACTTAGGTGATTAGAGGCTCTCGCATAATTCCTAAGAGTTACTATCCAATTCATTAGTAATTTAAGTTCACAATATGATTGGCTTTCGCTTCAATAATGCAAATAATGAATCTCCCTAACTTTTGAAAAGGATCATGCATCAGATAGAAGACGGAATCGCATAAAAATCATACCTTTGATGCACTTACCCTACATTGCTATCATCGGGCTCACCCCGACCCTAGAAGTGGGTTGACTACTCGCGCTTAATCGTTGAACTCATCATCATCATTGAAAAGAAAACTACTTTGATTAAACTAAAGAGAAAGTTACAACCGAACAAAGCCAAATCTCTGCTCTCACTTCGCACCCAACTCCACTCGGCCTCTCTCACTCTCTACATATTCTCTGCGATAAACTAAAACTCTCGCTGTTCTTGGATGTGTGTGTGTCCTTAAACTCGGCCCTAACGACCTCTAGATATAGATATCGAATCTTGTTAGCCAAGGACTCGAAACTCTATCTTTATTCTCTAAGATAAAACTTAATAAAGTAAAACTAAAAATTCTATGGTAAAAAAAATTAAAGGATGAAGTCTGGTGTTGAAGATAGGAAATCTCGACTTTGGGATAGAGGTGCAAGCTTCGGATAGAATTCTATCAAAATCTGAGTCAGACTTCTCAGCTGGACAACATCGATATCGACCATATGACATCGATATCGACCTCTCTTTAACTCTATCTCGAGCTCTCCTTCTTCTCCTCGAACAGGCACTCGACTTCTATCAATAACCTCGATTTAGGCCACTCGATATCGACCTTCAGACATCGATAACGGCCTCTTCTGTGTAGACATGCTTTGTTCTCTTGATGTCGAGGTTCATAGTCGATTTCGACCTCTTCATTAGACTTCGAGTTCTTTTTCTGCTCTTCCAAATCTGTCCATTTTCGTCCTGTTTTCTGCAAAATCACATAGAAACTCGTGCAGACCCATATATTTGACAATTATGTATAAACTACATTAATCTCATGATTTCCCACTCTTATGGATGCATATGAATGATAAAATGGACTTAAATGTGCATAGAAAATATGGCAATTTGCGCGCACATCAAACACCCCATACTTAAGCATGCTTGTCCCCAAGCAATACTTTTAATGGTCATTCAGAGGAAGAAAGTAAACTCTCAACATCATAGATTCATTTTTCATAAATCCCTACAATCAATTACCATCCTTGATAAGGTACTTATGTCAAACAAATCCATGCTTGTACATAAACGTAATTTCATACTCACAAAAGGAGGCTTATATGCATAAAAACAATTTCAGCGACATAGCATTAATAATCAAGAGGACTTTTGCAAGCTATAGAGAAGTAGATTGGTAAAAGGCTAAAGCTGGGCTAATATTTGGCCATGCGGTGTTAAATCCGGGGAAATAAAAGTTTCTTTCCAAAATGTTCCACATTCCTTCTTCATAATGTTTCTCACATTTCACTCATCGCTCAATGCTTTTTTCACTTACAATACTTTTACTTCTCTAACCTTAGCACTGCCTTCTCGCGAGTCGCAAATATAGGTGACATGAATGGCCCCGGATACTTAGTACTTCGGACTCCTCACCTTGTGTCCCATCCCACACTTAAAGATTACAGTGTCCTCACTGTATTAGAACTAGGGTCAAGAAATAACTTACTAAACGTCAAAATTTTCAGGAGTCGAAGAATACTACAGTGGTGGTCGATATCGACCTTTAGCATCGATATCGATCTCTTTCATCGATTTTCTGGCTCAAGCTTCAGGGTGATCCGGCCTCGACCACAAGCCCATCTGAATCGACCTTAAGGTCGATATCGATCTCTTGACTCGATTTCGATGTCTGATCTGTGTTTTTTTCCTTTTTCCCACAACTTGTTAGAAAACTAAAACCAAAACATGCAATAATAATGTAAAGTGTAAAACCAAAATTGTCCAAAACCAAAAACTAAGTGTCTTTTTACAAGCTCTAGAATTTAAAGTCACTAGGTCGACTTCTTTCTTCACGCTCTCAAGGCGGCATCTATAGAGCCCATGTGGATTGGGCCTCAAATAGAACTCCTTTCTTGTCACGCATCTGCATTCCGCCCGGATGGATTTGATTCATGATGTGCGCGCAAATTGCCATATTTTCTATGCACATAAAAGTCCATTTTATCATCTTTTGCATGCATATTAATAGGAAAACATGGGATTAGTGTAATTTATGCTTAAATGTCAAATATATGGGTCTGCACGAGTTTTCATGTGATTTCGCAGAAAACAGGATAAAAATGGACGAATTTGGAAGAGCGGAAAAAGAACTCGAAGTCTTCTGAAGAGGTCGAAATCGACTGGGAACCTCGACATCAAGTACATCAGAGACATAGGAATCGAGCAGGAAATGAAACAGAGCATGTCCACGCAAAGAGGTCGATATCGACGTCTGTAGGTCGATATCGATGTTGCCAGATCGAGCTAAATGATAAAAGTCGAGTGCCGGTTCGAGTAGGAGAAGGAGAGCTCGAGATAAAGTTTCACAGGGGTTGATATCGATGTTCAAGGTCAATATCGACCATGCCAGCAGAAGAATCTGACACAGATTTTGATAGAATTTTATCCGAAGTTTGCACGTCTATCCTAAAGTCGAGATTTCTTATCATCAACACCAGATCTATCATATGAAGGCTGATTTACCATAGGAGTTTTATTTTTTACTTTCATTTAAGTTTTATCTTAGAGAATAAAGATAAAGTTTCGAGTCTTTATCGACATCTATAAATAAAGGCCAATAGGGCTGAGTTTAGGAATCCAAGGCAAAAAAGTTGACATTCAATTCAGTTTCAATAGAGAGTAGTGACGAGTTAGAGAGAGAGAGAGGAGCCCGAGTGGAGTTTGTGAAGCGAGAGCGGAGTGGCTTGTTCGGTTGTACTTTCTTTTCTTTCAAAGTTTAATTCAAAGTGGTTTTCAACAATGATGATGATGATGTGCATGATGAGGAGCGAGTAGTCAACCCACTTCTAGGGTCGGGGTGAGCCCGACGATAATGATGTAGGGTAAGTGCATCAAAGGTATGACTTTGATGCGATTCCGTCTTCTATCCCATGCATGATTCTTTGCGAAAGTTAGGGAGATTCATTATTTGCATTATTGAAGCGAAAGCCACTCATATTGTGATCTTGAATTGCTCATGAATTGGATAGTAACTCTTATGAACTATGCGAGAGCCTCTAATCACCTAAGTGTTGATAACGAAAGTTATTTGACAGAAAGGCATTAAATTTCATAACTTTAGCATAAAACATGCATTGTTATCGTTGTGGCATGAAACTCCGACTTTGGAAGCATTTTAATTAATTGAAATCAATATAAAAGTCTTTGTTTTGTTTCTGATCATCCTCCTTTCCCATTCTTTATTCTTCAGACTCTTTTTTGACAATTGGTTACGAAAACAGTTTCTGTGACAAACATCGAAATCGACTGTAAGGGTCGATATCGAGGTCTAACATCGATATCGAGGTCTCTGCTCGACGTCGACTTTGCTACTTTTATCTTCTGTAGGAACTGCGCTGACATATCGACCAGATTACTCGATATCGAGTGTCTTTTGAGGTCGAAAGCTTTGATCGTGTGTACAACAAGGGAAGCTCTAACATACCTCCTCATGGATACGATCCTGAATTACCCTACTACTACAAGGGAGGGGATTCTTGTATTATTTTTTTGGGACAGGGAGTTAGCCTAGTTGTGGATTGTTTACTTGAATTATTTGAATCCCTACTACACACCCCCCGTAGCGAACAAATTGGCACCGTTGCCAGGGAGGCAATCAATCGCCACCTAAGTTTAATCACGATCCTTTTTTGAGCTTATTTTGCAGGTTTATACGACGTTCTAATTGCTGACCTATCCTGGAACCAATCAACGAGCCTGAACATTTCTACCATCTTCGCAATAAAGCAATTCGCATCATGGCTAACAATGAGACACAGGCTGAAACCATAGAGCGGTTGAGGAAGGAGATCGAGGACCACAATGCTACAATCGTCGCTGAAAGGGCCGCTGCTGCTGCTGAGCGAGCCCGTGCTGATAGGGAGGAGGATGCGCGCAGACAAGCCTAAGAGCGGCTAAATCAGTATCCACAAACGGCGATGCAATACATGCATCCGCCGCTTCACCTGAATCCGCTATTTTAATTCCTCACTCTAACTATGAAATAAAAATTAACATCCTATCTGAGATAAAAAGAAATACTTTTGAAGGAAGACCTAATGAATGCCCCCTGCAACACATCTCTACTTTTATGGACTTATGTGAAACAGTTGTTGATGGAGTGAATTTAGAGTATGTGCGATTAAAATCTTTTCGATGGTCTTTGGCAGGGAAGGCATTACAATGGCTTGAAAGTTTGGCTCCACGCTCGCTGAGGACAGGCGTGTGAGCGATTTAAGGACTTGCTGAGATCATGCCCAACGCATGGGCAACTTCCATATGTCATCCAGGAGATCTTCTATAACGCCCTCGATACGCCGAACAAGGAGAGGATAAATTCATATACCTCCTATCGGTACATTGAGCTTACACCAACGGAGGCATGGGAGACCATTGAGAGGCTTGTGAACTTTGACAACACTTATGAGGCTGCTGCGGCCTATGATGCAAGGCCTGCTCCATCAATGCCACTATATGAGCCTCCAAGGGAGATAGATCCTGATGTGTGGCAACAATTCCAAAATGATCAAACACTGGTGCCTGTCCACATACTGAGCAAGTATCCATGGCGGAACAACATGAGGAGGTTAAGTGGATGAGAGGTTCCTATAGAGGGGGCAATCAATAATATTAGGGTGATCAAAGGTTCTATCAACAAAGGGACCCCCCACCATATAGAGCATCAGGGCACCCTGAGCGGGAGACAATGAAAGATGACCTGTAAATCATTCTTGATGAGATGCGGAGGAATCACGCTGAGTTCAAACAAGCCAACATAGGAGGAGAAAGAGCCAGAACATAGAGACCCAAATGAGTCAATTGGCGGAAGCAATACCCAAAGCGTCATGATCATTCCTTGGATCCACTGTGCCCAACCAAAAGGGCAAAACCACTGGTTATATTGCAGCAGTAAACCTAAGGAGTGGGCATCAATTACAAACGCCCGAGCAAAAATAGGAGGAGAAAGAGCCAGAACAAACGTCGATATCGACCCCCCTGTCTATATCGACCAAGGTGACGTCGATGTCGACCTTCTAGTCGATGTCGACCCTGATGCAGCGTCACCCCAGAAATCGACTCCTCCAGTCAATGTCGACCCTACTGATGTCGATGTTGACCTCACTACAGCCGTGGGAAGGAAGAAGGTGTTCCCATTCCCAACTAGAAAGGTGATTAAGGACCCAGCGGAAAAGAAGTTCCAACGGTTCGTGAAGATGCTCCAAGGACATAATGTCTCTATACCATTCACGGAAGCACTTCATGAGATGCCATCTTATGTAAGGTTCCTTAAGGACATCTTGGGTAAGAAGTGATCACTCTCTGAGATCGCAGAGGAGTGCAACAGGTTAGAGCTACCACAAAAGCGGGCGGACCCAGGTAAGTTTTCTATCGCTATAGGTTTAGGTCAATTCAAATTTAATGCTTTAGTTGACTTGGGCGCTAGCGTTAGCATGATGCCACTAACCATACGGCACAAGGTAAAGATAGGTCCTCTGGAGCCCGTGGATGCAAGATTATACATGGCCAATAATTCGGCAGTTATTCCAACTGGGATAGTAACAGATGTGCCAGTACAAGTAGGTAAATTCTTTGTCCCTGCTGATTTCTTTGTTCTTGATATAGCGGAGGATCCTGCTTATCCAATTATTTTAGGTAGGCCATTCCTAGCAACCGTCGATGCCAACATTAGCGTAAAGAAAGGTTTGCTCTTATTCACAATTAGTGACGAGGTAATAGAGTATGCCTTCAAAAAGACGGTGAAAAATCAAGGGCCAATGGAGATAAAAGCCATCAATGGTGTCTACATTGTATGTAGAGAAGCGAAGGTAAGAAGTATGACACCGGAGGAGCTTGAGAAGAGGGCCATAGAAGCCCAAGTGGAGGAAATTGTGGCAATCTTGAACGAAGGAGCACAACAGAACATCGAAATCGACCCAGGTAAGTCGATATCGACTAAAATTATTCAAGATTCTGTGCCAGGTCATAAGTATGGGGTCGACGGAGGAGAAGAGGAAACATCGAAATCGGGGTCAAGGGTCGATATCGACCATACCCTACCGAAATCGATCACTATCTGCGCTGAGAAGGGAGGAACGGAGACCTCAATATCGATCTCTGAGCGTCGAAATCGACCTGATCATATCAAGCAGAAACCACCAAAATCGACTGATCCTTCAGGAGTACAACAGGGGTCGATATCGACCTCTGAACATCGATATCGACCTAAGCCACAGACTGAGAAAAAGGTAAGTCAAGGTACGGATTCCCCTTGTTCCATTACAATTAAGGATTTATCATTATTTGGAAGGGGTGTGCCTTGGCATGTGCGCTTATGTAGGGTATCCAATGATGATTCGAGTCAATATGAGATAGGAGACAAGGTCTATATTACCAAATCTAAGGACCATTGGTTCCCTACAAGATTCAAGGATAAGAATTTAGGACCATTCACGGTGAATCAGATCAATCCTGGCAGAATGCAGCTGCGTGACAAGAAAGGAGTCATATTTGAGAAGCGCAAAGGAAGAAGTCGGCCTAGCGACTTAAAAGTCTAGAGCGTGTAACAAAGACTTAGTTTTGATTTTTAGACAGCTTTTACTTTGGTTTGAGACACTATTATTGTTTTGCATATTTGGTTTTATGTTTGTTAACAAATTGCAGGAAAGAGAAAGGCATACAGAAAAGACATCAAAATCGATGTCCAAGATCGACATCGACCTTAAGGTCGACATAGATAGGTTTGTGATCAAGGCCGGATCACCCTGAAGCCTGAGCCAGAAATCGAGGTGAAACATCGATATCGATGTTAAGGGTCGATATCGACCACTCCTGCTGTCTTCTTCGACTCCTGAAATTTATGACGGTTTAGTATGTTTTCTTCTTAACCCTAGTTCTAATACAGTGAGGACACTGTAAATTTTAAGTATGGGGTGGGGGAAAGGCTTATTTGTATATTCATACTTATTTTAGATTTGCATATTTATCTTAATTCATATTTAATTTTATTTTCGAAAAAAAAAAAAGAAGACCCAAAATGACCCCCACCAAAAATTTGAAAATTTGGAAAGAGTCATGGAAGTATAAAAAAGAGCTCTATGATGCAAAATTACATTCATTAGAGATATAACATGAAATTGCCTAGATAAGGGAAGTCCCAATGAAGTGCATGATAAGATGATGGAGGACTTTTTATGAAATTTCCATACAAGTGCCTACAAGTTCATATCCTAGCCTTACCTATGCATATTTACAAAAGTCACAAGCCATATATGAGCCTTATCATGATCATTATTGCTCCACATATATACATATTACCCATTTTATACCTTATACCCTATCCGGGGACAAGTTTGAGAATGGATGTCATTTTTTGGAGTTGTATTATGGAGTTGTGCATTATTTATAAAGTTGTTGGCAGGATTAAAAGGAAATTATGAATGATGGAAAATTTAATGAGCGAGAAAAAATCCGATCACCTCAGGAGATAAAGGTAGGTCGACCCTGCTCGTTGAGATGTTAGTTCAGCGAGATGGGACACAAGGTGAGGAGTCCGAAGTACTAAGTATCCGGGGCCATTCATGAAACCCATGTTTGCGACTCGCGAGAAGGCAGTGCTAAGGTTAGAGAGGTAAAAGCATTATATTGAATAAAAGCATTACGCGATGAGTGAAAGGTGAGACATTATGAAGAAGGAATGTGGAATGTTTTGGAAAGAAGGTATGTTTCCCCGGATTTAACACCACATGGCCAAATATTAGCCCCCCTTTAGCCTTTTACCCATCTACTTCTCACAAGCTTGAAAAAGTCCTCTTGATTATTAATGCTATGCCGCTAAAATTGTTTTTGCATATTACCTCCTTTGATAAATATGAAATTGCTTTTATGCACAGGCATGGACTTGGTTGACATAAGTACCTTATCGAGGATGGCAATTGATTGTAGGGACATATGAAAATGAATCTATGATATTGAGGGTTTACTTTCTTCCCCTGAATGACCATTAAAAGTATTGCTTGGGGACAAGCAAGCTTAAGTATGGGGTGTTTGATGTGCACGCAAATTGTCATATTTTCTATGCACAAAAAAGTCCATTTAATCGTCTTTTGCATGCATATTAATAGCAAAACATGGGATTAGTGTAATTTATTCTTAAATGTCAAATATATGGGTCTGCACGAGTTTCCATTTGATTTCGCAGAAAACAGGATAAAAATGGACGAATTTGGAAGAGCGGAAAAAGAACTCGAAGTCTTCTGAAGAGGTCGAAATCGACTGGGGATCTCGACATCGAGTACATCAGAGACATAGGAATTGAGCAGGAAATGAAACAGAGCATGTCGACACAGAGAGGTCGATATCAACGTCTGTAGGTCGATATCGATGTTGCCAGATCGAGCTAAATGATAGAAGTCGAGTGCCAGTTCGAGTAGGAGAAGGAGAGCTCGAGATAAAGTTTCACAGGGGTCGATATCGATGTTCAAGGTCAATATCGACCATGCCAGCAGAAGAATCCGACTCAGATTTTGATAGAATTTTATCAGAAGCTTGCACATCTATCCTAAAGTCGAGATTTCTTATCATCAACACCAGATCTATCATATGAAGGCTGATTTGCAATAGGAGTTTTAGTTTTTACTTTTATTAAAGTTTTATCTTAGAGAATAAAGATAATGTTTCGAGTCTTTATTGACATCTATAAATAGAGGCCAATAGGGCTGAGTTTAGGCATCCAAGGCAAAAAAAATTGACATTCAATTCAGTTTCAATAGAGAGTAGTGACGAGTTAGAGAGAGAGAAAGGAGGCCGAGTGGAGTTTGTGAAGCGAGAGAGGAGTGGCTTGTTCGGTTATACTTTCTTTTCTTTCAATGTTTAATTCAAAGTGGTTTTCAACAATGATGATGATGATGTGCATGATGAGGAGCCAGTAGTCAACCCACTTCTAGGGTCGGGGTGAGCCCGACGATAACGATGTAGGGTAAGTGCATCAAAGGTATGACTTTTATGCGATTCCGTCTTCTATCCCATGCATGATCCTTTGCGAAAGTGGGGGAGATTCATTATTTGCATTATTGAAGTGAAAGCCACTCATATTGTGAACTTGAATTGCTCATGAATTGGATAGTAACTCTTAGGAACTATGCGAGAGCATCTAATCACCTAAGTGTTGATATAGAAAGTTATTTGACGGAAAGGCATTAAATTTCATAACTTTAGCATAAAACTTGCATTGTTATCGTTGTGGCATGAAACCCCGACTTTGGAAGCATTTTAATTAATTGAAATCAATATAAAAGTCTTAGTTTTGTTTCTGATCATCCTCCTTTCCCATTCTATATTCTTTGGACTATTTTCCTACAATTGGTTACGAAAACAGTTTCTGTGACAAACATCGAAATTGACTGTAAAGGTCGATATCGAGGTCTAACATCGATATCGAGGTCTCTGCTCGACGTCGACTTTACTGCTTTTGTCTTCTGCAGGAACTGCTCTAGGAAATCGACCAGAACTGAGGTCGATATCGACCAGATTACTCGATATCGAGTGTCTTCTGAGGTCGAAAGCTTTGATCATGAGTACAATAAGGGAAGCGCTGACATACCTCCTCGTGGATTCGATCCTGAATTACCCTACTACTACAAGGGAGGGGATTCTTGTATTATTTGTTTGGGACAGGGAGTTAGCCTAGTTGTGCATTGTTTACTTGAATTATTTGAATCCCTACTACACACCCCCCGTAGCGAACAATTCACCATGAAAGGTCCCATCATCTTATCTTTGAATCTAGTAGGGAACTATTGATCTTTTGATTTGGTGACATAAACATTATCTCCTACTTCATATTGGTTCGAATCATCATCGGATACCCTACACAAGCGCACATGCCAAGGCACACCTCTTCCAAATAATGATAAATCTCTAATTGAAATGGAATAGGAGGAATCCGTACCTTGACTTACCTTCTTCTCTGTTTGTGGCTCAGGTCGACATCGATCATCCGTAGTTGATATCGAGCTCTGTTCTGCTCCTGGAGGTTCAGTCAATTTGGAGGCTTTCTGCTCGACATGATCAAGTCAATTTTGACCTTCATAGATCGATATCGATGTCTCTGCTCATCCCTTCTCAGCTTCTTTGGCAGTCGATTTCGACAATGGTTTATGGTCGATATCGACCTTTAACATCAATTTCGAGGTTCCTTCTCCTCCTTCGTCGACCCCATACTTATAACCTGACATAGAATCTTGAACTTTGTTAGTTGATATCGACTTACCTGGGTCGATGTTCTTTTTGGCTCCTTCGTTCAAGATTGCCATGACCTCCTCCACTTGGGCTTCTATGGCCCTCTTTTCAAGCTCTTCCGGTGTCATACTCCTTACCTTGGCTTCTCCACATGTAATGTAGACACCATTGACTGCCTTAATCTCCATTGGCCCTTGATTGTTCACTGTTTTGTTGAAGGCTTACTCTATCACCTCATCGCTAATTGTAAATGAGAGCAATCCTTTCTTCGTGTTGATGTTGGCATTGAAGGTTGCTAGGAATGGCCTACCTAAAATAATTGGACAAGCAGGGTCCTTCGCTATATCAACAACTAAGAAATCAGCAGGAACAAAGAATTTACCTACTTGTACTGGCACATCAGTTACCATCCCTGTTGGAATCACTACCGTATTATTCGCCATGTATAGTTTTGCATCCACAGGCTCCAGAGGACCTATCTTTACCTTGTGCCATATGGTTAGTGGCATCATGCTGACGCTAGCGCCCAAATCAACTAAAGCATTAAAGCGATATCGACCTAGCCTATAGCGATAGAAAACTTAACTGGGTTCGCCCGCTTTTATGGTAGCTCCAATCTGTTGCACTCCTCTGCGATCTCAAAAAGCGATCGCTTCTTACCCAATATGTCCTTAAGGAACCTCACATAAGATGGCATCTCATGAATTGCTTCGGTGAATGGAATTGAGACATTGAGTCCTTGAAGTGCTTAGTTGATATGTATGAATCGGTGTTGAACTATAACTAGAATAATTTCACCCAACAAAGGGGAAATATCCTTCCACAATAGGCAAATGCCTCATGAGAAATCAATCGCCGGATCGAAAGCGATATTTTGGAAACCACGGTTGCGCCAAAGGTACTCAATAGGAATGTTTGTAGCCTATGCTTCAAGGAGAGCCATAACATTAATATAGTTATTTTTGCAGAATAATTTCGTGTCAGTCCAGAAGTGTCTCCACTTAATACCCCTACAATTCCAAGAGCATATATTCATGGGGAAACTAATTTAGTTTGTAACCGTCTATAAGGCGTAGGCTATAAAGAAGTTTGCATACCATTTTTGTTGAGATTGAGTATAAGGAATCATCCATGGGAGAATAATGCCAGTCAAACCCTATCATTGGGAAGTGGTAGAAGTCATCAAAGCTAATGTGTGTAATTCCCATAGCGTGGTGGTGGCAAACGTTGGGTTGGTTTCCGTATGAAGGAAGGCGAATGACCAAATATAAATTTTCAAATTGAGCTGAGACCTTGAAGCAAGTAGAAGATGGAACTACAAGTTGCCAACGCCCGTGAAGACAAAATGAATGGGCATATTCTTTAAAATCACAAAGAAAAAGGAAAAGCAATCCCATCTTCAAAGGAGTGTGACTAGGAGTGTAAACTACGACAATATAAATACAATATTTGTATTGAAAGTTATAATAATGGTTATTCAAAAATGGATTAATTACAACCAAGTTAGTCTTAACCTTAGGCCCACCCCAATCCGTTGATATCCACACAACTTGAAGGCCAAGGTAACATAACTCATTACTCCATATCAAGAACATTGTAAATACAATAGTTTATAAAACAATAGCAAAGGAAGCATCTTGAAAGAGTAGATAAATGACCTCAACAGTCCAAGTGCACTTCAATTGAGGGTAGCCATTGGTATTAAATGATGTTAGTCGATGATTTGTGGAATCAGGTTCTAATACTTCGAGTATCAAGTGTCCAAGCCAATTGAGGTGTAAGAATGTTTTCAAATGTGAGTCGGATTGATTAAGTTGATTGTACATGTGAGATTGTTGTAAGAGAACGTATAGATAAAGTACCAAGTCGGGGTAACTGAAAGGAAGGACGTGTGTTTGTATTTAGTTATGAAATGTGAAGTTTTAATGTGTAATAGTCGATTGTGAAACTGCCAAATCGAAACATAACCCTATTTGAGAGACAAATGCTTAGTCAAACCATGCTGGTAACTTATAAGTGCAAAGCTAATATATATCCAAGGGGAAGTCAAACCAAAAATAAAATATAGAAGAAAAGACACAACAGTACACCACTGTGATGTGATAAATTAGTATGTGAATAATACAAGAGGTTCGGTAGAAACCAGAAACCTAGACATAACAAGTAATTTTATCAACCATGTGTAACATGGAAAACATGTCAAAGTCCTAATGGAAGGAAACAGAATGGCTGGTATAGCTCATCGATCATGAGTAATAGCCATGGTGTTGCAAATATAAGCATAAGGTGAGATTGGAGGTCCAAAATAGCTGATGATTAGTACCCTTGAGACACCCAAAAGAAACCAGAAGCAAAGGCTAATGGTCTAGATTTCTAGCCTTATAATCACAAGCAAACAAAAAGAGCAAAGTAGCAAAGAAGAGGCGGTATAGCCACAAACCAACTCGAGACCAACAAGCATCGAACCAAGTTATGAAAAGATAGTGAACAGAGAGATTTATTGATAAGACATCAGCAGAAACCAACAGAAGGAGGTTAAGTGAAGATTGTGGTATATAGTCATAAAATTGGTAGGGAAACATGGTTGATAGGGAGTCTAGAGTAGTAAGAAATAGACATATAGACACGGAGACGACGTGACACGCCAGGAACCCAATCAAAAAACCAGCCCATCCACCTAGTAAACTGACAACTACCGACAGGAGTACACCATCCTCTCCCATCCTTCTTTGATTTTTTGTTGCAAGTTGCAAACAATCTCCTGAAGAAGGTACTCAACAAAGGTGAAGTTGAAGCTGAAACGTCCACTGCATCACTTCCATTATACAGAATCAAGGGATTCGTGAAGGTAACGAACAAGCAAGTAGGAGCTTTGTTGCATTTAGGTGAAGGGGGGGGGGGGGTAAGATTCCAGTTGTTTAGAGTTGCTGGGATGCTGGCCGACGGAGGTGAGAAGGATGGACAGCTGGGACTTAGGGTTGTGACAAGGACGTTGCGACCGCAAATTAACTAAAAAGATACCGCGCATGGAGGCGCGTCCTTGGTTGAAAAATTCTCTTTACATAAATACTAGTTTATGACGTTTTTTTTTTAAAATTAATACATTTGATATTATAAAAATGTATAAAAACAGTTTCGTAAGTAAACTTTAAATTCCAAGTACCACTATTCACATCTAAACATTGTTTATTATTACAAAGTTAACGACAAAAAGAACTTTGAATATTATAGAGCAAAAATTTTATTCTATTGTTAATTGATAGTTCTACCAAAATGCATGTATATATATATATAACCATGAATTGTATATGCAATGTAACATTATTTGAGGTTGAAATTGCTTTTTCTTTATTCTTGTTCTCCTTGAATGCATTTGCTATCTTTGAATACATATGCCATCTTTGAATTATCTTGTGGAACAATATAAATGAATATGTATTTATATTTGAAAAATGTTTAGTAAATTTATTTATTTATTTATTGTGATTTGTTAGGTATAGTTGTGTCATATGTAGAGATATATGTGTATAAGTCAGTATAAATACCCTAATATCTTTGTAATCATCATAAAATGAATAATCAAATGACAAATTAGCTCAATTCTCCCCATTCCTCTTACTCTCTCTTCATTACCTTTCCCTCTTTTTTACCTTTCCTTGTTTCTTGAACCCCTTCTCCAACCCTAAACTTCTTTCCTAATTTCTTCTCTAATCTCGTCCTTTTCCATTCAATTTAAGGTGAATCACAATTTGGGACATAATATATTGGTATCAGAGCGAGCTTTAGTTCCCAATTTTGCAAATATCATCTGAATTTCAACATTTTTTCCCTACGAGATCGTTCACTTAGCTATGGTGGAAACCGGATTCAAAGCACCGAAACCGAAGAAGAAGAATTGCGCAAAATTGCTAGAGGAAGCCATGGTTCAGTTCACATAGACAATCGATAGAAAATTTGAGGAATTTATGGAGCTAATTTGGAGTATGAATAGAAACAACCCATCCCTAACAAATGCTGGCTATCGACAAGGAGATGGAGGTAAAAAAATCTAGCAAATTGGGACAAGAGGCTCCAAGAATAACAACTCCTCTTTGAAGTCTTGGAATCAATTCGTGGCTTATCTGGGAAGGAATCAAAGCAAGCACCAACGATTCTTGATGGAAGGTCCAGAAGCGGCAACGAGTGCAATCTTCCACGAATTGTCCAAAGGATGATCAAGGCTAGCCAAAAGTTCATCATGAAAATCTGACTGTGAACTCGAAACTCATCAACGACATTGATTTCTCCAATGAAATCATAGAATCCGGAGACTCTGCAATCTTCTAGGGAATCAACATCAATTTCAAGTTTCAAAATCTCAATAAGGAATTGAGGACTGAGTTTGACGTTGAAGCCTCAAGCCAGAAAGTTGTTGAAGATCTGAATGAGCACCCAGATGGTTCTAGTGGTACAAAATCAATGGCACAATCGCCGCTGAGATCATCTTTCAAGGGGAGTGGCAGCAACCAGTTCACCCTTTCAAGAACGAGCAAATGGAAAAGGTGAATTTCCAATCTTTAATCATCAAGATCTGGGTAAGAAAGTAGCATTTAGCGAGTCTAATAGTCCGATTAATGCATTGTCTGTATCCCTTGGAAGCTTTCGATGCCTAGAAGTGAATGGAAAAAATGAGAAACTGGAAGTTAAAAGTGGTGCTCATAAGTTGTTCGACAAATTGTATAAACCTATTCTTCCAACTAAAGTGACTAGTGGTGATATCCTTGGGAAGCTGAGAATTAAAGAGCTTCAAGAATTTGATTCTATAAGTCACAGTTTTTATCTAGGACGAGAGAAGTAGGAAAACTGTACGTTTACACTTGGTGTAGAATTGTAATTTTACACCTCCTATCAGAATCTCCCACATATAGATACATAGTATAATTAATGTGAGGAAAAAATTAGGAAAGTAACTTTTACACAATTCTAAAAACCTTTCATATTCTCATTAAAAAGAACCTTTCATATTCCCTGTTCTCTAAATTCCTTTGCGATGATGGAAACTTATGGCTCTCACCAATCTTTTACACTTTTCGATTTCAATTAAAAATAATATATCAGTGAATAAAACCATAAGAAGAAAATTCTTAATTTCTAAAATTAATTCGCCATGGTAGAGGCACCAACAATGGTCACTCGCGGCTTGTGTGATATCATCTATTTTCGCCGAAGTAGATTGAAAAGCGCATGGATTTTGGAAAGATTAGGAAGGGTTTCTATTCCTCTAAAATTTGTAGGCAATGGTCAGCAACAATTTGATTTCGTTTCCTACAACGAGGTCTATTAGTCGACCGATTGAAGCCACAACAACTCCATGGAAGCTACATCAACTAGGGTCAATCGATTGATGGTGGTCGAAATACAATCGAGTAGTGAAAGAGAGAGGGAGATGTGGTGGTTTGGTGACCATTGTTGTTGTTGCCATTGTTCAGTTAAATTAAAGAGGTAGACGATGAAAATCAAGTAAACCAACCTTTCTCCTTTGTCATGTCAATTAGGGATGAGAAAGAGACCCTAATGACATAGGGGGAGAGAATAGCTTTTTTAACATACCATGTGTCAAATTTTAATTGATAGTGTAAAAAAGTGCATGTCTACACTAAGTGTAAATGTATCACTCTCCAGACAAGTATAAGAGGAAGCAGAATGATTGTGATGGGATTTTGATCCTTGAAAATGGGATGGTGAGTAATGTTTACAAGGTGTTCACTAAAGTGCTTGAATCTGCGGATGAGAGGGTAGCTGAGTTTGATGAACTTTTGCCTCAATGTGAGTCCTATACACCCCTTGTTTTTTTTTATCCAGGGGGAGCTTATGTGTGGCTTAGGAATCACCATCAATTAATGCTTCCAGTTCATTGGGACCCTGGAGGTTGCTTTCATTCTTTTCAGAAGGTTAGTTGGATATTATTGTTTTTTTTTATCAAAGAATGAATTAGGTCAGCATGAAGTCAGTTGTGAAGACATAATTGAAGACTAAGGTGGTAGCCAAACACAACATGAAGACATTTACTTTACTGGGCATTGGATTGTGAGAGCAATGGCTTGGTATTGTTTTTAAATTTCAATTACAGCAACAATGGTACTTATATCCCAAAAATCAGAAACATCACACTATCGCTGCTTTTCTATCCCCAAGTGATAATTGGGTAAGGCTTGCAATCGGGCAGCCTGTGCGGCTGGCTTTCACACAAAATTCAACAGTGTAATACATCCATTTTGTTACTTTTTACATTCTATTTTTTTTACATTGTATAAGCTTTGAGAACAAAGCTTTTATAAGTGGTGAGTAATCTCATGTATCGATATATATGTGTATAGATTAGTACAAATACTCTAATAGCTTTGTAATAATCATCCAATGAATAATAAATTGATAAATTACCTCTTTTCTCATTATTCCTCTTACTCTCTCTCTCCTTTTCCATTCAATTCCACATGAATCACAATTAGGGACATAACAAATAAATTGTTATGTCCCGACTCATATTGTGTCGTGACATGTGAGATGGAAAGTTAAAAGAAAGAGATTAAGGGAAGGTAGATGAGGGTTAGGGAAGGAGGAGGTAAGGAAGAAGATGTTCAAGGAATAGGAATGGGTAATGGTAAGGGAGAGAGAGGGAGAGGGAGAGAGTAAGGGATAAGGAGAAAAAAGGTAATTTGATATTTGATTATTCAGTTGATGATTATTACAAGGTATTAGGGTATATTTATACCTTATTAATACATGGGGTCGTTACATTACTCCCCTCCTAAGAAAGCTTTATCCTCAAAGCATAGAAAATAAATCACAAAGTTGCAACTACTAAAAAATTACAAATGATGTCCTTCAGAAACCTCATATAGGTCGGTGTCTCATTTAACGCTTCCGTGAGTGGGTTGGTGAGGTTGAGTCCTTGTGGGATCTTCATGAAGTGCCTAAACTTGGTGTCTGTCGGGTCTGGCAATGCCTTGGAAGGAAAAGTGAGTGCTTTGGATGGCTTCGGAGTCAAAGTGGTCAACTTTTGCTTTTTGGACTTGCCGACATCGACATCAGGGGGTGGATATCGACATGGTTGGTCGACCTCGGGGGAGTCTGAAGCTGTTGTCGATTTGCAGAGGGCTCGACATCGACAAGGGTATCGATATCTAGCTCTGTTGTGGGCTTCACAGTGGGCTCGAGATTGACTGGGGTGTCGATGTCGACAGGGCCCTCGACATCGACTGGGGTGTCAAAATCGACTACGTCTTCAGCAATTTCTCCTTTGCTTCATGGCTCGTGCAATTAATGTCCCCTCCTTAGATTGACAGCGACAATGTGCCTGGCTTACCCCTTTGGATTTTCTTGTGGTTGTCCTGTGAACTTGCCAGGTGGCTTTGGGATTTGTGCCGCCAACTGACGCAGTTGGATCACTATGTTCTTCTTCCATATGTCCATCTCCCTAGTTCGAGTGGTAAGATGGTTGAGCGCTCCTTTGTTCTCTACATGGTTTTGCCTCATCTCCCTGAGGATGAGTTGGACATCATCCCTTCTTTGCTCTCTCTCTCTAGATGGTATGGAGCTCGGTAAGGCGGAGGATCCCTGGGGTTATAATGGGGTGGTTGATTTCCCCAGTTTTGGTATCCCTGGCGATTGGGATTCCTCATGTACCTCACCTCCTGATGAGTCTCTGCTAGATCTACGTGCTCCGTGTGGGGGCAAGCGATGGTAATGTGTCTCACAGAGCCGCATTCGGCACAGGGTTGGATGGCGGAGAGGAATTAGACTTGTTTCTGAAGCCTCCTGAGTTGATCTTTCATGGGTTGATCTTTGGCGTCGGGATCAATCTCCTTGAAGGGCTCATAGAGTGGCATTGATGGGGTAGGCCTTGAGTCGGAGGCCATAGGAGTCTCATATGTGTTGTCAAATTCCATCAACCTCTCTATAGTATCCCAAGCTTGTTGCGGTAGGAGCTCAAGATACCCATAGGAGGTGTAGGTGTTGATCCTCTCCTTAGTAGCTACGTCCAGGGCATTTTAGATGATCTCATGGATGATGTAGGGTGGTTGCCCATGCGTAGGGCAGGACCTCAGAAGCTCATTGAATCGCTCACACACTTGCGCCAGGGTCTCATGAGGCTTTTGCTTGAAAGCCATGATCTTCCTACATATAACTGCCGTCTTGGATGGTGGGAAAAACTTGTTGAAAAAGGCATCCTTAACTTCATCCCATGTGTGGAGCGATCTTGATGCTAGGCTCAGGCTCTCCAACCATGCTTGTGCTTTCCCTACAAGAGACCAATGAAAAGCCTTTAGTTTGACGTATTCAAGGCTTTGTCCAACAACAATAGTATCACCCAAATCAAGGAATGTGAGTATATAGACTAGAGGGCAACCATTAGGTTTTCCCTCAAATTGATGTCGCCTAATTCAGTTAAGAAGCTAGGTTTAATCTCAAAATTAGAGTGAGGGATAAGAATGGCCAATTCAGGTACTAAGAGCACAGGGTGCATGTATTGCTTCACGTTCTGAGGAAGGGCATTGATTTGGGCTTCATATCACCTCCTTGCTTCCTCCTCCTTATCACCACGCTCTCTTTGTGCCACCTCTCTAGCAGTAAAGTCCTCAATTTATTTCTTTAATCGCTTAATCTGCTGAGCATGGGTCTCTTGGTCTGCCATGATTCTTGGTACTCTAGACCTTAGATGGAGATAACGTTCAGGATCTTCTACTCCTTCGAATTCAGGCCTGCGACCAGCGTGTCACATACACATGTAAGACAACAGTGGAAGAAGACGTGAGATACACTACTAGGGCGCGATTGATTGCCTCCCCGGTAACACCGCAAATTTGACGAAGGACGAAATCGAGTCTAATAAATATGAGATATAAATCCAACCGAATCCTAGTCTATGCAAATAAATACAAGACATCCTCTCAGTGTAGTGGTAGGGACTCAGGATCGATCCACGAGGAAGCGTGTCAGCGGTTCCTAAGTAGCTGAAAGTTCACGTCTGTATTGACCAGAAGCTTCGATCTCGATTAAGGTACTCGACGTCGACAGGGGCTGTCGATTTCTACTACAACATAAAACCTACAGAGACAAAAACAAGCAGTCGTATCGACCTGGGGTGTCGATATCAATATGTCAGTAGCACACGTCGACCTAGCTCAGAAGACTGCCAGTCGACTCTGGGGCACTCGATCTCGAGTTGAGTACTCGATATCGAGCTCAGATGCAGGCAGTAGGTACGTCGACACAGAAGACCATCGACGTAAAACAGATGTGTTGATACCAACCTGATATGTCGACATCGAGTAGTTCCTGCAGTGATTAGTGTTTTGTCGGCAAAGAAAGATCAAAGACAATAAGATTGGAAAAGGGAATATGGACAGAAAAGACAGAGATTTTGATGTGAATAAAAGTATAAAAAAAGAAACTCCTAACGCTAGGGTTTACCACAACGTTAACAAAACATGCATAAGGTAAATAAGACGGACCATTGCGCTATCTCACCCGAGGGACAAGCTTTCGTCGTACAACAATGATTAGGAATACTCTTGCAAATAAACCTAATTGTCTCTACCAATTTTATGTTTATAACCCAAGTTGTTAACATGAATCCCTTTTCTTGTGAAAAGGACTAAACATAGAATCGTAGGATATGATATAGACACAACGATATCAACATCAAGTACTTACCTTAAACACGCATGGCTAACGGCGGGCTCACCCCGACCCTAGAAGCTTTGGGGAACTACTTGCACTTCATCGTAATAAACACCATTGGTGGAAAGAAAAGAACTTGCATTAAATAACTCTTCAAAGCTTTACAACTCAACATCGGCTTTCGCAAACCCTAAACTACTTTGTATTATGAGATATGAGTCTTTGTTCTTGAATGAATAAAAACCAGCCCCTAGGGCTTTAGTTATAGCCTACTAATCCTTGCTAGCCAAGGAAAGTAGTTCTAATCCTACTAAAACTCCTATTTAAAATTCTATCCCAAAACAATTAGGATGAAACATTATTATGGTAAATATAAAATATCTTACGGTAAAAAGGAAAGTTCCCTAGGACATAAGCTAACCAATGATAGATGATAAAACTGTAGCCATAAGATAGATCTTCAAAATTGGATTGCCAAACCGCCTCCAATCTGTGTCAACTTATACTCAATATCAACCTGATCACTCGATATCAAGTGCTTTATCTCGGCTCGATCTGTCTTCACTGCACTCAAGCTCTGGTGGCCAGTCGAAGTCGATACCTTCATTCGATCTCTAGTCATATCGAGTGGTCTTCAGTATGTCTGTGTGGTCTGTCTTGACGCTCAATGTCTACATCGATGTCCTTAGTCAATCTCGACCTATATGGTCGATATCGACCTCTTTTCTGCTTCACTTGGCTTTCTTGTTTTGACTCCGATTCCGCTCCAATTTCTATACATTTAGACCAAAACTTGTGCAGACTTTATTTCTTGCACGTTAGCTCATTCTATACAAATTTGCATTATTTTCAACCTTTACATTAGGAATCGAATGGAATATGAAGTCAAAATATGTAAATAAAAAGAAACTAAATATGTACATCAAAACCCTTCTACTCAAATCCAAATTCCATAATCCTAATTCTTTGAGTTTCAATCAAAAAGCTTGATTTTTCCTATTCACCATCACCTATTCACTCTATCTTCAACCCAAATCACAAATTCCATCACTTACTACCCTTCATCTATCAATTTCAAATCCAAATTCTAAACCCACATTAAATTTGAGCCTTTCCACCACCACGACCATCTTTTTTCACAAAAGAGGGCTTTGGAACCAAGTTTTGTACTTCAAGAAAGCAAGTGGAAGGGATTTCAACATCCGAACAACGATGTTGAAATTCGAGATTTTGAGATCACCGTCGATCGGCGCCCATCGCCCCTAGACCGGCGCCCGCATTCGTTATAATGAGGCTGTTTTCTTGGTTTTGTGTGAGTTCTCTTGTGTTCTTTGTTTATCTCATGCACTATGTCATTGGTTTATATTATGACATGACCAGCGTACTTGACTGAGGAGTAGGAGGATCGTTGGATTAACCTTAGAATTCAGAATTATCGCTCGAAGGTTTTCTTTGATGTGGAGATGTTGCATCATCTTGTCTAATTTGAACAAGTTTCTCAGCTTCATGGAAAGGGTGGATTGGGTGATTTTGTTGATCTTAGCACAACCACATAATTCGCCTTGGTGAGAGAATTTCTGGCTACCCTGGATTATTGTTATGAGAAGGAGATTCGCTTTTGTTTTAGAGGAAAAGAATTCTTGGTGACTAAGGATGTAATTGCTTAAGATTTTGGAGTCAACAGGAAGTGTTATGATTCTTGGACCTGGGCGACAACGGATCCTCTTGTGCATGAGACTTGGGGAATAGCCACTGGGCGACCGTTCGGGAAGGGGGCGTGACTATTTTGACTACATGATCACTCACCCTGCGTTGGGATTATGCTATAGGGTGTTGAGGCTTGCATTATTTGGCTCGGTTGATTCTGAGTTACTATCTTTGTGAGGCTGGTCTAATACTTACTGTTTGACTCCGGAAGCCATGAGAACTCTAGATTTGGTTCAATTATTTTTGGGGAGTTGTGTTGAGATGATCAGTTCTGCATATGAGCGCGCGGATCGCACTATCGCTTTTGGAGGATTGATAACATTGATTGCCCATCATCTTGGTATTCGTTTGGATGGGGTGCAACCTCTGTGTGGCAACTCTATTTATGATATTGCCACTCTGACTTGGTTTGGCATTATTGTGAAGGTTCAATATCCTCATACAAAGGAGCGTTTCAGATGGATGGTCGAAGATCTTGGAGAGCACCATTTGTACCTTCTTGTGAAGTCGCCGTTCTGTTTCAAGCTTGCTAATTTGAATTTCAATCATGATAGCTTTCTTGTGCCACTTGTGACCCTTTCAGAGAAAGATGATCCAAAATTAAAAGGTTCGGCAGTAGGAGATGATCACACGGAAACTGAATGAATAGATTTTGCTGTCGTGGATGCTGACCTTGTTTATGTTGCTTTGGA
This sequence comes from Persicaria maculosa, assembly GCA_963922045.1. Lineage (NCBI taxonomy): Eukaryota > Viridiplantae > Streptophyta > Magnoliopsida > Caryophyllales > Polygonaceae > Persicaria > Persicaria maculosa. The sequence continues at coordinate 45,040,797 of OY998264.1, read as the reverse complement.
TGGATTTGAGCTTCGGTTGGTAGTGCTGGAAAAGAAATACAATGAAGATCTGTTAACCATCTCTACCAGAATTACTAATACCCTCATTCTTTTGACGCGCATACTTGCTGGTCTTCGCCATCAGTTTGGATCCCACCCTCCACCTCCCTAGTGATAGGTTAGTATCCATTCCTTCACCCTGACTTTATTTCACTGTTCTTTATGTTTATGCATTGAGGACAATGCAACATTTAAGTTTAAGGGGAGTGGTTTATGTTAGTTTGTTCATGTATATGATTCCAGTTTCATGTTTAGTTTATGTTTTTATTAGTTGTTTATGATTTGTTTTAAGTTGTTTATTTCAAATTTTAGTTTATTGTTTCATGCATCACGTTTATGGTTTATTGCTCTTATTAAATTCAAAACATGAAATTTTTCTTTAAAAAAATGTCAAAAAACTAAAAATATCATGCATTGCATACATATGTGTTTTTGAAATACCCATCTAGCTTATGTTGTCCTCTATTTCATTTTGGCATGATCATATAAATCCCATAGAATTCTGGATGATTTGACCTTGTCTTGAAGATTTGTTTTTGTGAGATATGATTTGGCAAATATAATTGCGCATGCATGATCTAGGTTCCTAGGCATGATTGAAATCCAACAACAATTATCCTAGTGAGAATTTTTATCCTTATAAGGGGTTCCAATTATATTTCCCTTTCGATTTTGTTGTGTGAGTTACTCTTCCTATGCATCTATCTATGAGTATTGACATGGTTATCCAGTTTTGAGGCTGATTGTATACATGATCATTGCTTATGAGTTGCATATGATAGAGGCATGTTCTTAGCAAAATTTCATCCATACCTACCCAATGTTATGTCTTTATTTGAAGCCAATATGAGCCTTTAGCCTTTTTCATTGAAGCCCCATAAAATTCATGTTTCCTAGCCTGTGATAAGCCTTACCCATCCGAAAATTAGGATTTAGAGTTGGTTATGGATGCTATTTTGAGTTTTGAGAGAAAAGCTAATGTGAGTGCTTATTGTTGATCGTTTTGAGTGAGATGTAATGTTATGTGCTTTTTTTTGGCATATTTGTAATTCATGCATATGGCTCAAGAAAGTAAAAAAATAAAATAAAATGTCGAAAATAAAGAAAAGAAAAAGAAAATTCGAAAAAAAAGGTTATGGATAAAGAGCCTTGTTTATTTATTTTAGCATATGAGAGTTGGATAAAAGTTTGGTTGAGTGTTTATTTTAAGAGCTTATAATTTATATTATTGAGAGTGTATGTTATTGTTTACGAGAGCTTGATGTACTTTTGAGTTGTTTTGAGTTGTGTTGGAAGTTTTAAGAATCTTAGTTCCCAAAATTGAAAGCACCACATGAGCAAATACAATTATTTACCCTTATGTTCTACCAAGCCCCATTACAGTCCCGTCGAATAGAGTCTTCATTGAAGAATTTCATTCAGCGAAAGTCCTCTTGATGTTTCTTATTTTGCTTTGATGTATCTGGTGGAGATTTCGTGATATAAGTGTCTATATTTGAGTTGATGTTTACATATGGAATTGAGTTGAGTGTATGCGTAAAGCCTAAACCCACATGAGGGCGAGAGAAACACAAATTTTCCCATGTGAGGTTGGATTGACGAGCATGCAGGCCACTTGATCATCCATATACGTGTTGTGATATTTAGGTGCCCTATTCATATTTGCACTTTGATTTGATGTTGCTTTTGACGAGGTAAATTTGTGAAGGAATCTTTTTGGGGATGCATTAATTTATGTTTATTCTTCCTTTGCTTGAGGACAAGCAAGAGCTTAAGTGTCGGGGGATTTGATAATGCATATTTTATATAGGCATTATGGATAGGTTTTATTGTATTTAAGTATTCATATTGCATATGTTTTATCTTACTTTCATTTTCTTGCATTTAGAGTATTTGAGTTCGGAATCTATGCTATTTTGTGTTCATTCTGCACTTTTATAATCCGAGCTGAAAGGGAGGTTTGGGAGATCTAGAAAAGATGATTTGGAGCATAAGAGAGGCTAAGAAAAGAGCATCAAGAGAGCTAAGGAGCATAACGTTGAAGACAAAGAGAATCGCGGTACTGAAATAGCAGCGCCCGAAGCTATTCCACCGGTGCCCGCCGGTCTTGGTCGATAAGAGATTACGATTTCGTCCGAGATCTTATTATTAGTTTATTATTAATTTAATTCCTAGGGTACGGTTTTGCCCTACTTTATTTAGGTTATTTTCATTTACAACAGTAAGAAGGGAGGAGACTTTAGAGATTGATAGTTCATTGTTGTTACTTTGGTGATGAGTTGCAAAACTCATAGTTTTGCTTGTGATTTGAAGACATGGTTGGATGAATTGTGAGGATTTGATTTTATAATTTTTATTCATAAATTATTTCTCATCCTTGTTCTTCGTTGATTTGGTATTTGCACATGTTCTCTCTATGACTGATCATCTAGACATAAACTTTATCTCTGCTAATGATTCCTTTCTTTAGATTGATTTGTTTGTAGCAAGGGAGGGAATCGATTGTCTCTGCAGAATTATGACTCTTAGTTGGTATTGATTTGGTGAAATTAGGGTTAGAAGCTCTACTACATGCAACCTTGTGACTCCTAATTGCATTGAATTGATATTACTGATTGGCAATATGCTTAGGTAATTCATGTTGTTCATTGTATTGATACTTTGAAGGTAAGTGATTATCTATGCTAGATTAATCTTATTTAAACCAAGAAGGCATAGCTTTAAGAATAGCAATGAAATCAATCCAAGGGTCATGAACCTCAACCATTCTTAAGAATTGCACGTGAAGTGTTTTCCTCACATTTTTATTACACTACAATTATTACTTTTTTTGCTTATTTACTTGTTTCAATTATTTGCTACAACTTTATTATTATTTGTTTGGAGAATCATCTTAAGAACCACGAATTAGTCTTCTTTGTAGGAATGACTCCTTACTTTTCTGTTATATTAATCTTTGGTTTAGCATTGAGTAATGATATAATTTGCATCTAGGGGACCATGACCAAACACACAATTACACCGGGAAAAAGCAGTCCACTAGAGAGCCTCTATGATGATTCTATTTGTTGATTGCGACCACTAGTACGAAATTGATCTAATATCATGGATATTTAAGACCTAATATCATGGATATTTAAGACCTAATATCATGGATATAATGAAATATACATCCGGACATCAGCTAAGTGGGCTAATAGGTACGATACTCTAATATCACGGACCGAATTTGGAGACATCCGAGATATTAGGGGTAGGTTTTTTTCATGTTCAAACCCTAATATCAAGGACGCGTTTTAAACAAGCCCGAGATATTAGCTTAATGATTTCTCAAGTTACAAGTCTAATATCCCGGATATAGAAAATACACGCCCGGGATATTAGGCCCTTTTTTAATTTAAAAAAAAAGTGACTTTACAACCTAGTTTTATCTAAACCGGGCTATAAAGTGTCTTTATAAAAAAAAGAACTTTACAGCCTGACAGGCTAGCCTAGGCTACGAAGTGCCTCCTCGCAGTCAAACCCATTAACATACATTGAACAATAGTGTGCTCTACTGACTTGAAGATTTCTAGCCACTCGTCTAAGTTACTGATCTTCCCATCTGAAACCTCTTGTTATGTTACCTCTGGGTATAACAAGCTAGATACTAGAAGTGCAGCTCACCAATACTACTTGATTTCTCTCAGGAGCAAGCCTGGGAAAGCAATAACACTTTATAGTTATGCAAGCATTATTTGAAATAGCAGAAGCATCTGCTGGTAATGAAAACAAGTAACAAAATATCAGCAGAAGAGAGTTTCGTAACACTCAACGAGGAGGACAACCTTGATATGTATTAGTCGATAACAAATGAAAAAGTGCAAAAAAGAGTAGAATATGCACCTGTGACAATTCGAAGCTTTAAATTTCCTCGGACATCAATAATAATCCCAGCCCAATCGAGTTCAGAGCTTTCCACATCTTTATTTGATTCAATTAAATGAATCAATTTTGTTAATTTCTCTGAAGCACAATGTATGCTTGAAACCTACAATGCGAACTAATGTCATCAAAATGCGTGAAAGATTATGAGGAGTGGACAAGTCATAAAATATCAGACCATGTGGACACAATAAGATTGAATATTTGAAATGAGTATGCATATTCACTGTTTCAGCATCTTTAGCCTTGAATTTCAGAGAATTGTGGATGATAAGATCAACATCAGGGACCTTTTAAATTCAGAAATAAGTTGAATTAACAATCAATACGATGAATTGAAAAAAAATATACAAATGTAGAATAAGAGATTGTTGCTCCTGACACTATAGGAGTACAATGTCCAAAAGAAACAAAAACTTAGGATTGGAGCTTGTAACTATAGAGATTAAAGACTTGAGAGAACATTAGAACTCTGACTAGTAGTTAACTTAAAGCATCAATTGGCCAAGTGACTAGTAGTTAACGCTGACTATATTACTAATCAAGTAGGTAAGAACTGAAGAGAATTTCAATAAAAATTGCATGCATTACACAAACAAGATTACTAACCATGGTCGAATCATATGAAAATTGGTTTACTAAAGTTTTAGAGAAACTACCTTCCAACAATAAAAAAAAGTGCAGATAAATTATATAGGCAGAACTATGCAATCCTATTCTGTTATGGACTAAAGATAAATAAAATAATATATAGGAGAAGAACAAATAATAGAAATACAGAATAAAATGACTGAACATTTGCAAGACAAAACTAAATCAATTTATCGAGCAACAAAACAAGCAAAAGAAACTTTTTTATTTTTACCTTCCTATCATCCTATGACCTTAATTTGCCTAATCTTTATAGTTACAGGCCATCAATTTCTAAAACATCATGAAAATGCAGAGTAAGAACAACCAAAACCTAGCAGTTGTTAAGGATTAAGTTTCCCAATCCCTTTAACCTATCCTCGTTGAAATAGTGTTCCTCTTCTTTCTCCAAAGCACGTTCATCCACTGGCTTTCTAGACTTGGTTGTAGTAATGGAGCTATAGTTTTCCCAAGTGTCAAGTGACTACAAAATAAAAGTTTTAAATTACTATTAAAAGCACGGTCTAACAAACCATTCCTTCACTATTGTCTATCCAAAAGGCCATCCAAACACATTAATAGAATACCTGCTCATGTTTGACTCTCAAAGCATGAAGAAGTAACCAGTTTTCATACTTGCTCGGTTGATCCCAGAAAAAATGAACAATATACATGACTGGTGTGAAACGTGAATTAGGCTTTAAGCAATACATACCATCCTTATGTACTCAAAGAGCTCAAGATAAAAGGGACCAATGAAAATAATTCATGACACCCTCTATTCACTTGCAAATAAGATAATAAGCAGTTGCTTAACCCTAACTACATATTGAATTCAAGAACCGAAAAAACCCTAACTATAGATTGAATTCGAGCCGTACTTACCCAATTAAAACCCTAACTGGAGATTTGCAGAACGAGAGGCAAAGGTGGCAAATTGGGGGATGATACCAGAGCCCACTATTGCCAGAGATTGCAAGAGGGGCCGGAGAAGGAAGAGAGACCGCAAGCATGAGGTCGTGAGCGAAACTGCAGGAGATTGCAGGAGTGCGAAATCGCCAGGCGAACAGGGAGATAGACGCCGACGGCCAGAAATTCACTTCGTCAATAGAGAAATCGCCTCCTGCGATATGAGAGAGAGAGAGAGACGAGGACGGCGAGAGAGACGAGAGAGAGACAGTGTGGTGAGGTGTGCACTGGTGAGAGAGACGAGGACGGAGAGAGAGACAAAGTGTGCATTAGACGAGACGAGGACGAGGATGGAGAGAGAGACAGCGATGAGGAGGAGGAGGACGAGAGAGGCGAGAGCAAAATCTAGACATGAGAGAGACGAGAGAGGCGAGATAGAGAAACTGGATCTGTTGATTGGTGTGTGGGATGAGAGAGACGAAGTGAGCTTTGGGTAGAAAATTACAAATTTCAAAATATCACCCAAATATTCTGGTTTTTCAATCGGGGATAATTTTCAGGGATATTTGATTTTACATTTTTTGCCCCGAAATATTTGATTTTATTACATTTTGGAATCTACCCCTAATATTCCAGTTTTATTTTTTAATATCCGTGTTATTAGGTCTTTACCTATTAATGTTTTATTTCCCCGACTTAAAAATGCCTAAAATCACGGATATATTAGGTCCGTGATATTAGAGTTATGTTATATAATTGAAGATTTGAACTACTGGACAACTATCTCATGATGGTAAAAACATGATCTCTATGATTATTGTGTGTTGCATGCATGGTTGTTATCGTGGTAAACCGTAACCATGGAAGCTTTTAGTTATATTGTTTAAACCCCAAGTTTGAGCCATTTGTGTGTTTGAGAAACCCACGAAAACCCTTTGCTTTTTTTATCATTACATCTCTACCATCCTTTAAATCTTTCAACCTCTCATTGTTGAAAAAAGTTTGTGTTTTCGTGTTTATACACTCGACATTGAGTGACCTTGGCCGATATCGACCGTCGTGCTACTGTTTTTCTGTTACTCGATCATTTTATGCGTCGACTATTGTTGTTGCTCACTCGACATCGACTGCTTCAATGAACGTCAATTTTTTTGTTGTATTTTTTGCAGGTTGTGCCCACATCGAGGTACCTTGAGACCTGCTTCTGCTAATGAGAATGACTGCTCCTGTGGACATCGACCACTTCGTAGTTGATATCGACGACTCCTAGTAGGTTTACAGAATGTTATTCAAGGCTACTTAGGAACCGCTGACACGCTTCCTTGAGGATCTGTCCTGATTCTCTTCCACTACAACGGGGGAGTCTTGTAAATCATTTGATAAGCTAGAGTTGGTTTGTGTGTGATTATTTTCATATTTTATTGCATAGTAAAACTCTCCTACGTTAAATTTTGGTGCCGTTACCGGAGAAGTCATCAATCGTGCCCTTTATAGCGCATTTAACTTTTTTTTTAGTGTTGTTTTGAAGGTGCATGCGATGTGCTGGTCGAACACCAGAATTTGAAGCTTTTACACAAACCGGAAAGCTTCCTTCGTCTATAAGAAAGGTTGAAAAGAATAATGGTTGACGAAGAAACCACTAAACAAGAGCTCGAGAGGCTTTGTAAGCAAATGCAGAAGCTTACCACGAGGGAAACCGAACGCACTTGAGTCCAGCAAAGATTAGACGCAAGGGTTGATTGTGAAACCCAAGGGAGAAGGGAAGCCCAAGAGCTATTGAGCCAAATTCCGTAGAATGCTAAAGAGTACTTGCACCCTACACTAGCGGTGCCCGAATCTCCTATAATCCTCTCTACAATATCCTTTGAAATTAAAACTAAATTTATTGCAAATATTAGGAGACATGCTTTTGAGGGAAAAGCCATTGAATATCCCATGGCACATATAGCTACTTGTATTTATCTTAGTGAAACTATTGCTGACAATGTTAATCTTTAATATGTGCGTTTGAAGACATTCTAGCGGTCGCATGCAGAAAAGACTACGATGGTTGGAAAGATTGACCCCACGATCCATTTGCACGTGCATTGAGCTTAGAGACTTATTCCTCAACAAGTTTTTCCCAACATCAAAGACGATGCAAATAAGACAAACGATCATGTCTTTCAAGCAGAGGCTTGGAGAAACACTAGCTCGGGTCTAGGAGAGTTGCAAGGACTTGTTGAGATCATGCCCTGCCCATGGGAAACTTCCATATGTCATCTAAAAAATCATCTACAACACCCTGCACGTGCCAACTAAAGAGAGGATCAACACCTACACCGCCTATAGATATCTTGAGCTTACACCACGTCAAGCTTGGGATACTATTGAGAGGCTAGTGAAGTTTGACCACACTTATAGGACTCATGCGGCCCCTAACATGAGGCTTTCCCCATCCATGCCACTATACGAGTCATCAAAGTGCAGCGCCTTTAGAAGCAAATAAGGTTCTTGTCCAACAATCATGCTTGCGTAGAGTGTGGGTCTCAAAAGCACAACACAACCGCTTGCCCTTACACCTAGCAAGTGTAACTATCTAAGACCCATGAGGAAGCACACTTTATAAGGGGCCCTAACCATGGAGGATACGAGCAGATCTTGGGCTATCATCAACCCCATCAATATCAAACGAAACCCCCGCCCTACACAGCACCTGGCCACCCGGAGAGAGGCCAAAGAAATTATGACTTGCAACTCATCTTAGACGAGATGTGGTTAAACCAAGCAGAGAACAAGCAATCAAACAATTTGATGTGTGAAGGAAGAATGTGGAGACCGAACTACGTCAATTGGCGGTTAATATTTCAAGATAATCTGGATCGCTCCCAGGCTAACTAGAGGCCAACCCAAATGGGCAATCATTGAGACACATCACTGCCATCCACCTAAGGAGTGGGCGAGAATCACAAGAGTGTGAGCAAAAGCCAAAAGTAGAGGGTACTAGAGAAACAGTCGACGTCCGCCACCCCTCGGTCAATGTTGACCACACTACACTTGATGTCGACCAGCCCTTGGTCGATGTCAACCACATTCAGAGCCTTGCCCAAAAGCTTACTATTTTAGTCGACATCGACCCCTCTACGGTCGACGTGGACCACTCCTCATCGACTCTGAAGGTTGTTGTTGCTCTAAAAACTAAGAAGACAATCCCCTATCTCTCCAAAACTTTAAGGGATCCAACGGACAAAAAGATCCAGTGCTTTGTGAAGATGCTTCAAGGCCTCAATGTCACCACCCTTCGCGAAAGCTCTTCACTAAATGCAATCTTATGTAAGTGATGTGCGCCTATTTGACCATGTTTTATGCCTAAATTTATTCCATTTCTTATTACATATTTTATACTTTTGGGTTGGGAAAATAGAGAATTTGTGTAGTTTATGCTTATTTGCAAGATATAGAGGGCTACATAAGTTTTAGTTTGATTTCACAGGATCTGGGCCGTTTTAGAGCAAAAGCAAGACAAGCTCAGAAAGCACTCGATCTCGAGACAAAGCACTCGACCTCGACCATGGTGCTCAACATCGATAGGAAGCACTCAATGTCCACTGAAGAAAAGTTGCAATTCTGAGGCTAAGGCAAGAAGCAAGAATGTCGACTGAAACCAACCGAGATCGACCAAAATAGAGCACTCGATGTCTGCATGTCCACTCGACATCAATTGGTACACAGACGCACTACAGACGCGGATTGTGCCGGATCTTTGGGATATTACTTAGCAACATCAATTATCTTTCATCTTCCTTAGATACATTTATCCTTATGGGTAATTTCCAATTTACCATACGGAATTTATTATTTAGATACCATTAAATTTAGTTAGGATTTATATTTTCCAATTTAGATAGAAGTTCTATTTCTTAGTAGGTAAGTTTAGTTCACTATAAATAAAGGCATTAGGACTGGGGTTTAAGCATCCAATTCTTGAGCAATCAAGTAAACCTAAATAGAGAGAGAGAGAGACAGTCGAGCACGGTAGAGAGAGAAGGTGTTGTTTGGTTATACACTTTAAAGTTATAGTTTTTATGCAAGTTTTGATGTTTATTTTTAAGATATTTTGCTTGATCATGAGTGAGTATTTGTCCTACTTCTAGGGTGGGGGTGAGCCTGACAATATCCATTTATGTATGCTTAAGTCCTTGAATTTCTATGTGTTATCAACCTTTATCCCGTGCTTAATCCTTTACGAGAGTTAAGGATCATTCTTTATTTGTAATCTATGAAGCAAGAGTGAATTATTTGTGAATTTGGATAGTATTTAGGATTTGTTTGCGCGAGTTGATTAAACCCTAATTATAAAAAGGATAGAAACAAATAGGTTTCTATGCGAGATCCTCTATATTCATGTTTTGATTGATTGCGAGAGTTGTCATATGATGATAAAGGCATAATCTTTCTTTGATTTAAGTGTGATATATGGATGGTTGTTGTTGTGGTGAATCCGTACCTTGGATACTTTAGTTTGATAAAAAATTTACAAATCAAAATTATTGCTTGTTATTCCTTCTTGATCATCCTATTTTCTTTCGACTTACTTTGTTGAACACCAATTTATTACTTTCTCTTTTATTCATTATTGTATGAACCTGCAATCGATATAAATTGATCTAGTCGACATCGACCAACCATGATACTGAGAATTGAAGTCGATAGTCTTATAAGTCGACCAACGCATTTGAGTTCACTCGACATCGACCACCATAGTAGACGTCGACCTATTTGTTGGTGTTGTACAGGTTCTGAGAAACACTAGAAATTGACAGCCCCTATCGCTATCGACCTCTCTAGTCGATATCGAGGCTACTGGTCGACGTTTACATGAACATTCGAAGACTATTCAGGAACCGCTGACTTGCCTTCTCGTGGATCGATCTTTATTTCCTACCACTACAACGGGATGGAATCTTGTATTTCATTTGTCTGGAACGAGAATTGGTTTAGTTTTATTTTCATATTTGCTTATTCTATTCCCCCTCGTAATAGTTAGGTTTTTTAAAGACTTTTTAAGAAAGAAGCGATCAATGGCTGAGATAGCCAAGGAGTGCATCAAGATGGATTTCCCAGGAAAGAAGAGTGATCCATCGAAGTTTTCCATCACCATTGGGCTAGGCCAACATCACTAAAAGGCTCTCTATGATCTAGGGGCTAGTGTGAGCCTCATGCCTTTGTCAATTTGGTCAAAGGTCAACATTGAAGCTTTGAAGCATGTGCACATGAAGCTTTATATGGCCGACAACACCTTTGTAAAACCCACATGAACAGTAGATGATGTCCTAGTTTGAGTGGGGAAGCTCTTTATTCCCTTCGATTTCATCGTGTTTGACATGGCGGAGGATCCTATATGTCCTATCGTTCTTGATAGGCCATTTTTGGCGACGACGGACGCTAATATCAATGTTAGGATGGGTCTTCTATCTTTCACGATCGGGAATGAAATTGTGGTGTTCTCCTTGAACCCTACTATGAAGGAACTCAATACGATAGAGGTCAAGTAATTACATGCAAGGGCGAGGGTCATCCCTTGTGAGGAATCAATGGAGACGACCGTCACCCCCGAAGAGATGGAGATGAGGGCCATGGAGGCCAAAACACTCGATGTCGACCCACCTCGGTCGATGTCGACTATGTCCATCGAGCCAGTGCACACTAAAGAAACTAAGTATAGGGTCGACACTGACGACCCCATCAACGTCGACCCATCTTCCTCGATGTGGACTGATGCCATTAAATGTCGACTCCCTTTTATTGATGTCGACCCACTTCCTTCACCTCAAACACCCTCATCAACTAAGAAGCAGAGCACTCACTCAACGTCGACCCCTATTGGTCGACGTCAACAACTCATCACAACAGAAGAAGCTCTTATCGGAAAGATAAACCAAGATATGGATTTCTCTTCCATTGTTTCCATAAAGAACTTATCAATTACAAATGAAAGAGGTATGCCTTGGTATGAAAGAATGTGTAAGGGATATAAGAAAGATCTAAAGACCTATGAGGTAGGAGATACGGTGTACATCTCCAAGGGGAAGGATCAATGGTTCCTTAGCAAGTTCAAGAAAAAGAAGGTTGGGCCATTTGAAGTGCATAAGATTCAGCCCGATGCAATGGAGTTGAAGGACGAGGATGAAGGCGTATTTAAGGCTGAGCTAGAAAGCCTGGAAGATGAGGTCCGAGTAACATGGGCCTTGCGCATTCCCACATGAGCTTATAGAAGAAGTCGGCTTAGCGACTTGAAAATCTAGAACATGTAAATAGACTTTTGGATAATGTTTAATTATTTTGCTTTGTTTTGGAGGTTTGTACATAGACTTTTGGATAATTTTTGGTATTGAATTTTTGTATAAACTTTGCATTGTTTCGGAGGTTTGGTTTATAATTGCAAATAAGTTTTAGGTGTGAAAGAGACAAAAAAGGTGAAGTTGGAACTATAAAGGCAGTCGATGTTGACGAATGCCCTCAATGTCAACCATGCCTAGGCCATACTGAGCAGCAGTGATCGATCTTGATTACCCTGGAGCAGTAGAAACAAAAGAACCAGTTGATGTCGACCAATACCAATAGATATCAACTGCAGCATGGAAGGCTAACCATATCGATATCAGATCTTTAGAGAAAGTTGCTGCTGATGTCGACTACTCCTGTCGCTGTGGACGGTAGACAACATTCATAAGCACCTATTTCGGATGGCTACGGTTATTTTTAGTAAGTTTCTTCTTTACTTTACTTCTGAAATTATTTTTTTCAGGGAGGACACTATAGTATTTAAGTATGGGGTGGGGGAAAAGCTTGCTATTTGCCTTTGCTTGATATTCACTTGTTAGTAGTTTGTTCTTGCTATGCTCTACATGGTTACTCTTATAGGTTCTAAACGTTGTTCTTTGGATATATGTTTAGTTTTCTTTTGTTCTTAAAGTCTATAATCCAAAGAGAATGTTTTTAAGAGATAAGATATCACCCATTTTTTTTAAAAGAGAAGTGGCATGGAAGCTTTAACAAGACTCGACGATGCAAAAGTAGATTACATTGGAGATATTGCAATTAAATTGCCTAGTAATGGGAAGGGGTCTCCCTATAAACACCGCAAATCCACGGACTAAGAATGGTAAACAAAGTCAAATTCGACGTTGTAGCATTAATTACACTACAATGTCGAATCCGACGTGGCAATGTGTAGTATGCGACGTTATGCATTTGAGTATAGAACGGCGTGGGTCGGGCACATTACAACGTCGCATTAGACGTTGTAAAGTGGGCCTGGTCAGGCCACATAGCAACGACTAATCTGACGTTGTAAAAACGTGGGATCCAACAATTTTACAACGTCAGATCCAACATTGTCATATGGCTATATAACTCCCAATCTGACGTTATTTGACAGTACTTGTTTTCATACATACAAAATGTTTTTTTAGTACAATAATTCATATAATTGAACTATAGCACATATAGAAGTGTGAAAAAAATAATAAAGATAAAGGTAATTGTGGAATGAAACTTATAAAATATAATATGTGGAATATGATAATATGGATATTTTCACAATAGATGCTACAATTTGATTTTACAATGTCTAACATAATAGGGCAACAATAACTAACCATATTGTCATGACTACTAAACATGGTGTAAGGGACGATCTTCCTGAACACGCAATGCTCTAAATCTATCAAATTGGTCTTGGAAGCAAGTATCCCATGCATTGATGCTCGAGTGATGGTATGTCATCCATTCATGCGTTAGAGGAGGTAAAGAAGCGTTGGGATGTAACCATATCTGCAATAAGTATAGTAGAATGTTAATTTTTGTAATTTATGGACGAAATGCAATTGAAGCGAGAGTAACATATGTTATACTCACCGCCATAAAATGATCTTGGTTCCCGATGTAGGCCAAACCTAGTATGGCCTCATGAGGGGTGTTATTTGGTTGTTCGGTGTACATAGGGAGGCATGTAAAAGGAAAATGCCAAGATAAGATGACACTATCCAGTATCTTCGGTCACCTCCCACTATGCCGGAGTAACTCTACAGGTCGACAAACTCTCCCAACGAATACCGTCCCATGTAACAACCAGTGTAAAGTTGATGATTCTGTTCCAAATGGTTGCACAATAACCCTTCCATATCCACAAACCGTGCCTCCCCTGGCCGTAACATCAGTTGTGCCTAAGCCTCTATATCCGTAATGACAATCTCATATGGTGTTCACATCTGCTACAATGTGCTTGAATATAAAAGGGTCCACATTGTTTTGACCCCAATTAAAACCCTAGTATTGTGCGTCAGATGGAGGTCTAGACTGTCCGACTCTACCTCGGTGACCTACTCTGGCTTCCTCCCTTTCAAAATTCGCCCGAAATTCCTCATCTCGTAAGGGATTCGTTCTACAAGGGTTCCTCCTCCCTCTAGGACTTCCCTTTGAACATAAGCCACCACGGGCGGGTGGGTGCTGATCTGAGTCACATGCTTTATTGGAGGCAGTGTACGAAGATGACATGGCATAAGGTAAGGCATCATTTTCTGATTCTTCCCACAACAAATCTCTCCAAAATGGGTGGATGTCATCTGGTGATATTGGAACTCCTTCAGCAACACAACACTGAATGTCATGCACACACAGTACCCCATAGCATATTCTCAAATACTAGTCAGTGCACTCTTTAGATACTTTTCCATCAACATAAATACTTCATTGATCGTAGAGATATTCAAAACACTTTTTTGAAACCACATTGTTGTACATATTTCGTACCCTTTTTATTGCATCTTTTGACTTCATATTTCATTTGATTCCTAAAATAAAGGTAAAAATAATATAAATTTGTGTAGAATGAGCTAACGTGAAAGAAATAGAGTCTGCACAAGTTTTGATCTAATTATATAGGAATTGGAGCGAAATCAGAGTCAAACCGAAGAAACCAAGGAAAGCAAAGAAGAGGTCGAAATCGACCTATCTAGTCGATATCGACTACATACATCGATACAGACCCTGAGTGTCGAGACTGACAAGAACACCAGCAGAAGAAAAGCACTCAATATCGATCATTTGACATCGATATCGACCAAGTCCCAGAAATCGAGTAGAGATGAGCCCGTCGAGCAGAAACAGAGAGGTTGATATCGACTACTCTGGTCGATATCGACAAGACTTCGACACGGGTTGGACATGCTTTTCGAGATGCGGATTGCCATTCTATCTTCAAGAGCCACAGATTATCTATAGATTTAGAAAGATTCGACCTGGAGAATATGTACTTTTTACCCTAAAGGTTTAGTTAGTTATTTTCTATATTTACCTTAAATAAATGATCTATCCAACTTGTTTGGATAGAGTTTATAGTTTAGATAGAAGATACTTTCCTTGGCTATCAAGGATTAGTAGCCTATAAATAAAGCCCTAGGGGGCTGGTTTTTATGCATTCAATGACAGATACAATCATACAACAATAGAGTTAGAGAGAAACTTTAGGGTTTAGCGTTTGCGAGAGCCGACATTGAGTTTTAAAGTTTCGGCGTTATCAATGCAAGTTTCCCTTTTTATATCAATGATGTTTCCTACAATGAGGTACGAGTAGTTTCCCAAAGCTTCTAGGGTCGGGGTGAGCCCGACCTTAGCCATGCGCGCCTAAGGTAAGTGTTTGATGTTGATATCGTTGTGTCTATATCTTCTCTTACGATCCTATGTTTAGTCCTAATCGAAAGAAAAGGGATTCATGCTAACACCTTGAGTTATAAACATAAAATTGATAGAGATAGTTAGGTTTATTTGAAAGAGTAATCCTAAGAGTTGGTATAAAGAGAAAGCTTGTCCCTCGGGTGAAATAGCGCTATATATTGTCCGTCTTACACTAGTACAGATTTGGCTTATATCGGGTGTTTTTTAATGAAACGGACGGGTGTTTTGGGCCTCCTTTCATTCGCATAGCTGACAGATATATATCAGGGGTTTTTTAAAAACACCCGAGAAATAAAGGTTCGGTCAGGGGTTTTACAAAAACACCCGAGAGACCTTGTTTCCCAACCAGCCACCCAAACACACATGTTGCAAGAGTTTATAAAAACTCCTGAAAGAATATGTTGGGGGTTTTTAAAAAAAAAAAAACTCCTGAGAATGTGTAAACATATTACCCGCCTATTTTTGAAACTTTGTCAGGAGTTTTAATAAAAACCCCCGTGAAATGTCTGTTTTTATTTTAAAATGTCGATTGTAATTTTGCTGCTACCATAACCTGTCATCCGCCTGTTTTTATTTTCAAACTTGTCATGCGAAATTCAGAACAGCTTTACCATAACCAGGATAAATAAGACCCTTCAAAATCGTTCTTCATTGCAAATCTAATCATCACAAAAGTAATGTTATCACGAACCGAAGTAGACCACTAGCCAGCTTTCAAATCTCTAGGTAGACATAAATTTCTAAAATTTCAACTATTGTCATAGTGGGAAACAAAAAAATTCCTAGATAATATGCACTAATGTAAACCACTAATAAAAATATATTTCCTAATTTCCAAGAGCTACCGTTGTTTGTCTAGATATTGTAGCCATTCCTCACGCAATTCATCGAGAGCAGTCTTGTCGTAGAATTCTCCCGAATCTCAAAAATTCTAAAAAATAAAACATAATAATTACTTCTCAAATAGTATAAATAACAAAATCATAATTCATATAAGCAAAAAAAAGTATATTATATTCACGTACCATGATAGGGACAACGGTGCTAGCTCCTATTCAGAAAGAACCTATGATCCTTAAATGACAACTAAAAGACAAACTTTACATATGCCTTTATCTATCTAAAAGAAGAATCACATCCTAATTCAATCAATTTTTTCCCATTAAATGTGAATCGAGAGTTCAAGAGTATAAACCCAGCCTAATTGCTAATTCAAATATGGATCATTACTTATTGTAACCTACGGACTAATCATCTCCCTAATCCTCAATAAGTCTATTTACATCATGGGTCTTGTGTTTCGAAGATTTCAGATTTTTACATTGATGCAACTGCTAAAAGCTCCTCATTAGTGGTTGTTGCAACGATAGACATACATAGGGTGGTGGGAACTAATTGCGGCTGTCATGGAATGACCTAATTCAGGACATGAAGAGTGTGGTTTCCTGAGCAAAAAATATTATTGTAGGATTATCAACTACCCAGGGACAATTTGGGTGCATATGTGAGGCCATAACTGTTGGAAGGGGAGCTGTCATCTTTTGCCCAAAAATGCCAGTATAATTGAGCTATGGGAAAGGAGCTAGCTCTAATGGAAGTTCAAGTCATGTCTACAGCTTACTCAAGTCCTCTACACGTGAGAGCTCTTAATGGCCTTAATATACAAAATTCATGGTACTAGCCAAGTAGCCATACTCCTGCACACGTGGACAATGGCCTTCACCTTCTTTACAGTGAGTTGGTGCATATTAACTCAATTAGAAGGGCTTTCCACATGATGGGCAGGAACATTGATTGACAATGAACTTTGTTTCTTCAAGTCATGGTTTAAGGAGTTCATTGTAATACACACTCCTAATTAGATATCTTTTCATTAGATATTCGTAGTTAGGCCAAAACGAAGATAGGGGTGCAGAGGGACACTAACCGTAATTGATGTGGGTGAAGAGCTCGAACGACGATAGCTTTCGCCAACAGCCAAACCGTCGAGCCTGGTGTTGCGCAGCTCCGGTGAAGAGCTCGAACGGCGACAGCAAATGCACAGCCCTGGTGATGCGCAGCCCTGGTGATTTCGAAAGGCGACACCTTTGGCGGCCAGAGAACTTGAAGACGAAGCTGTATACAGCCCTGGTGCGAACAGCAAAAGCGTCGACTGCCCTCCTTTGAAATTAGTGGTCCAATGTCGAGATTGTCACCACCGACCGTCCTCTTCAAGTATCGATTGACATTGAAGAGCTATATCTCGATCGATTGAGGACTCGATCAGTGTTTAGGGTTTTTTGTCGGGTTTTTTCTTTCAAGCTAAACTCCGGATAAAAAGTAGATAGAAGATCAATCTATTTCGAGAAAGAACGCGGGAATTATTTTATAATATTTATCGGGACCTTATTAAAAACTCCTGATATAAATTGAAGTTTCTAGTGGGTTAATATTAACTCCTGAGAGAGTATATCCGATTTTTATTTAAAAAAAAACAACACACTTCTCTCAGGAGTTTTTATAAAAAACCCCTGTGCGAAAATCCTTTTTCAGGAGATTTATAAAACTCCCGATAAGTTGGTCCTGATATACATTAAATCTGTACTAGTGTAATTATTTGCTTTATCGCATGCATTGGTTAACGTTATGGTAAACCCTAACCCTAGGAGTTGCTTTTTATATATATTCACATAAAAACACTGTCTTTATTCTGTCCATTGCTTCCTTATTCATCCTTATTTCGTCGGCCTTTCTTTGCCGATAAAAGCTAACAACTTTGCAGGAACAACATCGATATTGACCCCAAACATCGATATCGACCATTGTGCTTCGACGACGGTCTTCTGTGTCGACATCGATCTCCTTTGTTCCTACTATCGAGGTCGATTTCGAGTCTTCTACTCGATATCGACCACCCTTGTGTCGACTAGCCGTCTTCTGGGCTAGTCGATTTCTGCACTAACATCGATATCGACCTCCTTAGTCGATATCGACTGCTTGTTTTTATCTCTGCAAGTTTTCTGTTGCAGAAGGAATAAACAACCAAGGTCAAAATTGAGCATTTAGATCGAGATCGAGGCTTCTGGTCGACTAAAGACGTGAGCTTTCAAGACTATCTAGGATCCCGCTGATCTGCTTCCTCGTGGATCGATCCTACCTACCCTTCTACTACAACAGGAGGAAGTCTTGTAATTATTTTTATAGGCTAGGATTCGATTTGCATTTATTTATTTATGTGAGAACTCGACATTCCTCCTATCAATAAATTGACGTCGTTGCCGGGGAAGCAATCAATGGTGCCCTAGTAGACTATATCACGTTTTTATCTAGTTTGGGTTTGCAGGTGTATGCGAAGCGCTGATCGCCCACCTGAATTCGAAGGTATAGACAACCCTGAAAGCTATCTTCACCTTCGCGCTACAAATCAAAGAGCCATGGCGGATCATGCGACCCAGGCTGAGCAAATTGAGCAACTAAAGAAGCAAATCAAGGATTTAACAACTAGAGAGGCGACACTTAAAGAGCGTGTAGATAGGGAAGAGGAAGGTCGGAGGCAAATAGAAGCCCAAATCAACGCCCTCCTTCAGAATGCCAAGCAATACATGCACCGTGTGCTCTCAGTGCCTGAATATGCTATTCTTATCCCTCATTCTAATTTTGAGATTGAACCTAGTTTATTAACTGAGATTAGGTGACGTCAATTTTAGGGGAAACCTAACGATTGTCCTGTAGATCATATATCTCTATTCCTCGATTTGTGTGATACTATAGCAGATGGACAAAACCTCGAATATGTAAAAGTAAAGGCTTTTCGTTGGTCTCTGGCAAGGAAAGATCTAGCATGGTTGGAGAGCCTCACCCCCATATCGCTCCGCACGTGGGACGAGGTCAAGGATAACTTCCTCAACGAATTCTTCCCACCATCAAAGACCGCGATGATGCGCCAGAAGATCACAGCTTTTAAACAAAAGCCAGGTGAGTCATTGGCACAAGCATGGGAGAGCTTTAAGAAGCTACTGAGGTCTTGCCCTACGCATGTGCAACCACCCTACGTCATCCAGGAGATAATCTACAACGCCCTGGACCTAGCAACAAAGGAGAGGATCAACACCTATACCTTCTATGGGTATCTCGAGCTCCTACCACAATAAGCTTGGGATACTATAGAGAGGTTCGTCGAATTTGACAACACCAATGGGACTCCTGTGGCCTCCGACTCAAGGCATGCCCCATCTATGCCACTCTATGAGCCCTCCAAGGAGATTGATCCCGATGTCAGAGATCAATTCATGCACGATCAACTCAGGAGGTTGCAAAAACAAGTCAAATTCCTCTCCGCCAACCAACCCTGCGCCGAATATGGCTCCATCAGGCATATCATCACTGAATGCCTCCATACGGAACAAGTACAACTAGCGGAGACTCACCAAGAGGCGCACTACATGAGGAATCCCAATCGCCAAGGGTACCAAAACTGGGGAAATCAAACACCCCAATACAACCCCAGGGATCCTCCGCCTTTTAGAGCTCTAGGCCATCCGAAGAGAGAAGCACGACAAGATGATGTTCAACTCATTCTTGAGGAATTGAGGAGGAAGCAGGCCACAAATCAACAATCTAGCAGCACTATCCAAAACCAACTTCTGGGCCTCAACGGCCGAATGGGGGAGACTTAACTGGGTCAACTGGTGGCCCAAATCCCAAAGCCACCCGGCAAACTCCCTGGACAACCACTAGAAAATCCATGGGGGCAAGCCGGGCGCATTGCCACTATCAATCTAAGGAGTGGACGCACATTGCCCGAGCCAAGGAGTGAAGGAGAAGTCACTGGAGACGCAGTCGATGTCGACCCCCAGGTCGATATCGAGGGCCCTATCGACGTCGAACCCACAGTAGATGTCGAGCCCACTACGAAGCACAAAACGGAGCCAGAGAGGGACTCGATATCGAGTGACCAGGTCGATATCGACCACCCTACCGATGTCGACCACTCTGGAAATCGACCACAGCTTTAGATTCCCCCGAGGTCAACCAAACCAGTCAATATCGACCACCCTGATGTCGATATCGACATGTCCAGAAACCAGAAATCGACCATTTCGCCTCCAAAGCCACCCAAAACTAAACCCTATCCTTCCAAGGCGCTGTGGGATCCAGGAGACACCAAGTTCAGATGCCTTTGTGAAGATCTTATGAGGTCTAAATCTCACAATACCACTCACGAAAGCACTCAATTCAAAGCCCTTTGTGATCTCGGGGCCAGTGTTAGTTTGATGCCCCTATCAATATGGCAACAAGTGGGCGTACGAGCATTGGAGCCCGTCAACATGAAGCTTTACATGGCGGACAACTCCTTTGTGAGACCAACTGGGGTTGTGGATGATGTCCCTATTAAAGTGGGAAAGTTCTTTATACCCATGGACTACATCGTGTTGGACATGCCGGAGGATCCTATTGTGCCTATCATCCTTGGTAGGCAATTCTTAGCAACAACGGATGCCAACATCAATATGAGGAATGACACCCTTGCATTCACAATCGGCAAAGAGGTCGTGGAGTTTTGCTTTAACCCTACAATTAGCCAACATCAATGTAAGGAGAAGCTTCGCAAATTTTTGTTGGCGAGGATGGAGACAGCAAGAAGAGTCGACATCGATTGGAACCAGTCGATATCGACTGAAACGCTCGATATCGACCATAACAACTCGATATCGAGTGAACCAGCAGATTTCCAGGAGGTTAATTATGGGGTCCCCAACGTCGACATCGACAACCCCCAGTGGACATCAACTTCTGAACTCGATATCGACCGTCCTTTGTCGAAATCGACTGACCCTTAGCCCGAACATTTCTGTTTCGGGCCCAAACAGGTAAGCCCAGGTATGATCCCTAACCCTCCTCTGTCCATTACTGATAATTCAACTAATGGGAGGGTCAAAGCTCCATGGTTTTCCCATCTTGAAAAAGTTATGTCAAGAAAGAAAAGGAAAGCGCCCAATGAAGAAGAACCTAACAATGAAGATGCCTTGCTTGCCGAACTTCAGTACTATCAAAAGGACCTAGATGATCCAGGAGAAGGCTCAAGCTTGAAGGGTCCCTACTTTAAAGGCTCATGACGTATTGACGGGGAAGTCGGCCTAGCGACTAAAAAATCTAGAGCTTGTAACTAAACCTTTGATTTTCTTTCATAGATGGTTTTTAGGGTTTTAATTTTTGGATTATTAAACTTTTGAAAATGTGATAATTCGTGGTTTTATCTATTATTTTAACAAAGATTTTATGTTGCAAAGCAAAAGGAACGAAGCAGAAGAAAAGAAGCTATTGCAGAGGCAGTCGAAATCAACCAGGCCAGTCGAAATCGACCACCCTAGGGTCGAGCCATCTTCCTGAGATCGAGATCGATCATTCAGGAGCGAAAAGGAGAGGTCGATATCGACCATTATACTCAATATCGACCACCGTCTGGTGGCCCTCGACTTCACCTTCTTCCTCGACTTCGACAGATGTAGTCGACGTCGACCAGTACTCGACATCGACCTCTGGCATCGAATGAATCTGAAATCGACCTGAATCTGCAGGTTGCGCTGTGAGTTTCTCTCTACCCTTGTTTTTCTTTTAATACAGTCGTGCAACACATTTGACTCTTGTATGTAATGAGCATAGATTTGAAAATTATCCATGGGGATGAGTGGTAATGCATATTTAGATAGACATTATAGGCTAATTTTAGTTGCAATATTTCATTGTATGATGCATTTTTCGATGGTAATTGCATACTTTGTCATTGGGTGATCGAAGATCGGAATGTACATGCTTTAGTTTTTAATTTCAGGGTTGTAGATCCGAGATGGCGAGTGAACCATTCATGAACAGTCGAGAAAAGTAAAAGAAGTGAAGAGCCTGGGAGCATAATTGAAATACGAGAGCTTAAGTGAAGAATAAGTCAACAAAAGTTGCCACCTGACATGTTTAACATTTAATGCACTTTTTGTAGTCCTTGGTGATCCAATTGGCTATTATAAGTATGTGTCATAAAGCTCTTTTCGAGATCTACAAATTTTTTTAAATTGAAATGGAGACCAAATTCAAAACAGAAAAATGTCAAAATACTGAAGAACCATGCTCTGGCAGTGGAGTCGTGTTCGAAGCTATGATGATGCATTTGCGGCGGATCAAGGTGGACAAGCCATACTCACGGAACCTGGGCAGAGGCAATCCACGTCAATTCGAATGGAATCTATCCGAATGTCTATCTTTACCTAAAAACTTATCTATTCTAGTTCGATTATTTTAGGGTTTTGTCCGACCTTAGGCCTATAAATAGACATGTTTAGGTATAGTTTTTAATTTAAGAAGGTTTAGAGATTGAAGACTTTAGTTTCTAATAGTTATCAGTAACTAAACTCTTTTGGTTTTGCATGCGGTTCAAGATTTGGTTGGTTGAATTGTGAGTTTTAAATTCTAGTTATTCCTATCATTTCTTTCAATTTCTTTATACTTATTGGTTATGTTGCTAATTTTATCTTGACTGATCACCTTGATAGAATCGCATCACGCTAGGATTTTGATTCGTGCCTTTCATGAACATAATTTGTCATAGCAAACATATTCTTGTGGGATTCCTTTAATGAAGCTTGAATTTGTAAGAAATTGACATATCGTGTAGATATTGAGTGTTCATGGAATCGATATTGCCTTTATGCTAGAAAAATATTGGGACTTTGTGCTAATTCTGCGGTAACATATTTCCCTGGTTTAGATTACATAGGAGTGTTAGAGATTATTAGGACTTTTTTAAACTAATAATCTAATCACACCAATATTGAGAGTAATGGATAGAAAATAAATAACTAGTAGGAGATTCAATGATTGAGTAGACCAATCAACGTTGTGAATTCGCAGGTGAAAATGCTTTTCTCTCTATTCTCTCTATTATTATTTATCATTAACTTGTTTATAATTTATTTATCATAAACAAAACCTCTTTTTTCTTCTAATTGATAAATACACATTGCATGAAGTACTTGTTTTTATGTGGGATCGACCTCTTACTTACCTACTATACTTGTTTGTTAGTTTGAGTTTACTTTGATAGGGAAAACGATGACTTTTCCTACATCGATGAGAGTCTTATGAGATGTTGTTGAGGTCCCTAAAGAAGGCATCTCGTGTTGATCGCTTTGATGACATAGCTGCATATGAATTATATGGATATTATCTAGCCTTTCAAGTAATATTTTATTGTTTGTTCCCCTGTGTCACCATATATGCATTTTGGTGTCAACAATTATATATAGAGTAAATTATGCAAAACCACCCGTTAAATCTTATTTTTTTTACTTTGCCACCCACTATAACTGAAATTATAGAAAACCACCTATTAACGGAGTTGGCAAAACCCGACCCGAACTCGAAAATCCGACCCGGTCGACCCGGAACCGATTGTCCTAAACAACGACCCAACTGACCCATTTTGGACTCGAAATCCAAAAATTAATAACCGAAACTCACCCAAATCTGAATGAACCAAACTCGATTCAATCGAAACCCATTAAGACACGAACCCGTTATAACCGAAATCCAAAATGACCCGAACTTTAAGATACATTCTAGTAAATTTTTAAAAATGAATATTAAAATAATGAAAACTTGAGACATTCCAAACCCGAAATAACCGAAACCCGAGACAATCGAAATCCGAATAACTGAAACCTGATACAACCGAAATTCGAACCCGACCCAACAGAATGACTAAATTATTAGACATTACCCGAAACCCGAATGACCCAAAACCCAACTAATCGAACCCGAACCCGACCCGACCCTCATGATTGCCACCTCTACCTATTAAAGAGGGTATGTCAACAAAACACCACCCAATTGAATATTTCGTTAAGTATTCTCCAACTTCCATTACAGTTATTTAAAAATTAATTTTTTTAGAATAGAACACCTAATTCATTCCATATCCTGCTCAACAACTACAACAATGTCCTTTGGGAGTGCTTGCAATGAAAAAACATAGAATGGCTATAGGTCTAATGTCGTTAATTTTGGTGAAGCCTTATTCTCATTCCTACAAACATGAGAAAACACTATTGAATCAAACAAACTAGACTGAAAATAAATAGTAGTAATAAGGTTGTATAGAATTCCCTTCCCCCGATCGCCTTTTGAAGCTTTCGCATAAGTGCTTGGCAGTCGGTCTCTACCTCAACGCAATTGATGCCTCTCTCATTCGCCAAACTAATCGCCCATCGGACCCCCTTTGCCTTATCCATTTCCACGTCATGTGTGTACTTGATTTCCCATTGTCCACAAAAGAGCAGCTCCCCTAAGTGGTTTCTCCAAATACCCCTATTGTTGTCCTCCCCAACTTGCTTACACTAGTGTCACAATTCATCTTAACCATGCCCTTCATCGGCCTAGTCCACTGCCCATCTGATTCCATCGTCCCTAATGGTGCATTGGGAACCAATGTTCTAAAAAATGCTTGACGAACACTTGACGGTAGGGTATCGCCAAGCATCAAGACGGTTTGGCGGCCTTATTAGCGGTTATTGGTAGACAAAAGAGTTTTTTTATTATTTTCTTATATTTATCCCATGAACTATGTATAAAACATATATTATGTAATAATTATGCATTTATTTCAAGTCTATGACATGTCAAATAAAAGACCATCATGGTCGTATTAAAATTGTCCGAATCAAACATAAAATCGCATAAATATGTTCAAATAAGTATCACAACTTTATAATTGACATATTTGAAACCATAAAAACTAATAATTCTCACTTTAAAACCGCCAAGACCGCTACGCCTCCGTCCCATGCCCGTTGATAGTCATCCCCGCCAAGCCCTATTTGCACTCGCCAAGGTCGCCAAGTCTCCGTCTTGCACCCGCCAACATCGCCAAGGTGCCGTTTCATACCCGCCAAGGCCCTCCTTCACCAAGCTACCCCGCCAAGGCCGAATTCAGAACGGCGTGGGTCCGCCAAGCGTCTTGGCAGCCGCCAAGGCCATTTTTTAGAACACTATTGGGAACTATAGTCACCTCCTTATAATTCTCAATGTCAGCCAACATATCCTCCACGTCTTTCAGGATCAATGTAGGTTCACAGTGCTCCCCTTCAAATATCCTTTTGTTTAGAGCTCGCCCAATGTGCCATAACATCATTGCCCACCTCTTCTTATCCAACTTCGATCCCACTGTGAACACAAAAACGAAAGCAACATGTGTGGATGAAGCCTCCATCCACACTATTTCCAAGTTAGGCACCTTCTTTCACACCTTCCTTGCCACCTTACATTCAAATAGGGCATATAAGCTTGTTTCCTCTTGTCCACACATGTTGCAACAAGCATCATCTATGATCCTCCACTGTGCTAGATTCCTTTTACAAGGCAGGATATCTCTCGTTGCACTCGAAACCAATAACGTTACCTTAGGGAGGGTCTGAACTCGCCATAGTGCCTTCTTGGCGTTCTCTGTTCTCCCGTTGTCTGAGTTCCTAGCCGCACCCTCTTCCTCTATAGTCCTCTCTATCAGGGCATGATAAGCTAATCGTATAGTAAAGAGCATGTTCCTTGTGTAGCTCCATATGAGTTGATCTCGCACTAGGGGATCCACCAACCGTATTTGACAAATCAACTCAATGTCACACGAGAGTAGGTACTTCTGTAGCTCTTCCTTATCCCATTGTCTTGAAGTCCAATCGTTCAGCTTGACAATTCCACTTTCATCTCTGGATCGTCTCCAAAGTAATTTCCCAACACCGTAAAGCTCCTAGGTGTATCCATCTATCCTTCCATACCTTTATGCCCACTCAATTTCCCATACACAAGCTTAGGCCCTCTGTCAACCCGTCTTTCTCGCTAATGATGCTCCGCCATGTATAACTTGGGTTATGACCTGGCCCAACCTGTAGGAAAGATCCCCTAGGATGATACCGTGCCTTCAACATCCTTGCCAGCATCGATTTTAGATCCTGCATGATACTTTATATCTATCTCTCCAAAAGGGCCTTGTTGAAGGTCTAGAGGTCTCTGAATCCCATCCCATACCTAGATTTTGACCTAGACATCTGCCTCCAACTCATCCATTATGTCTTCCTCTTCCCTTTGCTTTCTCCCCACCAAAAGTCACATAGCATCATCTCTATTTACCAACAAAGGATTACCAGAAGAAGAAAGCAAGACACAGTATAAGTGGGAATTGCTTATGTGAATGCCTTAATTAACATTTTCTTCCCCACTCTTGACAAATTCTTCTCCTTCCACCCCTTCATTTTTTTCCTCACCTGATCCTTCAGCTGCTCAAAGATGACCTTATTTGACCTTCTTACCATGGGGGGCAGCCCCAGATAACACTCATATTTTGAGACCTCGTGAATTTCTAATAGCACTCGAATCGACCTCCTAGTTGTAGTAGGAGTCATTTTGAGGCATCACCTCTATCCCTAACCCGGGAAACCCATGGGTTGGCGGGTTTGGGTAACCCGACGGGTCCAAGGGTCGACGGGTTGACCCGGCGGGTCTAAACCCGGCGAGTACCCAACGGGTTGACCCGACGGATAGGGCCCGGGTTTAAAACGGGTTTGCAACTTTCCGCCTTTCGTGTTTGTCGTTTATGTACAATTTATCAATTTATGTATGAGTGGGGGAAAAAAAGGAAAACGGGCTTCAATCGGTTTCCCGATTGCCTACGTATCCTCCTGATGTTGAGGAATCAAAGCCCACGTAGTTCTTTTTGACATTTTAAATTTGATATCTAATGTTTAGTTAATTTTTTCAAAATTGTTAGGTAATTACTAAACAAATAATCTTATGAAACGCAATTCATTCAAACACAAGTTTATTATAAATCGATATACGATTACAACCCAGACCGGATTCATTGTCTCGGCGGGGATCGAGATTCGGATTTTAAACTTGACGACTTGACGATCATCAAATAATCACATGCACAACATATAATTTCACAACTCACATTCTCCTCACATTAAAAGTTAAAACATAAACTTTCTACATAACTACATTACTCACTACTTACATAGGACTAGACTAGTTACCACTTGAGCCCGATGCGCCATCGTTCTTCATCTTCTCGGGATGCTTCTTCGTGATGTGAAGCTTCAAATTTCCATAGCCAAGGTTATTTGTCATCTTGTACTTGTGACGCAATGATGACAAACGACATCGAACTTCCAACCGACTTGCTCGACCTTGTCGTAATTATCCCGGAACAACGCCGAACTAAGGTTCTCACCGGATCTAGCCGCGTCGGACATGATTAGGAGCTTATGAAAATAAAATTGATGGATTTGATGGGATGTGTGATTTGTGAAATGAAAGAGCCGGGTATTTATAGCCCCGACCCTAGGCTACTACTCCACTAACCGTTACAACGACTATCTTTTTTAAAAAAAAATCATCCGACGCTGGGCCCCACACTCCAACGTTCTGATTTTCGAAATAGGTCGACCCACCGGGTCAGCGGGTTTTAAAACCCCCGATCCTAACCCTAACCCACTACCCGTCTACACACGTGAACCCGTCAACCCGGACCCGCCGGGTCACGGGTCTACCCGTAACCCGTGGCCACGCCTAGCCTTACTTATCTTACGCATGTTTGTTTAACGTTGTGGTAAACCCTAGCCTTAGTAGTTAATATTAATATATATTACATTCATCAAAACCTTTTTCATTTCTGATCATACTTTTACTTCCATCCTACTCTCTTCAACCTTTCTTTGCTAACATTACAAACACACTGCAAGAGAACTCGATATCGACATTTGTAGTTGATATCGACACACCCACATCGGGTCGACGGTCTTCTAAGTCGATGCCACCCTTCTACTCCTGTTCTGAGCTCGAGATGAAGTGATCAACTCAATATCGAGTGCCCCAGATCGACAGACAGTCTTTTGAGTTGGTCGATTTTGTTCCTGACTGTTCGAGATCAACTTTTGTGGTCGATATAGACTGTTGCTTTTGTTCTTACATGTCTTCTGCCATTCGAGATTGATAGCCAGTGATCGTTGTTGAGTGCACTACTCGAGATCGAGTAGCTTCTAGTCGACAAAAAAACGTGAATTCAGGCTATCCTAGGATCCCACTGACTCGCTTCTGATGTGCGCGCAAATTGCCATATTTTCTATGCACATAAAAGTCTATTTTATCGTCTTTTGCATGCATATTAGTGAGAAAACCTGGGATTAGTGTAGTTTACGCTTAAATATCAAATATATGGGTTTGCACGAGTTTCTATGTGATTTCGCAGAAAACAGGATAAAAATGGACATATTTTAAAGAGGTGAAAAAGAACTCGAAGTCTTCTGAAGAGGTCGAAATTGACTGGGGACCTCGACATCGAGTGTAGCAGAGACACAGGAATCGAGCAGGAAATGAAGCAGAGCATGTCTACATAGAGAGGTCGATATCGACGTCTGAAGGTCGATATCGATGTTGCCAGATCGAGCTAAAAGATAGAAGTTGAGTGGCAGTCTGAGTAGGAGAAGGAGAGCTCGAGATAGAGTTTCACGAAGCTCGATATCGATGTTCATGGTCGATATCAATGTTGTCCAGCAGAAGAATCCGACTCAGATTTTGATAGAATTCTATCCGAAGCTTGCACGTCTATCCTAATGTCGAGATTTCTTATCTTCAACACCAGAGCTATCATATGAAGCTGATTTACCATAGAACATTTAGTTTTTACTTTATTTAAGTTTTATCTTAGAGAATAAAGATAAAGTTTCGAGTCTTTGATAGCAAAGTTCGATATCTATATATAGAGGCCAGTAGGGCTGAGTTTAGGCATTCAATTTCAGATTCAATTACATCCAATTACGCAGAGAGTTTCAGTTTCAATAGAGAGTAACGAGCTAGAGAGAGAGAGAGGGCTGAGTGAGTTAGAGGGAAGCGAGCGCGGAGTTTTGGCTTGTTCGGTTGTACTTTCTTTCAAAGTTTAATTCAAAGTAGTTTTCTTTCAACAATGATGATGATGATGTGCATGATGAGGAGCGAGTAATCAACCCACTTCTAGGTTCAGGGTGAGCCCGACGATAACGATGTAGGGTAAGTGCATCAAAGGTATGACTTTTATGCGATTCCGTCTTCTATCCCATGCATGATCCTTTGCGAAAGTTAGAAAGATTCATTATTTGCATTATTGAAGCCAAAGCCACTCATATTGTGAACTTGGATTACTCATGAATTGGATAGTAACTCTTAGGAACTATGCGAGAGCCTCTAATCACCTAAGTGTTGATAACGAAGGTTATTTGATGGAAAGGCATTAAATTTCATAACTTTAGCATAAAACTTGCATTGTTATCGTTGCGGCATGAAACCCCGACTTTAGAAGCTTTTAATTAATTGAATTTACATATAAAAGTTTTAGTTTTGTTTTTGATCATCCTTCTTAACCATTCTACTTTCTTCAGACTCTTTTTCGACAATTGGTTACGAATTACAATTTATGTGACAAACATTGGAATCGATTGTAAAGGTCGATATCGAGGTCTAACATCGATATTGAGGTCTCTACTCGACGTCCCCTTTGCTGCTTTTATCTTCTGCATGAACTGTACTAGAAATCGACAAGAACTAAGGTCGATATCAACCAGACACATCGATATCGAGTGTCTTCTGAGGTCGAAAGCTTTGATCGTGAGTACAACAAGGGAAGCGCTGTCATTCCTCCTCGTCGATTCAATCCTGAATTACCATACTACTACAAGGGAGGGGATTCTTGTATTATTTGTTTGGGACATGGAGTTAGCCTAGTTGTGAATTATTTATTTTCAATTATTTGAATCCCTACTGATGTACATATTTATATATCTTTTTATTGCATCTTTTGACTTCTAATTTCATTCGATTTCCAAAGAAAAGTTGCAAAAGAATATAAACTTGTGTAAGAATGGGCTAAAGTACAAGAAATAGAGTCTGCACGAGTTTTGAGCTAACCATCCAGGAATTCGATGAAATCGGAGTCAAAACGAAGAAGCCAAGTGAAGCTGAGCAGAGGTCGATATCGACAAGAAGACATCGATATCGAACATAGTTGTCTACAAGCCTTCTAAGTGTCGAGATAGACCACACAGACCAACAAAGGAGACATCGATATCGACATACTACATCGATATCGACCTCATCATAGCAATCGACTGGAGCTGGACAAGTCGAGCAGAAACACAGACATCGATATCGACCTCTGGTGTCGATATCGACCTTACCTCGACAGAAGATAAATCCGATTTCGAGACTCGGATTATGAATTCTATCATTAAAAGCCACGAATTATCTTGTTCTTCTAGATATTAGCAGCTGGTTTGTTATCTTTTCCTTAAAGTTTTATCAAAATAAATGACCTATCCTAATTGTTTGAATAGAGTTCATAGTTTAGATAGGAGTTACAATCCTCGAATAGCGAGAATTAGTAGCCTATAAATAAAGCCCTAGGGGGATGGCATCTTTTCAACAATCTTTCAATCATCCAATTTTAGAGTTCAATTACATACAATAGAGTTAGAGAGAAGTTTTAGGGTTTGGCGTTTGCGAAAGCTGACGTTGATTTGTAAAGCTTCAGAGTTTATTTTAATGCAAGTTTCTTTCTTTCAATCAATGATGAGTTCCATGATGAGAAGCGAGTAGTCCCCCAAAGCTCTTAGGGTCGGGGTGAGCCCGACGTTAGCCATGCGTGTTCGAGGTAAGTATTAGATGTTGATATCGTTGTGTCTATATCATATCCTACGATTCTATGTTTAGTCCTAATCGAAAGAAAAGGGATTCATGCTAACAACTTGAGTTATAAACATAAAATTAGTAGAGACAATTAGGTTTATTTGCAAGAGTAATCCTAAGAGTTGGTGTACGGCGAAAGCTCGTCCCTCGGATGAAATAGCGCAATTGTCCGTCTTATTTATCTTATCGCATGCATTGGTTAACGTTGTGGTAAACCCTAATCCTAGGAGTTGCTTTATAAATATTTTATACATACAAAACCTCTGTTTTATTTCTGTTCATTGCTTCCTTCCCATTCATAAATCTTCGGCCTTTCTTTGCCAACGAAGAACTAACCCACTGCAGGAAGACATCGATATCGACCCTGAACGTCGATATCGACCACTGAGTTCGTCGACAGTTTTCTGAGTCGACAACAATCATCATTGCAGAGTTTGCTGAACATCGATATCGACCCAAGACGGCGAAATCGACCCTTTTGTATCGACTGGCAGTCTGCTGAGCCAGTCGGTTTCGTGGACTGACATCGATATCGACCTTTTCCTGTCCATATCAATTGCTTCTTTTTGTCTCTGTAGGTCTTTTGTTGCAGAAAGCATCGACAGCGAGGGTCGACATCGAGCACCAAGGTCGATATCGAGCCCTCTAGTCGACGTAAGACGTGAGATTTCCAATGCTACTAGGATCCCGCTGACACGCCTCCTCGTGGATCGATCCTGACTACCCTTCCACTACAACGGGAGGAAGTCTTGTAATTATTTGCATAGGCTAGGAGTCGGTTTACATTTATATACATATCCTTATATTTGTATTAGAGATACTCGACGACCTTCCTCCTTCTTAACACCTACATACACTCCCATAAGCGAACAGCTTCCTCGAGGATCGAACCTAATTCCCATACTAATGCAGCGGGGAGTTTTGAATTTAATTGAAAGGCTAAGGGTTGCAATTGTTATTATATTTTATTATGTATTTCAATTCAATTCTGCCCATATCAAATTTTGACGCCATTGCTGGGAAAGCTATCAATCGCGCCCTATTAGTCTATCTCATGTCCTATTTTTAGTATTGTCTTATAGGTGTATGCAACGCGCTGATCGCACACCGGAGTTTAAAGGAATAGAAGACCCTGAGTGTTATCTCCACTTATGATCTAGAGTCCAAAGAATCATCGCCGACAAAGAAACCAAGGCTTAGCAGATTGATCGCTTAAAGAAACAAGTAGAAGATTTCACCGCTAGAGAGGCGACACAAAGGGAGCATGGTGAAAAGGAAGAGGAAGCTAGGAGGCGATATGAAGCCCAAATCAATGCCCTCCCTCAGAACGTAAAGCAATATATGCACCCATCACTCACCGTGCCTCAATCAACAATATATTCTTATCCCTCACTCAAATTTTGAAAATAAACCTAGCTTCTTAACTAAATTAGGAGACATCAATTTGAGGGAAAACCTAATGAATGCCCTCCAGCGCATATTACTACTTTCCTAGACCTTTGCAATACAATTGTCGATGGACAAAGCTTAGAATATGTTAAACTAAAGGCTTTTCGTTGGTCTCTTGTAGGGAAAGCACTTCAATGGTTGGAGAGCCTAGCACCAAGATCACTCCGCACGTGAGATGAAGTCAAGTATGCATTCCTCGACAAGTTTTTCCCACCATCCAAAATGGTGGTCATTCGTCAGAAGATCATGGCTTTCAAGCAAAAGCCTAATGATACCCTGGCGCAAGTGTGGGAGTGATTCAAGGAGCTTGTAAGGTCTTTCCCTACGCACGAGCGACCTCCCTACGTCATCCAGGAGATGACGGTGTCCTCACTATATAAGATGACAGTGTCCTCACTGTATAAGAACTAGGCTTAAGAAAGAAACTTACTAAAAATTAGCGAAAATCAGGTGCTGAAGACGTCTGCAGGGTCAGTCGATATCGGGTGATCCGGTCAATATCGACTAGTTTCACTCGATTCCTGGTGAAATTTAGCTTCAGGGTGATCCTATGTTGATCAAAAGCTTCTCCAAATCGACATTCGCAGTCGATATCGAGTACTGTACTCGATATCGAGTCTCTTTTTTGCTTCATCTTTTTTCTGAAATTCGTTCGAAAATAAAAACAAAACCAAAACCAAACATAAAGGCTCAAAACAAAACAAACAATATCCAAACCCCAAAAACTATTTGTCTTATTACAAGCTCTAGACTTTAAAGTCGCTAGGCCGACTTCTTCCTTCATGCTCTTAAGGCGGCATCTGTAGAGCCCATGTAGCCTGAGCTTTAAATAACACTCAATTCTTGTCTTGCAGCTGCATCTCACATGAATGGATCTTGTTCACTGTAAATGGAGCCATCTTCTTTGTTTTGAACTTGCTCGGGAACCAATGATATTTTTATTTGGAGACAAACACCTTATCTCCTACTTCATAGTTGCTTGGGTCATCATTGGATATCTTGCACAAGGGCACATACCAAGGAAAACCTCTCCCATATATAGATAAATCATTTATTGAAATTTGGGTAGAGGGATCCATACCTCGGCTTACCTTTTTGGAGCTTTCCTTTTCTGTCTGTGAGTTCAGTCGATGTCGACTACTATCACTCGATATCGACTTATCTTGTGCTCCCGGTGGTTCTTTCTACGTGGGGAATCCGACTCGATCTGATCTACTTGACATCGATTAGAGTTACTCGATATCGAGTGGCTCTTTTCTCCTTCAGCTTTTGGTACAGTTGATTTTGAGTGAGGCACTCGATTTCGAGTGATTTGATTCAACATCGACCCCATACATAAAACCTGGCACAGAATGTTAAAAATTATTAGTTGATATCGACTTACTTGGGTCTATTTCGAGTGGTACCTCAACCCCTTCATTCCAGATTGCCATGATTTCCTCCACTTGGGCTTCTATAGCCCTCTTATCTAACTCCTCGTGGGTCATATTTCTTACCTTAGGTTCCCCGCAAGTGATGTAGACGCCCTTGATTGATTTCACCTCCATAGGACCTTCATTCCTCTTCACCGCCTTGTTGAAGCTGTACTCTATAACTTCATCGCTGATGGTGAATGAGAGCAATCATTTCCTCACACTTATGTTTGCATCAACAGTTGCCAAGAAGGGCCTTCCTAAAATAATTAGACAAGCAGGGTCCTTTGCCATATCAACAACTAGAAAATCAGCAGGGACAAAGAACTTACCTACTTGAACTGGTTCATTATCTACCAGGCCTGTTGGAATTACCACCGTGTTGTTTATCATATAGAGTTTAGCATCCACAAGCTATAGGGCACCAATCTTTAACTTTGACCATATTGTTAGTGGCATAATGCTAACACTAGCCCCTAAATCACATAATGCATCGAATCGGTGTTGACCTAAGCCTATAATGATAACAAACTTACCTGGGTATGGCCTTTTCTCTGGTAGCTCCATCTTGCTGCACTCCTCTGCGATCTCAGCAATTGATCACTTATTCCCTTGTATGTTCTTGAGAAATCTTACATAAGATGGCATCTCATGAAGAGCTTCAGTGAATGGAAATGAAACGTTGAGCCCTTGAAGCATCTTCATAAAGCACTGGAATTTCTTTTCCACTGGATCCTTTAAAGTTTTCCTTGGGAAGGGCAGCATCTTCTACTTTACTGCGGCTGGAGTTGAGTCGATA
Source organism: Persicaria maculosa (assembly GCA_963922045.1). Classification (NCBI taxonomy): domain Eukaryota; kingdom Viridiplantae; phylum Streptophyta; class Magnoliopsida; order Caryophyllales; family Polygonaceae; genus Persicaria; species Persicaria maculosa. The sequence continues at coordinate 45,006,183 of OY998264.1, read as the reverse complement.
TCGAGTAAGGTGGGGTCGATATCGACTGGAGGAGACGATTTCTAGTGGGATTCAACTTCTGGATTGACATCGAGTAAAGGGGACTCGATGTCGACAACATCTCGATCGATGATTAGTCGATATTGAGTCCTCTACAGTGGCCTTTTCCTCCGCTTTTTGATCGGGCGATCGCAGTTGACGCCCACTCCTTAGATTCATAGCCGCTCTGTGACCCGTAGGTTTGCCCTTAAGATTGGGCACAATAGATCTTGGCAGCAATCCTGACGATTTGGGAATTTGATCAGCCAGTTGACCCATTTGGGTCTCCATGTTCTTCTTCCAAATATCGATCTCCCCGAGCCTTGAGTTGATGCCGTGAAGCTGAGTATGGACTGAGTTATTGGCTTGTTTAAACTCAACGTGGTTCCTCCACATCTCATAAAGGATGATCTGCAGGTTATCGTTCTTTGGTTCCCGCTCGGGGTGTCCAGGTGCTCTATAAGGTGGAGGATCCCTCTGTTGGTGATGAGGTTGGTAGAATCTTTGATCCCGCCAATACTGCCGATGGCCCCCTCCATAGGGGCCTCTCATCCATTTATCTTCCTCATATGTCTTTGCAATGCTGACTTGCTCAAGATGTGGGCAGGCATTGGTGTTGTGCCTAGTAGACCCACATTCCTGGCAAGCTTGGTTGTTGGAGAGGAACCTAACTTGCTTTTGCAGGTGGCGTGCTTGATCATTGTTGAATTGTTGCCTTACTTCCGGATCGATCTCCTTTGGATGCTTATAAAGTGGCATAGATGGGGCAGGCCTTGAGTTATAGGCCGCAACAGTCCCATATGTGTTGTTGAAGTTGACAAGCCTCTCCATTGTGCCCCAGGCCTCCGTAAGTGTAAGCTCAATGTACCAATAGGAGGTGTAAGAGTTGATTCTCTCCTTATTAGGCGTATGAAGGGAGTTGTAGAAGATCTCCTGGATGGCGTAAGGTAGTTGCCCATGAGTAGGACATGATCGCAATAAGTCCTTAAAGCACTCTCATGCCCGTGCCATTGTCTCGCAAGGCTTTTGTTTAAAAGCCATGATCCTTTTCCGCTGCATCACCTCTGCCCATGTCCTCAGCGAGCATGGAGCCAAGCTTTCAAGCCATTGCGATGCCTTCCGTGCAAGTGACCATCGGAAAGATTTGAGTCTAACATATTCTAAATTAGCGCCATCGGCGACAGTCTCACATAAATCCATAAAAGTAGTAATAGTTTGCAAGGGGCATTCATTAGTTTTTCCTTCAAAAGTATTGCGTTTAATTTTCGAAAGGAAGTTAATTTTAAATTCATAATTTGAGGGAGGGATGATAATCGCAGATTCTGGCAAGGTGAGTGTAGGGTGCAGGTATTGCATCGCCATCTACGGATATTGATTGAGCCTCTCTTGGGCTTGTCTGCATGCATCCTCATCTCTGTTAGCACGAGCTCTCTCTGTAGCTGTAGTTGCCTTTTCATTTGCAATAGTGGTGTTGTGGTCCTTAATCTCCTTCCTAAATCGCTCTATGAGTTGAGCTTGTGTTTCGTTCTCCGCCATGATTCTATTTGCTCTGTTTCAAAGGTGGAGGAAACATTCGGGCTCGTCTAGACTTTCCAAGATAGGTTCGCGATCAGAGCGACACATAAACATACAAAATCAGCACTAGATAAGAATGTGAGTAAAAGCTTAGGGCGCGAATGATTGCCTCCCCGGCAACGGCGTCAAAATTTGTTAGAAGGGAAACTAGTCAAATAAATATAAATATGAATTAAGCCAACTCCCTATCCAAGCAAATAAAATTACATGAATCCCTCCTGATGTAATAGTAGGGTATTCAGGATCGAATCCAAGAGGAGATATGTCAGCGGTTCCTAAGCTCGCAATCACGTTGAATTTCGACTTAGAAGATCACTTGATATCGAGTATATCAGTCGATATCGACTACAACTCCAGTCGATTTCCAACAACTTCCTGCAAAACAGACACAAACAGTCGACGTCGAGTAGGGCACTCGATATCGGGTCAGCTACTCGATATCGACCTCAGAAGTCGAAATCGAGTCTTCGCAGAAAGCTAAAACGTAACCAATTTGCATCGGAAAAGTGTCCGAAGAATATGAGGATGACGTAGGAAGGATGAACAAAATAAAAATCACAGGTTTTATAAACACAATAAACTAAAAATCTCCAAGTTCGGGGATTTCATGCCACAACGATAACCATATAAACCTATGCCAAATTCATGAAAGATTATTCTTTTTCGTCAAATAACTTTCGTTACTAACAATTAGATGATTTAGTGGCTCTCGCATAAACCCTAAGTGTTACTATCCAATTTTATAATTAATCCAAATTCACAATAACATGGCTTTTGCTTCAATAATGCAAATACGGACCGCCTACTACTTTCGTAGAAGAATCATGCATATAGGATAGAAGACGGAATCACATAAAAATCATACCTTTTATGCATAAACTTACATGGCTATCGTCGGGCTCACCCCAACCCTAGAAGTAAGGGAACTACTCGCACTTCATAGCCATAAACATCATCATCATTGTTGGTAAATAAACTTGAATTGAAATTGCAAACGTCGAAATATTACAACTGAATAAAGCAAACTTCCGCTCTCGCTTCTCTCTCCCTTACTCGGCCTTCTCTCTCTCTCTACTGAATTGAAAGTGTTTTCTCTATTGCTTGAATTATTGGATGATGAAAAAGTCAGCCCCAATAGCTCTAATTATAGATTTCATACCTTGCTATCCAAGGATAAGAAAATCTATCTTATTCCTAATATAAAACTTGCTAAAGTAAATAAATAAAATCACTTTAGGTAAATATGAATTCACCCCAAAGGATATAAAGTCTGATAAAAGGATAAAAGATCTCCGACTTAATGTAGAAGTAACTCGATATCAACTAACTTCAGTCGACCTCAGATCTTTCTGCAGCGTCACTCGATATCAACTAACTTCAGTCGATATCGACCACTCTTCTTCTATCTCGAGCCAGCTCTACTCGACCCCGGATTCTGCGCTCGATCCCTTTCCTTTCACCCGATTTCTGGCACTCGATATCGACCAGCTTAAGTCGATATTGACCTATCTGTATCAGGTAGAGTTGTTCTTCTTCATGGCTCAATTTCTTGTCTTCCATTTCCACTCGATGTCGAGTCATTTAGTCGATTTGGAATCATCAGTAGACTTCGAGTGATTTTCCAGCTTTCTCTTCTCTCCTCCAAATCGCTACAATTTTGCCTCGATTTATGCGAAATAACACATCAACTCATGTAGACCTCCAAAATTGGCAAATAAACTTAAACTACACTAATCTTATGCTTTCCCAACCAATATGCATGAAAATATAGATAGAAATCGAAGTAAGAGTAGATGAAAAATAGGGTAATTTGAGCGCACATCACCCCACTACCGATGTCGACCAGACCATCGCGACGTCAACTTCAACACTCAAAATCGAAATCTCTGTCCATATCGAGTATACTGGTCGATATCGACCTCAGTTCTGGTCGATTTCTTAGCGCAGTTCTTGCAGAAGACAAAACAGCAAGTCGACGTCGAGCAGAGACCTCGATATCGATGTTAGACCTGGATATCGACCCTTATGGTCGATTTCGATGCTTGTCACAAAAACTGTTTTCGTAACCAATTTGTCGGAAAAGAGTCCGAAGAAAATAGGATGGACAAGGAAGATGAACATAAACAAAACTTAAGAATTTTATGAAGAATTTAATTAATTAAAAGGCTTCCAAAGTCGGGGTTTCATGCCACAACGATAACAACGCAAGTTTCATACCAAAGCTATGAAATTTAATGTCTTTCCGTCAAATAACTTTCGTTATCAACACTTAGTTTGTTAGAGGCTCTCGCATATTTCCTAAGAGTTACTATCAAATTCATGAGTAATTCAAGTTTACAATATGAGTGGCTTTCGCTTCAATAATGCAAATAATGAATCTCCCTAACTTTCGTAAAGGATCATGCATGGGGTAGAAGACGGAATCACATAAAAGTCATACCTTTGATGCACTTAGCTCACATTGCTATCGTCGGGCTCACCCCGACCCTAGAAGTGGGTTGACTACTCGCTCCTCATCATGCACATCATCATCATTATTGTTGAAAGAAAGCTACTTTGAATTAAAACTTTGAAAGAAAGTACAACCGAACAATCCACTCCGCTCTCGCTTTACAACTCTACTCGGCCTCCTCTCTCTCTCTCTACTTGTCACTACTCTTTATTGAAACTGAATTATGTGTAAAAATTAGATCTGAAATTGAATGTTCTTGGCTGCCTAAACTCACCCCTATTGACCTCGATTTATAGATGTCGATAAGGACTCGAAACCTTATCTTTATTCTCTAAGATAAAACTAAAATAAAAGTAAAAGCTAAAACTTCAAGGTAACTCAGCCTCCTCATGATAGATCTGGTATGGATGATAAGAAATCTCGACCCTTTGGATAGACGTGCAAGCTTTGGACAGAATTCTATCAAAATCGGAGTCGGATTCCTCTGCTGGCATGGTCGATATCGACCCTTAGACATCGATATCAACCCCTTCAAAACATTATCTCGAGCTTCTCCTTCTCCTTCTCGAACTAGCACTCGACTTCTATCAATTTGGTCGATCTGGCAGCATCGATATCGACCCCCAGACGTCGATATCGACCCCTTTTGTGTCGACATGCTCTGTTTCCTTTTCTGCTCGATTCCTATGTCTCTGATGTACTCGATGTCGAGGTCTCCAGTCGATTTCGACCTCTTCAGAAGACTTCGAGGTCTTTTTCCGCTCTTCCGAATTCGTCCATTTTTATCCTATTTTCTGCAAAATCACATGGAAACTCGTGCAAACCCATATATTTGACATTTAAGCATAAATTACACTAATCCCATGTTTTCCCATTAATATGCATGCAAAAGACGATAAAATGGATTCATATGTGCATAGAAAATATGACAATTTGCGCGCACATCAAACACCCCATACTTAAGCTTGCTTGTCCCCAAGCAATACCTTTAATGGTCATTCAGGGGAAGAAAGTAAACTCTCAACATCATAGATTCATTTTTCATATGTCCCTACAATCAATTGCCATCCTCGATAAGGTACTTATGTCAACCATGTCCATGCTTGTGCATAAATGCAATTTCATACCTATAAAGGAGGTAATATGCAAAAACAATTTTAGCGACATAGCATTAATAATCAAGAGGACTTTTTGCAAGTTTGTGAGAAGTGGATTGGTAAAAGGCTAAAGGTAGGCTAATATTTGGCCATGTGGTGTTAAATCCGGGGAAACATACTTTCTTTCCAAATTCCACATTCCTTCTTCATAATGTCTCACCTTTCACTCATCGCTCAATGATTTTTTCAATATATGCTTTTACCTCTCTAACCTAAGTACTGTCTTCTCGCGAGTCGCAAACATGGGTGTCATGAATGGCCCCGAATACTTAATACTTCGGACTCCTCACCTTGTGTCCCATCCTGCACAACTATTATGTCAACGCAAGCAGGGTCGACCCACTTCTTGCTTATTTAATTTTCCATATTTCATAATCCTTTCATTCCTGCCAACAACTTCATATAATGCACAACTCCATATAACTCCAAAGATGACATCCATTCAAACTTGTCCCCGGACAGGGTATAAAAAATGGGCAATATGTATATATGTGGAGCAATAATGATAATGATAAGGCTCATATATGGCTTTGTGGCTTTTGCAATTATGCATAGGTAAGGCTAGGATATGAACTTTTCTTGTATGGAATTTTTTCATAAAAAGTCCTCCATCATCTTATCATGCACATGTCAAAAGCAACTTCAAATTTTCATGCCTTTATTTTTTTCTCTTTTTGCACTTCATTGGGACTTCCCTTAACTAGGCAATCTCATGTTATATCTCTAATGAATCTAATTTTGCATCATCGAGCTCTTTTTATACTTCCATGACTCTTTTTTCTTTTTCAAAATTTTTGATGGGGGTCATATTTCTCTTTTTTTTTATGCATTAAAATGAATATGCAACTCTAATCTAAGTATGAATATCCAAGTAAGCCTTTCCCCCACCCCATACTTATAATTTACAGTGTCCTTACTGTATTAGAACTAGGGTTAAGAAGAAAACTTACAAAACCGTCACAAATTTCAGGAGTCGAAGAAGAAAACAGGCAGGGTCGATATCGACCCTTAACATTGATATCGAGGTCTCTCTTGATTTCTGCTCCAGGTTTAAGGGTGATTTGGCCTCGATCACAAACCCTATCTATGTCGACCTTAAGGTCGATGTCGACCTTGGACATCGATTTCGATGCCTTTCTATGTGCTATTCTCTTTCCTGCAATTTTAAAACAAAACACAAAACCAAATATGCAAAACAATAAAGTGTCTAAAACCAAAACAAAAATTGTCTAAAACCAAAACTAAGTTTTGTTACAAGCTCTAGATTTTGAAGTCGCTAGGCCGACTTCTTCCTTCGCGCTTCTCTAGGCGGCATCTGTAGAGCCCATGTGGCTTGGGCCTCAAATATCACTCCTTTATTATCTCGCAGCTGCATTCCGCCAGGATTGATTTGATTCACCATGAATGGTCCTAAGTTTTTATCCTTGAATCTTGCAGGGAATCAATGGTCCTTAGATTTGGCAACACAGACCTTGTCTCCTATCTCAAATTGGCTTGAATCATCATCGAATACCCTACATAAGCGCACATGCCAAGGCACACCTCTTCCAAATAATGATAAGTCCTTAATTGGGCTTCATTGATGGTTTTATCTCCATTGGCCCTTGATTTTTCACCGTCTTTTTGAAGGCATACTCTATCACTTCATCACTAATTGTGAATGAGAGCAATCGTTTCTTTACGCTGATGTTGGCATCGAGGGTTGCTAGGAATGACCTACCTAAAATAATTGGACAAGCAGGGTCCTCCACTATATCAACAACTAGAAAATCAGCAGGGACAAAGAATTTACCTACTTGTACCGGCACATCCATCACTATCCCAATTGGAATTACTACCGTATTGTTAGCCATGTATAATCGTGCATCCACGGGCTCCAGAGGACCTATCTTTACCTTGTGCCAAATGGTTAGTGGCATCATGCTAACGCTAGCGCCCAAGTCAACTAAAGCATTAAATTTGAATTGACCTAGACCTATAGCGATAGAAAACTTACCTGGGTCCGCCCGCTTTTATGGTAGCTCCAACCTGTTGCATTCCTCTGCGATCTTTGAGAGCGATCACTTCTTACATAAGATGTCTTTAAGGAACCTTACATAAGATGGCATCTCGTGAAGTGCCTCTGTGAATGGTATAGAGACATTAAGTCCTTGGAGCATCTTCACGAACCGTTGGAACTTCTTTTCCGCTGGGTCCTTAATCACCTTTCTAGTTGGGAATGGCAATACCTTCTTCCTTCCTGCGGCTGCAGTGAGGACGACATCGACATCAGTAGGGTCGATATCGACTGGAGGAGTCGGTTTCTGTGGTGACGCAGAATTAGGGTCGACATCGACAGGAGGGTCGACATCGATGTCACCTTGGTCGATATCGACAGGGGCGTCGATATCGACGTCTGCTCTGGCTCCTTCTCCTCCGCTTTTTGCTCGGGCGTTTGTAATTGACGCCCACTCCTTAGGTTTACTACCGCAATGTGACCAGTGGTTTTGCCCTTTTGGTTGGGCACAGTGGATCCAGGGAGTGATCCTGACGCTTTGGGCATTGCTTCCGCCATTTGACTCATTTGAGTCTCCATGTTGCGCTTCCAAACGTCGATCTCCCCAAGTCTAGAGTTGATGCCCTGCAACTGAGTATGGACGGAGTTATTGGCTTGTTTGAACTCATCGTGGTTCCTCCGCATCTCATCAAGGATGATTTCCAGGTCATCTTTCTTAGTCTCCCGCTCAGGGTGCCCTGGTGCCCCATATGTTGGGGGGATCCCTTTGTTGATAGAACCTTTGATCACCCCAATTTTGTTGATTGGCCCCTCCATAGGGGCCTCTCATCCATTTAACCTCCTCATGTTGTTCCGCCATGGATACTTGCTCAATATGTGAACAGGCACTAGTGTTATGCCTTGTTGAGCCACACTCCTGACAAGGTTGATTGTTTCTTAGGAACCTTACTTGCTTTTGAACGCGGCGTGTTTGATCGTTATGGAATTGTTGCCGCACCTCAGGATCTATCTCCCTTGGAGGGTCATATAGTGGCATAGATGGGGCATGCCTTGCATCATAGGCCGCAGCAGCCCCAGAGGTATTGTCAAAGTTCACAAGCCTCTCAATGGTCTCCCATGCCTCCGTTGGTGTAAGCTCAATGTACCGATAGGAGGTATAGGAATTGATCCTCTCTTTATTCGGCGCATCAAGTGCGTTATAAAAGATCTCCTGGATGACATATTGAAGTTGCCCATCCGTCGGGCATGATCTAAGCAAGTCCTTAAAGCGCTCTCACGCCTGTGCTACGGTTTCACCTGGGTTTTGTTTGAAATCCGTGATCCTTTGTCGCAGCATCGCCGTTTTAGAAGGTGAAAAATTTGTTCAAGAATGCATCTTTCACCTCCATCCATGTCCTTAGCGATCGTGGAGCCAAACTTTCAAGCCATTGTAATGCCTTCCCTGCCAAAGACCATCAAAAAGATTTTAGTCGCACATACTCTAAGTTTACTCCATCGGCAACTGTTTCACATAAGTCCACAAAAGTAGAGATATGTTGCAGGGGGCATTCATTATGTCTTCCTTCAAAAGTATTTCTTTTAATCTCATATAGGAAGTTAATTTTCAATTCATAATTGGAGTGAGGAATTATAATGGCAGATTCAGGAACATGAAGCGCGGATGCATGTATTGCATCGCCGTTTGTGGATACTGATTTAGCCGCTCTTGGGCTTGTCTGCGCGCATCCTCCTCCCTATCAGCACGGGCTCGCTCAGCAGCTGCGACGGCCCTTTACGCAGCGATTGTAGCATTGTGGTCGTCGATCTCCTTCCTCAACCACTCTATGATCTCAGCCTGCGTCTCGTTATCAGCCATGATGCGAATTGCTTTGTTGCGAAGATGGTAGAAATGTTCAGGCTCGTTGATTGGTTCCAGAATATGTCCGCAATCAGAACGTCGCATAAACCTGCAGAATAAGCTCAGAAAAAGATCGTGATTAACTTAGGTGGTGATTGATTGGCTCCCCGGCAACAGCGCCAATTTGTTCACTACGGGGTGTGGTTTAGGAGATTCAAATATTTAAAACAAAACAAAGCACAACTAGACTATCTCCCTGTCCCAAACAAATAATACAAGAATCCCCTCCCTTGTAGTAGTAGGATAATTCAGGATCGAATCCACGAGGAGGTATGTCAGTGCTTCCCTTGTTGTACTCACGATCAAAGCTTTCGACCTCAGCAGACACTCGATATCGAGTATACTGGTCGATATCAACCTCAGTTCTGGTCGATTTCCTAGCGCAGTTCCTGCAGAAGACAAAACAGCAAGTCGACGTCGAGCAAAGACCTCGATATCGATGTTAGACCTCGATATCGACCCTTATGGTTGATTTCGATGCTTGTCATAGAAACTGTTTTCGTAACCAATTTTTCGGAAAAGAGTCCGAAGAAAATAGGATGGAGAAGGAAGATGAACAAAAACAAAACTTAAGACTTTTATGAACAATTTAATTAATTAAAAGGCTTCCAAAGTCGGGGTTTCATGCCACAACAATAACAACGCAAGTTTCATACCGAAGCTATGAAATTTAATGTCTTTCCGTCAAATAACTTTCGTTATCAACACTTAGTTAGTTAGAGGCTATCGCATATTTCCTAAGAGTTACTATCCAATTCATGATTAATTCAAGTTTACAATATGAGTGGCTTTCGCTTAAATAATGCAAATAATGAATCTCCCTAACTTTCGTAAAGGATCATGCATTGGGTAGAAGTCGGAATCGCATAAAATTCATACCTTTGATGCACTTACCTCACATTGCTATCGTCGGGCTCACCCCGACCCTAGAAGTGGGTTGACTACTCGCTCCTCATCATGCACATCATCATCATTATTGTTGAAAGAAAGCTACTTTGAATTAAAACTTCGAAAGAGAGTACAACCGAACAAGCCACTCCGCTCTCGCTTTACAACTCTACTCGGCCTCCTCTCTCTCTCTACTTGTCACTACTCTTTATTGAAACTGAATTGTGTGTAAAAATTAGATCTGAAATTGAATGTTCTCTGCTGCCTAAACTCAGCCCTATTGGCCTCGATTTATAGATGTAGGTAAGGACTCGAAACCTTATCTTTATTCTCTAAGATAAAACTAAAATAAAAGTAAAAGCTAAAACTTCAAGGTAAGTCAGCCTCCTCAGGATAGATCTGGTATGGATGATATGAAATCTCGACCCTTTGGTTAGACGTGTAAGCTTTGGATAAAATTCTATCAAAATCGGAGTCGGATTCCTCTGATGGCATGGTCGATATCGACCCTTAGACATCGATATCGACCCCTTTAAAACTTTATCTCTCCTACTCAAACTAGCACTCGACTTCTATCAATTTGGTCGATCTGGCAGCATCGATATCGACCCTCAGACGTCGATATCGACCCCTTCTGTGTCGACATGCTTTGTTTCCTTTTCTGCTCGATTCCTATGTCTTTGATGTACTCGATGTCGAGGTCTCCAGTCGATTTTGACCTCTTCAGAAGACTTCGAGTTCTTTTTCCGCTCTTCCGTATTCGTCCATTTTTATCCTGTTTTCTGCAAAATCACATGGAAACTCGTGCAAACCCATATATTTGACATTTAAGCATAAATTACACTAATCCCATGTTTTTCGATTAATATGCATGCAAAAGACGATAAAATGGATTCATATGTGCATAGAAAACATGACAATTTGCACGCACATCAGCAACCCTCGACATCGACTTCTTTCCAGAATAAAAAGATGTTGTCGACATCGACTCTTATACCTGATATCGACTATTGGCATCGACATAACCTGAAATCAACCTCCACCATAGGTAACTTTGTGAGTTTCTCTCTTCAGCCTTGTTTTTTCAGTTAATAGAGTGAGGACACTTTATATTTGAAGTATGGGGTGGGGTTGAAACGTGTCTTAGTTGGCTTATCTTTATTTTTTGCATTGCATCATGTTTAAAGATTTATGCATTTAAGTTTAAGTTCTTAAGTTTATAAATTTATGAAAAAATCCAAAAAAAAAAATTAGAAAATGTAAAAAAAAAATTAAAAAATGCATATTTACTTTATTTAGTTTATCTTTAAACCCTACTTAGATGTCTAATAATGAAAACCCAATGGCTGACTTGATCATGTAAATCCTATGGCATATTTGGATGGTCTAGCCTAAGTCCTTGAAATTGTTTTTATGTAGATTGTGAACTTGTGATTAAATTGAGCACATATGATCTTGGGCTAAAAAGCAAAATCCAACAAAATTATCCTAGTTCGAATTTTGGCCTATAGGCAGAACATTAAAAATCTCTCTGCTTTCTTGATTGTATTTATACTATTCCTATGATTCTCTAAATTTTGCGATAGTTATTCAAAGACAATGTATATATATATACACATATATATATATATATATATGTATATATATATATATGTATGTATATGTGAATGGGAATTAAATGATGGATGCATCTTTTAAGCCACTTTTATCCTCTCTTTACCTGATGTGCGCGCAAATTGCCATATTTTCTATGCACATTTATGTCCATATTGACGTTATTTGGATGCATATTAGTGGGGAAGTCATAAGATTAGTGTAGTTTATGATTATTTATCAAATATAGAGGTCTACACGAGTTTCTATGTTATTTCGCAGAATTGGAGACGAAAATGGATGAATTTGGACAAGTGAAGAACAACGGAAAAAGAACTCGAAGTCTAGTAAAGAGTCGAAATCGACCTATAGACTCGACATCGAGTGAAGTAGAGCAACCAGAAATCAAGCGGAGGAGATAGAGAGCATGTCGACACAACAAGGTCGATATCGATGTCTAAAGTTCGATATCGAGTGGCCGAGATCGAGAGAAAAAATAGAAGTCTAGTGCGAATCCGAGGTCGAGTAGAACTGCTCGAGATAAGAAGAAAAGAGGTCGATATCGATGTCTGCTGCAGAAAAGATCCGACGCTATTTTTGATAGAATTCTATCCGAAGCATTCGAGTTTATCCTAAAGTCGAGATCTTCTATCATATCATCACCAGAATTATTAGTTTTGATATTTACATAAGTAATTTAGTTGTTTAACTTAATTAAAGTTTATCATAGGAATAAATATAGTTTTTTCGAATCCCTGAATATCGAGGTTTGAAACCTATAATTAGATGCCATTAGGGTTGAGTTAAGAAATCAGTTGTTACATTATACACGTAGAGAATTAGTTAGAGAGAGAGAGAGAGGCCGAGTGGGGTGGTGAAGCGAGAACGGAGTGGCTTTTTTCCGTGTACTTTATTTCTTTTGTTCAATACAATGTAGTTTCTTTTACATGATGATGATGAGTTTAATGATGAAGCGCGAGTATTCAACCCACTTCTAGGGTCGGGGTGAGCCCGATGATAGCAATGTAAGTTAGTGCATCAAAGGTATGATTTTAATGCGATTCCGTCTTCTATCTTATGCATGATCCTTTGCGAAAGTTGTGGAGATTCATTCTTTGCATTATCAAAGCGAAAGCCAATCATATTGTGAATTTGGATTTATCATGAATTGGATAGTAACTCTTAGGTTTTATGCGAGAGCCTCTAATCACCTAAAAGTTGGTAACGAAAGTTATTTGACGGAAAGACATTAAATTTCATAACTTTAGCATAATACTTGCATTGTTATCATTGTGGCATGAATCCTCGACCTTGGAAGCTTATAGTTTATTGAATTTTTTTATAAAAGTTTTTGTTTTTATTTATGTCCATCTTTCCCTCATCACTCTATGTTCTTCGGACTTCTTTTCCGATAAAATTTACATGTTTTACAGTTTCTGTTGAAAGACTCAAAATCGACTGTAAAGGTCGATATCGAGTGCTAACATCGATATCGAGGTTCCATCTCGACTTCGACTTCTTGCTTCTGTCTTCTGTAGGTACTTAGCTAGAAATCGACCAGAACTGAGGTGAATATCTACCAGACACCTCGATATCGAGCTCACATACCTCCTCGTGGATTCGATCTTGAATTACCCTACCACTACATCAGAAGGGATTCTTGTATTTTATTTGCTTCGATAAGGGAGTTAGCTTAGAGTGAATTGAATATTTTATTTAAGCAATACACCCCTCGACCCTACGAACATTACCTACCCTGCATTATCTATGCTTGAAGACAAAAGATTAACCTGAGCCTTTATGTTATAAGCCCCAAAAAATTATCCTTAGCCGAATTGAGCCTAACCCCCATTTGGGAATTGAGACATAGAATTGGTTAGCATAATGTCTTGTGGAAAGAATGTGTATATGTTTAGTTTTGAGTGAAGAAGAATTATGGGGTAGTAATATATTTCCATATTGTCACATATTTGTAAAAGGATTTTTGGCTCACATTATAAATGCACCCTAGTATTAATTTATGTATTTTTGTTCAAAAAATAAATCAAAAAAAAAGAAAAAAAAGGTTATTTACATTATATTAAGTGGATAAGCCAATTATTCTTTAGTTCTTTTATTTTATGTAAGATTTATATTTTTGTGAGATATATTGGGTTTGAAAGAAAGGTTGAGATCATAAGAAAGTAAATTGGTCGAGATTGGAGTCTTGATTCCAGAATTTTATTAAGCACCACATAGCCAAATAATTTCATACCCTTTATTCCTTACAAAGCCCCATTACAACCCCGTCGAATGGAGTCTTCTTTGAAGTCTTTCATTGAGCGAAAATCCTCATGACGGTTCTTGTTTGCATTTACATAATTGGTCGCGAAGTGGATTATTATAAATTGTAATGTTTATGACTTTATGTATGGAATTGAGTTGAGAGTTGATCTTCATAGCCTAAACACATTGAGAGTTGAGTTCAAACACATTATCCCCGTGAGGTTGGATTTAAAATTGTCTATGACAATGGATCGCTCATATATGTGTGATGATGTTAAATTCACTTGTTTTGCTTTCCTAGCACTTATGATGTTGCTTTTGACAAGGGCGAAGACTTGAAGGATGTGTTTTAGGTATTGGTTATGCTTGGTTATTGCTTGAGAACAAGCAAGTCTAAGTATGGGGTATTTTGATGTGCATATTTTGAGCTATTTTAGATATATGTTTTGACTTCATGATCCATTCGATTCCTAAATTATAGGTCGATATCGAGTCCTCCGCTCGAGATCGACTAGATCAATTCACCTAGAGACCAGTGTCGATAGCCAGGACCACAAGCTACAAAAAAGCACTCGACGCAACCCTATGTCGAGTGGACCACTCGACATCGACAGGCCATCCAAGCTCGAGTGGAATCAAGACGTCGAGGAGAAAGTTAAGTACTTGATATCGACTAGACTGGTCGATATTGAGTAGAAGATTCCCGTGGTTTGCATGTGGTTTGGAGAATCCCAATTGCATATCTATCATTAAAGCCACATTTTTATATTTCCTTTTAGATAGTTTACTTCCTAGGGGAACTTTCCGTTTTAACTTATGATTTTTATTATTTACCTTAATAAAGTTTGATACTATTTGTTGTGGGATAGAATTTATATATAGTGGTTTAGTAGGATTAGAACTCCTTTCCTTGGCTAGCAAGGATCGAGAGGTATGAATAAAGCCCTAGGGGGTTGGTTTTAAGCATTCAAGTTCAGAGACAACAATCTCACCAATAGATAGAAGTAGTTTAGAGTTTGAGAAGCTTTAGGGTTTTGGCATTTGCGAGAGCCGACGTTGGAGTTGTTATGTTTCAGAGTTTCTTTTAATGCAATTTTCTTTAGTTCTTTTAAAGATGTTTTCTTCCATGATGAGCGAGTAGTCCCCTAAAATCTTAGGATCGCGGTGAGCCCGACGTTAGCCATGCGTGCTTGAGGTAAGTGTTTGATGTTGATATTGTTGTGTCTTGCTCATCTCCTACGATTTTGTGTTTAGTCCTTATCGCAAGAAAAGGGATTCATGTTAACAACTTGGGTTAGAAACATAAAATTGGTAGAGATAACTAGGTTTATTTGGGATAGTATTCCTACTTGTTGGTGTACGGTGAAAGCTTGTCCTCGGGTGAGATAGCGCAATTGTCTGTCATATTTATCTTACGCATGTTTGGTTAACGTTGTGGTAAACCCTAGCCTTAAGAGTTCATTTTACTATATATTACATTCATCAAAACCTTTGTTATTTCTAATCATGCTTCTACTTCCATCCTACTCTCTTTGGCCTTTCTTTGCCGACGTTACAAACACATTGCAGGAGAACATGATATCGACATCTATAGTCGATATCGACACAACTACATCAAGTCGACGGTCATTTGAGTCGAAGCCACCCTTCTGATCCTGTTCTAAGCTCGAGATCGAGAGATCAACTCGACGTCGAGTGCCCAAGATCGACCGACAGTCTTCTTAGTCGGTCGATTTTGATATTGACTGTTTTCGAGATAGACTTTTGTGGTCAATATCAACTATTGCTTTTGTTCTTACAGGTCTTCTGCCATTCAAGATCAATAGCCACTGATCAATGTCGAGTGCACCACTCGAGATCGAGTAGCCTCTGGTCGATATCAGAACTTGAATTCAGGCTGTCCTGGGATCCCGCTGTTAATAGGAGGAAATTGAGTTTCTTAAAATACAAATATATGAAATATAAATGCAATCCGATTCCTAGCCTATGCAAATAATTACAAGACTTCCTCCTGTTGTAGTGGAAGGGTAGTCAGGATCGATCCAAGAAAAGGCAGGTAAGTGGGATCCAAGTAGCGTTGGAAAGCTCACGTCTTTGGTCGACCAGAAGCCTCGACTCGACCTTGGTGCTCGATGTCGAGCTTGGCTATCAATCCTTTCTGCAACAGAAGACCTGTAGAGACAAAAACAGGCAGTCGATATCGACTAGGTAAGGTCGATATCGATGTGAGTCAGCGAAATCGACTGGCTCAGAAGACTGCTAGTCGATATAGGGGTGGTCGATATCGAGGTTTGGTGTCAATATCGATCTCAGTAGTGGTGCAAGATGATCGTCGTCGACTCAGAAAACCATTGACGAAGCAAGTGGTCGATATCGACGTTTGGGGGTCGATATCGATGTCTCTTCCTGCAAAGTTGTTAGCTTTTTATCGGCAAAGAAAGGCCAAAGACTAAAGGATGAATAAGGAGCGATGATCAGAACATAGACAATGGTTTTATGTGAATAAAATATATAAAAAGCAACTCCTAGGATTAGGGTTTACCACAACGTCAACCAATGCACGCGATAAGGCAAATTAGACGAACAACTGCGCTATTTCACCCGAGGGACGAGCTTTCGCTGTACACCAACTCTTAGGATTACTCTTGAAATTAAACCTAATTGTCTCTACCAATTTTATGTTTATAACTCAAGTTGTTAGTATGAATCACTTTTCTTTCGATTAGGACTAAACATAGAATGGTAGGAGATTATATAGACACAGTGATATCAACATCTAACACTTCCTTCAGGCACATATGGCTAACGTCGGGCTCACCCCGACCCTAGATGCTTTGGGAGACTACTCGCACCTCATCGTATCGAACATCATTGATATAAAAGAAACTTGCATTATAACATCGAAACTTTACAACTCAACGTCAGCTCTCGCAAACGCCAAACCTTAAAGCTTCTTCCTAACTCTAACTCTATTGTAAACTGAATGTGTGTCTGTGGATGTGTTGATGGATCCTTGAATGCCAACCCCCTAGAGCTTTATTTATATGCTACTAATCCTTGCTATCCAAGGATAGTATCTTCTATCTAAACTATAAACTCTATTTAAACAAGTAGGATAGATCTTTTATTTTGATAAAACTCTAAACAACTTCATAAATCTCTAAGGCAAAAAGTAAGTAAATCTCAGCTGCAATCTATCTAAAATCTATAGATAATCCGTGCTCCTTGAAGATAGAATTGTCAATCCGCGTCTCGAAAAGTGTGTCCAACACGCGTCGAAGTATGGTCGATATCGACCAGGAAGGTCGATTTCGACCTCTCTGTTTCTACTCGACGAGCTCAGCTTCTCTCGATTCCTTGGTTGTGGTTGATATCGATGATAGGAGATCAATATCGAGTGCCTTTCTTCTGTGGTGTGATTGTCTGTCTCGACACACAGTTCTGTGTCGATGTTTTGTTTTCGATATCGACCATGTGGGTCGATTTCGACCTCTATTCAGCTTTCCTTGGCTTCTCCGTTTTGACTCCAATTTCGCTCGAATTCCTACATATTCAGACCAAAACTTGTGCAGACTCTATTTCTTGCACGTTAGCTCATTCTACACAAATTCATCTTATTTCCAACCTTTATTTTATGAATCGAATGAAATATGAAGTCAAAACTTGCAAATAAAATAGGTACAAATATGTACATCTGTTGACACAGAAAACCGTCGACTTGATTTCTTCAATTGTAGTCTACTCGATATCGAGTGGTGATGTCAACGTCGAGTGGTATCGTATATTCGTAAAAGAATATAGAAAAAAAATAAATGAAAATAATAAAAGACTGAATTTTTGTTGGCTTTTGTAAATATAAACTAAAAGCTTCTAAGGTAAGAATTTACCACAACAATAACCATGCATGTATGAACACCTAAACCACATAAAGAATCATGTTTTTATCATCTTATGACAACTTTTGTTAATCAACCAATGATGAATATAAGCCTTTCACATAAATACCTAATTGTTTCTATCCTTTTCCTAGTTAGGGTTTAGTCCACTTTCGCATGCAAAACTTAATTACTAGCCAAATTTACATATAATCCACTTTCGCTTCATATAAGGTAAACAAGAAATGATCCTAAATTCTCATAAAGGATTGAGTGCGGGATAGAAGATGAAGCCACATAATCAATTTAGGGATTCAAGCATACTTACATGGCTATTGTCGGGCTCACCACGACCCTAGAAGTGGGACGACTACTCACGCATCATTGGGGAAGACATTGTTAAATAAAGGAAATAAACTTGCATTAAACTTTAAAAGGACTTCAATCGTACAACCAAACACTGGCTTATCTCCGCTATTTCTCTCTCTACACTCGGCCATCTCTTTCTCTCTCCTCTTTTTGGTTGCTTGATTACTCAAGAATGGAATGAATAAAACCAGCCCCTATAGGTGGTATTTATGGCCTCACAACCCTTGCTAGCCATGGATTGGAGTCCTAATCCTACTTAGATTGACCAAGGAAATTTTATCTAAATGTAAATTATATCCTAAAACAAATATATCTAAAAGGTAATATTCCCTAACATAATTGAAATATACCCATAAGGATAGAAGATCTTGGTAGACGATAGAAGAATCACGTGGCTAAGTAATCTCATAAGGATACAGCCCATCATGCATTTCTTACGCGTTTGCTGCTCCAGTTGATGTCAAGTGGAGTCATTGATGTCAAGTGCTTTATGTCGGTCGACATGGATGAATTCAGGTCGACGTTGCTTCTTCACTTTTCCTTCAATCGACCTCAGGGGCTTCAGTCGATATCGATTCATGAGGTCGAGGTCGAATGGCTTAGCTCGAGATCGAGCTCTTCTCTAATGTCTTGTTTTTACTTAAAAAATGTTTTGTTTCCTATCAAACCAAAACATATGTAGACCTCTATATCTTGCAAATCAACTCAAACTACATAAATTCTCTAGTTACCTAACCCAAAAGTATAAAATATGCATAAGAAACGGAATAAATATAAGCCTGAAACATGGTGAAATATGCGCACATCACATATATACCTAAACATGTTACGTGGCAGTTTGGGCGAGTTCAGCGGATTCCTATGACTAAAAATCAGATCCACTTATGCATTCAGATCGAAATCGTTGAAGGGTAAGAAGGAGGCCACCTTCTCTTTTGACGAGACTCACTGGGCGGACTGGTTTGAGCAGTTGGTCGACATGTTAGACATATCGGCAACTAGCAGCGTGTACTCACATGGTGTTGCTGACGAGTATGTGTAGTGGTTCCACCAAGTGAGTCACCCGTACATCCTTCCCGACACAAAACAAGCTGTTGACATCATTCCCCCTCCCCCAACACCTCGTATGCCGAATTTTCGGACGCTTGAGGAGATGCACCATCGCGCTGCCGGTGCTGAGATACAAGGATTGCTAGTAGCTGAAGATCCGATCATGGATGCACATATACGCAGCATCTACGAGCATTTTTGGGTAGACCCTATGAAGTGATCTGTTGGTTGTTTTTGCATTCTGTATCTATCCTGAGACATATCAAGATAGGGGAAGGATGGTGCAAGTTATGTAGGGTTGGGGGAAACACTACCACAAACACATGTGGTGGTTGTCCACCATATGTGTGTGTGCGGTGGAGTCTACTGCATGTAGATGTGGTAAAGCCCACCACTTTTGTGTGCGATGGAGTCCACCACATACACATACGATGGTATCCTGTTGGAGTACACCACTTTTGGCAGCCCCTTCCTTTGTTTATTTTTACTGAAATGATCAAGGGATAACTCGTTCAACATGTCAATGACCCCACGATGTCTAGCCGTTCGTCGGAAATCGTGAGCTAATGGCATGTTAACCGGGAAATCCCTTATTCGTGTAACTCCCTTCTAGATTTCAATGAACAACTAAGTGTCTACTCGTTCAACGTGCCAACGCTCTCAAGTTCTAGTGGTGTGCCTGAAGTCTTGAGGCGATGACATGCTGACCAACAATTCACCAATTTGCATAACTCACTTCTTTATTTTACATAATGGTTGAGTGATGACTCATTCAACAAATCAACGCGTCCACGATTTCTAGCGGTTTACCCGAAATCCTGAACCCATGACATATTGGCCAGGACATCAATTATGTGCATAAATCTATTCACTTGAACTATCAATTGATCAACATGTCAAAGGCCCAATGATAGAATTGCAACAAAAGTATACTGTCATGGGGCTTTGACATGTTGAGCGCGTAGTAGCTCATATAACTCTATCGTCGATAAATGCAGGGATGGGGGGAGCAGTATATAGAGAAACAACCGTTGGTAGATGCGGTGGCCCACCACAACTATGCGTGATGGCTGTTCGTTCTTTCGAATGGGAGGTAGATTCAAATATTCAATATAAACTCTAACTATGCTAACTCCCTATTCCAAGCAAATAATACAAGAATCACTCCTAATGTAGTGGTAGGGTAATTCAGGATGGAATCCACGAGGAGGTATGTCAGCGCGTCCCTTGTTGTAATCACGATCAAGCTTTCGACCTCAGAAGACACTCAATATCGATGTGTCTGGTCGATATCGACCTCAATACTGGTCGATTTCCAGCCATGTTCCTGCAGAAGACAAAAGCAGCAAAGTCGACGTCGATTAGAACCTCGATATCGACGTTAGACCTCGATATCGACCTTTATAGTCGATTCCGATGTTTGTCACAGAAACTGTTTTACGTAACCTATTGTTGGAAAAGTGTCCGAAGAACGTAGAATGGTAAAGAAGGATGATCAGAAATCAAAACTTAACTTTTTATGTAATTCAATAAACATAAAGCTTCCAAAATCGGAGTTTAATGGCACAACGATAACAATGCAAGTTTGATGCTAAAGCTATGAAATTTAATGCCTTTCCGTCAAATAACTTTCATTACCAACACTTAGGTGATTAGAGGCTCTCGCATAGTTCCAAAGAGTTACTATCCAATTCGAGAGCAATCCAAGTTCACAATATGAGTGGCTTTCGCTTGAATAATGCAAATAATGAATCTCCCTAACTTTCGCAAAGGAACATGCATAGGATAGAAGACAAAATCGCATAAAAGTCATACATTTGATGCACTTACCCTACATTGCTATCGTCGGGCTAACCCCGACCCTAGAAGTGGGTTGACTACTTGCTTCTCATTATGCAACTCATCATCGTCATTAAAAGAAAACTACTTTGTATTGAACTATGAAAGGAAGATTACAACCGAACCAAGCCAATTCCACTCTCGCTTCCAACCTTACTCGGCCTCCTCTCTCTCTCTCTACAAATTCTCTCCATTCTATGTGTTTGAGTAACTGAAATTGGGTGTAATTGAATGATTAAACTCAGCCCTAATGGCCTCTAGATATAGATATCGACCTTTGATATCCAAAGACTGGAAACTTTATCTTTATTCTCTAAGATGAAACTTAAATAAAGTAAAAACTAAAAGTTCTATTGTAAAACAGCTCATGTGATAGTTCTGACGTTGAAGATAAGAAATCTCGACTTTAGGATAGACGTGCAAGCTTCAGATAGAATTCTATCAAAATCTGAGTCGAACTTCTCTGCTGGCAAAATCGATATCGACCTAGTGACATCGATATCAACCTTTGTAAAACTCAATCTCGAGCTCTCCTTCTTCTACTCGGATCAGCACTCGATTTCTATCATTTATCTTGATATGGGAACTAGATATCGATCATGCATCCTCGATATCGACCTCTGTATGTCAACATGCTCTGTTCTTTTCTCTGCTCGATTACTGCCTCATTGCTGTACTCGATGTCGAGGTTTTCCAGTCCATTTCGACCTCTTCAGAAGACTTCGAGTTCTTTTTCCGCTCTTCTAAATCTGTCCATTTTGCCCTGTTTTCTGCGAAATTACATAGAAACTCGTGCAGACCTATATGTTTGACAATAATGCATAAACTACACTAATCCCATGTTTTCCCACTAATATGCATGCAAATGAATGATAAAATGGACTTAAATGTGCATTGAAAATATGGCAATTTGCGCGCACATCAAACACCCCATACTTAAGCTTGCTTGTCCCCAAGCAATACCTTTATTGGTCATTCAGGGGAAGAAAGTAAACTCTCAACATTATAGATCCATTTTTCATATGTCCACTCAATCAATTGCCATCCTCGATAAGGTACTAATGTCAACCAAATCTATTCATGTGCATAAAAGCAATTTCATACTCATAAAAGGAGGTTTATATGCAAAAACAATTTCAACGACATATCATTAATAATCAAGAGGACTTTTTTCAAGCTTGTGAGAAGTATATTGGTAAAAGGATAAAGGTGGGCTAATATTTGGCCATGTGTTGTTAAATTTGGGGAAATAAAACATTCTTTCCAAAATATTCCACATTCCTTCTTCATAATGCATGTATCTCACCTTTCACTCATCGCTCAATGCTTTTTTCACTTAAATGCTTTTACCTTTCTAACCTTAGCACTGCCTTCTCGCGAGTCGCAAACATGGGTGTCATGAATGGCCCCGAATACTTAGTACTTCGGACTCCTCACCTTGTGTCCCATCTCGCTAAACTAACATCTCAACGAGCAGGGTCGACCTACCTTTATCTTCTGAGGTGATCGGATTTTTTTCTCACTCATTAAATTTTCCATAATTCATACATTCTTTCATTCCTGCCAACAACTTCATAAATATATATGCACAACTCCATATAACAACTCCAAAGATGACATCCATTCTCAAACTTCTCCCCGGATAGGGTATAAGGTATAAAAAATGGGCAATGTGTAATATATGTGAAGCAATATTGATCATGATAAGGCTCATATATGGCTTATGACTTTTGCAAATATGCATAGGTAAGGCTAGGATATGAACTTGTATATGTAAGCACTTGTATGCAAATTTCATAAAAAGTCCTCCATCATCTTATCATGCACATGTCAAAAGCAACTTGAAATTTTCATCTCCTTTTTTTTTCTTTTTGCACTTCATTGGGACTTCCCATAACTAGGCAATTTCATGTTATATCTCTAATGAATCTAATTTTGCATCGTAGAGCTCTTTTTTATACTTCCATGACTCTTTCCTTTATTTTTAATTTTTGATGGGGGTCACTTTTTTTTTCGAATTATATAAAACTTAAAGATACATATGACTAACTAACTATGTAATATGCATTAACATTATACATAACTTATATAATATGCTAAAACATGTAAGTAAGCCTTTCCTCCACCCCATACTTAAAGTTTACAATGGCCTTACTATATTAGCACTAGGGTTAAGAAAAACTTACTAAACCGTCACAAATTTCAAGAGTCGAAGAAGTCACCAGGCCTGGTCGATATCGACCTTGCAACATTGAAATCGATCTTTGTCATCGATATCTAGCTCAAGCTTCAGGGTGATCTGGCCTCGACCACAAACTTATCTAAATCGACCATAAGGTCGATGTCGATGTGTAACATCGATTTCGATGTTTCTTCTGTGTGCTTTTCTCTTTCCTGCAACTTGTAAAAAATAAAACCAAAACAAACACATGCAAAACAATAAAGTGTAGTGTCTCAAACCAAAGTAAAAACTGTCTAAAACCAAAACTAAGTCTTTGTTACAAGCTCTAGACTTTTAAGTCGCTAGGCCGACTTCTTCCTTGTGTGCTACTCAAGGCGGCATCTGCAGAGCCCATGTGGCTTGGGCCTCAAATATTACTCCTTTCTTGTCACGTAGCTGCATTCCGCCGGGATGGATCCGGTTCACCGTGAATGGTCCCAAATTCTTATCTTTGAATCTCGTAGGGAACCAATAGTCCTTGGATTTTGCAATATAAACTTTGTCTCCTATCTCATATTGACTCGAATCATCATCGGATACCCTACATAAGCGCACATGCCAAGGCAGACCTCTTCCAAATAATGATAAATCTTTAATTGTAATGGAACATGAGGAATTCGTACCTTGACTTACCTTTTCTTCTCTCTGTGGCTCAGGTCAACATCGATGTTCTGTACTCGATATTGAGCTCTATTGTACTCCTGGAGGTTCAGTCGATTTGGAGGGTTCTCCCTCGATATGATCAGGTTGATTTCGAACCTCAGTGATCGATATCGAGGTCTCTGTTCCTCCCTTCTTAGTGCTTATGGTGGTCGATTTCGGCTCTAGGGCATGGTCGATATCGACATTCATACCCGATTTCGATGTTCCTTCTCCTTCTCTGTCGACCCCATACTTATGACCTGACACAAAATCTGGAACATTATTGGTCGATATCGACTTACTTGGGTCGATTTTGATGTTCTGTTTGGCTCCTTCGTTGAAGTTACCACAACTTCCTCCACTTGGGCTTCTATGGCCCTCTTTTCTTGCTCTTCTGGTGTCATACTCCTTACTTTGGCTTCTCCACATGCAATGTATACATCATTGATAGCTTTTATCTCCATTGGCCCTTGATTTTTCACTGTTTTGTTGAAGGCATACTCTATCACCTCTTCACTAATTGTGAATGAGAGCAATCCTTTCTTCACGCTAATGTTGGCATTGACGATTTATAGGAATGGCCTACCTAAAATAATGGGACAAGCAGGGTACTACGCTATATCAACAACTAAGAAATCAGCAGGGACAAAGAATTTACCTACTTGTACTGGCACATCAGTCACTATCCCTGCTGGAATCACTACCGTATTGTTTGCCATGTATAACCTTGCATCCACGGGCTCCAGAGGACCTATCTTTACCTTATGCCATATGGTTAGTGGCATCATGCTAACGCTAGCGCTCAAGTGAACTAAAGCATTAAATTTGAATCGACCTAAGCCTATAGCGATAGAAAACTTACCTGGGCCCGCCAGCTTTTGTGGTAGCTCCAATCTGTTGCACTCCTCTGCGATCTCAGAAAGCGATCGCTTCTTACTCAATATGTCCTTAATGAACCTTACAGAGGATGGCATCTCATGAAGCACTTATGTGAATGGTATAAAGACATTGAGTCCTTGAAGCATCTTTACGAACCGCTGGAATTTCTTTTCTGCTGGGTCCTTAATCATCTTTTTAGTTGGGAATGGCAACACCTTCTTCTTCCATGCGGCTGTAGTTAGGTCGACATCGACATCAGTAGGGTCGACATCGACTAGAGGAGTCGATTTTTGTGGTGACTCGGCATCTGGGTCGACATCGACAGGAAGGTCGACTTCGACGTCACCTTGGTCGATATCGACAAGGGGGGTCGATATCGATGTTTTTCCTGGCTCCATTTCCTCCGCTTTTTACTCGGGCATTTGTAATTGACACCCACTTCTTAGATTCATTGTCGCAATGTGTTTAGTGGTTTTGCCCTTTTGGTTGGGCACAGTTGATCCAGGGAATGATCTTTGACACTTTGGGTATTGCTTCCGCCAACTGACCCATTTAGGTCTCCATGTTGCGCTTCCAAACATCGATCTCCCCAAGTCTAGAATTGATGCCCTGCAGTTGAGTATAGACGGAATTGTTGGCTTGCTTGAACTTAGCATGGTTCCTCCGCATCTCATCATGAATGATCTACAGGTCATCCTTCCTTGTTTCCCGCTCAAGGTGCCCTGGTGCTCTATAGGTGGGGGATCCCTTTATTGATAGAACCTTTGATCACCCCAGTATGGTTGATTGCCCCCTCCATAGGAGCTTCTTATCCACTTGGCTTCCTCATGTTGTTCCGCCATGGATACTTGCTCAATATGTGGACAGGCACTAGTGTTATGCCTTGTTGATCCACATTCCTGACAAGTTTGATTGTTGCTCAGGAACCTGACTTGCTTTTGAAGGCGGCGTGTCTGATCGTTATGGAATTGTTGCCGCACATCGGGGTCTATCTCCCTTGGAGGCTCATATAGTGGCATTTATGGGGGAGACCTTGAATCATAGGCCGCAACAGTCCCAAAGGTGTTATCAAAGTTCACGAGCCTCTCAATAGTCTCCCATGCCTCCGTTGGGGTAAGCTCAATATACCGATAAGAGGTATAAGATTGATCCTCTCCTTATTCAGCGCATCAAGAGAATTGTAGACTATCTCCTGGATGACATATGGAAGTTGTCCATGCGTCGGGCATGATCTCAGCAAGTCCTTAAATCGCTCCCATGCCTGTGCTAGTGTTTCACCTGGCTTTTGTTTGAACGCCGTGATCCTTTGTCGCAGCATTGCTGTTTTAGAAGGTGGAAACAACTTATTCAGGAATGCATCCTTCACCTCCGCCCATGTTCTCAGCGAGCGTGGAGCCAAACTCTCAAGCCATTGTAATGCTTTCCCTGCCAAAGACCATCTAAAAGATTTTAGTCTCTCATACTCTAAATTTACTTCATCAGAAATTGTTTCACATAAGTCTATAAAAGTAGAGATGTGTTGTAGAGGGTATTCATTAGGCCTTCCTTCAAAACTGTTTCTTTTAATTTCAGATAGGAAGTTAATTTTAATCTCATAACTGGAAGGAGGAATAAGTATAGCGGATTCAGGAACGTGAAGCGGCGGATGCATATATTGCATCGCCTTCTGTGGATACTGATTGAGCCGCTCTTAGGCTTGTCTGCACACATCCTCCTCCCTATCAGCACGGGCTCGCTCTGCAGTAGCGGCGGCCCTCTCAGCAGTGATTGTGGCATTGTGGTCCTCAATCTCCTTCCTCAATCTCTCTACGGTCTCAGCTTGCGTCTCGTTGTCAGCCATGATTCGAACTGCTTTGTTGCGAAGATGGAAGAAACATTCAGGCTTGGCTATGGTTTCCCGGATAGGTCCGCGATCGAAACATCGCATAAACCTGTAAAATAAGCTCTAAAAGATCGTGAGAAAACTTAGGTGGCGATTAATTGCCTCCCCGGCAACGGCGTCAATTTGTTCATTCTTTCGAACGGAAGGTAGATTCAAATATTCAATATCAACTCTAACTATGCTAACTCCCTATTCCAAGCAAATAATACAAGAATCCCTCATAATGTAGTGGTAGGGTAATTCATGATCGAATCCACGAGGAGGTATGTCAGCGCTTCCCTTGTTTTACACACGATCAAGCTTCCGACCTCAGAAGACACTCGATATCGATGTGTCGGGCTGATATCGACCTCAGTTCTGGTCGATTTCCAGCCAAGTTCCTGCAGAAGACAAAAGCAGCAAAGTCGACATCGGGTAGAACCTCGATATCGACGTTAGACCTCGATATCAACGTTAGACCTCAATTCTGATGTTTGTCACAGAAACTGTTTTGCGTAACCTATTGTCGGAAAAGTGTCCGAAGAACGTAGAATGGTAAAGAAGGATGATCATAAATCAAAACTTAACTTTTTATGTAATTTAATAAACTTAAAGCTTCCAAAGTCGGGGTTTAATGCCACAATGATAACAATGCAAGTTTGATGCTAAAGTTATGAAATTTAATGCCTTTCCGTCAAATAACTTTCGTTACCAACGCTTAGGTGATTAGAGGCTCTCGCATAGTTCCTAAGAGTTACTATCCCATTCATGAGCAATGCAAGTTCACAATAAGAGTGGCTTTCGCTTCAATAATGCAAATAATGAATCTCCCTAACTTTCGCAAAGGAACATGCATAGGATAGAAGACGAAATCGCATAAAAGTCATACCTTTGATGCACTTACCCTACATTGCTATCGTCGGGCTCACCCTGACCCTAGAAGTGGGTTGACTACTCGCTTCTCATCATGCAACTCATCATCGTCATTGAAAGAAAACTACTTTGTATTGAACTATGAAAGGAAGATTACAACCGAACCAAGCCAATTCCGCTCTCGCTTCCAACCTTACTCGGCCTCCTCTCTCTCTCTACAAATTCTCTCCGTTCTATGTGTTTGAATAACTGAAATTGGATGTAATTGAATGATTAAACTCAGCCCTAACGACCTCTAGATATAGATGTCGACCTTTGCTATCCAAAGGTCACGTGATAGTTCTGACGTTGAAGATAAGAAATCTTGACTTTAGGATAGACGTGCAAACTTTGGATATAATTCTTTCAAAATCTGAGTCAGACTTCTCTGCTGGCAACATCGATATCGACCTAGTGACATCGATATCGACCTCTACAAAACTCTATCTCGAGCTCTCCTTCTTCTACTCGGATCAGCACTTGACTTTTATCATTTATCTCGATTTGGGCACTCGATATCGACCATGCATCCTCGATATCGACCTTTGTATATCGACATGCTTTGTTCTTTACTCTGCTCGATTCTTGCCTCACTATTGCACTCGATGTCGAGGTTTTCCAGTCGATTTTGACCTCTTCAAAAGACTTCGAGTTCTTTTTCTGCTCTTCCAAATCTGTCCATTTTTGCCCTGTTTTCTGCGAAATTACATAAAAACTCGTGCAGACCCATGTATTTTACAATAATGCATAAACTTCAATAATTCCATATTTTCCCACTAATATGAATGCAAATGAATGATAAAATGGACTTATATGTGCATAGAAAATATAGCAATTTGTGCGCACATCAATGGCCCCCACCGTATATGTTTGTGGTGGTTCACCATCTGTACTTGTAGTGGGTGAATGCCACCACCACATGATGCAGTGGGGTGGAGTGTACTTACTAACGGGCTCGAACGGTAAGCTATTGTCACTACAATGACATGCGATGGAATTGACACACTATAAGAACGACCTTCCTGTGTGTGTATGCCCCCCAAGCCCCTCTAATACCGGACGACGCTTGCCAAACCACTACAATGGCAAAAGAAACATTGCATACCCTTAAACCGGTATGTTTGTACACCATACTTTGATAAATATTATAACTAGAGATGATGGCAGTGATTATATAGTTAATTTTATTCTTGTACCTATAGTTATGTTATTTCATAGCTGTAGGTATTGTATTGCGGTAACCTTCATTTTTATAGTTCATTTTAGTTGTCCTTAAAATTACCTCCTTACTTGTATGAAAATTGATAATGCATGTTTCATATAGGCTTTATACGAAGTTCTTACTGCATTTAGATAGGAGTTTTGCATATATTTTAGTTTGATTCCATATTTCTCTTGTGAAGTATACGAGTTCAGAATCTATGCATTTTTAGTGCTTATTCGGCAGTTTTACATTCCGACCTTGGATGGGATCTTGGAGGAGCTTAAAAGAATGATCTAGGAGCATACGAAGGCTAAGGAAGGTGAACCAAAGGAGCAAGAAAGCACAATGTCGAAGCTGAGAGGAACCAAGCTACTGTTGGAACTGGCGCCCGCCGCTTTTCGATCGGCGCCCGCCGTTGTCACGTGTTCACGTGTTTAGTCCGAATATTCTATTCTATTATTATTTTATGATTTTAACCCATAAGATTTTGTATGACTCTATTTAGGTTTAATTCATTAAGCCTTTGTATGTGATGGGTTATGCCATGCAACACAGACAGAGAGAGAGAGAGAGATGAGCGTTACTTTGAATATGAGTTGCTAAACTCATAGTTTCACATGTGATTCGAAGACATGGTTTAATGAATTGTGAGGATTTTATTTCAATTAGTTATTTATAATTATATTTATCTTGATGTTCTTATTGATATGAATTTATGTTCCTTTCTATTATTGATCACCAAGTTAGGAATTGTATCTAGGCTATGAATCCGATGTTGCTTTCTTGACAGCAAATAAAGTCATTGATTTAGTGATATTTATATGCCTTTGTAGTGGATGATTTCATTTCATATATGTCGAATAG
This sequence comes from Persicaria maculosa, assembly GCA_963922045.1. Lineage (NCBI taxonomy): Eukaryota > Viridiplantae > Streptophyta > Magnoliopsida > Caryophyllales > Polygonaceae > Persicaria > Persicaria maculosa. Next base: position 44,976,626 of record OY998264.1, on the reverse strand, counting down.
ATGTTTATAGGGCTGAGTAGGTTGTTCCCTTGTCTTCTATTTGCATTGAATCAATATGCCAATTGGTATAATTAAGAACTTGAGTCGTTAATGCTATTCTTTAGTGATATTGAATAAGAAGATTGTATCTTTGTGGATCGATCAACCTTAGTCAAGTCAACATCTATATTATAAGTACCATTGAATCAATCCTAGGACCTTGAACCTCAACCATTGTCGAGAATTACAGGTGAAATGCTTTTCTATATTATTATTATCATTATCATCATAATTACTTTATTTTGTCATCAAATTGCTACAAGTCATTGCTATTGATATTAGAAATCATTGTAAGAAAATAATCATTGCAACCATTCTCTTTTTGGGTTCGACTCCGGATTTTATCGCTTTACTAATCTATTGGTTGAAGCATTGAGTTAGGATATTATTATCATTTGGGAGAAGCGAAAGCTAACGACGTTCGCGGATCACCAAATTCTTGGCGCCGTTGCCGGGGAGAAAAGAGTTTGTTTTGATTTTTCTATGGTTGATTTCTTTTTATCTTATTTCTATTTGAGTTCTTATTTTTCTTTTAAGTTTGTCTTGTTCTTGCATGGTTCAAACTCGTTCTTCTAATTTATCACCTTTATCTTTTGATCCCGAGATTGAAAGATCTCTTTCTAGTTTGAAAAGGAGGCTCGATTTTGGTCAAAACAAGGAGATGGCAGACGAAGAAAACAACAATAACGGCATCATTAATCCACCAATAAGGACCCTGAGAAGGTTGAAGGAACCTAATTTGAATGCACAACAACTTGCAATTAGACTTCCCGCTCTCCATGAGGGTTCAAGGCTTGAATACAAATCAAACTGCTTTACTATTTTATCTACTTTTCACGGATTGCTTGGTGAGGAACCAAACAAACACCTTGCGAACTTTGCTAGTGTATACGATAGACTTAGACCCCAAGGCCTAACCGATGACCAATTAATGCTTAGATTGTTCCCCTTTACTTTGAAAGATGTGGCTAGCGATCGGTTATATTACCTTCCCCCCCGAAAGCATTACTACTTCGGTTGCGTTGAAGAGAGTTTTCCTTCAAAAGGATTTCCCTTCTACCCATCTAAGAAAAATCAAAAAGCAGTTATCTAGTATTGAGCAATCACCTACAGCGGGTCTTTATGAGTATGTTGAGAGATTCAAGAGGCTTAAAGGTAGTTGTCCACAACATGGTATACCTGGGGATGATTTAGTGTTATATCTTTATGAAGGCTTCCTTGATAGGGAGAGGAGTGTGACGTAGAAGGGGAATTGACTAAATAAAATATGTAAATAAATTTGAACCAAATCAACTCCGTTTCTTTGCAAATAAATTCAAGACTCCCTCCCGATGTAGTAGTAGGGAATCAGGATCGATCCTCGAGGAGGCGAGTTAGCGATTGCTGAATAATCTTGCGAAATCCTACACTGTGTCGACCAAAAGCTTCGATATCGACTAGATAGATCGATATCGACATAGGCTGTTGATTCCTAATGTTGTCGTCGATCTGTGAAACTTGCAGAAGAAACAGAAGGCACTCGATATCGATTAAGGTGGTCGATGTCGAGTGGGTCAGTGCACTTCGGTCGTCTCAGAAGTCCATCAACTCGAGTTCCTTCGATGCAATGTACTCAATATTGAGTGTAGGTGTCGATGTCGAGTGGTTTCGCACACAGTGAAAGAAAATAAAACGAGAATAGAAAATAATAAATGAAAATAATAAAAAGACATATTATTTTTGTGTTTTTCTCAATATAAGTAAAAGCTCCTAAGGTAGGGATTTACCACGATAATAACTATGAATGCATTAACACTTAAACCCCTTAAAAGATTATGTTTTTATCATCGATGAAATAGGAATATAGAGGCTTTCGCATAAAAACCTAATTGTTTTTATCCTTTCCATAATTAGGGTTTAGTTAACTTTCGCCGCCAAAACCTAAATACTATTCAAGTTCACATATATAATCCACTTTTGCTTCATATAAGGTAAATAAGGAATTATCCTAAATTCTCATGAAGAATTGAGCGCGGGGTAGAAGATGAAATCACATAATCAAATAAAGCATTCAAGCATACTTACATGGCTATTGTCGAGCTCACCCGGCCCTAAATGTAGGACGACTATTCACGTCTCATCGGGGAAAACATTGTTGAAAGAAATAAACAAACCCGCAATAAAACTTTAAAAGATCTCTAATCATAAAACCAAACACCGCCTTCTTCTCTATCTCTCTCTACTCGCTACTTCTCTTCTTTGCTTGATTGCTCAAGGCTTTGTTGATTGAATGATTCCCAAGACAAGCCCCTAGGGCTTTATTTATAGCCTCACAACCCTTGCTAGCCAAGGATTGGAGTCCTCATCCTACATGTATGGAATATATCCTAAAATAAAATAATAAAATAGGTAATATTCCCTAACATGCATGGAATATACCCATAAGGATAGATGATCTTGGTAGACGATAGAATATCTCATGGCGAAGTAAATCTCCCAAAGATCTGGCCCAATTTGCGTCTCTTACGTATTCGCTGTCCAGTCAATGTCGAGTGCACCACTCGATGTCGGGTGCTTCATATCGAGTCAACATGGTTGATTTCTAGTCGACATTGCCTTAGTCTTGATCTTGCTCTTTTCCTTCGGTCGACCTCGGGTGTTCAGTCGATATCGAGTGCTTATGTCGAGATCGAGTTTTTTCGCTCCAGATCGAGCTCTTCTTCAGTGTCTTGTCTTCACTCTAAAATACTCCATTTTCTGTGAAATTAAAGCAAAACTTGTGTAGACCTCTATATCTTGCAAATAAACTCAAACTACACAGATTCACTACTTTCCAAATCCAAGAGTATAAAATATGCATAAGAACGGAATGAATGTAAGCATGAAACATGGTGAAATAAGCGCACATCAAACACCCCATACTTAAGCTTGCTTGTCCTCAAGCAATACTTTCAATGGTCATTCAGGGGAAGGAATATACTTTCAACATCGTAGATCCATTCTCATGTAACCCTACAATCAATTACCATCCTCGCAAAGGTACTAATGTCATCAAATCCATGCCTGTGAATGAAAAGCAACATCTCGTACAAAAGGAGGGTTATGCAAAAACAATTTATAACATAACAGTAATGATCAAGAGGACTTTTATGTGCATTGGTAAAGTGGAGGGTAAAAGGTATAGTGATGGGCCATCTTTGGAAACGTGGTGTTGATCCGGGGAGAAACTTCCAAACTTTCTTTCTTTAGTGCACTTTCTGCTTTATGATTTCCACATTCCTTTTCCTCACAACGATCTTTGCTTTTGTTGAGTTTGTAACTACTTCCATGACACTTTTTAATTTTTTTCAAGGGGTGTACTTTTTCTCGCAAATCTCTACCAATTATAAACATTATGCTCATGAGAAAATATGTTAATATGATGCCTAATAAGTAAGAACTAACCATGTATGCAAAAATAAGACTTAAAAATATGAACTAACAAATTGCCATTTGAGCAAAATAGTGTAAGAATGCCTTTATCCCACCCCATACATAAATCTTAGAGTGTCCCCTCTCTAAAAATAAAATCAGAAGTGGAATTACAGAGAACATACTAGAAAACGTCGCAATAGCTCAAAACAGGTACGTCTGCAGGGGAGGTCGAGATCGAGTGGGGTAGTTGATATCGATTGGGTCGATCGACATCGATCTTTTGCTTCAACTCATGGTGATCCATGGTCGATCACAGTTGCCTCGCTCGATTTTCCTTCATCGACATTGACCTGTTTGGTCGATATCGAGTGCTTTTGCAGCTCCATCCTTCCTGCAATTGCGTTAGTCTTTCTTAAAATACTTAAAAATAAAGCTGTAAAACCCAAAATTTCAAAAACCTAAAATTCCTAAAAACCCAACTATTCAAAATAAAAGTCTATGTACAAGCTCTAAATTTTATAGTCACTAGGTCGACTTCTTTCGCTCTTCTATCCAGGTTGGGACATATAGGGACCATATTGCTCACATGTCCTCTTCAAGCATTTCAAGATCTACATTGAACATTGTCCCTTTCTTATCTTTAAGTTCCAATCTTTCTGGTTAGACCTTGTGGATGGTCACGAATCCTCTTTTTCTCCCATCATTTCTCTTGCATCCCATTATGTTACATTGTTCCATAAGCACCTTGTCGCCTTCCTTATATTCACTTATCGGATTTCCTCTCACGTTAGCAAGGCATACAAACAAGGATACTCTTTTCATAGGGATATTAGATCGAAGCTCTAAAGGATGAGGATCTTTACCTGGGCTTACCTTCGATTCATTTAAGCTCTTAGGGAGTGCTCGACATCGAGTACAGGGGTCAATATCGAGTGACTTTTCTCTTGGAGGTGCAGTTGATGGAGGTAGGTTGATTAGGGGCAGTCGATCTCGAGTAGATCTAGACGATATCCACTGACCTTGGGTGTCGATCTCGGGTGCTTCATCTACGTCGTCCCCATACTTAGCTTCCTGCATCCAACCTGGCTCCAATGTAGTCGACATCGACTGGTGGGTGTCGACATCGAGTGCTTTCTGAGGTTCTTCTTCTTCGTCTACTTGGTGCCAAATATCCAAAAGTTCCTCCATTTGGGCATCAATGGCCCTCTCTTCTAGTTCTTCATTGGTCAAGGTCCTTTCTGTTGGTTCGTCGCAAGGGATTACTCTCCCTATCGCATGTAAGGCCTTGACCTTCATTTGGTTCACCACCTTCATAGTAGGGTTGAAGGAGAACTCGATGACTTCATTTCCAATGGTGAATGACAATAGTTCCTTTCTCATGCTGATATTGGGTTCGGTCACAACTAGGAACGACCCTGCTAGGATGATGGGGCATGCAGGATCCTCCGCCATATCTAGCACAATAAAATCTGTGGGTACATAGAACTTACCCACCTTTACTGTTATGTCATCAATTATGCTTATGGGCTTCACGAAGTTGTTGTCGGCCACAAAAAATTTCATATCCACGGGCTCCAAGGCTCTAATGTTTACCTTTTACCATATGGACAAAGGCATTAGGCTCACGCTAGCGCCTAGGTCACACGAGGCCTTGTAGCGATGTTGGCCAAGCCTAATTTTTATGGAAAATCTTCTTGGATTACTTCTCTTCTCCAGGTAGTCTACTTTACTGCACTCCTCCGTGATCTTAGCGATTGAACGCTTATTGCTCAAGATGTCCTTTAGGAACCGGACGTATGATGAAATCTCATGAAGGGCGTTCGTGAATGGTATGGTGACTTTAAGGCCTTGTAGTACCTTCAAAATCTTTGGAACTTCACGTCCGCAGTATCGCTTAGTGCTTTGGAGGGGAAGGGAAGTGGCTTCTTCTTCGTCGGAGCGAGATTGGCTCGAGGTGTTGAAGAGGACTGATCGACCTTGACATGGGTGTCGAGATCGACTACTGTGGTCGATCTTGAGTGCTCCTGGACAAGGTCGACATCAACATTATGCTCGACGTCGAGTGGCTTAGTAGACATCGACCGAGGTTGGTCGATATCGACTGGCTCTCCAGTGACTTTCTCCGTTGGCTCCGTTTTGTCATGATTGATTTGAATTTCATTGCCATTCCTCAAGCATATGGCGGCGATGTGGCCTGCGGGTTGCCCCTTAGGATTGGCCTAAGGTTGGCCTAGGAGTGCTCTGACTTGTCGTGGAACGTTATCCGCCAATTGACCTAATTGGGTCTCTACGCTCTTCCTCCATGTATCGATTTCACCAAGCCTTGCATTAATGCCATGTACTTGAGTGAGGATGGCATTGTTGGATTGTTTGTTCTCTGCTTGATTCCTCCTCATTTTGTCTAGGATGAGTTGTAAGTCATCCCTTCTTTCCCTATCTAGATGGCCATGTGCTCTATATGGTGAAGGGTTGTTGATATTGTTGATGTTAGGGTTGTTGATATTCCCAATTTCCTTGATAGCCTCCTACATAGTTAGTCCCCAGCGCAAACTTTACCTCCTCATGGGTCTCTGCCATTTGTACTTATTCATAAACGCTACATCCGATGACATGATTTCACATCCCACCCTTTGGTTCTATCTACGGGTTCTAGGCTCTACTTTCTTTGACGCTGAGGACACCATTGTTGTTCATCTATCATGGTTGATTTGATTTATTGCTTAACACTTGAGTCTATAGTAGTTCCCGATTGGTTACAGATGTTTTTAAGAATATGTGATTCAAACTGCCATGAGGACAACCCTTCAATCATTCCTTTCGGAGGTATGATCACACTTCTGGCACTCTTTTATGGGATTAATTTGAGTACACTCTAGCCTGTGAGTTCTTCTTACACCTTTGACATAAATACACTTGTGTCTGCACAAATAATTGCAAATATACAGTTGTCGTACACAATTGAGAGATTTCGCTGGTTGTTTGGACCCCGACGTGCTCACAACCAGTATCTACCTACCATCAAACCTGTGGGGCCTACTCTAGTTGACTTCCGTAGGCACCATGTTGCAGTTGAGAACAAAGTACGGAAGTCGGATGATTAAGCTACAACCCTCACGAGGCGATATTGAGAAGATGCAGATTGAGATATCACCGACATCGGTCCATAACAGCGTGCGCATTACATGTGAGCATCGATTAATAACTTTTGAGACTCGGCAGGCAACACAACTAAGGGAATTAGCTAAGGCACAAGAGACCGTGGTGGGAAAGATTGATCAGCATAAGAATATTTGTATTAATTTAATCAGTCATCATCGCCAGTGGTTTGAATCCTAGACCCCATATTCACATTGATTGGTTAGTTTTAGTTTCCTTCACCATCAATTTTATTTTCATTGGTCTTTTTGTTTATGCATTTAGGACAATGCAACATCTAAGTGTGTGCATGTGTGGGGGGGGGGGGGGAGTTTTATGTTTATTTAGTTATCTAGTTTAGTTCATGTTTATTTTATGTTTCATGTTTAATTTTGAATGTTATGAGTTATTTTTTATTCTAACTATTTTTAAAATTTGTTAATTGATGTATCATGTTTTATGTTTATATTTATATAAAAACGAAAAAAAAGAAGGAAAAAAAGTACAAAATGTCAAAAAATGAAAAAAAAGGTCATGCATCTGAGATTGAGTTTGTCCTATTAATTTTATTCTAGCATGATCTTATATATCCCATGGAATATGAAATGATTTGACCTTGTCTTAAAATTATTTTTATATGAAATACGATTTGGTATAGGTAATTGAGCATGTTTGACCTAAGTTCTTAAGCATGTTTAATATCCAACAAAACATTGTCCTAGTGAGAATTTTAGCCTTATAAGGGATTACATTTATACCCTTTTGCGTTGTTGTGGGAATTACTCTTCCTATGCATTTATCTTTAAGTGTATTGACATGTTTATCTATTTTCGAGGCCAATTATATACATGATCATTGCTTGATAAGTTCATATGATAGAGACAACCTTTTAGCCACATTTTACCCATATCTAACTTATCTTACGTCTTACTTTGAAGCCAATATGAGCCTTTAGCCTATTTTATTTATAAGCTCCACAAAATTCATATATCCTAGCCTATGACGAGCTTTACCGTTTTCGGGGAAATTGAGATTTAGAGTGTGTTATGGAAATCATTTGGAGTTATGAGGATAAGCTGAAGTGTGAGATGTCATGAATTATGGTTTTGGAGAAGATGTAATGTTACGTATTTTTAGTCCGTCATATTATGTTATCATTTTTTGCTCAATTAAAAAAAAAAGATTCAAAAAAAAAGAAAAGAAAAAGAAAGAATAAAGAGCAAATTTATTTATTTTTTCATATGAGGAGTTGGATTAATGTTTGGTTGAGAGTTATTTGAGTTGGGTGTTTTATATGAATATTTGAGCATATTGATATATTTTTTAGAGTTATGATTTATTGATTATATTTTGAGAGTCATGTTACATCGAGAGCTTGACGTATTGTTAAGTTGGTTTGAGTTATGTTGGGAGTTTTAGGAATCTTATTTTCCCAGAATTAATAGCGCCACAAGACCAAAGACAATTTCTTGCCCTATTTTTTTTACCAAGGCTAATTACAACCCCGCCAATTGGAGTCTTCTATGAAGATTTCCATTGAGCGAAAGTCCTCTTCATGTTTTTATTTTTGCTTTGATGTGTCTGGTGGAGATTTTGTTATATAATTGTCAATATTTTGATTCGACGCTTGTATATGGAATTGAGGTGACTGTGTGCTTAAAGCCTAAACACATGAGAGTGAGATAAACACATATTTTCCTTGTGAGGTTGGATTATTGAGCATACAAGCTACTTGATTACCAATATGCATGTTATGACATTTTTATGCCTTGTTCATCTTTGTACTAGGGATTGAAGTTGTTTTTTATAAGGAAGAATTGTGAAAAATCTCTTGTGGGATGCATTGATTATGTTTATCCTTTATGGTTGCTTGAGGACAAACAAGAGCTTAAGTGTGGGTGGATTTAATAATGCATATTTCATATTGTCATTATAGGTAGTTCTTATTGCATTTAGACAGGAGTTTTGCATATGTTTTAGTTTAATGCCATATATCTCTTGTGAAGTATTCGAGATCGGAATCTACACATTTTTAGTGTTTATTCTGTAGTTTTACTTTCTGACCTTGGATGAGATCTTGGAGGAGCTTAAAAGGATGATCTAGGAGCATATGAAGGCCAAGGAAGGAGAACCAAAGGAGAAAGTAAGCACAACATCGATGTTGAGAGGAACCAAGCTACTGTTGGGACCGGCGCCCGCCGCTTTTCCACCGGCGTCCGCCGTTGTCACGTGTTCAGCGATTGGCGATTTTAGTCCGAATATTCTATTATATTATTATATTATTATTTTATCCCTTAGGGCTTTGCACGACTCTATTTAGGTTTAATTCATTCAGCCTTTGTGTGTGGTGGGTTTTTCCGTACAATGGAGAGAGAGAGAGAGAGAGAGATGAGTGTTACATTGGCTATGAGTTACTAAACTCATAGTTTTTCCTGTGATTCAAAAACATGGTTGAATGAATTGTGAGGAATTGATTTCAATTAGTTATTTATAATTATATTTATCCTCTTGTTCATAATGGTATGAATTTGTGTTCCTTTCTATGATTGATCACTATGTTAGGAATAGCATATATGCTAGGAATTGATTTCAATGAGTGATATTTCTATGCCTTTGTAGTGGATGTATTCAATTGATCTATGTCAAATAGATGTTTATAGGTCCGAGTGGGTTGTTCCTTTATCTTCTATTTGCATTAGATTGATATGCTAATTGGTCTAAGAACTTGAGTTGTTAATGCTATTCTTTAGTAATATTAAATAAGAAGATTGTATCTTTGTGAATTGATCAATCTTAGTCAAGTCGACATATATATTATAAGTACTATTGAATGAATCCTAGAACGTTTAACCTCAACCATTGTTGAGAATTATAGGTGAAATGCTTTTCTATCTTATTATTATCATCATCATTATAATTACTTTATTTTTTCATAAAATTGATACAAGTCATTGCTATTGATATTAGAAATCATTGTTAGCAAACCATTGCAACCATTCTTTCTATTGTTTAAGTATTGAGTTAGGATATTATTATTATTTAGGAGAAGCAAAAGCTAATGACATCCGTCGATTGCCAAAAATCTATAGAACCACATAGAAGACAGTAACGTAGTACTTATATAGAAAATGTATATAGTAAAAAGTAGCAGTGTGTATATCACTCTCGTTATATATCTAAGCACCTCTAATGCCGTTCAACAACAACCTATAGAAGAATAGGTTGATCCAATGTCGCATACGTGTAACAAAATAGAGTTCCATAATCGGGTATTCCATGTTTACACGGTGGATTTTACCACAATGCAAACATCGTCAAAAGAGGGCGAGAGTGTGGCAGTGTGTTCTGACTATTAAGTGATCTTGGGGGAGCACTACTACCAAATGTGGCAGTGTGTTCCTTGCGTGTGAGAAGTACGGTTTGTACACTCCGCAAAAGAGGGCGAGAGTTGACGGAGATGCAGTGGCCCAACATGACAATCACAGAGCGATTTCGAAGCTAGAAGAGTGTCCATTCGCCTTGTGCGGTGTGGAATTCAAACAGGGAAAATGGGGGTTACACATTCTTAATGGAAGGCACAACCATGACCATCCAACTTCGTTGGACGGTCATGCATACGCCGGTTGGTTTGATAGAGAGTAGCGAGAGACTACATTGGCCCTGACCGTAGCTTGTACCCCACCAAAACCGATTTTAGCATTCTTACATCAAACATCTATTCTATGCAAGAAGTTGTTAGACACATCAAGGCGGGAAGTATACATTGCTAGGGCAATGTTTAAAGCTGAAGCAAGAGGAGAGCAAAAAGTTATACAGGAATCACTTCACCTATTACGAGAGAAGGGCTACTTCTACGATGCAAGGAGAGCCACTGGCACTGGGAAGATGCTTCAAGATCTATTCCTCCCGCATCCAAACTCTCGGCATGTGCTACACATCTTCCCATACGTTGTTGTAATCGACATCACGTATAGGATGAACGCGTAAGTTTCTATTTCTAACGAATCATCAACTACTACCAAGCTGGATATTATAACTAAAATATATCATGGTAGAGGTACGAGATTCCATTGTGTGAGTTTATTAGATTAAATTGCATAGGGAAGAATTTCGTCATTAGCTTCTGCTTCATGTCACATAAGAGCAGAGATACGTAGAACACAGATACGTATAGGTCGGCATTACAACAGCTCCTATACCTCTTTCGAGGTAAGCTGCCAAATGTAGTTGTCACAGATCGAGAGTTGGGGCTCATCACCGCATTGTGAGCGGTGCTTCCCAATGTCAGACATATATTGTGCAAAGTCCACATCCTCCGCAAATGCAACGAAGTTGCTTGTAAGAAGTCAAAGAATCTGGACGTTGTAAGATGGGTTTTCAAAGCGCATGTTATGGCCACTTCGAATCTAGATCAGCTGAGACATTCAACACCCGAAGAAGGGGTATGCATGCTACGTGGGGCCACATTACATGGTTGTTGCCTTAATTGGAGGCGACGTGGTTGCGTGATTACTCGGAGAATATTATTGGTTGATGTACATATTTAGTATACTTTTTATTGCATCTTTTGACTTCATATTTCATTCGATTCCTAAAGAAAAGGTTGAAAAATAATCCCTATTTGTGTAGAATTGGCTAACATGCATGAAATAGAGTATGCACAAGTTTTGATCTAATTATGTAGGAATTGGAGCAAAATTGGAGTCAAAACAAAAAAGCCAAGTGAAGCTGAGAAGAGATCGAAATCGACCTATCTAGTCGATATCGAGTACAGTCATCGACACGAACTCTGAGTATCGAGATAGACCAACAACACCAGCAAAAGAAGAGCAGTCGATATCGATCACCTGCCATTGATATCGACCAAGTACTAGAAATCGAGTAAAGCTGAGCCCGTTAAGCAGAAACGAAGAGGTCAAAATCGACCTGTCTGGTTGATATCGACTAGATTTCGACACGGGTTAGACACGCTTTTTGAGACGTGGATTGCCATTCTATCTTCTAGAGCCACGGTTTATCCTTTGTAATTCAAAAAGATTACAACTTAGGATTATTTGTTTTTTACCCTAAAGGTTTATTAGTTATTTTCTATATTTACCTTAAATAAAAGATCTATCCTACTTGTTTGGATAGAGTTTATAGTTTAGATAGAAGATACTATCCTTTGATAGCAAGGATTAGTAGCCTATAAACAAAGCCCTAGGGGGGCTGGTTTTTAAGCATTGAAACACTAACACAATCAATAGAGTTAAAGTTAGAGAGAAGTTTAGAGTTTGGCGTTTACGAAAGACGACATTGAGTTGTAAAGCTTCGGAAGTTTATAGTTTAATGCAAGTTTACCTTTTTCAAACAATGGAGTTTGTTGCGATGAGGAGCGAGTAGTCGTCCCACTTCTAGGGTCGGGGTGAGCCCGACAGTAGCTATGTAAGTATGCTTATGCCATAGTTGATTATGTGATCTCTTCTTCTACCTTGCGCTCAATCCTTTATGAGAGTTTATGATCATTCCTTATTTACCTTATCTAAAGCGAAAGTGGATTATATATGTGAATTTGGATAGTAATTGGGTTTTGCCTGCGAAAGTTGACATAAACCTCAATTATGATAAAGGTAGAAACAATTAGGTTTTTATGCGAAAGCCTCTATCTCCCTAATTGGTGTTGAGAAAAGTTTAATCTTTTATGTGAATTGGTCATAGTACATGCATGGTTACCGTTGTGGTGAATCCCTATCCTAGAAGCATTTTAGTTTATTGAATTAAAACCAAAAATCTTTTGCTTTTTATTTTCTTTCCTTTTATTTTCTCTTTTGCTACAAATCGACATCGACTGGATATCTACTCGATATCGACTGTTCCTGTCGATATCGACCCCCTGCATCGAGCAATTTCATCGTCGGCAGTTTTCTGAGTCGACATAGCTACTGACCTGCTCGAAATTGACCACACTAGTCCATATCGAGTGCTTATGTTGTTTACTTTCATTGCAGATTTTCTCTCCAGATCGACGTCGTCACTAGGAATCGACTGCCCCTGTTGATATTGACCTCTCAACACGATATCGAGGCTTCTGGTCGGCAAAAGACGTGAGCTTTCAAGACTATCCAGGCACCGCTGACTCGCCTCCTCGTGGATCGATCTTGATTCCCTTCCACTACAACGGGAGGAAGTCTTGTAATTTATTTTTGGGACCGTTGCCGGGGAGGCTATCAATCGCGCCTTGTTTAGTCTATCTCACTCTTTCTCCTAGTGTTTTCTTACAGGTGTATGCGACGCGATGATCGCCCACCTGAATTCGAAGGAGTAGATGACCCTTAACGTTATCTCTATCTAAGGGCCCAAGCTCAATGAATCATGGCGGACAATGAGACCCAGACTGAGCTAATTGAGCAACTAAGGAAGCAAATTGAGGACTTCACAACTAGAGAGGCGACACTTAAAGAGCGTGCAGACAAGGAGGAGGAGGGCAGGAGGCAAATAGAAGCCCAAGTCAATGCCCTCCCTCGGAATGCCAAACAATACATGAACCATGTGCTCTCAGTGCCTGAATAGGCTATTCTTATCCCTCCTTCTACTTTTGAGATTATACCTAGTTTCTTAACTGAGATTAGGCGACGTCAATTTGAGGTAAAACCTAACGATTGTCCTCTAGATCATATATCTCTATTCCTCGATTTGTGTGATACTATTGCAGATGGACAAAGCCTTGAATATGTAAAACTAAAGGCTTTTCATTGGTCTCTCGCAGGGAAAACTCTAGCATGGTTGGAGAGCCTAGCCCCCAGATCGCTCCGCACGTGGGATGAGGTCAAGGATGCCTTCCTTAACAAATTATTCCCACCATCAAAAACCGTAATGATGCGCCAAAAGATCGCGGCTTTTAAACAAAAGCCAGGCGAGACATTGGCGCAGGCATGGGAGCGCTTTAAGGAGCTGCTGAGGTCGTGCCCTACGCATGGGCAACCACCCTACGTCATCCAGGAGATCATCTATAATGCCCTGAATGTAGCAACTAAGGAGAGAATGATGTACATATTTTTACCTCTTTTATTGCATCTTTTGGCTTTATATTTCATTCGATTTCCAAAGAAAAGATTCAAAAGAATATAAACTGGTGTAAGAATGGGCTAAAATACAAGAAATAGGGTCTGCACGAGTTTTGAGCTAACCATACAGGAATTCGATGAAATCGGAGTCAAAACAAAGAAGCCAAGTGAAGCTGAGCAGAGGTCGATATCGACCTGAAGACATCGATATCGACCATTGTTGTCGACACGCCTTCTGAGTGTCGAGATAGACCACACAGACCAACCAAGAAGACATCGATATCGACATACTACATCGATATCGACCTCATCATAGACATCGACTAGAGCTGGACAAGTCGAGCAGAAACACGGACATCGATATCGACCTCTGGTGTCGATATCGACCTTATCTCGACAGAAGATAAATCCGATTTTGAGACTCGGATTATGAATTCTATCATCAAGGCCGCGGATTATTTTGTTCTTCTAGATAGATTAGCAGCTGAATTTATCTTTTCATTTAAAGTTTTATTAAATTACATTAAAGTTTTATCAAAATAAAAGACCTATCCTAATTGTTTGGATAGAGTTCATAGTTTAGATAGAAGTTAAAATCCTTGGATAGCGAGGATTAGTAGCCTGTAAATAAAGCCCTAGGGGGCTGGCATTCAATCATCTTTTCAATCATCAATCAATACAATCAATAGCAATAGAGTTAGAGAGAAGTTTTAGGGTTTGGTGTTTGCGAAAGCCGACGTTGAATTGTAAAGCTTCGAAGTTTATATTTTAATGCAAGTTTCTTTCTTTCAATCAATGATGAGTTCCATGATGAGAAGCAATTAGTCCCACAAAGCTCTTAGGGTCGGGGTGAGCCCGACGTTAGCCATGCGTGTTCGAGGTAAGTATTAGATGTTGATATCGTTGTGTCTATATCATCTCCTACGAATCTATGTTTAGTCCTAATCGAAAGAAAAGGGATTCATGCTAACAACTTGAGTTATAAACATAAAATTAGTAGAGACAATTAGGTTTATTTGCAAGAGTAATCCTAAGAGTTGGTGTACGGCGGAAGCTTGTCCCTCGGGTGAAATAGCGCAATTGTCCGTCTTATTTATCTCATCGCGTGCATTGGTTAATGTTATGGTAAACCCTAATCCTAGGAGTTGCTTTTTAAATATTTTATACATACAAAACCTCTATTTAATTCTGTTCATCGCATCCTTTCCCATTCTTAAATCTTCGGCCTTTCTTTGCCGACGAAGAACTAACTCACTGTAGGAGAACATCGATATCGAGGCTAGACGTCGATATCGACCACGCTGATAGATCGACAGTTTTCTGAGTCGATCTCGAGACTCCTGGGTCACTACTGCAAACATCGATATCGACCCCACACGTCGAAATCGACCCTTCTGTATCGACTGGCAGTCTTCTGAGCCAGTTGATTTCATGGACTAACATCGATATCGACGTTTCCTGTCGATATCGACTCCCGTTTTTGTCTCTGCAGGTCTTCTGTTGCAGAAAGCATCGACAGCCGAGGTCGACATTGAGCTCCAAGGTCAAAATCGAGGCTTCTGGTCGATGCAATACGTGAGATATCTGACGCTACTAGAATCCCGCTGACACGCCTCCTCGTGGGTATCTTGTAATTATTTGCATAGGCTAGGAGTCGGTTTACATTTATACATCTTTATTATTTATAACTATAAGAACTCGACGTTCCTCCTATCAACAGAGAATCAACACCTATACCTCCTATGGGTATCTTGAGATCCTAGCACAACAAGCTTGGGATACTATTGAGAGGTTGGTAGAATTTCACAACACATATGGGACTTCTGTGGCATCTAACTCAAGGCCTGCCCCATCTATGCCATTCTATGAGCCCTCCAAGGAGATTGATCCCGACGTCAAGGACCAATTCATGCAAGATCAACTCTGGAGGTTGCAAAAACAAGTAAATTTCCTCTCCGCCGACCAACCCTAAACTGAATGTGGCTCCGTAAGGCATATGACCCCTGATTGCGCCCACACGGAGCAAGTACAACTAGCTGAGACCCAGCAGGAGGCACACTATATGAGGAATCTCAATCGCTACGGGTACCAAAACCGGGGAAATCAACCACCCCAATACTACCCCATAGATCCTCCACCATACACAGCACCTGGCTATCTCGACAGAGAAAGGAGGGATGATCTACAACTCATCCTAGATGAGATGAGGCACAATCAAGCAAAGAATGATCAATCCAACAACGCCTTTCAAACATCCTTACATGGCGTTAACTCTAGGCTTAGCGAGATAGATACATGGAGGAAAGGGGTGGAGACCCAACTGGGTCAATTGGCGGCATCAATTCCACGACAACCCAGACGGCTCCCTGGCCAACCACAGACCAATCCAAAGGGGTACCATCGGGCCACATCACCGCAGTTCGTCTAAGGAATCTCAATCGACCACCCCTAGTCGATATCGACTAAGCCACTCCATGTCGACCCCTCTGTCGGCATTGATCCTGTCTAGACGAACCCGAGATCGAACACTGTACTCGATAGCGACACTCCCCGAGTCAATATCTTTTCGTAGGGGGAGGGGTATCACTTAAATAAAATATTCAAATCAAACTAAGCTAACTCCCTTATCCAAGAAAATAAAATACAAGAATCCCTCCCGATGTAGTGGTAGGGTAATTCAGGATCAAATCCACGAGGAGGTATGTCAGCGCTTCCTAAGCTTGCATTCACGATCAAATCCCGACTTCAGAAGACCACTCGATATTGAGGTGCCTGGTCAATATCGACCTCACTTCTGGTCGATTTCCAGCTAAGTACCTGCAGATGAAAGAAGCAATCAGTCGATGTCGAGATGGGTCATCGATATCGATGTTAGCACTCGATATCGACCTCTACATTTGAAATCGAGTCTTCAAACAGTAACTATAAATGTACCTATTTGTGTCGGAAAACAAGTCCGAAGAACGTAGAATGGTGATCGAAAGTTGGACAGAAATAAAAACTCAACTTTGTATAAACATCTATAAACTAAAAGCTCCCATGGGTGTGACCAAGGCTCCTGTGTCAGCACAGCACAAAATCACACAACAAAGGGTTCTTTGAGATGCTTCAAACAAAATAGATCATCAAATATGTAGCGAAGAATGCAAAAGATGCAAAGGAATCAAGCAACGAGTTACTAACTCAATGAATCCAAAGATGCTTGTAATTCTTTTTTTTTCTGTTTTTTTTACGATTTTTTTTAAGTTACTGTCGCTGTACTACTGCAGGAATGGGTACAGAAAAAAATAAAGTAAAAATAAGAAACTATGCTGCGATGATCTAAAAGTAAGCAAAAATAAAGGAAAAAGGGAAATTGGCTTCAAAGATGGAGAAAATAGGGTTCTTTAGTGGTGCAAGTTCATGACATAAACTAATCCAAGAATCACATTCATAGGCATGATATGTAGCAATAGATAGGAAAGATCACAACTTGCAAACTAAAAACTCAATATCTTCCAAATTATAGATCCAAACAAGATTATCACCCAAATAACAAGTGCCGATTTTAGGGTTGAATAACGAAAATAAATTTCAGCAGCGGATGGTGAGAAAAATAGGCATGAAAAATAATCACTCAAATAAAAGAATCAAGAGAGTAGAGAACTTGCATACACCTGAGAATCCGATACCACTTGATGTGTTGCTATTCCCGATTCTTCGCCTATGGGCTTCGAATCAAGAATAACAACTTGTTGTTGGCCCGATCTTGCAATACTCCTTGATTTATCTTGAGGTTGAACAAGTGTAGTGAAGGTATTTAACGTGTGAAGATAGCGGAAGCAAAGGAACAATAATGAACAACACAAGACCAAGGAAGAGGAGAAGACACAACAGCGACGGAGCCAAGGTTGCAGCGGCCGCTGCATTAAGGGGGCGGCCGCCGCCTGTTGCTGGTCACCGATTCAACGACGGAGGCGACTGTTCTCTTGCGACGGTGACGCCTAGGGTTTCAGCGACGGTTTTTCAGGATCCTCTTTGTGTTTTGGCTTTGTGTTTGGGGTTAGGGTTTCGAAGGGCACTTGTTTGAATGATTAAAAGGATGAAGAACAATCTGAATTCTTGAATGCAAAGTTTTTGGGATTGATAATCGAGTAACCCTTTAGCCAAATGGTTTCTTCAATTCTATTTCAATCTGACTTTTCCTAAAGACTCGAACGTACGTTAAATAGAAATCGATAAACCATCCTCACCTTGCAAAGGATCAACATGGATGACTAAAAATAATAATAATTAATTAAAACCCTACATTTAGTTTGAAAAGTCAAACCTTAGTGGTTAAGGAAGAATCTAAGTAGATAGACTTTCCTTTTTACCTTATTTATCTAATATAACAAAATTTAAATAAAAATAAGTAAAAATCTAAAAAATGGCGCCAGCCCTATGAAGAGGCACAAAATGGGCCTTAATGGGCCTTCATGGTGGGTCAGGCCTCGTCTACATGAGCTTGGACTGAGGTCTTAAGCTCAACTCTGGGACTAGTGGTCTAGTTTTGGCCAAAGTGACCCAAGGTGGCTTGAATCCTTGCTCCATAGCTCCTTGGCAACGAATGATAAGCGCCTTGTTAGCATTTTTATTCTTCTTGGCCTTTGCATGAGTGATCGGACCATCAAAGGCCACCTTAACGTTGTCCTCAATGTCACCATGAGTCATCACCATTTGCATTGCATCACTGTCGAAATGGAGGATTTTTGCTTGATATGCTCTGGTCAATTTCGACCTTCTAACCTCGATATCGAGGTACCTTCTCCACTTTCAGCTTCTGGGGCAGTCGATTTCGGAATAGGTTTCGGATCGATTTCGAATTGTGTGCTGGATTTTGAGCTCTCTTCTGCTATGTCGACCCTATACTTATAACCTGGCATAGAATCTTCAACTTTGTTAGTCGATCTCGACTTACCTAGGATAATTTCAAGTGGCTTTTTGGCTCCTTCGTTCAAGATTGCCACGACTTCTTCCACTTGGGCTTCAGTGGCCCTCTTTTCAAGCTCTTTCGATTTCATATTCCTTACCTTTGCTTCGCTGCATGTGATGTGGACACCCTTGATTGACTTTACCTCCATTGGCACTTCATGATTCCTCACCGTTTTGTTGAAAGCATACTCTATCACTTCGTCACTGATGGTGAATGAGAGCTATCCTTTCTTCATGGTTATGTTGGCATCGACGACTGCTAAGAATGGCCTACCTAAAATAATGGGACAAGCAGGGTCCTCTGCCATATTAACAACTAGAAAATCGGCAGTGACAAAGAACTTACCTACTTGTATTGGCACGTCATCTACCATCCCTGTTGGAATCCTCACCGTGTTGTTGGCCATGTATATCTTTGCATCCACAGGCTCTAGCGGACCTATCTTTATCTTTTGCCATATTGTTAGTGGCATCATGCTATCACTAGCGCCTAAATCAACTACATCATTAAAGAAATATTGACCTAAGCCTATAGCAATAGAAAACTTACCTGGATCCACCCTCTTCTCCGGTAGCTCTAATCTGTTGCACTCTTCTGCGATGTCAGCAATTGATCGCTTCTTACCTAGGATGTCTTTAAAGAACCTCACAAATCATGGCATCTCATGAAGTGCTTCGGTGAATGGAATTGAGACATTACGACCTTCAAGCATCTTCACAAAGCGTTGGAACTTCTTTTCCGCCTGGTCCTTAACAATTTTCTTTGATGGGAATGACAACACCACCTTCTTCCCTGCGGCTAGAGTTGATTCGACATTGACTGGATGGTGGTTGATATCGACTAGAGCAATTGTTTTCTGTGGTGATTCAGCATCTGTGTCGACATCGAGGACATGGTGCTCGGCATCGGTATCACATTGGTCGATATCGACTGGGGGTGTCGATATCTGTTGTTGCAGGAGGCTTGATATGTCAAGTAATTACAAATAATAAAGATGTAATAATTACAACTCCTGGCCTAATCAAATAATTACAAGACTTCCTCCCGTTGTAGTGGAAGGGTAGTCAGGATCGATCCACGAGGAGGCGTGTCAGCGGGATCCTAGTAGCGTTGGAAATCTCAAGTCTGCGTCGACCAGAAGCCTCGATATCGATGTCAGACCTCGAAATCGACCTTGGCTGTCGATGTTCTCTGCAATAGAAGACCTGCAGAAACAAAAACGGTAGTCGATATCGACTGGTGGGGCTCGATATCGATGTTAGTCCACGAAATCGACTGGCTCAAAAGTCTGCCAGTCGATACAGAGGGGTCGATTTCGACACAAGGGGGTCGATATCGATGCTTGCAAAAGTTTTCCAGGAGTCTCGAGATCGACTCAGAAAACCATCGATCTATTAGTTTTGGTCGATATCGACCTCTGCTGTCGATATCGATGTCATCCTGCAGTGAGTTAGTTGTTTTGTCGGCAAAGAAAAGCCGAAGAATTGAGAATGGAGAGAGAGGCAATGAATAGAAATAACAGTGGGTTTTGGTGTATAAAATATGTAAAAAAGGCAACTCCTAGGATTAGGGTTTACCACAACGTTAACCAATGCATGCAATGAGATAAATAAGACGGACAATTGCGCTATTTCACCCGAGGGACAAGCTTTCGCCGTACACCAACTCTTAGGATTACTCTTGCAAATAAACCTAATTGTCTCTACCAATTTTATATTTATAACTCAAGTTGTTACCATGAATCCCTTTTCTTTCGATTAGGACTAAACATAGAATCGTAGGAGGAGAGATAGACACAACGATATCGACATCAAATACTTACCTCAAACGCGCATGGCTAACGTCGGGCTCACCCCGACCCTAAGAGCTTTGGGAAACTACTCGCTTCTCATCATGAAACTCATTGTTGATTGAAAGAAATAAACTTACATTAAAATAAACTTCGAAGCTTTACAAATCAACATCAACTTTCGCAAACGTCAAACTCTAAAACTTCTCTCTAACGCTAACTCTATTGTGTTGATTGTCTTGCTTGTTTCTTGACTTCGATGAAAGATGATTGAATGCCAGCCCCCTAGGGCTTTATTTATAGGCTACTAATCCTCGATATCCAAGGATTGTAACTCCTATCTAAACTATGAACTCTATCCAAACAATTAGGATAGGTCTTTTATTTTGATAAAACTTAAATAACTTAAAGGTAAAAGATAAATAAAACTTCAGTTGCCATCTATCTTGAAAGTATGAGATAATTTCGTGCCTCCTTGAAGATATAGTTCCAATCCGCATTCGAAACCGAGTCTTTCTTCTGTCGAGATAAGGGGTCGATATCGACACCAGGGGTCGACATCGAGGTCTCTGTTCCTGCTCGACTTGTTCAGCTCTGGTCGATTTCTATGTTGAGGTCGATATGGGGGTCGATATCGATACCGGGGGTCGATATCTACCTCTTCTCAGCTTCACTTGATGTCTATGTTGAGGTCGATATCTATGTTGAAGGTCGATATCTACACCAGAGGTCGATATCTATGTCAGGGGTCGATATCTACCTCTGCTCAGCTTCACTTGGCTTCTTCGTTTTGACTCCGATTTCGCTCGAATTCCTGCATGGTTAGCTTCAAAACTTGTGCAAACCATATTTCTTGCATTTTAGCCCATTCTTACACAAGTTTATATTCTTTTGAACCTTTTCTTTGGAGATTGAATGAAATACGAAGTCAAATAATGCAATAAAAGGAGATATAAATATGTACATCAATATCGACGTCCCTTCTGGTGCTTTCTCCTCCGCTTTTTGCTCGGGTGTTTGCAATTGATGCCCACTCCTTATATTCATGGCCGCTATGAGTCCAGTAGTTTTTCCCTTTTAATTGGGCACAGTTGATCCAGCTAACGATCCTGGCGGTTTGGGTATTTGTTCAGCCAATTGACCCATTTGGGTCTCGCTGTTCTGCTTCCAAACATCTATCTCTCCGAGCCTAGAGTTGATGCCCTGTAGCTGAGTATGGATGAAGTTATTCGCTTGTTTGAACTCAGCATGGTTCCTCCGCATCCCATCAAGAATGATCTACAGGTCATTCTTCCTTGATTCGCGCTCCGGGTGCCTTGATGCTCTATATGGTGGGGGATCCCTTTGTTGATAGAACCTTTGATCTCCCCAATACTACTAATTGCCCCCTCCATAGGGGCTTCTCATCCACTTAGCTTCCTCATGTTGCTCCACCATAGATACTTGCTCAAGATGTGGGCAGGCACTAGTGTTATGCCTTGTTGAGCCACATTCCTGACAAGGTTGATTGTTGTTGAGGAATCTAACTTGATTTTGAAGGCGGCGTGTTTGATCGTTGTGGAATTGTTGCCGCACGTCAGGATCAATTATCTTTTGGAGGCTCAAAATGTGGCATAGATGGGGCCGGCCTTGAGTCATAGGCCGCATCAGTCCCATTTGTGTTATCAAAGTTAACCAGCCTCTCAATTATCTCCCAAGCCTCAGTTGGTTTAAGCTCCATGTACTGATAGGAGGTGTATGAGTTGATTCTCTCCTTATTTAGCCCTTCAAGGGAGTTGTAGAAGATCTCCTGGATGACATAAGGTAATTGCCCATGCGTAGGACATGATCTCAGCAAGTCCTTAAAGCGCTCCCACGCATGTGCCAACGTCTCACCAGGCTTTTGTTTGAATGTTGTGATCCTTTGTCGCATCATCGCCATTTTAGAAGGAGGAAATAACTTGTTTAGGAACGCATCCTTCACCTCTGCCAATGTCCTCAGCGAGCATTGAGCCAAACTATCTAGCCATTGTAATGCCTTCCCTGCAAGAGACCATCGAAAGGACATCAGTCTAACATACTCTAAATTCACACCATCAGCAATAGTTTCACGTAAGTCCATGAAAGTAGATATATGTTGCAAGGGGCATTCATTAGGTCTTCCTTCAAAAGTATTTCTTTTAATTTCAGATAGGAAGTTAATCTTTATCTCGTAATTTGATGGAGGAATTAAAATAGCAGATTCAGGAACATGTAGTGGCGGATGCATGTATTGCATCGCCGTTTGTGGATACTGAGTGAGCCGCTCCTGGGCTTGTCTACGCGCATCCTCCTCTCTATCAGCGCGGGCTTGCTCTGCAGCAGCGGCGACCCTTTCAGCAGTGATTGTAGCGTTGTGGTCCTCTATCTCTTTCCTCAACCGCTCAATTGTCTAAGCATGTGTTTCGTTAGCTTCGATTATTCTGACAGCTTTGTTTCTAGGATAAGTTCGTAATCAGAGCGTCACATAAACCTGCAAAATAAGCACTAAACGAACATCGTGAGAAAAGCTTAGGGCGCGATTGATTGCCTCCCCGGCAATGGCACCAATTTGTTCGTAGGGGCAGGGGTATCGCTTAAATAAAATATTCAAATCAAACTAAGCTAACTCCCTTATCCAAGCAAATAAAATACAAGAATCCCTCCCAATGTATTGGTAGGGTAATTTAGGATCGAATCCATGAGGAGGTATATCAGCGCTTCCTAAGCTCGCAATCACGATCAAATCCAAACTCTAGATGAACACTCGATATCGAGGTGCCTGGTGGATATCGACCTCAGTTCTAGTTGATTTCTAGCTAATTACCTACAGATGACAAAAGCAAGCAGTCGACGTCGAAACGGGTACTCGATATCGATGTTAGCACTCGATATCGTCCTCTGCATTCGAAATCGAGTCTTCAAACAGTAACTATAAACGAACCTATTTGTTTCGGAAAAGAAGTCTGAAGAACGTAGAATGGTGATGGAAGGTTGGACATAAATAAAAAATCATCTTTTTATAAACTTCTACAAACTAAAAGCTTCCATGGTCGGGGATTCATGCCACAATAATAATCATGCAAGTATTATGCCAAATTCATTAAAGATAATGCATTTCCGTCAAATAACTTTCGTTACGAACACTTAGGTGATTAGAGGTTCTAGCATAAAAGCTAAGAGTTACTATCCAATTACATGACAAATCCAAATTCACAATATGATTGGCTTTCGCTTCAATAATGCAAATGATGAATCTCCTCAACTCTCGCAAAGGATCATGCATAGTATAGAAGACGAAATCGCATAAAAATCATACCTTTGAAGCACAACTTACATTGCTATCATCAGGCTCACACCGACCGTAGAAGTGGGTGAACTACTCATGCTTCATCATTGAACTCATCATCATAATGGAAAAGAAACTACTTTGCATTAAAATTGTGAAGAAAGATTACTCCGAATAAAGCCAACTCTCCGCTCTCCTTCCCTCCAACTTACTCGGCCCTCTCTCTCTCCCTCTCCTAACTATTCTCTACGTTCTATGTGTTTTCTTGCTGGAATTGGATGAATAAACTCAGCCGTAATGGCCTCTAATTATAGATTTCAAACTTCGCTATCCAAGGATTCGAAACTCTATCCTTATTCCTAAGATAAAACTTAATAAAGTAAAAAACTAAAACTCTCTAGGTTAATAACATAAAGGATAAAATGTCTGGTGTAGATATGATAGAAGATCTCGACTTTAGGATAGACGTGAACGCTTCGGATAGAATTCTATCAAAAACAGCGTCGGATCTGTTTTGCAGCAGCAGTCGATATCGACCATGAACCTCGATGTCGATTTTATCTCTTCTCTATCTCGGGTTGTCCTACTTGACCTCGGATTGGCACTCGACTTCTATCAATATCCTCGATCTCGGCCACTGGATATCGACCTTGTAACATCGATATCGACCTCTTCATGTTGACATGCTTTGTTCTTCCTCTGGTCGATTTCTGGTGCTCTGTTTCACTCGATGTCGAGTCTATAGTTCGATTTCGACTCCTTAGTAGACTTTGAGTTCTTTTTCCGCTCTTCTTCTCTTGTCGAAATTCGTCCATTTTCATCTCGATAACTGTAAAATAACATAAAAACTCGTGTCGACCTCTATATTTGACAAATAAGTATAAACTACACTAATCTTATGTTTTTGCAACAAATATGCATGAAAACATCGACAAAATGGACATAAATGAGCATAGAAAATATGGCAATTTGCACGCATATCAATATGGACCTCTCATCAGCACCACCTCGGGCCATTCCCGCTCCGTCAAGGAAGAAGCCATTACCCTACCCCTCCAAATCATCAAAGGATCCAGCGAACGTGAAGTTTCAATGGTTTGTGAAGGTTCTCCAAGGCCTCAATGTCACCATTCCATTCACGGAGGCCCTTCACGAGATGCCATCATATGTTCGCTTCCTCAAGAGTATATTGAGCAAAAAGTGATCAATTGCTGAGATCGCTGAGGAGTGCAGCAAGGTGGAATACCCAGAGAAGAGGAGGGATCTTGGTAGATTCGCCATCACTATTGGGCTTGGCCAACATCGCTACAAGGCCCTGTGCGACCTAGGGGCTAGCGTTAGCCTTATGCCTTTGTCCATCTGGTCCAAGATCAACATTAGAGCCTTGGAGCCAGCTGATATGAAATTGTACATGGTCGATAATAACTTTTAAGGGCCACAGGCATCATCGATGACGTCCCAGTCAAGGTGGGTAAGTTCTTTGTACCCACTCATTTTATTATGCTTGATATGGCAGAGGATCCTACTTGCCCAATCATCTTAGGGAGGCCGTTCCTAGCTACGGCCGATGCCAATCTCAGTGTAAGAAAGGGACTCTTATTATTCACCATTGGAAATGAGGTCATCGAATTCTCCTTGAACCCCAAAATGAAGGAGGTACAACAAATGGAGGTCAAGGTGATGCATATGGGGACAGTAATCCCTTGCGATGAACCAACGGAGAGAGCCTTGACAAACGAGGAGCTAGAGGAAAGGGCCATGGAAGCCCAAATGGTGGAGCTTTTGGAGATTTGGCACCAAACCGACGGCGGAGGAAAGCAAGATAAGGCACTCGACATCTACACCACCCACTCGATATCGAGTGAAAAGGAGCCAAATCGACTGCCAGAAGCTAAGTATGGGGTCAACGGAGCACTCATAATCGACCAGGGCCAGTCGATATCAACTGGGCCCACTCAACATCGACTCCCCCTACTCGACCTGCCTCCATTGACAGAAAAGAAAGGGGTAGATATCGACCACTCCACTCGATATCGACTACCCCTGAGAGCAATACGGACTCCGAGGTAAGTTCAGGTAAGATTCCTCCACCCTTAAAGATAGATTGCAATATCCCTTTAAAGCGAGTATCTTTGTTTGTATGCCTAACTAAGGTACTTATTGAGCAATGCAATGCCCTGTGATGCAAAAGAAAGGATGAAAAGAAGGAATCATGGCGATCAATAGAGTCTATCTAGGGAAGTTGGAGCTTAAAGACAAGAAAGGGACGTTGTTCAAAGTAAAGCTTGAAAGCCATGAAGAGGACATAAGAGCGATATGTTCCCTACATGTGCTGCCTTGGATAGAAGCGCGGAAGAAGTCGGCCTAGCGACTATAAAATCTAGAGCTTGTACATAAAACCTTTTCAATTTCCGCATAGATAGTCTTTAGGTTTCAAAGTTTGAATTTTTGGGATTTAAAGACTTCGGATATTCTGTGGTTTTATCTTTTATGCACTAACGATTTCAGGAACGACGAGGAAGAAAAGAATCTTTTGCAGAGGCAGTCGAAATCGATCAGGCCAATCGAAATCGACCACCCTAGGGTCGAGCCACCTTCTAGAGTCTACATCGAGGACTCGGGAGCGAAACACATAAGTTGATATCGACCAAGCTAGTCGATATCGACCAAAATCTGGCGGCCCACGACTTTACCTTCTTCCTCGACTTCGACAGATGCATTTGACATCGACCACTGACCTCGACATCGACTACTGGTATCGACCTGACCTGAAATCGACCTGAATCAGCAGGTTGTGCTGTGAATTTCTCTCTACCCTTGTTCTTCTTTTAATACATGAGGACACTGTATATTTCAAGTATGGGGTGGGGTAGAAACATGTCTTATGGTCATAACTTGGTTTTCTTATTTGCATTGCATTCATGTTTAAGTTTTTGTTCTTAGTCCTTATTTTCAAAAAAAAATTACAAAAATAAAAAAAATTAGAAAATGTCAAAAATACAAAAAAATGCATGTTTACCTTTTTTAGTTAGTTTTTAAACCCTACTTAGACGTCCTATGATGAGAACTCAATAACTGACTTGATCATGTAAATCCTATGGCATATTTGGATGGTTTAGCCTAAGTGTTTAAAAATATTTTTATGTAGATTGTGAACTTGTGACGACATTGAGCACATGTGATCCTAGGCTAAAAAGCATATCCAACAAAAATTGTCATTGTGAGAATTTTGGCCAATAGGGAGAACATAAAAAATCCCTCTGCTTTCTTGAGTGTATTTACTCTTCCTATGCATATCTAAATGTTGTGATAGGCATTCAAAGCCAATGCATATATATGTTTATGTTTGCGAGACTTCAATGATGGAGGCATCTTTTAAGCCATTTTTATCCTCTCTTTACGTACCCTGCATTATCTCTGCTTGAAGCCAGAACATTAGCCTGAGCCTTATGTTGCAAACTCCAAAAAATTATTCCTAGCCGAATTGAGCCTGACCCCCCTTTGGGAATTGAGACTTAGATTGGTTGGATTAATGCCTTATGGAAAGAAAAGTGCATATTATCTAGTTTTGGGCAAGGAAATTATGGGATGGTACATATTAGCATCTTGTCATATTTTGTCAAAGGATTTTTGGCTCACCATATAAATGCACCGTTATTATTTTCGTTCAAAAAAAATTGGTTTGAAAAAAGAAAAAAAATATATTGTTATATGTTGTGCATGTGCCAAATTCCTTAGCTTCTTTTATCTTTTATACAAGGTTTATATTTTTTGATAGCATATTAGGGTTTGAAAGAAGGGTTGATGAGCATTATGGAAGAGTAAGTTAGGAAAGTGTATCATTGTAAGAGTTATGGTTTGGATATTGTAGTGTTGAGGTTTAGGAGTCTTGATTCCCAAATTTTATAAGCACCACATAGCCAAATAATTACATACCCTTTATTTCTTACCAAACCCCATTACAACCCTGCTGAATGGAGTCTTCTTTGAAGTCTTCCATTGAGCGAAAGTCCTCTTGATGGTTCTTATTGCATTTTCATAATTGGCTGCGAAGTGAATTCTTATAAATTGCAATGTTTATGAGATTGTATATGGAATTGAGTTGAATGTTGATCTTCATAGCCTAAACACATGAGAGTTGAGTGCAAACACATTATCCCTGTGAGTTTGGATCAAAATTGCATATGCCTATGGATCGCTCAAATATGTGCTATGACGTTAAATTCACTTGCTTTGCTTTGCTACCACTTATGATGTTGCTTTTATAAAGGGTGAAGACTTGAAGGGTATGTTGTAGGTATTGGCTATTGCTTGGTTATTTCTTGAGGACATGCAAGTCTATGTATGGGGTATTTTGATGTGCATATTTAGTATACTTTTTATTGCATCTTTGGACTTCATATTCCATTCGATTCCCAAAAAAAAAGGTTGAAAAATAATGCAAATTTGTGTATAATGGGATAACGTGCAAGAAATAGAGTCTTCATAAGTTTTGATCTAATTATGTAGGAATTGGAGCAAAATTGGTGTCAAAACGAAAAAGCCAAGTGAAGCTGAGAAGAGGTCGAAATCGACCTATCTTGTTGATATCGACTATAGCCATCGACACCGACTCTGAGTGTCGAGATAGACCAACATAACCAGCATAAGAAGAGCAGTCCATATCGATCACCTGACATCGATATCGACCAAGTCCCAGAAATCGAGTAGAGCTGCGCCCGTCGAGCAGAAACGAAGAGGTCGAAATCGACCTGTCTGGTCGATATCGACTAGATTTCGACACGGGTTGGACACACTTTTTGAGACGCGGATCACCATTCTATCTTCAAGAGGCATGGTTTATCCTTTGTAATTCAGATAGATTACTACTTAGGATTATTTGTTTTTACCCTAAAGGTTTATTAGTTATTTTATATATTTACCTTAAATAAAAGATCTATCCTACTTGTTTGGATAGAGTTTATAGTTTAGATAGAAGATACTATCCTTGGATAGCAAGGATTAGTAGCCTATAAATAAAGCCCTAACGAGCTGGTTTTTAAGCATTCAAACACACACCCAATCAATAGAGTTAGAGTTAGAGAGAAGTTTAGAGTTTGGCGTTTGCAATAGCCGACATTGAGTTGTAAAGCTTCGGAAGTTTATAGTTTAATGCAAGTTTCCCTTTTTCAATCAATTGATTTTGTTGCGATGAGGAGCGAGTAGTCGTCCCACTTCTAGGGTCGGGGTGAGCGCGACGGTAGCTATGTAAGTATGTTTATCCCCTAGTTGATTATGTGATCTCTTCTTCTACCTTGCGCTCAATCCTTTATGAGAGTTTAGGATCATTTCTTATTTACCTTATATTAAGCGAAAGTGGATTATATATGTGAATTTGGATAGTAATTAGATTTTGCCTACGAAAGTTGACATAAACCTTAATTATGATAAAGGTAGAAACAATTAGAATTTTATGCAAAAGCCTCTATCTCCCTCATTGGTGTTGAGAAAAGTTTAATCTTTTATATGAATTGATCATAGTACATGCATGGTTCATTGAATTAAAACCAAAAATCTGTTGCCTTTTGTTTTCTTCCCTTTATTTTCTCTTTTGCTGCAAATCAACATCGACATGAGATCTACTCGATATTGACCTTTCCTGTCGATATCGACCCCCTGCATCGAGCAATTTCATCGTCGATAGTTTTTTGAGTCGGCAGAGCTACTGACCCCCTCGAAATCGATCACACTAGTCGATATCGAGTGCTTCTATTGTTTACTTTCTTTGCATATTTTCTCTCCAGATCGACTTCGTCACTAGGAATCAACTGCCCCTATCGATATCGACCTCTCAACTCGATATCGAGGCTTTTGGTTGGCAAAAGACGTGAGCTTTCACAAATATCCAGGCACCGCTGACTCGCTTCCTCGTGGATCGATCCTGATTCCCTTCCACTACAAAGGGAGGAAGTCTTGTAATTTATTTGCGTGGACTAGGATTCAGTTTGATATCTACCTGTATTTATTAGACTTGATTTCCTCCTTCATTATTTCTGCATGGAGAAATACTATACAACATTTTGGTACAAGCACGACAAACAAGTACGTCCGACATTTTCTTCCACATGCCATTTTCCTAATCAATTGTATACATGGTCCTTTCATGTGCGAAATCTTTTCTTGCAGGGCCAAGTCAGCCCATTCAAAGAGCACCTTACACTCTTCCATTGGTGATTTTACTCATGTGTTAAAAGCAATCTATATGATGATGGAGGACAAAATTAGTGAAGTTAATAATAGATGGTTGACAAACTCACACAACCTATGGCTATTCAATCGAGTTCGAGATATTGTGTCGATGGAATTTTTTAACTTTTTTGATATAGACACGAATATGGAAACAAATCCTCCATCACAGCCACGTAGATATACATACTAGAGGGATGTCTACGGTCTGCCCTCCGGACATGAAATGCAAGCTTTTTGGGATTCGCAAATTCCGATAAGATCGTCATAGATTCACATTTTTTTTTAAGTAATTGGATTGGGATTGTCTCTACATTGAGCGTGTTAATGATAACACTTATTAGGAGGAAAACTAGTGGAATAAATATAAATATGAATTAAACCAACTCCCTGTCCAAGCAAATAAATTACAAGAATCCCTCCCGATGTAGTAGTAGGGTATTTAGGATCGAATCTACGAGGAGGTATGTCAGCGGTTCCTAAGCTTGCAATCACGGTCAATTTCGACTCCAGAAGATCACTCGATATCGAGTAGATCAGTCGATATTGACTATAGTTCCAGTCGATTTCCGGCAAAACTTCTTGCAAAACAGAAAGAGACAGTCGACGTCGAGTAGGACACTCAATATCGGGTCAGCCACTCGATATCGACCACAGAAGTCGAAATCGCGTCTCCGCAGAAACTGTAAAACAAAACCAATTTGTCGGGAAAGTGTCCGAAGAAATTAAGAATGATGTAGGAAAGATGAACAGAATAAAATCATAGGTTTTATAAACTCAATAAACTAAAAACCTCTAATTAGGTAATTTATTTGCGTGGACTTCATGCCACAACGATAACCATATAAGCTTTATGCTAAATTAATGAAAGTTTATGCCTTTTCATCAAATAACTTTCGTTACCAACAATTAGGTAATTTAGATGCCCTTGCATAAACCCTATGTTTTACTATCCAATTTCATAATTAATCCGAATTCACAATAAGATGGCTTTCGCTTCAATAATGCAAATAAGGATCGCCTACTTCTTTCGTAGAAGAATCATGCATATAGGATAGAAGACGGAATTGCATAAAAATCATATCTTTGATGCATAAACTTACATGGCTATCTTCAGGCTCACAACGACCCTAGAAGTAAGGGAACTACTCGTGCTTCACAGCCATAAACATCATCGTCATCATTGGAAATAAATAAACTTGAATTGAAATTGTCGAAAGATTACAACCGAACAAAGCAAACTTCCGCTCTTGCTTCTCTCTACTCCACTCGGCCTTCTCTCTCTCTCCTAAACTAAATTCTCTGCGACTGGGATTGAATGATAATAAACTCAGCCCTAATGGCTGAAATTATAGATTTCAAAACCTCGCTATCCAAGGAGAAGAAAATATATCTTATTCCTAAGATAAAACTAGCTAAAGTAAATAAACGAAATCACCTTAGATAAATATGAATTCACCCTAAAGGATATAAAGTCTAATAAAAAAGATAAAATATCTCCGACTTAATGTAGAAGTAAACCGCTTCGGATAAGATTTTATCAAAACCGTCGGATCTGTCTGTTGTTTCACTCGATATCGACTAGCTTAAGTGGATATCGACCACTTCTCTTCTATCTCGAGCTAGTTCTGCTCGACCTCGGATTCTGCACTCGATCTCTATCACTTCACTCGATTTGGGACACTTGATATCTACTAGCATTGGTCGATATCGACCTATCTCTGTCGAGTTATTTGGTTCTCTTCCTAGATCGATTTCTGGTCTTCAATTCCACTCGATGTCGAGTCATTTGATCGATTTCAACGCCTTAGTATACTTTGAGTGATTTTCCAGCTTTTCTCCCTCTTCTCCAAATTGATCCGATTTTGCCTCGATTTCTACGAAATAACACAAGAACTCGTGTAGAACTCCATAATTGGCAAATAAACATAAACTATATAAATATTATGCTTTCCCAACTGATGTGCACGCAAATTGCCATATTTTCTATGCACATTTATGTCCATTTTATCGTCATTTGCATGCATATTAGTGGGAAAACATAAAATCAGTGTAATTTATGCATTATTGTCAAATATAGAGGTTTGCACGAGTTTCTATATGATTTCGTAGAAAATGAGGTGAAAATAGACAAGTTTGGACAAGAGGAGAAGAGCGGAAAAAGAACTCGAAGTCTACTGAAGAGGTTAAATCGATGATGAACCTCGACATCGAGTGAAACAGAGCACCAGGAATCAAGCAGAGGAGAAACAGAGCATATTGACACAAAAGAGGTTGATATCGATGTTTGAAGGTCGATATCGAGTGGCCTAGAAAGAACCTATTGATAGACGTCGAGTGCCAATCCGAGGAAGAGAAGGACATCTCGAGATAAGATAAAGAGAGGTCGATATCGAGGTCCCAAGGTCGATATCGATGTTGCCTGCAGAAAGATTCAACTCAGTTTTTGATTGAATTCTATCCGAAGCGTGCACGTCTATCCTAAAGTCGAGATCTTCTATCTTCTACTACCAGACTTATCACTTTATGTTATATACCATGGAATTTTATTTTTTACCTTTATTAAGTTTTATCTTAGAGAATAAAGATAGGTTTTCGAATCCTTGGCTAACAAGATTTGAGATCTATATCTAGAGGCCATTAGGGCTGAGTTTAATGATCCAATTTTGAAGTAAGAACGCAGAAAATAGTGAGAGAGAGAGAGGTCGAGTGGAGTTGTGTAAGCGAGAGCAGAGTGGCTTTGTTCGGTGTAATCTTTCTTTTTCAATACAGAGTAGTTTCCTTTCCATGATGATGATGAGTTCGATGATGAAGCGTGAGTAGTCAACCAGCTTCTAGGATCGGGGTGAGCCCGATGATAGCAATGTAGGGTAAGTGCAACAAAGGTATGATTTTTATGCGATTCCTTCTTCTATCCTATGCATCATCCTTTGTGAAAGTTAGGGAGATTCATTATTTGCATTATTGAAGCGAAAGCCAATCATATTGTGAACTTGGATTACTCATGAATTAGATAGTAACTCTTAGGTTTTATGCAAGAGCCACTAATCACCTAAGTGTTGGTAATGAAAGTTATTTGACATAAAGACATTAAATTTCATAACTTTAGCATCATACTTGCATGAATATCATTGTGACATAAATCCCCGAACTTGGAAGCCTTTAGTTTATTGAAATCTTATAAAAAGTTTGAGTTTTTATTTCTGTCCATCTTTCCATAACCATTATAAGCTCTTTGGACTACTTTTTAGACACAATAGGTTACAATATAGTTTTTGTTACATATATCGAAATCGAGCACTAGCATCGATATCGAGGCCTATCTCGACGTCAACTTTGCTGCTTTTGTCTTCTGTAGGAAACTCACTGGAAATCGACCAGAACTGAGGTCGATATCGACCAGACACCTCGATATCGAGTGTCTCTTGGAGTCGAAAGCTTGATCTTGATTGCAACTAAGGAAGCGCTGACATACCACCTCGTGGATTCGATCCTGAATTACCCTACCACTACATCGGGAGGGATTCTTGTATTTTATTTGCTTGAACATGGAGTTGGCTTAGTTGTGATATTTACTTGATATTTTATTCAAGTGAATCCACACCTCCCCTAAACGAACAAATTGGCACCGTTGCCGGGGAGGCAATCAATTGCCACCTAAGTTTTCTCACGATCTACTTTTAGTGCTTATTTTGTAGGCTTATGTGACACTCTGATCGCGGACCTATCCTAGAAAGCATAGACGAGCCTGAATGTTTCATTCATCTTCACAACAAAGCTATTCAAATCATGGCGAATAAAGAGACGTAGGCTGAGACCATAGAGCGGTTGACGAAAGAAATTGAGGACCATAATGCTACAATCGCTGCTGAAAGGGCCGCCGCTACTACAGAGCGAGCCCGTGCTGATAGGGAGGAGGATGCGTGCAGAAAAGCCCAAGAGTGGCTCAATTAGTATCCACAGACAACGATGTAATACATGCATCCACCACTACATGTTCCTGGATCCGCTATTTTAATTCCACCTTCTAACTATAAAATAAAAATAAACTTCCTATCTGAGATTAAAAGAAACACTTTTGAAGGAATACTTAATGAGTGCCCCTTGCAACATATCTCTACTTTCATGGACTTATGTGAAACTATTGCTGATGTTGTAAATCTAGAGTATGTGACACTAAAATCTTTCCGATTGTCTTTGGCAGGGAAGGCATTGCAATGGCTAGAGAGTTTGGCTCCACTCTCGCTGAGGACATGGGCAAAGGTGAAGGATGCATTCCTAAAAAAGTTCATTCCTCCATCAAAAACAGCGATGCTGAGGCAAAGGATCACGACTTTCAAACAAAAGCCTGGGGAGACGTTGGAACAAGCATGGGAGCACTTTAAGGACTTGCTAAGATCATGCCTAATGTATGGGCAGCTTCCATATGTCATCCAAGAGATCTTCTATAACTCCTTTGATGGGCCAAATAAGGAGAGAATCAACTCATACACCTCCTATCGGTACCGTGAGCTCACACCAACGGAGGCTAGGGAGACAATTGAGAGGCTGGTCAACTTTGACAACACGTATGTGACTGCTACATCCTATGACTCAAAGCCTACCCCATGAATGCCATTTTATGAGCCTCCAAAGGAGATTGATCCAGATGTGCAACAACAATTCCACAACGATCAAAATTGCCGCCTTCAAAGGCAAGTAAGGTTCCTGAGCAACAATCAACCTTGTCAAGAATGTGGCTCAACAAGGCATAACACTAGTGTCTGCCCACATCTTGAGCAAGTATCTATGGTGGAACAACATGAGGAAGCCAAATGGACGAGAGGCCCCTATGGAGGGGGCAATCAACAATATTGGGAAGATCAAAGGTTCTATCAACAAAGGGATCCCCCACCATATAGAGCACCAGGGCACCCTGAGCGAGAAACAAGGAAGGATGACCTGTTGAGATGCGGAGTAACCATACTAAGTTCAAACAAGCCAACAACTCCGTGCATACTCAGCTGCAGGCACCCAACTCTAGGCTTGGGGAGATAGACATTTTGAAACACAACATGGAGACCCAAATGGGTCAATTGGCTGAATCAATACCCAAACTATCAGGAGCATTGCCTGTATCGACTGTGCCCAACCCAAAGGGCAAAACTACTGGACACATAACAGCCATGAACTTAAGGAGTGGGCGTCCATTGCAAACGCCCGAGCAAAAATCGAAGGAGAAAGGGCCAGAACAAACATCAACTCCTCGAGTCAATGTCGACCCCCATCCAGTCGATGTGGATCTAACTCCAGCTGTAGGAAAGAAGAAGGTGTTGTCATTCCCATCAAATAAGGTGATTAAGGACCCGGTGGAAAAGAAGTTTCATCAATTCGTGAAGATGCTTCAAGGACTTAATGTCTCAATTCCATTCACGGAAGTGCTTCAGGAGATGTCATCTTATGTGAGGTTCCTTAAGGACATATTGGGTAAGAAGCGATCATTTGCTGAGATCGCAGAGGAGTGCAACAGATTGGAGCTACCACAAAAGCGGGCGGACCCAGGTAAGTTTTATATCGTTATATGCTTAGGTCGATATCGCTTTAATGGTTTAGTTGATTTTGGCGCTAGCGTTAGCATGATGCCATTAACGATATGGCACAAGGTAAATATAGGTCTCATGGAGCCCGTGGATGCAATGTTATACATGGCGAACAATATGGTAGTAATTCCAACAGGGATGGTAGATGATGTGCCAATGCAAGTAGGTAAGTTCTTTGTCCCTGCTGACTTCTTCGTTGTTGATATAGCAGAGGACCCTGCTTGTCCCATTATTTTATGTGGGCTATTCCTAGCAACCGTCGATGCCAACATAAGCGTGAAGAAAGGATTGCTCTCATTCACAATCAGCGACGAGGTGATAGAGTACGCCTTCAACAAGACGGTGAGGAACAATGAAGGGCCAATGGAGATAAAGGCCATCAATGGTGTCTACATCACATGCGGGGAAGCAAAGTAAGGAGTATGACACTGGAAGGGCTTAAAAAGAGGGCCATAGAAGCCCAAGTGGAGGAAGTCGTGGCAATCTTGAACGAAGGAGCCAAAGAGAATATCAAAATTGACCCAGATGAGTCGATATCGACTAACATTGTCCAAGATTCTGTGCCAGGTCATAAGTATGGGGTCGACGGAGGAGAAGGAACCTCGAAATCGAGCATAAAGGTCTAAATCGACCATAAGTCTATGCCGAAATCGACTGCCCCAAAAGCTGAGAAGGGAGCAAAGCCCTCGATATCGAGGTTAGAAGGGTAAAATTGAACTAATCATGTCGAGCAGAACCACTCCAAATCAACATAACCTCCAAGAGCACAACAGAGCTCAATATCGACTACTAATGATCGATGTCGACCTGAGCCACAGAAAGAAGAGAAGGTAAGTTAAGGTACGGATTCTTCCTTTTCCATTTCTATTAAAGATTTATCACTTTTTAGAAGAGGTTTGCCTTGGCATGTGTGCTTGTGTAGGGTATCCGATGATGATTCGAGCCATTATGAAGTAGGCGATAAGGTGTTTGTCTCCAAATCAAAAGATCATTGGTTCCCGAGTAGATTCAAAGATAAAAGGATGAGACCATTCACGGTGAATCAAATCCATCCAGTCGGAATGCAGCTGAGAGACAAGAAAGGAGTTCTATTTGAGGCCCAAGCCACATGGGCTCTGAAGATGCCGCCTTAAGCATAAAGGAGAAGTCAGCCTAGTGACTAGAAAGTCTAGAGCTTGTAACAAAGACAACTAGTTTTTTGGTTTTGGACATCTTTTGGTTTTGTTTTAAGACATTAGACACTATGCTTTATTTGTTTGGGTTTTAGTTTTTGTTTTTCAGAAGTTGCATGAAAGAAGGAGAAAAACAGACATCGAAATCGAGTGTGAAGCTCGATATCGACCTTAAGGTCGATTCCGAGGGGCTTGTGGTCGAGGCCGGATCACCATGAAGCTTGCACCAGAAATCGATTATACTAGCCGATTTCGATGTTAAAGGTCGATATCGACCACCACTGCTGACTCCTTCGACTCTTGAAATTTGTAACGTTTTAGTAAGTTTTCTTTCTTAACCCTAGTTCTAATACATTAAGGACACTGTAATCTCTAAGTATGGGGTGGGGGAAAGGTTTACATGCATATTTTAGCATATTTTCAACATATTTTGAAATTTTTCATAAGTTATTGCATAGATTTTACATGCTTATGCATAATCATACATAGTTAGTCATCTTTATCTTTAAGCATCATATTTATCTATAGCATGTTTTAATTTCGAAAAAAATGACCCCCATCAAATAATGTGAAAATAAAGAAAAGAGTCATGGAAGAAAAAAAAGGAACTCGACAATGCAAAAGTAGATTCATTAGAGAGATAACATGAAATTGCCTAGTTAAGGGAAGTCACAAGGAAGTGCCATTTTGTAGAGAAAACCATGAAAGTGAGGTAAAATTTGAAGTTGCTTTTAACATGTGCATGATAAGATGATGGAGGACTTTATATATTTCCATACATATACAAAAAGAAAAGTTCATATCCTAGCCTTACCTATGCATATTTGCAAAAGTCAGAAGCCATATACGAGCCTCATCATACATTATCATTATTGCTCAACATATATTACATATTTCCCGTTTTATATAACTTATACCCTATCCAGGGACAAGTTTGAGAATGGATGTCATCTTTGGAGTTGTTATATGGAGTTTGTGCATATTATTCTTGAAGTTGTTGGAAGGAATGAAAGAAATTTTGAAATATGAAAAATTTAATGAGCGAGAAAAAATCCGATCACCTCAGGAAATAAAGGTAGGTCGACCCTGCTCGTTGCGATGTTAGTTCGGCGAGATGGGACACAAGGTGAGGAGTCCGAAGTACTAAGTATCCGGGGCCATTCATGACACCCATGTTTGCGACTCGCGAGAAGGCAATGCTAAGGTTAGAGAGGTAAAACCATTATAAAGAAGAAAGCATTGAGCGATGAGTGAAAGGTGAGAAACATTATGAAGAAGAAATGTGGAATGTTTTGGAAAGAAAGTTTTATTTCCCCGGATTTAACACCACATGGCAAAAAATTTTCCAACCTTTAGCCTTTTACCAATCTACTCTTCTAAATATTGAAAAAGTCCTCTTGATTATTAATGCAATGTAACAAATTTTTTTTATGCATATAAACCTCCTTTTGTGAGTATAAAGTTGCTTTTATGCACAAACATGGATTTGGTTGACATTAGTACCTTTTCGAGGATGGCAATTGATTGTAGGGATATATAAGAATGAATCTATGATGTTGAGGGTTTACATTATTCCCCTGAATGACCATTAAAAGTATTGCTTGGGGACAAGCAAGCTTAAGTATGGGGTGTTTGATGTGCGTGAAAATTGCCATATTTTCTATGCACATTTATCTCCATTTTATCGTCATTTGCATGCATATTAGTGGGAAAACATAGGATCAGTGTAGTTTATTCATTATTGTCAAATATAGAGGTCTGCACGAGTTTCTATATGATTTCGTAGAAAACGAGGCAAAAATGGACAAGTTTGGACAAGAGGAGAAGAGCCGAAAAAGAACTCGAAGTCTACTGAAGAGGTCTAAATCGATGATGAACCTCGAAATCGAGTGAAACATAGCACCAGGAATCGAGTAGAGGAGAAACAGAGTATGTCGACACAGAAGAGGTCGATATCGATGTCTGAAGGTCGATATCGAGTGGCCTAGATCGAACATATTGATAGAAGTCGAGTGCCAATCAGAGGAAGAGAAGGACAACTCGAGATAAGATAAAGAGAGGTCGATATCGAGGTCCCAAGGTCGATATCGATGTTGCCTGCAGAAAGATTCGACTCAGTTTTTGATAGAATTCTATCCGAAGCGTGCACGTCTATCCTAAAGTCGAGATCTTCTATGTTCTACTACCAGACTTATCACTTTATGTTATTTACCATGGAATTTTTAGTTTTAACCTTTATTATGTTTTATCTTAGAGAATAAAGATAGGTTTTCGAATCCTTGGCTAGCAAGATTTGAGATCTATATCTAGAGGCCATTAGGGTTGAGTTTAATGATCCAATTTTGAAGTAAGAACGTAGAGAATAGTTATAGAGAGAGAGAGACAGAGAGATCGAGTGGAGTTGGGTAAGCGAGAGAGGAGTGTCTTTTTTCGGTGTAATCTTTCTTTTTCAATACAAAGTAGTTTCCTTTCCATGATGATGATGAGTTCAATGATGAAGCGGGAGTAGTCAACCCACTTCTAGGGTCGGGGTGAGCCCGACGATAGCAATATAGGGTAAGTGCAACAAAGGTATGATTTTTATGCGATTCCTTCTTCTATCATATGCATGATCCTTTGCGAAAGTTAGGGAGATTCATTATTTGCATTATTGAAGGGAAAGCCAATCATATTGTGAACTTGGATTACTCATGAATTGGATAGTAACTCTTAGGTTTTATGCGTGAGCCTCTAATCACCTAAGTGTTGGTAACGAAAGTTATTTGATGGAAAGACAATAAATTTCATAACTTTAGCATCATACTTGCATGAATATCGTTGTGGCATGAATCCCTGACTTTGGAAGCATTTAGTTTATTGAAATCTTATTAACAGTTTGAGTTTTAATTTCTGTCCATCTTTCCATAACCATTCTAAGCTCTTCGGACTACTTTTCTAACACACTAGGTTACAATACAGTTTCTAATATAGACATCGACATCGACTGACAAGGTCGATATCGAGCACCAACATCGATATCGAGGTCTATCTCGACGTTGACTTTGCTGCTTTTGTCTTCTGCAGGAAACGAACTGGAAATCGACTAGAACAGAGGTCGATATCGACCAGACACCTCGATATCGCGTGTCGCCTGGAGTCGAAAGCTTGATCATGATTACAGCTAAAGAAGCGCTGACATACCTCCTCGTGGATTCGATCCTGAATTACCCTACCACTACATCGGGAGGGATTCTTGTATTTTATTTGCTTGAACAGTGAGTTGGTTTAGTTGTGATATTTATTTGATATTTTATTTAAGCGAATCCACACCTCCCCTAAACGAACACTAACAAATATGCATAAAAATACAGACCAAAATCAAAGTAACAGTAGATGAAAAACATGGTAATTTGAGCGAACACAAACACCCCATACTTAAGATTGCTTGTCCTCAAGCAATACTTTTAGCGGTCATTCAGCGGAAGAAACTAAACCCTCAATAACATAGATTCATTGTTATATGTCCCTACAATCAATTGCCATCCTTGAAAAGGTACTAATGTCAACTATTCCATGCCTTGAATAAAAGCAATATTATACGCACAAAAGGAGGGTTATATGCAAAAATAATTTCGTGCAACATAGCATTAATAATCAAGAGAACTTTTAGTGTAAGCTTAAAGAGAAGTAGATTGGTAAAAGACTAAAGGTGGGCTAATTTTTGGCCATGCGGTGTTAAATTCGGGGAAATAAACTTTCTTTCCAAACATCCATTCCACATTCCTTCTTCATAATATTTCTCACCTTTCGCTTTTGCTCAATACTTTTTTCACTATAATGCTTTTACCTCTCTAACCTGCGCAGTGCCTTCTCGTGAGTCGCAAATATGGGTGTCATGAATGACCCCGGATACTTAGTGCTTCGGACTCCTCACCTTGGTGTCCCATCTAGCCGAACTAAAATCTCAACAAACAGGGTCGATCTACCTTTATCTCTTGAGGTGATTGGATTTTTTCTCGCTCATTAAATTTTCCATATTTCAAATGTTATTTCATTCCTGCCAACAATTTCAGTAAAATGCACAAACTTCATATAACAACTCCAAATATGACATCCATTCTCAACATAGTCCCCGGATAGGGTACAAGGTATAAAAAATGGGCAATATGTAAGGTATGTGGAAAATTAATAATATAAGGCTCATATATGGCTTGTGTAATGCAAATATGCATAGGTAAGGCTAGGATATGAAATTGAGCACTTGTATGGAAAATATAAAGTCCTCCATCCTCTTATCATGCATATGTCAAAAGCAACTTCAGATTTTACCTCTCTTTCATGGTTTTCTCTAAAAAGATTGCACTTCATTGTGACTTCCCTTTACTAGGCAATTTCATGTTATATCTCTAATGAATCTACTTTTTCATCGTCGAGTTTAATAAAAGCTTCCATGGCACTATTTCAAATTTTTTCCAAAATTTTCAATTCGGGTGATTTTTTTTAGACTTTGGATAATAAACATTGTGATTTTCTTTGGACAATGATGCACATGGATATAATGTATGTAGATAGACATATCCAAAGTAACCATGTATAATGCGATAAGAGAAGTATGTATGAATATGAAAAAAAATGTGCAATATGCGCAAATATCTATAAAAATATGAAAGTAAGCCTTTGTCCCACCCCATACTAAAAGATTACAGTGTCCTCACTGTATAAGAACTAGTGTTAAGAAAGAAATTTACTAAAAATTTGTGAATATAAGGTGTTGAAGATGTCTGTAGGGATAGTTGATGTTGGGTGATCCAGTCGATATCGACTAGTGTCACTCGATTCCTGGTGATGTCAAGCTTCAGGGTGATCCTCTGTCGATCACAAGCTTTCCAGATCGACTTTCTCAGTCGATATCAAGTACTGTACTCGATATCGAGTCTCTTTTTGGCTTCTTCTTTCTCCTGAAATTCGTTAGAAAATAAAACAAAAACCCAAAACCTAAAGTCTTAAAAAAATATCCAAAACCGTAAAAGCTACATGTCTAGTTACAAGCTCTAGACTTTATAGTCGCTAGGCCGACTTCTTCTTTCCTGCTCCTAAGGCAGCATCTACATAGCCCATTAGCATGGGCCTCAAATAGTACTCCGTTTTTGTCTCGCAACTGCATCCCGCCTGGATGGGTCTTGTTCACTGTGAATGGACCCATCTTCTTTGTTTTGAACTTGCTTGGCAACCAATGATCCTTAGATTTAGAGACATACACCTTATCTCCTACTTCGTAGTTGCTTGGATCATCATTGGATATCCTGCAAAAGTGCACATACCAAGGCAAACCTCTCCCAAATAGAGATAAATCATTTATTGAAATTGAGGAAGAAGAATCTATACCTTAGTTTACCTCTTCAGAACTTTCCTTTTCTGTTTGAGGGTCCAGTCGATATCGACTAGTGTCACTCGATATCGACTTATCTTATGCTCTTGGTGGTTCAGTCGATGTGAGGGAAGTTGATTCGATCTGATGTACTCGATAACGAATAGGTAGACTCGATATCGAGTGATTCTTTTCTCCTTCAACATCTGGTTATGTCGATGTCGAATTTGGATTTTTGTCGATTTCGAGTGTTGCACTCGATTTCAAGTGATTTGCTTCGACATCGACCCCATACTTAAGAACTGGCACACAATCTTGAACATTGTTAGTCGATATCGACTTACCTAGGTCGATTTCAAGTGGTACTTTGGTGCCTTTGTTCAAGATTGCCATGATTTCCTCCACTTGGGCTTCTATAGCCCTCTTCTCTAACTCCTCGGGGGTCATATTTCTTACCTTAGGTTCCCCGTAAGCGATGTAAACTCCATTGATTGATTTCACCTCCATAGGACCTTCATTCCTCTTTACCGCATTGTTGAAGGCGTACTCTATTACTTCATCACTGACGGTGAATGAGAGAAATCCTTTCCTTATGCTTATGTTTGCATCAACGGTTGCTAAGAAGGGCCTTCCTAAAACAATTGGACAAGCAGGGTCCTCTTCCACAGCAACAACTAGAAAATCAGCATGGATAAAGAACTTACCTACTTGCACTGGCACATCATCCACCAAGCCTGTTTGAATGACCACCGTGTTGGTCGCCATATAGAGTTTAGTATCCACAGGCTCTAGGGCACCAATCTTTACCTTTGACCATATGCTTAGTGGCATAATGCTAACACTAGCCCCTAAATCACATAAAGCATTAAATCAGTGTTGACTTAAGCTTATAATGATAGAAAACCTACCTGGGTCTGGCCGCTTCTCTGGTAGCTCCAACTTGCTGCCTTCCTTTGTGATCTCAGCAATTGATCGTTTTTTACCCAGTATGTCCTTAAGAAACCTTACATAAGATGGCATCTCATGAAGAGCTTCAGTGAATGGAATGGTAACATTGAGCCCTTGAAGCATCTTTACGAAGTGCTGAAACTTCTTTTCTGTCGGGTCCTTTAAAGTTTACCTTGGGAATGCCAGCGTCTTCTTCTTCACTTTGGCTGGAGTTGAGTCGATATCGAGTAGGTTTTGGTTGATATCGACTGGAGGAGTCGATTTCTGGTGATGCTCAGCTTCTGGATCGACATCGAGTAAAGGAGACTCGATGTCGACTGCATCTCGGTCGATATCGACTGGATGAGTCAATATCGAGTCCTCGATAGTGGCTTTTGCCTCCGCTTCTTGCTCGGGCATTCGCAGATGACACCCACTCCTTAGATTCATAGCCATTATGTGACCAGTAGTTTTGCCCTTAAGATTGGGCACAGTAGATCCTGGCAGCGATCCTGACGGTTTGGGAATTTGTTCAGCCAATTAACCCATTTGGGTCTCCATGTTCTTATTCCGAACATCGATCTCCCCGAGCCTAGCGTTGATGTCGTGCCGCTATGTATGGACTGAGTTATTGGCTTATTTAAACTCAGCGTGGTTCCTCCGCATCTCATCAAGGATGATCTGCAGGTCATCCTTCTTTGGTTCCCGCTCGGGGTGTCCAGGTTCTCTATAGGGTGGGGGATCCCTTTGTTGGTGATGAGGTTGGTAGAATCTTTTATCCCCCAATACTGCTGATTGCCTCTTCTATAAGGGCCTCTCATCCACTTAGCTTCCTCATGTGTTTCTGCAATGCTGACTTGCTCAAGATGTCGGCAGACATTGGTGTTGTGCTTAGTAGACCCACATTCTTAGCAAGCTTGGTTGTTGGAGAGGAACCTAACTTGCTTTTGTAGGTGGCGTGTCTGATCATTGTTGAATTGTTGCCTTATGTCCGGATGGGGCAGGCCTTGAGTCATAGGCCGCAGCAGTCCCATATGTGTTGTCGAAGTTGACAAGCCTCTAATTTGTGTACTAGCCCTTCGTAAGTGTAAGCTCAATGTACCGATAGGAGGTGCAAGAGTTGATTCTCTCCTTATTCGGTGCATAGAGGGAGTTGTAGAAGATCTCCTTGAAGTGCTCCCATGCCTGCGCCAATGTCTCGCTGGGCTTTTGTTAAAAGTTGTGATCCTTTGTCGCAACATCGCCATTTTTTATGGAGGAAAGAACTTGTTTAGGAACGCATCCTTCACCTCTGCCCATGTTCTCAGCGAGCGTGGAGCTAAGCTTTCAAGCCATTGCAAATCTTTCCCTGGAAGAGA
Source organism: Persicaria maculosa (assembly GCA_963922045.1). Taxonomy (NCBI): domain Eukaryota; kingdom Viridiplantae; phylum Streptophyta; class Magnoliopsida; order Caryophyllales; family Polygonaceae; genus Persicaria; species Persicaria maculosa. The sequence goes on along the minus strand of OY998264.1, from coordinate 44,932,379 downwards.
CCATCGAAAGAATTTAAGTCTAGAATATTCTAAATTAGCGCCATCGGCGACAGTCTCATATAAATCCATAAAATTAGTAATATGTTGCAAGGGCATTCATTATCTCTTCCTTTAAAAGTATTGCATTTAATCTCATAAAGGAAGATAATTTTAATTTCATAATTAGAGGGAGGGATGATAATCGCAGATTCAGGCACGGTGAGCGTAGGGTACATGTATTGCATTGTAGTCTGCGGATATTGATTGAGCCTCTCATGGGATTGTCTATGTGCATCCTCTTCCCTATCAGCGCGCGCTCTCTCTGCAATTGTAGTTGCCCTTTCATTGGTAATGGTGGCATTGTGGTCCTCAATCTACTTCCTCAATCTCTCAATGAGTTGAGCCTGTGTCTCGTTCTCCGCCATGATTCTGATTTCTCTGTATCGAAGGTGGAGGAAACTTTCGGGCTCGTCTAGACTTTCAAAGATAGATTCACGATCAGAGCATTGCATAAACCTACAAAATCAACACTAGAAAAGAACGTCAGAAAAGCTTAGGGGGCGAATGATTAACTCCCCGGCAACGGCGCCAAATTTTGTTAGAAGGGAAACTAATCGAATAAATATAAATATGAATTAAACCAAATCCCTGTCCAAGCAAATAAATTACAAGAATCCCTCTCGATGTAGTGGTAGGGCATTCAGGATCTAATCCATGAGGAGGTATGTCAGCGGTTCCTAAGCTTGCAATCACATTCAATTTCGACTACAGAAGATCACTCAATATCGAGTAGATCAAACGATATCGACTACAGTTCCAGTCGATTTCCAACAAAACATCCTCCAAAACATACAGAGACAATCGACGTTGAGTACGATACTCAATATTGGCTCAGCCACTCGATATCGACAACTGAATTTGAAATTGAGTCTTCGCAAAAACTGTAAAACGTAACCAATTTGTCGGAAAAGTGTTCGAAGAAATTAAGAATGATGTAGGAAAATGAACAGAATAAAATCATACGTTTTCTAAATTCAATAAACTAAAAACCTCCAAGATCAGGGATTTCATGCCACAACGGTAACCATATAAGCTTTATGCCAAATTTATGAAAGTTTATGCCTTTTCGTCAAATAACTTTCGTTACCAACAATTAAGTAATTTAGAGGCTCTCGCATAAACCCTAAGTGTTACTATCAAATTTCAGAATTAATCCAAATTCACAATAAGATGACTTTCTCTTCAATAATGCAAATAAACATCGCCTACTACTTTCTTAGAAGAATCATGCATATAGGATAGACGACGGAATCGCATAAAAATAATACCTTTGATGCATAAACTTACATGGCTATCGTTGGGCTTCCCCTGACCCTAGAAGTAAGGGCACTACTCATGCTTCATAGCCATATCCATCATCATCATCATTGGAAAATAATAAACTTGAATTGAAATTGTCGAAAGATTACAACCGAACAAAGCAAACTTCCGCTCTCACTTCTCTACTCCACTCGGCCTTCTCTTTCTCTCCTAAACTGCATTCTCCGCGATTGTGTTTGAATGATAAAAAAACTCAGCCCTAATGGCTCTAATTATAGATTTCAAAACCTCGCTATCCAAGGAAAAGAAAATTGATGTACATATTTAAAGTCCTTTTTATTGCATCTTTTGACTTCATATTTAATTCAATTCATAAAATAAAGGTGAAAATTAATGTAAATTTGTGTACGATGAGCTAACGTGTAACAAATAGAGTCTGCATAAGTTTTGGTCTAAATATGTAGGAATTGGAGCAGAATCGGAGTCAAAACAAAGAGGCCACGAGAAGCTGTAAAGTGGTCGAAATCGACTGAACTGGTCGATATCGACTGAAGCATCGACACAGACTCTAAGTGTCGAGACAGACCAAGAAGACCAACAAAGGAGAGCACTCGATATCGAGTAGATAGATTCGATATCGACTATGCCCCAGAAATTGAGTAGAATGAAGCCCGTCGAGCAGAAATAGAGTGGTCGATATCGACGGCTTTGGTTGATATCGACTGGATTTTAACACGGGTGGGACGTGCTTTTCGAGACGCGGATTGCAAGTCTATCTACATAAGCCATGAATTATCATCATATTTAGATAGATTATACCTTGGGGATATTCTCTTTTTACCTTAAAGGTTTATTAAATGTTTTAGATATTTGCCTTAAATAAAAGATCTATCCTACTTGTTTGGATAGAGTTTAGATAGAAAATAGAAGATACTTTCCTTGGATAACAAGGATTAGTAGCCTATAAATAAAGCCCTAGGGGGCTGGTTTTCATTCATTCAATTACACAACATACAATACAATAGAAGTAGAGCTAGAGAGAAGCTTTAGGGTTTGGCGTTTGCGAGAGTCGATGTTAGATTGTAAGGTTTCGGAGTTATTAATGCAAGTATTCCTTTTCAACTCAATGATGTTCCATACGATGAAGAGTGAGTAGTTTCCCAAAGCTTTTAGGGTCGGGGTGAGCCTGACGTTAGCCATGCGTGCCCGAGGTAAGTATTTGATGTTGAGATCATTGTGTTTATATCATCTCCTACGATTCTATGTTTAGTCCTAATCGAAAGAAAAGGAATTCATGCTAACAACTTGAGTTATAAACATAAAATTGGTAAAGACAATTAGGTTTATTTGGAAGAGTATTCCTAAGAGTTGGTGTACAGAGAAAGCTTGTCCCTCGGGTGAAATAGCGCAATTGTCCGTCTTATTTGCCTTAACGCATGCATCGGTTAACGTTGTGGTAAAACCTACCCTTGAGAGTTGCCTTTTATATATTTGAATCATGAAAATCATGTCTTTATTCTGTTCATATTTCCCTCTTCATCCTATTCGTCTTCGGCCATCTTTGCCGAAAAATTAACGTTTATGCAGGAGTAGTCGAAATTGACCACACTAGTCGATATCAACAAAGTTTGCCCTAGATCGACGGTCTTCTTTGTAGATCCCCATCGTCTTCCAGTTGCTGTATGAGGTCGATTGTGAGTGATATACTCGATATCGACTGTCCTGTGTCGACTAGCAGTTTTCTGAGCCAGTCGATTTCTGCCACTCACATCGATATCGACCAACCTAGTCGATATCGACTGCCGTTTTTGTTTCTGCAGGTTTTCTGTTGCAGTAGAAATCGACAGCCTAGGTCGACGTCGAGCACTTTGGTAAAGATCGAGTCTTCTAGTCGACAAAAGACATGAGCTTTCGAAAGACAATCTAGGATCCCGTTGACACGCTTCCTCGTGGATCGATTCAGATTACCCTTCTACTATAATGGGAGAAAGTCTTGTAATTATTTGCATAGGCTAGGATTTGGTTTGTATCTATCTTCTTTATATTTGTATTCGAACTCGATTTCCTCCTATTAACAAATTGGTGTCGTTGCCGAGGACGCAATCAATCGCGCCCTAGTAGTCTATCTCATGTCTCTTTTGAGTTTTGTTTTATAGGTATATCCGACGCTCTGATTGCCCACCTGAATTCGAATGTATAGAAGACCCTGAAAGCTATCTTTACCTTTGCGCTAAAATCCAAAGAGCCATGGCGGAACAAGAGACCAAGGCTCAACAAATTGAGCGTCTAAGGAAGCAAGTCGAGGACTTCACAACTAGAGAGGCGGCACTAAAGGAGCGTGCAGACAAGGAGAAGGATGCTAGGAGGCAAATGGAAGCCCAAATCAACGCCCTCCCTCATAATGCCAAACAATACATGAACCCTGTGCTCTCAGTGCCTAAATCGGCTATTCTTATCCCTCCCTCTACTTTTCAGATTAAACCTAGCTTCTTAACTGAAATTAGGCGACGACAATTTGAGGGGAAACCTAACGATTGTCCTCTAGATCATATTTCTTTATTCTTAGACTTGTGTTTTACAATTGCAAATGGACAAAGCCTTGAATATGTTAAACTGAAGGCTTTTCGTTGGTCTCTCGCAGGGAAAGCTCTAGCATGGTTAGAGAGCCTAGTCCCCAGATCGCTCCGCACATGGGATAAGGTCAAGGATGCTTTTCTCAATGAATTCTTCCCACCATCCAAGACAGCGTTGATACGCCAGAAGATCATGGCCTTCAAAGAAAGGCAACATGAAATCCTGGCGCAAGTATGGGGGTGGTTTAAGGAGCTGCTGAGGTCTTTCCCTACGCATGGGCAACCACCTACATCATTCAGGAGATCATCTACAATTTCCTGGACGTAGCTACTAAGGAGAGAATCAACACCTACACCTCCTATGGGTATCTCGAGCTCCTACCACAACAAGCTTGGGATACTATAGAGAGGTTGGTTGAATTTGACAACACCTATGGGACTCTTGTGGCCTCCGACTCAAGGCCTGCCCCATTTATGCCACTGTATGAGCCCTCGAAAGGGATTGATCCTGACGTCAAATATCAATTCATGCACGATCAACTCTGGAGGCTTCAAAAGCAAGTCAAATTCCTCTTCGCCAACCAACATTGCGCTGAATGTGGCTCCGTAAGGCATATCACCACCGATTTCCCCCACAAGGAGCAAGTACAACTAGCAGAGACTCACTAGGAGGCACGCTACATGAGGAATCCCAATTGCCAGGGGTACCAAAACTAGGGAAATCAACCACCCCAATATAACCCCAGGGATCCTCCGCCTTATAGGGCTCCAGGCCATCCAGAGAGAGAACAACGACGAGATGATGTTCAACTCCTCCTTGATGAGTTAAGGAGGAACCAGGCTGCAAGTCCACAATCCAGCAATGCTATCTGATGTGCGCGTAAATTACCATATTTTCTATGCACATAAATGTCCATTTTATTGTCTTTTGCATGCATATTAAAGGGAAAACATGGGAATAGTGTAGTTTACGCTTAAATGTCAAATATATGGGTTCGCACGAGTTTCTATGTGATTTCGCAGAAAACAGGATAAAAATGGACAGATTTGAAAGAGCGTAAAAAGAACTCGAAGTCTTCTGAAGAGGTCGAAATCGACTGGGGACCTCAACATCGAGTGCATCAGAGACATAGGAATTGAGCAGGAAATGAAACAGAGCATGTTGACACAGAAGGGGTCGATATCGACGTTTGGAGGTCGATATCGATGTTGCCAGATCGACCAAATTGATAGAAGTCGAGTGCCAGTTCGAGTAGGAGAAGGAGAAGCTCGATATAAAGTTTTGAAGGGGTCGATATCGATGTCTAGGGTCGATATCGACCATGCCAGCAGAGCAATCCGACTCAGATTTTGATAGAATTCTATTCGAAGCTTGCACCGTCTATCCAAAGGTCGAGATTTCCTATCATCAACATGAAATTTATCAGATGGAGGCTGAGTTACCATGGAGTTATAGTTTTTACTTTTATTTAGTTTTATCTTATAGAATAAAGATAAGGTTTCGAGTCCTTGTCGACATCTATAAATAGAGGCCAATAAGGCTGAGTTTAGGCATTAGAATTAAATTTTAATTTACATTCAAGTTAGCATCCAATAGCATCTAATTTACAACACGATTCAGTTTCAATAGAGAGTAGAGAGAGAGAAAGAGAGGAGGCCGAGTGAAAGTTGTAAAGCGAGAGCGGAGTGGCTTGTTCGGTTGTACTTTCTTTCAAAGTTTTAATTCAAAGTAGCTTTCTTTCAACAATAATGATGATGATGTGCATGATGAGGAGCGAGTAGTCAACCCACTTCTAGGGTCGGGGTGAGCCCGACGATAGCAACGTGAGGTAAGTGCATCAATGGTATGACTTTTATGCGATTCCGTGTTCTACCCAATGCATGATCCTTTGCGAAAGTTAGGGAGATTCATTATTTGCATTATTTAAGCGAAAGCCACTCATATTGTGAACTTGAATCGCTCGTGGATTGGATAGTAACTCTTAGGAACTATGCGAGAGCCTCTAATTACCTAAGTGTTGGTGAAGAAAGTTATTTGACGGAAAGGCATTAAAATTCATAGCTTTCGCATAAAACTTGCATTGATATCGTTGTGGCATGAAACCCCGACTTTGGAAGCCTTTTAATTAATTGAATTCTTTATAAAAGTCTTAAGTTTTGTTTTTGTTCATCTTCCTTCTCCATTCTATTTTCTTCGGACTCTTTTTCGACAAATTGGTTACGAAAACAGTTTCTGTGACAAGCATCGAAATCGACTGTAAGGGTCGATACCGAGGTCTAACATCGATATCGAGGTATGTCTCGATGTCGACTTGCTGTTTTATCTTCTGCAGGAAATGCGCTAGGAAATCGACCAGAACTGAGGTCGATATCGACCAGTATACTCGATATCGAGTGTCTGCCGAGGTCGAAAGCTTTGATCATGAGCATAACAAAGGAAGTGCTGACATACCTCCTCGTGGATTCGATCCTGAATTACCCTACTCTTACAAGGGAGGGGATTCTTGTATTATTTGTTTGGGACAGGGAGTTAGCCTAGTTGTGCATTGTTATATTTAGTTTATTTGAATCTCCTACACTCCACCCCACTTGCGAACAAATTGGCGCCGTTGCCGGGGAGGCAATCAATCACCACCTAAGTTAATCACGATCTTTTTCTTAGCTTATTTTGCGGGTTTATTCGACGTTTTGATCACAGACCTATCCTGGAACCAATCAACGAGCCTGAATGTTTCTACCATCTTTGCAACAAAGCAATTCGCAACATGGCTAACAACGAAACACAGGCCGAAACCATCGAGCGGTTGAGAAAGGAAATCGAGGACAACAGTGCTACAATTGCTGCTGAAAGGGTCGCCGCTGCTGCTGAGCGAGCCCGTGCTGATAGGGAGGAGGATGCGCGCAGACAACCCCAAGAGCGGCTAAATCAGTATCCACAAACGGCGATGCAATACATGCATCCGCCGCTTCATGTTCCTGAATCTATCATTATAATTCCTCACTCCAACTATGAATTGAAAATTAACTTCCTCTCTGAGATTAAAAGAAATACTTTTGAAGGAAGACATAATGAATGCTCCCTGCAACACATCTCTACTTTTATGGACTTATGTGAAACAGTTGCCGATGGCGTAAACTTAGAGTATGTGCGACTAAAATCTTTTCGATGGTCTTTGGCAGGGAAGGCATTACAATGGCTTGAAAGTTTGGCTCGACGCTCGCTGAGGACATGGGCGGAGGTGAAAGATGCATTCTTGAACAAATTCTTCCCACCTTCTAAAACGGCGATGTTGCGGCAAAGGATCACGGCTTTCAAACAAAAGCCAGGTGAAACCCTAGCACAGGCGTGGGAGCGCTTTAAGGACTTGCTGAGATCATGCCCGACGCATGGGCAACTTCTATATGTCATCCAGGAGATCTTCTACAATGCCCTTGATGCGCCGAATAAGGAGAGGATCAATTCATATACCTCCTATCGGTACATTGAGCTTACGCTAATGGAGGCATGGGAGACCATTGAGAGGCTCGTGAACTTTGACAACACATATGGGGCTGCTGCGGCCTATGATGCAAGGTCTGCCCCATCTTTTCCACTATATGAGCCTCCAAGGGAGATAGATCCTGAGGTGCGGCAACAATTCCATAACGATCAAACACCCCGCGTTCAAAAGCAAGTCAGGTTCCTGAGTAACAATCAACCTTGTCAGGAGTGTGGCTCAATAAGGCATAACACTAGTGCCTGTCCACACACTGAGCAAGTATTTATGGCGGAACAACATGAGGAGGTTAAATGGACGAGAGGCTCCTATGGAGGAGGCAATCAACAATATTGGGGTGATCAAAGGTTCTATCAACAAAGGGATCCCCCACCATATAGGGCACCCTGAGCGGGAGACAAGGAAGGATGACCTGCAAATCATTCTTGATGAGATGCGGAGGGACCATGCTGAGTTCAAACAAGCCAATAACTCCGTCCATACTCAGCTGCAGGGCATCAATTCTAGACATGGGGAGATCGACGTTTGGAAGCGCAACATGGAGACTCAAATGAGTCAATTGGCGGAAGCAATACCCAAAGCTTCAGGATCATTCCCTGGATCCAATGTGCCCAACCAAAAGGGAAAAACTACCGGACATATTACAGCGGTAAATCTAAGGAGTGGGCGTCAATTACAAACGCCCGAGCAAAAAGTGGAGGAGAAGGAGCCAGAGCAGACGTCGATATCGACCCCCCTATCGATATCGACCAGGGTGACGTCGATGTCGACCCTCCTGTCGATGTCAACCCTGAGGCTGCATCACCATAGAAATCGACTCCTCTAGTCGATATCGACCCTACTGATGTCGATGTCGACCTCACTGCAGCCGCAGGAAGGAAAAAGGTGTTGCCATTCCCATCTAGAAAGGTGATTAAGGACCCAACGGAAAAGAAGTTCCAACGGTTCATGAAGATGCTCCAAGGGCTTAATGTTTCTATACCATTCACGGAAATGCTTCATGAGATGCCATCTTATGTAAGGTTCATTAAGGACATCTTGGGTAAGAAGCAATCGCTCTCTGAGATCGCAGGGGAGTGCAACAGGTTGGAGCTACCACAAAAGCGGGCGGACCCAGGTAAGTTTTCTATCGCTGTAGGTCTAGGTCAATTCAAATTGAATGCTTTAGTTGACTTGGGTGCTAGCGTTAGCATGATGCCACTAACCATATGGTACAAGGTAAAGATATTTCCTCTGGAGCCCGTGGATGCAAGGTTATACATGGCTAATAATACGGTAGTTATTCCAACTGGGATAGTGACGGATGTGCCAGTACCAGTAGGTAAATTCTTTGTCCCTACTAATTTCCTAGTTTTTGATATAGCGGAGGACCCTGCTTGTCCAATTATTTTAGGTAGGCCATTCCTAGCAACCGTCGATGCCAACATCAGCATCAAGAAAGGATTGCTCTCATTCACGATTAGTGATGAGGTGATAGAATATGCCTTCAACAAGACGGTGAAAAATCAAGGGCCAATGGAGATAAAAGCCATCAATGGTGTCTACATTGCATGTGAAGAAGAAAAGGTAAGAAGTATGACACCGGAGGAGCTAGAAAAGAGGGCCATAGAAGCCCAAGTAGAGGAAGTTGAAGCAATCTTGAACGAAGGAGCTCAACAGAACATCGAAATCGACCCACGTAAGTTGATATCAACCACTAATCTTCAAGATTATATGTCAAGTCTTATGTATGGGGTCGACGGAGGAGAAGAGGAAACATCAAAATTGGGGTCAAGGGTCGATATCGACCACACCCTATCGAAATCGACCACCATCAGCGCTGAGAAGGGAGGAAAGGAGACCTCGATATCGACCTGTGAGGGTCGAAATCGACCTGATCATATCGAGTCAAAACTCTCCAAATCGACTGATCCTCCAAGAGTACAACAGGGGTCGATATCGACCTCTGAACATCGACATCGACCTGAGCCACAGACTGAGAAAAAGGTAAGTCAAGGTACGGATTCCTCCTGTTCCATTTTAATAAAGGATTAATCATTATTTGGAAGAGGTGTGCCTTGGCATGTGCGCTTGTGTAGGGTATCCGATGATGATTCAAGCCAATATGAGATAGGAGACAAGGTCTATGTTGCCAAATCTAAGGACCATTGGTTCCCTACAAGATTCAAGGATAAGAACTTAGGACCATTCACGGTGAATCAAATAAATCTTGGCGGAATGCAGCTTCTCAAGGCAGATGCTGCCTTGAGAAGCGCGAAGGAGGAAGTCGGCCTAGCGACTTAAAAGTCTAGTGCTTGAAACAAAGACTTAGTTTTGGTTTTAGACACTTTCTTGTTTTGCATGTTTGGTTTTGTGTTTAGTTTTCAAATTGCAGGAGAGAGAAAAGCACACGAAAAGACGTCGAAATCGATGTCCAAGGTCGACATCGACCTTAAGGTCGACATAGATAGGGTTTGTGATCGAGGCCAAATCACCCTGAAGCCTGAGCAGAAATCGAGATATGAACATCGATATCGATGTTAAAGGTTGATATCGACTCTGCCTGCCGTCTTCTTTGACTCCTGACATTTGTGACGGTTTAGTAAGTTTTCTTCTTAACCATAGTTCTAATACAGTGAGGTCACTGTAAATTTTATGTATGGGGTGGGGGAAAGGCTTACTTGCATATTTATACTTAGTTTAGATTTGCATATTTATTTTAATGCATATATAAAAAAAGAGAGAGAAATATGACCCCCATAAAAAAATTTGAAAATTTAGAAAGAGTCATGGAAGTATAAAAAAGAGCTCTATGATGCAAAATTAGATTCATTAGAGATATAACATGAAATTGCCTAGTTAAGGGAAGTCCCAATGAAGTGCAAAAAGAGAAAAAAATAAAGGAGATGAAAATTTGAAGTTGCTTTTGACATGTGCATGATAAGATGATGGAGGACTTTTTATGAAAATTCCATACAAGCAAAGTTCATATCCTAGCCTTACCTATGCATATTTGCAAAAGTCACAAAGCCATATATGAGCCTTAACATGATCATTATTGCTCCACATATATACATATTGCCCATTTTATACCTTATACCCTATCCGGGGACATGTTTAAGAATGGATGTCATCTTTGGAGTTATATGGAGTCGTGCATTATTTATGAAGTTGTTGGCAGGAATGAAAAAATTTATGAATTATGGAAAATTTAATGAGCGAGAAAAAATCCGATCACCTCAGAAGATAAAGGTAGGTCGACCCTGCTCGCTGAGATGTTAGTTCAGCGAGATGGGACACAATGTGAGGAGTCCGAAATACTATGTATCCGGGGTCATTCATGACACCCATGTTTGCGACCCGCGAGAAGGCAGTGCTAAGGTTAGAGAGGTAAAAGCTATATTGAATAAAAGCATTGAGAGATGAGTGAAAGGTGAGACATTATGAAGAATGAATGTGGAATGTTTTGGAAAGAAAGTATGATTTCCCAGATTTAACACCACATGGCCAAATATTAGCCCACCCTTAGCCTTTTACCAAACCACTTCTCAACAAGCTTGCAAAAAGTCCTCTTGATTATTAATGCTATGTCGCTAAAATTGTTTTTTGCATATTACCTCCTTTTATAGTATGAAATTGCTTTTATGCACAGGCATGGACTTGGTTGACATAAGTACCTTGACAAGGATGGAAATTGATTGTAGGGACATATGAAAAATGAATCTATGATGTTGAGAGTTTACTTTCTTCCCCTGAATGACCATTAAAGGTATTGCTTGGGGACAAGCAAGCTTAAGTATGGGGTGTTTGATGTGCGCGCAAATGTCCATATTTTCTATGCACATAAAAGTCCATTTTATTGTCTTTTGCATGCATATTAATGGGAACGCATGGGAATAGTGTAGTTTACGCTTAAATGTAAAATATATGGGTTCGCACGAGTTTCTATGTGATTTCGCAGAAAACAGGATAAAAATGGACGGATTTGAAAGAGCGGAAAAAGAACTCGAAGTCTTCTGAAGAGGTCGAAATCGGATGGGGACCTCGACATCGAGTGAGTCAGAGACATAGGAATCGAGCAGGAAATGAAACAGAGCATGTCGACACAGAAGGGGTCGATATCGACGTCTGGAGGTCGATATCGATGTTGCCAAATCGACCAAATTGATAGAAGTCGAGTGACAGTTCGAGTAGGAGAAGGAGAAGCTCAAGATAAAGTTTTGAAGGGGTCGATATCGATGTCTAGGGTCGATATCGACCATGCCAGCAGAGGAATCCGACTAAGATTTTGATAGAATTCTATCCGAAGCTTGCAACGTCTATCCAAGGGTCGAGATTTCCTATCATCAACACGAAATTTATCAGATGGAGGCTGAGTTACCATGGAGTTTTAGTTTTTACTTTTATTTAGTTTTATCTTAGAGAATAAAGATAAGGTTTCGAGTCCTTGTCGACATCTATAAATAGAGGCCAATAGGGCTGAGTTTAGGCATTAGAATTAAAATTCAATTTACATTCAAGTTAGCATCCAATAGAATCTAATTTATAAGACAATTCAGTTTCAATAGAGAGTAGAGAGAGAGGAGGTCGAGTGAAAGTTGTAAAGCGAGAGCGGAGTGGCTTGTTCGGTTGTACTTTCTTTCGAAGTTTTAATTCAAAGTAGCTTTCTTTCAACAATAATGATGATGATGTGCATGATGAGGAGCGAGTAGTCAACCCACTTCTAGGGTCGGGGTGAGCCCGGCGATAGCAACGTGAGGTAAGTGCATCAAAGGTATGACTTTATGCGATTCCTTCTTCTACCCCATGCATGATCCTTTGCGAAAGTTAGGGAGATTCATTTTTTGCATTATTGAAGCGAAAGCCACTCATATTGTTAACTTGAATCGCTCATGGATTGGATAGTAACTCTTAGGAACTATGCGAGAGCCTCTAATCACCTATGTGTTGGTGACGAAAGTTATTTGACGGAAAGGCATTAAAATTCATAGCTTTAGCATAAAACTTGCATTGATATCGTTGTGGCATGAAACCCCGACTTTGGAAGCCTTTTAATTAATTGAATTCTTTATAAAAGTCTTAAGTTTTGTTTCTGTTCATCTTCCTTCTCCATTCTATTTTCTTCGGACTCTTTTCCGACAAATTGGTTACGAAAACAGTTTCTGTGACAAGCATCGAAATCGGCTATAAGGGTCGATATCGAGGTCTAACATCGATATCGAGGTCTGTCTCGACGTCGACTTGCTGTTTTGTCTTCTGCAGGAACTGCACTGGCAAATCGACCAGAACTGAAGTCGATATCGACCAGTATACTCGATATCGAGTGTCTGCTGAGGTCGAAAGCTTTGATCGTGAGCATAACAAAGGAAGCGCTGACATACCTCCTCGTGGATTCGATCCTGAATTACCCTACTACTACAACGGAGGGGATTCTTGTATTATTTGTTTGGGACAGGGAGTTAGCCTAGTTGTGCATTGTTATATTTAGTTTATTTGAATCTCCTACACTCCACCCCGCTTGCGAACAATATCCAGAACCAACTTTAGGGTCTCAACGCTCGAATGGGAGAATTGGATACTTGGAAGAAGACGATTGAGACCCAATTGGGTCAATTGGCAGCCAAAATCCCAAAGCCACCCGGCAAACTCCCTGCACATTCATAAGAAAATACAAAGGGGAAAGCCGGGCACATTGCCGCTATCAATCTAAGGAGTGGACGTACATTGTAGGAGCCAAGGGGCGAAGGAGAAGTCGCTGAAGATGCAGTCGATGTCGACCCCCCAATCGATATCGAGGGCCTTGTCGATGTCGAACCCACAGTCGATGTCGAGCCCACTGCGAAGCACAGAACTGAGCCACAGAGGCACTCGATATCGAGTGACCCATTTGATATCGACCACCCCTCCGATCTCGATCACTCTAGAAATCTACCACAGCTTCAGACTCCCCCGAGGTTGACCAATCCAGTGGTTATCGACCACCCAAATGTCGATGTCGACCTGTCCAGAAAGCAGAGATCGACCACCTCGCCTCCAAAGCCATCCAAAGCACTACCTTATCCTTCTAAGGCACTGCGGGATCTAGGAGACACTAAATTTAGACGCTTTGTGAAGATCTTACAAGGCCTAAATCTCAACATACCACTCCCGAAAGCGCTCAATCAGATGCCTGCATACATGAGGTGCCTGAAGGACATCTTGTCCAAAAAGAGGTCCATCTTAGAGATCGCTGGCGAATGCAATTCAATTGAGTTCCCTGATAAGCGTGGCAATCCAGGCAAGTTTGCGGTAACGGTAGAGGTTGGTAAGCATCAATTCAAAGCCCTTTGTGATCTTGGAGCTAGTGTTAGTTTGATGCCCCTATCAATATGGCGGCAAGTGGGTGTAGGAGCATTGGAGCCCGTCGACATGAAGCTCTACATGGGGGACAATTCCTTTGTGAGACCAACTGGGGTTGTGGATGATGTCCCTGTCAAGGTGGGAATGTTCTTCATACCCATGGACTTCATCGTGTTGGACGTGCCGGAGGATCCTATTTTGTCTATCATCTGTGGTAGGCCGTTCTTAGCAACAACGGATGCCAACATCAATGTGAGGAATGGCACCCTTACATTCACAGCCGGCACCAAGGTCGTGGAGTTTCGCTTCAACCCTACAATGAGCAAAATAATGCAGCTGAAACAAGTTGTCCTCTCACCGGCAAAGGAGAAGCTTCGCATGTTTTTGTTGGCGAGGACAGAAACAGCAAGGAGAGTCGACATCAACCGGAACCAGTCGATATCAACTGCAACAATCGAAATCGACCATACTCACTCAATATCGAGTGAACATGATGATCCACTAAGTTGCCAAAAGCTTAAGTAAGGGGTCCCTGAGGTCGACATCGACCACCCCCAGTCGACATCGACTTCTACACTCAAAATCGACAACCTTTTATCGAGATCGACTGCCCCTCAGCCCGAAGATTTCTGTGTCGGGCCCAAACAGGTAAGCCCAGGTATGATCCCTGAACCTCCTCTGTCCATTACTGCTGATTTAACGAATGGGAGGGTCATAGGTCCATGGTTTGCCCATTTTGCGAAAGTTAGGTCAAGAAAGAGAAGAAAAGCGCCCAATGTAGAAGAGTCTAACGAAGAAGAAGCTTTAGTTGCATAATTTAGCTATTATCAAAAGGACTTAGATGATCCATGAGAAGGCGCAAGCTTGAAGGGTCCCTACCTTAGGAGTTCGTGAAGCATTGAAGGAGAAGTCGGCCTACCGACTCAAAAATCTAGAGTGTGTACATAAACCTTTAAATTTTTTGCATAGTTGGTTTTTAGGGATTTGGATTGTGGATTTTGGGATTTTGAGACTATGATAATTCATGGTTTTATCTATTATTCTAACAAAGGTTTTAGGTTGCCAAGCAATGGAACAACGAGGAAGAAAAGACGCTACTGCAGAGGCAGTCGAAATTAACCACCTTAGTGTCGAGCCACCTTCTGGAGCCGACATCGAGGACTCGGGAGGGAAAAGCAGCAGTCGATATTGACCAACGTAGTCGATATCGACTAGATTCTAGCGGCCCTCGACTTCACCTTCTACCTCGACTTAGACAGATGTAGTCGACATGGACCTGAGTACTCAACATCGACTACTGGCATCGACTGACCTGAAATCGACCTCAATCCGCAGGTTGCTATATGAGTTTCTCTCAACCCTTGTTTTTCTTTTAATACAGTGAGGACATTGTATATTTTAAGTATGCGGTGGGGGAGAAACATGCCTTATGGTCACAACTTGGTTTTCTTCTTTGCATTGCATTCATGTTTAAGTTTTTGTTCTTATTCCTTCTTTTCATAAAAAAAATACAAAAATACAAAAAAATTAGAAAATGTCAAAAATACAAAAAAAAATGCATGTTTACCTTTTTTAGTTTGTTTTTAAACCCTACTTACGCGTCCTATGATGAGAACTCAATAGCTGACTTGATCATGTAAATCCTATGGCATATTTGGATGGTTTAGCCTAAGTCTTTAAAAATGTTTTTATGTAGATTGTGAATTTGTGATGAAATTGAGCACATATGATCCTAGGCTAAAAAGAAAATCCAACAAAAATTGTCCTTATGAGAATTTTGGCCTATAGGGAGAACATTAAAAATACCTCTGCTTTCTTGAGTGTATTTATTGTTCCTATGCATCTCTAAATATTGTGATAGTTATTCAAAGCCAATGCATATATATGTTCATGTTTACGAGAATTAAATGATAGAGGCATCTTTTGAGCCATTTTTATCCTCTCGTTACCTACCCTGCATTGTCTCTGCTTGAAGCCAGAATATTAACTTGAGCCTTATACTGCAAACTCAATAAAATTATTCCTAGCCGAATTAAGCCTGACCCCCATTTGGGAATTGAGACTTAGATTGGTTAGAATAATGTCATGTGGAAATAAAAGTGCATATTGTCTAGTTTTGAACAAAAGGAAATAATGGGTTGGTACATATTTACATCTTGTCATACATTGTAAAAGGATTTTCGGCTCACCATATAAATGCACATTTTTTATTTACTTATTTATTTTTATGCAAAAAAATTCGAATATATATATATATATATATATATATATATATATATATATATATATATATATATATATAGTGTATGGATCATTTGTACACATCCCTTAAAGTGTACCTTGTTCACAAATATTATTCGGTGAAATGTGAAACATTATTCGGTGAAATTTGAAGCATTATTCGGTGAAATATGAAACATTCTACCGAATACTGTTATGTTTTCTTTTTCCGTTCAGTTCAGATGAAAACGTTCCAATTCCACTGAATAATTTGTAACATAACAGTATTCGGTAGAATGTTTCACATTTCACCGAATAA
Organism: Persicaria maculosa; assembly: GCA_963922045.1. Lineage (NCBI taxonomy): Eukaryota > Viridiplantae > Streptophyta > Magnoliopsida > Caryophyllales > Polygonaceae > Persicaria > Persicaria maculosa. Next base: position 44,916,153 of record OY998264.1, on the reverse strand, counting down.
TATTTGTGAACAAAGTACACTTTAAGGGGTGTGTACACCTGAACCACACCCTATATATATATATATATATATATAGGGATTGACTCCGGTGAAAACCTTAAATTGTGGTAAAAACCCGTGAGGACTACTTTATATCTTGGTTTTTTTGAAACCCGTGCTAAAAACCTCAATCACACGGTGACTTTACAACTCGGTTCAACCTAAAAACCATGCTAAAAACTCCAGTTTTAAAACAACACATGACTTTATAGTTCGGTCAAACCGAAAAATCGTGCTAAAAAGTTAATGTTTTAAAATTACATAGTGACTTTATAGCTCGGTTTTATTCAAAACCTGGCTAAAATTTATGACTTTATAGATCGGTTCTATTCATAACCGGGCTATAAAGCAAGTGAACCGGGCTAAAAAGCCGGTCTTCACGGGTTTCTACCGCAATTTTGGTTTTCACCGGAGCGCATCCCTATATATATATATGTTGTGCATGAGCCAATTATTCCTTAGTTCTTTTATCTTTATACAAGATTTATATCTTTTGAGGGAATATTAGGGTTTGGAAAAAGGTTGATGAGCATTATGGAAAATAAGTTTGGAAAGTACATTATTGTAGAGATATGGTTTGGATATAGCAGTGATGAAGTCTGGGAGTCTTGATTCCCGAATTTTATAAGCACCACATAGCAAAATAATTTCATACCCTTCCATTTTATACCAAGCTCCATTGTAAACCCGGCGATTGGAGTCTTCTTTGAAGTCTTCCATTGAGCAAAAGTCCTCCTGATGGTTCTTATTGCATTTTCATAAATGGTTGCGAAGTGGATTATTATAAATTGCAATGTTTATGAGATTGTATATGGAATTGAGTTGAGTGTTGATCTTCACAGCCTAAACACATGAGATTTAAGTGCAAACACATTATCCCTGTGAGGTTGGATCAAAACTACCCTTAAGACATAACATTATCTAAAATAGGTGATAAATCATGGCTTATGTAGATAGGCTCGCAATCCGCATCTCGAAAAACGCGTCTAACCCGTGTCGAAATCCAGTCGATATCGACCAGTTCAGTCGAAATCGACCTCTTCGTTTCTGCTCGACGGGCTTTATTCCAGTCGATCTTTAGGTCTTCGTCGACATTAAACTCCTTCACTCGATATCGAGTGCTCTCCTTTGTTGGTGTTCTTAGTGTGTCTTGACATGCAGAGTTTTGTGTCGATTCTTCAGTCGATATCGACTAGTCTAGTCGATTTCGACCACTTTTCTGCTTTACTTGGTTTCTTCGTTTTGACTCCGATTTCGCTCCAATTCCTACATATTTAGACCGAAACTTGCGCAGACTCTATTTCTTGTACGTTAGCTCATTCTACACAAATTCGCATTAATTTTGAACCTTGGGAATAAAAAGATGCAATAAAAAGGGTACTAAATATGAAGTCAAAAGATGCAATAAAAAGGGTACTAAATATGTACATCAAAACACCCCATATTTAGACTTTCTTGTCTGTTCGATGAACGGCAGGTGCGATTCCAATATTCAAATATAATTCACAACTATGAAAACTCCCTTATCAATCAAATAATACAAGAATCCCTCCCAATGCAGTGGTACGGTAATTCAGGATCGACTCCACGAGGAGGTATGTCAGCGCTTCCCTCGTTGTAATCACGATCAAGCTTTTGACCTCAAGAGACACTCGATATCGATGTGTCTGGTCAATATCGACATCAGTTCTGGTCGATTTCCTGTAGAGTCCTGCAGAAGACAAAAGCAAGCCAAATCGACGTCAAGACAGACCTTGATCTCGATGTTAGACCTCGATATCGACCTTTACAGTCCATTCCGATGTTTGTCACATAAATTGCAAAGCGTAACCTATGTGTCGGAAAAGTGTCCGAAGAGCGTAGAATGGTTTAGAAAAGAAGATCAGAAACAAAACTTAAAATTTATATCAAATTCAATATATTAAAAGCTTCCAAAGTCGGGGTTTCATGACACAACGATAACAATGCAAGTATGGTGCTAAAGTTATGAAATTTAATGTATTTCCGTCAAATAACTTTCGTTATCAACACTTAGGTGATAAGAGGCTCTCGCTTAATTCCTAAGAGTTACTATCTAATTCATGAGTAATCCAAGTTTACAATATGAGTGGCTTTCACTTCAATAATGCAAATAATGAATCTCCCTAACTTTCGCAAAGGATCATGCATAGGATAGAAGATGGAATCGCATAAAAGTCATAACTTTGATGCACTTACCCTACATCGCTATCGTCGGGCTCACCCCGACCCTAGAAGTGGGTTGACTACTCGCTTCTCATCATGTAACTCATCATCATCATTGAAAGAAAAATACTTTGTATTGCAAAAGAAAGAAATTACAACCGAACCAAGCCAATTCCGCTCTCGCTTCCACCAAACTCAACTCGGCCTCCCCTCTCTCTCTCTACAAATTATCTGTGATAAACTACTAAAACATGATGTTCTTGGATGATTAAACTCAGCCCTAATGGCCTCTAGATATAGATATCGAACTTTGCTATCCAAAGACTCGAAAACTTATCTTTATTCTCTTAGATAAAACTTAAATAAAGTAAAACTAAAACTTCTCTGGTAAAACAGCTCAAGTGATAACTCTGGCATTGAAGATAGGAAATCTCGACTTTAGGATAGACGTGCAAGCTTTGGATAGAATTCTATCAAAATTTGAGGCGGACTTCTCTGCTAAACAACATCGATATCGACCTAAGGACATCGATATCGACCTCTCTTTTATCTCTATCTCGAGCTCTCCTTCTTCTAATAGGATTGGCACTCGACTTCTATCAATAAGCTCGATCTAGGCGCTCGATATCGACCATTGGACATCGAAATCGATCTCCTTCATCGATTTCTGGCTCAAGCTTCACTCGATGTCGAGGTTCTTCAATCGATTTTGACATCTCAGAACACTTCGAGTTCTTTTTCCGCTCTTCCAAATATGTCCATTTTCATCCTGTTTTCTGCGAAATCACATAGAAACTGGTGCAGGCCCATATATTTGACAATAAAGCATAAACTACACTAATCTCATGTATTCCCACTAATATGTATGCAAAAGAATGATAAAATGGACTTAAATGTGCATCAAAAACATGGCTATTTGCGAGCACATCAAACATCCCATACTTAAGCTTGCTTGTCCCCAAGCAATACTTTTAATGGTCATTCAGTGGAAGAAAGTAAACACTCAACATAATAGATTCATTTTTCATATGTCCCTACAATAAATTTCCATCCTCGATAAGGTACTTATGTCAACCAAATCCATGCATGTGCATAAAAGCAATTTCATACTCATAAAAAGAGGTTTATACGCATAAAACAATTCAGCGACATAGCATTAATAATCAAGAGGGTTTTTTTAAGCTTGTGAGAAGTAAATTGGTAGAAGGCTAAAGGTGGGCTAATTTTTGGCCATGTGGTGTTAAATCCGGGGAAATAAGACTTTCTTTCCAAAACATTCCACATTCCTTCTTCATCATATCTCACCTTTCACTCATCGCTCAATGCTTTTTTTCAATATAATGCTTTTACCTCTCTAACCTTAGCACTGGCTTCTCGCGAGTCACAAACATGGGTGTCATGAATGGCCCCGAATACTTAGTACTTCGGACTCCTCACCTTGTGTCCCATCTCGCCAAACTAACATCTCAACGAGCGGGGTCGATCCACCTTTATCTCCTGAGGTGATCGGATTTTTTCTCACTCATTAAATTTTCCATATTTCACAATATTTTTCATTCCTACCAACAACTTCATAATATATGCACAACTCCATCATCTTATCATGCACATGTCAAAAGCAACTTCAAATTTACATCTCCTTTTTTTTTTCTTTTTGCACTTCATTGGGACTTCCCTTAACTAGGCAATTTCATGTTATATCTCTAATGAATCTAATTTTGCATCGTAGATCTTTTTTTATACTTCCATGACTCATTCTTTATTTTCAATTTTTGATGGGTGTCATTTTTTTCTTCTTTTTTTTTGAAATTAAATATGTATGCAAAGCTTAAAGATAAATATGCAATTCTAAATAATTATGTATTAATAATATGCATGAACTTGTACTAAAGTATGCAATAACTTATGAAATATGCTAAAATATGCAAGTAAGCCTTTCCCCCACCCCATACTTAAAGATTACAATGTCCTCACTGTATTAGAACTAGGGTTAAGAAATAAACTTACCAAACTGTCACAAAATTCAGGAGTCGAAGAAGACTGCAGTGATGATCGATATCGACCTTGCAACATCGAAATCGATCTCTTTCATCGATTTCTGGCTCAAGCTTCAGGGTGATCCGACCTCGACCACAAGCCCCTCGGAATCGACCTTAAGGTCGATATCGATCTATTGACTCGATTTCGATCTCTGTTTTTGCTCTCTTTCTCCTTTCCTGGAACTTGTTATAACCAAAACCAAAACCAAAACAAAAACAATGCAATAATAATAAAGTCTCAAACCAAAACCAAAGATGTCCAAAACCAAAAACTAATTATCTTTGTTACACGCTCTAGACTTTTAAGTCACTAGGCCGACTTCTTCCTTTTGCGCTGTCAAGGCGGCATCTGCAGAGCCCATGTTGCTTGGGCCTCAAATAGAACTCCTTTCTTATCACGCAGCTGCATTCCGCCTGGATGGATTTGATTCACCATGAATGGTCCCATCATATTATCTTTGAATCTAGTAGGGAACCATTGATCTTTTGATTTGGCGACATAGACCTTGTCTCCTATCTTATATGGGTTTGAATCATCATCAGATACCCTACACAAGTGACATGCCAAGGTACACCTCTTCCAAATAATGATAAATCTTTAATTGAGATGGAACAAGAAGAATCCGTACCTTGACTTACCTTCTTCTCTGTCTGTGGCTCATGTCGACATCGATATTCAGTGGTCGATAACGAGCTCTGTTGTGCTTCTGGAGGTCTTGTCGATTTGGAGTGTTCACCCTCGACATGATGGGGTCTTTTTTTCTTCTTTCTCAGCTTTGGTGGTGATCGATTTCGGCTTTAGGGCATGGTCGATATCGACCTTGCTGCCCGATTTCGATATCCCTTCTCCTCCATCAACCCCATACTTATGACCCGGCACAGAATCTTGAACTATGTTAGTCAATATCGACTTACCTAGGTCGATGTCGATGTTCTGTTTGGCTCCTTCGTTCAAGATTGCCACAACCTCCTTCACTTGGGCTTCTATGGCCCTCTTTTCAAGCTCTTCCAGTGTCATACTCCTTACTTTAGCTTCTCCACATGTGATGTCGACACCATTGATGGCTTTAATCTCCATTGGCCCTTCATTGTTCCTCACCGTCTTGTTGAAGGCATACTCTATCACTTTGTAACTTATTGTGAATGAGAGCAATCCCTTTTTTACGTTGATGTTGGCATCGAGGGTTGCTAGGAATGGCCTACCTAATATAATGGGACAAGCAGGGTCCGCCGCTATATCAACAACTAGGAAAACAACAGGGACAAAGAATTTACCTACTTGTACTGGCACATCAGTCACCAATCCTGTTGGAATCACTACCGTATTATTTTCCATGTATAGCACCCACGGGCTCCAGAGGACCTATCTTTACCTTGTTCCATTTGGTTAGTGGCATCATGCTAACGCTAGGGCCCAAATCAACTAAAGCATTAAATTTGAATCGACCTAAGCCTATAGCGATAGAAAACTTACCTGGGTCCGCCCGCTTTTGTGGTAGTTCCAATCTGTTGCATTCCTCTGCGATCTCAGAAAGCGATCGTTTCTTACCCAGTATGTCCTTAAAGAACCTTACATAGGACGACATCTCATGAAGTGCTTCTGTGAATGGTATAGAGACATTGAGTCCTTGAAGCATCTTCACGAACCGCTGGAACTTCTTTTCCACCGGGTCCTTAATCATCTTTCTTGTTGGGAATGGAAACACCTTCTTATTCCCTGCGGCTGGAGTTAGGTCGACATCGACAGGATGGGGGTCGACATCGACTGGAGGAGTCGATTTTTGTGGGGACTCAGCATTAGGGTCGACATCGACAGGATGGTCAACATCGATGTCACCGTGGTCGATATCGACAGGGGGGTCGATATCGATGTTCCTTCTGGCCCTTTCTCCTCCGATTTTTGCTCAGGTGTTTGTAATTGACGCCCACTCATTAAATTCATTGCCGCTATGTGTCCAGTGGTTTTGCCCTTTTGGTTGGGCACAGTTGATCTAGGGAATGATCCTGACGCTTTGGGTATTGCTTCCGCCAATTGACCCATTTGGGTCTCCATGTTGCGCTTCCAAACGTCGATCTCCCTAAGTCTAGAATTGATTCCCTGCAGCTGAGTATGAATGGAGTTGTTGGCTTGTTTGAACTCAGCGTGGTTCCTCCGCATCTCATTAAGAATGATCTGCAGGTCATCCTTCATTGTTTCCCGCTCAGGGTGCCCTGGTGCTCTATATGGTGGGGGATCCCTTTGTTGCTCAGGAACCTGACTTGCTTTTGAAGGCGGCGTGTCTAATCGTTGTGGAATTGTTGCCTCACATCCGGATCTATCTCCCTTGGAGGTTCATATAATGGCATTGATGGGGCAGGCCTTGAGTAATAGGTCGTAGCAGTCCCATACGTATTGTCGAAGTTCACGAGCCTCTCAATGGTCTCCCAGGCCTCCGTTGGTGTAAGCTCAATGTACCGATAGGAGGTATATAAATTGATCCTCTCCTTATCCGGCGCATCATGGGAGTTGTAGAATATCTCCTGGATGACATATAGAAGTTGCCCATGCGTCGGGCATAATCTCAACAAGTCCTTAAATCGCTCCCACGCCTGTAACAATGTTTCACCTGACTTTTGTTTGAAAGTTGTGGTCCTTTGTCGCAGCATCGCCGTTTTATATGGAGGAAATAATTTGTTTAGGAATGCGTCCTTCACCTCTGCATATTTCCTCAGCGAGCGTGGAGTCAAACTTTCAAGCCATTGTAATGCCTTTCCTGCCAAAGACCATCTAAAAGATTTCAGTCTCACATACTCTAAATTTACTCCATCAGCAATAGTTTCATATAAATTCATAAAAGTAGAGATGTGTTGTAGTGGGCATTCATTAGGTCTTCCTTCAAAAGTATTTCTTTTAATTTCAAATAGGAAGTTAATTTTAATTTCATAATTGGAAGGAGGGATAAGTATAGCGGATTCAGGAACGTGAAGCGGCGGATGCATGTATTGCATCGCCGTCTGTGGATGATGATTTTGCCGCTCTTTGACTGTTCTACGCGCATTCTCCTCCCTATCGGCACGGGCTCGCTCTGCAGCAGCAGCAGCCCTCTAAGCAGCGATTGTTGCATTATGATCCTCAATCTCTTTCTTCAACCGCTCTATGGTCTCAGCCTGCGTCTCGTTGTCAGCCATGATTTGAATAGCTTTGTTGCGAAGATGGAAGTAACGTTCAGGCTCGTCTATGCTTTCCAGGATAGGTCCGCGATCAGAACATCGCATAAACCTGCAAAATAAGCACTAAAAGATCGTGAGAAAACTTAGGTTGCGATTGATTGCCTCCTCGGCAACGGCGCCAATTTGTTCGATGAACGGGAGGTGCGATTCAAATATTCAAATATAATTCACAACTATGCTAACTCCCTTAACAACCAAATAATACAAGAATCCCTCCCGATGCAGTGGTAGGGTAATTCAGGATCAAATCTACGAGGAGGTATGTTAGCGCTTCCCTCGTTGTAATCACGATCAAAATTTCGACCTCATGAGACACTCGATATCGATGTGTCTAGTCGATATCGACCTCAATTCTTGTCGATTTGCAGTAGAGTCCTGCAGAAGACAAAAGAAAGCCAAATTGACGTCGAGACAGACCTCGATATCGATGTTAGACCTCGATATCGACCTTTATTATCGATTCCGGTGTTTGTCACAGAAACTGCATAGTGTAACCTATGTGTCGGAAAAGTGTCCGAAGAGCGTAGAATGGTTTAGAAAAGATGATCAGAAACAAAACTTAAACTTTATATCAAATTCAATATATTAAAAGCTTCCAAAGTCGGGGTTTCATGCCACAACGATAACAATGCAAGTATGGTGCTAATGTTATGAAATTTAATGTCTTTCCGTCAAATAACTTTCATTATCAACACTTATGTGATTAGAGGCTCTCGCTTAATTCCTAAGAGTTACTATCTAATTCATGAGTAATCCAAGTTCACAATATTAGTGGCTGTCGCTTCAATAATGCAAATAATGAATCTCCCTAACTTTCGCAAGGGATCATGCATAGGATAGAAGACGAAATCATATAAAAGTCATACCTTTGATGCACTTACCCTACGTCGCTATCGCCGGGCTCACCCCGACCCTAGAAGTGGGTTGACTACTCGCTTCTCATCATGCAACTCATCATCATCATTGATAGAAAACTACTTTGTATTACAAAAGAAAGAAATTACAACCGAACCAAGCCAATTCCGCTCTGGCTTCCACCAAACTCAATTCGGCCTCCCCTCTCTCTCTCTACAAATTCTATGCGATAAACAACTAAAACTTGTTGTTCTGGGATGATTAAACTCAGCCCTAACTGCCTCTAGATATAGATATCGAACTTTGCTATCCAAACACTTGAAAACTTATCTTTATTCTCTAAGATATAATTAAATAAAGTAAAACTAAAACTTATATGGTAAAACAGCTCAAGTGATAACTCTAGCATTGAAGATAGGAAATCTCAACTTTAGGATAGACGTGCAAGCTTAGGATAGAATTCTATCAAAATCTGAGTCGGACTTCTCTGCTGAACAACATCGATATCGCCCTAAGGACATCGATATCGACCTCTCTTTTATCTCTATCTCGAGCTCTCCTTCTTCTACTAGGATTGGCACTCGACTTCTATCAATAAGCTCGATCTAGGTGCTCGATATCGACCATGGGACATCGAAATCGATCTCTTTTATCGATTTCTGGCTCAAGCTTCACTCGATGTCAAGGTTATTCAGTCGATTTCGACCTCTCAGAAGACTTCGAGTTCTTTTACCGCTCTTCCAAAGCTGTCCATTTGCATCCTGTTTTCTGCGAAATCACTTAGAAACTCGTGCAAACCCATATATTTGACAATAAAGCATAAAGTACACTAATCTCATGTATTCCCACTAATATGTATGCAAAAAAACGATAAAATGGACATAAATGTGCATGAAAAATATGGCTATTTGCGCTCACATCATTGTCCTCAAGCAATAACCAACACCTACAACACACCCTTCAAGTCTTCGCCCTTGTCAAAAGCAACATCATAATGGTATCAAAGCAAAGCAAGTGAATTTAATGTCATAGCACATATTTGAGCGATCCATAGGCATATGCAATTTTGATCCAACCTCACACGGATAATGTGTTTGCGCTCAACTCTCATGTGTTTAGGCTATGAAGATCAACTCTCAACTCAATTCCATATACAAACTCATAAATATTGCAATTTATAATAATCCACTTCTCAACCAATTATGAAAATGCAATAAGAACCATCAGAAGGACTTTTGCTCAATGGAAGACTTCAATGAAGACTCCATTCGGCGGGGTTGTAATGGGGCTTGGTGTAAAATAAAGGGTATGGAATTATTTAGCTATGTGGTGCTTATAAAATTTGGGAATCAAGACTCCTAAACTTCATCACTACTATATCTAAACTATATCTCTACAATAATGCACTTTCCATCATCAACCTTCATTCAAACCCTAATATGCTCTCAAAAATATAGAACTTGAAGAAAATAAAAGAACTACGGAATAATTGGCTCATGCATTATGTTACAATTTTTTTTTAAAATGAAAATAAATTAAATAAGTAATTATATAATGTGCATTTATATGGTGAGTCAAAAATCCTTTTACAATTAATGACAAAATGCAAATATGTACCAACCCATAATTTCCTTTTCTCAAAACTATACAATATACATCTCAATTCCCACAATGCATTATTCTAACCAATCTATGTCTCACTTCCCAAATGAGGGTCAGGCTCAATTCGGCTAGGGATAATTTTGTGGAGTTTGCAATATAAGGCTCAGGCTAATATTCTGGCTTCAATCATAGATAATGCAGGGTAGGTAAAGAGAGGATGAAAATGGCTTAAAAGATGCCTCCATCATTTAATTCTCGTAAACATAAACATATATATGTATTGGCTTTGAATAACTATCACAACATTTAGAGATGCATAGGAAGAGTAAATACACTCAAGAAAGCAGAGGGATTTTCAATGTTCTCCCTATAGGCCAAAATTCTCACAAGGACAATTTTTGTAGGATTTGCTTTTTAGCCTAGGATCATATGTGCTCAATTTCATCACAAGTTCACAATCTACATGAAAACCATTTTAAGTACTTAGGCCAAACCATCCAAATATGCCATAGGATTTACATGATCAAGTCAGCTATTGAGTTCTTATCATAGGACGTCTAAGTAGGGTTTAAAAATTTTTAAAAAGGTAAACATGCGTTTTTTTTTACATTTTTTTGGTAATTTTTATGAAAAGCTAATAAACTAAAAGACATAAACCTTTAAAATGCATAAAATTTAAACATGAATGCAATGCGGAGAAGAAAACCAAGTTGTGACCATAAGACATGTTTCTACCCCACCCCATGCGTAGGGCAAGACCTCAGCAGTTTCTACATCCAGGGTGTTGTAGATGATCTCTTGGATGACGTAGGGTGGTTGCCCATGCGTAGGGCAAGACCTCAGTAGCTCCTTAAACTGCTCCCACACTTGCGCCAGGGTTTCAAGTGGCCTTTGTTTGAAAGCCATTATCTTCTGGTGTATCACCGCTGTCATGGATGGTGGGAAGAACTTGTTGAGAAATGCATCCTTGACCTCATCCCACATGCAGAGCGATCTGGGAGATAGGCTCTCCAACCATGCTAGAGCTTTCCCTGCGAGAGACCAACGAAAAGCCTTTGGTTTAACATATTCAAGGCTTTGTCCATTTGCAATTGTATCACACAAGTCTAGAAATAGTGAAATATGATCTAGAGGATAATCGTTAGGTTTCCCCTCCAATTGACGTCGCCTAATTTAAGTTAAGAAGTGGGATTAATCTCAAAAGTAGAAGGAGGGATAAGAATAGCTGATTTAAGCACTAAGAGCACATGGTGCATGTATTGCTTGGCATTCTGAGGGAGGGCATTGATTTGGGCTTCTATTTGCCTCCTAGCTTCCTCCTCCCTGTCTTCATGCTCTTTTAGTGCCGCCTCTCTAGTTGTGAAGTCCTCAACTTGCTTCCTTAGCCGCTCAATTTGTTGAGCATGGGTCTCTTGTTCCGCCATGACTCTTTGGATTCTAGTGCGAACGTGAAGATAGTGCGTCTCATACACCTGCAACAAGACACTAGGTAAAAGAGTGAGATAGACTAAACGGGGCGCGATTGATAGCCTCCCCGGCAACGGCGCCAAAATATGTTAGGAGGAAAGAATTGACTTAAACAAATATAATATAAATGCAAACCAATCCTCTATCTGTGCAAATAAATTACAAAATATCCTCCCGTTGTAGTGGAAGGGAATCGGGATCGATCTATGAGGAGGCGGGTCAGCGGTGCCTGAGTAGTCTCTGCGAACGCTGCACATGTTGACTAGAAGCCTCGATATCGAGTTGAGCAGTCGATATCAACAGGGGCAGTCGATTCCTAGTGATGACGTCGATCTGGAGAGAAACCTGCGAAGAAGAGAAAACAACAGAAGAACTCGATATCAACTGGAATGGTTGATTTCGAGTAGATCAGTAGCTTTGTCGACTCAGAAAACTGTCGACGAAGAATCGCTCAATGCAGGGTGGTCGATATCGACAGAAGTTGTCGATATCGAGTGGCTCTTAGTCGATGTTAAATTGCAGAAAAATAGTAAATAAAAGAAAAAGAAATAAAAAGCAGCAGATTTTTAGGATTTTAACTTCAATAAACTAAAGGGCTCCTAGGATAGGGATTCACCATAACGGTAACCATGGATGTATTATGATCAATTCACATAAAAGATTAAACTTTTCTCAACACGAATTAGGGATATAGAGGCTTTCGCATAAAAACCTAATTGTTTCTACCATTTTTATAATTAGGGTTTATGTCAACTTTCGCAGGCAAAAATAATTACTATCCAAATTCACCTATATAATCCACTTTCGCTTCATATAAGGTAAACAAGGAATGATCCTAAACTTGCATAAAGGATTGAGCGTGGGGTAGAAGAAGAGATTGCATAATCAAATATAGAATAAGCGTACTTACATGGCTACCGTCGGGCTCACCCCGACCCTAGAAGTGGGACGACTACTCGCTCTTCATTGAAACAAATATCTTTGATTAAAAAGAAGAAACTTGCATTAAATTTAAACCTTCGAAGCTTTACAACTCAATGCCGGCTCTCGCAAACGCCAAACCCTAAAACTTCTCTCTAACTCTAACTCTATTGATTGTTGTGTGTTGGAATTGTGACTTGAATGAATAAAAAGCAGGCCCCTAGGGCTTTATTTATAGGCCACTAATCCCTGCTATCCATGGAAAGTAGATCCTATCTTCTATCTAAATTCTATCCAAACAAGTAGGATAGATCTTTTATTTAGGTAAAAATCCAAACTAACTAATAGAAATCTTAGGGTAAAAAGGAAACTACCCTTAACACATAACTTTATCTAAAATAGGGTATAAATTGTGGCTTATGTAGATAGACTCGCAATCTGTGTCTCAAAAAGCGCGTCAAACCCGTGTCAAAATCCAATCGATATCGACCAGTTCAGCCGAAATCGACCTCTTTGTTTCTGCTCGACAGGCTTCATTCCACTCGATCTCTAGGTCTTTGTCGATATCGACCTCCTTCACTTGATATTGTGTGCTCTCCTTTGCTGGTGTTCTTGGTCTGTATCGACACTCAGAGTCTGTGTCGATGCTTCAGTCGATATCGACTAGTCTAGTCGATTTTTACCACCTTTCTGCTTTATTTGGTTTCTTCGTTTTTACTCCCATTTGGCTCCAATTCCTACATATTTAGACCAAAACTTGCGCAGACTCTATTTCTTGTACGTTAGCTCATTTTACACAATTTTGCATTATTTTTCAACCTTTTCTTTGGGAATTGAATGAAATATGAAGTCAAAAGATGCAATAAAAGGGTACTAAATATGCACACCATGTTTCACTAATGCTCTCATGTGTTTGGGCTTTAAAGTTCAACTCTCAACTTAATCCAAAATGTATTAAGCTCATAGACATTGACAACAATATCACCACATCTCCACCGAAATGCCATTACTTGCGGAAAACAATAAAGAAAATAAGCAATTTGACTCCAGAATTATCTTTCTCTTTTTTTTTCTTTTTTTTTTCTTTTTTCGGTCTTGGTATCTTTCAACACCTCAACTTACTTTAATAAAGTCCACTTGAACATCTTTTGATGCAAGTTGCAAACATGGGTGTCATGAATGAACCCGGTTACTCAATGATCAAGCTTCCTTCTTAGTGGATAGTCCAACACCGTTTTGTGTGAATCATACCCATGGGTGTCATGCGTTGACCCGGTTACTAAGTGTAACGACCATTTCCACCTTATTACACTCAAAGATCACATGTAAATAAAGGCAAATACTCAACATAAAAGCATAAACTCCAAAAGCAACAAACATGTGAGTCGGTCTTGACAATAGATAATGAAGTCAAAATCAAGAGGTAGAAACATAAGGAGAGTAAATCATACATTTAAGCAAAATGATTACAAATAAATCCAATAAGGCTAAACATTCTGACAAGGGTCATGTTTTGTAGGATTTCAATCATACTTTAGTTTAATCATACATGCTCAATTATATTTGCTAGCTCATGTTTCACATAAAAAAATCATAAGATATAGACAAGGCTAACACATCCAGAACTCCATGGGATTGATATGATTAGACTGGAAATAAATTAGAGAACAAACTAAACTAGATGGGTATTTGAATAACACATATGTATGCAATGCATGATCTTTTTGGATTTTGGATTTTTATGATTTTTTTTTCAATGCATAAGTAGACAGAAAATGTAAATATGAAATTCTTCAACATAAAATGCATGCAGAAATTTAAACATAATCTAACTATATGCACTATATACACTAAATTCAACTGTATTAACAAAATTCCTCTCCCCCACACTTAAACCTTGCATTGTCGTCAATGAAACATCAAAGACAAAAAAAATAAATCATATGAACGCGAGCTGAGGGAAAAGGAAACTAACCTCTTACTGAGGCGGAGGCTGGTAAGGGGAAAACTGAGGCCATCCCAAGCTGTAATAGTACTCATGCCGCCTTCGCGTCTCCTCTAAAGAAGAGGCCATATCCCGAACATTGCGACCCAAGTCGCTGAGCTCAAACTGAAATGAGTCCTTGCGGACAGAAAGCTGACGCATCTGTGCGAACATGTCCTCACGCCAAGTGGACTCATCATATGAAGAACTACGCCCAGCAGAAGGACCTGCAACAAACTGAGCACCGCCCCAATGGTAGTTAGGCATAGGATAATCTGAGGGTGGAATCTGCTTAGATGCATCCTCATGCTCTTCATCATCCACGTCATTATGAGCATCATCATCCTCCTCATCGCATTCTATGTAGAAGGAAGCGTCTGTGGGACCATAAGGAAGGGCCCTAGGTAATCTCAATATGTAAACCCTTTGAGTTCCAGCCTTCCAAATGAAACCCGTCTCCTGGAAGCCCTCCAGCAGATATGCTCACCGCAGTTGATCCTCCGTATATGTGAACCCTCCAAACATGCAAGCACCGCCATGTGACGGATCAGTGAAGTGCTGGGTGATGAGAGTGATCATGCCTCCCAAGCCAAATCTACCCGTCCTCTTTGCTGTAACTCTCTTACAGCTCCCCAAAAACAAATCAACCCAATCAGGAATGACAGCTGACTGGGGGGAGAAACACCAGAACCAAGCTAAAGCAGCAGCAGGCCCCTTGTTTACCTCGTCCTGCCCAATGATAGCCATGGCTAGGACCTTGTGAACCAGGTGCAGACACGGATGGATAAACTTGTAGTTATACTCTCCCCTGTGTCCATCAAATGCCTCGCCTGTCGCTGCGAACCAAAAATTGTGTGTCGTCTGATCATTCCCATGCTCGTCCCAATCCTCGATGGGCTCCTTAGCAATACCAAATGTCTCCCTCAACTCAGAAAATGTGAGGGAGTACACATGATCAAGCAAATGAAATGTAATACACTCATTCTCCGACACAATCAACGTCGATAGAAACTCCCGTACTAACTCAAGATAGGTGGGAGCGCTCAAACTGATAAAATTATCGAAGTCCCCATCCGTTAAGATATGTTGAGTACATACCAACATCCCCAACCTATGCAAAATTGGAACATTGAACAATTTTATTTGCACGAACTTCTTCGCCTCAAATCCGTCCCAAACCTCTCTCTGACGCCTAGATAAGTTAAGCAATCGTCTGACCATTCTAAGAAACTCTCAACAGCAACAGTAGCAATCAATCCCAATCCCCAATCGAACAAAGTACTCAATTCACACAACAAACCAAGCAATCTAGCACAAACAAACACCCAAACATAACTTAGCAACCAAAAGAACAAACCACGCTGCAAACCTGATGGCGGGATGGATGCGGCAGCCACTGCAAGTACGAGGTGGCCGCGGCATGGGAAGATGGCAGCGAGCAGATAGGCGGCGGCCACTACAGGTATGGGGCATCCGCGGAACGGGTCTTCGGCTTCTCCCTTCTCTTTTGTCGTCAATGGTGGACAGATCCGGTCCTGAAAGGCTCGATTTGGACAGAAGGGGCCGCGGGTTAAGCAATGACGGGTTGGGGTGAAGCTTGGGTGGTGTGAAAGGCAGAGATTAAGGCTGGTTGGGGTGGATTTGAAGAATTTTAAGGTTTTAGAGAGGATGAAGGTTGAAGGTGATGAGAGGTTGGAAATGGGAGGTTAGTGGTGGAAAGTGACGGTCAGGGCTTTGGATAGGTAGGGTTGGAAAGTGATGGGTTGGGGTTTGAAAGATTCGGATGGTGTGTTTTTTTTCAAGTCATAAAAAAAGGGATACAAATGGACAAAAGAGGATGCGGCAGCCGCTGCCTGGTAGCGGCATCCGCTGCATCAAGTGATTGTTGCGGGTTAAGGTGTGGCGGCCGCTGCTTGTTGGCGGTGACCGCTGCACTATGCAGTAGCTGCTCATCATGTTGTGGATGTCTAATGCCACCGTTTTTTCTATTTTGTTAGTCATCTAGCCGAAACTAAACAAATGCAAAACAGAATAAAAACTAACTAAAGAAATTTAAACAAAAAGAAAGAAAACTTACCTCGGGTTGCCTCCCGAGAAGCACCTTTGTTTCACGTTGTTGGCTCGACGTAATGGTCCTTGAATGGCCTAAATGGTTGGCTCAGCAAGCGACAACTCCTCTTCTTCAGTCGGAGGAACATTCTCAAAGTATGGCTTTACTCTATGACCGTTTACCTTAAAGAGCTCATGAGACTTAGAGTCAGAGAGTTCAATCGCTCAATGAGGAAATATCCTTGAGATTGTGTAGGGTCCTTCCCATCTTGATCTAAGCTTTCCAGGGAAGAGTTTCAGGTGCGATTGATATAGGAGAACCTTATCTCCTATCTTAAGCTTCTTCCATAGGATATCCTTGTCATGCCAAGCCCTTGTCTTCTCCTTATAAATCATTGCATTGCCATAGGCATCCAAGCGCAATTCATCTTGCTCTTGCAATTGAAGCTTGTTGAACTCACCCACTTCATTTATCCTCATATTGCAATTTCTTACATCGTAGTATGTCTTATGCTGATGTTCCACAAGAAGATGACAGGCCTGTCCAAAGACCAATATGTAAGGGGACATTCCAATGGGTGTCTTATAGGCTGTTCGATAGGCCCACAGAGCATCATTCAGTCTCAAACTGTAATCCTTTCTTTTAGGTGCCACTGTTTTCTCTAAAATAGTCTTAATTTCCCGATTAGATATCTCTGCTTGACCATTGGTCCGAGGATGGTAAGCAGTAGACACTCTCTGCGTGACATGATATTTCCTTAACAGAGCACTAACAGTCATATTGCATAAATGTGTCCCCCTATCGTTAATCAGAGCCTTAGGCACCCCAAATCTCACGAAAATCATGTCCTTTAGAAAATTTGCAACCTCTCTGGAATCATCATTTCTGGTGGCTTTTGCCTCCACCCACTTGGAGACATAGTCCACCGTAAGCAAAATATAGATATTTCCAAAAGAACTAGGAAAGGGAGCCATAAAATCAATACCCCAAACATCAAAAATTTCACATAATATGATCTTAGTTTGTGCCATTTCATTTCTAGCAGAGATGTTCCCAATGCTTTGACATCTATCACAAGATTTGGATAAAGCATTAACATCCATAAACAAGTGAGGCCAAAAAAAACCTGCTTCTAAAACTTTCCTATCAGTCTTTTGAGGACCAAAGTGGCCTCCACATTCATGAGCATGATAAAAAGTAAGGAAAGATTGTACCTCATTGTCTGGTAGACACCTCCTAATTACTTGTTGAGCACAATGTTTATAGAGGTAGGGGTCATCCCAAACTTATATAGAAGCGAGAATCCTGACATACCTTGTCCTTTGGAACCTTTGTGAATTTGGGTGGAAACTCTCTATTGACCAAGAAGTTCACCATATTGGCAAACCAAGGTCGAGGAGTGTGGACACCCATCAATAATTCAGAGGCATCGGGGCTCACCTTATCGTTCAAATCACATGAGGGTGCGTTATCAACAAGTGGCGGCCGCTGCATATGTGCCACGGCCACTGCATACGGATTATAACAGGCGGCGGGCGCTGCTTCTGTTGTTGCAGCCGCTGCATATAGATTGAGACAAGCGGCGGCTGCTGCGGCTGTTGCTGCGGCCGCTACACCCTATTGCTGCAGACACGAGAGACTAGTTAATGAAAATAAAGTGTCATTAGGAAACTCACCATGGATGGGTCTTTGATCGGCCGGCTTGTCCTCTCCTTGGACAAGTCTGCTAAGGTGGTCTACCACTAAGTTCTCCGCACCTTTCTTATCTTTGATTTCGATATAAAACTCGCTAAGAGTAAGATCCATCGAATCAATCTAGGCTTTGCTTCCTTTTTAGTCAATAAGTAACGAAGAGTAGCGTGAGCAGTGAAGACAATTGACTTAGCTTCTAAGAGGTAGGAGCGAAACTTCTCTAGTGCAAAAACCATGGCCAGAAGCTCTTTCTCTGTGGTAGAGTAGTTCCTTTGTGCTCCATTTAGAGTCATGGAAGAATAATAGATGACACGAGAGCTCCTTCCTTCCTTTTGTCCCAAGACAGCACCCAATGCATAATCACTAGCATCACACATAATCTCAAAGGGTTGAGACCATATGTGCGCCTGGTTATAGGGGCGCTTGTCAGGCAACCTTTGAGCTCATAAAAGGCTACTCTACACCTATCATCAAAATAAAAAAAAACTACTTCTTTCTTTAGTAAGTCACAAAGAGATGCAGAAATCTTAGAAAAATCCTTAATAAACCTGTGATAGAACCCCGCATGGCCTAAAAAGAAGCGTATCTCATGCACATTGGTGGGGTAGGGCACAGACTTAATGACATCAATCTTTCCCTTATCCACCTGAAGACCCCTGCTAGACACAATATGACCCAAAACAATACCTTGCTCAACCATGAAATGACACTTTTTATAGTTGAGAACTAAGGTGGTGTCTACACAACGTCTAAACATAAGTGACAAATGATGCAAGCAAGTATCAAAATCATCTCCATGCACAGTGAAATCATCCATTAATACCTCAATGAAGTGCTCTACATGCTCAGAAAATATGCTCACCATACACCATTGGAACGTCCCAGGTGCGTTACCCAAAAGGCATTATGAGATATGCAAAAGTGCCAAAGGGGCACGTAAATGTCGTCTTCTCTTGATCCTCGGTTGCTATGGGTACCTAAAAATAACTTGAGTAGCCATCTAAGAACCAATAGAATAAGCAACCAACAAGGCGCTCAAGCATTTAATCAATAAAGGGTAAAGGAATGTGGTCCTTGCGAGTTACCGTATTCAGCTTGCGATAGTCAAAACAGACCCACATCTAGTTTGGACCCTACTAAGGAACAAATCAACATCCTAATTCTCAACGACGGTGACACCCTCTTTTATAGGGACAACCTGAGTGGGACTCACCCACCTACTATCGGATATAGGAAAGATCATACGTGCTTGAAGGAGCTTCATCACCTCCTTCTTTACCACCTCCCATTCAACTAATGGGAGGGTTAAAGCTCCATGGTTTGCCTATATTGCTAAAGTTAGGTCAAGAAAGAGAAGGAAATCACCCAAAGAAGAACCTAACATCAAAGAAGCCTTGGTCGCCGAATTTCGCTACTACCAAAAGGACCTAGATGATCCAGGGGAAGGCTCAAGCTCGAAGGGTCCCTACATAAAAGGCTCGTGAAGAATTTACGGAGAAGTCGGCCTAGCGACTCAAAACTCTAGAGCATGTACATAAAACCTTTTAATTTTTCGCATAGATGGTTTTTAGGGTTTTAAATTTTAGATTTTGAACTTTTAAAACTGAGATAATTCATGGCTTTATCTATATTTCTAACAAAGATTTCAGGTTTCTAAGCAAAAGGAATGATGAAGAAGAAAAGAAGCTTCTGCAGAGGCAGTCAAAATCGACCAGGCCAGTCGAAATCGACCCCCCAGGGTCAAGCCATCTCCTAGAGTCGACATCGAGGACTCAGGAGCAAAAAGCAGAGATCGATATCGACCATAATCATCGATATCGACCACCAATCTGGTAGCCCTCGACTTCAACTTCTTCCTCGACTTCGACAGATGCAGTCGACATCGACCACTGACATAGATATCGACTTCTGGCATCGACCTAACCTGAAATCGACCTGAATCTGCAAGTTGCGCTGTATGTTTTTCTCTACCCTGGTTCTTCTTTTTTATACAGTGAGGACACTGTATATTTTAAGTATGGGGTGGGGAGAAAACATGTCTTACGGTCATAACTTGGTTTTCTTCTTCGCATTGCATTCATGTTTAAATTTTTGTTCTTAGTTTTACTTTTATAAAATGTCAAAAAATCCAAAAAAATAGAAAAATGTCAAAAAAAAATGCATATTTATTTTTAAGGTTGTTTTTAAACCCTACTTAGATGTCCTATGATGAAAACTCAATAGCTGACTTGATCATGTAAATCCTATGGCATATTTGGATGGTTTAGCCTAAAGTCCTTAAAATTTTTATGTAGATTGTGAACTTGTGATGAAATTGAGCACATATGATCCTAGGCTAAAAAGCAAATCCAACAAAAATTGTCCTAGTGAGAATTTTAGCCTATACGGAGAACATCAAAAATCCCTCCACTTTCTTGAGTGAATTTACTCTTCCTATGCATCTCTAAATGTTGTGATAGTTATTCAAAGTCAATGCATATATATGTTTAAGTTTACGAGAATTAAATGATGGAGGCATCTTTTAAGCCATTTTTATCCTCTCTTTACCTACCCTGCATTATCCCTGCTTGAAGCCGGAAAATTAGCCTAACCCTGAAATTGCAAACTCCACAAAATTATCCCTAGCCGAATTGAGCCTGACCCCCATTTGGGAATTGAGACTTAGATTGGCTGGACTAATGCCTTGTGGAAAGAAAAGAGCATAATGTCCAGTTTTGAGCAAGGAAATTATGGGTTGGTACACATTTGATTTTGTCGTATTTTATAAAAGGTTTTTTGGATCACCATATAAATGCACATATTCTTTTAGTATTTACTTATTATTTTCGTCAAAAAAATCGAAAAAAAAAAGAGAGAGATGTGTATATATAGTGCATGAGCCAAAATCCTTAAGTCTTTTATTCATACAAGTGTTATATTCTTGAGAGGCATATTGAAGTTTGAAAGAAGGGTTGATAGTATGGTTTACATCTTTTAGTGCATCTTTAGAGCATATTATAGAAAGATGAGTTGAGAAAGAACATTATGAGAGATTGAGCTTGGAAATAACAACATGGAAGAGTTATGGTTTGGATATTGCAAGTGTTGAGATTTAGGAGTCTTGATTCCCGAATTATAAAAGCACCACATAGCCAAATAATTCCATACCCTTAATTTCTTACCAAGCCCCATTACAACCCCGCCGAATGGAGTCTTCTTTGAAGTCTTCTATTGAGCGAAAGTCCTCCTGATAGTTCTTATTGCATTTTCATAATTGGTTGCGAAGTGGATTGTTATAAATTGCAATGTTTATGAGATTGTATATGGAATTGAGTTGAGAGTTGATCTTCATAGCCTAAACACATGAGAGTTGAGTGCAAACACATTATCCCTGTGAGGTTGGATCAAAATTGCATATGCCTATGGATCGCCTAAATATGTGTTATGACGTTAAATTCACTTGCTTTGCTTTGCTACCGCTTATGATGTTTCTTTTGACAAGGGCGAAGACTTGAAGGGTGTGTTTTAGGTATTGGTTATTGCTTGGTTATTGCTTGAGGACAAGCAAGTCTAAGTATGGGGTGTTTTGATGTACATATTTGTATATCTTTTTATTGCATCTTTTGACTTCTTATTTCATTCAATCTACAAAGAAAAGGTTCAAAAGAATATAAACTTGTGTAAGAATGGGCTAAAGTACAAGAAATAGGGTTGATGTACATATTTGTACCTTTGTTTATTGCATCTTTTGACTTCATATTTCATTCGATTTCCAAAGAAAAGGTTCAAAAGAATATAAACTTGTGTAAGAATGGCCTAAAATATAAGAAATAGAGTCTGCACGAGTTTTGAGCTAACCATGCAGGAATTCGATGAAATCGGAGTCAAAACGAAGAAGCCAAGTGAAGCTGAGCAGAGGTCGATATCGACCTGAGACATCGATATCGACCCTAGATTTCGACACGACTTCTGAGTGTCGAGATAGGCCACACAGACCAGACAAGAAAGCCTCGATATCGACATACAAGCATCGATATCGACCATCGTCATAGACATCGACTGGAGCTGGATAAGTCGAGCAGAAACATAAGCATCGATATTAACCTTTGGTGTCGATATCGACCCTACCTCGACAGAAGATAAATCTGATTTCGAGACTCGGATTGGGAAGTCTATCATCAAAGCCATCCTAATTGTTCGGATATTAGCAGCTGTTTATTATCTTTTCCTTTAAATTTTTATCAAAATAAAAGACCTATCCTAATTGTTCGGATAAAGTTCATAGTTTAGATAGAAGTTTCAATCCTCGGATAGCAAGGATTAGTAGCCTATAAATAAAGCCCTAGGGGGCTGGCATTCAAGCATCCAATTTTAGAGTTCAATTTCATACAATAGAGTTAGATAGAAGTTTTAGGGTTTGATGTTTGCGAAAGTTGACGTTGTAAAGCTTCGGAGTTTATTTTAATGCAAGTTTCTTCCTTTCAATCAACAATTGGTTCCATGATGAGAAGCGAGTAGTTCCCCAAAGCTCTTAGGGTCGGGGTGAGCCCGACGTTAGCCATGCACACTTGAGGTAAGTATTTGATGTTGATATCATTGTGTCTATCTCTCCTCCTACGATTCTATGTTTAGTCCTAATCGAAAGAAAAGGGATTCATGCTAACAACTTGAGTTACAAACATAAAATTGGTAGAGACAATTAGGTTTATTTGTAAGAGTAATCCTAAGAGTTGGTGTACGGCGAAAGCTTGTCCCTCGGGTGCAATAGCGCAATTGTCCGTCTTATTTATCTTATCGCATGCATTGGTTAACGTTGTGGTAAACCCTAATCCTAGGAGTTGTTTCTTTTACATAGTTTATATTCATCCAAACAACTGTTATTTTTGTTCATCCCTTCTCATCCATTATCAATTCTTCGGCCTTTCTTTGCCGACGAAGAACTAACCCACTGCAGGAAGACATCGATATCGACCCCAAACGTCGATATCGACCACTGAGTTCGTCGACAGTTTTCTGAGTCGACGACGAACATCGCTACGGAGTTTGCTGAGCATCGATATCGACCACTAGCATCGATATCGACCCTACTGTGTCGACTGGCAGTCTTCTAAGCCAGTCGATTTCTTGTACTAACATCGATATCGACCCCTACCAGTCGATATCGACCACTTGTTTTTGTTTCTGCAGGTCTTCTGTTATAGAGAACATCGACAGCCGAGGACGACATCGAGGTCCAAGGTCGAAATCGAGGCTTCTGGTCGACGCAGACTTGAGATTTCCAAAACTACTAGGATCCCGCTAACATGCCTCCTCGTGGATCGATCCTGACTACCCTTCCACTACAACGGGAGGAAGTCTTGTAATTATTTGCTTAGGCTAGGAGTTGGTTTACGTTTATTTACATCTTTATAATTTGTAATTACTCGACATATCATCCTCCTGCAACAACAAATTGGCGTCGTTGCCGGGGAGGCAATCAATCGCGCCCTAGTAGTCTATCTCACGTCTCTATCTAGTTTGGCATTGCAGGTGTATGCGACGCGCTGATCACCCACCTGAATTTGAAGAAGTAGACGACCCTGAGCATTATTTCCATCTAAGGGCCCAAGCTCAAAGTATCATGGCGGACAACGCGAACCAGGCTGAACTTATCGAGCAACTAAGGAAGCAGGTCGAGGACTTAACAACTAGAGAGGCGGCACTTAAGGAGCGTGTGGATAGGGAGGAGAAAGGCCGGAGGCAAATAGAAGCCCAAATCAACGCTCTCCCTCGGAATGCCAAGCAATACATGCACCCCGCGCTCACTGTGCCTGAATCGGCGATTCTTATCCCTGCCTCTAATTTTGAAATTAAACCTAACTTCTTGACTGAAATAAGAAGGCATCAATATGAAGGAAAACCTAATGAGTGCCCTATGGCACATATTTCAACCTTCTTAGACCTTTGTAATACTATTGTTGATGGACGAAGTCTTGAATATGTCCAACTAAAAGCCTTTCGATGGTCTCTTACAGGTAAAGCATTGCAGTGGTTGGAAAGCTTGGCCCCAAGATCGCTCCGCACCTGGAATGAAGTCAAGGACGCGTTCCTCAACAAGTTCTTTCCTCCTTCTAAGACGGCGTTGATCCGACAGAAAATCACGGCTTTCAAACAAAAGCCTGGTGAGGCTATGGCGACTGTTTGGGAAAGGTTTGAGGACCTACTTCGATCATGCCCGACGCATGCCCAACCACCGTACGTAATTCAGGAGATCATATACAATGCTCTTGACGCTTCAACAAAGGAGAGGACTAACACCTACACCTCCTATGGCTACCTTGACTCGCTCCACAAGAGGCTTGGGAGACCATAGAGAGGTTGGTGGACTTCGACAACACATATGGGACTCCTGAGGCTTCCGACACATCATCATCGTCGAGGCCTGCCCCATCTATGCCCTTATATGAACCCTCCAATGTAATCGATCCGGATGTGAAGGAGCAATTTCATAGGGATCAACTTCGAAAGCTCCAAAAGCAAGTAAGGTTCCTTTCAGTGAACCAAGATTGCATTGAATGCGGATCGCAGCGGCACACCACCATCGAGTGCCCACATGCCGAACAAGTACAAATAGCGGAGACTCACCAAGAGGCGCGCTACATGAGGGGCCCCAATCACCACTATTGGGGAGACCAAAGGTTCCATCAACCACAAAGGAACCAGGTTAACCCTAGGGACCCTCCGCCTTATAGAGCTCCTGGGCACCCGGAGAGAGACCAAAAGAAGGATGATCTTCAACTTGTGCTAGATGAGATAAGGAGAAATCAAGCTAAGAATGATCAATCCAACAATGTCATCCATTCTCAACTCAATCACCTTACCACAAGGATTGGGGAGAGGGATATATGGAAAAGGAACGTAGAGACCCAACTGGGTCAATTGGCGGCATAAATCCCTAGACCGTCCGGAACACTCCCTGGGCGACCCACCACAAATCCTAAGGGACAATCCGGGACGGGCCATATTGACAGGACGAAATCGTTGTGTATCCTATCAAAAGAAAACTCAAACCTACAAACTAGTATAGTGAGCAAGTAAGAGGTCGATCCCACAGAGAATCAAGTATTCCTATGTAGAGTGTATTTACCAATTTGTAGAAAAGATGGGTTTTGAGTGGTTTAGAATGATAAATATTAGCAAGTTAGGAGAATCAATAATTAAGAGATAGTTTCACCTACAATTCTCAACCCTATTTGGTGAATTCGATCCTTGTTTCCTACTCAAAGTCTTTTCCTTTTCTAATCAAATGTTCTTATCTTGGTTTGAATGTGTAGTTTTCTATTCTTGTTCTTATTTCCATCATATGTTTCATCTTCTTTGTGCTTGAATTCTTTATGGTGTTTGATTCTATCTCGATTGATCACCTTTTTAGGATCTCATCATCGCTAGGGTTTTGAATTGTTCGTTAAGATTCTTAATCTTTCGTGGCAAACATGTTCTAGTGGACTTCGTTAGAAAGCTTGAATGTGTAGGAAGTTGACTATAGGTTAAATATTAGTTCTTTTGGGGATTGATATTGCTTATAAGCTTTATACATCTTGAGACTTATTGCTATTCCTAGGATTAAACCTTAATCCGTGTTAAGATTGCCTAGGAGTAAGGGATTATTAGAACTCATAGGGCTAATAATCTGTTCAAATCAACCTATACCTACACTTTCCTTCTTCATTCATTTTCCCAAATCAAAAGCAACATCAATTTTAAATGAACACAAGACCAAGTGAATAAACATCATAGCATGTATTCAGCGATCAAAGCATA
The DNA here is from genome assembly GCA_963922045.1 of Persicaria maculosa. Classification (NCBI taxonomy): domain Eukaryota; kingdom Viridiplantae; phylum Streptophyta; class Magnoliopsida; order Caryophyllales; family Polygonaceae; genus Persicaria; species Persicaria maculosa. The sequence goes on along the minus strand of OY998264.1, from coordinate 44,890,331 downwards.
GAAGTAGAAATCATCCAACCTCACCAGGAATATGTGTTTCACTGATGCTCTCATATGTTTAGGCTTTAAGGTTCAACCCTCAACTCAATCCAAAATGCACTAAGCTCATAGACATTGACCACAATATCACCAAATCTCCACCGAAATGTCATTACTTGCGGGACACAATAAAGAAAAATAAACAAAATGTGACTCTTTTTGTTCTTTTTTTTTTCTTTTTCTCTTTTTTTTTTTCTTTTCTATTTGTTTTCTTGTTTGGTGCTTTCCTTACGCGAGGCGCAAACATTGATGTCATGAATGGCCCCGGTCTATCAACACCTCAACTTACTAAAGTGAAATCCACTTGAACATCTTTTGACGCGAGTTGCAAACATGAGTGTCATGAATGAACCCGGTTACTCAATGATCAAGCTTTCTTTCTTAGTGGATAGTTTTCAACACTGTTTTGCGCGAATCATACCCATGTGTGTCATGCGTAGACCCGGATACTAAGTGTATCAACCATTGCCACCTTATTTCACTAAATATGCACAAACTAAAAGCAAAGACTCAAGATATAAACATAAACTCCGCAAGCAACAAACATGTTAGTCGATTTTGAAAAATAGATACTGAAGTCAATGCCAAGAGGTAGCAACCCAAGGAGAGTAAATCACACAATTGAGCAAAGTATTTATGAATGATTCTAATAAGGCTAAAAACATTCTCACAAGGGTCATGTTTATAGGATTTCAATCATACTTTAGCTCAATCATACATGCTCAATTACATCACAAAATCTTGCTTCATAAGAAAACATTTCAAGGCGATTAGCTAGGCTAAGCAATTCAAATTCATCGTAGGATTTACAAGTTCACGCCATAAGAATGTAGAGTTTCACTAACTAAGGTGGGTATTTGAAATCTATGTATATGCATGATATTTGGATTTATTTTTCAAGTGCAATATATGAATAAAAATAAAATATGTAGACATAAATAAACATGATATGCATACTCTATCTATATGCAATGCAATCCCTCCCCCACACTTAAACCTTTCATTGTACTCAATGAAACATAAAAGACAACAAAAATAATAATAAAACATAAAGGAAGAGATGAATGAAATACTCACAATGTGGTGGACGAATAGGCTCATGGACTTTCATAGACAACCAAATGGTTCAACTAGGCCTTGCGGCGACCGCTACCTGTCTGCGGCATCGCCGCCTTTGCTTCAGCTGATTCCGGTGACTTTTCCTGAAAATTTAGTCTATCCAAAAACTATCTAATGCCTCTCGAGAAGCGCATTTCTTTAATGTCATTAGCCTGACTTATTCTCATTATCAAGATCTTACCTATCATACATCATCAAGGCCCTCAGTAGCCTGTCATATTCTTGTGCACACATCTTACATAGCACAATAAATTGAAAGAATAAAATATTGAAGTTAAAAACCCTTTCAATTTATCAAAGAGTCTAGCATGACTCTCTCCTGAAGGAATATGATACCACCAACACAGTTCTGCTGGTGGATTCTCAAAATAATGCTCCCAAGGATCTGCATATTCACCAACATCCACAAAAGTGTAAGAAATATCAATACCTTGCTCGGGAGCCACAGAAATCGGCTCTGGACATGGTTCCTTAATAGGCAAGTCAGGGATGATATCTTCAGATGAATTAGGAGCCAAAATACATGGATCCTCATGCGTGCACTCATGAGACTCCAGGTAATGGAGTATTGGGCTCTCTCCTCCATCTTCAATCAAAACATCCTTGTTTATGTCATGGCTTTCATCAACTTGAGAAATACAATGTTGTTCTCCTACCAACTCACTCATCGGTTGAGTAAGTTGGTTCAATTGTTTCTCATGTCGCTCCATCCTTTCAAGCATCTGCTCCAACATAACCTGCCGTGTGACAGCTTCTTCCTGCTTTACCCGGTGACCTATGTAGCAGAAAAAATCCCACATCTCTGATAAGCCAAAACTCACCAAGCCTCCGTTACTCATAGACTCGGCAAGTTCTTTGGTCTCAGGAGTCATGCCCTCAAGTACATAAACAACCATATCCTGCAAACTATCTTGATAACCCCATGCATAACGGGCGTCCAATAAATTATGCACTCGTGTGAAATAATGGTGAAAATTTTCCCCTTGACGCTGCATTAATCTCATCTTAAAAAAATTAGTAGCACAGGTGTCCTGAACCGTAAGATAGGTTCACAACGGGTTAGATATATGCACAAAAATTAATAAATACACAAAACAAAGAAATAAACTTGATTCCCTGACAACGGCGCCAAAATTTGACAGGACGAAATCATTGTGTATCCTATCAAAAGAAAACTCAAACCTACAAACTCGTATAGTGAGCAAGTAAGAGGTCGATCCCACTGAGAATCAAGTATTCCTATGTAGAGTGTATTTACCAATTTGTAGAAAAAATGGGTTTTGAGTGGTTTAAAATGACAAATATTAACAAGTTAGGAGAATCAATAATTAACAGATAGTTTCACCTACAATTCTCAACCCTATTTGGTGAATTCGATCCTTGTTTCCTACTCAAAGTCTTTTCCTTTTCCAATCAAATGTTCTTATCTTGATTTGAATAGATTATTAGCCCTATGAGTTCTAATAATCCCTTACTCCTAGGCAATCTTAACACGGATTAAGGTTTAATCCTAGGAATAGCAATAAGTCTCAAGATGTATAAAGCTTATAAGCAATATCAATCCCCAAAAGAACTAATATTTAACCTATAGTCAACTTCCTACACATTCAAGCTTTCTAACGAAGTCCACTAGAACATGTTTGCTACGAAAGATTAAGAATCTTAACGAACAATTCAAAACCCAAGCGATGATGAGATCCTAAAAAGGTGATCAATCGAGATAGAATCAAACACCATAAAGAATTCAAGCACAAAGAAGATGAAACATATGATGGAAATAAGAACAAGAATAGAAAACTCACAATTCAACCAAACGGAGTCTCAAATCATAGGCGAAACCAAATAGTTTATCCCTCCATTGTCAACGATTGTCAAAAGATTGGATGAGATCCCTCAAACAACCTAAAACAAGCCTTTAAATATGCCTAAGAACCGTCATAAAACCCTAGAAGACGTCCTCAAAAGATAGAATGCAAATAAGAAAAGATAGAGTTATCGGATAAATTCGGCGCTGATTCGGTCCAGCAAGGCCGTGGGCGCTGCCTCCCAAGCCGCGGGCGCGGCTAATGCAGTGAGCTCTGAAATTTTGGCAGCAGGCGCTGCCTTGGTGGCCGCGGGCGCGGCTTTTCCAGCCTATAGCAAATTTTCCGTTGTGAATTTGGTCTTGATGTCAAAATGAAAATTGTAGCTCTCGAAAATAGCTTTCCAACGCATGCTTATAATAGTCAATCGGACCACCGAGGCGTCCAGAAAGTGCGATACATGTTTAGCTTGTCGGGCGACAACTTTTGTTGACTTGTTCTTCACTTAGGCTCTCGAACTTCAATTTCGCTCTCATTCTCTTCTTCTAGCTTCCTCTTCTTGACTCTTCCATAATCCATGAGCCTCCTCGGATTGACAATTACCTGAAAAAATCAATAAAAACGTGTAGATTCCGACTACACTAACATAAAGAGCAAATATGCAAATTGTGCTTAAACCATGCATGATATGCATCTTAACTAAGCTAAATGAAACCTATTATGACCATCTAAATGCATGCTATCACATATCGCAGCCATACAATTAAGGAGTGGCACCAAAGTACAAAAGCCACGAACGGAATCGGAGAAAGCAGCAGATCCAGTCGACATCGACAAACCAGTCGATGTCGAGGATGAGGTCGATATCGACCCCCAGGTAGACCCACAGGTCGATATCGGGGCCACTGCAGAGCCATCAGAGCCACAACAGAGGTCGAAATCGACCATCCCAGTCGATATCGACCATATCCCAATCGATGTCGATGTCCAACAGGCCCCTCCGACCACCGTTTTAGCCCCTCCGACCACCGTTTTAGCCCCTCCACCAAAGAAGACGTTGCCATTCCCATCAAAAGCATTGGAGAATCCCACCAAAGGTAAGTTTAGGCGCTTTATAAAAATACTTCAAGGACTTAACGTTACTATCCCTCTTACAGAAGCCCTAAGCGAGATGCCTGCCTATGTGCGATTCCTAAAAGACATCCTGAGCAAGAAGAGATCCATGGCAGAAATCGCAGAGGAGTGCTCAAAGATGGACTTCCCTGAGAACAAGAGTGATCCAGGGAAGTTTGCAATCACCGTGTGACTTGGCCAACATCTCTATAAAGCCCTATGTGACCTAGGGGCAAGTGTAAGTCTCATGCCTCTCTCTATTTGGCAAAAGGTGAACATTGGCGCACTTGAACCTGTGGACATGAAACTTTATATGGCTGACAACTCATTCGTCAGGCCCACAGGTATAGTTGATGACGTTCCTGTAAAGGTAAGTAAGTTCTTTGTGCCTACTGATTTCATTGTATTGGAGATGCCTGAAGATCCTGTAGTGCCTATTATACTTGGTAGACCTTTCTAAGCTAATGCAGATGCCAATATCAATGTATGTCGATGATTACTAACCTTTACTATAGGGAACGAAGTGATAGAATTCTCTTTCAACCCAACCATGAGCGAAATAAAGCACCTGGAGCAAGTAGTCCTCTCGCCGGCTAAGGAGAAGCTTAGAAAATTATTATTGGCGAGGACGGAAACAGCAAGCAGGGTCGACATCGACTAGAATATGTCGATATCGACTAAAAACATCGAAATCGACCCCCCTTGGTCGAAATCGAGTATGCTAGATCACTGCCAAGAGCTTAAGTATGGGGTCACAGAGGTCGATATCGACCCACACATATCGATATCGACCACAGCACTCAACATCGACCCTCCTTGGTCGAAATCGACCACCCTTCAGCCCAAAGATTTCTGTTTCGGGCCTAAACAGGTAAGCCCAGGTATGAGTCCTAACCCTCCTCTGTCCATAATTGATAAATCAAGTAACCCCATTATTGATAATTCTACTAAAGAGAGGGTCAAAGCTCCATGTTTTGCCTATATTGCTAAAGTTAGGTCAAGAAAGAGAAGGAAAGCGCCCAAAGAAGAACCTAACATCAAAGAAGCATTGGTCGCCGAGCTTAGATACTACCAAAAAGACCTAGATGACCCAGGAGAAGGCTCAAGCTCGAAGGGTCCCTATAAAAAAGGAACATGAAGAATTGACGGAGAAGTCGGCCTAGCGACTCAAAAATCTAGAGCATGTACATAAAACCTTTAAATTTTGCATAGATGGTTTTTGGGATTTAATTTTTGGCTTTTTGAAACTTTTAAAACTGAGATAATTCGTGCTTTATCTATATTCCTAACAAAGATTTCAGGTTATCAAGCAAAAGGAACGACGAAGAAGAAAAAAACCTTCTGTAGAGGCAGTCGAAATCGACCAGCCCAATCGAAATCGACCCCCCCAGGGTCAAGCCACCTCCTGGAGTCGACATCGAGGACTCAGGAGCGAAAAATAGAGGTCGATATCGACCCTAATACTCGATATCGACCCCAACCTGGCAGCCCTCGTCTTCATTTTTCTTCCTCGACTTCGACAGATGCAGTCGACATTGACCACTGACCTAGATATCGACTTCTGGCATCGACCTAACCTGAAATCGACATGAATCCGCAGGTTGCACTGTGAGTTTCTCTCTACCCTTGTTCTTCTTTTTAATACAGTGAGGACATTGTATATTTTATGTATGGGGTGGGGTAAAAACATGTCTTATGGTCATAACTTGGTTTTCTTCTTCACATTGCATTCATGTTTAAATTTTCGTTCTTAGTTTTACTTTTATAAAATGTCAAAAAATCCAAAAAAAAAAATAGAAAAAATGTCAAAAATACAAAAAAAATGCATGTTTATTTTTAAATTTGTTTTGTTTACCCTACTTAGATGTCCTATGATGAAAACTCAATAGCTGACTTGATCATGTAAATCGTATGGCATATTTGGATGGTTTAGCCTAAGTCCTTAAAATTTTTATGTAGATTGTGAACTTGTGATGAAATTGAGCACATATGATCCTAGGCTAAAAAGCAAATCCAACAAAAATTATCCTTGTGAGAATTTTGACCTATAGGGAGAACATCAAAAATCCCTCCGCTTTCTTGAGTGAATTTACTCTTCCTATGCATCTCTAAATGTTGTGATAGCTATTCAAAGCCAATGCATATATATGTTTATGTTTACGAGAATTAAATGATGGAGGCATCTTTTAAGCCATTTTTATCCTCTCTTTACCTACTCTGCATTATCCCTGCTTGAAGCCAGAACATTAGCCTGAGCCTGAAATTGCATACTCCACAAAATTATCCCTAGCCGAATTGAGCCTGACCCCCATTTGGGAATTGAGACTTAGATTGGCTGGACTAATGCCTTGTGGAAAGAAAAGAGCATAATGTCCAGTTTTGAGAAAGGAAATCATGGGTTGGTGCATATTTACATTTTTTCATATTTTGTAAAAGGATTTATGGCTCAACATATAAATGCACATATTTACTTATTATTTTCAGAAAAAATCCGAAAAAGAGAGATGTATATATATATAGTGCATGAGCCAAAATCCTTAAGTCTTTTATTCATACAAGTGTTATATTTTTTAGAGGCATATTAGAGTTTGAAAGAAGGGTTGATAGTATGGTTGACATCTTTTAGTGCATCTTTAGAGCGTATTATGGAAAGATGAGTTGGGAAAGAGTATTATAGGAGATTGAGCTTACATTGAAGAGTTATGGTTTGGGTATTGCAAGTGTTGAGATTTAGGAGTCTTGATTCCAAAATTATAAAAGCACCACATAGCCAAATAATTCCATACCCTTTATTTCATACCAAGCCCCATTACAACCCCGCCGAATGGAGTCTACTTTGAAGTCTTCCATTGAGCGAAAGTCCTCCTGATAATTCTTATTGCATTTTCATAATTGGTTGCGAAGTGGATTATTTGAAATTGCAATGTTTATGAGATTGTATATGGAATTGAGTTGAGAGTTGATCTTCATAGCCTAAACACATGAGAGTTGAGTGCAAACACATTATCCCTGTGAGGTTGGATCAAAATTGCAATATGCCTATGGATCGCCAAAATATGTGCTATGACGTTAAATTCACTTGATTTACTTTGCTACCGCTTATGATGTTGCTTTTGACAAGGGCGGAGACTTGAAGGATGTGTTGTAGGTGTTGGTTATTGCTTGGTTATTGCTTGAGGACAAGCAAGTCTAAGTATGGGGTGTTTTGATGTACATATTTGTACCTTTGTTTATTGCATCTTTTGACTTCATATTTCATTCGATTTCCAAAAAAAAGGTTCAAAAGAATATAAACTTATGTAAGAATGGGATAAAATATAAGAAATAGAATATGCACGAGTTTTGAGCTAACCATGCAGGAATTCGATGAAATCGGAGTCAAAACGAAGAAGCCAAGTGAAGCTGAGCATAGGTCGATATCGACCTAGACATCGATATCGACCCTAGATTTCAACACGACTTCTGAGTGTCGAGATAGGCCACATAGACCAGACAAGAAAGCCTCGATATCGACATACAAGCATCGATATCGACCATCGTCATAGACATCGATTGGAGCGGGACAAGTCGAGCAGAAACACAAGCATCGATATCGACCTTTGGTGTCGATATCGACCCTACCTCGACAGAAGATAAATCCGATTTCCAGACTCGGATTGGGAAGTCTGTCATCAAAGCCATGAGTTATCTCGTCTTTCTAGATATTAGCAGATGTTTATTATCTTTTCCTTTAAGTTTTTATCAAAATAAAAGACCTATCCTAATTGTTCGGATAGAGTTCATAGTTTAGATAGAAGTTTCAATCCTCAGATAGCAAGGATTAGTAGCCTATAAATAAAGCCCTAGGGGGCTGGCATTCAAGCATCTAATTTTAGAGTTCAATTACATACAATAGAGTTAGAGAGAAGTTTTAGGGTTTGACGTTTGCGAAAGTTGACGTTGAGTTGTAAAGCTTCGGAGTTTATTTTAATGCAAGTGTCTTCCTTTCAATCAACAAGTGGTTCCATGATGAGAAGCTAGTAGTTCCCCAAAGCTCTTAGGGTCGGGGTGAGCCCGACGTTAGCCATGCACGCTTGAGGTAAGTATTTGATGTTGATATCGTTGTGTCTATCTCTCCTCCTACGATTCTATGTTTAGTCCTAATCGAAAGAAAAGGGATTCATGCTAACAACTTGAGTTATAAACATAAAATCGGTAGAGACAATTAGGTTTATTTGCAAGAGTAATCCTAAGAGTTTGTGTACGTCGAAAGCTTGTCCCTCGGGTGAAATAGCGCAATTGTCCGTCTTATTTATCTTATCGCATGCATTAGTTAACGTTGTGGTAAACTCTAATCCTAGGAGTTGTTTCTTTTACATAGTTTATATTCATCCAAACAATTGTTATTTCTGTTCATCCCTTCTCATCCATTCTCAATTCTTCGGACATTCTTTGCCGACGAAGAACTAACCCACTGCAGGAAGACATCGATATCGACCCCAGACGTCGATATCGACCACTGAGTTGTCGACAGTTTTCTGAGTCAACGACGAACATCGCTGCGGAGTTTGCTGAGCATCGATATCGACCCCTAGCATCGATATCGACCCTACTGTGTCGACTGGCAGTCTTTTGAGCCAGTCGATTTCTTGGACTAACATCGATATCGACCCCTACTAGTCGATATCGACCACTTGTTTTTGTTTCTGCAGGTCTTCTGTTGCAGAGAACATCGACAGCCGAGGTCGACATCGAGGTCCAAGGTCAAAATCGAGGCTTCCGGTTGACGCAGACTTGAGATTTCCAAAGCTACTAGGATCCCGCTGACACGCCTCATCGTGGATCGATCCTGACTACCCTTCCACTACAACGGGAAGAAGTCTTGTAATTATTTGCTTAGGCTAGGAGTTGGTTTACGTTTATTTACATCTTTATAATTTATAATTACTCGACATATCATCATCCTGCAACAACAAGGGTCTGCACAAGTTTTGAGCTAACCATGCAAGAATCCGAGCGAAATCGGAGTCAAAACGGAGAAACCAAGTGAAGCTAAGCAGAGGTAGATATCAACCTTCAACATAGATATCGACCTCTAACGTCGATATCGACCTTCAAATCGACCTCAACATAGACATCGACTGAAGCTGGATAAGTCGAGCAGGAACAGAGTCCTCGATATCGACCTCTGTGGTCGATATCGACCCGTTATCTCGACAGAAGATAGACTCGAGTTCGAGATGCGGATTGGAAACTTTATCTTCAAGGAGGCACGGATTTATCTCATACTTTTAAGATAGATGACAGCTGAAGACTTATTTATCTTTTTACCTTTAAGTTATTTAAGTTTTATAAAAATAAAATACCTATCCTAATTGTTTGGATAAAGTTCATAGTTTAGATAGAAGTTACAATCTTTGGATAGCAAGGATTAGTAGCCTATAAATAAAGCCCTAGGGGGCTGGCATTCAATCATCTTTTCAACAATCTTTCAATCATCAATCAATACAATCAATAGCAATAGAGTTAGAGAGAAGTTTTAGGGTTTGGCATTTGCGAAAGCCGACGTTGATTTGTAAAGCTTCGGAGTTTATATTTTAATGCAAGTTTATCTCTTTCAATCAATGATGAGTTCCATGATGAGAAGCGAGTAGTCCCTCAAAGCTCTTAGGGTCGGGGTGAGCCCGACGTTAGCCATGCGTGTTCGAGGTAAGTATTAGATGTTGATATCATTGTGTCTATATCATCTCCTACGATTTTATGTTTAGTCCTAATCGAAAGAAATGGGATTCATGCTAAAAACTTGAGTTATAAACATAAAATTGGTAGAGACAATTAGGTTTATTTGCAATAGTAATCCTAAGAGTTGGTGTACGGCGAAAGCTTGTCCCTCGGGTGAAATAGCACAATTGTCCGTCTTATTTATCTCATCGCGTGCATTGGTTAATGTTGTGGTAAATCCTAATCCTAGGAGTTGTTTTTTTACATAGTTTATAACACAAAAACCTCTGTTTTATTTCTGTTCATTGCTTCCTTCCCATTCTTAAATCTTCGGCCTTTCTTTGCCGACAAATAACTAACCCACTACAGGAAGACATCGATATCGACCACAGACGTCGATATCGACCATTGAGTTCGTCGACAGTTTTCTGAGTCGACTACGATCATTGTTGCGGAGTTTACTGAACATCGAAATTGACCCCAGACGTCGAAATCGGCCCTTCTGTATCGACTGGCAGACTTCTGAGCCAGTCGATTTCGTGGACTAACATCGATATCGACCTCCCCTGTCGATATCGACTACAATTTTTGTCTCTGCAGGTCTTCTGTTGCAGAAAGGATCGACAGTCGAGGTCGACATCGAGCTCCAAGGTCGAAATCGAGGCTTTTGGTCGACGCAAGACGTGAGATTTTCCGACGCTACTAGGATCCCGCTGACACGCCTCCTCGTGGATCGATCCTGACTACCCTTCCACTACAACGGGAGGAAGCCTTGTAATTATTTGCATAGGCTAGGAGTCGGTTTACATTTATACAACTTTATTATTTGTATTTAAGATACTCGACATATCCTCATATTAACAGTCACTCTTCTTGCTCAAAAGTGAGTTTGTTAAAAATAATGACAGGAAAATTATCATTCTCACCAAGGAAAGTATACTTAAGGTGACTAGGGAGTTGTTTCCACTCAATCTCGGGTGCCTGGATGATAGAGGGGTGACGGAGGGAAAACCCTGTCGTTGATCCATCAAAGAAAACTCAAACCTATAACTAGTATAGTAATAAGTAAGAGGTCGATCCACAGGGAGATTTGTTATTCAAATGTGATTTAAGTGCCAATTAAAGTAATCAGTTTAGGGGGGTTGAAAAAAAGTAAAGCGAATTATGGAAGGAAAGAGTAAATGATTGTGATTCAAACAATTGAGAGAAGCAGTTCTACCTACAATTTTCCACTTTAGTTGGTTGAAACGATCCTTGTAACTTCTTCTCGTCCTATTAAGTTTCCTATGAATGCCCTTGTCCCGACCTAATATAGTTACTAGTCCAATCAGTCCTAGCAACCCTTATCAATCGAACAGTCCCTGAAGAAGGATTTAACCCAATTGATAGCTTTAAGTTTAGAGATTACCCAAGGTATTTGTAGTCCCTAAAGAGGGATTTAACAACACATTCAACTTCCTACCTATCCAATTAGTTCAATCATCCCTAAAGGGATAAGTTTGCTACTTAGGTTAAGGTTCACAATCAGGAATCTACAAAACCCTAGCAATTGAATTGATTCTAACTAGTTGCGCGGGTTAGATAGAACAAAACAATAATCAATCAAGCACAAAGAAGTTGAAGCATTCAAATATAGGAAACAAGGAACGAGAATTAGAAACTCACAATCAATCCAAATAAAGCTTCAAATTGCAGGCAGAACCGATGAGTTTAGTTCCTCATGGAAGACATCGCTTAATCTCTAAATTGTCTGATGAACGTAGAATGAAAAATGAAGTGATAGAAAAATAACTTAAAGTCGGCCTTATAACAAACTAAGTCGGCCATAAAACATCCAACATAAAACTAGGGTTTTCTTAATTGAAACGCGTCGCTCTGGGCAAATGCGGCGGCCGCGGCATATTGCTGCGCCCGCTGCATCAGTCTTTTACCGAAAATTCCGGTCGAATCAGCTCTAGACGTTAACAGAAAACTTGTAGCTCTCTGAAAGAGCTTTCCAACGCATGGTCATAATAGTCGATCGGACAACCGAGGCCTCCAGAAAGTGCAAAACAGGTTCAGCATGTCTGGCGACAACTTCTGCAGACTTGTTCTTCGTTTAGGTTCGCTTCTTCTTCTCAGGACCTCTTGAGCTCTTCATGTAAGCTTCTTCGATCAACTAGACATTCTCATCTAATGCGTTATCAACCCATGTCTCCTCTTCGGATCCACAGTTATCTGAAATAATCAATAAAAGCATGTTGATTCCGACTCCAACCACACAGAGAACAAATATGCAAATTATACTTAAACCATGCATGATATGCATCATAACTAAGATAAATGCAACCTATTATGACCATCTAAATGCATGCTATCAAACTCCCCCACACTTAAGCTTCGCTAGTCCTCGAGCGAACAATATAAAAGCAACCTATACCTACGCTTTCCTTCTTCATGCATTAGCCCAAATCAAAAGCAACATCAATTTTAAATGAACACAAGACCAAGTGAATAAACATCATAGCATGTATTTAGCGATCAAAGCATAGAAGTAGAAATCATCCAACCTCACCAGGAATATGTGTTTCACTCATACTCTCATGTGTTTAGGCTTTATGGTTCAACTTTCAACTCAATCCAAAATGCACTAAGCTCATAGACATTGACCACCATATCATCAAATATCTACCGAAATGTCATTACTTGCGGGACACAATAAAGAAAACTAAATGAAATATGACACTTTTTTTTTCTTTTGTTTCTTTTCTTTTCTTTTCTTTTTGTTTTTTTTTTCTTTTTTATTTGTTTTGTCTTGGTGCTTTCCTTACGCGAGGCGCAAACATGGGTGTCATGAATGGCCCCAGTCTATCGACACCTCAACCTACTAATATGAAGTCCACTTGAACATCTTTTGACCCAAGTTGCAAACATGGGTGTCATGAATGAACCTGGTTACTCAATGATCAAGCTTTCTTTCATAGTGGATAGTTTTTAACACCGTTTTACGCAAATCATACCCATGGGTGTCATGCGTAGACCCGGTTACTAAGTGTATCAACCATTGCCACTTTATTTCCCTAAATATGCACAAATTCAAACAAAAGACTCAAACTATAAACATAAACTCCGCAAGCAACAACTATGTGAGTCAGTCTTGAAAAATAGATACTGAAGTCAATGCCAAGAGGTAGCAACACAAGGAGAGTAAATCACACAATTGAGCAAAAGAATTATAAATGATTCCAAATAAGGCTAAACATTCTCACAAGGGTCATGTTTGTAGGATTTCAATCATACTTTAGCTCAATTATACATGCTCAATTACATCACAAAATCATGCTTCATAAGAAAACATTTCATGGATATTAGGCTAAGCAATTCAAATTTATCGTCGGATTTACAAGTTCATGCCATAAGAATGTAGAGTTTCACTAACTAGGTGGGTGTTTGAAATCTATGTATATGCATGATATTTTTTTTTTTTTGATTTTTTTTCAAGTGCAATATAAGTATAAAAATAAATATGAAGACATAAATAAACATGATAACATAAATACAAATGATATGCAAACTCTATTTATATGCAATGCAATCCCTCCCCCACACTTAAACTTTTCATTGTCCTCAATGAAACATAAAAGACAACAAAAAAAATATAGAGGAAGAAATGAATGAAATACTCACAATGTGGTGGATGGGTCTCTATAGGTTGGATCTGAGCATTGTAGCGGCCTTTCCTAAGAGGTTACTCTATCCCAAACCAAAACAATTGTCCAATATCTAATGGAAAACCTAATTTATTGAAAAACAAACTAACTACTGAGGAATCGAAATAAGTAAATTAGAAAACTTACCTCGGGTTGCCTCCCGAGAAGCGCCTTGTTTCATGTCGTTGGCTCGACGTAATGTTGAAGCTCAAGACACTAATCAGACATAGTCAAAGCCCTCATCAACCTGTCAAACTCTTGTGCACAACTAACAAACAAACATGCACTACATACAAATAAATTGAAACTAAATATTAATACATTTAAGAACCATTTCAACTTATTGTATTCATGAGCTTGACAACCCACAGAGGGTATATAATACCACCAATTTAGTTCTATTGGTGGTTTGTCAAAGTAGCAGTCAAATGGATCAACGTATCCACCAATATTCTCTCTAGTGCAGGAGACAACCTTTACTTGCTCTGTAGCCTCAGTAGTAGGCTCTAGGTCAGATTCATCAATGGGGGAGCTAGGGATGATCTCGTCAGATGGAGTGTGGTCTTCCTCTACCTTCTCAATGTGATTTTCCACCATGACCTCAAGAGGTGCAACAGAGGTCTCAACGATTTGAGATACTAGAGGAAGTGACTCGTTCTGCGCACATTGATTATCCATGTAGCAGAAAAATTCCCACATCTCTGAGAGTCCCATATCTAATAAACCTCCATCACTCAGGCGCTCGGCAAGACTCCGTGTCTCAGAAGTCATGCCATCAAAGATGCATAGAAGCACTTCCCTTATACTAGCTTGATATCCCCATGAATAAACATCGTTAATGTACTCCTGCAGTCTGATGAAGTATTGATGAAAACTCTCTCCATCTAACTGCAATAACCTCACCTTCAACATATGTTACTAGCACGAGTGCGGACCATGTAAGTGGTCCACACCAAAAATCAGCACCAAAAACACACAAGAATCAATAAATTTCCCCGGCAACGGCGCCAAATTTGACGGAGGGGAAACCCTGTCGTTGATCCGTCAAAGAAAACTCAAACCTATAATTAGTATAGTAATAAGTAAGAGGTCGATCCACAGGGAGATTTGTTATTCAAATGTGATTTAAGTGCCAATTAAAGTAACCAGTTTGAGGGGTTGAAAAAAAAGTAAAGCGAATTATGGAAGGAAAGAGTAAATAATTGTGATTCAAACAATTGAGAGAAGCAGTTCTACCTACAATTTTCCACTTTATTTGGTTGAAACGATCCTTGTAACTTCTTCTCGTCCTATTAAGTTTCCTATGAATGCCCTTGTCCCGACCTAATATAGTTACTAGTCCAATCAGTCCTAGCAACCCTTATCAATCGAACAGTCCCTAAAGAAGGATTTAACCCAATTGATAGCTTTAAGTTTAGAGATTAGCCAAGATATTTGAAGTCCCTAAAGAGGGATTTAACAACACATTCAACTTCCTACATATCCAATTAGTTCAGTCATCCCTAAAGGGATAAGTTTGCTACTTAGGTTAAGGTTCACAATCAGGAATCTACAAAACCCTAGCAATTGAATTGATTCTAACTAGTTGCGCGGGCTAGATAGAACAAAACAATAATCAATCAAGCACAAAGAAGTTGAAGCATTCAAATATAGGAAACAAGGAACGAGAATTAGAAACTCACAATCAATCCAAATAAAGCTTCAAATTGCAGGCAGAACCGATGAGTTTAGTTCCTCATGGAAGACATCGCTTAATCTCTAACTTGTCTGATGAACGTAGAATGAAAAATGAAGTGATAGAAAAATAACTTAAAGTCGGCCTTATAACAAACTAAGTCGGCCATAAAACATCCAACATAAAACTAGGGTTTTCTTAATTGAAACGCGTCGCTCTGGGCAAATGTGGCGGCCGCGGCATATTGCTGCGCCCGCAGCATATGGCAGAGCCCGCTGCATCAGTGTTTTACCGAAAATTCAGGTCGAATCAGCTCTAGACGTTAATAGGAAAGTTGTAGCTCTCTGAAAGAGCTTTCCAACGCATGGTCACAATAGTCGATCGGACAACCGAGGCCTCCAGAAAGTGCAAAACAAGTTCAGCATGTCTGGCGACAACTTCTGCAGACTTGTTCTTCGTTTAGGTTCGCTTCTTCTTCTGAGGTCCTCTTGAGCTCTTCATGTAAGCTTCTTCGATCAACTAGACATTCTCATCTAATGCGTTATCAACCCATGTCTCCTCTTCGGATCCACAGTTACCTGAAATAATCAATAAAAGCATGTAGATTCCGACTCCAACCACACAGAGAACAAATATGCAAATTATACTTAAACCATGCATGATATGCATCATAACTAAGATAAATGCAACCTATTATGACCATCTAAATGCATGCTATCAAGGGGAGAAGCTTTTCGCCTGGAATGGTTAGCTCAATGCGTTCTTCCCTCGGTGGAACATAAGTGCGAGGTCGACTGTCTAAAGCTAGTGCAGTCTCCTGTAGAGTAGATGACAAAGAATAATCTCTAGAAATCTCATCTAAAGGTGTCTGTAGAGCGACCTGCATCTCATCAACACACTCAAAATCAAAGCAATCTTGAGCCATAGTATCAATAACATCCATGAAGCATGAAGATGGATCATTAGACGGAAATTTCATGGAATCATAGATATTATACTCAACTCTTCTACCATCAAATTCCATAGTAAGTGACCCTGAATAAACATCTATCTTGGTCGTAGCAGTTTTCAGAAAAGGTCGGCCAAAAAGAATAGGGGCTTCATTGTTGCCGGGACCCATATCAATCACAAAGAAGTGCGAAGGGAATATCAAATTGTCTACGATGACTAAGACATCCTCAACAATCCCTTTCGGGTAAATAGTAGAGCGATCAGCAAGTTGAATTACTACCCTAGTATCATTCAAAGATCCCGACCCCAAAGCATGATAAACATAAGAAGGTAGAACATTAATAGATGCACATAAATCCAACATGGCCTTGTCAAATTTAGTCTCACCTATTACACATGGAATGGCAAACATACCAAGATCACTACACTTCTCAGGCAAATGCTTTTGAAATACAGTAGTGACATGTTCACTTACCTTGACCTTTTGCTTACCTTTTAGCTTCTGGTTTCGTTTGATAGTGCAAAGCTCCTTTAAAAATTTAGCATATCTAGGAATACTCTTAATCAAATTAAGTAAAGGAATGTTTACCTCGCACTTGCAAAAGGTTTTGAAGATTTCCTTATCATTCTCATACCTTTGTGTGTCTTTCAGAGCTTCCGGAAAAGGTGGAATCCAGTTCGAAATATCCAAAGGTATAGAGGAAGAAGGTGGAGGATTACTAGACCCAGCTTCTGGAGCGTTGTCGAGGCCACTGCCTGCATGCTGCGGCCGCTGCTCTGTTGTGATGCAGCGGCCGCCACTTATAAACGGTGTCGCCGCACTGTGCAGTGAGCGTCTTTTCCATCTTCATCCAAAATTTCAATCTCCTCATCCACTTTCTTTTCATCATCCACATGTGGTGTGGCAATCAATTCCTTGCCACTCCTCAATGTTATTGCGCTGACATTCTCCTTGGGATTCACAATTGTTTGCGATGGAAGCTTCCTTGAGTCTTTTGCCTCTTTCGCACTTTGAAATTGAATGATGTGGCTTATTTTATTTTCCATATTCTTATTCTGAGCCACCAAGCTCTGATTCTGCATCTCCAAGGTCTTTGTGTGTTCAGCTTGGTTCATTACGATTTGCATGAGGGCTTGTAATTGATTCTCAGTAGATGCTTGAGCATGTGATTGACCCCTTTGTTGCGAGTCAAACTATTGTTGTGGCCTTACCTGAAGCCCTTCTTACTGATTGAAAGTGGCTTGGTAGTTGCCATAACCATAACTCTGCCGATAGCCTCTATATAGGTATTGTTGTTGAAATATCCAGGATTAGCAAAGTTGCCTTGTCTAGGATTTTGTGGAGAGAAATTCCCAATGACATTCAAATCTACGCTGGGCTCTTTTGTAGAATTGGGCAGATATCCATAGGAGGAGTAAATTCGTTGCAGAGCCCACATGCCTTCAGCTGTTGAGGTGCTCTATCGATTACCAACTTCTTCATCATCTCTTTCATCTCTGCCATATCAGTCCATAATGCACCCACTTGAACACCTCCCAAGTAGATATACTCCTAGGTGGTAGATAGAAGAAGCACTCATTTGCCTCATCCTTTAGAGAGAAAGGAAAGGCCCTCAGCTTGATTTGTTCCTCAGTAACATTCTCAGGTTTCATTCCAACCACCACATTTTGAAATTCAGATAGATACTTGTAGGGATCTTCCCCACTCAACCCATGGAAATTGGGTAACAAATGAACTACCCCAGATTTCAACTCAAAATTCACTCCTTCCCCGAGTGCAGGGAATTGGATTGCCAATGGTTGTTATGCCAAGTCAGGAGCAGTAAGCTCCCTTAGAATAAGATTGGCGTTGCCAGCCATCTTTGCAGTGTTTTCTCCTTGATCAAAAGGTGACTCGTGAAAGCGATCACGAGTTTCTCGCCTTAAAGCATAAATGCTTTTTTCGATCACTAAATCAAACAACAACAAAGATGGATTAGTAGCATGGGTATGGACCATATAAGATGATCCACACCAAGATTACCAACGAAAAACACACAAGAATAAATAAATTTCCCCGGTAATGGCGCCAAATTTAACGGGAGGAAAACCTGGCGTTGATCTTGTTAAAATATAACTAAAACTTACCACTAGTATAGCAATAAGCAAGAGGTTGATCTCACAGAGAAATTCGCTATTCAAATGTGATTCGGATGCCAATTAAGTAACCAAAGGAGGGGTTTAAGAATGCAAAATGATCCGCCTTTTATCAAAGCGGAATGGTGAAAGCAAAAATAAATGAACTTGATTCAGACAATAATGAGAAATAGTTCTACCTATAATTATCCACTTTATTTGGTTGAAGCGATCCTTGTAACATCCTCTCGTCCTTTTAGGTTTCCTATGAATGTCCTTATCCCGACCTAATATAGTTACTAGTCTAATCAGTCCTGGAAACCCTTATCTCATTAGCAGTCCCTCAGAAAAGGATTTAACCCAATCGATAGCTTTAAGTTCAGAGATTAACCAAGGTATTTGTAGTCCCTATGAAGGGATTTCACAACACATCCAACTTCCTACCTATCCAATTAGTCCAGTCGGCCCTAAAAGGATAAGTTTGCTACTTAGGTTAAGGTTCGCAATCAGGAATCTACAAAACACTAGCAATTGAATTGATCTAACCAGTTGGCCAGACAAGATAGACCAAAACAATCAATCAATAAGCACAAAGAAGTTGAAACATTCATTATAGAAATTAAGGAATTAGATTTAGAAACTCACAATCAATCTAAATAAAGCTTCAAATTGTAGATAGAACAAATGACTTTAATTCCTCATGGAAGACATCGTTCAATCTCTCTAATTGTCTGATGAACGTCGAAATGAAAAATGAATATTAACTAGGTTAAAATCGGTCTTCAAACTAAATTCGGCCAAAAATCCTAATAGAACCTACGTTTACTAATTAAAATGCAGCGTCTTATCGCTGACGACCAATCCGGCAGCCGCTGCACAGATGCGGTGGCCGTTGCTTGTGTACTCTCTAATGTTGTTGTGTGGAGGCTTGCAATGGTCGCCGCCTGTATGCAGCGACCGCTGCCTGTGGATGTCGCGGCCTCTTCAGTCCCCGCTGCATCGGTAGACAACTTTCATGCCTCATTCCCCTTGCTCATTATGTCCAATCCAAGACCATTGCATCCTTCCTGACATTCAAATCCAACTCTGCAAAATAACCACAAATTTGCGCAGAATCCGAACTCTTTCAAAATAATCATAAGATGCAATTTAACTCCAAATCATGCACTAAATGCTAGGGGTGGGCATGGGACGGGACGGGACTGGATTGGGGTAATCCCGCGTCCCGTCCCGCGTATTTTTTACGGGACGGGATTGAAATTATTTTTTAATCCCACCGGGTCTTATCCCTCGTGGGACGGGACGGGATCGGGACGGGACGGGTCTTGTCCCTCGTGAAAAAAATCTAAAATAATCTAATAAAAAGGGGCTTTTATCTTTTATAGAAATCAAATTTATTAAATAAGTAAATATGCTACTATTTTATAAAAAAAACATATGCTACTGAGTATGTTTTTTTAGTAGGAAATGCTACTAAAGTATGTGTGTTTATATATATATACACACACATATATATACATACAACTTATGTATATTTTTTATATAAAATATATTTAGTTTTATATATATGCGGGACGGGACTTGATTCACGGGACGAGAACTATCCGTCCCGCGTCCCGTCCCTCGTATTTTTCACAGGACGGGATTCATTTTTTTTTTCAAAATCCCACCGGGATCGGGACAGGATTGAGATGGGATGCGGGACGGGGCGGGATTTGCGGGATTTGTGCCCACCCCTACTAAATGCAACCCAACTCTCTTAAAAATGCCTATCTAAGATATGCATTATCACCTTCTAATGCCGATATTTATATGTTGGCTGCAAATTTGGTTATTGCTTAGATTGCCTTTACCACCGGTATACACTATATAGATGCAGCACCACCATCCAACAGTCAACGGGTGGAACGACCAGTTCGCGAGAAGGATTGCACGATACAGAACTTACCGCCAGTAGGATAATGGTCGTCAACTACGATATTAGCATTTTCTATTAGCATTTTCTTAAGCATCTTTCATTTGCAACTTTGTACGTGTTATTCCTGGATTCCTGAACTGCATTGTACCACCACAATATTGATGTTTAGCAATTTAACGTACCCGTGTGATCGTAATTTCCCTTAAAATTTTATGTTTATGTTACTTTTTCACAGTGTTCTATTTTTTAACAATATATTGTATCTCTCTACCAAAATGTGTCGGAGCAGTTTCCCTGGTACGGTCCGGGAATTTATTTACCTCTATTCCCACAAGTCCCAACCCATATAGCAATGTCGCTGCTTGTCCTTTCCACTTTCGATCTCATTGTGTTTTCCCTATTATTGTTGTGTTTCTTTTTCTTTTTTTCCTCCTTTTCACTAATTTTTACTATGTTCACTACTCACCACTGTAGGATATTACGGTGACTTAATTAAGCTTAATTACAACGCCCCGGTGGTGAAAATATTAACCCCCGTTATTTTGCCCCCTTCCAACGCAACAGGGTCGAAGTCGATCCGGGTCGGTCCGATCCAGTCCAATCCTCCCACACAAACATTGCAAGGCCACCGCACCTAGTCATGGTAGGGCTACCGCACCTAGGCACGGTGGGGTAAGAATAGAACGGGGTACCCACCACACAATACAACGGTGGGTATCCTGGGCATACATCACCCCACCGCAGGATACATCAGTGGCCTCCCTAATCGGCCTTAAACCCATTGTATCAAGATACGGTGGTTAGAGGTGGATCTAGAAAAAAATAGGGGTGAATTATCAACCCCCATTGTTATATTATCATCAAAGACAATGAATTTATTAATACAGTAAAAAAAAACCAAAAGTTGACTTCAAATTAAGACGTGTAAACCTGATCGAGCATCGGAAAGCCAACCTATAACCCAAGGATTGCTTCGGCTGTGCTCATAAGATCTGAGCCTTAACCCATCAGATCTGGGAAGGTGAAGGATGGATCTGGGAGCTTGGGGGTCAGGGAAGCAAACAGTTGTAGAGGAACCTCCGGCCACCACCTAGGGCAGTGCCGAGAGCAACTTTTTCAAATCCCGAGCTGGAGAGAGGGAAGGTTTAGGCATTGATTTTGTGGAGGGGCGGATCTAATGAGAAAAGAAGCTTGAGAGGTGAGAAGGGGAAATGGAGGTCACAGGCGGCCATGGCCTCACCGAAAAGGCGTGAACACGAGGTGGAGCGAAGCTCAAACCATGGTGGTTAAGTAGTTGAGATTTGAGACATTTGGGTCAAAGGAGGGACGGATCTGGGCTAGAAGTGGGCGGATCTGGTGGCTTTCGAGACGGGGAAGGGCGGTGACCAGTGGTGGCTCCTGTGGGCTGGTGGCTTTGGGGAGCTTCGGGTTCGGCGCTAGCAGGAGGAGATCGAGGTGTGCCCTTTGTCGGCTTCTTCTTTGCAGCGAGATAGGGAAAGGTCATCGGCGGCAATGGCGGCCGAAAGAAGTGATTGAGTAGAGGGCGAGACAACGAGATTGAGCGGAAGACGAGAAATGAAATGAAAGCGGTTCACAACACAAATAGATTTAGGGTTAGCTTGGACACTTGGAGGGATTTACAAATTTTGACGAAAATTTTAGCGGAAAAAATGTTGCCAAAGAAATCAAAGAAACAATGATATGTTATTTACAAATTTTGACGAAAATTATTTATTATTATTATTATTATTATTATTATTATTATTATTATCATTTTTATATTTACATTCAAAACAAATCAATTAAATTTAATTAGTATCATTTTCTTATTTTTTTAATTTATTTGATTTCAATGGATAGAATAATGTTTAAGAAACATAATTACAATACTTCAAAAAAATTTATTGACTAGTATGAGTTTTACTTAAAACATACTCTTATAGTATTCTAATAAGAATTTATTAGTTCATATAAGGTTTTATTAGCTACTTATATAAGTTTTACTCAAAACGTACTCTTATAGTATTCTAATAAAAATTTATTAGTTAATATAAGTTTTATTAGCTACTTATATGAGTTTTCCTCAAAACATACTCTTATAGTATTCTAATAAGAATTTATTATTTAATATAAGGTTTTATTCAACATTTATTAGTCATTTATATGAGTTTTCCTCAAAACATACCCTTATAGTATTCTAATAATAATTTATTAGTCAATATAAAGTTTTCTTAAATATTAATTCATTACTTATAGGATTTTTCCTTAACACATATTCTTATAGTATTCTAATAATAATTTATTAGTTAATATAAGTTTTTATTAGCTACTTATATGAGTTTTCCTCAAAACATACTCTTATAGTATTCTAATAAGCATTTATTAGTTAATATAAGGTTTTATTAAACATTTATTAGTCAGTTATATGAGTTTTTCTCAAAACATAACCTTATAGTATTCTAATAAAAATATATTAGTTAATATAAGGCTTTATTAGTTACTTATATGAGTTTTCCTCCAAACAGACTCTTATAGTATTCTAATAAGAATTTATTTGTTAATATAAGGTTTTATTAGCTACTTATATGAGTTTTCCACAAAACATATTCTTATAATATTCTAATAAGAATTTATTAGTTAATATAAGGTGTTATTCAACCTTTATTAGTCACTTATATGAGTTTTCTTCAAAACATACTCTTATAGTATTCTAATACGAATTTATTAGTCAATATAAGGTTTTATTAAATATTTATTCGTTACTTATAGGAGTTTTCCTCAAAACATACTCTTATAGTATTCTAATAAGTATTTATTAGCTAATATAAGTTTTCATTAGTTACTTATATGAGTTTTCCACAAAACATACTCTTATAGTATTCTAATAAGAATTTATTAGCTAATATAAGCTTTTATTAGCTACTTATATGGGTATTACTCAAAACATACTCTTAGAGTATTCTAACAAGAATATATTAGTTAATGTAAGGTTTTATTAGTTACTTACATGAGTTTTACTCAAAACATACTCTTAGTGTATTCTAATAAGAATTTATTAGTCAATATAAGGTTTTAGTAGCTACTTATATGAGTTTTTCTCAAAACATACTCTTATAGTATTCTAATAAGAAATTATTAGTTAATATAAGGTTTTATTAGCTACTTATATGAGTTTTACACAAAACATACTCTAAGATTATTCTAATCAGAATTTATTAGTTAATATAAGGCTTTATTAGTTACTTATATGAGTTTTCCTCCAAACATACTCTTATAGTATTCTAATAAGAATTTATTAGTTAATATAAGGTCTTATTAGCTACTTATATATGTTTTACTCAAAATATTTATTAGTTAATATAAGGTTTTATTGAACCTTTATTAGTCACTTATATGAGTTTTCCGCAAAACATACTCTTATAGTATTCTAATAAGAATTTATTAGTCAATATAAGGTTTTACTAAATATTTATTCGTTACTTATAGGAGTTTTCCTCAAAACATACTCTTATAGTATTCTAACAAGAATATATTAGTTAATATAAGGTTTTATTAGCTACTTATATCAGTTTTACTCAAAACATATTCTTAGAGTATTGTAATAAGAATTTATTAGTCAATATAAGGTTTTAGTAGCTACTTATACGAGTTTTCCTCAAAACATACTCTTATAGTATTCTAATAAGAAATTATTAGTTAATATACGGTTTTATTAGCTACTTAATTATATGAGTTTTACTCAAAACATACTCTTAGATTATTCTAATCTGAATTTATTAGTTACTTATATGAGTTTTCTTCGAAACATACTCTTATAGTATTCAAATAAGAATTTATTACTTAATATAATGTTTTATTAAACATTTATTAGACACTTATGTGATTTTTCCTGAAAACATACCGTTATAGTATTCTAAAAAGAATTTATTATTTAATATAAGATTTTATTAAACATTTAGTCACTTATATTAGTTTTGCTCAAAATTAACATGCCCTTATAATATTCTCATAAAAATTTATTAATTAGTTAATATATGTTTTTTTCAACACTTAATTATTAATTTATATAAAAAATTTCATAGTCATATTTGGGCCCGTCAATGGGCCAAACGGGGAACGTATAGTCATATTTAGGTCCATAATAAATTAAAGCTTATTTGAGCTTAACCGTAAAGAGCCACAGATTTAGCCACGGATATGGTCGTAGCTAAAATCGTGGCTACTACGGATGGGCTCATTAAGACGTACGAGTGATTTATTGGGCTTGCATTCATTGGGTTTTGACTGTTTCTAGCGGGTTTACACACCTATAGGGCTTGAACATTGATGGACTCATATTTATTTGGATAGTTGATTTAAAATTATTATTGGGCCCATCGTGGCTATTCAATATTTCAATGGATCGTCAAATTTCCGATACTGAATAGCCACGAATGCAGCTACGGATAGTGTATTGTGGTCATATCAGCTTCGAATACAGCCACGAATCTCCCATTCTTAGCTACTTTTGTGGCTATTTACCAGCACCACCCAACTATCGGGCCACGAAATCAGCTACGGACATCAGGCTCGTTGCTATTAGCCAAGAATTTGATGACGTGACATTCCGAGATGACTACCAGCCACGAATATAGCCACCGATGATAATAATTGTGGCTAATGTCATTGTTAGTGGCCATAAAAACAGGGTCGGCTAATATTCGTGGCTAAAAATTTGTAGATATTTCCTGTTGTTTTGGTAGTGTCTTTAAAAAATACATTTTAAATTTACAAACAAATTTTCGTTAACAATTTTCGCTCGCTCAAATAAAAGATTCATGATCTGCCACTGGTGCTGAGATGGTACAATGCATAGATATTCATAGATATAGATAGGGGCATAAAATTTTCTAAATATAGGGGAAACTGTTTTCAGTTCCTTGTATAGGAACTTAGAGATGGCCCACCTTAATTATTCCTCTCTCTTCCAAATCCACATGTTGTATTTGACATCGATCAATTGCCTTCAGTTTGTTGCTCTCTATATAAATTTCCCGGCCTTCACACTTTGCTTGTTCACACTCACCAATCCGATTCAAAATTAAAACAAAAACTCAAAATTAAACCAAATTTCAATTTCAATTTCAATTCCCCTCTTTTATTGGCTTAGATTTCAGCCATGGAAGAGATGATTATATCCTCTTCCTCTTCATCCTCCCCCTCCGGATCTACCGCAGTCGCCGCCGGGCTCCGGCAGTGCCTCCAGAAACTGCTCGAAGCTCAGCTTCCGGACCACTGGTGGAACTACGCCATCTTCTGGCAGTCCACTGCCACCGCCACCTCCGCTGAGCCCACCTCCCTCACCTTGTCCTGGAAAGATGGCCACTTCCAGGGCCTAAAGCACCCCCACCTCCGCCCAAGGCCCGCCGCCGACCCGGCCGGGGGCGGCGACATGAGCGACCCTGAGTGGTTCTACATGACGTCGTTCGCCAAGACGTTCATCGCTCGGGATGGCGGCGTTCTTGGAAAAACGTTCAGCACGGGCTCGCTCGTGTGGCTCTCCGGTGGGCAGGCCCTTCGCCTCTATAACTGCGGGCGGGTCCAAGAGGCCCACGCCCACGGCATCCAGACCCTCGTCTGCATCCCCGCCGGCGACGGCGTGATCGAGATCGGGTCCTCCGACGTCAACAAGGAGAGCTGGATCCTCGTCCAGCACGCCTTATCTATGTTCCAGTCGCCGTTGCAGTCGATTTCGTCGATCAAGGAGCTTGACGATAATGTCCTTGCACCCGGGTCTGGGTACCCGGATCTTGACCTGGACCTGTCCTTCACGAACGTGTCGACGCTCATGGCTGGCCATGACACTGACACGCAGTACACTGAGAATAGCTTTGATGACCTGGGTCGGTACGGGTCCGCGGGTTCGGGGGGGCCCTAGAACCGTGAATTTGTAGTCATCAAGAAGGAGCATAAGAGGAGGGGGAGGAAGCCCGGTACGGCACGAACTGAGCCACCGAACCACGTCGAGGCCGAGAGGCAGCGAAGGGAGAAGATGAACGCACGGTTCTACGCACTCCGATCCGTCGTCCCCAACGTGTCGAGGATGGACAAGGCATCTCTCCTCTCTGACGCGGTTTCGTACATTAAGGAGCTTCGGGCCAAAGTCCGGGCCTTGGAGGATCAGATCGAGAGGGAAGAGTCGGCCCAAACCCTAGGTAGCAAGAAATTCAAGACCATGGCATTGGCCACCACGCTCGGTGGCGGTAGCGGTGGCAGCAGCAGCTGCGGGTGGGACAACAACATCAAAAGTGCAAACAACGCTAGCGTCTCGTTTGATTCCGATTTGACAATCGATATTGACCGGACTTCCAGAAGGCGGAGAGGCAACGGAAATGGTACTAATGGTAAGAGCAACCAAGTCTCGGATGTAGATGTGGAGGTGAAGTTCTTAGCCGGAGAGGCAATCATACGAGTGCAATCGGAGGACAGAGACTTTCCGGCTACGAGACTGATGAAGGCGGTGAGGGATCTAGGGCTACAAGTGCACCACGCTACAATCTCGAGCATCAATGGGCTAATGCTTCAAGATGTGGTGGTTAGAGTTCCGGAGGAGCTCACCAATGAGGCTGACATCAGGAGTGCAATTCTTGCTAGCATTTGATCGATCCGTATGTTGTGGACTGTACGCCTTAATCGCGACATAACACGCCTATTTTACCTTTTCTTTTTCATACTTTTTAGCTCGTTAAGGGTTTGGTATGTTGCCTCCTTTTTATGACTACACACAACATAGGTATTTTTACTTGAAACTGTAATTGCAAAATTGTACTGAAAGGGCGATGGTGCTCCTATTATAATAATTGATATTGCTAGCTAGTGTCCCTTCTTGTACAGTTAGTTCTTAATAGTGTACGATTTAGCTTATGTTTGATACTCGCTCCATTTCAAAATATTTATAGTTTGATTTTTGTACACGTTGTTTAAGGAGCTAAAAACTCTATAAAATATTATTTTTGTAATCAATTTTTTTTAAATTGATAGTATATAGATCTAACAATTATATTGCCCACGTCATGATTCCATGTTTTTAAAATAAAATTTCAATACTATAATCATAAAATAAAATATAAAATATAAAACATAATGTTAATAAAGTAAGTACAAAATCGCAAAAACCATTATAATAAAAGTATCTTTGAAATTTTTATAATTTTACAAAAATTCCTCTCATGTCGAGTGCGCGTGTGTGTCATAAGGGCGTAGGATAAATAACCTCATTTGAAATTATGTTTTACATTTTAATTAGTTTAGCTTTTCATTTAATTAAATTTCTATGGTCCACTATTTTTTACTAGGAAATCGATCTTTCTCGATTTAGGTTCTTAAAGGAAGAGGATAGATAGACCGTTTAAAATATTTTTTGGTTAAAAAGAGAGACAGTGCTCTTAACGCTCCTAATGCGCTATTATTAATAGAGTAAAAGAGTTAAATAGTCAACATATAGGGTATAGCAGAACCCTTAAACAATCAAAGAAGTGTACATATACAACCAATTGAATATTAAAAAAAAATGAAAACATATAATTATATAGATTAATTTGTTATATAAAAATGGATATTAGGAATATGAATATAATTTTTTTAAAATTTTTTTTTAAATTAAATAAATATTAAATATTTTTTTGATGTATGAAGGGGAGTTGGAAAGTGGTTCCAGGAGATCCACACTGGATAGATGTTTTTTTTTCTACTGCAAAAGTTTACAAGGTCACACATCATGTACTGCTTACGTCATCACATTATGATATTATGACATAATATTCACAAACCACCTCTAAAAATAAACAAAAAAATCTGACAAGTAGTGAGGATTGTACGTGACACCTGGGTCTCCCATTTGGATCAATTATTTTAGGTTACCATAATATTAGGACCGTGAAAAACTCTTCCAATATCTAACAGTGTGTTTAATTTTTTATTTTTTTTATAAGGTAAAAATTCGAGGTAAGAAAATCTGAACCTCGATAGTCGACAAGTCGCCATACGGTAAACCGTCTCAACAAACAGAAAATACAAAGATGGTGCAGATACAAGCAAACAACACTCTACAAAGGCGAAACAGAATACAACCAGACCGAACGGGATGAGGACGTAGACGAAAGACGAAGCCAAGCACTCTCCGGAAGCAGCACCGCAGGCCAGCGACACATCAGGATATACCTATGGGCAGTGAAGATGAACCTCCAAGGAAACAGACTTCCGGAAAAAGGGGACGCCTCAATACACACTGCCACGACCGCAACCTGCCCCGACTTCTACTGCCAGAACCCCATCACACGGAAAGAAAGATCAGTCACACCACACTCAGAGCCACACATCGCCTGAATCAAACGCACCAGAGATGCAGACGGGAAATAGAAACCCGATCGGGATTTATTTATTATAGTTATATATTATAAATATATAAAAATACATATAAATATTAATAACAAATTATATTTGATTTGTTATTATTTTATTAATCATCCAGACCTACTTTTATCCCCAGGCAAACCTTGGGCCTAAAGAGTAAACAATTGGCCCGAGAACCTCCCAGCAAGAAGGAGAACAACCGGCTAGGAAGCGCAAGAGCAGACGAAGTGCACTCAGCACAGCCAAGCGAGGGGCGAGCACTAACTCCGGCAACCACCCACCACCCCGGGAGATTGGATGGAGGGGCGGGAGACTGGAGGGGACGAGGATTCAAGTAGTTACTAGGGCGCCGGAAACAACACTTGGATCAAAACCGGCGAGCAAGGCGCCGAGAACCACATCGCCAAGTAACAAACACCAGACCCACCGAGAAGGCCGATGGAGCTGACCCCAACCAGAGGAACCATACCGAGGGAAAAAAACCCCAAATCAATTTGACAAATCCAAAGGATAATCGCCCCAAAGAAACGGGCGAGATGAGGGAGGCGCCGATGGACGAAGTTCACTGCCGGCCAAGGAGAGGGGAAGAGGAAGGGGAAGAAAGTGGAATGACCCACATATCAAGGACCGGCGAGGTGGGATTCAAGACCTCCGGGAGGGGTTCGTAACCTCCGAAGAGGTGGTGGTTTGTGATGTGCGCTCAATTTACCATGTTTTTCATCTACTTTTACTTTGATTTCTGTCTATGTTTTCATGCATATTGGTGGGAAAGCATAAGATTTGCGTGGTTTATGTTTATTTGCCAATTATGGAGGTCTACACGAGTTCTTGTGTTATTTTGCAGAAATCGAGGCAAAATCGGAGCGATTTGGAGAATAGAAGAGAAGCTGGAAAATCACTCGAAGTCTACTGAGGAGTTACTCGATATCGACTAAAATGGGTCGACATCGACTAAAGTGACTCGACATCGAGTGAAACTGAAGACAAAAAATCGAGCCAGGAAGAGAACCACTCGACTCGATGCAAATGAGTCGATATCGAGCAAGCCACTCGATATCGAGTGAAGAGCCAAGGTCGAGTAAAGTTGACTCAAAATAGAAGATGATTAGTCGATATCGAGTGAGTTGATTCGATATCGAGTGAGGCTGCAGAAGTTCCGACGCTGTTTTGACGAATTCTTATCCGAGGCGAATTACTTCTACATTAAGTCGGGAATCTTTTATCTTATTTTGAGACTTTATATTATTTATGGTGAATTTCATATTTACCTAAAGGGATTTTATTTATTTACTTTAGCAAGTTTTTATCTTAGGAAGAACAAAGATTTTTCTTTCCTTGGATAGCAAGTTTTGAAATCTATAATTAGAGCCATTAAGGCTGAGAATTGATCGTCGAATCCAAGAAAAAAGCACTTTTACAATTTAGTTTGGGTATAGAGAAAGAGAGAGGAGGCCGAGTGAAGGAGAGAAAGCGAGAGCGGGATTTTACTTTGTTTGGTTGTTATTTCTAGACGTTTACTTGAATTCAAGTTTGTTATTTTCCAATGATTATAATGATGTCAATTGCTATGAAGCGCGAATAATGATGTGCGCGCAAATTGCCATATTTTCTATGCACATTTATGTCCATTTTGTCGATATCATAAGATTAGTGTAGTTTATGCTTAATTGCAAAATATAAAGGCCTACACGAGTTTTTATGTTATTTCGCAGAAATTGAGATGAAAATGGAGGAATATGGACAAGTGAAGAAGAGCGGAAAAAGAACTCGAAGTCTATTGAAGAGTCAAAATTGACCTAAAGACTCGACATCGAGTGAAACAGAGCACTGGAAATCGAGCAGAGGAGAAACAGAGCATGTCGACATGAAGGGGTCGATATCATGTGGCCGAGATCGAGCAAATAGATAGAAGTCGAGTGCCAATCCGAGGTCGAGTAGGACTGCTCGAGATAGAGAAGAGATAAGGTCGATATCGAGGTTCATAGTCGATATCGACTGTTGCTGTAGAACAGATCGGATGCTATTTTTGATAGAATTCTATCCGAAGCATTCAAGTTTATCCTAAAGTCGAGATCTTCTATCCATCTACACCAGACATTTTATCCATTATGTTATTTACCTAGAGAGTTTTAGTTTTTACTTTATTAAAGTTTTATCTTAGGAATAAAGATAGGTTTCAAATCCTTGGATGGCGAGGTGAGAGATCTATAATTAGAGGCCATTAGGGCTGGTTTCAATCATTCAAACACACACAGCAAGAAATTCAATAAGATCGCAGAGAATAGTTAGGAGAGAGAGAGGGCTGAGTGAGTTGGAGGGAAGCGAGAGCGAAGATTTGGCTTTGTTCGGTGTAATCTTTCTTTCGAATTTTAATCAAAGTAGTTTCTTTTCTATGATGATGATGAGTTCAATGATGAAGCGCGAGTAGTTCACCCACTTCAAGGGTCGGGTGAGCCCGACAATAGCAATGTAAGTTAGTGCATGAAATGTATGATTTTTATGCGATTCCGTCTTCTGTCATATGCATGATCCTTTGCGAGAGTTTAGGAGATTCATTATTTGCATTATTGAAGCGAAATCCAATCATATTGTGAATTTGGATTTGTCATGAATTGGATAGTAACTCTTATAATTTATGCGAGAGCCTCTAATCACCTAAAAGTTGGTAACAAACATTATTTGACGGAAATGCATTATCTTTCATGAATTTGGCATAATACTTGCATGATTATCGTTGTGCCATGAATCCCCGACCTTGGAAGCTTTTAGTTTATAGAAGTTTATAAAAAGTTGAGTTTTTATTCTGTCCACAATTCCCTCATCATCCTACGTTCTTCGGACATCTTTTTCGATAAATTAGGTTCGTTTACAATTACTTTTTGAAGACTCAAAATCGACTGCAGAGGTCGATATTGAGTTCTAACATCAATATCGAGTACCCAACTCGACGTTGACTTGTTGCTTCTGTCTTCTCCAGGAACTTAGCTGGAAATCGACCAGAACTGAGGTCGATATCGACCAGACACCTCCTCGTGGATTCGATCCTGAATTACCCTACCACTACATGGGGAGGGATTCTTGTATTTTATTTGCTTGGATAAGGGAGTTAGCTTAGTTTGATTTGAATATTTTATTTTTGCGATACCCCTCCCCTACGAACAAATTGGCGCCATCACAGGTTTATGCGACGCTCTGATCGCGAACCTATCCTGGAAAGTATCGACAAGCCTCAACATTTCTTCCATCTTCGCAACAAAGCCATCAAAATCATGGGAGATAATGAGACACAATCTTAGACCATTGAGCGGTTCAGGAAGGAAATTGAGGACCACAACGCTACAATCGCTGTTGAAAGGGTCGCCACTGCTGCAGAGCAAGCCCGCGCTGATAGAGAGAAGGATGCACGCAGACAAGCCCAAGAGCGGTTCAATCAGTATCCACAGACGGCGATGCGATACATGCATCTGTCATTACATGTTCATGAATCTGCTATTTTAATTCCTCTTTCTAACTATGAAATAAAGATTAATTTCCTGTCTGAAATTAAAAGAAATAATTTTGAAGGAAGACTTAATGAATGCCCCTTGCAACATATATCTACTTTCATGGACTTATGTGAACTATTGCTGATGGTGTGAATTTAGAGTATGTTAGACTAAAGTCTTTCCGATGGTCTCTTACAGGGAAGGCATTACAACGGCTAGAGAGTTTGGCTCCACGCTTGTTGAGGACATGGGCAGAGGTGAAGGATGCGTGGTGAGACGTTGACACAGGCATGTGAGCACTTTAATGACTTGCTAATATCATGCCCGGCCTATGGGTAACTACCATATGTCATCCAGGAGATCTTCTACAACTCTCTCGATGGGCCGAATAAGGAGAGAATCAATTCATACACCTCATATCGGTACATTGAGCTTACACCAACGGAGGACTGGGAGACAATTGAGAGGCTCGTCAACTTTGACAATATATATGGGACTGTTGCGGCTTATGACTCAAGACCTTCCCCATCTATGCCACTTTATGAGCCTCCAAAGGAGATTGATCTTGATGTGCGGCAACAATTCCACAACGATCAAACATGCCGCCTTCAAAAGCAAGTTAGGTTCCTCAGCAACAATCAGCCTTGTCAGGAATGTGGCTCACCAAGGCACAACACTAGTGCCTGCCCACATATTGAGCAAGTATCTATGGTGGTGTAACATGAGGAAGCAAAGTGGACGAGAGGCCCCTATGGAGTGGGCAATCAACAGTATTGGGGAGATCAGAGGTTCTATCAACCTCAACAGCAACAAAGGGATCCCCCACCCTAGGCGTGGCCACGGGGTACGGGTCGACCCATGACCCGGCGGGTCCACGGGTGTAGACGGGTAGCGGGTTAGGGTTAGGGTCGGGGGTTTAAAACCCGCTGACCCAGCGGGTCGACTCACCGGGTCGACCGTTGGACTCGCCGGGTCGACCGTTGGACCCGTCGGGTCGACCGTTGGACCCGCCGGGTCGACCCTTGGACCTGTCGAGTCGAACGTTGGACTCGCCGGGTCGAAAGTTGCCCAACGGTCTATTTGCTTCTTTTCCCTCCCGATTTTGGCTATAAATAAGCCTCACGTCCCTCCCATTTTACTCACATCTCATCTCAAACTCTGAAAACGCTATGTATTAAGCCCCGCGACATGATGAACAGCAGGACAAGCGATTGCGAATCCAAAGTTGAAGGCCCGCGACACGATGAGGAGGAGGGCGAATCCAGTGTCCAAGTCCCGCGACAAGAAACGCACAGGCTCTTGAGTCAGTTTAGTGTGGCCCAAGTTTGGGCCGCTATTTTCACATGCTCATTCACAAAGCACCGGAGGGATGAAAACAGTTGCGACATCAGTTGTAACTTCTGCGGGATGGTCTACAGGCACCCGAATGGAGGAGGATATGGGAACTTCAGTCGTCATATCCAATTAAAGCATCCAGAGAAACTAGTTATGACCAGACATTTGTAACTTTATTATTTAGTGTTCTTTCTCAGTGAAAATATGGAAATTAGTAAGTTAACACTTGATTTTGATTTTTTTCTGCCTTTATTTACGTTCTATAAAAATAATACACGATGGGTCGACACGCCGGATTCCCGACGGGTTTCGACCCGTCGACCCTGGAACCTGCTCGGTGACCCGAACCCGCCAACCCGTGGGATTCCCGAGTTAGGGTTTGGGTTACCCTTCCCCGACCCTTGACCCAGCGGGTTGAACCTGTCAAGCCACCGGGTCGAACCCGTAGCCACGCCTACCCCACCCTATAGAGCACGAGGGCAGCCTGAGAGGGAAATAAGGAAGGATGACCTGTAGATCATTCTTGATGAGATGCGGAGGAACCATGCTGAGTTCAAACAAGCAAATAACTCCATCCATACTCCGCTGCAAGGCATCAACTCTAGGCTTGGGGAGATCGACGTTTGGAAGCGCAATATGGAGACCCAAATGGGTCAATTGGCTGAACAAATACCCAAACCGTCAGGATCGCTGCCTTGATCAACTGTGCACAACCAAAAGGGCAAAACTACTGGACACATAGCGGCAATGAATCTAAGGAGTGGGCATCATTTGTGAACGCCCGAGCAAAAAGCGGTAGAGAAGGCCCCAGAACAGACGTCGATATCGACACCCCCAGTCGATATCGACCAAGGTGATATCGATGTTGATGCCACTGTACTCGATGTCGACATAGAATCTGAATCACCATAGAAATCGACTCCTCGAGTTGATATCGACCACCATCCAGTCAATGTCGACTCAACTCCAGCCGCAGGGAAGAAGGTGGTGTTGCCATTCCCATCAAAGAAAATTGTCAAGGACCCGGCGGAAAAGAAGTTTCAGTGATTTGCGAAGATGCTTCAAGGGCTTAATGTTTCAATTCCAATCACCGAAGCACTTCATGAGATGCCATCATATGTGAGGTTCCTTAAGGACATCCTAGGTAAGAAGTGATAAATTGCTGAGATCGCAGAGGAGTGCAACAGATTGGAGCTACCAGAAAAGAGGGCGGATCCAAGTAAGTTTTCTATCGCTATAGGCTTAGGTCAATATCGCTTTAATGCTTTAGTCGATTTAGGCGCTAGTGTTAGCATGATGCCACTAACCATATGGCACAAGATAAAGATAGGTCCCTTGGAGCCTCTGGACGCAAAGATTTACATGGCTAACAATACGGTGGTAATTCCAACGTGGATGGTAGATGATGTGCTAGTACAAGTAGGTAAGTTCTTTGTCCTTGCTGATTTTCTAGTTGTTGAGATGGCAGAGGACCCTGCTTGTCCAATTATTTTAGGTTGGCCATTCATAGCAACCGTCGATGCCAACATAAGCATGAAGAAAGGATTGCTCTCATTCACTATTAGTGATGAGATAATATAGTACGCTTTCAACAAGACGGTAAGGAATCATGAAGGGCCAATAGAGGTAAAGCTAATCAAAGGTGTCTACATCACATGTGGGGAAGCAAAGGTAAGGAATATGACACCTGAGGAGCTTGAAAAGTGGGTCATAGAAGCCCAAGTGGAGGAAGTCGTGGCAATCTTGAACGAAGGAGCCTAAAAGCCACTCAAAATTGACCCAGGTAAGTCGATATCGACTGATATAGTTCAAGATTCTGTGCCAGGTTATAAGTATGGGGTCGACGTAGCAGAAGAGAGCTCAAAATCGAGCACACAGGTCGACATCGACCAAAACCATATGTCAAAATCGACTACCACAGAAGTTGAATGAGGAGGAGTAAGTACCTCAATATCGAGGACAAAAGGTCGAAATCAATCTGAACATATCGAGTAGAAACCCTCTAAATTGACAGGACCTCCAAGAGCCGAACAGAGCTCAATATCGAGTACTACTGATCGATATCGACCTGACCCACTGACAGAGAGAAGGTAAGCCAAGGTACGGACTCCTCTTTTTCAATTTTAATTAAAGGTTTATCACTTTTTGGAAGAGGTTTGCCTTGGTATGTGCGCTTGTGCATGGTATCCAATGATGATTCGAGCCATTATGAAATAGGAGATAAGTTGTATGTCTCCAAACCAAAAGAGCATTGGTTCCCTAGTAGATTCAAAGACAAGAGGATGGGACCATTTACGGTGAATCAAATCCATCCAGGTGAAATGCAGCTCAGAGATAAGAATTGAGTGCTATTTGAAGCCCAGGCTACATGAGCTCTGCAGATGCCGCCTTGAGGAGCAGAAAGAAGAAGTCGGCCTAGCGACTATAAAGTCTAGAGCTTGTAAAAGACAATTAGTTTTGGTTTAGGTTTTGGACACATCTTTTGGGATTGTTTAAGACTTTATTATTTGTGTTTTGGTTTTGTTTTTATTTTCTAACAAGTTTCAGGAAAAAGGAGAGCAATAACAGAGATCGAAATCGAGTGATATGCTCGATATCGACTCAGAGGGTTGATTTAGATAGCTTGTGTTCGAGGTCGGATCACCCTGAAGCTTAGAACTAACAAGAAATCGAGGTAAAGGGTCGATATCGACTGGTATTCCCAATATCGACGTCATTTGCAAACATCTTCGACTCCTGATTTTCGTGAATTTTTAGTAAGTTTCTTTCTTAACCCTAGTTCTTATACAGTGAGGACACTGTAATCTTTAAGTATGGGGTGGGGGAAAGGCTTACTTGCATATTTTGAGCATTTTTTGAAATTTTTCATAAGTTTTTGCATATTTTAGGTCAATGTTTATACGTACTCATACATAGTTATTTTAGTCATCTTTATCTTTAAGCATACTATTTATCTTTAGTATTTATTTTTGAAAAAAAATGACCCCCATCAAAAATTTTGAAACAAAGAAAAAAAGTCATGGAAGCTGATAAGGAACTCGACGATGAGAAGTAGATTCATTAGAGATATATCATGAAATTGCCTAGTTAAGGGAAGTTATAATGAAGTGCGAATTGTTTTGAGAAAACCATGTAAGAGAGGTAAAATTTGAAGTTGCTTTTGACATGTGCATGATAAGATGATGGAGGACTTTATAATTTCCATACATATGCTCAATTTCATATCCTAGCTTTACCTATGCATATTTGCAATTACACAAGCCATATATGAGCCTTATTATCATTATTGCTCCACATATATTACATATTCCCCATTTTTTATACCTTATACCCTATCCAGGGACAATGTTGAGAATGGATGTCATCTTTGGAAGTTTTTATATGGAGTTTGTGCATATTATTATTGAAGTAATGGCAGAAATGAAAGAAATTTCTGAAATATGGAAAATTTAACGAGTGACAAAAAATCCGATCACCTCAGGAGATAAAGGTAGGTCGACCCTGTTCGTTAAGATGTTAGTTCAGCGAGATGGGACACAAGGTGAGGAGTTCGACGTACTAAGTATCCGGGGCC
The DNA here is from genome assembly GCA_963922045.1 of Persicaria maculosa. Classification (NCBI taxonomy): domain Eukaryota; kingdom Viridiplantae; phylum Streptophyta; class Magnoliopsida; order Caryophyllales; family Polygonaceae; genus Persicaria; species Persicaria maculosa. The sequence continues at coordinate 44,853,425 of OY998264.1, read as the reverse complement.
ATTCATGACACCCATGTTTGTCACTCACGAGAAGGCGGTACCAAGGTTAGAGAGGTAAAAACATTATAGTGAAAAAAGCATTGAGTGATGAGTGAAAGGTGAGAAATATTATGAAGAAGGAATGTGGAATGATTTTGGAAAGAAAGTTTTATTTCCCCGGATTTAACACCACATGGCCAAAAATTAGCCCACCTTTAGCCTTTTACCAATCTACTTCTCATAAGCTTGCAAAAGTCCTCTTGATTATTAATGCTATGTTGCCTAAGATTGTTTTATGCGTATCAACCTCCTTTTGTGAGTATGATGTTGCTTTTATTCACAGGCATGCATTTGGTTGACATTAGTATCTTTTCCAGGATGGCAATTGATTGTAGGGACATATGAGAATGAATCTATGATGTTGAGGGTTTACTTTCTTCCCCTGAATGACCATTAAAAGTATTGCTTGGGGACAAGGAAGCTTAAGTATGGGGTGTTTGATGTGCGCACAAATTGCCATATTTTCTATGCACATTTAAGTCCATATTGTCGATATTTGCATACATATTAGTGGGAAATCATAAGATTAGTGTAGTTTATGCTTATTTGCAAAATTTAGAAGTCTACACGAGTTTTTATGTTCTTTTGCAGAAATCGAGACGAAAATGGATGAATTTGGACAAGTGAAAAAGAGCGGAAAAAGAACTCGAAGTCTACTGAAGAGTCGAAATCGACCTAAAGACTCGACATCGAGTGAAATAAAGCACCGGAAATCGAGCAGAGGAAAACAGAGCATGTCGACATGAAGGGGTCGATATCAATGTTGCAAGGTCGATATCGAGTGGCCGAGATCGAGCAAATAGATAGAAGTCGAGTGCTAATCCGAGGTCGAGCAGGACTGCTCGAGATAGAGAAGAGATAAGGTAGATATCGAGGTTCATAGTCGATATCGACTGCTGCTGTAGAACAGATCCGACGCTATTTTTGATAAAATTCAATCCGAACCGTTCAAGTTTATCCTAAAGTCGAGATCTTCAGTCAATCTACACCAGACATTTTATACTTTATGTTATTTACCTAGAGACTTTTAGTTTTTATTTTATTAAAGTTTTATCTTAGGAATAAAGATAGGTTTTCGAATCCTAGGATAGTGAGGTGAGAGATCTATAATTAGAGGCCATTAGGTCTGGTTTGAATCATCCAAACACACACAGCAAGAAATTTAGTAAGATCGCAGAGAATAGTTAGGAGGGAGAGAGAGTGTCGAGTGAGTTGGAGGGAAGCAAGAGCGGAGATGTGGCTTTATTGGGTGTAATCTTTCTTTCGAATTTTAATCAAAGTAGTTTATTTTCTATGATGATGATGAGTGCAATGATGAAGCGCGAGTAGTTCACCCACTTCTAGGGTCGGGGTGATCACGACGATATCAATGTAAGTTAGTGCATCAAATGTATGATTTTTATGCGATTCCATCTTCTATCCTGTGCATGATCCTTTGCGAGAGTTTAGGAGATTCATTATTTGCATTATTGAAGCGAAAGCCAATCATATTGTAAATTTGGATTTGTCATGAGTTGGATAGTAACTCTTAAGTTTTATGTGAGAGCCTCTAATCACCTAAAAGTTGGTAACGAAAGTTATTTGACGGAAATGCATTATCTTTCATGAATTTGGCATAATACTTGTGTGATTATCATTGTGGCATGAATCCCCGACCATGGAAGCTTTTAGTTTATAGAAGTTTATAAAAAGTTGAGTTTTTATTCTTTCCACAATTCCCTCATCATCCTACGTTCTTCGGACATCTTTTCCGACAAACTAGGTTCGTTTACAGTTACTGTTTGAAGACTCGAAATCGACTGTAGAGGTTGATATCGAGTGCTAACATCGATATCGAGTACCCAACTTGACGTCGACTTGTTGCTTCTGTCTTCTACAGGAACTGAGCTGGAAATCGACCAGAACCGAGGTCGATATCAACTAGACACCTCGATATCGAGTGGTCTTCTGGAGTCGAAACTTGATCGTGATCGCAAGCTTAGGAAGCAATGACATACCTCATCATGGATTCGATCCTGAATTACCCTACCACTACATCGGGAGGGATTCTTGTATTTTATTTGATTGGATACGGGAGTAAGCTTACTTTGATTTGAATATTTTATTTAAGCGATACCCCTCCCCTACGAACAAATAATTCCCTTACTTCTAGGGTCGGGGTGAGCCCGACGATAGCCATGTAAGTTTATGCATTAAAGGTATGATTTTTATGCAATTTCGTCTTCTATCCTATATGCATGATTCTTCTACGAGAGTAGTAGGTGATCCATATTTGCATTATTGAAGCGAAAGCAATCTTATTGTGAATTTGGATTAATTATGAAACTGGGATAGTAACACTTAAGGTTTATGCGAGAGCCTCTAAATTACCTAATTGTTAATAACGAACGTTATTTGATGAAAAAGCATAACTTTCATGAATTTTGCACAGGCTTATATTGTTATCGCTGTGGCATGAGATCCCCGATCTTGGAGGTTTTTAGTTTATTGAGTTTATTTACATTCAAATCTGGGAATTTATTCTGTTCATCTTTCCTAAATCATTCTTGTATTCTTCGGACACTTTTCCGACAGATTCGTACGTTATAAAGCTTTCTACTAAAGACTCGATTTCGACTGTCTGGGTTGATATCGAGTGACTGGCTCGACATCGAGTGTCCCACACTCGATGTCGACTGCTTTGTCTGATTTCCAGAGAGTAGATTGGAAATCGACTGAACTTGAGTCGTTATCAACTATATCACCCGATATCGAGTGATCTGCTAAGTCAAAATAGAACGTGGTTTACAAGCTTAGGATTCGCTGACACACCTCTGATGTGCGCGCAAATTGCCATATTTTCTATGTGCATATGAGTCCATTTTATCATTCATTTGCATGCATATTAGTGGAAAAACATGGGATCAGTGTAGTTTACGCTTAAATGTCAAATATATGGGTCTGCACGAGTTTCTATGTGATTTCGCAGAAAACAAGATAAAAATGGACAGATTTGGAAGAGCGGAAAAAGAACTCGAAGTCTTATGAAGAGGTAGAAATCGACTGGGGACCTCGACATCGAGTGCAGCAGAGACATAAGAATCGAGCAAGGGAATAAAACAGAGCATGTTCACATAGAGAGGTCGATATCGACGTATGAAGGTCGATATCGATGTTGCCAGATCGAGCTAAAAGATAGAAGTCGAGTGCTAGTCCGAGTAGGAGAAGGAGAGCTCGAGATAGAGTTTCACAGAGGTCGATATCGATGTTCAAGGTCGATATCGATGTTTCCCATTAGAAGAATATGACTCAGATTTTGATAGAATTCTATCCGACGCTTGCACGTCTGTCCTAAAGTCGAGATTTCTTATCTTCAACACCAGAGCTATCATATGAGCTGATTTACCATAAGAGTTTTAGTTTTTACTTTATTTTAAGTTTTATCTTAGAGAATAAAGAGAAAGTTTCGAGTCATTGGATAGCAAAGTTCGATATCTATATATAGAGGCCATTATGGCTGAGTTTAGTCATTCAATTACATCCAAGCACATACAATTCCAATTTTACATTGAGTTTTTAACGAGTTAAAGAGAGAGAGAGAGAGGGCCGAGTGAGTTGGAGAGAAGCTAGAGTGGAGTTTTGGCTTGTTCGGTTGTACTTTCTTTCAAAGTTTAATTCAAAGTAGTTATCTTTCAACAATGATGATGATGATGTGCATGATGAGGAGCGAGTAGTCAACCCACTTGTAGGGTCGGGGTGAGCCCGACGATAACGATGTAGGGTAAGTGCATCAAAGGTATGACTTTTATGCGATTCAGTCTTCTATCCCATGCATGGTCCTTTGTGAAAGTTAGGGAGATTCATTATTTGCATTATTGAAACGAAAGCCACTCATATTGTGAACTTGAATTGCTCATGAATTGGATAGTAACTCTTAGGAACTATGCGAGAGCCTCTAATCACCTAAAGTTATGAATTAAAAGCTTCCAAAGTCGGGGTTTCATGCCACAACGATAACAATGCAAGTATGATGCTAAAGTTATGAAATTTAATGTCTTTCCGTCAAATTACTTTCGTTACCAACACTTAGGTGATTAGAGGCTCTCGCATAATTCCTAAGAGTTACTATCCAACTCATGAAAAATCCCAGTTCACAATATGAGTGGCTTTCGCTTCAATAATGCAAATAATGAATCTCCCTAACTTTCGCAAAGGATCATGCATAGGATAGAAGACGTAATCGCATAAAAGTCATACCTTTGATGCACTTACCCTACATTACTATCGTCGGGCTCACCCCGACTCTAGAAGTGGGTTGACTACTCGCTTCTCATCATTGCACTCATCATCATTATTGAAAAGAAAACTAATTTGTATTGCAAAAGAAAGAAATTACAACCGAACCAAGCCAAATCTCAGCTCTTGCTTCACATCGAACTCACTCGGCTCTCTCTCTCTCTCTCTACAAATTCTCTGTGTTCTATATTGTCAAACTGATTTCTTGGATGATTAAACTCAGCCCTAACGACCTCTAGATATAGATATCGAACTTTGCTATCCAAAGACTCGAAAACTTATCTTTATTCTCTAAGATAAAACTTAAATAAGTAAAAACTAAAAACTCCATGGTAAAATGACATAATAGATGTAGTCTGGTATTGACGATAGGAAATCTTGACTTTAGGATAGACGTGCAAGCTTCGGATAGAATTCTATCAAAATCCGAGTCGGACTTCTCTGCTGAACAACGTCGATATCGACCTAAGGACATCGATATCGACCTCGGTTTATCTCTATCTCGAGCTCTCCCTCTTCTACTAGGATTGGCACTCGACTTCTATCATTTAGCTCGATCTAGGCACTCAATATCGACCACGAGACATCGATATCGATCTCTGCCGTGTCGACATGCTCTGTTTCACTTCTTGCTCGATTCCTGCCTCTCTGTTGCACTCGATGTCTAGGTTCTTAGTCGATTTCGACCTCTTCAGAAGACTTTGAGTTCTTTTTCCGCTTTTCCAAATCTGTCCATTTTTGTCCTGTTTTCTGCAAAATCACGTAGAAACTCGTGTAGACCCATATATTTGACAATAAAGCGTAAACTACACTAATATCATATGTTCTCACTAATATGCATGCAAAAGAATGATAAAATGGACTTAAATATGCATAGAAAATATGGCTATTTGCGCACACATCACCTTCTTAGCAACCTTTGATGCAAACATAAGGAAAGGATTGCTCTCATTCACTATATGTGACGAAGTCATAGAGTACTTCTTCAACAAGACGGTAAAGAGGCATGACGGTCCTATGGAGGTGAAATCAATCAAGGGCGGCAACATCGCTTGTGGGGAACCTAAGGTAAGAACTATGACCCACGAAGAGATAGAGAAGAGGGCTATAGAAGCCCAAGTGGAGGAAATCATGGTAATATAGAACAAAGACACTGAAGTTCCACTTGATGTCGACCTAGGTAAGTCGATATCGACTGCCATTTTTCCAGATGATGTGCCAGGTCTTAAGTATGGGGTCGATCTTGGATCACACCACTCGAAATCGAGTGACTCACTCGAAATTGATCCAAATTCACAGCCTCCATTGACCGAGTCAAAAGTTAAAGGAAGACACTCGATATCGAGTCAACTTACTCGATGTCGAGTCGACTTCTCCAATATCGGGTGAACCATCAGGAGCAGAACATGACTCGATATTGAGTGATCTTACTCGATATCGATTGGACCCTTATAAGGAAAAGGAAAGCTCTACAAAGGTGAGCCGAGGTATGGATCCCTCTTCCCCAATTTCAACAAATGACTTATCTATATATGGGAGAGGTTTGCCTTGGTATGTGCACTTGTGCTGGATATCCAATGAGGATCCGAGCAACTAAGAAGTAGGAGACAAGGTGTATGTCTCCAAATCAAAAGATCATTGGTTTTTGAGAAAGTTCAAAACGAAGAAGATGGGTCCATTTACAGTGAACAAGATCCATCCAGGCGGGATGCAGTTATGAGACAAGAACAAAGTACTATTTGAAGCCCATGCTACGTGGGATCTGCAGATGCCGCCTTAAGAGCATGAAATAAGAAGTTGGCCTAGCGACTATAAATTTTAGAGCTTGTAATAAAGCAAATAGTTTTTAGGGTTTGGATATTTTTGGTTTAGTTTTGAGACTTTATGTTTTGTTTTGGCCTTTTGTTTTATTGTCTAACGAATTTGAGGAGCAAGAAGCTGCGAAAAGGGACTTGATATCGAGTCTATAACTCGACATCGATTGGGCTTATCGAGTGAAAAGCTTGTGGTTGCGGACAATCACCCTAAAGCTTAACTTTACCAGGAATCGAGTGTCATCACTCGATATCAACTGGATCATTCGACATCGACGACTGACCCTGCAGACGTCTTCAACACCTGATTTTCGCGATTCTGCGCTAATTTCTAGTAAGTTTCTTTCTTAACCTTAGTTCTTATACAGTGAGGACATTGTAATCTTTAAGTATGGGGTGGGGGAAAGGCTTACTAATGTGTGGACAAATTGCCATATTTTCTATGCACATTTATGTCCATTTTGTCGTTATTTGCATACGTATTGGTTGGGAAATCATAAGATTAGTGTAGTTTAAGCTTATTTGTCAAATATAGAGGTCTACATGAGTTTTTATGTTATTTCGCAGAAATCGAGACATAAATGGATGAATTTGGACAAGTGAAGAAGAGCGGAAAAAGAACTCAAAGTCTACTGAAGTGTTAAAATCGACCTAAAGACTCGACATTGAGTGAAACAGAGCACCAAAAATCGAGCAGCGGAGAGAACAAAGCATGTCGAGATGAAGAGGTCGATATCGATGTTGCAAGGTCGATATCGAGTGGTTGAGATCGAGGAAATTGATAGAAGTCGAGTGCCAATCTGAGGTCGAGTAGGACTGTTCGAGATAGAGAAAAGAGGAGGTCGATATTGAGGTTCATGGTCGATATCGACTGCTGCTGCAGAACAGATCCACGCTGAATTCTATATGAAGTGTTCAAGTTTATCCTAAAGTCGAGATCTTCTATTATATCTACAGAAGACATTTTATCCTTTATGTTATTTACCTAGAGAGTTTTAGTTTTTACTTTATAAAAGTATTATCTTAGGAATAAAGATAGGTTTTCGAATCCTTGGATAGTGAGGTGAGAGATCTATAATTAGAGTCCATTATGGCTAGTTCCACATCCACACACAACAAGAAATTCAGTAATATCATAGAGAATAGTTAGTAGAGAGAGAGAGAGAGCCGAGTTGATTAGGAAGAAAGCGAGAGCGGAGAGTTGGCTTTGTTCGGTGTAATCTTTCTTTCGAATTTTAATCAAAGTAGTTTCTTTTACATGATGCTGATGAATGCAACGATGAAGCGCGAGTAGTCAACCCACTTCTAGGGTCGGGGTGAGTCCGACGATAGCAATGTAAGTTTGTGCATCAAAGGTATGATTTTTATGCGATTCCGTCTTCTATCCGATGCATGATCATTTGCGAAAGTTGATGAGATTCATTATTTTTATTATTGAAGCGAAAGCCAATCTTATTGTGAATTTGGATTTGTCATGAAATTGGATAGTAACTCTTAGGCTTTATACGAGAGCCTCTAATCACCTAATAGTTGGTAACTAAAGTTATTTGATGGAAAAGTGGCATCTTTCATTAATTCTGCATAATACTTGCATTGTTATCGTTGTGGCATGAATCCCCGACCTTGGAAGCTTTTAGTTTATTGAATTCATATAAAACGTTTGTGTTTTTATTATGACCACAATTCCCTCACCATTCCACGTTCTTCGGACATCTTTTCCGACACAAATAGGTTCGTTTACATTTTCTGTCTAAAGACTGTATTTTGACTGAAGAGGTCGATATCAAGTGCTAACATCGATATCGAGTACCCAACCTGACGTCTACGTGTTGCTTCTGTCTTTTGCAGGAAACTTAGCTGGAAATCGACCAGAACTGAGGTCGATATCGACCAGGCACCTCGATATCGAGTGGTCTTCTGGAGTCGGGATTTGATCGTTATTGCAAGCTTAGGAAGCGCTGACATACCTCCTCATGGATTCGATCCTGAATTACCCTACCACTACATCGGGAGGGATTCTTGTATTTTATTTGCCTAGATAAGGGAGTTAACTTAGTTTGATTTGAATATTTTATTTAAGCGATACCCCTCCCCTACAAACACTTACTTGCATGTTTTATGCATTTTTGCGCATATTTCACATTTTTTTCATATTTATGCACACTTCTCAAATTGCATTATACATGGTTACTTTGGATACGTTTATCTATATGCATCATGTTTACTGTCCAATGTCTAAAAAATCACCCCATTGAAAATTTTGAAATTTTTGATAAGTGTCATGGAAGTGTAATAGAACTCGACGATTCAAAAGTAGATTCATTAGAGATATAGCATGAAATTTCCTAGTAAAGGGAAGTCACAATGAAGGGCGATTTTTAGAGAAAACCATGAAAGAAGGTAAAATCTGATGTTGCTTTTGACATGTGCATAATAAGAGGATGGAGGACTTTATATCTTCCATACATGTGCTTAATTTCATATCCTAGCCTTACCTATGCATATTAGCATTACACAAGCCATATATAAGCCTTACATTATTATTGCTCCACATACATTACATATTGCCCATTTTTGTACCTTATACCCTATCCGGGGAATATTATGTTGAGAATGGATGGCATAGTTGGAGTTTATATATAGAGTTTGTGCATATTATTAAAGTTGTTGGCAGGATGAAAGAAAATTTAAACTATGGAAAATTTAATGAGCGAGAAAAAAATTCGATCATCTATGGAGATAAAGGTAGATCGACCTTGCTTGTTGAGATGTTAGTTCGGCCGGATGGGACACCAAGGTGAGGAGTCCTAAGCACTAAGTATCCGGGGCCATTCATGACACCCATGTTTGCGACTCGCGAGAAAGCAGTGCTAAGGTTAGAGAGGTAAAAGCATTATAGTGAAAAAAAGCATTGAGCGAAGAGCGAAAAGTGAGAAATATTATGAAGAAGGAATATGGTATGAAAGTTTGATAAGAAAGCTTATTTCCCCTGATTTAACACCACATGGCAAAAAATTTTCCCACCTTTAGCCTTTTAGCAATCTACTTCTCTATGAGCTTGCATAAAAGACCTCTTGATTATTAATGCTTTGTCGCATGAAATTGTTTTATGCATAACCCTCCTTTTGTGTGTATGATGTTGCTTTTATTCACAAGCATGGATTTGGAACATTAGTACCTTTTCGAGGATGGCAATTGATTGTAGGGACATATAACAATGAATCTATGATGTTGAGGGTTTAGTTTCTTCCCCGGAATGACTGCTAAAAATATTGCTTGAGGACAAGTAAGCTTAAGTATGGGGTGTTGATGTGCTCTCAATTTACCATGTTTTTCATCTTCTTTTACTTCGATTTCTGTCTATATTTTCATGCATATTGGTTGTTAAAGCATAAGATTTTCATGGTTTATGTTTATTTGCCAATTATGGAGGTCTACACAAGTTCTTGTGTTATTTCGCAGAAATCGAGGCAAAATCTGAGCGATTTGGAGAAGACAAGAGAAGCTGGAAAATAACTCAAAGTCTACTGAGGAGTTACTCGATATCGACTAAAATGGGTCGACATCGACTAAAGTGACTCAACATCGAGTGAAACTGAAAACAAGAAATCGAGCCAGGAAGAGAACCACTCGACTCGATACAAATGAGTTGATATCGAGCAAGCCACTCGATATCGAGTGAAGAGCTGAGGTCAAGTAAAGCTTACTCAAAACAGAAGATGATAAGTCGATATCGAGTGAGTTGACTCGATATCGAGTGAGGCTGCAGAAGATCCGACGCAGTTTTGATGAATTCTTATATGAGGCGAATTACTTCTACATTAAGTCGGGAATCTTTTATCTTATTTTGAGACTTTATATCCTTTATGGTGAATTCCATATTTACCAAAAGGGATTTTATTTATTTACTTTGACAAGTTTTTATCTTAGGAATAAGATAGATTTTCCTTTCCTTAGATAGCAAGGTTTGAAATCTATAATTAGAGCCATTAGGGATGAGAATTGATCATCGAATCCAAGAAAGAAAGCACTTTTACAATTTAGTTTAGGTATAGAGAAAGAGAGGGGAGGCCGAGTGAAGGAGAGAAAGCGAGAGCGGGATTTTGCTTTGTTCGGTTGTAATTTCTCGACGTTTACTTCAATTCAAGTTTGTTATTGTCCAATGATTATGATGATGTCAATGGCTATGAAGCGCGAGTAGTTCCCTTACATGTAGGGTCGGGGTGAGTCCAACGATAGCCATATAAGTTAATGCATTAAAGGTATGATTTTCATGCGATTTCGTCTTCTATCGTATATGCATGATTCTTCTACGAGAGTAGTAGGCGATCCTTATTCGTATTATTGAAGCGAAAGCAATCTTATTGTGAATTTGGATTAATTATGAAATTAGGATAGTAACACTTAGGGTTTATGCGAGAGCCTCTAAATTACCTAATTTTTAATAACGAAAGTTATTTGATGAAAAGGCATAATCTTTCATGAATTTTGTATAGGCTTATATGGTTATCGTTGTGGCATGAGATCCCCGATCTTGGAGGTTTTTAGTTTATTTAGTTTATTTACATTCAAATCTGCGAATTTATTATGTTCATCTTTCCTAAATCATTCTTATATTCTTCAGACACTTTTCCGAGAGATTCATACGTTTTTAAGCTTTTTGTTGAACACCCGATTTCGACTGTCTGGGTCGATATTGAGTGACAGACTCGACATCGAGTGTCCCACACTCGACGTTGACTACTTTGTCTGTTTTGCATAGAGTAGACTTGAAATCGGCTGAACTTGAGTCGATATCGACTGAATTGTTAGTGGAGGAAGAACTGACTTAAACAAATATAACATAAATGCAAACCAATCCTCTATCCATGCAAATAAATTACAAGACTTCCTCCCATTGTAGTGGAAGGGAATCAGGATCGATCCACGAGAAGGCATGTCAGCGCTGCCTGAGTAGTATTTGCGAACTCTGCGCAAGTCGACCAAAAGCCTCGATATCGTGTTGAACATGCGATATCAACAGGGGCAGTTGATTCCTATTGATGACTTCGATTTGGAGAGAAACCTGCGAAGAAGAGAAAACAACGGAAGAGCTCGATATCAACTGAAATGGTCGATTTTGAGTGGATCAGTAGCTCTGTTGACTCAGAAAACTGTCGACGAAGAATCGCTCAATGCAGGGTGGTTGATATCGACAGAAGTGGTCGATATCGAGTGGCTCTCAGTCGATGTCGATTTGCAAAAAACAGTAATTAAAAGAAAAAGAAATAAAGGCAGCATATTTTAGGGTTTTTCTTTAATAAACTAAAGGGCTTCCAGGATAGGGATTCACCAAAACGGTAACCATGCATGTATTACGACCAATTCACATAAAAGATTAAACTTTTCTCAACACCAATTAAGGATATAGAGGCTTTCGCATAAAAACCTAATTGTTTCTACCTTTTTCATAATTAGGGTTTATGTCAACTTTCGCATACAAAACCTAATTACTATCCAAATTCACATATATAATCCACTTTCGCTTCATATAAGGTAAATAAGGAATGATCCTAAACTTGCATAAAGGATTGAGCGCGGGGTAGAAGAAGAGATCGCATAATCAAATATAGAATAAGCGTACTTACATGGCTACCGTCGGGCTCACCCCGACCCTAGAAGTGGGACGACTACTCGCTCTTCATTGCAACAAACATCTTTGATTGAAAAGAAGAAACTTGCATTAAATTTAAACCTTCGAAGCTTTACAACTCAACGCCGGCTCTCGCAAACGCCAAACCCTAAAACTTCTCTCCAACTCTCTACTTTTCTAGCTATTGTTGTTGTGTATTAGAATTATGACTTGAATGAATAAAAACCAGCCCCCTTCGGCTTTATTTATAGGCTACTAATCCTCGCTATTCAAGGAAAGTAGATCCTATCTTCTATCTAAATTGTATCCAAACAAGTAGGATAGATCTTTTATTTAGGTAAAAATCTAAAATAACTAATAGAAATCTTAGGGTAAAAAGGACACTACCCTTAAGACATAACTTTATCTAAAATAGAGGATAAACCCTAGCTTATGTAGATAGACTTGCAATCCGCGTATTGAAAAGCGCGTCCAACCCGTGTTGAAATCCAGTCGATATCGACCAACTCAGTCAAAATCGACCTCTTCGTTTCTGCTCGACGGGCATCATTCCACTCGATCTCTGCTGCTTAGTCAATATCGACCTCCTTCACTCGATATCGATTGCTCTCCTTTGCCAGTCTTCTTGGTTTGTCTCGACACTCAGAGTTTGTGTCGATGCTTCAGTCGATATCGACCAGATAGGTCGATTTCGACCACTTTTCTGCTTTACTTGGTTCTTCGTTTTGACTCCAATTTCGCTCCAATTCCTACATATTTAGACCAAAACTTGTGCAGACTCTATTTCTTTGCACGTTAGCTCATTCTACACTGATTTGCACTATTTTTCAACCTTTTATTTGGAAATTGAATGAAATATGAAGACAAAAGATGCAATAATAACGGTAGTAAATATGTACATCAAAACACCCCATACTTAGACTTGCTTGTCCTCAAGCAATAATCAAGAAGTAACCAACGCCTACAACACATCCTTCAAGTCTTCGCCCTTGTCAAAAGCAACATCATAAGTGGTAGCAATGAAAAGCAAGTGAATTAAAAGTCATAGAACATATTTGAGCGATCCATAAGCATATGCAATTTTGATCAACCTCACAGGGATAATGTGTTTGCACTTAACTCTCATGTGTTTAGGCTATGAAGATCAACTCTCAACTCAATTCCATATACAAACTCATATATATTACAACTTATAAGAATCCACTTCGCAACCAATTATGAAAATGCAATAAGAACCATCAAGAGGACTTTCGCTCAATGGAAGACTTCAAAGAAGACTCCATTCAGCGGGGTTGTAATAGGGCTTGGTATGAAACAAAAGGTATGGAATTATTTGGCTACACTACTAGAAAACTTCAATTAGACATCTGTTGTCAACAGATGTCTTTTAAAAGAATTTCCGATCTTATTGTGCATGTAGTAAAAGATCCAAACTTTCACATCGGTTTTAAGCAGATCTCTTTTCTTAATTAGAACCTCTAAATTTTTATTATGACATATTCACTTGTTGATGAATATGCATGATTTGTCATTTGAAAACATGTGGAGATGTCCTCCTAAAGCAAACAAGTGACATTTACATCTTTATTTATAAAATAAGTAATGTCTTAAGATAAAATAGACAACAATTTTTTGTTTTAGTGATCACGTTTATAATCATGTCCAATATATAATTTATGATTTTATATTGTTTTAATTTAACTAACCATATGAAATATAGGCATAACTGATGTATTTCCATATTATCGACATCGGATTCAGAGTATTTATTCTTTGTCTATTAATTTCATGTTCATCATATGTGATATTATATTGTTCTAAAATAATGCGCTATTGTGGTTATATACACAGAAGATGTCATTTCCCACATTTATATCAGTTCTTTCAAAATAAAATGATGTTGTTGCTACAATGACACATCGATTTATTTGGCTGATAACGATGTTATTTTGATAAATATATATCAATTTATATATCATTTTAATGTTCATGCTGGTGTTGCACATTGATTTAAATGAATGAACTGATGTGTATAATTATACTAGCATCTGTTTTCATAGACCGATCACATGTTAAAGGTATGAATGCACTACTATTGTCATATATAATCCGATGTATTTTATTTGGATACACAACACGCTTTTGTCGATAGAACATCACATTTTGTTTGTTCATCGAAAAGATAGGTCGTTTAATGAAAACATGTACGTAAATACTAGAATCATATTATAACATTTACAAAATACAACATGTGGAGGAGTGAAGGACATATAAAACTTCGATTGCTGGGAAATGATCCCTTGCCTTCTAAAGAAAAAAGAAAATCATAAGTCCATACATGTGACCCCTTTAAAATGTTTCAAAATATAGATCAATAAACAAAAGGCCATAAATGAGAAGGGAATATCTAAGATACCGGTTTTGCTAAGATGCCTTTAATGTGGTAGGAGATGCCTCCTCTCTGAGCTTTAGATTGATAACCAAGTCTATATCAACTATCCCATCCAAAATTTCCTGGAAAAGTGCAAGATTAAACATGAGTCTATTGAAAGAACAAGAGAACAAGAAGGCACCATCAACCATCAACTGATTTCAACTATAAGCAGAAAACTCATCTCTCAAACAAGATAAACCAAGAGTTCATATGATGACAGTTATTTAACATATGATTTAATGTAGTTTTGACAACGCAATTATAAGCTTGTGATTCTATAATGAGTGAACTTACCTTTCTGAACAAGTATATAACATACATAAAAACATGAGCAGACATCCAGAGGGTCGGGATATGAATTCAATGCCAAAATTAATTAAAATACCAATTACTGAATTAACAAGCTGTGGAAACAACCAAATAGGAAAGTAAACAAGAATACATTATTTTATATGATGATCACCGTTTGTCTTTCAGTACGAGGACAATCATCAAGAATAAATCCAGATATACCCTTGGATTGTCCATCTACAAGATGTTTCAATAGTAGATCAAATATGCCTTAACGAACAGAAAATTATAAGATGAATTATTAGGAACTGTAACCAAGGATTAAACCAAACATTCAATATATTCATTCATAGCTTTTCAATTGTAGCACAAAGTGAAAAATAAGAAATAAAATTTCTAAATCTGTGAGGTGGGAGAAGGAGAATTGAGAAAAATAAGTTGTCTTAATCCTCTTAATAACATCTTAGTGCCACTGCATTCTAGAAAATAGAAATGATACTATGAAATAATTATCAATGAATGAATATTGTATAGTGAAAATTGTTAAAAGATCATTAGTAGCAAGTGAAATTATTTCTATAGAATAAGAAAATTTTTACATTACCTGATCATAGTGTGAGAATAAGTGGTAGAATACATATATTGAATAATGATACTTTGATCTATTTAATCCAGCTGCATCAAGATAACTTTGTGAAGAGAAAGCTTCCTAGTTAGAAAACTACAAGAAATGTACACAAGAGAAGAATTAGCACACTAAACAAAAGAATTACCATCTCAAATTAATCAATGGTGCCATTGTCTTTGAGATTAGAACTAAGAATGTATGAATCTGTCCTTCTCCAGTAACCATAGCATATGCTAATGCGGACATAGGTACAAGATGGTGTAGAACCTAATGCAAGATGAACCAACAAGTTAATGGTCGATGTGCACTTCTCTCTGAGATGTTAAATTATACTGGGTGTGTTTGGATTCCAAATGCATTATGCTAATTATACGCATAATCACTTTTAAAGTGTTTGGTTAAAAAATGATAAAGTATTTAAAATAACGTAATTTGAAAATAAAATATTACATAGATTGTATAAATAAAATACTAAATATTGTGTTAAGTATGTAATTACCTTATAAACTTAATATAATTAATTGACACAATTTATAAAGTATTTTATTTTAAAATTCCTTTATTTTAAATACCTTCTAACTTTTTTTAGCCAAACACTTTTAAAATGATTATGCTTATAACAAAACCTAAATTGTTTCATCCAAACGAATGCAATGATTCAAATGGTTTGGATTCTCTACTATTTCTCATCAACCATTTAAATGGGAACTACAACAGTGCAAGAATGTCAAGAGCAATGAAATAAAATCCAAACTATATGATGATAGGATTGTAAACAACCCAAAGTGAGAAGGATATTCTACAGCTTAGAAAAATAATTGAGATTTATTCCATCTCCATGCTTGAACAAAGTGATTACTTCAAAACACTCATGACCTCAGAAAAAGAACTTTAAAAATCCCTAATGTAAAGAACGAAATTTTAAAATATTATCTTATGAATTATAATTTAACCTCAACATTAAATATTATGAGATTCCAAATTATTTTTTTTGAAAATCTCCATCCTCGATCAAATGACTTACGTTTTAGCTAAAGCAAGTTTCGGCATATATTTGAATTCGATTTAAAAACAGACATATTCCCTTTTTTTATACCGAGACTTGAAAATACTTTTTGGATTTTGAGCTAATGATTGAATATTATTTTGAACGTATGGATTATTTTATGACCTTTTGTTTAATTAAATAAAATCTATAAGATAGAAATTGATATTTTTGTGATATAATTATTATAAAACAAAAATAATGGGTTTGTTTTTGTGATTTATCATAAAATTAAAGATAACCCTAATTCATCGGTATATATATACTCCTCTTCAGCCCTCTTTCACTGTAGCGCCGCCCTCATTCAAGCTAACCCCTCTTCTAAGCAGTCGTTTCTCTTCCTTCTCCATGGCTCTCTTTGAGCTCAAATTGCATAGCCCTTGAAGCTCCCATGGCTTCCATTGCCATCTCCTACCTCTGCCTTTCCCAAACCGACCTTCCTACTCCGTCCGCTTCCCCTCTCGCGCGTCTCTGTCCTCACCAAAAGAAGACGGAGGAGATCGAGGCAGCACCCTCCCCACGGGTCTCGCACCAGTGGTTGAGACACACCTCACCCTATCCTCCGCCCCTCTATTCCTTGCCTTAAGTCGATTGATGTCGGAGAACCTCGAGCCAAGCTGACCCATCGTCGTCGCTCTCTCACGTTCACCTTCTTTATCACCGAGGTAGTGTCGAGACCACTGGAGCTTAATAGAGCTCCGCCGCCGCCATTGTTGCTGTGTACCACCGCCGCCTTGTTGCTCTGCTACTGCTGCTTCATCGGATCTCCCTTTCCTTCTCCCTCCTTTTTGGATTTGAGCCCGGGTCTTCAACAAACCCCTCTCGATCTCGACCTGGTGGCATATTGAAGCAGTGGAAGGCCATTGACATGGCTAACTAGCACCTCGCCTTCGATCCCTGGCTTCTTCCGCGTTCAGACCCTTCCATCGAAGCTCCTTGTGCCCGAACCCACCAAAGGCATCCATGAGTTTCCCTTGAAGCCGACTCCGATGAGCCTCGATCTGAACCCTCCTCGACCTGCTCGGGATTTGGGTATAGTTCTTGAATAAAATGCCTAGACTAGTTTCGATTTCAAACAATCTTTGTTTCAATTGACTAATTTGGTTTAAATAGGTTAATTTTCTTTACGTGAGGTGTTCCATTATATTATTCGTTGCTCCTTGCTTTGAAGAAGGGAAGCTATAATTGACTAACCGGTTGCAATTGAATCGATAATAGTTAATGTATGAACTGGTTGGCTTTACTTTGAGCGAGGCTAAGGAGGTGTAAATTGACAAATAGGACTAGAGTGTAATTTAACGAGTTATGGAAACTTGATAGTGAATGAAATTGAGTAATTGTCGAATGTTTAACAATAATATTAATAATTTGGTAATGCTAAACTTGTGCTAGTTAGATTAGTTGTATCTAACCAACAAGAAAAAAAAAAGAAATAGAAATGGCCTTGTAACCGCGACCACTTTGATTGAGAAATGAAGCTAGTAAACTGGTTGAGTTATCAAAGTTGATATATGGTTATAGGTCATATTAGACTAGTTAGTCCTTTAATTAATTGGTGCTTTAGCAATAGGTTTCGGACAAGACTTGATTAGGTGTATAAGGTTATATAAAGGATTTCTTGAGGACTTGTTATATTTAATCTTGTTTGTGTTGACTTCAAACTTTCATTGAGTGATTTAGTAATAATTGAATTCATAAAGGATCATTAAAATGTGGACCTATCCTATATTTATAGTTGAAAACTTGTTATACTTGTGGGCTTGTTATTGTTTTTATTGAGTTGTGAATTTGGTTAGTAAGACTATAAAAAAAATGTTCTACAAATTGTTATGATCGAGTGCTTTTAAGCTTGATTGTAGCACTTTGTGGTTGAGTAGTTTTCTATAATTTAAAATTATAAAGGAATTCTTGAAATTTCGACTTACCTTGGTTTACTCCTTGAGCATGATTCACTATACGAGTTTGATAGATAAGACTTGTTGATTGTTGGTGTTGAGAACTTATGATTTTAGTTGAGTAGTCGAGGATGTAATAAATTATGAAATTTCATTAAGCGAATGATAAAGAAAACCTGAGTTTGATCTGAAGTAAAATGTTGAGGGAGGATCTTGGTAAAGACGTTAGTTTCATACTTGATGAGAACAAGGTTAATTGAGAATGAACGTCATGATGGAAATGCTAGAGTACTTGAATGAGATATTATCTATTTAGTCTTGTGATGACTTGGAAGCCTACTTGTGTGTTGATTAAATATGTATTGATAAGCTATCCATTGCTTATTATTTGCTAGTGTGATTGGATGGTCCTCTGAGTGGCTTGCTTAATGGTGGATGATTCTCTGAGTGGGTAGTTTGCTGGTTAATTGAATATGAAGACTCCAGGTAAGTCCTCCGGGGCTTGCTCAAGTGATTGGACCTCATGCCTGATGTGTTATATAGTATGTAGGTGTTGCATATGCATAGAAGCATGTCATGTAGTATCATGTTTAGGACTTGCACTTATGAATGAGCATCCCTATTGTTTATGCGTTTGAAACAGAATGGCCGTTATCTGTGATAGTCCTAGAGTCTTTGCTAGGGTCATAGGGTAGCCTAGCCCCATCGGGTGCCCTGAGTCTATCGAGTCGATATGAGCATGATATGATAGCCCAACACCATCGGGCAAGATTTACGTATTTTTTTTATATATGTTATGATGATACCGTGGGTGAGTGCACCACCACGAGGATATGCTATGCTATAGCAACGAACTGGCCAGTCTCTGCACTAACGGGAAGGGGTGCAGAGGTAGGAGAGGGATATGCCACTTGGCATTGTCTTGGACCCTTTACAGTTCTTTTCTACATATTATATATCTACTAGGGGCATGATAGTGTGATTTAAATCTTGTACTGCATTAGTCATCCTTTATTCTAGGTATAGACGTATTATATGACTTCAGCGAGGACTTCCGGTCCCGCATGAGTGGCTCGACCTTGACTTGTGGTATAGTTTCAGGTACCGGCTCCCTTTTGCTTGCTGATTTGCTTCTATGACGGGGTTTTCTCACGGGACGAGAGTGTTAAGAAGACTTCACCTATTATAGCTTGACTTTACAAATGTTTTGGTTAAGTCTGTCATTTCGAAACATGTATTCATATTGATTTAAACTTGTTTTATCTCTTTTGAGTTTTTGGCTAGTTGAATTAGGACAGGTTTACGTGCGAAAGCACAATTAATGATTGAATTCTTTGATTGTTTTGAGGGTTTGAAATCCCCTTTTTCTTGAGTTCTACCATTAAATCCTTAAAACTAAACAGGGTTATAACTTGAAGTTGATAAATAAGCAGCTCGTACTTGGATTGCAAGATCTGGCAGATGGATAGTTCTTCCCTCTAAACGTAACCCGGATTTAAAAATCTGGGCCGTTACAAAGTTGGTATCAGAGCCAGGTTGTGCAATCCGAGTACAAATGAGTTGTGAAACAATTGGTGATTTTGAGTTTTGAAAATGAAATGGCCCAAGGGTTTTCGCGAGTTTTTGAATGTTTTAAAAGGCAAAATGAATTTAATATGGATAAGTAAGATAACCACTTTGAGAAGTGAGAATCGAGATTTGATTGGGTAGTAATGGTGATAGCCTATCCCTTACGGATATAGATGGTGATTGGTAATTCGTAAATTTGATTTTAGAGATAAGTAAATTTGGGGAAAAGTTTGGTGACTCATGTGTGTTATTCTTGATGACTTGGTATGATAATTGTTTATATGAGTTTCCCTTGTTATGACATCTGACGTAATTCTTATAACATGCTTTGATCATGTTATGCGCATATAATGCATGGTACTTGACGTCTTGGATTGGACAATTGTTGTCATTCTTGATGCATTTGACTTATACATATTTGTTTGCTACGTATATCACTTATGATGGAAATTGTTGGTGCCTTTTGGCCTTAGTTTGATGAGGACATGAGATGAGATTATGAGGATTTACCTTATTATGGCTGATGTTCCGTTTTGGTTGGTTGAAAGCTTATGAGCTCATGCGTGAGAACGTTACTCTAGTTGATGGAAAAGCTTATGGTTTGAGAACTGGTGAATTATGGTTGTTGATTTGAGAGTCATGATATTCTGACTATAGGACTTCTTAGCTGAGTTGATAAGAAATACTTATGAAAATCAGATTCTGGATATAAATTGTTGATTCTTGCTTAACGATAATGTTTTCACACAGTCGACACAAGTATTTTACAGGGACGCTTGTAGAGTACTTGGTCGAATCTAGTGAGAACATTGTAACGATTTTGTGATACTTGTACAAGTATTTCATGGGGACGCCTATGGAATACTTGTAGGTATCACAAGATGCATCACTTTTATGCTTAATTGAGATGTTTTGGCATGATATTGTTCTATGATCTATTTGGTGATGCCTTACATGATGAATTCTAATGATACTGCTCTTATATGCGAAATTTGTTCAAAAGAGGATCATGTGTGTACAACTCGACTAAAATGCATGTGAATCAATGAATAGACATGAATTGCTTATTCAAAAAAATGGGATTTATGTGATTGGTATGACATTGTCCCTCCTACCCTTGACGTGTTATCGTTCATATGTTGTGACTTTATGAGATTTTGTGAAGTTATGTCATGAACCTCTATCTTGTTCGTATGTACGATGATATTTATCCATGATGTTTTGCTTATGTGACTACTCGATATCCTATAATTGCCTGACTTGTATAATTGATACCTTACATGTCTCTTATTCCAATAAGATGAATTCTTGCTTGTTTATTTGGTTAGGGAAAGAGACTTGTACAACTTGACCATTATGGGTTGAAAGAACGAATAGATGTAACTCGCTTAGTAGTAAAGACAAGAATAATCTCTAAAACGTAGACTTTAAATCTTGATTGAAGGGTTTCCTCCTCTCTATGGGAAGAAACTCTATACTCGAACTAACATGTTAATGGTGAGACTCGATAAGATAGCAAGCTGACTTGTTGATTGACCTCCTTGAATTCTTGGCGAATTTTCCTTTGCGATCTTTGAGAACCTTGATAAATTGTCATGATAATTTCTTGTCTCTCTTCAATGCTCTTCTTCTATCTTACCGCTCTTGTTCCTTCTTAGTTTCTTTCATAATTGGTCCCCTATGTTCCAAACCTTATGGGTCTAACTTGTTACAAATCGGTATATAAGTTAGAGTGTTGATTGTCTTGAGGGAGTGCAATACCAAAAGGGAGTCTTGATGAGTGACTCTTAGAAATCTGTTGGATGTCATCTTTTGTATCGAGAGTTCGTTTGGCGTCTTTGTTCATTCGGGGAAAATTCATTTGAAGGTCTTCCGTATGGTTGGTGTCCACCCAAAAGTATATTGTTCTCCTAGGAAACAACTAGGCTTCTTTTCGGAATGGGTTATGGCGTCAGTGAGGATGAGTCGATGTTGCCTTGAGAAACTTGTACTTGGTTATGATTGTAGTCTTGTTTGTGTTTACATGTTGTGATCTATTATTGTGATATATGTTTGTTCTACTTGCACCTACGTTGATATGTATACCTATCTTACTACACTTGATCCATCCATGCCTTATATACCTTATTTTAGGATCGCATTACCTTCCATAGTACCCATTTTGTGTTTCCCTTGTCTTGTTATATGATTGGTTTGATTTTCGATGCATTGCAATGTTATCCCCTATACATGTATATCTTATGTTTATGAACACGTGGATCATCTGGTGTTGCTAGTGTCATATATGATACATGACTTGTGAATTACATGACCTTATTCTCCACATTATTGTTTATTACTCTTCACCACAGACTCAAGATAGTCTTTCCATTCTTCCGTGTTACCGCTTGCCCTTTTTTTATGCTTAAGAATGTTAGGTAAAATTAAATTAGTTATATTGTGACTGTATGCCCCATTTGCATCATGCCTTTATTATTACTATCACAACTTCTTAGTAAACTTGTTATCCTTGTATGTTCCCATCACATGATCATTTGCTCTTGTATGTTTATACTTATTAACTGATATCGGTGCATTTATGTTTTGATTTTATGCTTTGTGTGCTAAGTCTTGTTTAGCTATATATCTCTCACCGCTGTCCCATCTTAACTTGTGCTATAACTCTATGATTGTTATACTTTAAGGACTTCACACGTCGCATGACCACCCACTACTATAGCTATATAAATTTATGAAATGATCTCTAGTTATATACAACATGTTATTCTCTTGTAGTATGACACACTCGAAAACCATTACTTGATTTTGATGATAGCCACACTTGAGCATCCATGACTTGATATGAAATTACAATTAGTTACTTGTAATATTCATGCCTTGTTAACATGTATATGCACATCCTAACGTTTGTGTAACTTCAGATAGTCGCTACTGTATCATGGTCACGTTACTTCCTCCCACACATCTCTCATGCCCCTGTTAGGTTTTCACATGATCATTTTGGCCTACTATGCGTTGTTGTCATGAATGTTGTTACATGCTACCTATGTGTGCTCCTACTGTGTTGTGTGCTACGAGTACCCCTCATATGATCTCTACTTTCGAAGAAATGATTACTGAGTTTTATGCCCTAAGTGGTTGATTACTATTACTACATGACTCATGATAGCTCGGCCGTGCCTTTTCTATCTGTATCTTAGTTGGTATACATATCTATGTCATTATCCTCTATATATCCATGCTTAGTCCCCACCATTTAGATTTACATCGTTCTCGACTATACTTCACCTATATTCATGTTTTGTTGTTATATAGTTGTTTTGTCTGGTTGTGAATCGCCATGTTAGTGGTTAGTCTTACATGATTTATTGCACTCTCTATATTACTTATATGATCACTCCTATGATATGATTAGTCCGACTCATTATGCATTACCTTGTTAGTTGTTAAAGTATAATTTCGTGCATTTACCCATCGTCATGTGTTATCGATAATATGTAAAAATTTCTCATCAATGATATGATATGTGATTCTTTGCACTATCTACACTATCTATATGATCATTCATTTAATAGGGTTTTGGTAGTAGACCTACCGTGCATAATTGCCTTGTTATATGATTTTATGAGATAATGATGTCTTACATATTTTGAATATCATCATTAAAGCTATCTTGTTACTTTTTGACACCATCATACTCTATTTTATTCGGATAGAAGTCATGCATAGGCCATAATATTGCATATGCTTACTTTTACTTGCCACATGATGTGTTTCTGTACTCGTCGTGCATTAATAGTTTAAGCCTCGTATGCTCACACGTCCATCCCTATAGATTAAATTGCTATGCACCACATTTTTCTTAGGAATTGCTGATACTATACCATCTACCATGTTGAGGTTATAATGATATGGAATATGTGTTGATGTATGCCTTGGTGACAAATTGCATGAAACACACACTTACACTTGTCCTTACTAATGAAATATACGATGTTTCTTTCGTGACTTTTTAGACATGTTGATACTATTTCTTACCTGTTTTGTTTAGTTCCCTTCCCCGTAGTGAGACATGGGATTCCCTCAAGCATGTACTGAATCTATTTAGTATATTCTGGTGACAGATTGTAGATTTGCCTTAAATGAGCGTGGTACATTAATAACATCTCCCTGTTATTATATGTGTGATATTCCTTATTAGTGAAGTTTTGACTTGATGATAATATGTATATCGATATTGCTCTAATGAGAATAGGTTGTTTATCTTGTACCTTTCCACATGATATGACACTAGTGCTAGAATTGTATTACCACTGCCCCTTGAGATAGGTTCATGTTAGTGTGCAAGATTACCCCGTTGTGTGTTTTATGACTTGATGTGTTACATGAAGATCTGAGTGATGCGATTGTAACCTTAAGGGTTTTCCATGGGCATCGGCGAAATTCTCACGTTTTGTCTTACAGATACTATCCGAGTCTATCTTCGTGTCCAAAGTTAGGCAAATTGCCCCTTAATATCTCTTTCATTCGGTTATAACTTAGGTCTTGCGTCATCCTTGTATAATCTTCTGTGGTATGATCAAGAGTGGGTTGTTTAGTTTGATCAGAGTGGCGTAGCAGAAACGTAGTGGGCCAACATGCTGACTTTTACGATGCTGATTTATGCTTTCCCTTCTGAGTGCACATGTTATTTATGATGATCGTGTTCTTTTCTAATAGAGAAAAATGTGCAACAACATGTGATTATATGGTGTGCTAATGATGTGATCTGTGGATGATGAATTCTGACATGATGATATTTAAGATATGTTAATATTTGAGTTTGATGTTGAGACTGATCATGAGAAATGAACTTAGGGAATTGAGAAATGAACTTAGGGAGTTGAATCTGAGACTAGCCCTTAGAGGTGGATAAACTGCTTTTTGAATCCTTGGAAAACTGGTTGACTGACATAAGAGGAGCTAACTTGAGTTTCGAAATGTTTTGTTGTTTTTTTTTAAAAGGATTTTAGTCTCGAGGACGAGACTTGTTTTTAGAGGTGGATGATGTAAAGAACGAAATTTTAAAATATTATCTTATGAATTATAATTTAACCTCAACATTAAATATTATGAGATTCCAAATTTTTTTTTTTGAAAATCTCCATCCTCGATCAAATGACTAGAGTGTAATTTAACGAGTTATGGAAATTTGATAGTGAATGAAATTGAGTAATTGTCGAATGTTTAACAATAATATTAATAATTTGGTAATGCTAAACTTGTGCTAGTTAGATTAGTTGAATCTAACCAACAAGAAAAAAAAACGAAATAGAAATGGCCTTGTAACCGCGACCACTTTGATTGAGAAATGAAGCTAGTAAACTGGTTGAGTTATCAAAGTTGATATATGGTTATAGGTCATATTAGACTAGTTAGTCCTTTAATTAATTGGTGCTTTAGCAATAGGTTTCGGACAAGACTTGATTAGGTGTATAAGGTTATATAAAGGATTTCTTGAGGACTTGTTATATTTAATCTTGTTTGTGTTGACTTCAAACTTTCATTGAGTGATTTAGTAATAATTGAATTCATAAAGGATCATTAAAATGTGGACCTATCCTATATTTATAGTTGAAAACTTGTTATACTTGTGGGCTTGTTATTGTTTTTATTGAGTTGTGAATTTGGTTAGTAAGACTATAAAAAAAAATGTTCTACACATTGTTATGATCGAGTGCTTTTAAGCTTGATTGTAGCACTTTGTGGTTGAGTAGTTTTCTATAATTTAAAATTATAAAGGAATTCTTGAAATTTCGACTTACCTTGGTTTACTCCTTGAGCATGATTCACTATACGAGTTTGATAGATAAGACTTGTTGATTGTTGGTGTTGAGAACTTATGATTTTAGTTGAGTAGTCGAGGATGTAATAAATTATGATATTTCATTAAGCGAATGATAAAGAAAACCTGAGTTTGATCTGAAGTAAAATGTTGAGGGAGGATCTTGGTAAAGACGTTAGTTTCATACTTGATGAGAATAAGGTTAATTGAGAATGAACGTCATGATGAATATGCTAGAGTACTTGAATGAGATATTATCTATTTAGTCTTGTGATGACTTGGAAGCCTACTTGTGTGTTGATTAAATATGTATTGATAAGCTATCCATTGCTTATTATTTGCTAGTGTGATTGGATGGTCCTCTGAGTGGCTTGCTTAATGGTGGATGATTCTCTGAGTGGGTAGTTTGCTGGTTAATTGAATATGAAGACTCCAGGTAAGTCCTCTGGGGCTTGCTCAAGTGATTGGACCTCATGCCTGATGTGTTACATAGTATGTAGGTGTTGCATATGCATAAAAGCATGTCATGTAATATCATGTTTAGGACTTGCACTTATGAATGAGCATCCCTATTCTTTATGCGTTTGAAACAGAACGGCTGTTATCTGTGATAGTCCTAGAGTCTTTGCTAGGGTCATAGGGTAGCCTAGCCCCATCGGGTGCCCTGAGTCTATCGAGTCGATATGAGCATGATATGATAGCCCAACACCATCGGGCAAGATTTACGTATTTTTTTTATATATGTTATGATGATACCGTGGTTGAGTGCACCACCACGAGGATATGCTATGCTATAGCAACGAACTGGCCAGTCTCTGCACTAACGGGAAGGGGTGCAGAGGTAGGAGAGGGATATGCCACTTGGCATTGTCTTGGGCCCTTTACAGTTCTTTTCTACATATTATATATCTACTAGGGGCATGATAGTGTGATTTAAATCTTGTACTGCATTAGTCATCCTTTATTCTAGGTATAGACGTATTATATGACCTCAGTGAGGACTTCCGGTCCCGCATGAGTGGCTCGACCTTGACTTGTGGTATAGTTTCAGGTACCGGCTCCCTTTTGCTTGCTGATTTGCTTCTATGACGGGGTTTTCTCACGGGACGAGAGTGTTAAGAAGACTTCACCTATTATAGCTTGACTTTACAAATGTTTTGGTTAAGTCTGTCATTTCGAAACATGTATTCATATTGATTTAAACTTGTTTTATCTCTTTTGAGTTTTTGGCTAGTTGAATTAGGACAGGTTTACGTGCGAAAGCACAATTAATGATTGAATTCTTTGATTGTTTTGAGGGTTTGAAATCCCCTTTTTCTTGAGTTCTACCATTAAATCCTTAAAACTAAACAGGGTTATAACTTGAAGTTGATAAATAAGCAGCTCGTACTTGGATTGCAAGATCTGGCAGATGGATAGTTCTTCCCTCTAAACGTAACCCGGATTTAAAAATCTGGGCCGTTACACCTAAAGTGGCACTTTTATAGCTAAATAAACACTTACTTAAAATCATAAAATAACAAATAGAAACACAAGATAAGGAAACATGGGTTCAATAAAAAAACATACAATCTAGAACATTCCAAGCATCCCGGGGAGACTGGCTGTAGCTAAAGGTCTAGCTTCACTATCTACAAGAGTAGACAATGTACATTAGGACACCCAAATACGAGTTTCAAAATCATAGCAAATAAGCTGAATAAAAATCGCATACTAGGTACACAAGGGTTTACTTTAATCATTATGGCCACAAATAAACACAATAAAAAAAGTAAAAGGCATATGAAAAAGAAATGATGTAGGATTTACCTTGCGAGCTATAATTGAGACATTGTCATCTATAGTCATTGGCTCCCCTGTAACTGGGCATGTCCCATAGTCCTAAGACACAAAATGGCAGATCTGAGGTCAGGTGGTAGGCATAAAATAGGAAAAACAAGGCAAAACCTCACAGGACAGCAAGTGGTATTCAGAACTTATACTTGTTGTAATTACATGAATATTTCTTTAAGTAACGTAGAGGGGATATTCCCTCAAGAATTAAGTAATAAGATATTGTATAACATATTTCTTTCTTTTCTGATAATGCAAGCATGAAAATCTTCGAAAGTCCAAACACAAGTCTAGCTTGAGAAGAACAAAAGTATAAAAACAGATGAATGCCCTTATTTATTCTTTTCCAGGAACATTTGAATGCCCTTGTTTATTCTTACAAAATTTACTTACAGAAGCCCTGAATGTAGATCGATGAGCAACAATCTCAAAGATAGATGAAGAACCTGAAAATTAATCTACTTTACTCGTTCAAGTGAATATTATCGGTTCATGAAGATCATTTATGTCGCAAAGTCTCGAATGCTAGCATGACTGAACTAAAATAGATCATTCAATAAACGAATTTCAAGGTAAAATCATCCAAATACCAATCCATAAGACATAATGATAATGGAAACTTGTTCGATTTCAGCCAGCTTAACCATTTAAATAATTCATTAAATTTAAAAGAGAAGGCAATAACAAATGAGAAAGATATTATCAACAATAATGAAAAGAATAAAAAAATTTGGATCAGAAGGTGATAGATAGCACGGTGCAACAGTCCAGTAAGGATGCATTGGCATTTCATTGAAGTACTTTTGGCCAACAAGCATGAGCAAAACCCACAACTGCATTAGGTCACTATGGCATTTCTTTTTTTTCTTAGGCAACCCAACCAAGAATATTATAGCAAAAAACCCATTGAAGACAAGGTATTTTAATTCAAAATTAAGTTTAGTAATATAATCATCAGTATTACAATTTCTTCCTCCATTAGACTATGCTATATATCAATCTCAGGTGGACCTATTTACTAGCAATACAGGACAAAGTTCAAGTATTAGAATACTTCGAAAAGATTTATTTTTGAGAATACCAAGAGGGAAAGCTTTCATGGAAGTTTAAGCTAATGAAAGATGCTAACAATGCAATTTTCAAAAGACAAGACTGCATA
This sequence comes from Persicaria maculosa, assembly GCA_963922045.1. Lineage (NCBI taxonomy): Eukaryota > Viridiplantae > Streptophyta > Magnoliopsida > Caryophyllales > Polygonaceae > Persicaria > Persicaria maculosa. The sequence goes on along the minus strand of OY998264.1, from coordinate 44,824,987 downwards.
AAATGGTTGGTTCAATAAAATGCTTATAATAGAAGGTGGATACCGAACTTATTGATTCACCAAGATGCTAACAAATGTAGAAATTAAAACAAATCCACAATTACTGAAATCTTAATTAACTGAATATCAAACAAATGCGTACTGCCTACTTTGATCGTCTATTTATCTGTCAATAGTTTTCTTTCTTTGGTGAGTAAATGTTCACTAATGAACAAGAAGCAAGTTAGGTGAACCATTCATGCCAATGACACTGCCACCATATGAAAATACAACAGGAAGATGAATAACGATGGAGAGGCGAGTCAGGATAGAACAACTTTGTTGATGCACCAAGAAGAGTATCAAGACATGGCTTTGTCCGAGTCAGCCTGATTCCCCCTTCAAGTTTCTAGATGAATCCAAATGAAGCCCCAACTTGATGGGCTGCTACAACATTAGTGTTCGCAATCAGTGAGGGAGAACAAATAACAAGTTAAAGTAAAAATATGGATTTAAGCAACCCAAAGTCAAATGATTCAGAAAAAAGTAGTCATTCACAAACAAAAAAGGATATATGAATCTCACAATTTTGAATTTTTTCTTGTGCAGTGAGGGTCACCGAGCTGGACTACACATGGAAGGAGGGATTAATCCCCGAAATCAGACCCCCATTTCTCAACAGGTCACCCACAAAATCAAGAGGGAGGGCGGGGGGGAACCCAAGAAGCAGATCGAAGCAGAGAAGAGCCCCCAGGAGGTTGAGATTTATGAGTTGCCCCACTAATAAGATGCTGAGCAGCAACCAGAAGTGGGGTGAAGGACGTCGTTGTACCCAAACTACAGGCACAACCAACAGTAGAAGAAAGAGAGAACGAGCTCAGCACCTTCATGGGAATCGAAGGAGAGGCAAAATACGCACCCTCACATGGACTCATTTGCCCAACCGAACCGCACTATTCACCGTCTGAGTTGCCCAGATCTGGTGGAGCAACCTTCTTCGCTCCAGTCTCAAACAAAGTCGTCCTTAGCTTCCTTTCAAGCTCCCTTCTCGCTTCCACTGCCAAACCGCTATGATAACCAACTCTTCTGCTCTTCCTCTTCGCCATATTGTCTCTAACACCAAAGGGAATCGATGATTTAGAGTTCTTCAACTCCCATTCATTTTCGCCTCAATTGGGTCATCAGGATGGGCTTCAGAGAGCTGACGGCCGGAAGAAGAAGAAAGCCTTGACCCAAGGAGGAGGGTCATCGAAGCTAGCTAGAGGAAGGTCGGATTGGAGAGAGGTGAAGATTCAGTTGGGGATTTGGGGGCCTCGGTCTTGGTAGAACGAGCTAGGTTCAATGTGGGGAGATAAAAATTAAAGAAGATAGAAATTAAGAGGGTCAAAAAAGTGGGTTTGCAATTTGTTAAAGTGTAGCAGCCAACTTTGAAAAATGAAAAGTCATTTTTTTTGAAGTGTTTAATCTTGCCTCCAAAGTCCACTCCAAATTTTTTTATAACTTTTTTCATCCCGCTCCTTTTTCCCTAATCGCGCGCATTTAGATTTTTTCATAACTAAGAATTTCACATCTGTTCCAATATTTGACGATTGTGTAAATTATTTTACACATCACAAAAAAATTTATTGATGTAATAGAATAATTTAACATTTATTAATTTTTTAACAGGCTTAAATTACATGATGTCTAATTACAGTATTCTAGTAGTGCTATGTGGTGCTTATAAAATTTGGGAATCAAGACTCCTAAACTTCATCACTAATATATCCAAACCATATCTCTACAATGATGCTCATCCCAAACTTATCTTCCATAATGCTCATCAACCTTTTTTCAAACCCTAATATGCTCTCAAAAATATAGAACTTGTATAAAAGATAAAAGAACTAAGGAATAATTGGCTCATACACAATATATATATATATATATATATATTCTGAATTAATTTCTTTTTTTTTGCACGAAATTAAATAAGTAATAAAGGCGCATTTATATGGTGAGCCAACAATCCTTTTACAAAGTATGACAAGATACAAATATATATCAACCTATAATTTCATTTGCTCAAAACTAGACAATATGCACTTTTCTTTTCACAATGCATTATTCTAGCCAATCTAAGTCTCAATTCCCAAATGGGGGTCAGGCTCAATTCGGCTAGGGATAATTTTGTGGAGTTTGCAATATAAGGCTCAGGCTATTGTTCTAGCTTCAAGCAGAGATAATGCAGGGTAGATAAAGAGAGGATAAAAATGGCTTAAAAGATGCCTCCATCATTTAATTCTCGTAAACATAAACATATGTATGTATTGACTTTGAATAACTATCACAATATTTAGAGATGCATAGGAAGAGTAAATACACTCAAGAAAGCAGATGGATTTTTAATGTTCTCCCTATAAACCAAAAAATCTCACTAGGATATTTTTTGTTGGATTCGCTTTTTATCCTAGGCTCATATGTGCTCAATTTCATCACAAGTTCACAATCTAGATAAAAACATTTGAAGGACTTAGGATAAACCATCCAAATATGCCATAGGATTTACATGATCAAGTCAGCTATTGAGTTCTCATTATAGGACTTCTAAGTAGGGTTTAAAAACAAACTTTAAAAGGTAAATATGCATTTTTTTTATTTTTGACATTTTCCTAATTTTTCTTGGATTTTTTGTTTTATTTTTTTTATGAAAATAGTAACTAAGAACAAAAACTTAAACATGAATGCAATGCGAAGAAGAAAACCAAGTTGTGACCAAAAGACATGTTTCTCCCCCACCTTACTATATTCAAAGAAAATCAACGGTGAAGAGAAACTCACAGAGCAACCTGCGGATTTAGGTCGATTTCAGGTCAGTCGATGCCAGGAGTCGATGTCGAGTACAATGGTCGATGTCGAATGCATATGTCGAAGTCGAGGAAGAAGTTGAAGTTGAGGGCAGCTAGAAATTTGTCGATATCAACGATGTTGGTCGATATCGACTGCTTCTTTAGTCTTCTGAGTCATCGATGTCGACTCCAGGAGATGGCTCGATCCCAGTTAGTCGATTTCGACTGGTTTGGTTGATTTCAAGTGCCTCTGCAGAAGCTTCTTTTCTTCCTCGTCGTTCCTTTTTCTTAAAACCTGAAATCGTTAGTGCAATAATAGATAAAACAACAGTAAAGTCTCCAAATCCCAAAAATTCAAATTTTGAAACCTAAAAACCATCTATGCGGAAATTTAAAGGGGTTTAAGTATAAGCTGCAGACTTTATAGTCGCTAGGCCGACTTCTTCCGCACTTCTATCCAAGGTGGCACATGTAGAGACCATATCGCTCTCATTTCCTCTTCAAGGCTTTCAAGCTCTACTTTGAACACCGTCCCTTTCTTGTCCTTAAGCTCCAACCTTCCTAGATAGACCTTATAGATCGTCATGATTGACCCCTTCCTTCCATCCTTTCTTTTGCATCCCAGGGCGTTACATTGCTCCAAAAGCACCTTGTCGCCTGCCTTGTATTCTGTTATAGGCTGACCTATCATGTTAGTTAGGTATACAAACAAGGATACTCGCTTTAAAGGGACATTAGAATTTATCTCTAAGGGTGAGGATTCTTACCTGGACTTACCTCGGAGTTCGTACTGTTCTCAGGGGTTAGTCGATATGGGGTAGGTTGGTTAATATCGACCTCTATCTTTTCTGTCGATGGAGGCACATCGAGTAGGGGGAGTCGATCTCGAGTGGGCCCAGTCAATATCGACTGGCCCTAGTCGATTTTGGGTGTTGTGTCAACCCATACTTAGTCTCTGGCAGTCAATTTGGCTCATGTTCACTCGATATCGACTGGGTTGTGTCGATTTCGAGTTCTTTGTCTCGATCTTTTCTATTGTCGGCCTGGTGCCAAATCTCCAAAAGCTACTCCATTTGAGCCTCCATGGCCCTTTTCTCTAGCTCCTTATCGGTCAAGGCTCTCTCCGTTGGTTCATCGCAAGGGATTAATCTCCCTATTTGCATTGCCTTGACCTCCATTTGTTGTACCTCCTTCATTGTAGGGTTAAAGGAGAATTCGATGACCTCATTGCCAATAGTGAATGACAAAAGTCCCTTCCGCACGCTGATATTGGCGTCGGTTGTAGCTAGGAACGACCTTCCTAAGATGATGGGGCAAGTAGGATCCTCTACCATATCAAGTACAATGAAATCAGTGGGAACAAAGAACATACTCACCTTGATGGGGACATCATCGATGATGCCTGTGGCCCTTACAAAGTTTTAATCGGCCATGTATAACATCATATCAACTGGCTCCAAGGCTCCACTGTTGACCTTTGACCAGATGGATAAAGGCATGAGGCTCACGCTAGCCCCTTGTGCACAATGCCTTATGATATCTTTGAGGAAGCGGACGTATGATGGCATTTCATGAACGACCTTCGTGAATGGGATGGTGACATTAAAGGCTTGGAGAGCCTTCCCAAAGCATTAGAACTTCGCGTCCGCTGGATCCTTTGACGATTTGGAGGGGTAGGGCAATGGCTTCTTCTTCGGGTGAGCGGGATTGGCCCGAGGTGTTGTTGATGAATGGTCGATTTCAACTTGTGGTGTGTCGATATCGACTATTGTGGTCGATCTTTGGTTCGTCTGGATATGGTTGACGTCGACAGGTGGGTCGACATCGAGTGGGTCAATCGATATCGACTGGGGGTGGTCGATATCGATTGGCTCTCCAGGGATTTTCTCCGCTTCTCTGACGTTCATTGGTAACTCCTTGCCATTCCTTAGACGAATGGCGGCGATGTGGCCCGATGGCTGCACCTTTTGATTGGCCTGTGGTTGGCCAGGGAGCCCTCCGATTTGTCGTGGAATTAATGCCGCCAATTGACCCAGTTGGGTCCCAACAATTTTCCTCCATGTATCAATCTCACCAAGCCTAGAGTTAATGCCATGTAATGATGTTTGGATGGCCGATTCAGGCACTAAGAGCACAGGGTGCATGTATTGTTTGGCCATTCTAAGGGAGGGCATTGATTTGGGCTTCTATTTGCCTCCTTGCTTCCTCCTCCCTGTTTGCACGCTCTTTTAATGCCGCCTCTCTAGTTGTGAAGTCTCGACTTGCTTCCTTAGGCGCTCAATTTGTTGAGCCAGGGTCTCTTGAACTAACAAGGCTCTTTGGATTCTAGCGCGAAGGTGAAGATAGCTTTCAGGGTCGTCTATACCTTCGAATTCAAGTGCGCGATCAGCTCATCACATACACTTGGAAGAAAACACTAGGTAAAAAAGTGAGATAGACTAAACAGGGCGCGATTGATGGCCTCCCCGGTAATTGCGCCAAATATAATATAAACAGCGCACGATTGTTAGCGGAGGAAGAATTGACTTAAACAAATATAATATAAATGCAAACCAATCCTCTATCTATAAGGCTCTAAGATTCCTATGGCAACTTATTATCAAAAAGCCTACCGCTCATCAAGTGCAAGCAACATTCTATAATAAGCACCAACTAGGATGACAAGAATAAACAAAAAGGTCCCAACCGATAAACACTTATAACGGCCGTTTTCTAGCAAAGACAGATAGCAAATCATATGGTTTCCATTTTAGATCCTAAGCTTGATTCTAAGTCGTATGGTGCATGAACACTAGTCTACTATATAACACCCAGTGCATAAAGCGCCCATCATGAGTAGTTCAAAAAACTTACCTCGAGAAGCGCAAAATCCAAGCAATACAGCAATCAAGCAAATCCAGACAGATTAGAGATCACCTAGAAGATAAGTAACATAATAAGTCTAAGTCTAACTTACACAAGCATATCAAATAATACACATAAGATTCACATAAAATATATATTAGTTAACCATCCCATCAATATCAACATTAATGTCTCAATTCAATTCTACATCTCGTTTCATCCTCTCATCTCAATTCCATCATGCCATCATTCCAAATTTCCAAAATACCAGTCATATTCTCAGTTCATACCCTTCGCAGTTCAAGTCATATTTAAAAGTCAAGTTCTACAATCAGAGTCCCAATTCGATGTCCAAGTAGTCCAGTTCAATAAGTCCAAACATTATCCTAATAGATTTCTGACACTTAGAAATATATTTTTCCAAACAATCTAAATAATTCAAAACTAATTTTTTAAATGCAAATAGTTATCAAATAGATTAACCACATAAGTAAATGCCTTACAAATAAGATTAAATAAAACATCTAGACAAATCAGAATATATACTTAAATAATTTAATAAATAATAATTAATAACGAGTTAATAAGTTAAGGAACTATTTTAATAATACTATCGACCTCAAATCAATATATATATATATATATATAACAATTAAATAAACCCTCAATTAAATCATATTTTTAAATAACTTATATTAATAATTAAATAATCAACTAATAAATAAAGTAGAATAAAATAATAATTATTATTATATAATCATTTATATATATAACAATATATAATATATATATGTGTGTGTCTGTGTATAATAAGTTAATTAAACCCTTAAAATAATTTCCCCAACCGGATCATGAACCAAACCAATGTTGTAAATAAATTTCAACACTTGATAAATAATTCAAATTATATACTTTAAAACCGACCTTGTAAATATTGACATATATAATTCAATTTTTAAATGTTCTATAATCGAAATTAGTTAAATAAATAAGTAAACGGATAAACCCGAACCGAACCAAACTGTTAGGAGGGAAACTAGTCGAATAAATATAAATATGAACTAAACCAACTCCCTGTCCAAGCAAATAAATTACAAAAAACCGTCCCGATGTAGTAGTAGGGTATTCGGGATCGAATCCACAAGGAGGTATGTCAGCGGTTACTAAGCTTGCAACCACGTTCAATTTTGACTCAGAAGATCACTGGATATCGAGTAAATGAGTCGATATCGACTACAGTTCCACTCGATTTCTAGCAAAACCTCTTGCAAAATAGACAAAAGAGAGTCGACGTCGAGTAGAACACTCGATATCGGGTCAGTCACTCGGTATCGACCACAGAAGTCAATTTCGAGTCTTCAACAAAAAGTGTAAAACGTCACCAAATTGTCGAAAAAGTATCCGAAGAATATGAGAATGATGTAGGAAGGATGAATAGAATAAATTCGCAGGTTTTGTAAACTTCAATAAACTAAAAACCTCCAAGATCGGGGATCTCATGCCACAACGATAACCATATAAGCTTATCCCAAATTCATGAAAGATTATGCCTTTTCATCAAATAACTTTCGTTACTAACAATTAGGTAATTTAGAGACTCTCGCATAAACCCTAAGTGTTACTATCCCAATTTCATAATTAATCCAAATTCACAATAAGATGCCTTTCGCTTCAATAATGCAAATAAGGATCGCCTACTACTCTCGTAGAAGAATCATGCATATAGGATAGAAGACGAAATTGCATAGAAACCATACCTTTGATGCATAAACTTACATGGCTATCGTCGGGCTCACCCCAGCCCTAGAAGTAAGGGAACTACTCGCGCTTCATAGCCATAGACATCATCATAATCATTGGAAAATAAAAAACCTGAATTGAAATTGTCGAGAAATTACAACCAAACAAAGTAAAAATCCCGCTCTCACTTCTCTCTCCTTCACTCGGCCTCCTCTCTCTCTAAACCGAATTGTAAAATTATTTTCTTCGATACTGGATGATTGAATCTCAACCCTAATGGCTCTAATTATAGATTTCAAACCTTGCTATCCAAGGAAAGGAGAATATATCTTATTCCTAAGATAAAACTTGCTAAAGTGAATAAATAAAATCACTTTAGGTAAATTTGAAATCCACCATAAAGGATATAGAGTCTGAAAATAAGATAAAAACTTTGGCCATGTGGTGTTAATAAAATAAAAACTTAATGCGACAAAGCATTAATAATCAAGAGGACTTTTATGTAAGCTTATAGAGAAGTAGATTGGTAAAAGGCTAAATGTGGGCAAAATTTTGGCCATGTGGTGTTAAATCTGGGGAAATAAACTTTCTTTCCAAACTTCCATTCCACATTCTTTCTTCATAATATTTCTCACCTTTCGCTCTTCGCTCAATGCTTTTCTCACTTCTAATGCTTTTACCTCTCTAACCTTAGCATTGTCTTCTCGCGAGTCAAAAACATGGGTGTCATGAATGGCCCCGGATACTTAGTACTTCGGACTCCTCACCTTGGTGTCCCATCTCACCGAACTAACATCTCAATAAGCAGGGTCGATCTACCTTTATCTCCTGAGGTGATCGGATTTTTTCTCGCTCATTAAATTTTCCATAATTCAAATTTTCTTTCCTCCTGCCAACCACTTCAATAATAATATGCACAAACTCCATATAACAACTCCAAATATGACATCCATTCTCAACATAATCCCCGGATAGGGTATAAGGTATAAAAATGGGCGATATGTAATGTATGTGGAGCAGTAATAATGTAAGGCTCATATATGGCTTGTGTAAGGCAAATATGCATAGCTAAGGCTAGGATATGAAATTGAGCACATGTATGGAAATTATAAAGTCCTCCATCCTCTTATTATGCACATGTCAAAAGCAACTTCAGATTTTTCCTCTTTTAATGGTTTTCTCTACAAATTGCACTTTATTGTGACTTTTCTTTACTAGGCGATTTCATGCTATATGTCTAATGAATCTAATTTTGCATCGTCGAATTCTATTAAACTTCCATGACACTTTTCCAATTTCAAAAATTTTCAATGGGGGTGATTTTTTAGACTTTGGACAATAAACATGATGCATAAAGATAAATAAACATATCCAAAGTAACCATGTATAATGCAATTGGAGAAGTGTGCATAAATATGAAAAAAAAATGTGAAATATGCGCAAAAATGCATAAAACAAGTAAGTAAGCCTTTCACCCACCCCATACTTAAAGATTACAATGTCCTCACTATATAAGAACGAGGGTGAAGAAGGAAACTTACTAAAAATTAGCGCAGAATCGCGAAAATCAGGTGTTGAAGACGTCTGCAAGGTCAGTCGATATCGAATGATTCAGTCGGTATCCGTGCAAAAAATTACAAGACTTACTCCCGTTGTAGTGGAAGGGAATCAGGATCGATCCACGAGGAGGCGGGTTTGCGATGCTTGAGTAGTCTCTGCAAACTTTGCACAAGTCGACCAGAAGCCTCGATATCGAGTTGAATAGTCAATATCAACAAGGACAGTCGATTCCTAATGATGACGTCGATCTGGAGAGAAACCTGGAAGAAGAGAAAACCACATAAGAGCTCGATATCGACTAGAATGGTCGATTTCGAGTGGATCAGTAGCTCTGTCAATGTTTGTAAAGGGGAAGGGTATCACTTAAATAAAATATTCAAATCAAACTAAGCTAACTCCCTTATGCAAGCAAATAAAATACAAGAATCCCTCCCGATGTAGTGGTAGGGTAATTCAGGATCGAATCCACGAGGATGCATGTCAGCTCTTCCTAAGCTTGCAATCACGATCAAATCCCGACTCTAGAAGACCACTCGATATCGAGGTGTCTGGTCGATATCGACCTTAGTTCTAGTCGATTTCCAGCTAAGTACCTGCAGAAGACAGAAGTAACAAGTCGACGTCGAGTTGGGTCCTCAATATCGATGTTAGCACTCGATATCGACCTCTGCAGTCGAAATCGAGTCTTCAACAGTAACTGTGAAACGTACCTAATTTGTCGGAAAAGACGTCCGAAGAATGTAGAATGGTGTATGAAGGATGGACAGATATAAAAACACAAACTTTTTATATGAACTTCAATAAACTAAAAGCTTCCAAGGTCGGGGATTCATGCCACAACGATAACAATGCAAGTATGATGCCAAATTCATGAAAGATAATGCATTTCTGTCAAATAACTTTCGTTACCAAAACTTAGGTGATTAGAGGTGCTTGCATAAAACCTAAGAGTTACTATGCAATTCATGACAAATCCAAATTCACAATATGATTGGCTTTTGCTTCAATAATGCAAATAATGAATCTCCTAAACTCTCGCAAAGGATCATGCATAGGATAGAAGATGGAATCGCATAAAAATCATACCTTTGATGCACAAACATACATTGTTATCGTCGGGTTCACCCCGACCCTAGAAGTGGGTTGACTACTCGTGCTTCATCATCATTGAACTCATCATCATTGAAAAAGAACTACTTTGTATTGAAACTCAAAAGAAAGATTACACCGAACAAAGCCAACTATCCGCTCTCGTTTCCACTCAACTCCACTGGGCCTCTCTCTCTCTCTCCTAACTATTTCTCTGTGTGTATATTATAAAAACTGATTGCTTGGATGTAAAACATGATAAATAAACTCAGCCCTAATGACCTCTAATTATAGATCTCAAACCTCGCTATCCAAGGATTCGAAAACCTATCTTTATTCCTAAGATAAAACTTTAATAAAGTAAAACAACTAAATTACTTAGGTAAATATCAAAAACTGATAAGTATGGTGTTTAATGATAGAAGATCTCGACTTTGGGATAAACATGAAAGTTTCATATAGAATTATATCAAAAACAGCGTCGGATCTGTTCTGCAGCAATAGTCGATATCGACCATGAACCTCGATATCGACCTTATCTCTTCTCTATCTCGAGCAGTTCTACTCGAACTCGGATTGGAACTCGACTTCTATCTATATCCTCGATTTAGGCCACTCGATATGAACCTTGTAACATCAATATCGACCTCTTCATGTCGACATGCTCTGTTCTTCCTCTGCTCGATTTCTGGTGCTCAGTTTCACTCGATGTCGAGTTTTTAGGCGATTTCGACTCTTCAGTAGACTTCGAGTTCTTTTTTGGCTCTTCTTTACTTGTCTTAATTTGTCCCTTTTTGTCTCGATTTCTGCGAAAAAACATAAAAACTCGTGTAGACCTCTATATTTGACAAATTTGCATAAACTACACTAATCTTATGATTTCCCAACCAATATGCATGCAAATAACGTCAAAATGGACATAAATGTGCATAGAAAATATGACAATTTGCGCGCACATGAAACACCCTACACTTAAGCTTGCTTGTCCCTAAGCAATACTTTTAATGGTCATTTAGGGGAAGAAAGTAAACCCACAACATCATAGATTCATTCTTATATGTCCCTACACTCAATTGCCATCCTTGAAAAGGTACTAATGTCAACCAAATCAATGCTTGTAAATAAAAGCAACATCATACTCACAAAAGCAGGGTTATATGAATAAAAACAATTTCAGGCAACATAGGATTAATAATCAAGAGGACTTTTGCAAGCTTATGGAAGAGTAGATTGGAAAAATGCTAAAGGTGGGCTAATTTTTGGCCATGTGGTGTTAAATCCGGGGAACTAACTTTCTTTCCAATACATTCCACATTCCTTCTTCATAATGTTTTTCACCTTTCACTATTCGCTCAATGCTTTTTTCACTATAATACTTTTACCTCTCTAACCTTGGTACTGCCTTCTCGCGAGTTGCAAACATGGGTGTCATGAATGGCCCCGGATACTTAGTACATCGGACTCCTCACCTTGTGTCCGATCTCGCTGAACTAACATCTCAACGAGCAGGGTCGATCTACCTTTATCTTCTAAGGTGATCGGATTTTTTCTCACTCATTAAATTTTCCATAATTCAAATATTCTTTCATTCCTGCCAACAACTTTATAATAATGCACAAACTCCATATAACAACTCCAAAGATGACATCCATTCTCAAACATGTCCCCGGATAGGGTATAAGGTATAAAAATGGGTAGTATGTAATATATGTGGAGCAATAATGATAATGTAAGGCTCATATATGGCTTGTGTAATTGCAAATATGCATAGGTAAGGCTTAGGGTATGAACTTGAGCACATGCATGGAAAATAAAGTCCTCCATCATCTTATCATGCATATGTCAAAAGCAACTTCAAATTTTACCCCACTTTCATGGTTCTCTATAAAATAGCACTTCATTGTGACTTCTCTTAACTAGGAAATTTCATGTTATATCTCTAATGAATCTATTTTTGCTTCGTCGAGTTCCTTATAAGCTTCCATGACTCTTTTCTCTTTATTTCCAATTTTTTTTTGATGAGGGTAATTTTTTTTTCGAATGCATAAACTAATTAATGCAATGCTTAAAGATAAATAAAAGTAACTATGTATGTCTTATGCAAAAACATGTAAAAATTATGCAATAACTTATGAAAAATTTCAAAAAATGCCAAAAATATGCTAAAATATGCTAGTAAGCCTTTCCCCCACCCCGCACTTAAAGATTACAATGTCCTCACTGTATAAGAACTAGGGTTAAGAAAGAAACTTACTAAAAAATCAAGAATCGAAGAAGTCTGCAGGTGAGGTCGATTTCGGGCATACCAGTCGATATTGACTAGTTTCATCGATTTCTGGTTAGTTCTGAGCTTCAGGGTGATCCGGCCTCGACCACAAGCTCCTCTGAATCGACCATCTAGGTCGATATCGAGCCGTTTGCTCGATTTTGATGTCTCTTATGCGCTCCTTCTTTGTCCCTGAAACTTTTTAGAAAACAAAAACAAAAACAAAAATAATGCATAATGTGTCAAAACAAATTAAAAAGTCTAAAATAAAAACTAGTTGTCTTTTACAAGCTCTAGACTTTAAAGTCACTAGGCCGACTTCTTTCTTTATGCTCTCAAGGTGGCATCTGTAGAGCCCATGTAGATTAGGCCTCAAATAAAACTCCTTTGTTATCTCTAGTCTGCATTCCGCCCGGATGGATCTGATTCACCGTAAATGGTCCCATCCTCTTGTCTTTGAATCTACTAGGGAACCAATGCTGTTTTGACTTGGAGACATACACCTTATATCCTACTTCATAGTGGCTCGAATCATCATTGGATACCCTCGACAAGCGCACATACCAAGGCAAACCTTTTCCAAAAAGTGATAAATCTTTAATTGAAATCGAGAAAGAGGAATCTGTACCTTGGCTTACCTTCTCTTCTGTTTGTGGGTAAGGTCCATATCGATCAACAGTACTCGATATCGAGCTCTGTTGTGCTCTTGGAGGTCCTGTCGATTTGGAGGGTTTCTGCTCGATAGGATCTGGTCTATGTCGACCTTTGGACCTCGATATCGAGGTACTTGCTCCTTCTTTCTCAGCTTCTGGGGCAGTCGATTTCGGCTTAGGGTTATGGTCGATATCAACCTCTGTGGTCGATTTGGAGCTCTCTTCTCCTATATCAACCCCATACATATAACTTGGCACAGAATCTTGAACTTTGTTAGTCGATATCGACTTACCTGGGTCGATTTCAAGTGGCTTTTTGGCTCCTTCGTTCAAGATTGCCACGACTTCCTCCAATTGGGCTTCTATGGCCCTCTTTTCAAGCTCCTCAGGTGTCATATTCCTTACCTTTGCTTCCCCACATGTAATGTAGACACCCTTGATTGACTTTACCTCCATAGGCCCTTCATGATTCCTCACCGTCTTGTTGAAGGCGTACTCTATCACTTCATCACTGATGGTGAATGAGAGCAATCCTTTCTTCATGCTTATGTTAGCATCGATGGTTGCTAAGATTGGACTACCTAAAATAATGGAACAAGTAGGGTCCTCTGCCATATCAACAACTAGAAAGACAGCAGGGACAAAGAACTTACCTACTTGTACTGGCACATCATCTACCATCCCTGTTGGAATCAACACCGTATTGTTGGTCATGTAAGGCTTTACATCCACAGGCTCTAGGGGACCTATCTTTATCTTATGCAATATGGTTAGTGGCATCATGCTAACACTAGTGCCCAAATCAACTAAAGCATTAAAGCAATATTAACCTAAGCCTATAGCGATAGAAAACTTACCTGGATCTGCCCTCTTCTCTGGTAGTTCTAATCTGTTGCACTCCTCTGCGATCTTAGCAATTGGTCGCTTCTTACCTATGATGTCCTTAAGGAACCTCACATATGATGGCATCTCATGAAGTGCTTCGGTGAATGGAATTGAAACATTATGCCCTTGAAGCATCTTCACAAATCGCTGAAAATTCTTTTCCGTCGGGTCCTTAATAATCTTCTTTGATGGGAATGGAAACACCACCTTCTTCCCTGCGGCTGGAGATAGGTCGACATCGACTGGATGGTGGTCGATATCAACTATAGTAGTCGATTTCTGTGGTGATTCAGCATCAATATCGACATCGAGGACAGGGGCCTCGACATCGATATCACCTTGGTCGATATCGACTAGGGGTGTCAATATCGACGTCTCTTTTAGGGCCTTCTCATTCCTTTTTTGCTCGGGCATTTGTAATTGATGCCCACTCCTTAGATTCATTTCCGCTATGTGTCCAGTTGTTTTGCCCTTTTGATTGGGCACAGTAGATCCACGTAGCGATCCTGACGGTTTGGGTATTTTCTCAGCCAATTGACCCATTTGGGTCTCCATGTTCCGCTTCCAAACGTCTATCTCCCCGAGCCTAGAGTTGATGCCCTGCAGCTGAGTATGGAGTTATTGGCTTGTTTGAACTCAGCGTGGTTCCTCCGCATCTCACCAAGAATAATCTACAGGTCATCCTTCCTTGGTTCACGATCAGCGTGCCTTGGTGCTCTATATGGTGGGGGATCCTTTTGTTGATAGAACCTTTGATCTCCCAAATACTGTTGATTGCCCCCTCCATCAGGGCCTCTCGTCCACTTAGCTTCCTCATGTTGTTTCACCATAGATACTTGCTCAAGATGTGGGCAGGCAGTAGTGTTATGCCTTGTAAAGCCACATTCATGACAAGGTTGATTGTTGCTGAGGAATCTAACTTGCTTTTAAAGGCGGCGTGTTTGATCGTTTTGGAATTATTGCCGCACATCAGATCAATCTCTTTTGGAGGCTCAAAAAGTGGCATAGATGGGGCATGCCTTGATTCACAGGCCGCAGCAGTCCCATAAGTGTTATCAAAGTTGACTAGCCTCTCAGTCGTCTCCCAGGCCTCCGTTGGTGTGAGCTCAATGTACCGATAAGAGGTGTATGAGTTCATTCTCTCATTATTTGGTCCATCAAGGGAGTTGTAGAACATCTCCTGGATGACATAAGGTAATTGCCCATGCATCGGGCATGATCTCAACAAGTCCTTAAAACGCTCCCACGCCTGGGCCATTGTCTCACCAGGCTTTTGTATGAAAGTCGTGATCCTTTACCGCAGCATCGTGTTTTAGATGGAGGAAAGAACTTGTTTAGGAACACATCCTTCACCTCTGCCCATGTCCTCAGTGAGCGTGGAGCCAAAGAGTCATGTCGAATCAAGAAACTCAAGCTCGGAATGTTGAACTCCTAAAGAACAAATAGAAGAAGATCATGATGATCCAGGAGAAGGGGTCTAGCATAAAAGGGCCCTACCTTAAATGGTCATGAGCGTGAAGTGAAGAAGTCGGCCTAGCGACTCAAAAGTCTAGAGCCTGTAAATAAACTCTATTTAAAATTTCTTTAGAATTTTAGGTTTTGAATTTTGGTTTTGGAAACTTTAAAAACGTGGTTTAGTATTTTGAACTAACGAAATTTCAGGTTGCTAAGCATAAGGATACATGAAGAAGAAGAAGAGACGAAGTCCCTGCAGAAGCCGTCGAGATCGGCCTGGTCAGTCAACATCCACTGCCATAGGGTCAAGCCATCACTTGTGATCGACATAGATCATTCTGGAGTGACTGAGAGCGATCGACATCTAGTGGCACAGTAGTCAATATCGTCTGTAGTCCTCGATCTCGACCACTCCTGCAGATGTACCTATTTCGAGTCTTTGCGATTATTTCTAGTAAGTCTTCTTTGATTCCACTTCTGATTTTATTTTTATAGTGAGGACACTATAGGATTTAAGTATAGGGTGGGGGAAAGAATTCTTACAATATCGTGCTCAATGCATATTCGTTAGTTTTTCTTTGTTAGTTAATATTTTTTAAGTCTTGTTTTTTGCAAATATGGTTAGATCTTATAAATATTAGGCTTCCTCTTTGCATACATATTTTTCTTATGAGCATAAAGTTTATAGTCCAAAGGAATTTTTGACAAAAATTACACCCATTGAAACAACAAAAGAAAGTGTCATGGAAGTTTTTACAAGACTCGACGATGCAAAAGTAGATCCGTTAGAGATATAGCAATTAAATTGCCTAGTAAAGGGATGTCTCAATGAAGTGCGATTTTTTAGGGAAAACCATGAAAGGAGTAAAATTTGAAGTTTCTTTTGACATATGCATGATAAGAGGACAGATGACTTTATTTCATTATTTACCATTATTAGCCATTACCCATGCTTATTGGCCTTACTTCAAATTTGAAGTTCTTATATTGCTAATTTTTATACCTTTTTACCCATCTGAGAGATTATATTATGGAATGGAATTCATATTATGGATTGTTTAATGGTTGATATGTTGTGAAGTGTTCATAATGTTGATGGCAGGAGATATTTTAATGTAAACAAGTGACTTGCGAGAAGGCAGCGTTAAGGTTAGAAAGGTAGAAGCAAACAAGTGAAAAAAGCAAAAAGCATTATGATGAAGAGGAATGTGGAAATCACAAAGGAGAAAGTGCATCAATGAAAAAGATTGAATATTTCTCCCCGGATTAAGCACCACATTGCCAAATATAGCCCACCGTTATACCTTTTACCTTCACTTCACCATGGGCATAAAAGTCCTCTTAATTATTAATGCTATGTTACAAATTGTGTTTTAGATAACCCTCCTTTTGTGTGAGATGTGACTTTTTGTTCAAAGGCATGAATTTGAAGGCAATAGTACCTTTTCAAGTATGGTAATTGATTGTAGAGTCATATGAGAATGGATCTATGATGTTGATAGTTTAGTCACATCTCACACAAAAGAAGTATTGCTTGAGGACAAGCAAGCTTAAGTATGGGGTGTTTAATGTGCGCTTATTTCACCATGTTTCATGCTTACATTTATTCCGTTTCTTATGCATATTTTATACTTTTGGGTTGGGAAAGTAGCGATTTTTGTAGTTTGAGTTTATTTGGAAGATATAGAGGTCTACACAAGTTTTGGTTTAATTTCACAAGAAATGGAACGTTTTAGAGCGATTACAAGACACTAGAGAAGCTCTCGACATAGAGCAAGTCACTCGATCTCGATACAACCATTCGACCTCGACTACATGCCTCGACATCGATTGGAGCAACAGACGTGTAGGACATGCGTGATGGGCCGGATCCTTGGGAGATTACTTAACCACATCAATATCTATCATCTTCCAAGATCTTTTATCATTATGGGTATATTCCAACTTACTTTAGGGAATATTACCATTAGATAGATTTATTTTTAGATTGAATTTATATTTAGATAGATTTTATATATACCAATCTAAGTAGGATTAGGACTCCTATCCTTGGCTAGCAAGGAAAGGAAGGCTATAAATAAGGCCCTAGGGGCAGGTTTTAGGAATCATCCAATTCACAAGCAATTGTGCAACCCCAAAGAACAAGGGAGAGAGAGCCGAGTAGTGAGTAGAGAGTAGGAGAGAGAGAAGACGATGTTTGGTTGTACGATTGGAGTCTTTTGAATTTTTAATGCAACTTGATTTCTTTTATTCAACAATGTCTTCACCAACGATGAGTGAGTAGTCGTCCTACTTCTAGGGTCGGGGTGAGCCCGGCAATAGCCATGCAGGTATGCCTAAATCCCTTGTGTGATTATGTGCTTTCATCTTCTATCCCACGCTTAATCCTTTATGAGAATTTAGGATAATGCCTTATTTACCTTATATGAAGCGAAAGTGGATTATATGTGAATTTGGTTAGTAACTAGGTTTTGCTTGCGAAAGTTGACTAAACCCTAATTATGAAAAGGATAGAAACAATTAGGTATTTATACAAAAAACATAATCTTTTATGTGATTTAAATATTTATGCATGCCTAGTTATCGTCATGGTAAATCCCTACCTTAGGAGCTTTTAATTTATATTTACAAAAACCCACAAAAATTCATTCTTTTATTATTATTATTTTTTGTTATTTTACTGTTATGAATCTGCATTTACACTCGAGATCGACCCTATCACTCGGTATCGAGTACCATGCTGCTGAAGAAATAAAGTCGACGATTTTTTGTGTCCACAAGAGAGAACTGACCTGTTGAGATCGACCTATCTTATCGACATAGACTCATTTTTTTTTTTAGCAGGTTTTGCAGATCGAAAGGAAAGCACTAGAAATCGACAACCCCTATCGATATCGACCAAACTAGTCGATATCCAGGCTTTTGGTCGACAGTTAAAGGCACTTTTACAGGACTATTCAGGAACCGTTGTCTCGCTTCCTCGAGGATCGATCCTGATTCCCTACTTACATATTTATATTCCCCTCCTAACATTTATGATATGTTTATTTGCAAGATATAGAGGTCTATATAAGTTTTGGTTCAATTTTGCATAATTCAGAATGGAACTGAAGCAAATACAAGGATAGAGATGAGCTGAAGAGGAGCTCGATGTCGACCATATCCCCTCGATGTCGACAGAAGAAAGTGGAGAATCAAGCTACTGGAATGGAGTGAAGAGCAGTCAAAATTAAACTTCTAAGTCAACCACTGCTAGTGATTGAGTGCCCTAGAGAAGCCCCCCGACACGCAGAAGACACAGATTTAAGCCCGACTCTTTTAAGGGTTTATACAAGGCATTAAATCTTCTATCTTTCTATGATGAGACCAGACCATATTTAGATAAAACATAGTTTAGATAGAGATTTTATATTTTCCAATTAGATAGAATTTATTTTCTTATAGAAATAAACCACTACGGCTAGGGTTTTAATCATCCAATGATACAAGCAATTGTGTGCCATGGAAATAGAGTGACAGAGAGAGAGATTGCAACCGAGTGTGAGGATGAAGAAGGACTGTTTTCCGTTGTAAGATTTTGATTTTAATTCAAGGTTATGTCTTAGATGTTTTTGATAACGTTTTGCATGATGATGCGTGAGTAGTAGTCCCACTTCTAGGGTTGGGGTGAGCCCGACAATAGCCATGTATGTATGCTTGAATTCATGATTTCTTATGTGATTATCATCTTCAATCTCATGCTTAATCCGCTGCGAGAGTAATGGAAATTTCTTATTTGCAATTTATGAAATGAATTTGAATTCATTTGTGAATTTGGATAGTAATTAGGATTTGTTTGCGAAAGTTATCTAAACCCTAATTATAAAAAGGATTGAAACAAATAGGTTTTATGCGAAAGCCTCTATGATTCTATTGGTTGATTGCGAAACCTATCATATGATGATGAAAGAATGATCTTTCTATGATTATTGTAGCTTGCATGCATGATTGTGATCGAGGTAAACCCTAACGTTGGAAACTTTAGTAAAATTGTTTACAAATACCTAAAATCATGTTTTGAAACCCTTGATATTTTCTGATCATTGTCTCTCTTTCACCCTTTTATTCTTTCAACCTTTCTTTTGTTGAACCAAAGTTTTGTTTCTGCCCTCCACATTGACTGACCTAGTCGTTAGCGACTGCTCTATTTATGTTTAGTGAAAGTCGACAGTTTTTCTGTGTTGGCTGCTGTTGCTGCTTACTTGACATCGACTACTCCAGTCGATGTCGACTACTTGGTTTTGCTTTGCAGGTTGTGGTCGATGTCGAGGAATCCTATGACCTGCTAGTTGTTGAAGAAATCGACTACCCCTGTCGACATCAATCACTCCTTTCGTTATCGAGGTCTTCTGGTAAATTGTAGAGGATGTTCAAATCTTCTTCTTGGCGGTGCCTCAAGTCTATTATCTTCTCCTTTATTGTTATTATTATCATCTATCTCTACTTCTTGATTAAAATCAAGTCTTCTTCTCAACCTAGATAAAGATCTTTTAATCTTTAGATCAAAAGGCCATGGGGATGAATTAGTAGAACGAGTCTGGACTATACAGAGTAGGCAAAACCTAAAAAAAATATCAACAAAAGAAACACATATACTAAAATTTCCCCAGCAATGGTGCCAAGATTTGGTGACTGCTCAAGAAGATGTCGGTCATGATCCATGGATTTATTTCATTGTTACTCTCAATGATTATTCTGTCTTTTGTTTAGATGGATTGATATCTCTTATAGGTTACCCGATCCGTTACACCATATGCAACCCTAATTATATTCTTAATACACAGAGCATAATAAAGTCCCAAAATACATGGCAATTTGGCAGTACCAACCCTCCTAATAAACTATATTGTCAAAGGCTCCAACACCTTTAACCCTAATCTCAAAGGAACCAATATTTAACCAGGTGTTACCATCCTGCATAGATAATTGATGCTTTCAAGGGAACTACAACTTATTGCTTGCTACTATGGATCAACTATTCTTACGAAATCATCAATCACCAACAAAGATGCAAATTTCGTCAAGGTGATCAATCAAGAGGGAACATGCGCAAAGAAGAACAATAAGAACAGCGGTAGTAAAATAACTAATGAATAACAATATGATATAAAATCCTCATAATTCAATCAAACATGTCTTCTAATCACATGCAAAACTATGAGTTAAGCAACTCATACCCTAAATAAAAATGAATAGAAAAGTATGTGTTTCTGATATGATATATCTCTCTAACCATAATAGAGTCGGCATATATAAGATAGGAGTCGACCTGATTAACCCTAGAAAGTAAAATAATAATAAACTATTTAAAATAAAATCGGATGAAATCGTAATCTTGAAATATTTAAAACCGGCGAGCGCCGGTAGAAAAGCAATGGGCGTCGTCCCTTTAGTTACACATTTGTTCTTTATCTTTGATGTTGTTGTTGAAGACTCCACCATGATTATAAGACCTTGAGATACTAATCTACATGACGAATTTAAGGGATGATGAAAGCCAAAACTGGACTTGGTTTGAAGGTCTTGAAACCAAGGCTAGAATGTTTGATCTATATACTCTAGACGACACTCTTTGCTATTGCATTCTATATTGCCGGGAATGTTGTGAGATCAAAATGTTTTGGGCAATATAAGTCTAGGTATATGGGCTTTATTATTGGGCCTTAATATTTATTGAGTTGGATTGATCGAATAGACACCTTGTATATCTCCTAACTTGTTTTATGTAGAAAGTGGATATTTATTGAGTCTAGGTATATGGGCTATATAAGGACTCTCGGAAATTTGGCTCCAACACATCCTCCAAGAGCGGGTGTGAGAATAAATGGAAGATTATGTGGTGAAGGTTTGGAAAGAAATGATTTGGAGAGGTTCAAATTCAAACGGCTTCTTGTTATCCATGAAGATGGAAACGTCGATAAAGAGATGAGTGTAAGAGAAGATACAGACAACATTGCAGTACAAGTTCAAGGTTATCAAAACCTCTCCATAGCATTCATCATATTGGTTTCTCTCACAACTTCTCATTATTCTTAGCTAGCTACATTTTTTAGAGTTGAGGGAAACACGTGAACTCATAGTATAATTCATTTGTCTTACACTAAGAGTATTTCATGCTCAAATAAAACACACTCCGGTCTGTGGTGAGGGCTTTTATTTCACTTGTGAGGTTGAGTTGCTAGAATATAAGCGGTGAGACGTTGTATAGAAAAAGGGGAAGTTCCTCTAGGATATTTTAGGGATCTAAGAATAGTGAAATAAGAAGCATTTGAAACCTACAGGTTGGATAACCCTAGGCGGGGACATAGGCCAAGTTCGTGCCAAACTTCATTAACAATTCGCTTGTTCATTTACTTATTCCGAATTTACTTTGATCACTCGGTTTTCACTTTGTCATGTTTTGGTCGACATATCAAGGCCTTGACAAACTGTTTTGGAAAAACTATGAAAAGGTTTTTTGTTTTGCAAATATGGTGCATACTTTATTCATCTCCCACCCCTTCTAGAGTATTATTCATTACCTATTAGACTCTTCAATTAGTATCAGAGCTTGGCTTACTTTTTTATCTAACAATCTTGTGACTTTATCATGTCTAACTTATGTGATGGAGGTGTTTCCAAATGGAGATCAACCAACCGACCTCCACTATTTTGTTGCAATAACTTTGTTCACTAGATATCTTTGATGCAGATGTTCATCATTGATCAAGATCTAGAGATGTGGGATCTCATAAAGAAAGGGTCACATGTTCAAAAGAAGGATGATGCAACAGGAAAACAAGTAGAAAATGTAGAAGATGAATATAACCAAACAGATCCGGAGAATATCGGAAAGAACTATCATGCTTTGAATTTATTATATTGTAGACTTGATGCTAACGAGTTTAATCGTGTTTCATATTGTAAATTTGCCAAGGAGATTCGGGATAAGCTTGTTGTCACATATGAAGGAACAAGTCAACCCAAAGAAAGCAAGATCAACATCTTCCTTCGATAATATGAGCTCTTCAAGATGAATCCTGATGAAACAGTGAAGGAAATGTTTATGAGATTCACTCAAATTGTGAATATTCTTGAGTCACTTGGCAAGACCTTCTCTAACATAGAGAAAGTAAGGAAGGTTCTATGTAGCCTGTCGAAAGCCAAGTAGGGAACAAAGGTTACTGCAATTGAGGAAGCTCGAGACCTTACCACACTGCCATTTGATGACCATCTTGGAAAACTCATTACCCAAAAATGATTCTAAACGAAGAAGATGGAGAAGTTCCCTCCACAACCAAGAATCTCGTTCTTAAATCAAAGAAGTAAGAAGTACAATCCGATGATGATGATGAAAGTGATGACGAGGAAGATCCATTCGCTCTCATCACTAGAGGACTAGCACGAATCCTAAAGATGAAAAAATAGTTCTCTAATGGAGAGCATGCTGGATCATCCAAATATAGAGGTAAGTACGCTAACCCTTCTAAAAAACCAAAAGTGTTAACCTGTTTCCAATGTGGTGAAACAGATCACCTTGTGAAGGAATGTCCTATGAAGAAAAGAAACAAGTACACAAGAAATGAGCGAAGAAAGAAATCTATGCTAGCCAGTTGGAGTGACTCAGACTCCTCGAGTGACTCAAACAGAGAAGGAGATCAAGTAAATCTTTGCTTAATGGCTAAACACGAGGAGACTAAGAATCAAGACCTTGAAGAAGTGGTAAGAAATCTGATATCTAGTCCTCCTGCTGTCTTATTTGAGTTTCTAAAAAATATGATTTCAAATGGAGAGATTTAAAACACAGAAATCAACATCTTGAAAGAAATGCTAAAACATCGAGAGAAGAGGATAAGTCAAATGTCACTGGAAATGAGAAATCTTGAAACCTCTCAGCCGGCCCTTGACATTAAAGTCAAAGCCTTGACATCAGAGAATTCTGATCTCAAGCAAAACCTCTCTTCCCCGAAAAGTTCCAACAATAATTTAGAGAAAGAGAAGGCTGAGTTGACTGAAAAGTGTCGAGATCAGCAGGCTGCACTTATTCAATTCACTAGATCCAAAGCCAATCTCGACAAGATGTTGGGTGAGCAACAATTATCTATTAACAGAAGTGGTATAGGATATAACATGAATTTCCCAAAGAAGCCTTCTACACCTTTTGTCAATGCTAAAAGAAGTTGGTGTTGACCTACATGTTTCTACTGTTGTAAAAAGGTCATGTTATAGAAACCTGTCCCTATAGATGAAGGGATCCTCACATCATTAGAAATACCTTTCCTGTATGATTGAATGAACAGATTAAGCAAGTTTCGGTTCCTAAAGGGACTAGGTTACCCAATATGGTCTATCCCCATTATGAATTTAATTTGTCTATTGGTCTAGCCGGAAGGGTTGATGATTGTTTTGCAGAATATCACCAAGACAAAAGAGCCTAAATGGATAATGGATAATGGGTGCTCTTGACATATGAGTGGAAAGAAGTCACTATTTCATGATCTAAAGGAGCAAAATACTGGAACCATAACCGTTGGTGATAAAGGGGAGTGCAACATTATCGTTATAGGTAACATTGGTAATGATTCCAAAAATTGTATTAGAGATGTATATCTCGTTGATGGACTAAATTATAATCTTCTCAGTGTTTCTCAATTAAGGTCGACTTTGACAAGAACAAGTGTGAGGTTCGAAATGAAGAGACAGTAGATCTAATTCTCACTGCTCATAGGTATAACAATACATAAACTTTGAATGCTAATCAAATTGTAGGAACCAATCTCAAGTGTCTCAAGACCATGACCGACCACCCAAGTCTTTGGCATAGAAGACTAGGCCACGTGATCATACATACCCTAAGCAAGCTGAAGTCAAGAGATCTAGTAAGTGGCATACCCGATCTAAATTTGAAGAGTAATGAATTGTGTAATGCATGCACCAGAGGTAAACAAACTCGTGGCTCATTCAAGTCGAAAAAGGTTGTAACTTCTTCTCGTCTCCTTGAACTACTTCATATGGATTTTTGTGGACCTGTGCGCATCAAATCTCCAAAAGGTAAATAGTATATCCTAGTTATTATTGATGATTTTTCACAGTTTACATGGATTTCATTTCTTAGAGAAAAATCTGAGGCTTTGTTCGAATTTTCAAAACTATGTAAGGAGTTGCAAACGTTGAAAAACATACCAGTCATTTCTATTAGGAGCGATCATGGAAGGGAATTCGTTCAAGTAAAATTTGATTTGTTTTGTGCAAATATGGTATTTCACATAACTTTTCGGCTCTTAGAATTCCTCAACAAAATGGGGTTGTGGAATGAAATAACTGCACCCTAGAGGACATGTCAAAGACCATGCTTTTGGAAAATGGTTTACCAAAATTTTATTGGGCCAAGGCAGTGAAAAGTGCCGATTATATTTTAAACAGTTGTTTGATTCGACCCATTTTAAAGAAAACTCCTTATGAGCTTTTCAAAGGAAGAAAACCGAATATCTCTTATTTTAAACCTTTTGGATGTATTTGCTTTGTTCATAATAATGGCAAAGAAAACTTTGGAAAATTTGATGCGCTTAGTAATGAAGGTATATTTCTTGGTTATTCATCTATAGCAAAGCCTATAGAATTTATAACAAGCGCACCAAGATTGTTGAGGGAAGTATCCATGTTGTATTTGATGAAAGCAATAATGGTGTGAAAACTTTGCAGATCTAAATCTAAATCAGCATGACTCTAATGGAGAAGAAGATGACACATCAGACCCTAAGAAAGACTAAGAATGCAACATGCAAGAACAAATTGAGGATACCAACAAGCTATCTCAAGACCTTGAGAAGCAACTTCAAGGCCTGGATATGAGCAACACTAGTAACGAGGATTCAAGTGCTAGCACCATGCCTCGAGATATTGAAAATATACCGGTACAAGTTGAGAATGAGCAAAGGCCTAAGCAATGAAAGTTCAAGCATGCCTCATCCAATTCAGCCCAGCATATCATCTCAAATCCAACATCCGGTATTCAAAATCGGTCTAGATTAAAAAAATATTTGTGCCTTCCATGCATTTGTTTCTCTTGTAGAACCAAAAACACCAGTTGAAGCACTTAAAGACTCGGATTAGATCACTGTAATGCAAAGCGAGTTGAATGAATTTGAAAGAAATAATGTATTGACTCTCCAACCACGACCCAAGCATCAATCAGTCATTAGTACTAGATGGGTTTTAGGAACAAATTGGATGAAGCTGGTAAGATCATTCGGAACAAGGTAAGACTTGTGGCTCAAGACTAGAACCAAGAGGAAGGTATAGACTACAAGGAGATTTTTGCTACCATAGCAAGGTTAGAGGCTATTCGTATATTACTTGCATTTTCTTCTTACATGGGCATTAAGCTTTTTCAAATAGAGAATTTCTAAATCATGATTACAAATTGGACAAGGCACTATATGGTAAAAAATAAGCCCCTAGGGCATGGTATGAGAGATTGTCCAAATATCTTCTTGAAAATTGTTTTCAATGAGGTTTGATTGACAAAAATCTTTTCATTAACACTCGTGGGAATGAGCTTCTAGTTGTGCAAATCGATGTTGATGGCATACTATTCAGAGCTACTAACAAATCCTTTTGCAAGAAATTTTTTGATACTAGGTGCAGGGAATTCGAGATGAGACTTATGGGAGAACTAAACTTCTTGCTTGGTCTACAAGTACATCAAATTATGAAAGAAATTTTTCTTAACAAAGGAAAGTACATTAGGGAATTTCTTAAGAAATACAAGATGGATTAATCAAAGGTAGCAAAGAGCCATATGAGTTGTATTCTCTCCCTTGATCAAGAGAAAAATAGTAAGAATTTGAACCAAAAGGAATATCGGGGTATGATTGGTTCACTCTTCTATCTTACTACTAGTAGACCCGATATCATGTTTAGTGTTTGTTTGTGTGCTAGGTTTTTGGCAGACCCTAAAGAATCACATCTCACTGTTATGAAAAGGATCTTTAGATACTTGAACTGGACTCAAGACATTGCTCTGTGGTACCCTAAGCAAAGTTACTTTCACCTTATAGGTTATTCAGATGCAGACATTGCAGGGTACAAAGTAGATCGAAAAAGTACTTCTTGATGTTTTCAACTACTAAGACCAACCTTGATAAGTTGGCATTCTAAGAAGCAAAACTTAGTTGCGCTATTCAAAGTAGAGGCAGAATATACAGCAGCAGGAGCTTGTTGCTCACAAGTGTTGTGGATTGCTCAACAACTTCGAGACTTGAAATTGATTGCAGAGGTATTCCTATTAAGTTTGACAATACTAGTGCAATTTCTATTAATAAGAATCATGTGCAACATTCGAGAACCAAACATACTGATGTACGACACCACTTCATTCATGATCACATGGAAAAAGTTGATATCTATCTCTTTTAGATCAAGTGATTTACAATTGGCTGTATTTTTACTAAACTCTTACCAGATGATCCTTTCAAAAGATTAGAACTTCGTATGCTTAACAAGGAAGCACTTTTGTAGGGGAAGTAATTACTCTCTCACGAAATGCAACTTCGATTGATATCTCAAGACCTTGAAATCCTATGGTCTTGACAAAATCAAATCGAATAATATTAAAATATTAGACCAAAATTTTTATTACTATCTCTTTAGATAGTGATAGAATATTTATGTATTTTTAAAATTCTGTTATGGAAAAGTTTCTTTTATACTCTATCCTATTTTATCAAAAGTGTGTTTTGAAAATTTTCCAAAATGAAGTTTATCTTATTTTTTATATTTTCCATAAAATGGAATATTTGTTCCTTTTATAAAATCTGATTTGGGAATAATTATATCTCTTGATTGAAGATTTGTGGGGACGGCATTTCAACTTCTCATGTACTCTCTATTTAACCCTCATCTCCC
This sequence comes from Persicaria maculosa, assembly GCA_963922045.1. Lineage (NCBI taxonomy): Eukaryota > Viridiplantae > Streptophyta > Magnoliopsida > Caryophyllales > Polygonaceae > Persicaria > Persicaria maculosa. The sequence continues at coordinate 44,797,763 of OY998264.1, read as the reverse complement.
ACTTGTCAAATCACATCACTTTTTCCAACTCTCTCTCCTTCTCTACTCTTGATTCTCCTCTTCTGATTTCAAAACCCTTCAATATCCTCCTCTTTGAAAACCATGCTCCCATGGCTTAAAAGAGACCTAACAATGCTTATCCAGCTCCTCCGGCCAAGCATTTGAAAATGTCAGCCTCAAAAGGGAAGAAGATTCTAGAGGTGCCTGAAGATTACTCAGAGGACTCCAATTCACGCTCTCCATCTTCAAATCCCATCATAAAAAAATCGAAGAAGCTCCCCAAGGGAAAATCGGCTCCGGCTCTGTCAAACCAGGTAAATATCGACATCCCTAACTCTTGGTTCACCTCTGACAAGGCAGTCGAGTCCTAGAAACAGGGCTTTGGCAACCGTCGTTTATGCTTTTGTGATGATGTCGAAACTACCCTTCTCTAATCTATGTCCCTGCCTTTCATAACCCTCTTGAAATCCACCTATTTATGGTCGATTTTGAACCCTAAAACAGTGTCTTACCTGCACCTTACCCCTCTATTTTACGCCATTCTCACTGCTCACCGTGTCAAGGGCACCCTTACCCTTGTCACAAAGGTCAAGAACTCTAAAATTTACCTTACTGATGAGCTTCTAGCTTTCATTCGTGTCATACCTAGCGAGATACCCACCAATGACTTCCCCAGTAGAGTGGAGTGTATCAATTGAGCTCGAGAGGACTTCTTTCTTGTCCCACCAGATTCTATGTCCACCTCCTCACAAAAGCCTACCCACACTATTTCCAAGCTTCAACCCAAACTAATCTTCACTATTTTAGCCCGCTGCATCTTCCCTCGAGTTCATTGTCGTCAACTCGTGATCGAAAGTCTGCTTGAGACTCTCTTCTTAGTTATGAATGACTATGAGTTGAATCTTCCTGATGTTATCCTTAACTACATTCTTCATGCCTCTTCTTCCTCTCGACCCATGCCCTTTCCTTATGCCAATCTCCTCACCAAAATCTTTGAATTCTATGAGGTCGACACATCATTAGAAGAAAATCAAACATACATCGGTGTCATTAGTGAGTGTTGCCTAGAGAGATTGAGGATTGCCACGAATTTGCCAGGGCAATGGATTTTGAAGCAGGAGTCAAAAGGCGAAGAAGTTATTTATCAGAACATCTTAGAGGAATGCCTTGCAGCATTAGAAATAGATATTCAAGACCATCATAGACTGCATGATGAACCAGAAGATGCTCCTCAACGCGCTCACCTTTATTGCAACAAGTTCAATCACGCTCTTGGAGAAGGAAGATGCTATTCACATCAGGGAGAAGAGACAGGGAAAGTTATTCTCAAATATGAGAACCGGGTGAAGAAGAAGCCCATTCTGCGTCCCACAGACGAAGAACCCACCATCCTTACTCTTGAGAAGTATGGTGTGGTGAAGAAATATATGGACGTTAAACGTAAAAGATAGCTTGCCCAGATGATGATGGACAAGATCATCAAAGGTATAATGGAGAAGTGGTAGGAGAAATGCAGAGACAATGTTCAGAGGAAGTACATTGGGCGTGATACGCAGTGTCCCACATTTGGAGAATGGCATGACGAAGAGCCAGCTATCATCCTATCAGATTCCTTAGAGTCTCCATCTGCTGCTCTAAAGTCATCTAAGCCCTCGAAGAAATCATCTGCTAAATCGGCCAAGAAGTCATTTGTTGGAGCTTCTTCTTTAAGGCCTTGATCTTCTACTTTCCTCTCTCTTCGTTTTTAAAATCTCTTAGTCCTTTTAGCTTATAACTTCTACTGGTTCTTACAAATTATGTTGGTTGGCTTGATGGTTGGAACATTTCGATCTCTACCCTTTTGTTGGAACACAAAAAGGGGGAGAATGGTTTTGTTTTTTATGGTTTTTGATGTTTCAGAACTTATGATCCAAAATTTTATGCGCATAATATTATCCTCATATGCTTCGCTTATTTTGTGTTCATTATGCCTGATACTCGATTACATTTGCATTATGTTTTATCTTCCATCAAGGGGGAGATTGAAGACTTCACCTTGATTATAAGACCCTGAGATACTAACTTGCAAGACGAATTTAAAGGATGATGAAAACCAACACTGGACTTGGTTTCAAGGTCTTGAAACCAAGGCTAAAATGTTTGATCTATATACTTTGGACGACACTCTTTGCTATTGCATTCTATATTGCAGCGAATATTGTGAGGTCAAAATGTTTTGGGCCATATATGTCTAAGCATAGGGGCTTTGGTATTGGGCCTTAATATTTATTGAGTTGGATTGATCGAATAGACACCTTGTATATCTCCTACCTTTTTTTTATGTAGAAGGTAGATATGAAGATTTCTTTCAGTATTGGATTCAGGAGCTATATAAGGACTCTTTAAAATTTGGCTCCGTCAAATCCTCTAGGAGCGGGTGTGAGCATATGTGGAAGATGGTATGGTCAAGGTTTGAAAAGAAAAGATTTTGAGAGGCTCAAATTCAAACGGCTTCCTATTATCCATGATGATGGAAACGTCTTTAAAGAGACGAGTGCAAGAGAAGATACAAACAACATTGCAGTACGCGTTCAAGGCGATCAAAACCTCTCCATAGCATTCATTATATTGGTTTCTCTCACAAGTTCTCATTGTTCTTAGCTAGCTACATTTTTTAGAGTTGAGGGAAACACGTGAGCCCATAGTACAATTCATTTGTCCTACACTAAGAGTATTTCATACTAAAACAAAATGCACTCCGGTGTGTGGTGAGGGCTTTGATTTCACTTGTGAGGTTCAGTTGTTATAATAGAAGCGGTGAGGCTTTGTATAGAAGAAGGGGAAGTTCTTCTAGGATATTCCAGGGCTCTAAGGAAAGTGAAATAGAAATGATTTGAATCCTATGGGTTAGATAACCATAGGCGGGGACGTAGGCCAAGTTCGTGCCGAACCTCGTTAACAATTCACTTGTTATTTAATTATTCTTCATTTACTTTGATCCCTCGGTCTTTACTTTGTCAAGTTTTGAGAGACATATCAAGGGCTTGACAAACTGTTTTGGAAAATCTGTGAAAAGGATTTTTTTTGCAAAAATCTTGCATACTCTATTCACCCCCCTCTACTCTAGAGTATTGTTCTTTACCTATTAGTCTCTTCAGTTCTTTCTTAGCTCCCTTCATGCTCTTCCTTTGCCTCTTTTATGCTCTAGAATTAGCTCTTCTACACATCATCATACTCGAAGCGAGCTCATATTGTAAAACTGCAAAATAAACACAAAATAGTGTAGATTTCGAACTCGAATGCTAAAATAGAAAACAATGCAAATTAACTACAAAAAAGCAAGAATCTTATCTAAATGAACCTAACTACCTATAATGCTTATCTAAAATATGCATTATCACAGGGCTAGGGTTGCAAATAGATGTAACGTATTGGCAGGACGCAAGGAATTCAATCCATATAAACCAAAGTCGGAACATCTAATTCAGATTGAATAACTAGGATCTCAGTCAACGATCGAGTAAACCAACCAATATTGCAAATTCCTAGATGAAACCACACTTATTTTATCTTTTATTTTGTCTTGTTAATATTACTTATTGTTTCTCTTCATTTATATTTCACCGTTAATTTCATATTGATAAATACACATGGCAATTGAAGTAGTTTGTTCTGTATGGGTTCGACCCCTTACTTACTTACTATACTAGTTTGTGGTTTAGGAATTATTTCTTCTGTGAGGTGAAACCTAAAACATTTAATCCCGCCAAATTTTGGTGACGTTGCCAGGGAATCATGTTTATTTCTTTGTTTTGTGTGTTTATTGATCTTTTTATGTACAACTAACCCTGTTGTGAACCTATCTTATGGTTCACGACACCCCACTATTAATTTTATTGTCAAGTTGTTTAGGGTATATCAGGACCAAGGAGAGAACTTTCACAGTTACTTCATAAGAGTCCAAGAGTTAGTGGGAGATCATAAATCATGGGGTGTCCTTGACAGCTTGCGAGATAAGGTGCTTTGCGTTTATGAAGGCGTAAATCCCAAAACGAGATAACTTATTGATTCCATGAGTGACGACGGCTTATTCATTTTTGTTCGCTACGGGGTGGTAGTAGGAGATTCAAATATTTAAAACAAAACAAAGCACAACTAGACTATCTCCCTGTCCCAAATAAATAATACAAGAATCCCCTCCCTTGTAGTAGTAGGGTAATTCAGAATCGAATCCACGAGGAGGTATGTCAGCGCTTCCCTTGTTGTATTCACGATCAAAGCTTTCGACCTCAGCAGACACTCGATATCGAGTATACTGGTCGATATCGACCTCAGTTCTGGTCGATTTCCTAGCGCAGTTCCGGCAGAAGACAAAACAGCAAGTCGACGTCGAGCAGAGACCTAGATATCGTTGTTAGACCTCGATATCGACCCTTATGGTCGATTTCGATGCTTGTCACAGAAACTGTTTTCGTAACCAATTTGTCGGAAAAGAGTCCGAAGAAAATAGGATGGAGAAGGAAGATGAACAGAAACAAAACTTAAGACTTTTATGACGAATTCGATTATTTAAAAGGCTTCCAAAGTCGGGGTTTCATGCCACAATGATAACAATGCAAGTTTCATGCTAAAGCTATGAAAATTAATGTCTTTCCGTCAAATAACTTTCGTTATTAACACTTAGGTGATTAGAGGCTCTCGTATAGTTCCTAAGAATTACTATCCAATTCATGAGCAATTCAAGTTCACAATATGAGTGGCTTTCGCTTCAATAATGTAAATAATGAATCTCCCTAACTTTCGCAAAGGATCATGCATGGGGTAGAAGATGGAATCGCATAAAAGTCATACCTTTGATGCACTTACCTCACATTGCTATCGTCGGGCTCAACCCGACCCTAGAAGTGGGTTGACTACTCGCTCCTCATCATGCACATCATCGTCATTATTGTTGAAAGAAAGCTACTTTGAATTAAAACTTCGGAAGAAAGTACAACCGAACAAGCCACTCCACTCTCGCTTTACAACTCCACTCGGCCTCCTCTCTCTCTCTCTCTAACTCGTTACAACTGTAAATGGAACTGAATTGTGTGTGAAATCTCATCTAATATCAGCCCTATTTGCCTCTATTTATAGATGTCGATAAGGATTCGAAACCTTATCTTTATTCTCTAAGATAAACTAAAAATAAAAGTAAAAGCTAAAACTTCATGGTAACTCAGCCTCCTCTTGATAGATCTGGTATGGATGATAAGATATCTCGACCCTTTGGATAGACGTGCAAGCTTTGGATAGAATTCTATCAAAATCGGAGTCGGATTCCTCTGCTGGCATGGTCGATATCGACCCTTAGACATCGATATCGACCCCTTCAAAACTTCATCTCGAGCTTCTCCTTCTCCTACTCGAACTGGCACTCGACTTCTATCAATTTGGTCGATCTGGCAGTATCGATATCGACCCCCAGACGTCGATATCGACCCCTTCTGTGTCGACATGCTGTGTTTTATTTCCTGCTCGATTTCTACGTCTCTGATGTACTCGATGTTGAGGTCCCCAGTCGATTTCGACCTCTTCAGAAGACTTCGAGTTCTTTTTTCGCTCTTCCGAATTCGTCCATTTTTATCCTGTTTTCTGTGAAATCACATGAACACTGGTGCAAACCCATATATTTGACATTTAAGTGTAAACTACACTATTCCCATATTTTCCCATTAATATGCATGCAAAAGACGATAAAATGGATTCATATGTGCATAGAAAATATGACAATTTTCGCGCACATCAAAGACCCCATACTTAAGCTTGCTTGTCCCCAAGCAATACCTTTAATGGTCATTCAGGGGAAGAAAGTAAACTCTCAACATCATAGATTCATTTCTCATATGTCCCTACAATCAATTGCCATCCTCGATAAGGTACTTATGTCAACCAAGTCCATGCCTGTGCATAAAAGCGATTTCATATTCATAAAGGAGGTAATATGCAAAAAAAAAAACAATTTTAGCGACAAAGCATTAATAATCAAGAGGACTTTTTGCAAGCTTATGAGAAGTGGATTTTGGTAAAAGGCTAAAGGTGGGCTAATATTTGGCCATGTGGTGTTAAATCCGGGGAAACATACTTTCTTTCCAAAACATTCCACATTCCTTCTTCATAATGTCTTACCTTTCACTCATCGCTCAATGCTTTTTTCAATATATGCTTTTACCTCTCTAACCTTAGTACTGCCTTCCCGTGAGTCACAAACATGGGTGTCATGAATGGCCCCGGATACTTCGTACTTCGGACTCCTCACCTTGTGTCCCATCCTGTGGAACTATTATCTCAACGCAAGCAGGGTCGACCTACCTTTATCTCCTGAGGTGATCGGATTTTTTCTCGCTCATTTAATTTTCCATATTTCATAATTCTTTCATTCCTGCCAACAACTTCATATAATGCACAACTCCATATAACTCCAAAGATGACATCCATTCTCAAACTTGTCCCCGGATAAGGTATAAGGTATAAAATGGGCAATATGTGTATATGTGGAGCAATAAAGATAATGATAAGGCTCATATATGGCTTTGTGGCTTTTGCATAGGTAAGGCTAGGATATGAACTTGTATAAATAAGCATTTGTATGGAATTTTCATAAAAAGTCCTCCATCATCTTATCATGCATAATCTTGCATCCACGGGCTCCAGAGGACCTATCTTTACCTTGTGCCAAATGGTTAGTGGCATCATGCTAACGCTAGCGCCCAAGTCAACTAAAGCATTAAATTTGAATTGACCTAGACCTATAGCGATAGAAAACTTACCTAGGTCTGCCCGCTTTAGTGGTAGCTCCAACCTGTTGCATTCCTCTCCGATCTCAGAGAGCGATCGCTTCTTACCTAAGATGTCTTTAAGGAACCTTACATAAGATGGCTTCTCGTGAAGTGCCTCTGTGAATGGTATAGAGACATTAAGTCCTTGGAGCATCTTCACGAACAGTTGGAACTTCTTTTTTGCCGGGTCCTTAATCACCTTTCTAGATGGGAATGGCAACACCTTCTTCCTTCCTGCGGCTGCTGTGAGATCGACATCGACATCAGTAGGGTCGATATCGACTGCAGGAGTCGAGTTCTGTGGTGACACAGAATTAGGGTCGACATCGACACGAGGGTCGACATCGATGTCACCTTGGTCGATATCGACAGGGGGGTCGATATTGACGTCTGTTCTGGCTCCTTCTCCTCCGCTTTTTGCTCAAGCGTGTGTAATTGACCCCAACTCCATAGATTTACTACTGCAATATATCCAGTAGTTTTGCCCTTTTGGTTGGGCACAGTGGATCCAGGGAGTGATCCTGACGCCGTGGGCATTGCTTCCGCCAATTGACTCATTTGAGTCTCCATGTTGCGCTTCCAAACGTCGATCTCCCCATGTCTAGAATTGATGCCCTGCAGTTGAATATGGACGGAGTTATTGGCTTATTTGAACTCAGCGTGGTTCTTCCGCATCTCATCAAGGACGATTTGCAGGTCATCTTTCTTATCCTCCCGCTCAGGATGCCCTGGTGTGTCCTATATGTTGGGGGATCCCTTTGTTGATAGAACCTTTGATCACCCCAATTTTGTTGATTGCCCCCTCCATAGGGGCCTCTCGTCCATTTGACCTCCTCATGTTGTTCCGCCATGGACACTTGCTCAGTATGTGGACAGGCACTAGTGTTATGCCTTATTGAGCCACACTCCTGACAAGGTTGATTGTTGCTCAAGAACTTACTTGCTTTTGAAGGCGACGTGTTTGATCGTTATGGAATCGTTGCCGCACCTTAGGATCTATCTCCCTTGGAGGCTCATATAGTGGCATCGATGGGGCAGGCCTTGCATCATAGGTCGCAGCAGCCCCATAGGTGTTGTCAACATTCACAAGCCTCTCAATGGTCTCCCATGCCTCCGTTGGTGTAAGCTCAATGTAACGATAAGAGGTATATGAATTGATCCTCTCCTTATCCGGCGCATCAAGGGCGTTATAAAAGATCTCCTGGATGACATATGGAAGTTGCCTATGCGTCGAGCATGATCTCAGCAAGTCCTTAAAGCGCTCCCACGCCTGTGCTAGTGTTTCACCTGGCTTTTGTTAGAAAGTCGTGATCCTTTGTCGTAGCATCGCCGTTTTAGAAGGTGGGAAGAATTTGTTCAAGAATGCCTTTTTCACCTCCGCCCTTGTCCTTAGCGATCGTGGAGCCAAACTTTCAAGCCATTGTAATGCCTTCCCTGCAAAAGACCATCGAAAAGATTTTAGTCACACATACTCTAAGTTTACTCCATCACCAACTGTCTCACATACGTCCATAAAAGTAGAGATATGTTGCAGGGGGCATTCATTATGTCTTCCTTCAAAAGTATTTCTTTTAATCTCAGATAGGAAGTTAATTTTCAATTCATAGTTGGAGTGAGGAATTATAATGGCAGATTCAGGAACATGAAGCGGCGGATGCATGTATTGCATCGCCGTTTATAAATACTGATTTAGCTGCTCTTGGGCTTGTCTGCGAGCATCCTCCTACCTATCAGCACGGGCTCGCTCCGCAGCAGCGGCAGCCCTTTCAGCAGCGATTGTAGTGTCCTCGATCTCCTTCCTCAACCGCTCTATGATCTCAGCCTGCATCTCGTTGTCAGCCATGATGCGAATTGCTTTGTTGCGAAGATGGTAGAAACGTTCAGGCTCGTTGATTGGTTCCAGGATAGGTCCGCCATCAGAACAGCGCATAAACCTGCAGAATAAGCTCAGAATAAGATCGGGATTAACTTAGGTGGCGATTGACTGCCTCCCCGGCAACGGCGCCAATTTGTTCGCTACAGGGTGCTAGTAGGAGATTCAAATATTTAAAACAAAACAAAGCACAACTAGACTATCTCCCTGTCCCAAACAAATAATACGAGGAGGTATGTCAGCGCTTCCCTTATTGTATTCACGATCAAAGCTTTCGACCTCAGCAGACACTCGATATCGAGTATACTAGTCGATATCGACCTCAGTTCTAGTCGATTTCCTAGCGCAGTTCCTACAGAAGACAAAGCAGCAAGTCGACTTCGAGCAGAGACCTCGATATCGATGTTAGACCTCGATATCGACCCTTATGGTCGATTTTGATGCTTGTCAAAGAAACTGTTTTCGTAACCAATTTGTCAAAAAAGAGTCCGAAGAAAATAGGATGGAGAAGGAAGATGAATAGAAATTAATCTTAAGACTTTTATGAAGAATTCGATTATTTAAAAGGCTTCCAAAGTCGGGGTTTCATGCCACAACGATAACAATGCAAGTTTCATGCTAAAGCTATGAAGTTTAATGTCTTTCCGTCAAATAACTTTCGTTATTAACACTTAGGTGATTAGAGGCTCTCGCATAGTTCCTAAGAGTTACTATCCAATTCATGAGCAATTCAAGTTCACAATATGAGTGGCTTTCACTTCAATAATGTAAATAATGAATCTCCCTAACTTTCACAAAGGATCATGCATGGGTTAGAAGACGGAATCACATAAAAGTCATACCTTTGATGCACTTACCTCACATTGCTATCGTCGGGCTCACCCCGACCCTAGAAGTGGGTTGACTACTCGCTCCTCATCATGCACATCATCATCATTATTGTTGAAAGAAAGCTACTTTGAATTAAAACTTCAGAAGAATGTACAACCGAACAAGCCACTCCGCTCTCGCTTTACAACTCCACTCGGCCTCCTCTCTCTCTCTCTAACTCGTTACTACTGTGATTGGAACTGAATTGTGTGTGAAATCTCATCTAAATTCAGCCCTATTGGCCTCTATTTATAGATGTCGATAAGGACTCGAAACCTTATCTTTATTCTCTAAGATAAACTAAAAATAAAAGTAAAAGCTAAAACTTCATGGTAACTCAACCTCCTCCTGATAGATCTGGTATGGATGATAAGAAATCTCGACCCTTTGGATAGACGTGCAAGCTTTGGATAGAATTCTATCAAAATCGGAGTCGGATTCCTCTGTTGGCATGGTCGATATCGACCATTAGACATCGATATCGACCCCTTCAAAACTTCATCTCGAGCTTCTCCTTCTCCTACTCAAACTGGCACTCGACTTCTATCAATTTGGTCGATCTGGCAGCATCGATATCGACCCCCATACGTCGATATCGACCCCTTCTGTGTTGACATGCTCTGTTTTATTTCATGCTCGATTCCTATGTCTCTGATGTACTCGATGTCGAGGTCCCCAGTCGATTTCGACCTATTCAGAAGACTTCGAGTTCTTTTTCCGCTCTTCCGAATTCGTCCATTTTTATCCTGTTTTCTGCGAAATCACATGGAAACTCGTGCAAACCCATATATTTGACATTTAAGCGTAAACTACACTATTCCCAGGTTTTCCCATTAATATCCATGCAAAAGACGATAAAATGGATTCATATGTGCTTAGAAAATATGACAATTTGTGCGCACATCAAACACCCCAAACTTAAGCTTGCTTGTCCCCAAGCAATACCTTTAATGGTCATTCACGGGATGAAAGTAAACTCTCAACATCATAGATTCATTTCTCATATTTCCCTACAATCAATTGCCATCCTCGATAAGGTACTTATGTCAACGAAGTCCATGCATGTGCATAAAAGCAATTTCATACTCATAAAGGAGGTAATATGCAAAATCAATTTTAGCGACATAGCATTAATAATCAAGAGGACTTTTTGCATGCTTGTGAGAAGTGGATTTTGGTAAAAGGCTAAAGGTGGGCTAATATTTGGCCGTGTGGTGTTAAATCCGGGGAAACATACTTTCTTTCCAAAACATTCCACATTCCTTCTTCATAATGTCTCACCTTTCACTCATCGCTCAATGCTTTTTTCAATATATGCTTTACCTTTCTAACCTTAGTACTTCCTTCCCACGAGTCACAAACATGGATGTCATGAATGGACCCGGATACTTCATACTTCGGACTCCTCACCTTGTGTCCCATCCTGCGGAACTATTATCTGAACGCAAGCAGGGTCGACCTACCTTTATCTCCTGAGGTGATCGGATTTTTTCTTGCTCATTTAATTTTCCATATTTCATAATTCTTTCATTCTTGCCAACAACTTCATATAATGCACAACTCCATATAACTCCAAAGATGACATCCATTATCAAACTTGTCCCCGGATAAGGTATAAGGTATAAAATGGGCAATATGTATATATGTGGAGCAATAAAGATAATGATAAGGCTGATATATGGCTTTGTGGCTTTTTCATAGGTAAGGCTAGGATATGAACTTGTATAAATAAGCATTTGTATGGAATTTTCATAAAAAAGTCCTCCATTATCTTATCATGCATATGTCAAAAGCAACTTCAAATTTTCATCTCCTTTATTTTTTCTCTTTTTTTTTGCACTTCATTGGGACTTCCCTTAACTAGGCAATCTCATGTTATATCTCTAATGAATCTAATTTTGCATCATAGAGCTCTTTTTTATACTTCCATGACTCTTTCTTCTTTTCAAAATTTTTGATGGGGGTCATATTTCTCTTTTTTTTTATGCATTAAAATAAATATGCAACTTTAATCTAAGTATGAATTTGCAAGTAAGCCTTTCCCCCATCCCATACTTAAAATTTAAAGTGTCCTCACTGTATTAGAACTAGGGTTAAGAAGAAAACTTACTAAACCGTCATAAATTTCAGGAGTCGAAGAAGACAACAGGCAAGGTCGATATCGACCCTTTACATCGATATCGATGTCTCTCTTGATTTCTGCTCAGGCTTCAGGGTAATTTGGCCTCGATGACAAACCTTATCTATGTCGACCTTAAGGTCGATTTCGATGTCGGACATCGATGTCGATGCCTTTCTGTGTGCTTTTCTCTTTCCTGCAATTTGAAAACTAAACACAAAACCAAATATGCAAAACAATAAAGTGTCTAAAACCAAAACAAAAGCTGTCTAAAACCAAAACTAAGTCTTTGGTACAAGCTCTAGATTTTTAAGTCGCTAGGCCGACTTCCTCCTTCGCGCTTCTTAAGGCGGCATCTGCAGAGCCCATGTGGCTTGGGCCTCAAATATCACTCATTTCTTATCCCGCAGCTGCATTCCGCCAGGATTGATTTGATTCACCATGAATGGTCCTAAGTTCTTATCCTTGAATCTTGTAGGGAACCAATGGTCCTTAGACTTGGCAACATAGACCTTGTCTTCTATCTCATATTGGCTTGAATCATCATCGGATACCGTACATAAGCGCACGTGCCAAGGCACACCTCTTCCAAATAATGATAAGTCCTTAATTGTAATTGAACAAGAGGAATTCGTACCTTGACTTACCTTCTTCTCAGTCTGTGGCTCAGGTCAATGTCGATGTTCAGAGGTCGATATCGACCCCTGTTGTACTCCTGAAGGATCAGTCGATTTTGAGAGTTTTGACTTGATATGATCAGGTCGATTTCGACCCTCAGAAGTCGATATCGAGGTCTCCTTTCCTCAATTCTAGCGCTGATGGTGGTCGATTTCGATAGGATGTGGTCGATATCGACCCTTGACCCCGATTTCAATATTTCCTCTTCTCCTCCGTCGACCATATACTTAAGACCTGTCACAAAATCTTGAACATTAGTGGTCGATATCGACTTACCTGGGTCGGTTTTGATGTTCTGTTGAGCTCCTTCGTTCAAGATTTCCTCAACTTCCTCTACTTGGGCTTCGTTGATGGCTTTTATCTCCATTGGCTCTTGATTTTTCACCGTCTTGTTGAAGGCATACTCTATCATTTCATCACTAATTGTGAATGAGAGCAATCCTTTCTTTACGTTGATGTTGGCATCGACGGTTGCTAGGAATGGCCTACCTAAAATAATTGGACAAGCATGGTCCTCCGCAATATCAACAACTAGAAAATCAGCCGGGACTTAGAATTTACCTACTTGTACTAGCACATCCGTCACTATTTCAGTTAGAATCACTACCGTATTGTTAGCCATGTATAATCTTGCATCCACGGGCTCCAGAGGACCTATCTTTACCTTGTGCCAAATGGTTAGTGGCATCATGCTAAGGCTAGTGCCCAAGTCAACAAAATCATTAAATTTGAATTGACAAAGACCTATAGCGATAGAAAACTTACCTGGGTCTGCCCGCTTTTGTGGTAGCTCCAACCTGTTGCATTCCTCTGCAATCTCAGAGAGCGATCGCTTCTTACCTAAGGTGTCTTTAAGGAACCTTACATAAGATGGCATCTCATGAAGTGCCTCTGTGATTGGTATAGAGACATTAAGTCCTTGGAGCATCTTCACGAACCGTTGGAACTTCTTTTTTGACGGGTCCTTAATCAACTTTCTAGATGGGAATGGCAACACCTTCTTCCTTCCTGCGGTTGCTGTGAGATCGACATCGACATCAGTAGGGTCGATATCGACTGGAGGAGTCGATTTCTGTGGTGACACAGAATTAGGGTCGACAACGACACGAGGGTCGACATCGATGTCACCTTGCTCGATATCGACAGGGGGGTCGATATTGACGTCTGTTCTGGCTCCTTCTCCTCCGCTTTTTGCTCAGGCGTGTGTAATTGACGCCCACTCCTTAGATTTACTGCTGCAATATGTCTAGTAGTTTTGCCCTTTTGGTTGGGCATTGCTTCCGCCAATTGACTCATTTGAGTCTCCATGTTGCGCTTCCAAATGTCGATCTCCCCAAGTCTAGAATTGATGCCCTGCAGCTGAGTATGGACGGAGTTATTGGCTTGTTTGAACTCAGCGTGGTTCCTCCGCATCTCATCAAGGATGATTTGCAGGTCATCTTATTCTCCCGCTCAGGATGCCCTGGTGTCCTATATGTTGGGGGATCCCTTTGTTGATAGAACCTTTGATCACCCCAATTTTGTTGATTGCCCCCTCCATAGGGGCCTCTCGTCCATTTGACCTCCTCATGTTGTTCCGGCATGGACACTTGCTCAGTATGTGGACAGGCACTAGTGTTATGCCTTATTGAGCCACACTCCTGACAAGGTTTATTGTTGCTCAGGAACCTTACTTGATTTTGAAGGCGGCGTGTTTGATCGTTATGGAATTGTTGCCGCACCTCAGGATCTATCTCCCTTGGAGGTTCATATAGTGGCATATATGGGGCAGGCCTTGCATCATAGGCCGCAGCAGCCCCATAGGTGTTGTCAAAGTTGACAAGCCTCTCAATGGTCTCCCATGCCTCCGTTGGTGTAAGCTCAATGTACCGATAGGAGGTATATGAATTGATCCTCTTCTTATTCGGCGCATCAAGGGCGTTATAAAAGATCTCCTGGATGGCATATGGAAGTTGCCCATGTGTCGGGCATGATCTCAATATGTCCTTAAAGCGCTCCCACGCCTGTGCTAGGGTTTACATGGCTTTTGTTTGAAAGTTGTGATCCTTTAACATAGCATCGCCGTTTTAGAAGGTGGGAAGAATTTGTTCAAGAATGCATCTTTCACCTTCGCCCATGTCCTTAGCGATTGTGGAGCCAAACTTTCAAGCCATTGTAATGCCTTCCCTACCAAAGTCATCGAAAAGATTTTAGTCGCACATACTCTAAGTTTACTCCATCAGCAACTGTCTCACATAAGTCCATAAAAGTAGAGATATGTTGCAGGGGGCATTCATTATGTCTTCCTTCAAAAGTATTTCTTTTAATCTCATATAGGAAGTTAATTTTCAATTCATAGTTGGAGTGAGGAATTATAATGACAGATTCTGGAACATGAAGCGGCGGATGCATGTTTTGCATCGCCGTTTGTGGATACTGATTTAGCCGCTCTTGGGCTTGACTGCGCGCATCCTCCTCCCTATCAGCACGGGCTCGCTCAGCAGCAGCGGGAGCCCTTACAGCAGTGATTGTAGCATTGTGGTCCTCGATCTCCTTCCTCAACCGCTCTATGATCTCAGCCTGCGTCTCGTTGAAAGCCATGATGCGAATTGCTTTGTTGCGAAGATGGTAGAAAAGTTCAGGCTCGTTGATTGGTTCTAGGATAGGTCTGCGATCAGAACGTCGCATAAACCTGCAGAATAAGCACAGAAAAAGATCGGGATTAACTTAGGTGGCGATTGATTGCCTCCCCGGGAACGGCGCCAATTTGTTCGCTACGGGGTGGTAGTAGGAGATTCAAATATTTCAAACAAAACAAAGCACAACTAGACTATCTCCCTGTCCCAAACAAATAATACAAGAATCTCCTCCCTTGTAGTAGTAGGGTAATTCAGGATCGAATCCACGAGGAGGTATGTCAGCGCTTCCCTTGTTTTATTCACGATCAAAGCTTTCGACCTCAGCAGACACTCGATATCGAGTATACTGGTCGATATCGACCTCAGTTCTGGTCGATTTCCTGGCGCAGGTCCTATAGAAGATAAAACAACAAGTCGACGTCGAGCAGAGACCTCGATATCATTGTTAGACCTCGATATTGACCCTTATGGTCGATTTCGATGCTTGTCACAGAAACTGTTTTCGTAACCAATTTGTGGGAAAAGAGTCCGAAGAAAATAGGATGGAGAAGGAAGATGAACAGAAACAAAACATAAGACTTTTATGAAGAATTCGATTATTTAAAAGGCTACCAAAGTCGGGGTTTCATGCCACAACGATAACAATGCAAGTTTCATGCTAAAGCTATGAAATTTAATGTCTTTCCGTCAAATAACTTTCGTTATTAACACTTAGGTGATTAGAGGCTCTCGCCTAGTTCCTAAGAGTTACTAGCCAATTCATGAGCAATTCAAGTTCAGAATATGAGTGGCTTTCGCTTCAATAATGTAAATAATGAATCTCCCTAACATTCGCAAAGGATCATTCATGGGGTAGAAGACAGAATCGCATAAAAGTCATACCTTTGATGCACTTACCTCACATTGCTATCGTCGGGCGCACCCCGACCCTAGAAGTGGGTTGACTACTCGCTCCTCATCTTGCACATCATCATCATTATTGTTGAAAGAAAGCTACTTTGAATTAAAACTTCGGAAGAAAGTACAACCGAACAAGCCACTCCGCTCTCGCTTTACAACTCCACTCGGCCTCCTCTCTCTCTCTCTAACTCGTTACTACTGTAATTGGAACTGAATTGTGTGTGAAATCTCATCTAAATTCAGCCCTATTGGCCTCTATTTATAGATGTCGATAAGGACTCGAAACCTTATCTTTATTGTCTAAGATAAACTAAAAATAAAAGTAAAAGCTAAATCTTCATGGTAACTCGGCCTCCTCCTGATAGATCTGGTATGGATGATAAGAAATCTCGACCCTTTGGATAGAAGTGCAAGCTTTGGATAGAATTCTATCAAAATCAGAGTCGTATTCCTCTGCTGGCATGGTTGATATCGACCCTTAGACATCGATATCGACCCCTTCAAAACATCATCTCGAGCTTCTCCTTCTCCTACTCGAACTAGCACTCGACTTCTATCAATTTGGTCGATCTGGTAGCATCGATATCGATCCCCAGACGTCGATATTGACCCCTTCTGTGTCGACATGCTCTGTTTCATTTCCTGCTCGATTCCTATGTCTCTGATGTACTCGATGTCCAGGTCCCCAGTCGATTTTGACATCTTCAGAAAACTTCGAGTTCTTTTTCCGCTCTTCCGAATTCGTCCATTTTTATCCTGTTTTCTGCGAAATCACATGAAAACTCGTGCAAACCCATATATTTGACATTTAAGCGTAAACTACACTATTCCCATGTTTTCCCATTAATATGCATGCAAAAGACGATAAAATGGATTCATATGTGCATAGAAAATATGACAATTTGCGCGCACATCAAACACCCCATACTTAAGCTTGCTTGTCCCCAAGCAATACCATTAATGGTCATTCAGGGGAAGAAAGTAAACTCTCAACATCATAGATTCATTTCTCATATGTCCCTACAATCAATTGCCATCCTCGATAAGGTACTTATGTCAACCAAGTCCATGCCTGTGCATAAAAGCAATTTCATACTCATAAAGGAGGTAATATGCAAAAACAATTTTAGCGACATAGCATTAATAATCAAGAGGACTTTTTGCAAGCTTGTGAGAAGTGGATTTTGGTAAAAGGCTAAAGGTGGGCTAATATTTGGCCATGTGGTGTTAAATCCGGGGAAACATACTTTCTTTCCAAAACATTCCACATTCCTTCTTCATAATGTCTCACCTTTCACTCATCTCTCAATGCTTTTTTCAATATATGCTTTTACCTCTTTAACCTTAGTATTGCCTTCCCGCGAGTCACAAACATGGGTGTCATGAATGGCCCCGGATACTTCGTACTTCGGACTCCTCACCTTGTGTCCCATCCTGCGGTACTATTATCTCAACGCAAGCAGGGTCGACCTACCTTTATCTCCTAAGGTGATCGGATTTTTTCTCACTCATTTAATTTTCCATATTTCATAATTCTTTCATTCCTGCCAACAACTTCATATAATGCACAACTCCATATAACTCCAAAGATGACATCCATTCTCAAACTTGTCCCCGGATAAGGTATAAGGTTTAAAATGGGCAATATGTATATATGTGGAGCAATAAAGATAATGATAAGGCTCATATATGGCTTTGTGGCTTTTGCATAGGTAAGGCTAGGATATGAACTTGTATAAATAAGAATTTGTATGGAATTTTCATAAAAAGTCCTCCATCATCTTATCATGCATATGTCAAAAGCAACTTCAAATTTTCATCTCCTTTATTTTTTCTCTTTTTTTTGCACTTCATTGGGACTTCCCTTAACTAGGCAATCTCATGTTATATCTCTAATGAATCTAATTTTGCATCATAGAGCTCTTTTTTATACTTCCATGACTCTTTCTTCTTTTCAAAATTTTTGATGGGGGTCATATTTCTCTTTTTTTTATGCATTAAAATAAATATGCAACTCTAATCTAAGTATGAATATGCAAGTAAGCCTTTCCCCCACCCCATACTTAAAATTTACAGTGTCCTCACTGTATTAGAACTAGGGTTAAGAAGAAAACTTAATAAACCGTCACAAATTTCAGGAGTCGAAGAAGACAACAGGCAGGGTCGATATTGACCCTTTACATCGATATCGATGTCTCTCTTGATTTCTGCTCAGGCTTCAGGGTGATTTGGCCTCGATCAACAACCTTATCTATGTCGACCTTAAGGTCGATTTCGATGTCGGACATCGATGTCGATGCCTTTTTGTGTGCTTTTCTCTTTCCTGCAATTTGAAAACTAAACACAAAACCAAATATGCAAAACAATAAAGTGTCTAAAACCAAAACAAAAGTTGTCTAAAACCAAAACTAAGTCTTTGTTACAAGCCCTAGATTTTTAAGTCGCTAGGCCAAATTCCTCCTTCGCGTTTTTTAAGGCGGCATCTGCAGAGCCCATGTGGCTTGGGCCTCAAATATCACTCATTTCTTATCCCGCAGCTGCATTCCACAAGGATTGATTTGATTCACCGTGAATGGTCCTAAGTTCTTATCCTTGAATCTTGTAGGGAACCAATGGTCCTTAGACTTGGCAACATAGACCTTGTCTCCTATCTCATATTGGCTTGAATCATCATCGGATAACATACATAAGCGCACATGCCAAGGCACACTTCTTCCAAATAATGATAAGTCCTTAATTGTAATTGAACAAAAGGAATTCGTACCTTGACTTACCTTCTTCTCAGTCTGTGGCTTAGGTCGATGTCGATGTTCAGAGGTCGATATCGACCCCTGTTTTACTCCTGGAGGATCAGTCGATTTGGAGAGTTTTGACTCGATATGATCAGCTCGATTTCGACCCTCGGAAGTCGATATCGAGGTCTCCTTTCCTCCCTTCTCAGCGTTGATGGTGGTCGATTTCGATAGGGTGTGGTCGATATCGACCCTTGACCCCGATTTCGATGTTTCCTCTTCTCCTCTGCCGACCCCATACTTAAGACCTGTCACAGAATCTTGAACATTAGTGGTCAATATCGACTTACCTGGGTCGGTTTCGATGTTCTGTTGAGCTCCTTCGTTCAAGATTTCCTCAACTTCCTCTACTTGGGCTTCATTGATGGCTTTTATCTCCATTGGCCCTTGATTTTTCACCGTCTTGTCTAAGGCATACTCTATCACTTCATCACTAATTGTGAATGAGAGAAATCCTTTCTTTACGCTGATGTTGGCAACGACGGTTGCTAGGAATGGCCTACCTAAAATAATTGGACAAGCAGGGTCCTCCGCTATATCAACAACTAGAAAATCAGCCGGGACAAAGAATTTACCTACTTGTACTATCCCAGTTGGAATCACTACCGTATTGTTAGCCATGTATAATCTTGCATCCACGGGCTCCATAGGACCTATCTTTACCTTGTGCCAAATGGTTAGTGGCATCATGCTAACGCTAGCGCCCAAGTCAACTAAAGCATTAAATTTGAATTGACCTAGACCTATAGCGATAGAAAACTTACCTGGGTCTGCCCGCTTTTGTGGTAGCTCCAACCTATTGCATTCCTTTGCGATCTCAGAGAGCGATCGCTTCTTACCTAAGTTGTCTTTAAGGAACCTTACATAAGATGGCATCTCGTGAAGTGCCTCTGTGAATGGTATAGAGACATTAAGTCCTTGGAGCATCTTCACGAACCGTTGGAACTTCTTTTCTGCCGGGTCCTTAATCACCTTTCTAGATGGGAATGGCAACACCTTCTTCCTTCCTGCGGCTGCTGTGAGATCGACATCGACATCAGTAGGGTCGATATAGACTGGAGGAGTCGATTTCTGTGGTGACACAGAATTAGGGTCGACATCGACAGGAGGGTCGACATCGATGTCACCTTGGTCGATATCGACAGGGGGGTCGATATCGACGTCTGTTCTGGCTCCTTCTCCTCCGCTTTTTGCTCGGGCGTGTGTAATTGACACCCACTCTTTAGATTTACTGCTGCAATATGTCCAGTAGTTTTGCCCTTTTGGTTGGGCACAGTGGATCCATGGAGTGATCCTGACGCCTTGGGCATTTCTTCCGCCAATTGCCTCATTTGAGTCTCCATGTTGCGCTTCCAAACGTCGATCTCCCCAAGTCTAGAATTGATGCCCTGCAGCTTAGTATGGATGGAGTTATTGGCTTGTTTGAACTCAGCGTGGTTCCTCCGTATCTCATCAAGGATGATTTGTAGGTCATCTTTCTTATTCTCCCGTTCAGGGTGCCCTGGTGCCCTATATGTTGGGGGATCCCTTTGTTGATAGAACTTTTGATCACCCCAATTTTGTTGATTGCCCCCTCCATAGGGGCCTCTCGTCCATTTAACCTCCTCATGTTGTTCCGCCATGGACACTTGCTCAGCATGTGGACAGGCACTAGTGTTATGCCTTATTGAGCCACACTCCTGACAAGGTTGATTGTTGCTCTGGAACCTTACTTGCTTTTGAAGGCGGCGTGTTTGATCGTTATGGAATTGTTGCCGCACCTCATGATCTATCTCCTTTGGAGGCTCATATAGTGGCATAGATGGGTCAGGCCTTGCATCATAGGCCGCAGCAGCCCCATAGGTGTTATCAAAGTTCACAAGCCTCTCAATGGTCTCCCATGCCTCCGTTGGTGTAAGCTCAATGTACCGATATGAGGTATATGAATTGATCCTCTCCTTATTCGGCACATCAAGGGCATTATAAAAGATCTCCTGGATGACATATGGACGTTGCCATGCGTCGGGAATGATCTCAGCAAGTCCTTAAAGCGTTCCCACGCCTGTGTTAGGGTTTCACCTGGCTTTTGTTTGAAAGTCGTGATCCTTTTTCATAGCATCGTCGTTTTAGAAGTTGGGAAGAATTTGTTCAAGAATGCATCTTTCACCTCCGCCCATGTCCTTAGCGATCTTGGAGCCAAACTTTCAAGCCATTGTAATGCCTTCCCTGCCAAAGACCATCGAAAACATTTTAGTCGCACATACTCTAAGTTTACTCCATCAGCAACTGTCTCAGATAAGTCCATAAAAGTAGAGATGTGTTGCAGGGGGCATTCATTATGTCTTCCTTCAAAAGTATTTCTTTTAATCTCATATAGGAAGTTAATTTTCAATTCATAGTTGGAGTGAGGAATTATAATGGCAGATTCAGGAACATGAAGCGGCGGATGCATGTTTTGCATCGCCGTTTGTGGGTACTGATTTAGCCGCTCTTGGGCTTTTCTGCGCGCATCCTCCTCCCTATCAGCACGGGCTCGCTCAGCAGCAGCGGCAGCCCTTTCAGCAGCGATTGTAGCATTGTGGTCCTCGATCTCCTTCCTCAAACGCTCTATGATCTCAGCCTGCGTCTCGTTGTCAGCCATGATGCGAATTGCTTTGTTGCAAAGATGGTAGAAACGTTCAGGCTCGTTGATTGGTTCCAAGATAGGTCCGCGATTAGAACGTCGCATAATTCTGCAAAATAAGCTCAGAAAAAGATCGTGATTAACTTAGGTGGCGATTGATTGCCTCCCTGGCAACGGCGCCAATTTGTTCGCTACGGGGTGGTAGTAGGAGATTCAAACATTTAAAACAAAACAAAGCACAACTAGACTATCTCCCTGTCCCAAATAAATAATACAAGAATCCTCTCCCTTTTAGTAGTAGGGTAATTCAGGATCGAATCCACGAGGAGGTATGTCAGCGCTTCCCTTGTTGTATTCACGATCAAAGCTTTCGACCTCAGCAGACACTCGATATCGAGTATACTGGTTCATATCGACCTCAGTTCTGGTCGATTTCCTAGCGCAGGTCCTGCAGAAGACAAAACAGCAAGTCGACGTCGATCAGAGACCTCGATATCGATGTTAGACCTCGATATGGACCCTTATGGTCGATTACGAAAACAGAAACTGTTTTCGTAACCAATTTGTCGGAAAAGAGTCCGAAGAAAATAGAATGGAGAAGGAAGATGAACAGAAACAAAACTTATGACTTTTATGAAGAATTCGATTATTTAAAAGGCTTCCAAAGTCGGGGTTTCATGCCACAACGATAACAATGCAAGTTTCATGCTAAAGCTATGAAATTTAATGTCTTTCCGTCAAATAACTTTCGTTATTAACACTTAGGTGATTAGAGGCTCTCGTATAGTTCCAAAGAGTTACTATCCAATTCATGAGCAATTCAAGTTCATAATATGAGTGTCTTTCGCTTCAATAATGTAAATAATGAATCTCCCTAACTTTCGCAAAGGATCATGCATGGGGTAGAAGACGGAATCGCATAAAAGTCATACCTTTGATGCACTTACCTCACATTGCTATCGTCGTGCTCACCCCGACCCGAGAAGTGGGTTGACTACTCGCTCCTCATCATGCACATCATCATCATTATTGTTGAAAGAAAGCTAGCTACTTTGAATTAAAACTTCGGAAGAAAGTACAACCGAACAAGCCACTCCGCTCTCGCTTTACAACACCACTTGGCCTCCTCTCTCTCTCTCTAACTCGTTACTACTGTAATTGGAACTGAATTGTGTGTGAAATCTCATCTAAATTCAGCCCTATTGGCCTCAATTTATAGATGTCGATAAGGACTCGAAACCTTATCTTTATTCTCTAAGATAAACTAAAAATAAAAGTAAAAGCTAAAACTTCATGGTAACTCAGCCTCCTCCTGATAGATCTGGTATGGATGATAAGAAATCTCGACCCTTTGGATAGACGTGCAAGCTTTGGATAGAATTCTATCAAAATCGGAGTCGGATTCCTCTGCTGGCATGGTCGATATCGACCCTTAGACATCGATATCGACCCCTTCAAAACTTCATCTCGAGCTTCTCCTTCTACTACTCGAACTGGCACTCGACTTCTATCAATTTGGTCGATCGGGCAGCATCGATATCGACCCCCAGACATCGATATCGGCCCCTTCTGTGTCGACATGCTCTGTTTCATTTCCTGCTCGATTCCTATGTCTCTGATGTACTCGATGTCGAGGTCCCCGGTCGATTTCGACCTCTTCAGAAGACTACGAGTTCTTTTTCTGCTCTTCCGAATTCATCCATTTTTTTCCTATTTTTTGCGAAATCACATGAAAACTCGTGCAAACCCATATATTTGACATTTAAGCGTCAAATATACTATTCCCATGTTTTCCCATTAATATGCATGCAAAAGACGATAAAATGGATTCATATGTGCATAGAAAATATGACAATATGCGCGCACATCAATTTTAGCGGACATCAGGTATTGACTGCTTGTTTAAATATCAGTTCCCAAATTGTTAGGTTTAAGGAAATGACAGTTCTTGACATCAAACTAGGTGCTTAGGAGGTTTGGTACTTCCATTCTGCCAAGTACTTTGGGAATTTGTGCTATTTGTATGCTAACATGATGCAAGGTTAGGGTTGCATATAGATGTAAGGCGTTAGTAGGATGTAAAGAATGTCAATCCATATAAAGCAAAGTTGGAATAACTAATTGAGATTGAATATCTAGGAATTTAGTCAAGGATCGAGTAAACTGGGTGAATTCGTAGATGAAACCACACTTCTTTTATCTTTTATTCGCTCTTGTTAATATTACTTGTCGTTTCTTTTCATTTATATTCCACATATAATTCATATTGATAAATACAAATTGCAATTAAACTACTCGGTTATTGGGTAGGTTCGACCCCTTACATACTTACTATACTAGTTTGTGGTTTGGGAATTATTTCTTTGGGGAGGTGAAACCCACGACATTTCACCCCACCATCAACCTAGCTCTTGGTGATTACTATAATTAATGTTATTGCAATGACGATCTCTTTACACTATCCGGAATTCCAATATGTTCATGAAGACGTGTTTGCTACTACAGGTTCGACCCTACTTAGTAAATATAATCAAAACTCTAGCAATTTGCAATTATATCTATGTCACCAAGCTAAACATAGCCATAATATAAACAATCAACCACAAAAGGAAATGGAAATAAACGTCATATACGTTACTATAAAAAAATATTATCCTGACCAACCAACCATGTATAGAATCTGAAAAGAGTCTTAAGTACACATAATGTACCAAAAGACACTGAAGTTTGAAAGATCCATGAAAATTGTATAGACAATCGGATAGGAAGACAATTTATGTATCGAATTCATCTTCAAAATGGTCGAGAAAAGAGAGAGAGGCATGTGGTGAATGTGGTGTGTTGAGATGGGTTGAGGTGTGTAGAATGAAAGATATGATAGGGTACTTACAAGGCTGAAGAAACCCTAGATTCGGCCAACTTAGTGTAAAGCAAACCCCAATGGGACAGATTCGTCCGCATTCAATATCTGCTGAAGATACGGGATTGGCAGGTGCTGACATAATGGGTGATTGATATCTTCAGCGGTTGCTGCTGGATCGGAGGGTGCCGCTAGGGTTCCGCGGACGCCACCTTTACATAACACCTTCTTCTTCATTTTCTCCATCTTGGCTTCTCTGCTTCTTTTCTTCTCTTAATCTTGACTCTTCTGAGGCAACCATAGTTCCAAAGTGTAGTCCCACCCCTCTCCTTATACTCAGTTTTGGGAATCTGCATAGAATAGACATAAAACACGTAGATTCCTAACTTTGCAACTTGCGAAACAATGAATGCACTTTATGGTAAAAAAATGTATAAATGTACTCTAAATGACATAAAGACTCTAAAATGAATATACAAATCATGCATTATCAAATCCCCCACACTTACCTTTTGCTAGTCCTCGAGGAAAATCAATTTCAAGACATAATAAATGTATCTTAGAAACATGAACATTCATGAAATAACCTTTATCAAAAGCAACAGCTTGAGTAAAGGAAAACAATGGCAAAGTAGAGTAACATCCTAACATGTATATATGTGATCAAGTAGCCTGTGTGCTTTATATATCTATCCAACCTCAGAGGGGAGGATGTGTTTCGTGTACTCATATGTGTCTAGGCATTAAGATCAACTCTCAACTCAATTCATTACATAAAAATCATCTTAAGCGTTGACATTTATATAGCATTATCTCCACCTAATACTTCAAAACAAATAAGTAACATCAAGAGGAATTTCGCTCAATGGAAGACTTCAAAGAAGACTCCATTCGGCGAGGTTGTACTAGCGATTGGTATGAAAATAAGGGTAAGGAGTCATATTTGGGTATGTGGTGTTTTCAATTCCGAGAACTAAGATTCTAACATTTCCAACATATACCAAAATAACTCAAAAGTAAACCAGCTTCCATAATATTGCAATTTATCAAATTCTCACAAATAGAAAATGAACTAGGGCTCTTTATTGCAATATATACATTTTTTTCTCTTTCAAATTTTTCTTTCAATTTTTTTTTAAACTACCCAATGAAGTAAAAAATATGAGTAAATAAAGCACATAACATTACATCATTACTTGAAACTTTTCATCATTAAACAAAAACAATAGTTTTCCCTTTCTCCAAATGAATCACTCATATCCATCTCTAATCCTAATTCCCAGAGGGTCAGGTTTATTATTGGCTAAGGATATATTGTATTTTGTGGAGTTTTGAAAGATAAAAGATAAACGCTAAGGATGTATTGTATTTTATGTGACAAGGCTAAATCGATTCAAACATGCTATGAGATTTACCAGATCAATCTTTACAAAAAAATGTGTTTGAGAACTAACTAAGATAGATGGGTATTTGCATAATGAAACAATTTTATACGTGATGGTTTTGATATTTTTTTCATTTTCTTTCTTTTTTATATGCTAATGTAGAATTATAAATATGCATGCATCTTGTTTGTTACAATCCAATTCCTCCCCCCACACTTACGTTTTTCATTGTCCCTACTGAAAATACAATCTAAAAGAGAAAAATCAAATAAAGTACTAGAAGTGAGACATAGATTTCAAACTTGAAAAGAAAAGGAAAGATGAAAACTTAACTCATGAAGATGACTTTACGATAGGGCTCACTAAGGCGGCGGTGTTGGATACAAGAACTGCTGCTGAAACTGGTCAAAGAAGCTCATCATCTTCTCCTCCTTCTCATCCTCATTTTTGCTGATTTCTTTCATTCTATTGCTTCTAGTTTTCCTTGCTTCTTTCTCTTGAGTTTTTTGTTCTTTTTCTCCTCTTCGTCCTCTCATTTTTGGGATCCTCTTTGTGTTTTTTTTCTATGCTCTTTTCCCCTTCATTTTTGGGCAGGTTCTCTCTTGGTCTGGCTTTTATTCATTTGGTTATTTGTTCTACTAGTTTTGTTTTTTTTTTTCTATTTCGTCTTTGTCTTATGATGATGTTTGGTTTGTGTCGAGTGCAGGCCTCTTCTTTGTTTATGTTCCAAAGCGTCGATGGTGAATCGAAGCGCTTCCCTTTCTTGACATGGTGAGGTTGATCAAACTAAGTATTTGGCCGATCCATAACTCTCGGTGGATAATGTTGATGCTGGTAACAAGAAGAAAGTGAAAAAGTTCAAAGTTGGTGTTCCCAAAACCTCAAATAACTCGAACATCCCATCAGCAATGCAGAAGGAGCTTGATTTGGAATATTCCAGGAATGAGGTAAGTAAACAAGGATTGATTTCTCCTCCTATTCCTCCTATTTATGAAGAAGAATGCGTATATCTGAAGAACCATGTTGATTACGAGATGGAAGGCGACTACTCTAGGTGTTTCCTCCACCTTCGGGTCGTAAAGCTCCTTCTCCGATTAATATTCCGGCCAAACATCCGATAATTGGGCTTGAACAACTCTTACATCAGATTCAAGGAATGAAGAAGTGGCATTGATTCAATGCTACTGGTGACCAAGGGCTGAATATGGCCAAAGAAGCAGATGGAATAAATGAAGTTTAATTAAGAAAATGGAGTTAATCCGCCTAGGGAGTGCAATGCTGGCCAAGTTAGTGGTTCTCACCCAATAAATTCAAATTCTAACAACAAAATTTCCCCTACAATTGCAAGCTCCACTAGGATTAATTCAAATTCGATTGATTTGAATTTGAATAATGATAGTTAAGCCGTTCCCGGAAAAAATCAGACTTTATTGCAAGGTGATGGCCCGAAGGCTCTAATAGTTTGACAAAACTTGTTAATTTCATTCATTGGAAATTAGTTACATTCATTGGAAATTAGTTACAAAAATAGAGAGATTTGACTTGCTCTCCAAGATAAAGCTATACATTAAAGGATACTAGATATTTTGAAGATATGTATCTAAGAGTCTATCCTGGATATCAATATTATATTATAACCTCCCCCCCCACCCCGCAAGATTATGGGTGGGAGACGACCAACAGCTTGGACCGACACGCAGTGAACTGACGACCCATTAGTGCTTTCGTAAAGACACCAGCAACCTGATCAGAAGCAGAGACATGGCGAAACACAAGGCCTTTCGATTCCACCTTTTCCCGAACAAAGTGAAAATCATGCTGGATGTGCTTGGATTTATTGGTGATAGCCGGATTATTGGCAACAAAGGTAGCCGACAGATTATCACACAGCAGAACAGGCGCATCCTAGAGAGGAAACCAAATTTCTGCCAAGAACCATTGTAACCAGTCAATTTCAACCGTAGTAAATGAGAGGGCTTGATATTCCGTCTCCGTGCTAGACCTGGCAACAACCTTCTGTTTCCGACTAGACCAACTAAAGAGATTGCCGCCATAAAATATAGCAAAACCATGCTGGGATTTGAGGTCAAGCGGATGAGATGCCCATCCAGAGTTAGAATAGGCGACCATACTAGAACTGGGAGAGGCTGAAATGATGAGACCAAGATCAAGGGAGCCTTTGAGGTATCTTAAAATCCGCTTGACAACGTGCCAATGGGACTGATGAGGGAGATGCATGTGTTGACATGCACAATTAACAACATAGCTTAGTTCAGGATGGGTTATGGTGGTGTATTAGAGTGTGCCGACAACCCGACGATAGGCTGTTGGATTCTCGATAGTGTAATCAGGGAGGCGGGATTGTTTGGTAGAGCTAGGATGGGTTGGGGAAGATATTGGTTTGGCATCAAGCATATCACATTCTTCTAACAAATCCTTGATATATTTGTACTGCGATAGGTGTAGAGAAGTAGCTGAAGGATATGTTACCTTGATGCCCAAGAAATAGGTGAGCTGACCAAGATCCTTAAGGGAAAACGTGTTGTGCAATGTAGCAACAAAGTGGCACAAATAGCTAGGATCGGAGCATGTAAAAATAATGTTGTCGACATAAATCAGAAGGAAAGTGATGGACGAGCCTCGGTGTCATACAAACAATGAGGTGTCCGAGTGACACGCATAGAATCCCTGACGAAGTAAAGAGGATTTGAGTTTGTTAAACCAAGCCCGAGGCGGCTGCTTGAGACCGTATAGCGCTTTTTGAAGCTTGCAAACATAATCTGGATAAGAAAGACAGACAAAGCCTGTTGGTTGATCCATATATACTACCTCTTGGAGATCTCCATTGATAAAGGCGTTATTAATATCCAGCTGACGAAGACTCCATCCTCTACATATCGCAAAGAGAGAATGACACGGATGGTAGTTGGCTTAACGACTATGCTAAAGGTATCAAAGTAATCAACTCCCTCCTCTTGGTGAAACACCTTAGTAACCAATCTGGCTTTGTACCGCTCTACAAAATAATCCGCTTTACTCTTTATTTGTACACCTATTTATTTGCGACAATGTTGACATTTGTAGGATAGGGAACAAGGATCAAGGTATTATTAGATGTAAGGGTTGTGTATTCATGGCGCATAGCAGCGAGCCAAGACGGGTTTTTGAAGGCTATGGTGAAACGGGTAGGTTCTTTGTCAATGAGCGAGTCAGGAGGAGGATTGTGTTTGAACGTGTGAAGAACACGGGGTTTAAGGTTACCGATTTGGGCTCGAGTGGCCATGGCATGGCTCAAAATGTCCGAAGGATGCATATGAGAAGGAGCGCGTGGCTCGTGTTGGATTGCAGCGGAGACATCTTCCGTCGGGACCGAGGAGACTAGACTATACGACTCGGA
Organism: Persicaria maculosa; assembly: GCA_963922045.1. Taxonomy (NCBI): domain Eukaryota; kingdom Viridiplantae; phylum Streptophyta; class Magnoliopsida; order Caryophyllales; family Polygonaceae; genus Persicaria; species Persicaria maculosa. The sequence continues at coordinate 44,768,872 of OY998264.1, read as the reverse complement.
TGAGGAGCTATTGGACTCCGGAATTGGAGCGGGACTGTGGACCAAAGAGGCCGGTTGGGAGGAGTCGGAGAGCTCGATGGTTTGCAAGGGAGTCGGGGGATAAGGGGTGGGTGGTGGCGGGTTGTGACTGGCAGCGGAAATAAGCAACCTCATGGAGACAAAGGAGCAGGATTGGACTGGGGGACGACGGTCTAGGGATGAGTTGTTAGCATATGGGAAATATTGCTCATCAAATATGATATGAGTAGTAATGTATTGTCACCTTGTTGGAATATGGAGACAAAGGTAACCTTTTTTATTTTGAGGTATAGGCAATGAAAACACACGGGAGAGATCGATAAGAGAGTTTTATGGTATTGTATGGGAAAAGATATTGGTAATATTGGCAAATAAAAACACGAAGGTGAGAATAACTGGGCGGCTGTTTATGGAGGAGTTCCTATGGGGACTTGTTCTTGAGAAGAGGAGTAATGGTACGGTTGGATAGGTAGACCTTGAGTGGCACAGATGGGGTAGCCCTTGAGTCGGAGGCCACATGAGTCCCATAGGTGTTGTCAAATTCGACCAACCTCTCTATAGTATCCAAAGCTTGTTGTGGTATGAGCTCGAGATACCCATAAGAGGTATAGGTGTTGATCATCTCCTTTGTTGTCACATCCAGGGCATTGTAGATGATTTCCTGGATGACGTAGGGTGGTTGCCGATGCGTAGGGCAAGACCTCAGTAGCTCCTTAAAGCGCTCTAATGCCTGCGCCAATGTCTCGCCTGGCTTTTGTTTAAAAGTCGTAATCCTCTAGAGCATCATCGAGGTCTTTGATGGTGGGAAGAATTTGTTGAGGAAGGCATCCTTGACCTCGTCCCACATGCGGAGCGATCTGGGGGCTAGGCTCTCAAACCATGCTAGAGCTTTCCCTGCGAGCGACCAACAAAAAGCCTTTAGTTTTACATATTCAAGGCTTTGTCCATCTGCAATAGTATCACACAAATCGAGGAATAGAGATATATGATCTAGAGGACAATCTTTAGGTTTTCCCTCAAATTGACGTCGCCTAATCTCAGTTAACAAACTAGGTTTAATCTCAAAATTAGAATGGGGGATAAGAATAGCCGATTCATGCACTGAGAGCACAGGGTGCATGTATTGCTTGGCATTCTGAGGGAGGGCGTTGATTTGGGCTTTTATTTGCCTCCGGCCTTCCTCCTCCCTGTCTGCACGCTCTTTAAGTATCGCCTCTCTAGTTGTAAAATCCTCGATTTGCTTCTTTAGTTTCTCAATTTGCTCAGCCTGGGTCGCTTGATCCGCCATGGCTCTTTGAATTCTAGCGCAAAGGTGAAGATAGCTTTCAGGGTCATCTATACCTTTGAATTCAGGTGGGCAATCAGCGCGTTGCATACACTTGCAAAGCAAAAGTAGGTAGAGACGTGAGATAGACTACTAGGGCGGGATTGATTGCCTCCCCAGCAACGGCGCCAATTTGTTGGTAGGAGGAAATCGAGTACTTAAACAAATATATGAAATATAAATGCAAATCGAATCCTAGCCTATGCAAATAATTACAAGACTTCCTCCCGTTGTAGTGGAAGGGTAGTCAGGATCGATCCACGAGGAAGCAAGTCAGCGAGATCCTAGTTGAAAGCTCACGTCTTTAGTCAACTAGAAGCCTCGATCTCGAGCACAACACTCGACATCGACGTTGGCTGCCGATTCTTTTTGCAACAGAAGACCTGCAGAGACAAAAACGGTAGTCGATATCGACTAGGAGTGGTCGATATCGATGTTAGTAACAGAAATCGACTGGCTCAGAAAACTGCCAGTCGACACAGGGTGGTCGATATCGAGTTGAAGACGCGAAATCGACCTCAGCTAGTTCATGCAGAAGACTCGAGATCGACAGAGAATACCGTCGACGAAGGCAAAGTGGTCGATATCAACTAGATAGGTCGATATCGAGTAGGTTCCTGCAGAAACTTTAGTTTTTGTCGGCAAAGAAAGGCCGAAGAAATAAGGATGAAGGAGGGAGTAATGGACAGAATAAAGACAGTATTTTTATGTGAATAAAATATATAAAAAGCAACTCCTAGGGCTAGGATTTACCACAACATTAACCAATGCATGCGATAAGGCAGATAAGATGGATAATTGCGCTATTTCACCCGAGGGACAAGCTTTCGCTGTACACCAACTCTTAGGATTACTCTTGCAAATAAACCTAATTGTCTCTACCAATTATATGTTTATAACTCAATTTGTTAGCATGAATCCCTTTTTTTCGATAAGGACTAAACATAAAATCGTAGGAGATGATATAGACACAACGATATCAACATCAAATACTTGCATTAATAACTCCGAAATGAATCGTAGGAGATGAATCGTAGGAGATGATATAGACACAACAATATCAGCACCCCGACCCTATAAGCTTTGGGAAACAACTCGCTCTTCATTGTAGGAAACATCATTGATATAAAAAGGAAACTTGCATTAATAAATCTAAAATATTACAATCCAACGTTGGCTGTCGCAAACGCCAAACCCTAAAGCTTCTCTCTAACTCTACTTCTATTGCTATTGTGGTTGTATGATTGAATGTGTAATTAAATGAATAAAAACCAGCCCCCTAGGGCTTTATTTATAGGCTACAAATCCTTGCTATCCAAGGATAGTATCTTCTATCTAATCTCTATCCAAATAAGTAGGATAGATCTTTTATTTAAGGTAAATAAAGAAAATAACTAACTTAACCTTTAGGGTAAAAAGGAAATAACCCTAAGGTGTAATCTATCTAATATTACAAAGGATAAATCGTGGCTCTTGTTGATTGAATGGCAATCCGTGTCTCGAAAAGAGTGTCCAACCCGTGTTGAAGTCTAGTCGATATCGACCAGAGTAGTTGATATCGACCTCTTTGTTTCTGCTCGGCGGGTTCTTCTCCACTCGATTTCTAGGACATGGTCGATATCGATGTCAGGTGGTTGATATCGAGTGCTATTCTTTTGCTGGTGTTCTTGGTCTGTCTCGACACTCAGGGTCTGTGTCGATGCTTCAGTCAATATCGACCAGATAGGTCGATTTCGACCACTTTTCTGCTTTCCTTGGTTTCTTCGTTTTAACTCCAATTTTTCTCCAATTCCTACATAATTAGACCAAAACTTGCGCGAACTCTATTTCTTGCACGTTATTTCATTCTACACAAATTTGCATTATTTTTCAACCTTTTCTTTGGGAAAATATGGCAATTGGCGCGCACATCAAACACCCCATACTTAAGCTTGCTTGTCCCCAAGCAATACTTGTAATGGTCATTCAAGGGAAGAAACTAAACCCTCCACATCATATATTCATTGTTATATGTCCCTACACTCAATTGCCATCCTCGAAAAGGTACTAATGTCAACAAATCCATGCCTGTAAATAAAAGCAACATCATACTCACAAAAGGAGGGTTAGGCGCATAAAATAATTTCACGCAACATAGCATTAATAATACAAGAGGACTTTTGCAAGCTTTTGAGAAGTAGATTGGTAAAAGGCTAAAGGTGGGCTAATTTTTGGCCAAGTGGTGTTAAATCCTCGGAAATAAACTTTCTTTCCAAACTTTCATTCCACATTCCTTCTTTATCATATTTCTCACATTTCACTCTTCGCTCAATGCTTTTTTTTTCACTATAATGCTTTCACGTCTCTAACCTTAGCACTGCCTTCTCGCGATTCGCAAACATGGGTGTCATGAATGGCCCCGGATACTTAGTACTTCGGAATCCTCACCTTGTGTCCAATCTCGCCGAACTAACATCTCAACGAGCAGGATCGACCTACCTTTATTTCTTGAGGTGATCGGATTTTTTCTCACTCATTAAATTTTCCATATTTCAAATTTACTTTCATTATTGCCAACAACATCAAGAATATGCACAAACTCCATATAACAACTCCAAAGATGACATCCATTCTAAACATAGTCCCCGGATAGAGTATAAGGTATAAAAAATGGGCAATATGTAATATATGTGGAGCAATAATGATATAAGGCTAATATATTGCTTGGTAATTGCAAATTTGCATAGGTAAGACTAGGGTATGAAATTGAGCACATGTATGGAAAATATAAAGTCCTCCATCCTCTTACCATGCATATGTCAAAAGAAACTCCAAAAATCTTACCTCCCTTTCATGGTTTTCTCTAAAAAATCGCACTTCATTGTGACTTTCCTTAACTAGGCAATTTCATGTTATATCTCTAATGAATCTACTTTTGCATCGTCGAGTTCAATAAAAGTTTCCATGACACTTATTCTTTTTTTTCAAAATTTTTGATGGGGTGATTTTTTTTTTCGAAAATAAATATGCTGCATAAAGATATCTAAAGTAACTATGTATAAGTATGCATAAACATTAAAAAGAATGATACCCTTGAAACTCATGTGCATCTCTTATTTGAGTGCCCCTAATCAAAGAAGATTTGAAGAAGAACAAGAGCTAGGTTCAATATCCCAAAGGAAGTCACGATTATGGCTAGAGCCCTTAGGTAGCTCTAAAAGAATTCCAGGAATAATGGTTGCATGTCCAAGGTAAAGTCCTTAGTTTTATTTTTGCATGAGACAATTGGATAAATGTTTGGTTAAGAGTTTGTTCTTATGGAAGCTTGATGTACTTTTGAGTTGTTTTGAGTTATGTTGAAAGTTTTAGGAGTCTTAGTTCTCATAATTGAAAGCACTAAATGGCCAAATACACTCCTGGTCTTTAAATGTTTACCAAGCTCCATTACAACCCCGCCGAATGGAGTCTTCTTTGAAGATTTCCCTTGAGCGAAAGTCCTTTTGATGTTGCATATCTGCTTTGAGGTATTCGATGGAGATATTGCTATATAAATATCAATGCTTAAGATGATTTTTGTGTATAGAATTGACTTAAGAGTTGATCTTAAAACCTAAACACATGAGAGTGGGAGAAACACATTTTCCCTATGAGTTTGGATGGATAGACATGCGGGTTAATTGATCACCCATTCATTAATGTTTGCACTTGTTATGATATTGCTTTTGATGGGGTTGATACATGAAGAAGTTTCATGTGGGATGAATGATATATGATTTATTCTATTATTGCTTAAGGACAAGCAAGAGCTTATGTATGGGGGAGTTTGATAATGCATAGTTTAGATTGATATTATAGATAGTTTTAGGTGCATTAGAATAGCTTTATTACATGTTTATTAGTTAATTTGCATTATTGTTCATTTGGGCATTCGAATTCAGAATCTATGCAATTTTGTTCTTATTATACAGATTTACATTCCGAGTTTTAAGAGAGGCTGAGGATGGATCAAAGAGGATTGTAAGAGGCTGATATGGAAATTAAAAGGGGCTAAAGAGTGTCGCACATGGAGCCAAAGAAAAGAGGATCGAAGACAGAGGGAGAAAACGAAAGACAGAAAAAGCGACGCCCACCGATTTTGCTGTTTCAAAATATTTTTGAGATATTTCCTGAATCTTATTTAGGAAACAAATTATATTGTTCCTATGGTTTTATGAGGGCCAACTGCATACCTATTTAGGTGGGTTCTTAGTAGTTTTTAACATACAAGACACATTAGGATTGAAGGAGAGAGTTTTCTCAAGTTATTAGCAACTAAACTCATTGTTTCGCATGCGATTCGAAGACATGGTTAGTTGAATTGTGATGCTTTAATTTTTAAGTTATTCCACTGATTATTTCATTATCTTTGTCGATGTTCTATGTTGTTGATTCTCTCTTGATTGATCACCTTGATTGAATTGCATCTCGCTAGGGTTTTAGTTGATTCGTAAGAACAATTATACCTTTTGTGGCAAGTATAATTGAGCGAATCGGTAAAGAAATCTTGATTGTGTAGGGTAATGAAAGCTTGGTCAAATATCGGTTCTTAAATTGCGAGGGTTGAGGGGATGACAACTTTTGATATATACTAGTTGTTTAGGAGGGTTTGGTATTGCCATTCTGCCAAGTATATTGGGATTTTATGCTACTTGTATGTTAAATACTTGTAGGTATAGGGTTGCATCTAGGTGAAAGGGATTGTCATGTTCGTAAGAAATGGACATCCAAATAAACCAATTTAAGAATAACTAATTGAATTGGAACAACTAGAAATCAAATCTATGATCATGAACACCAACCATTGTTGAGAACTCAAAGGTGAAGAGCTTTAATCTTATTGGTAACAACTTTGCAATCATTCCTCTCCCTACTTTAATTTGTTTGCATTATTTCTAATTTCTCAATCTTTTTTTATTTCTACTTTAGTTAGCATAAGAACATACACAAACAATATCTCTTTATGAATCAACTTCGAACATAGCGACTATACTAAATAGTGAGTTTGAATTATTATTATTTTTTATATGGAACCAACAACCTTACACTCGTCAATGTGACTTATTATATGGAGATTCTGATCATGGGTAAAGTCTTCACACTGGTTCACAAACATCTATTAGACATACTATCACAAAGAATGCCCATGTTGTGCCTCCCACTATATGCCACGAGTGGCCCATCCTTTCCCTCGTATAAAGAGGTAGATGGGATAGCTTTTGTTGCTCATAACAACCATTTTGTGCTGGTACGTTTCCTCCTCTTCGCACTTTCAATTATTAAATTCATAATTTCCACTTCAACTTCCGACGCAATTTTCATTCGCAGATTTTATTGACAATCTTGTTTGAGTGTTATTTATTCCAAGCGTGATTGGATTGCCGATTAGGGATCACTATGTTTAGATTTCCTAAGATCTCACTCATTCTACTTCAACGTTGCCATCTCTCTTGGCCACATAGGGTTTTTTTTCAACCATCGTATCCTCGTCCGGGCTGGTCTGATCCCTTCGCAGGTCAACCACATTGATTGGCAGTGAACGGTGGAAATAGAAAAAATTAGTGGTGAAAGTATCAATCCCCAAATATGCGTACCAACTAAAACGGTTTACGTTGAGCCGCTAGACCCACTGATAAGGAATAAGAAAAATCTTGAATTTTCACACAAGAAAATGAACAGAGGCAGGAATCGATCCCCGGACCTCCTTACCATCCCTTGCTTCATACCACTATACCACCACAACTGGGTAGTAAAACTAAAGGATGGTGCTATATGCACCCGGTACAGGTGCTATATGCACTCCTTAGGACGGATCTATGATCCGTCCGTTACAAATTTTTAAAAAAAATACACGGACAGATCCTAGATCCGTCCGTAATAGTTTTTCAAAAAAAAAGAAAAAAAAAGAATGAAAAAGCTGCAAACAACTTAAAAAAAAGAAGAGTACAAGGGCGGATCTATAAAAGCTGCAAACACAGCTTCTTCTTTTCTTTTCTTTTTTACATAGGACAGATCTAAGAACCGTCCTATGTAATTTTTTCATTTTTTTTATAACGGACGGATCTTGGATCCGTCCGTTTATTTTTTTAAAAATTTACAACGGACGGATTCATGATCTGTCCTAAGGAATACATATAGCACATGTGGGATGTAAAAACCAGAATCACGGAGCCAAGTCTCCCTGTTTGAAATTAATTACACATAATGGGCGAATTAATTAATTATTTAAAATCCGTATAAAAAAATGAATTATTCAAAATCTATCTATATATATATATATATATATATATATTATATTATATTATACTATCACGGAGGATATATCTAGATTGGTCAACAACCGAAATAAATCACGGAGCCACAATTAAAGCAAAAACTAGCTAGTAGCGTCACCCCCTTAAAATTCTTTTATGTGGTGTATAATTTAGTTGTTTTCCTAGAAAGTCTCGATTGGCAGACAGTAATTAAGAACGGATCGACGAAGTTTTGGTTTTCCCTTTTTTAGGTCAAAATATTAATTGCTTATGTTGAAGGGAATAAAAAGATAATAAATCAAATTATTTTAGATGTAAAATTCTTATAATCATCACTTTTTTATTAGATATAGAAGAGGGGATGAAAATGTTTAAAACATAGTAGAGAATATGATTACCCTCTATTTAAAGTAGGTAACTAAATAGCACTTTTTTTTATTAGATATAGGAGAGGGGATGAAATTGTTTAAAACATAGTAGAGAATATGATTACCCTCTATTTAAAGTAGGTAACTAAATAGGGAAAAGAAAATATATTTTGCATGAAAAATGGAAAATGATAAAATGATGATAAATATCTTCAAAAAGAAACTATATTCAAAAAGATAATTTTTTTTCGGTCCGGATAAATACACGACAAATTTTGCACGTAGGACGTGCAAGTTGAAATGAGTTAATTAATTATAAAAGAGTGCTAATTAATTAAAAAAGCTTGCACGTTGAATTGGACCTGCAATTGAATAAGAGGATTTATGATGTATCTAACAACACTTTTTTTTTGTCAAAATATTCAAAAAGATAATTATTTCCTTCTTAAAATTAAACGAGGCGTTAGTTTTTTGAAAATCAAGGAGCCGAGGGAGTATTTAAAAGAAGTCGAGGGACCCACATACAGATTATATATGTTACCTACGGCAACTTGATTCGATCATTGTGCTACGGTCTACGCAATAGTACCCAAAAGAAAAACCGACGTTGTATGGAGCTCCAAGACCTTACACGTACACTTATTATTGGATGGGCAGTTGGTTGATCCGTTAAAATTAAAATACAAAAGAGTCTCCATCAAATCAATAATTCAATGCAAGTCCATAAGCATTCGTGCATGCATGTGCATGTATGTGTGTGTTCGTCGACCTCCAAATGTAGCGGCACTGGCGGATTCATATATATTTAGGCCCCGTTTGGTATCGAAGCTGGAATGAATATAGGAACTGAATCAGAAAATGATAATGACTCTTTTTTACTGGTTGTCAAGTATGCAATCGGAATGAATCATTACTAAATAATAATAATAATAATAATAATAATAATAATAATAATAATAACAATAATAATAATAATAATAATAATAATAATAATAATAATAATAATAATAGGCTCTGCTCGGACATAGGGGCGATTGATGATAAGCGGGGTGATAAACAATCAGAGGCGGATGATTGAGAGAGCAAACCCAGATGTTGTCGGGTTAAATTTTCTACCATTAGGTTTGTTGAGAATATGAAATGGAATAGTATCTCACATTGATAAAATGATGAATTCAAACCTTGCATATAAGCCGATGGACTACCCCACCTAACACCAATTGGTTTTAGGATGGAACCCCACTCGACTTCTGTGCTCAGCTTGGTTGGCGCATGTTGCGTTCGACTGGGTGCGGTGTGGTTTGGATTCCTGGTCTAGTTGGTTGGCCGGCCTTAATGCGTTATGTCGTCAACCGCAACTGACAGATATTGCGTGGCCAGACTGTTGCGCTTGAGGGGGTATGTTGAGAATATGAAATGGGATAGTATCTCACATTGATAAAATGATGAATCCAAGCATTGCATATAAGCCGGTGGGATACCCCACCTAGCACCAATTGGTTTTATGATGGAACCCCACTCGGCTTTTGTGCTCAGCTTCGTTTGCGTGTGTTGCGCTTTGGCGTGCGTGCCCCCCCCACATCGTATGGCCCACCGATATTTAACAAGGTTTAAAAAAAATTGTTGGGTCATTTTTTTTATGCGATTATCTGACCTAATTTGTTGGGCTTAGGCCCAAAGTTAAATCAAGTATGTATTATGTATGCCCAATTAACTAAAATTGAAATCGGTTCTCTAATACTACTCTCTTCTTAATATGGGGTAGTCTTTTATGACTATTAAATTTCTAAATTAGGGCTTTGAATTGTTTGATAGTTTGATTGTAGAAATTAGATTTAGTGTTTTATACTTTCTCTTTTTAATAATTTAGTACGTTTGACTTTTTGACTTACCGTCTCTAATGACTTATTTAAAATCCCGCTTGGGCTTCTCAGTGGGGTTTGCGAAAATCCCGCTTGGGTTTCTGGTGCTTTAGATTCAGGCGTTGTGTGACTCTTTGTTTGGCGTGACTGGATTTCTTCTCCGTTTGATGGGGTTCTGGTAGTCAGAGTCGGGATAGGCTGGGATCGTGGCAGTGTGTATCGAGGCATCTCCTTTCTTTGGAAGAATGGTTCCTTGGAGGTTCGTCTTCACTGCCCACAGGTGAATCCTGATGTGCCGCTGGCCTACGGTGCTGCTTCAGGGTAGTGATGTGCGCGCAAATTGCCATATTTTCTATGCACATATGAATACATTTTATCGTCTTTTGCATGCATATTAATGGAAAAACATGGGATTACTGTAGTTTACGTTTAAATGTCAAATATATGGGTTTGCACGAGTTTCCATGTGATTTCGCATAAAACATGATAAAAATGGACGAATTCGGAAGAGCGGAAAAAGAACTCGAAGTCTACTGAAGAGGTCAAAATCGACTGGAGACCTCGACATCGAGTACATCAGAGACATATGAATCGAGCAGGAAATGAAACAGAGCATGTCGACACAGAAGAGGTCGATATCGACGTCTGGGGGTCGATATCGATGCTGCCAGATCGACTAAATTGATAGAAGTCGAGTGCTAGTTCGAGTAGGAGAAGGAGAAGCTCGAGATGAAGTTTTGAAGGGGTCGATATTGATGTCCAGGGGTCGATATCGACCACGCCAGTAGAGGAATCCGACTCCGATTTTGATAGAATTCTATCCGAAGCTTGCAACATCTATCCAAAGGTCGAGATTTCCTATCATCCACACAAGATTTATCAGATGGAGGCTGAGTTACCATGGAGTTTTAATTTTTACTTTTATTTTAGTTTTATCTTAGAGAATGAAGATAAGGTTTCGAGTCTTTGGATAGCAAAGTTCTATATCTATATCTAGGGGCCATTAGGGCTGAGTTTAATCATCCAATAACATTCAATTTTCAGTTATTCAACACTTAGATACGCAGAGAATTAGAGTAGAGAGAGAGGAGGCCGAGGGGAGTTGTAAAGCGAGAGCGGAGTGGCTTGTTCGGTTGTACTTTCTTTCGAAGTTTTAATTCAAAGTAGCTTTCTTTCAATAACAATGATGATGATGTGCATGATGAGGAGCGAGTAGTCAACCCACTTCTAGGGTCGGGGTGAGCCCGACGATAGCAACGTGACGTAAGTGCATCAAAGGTATGACTTTTATGCGATTCCGTCTTCTACCCCATGCATGATCCGTTACGAAAGTTAGGGAGATTCAGTATTTGCATTATTGAAGCAAAAGCCACTCATATTGCGAACTTGAATTGCTCATGAATTGGATAGTAACTCTTAGGAACTATGCGAGAGCCTCTAATCACCTAAGTGTTGATAACGAAAGTTATTTGGTAGAAAGACATTAAATTTCATAGCTTTAGCATGAAACTTGCATAGTTATCATTGTGGCATGAAACCCCGACTTTGGAAGCCTTTTAATTAATTGAATTCTTCATAAAAGTCTTAAGTTTGTTTTTGTTCATCTTCCTTCTCCATCCTATTTTCTTCGGACTCTTTTCCGACAAATTGGTTACGAAAACAGTTTCTATGACAAGCATCGAAATCGACCATAAGGGTCGATATCGAGGTCTAACATCGATATGGAGGTCTGTCTCGACGTCGACTTGTTGTTTTGTGTTCTGCAGGAACCGCACTAGGAAATCGACCAGAACTGAGGTCGATATCGACCAGTATACTCGATATCGAGTGTCTGCTAAGGTCGAAAGCTTTGATCGTGAATACAACAAGGGAAGCGCTGACATACCTCCTCGTGGATTCGATCCTGAATTACCCTACAACTACAAGGGAGGGGATTCTTGTATTATTTGTTTGGGACAGGGAGATAGTCTAGTTGTGCTTTGTTTTATTTTGAATATTTGAATCTCCTACTCACCACCCCCTCACCGAACAAATTGGCGATGTTGCCGGGGAGGCAATCAATCGCCACCTAAGTTAATCACGATCTTTTTCTGAGCTTATTTTACAGGTTTATGCGACGTTCTGATCGCGGACCTATCCTGGGATCAATCAACGAGCCTGAACATTTGTACCATCTTCGCAACAAAGCAATTCGCATCATGGTTGACAACGAAACGCAGGCTGAGATCATAGAGCGGTTGAGGAAGGACATCGAGGATCACAATGCTACAATCGCTGCTAAAAGGTCCGCTGCTGCTGCTGAGCGAGCCCGTTCTGATAGGGAGGAGGATGCGCGCAGACAAGCCCAAGAGCGGCTAAATCAATATCCACAGACGGCAATGCAATACATGCATCCGCCACTTCATGTTCCTGAATCTGCCATTATAATTCCTCACTCCAACTATGAATTGAAAATTAACTTCCTATATGAGATTAAAAGAAATACTTTTGAAGGAAGACATAATGAATGCCCCCTGCAACATATCTATACTTTTATGGACTTATGTGAAACAGTTGCTACTGGAGTAAACTTTAAGGACTTGCTGAGATCATGCCCGACGCATGGGCAACTTCCATATGTCATCCTGGAGATCTTTTATAACGCCCTTGATTCGCCGAATAAGGAGAGGATCAATTCATATACCTCCTATCGGTACATTGAGCTTACACCAACGGAGGCATGGGAGACCATTGAGAGGCTTGTGAACTTTGACAACACCTATGGGGCTGCTGCGGCCTATGATGCAAGGCCTGCCCCATCTATACCACTATATGAGCCTCCAAGGGAGATAGATCCTGAGGTGCGGCAACAATTCCATAACGATCAAACACACCGCCTTCAAAAGCAAGTAAGGTTCCTGAGCAACAATCAACCTTGTCAAGAGTGTGGCTCAACAAGGCATAACACTAATGACTGTCCACATACTAAGCAAGTATCCATGGCGGAACAACATGAGGAGGTCAAATGGACGAGAGGCCCCTATGGAGGGGGCAATCAACAAAATTGGGGTGATCAGAGGTTCTATCAAAGGGATCCCCCAATATATAGGGCACCAGGGCACCCTGAGCGGGAGACTAAGAAAGATGACCTGCAAATCATTCTTGATGAAATGCGGAGGAACCATGCTGAATTCAAACAAGCCAATAACTCCGTCCATACTCAGCTGCAGGGCATAAATGATAGACTTGGGGAGATCGACGTTTGGAAGCGCAACATGGAGACTTAAATGAGTCAATTGGCCGAAGCAATACCCAAAGCGTTAGGCTCACTCCCTGGATCCACTGTGCCCAACCAAAAGGGCAAAACCACTGGTCATATTGCAGTAGTGAACCTAAGGAGTGGGCGTTAATTACAAACGCCCGAGCAAAAAGTGGAGGAGAAGGAGCCAGAACAGACGTCGATATCGACCCCCCCTGTCGATATCGACCAAGGTGACATCGATGTCGACCCTAATTCTGAGTCACCACAGAAATCGACTCCTCCAGTCGAAATCGACCCCCCTAATGTCGATATCGACCTAAATGCAGCCGCGGGAAAGAAAAAGGTGTTGCCATTCCCATCTAGAAAAGTGATTAAGGACCCAGGGGAAAAGAAGTTCCAACGGTTCGTGAAGATGCTCCAAGGACTTAATGTCTCTACACCATTCACAGAGGCACTTCACGAGATGCCATCTTATGTAAGGTTCATTAAGGACATCTTGGGTAAGAAGCGATCACTCTTTGAGATCGCAGAGGAGTGTAACAGGTTGGAGCTACCACAAAAGCGGGCAGACCCAGGTAAGTTTTCAATCGCTATAGGTCTAGGTCAATTCAACTTTAATTTTGACTTAGGAGCTAGCGTTAGCATGATGCCACTAACCATATGGCACAAGGTAAAGATAGGTCCTCTGGAGCCCGTGGATGCAAGATTATACATGGCTAACAATACGGTAGTGATTCCAACTGGGATAGTGACGGATGTGCCAGTACAAGTAGGTAAATTCTTTGTCCCTGCTGATTTTCTAGTTGTTGATATAGCGGAGGACCCTGCTTGTCCAATTATTTTAGGTAGGCCATTCCTAGCAACCGTCGATGCCAACATTAGCATAAAGAAAGGATTGCTCTCATTCATAATTAGTGATGAAGTGATAAAGTATGCCTTCAACAAGACGGTGAAAAATCAAGGGCCAATGGAGATAAAAACCATCAATGAAGCCCAACTAGAGGAAGTTGAGGCAATCTTGAACAAAGGAGCTCAACAGAACATCGAAATCGACCCAAGTAAGTCGATATCGACCACTAATGTTCAAGATTCTGTGACAGGTCATAAGTATGGGGTCGACGGAGGAGAAGAGGAAACATCGAAATCGGGGTCAAGGGTCGATATCGACCAAGCCCTATCGAAATCGACCACCATCAGCACTGAGAAGGGAGGACAGGAGACCTCGATATCGACCTCTGAGGGTCGAAATCGACCTGATCATATCGAGTCAAAACTCTCCAAATCGAATGATCCTCCAGGTGTAGAACATGGGTCGATATCGACCTTTGAACATCGACATCGACTTGAGCCACAGACTGAGAAGAAGGTAAGTCAAGATACGGATTCCTCTTGTTCCATTACAATTAAGGACTTATCATTATTTGGAAGAGGTGTGCCTTGGCATGTGCGCTTATGTAGGGTATCCAATGATGATTCGAGCCAATATGAGATAGGAGACAAGGTCTATGTTGCCAAGTCTAAGGACCATTGGTTCCCTGCAAGATTCAAGGATAAGAACTTAGGACCATTCACGGTGAATCAAATCAATCCCGGTGGAATGCAGATGCGAGACAAGAAAGGAATGATATTTGAGGCCCAAGCCACATGGGCTCTGCAGATGCCGCCTTGAGAAGCGCGAAGGAAGAAGTCGGCCTAGCGACTTAAAAGTCTAGAGCTTGTAACAAAGACTTAAGTTTTGGTTTTAGATAGCTTTTTGTTTTGGTTTTTACACTTTATTGTTTTGCATATTTGGTTTTGTGTGTAGTTTTCAAATTGCAGGAAAGAGAAAAGCACACTGAGAAGGCATCAACATCGATGTCCAACATCGAAACTGACCTTAAGGTCGACATAAATAGGGTTTGTGATCGAGGCCAAATCACCCTGAAGCCTGAGCAGAAATCGAGAGAGACATCGATATCGATGTTAATGGTCGATATCGACCCTGCCTGTTGTCTTCTTCGACTCCTAAAATTTGCGACGGTTTAGTAAGTTTTCTTCTTAACCCTAGTTCTAATATAGTGAGGACACTGTAAATTTTAAGTATTGGGTGGGGGAAAGGCTTACTTGCATATTCATACTTAGATTAGAGTTGCATATTTATTTTTATGCATATAAAAAAAATCTTAAAAAAATGACCCCCATCAAAAATTTTGAAATTTAGAAAGAGTCATGGAAGTATAAAAAGAGCTCTATGATGCAAAATTAGATTCATTAGAGATATAACATAAGATTGCCTAGTTAAGGGAAGTCCCAATGAAGTGCAAAAGAAAAACATAAAGGAGATGAAAATTTGAAGTTGCTTTTAACATATGCATGATAAGATGATGGAGGACTTTTTATGAAAATTCCATACAAGTGCTTACATATACAAGTTCATATCCTAGCCTTACCTATGCATATTTGCAAAAGCCACAAAGCTATATATGAGCCTTACATTATCATTATTGCTCCACATATACATATATTGCCCATTTTTATACCTTATACCTTATCCGGGGACAAAGTTTGAGAGTGGATGTCATCTTTGGAGCTATATGGAGTTGTGCATTATATGAAGTTGTTGGCAGGAATGAGGCAATTATCAAATATGGAAAATTAAATGAGCGAGAAAAAAATCCGATCACCTCATGAGATAAAGGTAGGTCGGCCCTGCTTGTTGAGATGTTAGTTCAGCGAGATGGGACACAAGGTGAGGAGTCCAAAGTACTAAGTATCCGGGGCCATTCATGACACCCATGTTTGCAACTCGCGAGAAGGCAGTGCTAAGGTTAGAGAGGTAAAAGCATATATTGAATAAAAGCATTGAGCGATGAGTGAAAGGTGAGACATTATGAAGAAGGAATGTGGAATGTTTTTGAAAGAAAGTATGTTTCCCCGGATTTAACACCACATGGCCAAATATTAGCCCACCTTTAGCCATTTACCAATCTACTTCTCACAAGCTTGCAAAAAGTCCTCTTGATTATTAATGCTATGTCGCTAAAATTATTTTTGCATATTACCTCTTTTATGAATATGAAATTGCTTTTATGCACATGCATTGACTTGGTTGACATAAGTACCTTATCAAGGATGGCAATTGATTGTAGGGATATTTGAAAAATGAATCTATGATGTTGAGTGTTTACTTTCTTCCCCTGAATGACTATTAAAAGTATTGCTTGGGGACAAGCAAGCTTAAGTATAGGGTGTTTGATGTGCGCGCAAATTGCCATATTTTCTATGTACATATGAATCCATTTTATCTTTATCGTCTTTTGCATGCATATTAATGGGAAAACATGGGATTAGTGTATTTTACGTTTAAATGTCAAATATATGGGTTTGCATGAGTTTCTATGTGCTTTCGCAGAAAACAGGATAAAAATGGACGAATTCGGAAGAATGGAAAAAGAACTCGAAGTCTACTGAAGAGGTAGAAATCGAGTGGAGACCTCGACATCGAGTACATCAGAGACATATGAATCGAGCAGGAAATGAAACAGAGCATGTCGACACAGAAGAGGTCGATATCGACGTCTTGCGGGTCGATATCGATGCTGCCAGGTCGACTAAATTGATAGAAGTCGAGTGATAGTTTTAGTAGGAGAAGGAGAAGCTCGAGATGAAGTTTTGAAGGGGTCGATATCGATGTCTAGGGGTCGATATCGACCATGCCAGCAGAGGAATGCAACTCCGATTTTGATAGAATTCTATCCGAAGCTTGCAACATCTATCCAAAGGTCGAGATTTCCTATCATCCACACAAGATTTATCAGATGGAGGCTGAGTTACCATGGAGTTTTAGTTTTTACTTTTATTTTAGTGTTATCTTAGAGAATGAAGATAAGGTTGCAAGTCTTTGGATAGCAAAGTTCGATATCTATATCTAGAGGCCACTAGGGCTGAGTTTAATCATCCAATAACATTCAATTTTCAGTTATTTAACATTTAGACATGCAGAGAATTAGAGTAGAGAGAGAGAGAGGAGGCCGAGGGGAGTTGTAAAGCGAGAGCAGAGTGGATTGTTCGGTTGTACTTTCTTTCGAAGTTTTAATTCAAAGTAGCTTTCTTTCAATAACAATGATGATGATGTGCATGATGAGGAGCGAGTAGTCAACCCACTTCTAGGGTCGGGGTGAGCCCGGCGATAGCAACGTGAGGTAAGTGCATCAAAGGTATGACTTTTATGCGATTTCGTCTTCTACCCCATGCATGATCCTTTACGAAAGTTAGGGAGATTCATTATTTGCATTATTGAAGTGAAAGCCACTCATATTGTGAACTTGAATTGCTCATGAATTGGATAGTAACTCTTAGGAACTATGCGAGAGCCTATAATCACCTAAGTGTTGAGAACGAAAGTTATTTGACGGAAAGACATTTAATTTCATAGCTTTAGCATGAAACTTGCATTGTTATCGTTGTGGCATGAAACCCCGACTTTGGAAGCCTTTTAATTAATTGAATTCTTCATAAAAGTCTTAAGTTTGTTTCTGTTCATCTTCCTTCTCCATCTTATTTTCTTCGGACTCTTTTCAGACAAATTTGTTACGAAAACAGTTTCTGTGACAAGCATCGAAATCGACCATAAGGGTCGATATCGAGGTCTAACATCGATATCGAGGTCTATCTCGACGTCGACTTGTTGTTTTGTCTTCTGCAGGAACTGCGCTAGGAAATCGACCAGAACTGAGGTCGATATCGACCAGTATACTCGATGTCGAGTGTCTGCTGAGGTCGAAAGCTTTGATCGTGAATACAACAAGGGAAGCGCTGACATACCTCCTCGTGGATTCGATCCTGAATTACCCTACAACTACAAGGGAGGGGATTCTTGTATTATTTGTTTGGGACAGGGAGATAGTCTAGTTGTGCTTTGTTTTGTTTTGAATATTTGAATCTCCTACTCACCACCCCCTCCCCGAACAGGTAGTGCTTGGCTTCGCCCTTCGTCTACGTCCTCGTCTTGTTCGGTTTAGTTCTATTCAATTTCACTTTTGGGAGAGTTATTGCCTGTATTTTGCACCATCTTTGAATTTTTGTGTTTTTCTTAGACGGTTATCCATTTGCCGACTTGTCGGCCATCGATGTTCAGGTTTGTTTGACCTCGAATTTTTTCCTTATAAAAAAAATGTGTTAAAAACTCTATAAAATATTTAAAAAAAATAATTTCAAACTTATTAGTATTATTTATTTTTCTTACCTTATACAATATGTTATTTTATACCAAGTGGTTTATTGTAATACATCCCCACTCGAATGAATTTATAGAATTTATTGCTTTTATATAATTTTTTTATAACTTTTGATTTAATAGGATGTCTGATCATTCGAAACTCAAACGATTGAAGAATATTTTTTGATGAAATACTATATAAAAATTGTATTTTGGCTTGATAAATTTTATTTACTTATCATGATTAAAACGTTTTCGCTCACCTAACTTTTATACACTAGATTCGTCACTGTCGGCAATGTGGGCTTCTCCGGGAGATCCCTACGCTCGAAGTAGTCGTTTCTGAGGCCTCATCGTCGTGGCACTTCATCCGACTTTCCATGCTCGGTGCTTGGTTAATTAAGTATGAAGGACTCCAAATGCCCCAATAATGCCCTGCAATCTATAAAGATTTAAGCAAAATAAATGCTCAATAGAGCTTTATTCAAGGAAGATAATAAAAGCCAAAAATGGCTTGAGCTTTTATAGTCCTTAGCTCACCTATCATGTGACAGTCATGCCCTTGTGGCTTATTACAAAAGGAAAAAAAAGTGGAAAAGAAATTACATAAAGGAAGGGATAAGCAGGAACAAATAACATGATATGAAAACTGTAAGCTATAGGAAAGACCATAGTCTTCATATCCCCTCCTCATGTTGGACGTGTGTCAAAGCCAACAAGTCCCAACTTGCAAGAGAAAAAAAAGATGAGGTTTCTTTCTCAAGGGCTTTGTAAATATGTTAGCCAATTGAATTCCTGTACGAACATGTTGAGGATGAACAAATCCTGCCACCGAATACTGTCTAAGGAAGTGACAATCGATTTTAAGGTGTTTGGTTATCTCATGAAATACCAGATTCTCAGCAATGTAAATTGCTGTTTTGTTGTCAAAGTAAAGAGGTATTGGCAATGGAACAGTAATCCTCAAAGCAGCAAGCGCTTCTTCAATCCAGATTAACTCACTTGTGGTAGTTGACATGCCCCTATACTCTACTTCTACAGATTATTTAGAAACAATAGCTTGTTTTTTAGTTTCCCAAGATACCAAAGCATCTCCAATAAACACACAATAACTAGTCAATGACTTTACACCGAATAGGCAAGTTCCCCAATCTGCATTACAATATGCAGTCATAGTCATATTGGAGTGCATAGGATAGTAAAGACCCACACCTACAATTCCTTTCAAATACCTTACAACATGGAGTGCTGCTTTCTAGTGTGGTTGCCTGGGTGCACTCATGAACTGGCTCAAATGCTGCACAGCATGGGATATGTCTGGTCTAGTAAAATTCAAGAACAATAATTTGCCCACCAATCTTTTGTACATCTCAGCATTTAACATCCATATCCCTGTGTCAATTGAAAGCTTTAACCCTTTCTGCATAGGAAACAAAGCAGGCTTGCAATATTTCATGTTACAATCTGTAATATCATCCACCACATACTTCCTTTGATGTAAATGTATTCCTGATCCATCTCTCAATATCGCCACACCCAAGAAGTATCTGGCTAAGCCCAAGTCCTTGATTGTGAACTTGGCATGAAGTGCTTTCTTGGTTTCATTAATCACAAGATCATCATGTTCGGTGAGCAGAACATCATCAACATAAACAAGAGATACCACAATCCATGATTATACATGTTTCACAAATAAATAATAATCTTTCAGACTCTGCTCATATCCCAAGCTAATCAGAAACTTACACAACTCTAGATTCCACTACCGAGATGTCTGCTTCAATCCATAAATGGATTTTTTTAATTTGCAAACTTTGTTTGAAATACCTCTATCATATCCTTCTGGAGGCCTGATGTAAACCTCCTCTTCCAAATATCCATACAACAATGCATTGTTCACATCCAATTGATGCAATGGCCATTGTTTAACAATAGCAATCACAAGTAAAACTCTCACTGTACTGAACATTGCGACGGGAGAGAATGTGTGCTTATAATCCTTCCCTTTGATCTGATTGTAGCCCTTAGCCACTAGCCTTGCTTTGAACCTTTCAACTATTCCATCTGGCTTATATTTCACCTTATAAACCTATTTGCTTCCAATGACCTTTTTTCCTGGTGGAAGATTTATCATCTCCCAAGTCTTGTTTTCTTCTAGTGCTTTCAACTCTTGATCCATTGCTTGGACCCAGTGATCATGCTTGACAACGTGCCCATAATGTGATGGCTCATAAACACTTGTCTTGCATACAAATGAGTTCACAAATCCAAGTTCAAAATTTAATCTAGGATCCAAACAGGTAGCAAGGAAAGACTGCGAGGATGATACATTCTTCTTCTGACCATGACAAACAAAGTCATTTAACCTTCTAGGCTGCATAATCTCTCGTGTAGACCTTCTCAATTGTGGAAATTCATTTTGATCATTCAATATCTCTAATGAGATTACCGGAGATCTACTGGGCTCTGCCCTTGATAGAGAGTCACTGACATATTCATTATTTCCTTCTGGAGTACTTATCATGCCCCTTTCCATGCTAATATATTAAAATTCCCAATTCATAAGTATTGTATGCACAGTTCTGTAAGCAACATCTGCATCACGAGCAAGATTCACCAATGGCAAATCATAAGTGACCTCATCTCCAACCTCTTCCTCATCTCTCATAGATTCTCTAAAAGGAAACACACTTTCATGAAATGTGACATCCCTGCTAACAAATGTTGTTCTCCCTTTTATATCCCAAAACCTGTAGGCCTTTTGTCCATGCGGATAACTAAGTAACACATATTTTCTGGCCTTAACAACCATTTTATCCCTGTTAGAATGTCCTACTGGAGCATAACATAGGCATTCAATCACCTTTAACTCATCATAGGATGCCTTTCTTTGAAGCAATTTTTCATATGGTGTTTTCAACCCCAAGATCTCTATAGGCAGTTTGTTTATAATGTGAGTAGCAGCTAAAATGCACTCACCTTAGAATCTCACAGGTCAAGAATAATGAATCCTCATAGACCTTGTTGTTTCTACCAAGGGCATATGCTTCCTTTCTACCCTCCCATTTTGTTGAGAAGTGTAAGGCACTGACTTGTGGTGTAATATCCCTGTTTCAGCAAAGAAATCTTCACATTTTCTTAATGTGAACTCAGTTCCATTATCAGTTCTGATGCATTTAACTGAAACATAAAAATGATTCCTAACATAGGCCACAAAGTCACTGATTGCCTTAAACACGCATACATTATCCCTGAGCAAAAAGGTCAAAGTGACCCTCGTACAATCATTTATCTCAATCAGAAAATAATTAAAACCATTGTAAGTTGGAGTCTTATATGGGCCCCAAAGATCCATATGTGGCAAATTAAAAGGCCTTTCTGCCTGATGTACATATTTGTACCCTTATTTATTGCATCTTTTGACTTCATATTTCATTCGATTTCCAAAGAAAAGGTTCAAAAGAATATAAACTTGTGTTAGAATGGGCTAAAAGGCAAGAAATAGGGTCTGCACAAGTTTTGAAGCTAACCATGCAGGAATTCGAGCGAAATCGGAGTCAAAACGAAGAAGCCAAGTGAAGCTGAGCAGAGGTAGATATTGACCCCTGACATAGATATCGACCTCTAGTGTAGATATTGACCTTCAACATAGATATCGACCTCAACATAGACATCAAGTGAAGCTGAGAAGAGGTAGATATCGACCTTAGACCCAGATATCAACCCCCGGTGTCGATATCGACCCCCATATCGACCTCAACATAGAAATCGACCAGAGCTGAACAAGTCGAGCAGGAAAAGAGACCTCGATATCGACCTCTGGTGTCGATATCGACCCCTTATCTCGACAGAAGATAGACTTGATTTCGAATGCGGATTGGAACTATATCTTCAAGGAGGCACGGATTTATCTCATAACTTCAAGATGGATAGCAGCTGGAGGTTTTACTTATAAGCTTTATTAAGTTATTTATGTTTTATCAAAATAAAAGACCTATCCTAATTGTTTGGATAAAGTTCATAGTTTAGATAGGAGTTACAATCCTTGGATAGCGAGGATTAGTAGCCTATAAATAAAGCCTTAGGGGCTGATTTGTTAAATCATCCAATCATCCAATCTTAGAATTCAATTGATAAGCAAGTAAGACAAACAATAGAGTTAGATTTAGAGAGAAGTTTTAGGGTTTGACGTTTGCGAAAGTTGACGTTGAGTTGTAAAGCTTCGGAGTTTACTTTAATGTAAGTTTCTTCCTTTCAATTGACGATGAGTTCCATGATGAGAAGCGAGTAGTTCCCCAAAGCTCTTAGGGTCGGGGTGAGCCCGACGTTAGCCATGCGCGCTTGAGGTGAGTATTTGATGTCGATATCGTTGTGTCTATCTCTCCTCCTACAATTCTATGCTTAGTCCTAATCGAAAGAAAAGGGATTCATGCTAAAAACTTGAGTTATAAACATAAAATTGGTAGAGACAATTAGGTTTATTTGCAAGAGTAATCCTAAGAGTTGGTGTGCGGCGAAAGCTTGTCCCTCGGGTGAAATAGCACAATTGTCCGTCTTATTTTATCTTATCGCATGCACTGGTTAACGTTGTGGTAAACCCTAATCCTAGGACTTGCTTTTTACATATTTTACACACCAAAACCCATTGTTTTATTTCTGTTCATTGCTTCTCTCCCCATTCTTAAATCTTCTGCCTTTCTTTGCCGACGAAAAACTAACTCACTGCAGGGAGACATCGATATCGACCCCAGACGTCGATATCGACCACTGAGTTCGTCGACAGTTTTCTAAGTCGACGACGAACATCCCTGCGGAGTTTGCTGAGCATCGATATCGACCGCTAGCATCGATATCGACCCTCTGTGTCGAGTGGCAGTCTTCTGAGCCAGTCGATTTCGTGGACTAACATCGATATCGACCCCTTCCAGTCGATATCGACTACCGTTTTTGTTTCTGCAGGTTTTCTGTTGCAGAGAACATCGACAGCCAAGGTCGAAATCGAGGCTTCTGGTCGACGCAGACTTGAGATTTCCAAAGCTACTAGGATCCCGCTGACACGCCTCCTCGTGGATCGATCCAGACTACCCTTCCACTACAACAGGAGGAAGTCTTGTAATTATTTGCTTAGGCTAGGAGTCGGTTTACATTTATTTACATCTTTATATTTGTAATTTGAGAACTCGACTTACCTCCTTAACAAATTGGCACCGTTGTCGGGGAAGCAAATCAATCGCGCCCTAGTAGTCTATCCCACGTCTCTACCTAGTTTGGTTTTACAGGTGTATGCGACGTGCTGATCGCCCACCTGAATTCGAAGGAGTAGACGACCCTGAACGCTACTTCCATCTAAGAGCCCAAGCTCAAAGAATCATGGCGGACAACGCGAACCAGACTGAACTTATTGAGCAACTAAGGAAGCAGGTTGAGGACCTAAGGACTAGAGAGGCGGCACTCAAGGAGCGTGCAGATAGGGAGGAGGAAGGCCTGATCTCTCCAATTTGCATCTCCTTAATATGCACCATAAGGAAAGAAGTAACTCGAATAGAACTTCCTGAAAGGTTAGTTAGGCATATAATATAATGGAAGTATATAATATTAAATAATATTCGGACATAATAATATATAGAATAGGTTTTGTATTTCATCAATACTGTTAAAGCTCCAAGACATTTGACACAAACAAACTGTCAAGGCCTTTGAAACTTTATTCCGATTTTCATCAAGGGAGGGAGTTATCAGGAAGGGATAAGCAGGAACAAATATCATGATATGAAAACTATAAGCTATAGGAAAGACCATAGTCTTCATATTAAGGCTTCACTGGTTGGTGGTTAATTATAGATCCATTTGCTGGTGCCGTAATTGGTTTGTGGTGATTTTTTTGTAATTAAGGTTAATTAAGGTTTGTGGTGATGTTGGTAATTAAGATTTCATTGGTATTGCATCATGTACTTTTTTGGTGGAGTTGTGGTTAATTGAAGTTCCATTTTCTAGTGCCGTAATTGTTTTTTTTTGTGGAATGAGGGGTGCGGAGGGTGGTTCATCGGTGAGAGTTCATTGCCCATTTGTTCGGTGTGATGGATGTGGAGATGATACTAGTAAAGGTCTCACCCCGACTTATTTTATTAGGCACTGAGCGCTAGTAGAGAGTACACTTGGAAGACAGATCTCGCTTGAATAAATGAAAGCTTGTGTTCAACCAGTATATCCTGTCTTCTTCTTCCTTTCCTTTATATAGAAGCAACATGGCGCCTAAGGATCTTCAACAACGGCTAGTTCGGATCATGGCGCGCCCAAGGATCTTCTATTTTTGGACACTTCGAAGACATGATCTCTCCAATTTGGATCTCCTTAATATGCACCATAAGGAAAGAAGTAACTCGAATAGAACTTCCTGAAAGGTTAGTTAGGCATAAAATATAATGGAAGTATATAATATTAAATAATATTCGGACATAATAATATATAGAATAGGTTTTGTATTTCATCAATACTGTTAAAGCTCCAAGACATTTGACACAAACAAACTGTCAAGGCCTTTGAAACTTTATTCCGATTTTCATCAAGGGAGGGAGTTATCAGGAAGGGATAAGCAGGAACAAATATCATGATATGAAAACTATAAGCTATAGGAAAGACCATAGTCTTCATATTAAGGCTTCACTGGTTGGTGGTTAATTATAGATCCATTTGCTGGTGCCGTAATTGGTTTGTGGTGATTTTGTTGTAATTAAGGTTAATTAAGGTTTGTGGTGATGTTGGTAATTAAGATTTCATTGGTATTGCATCATGTACTTTTTTGGTGGAGTTGTGGTTATTTGAAGTTCCATTTTCTAGTGCCGTAATTGTTTTTTTTTTTGTGGAATGAGGGGTGCAGAGGGTGGTTCATCGGTGAGAGTTCACTGCCCATTTGTTCGGTGTGATGGATGTGGAGATGATACTAGTAAAGATCTCACCCGACTTATTTTATTAGGTACTTATAGGATATCCATCTTAGTGATGATACGTTGCTCGGCTTCAAAGCACTCCTTGGTTCCAATATTGATATTTACAATAAGTTTGAGGTAGTTCTAATGCAGCTTTGTCTTTGGTTTTGTGGGCATTGATGTGTTATGGGCCACAATGTCTCCAAGAATTGCTTCCACGACGAAGCCATTGTTCATGGATTGCCCCATCTATTAATGATGTTGGCAGTTCTTCAGTTGTGTTACCTTTTGCAAATGATTAGGGTGACCCTGTGATGAATGTGGGGTTTGATGTCGCTTTGTTGGAGAGGGTATTTAATGTTAAAGTTCATACAATTAAGACCATTGATGGGGTTGTATCTGACTCGTCTAGTGTGTCGGTCTGGGTCTGTCTGTTCATTATGACTATTTTTTTCTTTATAGGTACGTACCAAAAACCAACACATAGAATCATTTAGGGTTTAAGCGGCACTTGTAGATTGATAGTATTTTAGAGGCTATTTGGGTGTGGAGGGAGCATGAGGGTCTGCATCGTCATGTATCTGATCTTTTGTCTGGTAATTTCGATTTCCTGTCTTATGGTGTTGAGAGATGTCAAGAGGGGCATGCCACTAAGTGATGCAAGAGGAAGGTTTGTAATGGGCTTTTCTCTGCAGCCATTCGTATTCTCACATCTTCGAGTGTTGCTCCGCAGACGGATAATACAATTAGGGAGCTTACTGACAAACAATCGTTCTCTTCGGCGCCCTACGTGCCTCCTAGGCCTATTGTAGGGGACTCCTTGAACGTGTATAGAAGTTTGGTTTTAAACAAGATAAGAAGTTTTCCAAAGGGTACGTTGTTTGAGAAAGATGGGTTGTGCGCTCAATATTTTTTTGGACGCTCTTAGTGGTGCTATTGTGGCCATTTTTTAGGAGGTCTCTAACTCTATAATGAATATGGTTAATTTATTTCTAAGTGGGCCATGTCCTGCTTTCTTGAGTGAATTTTTTATGAGTGTCCCTCTCATGCCTCTTCTTAAGTAGGGTGGGGGAATCGACCCATTGTGGTTACGTCAATTTGGCGACATTTGGTGTCGAAAGTGGCTGCATCTTCGGCTGGTAAAATCCTAGGGTCGTATTTAATTTTTGCATTAATTTTTTTCAAAGCAATAAAGTAGGACTAGTCAATTTACTGTATATTGGAATGACTTTCTTTTAGAAGTTATTGGTTAGGCAAATTTGTTCGATCAAAAAGAAGGAGTTGGAGTTCTGTCATACCGGCGCCCACCGCCTAAATACTGGCCCCCGCCGTTATTGCATGGACGCGTTGGAACGAGAGATTCTTTCTATCTTTATATATATTTATATATCTATCTACGTTTTAGGTTAGTTGTAATTTCATCAATCTGTATTGATATGATCATATGTATATCAGGATTTATTTATCTTATGCATAATTATATCTATCTATCTATATTATTTATCTATATTTATATCTAAATAATATATATCTATCTATATATATTATTCATCTATATTTATATCTAAATAATATATATCTATCTATATAATATCTATCTATCTATCTTAAGAATAAAGATATATATCTACCTAAACATGTTATATATGTTATATTATTTCTTTTCAATCTAATTATCTATTTTCACTTTTATAGATGATCCCTTCCAATTCCAAATATCATATACTTTCCATTTCCTAATTTATGATCTTGCCAAACCTTTGTCTCTAAGCAAAACAAGAACCCTAAATTATCTACTTGAATCCCAATTCCAAAAACCTAAGCCTTGTGTTTCAATCAAAAGCCTTTCTTTCGATCACCCATCAAATACATCCCATCACTACCATCCATCAAAAGTCGATTCTTTCCACACCATTACCATCCCTACCGCAAAAGAAAGACCTTAAAAGCAAGTTTTGTTCGTCAACTATTGGTTTGGAGGAGTTTGGACGTTGGAGTTTCGGTGTCTTTGCTCAGATTCGTGATCCTACACCGTCGACGCCCGCCGCCTAAATATCGGCGCCCGTCGCCTCTACATGAAGGGAGATTTTCATCATTTCTTGTGAGTTCTATCACATTCTTTGTTGGTTTCAATCATCATGTCTATTTCCCCCCTATGGAGAAGCGTGTCTACCTGTCGAAGAGCAGGAGGATTGTTGGATCAATCTTGGGAAAAAAGAATACCGCTCCATGATATTCTTTGATCCGGTGACTTTGCATCGTTTGGGATTGTTTCAACATGTTTCCCGGTTTCTATAAAAAGGTGGTTTGGGTGATTTGATGGGTCTAGCCGTGTTCACTTATCTTGTGCTGGTTTGAGAATTCCTGGCTACTCTAGACTACCGTTCTGATATAGAGATTTGTTTCTACATGAGAGGTAAGAAGTTCATGGCGACTAAGGACGTTGTTTCACAAGATTTTGGAGTCACCAAGATGCCTGCAGATGCATGGGATTTGAATTGGCTGATCCGCCTATGCATGATACTTGGAAGGAGGCTACTGATCGATCTTGTGGGTCGGGTGGTAACTTTTTCAACTATGTGATTACCCACCCTGTTTTGAGGATATGCTAGATGATACTATATACATCTTTCTTTCGGATAGTTGATCCGAAGCTGGTTATTATAAGAGCATGGAGTTACACTTATTGTTTGACCCATGATGCATTGTGAATCCATGGCTGGGTTTAATTATTTCTAGGTTGTTGTACGAAGATGATTAGGGCTACACATGTGAGATCTGATTGTACTATTGCTTTTGGAGGTTTGGTGTTTCTGATTGCTCGACACTTGGGAGTTCGTCTTGATGATTTGCGCCCTCTTGATGGTGACTCTGTCTACAATATTGCTACTCTAAACTGGTGCGGCATTACTGTAGCAATTCGACGTCCGAGTGGAGCGAAGTGTTTTAGATGGATGGCAGGAGATCATGGAGAGCATCATCTATACCTTCCTGCAAAGCTACCTTATTGTTTTGAGCTGGCTGATTTTAGATTGAGCCATAATAGTTTACCCTTGGCACTGGAGCCACTTGAGGATGATTTTGAGGGACATGGTCATGAGGAAACTGATTTGGCAGTAGGGGATGACCAGAATGAGAATGAAGAAGAAGAGGATGTCATTGCTGATGATGCTGACCCTATTTATGCTACTATGGAAGATTTTGAGCGTCGATTTGCTGATTTGAAAAGAAGGAATGAAGAAAAGCTCATGACTATTTCTACCAAGATTACTGGTCTACAGACACTACTGTTGCGCATAATAGATAGTCTTTGTCAGCGGTCTGGATCCCAGACCCCATCTTCACATTGATAAGTTAGTTTTTAGCATCCTTCACCCTCAATTTTATTTTCATTGTTCTTTTTGTTTATGCATTGAGGACAATGCAACATTTAAATATGAGGGGAGTGTTTTATGTTAGTTTAGTTCATTTAATTAGTTCATTTGTATTTTATGTTTCATGTTTAATTTTAAAATTTTTTTTATGGTTAAATTTTATTGTCAATTCATGCATCATGTCTAAAATTTAGTTATTATCAAAAATATAAAAACCGAAAAAAGTATGAAATGTAAAAAAATGAAAAAAGGAGTTTGTCATGAATCGCATACATATGTGTTATTAAAGATACCCATCTAGTTTGAGTTTGTCCTATCAACTTTATTCTAGCATGATCTTATATATCCCATGGAATTATGGAATGATTTGACCTTGTCTTAAAATTATTCTTATGTGAAATATGATTTGGCATACGTAATTGAGCATGTATGTTCTAAGTTCTTAGGCATGTTTGATATCCAACAAAAAATTGTCCTATTGAGAATTTTGGCCTTGTAAGTGATTACATCTATACTCCCTTATGCTTTGTTGTGTGATTTACTCTTCCTATGCATTTATCTTTAATTATTGACATGGTTATCTATTTTCAAGGCCAATTATACACATGATCATTGCTTGATAAGTTCAAATGATAGAGGCAACCTTTTAGCCATATTTTATCCATAACTACCTTATGATATATCTTGCTTTGAATCCAATTTGAGCCTTTAGCCTATTTTTATTTGTAAGCTCCACAAAATTCATTATTCCTACCCTATGATAAGCCTTAACCTTTCCGGGGAAATTAAGATTTAGAGTTGGTTATGGAAATTCATTTGGAGTTATGGGAAGGAACCTAAAGTGTGAGATTGTCATGATTTATGGTTTTCAAGAAGAAGTAATGTTATGTGCTATTGGTTTCCCTCATATTATGCTATATTGTAATATTTTCGGCTCAATAAAAAAAATCAGAAATGCCGACAAAAAAAAAAAACAAAAACAAAAAAAATGGCATTCGAAAAGAAAAAAAAAAGAGAATAAAGAGCCATTTTATCTATTTTTGTATATGAGGAGTTGAATCGATGTTTGGTTGAGAATTACTTGATGTGGGTGTTGTATATGCAAATTTGAGCATATTTTGAGATTATTAGAGTTATTGATATATTTGTGAGAGTTATGAGCATATTGCTATATTTTGAGAGTTGTGTTCCATTGTGAGCTTTATGTACTATTGAGTTTGTTTGCGTTATGTTTGGAGTTTTAGGAATCTTATTTTCCCGGAATTAATAGCACCACATGACCCAATACGATTCTTTGCCCATATGTTTTTACCAAGCTCCATTACAACGCGGCCGAATGGAGCCTTCTATGAAGGTTTCCATTGAGCGAAAGTCATCTTGATGTTCTTGTGTTTGCTTTGATGTATCCGGTGGAGATTTTGTGATATAAATGACAATATTTGATTGGATGCTTGTGTATGGAATTGAGGTGAGTGACTTTACTTTATTGTTTATTTATAGCAGTTTTACATTCCGACATTGGATGAGATCTTGGAGGAGCTTAAATGGATGATTTAGGAGCATATGAAGGCTAAGGAAGGAGAATCAAAGGAGCAAGGAAGTACAACGTCGAAGCTAAGAAGGATTATGGAGTCCGTTGGGACACTGCCCGCCGTTATTTTATTATTATTTCCCCTAGGGTTTGGCACGAATGTATTTGGGTTATTGTCATTTTATTGTCGAGGGATGAGGTAGTTTGAGACATTGTGTGCCTTGAGACAATATAGAGAGAGAGATGAGCATTACTTGTAATGACCCAAATATAAATATTTAGGTTACGTTTCGAAGGTTGGGTACCATCGTTCAGATCTTGCAATCGAGGTATAAGTCGCGGTTTTAAAACCTCAAATGACAGCGTTTACCCGAAAGTAGTGTACAACTTGCCACGATGAGGCCGGGTCAAAACCAAACAAGAAATCTCAGATATGCGAAATACAATAAGCCAAGTGATATGGTGAGTTCGATTGCGAGCACCCAAGATATTTCCCCGCCATAGAAACATGGAGTATACATGATCTGCAAACAAACCTAAAAAAATATGTGCAGGGCATGAGATGAGACTGAGGCCCTATCGCTCTCTATTCCCACAAGCAGGCATATACATACGCTAGTTCTAGTAAAGATACTTCTAATGCAATGTGGAATATTAAACACTCAAGCATACTAACAGTTATATATATATATATATATATATATATATATATATATATATATATATATATATATATAGGCTCTTTCCGGAGAAACAAGTCTTACCATGCAACAGAGGGACAAATTTGGGCCATTAGATTTAAAAGAATCAAGGGCCAACCTTTGTTTTGAAAGTAGCGTGTAGCTACCTAGTATTCACATTTAGTGTTAAATATGAATACTAGTTGGTTAAACGTTTAAAACTTGTAACCACCAACTATTATTCACCAAATATGTTAATATTCATATTTAGGTACATAATTATTCAAATATAAATTATTAAATATTCATATTTTACAAACTAATAAAAATTTACTATTGCATATTACTATTCATATTTAAAGATACGGTTACACCAATTAGTATTCATATTTAATGTTAAATATGAATACTAGTTGGTTATACGGTTAATTGTGTTTTTTTAAATCAATCTCCTCCCTTCATTTCTTTAGATCTAAGGGTCCACAATTGTCCCTCCGTTACATGGTAAGAGGTGTCCTCATAGGAAAGTTGTTCTATATATATATATATATATATATATATATATATATATATATATATATATATATATATATATATATATATATATATATATATATAGAACAACTTTCCTATGAGGACACCTCTTACCATGTAACGGAGGGACAATTGTGGACCACAATTGTCCCTCTTACCAATTAGTATTCATATTTAATGTTAAATATGAATACTAGTTGGTTATACGGTTAATTGTGTTTTTTTAAATCAATCTCCTCCCTTCATTTCTTTAGATCTAAGGGTCCACAATTGTCCCTCCGTTACATGGTAAGAGGTGTCCTCATAGGAAAGTTGTTCTATATATATATATATATATATATATATATATATATATATATATGCAGAAATACTATAAACGACTCAAAGAATGCCAAGTGGCATATCCCTCTCCTACCCCCACCCCCCTTCCCGTTTTTTTTTCCTATAAGTACACTATTGGTTTGTTTCATTGATCTAAATAAGAAGCAGGGATGTTTTGATCCATGAATTAATATGGGAAGCATATTTTAAAGCCCAGCTACTTGTAAAGTAGCTGGGCTTTTATATGGGAAGCATATGGTTAACGTATTATATCTATTTTTGGACGCTTTTATATGTCTAATAACCATCAACAAATGGCGGGGAAAATAACTATTGATTTTTTGAACATTAAAGAATATTATACTTTTGCCGGGAAAATTATTTTTGACGATTTTTCTTGTCACAAAAAATGCGGTGAATTTTGAGGAACTTACCTTTATCGACGCTTTTTTACGCCAAAGAATATTTCAATTTTGCCGGGAAATTAATTTGCGACGATTATTAACATCAATCAATGGGCGGGGAATGTATGGGAACAAAATGGGAGAGTTGAAGAGCAAAGCGTCGAAAATGTATTCTTGGCGATTAAAGGCGTCGTACATTTCCACGATTAAAAGAGTCGGCCATTTATGGCGTTGACATTTTCGACGTTTTTTTAAAGTATCAATAAAATTTTTCTCCACGCTTTTATGCATCGACAATGGACTTAAAAAGCGACGAAAAAGGCCAGTTTTTCTAGTAGTGAGATGGTATGTGTGCGCATCAATAGTCTCGTAATCATGCTCATATGATGAATTGAGCCCGCAAGATTGACTCTAATCAGACTCGATGGGGGACATGTCCGATGGGACTGGAGCGTCCTAAGACCCTAACAACGACTCTAGGACACATACATCACGACCGTTCTTTTTCCATACGCATAAAGTAAACAGATGCTCAGTCAAGTGTGCAACCTAACCATGATACTACAAGGCATGCTTCAATGCTTATGCAAGACCAAGTATTCCATACGACTACATGTAGGAGGGTATATCTTATCAGTCTGAGTAAGTCTATAAAGGAACTTACTTGAAAAGCCGAACCGAAAAATTTAGCACAAGCAGAATCCACTAAATCCACACAATCAACAAGAACATATGTTCGCTAAGAGGTGGTGGAGTGTGGGAGATTCAAATAATGTAAATAAAACAATTGTACAACTAGACTAACTCCCTGTCCCAAACAAATGATACACGAATCCCCTCCCTTGTAGTAGTAGGGTAATTCAGGATCGAATTCACGAGGAGGTATGTCAGCGCTTCCCTTGTTGTATTCACGATCAAAGCTTTCGACCTCAGCAGACACTCGATATCGAGTATACTGGTCGATATCGACCTCAGTTCTGGTCGATTTCCTAGCGCAGTTCCTGCGGAAGACAAAACAGCAAGTTGACGTCGAGACATACCTCGATATCGATGTTAGACCTCGATATCGACCCTTACAGTCGATTTCGATGCTTGTCACAGAAATTGTTTTCGTAACCAATTTGTCGGAAAAGAGTCCGAAGAAAATAGAATGGAGAAGGAGGATGAACAGAAACAAAACTTAAGACTTTTATAAAGAATTCAATTAATTAAAAGGCTTCCAAAGTCGGGGTTTTATGCCACAACGATAACAATGAAAGTTTTATACTAAAGCTATGAAATTTAATGTCTTTCCGTCAAATAACTTTCGTTATCAACAGTTAGGTGGTTAGAGGCTCTCGCATAGTTCCTAAGAGTTACTATCCAATTCATGAGCAATTCAAGTTCACAATATGAGTGGCTTTCGCTTCAATTGCAAATAATGAATCTCCCTTACTTTCGCAAAGGATGATGCATGGGGTAGAAGACGGAATCGCATAAAAGTCATACCCTTGATGTACTTACCTCACATTGCTATTGTCGGGCTCACCCCAACCCTAGAAGTGGGTTGACTACTCGCTCCTCTTCGTGCACATCATCATCATTATTGTTGAAAGAAACCTACTTTGAATTAAGACTTCGTAAGAAAGTACAACCGAACAAGCCACTCCGCTCTCGCTTTACAACTCCACTCGGCTTCCTCTCTCTCTCTCTTCTCGTCACTACTTTCTATAAAACTGGAATTCTCTGCAAAATTAGATACCTAAACTCAGCCCTATTGGCCTCTATTTATAGATGTCGATAAAGACTCGAAACTTTATCTTTATTTTCTAAGATAAACTTAAAATCAAAGTAAAAACTATAATTCTATGGTGACTCAGCCTCCTGATGATAGATCTGGTATGGATGATAAGAAATCTCGACCTTTGGATAGACGTTGCAAGCTTCAGATAGAATTCTATCAAAAATCTGAGTCGGATTCCTCTGCTGGCATGGTCGATATCGACCCTAGACATCGATATCAACCCCTTCAAAACTTTATCTCGAGCTTCTCCTTCTCCTACTCGAACTGGCACTCGACTTCTATCTTTTAGCTCGATATGGAAGCATCGATATCGACCCCTAGACGTCGATATCGACCCCTTCTGTGTCGACATGCTCTGTTTCCTTTTCTGCTCGATTCCTATGTCTCTGATATACTCGATGTCGAGGTCCCCGATCGATTTCGACCTCTCCAGAAGACTTTGAGTTCTTTTTCCGCTCTTCCGAATTCGTCCATTTTTATCCTGCTTTATGCGAAATCACATGGAAACTCGTGCAAACCCATATATTTGACATTTAAGTGTAAACTACACTCATCCCATATTTTCCCATTAATATGCATGCAAAAGATGATAAAATGGATTCATATGTGCATAGAAAATATGGCAATTTGCGCGCACATCAAACACCCCATACTTAAGCTTGCTTGTCCTCAAGCAATACTTTTAGTTGTCATTCAGGGGAAGAAAGTAAACCCTCAACATCATAGATTCATTTTTCATATGTCCCTACAATCAATTGTCATCCTCAATAAGGTACTTATGTCAACCAAGTCCATGCTTGTGCATAAAAGCAATTTCATACTCATAAAGGAGGTAATATGCAAAAACAATTTTAGCGACATAGCATTAATAATCAAGAGGACTTTTTGCAAGCTTGTGAGAAGTAGTTTGGTAAAAGGCTAGAGGTGGGGTAATATTTGGCCATGTGGTGTTAAATCCGGGGAAACATACTTTCTTTAAAAAACAATCCACATTCCTTCTTCATAATGTCACACCTTTCATTCATCGCTCAATGCTTTTTTCAATATACGCTTTTACCTCTCTAACATTAGCAGTGCCTTCTCGCGAGTCGCAAACATGGGTGTCATGAATGGCCCCGGATACTTAGTACTTTGGACTCTCACCTTGTGTCTCATCCTGCGGAACTATTATCTCAACGTAAGCAGGGTCGACCTACCTTTATCTCCTGAGGTGATCAGATTTTTTCTCGCTCATTTAATTTTCCATATTT
Organism: Persicaria maculosa; assembly: GCA_963922045.1. Lineage (NCBI taxonomy): Eukaryota > Viridiplantae > Streptophyta > Magnoliopsida > Caryophyllales > Polygonaceae > Persicaria > Persicaria maculosa. The sequence continues at coordinate 44,733,790 of OY998264.1, read as the reverse complement.
TATAATTGTATCATTCCTGCAAACAACTTCATACACAACTCCATATAACTCCAAAGATGATATCCATTCTCAAACTTTTCCCCGGATAGGGTATAAGGAATAAAATGGGCAATATGTATATATGTGGAGCAATAATGATAATGTAAAGCTCATATATGGCTTTGTGGCTTTTGCAAACATGCATAGGTAAGGCTAGAATATGAATATTTATAAATAAGCACTTGTATGGAATTTTCATAAAAGGTCCTCCATCATCTTATCATGCACATGTCAAAAAGCAACTTCAATTTTCATCTCCTTTATTTTTTTCTCTTTTTGCACTTCATTGGGACTTCCCTTAACTAGGCAATCTCATGTTATATCTCTAATGAATCTAATTTTGCATCATAGAGCTCTCTTTTTTATACTTCCATGACTCTTTCTAAATTTTTCAAAATTTTGGTGGGGTCATATTTCTCTCTTTTTTTATTTAATTTTTTTTATATGCAAATCTAAACTAAGTATGAATATGCAAGTAAGCCTTTCCCCCACCCCATACTTAAAATTTACAGTGTCCTCACTGTATTAGAACTAGGGTTAAGAAGAAAACTTACTAAACCGTCAAAAATTTCAGGAGTCGAAGAAGACAACAGGCAGGGTCGATATCGACCTTTAACATCGATATCAATGTCTCTCTCGATTTCTGCTCAGGCTTCAGGGTGATTTGGCCTCGATCACAAACACTATCTATGTCGACCTTAAGGTCGATGTCGACCTTGGACATCAATTTCGACGTCTTTTCTGTGTGCTTTTCTCTTTCCTGCAATTTGAAAACTAAACACAAAACCAAATATGCAAAACAATAAAGTGTCTAAAAGAAAAAGCTATCTAAAACCAAAACTAAGTCTTTGTTACAAGCTCTAGACTTTTAAGTCGCTAGGCCGACTTCCTCCTTCGCGCTTCTCAAGGCGGCATCTACAGAGCCCATGTGGCTTGGGCCTCAAATATCACTCCTTTCTTGTCTCGCAGCTGCAGTCCGCCAGGATTGATTTGATTCACCGTGAATGGTCATATGTTTTTATCCTTGAATCTTGTAGGGAACCAATGGTCCTTAGATTTGGCAACATAGAGCTTGTCTCCTATCTCATATTGGCTCGAATCATCATCGGATACCCTACATAAGCGCACATGGCAAGGCACACCTCTTCCAAATAATGATAAGTCCTTAATCGTAATGGAACAAGAGGAATCCGTACCTTGACTTACCTTTTTCTCAGTCTGTGGCTCAGGTCGATGTCGATGTTCAGAGGTCGATATCGACCCCTGTTGTACTCTTGGATGATCATTCGATTTGGAGAGTTTTGACTCGATATGATCAGGTCGATTTTGACCCTCAAAGGTTGATATCGAGGTCTCCTTTCCTCCCTTCTCAGCGTTGATGGTGGTCGATTTTGATAGGGTGTGGTCGATATCGACCCTTGACCCCGATTTCGATGTTTCCTCCTCTCCTCCGTCGACCCCTTACGTAAGACCTGTCACATAATCTTGAACATTAATGGTCGATGTCGACTTATCTGGGTCGATTTCGATGTTCTGTTGGGCTCCTTCGTCCAAGATTGCCTCAACTTCCTCTACTTGGGCTTCATTGATGGCTTTTATCTCCATTGGCCCTTGATTTTTCACCATCTTTGTGAAGGCATACTCTATCACCACATCACTATTTGTGAATGAGAGCAATTCTTTCTTTACGCTGATGTTGGCATCGACGGTTGCCAGGAACGGCCTACCTAAAATAATTGGACAAGCAGGGTCCTCCGCTATATCAACAACTAGGAAATCAGTAGGGACAAAGAATTTACCTGCTTGTACTGGCACATCCGTCACTATCCCAGTTGGAATAACTACCGTATTATTAGCCATGTACAATCTTGCATCCACGGGCTCTGCAGGACCTATCTTTACGTTGTGCCATATGGTTAGTGGCATCATGCTAACGCTAGCGCCCAAGTCAACTAAAGCTTTAAATTTGAATTAACCTAGACCTATAGCGATAGAAAACTTACCTGGGTCCGCCCGCTTCTGTGGTTGCTCCAACCTGTTGCATTCCTCTGCGATCTCAGAGAGTGATCGCTTCTTACCTAAGATGTCTTTAAGGAACCTTACATAAGATGGCATTTCATGAAGTGCCTTTGTGAATGGTATAGAAACATTAAGCCCTTGGAGCATCTTCACGAACCGTTGGAACTTCGTTTCCGTCGGGTCCTTAATCACCTTTCTAGTTGGGAATGGTAACACCTTCTTCCTTTCCGCGGTTGTAGTAAGGTCGACATCGACATCAGTAGGGTCAATATCGACTAGAGGAGTTGATTTCTATGGTGACACAGAGTTAGGGTCGACATAGACTGGAAGGTCGACATCGACATCACCTTGGTTGATATCGACAGGGGGGGTCGATATCGACGTCTGTTCTGGCTCCTTCTCCTCTGCTTTTTGCTCGGGCGTTTGTAATTGACACCCACTCCTTAGGTTTACCACTGCAATATGTCCAGTAGTTTTTCCCTTTTGGTTGGGCAGAGTGGATCCAGGGAATGATCCTGACTCTTTGGGTATTGCTTCCGCCAATTGACTCATTTGAGTCTCCATGTTGCGCTTCCAAACGTCGATCTCCCCAAGTCTAGAATTGATGCCCTGCAGCTGAGTATGGAAGGAGTTATTGGCTTGTTTGAACTCAGCATGGTTCCTCCGCATCTCATCAAGAATGATTTGGAGGTCATCTTTCTTAGTCTCCCGCTCAGGGTGCCCTGGTGCCCTATATGTTGGGGGATCCCTTTATTGATAGAACCTTTGATCACCCCAATTTTGTTGATTTCCCCCTCCATAGGGGCCTCTCGTCCATTTGACCTCCTCATGTTGTTCCTCCATGGATACTTGCTGAGTATGTGAACACGCACTAGTGTTTTGCTTTATTAAGCCACACTCCTGACAAGGTTGGTTGTTACTCAGGAACCATACTTGCTTTTGAAGGTGGCATTTTTGATCGTTATGGAATTGTTGCCACACCTCAGGATCTATCTCCCTTGGAGGCTCATATAGTGGCATAGATGGGGCAGGCCTTGCATCGTAGGCCGCAGCAGCCCCATATGTGTTGTCAAAGTTTACGAGCCTCTCAATGGTCTCCCATGCCTTCGTTGGTGTAAGCTCAATGTACCGATAAGAGGTATATGAATTGATTCTCTCCTTATTCGGCGCATCAAGGGCGTTGTAGAAGATCTCCTGGATGACATATGGAAGTTGCCCATGCGTTGGGCTTGATCTCAGCAAGTCCTTAAATCGCTCCCACGCCTGTGCTAGGGTTTCACCTGGCTTTTGTTTGGAAGCCGTGATCCTTTGTCGCAGCATCGCCGTTTTAGAAGGTGGGAAGAATTTGTTCAAGAATGCATCTTTCACCTCCGGCCATGTCCTCAGCGAGCGTGGAGCCAAACTTTCAAGCCATTGTAATGCCTTCCCTGCCAAAGACCATCGAAAAGATTTTTGTCGCACATATTCTAAGTTTACTCCATAGGCAACTGTTTCACACAAGTCCATAAAAGTAGAGATGTGTTGCAGGGGGCATTCATTGTGTCTTCCTTCAAAAGTATTTCTTTTAATCTCAGATAGGAAGTTAATTTTCAATTCATAGTTGGAGTGAGGAATTATAATGGCAGATTCAGGAACATGAAGCGGCGGATGCATATATTGCATCGCCGTCTGTGGATACTGATTTAGCCGCTCTTGGGCTTGTCTGCGCGCATCCTCCTCCCTATCAGCATGGGCTCGCTCAGTAGCAGCGGCGGCCCTTTCAGCAGCGATTGTAGTATTGTGGTCCTCGATCTTCTTCCCCAACCACTCTATGATCTCAGCCTGTGTCTCGTTGTCAGCCATGATGCGAATTGCTTTGTTGCGAAGATGGTAGAAACATTCAGGCTCGTTGATTGGTTCCAGGATAGGTCCGCGATCAGAACGTCGCATAAACCTGCAGAATAAGCTCAGAAAAAGATCGTGATTAACTTAGGTGGCGATTGATTGCCTCCCCGGCAACGGCGTCAATTTGTTCGCTAAGGGGTGGTGGAGTGTAGGAGATTCAAATAATGTAAATAAAACAATTGCACAACTAGACTAACTCCCTGTCCCAAACAAATAATACAAGAATCCCCTCCCTTGCAGTAGTAGGGTAATTCAGGATCGAATCCACGAGGAGGTATGTCAGCGCTTGCCTTTTTTTATTCATGATCAAAGCTTTCGACCTCATCAAACACTCGATATCGAGTATACTCGTCGATATCGACCTCAGTTCTGGTCGATTTCCTAGCGCAGTTCTTGCAGAAGACAAAACAGCAAGTGGACATCGAGACAGACCTTAATATCGATGTTAGACCTCGATATCGACCCTTATAGTCGATTTCGATGCTTGTCACAGAAACTATTTTTTATAACCAATTTGTCGGAAAAGAGTCCGAAGAAAATAGAAAGGGGAAGAAGGATGAACAGAAACAAAACTTAAGACTTTTATAAAGAATTCAATTAATTAAAAGACTTCCAAAGTCGGGGTTTCATGCCACACCGATAACAATGCAAGTTTTATGCTAAAGCTATAAAATTTAATGTCTTTCCGTCAAATAACTTTCGTTATCAACACTTAGGTGGTTAGAGGCTCTCGCATAGTTCCTAAGAGTTACTATCCAATTCATGATCAATTCAAGTTCACAATATGAGTGGCTTTCGCTTCAATAATGCAAATAATGAATCTCCCTAACTTTCCCAAAGGATCATGCATGCGGTAGAAGACGAAATCGCATAAAAGTCATACCCTTGATGTACTTACCTCACATTGCTATTGTCGGGCTCACCCCGACCCTAGAAGTGGGTTGACTACTCGCTCCTCATCTTACACATCATCATCATTATTGTGGAAAGAAAGCTACTTTGAATTAAGACTTCGAAAGAAAGTACAACCGAACAAGCCACTCCGCTCTCGCTTTACAACTCCACTCGGCCTCCTCTCTCTCTCTCTCTACTCGTCACTACTTTCTATAAAACTGGAATTTTCTGCGAAATTAGTTACCTAAACTCAACCCTATTGGCCTCTATTTATAGATGTCGATAAAGACTCAAAACTTTGTCTTTATTCTCTGAGATAAACTTAAAATAAAAGTAAAAAATAAAATTCTATGGTGTCTCAGCCTCCTCATGATAGATCTGGTATGGATGATAAGAAATCTCGACCTTTTGGATAGACGTTGCAAGCTTCGGATAGAATTCTATCAAAAATCTGAGTCGGATTCCTCTGCTGGCATGGTCGATATCGACCCTAGACATCGATATCGACCCCTTCAAAACTTTATCTCGAGCTTCTCCTTCTCCTACTCGAACTGGCACTCGACTTCTATCTTTTAGCTCGATATGGAAGCATCGATATCGACCCCAGACGTCGATATCGACCCCTTCTGTGTCGACATGCTCTGTCTCCTTTTCTGCTCGATTCCTATGTCTCTGATATACTCGATGTCGAGGTCCCCAGTCGATTTCGACCTCTGCAGAAGACTTCGAGTTCTTTTTCCGCTCTTCCGAATTCGTCCATTTTTATCCTATTTTCTGCGAAATCACATGGAAACTCGTGCAAACCCATATATTTGACATTTAAATGTAAACTACACACATCCCATGTTTTCCCATTAATATGCATGCAAAAGACGATAAAATGGATTCATATGTGCATAGAAAATATGGCAATTTGCGCGCACATCAACCTATGATATTAATATGGAAGCGATAAGGCACAAGACTACTAGTCACACACACAAGGACCAAATCCGAAAACCTTTTCCAAAACGAATCCGAACTCCAATCATTTCAAACCATTTTAAACCATTCTCAAAGCGAAAACCTCAAAAGCCAAAACATCCGAATTAGCCAATTCTATAATACTCAGGTCCATTTCGATTTCCAAATATCCATCATTTAATCTAGTTTAAGAATCCTGACACTTGAAACAAAGTCTTTCAAAACACTTTCCAAGCATTTAATCCGACATTTGAAATTCCATCAAAATCCCCTTTTTAAAATTTTAAATTAATATTCCAAAATTCCATTTTCTGAAATCAACCTCAAACTCAGATCCGACTAAAAACGATCGAAACCAAAAACCAAAAAATCAAGTCAAAGGTTCAATGACAGCTCGGCCAAAGCTTGTGGGTGGATTTCGCGGCAGCGAGAAGGCTGGACACGACCGCGGAATCCTCCTCAAGTTCCTCGTGAGAAGGCACCCCTCGCTGGCTGTGAAGCAAGGTTTTTATCACGGCAAAACCCGCGGTCGTGGTTGCGAGAGTCGTCTTCTTCCTCTGTTCTGTGTTCTATCTCGTTGCAGCGACCATGGTTTTGTCGCGGGGAGATTCGAACATGATTGCTCATTTTTGCTTCAAATCTCATTCGTTTTGCTTCGATCCAAATCCATTTTAACCAAAACCTATCTCAAAACATTTCTAATACAAAACTGACACCAAACAACGATACATGATTCCAACGAGGACTAGATGGGAGAGCGGAACAGGGATTACCTAGCCTCCTTGAGGCTTCTTCAAAAACCTTGGAAGAGGTTGGTCCTTGTGCTCCGATTCAATGAGATTTTACTACGACGAGGCCTAGGAGGGACATCTTGGTTAAAAGAGGACCTTTATGTAGTTCTAGATCAAAAACAAGAGGATGGAAGGAGGAGAGTTTACCTTGCTAAAAAATAGGGGAAGGGGAAGAAATGAGCTCGAGTCTACTTCACAAGGAGTTAGATCTGACATTTCTTAACCTTGGAAGGTAAAGGAGAGAGTAAGGAACAAGTGAGAATAAACGGGGAGAGAAAGGGGTTATAACGAGGGAGAACGAGTCGATTTACCAAGCCAATAACGAAACTGGGCTCAAAGTCGCGGCGGCAAAAAGGGACACTCACGGCGGCGAGGATGAGTTTCTTCTTCGGGGCTCTGATCTCACGGCGGCAAGGATGAACTCTCGGCGGCGAGGATGAACTCGCAGTGGCAAAGATGAACTCGCGGCGACGACAGGGGTAGAACTCGGTTTTTCAATGGAATTTGCTTTCCGACACCGATTTTTGGGTTAGATCTTTGAGAGGAGGTCTTCTAGAGGGTTTTTTAGGGTTATTTGGAGGTTGAGAAACAAGAAATGAATGGTGGAAGGTAAGGGAGATGGATTAAAGAGGTGAAAAGTTGAAAACTTGGATTTTTAGGGTTTGGTTTTGAATGGATGATGAAGAGAGAGAGGGAGAGAGAATGGAGGTTGAGCTAGGCTCAGATTTTTATAAGGATTTTATTGGAATTTTGGTGATTATTGCTTTCCTTATATAGGGGCTCAATTGGCACCTTAGGGTTTTAATGGAGAAAAAGACAAAGCAATTATGGTGCTAGTGGGAATGAAGAGAGAATAAGTGGGAGAGAGGAGGGTCGGCTGAGAAAGAAAGAGAGAGAGATTCCGGTCATCCGATCTTAAGTTCTGACTATCTGTCCCAAAATCCGACTCGAGTTTAAATCCATTTCAAATGACTCACAAGACTCCATGTTTTAAATTCGAATATAATAGTGGACTTTAGCTCGACAACTTATATTTTAAAATATCCCGGGATGATTTCCAAAGACTTTACATTTTTAGAAATGCGCTCGGGGATGGTTTTTTCCAAAACATTCCAATTTTGATAATTAAATACTTATTTAAAATTCCGGTCTTTACATTACTTTGGCTATAAGTTGCTAAACTCATAGTTTCGTATGTGATTCAAAGTCCCGGTTGAATGAATTATGAGGATTTGATTTCAATTCATTATTTATAAGTATATTTATCATCTTGTTCTTATTGATATGAATTTGTGTTCCTTTCTATTATTGATCACCATGTTAGGAATCGCATCAACGCTATGAATAAGTTGTTGGTTTCTCGATAGCAAACGAAGTCATTCATTTAGTGATATTTCTATGCCTTTGTAGTGGTTGATATCAATTTATCTATGTCGAGTAGGTGTTTATAGGGCCAAGTGGGTTGTTCCCTTGTCTTCTATTTGCATTGAATCGATGTGCCAATTGGTCTTAAGAATTTGAATCGTTAATGCTATTCTTTAGTGATATTGAATAAGAAGATTGTATCTCTGCGGAAGAATCAACATTATTCAAGTCGACATCTATTTTATAAATACAATTGAATCAGTCCTAGGACCTTGAGCCTCAACCATTATCGAGAATTACAAGTGAAATGCTTTTCTATCTTGTTATCAATACTTTGCAATCATTATCCTATTTACTTTATTTTTTCATCAAGTTGCTATAAACTATTGCTATTGTCTTTAGAAATCATTGATAGGAATATTATAATTGCAACCGTTTCTCTCTGTGGGTTCGACTTCGGAATTCATCGCTATACTAATCTATTGGTTTATCAATCTATTGGTTTACTAATCTATTGGTTTAAGAATTGGGTTAGGATATTATTGTTATTTGGGCGAAGGGAAAGCCAACGATGTTCGCCAAGCACCAATGACCCTTTGATCCTTTTTCTCTATATTCTCCAGTTCAAAGATTCCTTTTTTTTAGGGCGGCCGCATCTTTTACACACCAATGCTGGGTAACATATCTGCTATTTGATGTCATCTAGGACAATCCAATCTGATGCATGTAAAACTGGATATATTGTCTCTAGATACGCCAAGGTCCAAGCTTCATTGATGACATAATATACCTGAAAACACTCAGTTTTTTATCATTGATGACAGCAAGCGCGTGTACACAAGGGATCTTGTTGATGTACATATTTAAAGTAATTTTAATTGCATGATTCGACTTCATATTCTATTCGATTCCTAGATTATAGATTGAGAATAATGAAAATTTGTGTAGAATGGCCTAACGTGCAAGAAATAGAGTCTGCACCAGTTTTGGTTTATATGAATAGGAATTGGAGCGGAATCAGAGTCAAAACAAGAAAGCAAAGTGGTCGAGCCAAGATAACACAGACCTACTGGAGGCACTCGACATGACTTAAGATCGAGTGATGAACTCGACATCGACATCCTCACCAGAGATCGAGTGAAGTGAAGAAGATCGAGCATAAATGAAGAACTCGATATCGAGTGACTATGTCGATATCGAGTAGAAATAATCCACGGATTGGACGCGATTTGAGCAATATGAATTATAGATGTTAATAGATAGCCACATCTTTATCATATTTTATTAGATAGATTATGTCCTAGGGAACTTTCCTTTTTATCCTAGGATATTTATTATTTACCATAATAATGTTTCATCCTAATTGTTTGAGGATAGAATTTTTAATAAGAGTTTTAGTAGGATTAGAACTACTTTCTTTGGCTAGCAAGGATTAGTAGGCTATAAATAAGGCCCAGGGGGCTGGTTTTGATTCATTCCATTCCATCACACAACACAACAATCAAAAGAGTTAGATAGTAGGAGAAAATTTAGGGTTTGGCGTTTGCGAGAGCCGACGTTGAGTTGTAAAGTTTCAAAGTTTCTTTTAATGTAAGTTGTTTCCTTTCCAAGAAAGACGTTTTTTGCGATGAAGAGTGAGTAGTTCCCAAAAGCTCTTAGTGTCGGGGTGAGCCCGATGTTAGCCATGCGTTCTTGAGGTAAGTACTTGATGTTGATATGGTTGTGTATTGATCATCTCCTACGATTTTATGTTTAGTCCTTATCGCAAGAAAAGGTATTCATGTTAACAACATGAGTTATAAACATAAAATTGGTAGAGACAATTAGGTTTATTTGCAAGAGTATTCCTAATCGTTGGTGTACGGCGAAAGTTTGTCCCTCAGGTGAGATATTGCAATTGTCTGTCTTATTTACATTATTCATGTTTTGGTTAACATTGTGGTAAATCCTAGCCTTAGGAGTTGCCTTTTTATATATTCTTATTCATCAATACCACTGTTATTTTTGTCCACATCTTCGCATCCATCCTATTGTCTTCAGCCATCTTTGCCTACAAACCCTAACCAAACTACATGAACCACTCGATATGGACACAGTAGGTTGATATCGACACCCTCTTCCTACATCGACGGTCTTCTGTGTGGATGTCGTTCAAGCTTGCATCTGAGATCGAGATCGAGTGCATAACTCGATATCGAGTGCCCCTGTGTCGACCGACAGTCTTCTGAGTCGGTCTATGTTGCTACTGATATATCGAGATCGAGTTCTCAACTCGAGATCGACTAATGTTTGTGTTGTTTCAGGTCTTCTACTGTGCATAGGAATCAATAGCCCCAAATGACGTCGAGTAACCTACTCGAGATCAAGTAGGTTACTCAACGTCGTGGATCAATCCTGCTTCATCGTGGATCCATCCTGATTCCCTACCACTACAGCGGGAGAGATTCTTGTATTCATTTGTTTTGATAGGGAGTTGGTTGAGTTTATATTCTATATTATTTATTCACTAGTTTCACTCCTAACAAATTTTGGCGTCGTTGTCGGGGAAGCGATCAATCATGCCCTAGTATTCTATCTCACATCTTCTTTCTAGTGTTGTTTTATAGGTGTATGTGACGTGCTGATCGCACGTCTGAATTCGAAGGAGTAGAAGGCACCGAGAGTTATCTCCACCTTTGTTCTAGAATCCGAAGAGCTATGGCCAACGGGAAACCTAGGCTCAAGAGATTGAGTGATTAAAGAAGAACATTGAGGACTTCACCCCTAGAGAGGCGGCACAAAGAGAGCGTGGTGACAGAGTGGAGGAGGCAAAGAGGCAATATGAATCCCAAATCAATACCCTCCCTCAGAAAGCCAAGCAATACATGCACCCAATGCTCTTTGTGCCTAAATCGGCGATTCTTATCGATCACTCGAATTTCGAAATTAAACCTAGCTTCTTAACTGATATTAGGACACATCAATTTATGGGAAAACCTAATGATTGCCCTCTAGAGCACATAACGACCTTCCTTGATTTATGTGATATTATTGCTGATGGACAATGCCTTGAGTATGTAAAACTAAAGGCTTTTCGTTGGTTTCTTGTAGGGAAAGCACTAGCATGGTTGGAGAGTCTAGCACCAAGATTGCTCCACATGTGGGATGAAGTAAAGGATGCATTCCCAACAAATGTTTCCCACCATCCAAGACGGCGGTGATTCGTCAAAAGATCATGGCTTTCAAACAAAAGGCACATGAAACCCTGGCACAAGTGTGGGAGCGATTCAAGGAGCTTCTAAGGTCCTTCCCTACATATGGGCAACCACCCTACATCATCTAGGAGAACATCTACAATGCCCTGGACATGGCAACTAAGGAGAGGATCAACACCTATACCTCCTATGGGTATCTAGAGCTCCTACTGCAACAAGCTTGGGATATCATAGAGAGGTTGGTGGAATTTGACAACACCTATGGGACTCCTGTGGCTTTCGACTCAAGGCCTGCCCTATCGATGCCACTTTACGAGCCGTCCAAGGAGATTGATCCTAATGTCAAAGAGCAATTTATGAAAGATCAACTCGGGAAGCTCCACAAACAAGTCAAGTTCCTCTCCGCCAACCTACCCTGCGTCGAATGCGACTCCGAGAGGCACATCACCACCGTTTGCCCCCACACGGAGCAAGTAGATCTAGCGGAGACTCATGAGGAGGTGAGGTACATGAGGAATCCCAATCATCAGGGATACCAAAATTGGGGAAATCAACGACCCCAATAAAACCCTAGGGATCCTTCGCCTTACTGAGCTCTAGGCCACCCAAAGAGAGAGTCAAGAAGAGATGATGTCCAACTCATCCTCGATGAGTTAAGGAGGAACCAAGCGACGAGTCAACAATCGAGCAACGCCATCCAAAACCAACTACAAGGGCTCAATGGCCGCATGGGGGAGATGGATACGTTGAGAAAGACAATGGAGACCCAATTGGGTCAACTAGCCGTACAAATTCCAAAGCCAGCCAGAAAGGTCCCACGACAACCATAAGAAAATCAAATAGGGCAAGCCGGGCACATTACCGCTGTCAATATAAGGAGTGGACGTCAATTGGATGAGCCACGGAGCAAAGGAGAAGTCACTGAAAAAGCAGTCGATGTCGACACACCAGTCGATGCCAAGAGCCCTATCGACTTCGAACAACACCTCGATGTCAAGCCAACTGCAAAGCCCATGTTAATGAGGTAAGTCGAGTACAAATAATAAGATTGTAAATATGTAAATCGACTCCTAGCCTATGCAAATAATTACAAGACTTCCTCCCGTTGTAGTGGAAGGGTAGTCAGGATCGATCCACGAGGAGGCGTGTCAGCGGGATCCTAATAGCCTCGGAAATCTCAAGTCTGCGTCGACCAGAAGCCTCGATTTCGACCTTGGGCCTCGATGTCGACCTCGGCTGTCGATGTTCTCTGCAACAAAAGACCTGCAGAGACAAAAATAAGTGGTCGATATCGACTGGTGGGGTCGATATCGATGTCAGTCCACGAAATCGACTGGCTCAGAAGACTGCCAGTCGACACAGAAGGGTCGATATCGATGTCTGGTGTCGATATCGATGCTCAGCAAACTCCGCAGAGATGTTCATCGTCGACTCAGAAAACTGTCGACGAACTCAGTGGTCGATGTCGACGTCTGGGGTCGATATCGATGTCTCCCTGCAGTGTGTTAATTCTTCGTCGGCAAAGAAAGGCCGAAGATTTAAGAATGGAGAGAGAAGCAATGAATAGAAATAACAGTGGGTTCTGGTGAATAAAACTATGTAAAAGGGAACTCCTAGGATTAGGGTTTACCACAACATTAACCAATGCATGCGATAAGATAAATAAGACGGACAATTGCGCTATTTCACCCGAGGGACAAGCTTAAGCCGTACACCAACTCTTAGGATTACTCTTGCAAATAAACCTAATTGTCTTTACCAATTTTATGTTTATAACTCAAGTTGTTAGCATGAATCCCTTTTCTTTCGATTAGGACTAAACATAGAATCGTAAGAGGAGAGATAGACACAACGATATCAACATCAAATACTTACCTCAAGCGCGCATGGCTATCGTCGGGCTCACCCCGACGCTAAGAGCTTTGGGGAACTACTCACTTCTCATCATGGGATTCATTTTGATTGAAGCAAATAAACTTGCATTAAAATAAAATTCGAAGCTTTACAACTCAACGTCAACTTTCGCAAACGTCAAACACTAAAACTTCTCTCTAACTCTAACTCTATTGTCTTGCTTGTTGTCTTGGATTTATGGATTGAAAGATTGGATTGTTCTAGGATGATTGAAAAGATCAGCCCCTAAGGCTTTATTTATAGGCAACTAATCCTCACTATCCGAGGAGTGAAACTTCTATCTAAACTATTAACTCTATCCGAACAATTAGGATAGGTCTTTTATTTTGATAAAACTTAAATAACTTAAAGGTAAAAGATAAATAACTCTTCTGCTGCCATCTATCTTGAAAGTATGAGATAAATCCCGTGCCTCCTTGAAGATATAGTTTCAATCAGCATTCGAAATCAGGTCTATCTTCTATCGAGATAAGGGGTCGATATCGACACCAGGGGGTCGATATCGAGGTCTCTGTTCCTGCTCGACTTGTTCAGCTCTGGTCGATTTCTATGTTGAGGTCGATATGGGGTCGATATCGACACTGGGGGTCGATATCGATCTGGGTCTAAGGTCGATATCTACCTCTTCTCAGTTTCACTTGATGTCTATGTTGAGGTCGATACCTATGTTGAAGGTCGATATCTACACCAGAGGTCGATATCTATGTCAGGGGTCGATATCTACCTCTGCTCAGCTTCACTTGGTTTCTTCATTTTTACTCCAATTTCGCTCGAATTCCTGCATGGTTAGCTCAAAACTTGTGTTGAGATTACGCTCTTTTCTTTCCACGAGGCATTAGTCCAACCAACCTAAGTCTCAATTCCCAAATGGGGGTCAGGCTCAATTCGGCAGGGGTAATTTTGTGGAGTTTGCAGTTTCAGGCTCAGGCTAATGTTCTGGCTTCAAGCAGGGATAATGCAGGGCAGGTAAAAAGAGGATAAAAATGGCTTAAAAGATGCCTCCATCATTTAATTCTCGTAAACATAAACGTATATATGCATTGGTTTTCAATAACTATCACAACATTTAGAGATGCATAGGAAGAGTAAATTCACTCAAGAAAGCGGAGGGATTTTTGATGTTCTCCCTATAGGTCAAAATTCATCACAAGGACAATTTTTTTTGGATTTGCTTTTTAGCCTATGATCATATGTGCTCAATTTCATCACAAGTTCACAATCTACATAAAAATTTTAAAGACTTAGGCTAAACCATCCAAATATGTCATAGGATTTACATGATCAAGTCAGCTATTGAGTTTTCATCATAAGACATCTAAGCAGGGTAAAAAAAACAAACTTAAAATAAACATGCATTTTTTTGTATTTATGACATTTTTCTATTATTTTTTTTTTTGATTTTTTGATTTTTTTTTAAAGTAAAAGTAAGAACAAAAATTTAAACATGAATGCAATGCGAAGAAGAAAACCAAGGTATGACCATAAGACATGTCTTCCATCCCATACTTAAAATATACAGTGTCCTCACTGTATTAAATTGAAGAACAAGGGTAGAGAGAGACTTACAACGGATTCAGGTAGATGTCAGGATAGGTCGATGCCAGAAGTCGACATCTAGGTCAGTGGTCGATGTCGACTGCATCTGTCGAATTCGAGGAAGAAAGTGAAGACGAGGGCTGCCAGGTTGGGGTCGATATCGAGTATTAGGGTCGATATCGACCTCTCTTTTTCGCTCCTGAGTCCTCGATGTTGACACCAGGAGATGGCTTGACCCTGGGGGGGTCGATTTCGACTGCCTCTGCAGAAGCTTCTTTTCTTCTTCGTCGTTCCTTTTGCTTGATAACCTAAAATCTTTGTTAGGAATATAGATAAAGCACAAATTATATCAGTTTTATGTACAAGCTCTAGATTTTTGAGTCGCTAGGCCGACTTCTCCGTCAATTCTTCACGACCCTTTTATGTCAGGACCCTTCGAGCGTGAGCCTTCTCCTGGATCATCTAGGTCCTTTTGGTAGTAGCTAAGCTCAGCGACCAAGGCTTCTTTGATGTTAGGTTCTTCTTTGGGCGCTTTCCTTCTCTTTCTTGACCTAACTTTAGCAATATAGGCAAACCATGGAGCTTTGACCCTCTCTTTAGTATAATTATCAATAACCAACTTATTTGATTTATCAATAATGGACGGAGGAGGGTTAGGAGTCATACCTGGGCTTAACTGTTTGGGCCCGAAACAGAAATCTTCGGGCTGAGGGGTGGTCGATGTCGACCCAGGAGGGTCAATGTCGAGAACTTTGGTCGATAGCGATATGTGGGGGTCCATATCGACCTCTGTGACCCTATACTTAAGCTCCTGGCAGCGATCTGGCATACTCGATTTCGACCAAGGGGGGTCGATTTCGATGTTGTTAGTCGATATCGACTGGTTCCAGTCGATCTCGACCCTGCTTACTGTTTCCGTCCTCGCCAACAAAAATTTTCTAAGCTTCTCCTTAGCCGGCGAGAGGACTACTTGCTCCAGGTGCTTTGTTTCGCTCATGGTTGGGTTGAAAGAGAATTCTATCACTTCGTTCCCTATAGTAAAGGTTAGTAACCCTCGACGTACATTGATATTGGCATCAGCAGTAGCTAAGAAAGGCCAACAAAGTATAATAGGCACTATAGGATCTTCAGGCATCTCCAATACAATGAAATCAGTAGGCACAAAGAACTTACCTACCTTTACCGGAACGTCATCAACTCTACTTGTGGGGCTGACGAATGAGTTGTCAGCCATATAAAGTTTCATCTCCACAGGTTCAAGGGCGCCTATGTTCACCTTTTGCCAAATAGAAAGAGGCATGAGACTTACACTTGCTCCTAGGTCACATAGGGCTTTATAGCGATGTTGGCCAAGTCCAACGGTGATTGCGAACTTCCCTGGATCACTCTTCTTCTCACGGAAGTCCATCTTCGAGCACTCCTCTGCGATCTCTGCCATGGATCTCTTCTTGCTCAGGATGTCTTTCAAGAATCGCACATAGGCAGGCATCTCGCTTAGGGCTTCTGTAAGAGGGATAGTAATGTTAAGCCCTTGAAGAATCTTTATGAAGCGCCTGAACTTACCTTTGGTGGGATCCTCCAATGCTTTGGAAGGGAATGGCAACGTCTTCTTTGGTGGAGGGGCCAAAACGGTGGTCGGAGGGGCCTGCTGGACATCGATATCGACTGGGATGGGGTCGATATCGATTGGGATGGTCAATTTTGACCTCTGTTGAGGCTCTGATGGATCTGCAGTGTCATCGACATCGACCAGGGGGTCGACATGGTGGTCGATATCGACCTCTGGGTCGACATCGACTTGTCTGTCGATGTCGACTGGGTCTGTTGCTAACTCCTCCGTTTCCGTCCGTGGCTTTTGTACTTTGTTGCCACTCCTTAATTGTATGGCTGCGACATGGCCCATCCCGGATTGTCCCTTAGGATTTGTAGTGGGTTGCCCAGGGAGTGTTTCGGACGGTCTAGGGATTTGTGCCGCCAATTGACCCAGTTGGGTCTCTACGTTCTTTTTCCAAATATCCATCTCCCCAATCCTTGTGGTAAGGTGATTGAGTTGAGAGTGGATAGCATTGTTGGATTGATCATTCTTAGCTTGATTCCTCCTGATTTCATCCAGCACAAGTTGAAGATCATCCTTCTTTTGGTCTCTCTCCGGGTGCCCAGGAGCTCTATAAGGCGGAGGGTCCCTAGGGTTAACCGGGTTCCTTTGTGGTTGATGGAACCTTTGGTCTCCCCAATATTGGTGATTGGGACCCCTCATGTAGTGCGCCTCTTGGTGAGTCTCCGCTAGGTGTACTTGTTCGGCATGTGGGCACTCGATGGTGGTGTGCCACTGCGATCCGCATTCGATGCAATCTTGGTTCGCTGAAAGGAACCTCACTTGCTTTTGGAGCTTTCTAAGTTGATCCCTATGAAATTGCTCCTTTACATCCGGATCGATTACATTGGAGGGTTCATATAAGGGCATAGATGGGGCAGGCCTCGACGATGATGGTGCGTCGGAAGCCTCAGGAGTCCCATATGTGTTGTCGAATTCCACCAACCTCTCTATGGTCTCCCAAGCCTCTTGTGGAGCGAGTTCAAGGTAGCCATAGGAGGTGTAGGTGTTGATCCTCTCCTTAGTTGCAGCATCAAGAGCATTGTAAATGATCTCCTGAATTACATACGGTGGTTGGTCATGCGTCGGGCATGATCGTAGAAGGTCCTTAAACCTTTCCCAAATAGTCGACAGAGCCTCACCAGGCTTTTGTTTGAAAGCCGTGATTTTCTGTCGGATCAACGCCGTCTTAGAAGGAGGAAAGAACTTGTTGAGAAACGCGTCCTTGACTTCATTCCAGGTGCGGAGCGATCTTGGGGCTAAGCTCTCCAACCATTGCAATGCTTTCCCTGTAAGAGATCATCGAATGGCTTTTAGTTGGACATATTCAAGACTTCGTCCATCAGCAATAGTGTCACAGAGGTCTAAGAAGATTGAAATATGTGCCATAGGGCACTCATTAGGTTTTCCTTCATATTGATGCCTTCTTATTTCAGTTAAAAAGTTTGGTTTAATTTCAAAATTAGAGGCAGGGATAAGAATTGCCGATTCAGGCACTGTGAGAGTGGGGTGCATATATTGTTTGGCATTCCTAGGGAGGGCATTGATTTGGGCTTCTATTTGCCTCCGGCCTTCCTCCTCCCTATCCGCACGCTCCTTAAGTGCCGCCTCTCTAGTCGTTAAGTCCTCAACCTGCTTCCTTAGTTGTTCAATAAGTTCTGCTTGGTTCGCGTTTTCCGCCATGATTCTTTGAGCTTAGGCCCTTAGATGGAAATAACGCTCAGGGTCGTCTACTCCTTCAAATTCAGGTGGGCGATCAGCGCGTCGCATACACCTGTAAAGCCAATCTAGATAAAGACATGAGATAGACTACTAGGGCGCGATTGATTGCCTCCCTGGCAACGACACCAATTTGTTAAGGAGGTAAGTCGAGCACAAATAATAAGATTGTAAATATGTAAATCGACTCCTAGCCTATGCAAATAATTACAAGACTTCCTCCCGTTGTAGTGGAAGGGTAGTCAGGATCGATCCACGAGGAGGCGTGTCAGCGGGATCCTAGTAGCCTCGGAAATCTCAAGTCTGCGTCGACCAGAAGCCTTGATTTCGACCTTGGGCCTCGATATCGACCTCGGGTGTCGATGTTCTCTACAACAGAAGACCTGCAGAGACAAAAACAAGTCGTCGATATCGACTGGTGGGGTCGATATCGATGTCAGTCCACGAAATCGACTGGCTCAAAAGACTGCCAGTCGACACAGAAGGGTCGATATCGATGTCTGGTGTCGATATCGATGCTCAGCAAACTCCGCAGCGATGTTCGTCGTCGACTCAGAAAACTGTCGATGAACTCAGTGGTCGATGTCGACGTCTGAGGTTTAAGAATGGAGAGAGAAGCAATGAATAGAAATAACAGTGGGTTCTGGTGAATTAAACTGTGTAAAAGGCAACTCCTAGGATTAGGGTTTACCACAACGTTAACCAATGCATGCGATAAGATAAATAAGACGGACAATTGCGCTATTTCACCCGAGGAACAAGCTTTCGCCGTACACCAACTCTTAACATTACTCTTGCAAATAAGCCTAATTGTCTCTACCAATTTTATGTTTATAACTCAAGTTGTTAGCATGAATCCCCTTTCTTTCGATTAGGACTAAACATAGAATCGTAGGAGTTGAGATAGACACAACGATATCAACATCAAATACTTACCTCAAGCGCGCATGGCTAACGTCGGGCTCACCCCGACCCTAAGAGCTTTGGGGAACTACTCGCTTCTCATCATGGGATTCATTGTTGATTGAAGGAAATAAACTTGCATTAAAATAAACTTCGAAGCTTTACAACTCAACGTCAACTTTCGCAAACGTCAAACCCTAAAACTTCTCTCTAACTCTAACTCTATTGTCTTGCTTGTTGTCTTGGATTTATGGATTGAAATATTGGATTGTTCTAGGATGATTGAAAAGATCAGCCCCTAAGGCTTTTTTTATAGGCTACTAATCCTCGCTATCTGAGGAGTGAAACTTCTATCTAAACTATTAACTCTATCCGAACAATTAGGATAGGTCTTTTATTTTGATAAAACTTAAATAACTTAAAGGTAAAAGATAAATAACTCTTCTGCTGCCATCTATCTTGAAAGTATGAGATAAATCACGTGCCTCCTTGAAGATATAGTTTCAATCCGCATTCGAAATCGAGTCTATCTTCTGTCGAGATAAGGGGTCGATATCCACACCAGGGGGTCGATATCGAGGTCTCTGTTCCTGCTCGACTTCTTCAGCTCTGGTCGATTTCTATGTAGAGGTCGATATGGGGTCGATATCGACACTGGGGGTCGATATCTGGGTCTAAGGTCGATATCTACCTCTTCTCAGTTTCACTTGATGTCTATGTTGAGGTCGATATCTATGTTGAAGGTCGATATCTACACCAGAGGTCGATATCTATGTCAGGGGTCGATATCTACCTCTGCTCAGCTTCACTTGGCTTCTTCGTTTTGACTCCGATTTCGCTCGAATTCCTGCATGGTTAGCTCAAAACTTGTGGAGACCCTATTTCTTGCATTTTAGCTCATTCTTACACAAGTTTATATTCTTTTGAACCCTTTTCTTTGGAAATCGAATGAAATATGAAGTCAAAAGATGCAATAAAAGAAGATATAAATATGTACATCAGCCCACAACAGCACCAGAGAAGCACTCGATCTCAAGTGATCCAGTCGATGTCGACCCACCACTCGATGTCGACACCTCTGTAACTCGTAAACAACTTCAGAATCCTCCGAGATCAACCAATCTAGTTGATATTGACCCTTCTATCAATGTCGATCAGTCCAAAAAACCAAAGTTGATCCCTTTAGCTCTAAAGCCGAGGAAAGCACTTCCATTCCCCTCCAAGATGCTGAAAGACCCAACAGACACCAAGTTTAGGTGTTTCGTGAAGATCCTACAAGGACTTAACGTCGCCATCCCATTCAGGAAAGCCCTGAACGAGATGCGGGCCTACATGAGGTTCCTGATGGACATCCTTTCAAAGAAGAGGTCCATCATTGAGATCGCTGGCGAATGCAATTCTATTGAGTTCCCTAAAGAGCGCGGCAATCTGGACAAGTATGTTGGGACGGTAGGGGTAGGTTAGCATCAATTCAAAGCCATTTGTGACTTGGCGGCTAGTGTAATATTGATGCACCTATCGATATGGCAACAACTGGGAGTAGGAGCACTGGAGCCAGTTGACATGAAGTTATACATGGCGGATAACTCCTTCGTGAGAACCATAGGGGTTGTGGATGATGTCCCTATCAAGGTGGGAAAGTTCTTTATACCCACGGACATCATCGTGTTAGACATGCTGGAAGATCCTATAATGCATATCATCCTTGATAGGCCATTCTTAGCAACCGTTGATGCCAATATCAATGTGAGGAATGGCACCCTTACATTCACAATTGGGAATGAGATCATCGAGTTCCACTTCAACCCAACGATGAGTGAAACAAAAAGGCTAGAAGAAGTTGGGCTCACACCTGCAAGGGAGAAGCTTTGCAAATACTTATTGAAAAGGATACAAGTTGCAAAGAGAGTCGAGATCGACTGCCCTCAGCCGAGATCGACCAAACATCTAGATGTGGACCCCCCTAACTCGATATCGACTGACCTTGAAGATCAACTGACTTTCTAGGTGCTTAAGTATGGGGTCCCCACTACCAACGTTGACCACATGCACTAACTCGACATCGACCCCTGCACTCAAGATCGACACCACTATGTCGAGATCGACTGACCCCCAGCCCGAAGATCACTGTTTCGGGCCCAAAAAGGTAAGCTCAGGTAAGATCTCCAAACCTCCTTTTTCCATTATTGATAATTCCACTAATAGGAAGGTCAAAGCTCTATGGTTTGCTCATGTTAGCAAGATTAGGTCAAGGGTGAGAAGGAAAGATCCAAATAAAGAACCTAATAAAGAAGAAGCCTTGATTGCCGAGCTTGGGTATTATCAAAAGGACCTAGACGATCCAGAAGAAGGGACGAGCTTGAAGGGGCCTACCTAAAAGGGTCTTGATGCATTAACGGAGAAGTCGGCCTAGCGACTCAAAAATCTAGAGCGTGTACATAAAACTTTAAAAATTTTCGCTTAGATGGTTTTTAGGATTTTCAAATTTTTGATTTTAGAGACATTGATAAATCGTGGCTTTATCTCTTATTATCTAACAAGAATTTCAGTTTACATAGCAAATGGAATGACGAAGAAGAAAAGAAGTCTATGTAGAAGCACTCGAGATCGACTAGGCCAGTCGACATCGACTACCTAGGGTCGAGCCACCTCCTGTGATCGACAACGATCACTCAGGAGCCAAAGAAATCACTCGATATCAAATATTGCCCTCGATATGGACCTCCCCTGGTTACCCTTGACATCGACTTCTTCATTAACACACTGATGCAGTCGACCTCGACATCGACTTCTGGAATCGACTTAACCTTAAATCGACCTCAATCCATAGGTTGCTCTGTGAGTGTCTCTCTTCACCCTTATTTTCCTTATAAAATAGTGAGGACACTGTATATTTTAAGTATGGGGTGGGGATGAAACATGGCTTATGGTCAAATCTTGGCTTATTTTTAAATTTTTTGCATTGCATTATCATGTTTAAGTTCTTAGTTTATTAGTTTTATAAAAATACAAAAATAACAAAAAGCAAAAAAATGCATATTTACCTTACTTATGTTGTTTGTTTTAAGCCCTACTTAGATGTCCAATGATGAAAATTCAATAGCTGACTTGATCATGTAAATCCTATGGCATATTTGGATGGTGTAGCCTAAGTCCTTTAAAATTGTTTTTATGTAGATTGTGAACTTGTGATGAAATTGAGCACATATGATCCTAGGCTAAAAAGCAAAATCCAACAAAATTGTCCTAGTGAGAATTTTGGCTTCTAGGGAGAACATTAAAAATCCCTCTACTTTCTTGAGTGTATTTACTCTTCCTATGCATCTCTTTGTGTTGTGATAGTTATTCAAAGTCAATAGATGTATATGTTTATGTTTATGAGAATTAAATGATGGATGCATCTTTTAAGCCATTTTTATCCTCTCTTTACCTACCTTGCATTATCTCTGCTTGAAGCCAGAACATTAGCCTGAGCATTTATATTGTAAACTCCACAAAATTATCCCTAGCTGAATTGAGCCTAACCCCCATTTGGGAATTGAGACTTAGAATAGTTAGAGCAATGTCATGTGGAAAGAAAAAAAGAGCTATTGCATTATATTTAGTGCATGAGCCAATTATTCCTTAGTTCTTATAGTTTCTTGCAAGATTTATATTTTTGATAGGTTTATTAGGTTTGAAGGAAAGGTAGAAGTTCTTCATGAAAAGTAAGTTTGGAAAGTGAATTATTTTAGGAGATATGGTTTGGTTGAGTTGAGTTGAAGTTTAGGAGTCCTGATTCCCAAATTTTAATAAGAACCACATAGCCAAATAATTCCATACCCTTTATTCCTTACCAAGCCCTATTACAACCCCGCCGAATGTAGTCTTCTTTGAAGCCTTCCATTGACCGAAAGTCCTCCTGATAGTTCTTCTTGGATTTACATAATCGGTTGCGAAATGGATTATTATAAATTGCAATATTTATGAGTTTGTTTATGGAATTGAGTTGAGAGTTGATCTTCAAAGCCTAAACACATTGAGAGTTGAGTGCAAACACATTATCCCTGTGAGATTGGATTAAAAATTTGCATATGCTTGTGGATCGCTCATATATGTGTGATGACATTAAATTCACTGCTTTGCTTTGCTACCACTTATGATGTTGCTTTTGACAAGGGCTTAGACTTGAAGGGTGTGTTGTAGGTGTTGGTTATTGCTTGGTTATTGCTTGAGGACAAGCAAGTCTATGTATGGGGTGTTTTGATGTACATATTTAGAGTCATTTTAATTGCATGTTTCGACTTCATATTCCATTCGATTCCTAGATTATAGATTGAGAATAATGCAAATTTGTATAGAATGGGCTAACATGCAAGAAATAGAGTTTGCACAAGTTTTGATTTAAATGTAGACAAATTTGAGCAGAATCAGAGTCAAAACAAGAAAGCCAAGTGGTCGAGATAGGGTGGAGAACTCGAGATCGACTGGACATATCGACCTAGGCATTGAGCGTTGAGCCAAGACAACAAAGACCTACTGGAGAAACTCGACATGACTTCAGATCGATTAACGAAGTCGACATCGACACCCTCACCAGAGACCGAGTGAAGTGAAGAAGATGGAGCATAAATGAAGAACTCGATATCGAGTGACTATGTCGATATCGAGTAGAAATAATCCACGGATTGTACGCGGTTTGAGCAATCCGAATAGAAGATGTTGATAGATGGCCACGTCTTTATCATATTTTATCAGATAGATTATGTCCCAGGGAACTTTCCTTTTTACCTTAGGATATTTATTATTTATAATAATAATGTTTCATCCTAATTGTTTGAGGATAGAATTTTAAATATGAGTTTTAGTGGGATTAGAACTACTTTCCTTGAGTAGCAAGGATTAGTAGGCTATAAATAAAGCCCTAGGGGGCTGGTTTTGATTCATTCCATTCCATCACACAACACAACAATCAAAAGAGTTAGAGAGTAGGAGAAACATTAAGGTTTGGCATTTGCGAGAGCCGACTTTGAGTTGTACAGTTTTGGAGTTTCTTTTAATGCAAGTTGTTTCCTTTCTAAGAGAGATGTTTATTGCGATGAAGAGCGAGTAGTTCCCCAAAACTCTTAGGGTCAGGGTGAGCCCGACGTTAGCCATGCATGCTTGAGGTAAGTACTTGATGTTGATATGGTTGCATCTTGATCATCTTCTACGATTTTATGTTTAGTCCTTATTGCAAGAAGAGGGATTCATGTTAACAACTTGAGTTATAAACATAAAATTGGTAGAGACAATTAGGTTTATTTGCAAGAGTAATTCTAATCATTGGTGTACGGCGAAAGCTTGTCCCTCGGGTGAGATAACGCAATTGTCCGTCTTATTTACCTTATGCATGTTTTGGTTAATGTTGTGGTAAACCCTAGCCTTAGGAGTTGCCTTTATATATATACTTATTCATCAATACCACTGTTATTTCTGTCCACATCTTCGCATCCATCCTATTGTCTTCGGGCATCTTTGCCGACAAAAACTAACAAAACTGCAGGAACCACTCGATATGGACACAGTAGGTCGATATCGACACCCTCTGCCAACGTCAACAGTCTTCTGTGTCGACGCCATTCAAGCCTACATCTGAGCTTCAGATCGAGTGTATAACTCGATACCGAGTGCCACTGTGTCGACCGATAGTCTTCTGAGTCGATCGACGTTGCTACTGACGTATAGAGATCGAGTTCTAAATACGAGATTGATTGCTGTTTGTGTTGTTTTAGGTCGTCCTCTGCGCATAGGAATCGACAGCCTAAGTCGACGTCGAGTAACCTACTCAAGATCGAGGCTTCTGGTCAATATAGACGTAAATCTTTGGACTATCTAGGATCCCGCTGATACGCTTCCTCGTGGATCGATTCTTATTCCCTACCACTACAATGGGTGGGATTCTTGTATTTATTTGTTTGGATAGAGAGTTGGTTGAGTTTATATTCTATATTATTTATTCACTAGTTTCCCTCCTAACACTTGTCATAATCGAATACCTTACATGTATAAGATATCTCCATCAAGTCAACAAGAACCTGTTTCATGCCACCAACAACTTCAAACTGGAAATCATTCAGTTGTTTGACAATGTACATTCCTGATTCACTGCACCTTATGTACACTATATCATTTATCTTTTATGGAAGCTCAAAGCTGTTCTTTTCACATTCTTTCCTACGTACATTGAACCATATTGTTAGCTTCTCTCTGATTGCATTAAGTAATTCCTGCGTTCATTGAACAATAAAGCTGTGCTTTTTAGATCCTTCACTGATAACGTTATTGATTGTCCTTGTATTATTTGAAGTCATCGTATTGTTCCTGTCAGCTTTTGTATAAGCTCTTGCTTATTTCTCAAGCTTTATATCTTCAAGAAATTTCTTCATCTTGTTGTTGCCATTAGTAATGCAACCAAAGTAGCTGTTGAACTCTGCTACTATGTAACTATTTCCAACATTTTCAAACCACTCACAGAGCGTATTCTTTTGGAATTTTAACATTATATTCTGCTTCGATTTCCGTTTGCAGTAATGATGTTTAGCATTTGTGTAAACCAACTCTAAAGCTCTTGCAAATTCCGGCATGAACTTGTTATTCGATTTGAAAATGAATATATTTTGCTTTGATATTCCGAGTCTTAAAATATTTTGGGTTTCGTTATTTATTTCAGTTTGAATTTTATTTTAAAATTTTTTTAATCGCATCGGGATGAAATTGAAAAGCGGGTTTCGAATTTTAATTTTACACATTTATACAGTCAAACTCACATACCCACTCCCTCCTCTCCTACTCCCTACAACCCTACAACCCCTCCCCTACAACACCTCCTACTCCATATTTGACCTGTGAAGCCACCCCTCCCATCTCCCTAATTGTAGCTGTAAACCCCTCTCCACATAGACCCATTCAACCTCTTTCGTCCTCCGGCCTGCTCTTCCAGCAACAAACCCAACAACTGCCTCCCTCCCCTCTTTTCCCCCGGTTTTCTGTGAGCTAGAGCCGAGCCCCGAAGAACCACCCCTGTTCCACAGTGGAAGAAGCCGAGCTCCGATCTCCTCTCCTTGAGCAGCAGCAGCATTGAAGACCTTTCTTTGACGAAGGAGACGGAGCCACAAAGCCATGGCACACCCAAGAGCCCCACCGGAAATGCGCCGCCTCCCCTATTTTCCGTTCAAGGTCGATTATCTTTCTCTTCCTTCGACTTGTGCTAAATACTTTGTAAAGAAGCAACTTTATTCATTCTTCCCTCTCCCTAGGTCTCAATCGAAGCTTCCCTCGAGCCCTTATAGTCGGAAAGGCCGCAATCGAAGTCGGAGTTCTTTCTCGGAGGCACACCGTGAGTTCCCTTTTTCTCCCTTCTTCCTTGCGTTCGTTCCTTCCTTTCTGGTTGGGCATTGGTCGGATTAGTGTGTCAGTTAGATGGGAAATGTTTGGGGATGGAGAGGAGCCACCGGCAGGCCTGGTTTCTTCTTCCACCTTCCATTTTACAAGCGCTGTGAACAGAGCTCTGCTCGTTGAAGGAGGCGGGTTCAACCAGCGGGTTCACTTCCTTTGTTTTTTTTTCTTTTGAACCGGTCGGTCTGGCGATTACTTTTCGGTTCATTAAATCAGACACGAGTTGAGATTTCAGGTATGGGCTGGGTCACCTTCAGATTCGGGTTGGACTATGTGGGAGAATTGGGCCTTTTATTTTGTTTTGGGTTAAAATAAATTTAAAGTTGTTTACTTAATTGTTTATCCAATTATTTAGAAATTTAATTGATTTATTGATTAAATTTTTCTTATTATATTTAATTGTTATTAACTTTGTTTATATGTTATATTAATTTGTTTTATTAAACTAAATATTTATATTGGCTTGGGATATTTTATTTGTTAACCTATTTTATTCGCTATCATACATTAACTTGTTATATGAATTTAATTCAATTGTTGTGATTAATTTACTTTATGATTTATTTATTTTGATAATATGTAAATTATGAGAGAAATTATTATGTACTTTAAAGTGTTTTGTTGAAATGTCGGTAATTATTAAAAACATAGCATGACGATTATGAGATTTATTTGTGTTAATAAAATATACCAGAATTATTTTAATAATATAATATTATGAAGTAATTTAAAGGTTTAAATTCTTGAATATCGGAATTTGGCTAAGTAAGATTTTAGAATAAATTATTTTAACTAACGACTTGACTTACTTTGAGAACAAATAAACCTTATAAACTTTGGACCAATTTGCTTTGAACTCGACTTGAGAAATTGAATGATTAAATTGTTTGAGAATTATATGGATGGGTTATGAATAGATATGGATTAAAAACATAATTTTTTATGTCAAGATTTTTGGAGATGATACGAGATGTTATATGAAGAGATATGATGACTTGAGATATTATGATATGAGAATGAGATGACATATGATGATACAGGATAGTCGATATAATGATGATGATGTTATGACTAATAATTTATGGATAAATTATGCGTAGTTGTAAATGGATCCCGTTCTGTGCAATATGCTTATACATGTTCATTAATAATTGCTAGGTGATCTGTGACCTGCTTACTTATACTCTTGCTGCTTTCCTCTTGCTGATCTGCTACTCCAGGTAAGACTTCCAGGGCTTACTCAAGTTAGAACCTCATGCTTGATGTGTCATATAGTGTGTATGTGTTGCATCTTGCATATTCATGTAGTATCATCCTTAGGTTTCACAAATTAACCGCGCATCTGTATTCTCTTTACGTATGGTAGAACAACCGTTAAATTGTGAGTCCTAATGTCATCAGCTATGGTCACAGGACAATCCAGTCCCATCGGGTTTTGTCCTCATCGAGTAAGACTTGATGTTATGGTATTGAACGCGGCCGGTTCCCGCACTATCGAGCATGCGTGCAGGAGTAGAAAACACGGTCGATTCATGCACTAACAAGCATGGGTGCGGGAGTAGGAGAGGGTCATGCCACTTGGCATTCCGTGCGGGATCCCATTTAATCGCTTTCTGCATATATATAAATTGTTAGCATGTTTGCGTGTTTAATATTTTCGCACTACAATAGATCATCCTTTATTAAGGTATAGGCATATTATATGTCCTCAGCGAGGTCTTCAGGGCCCGTATGAGTGGCTCGACCTTAACTCGTAGTATAGTTTCAGGTATTTAATTCTTGCTTGTTCTGTGCTTCCATGACGAGGGTTTTCTTTTGGGACATTCAGCTGACTAGGAGACTAATTTACCACCGGACTTGACGCTTTGGATGCTTATACTCATTTATTTTTGTTTTGACCAGGCTCTGCCAAGGTAAGTTGTTTCGTCGATTTCCTTTTATTATGTTTTGAACTAAAATTTGTTTTGAGCGACTTAGCCAAGTAGGACAGGTTATGGTCTAACGTGGGGAGAATTGAATCGAAATATATACTAAAATATAAAGCAATACAACTCTTAGCCTCTTCAAATAAATTCAAGACTCCCCACTATAGTAGTAGGGAATCAGGTTCGATCCACGAGGAAGCGAGTCAGCGGGATCCTAGTAGCGTTGAAGACACGTTCTTTATGTTCGACCAGAAGCCTCGATCTCGATGTCAGACCTCGATGTCGACCTTGGCTGTCGATGTGCTCTGCAACAGAAGATCTGCAGAAATAAAAATGGTAGTCGATATCGACTGGTGGGGGTCGATATCGATGTTAGTCCACGAAATCGACTTGCTCAGAAGCCTGCCAGTCGATACAAAGGGGTCGATTTCGACACAAGTGGGTCGATATCGATGCTTGGAGATGTTTTTGTTCGTGGTTAGTGAGAGGTGTATGTAAAATAGGAGAATAAAATAAGCACAACTAGACTATCTCCCTGTCCCAAACAAATAATACAAGAATCCCCTCCCTTGTAGTAGTAGGGTAATTCAGGATCGAATCCACGAGGAGGTAGGTCAGCGCTTCCTTTGTTGTACTCACGATCAATGCTTTCGACCTCAGCAGACACTCGATATCGAGTATACTGGTCGATATCGACCTCAGTTCCTGGTCGATTTCCTAGCGCAGTTCCTGCAGAAGACAAAACAGCAAGTCGACGTCGAGCAGAGACCTCGATATCGATGTTAGTACTCGATATCGACCCTTAAAGTCGATTTCGACGCTTGTCACAGAAACTGTTTTTGTAACCAATTTGTCGGAAAAGGATCCGAAGAAAATAGAATGGAGAGGGAAGATGAACATAAGCAAAACTAAGACTTTTATGAAGAATTTAGTTAATTAAAAGGCTTCCAAAGTCGGGGTTTTATGCCACAACGATAACAATGCAAGTTTCATGGTAAAGATATGAACTTTTATGTCTTTCCGTCAAATAACTTTCGTTATCAACACTTAGGTGATTAGAGGCTTTCGCATAATTCCTAAGAGTTACTATCCAATTCATGAGTAATTCAAGTTCGCAATACGAGTGGCTTTCGCTTCAATAATGCAAATAATGAATCTCCCTAACTTTCGCAAAGGATCATGCATGGGGTAGAAGACGGAATCGCATAAAAGTCATACCTTTGATGCACTTACCTCACATTGCTATCGTCGGGTTCACCCCGACCCTAGAAGTGGGTTGACTACTCGCTCCTCATCATGCACATCATCATCATTGTTATTGGAAGAAAGCTACTTTGAATTAAAACTCCGAAAGAAAGTACAACCGAACAAGCCACTCCGCTTTCGCTTTACAACTCCACTCGGCCACTCTCTCTCTCTCTCTATTGCAACTAAATTATGTCTCAAACTGAATTCGTCATCCTCCCTCCTACTTGTCTCAGCCCTATTGGCTTCTATTTGTAGATGTCGACAAGGAATCGAAACCTTATCTTTATTCTCTATGACAACTAAAATAAATAAATAAAAAAGTAAAAGCTAAAACTTCATGGTGAAATCAGCCTCCTCATGATAAATCTGATGTTGATGATAGGAAATCTCGACCTTTGGATAGATATTGCAAGCATTGGATACAATTCTATCAAAATCGGAGTCGAATTCCTCTGCTGGTATGGTCGATATCGACCCTTGGACCTCGATATCGACCCCTCCAAAATCTTATCTCGAGCTTCTCCTTCTCCTACTCGACTTCTATCAACTTGGTCGATCTGACAGCATCGATATCGACCCCCAGACGTCGATATCGACCTCTTCTGTGTCGAGATGCTCTGTTTCCTTTCTGCTCGATTCCTATGTCTCGATGTACTCGATGTCGAGGTCTTCAGTCGATTTCGACCTCTTCAGAAGACTTCGAGTTCCTTTTCCGTTCTTCTGAATTCATCCATTTTTATCCTGTTTTCTGCGAAATCACATGGAAACTCGTGCAAACCCATATATTTGACATTTAAGCATAAACTACACTATTCCCATGTTTTCCCATTAACGTGCATGCAAAAGACAATAAAATGAATTCATATGTGCATAGAAAATATGGCAATTTGCGCGCACATCAGTTTTCCAGGAGTCTCGAGATCGACTCAGAAAACTGTCGATCTATCAGTTTGGTCGATATCAACCTCTGTTGTCGATATCGATGTCTTCCTGCAGTGAGTTAGTTGTTTTGTCGGCAAAGAAAAGGCCAAAGAATTAAGAATGGGAAGGAAGCAATGATCAGAAATAAGCAAGGGTGATGGGTTTTTCGATTACTCAACAAACGACGGGAAAATTTGAATGTAAACTTAATAAAGGAAAAGTCTTCCAAAGCCAAGGATTACCGCGACGACAACCATGATAGAAGAAGTAAGAATCAACTAAAGATGCATGCTTTCATCATAAAGGAAAAGGCTTTCACCTAAACCGACAAATAGGAAAAGAGATTTTTCAATTACTTAACCTAATTTGTGTCTACCTTTGTCATAATTGACTTTATAATCTTTCGAATAGAAACCTTAATTACTACCCAAGTTTTACAACATGATTTCCTTAAATTCGCATTTAAAGATGAAGCACAAGGTAGAGGGAGATAAAAGATACATTCTTTAGTGACGTACTTACCTTACCATCATGCCTATCGTCGGGCTCACCCCGACCCTAGAAGGAAGGGCGACTACTCACTCATGTTGATTGTAGCCATGTCTTGAATTGAAATAACTTGCATAAATGGAAAATTTCGAATCTTTAAAATCTCAACGCCAACTACCGTAAGCGCTTGAAACTTTAAAGCTCAAAAACTCTAACTATCTATTGTCTATTGTCTTTGTCTTCTTCTTGCCTTGGATTATCTAACAAATCAGCCCCTAGGGCTTTATTTATAGGCTACTAATCCTCGCTATCCGAGGATTGTAACTCCTATCTAAACTATGAACTCTATCCGAACAATTAGGATAGGTCTTTTATTTTGATAAAAACTTAAAGGAAAAGATAATAAACAACTGCTAATATCTAAAAGAACGAGATAACTCATGGCTTTGATGATAGACTTCACAATCCGAGTCTCAAAATCGGATTTATCTTCTGTCGAGGTAGGGTCGATATCGACACCAGAGGTCGATATCGATGCTTGTGTTTCTGCTCGACTTGTCCAGCTCCAGTCGATGTCTATGACGATGGTCGATATCGATTCATGTATATCGATATCGAGGCTTTCTTGTCTTGTCTGTGTGGCCTATCTCGACGCTCAGAAGTCGTGTCAAAATCTAGGGTCGATATCGATGTCTCCAGTCGATATCGACCTCTTCTCAGCTTCACTTGGCTTATTCGTTTTGACTCCGATTTCATCGAATTTCTGCATGGTTAGCTCCAAACTCGTGCAGACTCTATTTCTTATACTTTAGCTCATTCTTACACAAGTTTATATACTTTTGAAACTTTTCTTTGTAAATCGAATGAAATATGAAGTCAAAAGATGCAATAAACAAAGGTACAAATATGTACATCAAAACACCCCATACTTAGACTTGCTTTTCCTCAAGCAATAACCAACACCTACAACACACCCTTCAAGTCTTTGCCTTTGTCAAAAACAATATCATAAGCGGTAGCAAAGCAAAGCAAGTGAATTTAACGTCATAGCACATATTTTGGCGATCCATAGGCACATGCAATTTTGATCCAACCTCACAGGGATAATGTGTTTGCACTCAACTCTCATATGTTTAGGCTATGAAGATCAACTCTCAACTTAATTCCATATACAATCTCATAAACATTCCAATTTATAAAAATCCACTTCGCAACCAATTATGAAAATGCAATAAGAACCATCAGGAGGACTTTCGCTCAATGGAAGACTTCAAAGAAGACTCCATTCGGCGGGGTTGTAATGGGGCTTGGTATGAAATAAAAGGTATGGAATTATTTGGCTATGTGGTGCTTTTATAATTCGGGAATCAAGACTCCTTAATCTCAACACTTGCAATACCCAAACCATAACTCTTCATAATATGCTCTAAAGATGAAGTCTATCAACCCTTCTTCCAAGTTCTAATATACCTCTCAAAAATATAACACTTGTATGAATAAAAGACTTAAGGATTTTGGCTCATGCACTATATATAGATATCTTTATATATTTTTTCGGATTTTTTTTTCTTTTCTTTTTTTCAAAAATAATAAGTAAATATGTGCATTTATATGTTGAGCCATAAATCCTTTTACAAAATATGACAAAATGTAAATATGCACCATCATATAATTTCCTTGCTCAAAACTGGACATTATGCTCTTTTCTTTTCACAAGGCATTAGTCCAACCAATCTAAGTCTCAATTCCCAAATGGGGTCAGGCTCAATTCGGCTAGGGGTAATTTTGTGGAGTTTGCAATTTCAGGCTCAGGCTAATGTTCTGGCTTCAAGCAGGGATAATGTAGGGTAGGTAAAGAGAGGATAAAAATGGCTTCAAAGATGCCTCCATCATTTAATTCTCGTAAACATAATCATATATATGCATTGGTTTTGAATAACTATCACAACATTTAAAGATGCATAGGAAGAGTAAATTCACTCAAGAAAGCGGAGGGATTTTTGATGTTCTCCCTATAGGTCAAAATTCTCACAAGGACAATTTTTGTTGGATTTGCCTTTTAGCCTAGGATCATATGTGCTCAATTTCATCACAAGTTCACAATCTACATAAAAATTTTAAAGACTTAGGCTAAACCATCCAAATATGCCATAGGATTTACATGATCAAGTCAGCTATGGAGTTTTCATCGTAGGACATCTAAGTAGGGTTAGAAAATAAACTTAAAAAATAAACATGCATTTTTTTTGTATTTTTTACATTTTTCTATTTTTTTTTAGATTTTGACATTTTATAGACTTAACAAACTAAAAGATTAAGAACTTAAACCTTAAAATGCATAAATGTTTAAATATGATGCAATGCATACAAATACAGTAGAAAGTAAATAAAATACAAGCCAAGTTCGCCAAGTTTTAAACCCTACCACAACCAGATAAAGCAGTTTGTAATGTCCAAGTTCAATCCCCACCCTATACTTAAAGATTACAGTGTCGTCACTGTTAGAAAAGTAAAGTAGAGGGAAGGAATCACTCACGCTCACTTACGCTACACACATATCATTGCTTAGGAGGCGGGGGAGGTGGCAACAGCAAGGGCCAGCCCTGTGTAGGAGCGGACCCTCAGTAGTAGGTCGGGGCTCCATGCGGGAATGTGGAAGGTCCAGCCTGCTGATCGAAGGAAAAGCCCATATATGAGCCCAAACCCTCTAGGAACCTCCCAGAGCGTCGCTGCTCCTCGCGCATCTCAGTGACGGAGAGCTCCAGCCTAGTAAAGCGGGCAGACATATCGTCCTGCCAATTAGTGGTGTAGGCGGGCTGGAAGGGAGGAGGAGGTGGAGGTACATAGCTATGGTGGCTATGATGGCTGTGGTGGCTGTGGTGGGACCCTTGCGGGCCCTCTCCTCCTCCAACTGCATCATCCCTAGCGTCGTCATCATCGTTGCCATCCATGCCCCCTGGTAAGCTGGGGGCTGCTCTGCTCTGTGGGAATGGGGGTCAGCGTCCCAAGATATAGCGTCCACCTCCGGCTCATGGTTGTAGAGTGGGGGTCTCCTCCGTAGGGTGGGGTCAGCAGATGGATCTATATCCGTATGATATGGCTGCCCAGTCCAAGACTGGTACCAATCTGGGATATATAGAAGATCCCTGAGATCGTGGCGCAGACGCATCCCTGTCTGGGGGTGTCTCCATCCCTGTGCTCCTGTTGCGATGACTCCGCCCTGGCGCAACACTGCAGCGTCTAGGTATGTGAGCTGGTAGGCCGTGTACCTCTCAGTGTGGACGCCTAGTCCCTCGGCGAGGATGGCCATCATGCCACCGTCCATAATGTCTGTAGAGACCGTGCGTCTGCGGTCTACGATATGCTCGAGCCAGGCGTGGAGGTATGGTAGAGGGTCATCCTTGAAGAGCATCCTCCGTAGAGTCTCTGTCTCACGGTGTGTAGGGCGACGGAGCTCAGGCCTGGCCCAAAGGGTACTCGCCAGGACCCTCAAGATGACCCTAAAAAGCGGACTCACAACACTAGAGGTGAAGGAATCAGTAGAAGCAGGGTAGGGTATACCTGATATGTAACTCCAAATGACGTTGGGTCCTGGACCCTGAAGTCGGCTGGAGTGTGGATGAACCCAAGAATGTCGCTCATCTCCTCGAGCGATAGGCTGTGTCGCCTGTTGCCGAGCTGAAAGATGACTCGGCGGCTGGTCGAAGTGCGCTCAGGGACCTCCAATGTAGCCATAAACTCCCCAGTTAGAACGGGGTAGTGTGCCTCCAGTGGCTCAATCAGCTTGTGTAGAGAGACGTTCTCAAACGCCTCCTGAACGCTTGTGTGAAATCCTAGCTGGATCATGTCAGGGAGATGGTACCATCGCGCCTTGGTGGCTCGGGCAATCAAATCCTCAGCTAGGGAGCGCTGCTGATCATCCTCAATCTGGAGCGTGTCCTGAGGGATGTTCTTGGCTCTAACCATCATCTGCAAAAGAAACCATTGCCAAAAATAATTCCCCTCTGTATAAAATAGGGCGAACCCCATACTTAGGTTCCATATTATGCTAGAAATTATGTAAAGGTAAATTGTCTAAGTGAAAGTGGTAATATGTTCAAAAAAGAAAGTACCTAAGGATGACAATTTATATAAACATAATTTCTTGAATTTTTAATACTAAGGAACCTAATGGCTTATAGAATTTTGGCCCACATAAAAAAAATCAGATTTTAAATCTCTAAAAAAATCAGAATTTAAAATCGAAAATAAATCAGCATTTAAACCTCAAAATAAATCAGATTTGCGAAATCAGCCCATATTTATAAAATTCAGATTCATAGCCCATACTTATGGAAAATTCTGATTATTGCCCTACATAAATTATAAAAGTTAGATCTCACCCCATTATATATAAAAATCAGATTTATGCCCATATACATACAAAAATCAGATTCATAGCCCCACATAAATTAAAAAATCAGATTTCATGCCCCACAAACATACAATTACTCTTTCCCGCGCAATTTACGTTCAAACCCTAAACACCCAATATGTAATTTCTTCCCTAAATGTACTAATTAATCATGAAAATCCAGAAAATATAGAGGAAGGGTGAGAAATCATACCAGAAGAGTGTCGGAATCAGGGGAGAAAGAGGCTACAACCACAAAAAAAAAGAAAACGACAACCCCTGTCGACAGGAGACGTCGAATTCGTTGCCCAGGGGTCTAAATCGACCGGATCTGTGCGATGTCGGGGCCGCTGGTGGCGCGGTGGGCTCTCCGGTGGCTTGGCGCGGCCGGATCTGGTGTATCTTGGCCTCATGTGGGTAGATCCGGCTCTGTCGGCTTGAAAAAGAGGGAGAGAGAGAGCTATGGCGAGAAGAGGAAGAGAGTTGGGGGGTTGCGGGTTTTGGATCTGCTACGCAGTGGTGGGTAATGGTGATGAAAGTGGTGGGTGCTGGTGATTACAGTGGTGGGTGCGACTGTGAAGATGCCAAATGGAGGGATGCAGGAGAGAGATGAAGAAGAAAGGTGAAGAGGAGAGAGCGGCGGCTAGGGTATCGAAAAAGAGAGGGGGGTGTCGAAGTCGGGGTGGATATTAAGGGATAGAAACCCCAAAAAATAAAACCGAAAAGAAATTAAAATCTGACCTGTCACTTACCTCCAACTGTAGTCGATATCGACCTTAGAGGTCGATATCGACCCCCCTTCTGCATCTGTGTTGTTCAACCTGCTGCTCTCTTCTGTCGGCCTGTCGATATCGACCATATAGGTCGATATCGACCTCTCTTCTGGACTGGATTTATTGACTTTGGATAGAATAGCCACGAATGATCTAAAAAATATAAAATAGACTAAAAACTAAAAGAGAGAGAAAAGGAAAAGAACGGGTTGCCTCCCGGAAGCGCTTGAGTTTAAGTCGCTAGCTCGACATATTTCCATTTTTGCACTAGTTCAACGCCAAGGTGGCGCGAATCTCTTCTTCCGGGTCCTCCTTGTCATAATATTTTTTTACTCGGTGGCCATTTATCTTAAAGGTTGATCCATCATCGCAAAGTAACTCCACCGCTCCATGAGGGAATATTTTATGAACCTTGAAAGGTCCGCTCCATCTTGTCCTTAGTTTCCCTGGAAATAAGCGAAGTCTAGAATTGAAAACAAGGACTTTGTCACCTACCTCATATGTTTTTGGCACCAACTTCCTATCATGCCATTTCTTAGTGCGCTCCTTGTAGATTTCGGCATTCTCATATGCCTTTAAGCGCAACTCCTCCAAGGCTTGTAAGTCAATGAACCTTCTCTTTCCCGCTTCATCGAAATCCATGTTAAGCTCCTTAAGAGCCCACATTGCTTTATGCTCAAGTTCAATGGGCAAGTGACATGACTTACCATATACCAAGTTTTAAGGAGTTGTGCGAAGTGGTCTCTTATAGGCCGTTCGGTAGGCCCAGAGCACATCATCCAGTTTGGACGACCAATCTTTCCTTGAGCGGAAGACCGTCTTCTCCAAGATGGCTTTGATTTGGCGATTGGAGACTTCTACTTGGCCGCTAGTTTGAGGGTGATAGGGTGTTGCCACTCTATGGTTTACCCCATACATAACCAAAAGAGCTTCAAAGCCTCTCTCAATAAAATGCGAGCCACCATCTGAAATAAGAACTCTAGGAACACCAAAGCGAGGAAAGATGTTAGTTTTCACAAACTTATAGACTACCTTCGCGTCGTTGGTCCTAGTTGCCACAGCCTCCACCCATTTAGAGACATAGTCCACCTCTACTAAAATGTATTTGTAGGGTCCTGAAGCAGGGAATGGTCCCATGAAGTCAATGCCACATACATCAAAGAGTTCTACCTCTAGAATGCCTGTGAGTGGTGTCTCATTCCTCCATGTGATATTACCTGCACGTTGACACTCATCACAAGAGGTTACATAGTTTTGCACATCCTTGAAAAGGTTAGGCCAATAAAAACCACATTGAAGAATTTTCGCTGCGGTCTTGAATCCTTTAGCATAGCCTCCTGCAGGGAGAGAATGACAATGGTGAATCACGCTCTCTACCTCGTCCTCTGGGATACAACGTCGAAAGATATGGTCTTTCCCCTGTTTGAATAAGTAGGGTTCATCCCAACAGTATTGTTTGACATCGTGCAAAAACTTCTTCCTTAGTTGCGAAGTTAAGCCTGAAGGAATCTCGCCTCCTGCAATATAGTTAGCAAAATCCGCATACCAAGGTACCTTCACCCTTCTTATAGCAAATAAATCATGGATAGGACTGGAAGGAGGTGTAAAGTAGAAATCCTCACCGTAGCTTACCTCTTGCTCACCTTTGGAGGGTTTTGAAGGTGGTCGATATCGACCTGTAGGGGTCGATATCGACTGGACGGCATCGACAGGTTCAGTCGATATGGGTCCTCGATGTCGACGTTTGGAGGTCGATTTCGACCTCTGCAGTGGACAACCTGTGATCAAAACTAGTCGACATCGATGCAAGTATTACCTTCGGGGCAGTCGATATCGACCTGTAGGTGTCGATATCGAGTGGATCTTTTGCCCGTCTTACCTCTTGCCTCATTAGGTGCTCGTCAGGGTGGGAGTCATTGATTGGTATGTTGTCACGTGACTCTTCCAGAAGCCCTATGGGTAGCCGTGAAAGATGATCGGCTACGGAGTTCTCCGTTCCTTTCTTATCTTTAAGCTCAACGTCGAACTCTTGTAGTAAGAGCACCCATCATAGGAGCCTAGTTTTAGCATCCTTCTTCGCCATTAAGTACCTAAGAGCTGCATGGTTAGTATGAAAAATTACCTTAGAACCCACTAGGTATGAGCGGAACTTCTCATAAGCGAAGACCACTGCCAAGAACTCCTTTTCCGTCGTGGTGTACTTTGTTTGAACGACATCAAGAGTCTTGCTTGCATAGTAGATGGCGTGAAGCTTTTTGTCTCTCCTTAGTCCTACGACAGCACCTACGGCATAATCGCTTGCGTCGCATATGATCTGAAAGGGTTGCGACCAATCAGGCGATTGAATGATTGGGGCGGATATAAGGGCCTCCTTCAACCTATTGAAAGCTTCAAGACAATCACTAGAAAATGAAAACATAACATCCTTCATTAGTAGGTTAGTTAAAGGTTTGGCAATCTTAGAAAATTTTTAAATAAACCTCCTATAGAAACCTGCGTGACCAAGGAAGCTTCTTATGTCCTTAATTGATGAAGGTGGTGGCAATTTTTCAAAGAGCTCTACTTTTGCCCTGTCCACCTCAATTCCCCGTTTAGAGACTTTGTGGCCTAGCACAATCCCTTCCCTTACCATAAAGTGGCACTTTTCCCAATTGAGAACCATGTTTGTCTCTTCACATCGTGCAAGTACCCTGCGAAGGTTAGCAAGACAAACATCGAAAGTAGTGCCATAAACAGAGAAATCATCCATAAATACCTCCGCGATGTCCTCAATCATGTCGGAGAAGATGGCCATCATACATCTTTGAAAGGTAGCAGGGGCATTGCAGGGACAAGTGAAGGTGGTCTTCTCCTGATCGTCAGGATGAATAGGGACCTGCTAAAAGCCAGAATATCCATCCAGGTGACAAAAATAATCATGTTCGGCGAGTCTCTCTAATACCTGGTCAATGAATGGAAGGGGAAAGTGATCCTTTCTAGTGGCATTGTTGAGTTTCCTGTAATCAATACACATTCGCCATCTAGTTGTGATTCGCTTTAGCACAAGCTCACCCTTCTCATTCTCCTCAATGGTCATTCCACCCTTCTTAGGCACCACATGGACTGGGCTCACCCATTCGCTGTCGGAGATGGCATAGATGATTCCTGCATCCAGCATGCGCATGATATCCTTCTTCACTACCTCTCTCATGTTGGGGTTGAGCTTCCGTTGGTGTTCTATAGATGCCTTATGATCATCCTCAATGAGGATTCTATGCATACAAGTAGCGGGTGAAATACCTTTGATGTCCTCAAGAGAATATCCAATAGCCTTACGATGAGCACGAAGTACTTCCATAAGCTTATCTACTTCTTGTGTGGTTAGTGAAGCATTGATAATTACAGGGAAAGTAGAATTTGGACCAAGAAACTCATAGCTAAGTGTGTCGGGTAAAGGCTTAAGCACCGGAGAAGGGCCTTGTGGAATAAGGATTGGCTCTACCTCCTCCGTCTTCATAATCTCACCAAGGTAATCCGTCTCAATTCTCTTGATAGAAGTTCCCAAATCAGTTATAGGGGTTGGCGTGGACCGAACATAGAGTGATGCCAACTTTGATTGGGACTCTTCAAAATATTCCTGCAGAAAAGTAGTCGAGGGCGAGTAGGAATAGTCAATATTGACTGAGAGTTCAGCACATACCTCGGTTTCGGAGCTGTTTGACGACAAGTGGTAAGGGTCGATTTCGACCTCTGATGTCGATATCGGCTGGTCGATTTTGACCTCTTATGTCGACATGGGCTGGTCGATTTCGCCTGTAAGAGAAGAATGGAGAACTTGACTTACTGAGTGTGTGGATGTCGACTGAGGGCACTCGATATCGAGTGATTTGGTCGATATCGACCTCTCCTCGTCGATATCGACCTCTTCTTTGAGCTCCATAGATAAAGCATCGTTGAATATTTCCTCATCACTCGTGCATGTAGCCAGGAACTCCTCAATGGTCTCGTCGGTAAGCTCCTCTGCAGCTAGGGCTAGGGCCTCCTCCGGAGTTAGGGCCCTTTTCGTCGGTTCTTTGCAATCCATGACGCTAGTGTAGACCGACTTGATTTCCATACCATTAACTTCCTTCATTGTGGGGTTGAAGGAGAATTCAATGACTTCGTTCCCTATAGTAAAGGTTAGTAATCCTCTACGTACATTAATATTGGCATCAGCAGTAGCTAAGAAAGGCCTACCAAGGATGACAGGTACAATAGGGTCTTCGGGCATGTCCAATACAATGAAATCAGTAGGCACAAAGAATTTACCTACCTTTACAAGGACGTCATCAACTATACCTGTGGGTCTGACGAATGAATTATCAGCCATATAAAGTTTCATATCCATAGGTTCAAGTGCTCCGATGTTCACTTTTTGCCAAATAGAGAGAGGCATGAGACTTACACTTGCCCCTAGGTCACATAGGGCTTTGTAGCGATGTTGGCCAAGTCCCACGGTGATTGCAAATTTCCATGGATCACTCCTCTTCTCAGGGAAATCCATCTTTGAGCACTCCTCTGCGATCTCTGCCATGTACCGCTTCTTGCTAAGGATGTCTTTTAGGAATCGAACATAGGCGGGCATCTCGCTTAGGGCTTCTGTAAGAGGGATAGTAATGTTAAGTCCTTGGAGAATCTTTACAAAGCGTATAAACTTACCCTGAGTGGGGTCCTTGAATGCTTTGGAAGGGAAGGGCAACGTCTTCTTTGGCGGAGAAGCCAAAATGGTGGTCGGAGGAGCCTGCTGAACCTCGATGTCGACAGGAGGTTGGTCAATATCGACTGGTAGGGTCGATTTCGACCTTTGTTGTTCTCTCTCAGGTTCTGCAGTGTCATCGACGTCGACCAGGGGGTCGACAGGGGTGTCGATATCGACCCCAGGGTCGACATCGACAGGTTTGTCGATGTTGACAGGGTCTCTTACTTCTTCCTCCGTTGCCTTTTGTGGTATATGAACTTCGGTGCCACTCATTAGTTGTATGGCTGTAATTTGTCCTGACCCGGATTGCCCCTTAGGATTGGTAGTTGGTTGCCCAGGGAATGTTCCGGACGGTCTAGGGATTTGTGCCGCCAATTGACCCAGTTGGGTCTCTACGTTCTTCTTCCAAATATCCATCTCCCCAATCCTTGTGGTAAGGTGATTGAGTTGAGAGTGGATAGCATTGTTGGATTGATCATTCTTAGCTTGGTTCCACCTTATCTCGTCCAACACAAGTTGAAGATCATCCTTCTTTTGTTCTCTCTCCGGGTGCCCAGGAGCTCTATAGAGTGGAGGGTACCTAGGGTTAACCTGCTTCCTGATGTACACATTTGCACCTTCTTTTATTGCATCTTTTGACTTCGTATTTCATTCGATCTCCAAAGAAAAGGTTCAAAAGAATATAAACTTTTGTAAGAATGGGCTAAAATACAAGAAATAGAGTCTGCACAAGTTTTGAGCTAACCATGCAGGAATTCGAGCGAAAACGGAGTCAAAACGGAGAAGCCAAGTGAAGCTGAGCAGAAGTAGATATCGACCCTAGTCCCAGATATCGACCTCTGGTGTAGATATCGACCTTCAACATAGATATCGACCTCAACATAGACATCAAGTGAAGCTGAGAAGAGGTAGATATCGACCTTAGACCCAGATATCGACCCCCGGTGTCGATATCGACCCCCATATCAACCTCAACATAGAAATCGACCAGAACTGAACAAGTCGAGCAGGAATAGAGACCTCGATATCGACCTCTGGTGTCGATATCGACCCCTGATCTCGACAGAAGATAGACTCGGATTCGAGATGCGGATTGGAACTATATCTTCAAGGAGGCACGGGATTATCTCATACTTTCAAGATAGATGGCATCTGAAGTTTTATTCATCTTTTTACTATAAAAGACCTATCCTAAATTGTTCGGATAGAGTTAATAGTTTGGATAGGAGTTACAATCCTTGGATAGCAAGGATTAGTAGCCTATAAATAAAGCCCTAGGGGCTGATTTGTTGGACAATCTTTCAATCATCCAATCATAGAACAACCCAAGACAAAGACAATAGACAATAGAGTTAGAGTTAGAAAGAAGTTTTAGGGTTTGACGTTTGCGAAAGTTGACGTTGAGTTGTAAAGCTTTGAAGTTATTTTCAATGCAAGTTTCTTCCTTTCAATTGACGATGAATTCCATGATGAGAAGCGAGTAGTTCCCCAAAGCTCTTAGGGTCGGGGTGAGCCCGATGTTAGCCATGCGCGCTTGAGGTAAGTATTTGATGTTGATATCGTTATGTCTATCTCTCCTCCTACAATTCTATGTTTAGGCCTAATCAAAAGAAAAGGGATTCATGCTAACAACTTGAGTTATAAAGATAAAATTGGTAGAGACAATTAGGTTTATTTGAAAGAGTAATCCTAAGAGTTGGTGTACGGCGAAAGCTTGTCCCTCGGGTGAAATAGCGAATTGTCCGTCTTATTTATCTCATCGCATGCATTGGTTAACGTTGTGGTAAACCCTAATCCTAGGAGTTGCTTTTTAAATAGTTTATACACATAAAACCCAGTGTTTTATTTCTGTTCATTGCTTCTCTCTCCACTCTTAAATCTTCGGCCTTTCTTTGCCGACGAACAACTAACACACTGCAAGGAGACATCGATATCGACCCCAGACGTCGACGACGACGACGAACATCGTTGTGGAGTTTGCTGAGCATCGATATCGACCCCTAGCATCGATATCGACCCTTCTGTATCGACTGGCAGTCTTCTGAGCCAGTCGATTTCGTGGACTGACATCGATATCGACCCCCACCAGTCGATATCGACCACTTGTTTTTGTCTCTTCAGGTCTTCTGTTGTAGAGAACATCGACAGCCGAGGTCGACATCGAGGCCCAAGGTCGAAATCGAGGCTACTGGTCGACGCAGACTTGAGATTTCCAATGCTACTAGGATCCCGCTGACACGCCTCCTCGTGGATCGATCCTGACTACCCTTCCACTACAACGGGAGGAAGTCTTGTAATTATTTGCTTAGGCCATGAGTCGGTTTACATTTATTACATCTTTATTATTTGTAATTACTTGACATATCAAGCCTCCTGCAACAACAAATTGGCGCCGTTGCCGGGGAGGAAATCAATCGCGCCCTAGTAGTCTATCTCACGTCTTTATCTAGATTGGCTTTGCAGGTGTATGCGACGCGCTGATCGCCCGCCTGAATTTGAAGGAGTAGACGACCCTAGGCGTTATTTCCATCTAAGGGCCCAAGCTCAAAGAATCATGGCGGAAAACGCGAACCAAGCAGAAATTATTGAACAACTAAGGAGGCAGGTTGAGGACCTAACGACTAGAGAGGCGGCACTTAAGGAGCATGCGGATAGGGAAGAGGAAGGCCGAAGGCAAATAAAAGCCCAAATCAATGCCCTCCCTAGGAATGCCAAGCAATATATGCACCCCGCTCTCACAGTGCCTGAATCGGCAATTCTTATCCCTGCCTCTAATTTTGAAATAAAACCTAACTTCTTAACTGAGATTAGAAGGCACCAATATTAAGGAAAACCTAACGAGTGCCCTATGGCACATATTTCTACCTTCTTAGACCTTTGTGATACTATTGCTGATGGACGAAGTCTTGAATATGTCCAACTAAAAGCCTTTCGATGGTCTCTTACAGGGAAAGCATTGCAGTGGTTGGAAAGCTTGGCCCCAAGATCGCTCCGCACCTGGAATGAAGTCAAGGACGCGTTCCTCAACAAGTTCTTTCCTCCTTCTAAGACGGCGTTGATCCGACAGAAAATCACGGCTTTCAAACAAAAGCCTGGTGAGGCTCTGGCGACTGTTTGGGAAAGGTTTAAGGACCTTCTACGATCATGCCCGACGCATGGCCAACCACCATATGTAATTCAGGAGATCATTTACAATGCTCTTGACGCTGCAACGAAGGAGAGGATCAACACCTACACCTCCTATGGCTACCTTGAACTCGCTCCACAAGAGGCTTGGGAGACCATAGAGAGGTTGGTGGAGTTTGACAACACATATGGGACTCCTGAGGCTTCCGACACATCATCATCATCGAGGCCTGCCCCATCTATGCCCTTATATGAACCCTCCAATGTAATCGATCCGGACGTGAAGGAGCAATTCCATAGAGATCAACTTAGAAAGCTCCAAAAGCAAGTGAGGTTCCTTTCAGCGAACCAAGATTGCATAGAATGCGGATCGCAGCGATACACCACCATCGAGTGCCCACATGCCGAACAAGTACACCTAGCGGAGACTCACCAAGAGGCGCACTACATGAGGGGTCCCAACAACCAATATTGGGGAGACCAAAGGTTCCATCAACCACAAAGGAACCCGGTTACCCCTAG
The DNA here is from genome assembly GCA_963922045.1 of Persicaria maculosa. Classification (NCBI taxonomy): domain Eukaryota; kingdom Viridiplantae; phylum Streptophyta; class Magnoliopsida; order Caryophyllales; family Polygonaceae; genus Persicaria; species Persicaria maculosa. The sequence continues at coordinate 44,689,445 of OY998264.1, read as the reverse complement.
GGACCCTCCGCCTTATAGAGCTCCTGGGCATCCGGAGAGAGACCAAAAGAAGGATGATCTTCAACTTGTGTTGGACGAGATAAGGTGGAACCAAGCTAAGAACGATCAATCCAACAATGCCATCCATTCTCAACTCAATCACCTTACCACAAGGATTGGAGAAATGGATATTTGGAAGAAGAACGTAGAGACCCAACTGGGTCAATTGGCGGCACAAATCCCTAGGCCGTCCGGAACACTCCCTGGGCAACCCACCACAAATCCTAAGGGACAATCCGGGACAGGCCATATCGCAGCCATACAATTAAGGAGTGGCACCAAAGTACAAAAGCCATGGATGGAAACGGAGGAGAAAGCAACAGACCCAGTCGACGTCGACAGACCAGTTGATGTCGACCTAGAGGTCGAAATCGACCCCCATGTCGACCCCCTGATCGACATCGATGACACTGCGGAGCCATCATTGCCACAACAGAGGTCGAAATCGACCCTACCAGTCGATATCGACCCAACTCCAGTCCACATCGATGTTCAGCAGGCCCCTCCGACCTCCGATTTGGCCCCTACTCCAAAGAAGACGTTGACATTCCCTTCCAAAGCATTGGAGGATCCCACCAAAGGCAAGTTTAGGCGCTTCATAAAGATACTTCAAGGACTCAACATCACTATCCCTCTTACAGAAGCCCTAAGTGAGATGCCCGCCTATGTGCGATTCCTGAAAGACATCCTAAGCAAGAAGAGATCCATGGCAGAGATCGCAGAGGAGTGCTCAAAGATGGACTTCCCTGAGAAGAAGAGTGATCCAGGGAAGTTTGCAATCACCGTGGGACTTGGCCAACATCGCTATAAAGCCCTATGTGACCTAGGGGCAAGTGTAAGTCTCATGCCTCTCTCTATTTGGCAAAAGGTGAACATTGGCGCACTTGAACCTGTGGATATGAAACTCTATATGGCTGACAACTCATTCGTCAGACCCACAGGTATAGTTGATGACGTTCCGGTAAAGGTAGGTAAGTTCTTTGTGCCTACTGATTTCATTGTATTGGAGATGCCTGAAGATCCTGTAGTGCCTATTATACTTGGTAGGCCCTTCTTAGCTACTGCAGATGCCAATATCAATGTACTTCGAGGGTTACTAACCTTTACTATAGGGAACGAAGTAATAGAATTCTCTTTCAACCCTACCATGAGCGAAACAAAGCACCTGGAGCAAGTAGTCCTCTCGCAGGCCAAAGAAAAGCTCAGAAAATTTTTATTGGCGACAACGGAAACAGCAAGCATGGTCGACATCGACTGGAACCAGTCGATATCGACTAAAAGCATCGAAATCGACCCCACTTGGTCAAAATCGAGTATGCCAGATCACTGCCAGGAGCTTAAGTATGGGGTCACAGAGGTCGATATCGACCCCCACATGTCGGTATCGACCAAAGCTCTCGAAATCGACCCACCTTTGTCGAAATCGACCACCCCTCATCCCGAAGATTTCTGTTTCGGGTCCAAACATGTAAGCCCAGGTAAGAATCCTAACCCTCCTCCGTCCATTATTGATGAATCAATTAAACCTATTATTGATAATTCTACTAAAGAGAGGGTCAAAGCTCCATGGTTTGCCTATATTGCTAAAGTTAGGTCAAGAAAGAGAAGAAAAGCGCCCAAAGAAGAACCTAACATCAAAGAAGCCTTGGTCGCTGAGCTTAGCTACTACCAAAAGGACCTAGATGATCCAGGAGAAGGCTCACGGTTGAAGGGTCCCTACATAAAAAGCTTGTGAAGAATTGACGGAGAAGTCGGCCTAGCGACTCAAAACTCTAGAACATGTACATAAAACCTTTAAATTTTTTGCATAGATGGTTTTTAGGATTTAATTTTTGGCTGTTTGAAACTTTAAAAACTGAGGTAATATGTGCTTTATCTATATTCCTAACAAAGATTTCAGGTTATCAAGCAAAAGGAACGACGAAGAAGAAAAGAAGCTTCTGCAGAGGCAGTCGAAATCGACCAGGCCAGTCGAAATCGACCTCCCCAGGGTCAAGCCATCTCCTGAAGTCGACATCGAGGACTCAGGAGCAAAAAGCAGAGGTCGATATCGACCCTAATACTCGATATCGACCCCAATTTGGCAGCCCTCGTCTTCATTTTCTTCCTCGAATTCGACAGATGCAGTCGACATGGACCACTGACCTAGATATCGACTTCTGGCATCGACCAAACTTGAAATCGACCTGAATCCGCTGTAAGTCTCTCCCTACCCTTGTTCTTCTTTTTAATACAGTGAGGACACTGTATATTTTAAGTATGGGGTGGGGGAAAGACATGTCTTATGGTCTTAACTTGGTTTCTTCTTCGCATTGCATTCATGTTTAAATTCTTAGTTTTACTTTTATAAAATGTCAGAAAATCCAAAAAAAAATAGAAAAATGTCAAAAATACAAAAAATGCATGTTTATTTTTAAGTTTGTTTTTTAACCCTACTTAGATGTCCAATGATGAAAACTCAATAGCTGACTTGATCATGTAAATCCTATGGCATATTTGGATGGTTTAGCCTAAGTCTTTAAAAATTTTATGTAGATTGTGAACTTGTGATGAAATTGAGCACATATGATCCTAGGCTAAAAAGCAAATCCAACAAAAATTGTCCTTGTGAGAATTTTGACCTATAGGGAGAACATCAAAAATCCCTCCGCTTTCTTGAGTGAATTTACTCTTCCTATGCATCTCTAAATGTTGTGATAGTTATTCAAAACCAATGCACATATATGTTTATGTTTACGAGAATTAAATGATGGAGGCATCTTTTAAGCCATTTTTATCCTCTCTTTACCTACCCTGCATTATCCCTGCTTGAAGCCAGAACATTAGCCTGAGCCTGAATTGCAAACTCCACAAAATTTTCCCTAGCCAAATTGAGCCTGACCCCCATTTGGGAATTGAGACTTAGATTGGTTGGACTAATGCCTTGTGGAAAGAAAAGAGCATAATGTCTAGTTTTATGCAAGGAAATTGTAGGATGGTACATATTTACATTTTGTCATATTTTGTAGAAGGATTTTTTGGCTCACCATATAAATGCACACATCTTTAGTATTATTTCCGAAAAAAAATGAAAAAAAATAAATATATATATATATAGTGCATGAGCCAAAATCCTTAAGATCTTTATTCATACAAGTGTTATATTTTTGAGAGCATATTATGGAAAGATGAGTTGGGAAAAAGCATTATAGAGATTGAGCTTACATTGAAGAGTTATTGTTTGGGTATTGCAAGTGTTGAGATTTAGGAGTCTTGATTCCCGAATTATAAAAGCACCACATAGCCAAATAATTTCATACCTTTTATTTCATACCAAGCCCCATTACAACCCCGCCGAATGGAGTCTTCTATGAAGTCTTCCATTGAGCGAAAGTCCTCCTGATGATTCTTATTGCATTTTCATAATTGGTTGCGAAGTGGATTATTATAAATTACAATGTTTATGAGATTGTATATGGAATTGAGTTGAGAGTTGATCCTCATAGCCTAAATACATGAGAGTTGAGTGCAAACACATTATCCCTGGGAGGTTGGATCAAAATTGCATATGCCTATGGATCGCCAAAATATGTGCTATGACGTTAAATTCACTTGCTTTGCTTTGCTACCGCTTATGATGTTGCATTTTGACAAGGGCGAAGACTTGAAGGGTGTGTTGTAGGTATTGGTTATTGCTTGGTTATTGCTTGAGGGCAAGCAAGTCTAAGTATGGGGTGTTTTGATGTACACATTTGCACATTCTTTTATTGCATCTTTTGACTTCGTATTTCATTTGATCTCCAAAGAAAAGGTTCAAAAGAATATAAACTTGTGTAAGAATGGGCTAAAATACAAGAAATAGAGTCTGCACAAGTTTTGAGCTAACCATGCAGGAATTCGAGCGAAAACGGAGTCAAAACGGAGAAGCCAAGTGAAGCTGAGCAGAGGTAGATATCGACCCTAGACCCAGATATCGACCTCTGGTGTAGATATCGACCTTCAACATACATATCGACCTCAACATAGACATCAAGTGAAGCTGAGAAGAGGTAGTTATCGACCTTAGACCCAGATATCGACCCCCGGTGTCGATATCGACCCCCATATCGACCTCAACATAGAAATCGACCAGAACTGAACAAGTCGAGCAGGAACAGAGACCTCGATATCGACCTATGGTGTCGATATCGACCCCTGATCTCGACAGAAGATAGACTCGGATTCGAGATGCGGATGGGAATTATATCTTCAAAGAGGCACGAGATTATCTCATACTTTCAAGATAGATGGCAGCTGAAGTTTTATTCATCTTTTTAAAATAAAAGACCTATCCTAAATTGTTCAAATAGAGTTAATAGTTTAGATAGGAGTTACAATCCTTGGATAGCAAGGATTAGTAGCCTATAAATAAAGCCCTAGGGGCTGATTTGTTGGACAATCTTTCAATCATCCAATCATAGAACAACCCAAGACAAAGACAATAGACAATAGAGTTAGAGTTAGAAAGAAGTTTTAGGGTTTGACGTTTGCGAAAGTTGACGTTGAGTTGTAAAGCTTAAAAATTATTTTCAATGCAAGTTTCTTCCTTTCAATTGACGATGAATTCCATGATGAGAAGCGAGTAGTTCCCCAAAGCTCTTAGGGTCGGGGTGAGCCCGACGTTAGCCATGCGCGCTTGAGGTAAGTATTTGATGTTGATATCGTTGTGTCTATCTCGCCTCCTACAATTCTATGTTTAGTCCTAATCAAAAGAAAAGGGATTCATGCTAACAACTTGAGTTATAAAGATAAAATTGGTAGAGACAATTAGGTTTATTTGAAAGAGTAATCCTAAGAGTTGGTGTACGGCGAAAGCTTGTCCCTCGAGTGAAATAGCGCAATTGTCCGTCTTATTTATCTCATCGCATGCATTGGTTAACGTTGTGGTAAACCCTAATCCTAGGAGTTGCTTTTTAAATAGTTTATACACATAAAACCCACTGTTTTATTACTGTTCATTGCTTCTCTCTCCACTCTTAAATCTTCGGCCTTTCTTTGCCGACGAACAACTAACACACTGCAGGGAGACATCGATATCGACCCCAGACGTCGATATCGACCACTGAGTTCGTTGACAGTTTTCTGAGTCGACGACGAACATCGCTGTGGAGTTTGCTGAGCATCGATATCGACCCCTAGCATCGATATCGACCCTTCTGTATCGACTGGCAGTCTTCTGAGCCAATCGATTTCGTGGACTGACATCGATATCGACCCCCACCAGTCGATATCGACCACTTGTTTTTGTCTCTGCAGGTCTTCTGTTGCAGAGAACATCGACAGCCGAGGTCGACATCGAGGCCCAAGGTCGAAATCGAGGCTACTGGTCGACGCAGACTTGAGATTTCCAACGCTAATAGGATCCCGCTGACACGCCTCCTCGTGGATCGATCCTGACTACCCTTCCACTACAACGGGGGGAAGTCTTGTAATTATTTGCTTAGGCCAGGAGTCGGTTTACATTTATTACATCTTTATTATTTGTAATTACTTGACATATCAAGCCTCCTGCAACAACAGTTCCTTTGTGGTTGTTGGAACCTTTGGTCTCCCCAATATTGGCGATTGGGACCCCTCATGAAGTTGGCTTCCTCATGAGTCTCCGCTAGTTGCACTTGCTCAGCATGGGGGCATTCAATGGTAGTATGTCGCTACGATCCACATTCGATGCAATCCTGGTTTGCCAAAAGTAATCTTACTTGTTTTTGGAGCTTTCTAAGTTGATCCCTATGAAATTGTTCTTTTACATCTAGATCGATCACCTTAGAGGGTTCGTACAATGGCATAGATGGGGCAGGCCTCGACGATGATGGTGCGTCGGACGCCTCAGGAGTCTCATATGTATTGTCAAATTCCACCAACCTTTCAATGGTTTCCCAAGCCTCTTGACGAGCGAGTTCAAGGTAGCCATAGACGGTGTAAGTGTTGATCCTCTCCTGGGTCTCGTTGTCCGCCATGATTCTTTGAACTCGAGACCTTAGGTGGAGAAAGCGCTCTGGATCGTCTAGTCCTTCAAATTCAGGTTGGTCAGCAGTACGTCGCATACACCTATAAAATAACACTAAAAAGAACCATGAAAATAAACTACTAGGGCGCGATTGATAGCTTCCCCGGCAACGGCGCCAAAATTTGACGTAGGGAGAATTGAATCGAAATGTATAATAAAATATAAAGCAATACAACTCTCAGCCTCTTCAAATAAATTCAAGACTCCCGCTATAGTAGTAGGGAATCAGGTTCTATCCACGAGAAAGCGAGTCAATGGTATCCTAGTAGCGTTGAAGACACGTTCTTTATGTTCAACCAGAAGCCTCGATCTCGATGTCAGACCTCGATGTCGACCTTGGCTATCGATGTTCTCTGCAACAGAAGATCTGCAGAAACAAAAATGGTAGTCGATATCGACTGGTGGGGGTCGATATCGATGTTAGTCCACGAAATCGACTGGCTCAGAAGCCTGCCAGTCGATACAGAGGGGTCGATTTTGACACAAGTGGGTCGATATCGATGCTTGCAGAAGTTTTCCAGGAGTCTCGAGATCGACTTAGAAAACCGTCGATCTATCAGTTTGGTCGATATCGACCTCTGTTGTCGATATCGATGTCTTCCTGCAGTGAGTTAGTTGTTTTGCCGGCAAAGAAAAGGCCGAAGAATTAAGAATGGGAAGGAAGCAATCATCAGAAATAAGCAAGGGTGTTGGGTTTTTCGATGACTCAACGAACGGCGGGCAAATTTGAATGTAAACTTAATAAAGGAAAAGTCTTCCAATGCCAAGGATTACCACGACGACAACCATGATAGAAGAAGTAAGAATCAACTAAAGATGCATGCTTTCATCATAAAGGAAAAGGCTTTCACCTAAACCGACAAATACGAAAAGAGATTTTTCAATTACTTAACCTAATTTGTGTCTACCTTTGTCATAATTGAGTTTATAATCTTTCGAAGAGAAACCCTAATTACTACCCAAGTTTTACAACATGAGTTCCTTAAATTCGCATTTAAAGATGAAGCACAAGGTAGAGGGAGAAAAAAGATACATTCTTTAGTGACGTACTTACCTTACCATCATGGCTATCGTCGGGCTCACCCCGACCCTAGAAGGAAGGGTGACTACTCACTCATGTTGATTGTAGACATGTCTTGAATTGAAATAACTTGCATAAATGGAAAATTTCGAATCTTTACAATCTCAACGCAAACTATCGTAAGCGCTTGAAACTTTAAAGCTCAAAAACTCTAACTATCTATTGTCTATTGTCTTTGTCTTCTTCTTGCCTTGGATGATCTAACAAATCAGCCCCTAGGGCTTTATTTATAGGCTACTAATCCTCACTTAAAGATAATAAACAGCTCTTGTCTATCCGAACAATTAGGATAGGTCTTTTATTTTGATAAAAAACACTTAAAGGAAAAGATAATAAACAGCTGCTAATATCTAAAAGAACAAGATAACTCATGGCTTTGATGATAGGCTTCACAATCCGAGTCTCAAAATCGGATTTATCTTCTGTCGAGGTAAGGTCGATATCGACACCAGATGTCGATATCGATGCTTGTGTTTCTGCTCGACATGTCCAGCACCAGTCGATGTCTATGACGATGGTCGATATCGATGCATGTATGTCGATATCGAGGCTTTCTTGTCTGGTCTGTGTGGCCTATCTCGACGCTCAGAAGTCGTGTCGAAATCTAGGGTCGATATCGATGTCTCCAGTCGATATCGACCTCTTCTCAGCTTCACTTGGGTATGTTCGTTTTGACACCGATTTCATCGAATTTCTGCATGGTTAGCTCAAAACTCGTGCAGACTCTATTTTTTATACTTTAGCTCATTCTTACACAAGTTTATATACTTTTGAAACTTTTCTTTGGAAATCGAATGAAATATGAAGTCAAAAGATGCAATAAACAAAGGTACAAATATGTACATCATGGTCCCCAATGGACCTCTCGCGAATTTAGGTTACGAAATCCCTTCTTTTCGTACTAGCACTTTGTTTCAAAGCTCAACCCATACTCAATTGCAGGATCCGAACGAAGGTATCCAATCCTTTGAAATGTAACCCGAATATTTATATTTGTGCCTTTACATTTGTTGTGCAAATATAACTTTTTTATTTGCAAATATAATAAAAAAAATTTCGCATTAGCACTTTTTTTTCTGTTTTCAATGGTTTTTGTTGTGAAAATGATAAAGTGCAAGAATAAAATGATGATGTGTGTGGATAATAATATCAAGTGCATAATTAAGATTAAAAAGTGCATAATTAAGGTTATAAAGTGCATAACTAAGAATATAATATGCATGATTAATAATTTGGGCTTGTTGTGTTCTTGTTTATTATGTAACCTATATTGTGCTTCATGGTGTGTGAATAATAATATGATATTATGTTGTGCAACTTAGGCTATGTAGGAGTTGAAACCACATCTCTGCGCATAAGCACATTGCTCTACCATTGAGCTAATAGGCTTTTAAAGCTTATTACGTACAAGAATAAAAGTGCTGAGCTAAATGATGCTATGAAACTAATGCTATATTTCCTGCCGTAAGCTATTTCTGCTGGTATAAGATATTTTCTTTTCAATGACAGATTACCAAGGCAGACACAAAGGCACATTCAAGCATAACCAATAAAGAGAGCATCACAATGCAAGGATCCGATGGAACTATGTAATTGTAAGTAAAGTTCTGCAGATGGAATCCTTCCGACAAACTTGTTGTGTGCCACGTCTAGTTGCTCCAAGATGACCATCCCTCCACAGTCAAATCGAATCTATACGTGAACAAACACTTGTTGTATCAGTGTCTGTGTATATGTCTATATGACCTGTTTGAATCTCTACAACAGTTGAAACCAGGTATTTTAATAAAGATAACCATGAGCCATTCCCTGACACACACACATATAGCTTAGATACTCATTATTGTGTGTGAGGGGAGATCGATGCCTATGCTCACTCAAATCAAATAAATTTATACTCGAATCCCTCTATACTATAGTGGATATCAAGGTCGATCCAAGGGAGTATGTCAACGGTTCTATCCTAATTGTTTTTATGGTAAAAAATAGGGAAAATAGGGGCAAAAGTAGCGGTTGTAATTATTGGAAAATTCACTCAAATCGGCTTAAGTAACAAGCATTGTTCTAAAAATCGCGCCTAGGCGCCGCCTGGGCACCGCCTATGCACTAGGCGACCCCCCATCCGCATAGAGCTAAATGGCCGCCTAAACACGCCTAGGCATCCGACATGAACGCCTGGGTGCCGCCTAGGCGCTAGGCGGCCCCTCACCGCCTAAGATCCGCCTAGCACTTTTTAGAACACTGGTAACAAGTAAATAACACGAATGTAATATATGAGAAAGAACTTCCATGATTAGGGCTTACCACAACAACAAACACATGTATGAATCAATAAATCATATAAGGAATCATGTTTTTATCTCAATCAAACAAATCAAATTACTTTCGTATAAAAGACATGTCTTACTCCACCTTCTCTTAATTAGGACTTTTTTAACTTTCATCAAAAATCCCTAATTACTATCAATGTTAACAATCTCTTTTTGTGAATTCAATTGCAACAATAAATGCCCTAGACTTTGATCAAGGGTTAAGCACATAGGTAGAAATAGATAAAAACATCACATAAGTATAGATTCATTCATTCACACACATGCTTATTGTTGGGTTCACCCCAACCCTAGAAGATGGGGAACTATTCACTCATTGCAAAGGCAAACACAAAAACCATGGAAGAAATCATAATCTCAAATTGCATAACCAAACCTTGAATTCACGTTCAATATCCTTCAACCAAAATCTCAAAAACTCACGTTCCTTATTATTTTAAATTCAGTGTTGATTCATATTCTAATTAGCCCCCAATAGGCTTTATTTTATAGATAAAAATATAAGACTTAATCTCCAAGAAATGAGATTTTATCTTAGGAAAATAATATAATCTATCTTAGGAAGGATAAAAATATCTTACGTCTAACTAACTAAAAGATCCTAAAAGGAATTTAGATGAAAACCGTAATTAAAAAGCCCAATAAACGTTTTAAATTAGCCCGCGGATTTCTCACTGCTGGTGCGCAGTAGGTTCAGCGCCGAGGGTCAAAGGGTCGGCGCCGAGGTATCTGTTCGAATGCAGTAACTTCTGTAATTCTCTGGGTATCGGCGACAAGGGGCACGGGCTAGCACCGAGGCATCTTTTGCACACTTCTTCTTTTTCTTCACTTGTTCTTTTGCCAATCTTTTTGTATCCTATTTCCATCCTTCTCCGCTCTTCCTTAAGCTCTAGAATCGCCTCTCTTTAGCTTTAAAACCTACAAACACCACCAAAGCTTGTGTAGACATCCATATCTCAAAAACTACAAAAACTAACACAAACGACACACTTTCTTAACACAAAAGCTAATAAAATGACACAAACGACACACGCTTGCGAGCAAGAATTTTGGCACCAAGGATAAACAAGAAGGGGTAATGGGGATCCCTCTAGCAAAGACCCTTAGAGGGAAAACATAAATCTGTGTGTCCATTGTTAACAAGTACCGAGTAGGATACAGTGGAGACACATTCAATAACCCAGGAAATGAAGGTAGGGTGGAATCCAAATTTATGTAAAATTTGTTTTGTAAAATTACAATCAACTGTATCATAAGCTTTTTCTATATCAAGTTTTATTTCCAACCATCATTCGCATCCCGTACGTGTTTTAAAGGAGTGGAAAATCTCGTGGGCTATTAGTACATTATCTTGAATGGCCCTACCAGGCACAAAAGCACCTTGCAGAGAGTGGATTAGTTTTCCGATAATTGCTTTAAGCCTTTCTGTTAAGATCTTTGAGATGAGCTTATAGATTATAGAGCATAAACTAATCGGGCGATAATGACCGCCAGTAGAAGTTGGGTTGTCCCTTTTCGGTAAGAGATAGTTGAAGGTGTGGTTTATTTGTTTAAGCATTTTTCCAGAGAGGAAAAATCCCTTAACGGCTCTAATGATAGAGGTACCAACAATGTCCCAATTTTTTTTATAGAACTCAGCTGTAAATCCATCAGGACCAGGGGATTTATTAATTCCTAGGCTAAACACGGTAGTTTTTATTTTGATGTTGGATGGATTTCATGTAAGGAATTCATTTTCTTCAGTATTTGTTGATGGTTGGATTAAGTTGAGCATTTCATTAAGTAGTCTTTCTTCAGTTGGCTCTTTTGTATAACGGTTTTCGAAATCATTTTTAATTTATGACCTGATATTTTCCTCTCCAACAATCAAGGTGCCTTCGGCATAGAGAATGTTACGGATCTGTTTTCTGTGCCTTCGCCCAGAAGCCACGCGATGAATATAAGAAGTGTTAGAATCAGTTAGCTTAACATGCCTTGTTTTGGCCCTTTGGTTCCAGAACGTTTTTTGGAAAAGTAGGAGATTTTCCTTCTTTTTAAGAAGGTTGTGTTCTTTATTCTTATATCTGTTAGAGCCCATCGCAGGCCCAGAGGATTGGATCTTAAGTAATTCATTTTCCACCTCATTTAGTTGGCGAAATATGTTTCCAAATGTATACTTATTCTAGTCTTTTGCTTTTTTCTTAAGTGTTTTTTGTTTAATCATTAGTTGAAACATAGCTGAACAGGAACAAGTGGCTCTCCAAAATTGTATAACGATATTACGGAAATCATTCCGTTGAAGCTAGGCATTTTCAAATTTAAATGGGGGAGATTTGAATTTGGCACTACTCTTAAGTGTAATTGATATAGGACAATGGTCCGATGTTGAGAAGGCCCCATTTTTAGTAATTTCAGTTTGGGAATTTATGGAGGATCCGGTGATGCACTAAAACCCGATCAAGTTTTTTACGGATGGTGAAATCGTCTTTAGGACTTTTTCTCCAAGTGAATGGGTTCCCGAATGAAGGAATAACCAAGAGGGAACAATTATTTTTGAATTGAAGTAGACGAGTGAATCGGGAGGGACGAGTAGCAGCCCCCTCGAGCTTATCATCACTACATGAAATTTCATTTAAATCTCCTATAATAATACATGGAATAGACGAATCATTAAATATATTTGTTAAAGTTTCCCAAAAAGTATCTTTATCATGAGGGTTCGGAGGAGCGTAAACAAATAGGAGAAGGATCAGAATCCTATCATTAATATTTTCATATCTCAGCCCAATGATTCATGGCAAGTGAATTTCGACGGAGATGAGTTCATTTGTTAATTGATAGGTTTTCCAGGTTATTCCTAGACCACCTGAACGCCCAACACTAGGTAACCAGGTAGCCACATCAAAGCCTATATGCTTCCAAAGTTTATTATCAGGAATGGTTTCAGATTTCTTTTGAACTAGTGCCACCAATTGAATGTGTTCGTTTTTACACCAAGCATCGATTTCTACCTAAAATGTTTTCTTTTTTTTAACCCTCTACACTTCCAGTAACTAAATTTCATATGTAAACTTCTCTATAATTTTGGGGTGGAAATTTGCGGACCCCAAACAAGTAGTAGAGAAACTGAAGTAGTGAAGATGAATCACAAATAGCCCAATGCCTGGGCAAGAACAGCGATATGAGGAGCAAAGCCCAACCGTACAGGATGAGAGCTTGGGAATTATTTTTAAACAAGGATATCAAGTCCAAGGGACCATGAGACCAAAGACAGTCATCAACCACTTGCCATTGCCAAGGCATCTCATTTAAACTGAGCCTTGAAGCAGTAGTTATATAAAGCGTGTTCCTTGAGTAATGTAAATCCAAACTAAGTTGGCTATCCCCCCAATAATAGGAAGGTTAAGGCACGCACTAAATTAGATCCGATGAACCCAACCAAACTCCATAAATATATTTCCTCAAAATATTTAAGCTCAAATAGATAAACTATGGAGTCTTCAGTAATAAATTGCATGGGAACAACAGGCCAAGAACCGTGTTTTATAACAATGAGACTCATTTCCTCAATAAATGATTCAAGAATAAGAGTATTGAACTTAATATATGTCGATTTGTCTTGTGTAAACAACGAATTATCTACTGTGCAAAACAGACAACTAAGTTTTAAACATCGGTAATAACTGTTTGTAGTGGGGTATTCACATTCACATTGATAGATAAATATAAACCAACAAGGCTTACAGCAGGGCTTGAAAGCTAAAGAAAATTTATATGAGATAGGTATATTATCCATGGAAAACCAATGATGGATTTGGTTAATTGATGAAGTGTGGAGACCCGCACCAACCATATAACGCGACAACAGCGTTTCATACAAAGCATTTAACCTTCACTTACATAGATTGCCAGCCATTAACTTTATACGAACCAAGTTGATCGGACGTTTCTTCATTTTCTTCTCCTTCTTCTCGAATTTCTGGTGGTTCATAACCTCCCGGGGGGGGTTGAAGTCTCCACTTTTTTTTGGCTCTCATTGAGAGGTTTAGGGCCATTACGGGGATTGACCCATGCGCATGCCCGAGGTTTTCATGACAAGACAAACAAGACAAAAGAGGTTAGATTTTTTATTCAAGTAAAGGATAAGCAAACGGAGAAGATAGCAAATGAAATGTCCTGCAACAGTCATGTTCCGAAATAATACATGGTTGTTAACCTCCACCTTGATGAGGATAAAGTCCTATTTGATGGTCCTATTTGATGAAAAGCCAAAACTCTGGAATTTAGAGTTTGGTAAGGTCTTACCAAACACCACAGAAAACACACAGCAAGCTACAAATTGTCGAAGGTGTTTCATATCGATATGTTTGGGCCTGGATTATTAGATCCAATATATTATTGATCTATCTAGAATTGGACCTTAATGATATTTGGGCCTAAAAGAGACTTCAGATATATTAAAGATAGATTTGCCTAAATCTATCTTATCTCATTTATATATATTTGTTAAGATTTGGCAGATTGTTTGAAACAGATTTTCATCAGCCATCTATTCAAATCTTCAGCAAAATATCCGCGTACATCTTGAACTGATCAGTGATGAAGGTTCTGGAATGCTGGCTCCTTCAAACCGAAGATCTCTCTCCTGAGATTTGGCTCAACGTCTCTCATCTTATCTGGAGAAGTTTAAGGCTTTCCGTTTTTGGAATTCAAATCTGGGGTTCAGCTTATTTAAAGAGGAGGAAGCGGCTGCAGAAGGAATCAAGTCTCTACGTTCTTCGACGCTCTACAAGTTCTTCTTCCTCAGAGCATTCGTTCTCACATTACTCCTTTTCTTTATATTGTATTTATTTTGAGTGTGTGAGGTTTTCTTTTGAGCTTCATAGTACAATTCAGTGAGAGTTATACACAGGGTTCTTTACCCAATCATAGAGGTTACTTCGTTATCATTAGTAGCTTTATTTCACTAGAGCATTTGGGTTGCTAGATAGGAAGGTAGTCTAGAAGAGGGAAGGTCTTCTAGAGGTTGTATCTAGGGCTCATAAGATAAAGTGAAATAAAGTTGTTGAATCCTACGGGTTGGATACCCTAGGCGGGGACGTAGGCGGTTGTGCCGAACCTTGTTAACAAGTCTCGTGTTCTTTACTTTCTGCTCTTTACATTCGCACGTGTCTTTTTTTTTCACATTGTTCATCTCGTTTTTATTAACTTGTTTCTGCATTTCAGATAAGGTCTTACCTTGTCTATAAGAGGGAAGGTCTTCTAGAGGTTGTATCTAGGGCTGATAAGATAAAGTGAAATAAAGTTGTTGAATCTTACGGATTAGATACCCTAGGCGGGGACGTAGGCGGTTGTGCCGAACCTCGTTAACAAGTCTCGTGTTCTTTACTTTCTGCTCTTTACATTCGCACATGTCTTTTGTTTTCACATTGTTCATCTCGTTTTTATTAACATGTTTCTGCATTTCAGATAAGGTCTTACCTCTGACAGTAAGATCTTACCAGTTTCAGCACTGGCGAAAAGTTGCCATACTCCATTCAACCCCCCTTCTGGAGTATATTCGTGCTTTATATCTGCTTTTCCGCACTTCAATTGGTATCAGAGCCTTACTCACGTATCTTAGATATTACTATCTGTGAGTCTACCCATTGCAGGTGAAGGGCAAGGTGGTTTCGGCCAAGGAAGATCTATCTCTCATCCACCTCTCTTTGTTGGGAATAACATCATGCATTGGAAATCTCTAATGCAGATGTTTGTTATTGATTAAGATTTGGAACTCTGGCATATCATTATGCGAGGACCAAATATCCCCAAGAAAGAAGGTCCCAATGGAACAAGGGTGGACAAATCAGAGGATGAATACACCCAGACTGATTTAGAAAGTGTGGCTAAGAATTTCAAAGCCATAAATCTGATGTACTGTGGATTGAGTACGGATGAGTTCAACAGTATCTCTTCGTGCAGAACAGCAAAAGAAATCTGGGATAAATTGGTGGTTACTTATGAAGGAACCAGTCAGGTCAAAGAGACCAAAATCAGTATCTTTCTTAGACAATATGAATTGTTTAAGATGAACCCTGATGAGTCAGTTAAAACTATGTTTACCCGTTTTACGGAAATCATAAATAACCTTGACTCATTAGGTAAGACCTTTTTAAATGAAGAAAAGGTTAGAAAGATACTAAGGTGCTTACCTAAAGCTAAATGGGGTCCTAAGGTGACGGCCATAGAAGAAGCTCGAGATCTTAGCACATTGGGTCTTGATGATCTACTAGGAAAGTTAATAACCCATGAAATGATCCTCAACGAGGACGATGGGGAACTTCCTACTAATCTCAAAAACCTTGCTCTTAAGGTCAAGAAAGAAGAACCATCGGAAGATTCCGATAGCGACGATGATGAAGATCCTTTTGCTCTAATCACTCGTGGATTAGCACGCATATTGAAAATGAAGAAGCAATTCGCCAAAGGTAAGCCTTCTAACTCTTCTAAGAAGAGTCGAGTTCTTACTTGTTATGAATGTAGTGAAACAGATCATCTCGTCAAAGAATGTCCTATAAAGAAGAAGAACAAAGCAAAGAAGAAGGAATCCAACAAGAAAGTGATGTCTGCTTGGAGTGACTCGGATTGTTCAAGTGACTCAGACGCTGAAGAGGAACATGCAAACTTGTGTCTTATGGCAAAATCCGACGAAACCAATGATCAACACTTAGATGGAGTTGTAAGGAATCTTCTCTCTAGCCCTATTAATGTTTTAACTGAATTCTTGAAGAATATGATTTCAAATGAGGAAACTTACAACAAAGAAATCAGTTGCTTCAAAGAGAAAGTGCAGGATCAAGAAATATGCATAAGGAAGCTTTCGCAGAAATTGCAAGATCTTGACAGCCAGAGTTCTGAAGCTATCACAGAGAGTAAGACCTTACGATCAGAAATTTCTGAACTTAAGGCAAATGCATCTTCTCTTAAAAATCAAAATAATGATCTTAAGAATGAAAATGTGAAGCTTTCTAAGAAATGTCAAGATCAACAAACAGCCCTTGTGCAATTCACTCGATCCAAAGCAACTCTTGACAAGATGCTTGGAGAACAACAACTCTCCTTAAATCGTAGTGGTATAGGATACAACAGGAACTTTCCTGCAAAGCCAACTACCAAGTTCGTTGAGGCTAAAGAAAGTTGGCGATCTCCAACTTGCTTCTTTTGTTGTAAGAAAGGTCATGTAAAGGAAACGTGTCCTTATAGGAGAACGGATCCTTACATTATTAGAAATACTTTTCCTGTTCGGTTAAATGAGCGGATAAGACAGATTTGGGTTCCAAAAGGGACAAGGTTACCAAATATGGTTTACCCCCACAATGGATCCAAATCAGTTTATTGGTCTAGCCGAAAAGGTTGATTTTGTGTTTTGCAGGATATCACCAAGACCAACGATCAAAAGTGGATATTGGATAGTGGTTGCTCAAGACATATGAGTGGAAAAGAATCTCTTTTTCACAATCTAAAGAAGCAATCCGGTGGGACTATTACTGTTGGTGATAAAGCAAAATGCAACATCATTGGTATCGGTAACATTGGTGTTGATTCAAATAATTCTATCAATGATGTTTATCTTGTTGATGGCTTAAAATATAACCTTCTTAGTGTTTCACAACTTTATGATAAGGGAAATCTTGTTAGTTTCAACAAGAAGAAATGTGTCGTTCAAGATGAAGAGACCGGAGAAATTATTCTTACTGCATACAGGGACTCTAACATTTATGCACTTAATACTAATCGTATTGCAGGCTCCAATTTGAAATGTCTCAAGGCCTTATCAGAAGATCCAAGGGTTTGGCATAGGAGACTCGGGCATATAAGTATGCATACCCTCAGCAAACACCTTTCCAAGGACCTTGTTCGAGGCCTTCCTGATTTAAACTTCAAGGTGGATGATCTCTGCAAAGCCTGCTCAAGAGGTAAACATACCCGTAGTCCGTTCAAAAAGAAGTTGGTCGTTAGTACTACTAGACCTTTGGAGCTTCTACACATGGATCTCTGCGGACCTATGCGTGTCAAATCTCCCAAAGGTAAACAATACATATTTGTTATTGTTGATGATTATTCCCGATTTACTTGGGTTTTCTTCCTCAAAGATAAATCAAAAACTCTGTTTTATTTTTCTAAACTTTGTAAGGAGTTACAAACTTTGAAAAATCTACCTATCGTTTCTATTAGAAGTGATCATGGTAGAGAATTTGATCAATTAAACTTTGATTTATTTTGTGCGAAATATGGTATTTCTAACAATTTTTCTGCTCCTAGGACACCTCAACAGAATGTTGTTGTGGAATGAAAGAACCGCACCCTAGAGGAAATGTCCAGGACTATGCTATTGGAAAATAATCTGCCAAAGTCATACTGGGCAGAAGCTGTGAATACAGCAAATTATATTCTCAATAGATGTTTAATTAGATCAATTTTAAAGAAAACTCCTTATGAGCTTTTTAAAGGAAGAAAACCAAGCATATCATATTTTAAACCATTTGGATGTACGTGTTACATACATAACAATTGTAAGGATAATCTTGGGAAATATGATGCACGTAGCGACGAAGGTATATTTGTTGGATATTCGACTCAAAGCAAGGCTTATCGAGTATTCAATAAACGTACCAAAATTGTCGAAGAAAGGATCCATGTGTTATTTGATGAAAGTGATAACGGTATCTTGAGTGAAGGATTTGCAGATTTGAAGTTAAATACTCATGAGGGAGATGAATCAGATGGAGAAGGCAATCATCCTGAGAAGAGCATATCCAGAAATATGCAGGAACCATTTCAAGATCTTACTGATTTGTCACAAGGTCTTGGAACTATGTCTCAAGGCCTTACAAATGAAGCCAATCTTGAAGATGGGCCTCCTCCGGAACCTCAAGGACATTATCCTACGAATCCTCCTGAACCTCAGGAGCCATATCCTTACACTTCCAGTGATCCTACTCCTAGCCAAGGATCTGCACGAAGAAGATTCAAACATGCCTCATCTCACTCTACTTCGGATATCATTTCCGATCCTTCATCTGGTGTTCAAACACGTTCTAAAGTTAGAAATTTATGTGCTTTTCACGCATTTGTTTCTCTTGTAGAACCCAAGAAGTATACCGAAGCTCTTCAAGAACCAGATTGGATTATAGCCATGCAGAATGAGCTTAACGAGTTCGAGCGAAATAAAGTATGGACCCTTACGGCAAGGAAAAAGGGTAAATCTATTATTGGAACTCGTTGGGTATTTCGAAACAAGCTTGATGAAGGAGGAAACATCTATCGAAACAAGGATCGTCTTGTTGCTCAAGGATACAATCAAGAAGAAGGTATTGACTACGAGGAGACTTTTGCTCCCATAGCCAGACTACAAGCCATTCGTATTCTCCTTGCCTTTCCCTCGTTCATGAGCATCAAACTTTTTCAAATGGACGTTAAGTGTGCCTTTTTGAATGGTTTCCTAGATGAAGAGGTTTATGTCGCTCAACCTTCCGGTTTTGAAAATGATGAATTTCCAGATCATGTTTATAAGCTCGATAAGGCTCTTTATGGCTTGAAGCAAGCCCCAAGAGCTTGGTATGAGCGTCTTTCAAAATATCTTCTGGAAAATAATTTCAAAGGGGGGTTAATTGACAAATCTCTATTCATCAAAACTCAAGGTAATGATATCCTTGTTGTACAAATCTATGTGGATGATATATTGTTTGGAGCTACTAACGAATCTTTGTGCAAGGGATTTTCAAATATGATGTGTAAGAAATTCGAGATGAGTATGATGGGGGAACTAAATTTCTTTCTTGGTCTTCATGTTCATCAATGTTCTAAAGGTATATTCCTTAATCAAGGAAAATACACTCGAGAACTTCTCAAGAAATACAAGATCTTCGAATCCAAAGCAGCTAAAACTCCTATGAGCTCTACTCTTTCTTTGGATCAAGATCTTACCGGAAAACAGGTAAATCAGAAAGAATATCGAGGTATGATCGGATCTCTCCTTTATCTTACTGCTAGTAGACCTGACATCATGTTCAGTGTTTGCATGTCTGCCAGATTCCAAGCTAACCTTAAAGAATCACATCTTATAGTGGTAAAGAGGATCTTGAGATATCTAAATGGTACAAAGGATCTCGGATTATGGTATCCCACTCAATCAAGTTTCAATCTTGTCGGATACTTCGATGCTGATTTTGCAGGATATAAAGTGGATAGGAAAAGCACCTCCGGATGTTGTCAATTTCTTGGGTCATCCCTTATAAGCTGGCATTCCAAGAAGCAAAATTCAGTGGCTTTTTCAATGGCCGAAGCTGAATATATTGCTGCCGGAGCTTGTTGTGCTCAAGTCCTATGGATTGCACAACAACTCCAAGATCTTGGAATTAACTATAAGGGCATCCTAATAAAATGTGACAACACAAGTGCTATTTCTATCTCCAAAAGTCTTGTACAGCATTCAAGAACGAAACACATCGATGGGAGACACCACTTCATTCGAGATCATGTAGAAAAAGGAGATGTGTCTTTGACATTCATCTCTACGGAACTACAGCTTGCAGATATCTTCACCAAACCCTTACCCGAAGAGAGATTCAATTTCATCAGGTTGGAACTTGGAATGCTTAATAAGGAAGCATAAACGTAGGGGGAGCTATCTTATAAGATCATATTCCCTACGTCCAGATCTTGAAAAAAATTTCAAGACCTTACTAATCCATAGTAAGGTCATAAATCAATTTTTCATAATATTGTATTTTGGATCAGATCTCTTAGTTAATATCTCTATAGATATTTAACTAAAAGAAGTTTTATCCTTTTACCGATTTCTTTTTAATTGCAGTTTTGATTTTTTAATCAAATCTTTTAGATATTATCTCTTTAGATAATCATTAACTATATTCCTTCAGATTTTTTCTGTTAAGATTTTTTGTCCGATTTAATTCTTCTATTTACTTCATTTATTGCATTTATTCTCTTATTTTCAATTTTTGAAAATTGGTTTCACATTGGATAAGTTGGACCGGTTTTATGGGGGTTTTATGGGTGTTAAATCAATCCGGGAGATCTAAAGTCTTGAGATTGTGTTTGGAAGTTCAAAGGTTTTTCCTCTCTATTTATACCTTTCATCTCCCACCCGTCAAATCACCCCTTTCACTTTCAATCCTCTCTCCCTCTCTGCTCTCTTCTCTTTTCAAGAAACACTCAAGAGCTCAGCCGAATTCATGGCTCCAAAGAGACCCTCAACCTCCTCCCCTGGTGATGAATCCAAACGGCCCCGATCTTCAGATTACAAGGGTAAGGCCGTTATGGAGGATTATCATGGCAAAGCCACTCTCAGACAACTTGATTCATCTTCGGAGAGTGACGAAGAGATTCCTCTTGGGCGTCGCAGGATCATCAAAACTGGAGAGAGGAAGAGATTTTGAATAAGGGATTTAGTAATTTCACAATTAAATAATAAGTGATTTGTGTCTTTTATTTCATGATTGCAAAGTGAACAAGTGTTAGGGACTCTATTTATACATCTATTTAAACGAGTAGTAGTAGGTAGAATGTATAAAATAATTTTTCGGATGAAATTTCTAATATTTGGAGCAATGTTTAATTTCCATATCTAGTCTGATGAGATGTTGTTATTATTTCTTTTATTGAAGAGCGAAGAGGTAGATTTGACTGAGAACTCTCCATTATTACTATAAATCCAAATTAGTTTATCTGGGATACTGGTGGTTGTAATATAGATATTTGTTATCATATGAACAATATGAGGGGGAAATATACTGTTTAGTTTATCAGTGTCCCAAGTATTTTGATTTGTGAATAATTCACGTACTTTTAGGTTAGGGTTATGATCATTTATAAAATTTTCCATGTATTGTGTGTTACCCAAATATCAGACCATACATTAAATGTTTTTCCATTGCCAACTAGCCAAAGTAATCCTTTTGAGAAAAGATCTCTTATGTTAAGAAGTCTTCCAATGCAAATTGCCATGAAGTTTTTGATTTTCCTCTTTCCATAAGAGATTCTTTTGAGAGGTATTTGTCTGTGATTACCTTTGACCAGATATTATTAGGATTTGCTATTATTCTCCAATGTAATTTCATTTGCATACCAATATTTATTTGTTCAGCTGATTTAAAACCCAGTCCCCATCCTCTTTAGGAGTACATAAGTGTTCCCAGCTAATTAAGGGATGATATCGGATTGAAGTTTGTTCCAGAAGAAATTTTTGTTAATTTGATCATTTTTTCTACAATTCCTTTTGGAAGAAGAAAAAATTGCATTTGATAATTCGTTTTTAAATTTAGGTTTGCCTGGATAAGAACTGATCTACTAGCTTGAGATAGAGTATTTGATTTCCATTTTGATAATTGCTTTTTAAGGCTTGTGATGGCTTCATCAACTAAGGCAGTATTAACCCTTCCACTTATAAGTGGTATACGTAGGTATTTTTCCATGGTTTTAGTGACAGGGATATTAAATTGTTGGGCAAGGGATTGAGCTTTCTCAACGGAGATATTTTTAGAGACATGTAGTGAGCTTTTATTGTAATTTATAGAAAGGCCAGATATGTTGCAAAAATTATTTAACAGATTTTATATCGTGTGAAGACTAATTAGTTCATCAGCACGTCAAAAAATGAGTGTATCGTCTGCAAAGGATATGAATGGAATAGGAGCACTGTTATTTGTAAGTTTTATTCCAATTAAGGGTTCATGTTCTACATATTCTTGTTGTAGCATTCTTACTAATAGTTCCATAACTAATATAAAAATATACTGTGCAAAATGATCTCCTTGTCGTATGCCCCTAGAAGTTTGGAATGTTTGGCCCGATAGGTTATTGACTAAGACTGAAAAGTTGGTTTTGGTGAGGAATTTCATAGTCAAATTAACCCATTTGTTATCGAAGCCGAATTTGTTTAGTATAATACGTATAAAGTTCCAGGAAATTTTATCATATGCTTTCTCCATATCTAGTTTTAATGCCATCCATGCATATTTCCCTTTTTTGTTACGGAAGCAGTCAAAGACTTCATGAGCTATTAAGATGTTGTCTTGAATATTTCTTCCTTGTACAAAGGCTCCCTGAAAAGGATTAATAATACGTGGTAGGATGGTTTTTAAGCGATTTGCCAATAATTTTGATATAATTTTGTAAATTGTGTTACACAAACTAATGGGACGGTAGTGGTTGATGTTAGTGGGCATATCAATTTTAGGAATAAGTGCAATAAAAGTTGTATTTACTTCATTGAGAAGAATACCTGAATGAAAAAATGATTTAATTGCTTTTCATAGAAGGCTACCCACAATGTTCCAATATTTTTTATAAAATTCAGGTGGAAAGCCATCAGGACCTGGAGATTTATCATCTGTCATGGAGAAAAGAGTATCTTTAATTTCTTTATCTGTAATAGGTTGTGTTAATCCCAAATTTTCAGATTCACTAATGGTGTCACTTATTAGATTTATGAAATTTGGATTACAACTAATATTTTCATTGTTTAAGATGAATCTTTCTACTAATTCTTTTGTTATTTGATTTCTAATTTGATTTTCATCCTCAATTACTAGACCATCTTTATTCGTAAAGTTGCGAGTAAAATTTTTAGAGTTTCTAATTTTAGATATTGATTGATAATATTTTGTGTTTCTGTCTCCAAATTTAAGAAAATTTGATTTAGCCTGTTGTTTCCAGAAGGTATTATTAAATTCCATGAGTGCTTCCCGTTTACTTAATAATCTATTTCGTTTATTATTTATGTAGTTGTTGGAGTTTCCTAAAATTTCTTGCGTTTGTAATAATAAAAGTTGATCTTCAATATCTTTGATCTGTCTAAAATTATTATTTGGATGAGTTTTACACCAAATTTTTGTGTTTTTCTTAAGAAGTTTTTTATTTTTGTAGTATTGTAAACATAAATGACCATTGAAGTTTATTTTCCCAAGTTGATTTAACTAGTTTATTATAGTTTTCATTATTTGTCCATGACATTTCAAATTTAAAGGGTGATCTAGCTCTAGTTATTTTAGTTCCAATTGAGATGGATATTAAGGAATGATTAGAAGTTGTGAATGGATGATTGTGAACTGTTAGCTTTGGGAATTGAGTTAAAATGTTTGTATGAACCATAACTCTATCTAAACGGTCATAGATGTTGTTATTAGGACTTTGTCGTTTTCTCCAGGTAAAAGGACTTCCTGTATAAGGGACTGTATGAATATCTAATTCTTCCTTGATTTGATGAATTCGTGTCAATCTATGGTTTAGTGGAGTTACTCCACCAATTTTTTCATTTGTTTATTCTATTTCATTAAAGTCTCCCATTAATAAGAAAGGGAGGTTTTGTTGATGAGTAATTGTGAATAATTCATTCCAAAAATTATTTTTATCTAATTGGTTTAAGGGTGCGTAAATAAAGGTAATTATAAGTTTGTAATTGTTGAATTTGACAAGGTACATAATATATTTATTTGATATAGATATTTGTTTAATTGATTCCGTAAATTTTGAGTTTTTGAAGAGAATCCAAAGGCCACCTTTAGTTCCTTCTGAAGCAATATAATGGGCATTATTGAATCCAACTTTTTTGTATAGAAATTCAATTGGTGGTTCGGTTGTTTTTGTTTCTGCTAGGACTAAGATATCTAAGTTATTTCTTTTTTGAATATAAGCTAGGTCTTGCCAGAGGTTTGATTTCTCCACACCTCTTATGTTCCAATATGCTATGTTTGTCATTTAAAATTATTTATGATTTCTATATGCTTTTGAGCATTATTAAATGTAAAATAAAGTTTATTTCTTTTTTATTCATAATTTTTATTGAACAAAATTTAATAATAACAGATTTATTTTATAATTTATTTTGTTAGTGAAGTTTAAGATGTACATAAATTTATGAAGTGAATATGATGATTTTCTTTATTTAAACTGTTTTGAGAGTATGTTGTTCATATTTTTTTGATATTTTTGAAGTCTTCTTTTATATTATAGTTATGGTAAGGTTTATTTATTTGATTATGATTAATATTTTAAAGAGAATGATTGTACGTATTATTGCTGTTAAGATATTTCATATTTATCCATATTTGTCTTTCATAATGTAAGTGGATGTGTATAAAATTGGTAAGAATGGGTGTTAGCCAAATGGATCTGCTATTAAGCCCATATACGGTCCCGTATCTATGATAAGTCTTGATATTGAAACTGAAATCTGATAGATATATATACATTAGAAATTTAAAGAGACAGTAATAAGAAACAAGAAATAACAATACAAAGCCCCTAACTATAGAATATAACCAAAGGTTAGAAGAGACATCCATATGAACAACAAAGCTTTGGATGCTCTGTCGATCTCCTATACTAACAGAAATAAGAGATACAACCTTAACAGGATTAAAGCAAGCCGAGATATAGAGTGCTAAAGTGTTATGTATATTACATTGCCAAAATTTGAGGGAAGTAAGGTGAAAATCCAGTAAAGAGCAACCCTTCTGTGAGTTTGTAGAGGTCATGGGAAACTATGGTGATTGCCTCTGCTTCTTGTTCACATGATCATGGGAATCCACTTCATATTCTTCAGCTTTCTCCTTTCCTTTATTATGGCTTCTTCCATTTGTGTGGTTATTATCATTATCTTGAGAAGAGATGTGAATGTCTGACATGTTTCTAACCATTGAAGCTGCTACGTTCATAGATTGGTAAGAGGAATAAGTAAGATCATGGTTCTGAGGGTAAGTAACATGGGGGTTAACCACATCACACAGGATGGATAACTCTCTGTCAGGAGCAATAGAAGATGAGGTATGGTTTGGATTAGTGTTAAAGATAGTGTGCAACATTGAAGGGGAAATTTGGAAAGGTGGAATGCTTGTTTCTGCTGCAATCATGGAAGCATGAGCATTGTTTAAGTTGATCAAATTGTTGATCAGATCTTGGGAAAGAAAGGGGCTGAATAAGGCATTGGTGTTTCCCCCCATAGGTTGGATGGTAGAAAAGGTGTTACCTATGGTTGACAGAATGGGTAGAGTACCATAATCTCCCTGGATAGGTTGAGAACAAGTCCCAAAAGGTTGAGCAGAAGTGCTTGCTCCTACAGTAAAGTTTGTTCCAATCATAGGGAGACCTCCAGCATTACAAATAGCTATGGTTTCATCCGTCCTATAGTTCGAGCTCTCAAGTCTGGCATTATCTTCTAATAAGTTGATTCCAGGCCTTTCTTTGATTCTTAATTCAAAGCTTCTGGGTTTTGCTATGTTGTTAGGACAGTCTGGATAAAGACGGTCCTCCTTTCCACAATAACCACAACCTATAGAAAAATCTTCATACCATACACATAAGCTTATTCTTTTTCCATCAGGCATTTTCCATTTGATGTAAGATATCAGAATGTGTTCAAAAGAGATTTGAAATTGGTTGCCTTAGGTTATTGAAAGATTTGCAGTTAAAACTTTATTATTTGGAATGATGTTAAGTGCTTTTAAATGGGAAAACCAAATCATCCTGGTTGATTGAACTTGTGGATTGAGTTTTTTTTTCTCGGCTAAATGAAGCTATAACATTTATTGTCTTATAATTGCCAAGTTAATATAGGCCAGATAAGTTGAGTTTCGACTTTTAAAAGCCTAAAATTTTAAGCTTTATTTGAAATATTTTCATTGAGCTATTTATCCCATTTTTTCATGGTTATTTAAAATTTTATATTATTAAATCTTTTAAATTAAAAATAAATACTTTAAGTTATCTTATTTACTCGTGTAGAAGGATGTTCAATTTGACTCTTCACATTTGTTGGTGATGATTATTCAACAATATGTTTGTGTACTCTGTAGGTGCAGTATGGTGTTTGCACCATTTATAAGTTAGATAATAACCACAAAACTGTCACAGTTCGGGCTGACAAGACCTCTTACAAGTGGTTATTTAAGAGTTTCAAAACAACAATGTGCAAGGATCTGATTGTGATTATCACATATCATGATCCATTCATGAAGTAGGTCTTACACATTGTGATTCCCAATACACGTCATCGTTTTTGCATGTGGAATATAACGATGAATGTTTTAAGGGAGATAAATTTTTATCCCTACAACCTTTAAAATCCATTTGGGGGGAAGATATAGTAAAAACTGTCAGTATGTGATGCAGATAAGTATTCATTGATATGAATGTATTTTACAGTTCATTATTCACATATAATATAGGATTATTCATTGGTATGAAGATATTTAGTTACATGGTGTGATCTGTGTAAGTAATTGCATTACTCATCCATAAAATTGGATTATTCATTCTTATATAGGTATTCAGTAGTCAGGTGTCTTCTGTTTACGTCATTACATTAGTCATATATATTAAAGGATTATTCGTTTGTATAAATTTATTTAATATACAAGTATGTTTTGGTTAAATAATTCATTTAGATGAAGGTAGTTCGTAATTGTATTATGTATGCTCCTAATTAATAGGCCCCAAAAGAAGTTTGTCATCTTATAGAGTTCGGGAAGCATATTAACAAATGTGTTTGGAGCTACGATATCATTGTTGCAGAATTCTATGAGATGTGGAATGCAATGATATTGGAGTTCTCATTGGAGAAAAGATAATTGGCTTACCCTTATGTATAAGTAGAGAGCCAATTGGAACCCATTGTATTTCAGAGATGTACAGATGGGTGGGTTAATTCGAACAACTTCCATATTCGAGTTAACAAACAGTTTCTTCAGTCACTATTCTAACAAACATTTCAGACTTATAGAATTGATGATGCATTTTAATAGTGCTATGGACGCTCAAAGGGACGTTCAAGCTAAGCTAGATATGGAGAATGCTACCTCGGTTCAAAGGTATAAGACACAACTTTGAATGAAGGAACATGTAGCATTTGTGTATACGTTAAAGGTCTTTTCTGGTTTGATATATCATAGTTGCCCATGAGCTCGACTCTTTTTTTTTTACGGTAACTAAAAGCAACTTGGAATTTAATAAAAGAAAAGGACATAAGCTAGCTTAGTGGGTTTTGGATGTTCCTTGGGTTAGCCTACAAAGCACCTTCTATTCGTTAGCCACTTAATGCATGGTCCATGCATAAAATATGGCATAAAAAAATAATATAAATTAGCATATAATTGGGAATTGGCGTATGGGTGGATACTTCAACTCGTGACCTTCCCCGTTCGAGTCTTGATCAGCACTGATTCGGTCTTAATTTGCAACAAAGTGACCACGGGTAATACTAACTCATCTGCAACAAGAGCGGACTGTCATAGTTGGCGAGCTAGAGCTCCTGTCAATGGTGGGGTAGCTCGAGGTAAAAGTGGTTCCTCTTCAATCTTCTCCTCATTAACATCTTCAATAACATCTGTCAGAGCTCCATCACTAGCATCTAGATCTCCAACCCGATCGTCGGACAAGCTAGCTCCATCGAGGGTCACATCTCCCCCCAAAAAAGGATTCGACCCCGAATCCTTCATCTCCTCAAGTAGCCCATCTCGTGCAAGGAACGGAGCTGAATCACAAACGTTAAAAACATCATGAACACCATACTTACTTGGGAGATCAATTCGGTGAGCGATGTCATTAATCTTCTCTAGCACCATGAATGGTCCATCAGCTCTTGGTCACAGCTTGGATTTTCAAAAAGCAGGAAATCGATCCTTTCGAAGGTGAACCCAAACCAAGTCTCCAACCTCCATTAAGAACTCATTACGATGCTTGTTGGCCTATTTCAGATACTGTTGAGTTTGACGCTTCAGCTATAGTCGAACTCTCTCATGCAAAGACTTGACCAACTCAGCTCGGGACTTACCACCAAGGACCTCGGGAGACGATAGGAGATGCAGTGCCAAATCCAACAGTGTGTAAGTGTTCTGACCATAAACCACCTCAAATGGAGACATCTTAGTGCCAGAGTGCACTGCCCGATTGTAAGCAAACTTGATATAGGATAGACAATCCTCCCACCTGCGCAAGTTAGTAGCAAGCATAGTGCGCAATAAAACCCCTGGAATCCTATTAACAACATCGGTCTTACCATTTGATTGAGGGTGGCAGGAAGTAGAAAATAACAGCTTGGTGCCTAGCTTAGCCCACAAGGTTTTCCAGAAATAGCTAGGGAACTTATAGTATGAGATTAGAAATAATAGACCTAGGCACCCCATGCAGTTTAACAATATGATCAAAAAATAAAGTAGCGACATGAGAAGCAACATCAGTCCTCGAGCAAGCTATGAAATAAGCCATCTTAGAATAATAATCTACCATAACAAATACAGAATCATGGCCCTTCCTAGTCATAGGAAAACCTAGCACAAAATCCATAGAAATGTCTTCCTATGGGGCACTAGCTAGTGGTAGAGGAAGGTACAGACCATTCGGGTTCGCCCTAGACTTAGCTTTAGCACAATTAACACAACTAGCACAATATTTCTCAACATCAGATCGCATCCTATGCCAGTAGAAATGATACTTCAAAATGCTTAAGGTCTCAGCAACCCCAAAATGGCCCATTAGCCCACCTCCATGTGCCTCTAAAATGAGCAAAGATCTAATAGACCAATGAGGCACACAAAAAAGTGAAGCCCTAAACAAGTAACTATCATGCACAAAATAATTACCAGCACTAGGGGATGCAACAAATTGCACACATCGATAAAATATATCCCCAAAATCAGCATCATTCGAATAGAGATCAAGAAGCATAGAAAAACCAAGAACACGAGCCTCCAGATTCGAGACTTGATGGAATAGATCCACTTAGCATAGTGGGTGCTAAGTGTGGTTTGGCTTCGTAGATACTTCAAGGCCTCATGGTCAGTATGGATCACGAAGTCACGAGACAATAAGTAATCAGCCCAAGTATGTAAAACAGGAACCAAGGCATACATCTCATTGCCGTATGTATTGCTAAGGTAATTCTGTGTAGCTCCTCCTAGATTCTCGCTAAAGTAAGCGATAGGCCAACCTTAGTACATCAAAACACCACCAATACCTACCCCAGATGCGCCGCACTCAATCTCGAAAGTCTTTGAAAAATCTGGAAGTGCGAGTAACAAAGCATTCGTCAACCGTTCCCAAAGTGTAGCAAAACCCTCTTTCTGTGTCAAACCCCACTGGAACAATACCCCTTTCTTCATGAGCTTCATAAGAGGAGCGGGAATGCTGCTGATGTCCTTGATGAATCGATGATATAATCTTGCTAAGCCTAAAAAGCTCCATATTTGAGTAATGAATATTGGTTGGGGCCACTCCTAAATAGCTCGAATCTTCTATGTATCAACCTACAAGTCGTCCTTACCTATAACAAAACCAAGAAAGACAACAGTATTGGAAAAATACTGACACTTCTTCAGATTCGGAAATTAGTGCTCCTTCCTATGAACCAAGAAAACAACGCGCAAATATTCAACATGCTCTTCTAAAGACTTGTTGTAAACAAGGATATCATCAATGTATATGACGATAAATTGACCTAAGAATACACGCAAAACATGGTTCATCAGACGCATGAAAGTACTAGGAGCGTTAGTTAGCCTAAAGGGCATGACTAACCTCCCGTAAAGACCATATTTGGTCTTAAAAGGGGTTTTTCACTCGTCAACTTCCTTCATCCTAATCTGATGGTACCCGCTTCTGAAATGAATCTTAGAAAATAAACAAGCACCATGCAACTCATATAATATGTCATCTAAGTGAGGAATAGGATGACGATACTTAATTGTAATTTGGTTGATGGCTCGACAATTAACACACATGTACTAGGTCCCATCCTTCTTTGGTACCAACAAAACTGGTATGACACAGGAACTTAGACTCTCCCAAATATACCCCTAGCTAAGCAAATCCTCTATCTACGATTGCAACTCTTTGGTCACAATGGGGTTACCCCTGTAAGCTGGCCGATTAGGAATAATAGCACCTGACACAAAGTCAATTTTTATTCTCTATGCCCATAAGAGGAGGCAATCCAGCTCGCATCTCATCTGGTACCATATCATAAAACTCCTCAAGTACACATGAAATGATAGAAGGCAACTCAAAAACAGTAGTAGCAGAAGATGAAATAGAACTAATAGGTAAGGTAGAACTAGTAGAAATACAAACAAATGGGAAACAAACATCACCCCCCTGAATAGCATGTCGTAAATCTTAAACCCCATGAACTAGCAAGCTCTAGGGTTCCTTGGCCTGTCCTTGCACCAGCTTTTTCTTTTCAGCATCCTTTTGGATCTTCTCTTGAGCTTGACGGCATTGTTCCTTAGAAATAAAATTAGTGACAACCTCTTGAGATGTTAGAGGGAGAAGTCTTACCCACTTGCCTCCAAAAGAGAATGAATAGTCATTGCTGAAACAATCATGCATCACGCGTCGATCATACTGCCATGGGCTTCTGAGAAGTAAGTGGCAAGTGGTGATAGGTAGCACATTACACAAGATAGTGTTGACATAAGGGCCAATAGAAAATGACACCTCAGCCTAGTCCTTCACATTCAACGATGAGCCTGAGTAAAGCCATTGTAGAGTATAGGGTCTCGGGTGTACCTGGGTGGTTAGAGAGAAATGTTTGATGACATCCTGGCTAATAATGTTACAATAGGAACCACCATAAATAATAACAGTGCAAATCTTACCTCCGATGGTCCAATGGTTGTTGAATAAGTTCTGTCGTTGGGAGGTGTCAATCTCCTCCTTCTCACTAGTGCTCAAAGTCCTCTTAACCATGAAGTTCTCACCAACTAGTGCTCTAGCAACAAGCTCGTTATCCTCGTCCACAACTGGAAACTCATTGGGGTCATCAAGGCCTTCCACCTCAATCACCACTTCTCTGGAAGATTTAATGAGAAACTTTCGTGGGTTGGGTCATTCCCTATCATAATGCCCAATCTCATAGTACTTAGAACACTTCACCTCCCGAGAAATACTAGACTCTGGTCTAGGTGGTGGAGGAGTTAGGCTAGATATGACAGGACTAGGGCTTAGGTTAGGTGTAGGTCTAACGGCGGAGGGGGAGGTAGGACTTGGGCTAGGCAGTTAGGGACGGTAACTCCGGGGTGGTTCTAAAGGAGATTCAATTCTATCACAAGCCTTATTGAGGACCCTGTAGACCTTCTTTTGAGGAAGTTTTCATAGACATGTGTGGCATAATGGACAACATCAATTATATGGGTGTGTCGTAGTTGAGCCTCAAGGTCTTGAAGAAGCCTCAACATCTCAAGAGCCCAATAGACGAAGATTCCATCAGTCCTCTTCACATCCCTTGGAGAACATCATTTCTGATCCAGAATTCGGTATTCAAACTCGATCAAAAATAAGAAATTTGTGTACTTTTTATGTGTTTGTTTCTCTCGTAGAACCAAAATATCCAAAAGAAGCACTTCAAGACCCGGATTGGATCATGGCAATGCAAAGTGAGCTCAATGAGTTTGAAAGAAACGAGGTTTGGATGCTCACTCCAAGACTCGAGCATGAATCCATCATTGGTACTAGATGGTTCGAAATAAGTTGGATGAGGATGGGAAGATAACTCGCAACAAAGCTAGACTCACAGCACAAGGATACAATCAAGAAGAAGGTATTGACTACGATGAGACTTTTGCTCCCGTACCAAGGTTAGAAGCTATCCGTATATTACTTACTTTTGCATCTTACATAGGTATTAAAATTTTTCAAATGGATGTTAAATGTGCTTATCTAAATGGTATTTTAGAAGAGGCGGTGTATGTTGCACAACCTTAAGGTTTTGAAAATGAGGATTTTCCAAATCATGTTTATAAGTTGGACAAGGCACTTTATGGTCTCAAACAAGCCCCTAGGGCATGGTATGAGAGATTGTCCAAATATCTCCTTGAAAATGGTTTGAAACATCGGTTGATTGACAAGACTTTGTTTATCAAAACTCGAGGTATCGATTTGTTAGTTGTCCAAATTTATGTAGATGATATATTATTCGGTGCTACTAACAATTTTCTTTGCAAGGAATTTTCTAACATTATGTGTAGAGAATTTGAAATGAGCCTTATGGGAGACTTGACGTTCTTTCTTGGACTACAAGTCCATCAAGCATGGAAAGGAATTTTCTTGAATCAAGGCAAGTATACGAGGGATCTACTCAAGAAATATAAGATGGATCAATCAAAGGTCGCCAAGACCCCTATGAGCTCAACACTATCCTTAGATCAAGATAAGAATGGTAAGAATGTGAACTAAAAGGAGTATCGAGGTATGATTGGTTCACTCCTCTATCTAACCGCAAGTAGACCTGATATTATGTTTAGTGTATGCATGTGTGCAAGGTTTTAGGCTGACCCAAAAGAATCGCATCTCATTGCGGTTAAGAGGATTTTTCGCTACATAAATGGAACTCAAGACCTTGGTCTTTAGTATCCAAAGCAAAGCAATTTTAACCTCATTGGCTATTCAGATGTAGATTTTGCAGGTTACAAAGTCGATAGAAAGAGTACCTCTGGGTGTTGTCAGCTATTAGGATCGTCCCTAATAAGTTGGCACTCGAAGAAATAAAATTCAGTTGCACTTTCAACCGCAGAAGCCCAATACATAGATGCTGGAGCATGTTGTTCACAAGTATTATAGATAGCTCAACAATTATGAGATCTTGGCTTTGATTTGAAAGGTATTCCTATTAAGTACGATAATACAAGTGCCATATCTATTAGTAAAAATCCTGTGCAGCATTCTCGAACCAAGCACATCGATGTGAGACATCATTTTATTCGAGATCATGTGGAAAAAGGTGACGTATCCATATCTTTTATCTCAACAGATTTGCAACTTGCTGATATTTTTACTAACCCATTGCCTAAGGATAGATTTAATTTCATTTGATTAGAACTCGGTATGTTAAAGAAAGATGCATTGATTTAGGGGGAGCATAGACGACTAAGATCTCAAGGCCTCGAAAATCCATTTGAAGGCCTTGATGATCTATATCGTATACATAAATTATATTGGATCAATTCTTATGGATATTATTTTATAAGTACTAGCCATTAAGATTTTTTTATAACCGCTTTTCAAAAGGATTTTATTCTTCAGATTTTATCATTTATAAATTTTTTTAAAACTACATTCTCAAGATTTGGTGAAAAAAAATCTTGCAACCGGTTTTCACTGTTCAAATATTTTCATATTTTTTTTAAACTGGAAAATTAATCTTTTTCATTCCCGGAGTACATCCCCTATTTCTCTCTATTTGATGTCACCGTACTGATTTCCCCCTTCTGGAACTATCCATCGACGTTTCGACTCCCTCTCTCTCTCTCTTTATTAAAATGTCTGTTGTCACTTCCCTCACACGGCTCAACGCTCCATCTTCTCTCTCTCTCTTTGTTCATCCACTTTCTCTCCCCTCTCTAGAACTTCAATCGTCTGCTCTCATTGTGCCCAAGATCACAATAGGAAATCCTGGATCTTCTGGCAAAGGAAAGCGCCCTGTTACAAAAAGGCAAAAGGAAATCGAGGAAGAAGACACCATCAGCGTCCATTCTAGCTCATATGAAGACGCCCCCTCTCGGACCGAGATGCAGATGTCCATGCCCAGTCTTCCGGCGTCCTAGTTCCGGAACTTCGAAGTAGCAGATAAGTGGCTCGACACCTTCAGTTCTCGAAAGCTTTGCCTATGTGAGTCTGTCGATCCTTATTTCCTTGTGTCTCTTCATCTCCCTTGCATCATTCTCCTAAAAGGTACCGCCTTGTGGCCTATTCTGAACCCCGGAGATGTTCATTACCCTTGCCCCACTCGTCTTTTCTTTGTTAATCTTACATTCAAGAGAGACCGAGGTAATCTTACCCTAAACACTACCGTCTGCAACACCAAAATAGAACTTACCATTAGAGTCATAGCTGACATCTTTGGCCTTCCCAAAGAAATCTCCACTGCTGGTCATCCTTCCCGTGCTATGTGTATCTCTCTTGCCAAAGGAAAATTCTTCTTTCCATCTTCATCTTCAAACACCACTCGTCAATTGACCCATAATGTCCTGAAATTAAAAGCGAAAATTATCTTCACCATTCTCGCTAGATGTGTCATCCCTCGTTCACACTCCAGGGAACTGGTCACCAATCAGCTTCTCGCTCTTGTTTATCTAGTGATGTTCGGATACAAAGTCGACGTTCCAAACCTAATCTTGAACAACATGATACACTCCATATCCTCTGCTCGCGACATTCCTCTACCTTACGACAATCTCCTCCCCCACATTTTCAAGTATTTCCGCCCTAACACCTCCCTTGAGGTAAAGGCAGTTCATTAAGGCAATGTAGATGCGAACGTGTTCCAAAGGATTGGAATTGTTATGGTTGCCGAAGACACTTGGAAACTGAAGGGTGAACTGACTGCCGAGGAAATAGCAGCAACTCCCGGACTTCATCTTTAACTGAAATCGGCTCCTTCATCTTCCTTGGCTGAGGAGCGTCTGGAGGAACTAGAACTGGGTGTTGATTCACTGAGGAGAGATGTGATCGACCTTCAATTTGAGATGATAGACAAGCTAGATCTGACACATGAGCTTCTCGCCATGGCGAATGCGAAGATTAACAACATGTTTCATTTGAACGCCCTTACATTCACCTGCGCCGGTAACATTCTCCCTCTCACTGATGACGTTGCAGAGCTGTGCAAAGCTAAGGCCTCCAATGTCATATTCAACTGTGAATAGTTTGTGTGCAACCGAAAAATTCTTCGCCCAGTCGTCTCTGAGCATGCCTTCATCACTGTTGAAGCCTATGATGTCATTAAGCACTACTGGAGAGAGGAGCAGAGAAGGGTTGACAAAATGGTCAAAGATCAAAAGGTCAATCAAGCTCACAGGTGCTAGAAGAGGAAGGCTGAGAATGATATGGAAGCAAAGAAGCGTGAGACGAATGGAGAAGACACTTGCTATGGGAAGTGGCGAGATGAGTGATTTCAAGACCTTATTTGTCTGGGTATTTTGAAATGGTTTTATGGTGTGTTGAACATTTCTGTCTGTGTTTTGAACTTTGTTTTTAACCTGTTTGTGACTCTCCCTTGTCGAAAGACAAAAAGGGGGAGACTTGGTATGTTTTTGCTAGTTGCTAGTACTGTTGGATTTTTTCAAACTTATGCTATGATCCAACATAGATTGCTGCTAGTTATATAGTTTGCTGAATGTTGGATATATTTATGATTGATTACTCAGCAGGACTTCAAAATTCCGATTTGTTTTGTCTTTCATAAAGGGGGAGATTGATACCTCCCTTGCTTCTCCTTGATGAAATACATATGCTATATTACTAATTTTGGAGGTTGATGAAATACAAAGTATAAGGTATTATAGCTTGATACAAATTGGATATTTATATATTACAGATTATATGTTTTGATTAGATTTAAACATTGTTTTAAATCTAAGTTTTGGTTATATTTTAGGTCAAGGTTTATTTGGATTTAGATAAAATATTTTGTGGATCAAATATGTTTACGTGTTTTAGAACCTATCTACAGCAAAGGTTTTGAATTCAAAATAAACCGGCCGAGATTCTAGCAACAAGAAGATCTCAGCAGCTGTCAGATTTTCTGTAGAAAGATTTGAAGAAATCCATAATGTTCCCAGTAATTCAAAATTGAAAGGAGTGTTAGGTTGTTGAGAGAATTTGGGAATGAAATCAGCAGTGACGGAAGAGGAGCAAGGCTATAAAAACAAAAGACGGATATGCTCATCGACACACATCTTCAACAAGTCTTCTCTGCAATCAAAAAGCGCTCTCCAATCTTCATTGCCATCTACTGTTCTACATTTCTTCCTTCTCTTATTTGTAATCACTTTATATTTTTAAGAGTTAGCAAGAACGTGAGCTATATAGTATAAGTTTATCCCTGTTATATTAAGAGTATCATATATGTAACGACCCAAAAGTATGGGTATCCGAATAAGCCTTCATAAATCCACTTAGAGTATTTATAAGGTTCGGATGATCTGGTTATTCGGGGAACGTTATAGAAGAGTTTTGAATTCTTCCGTGAGCTTTAGATCTTACGACCGAGTATGAGTTATTTAGTTAAGTTATTTGTTTTAAGCGGAAGCGATGGTTTTCGAAAGTGGGGATTTCGAACCCCTAAAAATACGCGCGCTCGTTGGAGGCGTTCACCTGTCCTAGGTACTATCGTGTAATGATTTCCAAGTTAGAAATATAAACTGCGGAAATAATGTACATCAAAGTCATCGCGGCATAGCCGGGTCAAAACCAAATCAAAGTAAGCGAGAAAGTAAAAAATGCGTAAGTCATGCCTCACTTGCTCTAATCGTCCCAAAAGGTCTGTCCCGACAACCATCCACATAAGTAAGTCATATCGGGTAAGGGCTACCTGAATCTAAAAACAAGAAATAAATCGGGGTCAATCATCGAAAATATGCACACTCAATACCATATAAAGAGGCATACTTAAACTACATGAATGTTAAAATGTAACACGTAAGCAAGTGTATAGATATATATAATTGTGAAATAAACACACAAGGGCCCGTATCATCATCGTAATCATCGTAATCATCATCATCATCATCACCATCATATCATAATATCTTCTCAAACGTACTCATCCTTCTCAATCATACTCATTCTTCCTCATCATAAGTATTTCATCATTTCATTCTTGTTCCAACTAGTATAAGTCGTCTATTCAGATTTTGACGGCCGTCCTACCATAGACATATAGCATACATATGAATTGTTGGATTTACTAAGTTCATCCTACGTCATATTACCAGTTTATATTCCTAAATATGTTACTAGGTTGTGTGATGCATGAAGACTCTTGATAAGACAAACAGTATCGCATAAATCCATCATGAGTAAGTCCAGGGGACTTACCTGGAGTTCGGAGAATAAGCAAGCAATAAAATGTGCTACCAAGGATCCAATCAACAAGAGCCTAGAAATTTCATTAAGCTTTCATTAGGTGGTATTCTAATGCATGGTACCCAACCTAATAATCAACATACATCCACACGAGGTTCATGATTCTATAGATTATGCACTTCGGTTAAGTGATCCGGACTTAACCAGTTATAATCTATATTGTATTATCACATAATCGATTTTCTTCTTATCGGATCATAAACCATGTTATGGGTATACATCATTTCTGTATTTTATATGCTCTATGTTTCGGTTATGCCATCATATATTTAACCATATTCTTAGCATTCCCTTAACCAAGTTTTTTAATCGAGTCATTATAAACACTGGTTACTAAAATTATAATAACTCTTGATTCAACCGTTGGATCGATCTCTTTTTTTAAGGACTGTTAGATAACATTATATTAAGATTTCAGCTGAATCAGACCGTTGGATTGGAAATAAAATCCAAATTACAGAGGCACATATATCCATTTTGTTTTTTGACGTTTGCTACAAAACGCAACCAAAAACACATAGAGGTTCCACTTCCTAAGCCCTTTCCAAGCACACAAGATATATTCCTAGAGAAGGGGATGGCGGATGAGGGATCACCTAGCGAGGATGCCAAGAACGGACTTGAGACAACTTCCGAGACCTTTGGGACCTTCCAAACACCTTGTACATATTTGTCAAAAAAAAAACCCATACAAATGGGTTAGGACTTTGCTTGAAAATGAAGGAGAGGGGCCATAAAAGAAGTTAGAACTCAGTTTTGAAAGAAAAGGATGGGGCTTACCAAGAAAACAAGTCAAGAACTCAAGGTCTCTCAAGGAACACTTTCTGCAGCCTTAAGGGTGAACGTTTTTGGCTTGGTAAACCACCTTGGATTTTTGTGTTTGAGATACGTATGGAAATCTGGGTTCAAGACGGATCCATGGCCACCGAGTTTGCTCAATTTGGATGAGTATGGAGGGAGATATGCAAGTTTTGGTGCAAGGTGTCCAAAAAGGACCTACAATGGAGGAGGAGGGTTTTTCTTTGGGTTTTCAAGGGGAGTGCCGGCTCGGGCTTGTGTGAATGGATTCCTTGAGCTGCTGGGGTCAGTTTATAAAGAAAAGGAGGAGGCAAGGGGCTCATTTAGTCAAAGCATGGGTGTGATGGGAAGGAAGTGATGGGGGTGGTTGAACTAGAATAGGAGCCTAGTTAGTTTCCATCCAAATCAAATGGGATTGGTAGCTCCTTGTTCGGCATTGGTTTGGATAGGGCGGCTGACTTCTTTAACATAACGTAAAACCTGAGCTCGCGATGCGTTAAAATCCATTACGTTAATAAGATACGAGAAAAGTGGCTTGGGTACATATTTCTTCATAAAATCCCGAATCAAACCAATGTAAAGTCATCCATAAAATTTTAAATTTTCCGGGTTTTCATAATCATAAGGGAGGATAATATTCGGATTATCCTACGGATATTTTATAAATATTAATTAAATTCCGGACTTTACAATCATCCACCTCTAAAAACAAATCTCGTCCCCGAGACAAAAGGT
This sequence comes from Persicaria maculosa, assembly GCA_963922045.1. NCBI lineage: Eukaryota > Viridiplantae > Streptophyta > Magnoliopsida > Caryophyllales > Polygonaceae > Persicaria > Persicaria maculosa. The sequence continues at coordinate 44,650,537 of OY998264.1, read as the reverse complement.
TTGAACCGGTGGAGGCACACGATCATCCTGGATGCGTCGTCCAAGAATCTCACGCCACCTTTGTTACGACCATAATAATCTCGAAGGTTTCATCAAGCATGTGATGGGCGCCCCCATCACATCTCGCCTCAACCTTGAAAGTATCACAACTCGAGAGGATATTCACACTACCGCTCGGTCTTAGCGAAAATTCCAAGAGTGCCCCCGTGGAAAGCTCCTATCCACTTCGCGAAGTATAATAGGTTTACCCGGACATTGGAACCTTAAATTGCTCATTTCCGAACTAAATCTCAAAATCAAGGTGTTTGGCGTCCCGAATCGACATTAGAACTACACACTTCTAGTCTCGCCTCATCTCACTCTCGGGAGGTGGTTATCCACCTCTAAGGATCAAACACACGATCTCACTATGATCTATTCCTCAATCAAGAGGGTGGACTTCATCCACCTCTAAGGCTAAGCCTTATTCCGTCTGTCCTATGTTCGTCATCTCGTCATCATCTCATCATCATAAATAGGGAGTAGCACGCACTCATCTGCCTATCGGGCAAGTTTTACTCAACGATGTAATTACTAGTGCGTGCTAATACTCCATCATGTACTCATCTATCGAATCGTAATCACATCCATGTCATCACATAATCATCTATCATAAAATATCACTAAACAGTAATAACACATCATATTAGACCACTCATGGGCCCACCACGCATATAAATCATCAAAAGTGCACACTCAGCACCAAGGTAAACATCGAATAAATCAAGAGTACAACTAAAGGATAGAAATCCTAGGGGTACTCACCAGCCAACTCACGAGGTAAGGACTATTTCCTCACGTGACTCTACATACGAGGCTAACAACTCGTCTAACACTCCCCCATAATTGGCCCGTATTCTATCCTCGGTCTCCCAGGTGGCCTCCTCGGGACTCCTCCTAGCCCACTGGATCAAGACCAATGGCATCTCTCGTCGTCTCAGCTTCTTGACCCGACGATCAAGAATGGATATCGATCGCTCCACATAGGTGTTCAGGCTCTATCTGAAGTCCAGAATGATCTAGGACATGACTCGGATAAGGCTCATACCGCCTCAACTGCAAAAGGTGGAAAACATCGTGGATGCCAGCTAAGGTAGTCGGTAGAGCCACTCTGTAGGCTACCTCTCCTACTCGCTCCAGGATCTCGAAAGGTCCTAAATATCTAGGGATCAGCTTGCCCTTCATGCCAAAGCGCTGGATCCCTCTCTCGGTGACAGTCTCAGCCATACATGATCTCCTACATCAAAAGCCAGCTCAGTCTTGCGGCGATCTGCGTACTTCTTCTGGCGGTCATGTGCGATCCTTAGATGCTCATGAATACGTCTAACCTGATCTGTAGTCTCCTGCACATACTGGGGCAACGTCCCAAGCACATCCCCCTGCTCATCCCAACATATCGGCGACTTGTATCGCCTCCCGTACAACGCCTCAAAAGGAGCCATCCTAATCGAAGAATGATAGTTGTTGTTGTACGAGAACTCCACTAGCGGAAGGTGTCTCATCCATAGGTTCCCCCACTCTAATGTCTGGATCGTCCGCTCAATTTGTCCTTCTGTCTGCGAATGATATGCGGTACTGAAATGCAGCTTGCTCCCAGAGCCTCGTGCACCTGCCATCTCGATCTAAAACAATCCTCTTCGGGACTCCATGTAACCTCATGATATGCTGCACGAATGACTGCACTAGTGTGGACACCGGCCACGTCTCCTGAATCGGGATAAAATGGGCGGTCTTGGTCAACCTATCGACCACCACCCATATGTCATCAAAGCCTCGGACGTCCTTCCTGAGTCCAGTGACAAAGTCCATGGTAATATCAGTCCACTTCCACGCGGGGTCGGGAAGTGACCTGGTCATCCCTCCGGGTCTCTGGTGCTCAATCTGCACCTGCTGACAGACCTGACATCTCGCTACAAATCCTGAAATGTCAGCCTTCATCCTACCCCACCAAAAGGTCCTCCTCAGGTCCTGATACATCTTATTCGATCCCGGGTGGATCGAATAAGGAGTAGAATGCGCCTCTCGCATAATCCTCTGCCTCAGATCGTGCACCTCCGGCACTGCAACTCAACCCTGTAGCGTCAACATCCCATCCTCTCTGACAGAAAATGCTCTACAGTGACCCTGGGTCATACGCTGTCGGATGTCTGCTATCCATGGACACTCTGCCTGGGCTCGGCGAATCTCATCCATCAACTCAGATTGTATCTCGAGGAAACTCAACTGACCACTCTCTCTCCGTGACCAGACCTCGATGCCGCAACTCATCAGATCTCTCTACAACTCTAGCTGGGCTGTCAACCTCGATAAGGTAACCTCCTGACGAGTTTTCCTACTCAGCGCATCGGCCACTACATTCGCCTTCCCGGGATGATAAACGATGTCGAGCTCATAGTCCTTGGTCAACTCGAGCCACCTCCTCTGACGCATGTTCAGCTCCTTCTGCGTGAAAATGTACTTCAGATTTTTATGATTGGTCATGATCCTCACTGACGTGCCGTACAGATAGTGCCTCCAGATCTTGAGCGCATGTACCACTATGGCTAGCTCAAGATCGTGCGTGGGGTATGACTTCTCCCCTGGGTTCAGCTGGCGTGAAGCATATGCGATGACCCGATTCCTCTACTGTAGCACATAACCTAAACCTGAACTCGAAGCATCAGTGTAGACCACAAAGTCTTTGGTCCCCTCTGGTAGTGCTAATACTGGCGCGGATGTCAACTTCTGCTTCAGCAGATCAAAACTTGCGTGGCACGCCGGACTCCACTCGAAGGGTACTCCCTTCTTCGTCAGCTGCGTCAGCGGCCTAGCTATGCTGAAGAAGCCCTCGACGAACCATCGATAATAGCTAGCCAAACCTCGAAAAGACATGATGTCTCTGACGTTCTTGGGGACCTCCCAAGCAACGATAGCATCAACCTTCGATGCGTCTACTAATATCCCTACTTCGGATATAACATGAACAAGAACCATCACCTCGGAGAGCCAGAACTCACACTTGCTAAACTTCCCAAACAGTTTATGCTTCTGCAGAATCCTCAGCACAATCCTCAGGTGCTCAGCATGCTCCTCTCTGCTCCTTGAGTAGATCAAGATGTCGTCAATAAACACCACCACGAATCTGTCAAGAAAATCGATGAACACCCTGTTCATCAACTCCATGAAGGCGGCTGGCATGTTGGTTAGGCCGAACGGCATAACCACAAACTCGTAGTGTCCGTATCTGGTCTTGAAGGCCGTCTTCGGGATGTCCTCTGCCTTCACCCTCAGCTGGTGATAACCCGAACGCAAATCTATCTTCGAGAAGACGACAGCTCCCTGCAGATGATCCATCAAGTCGTCTATTCTTGGCAACGGGTAACCCTTCTTCACTGTAGCCCGGTTCAGCTCTCTGTAATCTATGCATAGCATCAATGACCCATCCTTCTTCTTCACGAACAACACTGGTGCTCCCCACGGCGAGGCACTCGGCCTGATGTAGCCCTTCCTGGCTAGCTCTTCCAAATGTGCCTTCAGCTCGGCCACCTCTGTTGGCGCCATCCTGTACGGGACCCTCGAAATCGGCCTGGTGCCCGGCTCCACCTGTATAGCGAAATCAACATCTCGTTGTGGCGGAAGTCCTGGTAACTCGTCTGGGAAAACGTCGGCAAACTCACTAACAACGGGGATATCTGTGAGGCTGGGTCGCTCGCGATCCACCTCTAAAGCGTAACACCAGTAGCTCGTGCACCCCTGGTCTCGAAGTCTCGCTGCTCGAACGACGCTGATCTGGGCTCCGTTCCATTTGGGGTCGTTCGCCCACACCTCGTGCTCAGTCCCATCCTCCGCGAGGATGGAAACTGTACGGGTCCTCAAGTTGAGGATCGCCCCGTAGAAGTTCATAAAATCCATCCTCAGGATCATCTCGTCTGTCCGCAGTGGCATGACTATCAAGTCAGTGGGCCACTCTCGCTCTCCTATCCAAATGAGGCATCCTAAGATCTCACGCCCCGTCCTAACCCTAGCCCCATCCGCCATACCCACTACTAACGCGGGACATATCGAACATACAAGTTTAAATCTAGCTATGCATGAATCTACTATAAAGCAGTGTGTTGCCCTGGTATCGAACAAAACATGAAGAGTAGAGCCACAGAACGATATCGTACCTATGGAAGTCGGAGCTGTCGAATCGCCGTTCCGCATCGAGAACGTGTGGGGCGGCGGGGGTGGTAAGAAATCAGTGTCTACAGCTATCGCTGCCAGCTGTGCAAAACCTCTGCCATGGCCTAGTCCTACCGACCCTGCAGATGACTGTGCCTGCTGATGTTGGTAAGATCCTCGGCCGCCTCGACCTCCTCCTCTACCTCTACCTCGGCCTCTACCTCGGCCTCCACCTTGGCCTCATCCTCCTCTAAAGATGTTGTCTGCTCGACCACCTCCGTAGATACTATCTCCTCTGCCAGCTACCGAGGGAGTCCCCCTCCCCTGACCCTGTGCATAAGAAATCTGAGCGGGTCTCGGTGCCTCTGGAAGGCGTAAAGCTGAAGCTGCAGGAGTGACTGAAGATCTCTCGCCCTGCGGGCACATGATAGCACGATGTCCTACCCCTCCACACGTGTAGCATGAAATGAACTTCCTAGGCCAGTCTGTTTGGTAGTGGCCCTCCTCGCGGCAACTGCGGCAGATAATAGCTCTCACTCTAGCCTCGCGGTATGATGATACAGGGACAGCTGGAATGGCCCAACTGGTCCCACTGGTCGATCCTCCTCTCGCTGGCCCCTTCCATGGGCCCCCATCAAATCCGTGCTCCGCGTGTCGTGGCCTCTTTCCGCCAGATGGAGTGCGGAAAGCTGAAGACGTGGCAGCTATCAGACGTAGCTGTTGGTCATAGCGGAGGTTCATCTCTAGGAATATGTCATATGTCATTCCCTCCATGCTGGTAGAGATCAGAAGAACGTCTGGAGGAAGCCTCATAGAAAGCATGCGGATGCGCATCTCGTCGGTCTTACAGACCCCTCCACAATAAACGAGATCCTTCTTGAACTGGCAGACGATCTTGGAGATAGATAGCCGTGGGTCGTAGCGGGTGCTGAAGAACGTAACCTCTCGTGCTGCCTGTGTCCTAGATAGACAGTACTCTCTCAGCATCAACTTCCTGAATTCCTCGTAGGTCCATGCAGTACAAACATCACGGTAGACAAGCCATTTGTCAAAAGTAACTCCTCGAAGCAGCCCAGTCACAAGCCTCTGTCTCTCCGCATCGGGTGCTCCAATCAAGCTGAAAACTTCCTCGAGTCCTCTAAAAAACTGCTCGATATCCTCTCCGGGTCCGGCCTGGAAGATAGGCGGGCTACTCTGTGATAGTCTCTTCCCCCAGTCGGTGACGCCAGCTGATATCTCGCTCTAGCAATGTGAGTAATGCCCTCTCTATCGCTGATCCCTGCTGCTGCCTATCAGCCTCTCCCTCGTGCTGTCCGGGGATCTCGACCTCAACGTCGGTCTCAGTCTCAGTCTCTGTCTCGGGAATCCGGCCACGACCTCGGCCACGTGGTCTCCCACGTCCTCTACTAATCTCGGTGTCGACCATGATGACAACTGGACATTTAAGTGTACTCAATATACACCTCAATAAAACGTCTTCTTCAAGGAAGCCGGCCCTCAGGCACATTATTTTCACATAATTACATCCCTTCAAGGGGATGGTCCGCAGGCACAGTTTTATATCGCACGAAAGCTAACTAGATAACTATCCTTCGAGGGATAGCTTGGCGAGCCCGCGTCTAAATCCTATCCTACTCCAACCACCATGGTTACTCCCTTGGAGTCTTCTTCGACCAGCTGTAAAGAAAAACTAGTATTTTGCCTACACGAATCCCTTTCTACATCTCTATAAGATGTGTATCGCCTTTATACTACCCATCGATCCTATCTCTCATCTAGAAGGATCCTAGTTCATTTTCATTTCCAAAGGGTTTTCAACTTTACCCTTTAAAACCTTTTAAAATCGATTAAAACTTCCAAAACGGTAGGCGGGTTTTGAAAATGTTTTATAACTCGTGCATACTCAGGTGGAGCAACCTTGGCTCTGATACCAACTTTGTAACGACCCAAAAGTATGGGTATCCGAATATGCCTCGATAAATCCACTTAGAGGATTTATAATGTTCGGATGATCCGGTTATTCGGGGAACATTATAGAAGAGTTTTGAATTCTTCGGTGAGCTTTAGATCTTATGACCGAGTACGAGTTATTTAGTTAAGTTATTTGTTTTAAGCGGAAGCGATGGTTTTCGAAAGTGGGGATTTCGGACCCCTAGAAATGCGCGCGCTCGTTGGAGGCGTTCACCTGTCCTAGGTACTATCGTGTAATGATTTTCAAGTCAGAAATATAAAGTGTGGAAATAACGTACATCGAAGTCGCCGCGGCATAGCCGGGTCAAAACTAAATCAAAGTAAGCGAGAAAGTAAAGAGTGCGTAAGTCATGCCTCACTCGCTCTAATCATCCCAAAAGGTCTGTCCCGACAACCATCCACATAAGTAAGTCATATCGGGTAAGGGGTACCTGAATCAAAAAACAAGAAATAAATCGGGGTCAATCATCGGAAATATGCACACTCAATGCCATATAAAGAGGCATACTTAAACTACATGAATGTTAAAATGAAACACATAAGCAAGTGTATAGATATATATAAATGTGAAATAAACACACAAGGGCCCGTATCATCATCGTAATCATCGTAATCATCATCATCATCACCATCATATAATAATATCTTCTCAAACGTACTCATCCTTCTCAAACATACTCATTCTTCCTCATCATATGTATTTAATCATTTTATTCTTGTTCCAACTAGTATAAGTCGTCTATTCAGATTTTGTCGGCCGTCCTACCATACACATATAGCATACATATGAATTGTTGGATTTACTAAGTTCATCCTACGTCATATTACCGGTTTATATTCCTAAACATGTTACTAGGTCGCGTGATGCATGAAGACTCTCAATAAGACAAACACTACTACAATTAAGAGCAAAAGGAGCGGTTTATAGTGGTGGTTTGGTTTAAGAAGCGGTTTGTGATAGCGGTTTAGAAAAATGTCATATTTTTAGGAGCGGTTTAGTTTATAGAAGCAGTTTTGGTAGCGGTTCTAAAATCCCTTGTCTATGGAAGCGGTTCAAAGACCCTTTGGGGGTGGTTCGCCAAAATCCCATAAATTAAAATAAAGCAATGGAAGCGGTCCACCAAAATCTCATAAAATAAATTAACTATGGGAGCGGTTTTAGTGTTTTGGCGGGGTTAATATCCTTGGCCCGCCCTAAGTCCCAAAAATTTTCTCAAAATTTCACAAACCCGCTCAAATGAAGATAAGATTTCTATTTCCCAGCAAAAAAGGTTTAGAAGCCAAAAAGCAAAAAGCAATGATCGATCTAAACCCCCCACATGCAATCTAGGTTTAGAAGCCAAAAAGCAATGATCGATCTTCAAGATATTGTTGTTTGATCTTTTAGTTGGTAACAAATTCAAGCTATTCGGGGGAGAAATCTGAACCTTCAAGCAGTCGGCAAGCACTCTGATAATTTTCCGGGCGAATTGGGGCTTGAGGGGTTATCGGTTGGGAAGATTCAATGGTCATTCGAGCGAGTTGGCTGGGCTTCACAGGTTGTTCTGTCGGAACGCTTCAGGGGTCGTTTGAGCGATTTGGGGTTTCAGGGGTTGTTCGGCTGGGAAGCTTCAGTGGTTGTTCAAGCGATTTGGGGCTTTTCAATTTGGAGTGATTGGGGCTGTTCGATTTGGAGAGATTTGGGACAATCAATTTGGGGTTGTTCAGCTTTGTGGTTGTTCCATTTGGGGTTGTTTGATTTGGGGCCATTGATTTTTCAAAGCTCAAAGTTTCACGTACAACCCCTTCCTTGTTCTGTAATTCAGTTTTAAAGATGAAAATTTTCGATTATGTAATTCAGTTTATAGGATGAAATTTGCTGTTATTTTTACCAGCCAATCTTTGGCATGAAATTTTCTGCAATGAAATTTTCGATTAGGCAATGCAAGCTCCCCATCTTTGTTATCATTTTTTGTTTTTGTTGTGGCTGTTGTTTCTAGCAAACTGCATACAGCATGTGTATTTCTAGCATACTGCATGTGTGTTTAAGTTAGAGATCTGGTCAAATTATTGACAGAAAATTAGTCATATTGCCCAGATGTTAGACTAAGTGGTCTTGCTTCCGTGTTCAAGCTTCTAAATTATGGGTTAGTCTTACTGCAATTTGAATTGGCACATATATATTTGAGTTTCTAGCTGAAGGGTCATATTTGAGTTTTTGCTGTTGAAGGGATAGGGAAAATAACAGATTTAAGTAAATATATTACATAATTACCTGATTTGTGTTTGTAGTTGTTTTAATTTCTTTTCAGTTTTTATACTTATTAATTTGTTTGCATTGGATGCACTGGGGAGGGGGGGTTTGCAATGTGTAGAGCTCAGAGGGGTACACATGGTTTCTAGATTTCAAAGTTTCAGTGTCACTAATTTAGCCTTGTAAAGGAGTAAAGATCCCCTACAAATCTACAACACCCAATGAGACCTTACACAAAATTTTTGAAGGTATTTTTTAGTGAGAAAAAAAAATGATATTTACATTGTAAATGTTTAATAACATATATTTGTATACTTTTCTTCACAAAATGATATTTTAATAAGTCTTATAATTAATATTCTAAAATAATGACTCTTTTAATTTTAATTTTTTTTAAAATATCATTCTTATTAAAAAAAATATACAAATATATGTTATTAAAGATATTCAATGTAAATATAATTTTATAATTTTTTTATCTCTAAAAAATACCTTAAAAATTTTGTGTAATACCCAAGGTCTCATTGAGTGTTGTAGGGGATCTTTACTCCTTGTAAAGGCCTATGATTAGTAGGGTTGCTCATAATGTGGCCCGACGTTAAAACAGAACCGAAAACCTCGGTTTCGGTCCAGTCAGGAAGATAAACGGTTCGGGCCATGGTCTTTAAAAAATTAAATTTCGATTTCTTTTCGAAAATCGGAACCGAACCAAAAAATTCAGTTCCGTACCGAAAAAAACGATGATTAGTTTTTTTTTAAAAATAATATGTAATGCCTAATAACTAATACTTGTTACAACTGATAAAAAATACTCCCTCTGTTAATTAAAACTTGTTGTATACTATTCATGCACGCTTTTTTAGAATGATAAAAACTATATGAAATATTTACAATTTTTTAAATTTTGTTTTTATAAATTCATAATTAATAGTAATAAGTATGAAATTATTTAAAACGTCAAGTTTTAATTAACGGAGGGAGTACTTATTAACGGAGGGAGTACTTATTAAAACGTCAAGTTTTAGTTTGCATGAATAGTAAAACGTCAAGTTTTAATTAACGGAGGGAGTACTTATTAAAACCTTACAATGGTAAGTAGCTGACTCTTTTTTCTCTCTCTCTCTCTTTAGTTTGCATGTTGAGTATTAATTTGACTTACAATAGTGAGTATCAGTGGGCTTCATGTCATCATGTGTATAAAGCTTAATACATAATGTGCTATGAAGAGGCATATGTCAGTCCTAATAGCTTTTCTTATTCTGTTTTTATTGGGGGTCTACTGATTGGTTGGTTCATGTAATGCATAAACACAAGGAATCTTATATATCCTACTATGATAGGTTGAGTTGAAGCTATATACTCAGTATTTTATTTTTTGTTTGTTTCCTATGAATTTTGTAGCTTGTATAATCTCGTATTGTGTTTTCAATTAGGTTTTGCTTCAAAAATAGGATGGCAAAGAAAGACAAGTTGGCTCACCAGAATCAAGCATTGAAACTGATTGAAATAGACAGGATGAGAAGATTGGGGTCAAATCCAGCCTTAATGAAGGCTAAGGTTTCAACCACAACTTCGCTAACAAGGTTTTACTAGAAAAGTATGCAATAGTTTCAAGATCTCAACGAGAAGAAGTTGATGTAGATTGCCAACTTCAAGTGCAAGAGGTGAGAAAGTAAAGTATTGTTGGGTTGATAAAGATATGATAAATTTTATTGTTCCATTATCTTACAGGTATCTTCATATTTTGTAGGTTAATGAGAAAATGAATTGCTCAATGGGTACGAGAAGGAAGGCTGCCCTCACTCAAAATCCATCAATAGTTAATAAGTTTAGCCAAGAGCCATGTAACCAATCTGATAGTAGTTTGAAGCTGCAGAAAGAGAAGACCAACTTCTGTGCTCCAGGGTCTATGGCAAAAAACGCATAGTTAAAGAAAATGCAAGTTGCGAGAGGCCAACGAAGCAATAATGTTCATCCAACTAACGCCAATGAGAGTTATTCTTCTGAAGATGTTCCGGGGACTACCACTAGATATGAGAATATGCGAAAAAAATCAAGCCTTTAAAGGATGTCCACGCAATGATATGAATTATATGCATCAACAGAGTGGAATTGGGTATGATTTTGCCGAAGATTTTGAAAATAACCAAAATGAAGAAGTTGGGGCTGATTTGGCTGAAGATGAAAATAACCAAAATGTAGAAGCAAGTGCACTTGTTTCGAATAATGGAAACGAAAATTCAGCAGGTGAGTTTACATTCAGTATTTTCTCTATAAAAATTATATATTAAATAGTTTCATTCGATATGTAGCAATAAATCTATAGGTGTAGATTTTTATAGGTGACCTGCTGACCTCGAAGATTTTTTATACGTGACTTACACACATTGATATGAATGATATACAACTGTTTGTTTATTATTACTCTTCTATTCTTGTGTTAAGAGTTAGCTGGTTTCTTTCCTTCCTCTATGATTTATAACACTTTTGATTCACAAAGCTTATTATCAATAGTCATTTGAGAAGGAATATTTTCTTATAAAAAGAAAATATTCCTTGTGCCCCTCTACTGTCATAAGCATTTCTGTATCTGATTTTTTGGACTCTATTGTCATAAGCATTTTCGTATATGATTTTTTGGACTCATCTTCTTCTTGATATATAATTTATGTTTCATTATCAACAGCTAAGGACGATGCTTCAACATGCGCATAATTATAACTATAAACTATTGGCACATCATACCAAACTAACCCCTAATCCATCCGTCGGTTGGTTTACTGGACTTGTCTGTTGGCTAATTTATCCTCAAGTTAGTTGCGTTCTCTTCCACATCCATGATGCTATTGCTTCATTTTAGGGGAAGAAACTCTTCAGTATTATTTTCAACAAATTTGGTGCAGTTCTGTAACTCAATTATCCTCTTTTTTCCTCGTCTTGTTCTGTTTTCATGTCTCATGATTCAGAGTAGTGCCATATGCTTTTGTGCAGTTATTAAAGAGAAAAGGCGTAGAGGGAAAACCATTTTGGGGAATATTCATACACGAACTCTGGAAAATCGTGATGCTATCATCTTGAATGAAAAGAAACAACCAGTTGGGCCTAAAAACAAATTGTTAGCACTTTCAGTCACTTCTTGGGAACCTTGGCTCGAGACTCGAACTACGCACCTTTGAGCTACATTGATTAGAGAAAAGGGCCTAGAAAAGATAAATTTTGGGAGTATGTGTAGGTGAATTATTTTTGTATATGTGTGTTATTTTCTTATGGACTCTATCTATTTACTTATATGGAAATACTAACTTAACTTACTAAATATTGATCGTACAGAAAAAATTCATTATACCCGAAGAAGGGAAAGCATGGGTGTTGAAGAGTGTTGGCTCAAAATGGCAGGCTTACAAGGGAAAAGTCAAAGGGAAATATTACTCTCCAAACAGTACCATGGCAGAGATGTTAGCCAAACGACCCCCACATATCCCGAAAGAGGATTTTACTGATCTTTTACACTGTACATGGTTCATTTTTTGATTTCAAGTACAATGAAAACCAATGATTTTACATGTGACTACATAGGAAATGAGTAGGAAAAACAAGGAGAATCGAGCAAAACAAGTTGATATGCATACTTTAGGCCCGATATCATATGTTGTGAAGCGTTATCTGATGGTAAATTAGTTTTCTTTTTTTTCTCCTCATGGGAAATCAATTATTTCTTATTGAATTGTACTTTTCTTTTTATAGCAACAAAGTGATCCAAACAAGCAATGTCCATCGGAAGTAGATGTATACATGGAATCTAGGAAGCGAGTGGATGGACGTACATACCTAACAGAGAATGAACAAACACTAGCAAACATTGTGAGACCATCAAATAACTCGAATCCATTATTTGATATCACTGAATTTGACTAATGGTTCATGCTTTTTTTATTGACTTGTATTTTATTCTTTGTTACAAGGACAAAATGAAATCACTGAAATTTGATGAAGGAAGTAGCAAGACTGATCCATACTTTGATGTTATCACCAAAAAGGAGCATAATGGACGGTTGCGTATGCATGGACTAGGTGTCAGAAAGTCAAATTTTAAGTGTAAGGATGTCAAGAGCCCGTTTATACTTCCCCAGGTGTTCATGGAGGGTATTATAGATGAATTTAACAAAAAGATGGAGGAAAACCTGAATTCTATTTTATCAAAGATAAGAGAAGCTAATCCAGATATATATATTGTTATTCTCGACTTTTCAACAAACCAAGAAGATCGATCTACTTCGCATGAAGATGAATTTATGTGAGTTAAACAATCCTTTCTTTTAGTGTTTATTAGGATATATTTTTCTTTGTAGATTTATTTTAACTCCCTCTATCACATTTGTAAGTCCGACCAAGACTAGTGCTGACGAATCCCCTTTTGAAAACACTTTTAAGAAGGCAAGAATACGGTACTACAGGTTGGTTTTAAATTATGTTAGTTACCCATTCAAATAGCATGGACAGATGTTAATGCACTTTTGTCATTTTGGATTTAATGCAATCTGGGTGTGTCATATGCTTATGTTTAATTATCAAATCTCTAAATGTTTATATCACTTTTTGCTTCATACATTCCCTTTTAAGTATTAAGAGGGTAGCATGCTCACTTTGCTCTTGGTCGTTGCATCTTCATCATGTGTATATCCTTTTAGTTTTGCATACTTGCAACCTGTATTTAGGGACCCTCCTATATCCTTTCTCTGATTTCTTCCGCTTTCCTACCTGACATATAAACAAGAAAGAGGGAGGAAGGAAAGAAAGAAAAGGAGAGGGTTGGATTTACAACACAGCTCACCTTAGAGTTTGCTTTTGTACCATATCGAATTCTCCAACTTTGAAAACCTTTGAAACCCATTTCTCTTTGTCAAATTTAAGCCTAAATCTTGAACCTTTTTTGTTGTTTTGGTGAAGGATTAGACCCAAGAATAAGAACAAGAGCAAGAAAGATGTTTGCATCTGAGAATAGTTTGAAGGGAGACCTAATTTATGCTTGATATCTAAGTGTTACTGCAAGCCTTGATTTTTTCTAATTCTAATTTTTAGATGTGCCTATATATTAATATTTGTATTTTATTTCAATTATATGCCTTAATTTGATATACCAAATGTGTCTGTTCATGTCCACTACAGATCTCTATGCACATTTTGAAGATTGGTGTTAGAACTTGCGAATGGATATATAATTCCACTTTATGTATAGGTTATAAACTAGCAAGCATATAGCCATTTTGTCGACCGATACTTTTATAAGTGTATCCATGTTATTAGCTAATTACTCTTAAAGCATATCCATGTTAGGCATCGATACTTTTATAAATGTAATTACGGTTACTTTTGGGATCAATGCCAATGTTGTTTTTTAATTCTCTATATAATATATTATTATTATTATTATTATTAATGAATATACAATTGTTATTTTTAAATAAATATAATTTTTTTATGGAAAGGCATATTCTATTCCAAAATAGCCCGTCAAATTAAAATATTTAAATTAAATATAATTAAAATAAAAATATTTAAAATAAAAATAATTAAAATATGTAAATGCTAATAAAAAATCTATAAAATTAAATATACATAACCGCTGCCACAAAAAATAAAACTGCTTCATATGATGGGGAGAGGGAGTGCATCCATAGAGAAATAAGCAGCAGTTCCTTTATATTTTTAGTGGCGGTTTTCCCTTTTATAGGAAACTGTTGCCTTATATTAAAAAAACCGCTGCCTTAGACATAAGGCGACGACAGCAGAAGGGGCGGTCCAAAACCGCTGCCTTAGACCTTTGGCAGCGGTTATCCTATATAAGGAAGCGGTTTTTGACCGCTGCCAAATCCCTTAATTGTAGTAGTGAAAGAGTATCACATAAATCCATCATGAGTAAGTCCAGGGGACTTACTTGGAGTCCGGATAATAAGCAACCAATAAAATGTGCAACCAAGGATCCAATGAACAAGAGCCTAGAAATTTCATTAAGATTTCATTAGGTGGTATTCTAATGCATGGTACCCAACCTAATAATCAACATACATCCACACGAGGTTCACGATTCTATAGATTATACACTTCAGTTAAGTGATCCGGACTTAACCAGTTATAATCTATATTGTATTATCACATAATCGATTTTCTTCTTATCGGATAATAAACCAAGTTATGGGTATTCTTCATTTCTGTATTTTATATGCTCTATGTTTCGGTTATGTCATCATATATTTAACCATATTCTTAGCATTCCCTTAACCATGTTTTTTAATCGAGTCATTATAAATACTGGTTACTAAAATTATAATAACTCTTGACCCAACCGTTGGATCGACCTTTTTTTTAAGCGCAGTTAGAAAACATTTCCATGAACATCATATTTAGATTTCAGCCGAATCAGACCGTTGGATTGGAAATAAAGTCCAAATTATTGAGGCACATATATCCATTTTGTTTTTTGACGTTTGCTACAAAACGCAACCAAAAATATATAGAGGCTCCACTTCCTAAGCCCTTTCCAAGCACACAAGATCTATTCCTAGAGAGGAGGAAGGCGGATAAGGGATTACCTAGCGAGAATGCCAAGAACGGACTTGAGACAACTTCCGAGACCTTTGGGACCTTCCAAACACCTTGTACTTATTTGTCAAAAAAAAACCCATACAAATGGGTTAGGACTTTGCTTGAAAATGAAGGAGAGGGGCCATCAAAGAAGTATAACTCAGTTTTGAAAGAAAAGGATGGAGCTTACCAAGAAAACAAGTCAAGAACTCAAGTTCTCTCAAGGAACACTTTCTGCAGCCTTAAAGGTGCACATTTTTGGATGGGCAAACGACCTTGGATTTTTGTTTTTGAGATATGTATGGAAAGCGGGTTTTCAAGGCGGATCCATGGACACCAAGTTTGCTCAATTTGGATGAGTATGGAGGGAGATATACAAGTTTTGGTGCAAGGTGTCCAAAAAGGACCTACAATGGAGGAGGGTGGTTTTTCTTTGGGTTTTCAAGGGGAGTGCCGGCTAGGGCTTGTGTGAATGGATTCCTTCAGCTACTGGGGTCAGTTTATAAAGAGAAGGAGGAGGCAAGGGGCTCATTTAGTCAAAGCATGGGCGTGATGGGAAGGAAGTGATGAGGGTGGTTGAACTAGAATAGGAGCCTAGTTAGTTTCCATCCAAATCAAATGGGGTTGGTAGCTCCTTGTTGGGAATTGGTTTGGATAGGGCGGCTGACCTCTTTAACATAACGTAAAATCCGAGCTCACGACGCGTTAAAATCCGTTAAGTTAATAAGATACGAGAAAAGTGGCTTGGGTACATATTTCTTCATAAAATCCCGAATTAAACCAATGTAAAGTCATCTATAAAATTTTAAATTTTCCGGGTTTCCATAATCATAAGGGAGGATAATATTCGGATCATCCTACGGATATTTTAGAAATATTAATTAAATTCCGGTCTTTACAATATACTCAAACGTATCACACTTCGGTGTGGCTAGGGGACTTTTATTTCTCTGTATCTTGGGTTAACTAGATAGAAGCGAGGTAGCCTTCGGGGTATAAAAGAAAGGAAGTTGTTCTAAGTTGTATCTAGGACTCATAAGGAAAGAGGCCGGAATAAAAGTTGTTTGAATCCTACGGGTTGGATAACCCTAGGTGGAGACGTAGGCTGGTTAAGAGCCGAACTTCGTTAACAATTCACGTGTTTATTATTTTTATTTCCGTACTAATAATTAACATTTTGTTTTTCTGAGATAAACAGATTACTGCAGCTAGAAAGTTAGAGAAGAGGTTTAGGGTTTGGCGTTCGCGAAAGCCGGCGTTGTGTTGTAAAGCTTTGATGATTTAATGCAAGTTATTTCCTTTCAATCAAAGGTGTCTATTGCGATGAAGAGCGAGTAGTTCCCCAAATCTTCTACGGCCGGGGTGAGCTCGACGTTAGCCATGCGTGTTTGAGTTAAGTATTTGATGTTGATATCGATGTGTCTATATCATCTCCTACGATTCTATGTTTAGTCCTTATCGCAAGAAAAAGTGATTCATGTTAACAAATTGAGTTATAAACATAAAATTGTAGAGACATTAGGTATACTTGGAAGAGTATTCCTAATCGTTGGTATACAGCGAAAACTTGTCCCTTGAGTGAGTTAGCGCAATTGTCCGTCTTATTTGCCTTATTGCATGCATTGGTTAACGTTGTGGCAAACCCTAGTACTAGGAGTTGCTCTTTTATATATTTTATTCAACCATAAAAATCTATCCTTTTTCGGTTCATACTTCTTCTTCACTCAATTAGTCTTCGGCCTTTCTTTGCCGACGCTAAAAACTGCAGGAATCATTCGATTTCGACCAAACAGGTTGATATCGACCGCTTTGCCCTACGCCGATGGTTTTCTGTGTCGACGAATCTTGTTCCTGAATTTGCTACTGAAGTCGTTTTCGAGTGCCCTACTTAATATCGACTACCTTGTGTCTACTGGAAGACTTCTGAGCCAAGTGAACCTAGTTTACTAACAACGATATCGACCACCCTAGTCAATATCGACTGCTTGTTTTTGTGTCTGCAGGTTTTCTGTTGCAGTAGAAATCGATAGCCCAGGTCAACGTTATGTACCCTACTCGAGATCGAGGCTTCTACTAGCCCAGGTCAACGTTATGTACCCTACTCGAGATCGAGGCTTCTACTCGACAAAGATGTGAGCTTTCTGAGACTATCTAGGATCCCGCTGACACGCTTCCTCGTGGATCGATCCTGATTACCCTTCTATTACAACGGGAGGAAGTCTTGTAATTATTTGTGTAAGCTAGGATTCGGTTTGCATCTATATTTTATATTTGTTGAAACTCGACTTCCTCCGTCTAACAAAACTAAAGTCGAATCTTCACCTACCCCTCAACAAGTATTGTAGGATTCGCAATGTTGTCAATGTTTTTATTCACATGCATCCATGTCCAACACTTTTTTTATATTTGCCTCAAGTATATGCTATTGGTTATATGTTCATACAAATCATATGTTGAGTAGAAATCTCATAAATTTTACCTCTTGTGCTGGTATGGTTGGCTCATCATTTCGATCATCCACCACTTTGGATATGACCCCTGTAAAATACATACTATCTCTTCCGTATTTATTATTTACAACATCAAGTGGATGTTTGTAAGTGATGTCACACTTAGGAACCTCCAAATCAAACATCGGCCATTTGTTCCTTTCTGCTAATAGTTCATCCCTTGCTTTCGGTGATTCATTGATCATTATCATATTTTCCAGGAAGGTTGGACCTTTATAGAGAGTTTGAGTCCTTTATAAGAATGTATTTCCTGAAGGGGTTGATGAGATGACATCTAGCCATGTCGCCTCTTGTTAACTTCTTCCTAAAATGTTTTTCCCCAATTCATAGCAAGCTTGAATCCACGGAGTTGTCGTTAACTCATTCTGTATGTTGTTAACCTTATCTACAAACTCCTTCATCTTTCTACTCCATTCCACAACGGCACTAACCAAATCTTCGTAATTCTTCTATAGTATATACCAATTTATGAAAGAAAAAATTTGCAAAACAGGCACTTTATTTGGACAAATTGGGGAATTATCCACCTTTTTGGACAAATTAGCAAAACGTCCACTATAAATACTTATTCTCACTTGTACGGACATATTCTCGTGTATACTCTCTTCCAAACTCTCTTCTCGCGCTCGTCAGTTTTCATCGGTTTTCTTCGTTCTCGTCCCTTCAATCTGTGCGTAAGTAGTGAGATTTCGGCCGATTTCTGTTCGTTGTTGTGCTATCTGGTTCAATGTCGTCATCTAGCAACTCTTCAGGTATCGATATCGCTTTTTTTGCTAAATGTTTCGTGCTAGGGTTTTGGAAGAAGTTGATTTATGTTGATTTTATTGATTTCTGCTTTCAGTTTTGATCACCTATAGGTAAATCGATGCTTGATATGCATAAATGTTTGGGATTTTGAGTGTTGTAGGTAGTTTAAGTAATTTGCGTGTGTTAAATTCGTTTATTTTAACTGTTTGTGTGCTTCAATTTTTGTGATGCGGCAATTTGTATGTGCTTTTTTAACGTTATTCGTGTATTTTTCAACAATGTGTGTACTTGATGCTTTGTATTATTTGTGTTGTTCATAGTGTAGATATCTGTAGGTATGCTCATGTGTAAGCGCGCTGACACTGTCTGTTTTTATACATGGTTGTTTTAGTTTTGGTAGTTTCAACAATGTGTGTACTTTGATTGGGGTTTCTGTGTTGTTTTTGTGATGTTTATGTTCTTTTCTTATGTGGTGGTGTCATTTTATTGTTATTTTTTTTATGGTTATTTGGTTTATCATGGATTCTGTTATTGTATTTTTATATTATTCTTTATTTTGTTTTTATTAGCGGCTCAATCTGGTGATGCATCCACATCTTATAGGGGTTCTGATGTAAGTTATTTTGTTTTTCCATTTTGAATTTTTTTGTTGATGAGCAAGTTTTGATTTTTTCCTAATCTGATGTTGTGTTTTTGGGTACTTTGTATGTGATTGATCAGGGTTTGGAATATTGCATTCCTGTTTCTGAACGATTCCATTGTAGGTCCAACATATATTCATATCCATCTGTTTGCGATTTGATTGAGAAGCATTTGTCTCATTCTGATTACAATATTCTACGGGAAAGTTGTGTGGGATGGGTGCTGACGTAGGGCACCAAAATGGCTACCAATTTTCAGCTTATGCATCAAATGGTGCTTCGTCAAGTCCAAACTCAGAAGGAGAATGAGTTGTGGTTTAGAGTTGGTGGATATCTTGCACGTTTTTCAATTTTTGAGTTTCATGTCATCACTGGCCTTCCTTGTGAAGAACGTGTTTGTAATATCTCAAAAAAAGTGTCAATATCTGAATTTTTTGGGCAGAAGAAGATGACTCATGATGATTTAGTTGCTCGTTTCATATCTGAGAGCAAGAAGTCTAAGAAGAAGTTGATCATGGCAAAGTTGTTGTTGATTGAGAGGTTAATTGTATATAGGAGGTCAGAGGTTGTCAGTGCACAATTCCTTTCTCTTGCATGTAATGAGAAGGAATTTGAATTATATCCTTGGGGTAGAGAGTCGTACACCCGTTTGTTGAAGTCTTTGAAGAGTTCTTCTGTGGCAGACCGTGCTGGTGTTAGGGGCTCTTATCAAATGTATGGGTATTGCCTTGCATTCCAGGTATTCTGTTTTAGTGCTTGAATCACTTTTGTCATCAATATTTGTCTGTGTCATCACAACTTTTATTGTGTATGTTAAGATTTTTGTCTAATATTGTTTTGTAATCTCTTTTTGCGTTTTATTTTGTAACAGTCTTGGATATTAGAAGCTTTCCCAGCCCTCTCTGCTAAAATTAACTGTAATTTTATGATGCCTGATAGAGATCCATACTCATTGCACTGGGTATGCGAGTTTAGCCATTCGTATGTTGAAGCTGAGCATTTGTTTCACGGTGATTTGGTAATATTTTTATGTTATTTATCTTTAAGACCCGTTGTTCCCTACTTATGGGGAGTTTGCACGCACAGCAAGGATGGGGTTTGCTGATGAAAAAGATGATCTAGTCGTTGATGCATCAGTTGAAGAAGTATGTGGGGGAGCTGTTGATGATGCATTATATGACAGCCGTCATTTTCATCAAAGGACATATGCAGCTAGGTTTTCAAACAGAGTTGTACAAGCTGGTGGTGAAGAAGCTAATATCTCGGAGAAAGGTGATGAAGCAGAGACCTCAAAGAGGAAGACACCTGTGAAGAGAGGCAAAGCTGCTGGAAAGAAACAGGATGGGAAGTCCTTTGAAACTGCTTTTCAAGTTTTTCCTGAGGTAGAAAACAAAGATGTTGTAGAGTCCTCAAAGAAGAGGAAATATGAGAGTGGAGGGATGGCTGGTAAAAAGAAAAAGAAGGTGGTGTCCAGCGATACTGCTGAGGGATTGGTGTATGTGAGGAGGGGTCGTTCTGCAGCTAGGCAATGTGGTAGAGTTGTTCCTTCTGAGAATGTGAAGATAATTAATGCTGACACAGATATGCATGAGGAGGGTGATGTAGTTGCTTCACCTTCCAAGAGAGGTCGGTTGGTTACTAATTTATGTGATTTATTAGATGATGATACCCCACTGAAATTTGTCTTTCAGCGGAGGTATAAGATGAAGAAAGCTGGGTTAGGTAGTGGGAGGCCATTGTATGATAGTACTGCTGACATGTCTTCTGTTCTTCCTTCAGTTTCTCTTGGTGATAATCAGAGTACTCATGGAGTGGAGAACGAAGAAATTCATGCTGCAGGCTTTACATCTGGTGGTGAAGGCAGTGATGGCGATGACAAGGTTGATGATTTTATTGCTGACACCTATTCTTGTGGATCTGATGAGTTGGCTGCTCCTCCTACTGCTGGGCTTTCTGTTTTGGCGGAGGTTGCAGATGTGGTTGGTTGTACTGACAAGGTTGAAGGAGGTAAGACATCTTCTGGTGACAGGCGGGGAGAGGTTCAAACATCTAATGCTGGCACTGAAGGTGTATCTCCCCAAATGGAGGCCAAAAATTATTCAACGGGGGAGTTGCCTCCAAAAACACATGGTGATTGTTTTGCTTCTTCTACCCCATCTTATCCTGATTGGGTGAAGGAGATTTTTAAGAGGATTGAGAAGCTTGAAGATGTACCTAAGGGTATGGATGTGTTGGGTGCGAGGGTTGATGCTATTGAATCAAAGATTGCAGAGATGGCTGGGATGCTTGGAGTTGTTGGTGAGATGGCGATGAGGTATAATGAGCTTGAGGTTAGGGTTTCTAATTTTGAAGCTATGTTTGCCAGGTCACAGGTAAATCCTGGGAATGCTGATGATAAGCATATAGGTGGTAAGCCCCAGGGCAGTCCTTTGAAGGTTGTTGATGAAGATGTCAGCGCAAAAATTGTCAATGATGTTGTAGCTGATCTTCAGAAGTGTTTCTCTGCTGATGAGGAAATGGTGAAATCATCACCCCATTCTTTCAATGTTGAGGACGTGTCCTTGCCCTCAATAAGATCAGAGGGCCCAACTTTGGATAAGGATATTCTGTATACTGAAATCCCTCCTGTGTTCCCAACTGTTGTCGCTGACACTGAGGGTGAGGATGTTGGTGCAGATGTGAAAGTTTTTAAGGATTTGAAAGGTGATATTTCATTAACTAAGAATGAAGTTGATGATGCCAAAAGGAGTGCAGATGAGTTTGGAATTCCATCAAGTTCTGCTGAAGTTGCTCGATCTGCCAAGTGTGAGGTTGAAGGTGGTGATGCTGTAGTCGGTGTAGTTGGTGGGCACTCATCGTTGGAAAAGTTCATATCTCTGTCTGATGATGAATATGACACGGGTGCAGGTGTTGATTGGGATTCGGTAGCCAAGGATACTGAAATTATAAATGAAGTTGAAAAATTAAAGGCTTCGAATCTTATCCCGTCAACCAGTACATTCTTGTATGGCCCAGCTGAGATTGAAAAGAAGGTGAGAATCTTAAAGCACGTCCCTAACAAGTCATTGATCAGCTTTGAAGATCATGAGTTTATGTATGGACTTGTAAAGAAGAAAAGGTATGCTTTATTTTTTTGTTCAATCTTTTTTTATGGAATGTTGTCTTTGTATTAGTACAGCACCTCATTCTTTATATATTTATATTCATCTTGTGTAATTTGGTTAGGAATTTTTCTGTTGCTGGTCCAATATCAAGGTGGGACAAAAAGTTTTTCCTGCACATCATATCAAAGAATATGTGGCTTGATTGTCAGGTAATATCTGCTTGTTTTTGAAATATATATATATGTGTGGATTGGATTCTATTGTGTTTGTTGATTGTTGACATCTTTTTTTTTTATTACTATGTTGTGTAGCATCTAGAAGCAGGTTTGATTCACTTTAGGAGGCGCATTTCTGAAGACCCTGTGAAATATCGAGAGGTTCTTGTTCTTGATTGGCTATTTTACTTAAAGTACCTGCCTGATTATGCTTCAAATTATGGGGAAGATTTGCCTCTTGAAGTCAACACCGAGGAGTATTTTGTTGGTATGTGCCCTGCTGAGTATGGGAAGCCATGGGACTCTGTAAAGAAAGTCTACACAATATTCAATGTTATAAACAAACATTGGGTGGCGTTGGAGATTATGCTTGAGGAGAGGGTAATCAACGTGTACGATTGCAATGTGACTGCTATTAAGGCTGGTGTACTTGAAGAACAATTGCAACCGTTTGCTATTTGGTTCCCAATTCATTTGGCAAAGGCTGGCCTCTATCAAAACTTTGCTTCCTCTCCTTTCCAGCTAAATATGTTTGATGATTTAATGCATGATTCTACTGGGTATGTATTTTATATGTTGTATTGTTTGTCGTTTAGCCTAAGATACTTGTTATTTATGTGCTCACATGACATGGGGTCTTTTTGTGTTTGTAGGGCTTCATGCGGCGTCTTTACATTAAAAGCAATTGAAGCATCTGTCTTTGGGGGAGATGTGAAACGATTCAACAATGAGAAGCTCTTTCGATACAGAGAACTCATGTGCTCAGATCTGATCAAGGAGACCTGGAGTTTTAGGTTTTAAAACAATTGTTTAGATATGTAGTTGGTGCATACATGGGGTATTTTTTGATGTAATATGACAATCTATGTGGTCAAATTGTTAATTTGGTGGACATGTATGTATATTTGTAGGTAATGGATTTTATGGGATATTTTTTGGATGCCCTGTATTTTGGATGTGACTTTGAATCTGTTATGATTGTACATTTTAACTTTTATTAATGCTTATTAAGGTATCTATTTTTGCAATGACAATGTTTTATTTGAATTTGTATTAATAATGTGGGGGGCATGGGTACATATTTACCATGCTATAACAAAAGTGGTGACACCAGTCTTGTGTTTTCTGATATTGAAGTTTATGTGGTGACACTAGGTTTTTGAGGCCCAAAGTAGTGCTGACACTGTTAGTAGTTATAAATAGTGGTGACACCAGTCTGGTTTTTTTCTGATATTGAAGTTTATGTGGGGACACTAGGTCTTTGATGTCCAAAGTAGTGCTGACACTGATATTAGTTACAAGTAGTGGTGACACCAGTCTTGCATTTTTTTATTTTGAATTGTATGTGGTAACACTAGGTGGTTGAGGCCCAAAGCAAGGCTGCCAATGATATTAGTTACAAGTAGTGGTGACACTACCCTTGTTTTTTCTGATATTGAAGTGTATGGGGTTATATTTTCTGTTATTGAAGTTTATGTGGTGACAGTAGATGGGTAAGGCCCAAAGCAGTGCTGACACTGATATTAGTTACAAGTATTGGTGACAGTAGGGTTGTATTTTTTTTTATTTTGTTTTTTATGTGGTTGCACGAGGTGGTAAGGCCCAAAGTCTTGTGTGACACTGTTGGTTAGAGTAGTTGGAAGTATTGGTGACACTAGCTTTGGGTGTTCTTTGTTATTTAAGTTTATATGGTGACAGTAGGTGGTTAAGGCCCAAAGTAGTGCTGACACGAGGTGGTTAATGTCCAACAGTGATAACTGTAAGCCCAAAGCAGCGATGACACGAGGGGGGTTGTTGTCCAGCAATTATAACTGTAACTCATATAACTCTAATCCGTTTACAGTTTATATTTTTACAGTTTTTATAGTTTTTTACAGGTACTCTGAAATGAAGTGCCCCAAATAACTGTCATAAGGAAGAAAACTGTATAATTATTGGCTATATATATCCAGAAATAATTCTTTGGTGTCCATTGGTGTCTACAAACTAATTGTAACAGAAATCAGAATACCAGAACTTGTATTCTTACTGCTTAACCACCCCCCACAAAAAAGATGAATTATGGCAACACTGTTGAGTTCTGCACAAGATTCCACCAAATGATGGACGATCTGGATGGTTTTGTTTACCGTGGGTATCACATGAGTCTCGTTGATGAGGCATGTGAGACTAACAAAGAGGCTCACAGGGTTGAGTTGGTGGAAGCCGTTGTGTTTCATTATAAATTATATGAGGAATTACAAAGATCAATAATAGCAAATGAATATCATATTCGCAGAGCAACCAAAGATGAAGATGCTGAAGCACTATCAAAGGTGATATATGAATTTTTATCCTTACTTTTTTTTCCCTCTCTAGTGTTAACTCTTATATTTTATGTTTTATCTAGGGGGAACGAGAACTTGGGGAACAAAGGCAGATGTTGGAAGAGGCAAAGAACAACCTTATGCAGTGCGTTAAAGAAGTTTTAGATGCAGAAATGGAAAGGAGGAGGAAGATTGATGAATTTTGAGGCCTGTAGGTCTTGTATATTAATAAGTGATAATATTGGAACTTATTTATATATTTTAGTTTATATGTGTGTTCATAATGAAGATATGATGTAAGTTATTAATATCATATTAATTATATGGATATTTTGTAATTTCGCACCTCGTATTTGATATTATAAAGTGTTATTGGAGTTTTAAGTCTTCATTGGTTGATACTGCAGACACATAGAGTAATTTGGGAATTGTTTTGGCAAAAGTAGTGCTGACACTGTTTAACTAAGGTTTTATGTTATTGTGAATTTGCTCAACATCATCTTAGTTTTGCTCAACAATAGTTTATATTTGCACAACAAACACTCGTTTGTGAAATTTTGCCCAAAATAATCCTATTTTCTTTAATATAATTTTATACTTTCTCAATAGATAATTGCACAACATGGTATTATTTTTTTATAGTATCTTCTTTTCGTAGTAGTGTTTTTTTATAGTATTGATGACAGAATTGTGCTGACAGGCTTATTTTGTGTGCTTTTACCCTCTTCTTGAACTCTCCTATTGAAATCTTTCTCTTGCAAAGTATTGTCAATACTTAGGAATGGATATCATTAAATAAACTATATTTATAAAATACACCAGTTATAAACAGAAATCAAATATTTTACTACCGGTGACAGAATTGTGTTGACATAGAGAAAAGAATACAGAATTGGTCAGATGCAGTTATAGTTGTATGAAATTGACAAATACAATCCAGGTTAAAATCATAGGGAAAACAACTGTCTTAATGCTCACGAAACAACTTTTCAGAAGCAGAGTACACAACTGTCTACACCCTTATACATTTGATAGTTTGCAACAAAAACATTATATTGTGTTGTAGCTGTTCAACCAAGGTTTATTTTTTGGCCTTGAATCCCCTTTGAAATCATTCTTGAATGGTATTTTGCTGCCTTCATAACTTCTTTGTTCACTTCATTCAGCTCTGAGCACACAATATCTGTTAGGTACTTCACCCGTAGTTTTGAGATATTCTTGAAATTGCCCTTTTAAAATCCACACTTGTAGCCTCGCTCTGACCCAAAGAAAGTCTCCATGTGACGCATGAGGCATACCCCAGAATGCTGAACTTTCTCTTCTCCAGCCCACGCGATGGGGACAATTGATGTTGGTGCAGTTGACACTATTTCTGCCTTTGCTTCAAGCCCCTTCTCTGTTAGAAACGCAATCAGCATATCTCCCTGCATTTATTGAATTATAAAGCATTTAATGTTAATTGGGAACTGAGGTGATATTAGATTGAAGTTAATACAACTCAAGAAGATATTATGTATCATTAATAAAACTTACCAAACATTCAAAGGGGGATGCAAAGGTGCAAGTTTCAGCAGGGCAAGTTGGGTTGATATCAATGATTTGGGTGACTTTGTTTTTCAAGTTGAAGACAACCATGATGTAGACCTCTTCTTGTTGAACTCCAAAAACAAACTAATGAACATAATATTAAACAGATAGAAATTAGGGATTGAGTTTGTTAACTTTGATCTCAAAATCAGTATTTAGAGAACTTTTCATTCTTGTCGTTGTGAAGGGAGTACCATGTCTATATCTTTCAAAGAAATGTGTGGTGACAATGACAAAGCAGTATCAAGGTGGAGGTTAAACCTCTGAAACTGTTCATCACAAGCTCCTGATGACACACTGTCCACATTAAACTGGATCAAAAATAAAAATTAGTAAAAAAACAGACCCATTGTAATAATGGCAAAAGAATGGAGTGTAATTGAAAGATGAATAAGTAAAAATATTACAGATTTGTTGATATTGACAAATAGTCTTGCTGGTGACTGAGCACTTTTATATTGTTCCCTGTTGTTGAGGACTGCTGTCCATGCATCAATAATGACACTAGACAGTTGGGTTTCATCTTCAAGTGTACCCATGTCTCTTCTAACTACCTCAATAGACTTGTGTTTAAATAAGACTTCACTACAAATGCAAGACATTATGAAGATGTATTAAATAAAAAATATCTTTTACTTGTAACTGAACATACATTAAGTAAATTAAGATTAAAATGAACTTTACGTGCTATGAGTTGTTGTCATTGCTAAATAGGCTAAAACAGTCCGCTCAATTTCAGAGATAGGATCGTTAATATCTACAACACGGGAGTAATAGGGGCTTCTCAAAGATGCAGACGGTTTATATGCTCTCTTTGCTGCTTCTTCTCTCTTTGTGTCATGAAGTTGTTGTGGTGCATTCTCAGGAGCTGCGTTGACACGTGGTGACCTCCGGGGGGGCAATGGAGCAGGGGACTTGGATTTTCTTTTATCCTCCAATGGCTTCTCTGGTGGAATATCAGTTTGGAATTGAGTGGGGAGGGGATTGGGAGGGGTGCATAATGTGTCTGCAGTTTTAGCTTGGACATCCTGTTGTATTGGAGGATGACCATGGCTGGGTCCAGGAGCTTGTTGTGCGTCATTACCATCCTTGGTTGCATCTGCAACGTTCTGTGGTATCCCCGTATCTTCCCCCAAAACAGGATCATTTACAAATATATCAAAGGAAAATTGCCCATCTCCTTTGATATTTGATTTCAATTTTTGCTTATTCTGATACGCAAGCTCAATCTGAGTAAGACAATCTATAAAAGCAGGGTCTGACCAGAATGGGTGTTGGGAGTTGTTAAAAATTGTGTTTGGAGAGTCGTCCATATATGACATGTCAGCGCCATCTGTAGCAGGCGCAGGGGTCACATCTCCCATCCCTAGGAGCTGGTTGGCTCCACGCAGAAGTGAATTCACCTTGTAATCATTTTGTAGTTCAGGCGGTATATTTGTAGACCACTCCACAAATTCAGAAATAGCAGATGCAATCACAGAAGTCTTTTGAGCAAAAGTCTGTATCCAATTCTAGAAGACAAGAGCACATGAGAAAATAAGATTAAAAAAAACATCAGTAAATAAGAAAACATGATAAACTGCACAATTTTAGATTGAATTGGTTAAAAAAATTCATATAGACATGAAGTGGAGGTGGTTGTTTTTCTGGACCAGCGGGGTGTTCAGTGCATTCTTCATTGTGTGTAGTAGATTGGGGACAAGTCGTAGGAGGTATTTCTTGAGTGGGAGGAACGATTTGGCGAGGTTGGATTGAGCCACGGCCAAAGCCTCCACTATTAATGTCATCAGTCTCTCTTTGGCGTAGAAGTTTGGAATTGATGCCAAAAAACACTGGCAAAGAACGAGGTATTCGTCTAAGCGATGTGCTTGTGAACAGTTTCACCCTATCCATATACAGCAACTGACACATGAATGGGATAAACATATATCAGTATAATCATTCAGGACGGGAGTGCTGACATGAATAATATTGTATTTATGAAATTAAAAATTGGCACTGGTGACATGGGCACTACAGACATGGTAAAGAAATTAAGCGGGGGGAGGAGTGCTGACATGAATAATATTGTAGATACTAAAGTTAAAATAGGCACTGGTGACATGGGTACTACAGACATTGTAAAGAAATTAATTTAACATCACAGGGAAGATGATGGAGTGGGGCAGTGCTGACATGAATAATATTGTAATTAGGAAACATAAAATAGGCACTGGTGACATGGGTAGTAAAGTCATGGTAAAGAAATTAATTTAACAACAGAGGAAAGGTTTGAAAAACTTCTTACAACCAAGAACAATATAGGCCCTCTGAAGTGTCCATCCTTGTTCTTTTCCCAACTTTTTTTCGCATCAACCAAACTTTCTAACACAAGACCACACCAATTTAGCTCTCTCATGTCACCTAATTCCTGAACAACTCTTACTAAACTATGGTTTGCATGTCCATTTCCTAAAGTATCAATCAAGTAAGAGTCTAATACAACAATAAAGTTCACGAGGAATTGGTCACCACAATTAGTGTCAGCTATCAATTTATCCATAACCATAGCTGATGTTATATTATCCTTAACCTCAAATGTGTTTCTCCAATCTTTCACAAGGTTGAAATTTTCCTTTGCTGTTTTTCTTGCTACTAAAACCTTTTCCATAGGCAATCCCAATGTGATATGAACATCCATCTCAGTAATTTCAAGTTCTCCTCCATTAGCCATAACCAAACAACACTTGTTAGGGTCAAACTGATCCACTAACCAATATGAAAGATATTGTGGAAGGGAAACAATGTTCAAGTCGAACAAACATCCAAACCCAATATCTTTAATGAATTTCTTTTGCTTGTCATTCATTTTCTGCAATGATGACACAAGTAGGCGGGGGCTTGAACGTGTTTTCAAAGAGTTGAATTGTTTCTGTCTGCTGTCCCTCTCGGTCTTTGCAATCATTTGTCTGTTTTCTGAGATAGGTTGGATTTCAGTGCCTTCTGTTTGCTCATCAGATGTGAAGTTATGCACAGTTGGGTTCACTGGTTGACCAAGCGTTACATTAGGTGAATCGTCTTGCAAAACTGTAATTTCAAGGGCTTCTAAACCAACAGTGCTAGTAGGAACAGTAGTCTCATGGGGGACCTCTTTCTGACTGTTTTTCCGAACAAGCGGTTGTGAATCTTTAGATTCAAGTGACAGGGAACCGACCCCTGTTTCACATGCTCTATCAGGCTGAGTATCATCAAATAGTTCATCAATGAAAGCTGGTGAATCCCTAGATAAATCAATTACTGGAGGTTTAACGCCAGATCTTTTTGATCTCTTCGAAATTTGGTTTTGACTGTCTATAGTAGGTGAGTCACTCAATCTCTGCGGGCGTTTACCTATGTAATGAACACTGAAAATCAACTTCTACAAATAATGCATGCAATGGCATTGTAAAAGAAGGGAGTTTATTCCATATAAATTTGAAAATTGAACGATAAGTCCATCACATTAACTACACATTATAATGCCGAAGTCCTTAAATTAGCAAAGGCAGCTCGTGGAAGGTCGAATAACTTGAATAACTCCCATTTCCTGCTTTTCGTTGGAGCTAAACCCTAAACCGTAATCATTCTTATTTAAACTGTAATAAACGGAGAATAGGAAATCAAACCTTTCCTGTCTGGAGACATGGTGATGTATATGGTAGAGCAATAGAGAGGGGGATTTTCGATCTGGTCTCAGTGAGCGTATAATCAAACGTGAAGCAAACTTTGCAGAGCAAGAGAGATGAGATTTCGGGGGGGAGGATGAATGAAATGACGATGACCGACTGTGTGCTTTTTCTATTTTTTTTTTCTTTTCTTGTTTTTTTTTAAATTACGGCAAGTGGTTAATACTTTATTTATTCCTCATTTTTGCTCAACATGCTCTTATTTTTGCTCAACACTAGTTTATTTTTGCACAACTATCAAGACTTTTGTGAAAGTGTGATTCATATGATCTTATTTTTCTCAATATGTTCTCTTAGTTTCTCTATAGATAATTGCACAACACGGTCTTATTTTTGCTCAACAATAGACTATAATTGCACAACATGAGCGTTTGTTGGAATTTTGCTCAACAGGCTCTTATTTTTGCTCAAGATGGTCATATTTTTTCTCATCAATAGCCTATAATTGGACAACAGGGGCATTTGGTGGATTTTTGCTCAACTTGTTGTTATTTTTGCTCAACAATAGTTTATATTTACACAACTATATAAGACTTTGTGAAATAGTGCTCAACATGATCTTATTTTTTCTCAATATGTTTTCATAGTTTCTCTATAAATAATTTCACAACACGGTCTTATTTTTGCTCAACAATATACTATAATTGCACAACATGGGCGTTTGTTGGAAATTTGCTCAACATGCTTTTATTTTTGCTCAACACAGTGTTATTTTTGCTCATCAATAATTGCACAACATGGGCGTTTGTTGGAAATTTGCTCAACATGCTCTTATTTTTGCTCAACAATAGTTTATATTTACACAACTATATAAGACTTTGTGAAATAGTGCTCAACATGATCTTATTTTTTATTAATATGTTTTTATAGTTTCTCTATTATTAGTTTCACAACACGGTCTTATTTTTGCTCAACAATAGATTATAATTGCACAACATGGGTGTTTGTTGGAAATTTGCTCAACATGCTCTCATTTTTGCTCAACACAGTCTTATTTTTGCTCATCAATACTCTATTATTGCACAACATGGGCGTTTGTTCAAAATTTGATCAACATGCTCTTATTTTTGCTCAACACAGTCTTATTTGTGCTCATCAATACCCTATAATTGCACAACATGGGGAACATTGTGAAATTGTTGAGCAAAAATAAGAGCAAAAATAAGAGAAGATGTTAATGGGCTTATTTTAAAATTGATGAATGGAAGGGTTTGGCCCAATGTTATCTCTTCATACCCACGATTTCAACCCAAAGAAGTCCGTAGTTGTGCAATCCCCGGTGTCCTTTCAGCTCCCTCCAACATCTTCTCCGTTTCCCCCGTTTTGTGTTTACAGTCGACGATCACTTCAATCGCCGAGTACCCTTCAATCGTCGGTGTCCTTTCAGTTCTTCTCTTCTTCAATGGCTTTTCAACCGGTTATTCAACAAGGGTATCATCACACAGTTGGTGAGTTTGTTGTTGAACTTTTAGCAAGCGAGTCGTCTGTATATGGTTCGAGTGAAATGTTAGTGTCAATCCACTCCGTGGATGTTCCTGTAATACTTCATCATTTATACGTTTGGAGTGGGTTGCCAATGAGCTTACGGCGCTGCAATGGAATATTACGGGACGCGGGAATCCCAGCTGTTGTTCGAAATCAAGTAGCAAATCATATCTTAAGGGATTTTACAAGTACTTGGTTTGCTCAAGATGATGACTTTATTGAATATGGTCTCTGCCCTAACATCACCATCAATTTGTACTACACTTCCAACTCTTCTTCTGATTCAAGCTCTGACTCTTCTGACTCGGACATGGAGGTGGACATGGAGGTGGACTACCCACATCATCCAGCCACTGAAGCAGCTATTGATGGTCTACAAGAGGTATATCATCTTGAGCTTGATGGGCAGGCATGTTCAATATGTCTTGACCCGATGTTGGATTCAATGCCTGTCCTTGGCATGCCATGCTCACATTTCTTCAACCCAAATTGTATCCGAGAATGGCTTAGGGTTGAAGGGTCTTGTCCACTTTGTAGGTTTGCATTGTAAAGTTACTTTTTCTGTAGTATTGTGATGTTAGTAAAAGAAAATGTAGTTTAACTTTTTGAGGGACTTGGATGTAAGCAAACTTGTATTCCCTATTCTGTGAACTTGGTTTAAGCAAATGTATAATATGAAAGGAATTTTGTTTTGATTGTATTTGTTTACAATTTTCACCAACTCCAAACTATCAGCTGGGATTGTCTATTGATCTTCTTTGTCATTATCTGTTTTAATGCTGACACACAACTCAACAGCAAATTTAACATCATCTAGTTTGGACAACTCTAAAAACTCTTTCAAATCAGCATCACATTCAACGGTAAGAGGACCTCTCAAGACTTTGAAAGGGTGCAAATAGATTGCAGTAGTAAGAAACACATTTTGATTGAAGTGTTGACACAAGGAACCAAAATTTTATATGATTCAAATATAGTGCTGACATGGAGCAATCAAAGTGTAATAATGAATGTGGAGTTCATTATATTGTCAAATGCAATATTGGATGCAGCAGTGTGGAATGGATATCATTAAATCAACTATATGAATAAGATATACCAGTTATGAACACAATCCTACAAAATTTGCACCTCCGGTGCAAATTTTCTATGATTTAAGTGCAGTGCTGACATGGAGCAATCAAAGTGTAATAACGAATGTAGAGTTCATTATATTGTCAAATGCAATATTGGATGCAACAGTGAAGAATGGATCTCATTAAATTAACTATATGAATAGAATACACCAGTTATGAACAGAATCCTACAAAATTTGCACCTCCGGTGCAAATTTTGTAAGATTTTAAGTGCAGTGATGACAAGAGGTGAATCAAAGTATAAGCACATTTTAACTAGATATAGCAATGCTACATTTTAAAGTGCAAGCACATAATTCAAATGAGCATAAAGAAGCATGTATTTAAAAGGAGACTTCAAAATCTCATCCAATACATCAAAAATGAAATTTTCTGTAATTTTATTGGAGTAATCACTGAAGTGTATGTTGTAACACTAGGTGGTTATTTCTCAACATTGTATTGTTTTTTAAGTAAACAACAATGATATAAATCTGAAATTTGATGAGTACCGATGACAAAATTGCGCTGACATAGAGAAAAGAATGTACAAACTTGTATTATTACATCATAAAATCTACAATTTTATTCTATAATGTTGAATGAATGTTTATTTTGGAACATACATGTCATTCATAATGTCTAAGCTGTATTCTTTCCTAGTTGTAATTTTACATAATACGAATGACAGAAATTGTGCTGACAGCCTTATTTTGAATGCTTTATCCTCCTCTTGAACTCTCCCACTGATAGCTTTCTATTTGAAGGAGGTCTTCCTGCTCTCTTTCTTACTACAGGGGGGTAACATTTGATAGATTTTATCGCATCAGGGACGTTTCCTTCATCTTCTTCCAACACTGGATATATTGTTTCTGCATATGCCATACGCCAAGCATCATTGCTGTAAAAATTTGCAACAAAATCAGATATATTTGCCTTTACGTGTGTAATGGCTGATAGAGCATGTACACAAGGTATTTTCTCGACATCAAATACCCTGCACGTACATGTCTTCGCTGATAGATCAACTATAGCTACAGCTCCTTCGCCTTTGATCTCAAATTGTGATGCATTCATCCTTTCTACTCTGTATAATCCAATTTGCTCTTGTGATTTCCTTATCACCTTAAGGATTTCAGGAGTTATTCTGTCTTGGTTTTCTAGTGCTTTCTCTCTTCTGTCCTGGAACCATGATGTGAGCTTTTCCCTAGCAAACTCTATATGTGCCACAATAGGATAATCCTTTTTCCCTTTGAAAATGGAGTTCAAGCTCTCTGCATTGTTGGATGTCATCATATTGTATCTATTGCACTTTGCATGTGCTCTGGCCCATTTTTCAAAACGTGCTGACACCAAATATTCTGACAGTTTTGGACAGGTTGCTTCTATTTGTGCAAGCCAGCTGTTGAACTCTTGGATAGTGTAACTCTCTGCTGCTTTCTTGAACATTTTTCCCAGGTGCTTTTTCTTGAATGTCGCTTTGATGTTTTGTTTCAAGTGTCACATACATATGCAGTGTGTAGCTGTTGGGTAAACTAAAGATATAGCCCTTGCAATGCTAGCATGT
Source organism: Persicaria maculosa (assembly GCA_963922045.1). Classification (NCBI taxonomy): domain Eukaryota; kingdom Viridiplantae; phylum Streptophyta; class Magnoliopsida; order Caryophyllales; family Polygonaceae; genus Persicaria; species Persicaria maculosa. The sequence continues at coordinate 44,616,588 of OY998264.1, read as the reverse complement.
CTATCAGAGACAAACACTAAGTCATTTGAGGGAGGCACAACCTTCAGCAGCCGGTACAAAAACCATTCCCAAGAGCTGTTGTTTTCAGAGTCAACAATTCCAAAAGCAAGGGGATAAATATGTCTGTTTGCATCTTGAGCAACTGCTCCAAGCAATGTGCCTCTATATTGTCCAGTTAAGAATGTCCCATCAATAACAACAACCTGGTAGATAAATAAATGAAATTACTAGTTATATTGAATTTATGAAATTCAATGAGAACAGAATTTATGCTGACACTGAGTAAGACATACCTTCTTTAAGAAGGGGAATGCTCTGATGCATTGGCCAAAGGATAGGAACAAGTACTTAAACATGTCTTCTTTATCTGTTGAAATCAATGCTATAGTCCCATTGTTTTTCTCCATAAGCATGTGGCAAAATGATGGCAAATCTACATAATTGGATTCTGGTGTCCCCTTGAAAATTTCTTTTGCAATTTTTGATGATTTCCATGCTATCCAGTAGGTAATTGTCATTTTTTGTTCTGTTCTCAGCTTATCCATTATCTGTGCTGGTTTGTATCCAGTGTCAACGCTGTTGAATTATATTAAAATTAGAATAAATAATATATTAAAAAGCAATATTAAATCTAAATACTATTTCTTACAAAATTTACTCACCTTGATTTGATGATGCTTGCAACCACTGATGATGAAGGTTTTTTGCAGTGTTTTGATCTGATATCCCACGTGCATGTGTGCATGTCATCGTACACTGTAACCTCATGCCAAGTTTGACCAAAAGTTTTGACATGCACTTTCCATTTACAGTTAGGATCTACACAATGCACCCTATAATACCTGGGTTCTGATTTTGCCACACTAAAACCAAATATCTCTGTTATTGACAATATTCTCAAAGCATTCTTAACTGCATTCCTGGATTCAAAGGTTTTGCCTATGTATATCAATTTTTCTGAATTCTGATTCATAATAGGCATGGTAGGGCTGTCAGCATCCCAATCTTCTAGTGTAGTCTCTCTTCTGTGTGCTGAAGAATATAGGGTGCTCCATATTTCAGCTGCAGAATCTTCATCACTGGGAGTATCACTGTTTCCAGAGTACATGTCATCTCCAATATCCTCTAACAACACACCCTTCATCCTGTTGTCACCGATCAATGTCATGCTATTTTCTTCAGTGACAATGTTAGTTATATTTGGATTGCATGTCACCAACTCCAAACTATCAGCTGGGAATGTCTATTGATCTTCTTTGTCATTATCTGTTTTAATGCTGACACACAACTCAACAGCAAATTTAACATCATCTAGTTTGGACAACTCTAAAAACTCTTTCAAATCAGCATCACATTCAACGGTAAGAGAACCTCTCAAGACTTTGAAAGGGTGCAAATGATTGAATTCTAATTCAAATACGCTGTCTATGTTGAATCTATTGTGCACTTTTTCACTTAAACCCTGTAGTGTTATTGAGTCATCAACTATGAACACTTTTGAAGTAGTGTGTCCGAAAAAGGTTGGACCTGATTCATCAAATAACCATTTCCCACCATATATAACTGTAATAACGTGGGTTGCCATTGTAATCTGTAGAATATGAATTTAAGAGGATAAATAGATTGCAGTAGTAAGAAACACAATTTGATTGAAGTGTTGACACAAGGAACCAAAATTTTATATGATTCAAATACAGTGCTGACATGGAGCAATCAAAGTGTAATAATGAATGTGGAGTTCATTATATTGTCAAATGCAATATTGGATGCAGCAGTGAGGAATGGATATCATTAAATCAACTATATGAATAAGATATATACCAGTTATGAACACAATCCTACAAAATTTGCATCTCCGGTGCAAATTTTCTAAAATTTAAGTGCAGTGCTGACATGGAGCAATCAAAGTGTAATAATGAATGTAGAGTTCATTATATTGTCAAATGCAATATTGGATGCAACAGTGAAGAATGGATCTCATTAAATTAACTATATGAATAGAATACACCAGTTATGAACAGAGTCCTACAAAATTTGCACCGGAGGTGCAAATTTTCTAAGATTTTAAGTGCAGTGATGACAAGTGGTGAATCAAAGTATAAGCACATTTTAACTAGATATAGGAATGCTACATTTTAAAGTGCAAGCACATAATTCAAATGAGCATAAAGAAGCATGTATTCAAAAGGAGACTTCAAAATCTCATCCAATACATCAAAAATGAAATTTTCTGTAATTTCATTGCATTTATCATTTGAATTGGAATGTATTTGATAAAGATTTACCAATGTAACATATTAACGATCATAAATAAGCATAAACAAGCAAAGATTTGATTGTAGACTTGAAAATAAGACGCATATAGCAAAAAACAATCATTATCAGTAATTGATGCTTCAAAAATCAAGCAACATTTGAATAGAATACAACAGTTATGAACAGAATTCTATGATTCAAATGCAGTGCTGACATGGAGCAATCAAAGTGTAATAATGAATGTAGAGTTCATTATATTGTCAAATGCAATATATGGATGCAACAGTGAAGAATGGATCTTATTAAATTAACTATATGAATAGAATACACCAGTTATTAACAGAGTCCTACAAAATTTGCACCTCCGGTGCAAATTTTCTAAGATTTTAAGTGCAGTGATGACAAGAGGTGAATCAAAGTATAAGCACATTTGAACTAGATACAGCAATGCTACATTTTAAAGTGCAAGCACATAATTCAAATGAGCATAAAGAAGCATGTATTTAAAAGGAGACTTCAAAATCTCATCCAATACATCAAAAATGCAGTGCTGACATGGAGCAATCAACAACAACAGTAAAAATCAATCAAAATTTGCGCCAAATTTTGAGGCATTCCATAACAGTAATCACTCGATTCGACTGTATTTTATATAGATATAGCAGAAACGAACTTAAACAAGCTCAGATTCGGTTGTTTTGAAAAACCTCTTCGATAAGTCAAAAATTGAAGAATTACTTCAAAATTTGCGCCGAAGGCGCAAATTTTGTGTGGTTCTAATGGACAGAGTAGTAAATTCGTCAGCACAATCCAGAATCAACTTAGAAACGTGAAAAATCTATGAAAATTTGCGCCAAAGGCGCAAATTTTCAATGAATTGAAGGCCGCTTTTTGATGTTGTTTGTAATCGAATGTTGTACTTACTTGATTTTGTAGAAGAGATGCTCAAATCGGTTGTTTTGATGAGATCGGAGAGATGATCAGCACCAATTATGCAAAATCACCGTCGAGCAGGGCGTGAGAGAGAGAGCGTGCGGAGAGGGAGACAGCGTAGGAGAGAGAAAGTGCGTGGGAGGTTTATATTGTGGACATTTCACAAATTTGTCCCAAAAAGTAGATATTTCTCAAATTAAGACATATTTTATGGACATTTCACAAATTCCCCCTTTATGAAAATCACTTACTAATTATTTCATTTGGCTATGAATTGAATAATTTGGCAACTACCTATCAAAAAGTGTTCATATCCTATTGAAAACAACTCATATCACGTGACGACACTATAATACAATCATTATCGACCCACTACTTTAACACTTTTACAAATAATTTTCCCATACCTATGAATAATTATTCACCATTCACAGTAATGTTAGAGAAAGTTACGAACATCACTTACTCATTTATGAATAACTTGGCAATGGAAAAATTTGTGACTACCTATGAATAATTATACATCTTATACCGAATAACAATCATATCACACCACAACTAAATAATCAACAAGTAGATTATTATATACACATCCTTTCTCTTTGAACAATTCTCACGTGATTGCACCACCATTGGTGGATCTATTCATCCTTTTTCGAATCCCCCACATTCCATTTCACTTTTCTCCTTGTTGACAATAAATTAAAACTCCATCCTTTGAATACAGGTACGAGTGTGGGAATGTTCCTTTCTCCTTGATTGATGACCCTGTCGACGTACATAAGTTGCGATCAAAATCACAATTACTTGATTTGCACAATCACGTATGACTCCCAATAATTGAAGGGAGTAATATAATGTATACATACCACTAAAAATAGAATAGAATCTTTGAAGCACCCCTTTTCCTCTGAGCCAAACTTCCATTTTGCCTTTACCAAACTAGGTAGAACAAATTGACACCAACTCAAACCCTTAATTATTCGATCAACATTCTCCATTCCTCTAATTAATCGTTGTGTCACTCTGCGGCTATGTTGGCTGCTCACTAATGTGCTATTAAACAATACCATGAAATTTTGTACAAACTGCAGCCCACCGTCAACACCATTCAGCATTTCATACCCTACTTGCAGTGGCGGAGCCAGAAAATTTTCGAAGGGGGGCACAATTATACATGTACGATATAGTTGTGGATTAAATTGACATAAAGAATTATATGTAATATGATAATAAATTATGTTATTTTAAGATAAAATGTTATCGGTTTATGATAAAATGCTATCATTTTTTTCGCGCCTAAAAAAACATAAATATATAAATGAAATATTCGAAAAAAAATTAACTAAATAAGTATAGTAAACACGATCTAATAAACAATAAGCTAAGGTTATGGTTGTTATATGAGCTAAAGCTTGACTCGAGTTTAGCTCAATAAAAGCTCGGCTTGAGCATCATTTACAAAATGAGTTGATTACGAGCACATTTTTATGCTCAATTCATGATTCAGCTCGGATCCATTGAAACTCAAATAGCACGAATTTTGTTAAATTTACAAATTTTGTTTTAACTTACTATGTCATGAGCAAGTAAAGTTGCATAATAGTTGGGAAAAAAAACTCAGCTCAAGCTCGTTCACTTACTAAACAAGTCGAGTATGAGCTCAAGTTCAAATATAGATTCGACTAGAGTTTGACTTGTTTCTAAATGAGCTAACTATAATCAAACAATACTAGACTTGTTTGGCTCGAATAACAATCTAGTTAATATATAATTTTTCGCACTCATAACATATAATAATGTATAACCAGATATAAATTTTTTAAACTTGTATAACTTCTTATCTAATTGTCGAAATGATTAGTATAACCACTCATTTCGAAGCTCTCGAGATGAATTATAGTATGTAAATTTTAATTTAAGTAAAATATAAAAGCATTATAGTCTATTGAAAAAAAATTAAAGTGATTAATATACCTTTAATTTCAAAACAGTCATAACTTTTTACTCAGATGTCGGATTAAGGCGTATTATATATCAAAACGAAGCTATCGACGAGGAGAATACACATAGGTAGTTCGTCAAATGAGAGAGGGGGCACGTGCCCCCCTAGGCCCCCCTTCAGCTCCGCCCCTGCCTACTTGTGCAGGTCTTAAATACGCATACTAATTATAAAATTGTGACCTCTATAGCTCAATAACCTCCTTGTTCTCGTTTTGGCCCTTCAAGACAATTGGCTTACCTCTAAGAGGAATACCCAAGCGCCTACGTACGTCTACATCTGGTAGTTCGATGCTTCTTCCATCTTCAAAGTCAATCCTACACTTATTTGGATTAAAATGGTCCACTATACAAGAAGCCAATGATAGGTGTTGCTTCTTCACCTCCAAATCCAATAGTGATGTGAAACTAATGTATTTCAACGTTCTTAGTTGGTTCTGATTAGCATATTTGCTTTTTGATTGTTGTATTGCCTCTATAAAAGCAAACAGTGATGATCTAGTGTCCACTAGTGTGTATGTTTGCATTTTCCCCCTTCCCTTCTTAAACCTTGGTTTTTTCATCAGTTCTTGATGGTTGGGTTGAGATTCATCAGCTGGTGGGGCAGTAGTTACTTGACTTTAAGTAGTTATGGCTAACAATAGCATCTGCATTCACATGGTAGGGGATGAAATACCTTCATCTACAGTTGTCATCATTCGTGCTCTCATTGTTTTAGTTTTATGTGGGGGTGGTGGATCTGATGTGCTCTTCTTCACAAGCTCAGTCTGCCTTACCTCGATCAGTCACAAAGTCATCCTCACTATATTTTGAGTACACTATTCTTTTCCTAATCGATCGGTCAGAATATGATTTTGACCCTGAACCCTATCCACCCCAAGTTGTACGTGCCTTTCCCCATTCGATTTCTTTTATTAACTACACAAAAAAAGTCAAAATGAGGAATCTCATTTAAGAATGACTCATACGTACATAAATCATTGTATTATTACACACAAATCTTAGCTAGAGTCATCCTTCATAACTATCGGAATATATAACATAGTGTCGAATAATTGTTTGTTTCATCTAAATAATGATTAAAAACACGCCCCCTTATAACAAAAATATATCTATGAAACACAAAATATACATCTCATCACACCTAGTTTGATATGAAACCTCCCAACTTCATTGAATACTCCATATATATCCTCCATAACCCAACATCCTACCTACTCATACCACCAACATAAAAAAAACCTCCATCTTATGAAGCAAGAGCAATAAACTTGACCAACTTAACCCATCACCAAAAATCTATCCACACCTATGAATAATTCGGCTTTTCCCCAGAATACCTCTTAAATCTCACGAAAACACACATAATCTAACTCTCATCACACATAATATGCTACAAATCCTCCCAAAATCATCGAATAATCGACAATAATATGACATAACCCAATTTCGCCCCTACCCACACCACTAAAATATAAAAATCTAATCCCATTAAACTAAATCAAACAATTTACCCACGGTGCAAATGGATGCTTCGGTGTGGCTTCTTTTGTAAGATACGGTGTTGGAATCGACCCCTTCTGCAACTACTTCAAATCACCGGCTAATAAACCTTTAAATCGCTACTGTTGCCTTTGAAATCCTTCAAATCATGATTGCTCCACCATTCAAAGCTCGGATCTATTACCTGCAATTAAACTCTAAAATCGCGTAGATTTCAACTTCTTCCATTTAAGACACAATGAATGTCATTTATGCTAAGAACAAGTCTAAATGCAACCTAAATGACTTATGAATGACTATAAATTCCTATATAAATCATGCCTTATCAACATGGCTCTAGGGTTGGCGTCAAATATGAGGAGGACAAGGTGCACTAGCATGTCAATCGACGTCAAGCTTCACCTTCGGGCAAAAGATCAAAGAGCGATAGATGTGAGTAGAAATGGGGGACACACTGATGTGCGCGCAAATTGCCATATTTTCTATGCACATTTAAGTCCATTTTATCATTCATTTGCATGCATATTAGTGGGAAAACATGAGATTAGTGTAGTTTATGCATAATTGTAAAATATATGGGTCTGCAGGAGTTTCTATGTGATTTCGCAGAAAACAAGATGAAAATGGACAGATTTGGAAGAGCGGGAAAAGAACTCGAAGTCTTCTGAAGAGGTCGAAATCGACTGAAGAACCTCGACATCGAGTGCAGTAGAGAGACAGAAATCGAGCAAGTGGGAGAACAGAGCATGTCGACACAGACAAGGTTGATATCAATGTCTGATGGTCGATATCGAGTGCCTAGATCGAGCTTATTGATAGAAGTCGAGTGCCAATCCGAGGAGAGGAAAGAGAGCTCGAGATAAAGTTAAACCGAGGTCGATATCGATGTCACTAGGTCGATATCGATGTTGTCCAGCAGAGAAGTCCGACTCAGATTTTGATAGAATTCTATCCAAAGCTTGCACGTCTATCCTAAAGTCGAGATTTTCTATCTTCAACTTCAGAGTTATCACTTGAGCTATTTTACCATAGAGTTTTTACTTTTTACTTTATTATGTTTTATCTTAGAGAATAAAGATAAAGTTTTGAGTCTTTGGATAGCAAAGTTCGATATTTATATCTAGAGGCAGATAGGGCTGAGTTTAATCATTCAATTTCATTTATTCAAACACATAGATCGTAGGGAATTTGTAGAGAGAGAGATGAGGCCGAGTTGAGGTTGGTGGAAGCGAGAGCGGAATTGGCTGGGTTCGGTTTTAATCTTTCTTTCGTAGTTCAATACAAAGTAGTTTTCTTTTCAATGATGATGATGAGTTGCATGATGAGAAGCGAGTTGTCAACCCACTTCTAGGGTCGGGGTGAGCCCGACGATAGCAATGTAGGGTAAGTGCATCAAAGGTATGACTTTTATGCGATTCCGTCTTCTATCCTAAGCATGATCCTTTGCGAAAGTTAGGGATATTAATTATTTGTATTATTGAAGCGAAAGCCAATCATATTGTGGACTTGGATTACTCATGAATTGGATAGTAACTCTTAGGAATTATACGAGAGCCTCTAATCACCTAAGTGTTGGTAACGAAAGTTATTTGACGGAAAGACATTAAATTTCATAACTTTAGCATCATACTTGCATTGTTATCGTTGTGGCATGAAACCCCGACTTTGGAAGCTTTTAGTTTATTGAATTTCATATAAAAGTTGAGTTTTGTTTCTGTTCATCTTTTCTAAACCATTCTACGCTCTTCAGACACTTTTCCGACAATAGGTTACACATTGAAGTTTTTATGACAAACATCGAAATCGACTGGGTAAGGTTGATATCGATCACTAACGTCGATATCGAGGTTCTTCTCGACGTCGATTTGGCTTGCTTTTGTCTTCTGCAAGAACATTGCTGGAAGTCGAACAGACCTGAGGTCGATATCGACTAGACACATCGATATCGAGTGTCTTCTGAGGTCGAAAGCTTGATCGTGATTACCAAAAGGGAAGCGCTGACATACCTCCTCATGGATTCGATCCTGAATTACCCTACCATTGTATCGGGAGGGATTCTTGTATTATTTGATTGAGAAGGGAGTTAACATAGTTGTGAATTATATTTGAATATTTGAATCACACCTCCCGTTCATTGAACACACACTCACGAGGATGACTCGAGGTCTACTCATTCTTCCTTCCTTAAAATAGGCCAAGGGGTGGTGACTTAAACGACCATGGGAGGTGACGTGAGATGACGATCAAGATATGTCAAATCTTGGGCTCTAGAGAGGTCGGGAGATGAAGGAAGGGTTGGGATATGATGAGAGCGAGCGGTCAAACAAGAGTGGAGAGAGGTGGAGAGTGGGAACCATAGGACCTGTCGGGAGTTTAGGGAAACAACCTGGATGACTCCTTTCAGATCCGAGGGAGGAGGAATAGTATGGGTGTTGTTTCTATGGCTGCTCAAATCCGAATTGGAGGAAGGAGTAGTGAGTGGCGGCTGATAGGGTTTCATAAGGGTATATATACACCTTACTTAGGGTCAAATTGAGTTAGGAGAAATCACAATAAAATCCATTATATTTGTGATTTATAGTTTTTTACCACAATATATAACAAACCTCAACCCAATAGATTCTATTTAAATTAAAAATACCCTAAAGATTTTCGTACTCATCTCGATATGATCAAAATAATAGTTGTTCTTAACTCAAAATCCATGATTTAATTATAAAATCATTAGTTCCAGTGTGCACACCTCTGAACATGTATAATGATAACAAATCATAACCGTTGATTTAATGCAAATTATAGGTTGAGATTATTCGGTAGTTTAGAATAATTAAAAATTAAAAGGGAAAAAACCCATGGTCACCCATAAACATGTGCATGATTGCAATCCCTAAACCTTACCCCATAATTAACACTTTTTCAACCATAGAGGAGAGAAAAAGAAAAGTGCCTACGATCGGACGAGAGCGAATGGTCGAGGATGAGGGCAAAGCCTGGGTTTCACAAGAGCGAATAGTAAATCGTAGGAATTATGCGAGAGCCTCTAATCACCTAAGTGTTGGTAACGAAAGTTATTTGACGGAAAGACATTAAATTTCATAACTTTAGCATCATACTTGCATTGTTATCGTTGTGGCATAAAACCCCGACTTTGGAAGCTTTAAGTTTATTGAATTGCATATAAAAGTTGAGTTTCGTTTCTGTTCATCTTTTCTAAACCATTCTATGCTTTTCGGACACTTTTTCGATGATAGGTTACACATTGAAGTTTATGTGACAAACATCGAAAACGATTGGGTAAGATCGATATCGATCACTAACGTCGATATCGAAGTTCTTCTCGACGTCGATTTGGCTTGCTTCTGTCTTCTGCAGGAACTTTGCTGGAAGTCATCCAGAACTGAGGTCGATATCGATCAGACACATCGATATCGAGTGTCTTCTGAGGTCGAAAGCTTGATCGTGATTACAACAAGGGAAGCGCTGACATACCTCCTCGTGGATTCGATCTTGAATTACCCTACCACTACATCGGAAGGGATTCTTGTATTATTTGATTGAGAAGGAAGTTAGCATAGTTTTGAATTATATTTGAATATTTGAATCGCACCTCCCGTTCATCGAACAAATTGGCACCGTTGTCGGGGAGGCAATCGATTGCCACCAAAGTGTTGTCACGATCTTTTAGAGCTTATTTTGCTGGTTTATGCGACGTTCTGATCGAGGACCTATCCTGGAAACTATTGACGACCCTGAACATTTCTTCCATCTTCGCAACAAAGCAATTCGAATCATGGTGGACAACGAGACGTAGGCTGAGACCATAGAGCGGTTGAAGAAGGAGATTGAGGACCATAACGCTACAATCGTTGCTGAGAGGCCGCCGCTGCCGCAGAGCGAGCCGTGATAACGAATTCTTTCCTCCCTCTAAGACGGCGATGCTACAACAACGGATCACGGCTTTCAGACAAAAGTTAGGTGAAACATTGGCACAGGCATGGGAGCGATTTAAGGACTTACTGAGATCATGCCCGATGCATGGGCAACTTCCATATGTCATCCAGGAGATATTCTACAATTCCCTTGATGCACTGAATAAGGAGAGTATCAATTCATACACCTCCTATCGGTACATTGAGCTCACACCAACGGAGGCTCGGGAGACCATTGAGATGCTCGTGAACTTCAACAATACCTATGGGACTGCTGCGGCCTATGATTCAAGGCCTGCCCCATCAATGCCACTATATGAGCCTCCAAGGGATATAGATTCTGATGTGCGGCAACTATTCCACAACGACCGAACACGCCGCCTTCAAAAGCAAGTCAGATTCCTAAGCAACAATCGAACTTGTCAGGAATGTGGTTCAACAAGGCATAACATTAGTGCCTCTCCACACACTGAGCAAGTATCTATAGCGGAACAACACGAGGAAGCCAAGTGGACGAGAGGCTCCTATAGAGGGGACAATCAACCATTGGGGCGATCAAATGTTCTATCAACAAAGGGATCCCCCACCATATAGAGCACCAGGGCACCCTGAGCGGGAAACAAGGAAGGATGACCTACAGATCATTCTTGATGAGATGCGGAGGGACCACGATGAGTTTAAACAAGCCAACAACTCCGTCCATACTCAGCTGCAGGGCATCAATTCTAGACTTGGGGAGATCGACGTTTGGAAGCGCAACATGGAGACCCAAATGGGTCAATTGGCGGAAGCAATACCCAAAGCGTCAGGATCATTCCCTAGATCAATAGTGCCCAACCAAAAGGGCAAGACCATTGGACACATTGCGGCGATGAATCTAAGGAGTGGGGTCAAGTACAAAAGCCGGGGCAAAAAGTGGAGGAGGAGGCCCCAGAACAGACGTCGATATCGACCACTCCTGTCGATATCGACCACGGTGACATCGATGTCGACCATGCAGTCGATGTCGACCCTAATCCTGAGTCACCACAGAAATCAACTCCTCTAGTTGATGTCGACCCCCATCATGTCGATGCCGATCTCACTCCAGCCGCATGGAATAAGAAGGTGTTGCAATTCCAAAAAAAAAGATGATTAAGGACCCGGCGGAAAAGAAGTTATAGCGGTTCATGAAGATGCTTCAAGGACTCAATGTCTGAATACAATTCACAGAAGCACTTCATGAGAAGTCGTCCTGTGTAAGGTTCCTTAAGGACATATTGTGTAAGAAGCGATCGCTTTATGAGATCGCAGAGGAGTGCAATAGATTGGAACTACCACAAAAGCCGGCAGACCCAAGTAAGGTTTCTATCGCTATAGGCTTAGGTCGATTCAAATTTAATGCTTTAGTTGATTTGGGTGCTAGCGTTAGCATGATGCCACTAACCATATGGCACAAGGTAAAGATAGGTCCTCTGGAGCCCGTGGATGCAAGGTTATACATGGCAAATAATACTGTAGTGATTGCAACAGGGTTGGTAACTGATGTGCCAGTACAGGTAGGTAAATTCTTTGTCCCAGCTGATTTATTAGTTGTTGATATAGCGGAGGACCCTGCTTGTCCCATTATTTTAGGTAGGCCATTCCTAGCAACCATCGATGCTAATATCAGTGTGAAGAAAGGATTGCTCTCATTCATAATCAGCGACGAAGTGATAGAGTATGCCTTTAACAAGACGGTGAGGAGCAATAAAGGGCCAATGGAGATAAAGGCCATCAATGGTGTCTACATCGCATGTGGAGAAGCCAAGATAAGGAGTATGACACCGGAAGAGCTAGAAAAGAGGGCCATTGAAGCCCAAGAGGAGGAGGTTGTGGCAATCTTGAACGAAGGAGCCAAACAGAACATCGAAATCAACCCAGGTAAGTTGATATCGACTAACATAGTTCAAGATTCTGTGCCAGGTCATAAGTATGGGGTCGATGGAGGAGGAGAAGGAACCGCGAAATCGGGGATGAAGGTCGATATCGACCATGCCCTAAAGCCCAAATCCACCACCACATGTGCTTAGAAAGGAGAAGCAAAGAGCTCGATATCGATCTCTAATGGTCGAAATCGACCTGATCATATGGAGCAGAAAGCCTCCAAATCGACTGAACCTCCAGGAGTACAACAGAGCTCGATATCGACGACTGATGATCGATGTCGACCTGAGCCACAGATAGAGAAGAGGGTAAGTCAAGGTACGGATTCCTCCTGTTCCATTTCAATAAGAGATTTATCATTATTTGGAAGAGGTGTGCCTTGGCATGTGTGCTTGTGTAGGGTATCCGATGATTATTTGAAACAATATGAGATAGGAGACAAAATTTATGTCACCAAATCAAAGGATCAATGGTTCCCTACTAGATTGAAAGACAAGATGATGGGACCTTTCACGGTGAATCAAATCCATCAAGGCGGAATGCAGCTGCATGACAAGAAAGGAGTGTTGTTTGAGGCCCAAGCCACATGGGCTCTGCAGATGCCGCCTTGAGAAGCGCAAATGGAAGAAGTCGGCCTAGTGACTTAAAAGTCTAGAGCTTGTAACAGATACAATTAGTTTTTGGTTTTGGACATCTTTGATTTAAGACTTTATATTATTATTGCATGTTATTGTTTTGGTTTTATTTTTAATAAGTTGCATGATAGAGGAAAAGGACAGAAAGACACATCGATATCGATGTTAAAGATCGACATCGACCTTAAGGTCGATTCATTTGGGCTTGTGGTCGAGGCCGGATCACCCTGAAGCTTGAGCCAGAAATCGATGACAGAGATCGATTTCGATGTTGCAAGGTCGATATCGACCCCCACTGCAGTCTTCTTCGACTCCTGAAATTTATGATGGTTTAGTAAGTTTTCTTTCTTAACCCTAGTTCTAATACAGTGAGGACACTGTAATCTTTAAGTATGCAGTGGGGGAAAGGCTTACTTGCATATTTTGAAATTTTTCATAAGTTATTGCATATTTTATATAATTCATGCATATAACATAGTTAGTCATCTTTATCTTTAAGCATACTTAGTTTTAGTTTCGACAAAAAAGAAATTCAAAAAAAAAAAATAATCAAAAAAAAGAAAAAAATTGACCTCCATAAAAAATTGAAAATAAAGGAAAGAGTCATGGAAGTATAAAAAAGAGCTCTACGATGGAAAATTAGATTCATTAGAGATATAACATGAAATCGCCTAGTTAATGGAAGTCCCAATGAAGTGCAAAAAAAGATAAAAAAAAACATAAAGGAGATGAAAATTTGAAGTTGCTTTTGACATGTGCATGATAAGATGATGGAAGACTTTTAGAAATTTCCTTACATGTTCATACAAAAGTTCATATCCTAGCCTTACCTATGCATATTTGCAAAAGTCATAAGCCATCTATGAGCCTTACTATATCATTATCATTATTGCTCCACATATATATCATATTGCCCATTTTTTATACCTTATACCCAATCCGGGGACAAGTTTGAGAATGGATGTCATCTTAGGAGTTGTTATATGGAATTTGTGCATATTATGAAGTTGTTGGCAGGAATGGAAGAATTTACGAATTATGGAAAATTTAATGAGTGAGAAAAAATCTGATCACCTCAGGAGATAAAGGTAGGTCGACCCTGCTCGTTGAGATGTTAATTCAGCGAGATGGGACACAAGGTGAGGAGTCCGAAGTACTAAGTATTCGGAGCCATTCATGACACCCTTGTTTGCGACTCGCGAGAAGGCAGTGCTAAGATTAGAGAGGTAAAAGCATTATATTGAAAAAAAGCATTGAGCGATGAGTGAAAGGTAAGAAATATGATGAAGAAGGAATGTGGAATGAAGGTTTTGGAAAGAAAGTATTATTTCACCACATGGCCAAATATTAGCCCACCTTTAGCCTTTTACCAATCTACTTCTCACAAGCTTGAAAAAGTCCTCTTGATTATTAATGCTATGTCGCTGAAATTATATTTTGCGCATAACCCTCCTTTTGTGAGTATGATGTTGCTTTTATGCACAAGCATGAACTTGGTTGACATTAGTACCTTATCGAGGATGGCAATTGATTGTAGGGACATATGAAAAATGAATCTATGATGTTGAGGGTTTACTTTCTTCACCTGAATGACCAATAAAGGTATTGCTTGGGGACAAGCAAGCTTAAGTATGGGGTGTTTGATGTGCGCGGAAATTGCCATATTTTCTATGCACATTTAAGTCCATTTTATCATTCATTTGCATGCATATTAGTGGGAAAACATGAGTTAGTGTAGTTTATGAATAATTGTCAGATATATGGGTCTGCACGAGTTTCTATGTGATTTCGCTGAAAACAGGATGAAAATGGACAGATTTGGAAGAGCGGAAAAAGAACTCGAAGTCTTCTGAAAAGGTTGAAATGGACTGAAGAACCTCGACATCGAGTGCATTAGAAAGGTAGAAATCGAGCAAGAGGGAGAACAGAGCATGTCGACACAGACAAGATCGATATCGATGTCTGATGGTCGATATCGAGTGCCTAGATCGAGGTTATTGATAGAAGTCGAGTGCCAATCCAAGGAGAAGAAGGAGAGCTCGAGATAAAGTTAAACCGAGGTCGATATCGATGTTGTCCAGCAAAGAAGACCGACTCAGATTTTGATAGAATTCTATCCAAAGCTTGCACGTCTAACCTAAAGTCGAGATTTCCTATCTTCAACATCAGAGGTATAACTTGAGCTGTTTTACCATAGTGTTTTTAGTTTTTACTTTATTATGTTCTATCTTAGAGAATAAAGATAATGTTTCGAGTCTTTGGATAGCAAAGTTCGATATCTATATCTAGAGGCCGATAGGGCTGAGTTTAATCATTCAATTTCAGTTATTCAAACACATAGATTGCAGGGAATTTGTAGAGAGAGAGAGAGGAGGCGAAGTTGAGGTTGGTGGAAGCAAGAGCGGAATTGGCTGGGTTCGCTTGTAATATTTCTATTGTAGTTCAATACAAAGTAGTTTTCTTTTCAATGATGATGATGAGTTGCATGATGAGAAGCAAGTAATCAACCCACTTCTAGGGTCGGGGTGAGCCCAACTATAACAATGTAGGGTAAGTGCATTAAAGGTATGACTTTTATGCGATTCCGTCTTCTATCCTATGCATGATCCTTTGCGAAAGTTAGGGAGATTCATTATTTGCATTATTGAAGTGAAAGCCAATCATATTGTGAACTTGGATTACTCATGAATTGGATAGTTACTCTTAGGAATTATGCGAGAGCCTCTAATCACCAAAGTGTTGGTAACGAAAGTTATTTGACGGAAAGATATTAAATTTCATAACTTTAGCATCACACTTGCATTGTTATCGTTGTGGCATGAAACCCCGACTTTGGAAGCTTTTAAATTATTGAATTTCATATAAAAGTTGGGTTTTGTTTCTGTTCATCTTTTCTAAACCATTCTATGCTCTTCGGACACTTTTTCGACAATAGATTACACATTGAAGTTTCTGTGACAAACATCGAAATCGACGGGGTAAGGTCGATATCGATCACTAACGTCGATATCAAGCTTCTTCTCGACGTCGATTTGGCTTGCTTTTGTCTTCTGCAGGAACTTTGCTGAAAGTCGACTAGAACTGAGGTCAATATCGACCACACACATCGATATCGATGGTCTTCTGAGGTCAAAAGCATGATCGTGATTACAACAAGGGAAGCGCTGACATACCTCCTCGTGGATTCGATCCTGAATTACCCTACCACTGTATCGGGAGGGATTCTTGTATTATTTGATTGAGAAGGGAGTAAGCTTAGTTGTGAATTATATTTGAATATTTGAATCGCACCTCCCGTTCATCAAACACACAGTCATGAGGATGACTCGAGGTATACTCATTCTTCCTTTCTTAGAATAGGCCAATGGGTGGTGACTTAAGCGACCATGGGAGGTGACAGGAGATGACGATCAAGATATTTCAAATCATGGGCTCTAGAGTGGTTGGGAGATGAAGGAAGGGCTGGGATCCGATGAGAGCGAGCGGTCAAACAAGAGTGGAGAGAGGTGGAGAGTGGTAGCCATAAGAGCTCTTAGGAGTTTAGGCAAAACAACCTGGATGACTCCTTTTCAGATCCGAGGGAGGAGGAATAGTATGGGTGTTGCTTGTATGGCTCCTCAAATCCGAATTGGAGGAGAAGAAGATGGAGTAGTGAGTGGCAGCTGATAGGGTTTCATAAGGGTATATATACACCTTACTTAGGGTCAAATTGAGTTAGGAGAAATCACAATAAAATCCATTATATTTGTGATTTATAATTTTTTACCACAATATATAACAAACCTCAACCCAATAGATTCTATTTAAATTAAAAATACCCTAAAGATTTTCAAACTCATCTCGATATGATCAAAATAATAGTTGTTCTTAACTCAAAATCCATGATTTAATTATAAAATCATTACTTCCAGTGTGCACACCTCTTAACATGTATAATGATAACAAATCATAACCGTTGATTTAATGCAAATTATAGGCTGAGATTATTCGGTAGTTTAGAATAATTAAAAATTAAAAGGGAAAAAACCCATGGTCACCCATAAACATGTGCATGATTGCAATCCCCAAACCTTAACCCCTAATTAACACTTTTTCAACCATAGAGGAGAGAGAAAGAAAAGTGCCTATGATCGGACGAGACCAAATTGTCGAGGATGAGGGCGAAGCCTGGGTTTCACAAGAGCTTAACATTTTGTTGAGAGGAGTTTTGCTAAGGTTAATAAATATGTAACAGGAACACACAAAGCAAACCACTTTATCTGGCAAAGTTAAATTAGAAGACTTCATCGCTGTAGTATAGAGGAATCAAGCTCGATCTACGAGGAAGCGTGTCAGTGGTTCCAAAGTAGTCTCGAAAACGTTCTCAATAACGACTAGAAGTGCCCGATGTCAACCAAAAGTGGTCGATGTTGATGGGACAATTGATCTCGATCTAAGTAGCAGGCAATACAAGCTCTCGATGTCAAACACAAGACCTCGACGTCGAGTACGAACCTGTACAACACAACAACAACAAATGTAGAGAGCAGTCAACATCGACTAGAGTAATCGATGTCGAGTCAGTCACGACAATAGGTCGACACAGAAGACTATCAACCAAGATAAGAACAGTAGCAGATACAGTCGACGTCGAGCACAGAAACAAAGAGATAGAAACTTTTGCCGACAAAGAAAGTCGAATAATTTGAGAATGGTGAAGTATGCAATGATCAAAAAGAGCAAAAGGGTTTTGTTGGATCACTAAACATAATGAAAAGGCTCAAATTAAGGTTTTAAACAATATAATAAAAGGGCTTCCATGATTAAGGTATACCACAACAACAACCATGCATGGAACAACGAGAATCATAGAAACGTCATGCTTTTATCATCAAAGGAGAATCTTTCACATACTCGACAAATAGATAATCAATCCTCTCACATAAAAACCTATTTGTTTCTACCTTTTCATAATTACTATCCAAATTCACAATAAATCCACTTTCGCTTCATAATAATCACACAAAGCATCATAGATTCAAGTATACACACATGACTATAGACGAGCTCACCTCGACTCTAGTAGTAGAATAAATACTCACTCATCATCGCAATGCATGACATCATAAACATGGAAAATAACTTTGAATTAAAATAAAAGCCTACAACCGAAAACACTAAAACATTAATCTTTGTCTCCCTCTCTCTCACTCGACCGTCTCTCTCTGTCTCTCTAACTATTCTTGATTAATTAAGTGCGGGATGATTAAAACCCTAGGTCTAATGTCTTTATTTATAATAAACCTAAACTTGCTCTCTAAGAAAGTAAATTCTATCTTAATAAAGAAAACAAATCTTCTATCTAAAGCTTATATCTAAACATAAAAGTCAAATCTTAATCATGGAAAGATAAAAGATCTCATGGCTTGATAATCCTTGGAAGATTCGGATCCAATCCCGCGTCTGTTGCACAACATCTTTCACTTGACATCGACCAGAGTGATCGACGTCTAGCACTCTTCAGCTTCACTCGATCTCAAGCAGTGGTCGATATATGAGTTGAATTTCAACTTCTCTTCCTCTTGACACTACTAGCTCTACTTCCTCAAATCTTTAGTTGACGTCGACTGGATCTAGTCAATATCGAGCTCTTCCTTTTCATGAATTCTTCCTTCAAATAGCTCTGAATCGTCTCTATATTCTACGAAATCGCACCAAAACTTGTGTAGACCTCAATATCGTGCAAATAATTATATTCTAAACAAATTTCTAGCTTTCCTAACCCAAAATGTAAATAAACGACAAAATTTGAAGTAAAAATAAGAACAAAACATGATCAAATATAAGGACATCACATTCCAATGACAACAGCGACAATATTACCTTTTCAACCTCATATTCCTTATTGGTGTGAGGCTCCCCTCGGTGGCTCTGTTATGTCTTTTTTCCCCTACCTCCTCTCTATTTATATTTGTTTACTCGCTTTATTTCACGTATCTCGTTGCTGGGTGATGTAGGGAGAATTGAATTGAAATATATAAATAATATACTCAACCCTCGCTACTCAAATAAATTCAAAACTCCCCGCTGTAGTAGTATGGAATTAGGTTCGATCCTCGAGAAAGCGAGTCAGCAAGATCCTAGAATAGCCTGAATACACGTCATGTATTGACTAGAAGGCACTCAATCTCGAGTTGGGTACTCGACATCGATCGTGGCTGTCGATCTCGTTGTGTAGAAGACTAGCAGAGATAAAAATGGCAGTCGATATCGATCTAGTACGTCGATATCGAGTAGTCCGTAACGAGATCGGCCGACTCATAATAATGTCGGTAAAGCTGGGGCACTCGATATCAAGTTGATCACTCGATCTCGAGTTCAGATGGAGGAGCAGAGAGTTGGCATCGACTAAGGAAACGTCATCCCGATGCGGTTCAGTTAATATCGACTACAACTGTCTATATCGAGTAGTCCTGCAGTGAATTAGTATCGTCGACAAAGAACAACCGAAGAGAATAGGATGGATGTAGCAGTATGAATAGAAATAAACAAATGTTTTGATGATGTAAAATATATATTAAAAGCAACTCATAAGGCTAGGGTTTACCACAACGTTAACCAAACATGCATTAGATAAGTAAGACGGACAATTGCGCTATCTCACTCGAGGGACAAGCTTTCGCCGTACACCTACATGTAGGAATATTCTTGAAAATAAACCTAATCGTCTCTACCAATTTTATGTTTACAACCCAAGTTGTTAACATGAATCCCTTTTGCGATAAGTACTAAACACAAAATCATAGGAGATGATCAAGACACAACAATACCAACATCAAACACTTACCTCAAGAACACATGGCTAACATCAGGCTCACCCCGACCTAAGAGCTTGGGGGACTACTCGCTCTTCATCGAGGTAAACATCTTGCTTTGAAAAGAAGAATCTTGCATTGAAATAAACTCCAAAACTTTACAAATCCAACGTCGGCTTTCGCAAATGCTAAACCCTAAAGCTTCTTCTACTCTAAACTACTAAAACTATTTTTCTACTGAGATTGATTGTTGTGTTGTTGAATGAATAAAAACCAGCCCACTAGGGCTTTATTTGTAAGCTCTCAATCATTGCTTGCCAAAGAAAGGAGTTCTAAACCTACTAAAACTAGTCTATCTAAATTCTATCCCTTAAAAAATAGGATAAAACTTTATTAAATTAAATAATCAAAATCCTAGGGAAAAAAGGAAAGTACCCGTAGGACACAATATACCTAAAGGGAAAAGATAAAATCGTGGCCTCCAACATGGATCTTCAACTCGGATTGCTAAACCGTGTGCAAATCGTGTAAATCTTCACTCCATATCGAGTACAGAAGTTGATATCGAGTGCTTCAGTTTCTGCTCGACTTCTTTGATTTCACTCGACTTTGGATGGTGTGTCGATGTCGAGTTGTCCACTCGACCTAGGGTTGTGTCAAGTGTTTTCTAGTAGCTTGTGGTCTTGGTTGTCGACACCTGGTCTCTGGGCCGATCGATCTAGTCGATCTCTAGTGGGTGACTCGATATTGACCAATTCTCAACTTCGTTTGGCTTCTCGTTTTGACTCCGATTCCACTCCAATTCCTATACATTTAAACCGAAACTTGTGCAGACTCCATTTCTTGAAAGTTTGCACATTCTAGACAATTTCGCATTATTCTTAACCTATAATTTAGGAACCAAATGGAATATGAAATCAAAACATGTATCTAAAATAACGACTAATAACGACTAATTTTCCATTTGGTTCCTAAACATCAACACAACTCAAGCAAACCATATCTCCCAAAATAATGCTCATCCAAACATACTTTCTTTACGAAGAACTTCACCCATTCTTTCAATTCCAATATACCTCTAAAAAATATAAGCTTTGCATAAAATAAAAGAACTAAGGAATAATTGGCTCATGCACTTAACTATAATGTAAATAACTTTTTTTTTCTTTTTTTTTCTTTTCGGATTTTTTGAACGAAAATAAACAAATAAATAATAATGTACATTTATATGATGGGCCTAAGATCCTTTTAGAAATATGTGACAAGATGCAAATATACTACCAACTCATGAACCGTCCTATTGAAACTAAACATAGGCATTTTTTCTTCCATAAGTCATTATTCCAACCAATCTAAGTCTTAATTCCCAAATGGGAGTCAGGTTCAATTCGGCTAGGGATGATTTTGTGGAGTTTACAATATAAAGGCTCAGGCTAATGTTTTGGCTTCAAGTAGAGATAATGGAGGGTAGGCAAAGAGAGGATAAAATTGGCTTAAAAGATGCCTCCATTATTTAATTCCCATTCACATATAAACATATATATGCATTGGCTTTGAATAACAATCAGAACATTTAGAGATGTTGACCGGTCTAGTCAATCTCGGCCGCCTCTGCAGGGACTTCTTTTCTTCTTCGTCATTCTGTTTGCTATGCAACCACGATTTATGAAAGTTTCCAAAACCAAATCCAGAATTTTATAAACCTTCTAAGAGAAATTTAAAATTCTATTTACAAGCTCTAGATTTTTTAGTCACTAGGCCGACTTCTCCGGTAGCGCATCAAGACCCTTTAAGGTAGGGCCTCTTTAACCTTGTCCCTTCTCTTGGATCATCTAGGTCCTTGTTATAGTACCCAAGCTCGGCGAATAAGGCTTCTTCTCCATTAAGCTCTTCTTTTGGATTTTTCCTTCTTTTCCTTGACCTAATCTTGCTAATATGAACGAACCATTAATGGAAAGAAGAGGGATAGAGAGCATACCCGAGCTTACCTTTTCGGGCCCGAAATAGCGATCTTAGGGATGGGGGTCAGTCGATCTCAACATGGTGTGGTAGATCTCGAGTGAGTCAGTCGACATCGGTAGTGGAGACCCCATACATAGGCTCCTGGGATCTCGGTTGATCTTCTAGGACATTCAACATCGGCAGGGATGTGTCTACCTCGAGCTCCTTAGTCAATCTCGAATGGGGACAGCTGATTTTGACATTCTTCACAGCTTCTATTCTTCTCGGTGATGGACCTCTTCTCATATAGGATGTCCTTTAGGAACCTCATGTATGCAAGCATCACGTTAAGGGCTTCCGTGAGTGGGATGGTGATGTTGAGTCCTTGTAGGACCTTCACAAAGCGCCTAAACTTTGTGTTCGCCGGATCTTTCAACGGTTTGGAGGGGAGGGGGAGTGCTTTCATTGGATTTTGAGAAAAAGCGGTCGACTTGGGCTTTCTGGACTAGTCGACATCGACAGAGGAGTCAATATCGACAGGTTTAGCTGACCTCGGGGGAGTCTAGAGCTGTTGCTGATCTGTAGAGAGCTCAATGCAACATTGACCGGGGTGTCGATATTGAGTGGTCCACTCGATCTCGAGTGATTCTCTAGTTCTGTTGGTGTAGCAGTGGGCTCAACATCGATTGGGTGGTCGACGTCGACAGGGCCCTCGACATCGACTGGGTGGTCAACAACGACTGCGTCTCCAATGACTTCCCTTTTGCTCCTTAGCTTGTGCAATTGGCGTGCAGTCTTTAGATTCACAACGGCGATTTGTCCGGCTTTCCCCTTTGGATTTGTGTGTGGGTGTCCTGGGAAGCGTTATGGTTGGCCTTGGAATTCGTGCCGCTAGTTGACCCAATTTGGTCTCCATCTCTTCCTCCAAATATATATCTCTCTCATATGCAAGCATTGAGCCCTTGTAATTGGTTCTGCATAGTATTGCTTGATTTTTTATTGGCCGCTTGGTTCCTTCTTAACTCATCAAGGATGAGTTGGACATCGTCTCTCCTTTCTCTTTCTGGATGGCCTGTAGCTCGGTAAGGTGGAGGATCCCTAGGGTGGTATTGGGGTGGTAGATTACCCCAATTTTGATATCCTTGGCAATTAGGATTCCTCATGAACCTCACCTCCTGGTGACTCACCGTTAGATCTACTTGCTCCGTGTGGGGGCAAGCAGTGGTGTTATGCCTCTCGGAGCCGCATTCGGCACAGGGTTGGTTATTGGAGAGGAATTTGACTTTCTTTTGTAACCTCCTAAGTTGATCCTTCATGAATTAATCTTTAACGTCGGGATCAATCTCCTTGGAGGGCTCTTAGAGTGGCATTGATGGGACGGGCCTTGATTCAAAGGCCGCAAGAGTCCTATAAGTATTGTCCAATTCCACCAACCTCTCTATGGTATCCTATGTATGTTGCAGTGTAGGGGTTAATCTTCTCCTTAGTGCCTACGTCGAGGGCGTTGTAGATGATCTCCTGGATGATGTAGGGTGGCTGCCCGTGCATAGGGCTAGATCTCAAAAGCTCATTGAATCGCTCTCATACTTGCCCCATGGTCTCACTAGGCTTTTTCTTGAAGGCCATGATCTTTTGAAGAATCACCGCCGTCTTGGATGGTGGAAAAAACTTATTTAGGAATGCATCATTGACTTCATCCCACGTTTGGAGCAATCTTGGTGCTAGGCTCTCTAACCATTGAAGTGCTTTCCCTGTAAGAGACCAACGAAAAGCCTTTAGTTTTACATATTCTAGGCTTTGTTCGTCAGCAATAGTATCGCAATGGTCAAGGAAAGTAGTTATGTTCTCTAGAGAGTAATCATTAGGTTTTCCCTCAAATTGACGTCTCTTAATTTCACTTTAGAAGCTAGGTTTAACTTCAAAATTTGAGTGAGGAATAAGAATAGCCGATTCAGGAACAGAGAGCGTTGGGTGCATATATTGCTTTGCGTTCTCGGGGATGGCATTGATTTGGGTTTTATATCGCCTCCTTGCTTCCTCCTCCTTGTAAACTTGCTCCCTTTGTGCCGCCTCTCTAGCGGTGAAGTGCTCGACTTGCTTTTTTAAGCGCTCAATCTGCTGAGCCTAGGTCTCTTGGTCGGCCATGATTCTTTGGACTCTAGATCGTAGATGGAGATAACGCTCGGGATCTTCTACTCCTTCGAATTCAGGCGTGCGATCAGCGTGTTGCATGCACCTATAAAACAATACTTAAAGAAACCGTGAGATAGAATACTAGGGCGCGATTGATAGCTTCCCCGACAACGACGCCGAAATTTGATGTAGGGAGAATTGAAATGAAATATATAAATAATATACTCAACCCTGTCTACTCAAATAAATTCAAAACTCCCCTCTATAGTTGTAGGGAATTAGGTTCGATCCTCGAGGAAGCGAGTTAGCGGAATCCTAGAATAGCCTAAAATCTGAATACACGTCTTGTGTCGACCAGAAGGCACTCGATCTCGAGTTGAGTACTCAACGTCGATCGTGGCTATCGATCTCGTTGTGTAGAAGACCTGCAGAGACAAAAACAGCAGTTGATATCGACCTAGTGTGTCGATATCGAGCAGTTAGTAACGAGATCAGCTGACTGAGAATACTTTCGGTCGATCTTGGGCACTCGATATCAAGTTGATCACTCGATCTCAAGTTCAGATGCAGGGAAAGAGAGTTGGCATCGACTGAGCAGACGTCGACCCGATGTGGTTCAGTCGATATCGACTATGGGTGTCGATATCGAGTAGTCCTGCAGTGCTTTAGTATCGTCGACAAAGAGCAGCCGAAGAGAATAGGATGGATGTAGAAGTATGAACAGATATAAACAAATGTTTTGATGATGTAAAATATATATTAAAAACAACTCCTAAGGCTAGGGTTTACCACAACGTTAACCAAACACTTACCTCAAGCACCCGAGGTACAAGCTTTCGCGGCATCTCACCCGAGGGACAAGCTTTGGCGGTATCTCACCCGAGGGACAAGCTTTCGCGGTATAACAACAAGTAGGAATACTCTTGAAAATAAACCTAATTGTCTCTACAAATTGTATGTTTGTAACCCAAGTTGTTAACATGAATCCCTTTTCTTGTGATAAGGACTAAACACAAAATCGTAGGAGATGATCAAGACACAACAATATCCAAATCAAATACTTACCTCAAGCACGCAGGGCTAACGTCGGGCTTACAACAACCCTAAGAGTTTGGGGAACTGCTCTCTCTTCATGGAAGTGAACATCTTGCTTTGAAAGGAAGAAACTTGCATTGAAATAAACTCCGAAACGTTACAACACCAACATCGGCTTTCGCAAACGCGAAAAGCCCTAAAGCTTCTTCTACTCTAAACTACTAAAACTATTTCTCTATTGAGATTGATTGTTGTGTTGTTAAATGAATAAAAACCAGCCCCCTAGGGCTTTAGTTATAGGCTCTCAATCCTTGCTAGACAAGGAAAATAGTTTTAATCCTACTAAAACTAGTCTATCTAAATTCTATCCCATAACAAATAGGATAAAACTTTATTAAAGTAAATAATAAAAATCCTAGGGTAAAAAGGAAAGTACCCTTAGGATATAATCTAACAAAAAAAAGATAAAATTGTAGTCTCCAAGATGGATCTTCAACTCAGATTGCCAAACCACGTGCAAATCTTCACTCGATATCGATTACAACAATCAATATCGAGTGCTTCAGTTTCTGCTCGACTTCTTTGATTTCACTCGAGTTCGGAAGGTGTGTCGATGTCTAGTTGTCCACTTGACAAAGGGTAGTGTCAAGTGCTTTCCAGTAGCTTGTGGTCCTGGCTGTCGACACCTGGTGTCTAGGTCAATCGATCTAGTCGATCTCGAGTGGGTGACTCGATATCGACCACTTCTCAGCTTCTCTTGGCTTCTCGTTTTGACTCCGATTCTGCTCAAATTCCTATACATTTAAACCAAAACTTATGCAAACTCCATTTCTTAGACGATAGCACATTCTACACAAATTCGCATTATTCTTAACTTATAATTTAGGAACCAAATGGAATATGAAGTCAAAACATATATATAAAATAACTAGAAATATGTACATCACTGGGATGTCAATCCAACAATCATAAGGGAAGTTCTTCAAGTAACGACACCCGAAATCTGACCACGCGAACAACATCTAATGGGAAGCCTCTGTGCGATAACCAGATAACCCCACCACTAGTTGGGAAACAACCATGCTATACCCACTCTAACACGTCCTCCCCTATACCATCGTTTGACGGCATGAACAAGGGGAAAACAAACATTTCAACCTTTAATTCACAGTTTACCAAGTTCAAAACCAACTTCAAATATGATCATGTTTGTCTTAAGGTTCCCATGCTTTTGTATTACATCCCTATGAATATGAATCGGCCTTCACAGGCTTCTATCAGTTATGAACATGAATCCCTGCCTTAGTTACAAAAACCATATGCGTCACTCCTATAATTTAAGGTTCTATCCTGGATTAACACAAAGAGCCAAGATAACTTATATTAATAAACATTCTTCATTATGCAATAACATTACTTTCTTACAACATATGCTCAATTTACTTGCTTCAAGTATTTTTTCGACATGTCATTACAAGTTTAATGCAACTACTTACTTCCCCACAACATATTGGTTTCCTTATTATCCTAGCATAACAATGAAACTTTGGGCTAGGTTTGCTAGTTACATTGGACCTCTCGTTTCTGTCAAACACTCTCTCGCTGCTACACCTTTCTTTTCACCTTATTATAGTCAACCAAATCATACTTTTAATTACAATTATTTAGCATCGTTTGTTAATTGTTCATTGTCACCATCACAACATGAGCAACAATATTATACCTATCAACTATAATACTAAACTAGCTTGGGCTTCTTCCCAAGCACAACTTGTATGGTCTATTTTTGCATATTTCAAGAAACATCTCAGCAAGTTCAACCGCAAGCGCACCATACCTATTACTGGATTGATCAATTGTATACTGGAATCTGCATACGATTCAGCTCCTCGAAGCTCCTATAATTATATTAAATAATCTGGTTGGTATTTCAATTTTTCTAGTTCTCAAATCTTTTACCTTCAAATGAAACACTATAAATACGTTAACTCTACCCAATTTAAAGCACACCTAACCAATTCTTCTTTTCTTTCTACTTTCGACCTGATGAGTCTCTGTGTTTGTGTCTTTGTATCTGTTGCTTGGCTTTTCTTCCCTATGGGAATGCAGAAAACCTCTACCTATATGAGAGGGACTAAGGCCTCAGGCAACTCCCTTGACCGCAAAACAACCTCCCCACCTACTGGAAAGCAAACTTTCAAAACCTACACTAACTCACCCACTTCAAAGAATAATCCATCCACCATCTACATCATCCATCTTTATCACCAGAATTCCAGGTGAAATCAATAGTTTATCGGGACTACTCTAATCAAACTCCTACTGTGTATTATTAATGTTAAAACTCTGTTGTCCTTAGCTAACTTCTTTCACCATTACAACATGAGCAACAATATTATGTTTATCAACAATAATACTAAACTAGCTTGGGCTTCATCCCGAGCACAACTTGCATGGTCTAATGTTGTAGATTTCAAGAAACATTTTAGCATGTTCAACCGCAAGCGCACCATACCTATTACCGGATTGATCAACTGTATACTGGAAGTGCAAGTGCAGATTTCACCTGATTTTCTTTCTCGGTAACGCCCAATCTCACCCACCTACTATATACCCCAATCTTGTGTATCGCTATTCTTTGTATACCTATATGGATTTTTACTGTCTCACTATTTTAAGTTCCATGCTCACTTTTGTTTATCTTTAGCCTGAAGTTGCTCCTCTAGTCTTTTAACTGAATTGCAATTAACCCACTTTTCCTCTTTTTATAAAACAAAAGATAACGATTTCACTGTGACCACCTTTTATCTAACAACCTCTGGGGTGTTCCCTAGGGTTCTTTGTTTCAATTTACTCACCTTGTAGGATAACTCCTATCTTCTATATCATCGAGATGCAACACACCACTTATCCAGGATCGTTACCAGAGCACTTATTGCCATGAAATGGGATCCCAACACCAACAAAGAAATTTATAAATACAATGACTATATAATTGTAATTGTTTATCAATGAAGTTCACCATTTGGGTCTGTTCTGTTTGCTTCTCATGGACTCGAAAACCCACTTAATTGTTCTTTCTACAGTGATTTATGCCTAAAACCCATGTATTTGACACCGTGTGCTCCTCTGTTTTGAAGTGGGCTCCTCTTAGGCTTACATTCAACATCCCTATTATTTACACCCTCATTCAATGTAGATCATACGATTCCATCCCTATTATTTACGTATGCCAATGGTATCTTCCTCTTCGCCTCGATACGGATTTCTACTCGCTTTGAGGGTATTGGTCAAAGATGGTATCAGAGCCATAAGTGAATGACACATCAGTTTCACAAACGTACATGGTATCAGAGCCATAACAATTTTTTTCCTCTCCATCGTCTCCCTTGTGCACAAGCTTCATCCTCCTGCTCACCATGGCCTCACAGTCCAACAATCAAATCCTCCTCTCCAAAGGGAAGTCCACCCAAATGCAATTTCCCACTCTTTCGATCAAACTTGATCGTTCCAACTACTATTCTTGGCGGAGCGTTGTCCTCTCTAATCTTGAGGCATATGATCTCGACTCCTATGTCATCCAGGAGCCCAAGCCTGTTCCGAAGGCAGGTGATGAGCCAACGGCCGCATACATCGATTGGCGCAAAGCCGATCGTTTTGTTGCTATTTGGTTGCGATCCACTCTCTCCAACAAGTTGCTATGATATGTTGCCAAGGCCTCCACATCTTATGATATTTGGAGGATGATATCCTCCATGTTTCAATCTCAGACTCGTGCTCGTCTGATGAATCTCAAAGGCCAGCTTCAGACCTTAACAAAGGGATCGTTGTCCATGATGGACTACATTGAGAAGAAACGGTCTATCGTCGATGCCTTGGCGGAATGTCAGTACTTCGTCCAAGATGATGACTTTGTTGCCTCCCTTCTCCATGGTCTTGATGCCTCCTATGGCTCCTGTAAAGCTGCCATCAATGTGCGTGTTGAAGCGGTTACGCCGGACGAGTTAACCGGGCTCCTTCTCCAAGAGGTAGAGCGTCTCCTGGTCGAGTCCGCCCCTGCTGCTGCTGCCTCCACCGTCCTCCCTCCACCGCCACCATCTTTTGAGCCCACTCCGCATGTTGCCAACAATGTCCTCTCGGGCAACCATGGCCGCTCAGACTCTTCCCGTGGCCGAGGGCGTGGTGATCGTGGCCACGGCCGAGGCCGTGGCCGCTCCTATGATGCTTCAACCGATTCTTATCAGCAACAACACCAACAGTCCTCCTCTCGCCCGGTCTGTCAGATTTATGACCGTGTTGGTCACCCCGCGAAAAACTGCTTTAATCGGTTTGATGCCAACCGATTTCCACCAACCTATCCCCAGAAATCAGCCAACAACGTCACTGCTAGCGCATCCATCACCCCACACAACGAGCAGTCCTGGTTTGTTGACTCCGGCTCCCATTATCACGTCACCAACAATCTGAAAAATCTGTCTCCCCGCTCAGAATATGACGGTATTGATAACTTAGCTCTTGGTGATGGGAAAAAAGTCACTATTACACATGTGGGCTCTACCTCACTTGGCGATTATAATTTATCCCTGCAAAATGTGCTTGTTGTGCCCTCTATTGCTAAAAATTTATTGAGTGCTACATCTCTTACACGAGATAATGAGGTCTTCATTGAGTTGCATGATAATTGCTGCTCTGTTAAGAACTTGCAGGGTCGGACGCTCCTGAAGGGAACCATTACAAATGTGCTTGTTGTGCCCTCCTGATGTTTGGGGACTTGCGTCTGTTCCTTCAATTTATGGCAATAAGTATTTTGTTCAATTTGTTGATGATCACATCAAGTTTTGTTGGATCTATTTTGTTTCTCTTAAGTCACAGGTGCTGCAAACATTTATTACCTTTCATAAAATGGTGCAAACCCAATCCCATACAACCATCAAACACCTCCAAACTGATGGCGGGGGTGAATTTCTCGCTCTCTCTCCATACCTCAATCAACATGGCATTCTCCACCGAATCTCTTGCCCTCATACCCCCTCTCAAAATGGTGCGGTTGAACGACGACATCGGATTGTTCAAGAAAAGGGTTTGTCCCTACTTGCCCATGCTTCCCTTCCCTTTGCATATTGGGAAAATGCCTTTCAAACCGCGGTGTACCTATCCAATCGCACCATCACCCCACTTCTGCAAAACACCTCCCCGTTTCATATGCTTTACCACAAACATCCTGATTATTCACTTCTCAAAACATTTGGTTGTGTTTGTTACCCATACCTTAAGCCTTACAACTCTACCAAATTAGCCTTCCGTTCCCAACCTTGTCTCTTCCTTGGGTATAATTCCAAATATAAAGGTTATGTTTGCTTGCATCTACCTAGTGGTAAAACTTATATCTCTGCACATGTTGTTATCAATGAAGAGTCCTTTCCTTACAAAAATATGCAGCCACTTCCCCAATCTCAGCCCTCTACATCTCATCAATCTCCACGTACCACCTCCTCTCGGCTTCTTTAGGTTGCTGCCGGTGTCTCTCCGCCTACACAGCCTGCACCTCCCTCTCCCGCTGCACTGGACAACCCCTCCCCAGCCACGCCGTTACCCACAACCCGCCCGCCTTCATCGGCCATTCAGGACTCCGTCTCGCCCCCTGCAGGTCTACCGAATGAGCATCCCGCTCTTACCTTTCTTCGGCCAGCTGAGGAGTCCCGTCACTCCAAGACAACTCGTGCTCAAACTGGCAACTTGAAACCTCGCTCCTTTTCAGCAACTCGCCATCCAGCCCCGATATGTTCTCTCACCGAAACAGAGCCTGCAACCTTTTCTTCTGCTGCTAAGTCTGATCAGTTGTTGTCTGCTATGCAATCTGAAATCACTGGTCTTACCACTAATCGCACTTGGTCCTTGGTACCGTGTCCTCCTAATGCTAATGTTGTGGGAAACAAATGGGTTTTCTCCATTAAAAGGAAATCTGACGGGAGTATTGAGCGCTACAAAGCGCGTCTTGTGGCCAAGGGCTTTCACCAAGAAGAAGGGGTTGATTACTTTGACACCTTCAGTCCGGTTGTCAAGCCGACCTCGATTCGAGTGGTCCTTTGCATTGCTCTGTCCAGAGGTTGGTCTATTCGGCAGCTCGACATCAACAATGCATTGCTAAATGGTGATTTGACTGAAGTTGTTTACATGTTCCAGCCCAAAGGGTTTGTTGATCGTCGGTTTCCTAATCATGTTTGCAAGTTGCATATAGCCTTGTATGGCTTGAAACAGGCTCCTCGTGCTTGGTTCAACAAGTTGCGCCTCTATTTACAGAGCTGTGGATTCCAAGCTTGTTTCTCCGACACATCTTTGTTTGTCTTACATTCCTCTACTGCCATCACCTATGTGCTTGTCTACGTGGATGATATTATCGTCACTGGCTCTGACTCTGCATTCATCATCCGGTTCATTCATGTTCTCCATCAGAAATTTGCACTCAAAGACTTGGGACGCTCATCTTTCTTCCTTGGAGTTGAGATCACTTACTCTGGCAATTCTATTCATTTATCGCAGCACAAGTATCTGCATAACCTACTTGAGCGCTGCCATATGCTCGATGCTCAGCCCATCTCTTCACCAGCTGACCCATCGATCACAAAGTCTATGGTCGGCCCTGATCCTCCTTATTCTGATCCTGTTGCCTATCGCCATGTGGTTGGCACCCTTCAGTATGCCCTCATCACTCGGCCTGAGATCAGCTTCGCCGTCAACAGAGCTTGTCAGCATATGCACAATTCCTTAACTTCACATTGGAAGCATGTCAAAAGAATTCTGCGTTACTTGAAGGGCTCTCTTGATTTTGGTCTCACTTTGACCGCCTCTCCCAGCACCAACCTCGTTGCCTACTCTGACTTAGGATGGGCTACTGATCCCGCTAATCTACGCTCCCAACATGGATTTACGGTGTTCTATGGTGGCAACCTCATTAATTGGTCTAGCCGTAATAAGCAGGAGGTCCTTGCCCGATCTAGCACTGAGGCAGAGTACAGGGCACTCTCCTGTGCTACTATAGAGCTCGTCTGGCTCAGTCAGTTGTTGTGTGAGCTTTGTATACCTCTACGTCAGTCGCCAGTCTTACTTTGTGACAACTTGTCAGCCGCATTCCTCGCAAACAATCCAACAATCACTGCCCGCTCCAAGCACATTCAACTTGACTATCATTTTTTTCGATAGCTGGTTGACTCCAAAGACTTGATCGTCAAACATATTCCTTCGAGTGAACAGGTCGCGGATATCTTCACTAAGGCTCTCACGGGTCGATTCTTCACTAGTTTACGTCCCAAGTTTCTGGTCACTCCGCGCCCATCAGCTTGCCGGGGGGTATTGGTCAAAGATACTAGTCCGAAATCCTAGTCCATAATATTTGTATTTTAGGTAGTCAGTTATATGATCTTATCTTGTGTGATTTGGTTTCCCAAATCTGTATTTGTATATTGCCCATATATTGTAAATCTCCAAGAGGTGAATGACACATCAGTTTCACAAACGTACAGAGGGTAGTTTCAACGACTCACACCAATTTATTTAAACTAGTTACGAATGAAATTTATATAATGGAATGTCCGTGGCCTAGACAAGAAAAATATTTGGACTGAGATTGACGCAACTTGTAAAACTGAACATAATCCAATCCTAGAACTAGTACAAACAACACCGCAACAACCCCCGAAAGAGTGTCTATGGCGTCAAGTCGGTTTCGATAACTCTAGTTTCTACCATTTCTTTGGCCTCTCTGGAGGTATTTGCCTTTATTCGAAATCCTCTCATCTGAACAACTAGACCTTTAACATTATTTATTCTGGGCGAAAATACATCCTAACAAAATACCAAAACAAAACATGTAATATAACAATAAATATTTTGTTTGTTTATACGACGTAACACCAACAAGACATAATAATATTTTGGAATGACATCTCTCGTATTATCCTCAGCGATCCTCTCTCGTGTATCATTATTGGAGATCTAAATGACATCCTAACAGAAAAAACCAAAATGGGTGGCTCTCAGCCCCAGCCTCACTTATTCAACATGT
This sequence comes from Persicaria maculosa, assembly GCA_963922045.1. NCBI lineage: Eukaryota > Viridiplantae > Streptophyta > Magnoliopsida > Caryophyllales > Polygonaceae > Persicaria > Persicaria maculosa. The sequence continues at coordinate 44,583,461 of OY998264.1, read as the reverse complement.
TCTCCAAGTTTATTCTAAATCATGATCTCATTGATGTTCCGACGTATGGCAACCACTTTAGTTAGAGAAAACGCCCCTTATGCCCAGATAACACCTATGAAAAATTAGACCGCGTCATGGTTCACAAGGATATCTTTGCAATTCTCTTAAACCTACAGAGAAAAAACCATGCTTTCACAACATTAGACCACTGCCAAATTAAATTAGATCTATTACCCTACATACACCACCTATGCAACCTTTCCACTATGAACTGGTGTGGGGCAACCATCTAGATTGCGAGATTCTTATTCGTCAAGCCTGGCGAACCGACCCTACTTGTTCTACCATGTTTAAACTAGTTAAAAAACTTCAAGAACTCAAGAAAAGGAGCAAAATGTGGTGCACGAAAACAAAGGGTAATATCTTCTCCCATGTCACGAAAACAGAATCAAAACTCCAACATCTTCAACTACAATTAATCTAGCACTATGATCATTCAACTGATGCTAAACATAAACAACTACTACATAAATACTCACAAATTGTCAATTTTCAATGGACTTACAAGGTCGAACGGGCCAAGCGCTTGCACCTCAACGACGGTGACACAAGAACAAAATACTTTCACTACATTGCAGTGGGAAGAAGAAACTGGAACATTGTGAAACCTCTCCAAACTTCCTTTGGTGTCTCATTGACTTGCAACAATGATATTCGACACTCAAGACTTCTAGATCACATCACCATTGGAATTTTGCCCTCCGACAATGAAAAACATACTCGTCCAATAACCAACGGTGAAGTGAAATCGACAGTATTCAGCCTCGCAAATGATAAATCCTCAGGCCGTCATGGCTTTCCCACGGGTTTCTTTAAAAAAATTCTGGAAAATTATGTGTCCGTCCGTCATTAAGGCGGTGGAAAGCTTTTTCATGAGTGGAAGGCTTCTAAAACAAATAAACCAAATATTTATAGCGCTTATACCAAAATGTGATAACCCAACTACTGCAAACAACTTCCGGCCTATTAGCCTTTGCTCCACACTATACAAAATAATTTCAAAAATACTATGAAATAGAAAAAAAGTGTCAATGCCCAAATTGATTCATCCATATCAAATTGCATTCATCTCAAATCGATCTAGACAAGAAAATATCTTAATTGCAAATGAAATATTTCACTTCTTTGAAAAAAAAAACGGCAAGTACACTTGGATGGCGGTAAAGCTTGATGTGGAAAAGGCTTTTGATATGGTCCGCTAGGATTCTCTTTTAAACATCATGAGTAATTTTGGAGTATGTGATTGTTTTATTTATTGGATCCAGGAATGTGTAACAAATGTCTCTTACTCTATCCTTGTTAATAATGAACCCACATACCTATTCAAACCATACAAGGGTCTTCGATAAGGAGACCCCTTATCTCCTTACTTGTTCGTACACATATATCATAGGCTTTAGCCATCGGGCTCCAACAATAATATGTCCATCCTAATAGCGACAATGGACTCACCCCTTCTCGAGGTGGTTTAAAGATCCAATTCCTTTCCTTTGCAGATGATATTATCATCTTCGCCAAACCAACTAAAACTGGTTGTGACCAAATCAATGGGGTTACTCAACACTATAGCTTTCTCACCGGAGAAAAAATCAATCTAAGAAAATCAGCTTTTCAAACAACAAACAACATAACCAACCAAACCAAAACTGTGATAAAAACATGAGCTCCAAATCCCAAACACCGAAAACCTTGACTGCTACTTTGGTTGCCCGATAATCTCTACAAAAGCCACAAACGCCACCTTTGAAGATCTTTTAACTTCTAATAAAAACCAACTCTCTAAATGGAAGGCTAACAATCTCTCTCCATCTAGCAAGCTCACACTTATTAAGTCCAACTTATTAAAAAAATCTTTACACCTCATGCAGTGTTTCATGTTACCCACCTTAATGCATAGAGAACTTGAAAAAAATTAACAAAAACATTATTTGAAACAAAGACCCCAATCATGGACCCCTGTTTAGTGATATACATATTTCTAGCCGTTTTAGATATATATTTTGACTTCTTATTTGATTCGATTCCTAAATTATAGATTGAGAATAATGAGAATTTGTGTAGAATATGCTAACGTGCAAGAAATAGAGTCTGCACATGTTTCGGTTTAAATGTATAGGTAATCGAGCGGAATCGGAGTCAAAACAAGAGGCCAAGAATCATTGAAGAGTGGTCGATATCGTGTCACCCACTTGAGATCGACTAGTTCATTCGACATCGAGACATCATCCTAGCTAGACTGGAATCAAAGAAGTCGAGTTGAAACTGAAGCACTCGATAGAACCCTAGAACGAGTGGACCAATCGATATCGACCCACTGTCCGATCGAGCTCAAGTAAAATCAAAGAAGTTAAGCAAAAACTGAAGCACTCGATATCGACTGATGTACACAATATCCAGTAGAAGATTCCCACGGTTTGAATGCGGTTTGTAGAATCCGAATTGAAGATCTATCAAAAGGCCACGTTTTTATCTTTTCCTTTTAGATGGATTATGTCCTAAGGGTAATTTCATTTTTACCCTAGGATTTTTTATTTACCTTAATAAAGTTTTATCCCATTTGTTATAGGATAGAATTTAGATAGAGTAGTTTTAGTAGGATTAGAACTCCTTTCCTTGCCTACCAGGGATTGAGAGGCTATAAATAAACCAATAGGGGGCTGGTTTTTATTGATTCAAGCATTCAAGTTCAAAGACAATAATCTCACCAATAGTCGAAGTAGTTTAGAGTTTTAGAAGTTTTAGGGTTTTGGCGTTTGCGAAAGCCGAGGTTGGGATAGTAATGTTTCAGAGTTTAACACAAGTCTCTTCTTTTATTTCAAAGATGTTTACTTCTACCATGAGCGAGTAGTCCCCCAAACTCTTAGGTTTGGGGTGAGCCCAACATTAGCCATGTGTCTTTGAGGTAAGTGTTTGATGTTGAGATCGTTGCATCTTGATCATCTCCTACGATTTTGTATTTAGTCCTTATCGAAAAAAAAGGTATTCATGTTAACAACTTGGGTTATAAACATAAAATTGGTAGAGGCAATTAGGTATATTTGCAAGAGTATTTCTACTTGTTGGTGTACGGGGAAAGCTTGTCCCTCGGATAAGATAGCGCAATTGTTCGTCTTACTTATATTACGCATGTTTGGTTAACGTTGTGGTAAACCCTAGCCTTAGGAGTTCATTTTATTATATTTGAATTTTTGTTAAGCATCGCTTTACCACTGGAGAAGGGACAAACTTGAAGGGACCCTACCTCAAAGGGTCTTGATGCGTTACAGAATAAGTCAGCCCATCGACTAAAAAATCTTAAGCTTGTAAATAAAATTTTGAATTTTCCTAGAGGGGTTTTAGGATTTTGAAGTTGGGTTTTGAAGATATGGATAAAACGTGGTTTTATATTATCATATAACAAGAATGTCAGGTCGCATAGCAAATGGAACGACGAAGAAGAAAAGAAGTCCTCGTAGAATCGGTCGAGATCAACTAGGCCAGTCGACATGGATTGCCATGGGTCGAGCCACAATAGTGATCAACATCGATCACTGAAGAACAACATAAAGCAGTCGACATTGAGGAGGCCACTCGATATCGACCACCCCTGGCAACCCTCGACTTTGACTTCCTCTTCTTCACACACAAATGTTGTCGACAACGACTACTGTACGAGACATCGACTGCACCTGAACTCGACTTCCTCCGTCAATTACTCTGTGAGTTTTTCTCTTCACTTGGTTCTGTTTTAATACAGTGAGGACATTGTGTATATTTTATGTATGAGGTGGGGTTGAAACTTGTCTTTCTTGGCTTTTGATCAAAACTTGGCTTAGTTTCAAATTTTTATTGCATTCATATCTAAAGTTTTGTGCATTTTATGTTTAATTGCATAGTGTCGTAGTTTCATAAAAATAAAAATATAAAAAAAATTAGAAAATGTCAAAAAAAAATACATATTTACTTTATTTAGTTAGTTTTGAAACTCTACTTAGATGTCCAATGATGAAACCCAATGGCTGACTTTATCATGTAAATCCTATGGCATATTTGGATGGAATAGCCTAAGGCCCTGAAATTATTTTTATGTAGATTGTGAACTTGTGATGAAATTGAGCACATATGATCCTAGGCTAAAAAGCAAAATCCAACAAAATTGCCCTAGTGAGAATTTTGGCCTATAGGAACACATTAAAAATCCCTCTGATTTCATGATTGAATTTACTCTTCCTATGCATCTCTAAATGTCATATAGTTATTCAAAGGCAATGCATATATATTTTTATGTGAATGAGAATTAAATGATGGAGGTATCTTTTACGCCACTTTTATCCTCTCTTTACCTACTTTGCATTATCTCTGCTTGAAGCCAAAACATTTGCCTGAACCTTTATTATATAAACTTCACAAAATTATCCCTGACCGAATTGAGCCTGACAACCATTTGGGAATTAAGACTTAGAGTTGGTTAGAATAATGTCTTGTGGAAAAAAGTGCTTATATTTAGTTTTAAGCAAGAAATTTATGGGTTGGTAGTATATTTGCATCTTGTCACACATTTGTAAAATGATTTTTTGCTCAAAGTATAAATGCACCATAGTTTTTATCTATGTATTTTCGTTTAAAAAATCCAAAAAAAAGAAAGAAAAAAGTTATTTACATTATATTAAGTGAGTGAGCCAAGTACTCCTTAGTTCTTTTATTTATGCAAGATTTATATTTTTGAGAGGTATATTTGGTTTGAATGAAAGGTTGAGATCATCATGAGAAAGTAAGTTGGTTGAGCATTATTTTGGGAGGTATTGTAAAGACCGAAAGTATTTTATATTATTATATTATTCTATTGAGTAAACAAATTATTATTTTATTCAATCGATAGAAATGTGAGAAAACCCGTCCTCGAGTGTATGTTTGATTTTAAAGACATTCCGGCATCGTTTTGATAATTTAGATTTTAACAGATTTTACTCCGCCTTCGAGCTCCGAGTTTTGATAAAAATTAATTTAATTCCGTGTAACTTGAAATTAGTAATTTAAATTTTATTCAACTTAGTCGTGATTCGATCAGGCGAGCGGGTTTCGAGTCTTTACGCTAAATTAATTCTTTAGTGGACCTCAATTCTTTTATTTTCTCTCCCATTTCTTTTCTCTCTCTCTCTCTCTCTCACTCTCTCTCTCTCCCTGCAGTCCCCCTTCCTCTCACCCTGCAAATTACCCAACTACATACAAAACAACACCCTCCCCTGCCTCATTTCAGTGCAGCAGCACTCCTCTTGCCCTCACTCCTGCATTTCATCCAAAGGCAACCTCCTCCCCTCACTTTTGGCTTGCAGCAACCTAAAACTCCCTCCTTTCACCTTTGGCTTCCGAAACAACCACCCACACCAACACCACCACAGCTCCTCCACTCCTCCAACACGCTGCCCTCCCCTTCTTCTCCTTCGTTGCCATTGCAGCCGCAAGCCAGGCTCCCCTCCCATCCCCTGCTTTCGGAAGTTCCAGGCAACCGAGCCCCACTTCTCCTTTCCTTGCTCTTCCACCTTGAGACACCAACAGAGGCAGCTGCGCCACCTCCTGGAGCCGCCAGGAACTACAGCAGCAGCTAGTGGAGCTCCGGGACAAGACTACGCCGCCGAGCAACTACCTCCGCCCCTGTTTCCCTCCGAAAACCGTCGGTAGGACCCTCCCTCTCATTCTCTCTATTAAAACTCCAAAGGTCCACCTTTATAACGTTTCCCTTCGATCTAGGCAAAGAGCTCCCTGCTTCTAACTCCGGCGAGCCCAATTCGGCCCCAACGAACCTCTTCCCCGGCGAACATCGATCTCGGTGAGCTTCCTCTTCCTCCTTCCTCTTACTCTCGTTTTGGTTTTCTAGGGTCGGGGATGGTCGAAATTTCGGGCTGATGAGGTGGGGAGAGCTCGGGCTGGAATGGAGCGCCGGCGAGGTCCTCCCCTCCTCCTTTCCTCCTTGCCTCTTCTCCGTCGAACAGAGCTCTGCCTGAGCTTGAAGAAGGAGGCAGCTCCTTCTTTCCTTATGGGCCTTGGGCCTAACTTTTGCCCGGGTTCGGATCCCCTTCGGGTCCTCCCTTTCCTCCTTCCACTTATTTCCCGGGTTGGGGCTAAATGGAGTGGGCTGGGCTTGACCCGTTTCCATCCGGGTTATATCATCTTAAATTCGGGTTCTCTTTTCCTTCCATACGGGTAAGGCTCGGGCTGGGTTCTTCTTCTCTTCATTTCGGGTCGGCTACGGTTTGGGTTGAGGGAATTGGGCCAGCTGGGCATTTAGTTTGGGTTGTTATTGTTGTTTTGGATTTGTTAAATGCTATGTTATAAATATATATATATATATATATATGTATATATAAATATATTCTAAAATATTAAAATATTGTAGAAGGTTTTAAAAGCAAAATTATTTGATATGGAGTTATAAATATATTTATTGGTTTTGTTTTGAGATTATATGATTAGTAAGTGTTAAACTATTTGAATATTAACATTATTTTGGGATTGGTTATAATTATAAACTTTGGAAAATTAATCGTTATATATTGTTTATTATTTTAAAATAATAATAATTGGATTATTTAATTGATGCATTTTATGAGGATTTAAACATGTGAGTTAGGAATTTTAAAGTGATTTGTTGGTCTTGAATTATAAATATTATTCGTGAGCATAGAGTTATTTTAATGATTTCATATTGGAACTTATTTTATGTTTTTGAAATAAGAAACATGCCGGAATTATTTTATAACATGAGTTTGGGAAATTGACTTTAAGGCTTAAATGTTTAATGTCGGAATTTGGCCATGTATGATTTGAGAATTATTTTGAATATGAGTTGACTTAATTTGGATTTAAGATTTTGCAAAACGGTTTTACTATTGGTTGGTTTTGAGGATGTTGAGAACTTGGGCTCCGTATGTATGAATGTGAACCGGTAGCTTATGGAAATCACTTGATGATAGGTGTGTATTGCTTTTGGATTGCTTTGGACTTACATTTGGGCCCTTGCTTGTGTTATCTTGCTGTTCTGCATCAACAGGTAAGTATCCTACGGGACTTACTCAGTAACCTGGACCTCCTGCCTGATGTGTCCTGTAATGTGTAGTTTTGTTGCATTTTAAAGCATGCCATGTAGTATCATGCTAGGATTGCATTGAACTGAGCATGTGTTTACTTTGTGTGTTTGAAACAGAATGGTCGTTATCTGTGATAGTCCTAGAGTCTTTGCTAGGGTCATAGGGTAGCCCAGCCCCATCGGGTGCCCTGAGTCTATCGAGTCGATATGAGCATGATGATCGCCCACCACCATCGGGCATGTTTAATTTATATTTAATATATGTTAGGATGATGATATCGTGGGTGAGTGCACCACCACGAGGATATGCTATGATATAGCAACGATCTGGCCAGTCTTTGCACTAACGGGAAGGGGTGCAGAGGTAGGAGAGGGATATGCCACTTGGCATTGTCTTGGGCCCTTTTATAATTCTTTTCCGCATATTACATATACTAGGGGCATGATAGTGTGATTTAAATCTTGTACTGCATTAGTCATCTTTTATATAGGCATAGGCATGTTATGTGGCCTCAGCGCGGTTAGAGGACCTGCAGGCGATCACCAGGCCTGACTTCGTGGATAGTGTTAGGTACCGCTCTTGTTGCTCCATGCTTCTGTGACGGGGAAATCTTTTGGCGAATCGAAGAATCCGGCTAATATATTCTAACTTGACAAATGGCAAATCACCCACTTTGTTTGGTTTTGACCCGGCTCTGCCGTGGCTTTGTATCTAATCCGTACTTCCGCTTTATTTTCGTTTAAATTGTATTTCTGAGACTTCTACTGATTAGAGGTTTGAAACCTCGACCCGTACCTGAATTGCAACATCCGAACGAAGGTATCCGACCTTCGAGGTAAGTGTTTGAGGTAAGTGTTTGATGTTGATGTTGTTGCATCTTGATCATCTCCTACGATTTTGTGTTTAGTCTTTATCGCAAGAAAAGGGATTCATGGTAAAAACTTGGGTTATAAACATAAAATTGGTAGAGACAATTAGGTTTATTTGGAAAAGTATTCCTACTTGTTGGTGTATGGCAAAAGCTTGTTCCTTGGGTGAGATAGCGCAATTTTCCGTCTCACTTATCTTATGCATGTTTGGTTAACGTTGTGGTAAACCCTAACCTTAAGAGTTCGTTTTATTATATATGAATTCTTCTTAATCATTGCTTTACCCCTGTTATTTCTGTTCAAATCTTCTTTCCCATCCCACTTTCTTCAGCCTTTCTTTGATGACATTCTAACGTTTCGGCAAGAGCACTCGACATCAACATCTGTAGTTGATATCGACACCGTTTGTATCGGTCGACGTTTTCTGAGTTGAAAAACTTTCTACCCCTATTCTGAGCTCGATCTCGAGTGATCAACTTGATATCGAGTGCCCCAGATCGACCGACAGTCTTCTGAGTCGGCCGATTTTTGTTACTGACTACTCGATATCGACACCCTAGGTCGATATCGAATGTTGTTTTTGTACTTACATACATTTCTTCTACACTTAGGCATGGACAACCATGATCGACATCGAGTACCTCACTTGAGATCGAGTAGCTTTTGGTCGACATCAGGACGTGAATTCGGACTATTCTAGGATCCCGTTGATTAGCTTCCGCGAGGATCGAACCTAATTCCCTACTACTGCAGCGGGGAGTTTTGAATTTATTTGAAAGGATAAGGGTTGCAATTGGTTTTATATTATATTATATATTTCAATTCAATTCTCCCTACATCAATCAGTTGGTTCGAAGTGTCAAAATGTTGCCATAATTATAGGTTGGGTCTCCGCTTCTCGGAAGATATGAACAAAGCACTACAACTAAAACATATGTGAAAAATTCTGGTCGAACGTCAAAATCCTTGGGTTAAACTTATTACCCAATAATATCTTAAAAGTGATCATGTATTGCAATACAAAAAAAAGGAAATACATCTTGGCAATGGGCAAAACTTACAAATCTGTTAACTCTATTAAAGAAATGGCTTAAATAGGGGCGGGGGGGGGGGGGGTGGCTGACGACTCCTCCATTAAATTTTGGTTCGATTTTTGGCTTGGTAATGCTTCGCTTTGGAGCAACGCAATAAACTTCTCATCAATGGAACTCAGCGTCATTGTTAGCGAATTTATTACATCCAACAAAACATGGGTTGCCAATAACATACATACAACATTAACAAACCATATACCACCACACATCATAAATTCAAATATCTAAACTCCCACCCCATAATACATAGCAAAAGATAGACTATACTAGAAATGGAGCCGAAACGGATGGTTTGCTACTCCTTCTACCGTGGACATGTTTCACAACAGCAAACACCACCTAAGCTCCGACTTCCACTGGATTGGGAAACTCGATTGTACCCCAAAAGTCAAAGACTTTAAATGGTGAATCTATAAAGATGGTATTCATACCACAATTAAATTCGCCAGTCGTGGTATGGGCATTCCTATAAATTGTCCACTTTATGACTCCAACTATGAAGACATCGAACACATTGTCTTCAACTGCCCAGTTACGAAAACGACATTGCATCTATTCTCCTCCCAAATCTCAGATAAAATTAATATCACCTATAACACTACAACAAAGATATCAGAAACATTACTCAAACTAAAACACGATCTAGGAAACCATGATTTCTCCATTCTTGCCATTGCCTGGTGGAGTGTTTGGTTTTTTAGAAACAATGGGGACTTTAACAATATCACCCCTAACACCAAAAAAATTATAGCATTCACCACAGAAAATATCTTCAACTGGAACAGAGCAAAAGAGCTCGATGAAGACAACACTATAAAACCAGCAACATCAAAAACAAACTTAACAAGATTTTGGAAAACGGTTTTACTATTGGTTGGTTTTGAGGATGTTGAGAACTTGGGCTCCGTATGTATGAATGTGAACCGGTAGCTTATGGAAATGACTTGATGATATGTGTGTATTGCTTTTGGATTGCTTTGGACTTACATTTGGGCCCTTGCTTGTGTTATCTTGCTATTCTACATCAACAGGTAAGTATCCTACGGGACTTACTCAGTAACCTGGACCTCCTGCCTGATGTGTCATGTAATGTGTAGTTTTGTTGCATATTAAAGCATGCCATGTAGTATCATGCTAGGATTGCATTGAATTGAGAATGTGTTTACTTTGTGTGTTTGAAATAGAACGGCTGTTATCTGTGATAGTCCTAGAGTCTTTGCTAGGGTCATAGGGTAGCCCAGCCCCATCGGGTGCCCTGAGTCTATCGAGTCGATATGAGCATGATGATAGCCCAGCACCCTCGGGCATGTTTAATTTATATTTAATTTATGTTATGATGATGATATCGTGGGTGAGTGCACCACCACGAGGATATGCTATGCTATAGCAACGAACTGGCCAGTCTCTGCACTAACGGGAAGGGGTGCAGTGCTAGGAGAGGGATATGCCACTTGGCATTGTCTTGGGCCCTTTTACAGTTCTTTTTCGCATATTACATATACTAGGGGCATGATAGTGTGATTTAAATCTTGTACTGCATTAGTCATCTTTTATATAGGCATAGGCATGTTATGTGGCCTCAGCGCGGTCAGAGGACCCGTAGGCGATCACCAGGCCTGACTTCGTGGATAGTGTTAGGTACCACTCTTGTTGCTCCATGCTTCTGTGATGGGGAAATCTTTTGGCGAATCGAAGAATCCGGCTAATATATTCTAACTTGACAAATGGCTAATCACCCACTTTGTTTGGTTTTGACCCGGCTCTGCCGTGGCTTTGTATCTAAACCGTACTTCCGCTTTATTTTCATTTAAATTGTATTTCTGAGACTTTGACTGATTAGAGGTTTGAAACCTCGACCCGTACCTGAATTGCAACATCCGAACGAAGGTATCCGACCTTCGAAACGTATCCCGGATATTTATATCCGTGCCGTTACAAAGTTGGTATCAGAGCGAGGTTGTGCAATTCGGGTACGCAAGGGTCGAGTGTATGTTATGGAAAACCGCCCATGAATTTCAAAGGATTTGAAGATTTAAAAATAAGGGGCAAAATGAACTTAATATGCCTAACTCAATTGGACTAAATATGAACTTGGCTTATGATAAAAGAGGAGAACCAACTAATAAGGGATCGAGTGGGTAGAAAAGGCGCTAGACCATCCCTATTGGATGTAGTCGGAAATGGGTAGGCGAAATACTAGCTTGTTCTTTACAGATGGGTCGGGAAGACTCCAAGGAGACCATTGCAATTGTCATTAACTGATTCTATGATTGAGTGTTTGATATGCTAAAGATTTGATTGTTATGTTCTAACTATTGAATGGATATTGGACGATCTGTGCGAACGGGATAGCGGAAGTACCCTTCTTCTTCTTATATGGTCAAGCTCAGCTTTTGTGGAACCGTCCCTTTCCTTATGAACCCTTTTGATAATTCAATCGAGTCCTCCCTTCGAATATCGATCTTCCACGGGAATTGGGTTGGTAAACACATGGTGTCGGAAATCATGATTGAATATAAGGGTTGTCCGAGAGAGTATTGGAAGACGGTCCTTGATGTAATTCCGAGCTAGAGAGTGAAATGTTTACGAGGCTGTCGTTATCAATTCTTATGACGATCCTTCAGTGTCCTCTTATCACGAAAAGTTCGTATCCGAGTCCCACGGGAAAGATGGGTAATGAGTCAGTTGGGAAGAGTTAGTTTTCCTCCTATGGACCTCTATCGGGTTATCTTGATTGCTCTGTCCATTATTCCGTGATACTATGTGGTACTACTCCTCGACCTACAATTGAGCCTTAGTGGGAAGTTGTGCTTATGTGCCTCAATGTCCATAATGACTATTGTATAGGTTTGAGCTACATTTAACATATCTATATCATCCCGACATGATCTACTTAGTATATTGCATTGTCATACTAGGGCACGATTATAGGTGTCATATGTTAGGAAGTTGTACAATTGATATACTCCCCTTGAATAGGTTCATGATAGTGTGATCGAATCTCCTTTATATGAATGCCTTATAAGATGTACTCTTTAGCATGCTAGTCGATTATGCCTCGATGCTTATCATTCATTCTATGACAAGAATCTATAGCATGCCCACCTATTCTGTGATTAACTGTTGTTGATTATTCTAGTAACTGCTATGCGTTAATTGTGCTAAGTGAGAATATGGTAGTGTGAACGAGTCTTGATAAATACATTTTCTATCCTAGTATACATCAATTTGAACTCATGTCCTCATATTCTAGCCATGTTGCTTAGACTTGCTCTATACCTCGTTGTGTTTTCCTCTCATGCTACTATGTCGTTGAGATGTGATTGAATGAACTCTTGCATACCGTCGTAATGACCCGTCAAGTGTATGTATGTACCATATGTTATATTGGACCACTAGTAATACATTGGGCCCTTGGTTGTGACTTGTGTGAATTCTACTTTGCCTACGTTATTGTTGATTCACTCTTGAACTAGGTAACTGATAGCTTGGCTCGTTCCTCTTTCTGTTCTCTTAACATGTTTCACTCGTCCTGATGAGTTTAATGTTGAATTTGATGATTGAATAGCTTTCCGTGATGATCAAACCTAGCATGCTTACATGGTAAAGATTTCTATTACTCTATGATGGCTCCTCGTTCTTGCATGAACCTATGACTTGACACCTCGCATTTTCACACCCCACCCTATATCATGATTTTGCACCTGCATGACGCATGAATATCGGAATGAACCTAGTTGAATTACTCTAGTTGTACTCATGTTCGATGTGTGCTATTAGTATCATGTGGAGCTTATGACTTCCAATATGACCTGCTGAATGATTTCATATCATGCTTGTGCTATAATGTGACAGCTATCGTACCATATATGTACTCTATGATGGTTCTTTCTTAGCATGATTATAACCTAGCATCCATGATGTCCACCTTGTTACTTTTGATGATGCCTCATGTTTTGTGAACATTGTGTTGAACTCCTCTTAATGAATCTTGACTATGCTTGTACCGCATTATGTATCGCTAATATCATGTAGGATCTATGCTCTCTAAATGGATCTCGTCATAGGATTCCGTGCCATGCTTGACCTAATATGTGATCATTGTTGTTAGATGTGATAGTTACTATGCTGCTCTTATGTGTCCTTGTATGACGCGTCATCTGATTCTTATAATATACCTTGCCATGATATATTTGACTCCTTTGTTGATTTGTATACCATGCTTTTACATTGTTCATATGCATGATGATCGCTATCTTCACTAAATACCGCTTGACTTTTAATCATATATGATCATTGTTGGTTCCGCCTATCTTGCTCGAAGTTACTAGGCAGATCTGTTTCCATGGAATACTAGAATGTTAGCTTGTTTCACATACATCAGCGTAGGACTTGATTGTGTCTTTGATATGAATACGAATGTGGCCCCGAGATAGGTAAATGTTAGTGTGGATTGATGTGATTGATATGCTCCATAATGAATTCGTGCGTGTTGTCACAATTGTGACCCTATAGACCTTCTTAAGGGCATCATTACTATTCCCGGGTCAGAGTCTTGTCTCTAGTCGTGTCGTCTTTTGCTTTGGTCCATTTGGTCTACGAGAGAAAACGTTGGGTTGTCCGCTCTTGTCACTCCCCTATCTCCGCTAACGAAAACTCATACGCGTTACATTGGATGAACGACCGCATGGAAAAAGGGATCGGGGAGTCGAATAGAGATAGAGCAGCGCAGCGGAAGCATGGGCCCATAACTCACGGGCCTCAGGATCGATAATGTCGACGGAACAAGCTCGTTTTGAGGATCACGATTGTTGAGTACGATATGACTTGTAGGTGGGAACGTCCTCTATTCAAATTTCTAACCCTTTCTGACTTGTTGATGATGATATTGCACTAACTTGATGTTGAATGTTGCTTGTTGATGTGATGATTTGGTGATGATTGTTGCTTGATTGTCTGTTGGCTATGATGATATGATTCGATTGCCTTACAGCTTTAATGTGCCCGATGTCGTGATGCGTAGATGCTCTGAACTGTCAAGCATGATCTAAATTCCTTGCCTATAAAAGTATGAATTGCAAATGTTGAGAACCTGGACTGTTTATTAGGTATGGTTATGATGAAACGTGCTAGCATGAATTGATTAGGTTCATATATGATGTTTGCAATACTTGTTGAGCATGATGGTAATTGAGACTTTTGATACTTGTTGCAATGCTTAATGATGTTAGTTGATATGATGTAGTCCTTATGTGCAATAATGCCCATGATTGCTTCTTCTTTGAACATGTGAGTGAGATCCTTTGGTAGAGTGGTCGAAGAGTGGAGAAAGGTTTTTGAGATTAGAATGATCGACGGTGGTAAGGGAAAGTTGCAGAAGAGGGGTGTTGACTTAGGTTGGACCGAGTGGGTTCGGGAATTATAAGAGGTAATGCTTGATGATTTTGATGAGCTCTTAGGTGAATCTCGGATAAGGGTATAATTAGGGATAGGTTGGTTAGGTAGTGACCGAGAAGATTTTATGAAAGATGCGTGGTTAGCAGGGCATGATGTTGTGATATCTTAGGAATTGTGAAAAATGTAAGAAATGACCCTTGGGGGGTATTGGGGACGTAGATTGAGAGTGTACTCGAGCGTGAAAACAGAGACGAGGGTTGGATTCTTAGAGGTGGATTGCTAGTGAGAGCGCCTGGTGAAATGAGGGGTGAGACGGGAGTATCAAAATGAGTGGGGTTCTTTGGGAATACTATCCGAGTTGGTGAGTTAGATGAGGATTGATTTGGCTTGAGAGTTGGGGACGAGCGAGCGGGGGTTGCGTTTTATTATAACTGAAATAATGTGCAAAATTTTCTTGATGATGTGATTATGAACTGGCATGATGTTAGATAGCGACCATGATAAACCTGAGATGGCATGATATTACCTGTTGATATACAATATTTGAAATCTAGTTGAGAGTGACAAGTATTATCATGAAATAGTGATACATTGCTATCCTAGTATGTTGTTCTAGAAGCATGTTGTGATGTGTTGTATGAATCATGAAATAATGATATGTTGCTATGTGAGAGCATGATGTTATGTTATGATCAGGAGATTTTAAATGATGAATATTGATTTGGATCATGAATCTGACTTATACATATGAGATAATGGTGCGTGATTGCTAAGTGTGCGATGTTGAGATGCGATCGTGAGATTCGACTTGTAGTAGTGTACTGACTCCATGACAGCTAACCTCTTTGATCTCTTGACATGTGTGCTGGCATGATTATGAGAATTCGATGATACACTTGTGATGCCTTCGGTATGATATAGATACACTTTATGACTCATGATATGACGTTGAGATTTTGTTGTTGCTTTTGATGTGTTTGAAAGAATGGTATGCCTTATGTTATGAGTTGACGAGTTGATTTACTTTTCATGTTGAGTTGAGAATGATGATGGAATGATTTTGGAACCTAGGAAGAGAATATGGGATTAGCCCTTAGAGGTGGATGACTCTACCTCCTACCCTCGGAATTTGATTGATTGGTATGTGTGAAGCTGATTTGGTTACCGGATGATTTTTGACAAAATCTTGATTTGAAAGGATTTGACTTGTTTTGGTGTAAAGTTGCTTGATTAAAAATTGAATTTGAAGAATTTGAGCGGTTTTAAAAATGGCCAACTTGGGGTTTTAAAGAAGTTGAGAGATTCAATGATTTGGATGACAATCTTTCCATTTACAACACACTTTGAGGTTTACGAACTGGATTTGCATTATGACGTCTCACGAAGTGGATACAAGCATTGTATAGGGGCGCTTATAGATTGCTTGCTAAGACCTAGTCGGACGCTATAATGCTTTTAGAGTTGTGGTACTTCCGAAAAGTCGAAGCGCGGATGTAATAAGGGCGCTTATTACACACTTGACAAGACCAATTGGAGATGTCACGACCGTGACCAGGATGTTGTAAGAATCTCGGAAGACGCAACCGAGACAATTACAAGATCCTTGGACATGGTCCTCGGACTCACCGATTTTAAAACTTCATCCCCTTTGCTTTAAAATGATTTTTGTCTCGGGGACGAGACTTGTTTTTAGAGGTGGATAAATGTAAAGACCGAAAGTATTTTATATCATTATATTATTATATTGAGTAAACAAATTATTATTTTATTCGATCGATAAAAATGTGAGAAAACACGTCCTCGAGCGTAAGTTTGATTTTAAAGACATTCCGGCATCGTTTTGAAAATTTAGATTTTAACGGATTTTACTCCGCCTTCGAGCTCCGAGTTTTGATAAAAATTAATTTAATTCCGTGTAACTTGAAATTAGTAATTTAAATTTTATTCAACTTAGTCGGGATTCGATCGGGCGAGCGGGTTTCGAGTCTTTACGCTAAATTAATTCTATAGTGGACCCCAATTCTTTTATTTTCTTTCCCTTTTCTTTTATTTCTCTCTCTCTCTCTTTGTCTCTCTCTCTCTCTCTCCCTCTCCCTGCGGCCCCCTTCCTCTAACCCTGCAAATTACCCAACTACATACAAAACAACACCCTCCCATGCCTCATTTCAGCGCAGCAGCCCTCCTCCTGCCCTCACTCCTGCATTTCATCCAAAGGCACCCTCCTCCCCTCACTTTTGGCTTGCAGCTACCCAAAACTCCCTCCTTTCACCTTTGGCTTCCGAAACAACCACCCACACCAACACCACCACAACTCCTCCACTCCTCCACCACGCAGCCCTCCCCTTCTTCTCCTTCGTTCCCATTGCAGCCGCAAGCCAGGCTCCCCTCCCATCCCCTGCTTTCGGAAGTTCCAGGCAACCGAGCCCCACTTCTCCCTTCCTTGCTCTTCCACCTTGAGACACCAATAGAGGCAGCTCCGCCACCTCCTGGAGCCGCCAGGAACTACAGCAGCAGCTAGTGGAGCTCTGGGACAAGACGACGCCGCCGAGCAACTCCCTCCGCCCCTGTTTCCCTCCGAAACCGTCGGTAGGACCCTCCCTCTCCTTCTCTCTATTAAAACTCCAAAGGTCCACCTTTATAACGTTTCCCTTCGATCTAGGCCAAGAGGCTCCCTGCTTCCAACTCCGGTGAGCCCAATTCGGCCCCGACGAACCTCTTCCCCTGCTTACTCTCGTTTTCGTTTTCTAGGGTCGGGGATGGTCGGAATTTCGGGCTGATGAGGTGGGGAGAGCTCGGGCTGGAATGGAGCACCGGCGAGGTCCTCCCCTCCTCCTTTCCTCCTCGCCTCTTCTCCGTCGAACAGAGCTCTGCCTGAGCTTAAAGAAGGAGGCAGCTCCTTCTTTCCTTATGGGCCTTGGGCCTAACTTTTGCCCGGGTTCGGATCCCCTTCGGGTCCTCCCTTTCCTCCTTCCACTTATTTCCCGGGTTGGGGCTAAATGGAGTGGGCTGGGCTTGACCCGTTTCCATCCGGGTTATATCATCTGAAATTCGGGTTCTCCTTTCCTTCCATACGGGTAAGGCTTGGGCTGGGTTCTTCTTCTCTTCATTTCGGGTGGGCTACGGTTTGGGTTGAGGGAATTGGGCCAGCTGGGCATTTAGTTTGGGTTGTTATTGTTGTTTTGGATTTGTTAAATGCTATGTTATAAATATATATATATATATATATATATATATATATATATATATATATATATATATATTCTGAAATATTAAAATATTATAGAAGGTTTTAAAAGCAAAATTATTTGATATGGAGTTATAAATATATTTATGGGTTTTGTTTTGAGATTATATGATTAGTAAGTGTTAAACTATTTGAATATTAACATTATTTTGGGATTGGTTATAATTATAAACTTTGGAAAATTAATCGTTATATATTGTTTATTATTTTAAAATAATAATAATTGGATTATTTAATTGATGCATTTTATGAGGATTTAAACATGTGAGTTAGGAATTTTAAAGTGATTTGTTGGTCTTGAATTATAAATATTATTCGTGAGCATAGAGTTATTTTAATGATTTCATATTGGAACTTATTTTATGTTTTTGAAATAAGAAACATGCCGGAATTATTTTATAACATGAGTTTGGGAAATTGACTTTAAGGCTTAAATGTTTAATGTCGGAATTTGGCCATGTATGATTTGAGAATTATTTTGAATATGAGTTGACTTAATTTGGATTTAAGATTTTGGAAAACGGTTTTACTATTGGTTGGTTTTGAGGATGTTGAGAACTTGGGCTCCGTATGTATGAATGTGAACCGGTAGCTTATGGAAATCACTTGATGATAGGTGTGTATTGCTTTTGGATTGCTTTGGACTTACATTTGGGCCCTTGCTTGTGTTATCTTGCTGTTCTGCATCAACAGGTAAGTATCCTACGGGACTTACTCAGTAACCTGGACCTCCTGCCTGATGTGTCCTGTAATGTGTAGTTTTGTTGCATATTAAAGCATGCCATGTAGTATCATGCTAGGATTGCATTGAACTGAGCATGTGTTTACTTTGTGTGTTTGAAACAGAATGGTCGTTATCTGTGATAGTCCTAGAGTCTTTGCTAGGGTCATAGGGTAGCCCAGCCCCATCGGGTGCCCTGAGTCTATCGAGTCGATATGAGCATGATGATCGCCCACCACCATCGGGCATGTTTAATTTATATTTAATTTATGTTAGGATGATGATACCGTGGGTGAGTGCACCACCACGAGGATATGCTATGATATAGCAACGAACTGGCCAGTCTTTGCACTAACGGGAAGGGATGCAGAGGTAGGAGAGGGATATGCCACTTGGCATTGTCTTGGGCCCTTTTATAATTCTTTTCCGCATATTACATATACTAGGGGCATGATAGTGTGATTTAAATCTTGTACTGCATTAGTCATCTTTTATATAGGCATAGGCATGTTATGTCGCCTCAGCGCGGTTAGAGGACCTGCAGGCGATCACCAGGCCTGACTTCGTGGATAGTGTTAGGTACCGCTCTTGTTGCTCCATGCTTCTGTGACGGGGAAATCTTTTGGCGAATCGAAGAATCCGGCTAATATATTCTAACTTGACAAATGGCAAATCACCCACTTTGTTTGGTTTTGACCCGGCTCTGCCGTGGCTTTGTATCTAAACCGTACTTCCGCTTTATTTTCGTTTAAATTGTATTTGTGAGACTTCTACTGATTAGAGGTTTGAAACCTCGACCCGTACCTGAATTACAACATCCGAACGAAGGTATCCGACCTTCGAGGTAAGTGTTTGAGGTAAGTGTTTGATGTTGATGTTGTTGCATCTTGATCATCTCCTACGATTTTGTGTTTAGTCTTTATCGCAAGAAAAGGGATTCATGGTAAAAACTTGGGTTATAAACATAAAATTGGTAGAGACAATTAGGTTTATTTGGAAAAGTATTCCTACTTGTTGGTGTATGGCAAAAGCTTGTTCCTTGGGTGAGATAGCGCAATTTTCCGTCTCACTTATCTTATGCATGTTTGGTTAACGTTGTGGTAAACCCTAACCTTAAGAGTTCATTTTATTATATATGAATTCTTCTTAATCATTGCTTTACCCTTGTTATTTCTGTTCAAATCTTCTTTCCCATCCCACTTTCTTCAGCCTTTCTTTGATGACATTCTAACGTTTCGGCAAGAGCACTCGACATCAACATCTGCAGTTGATATCGACACCGTTTGTATCGGTCGACGTTTTCTGAGTTGAAAAACTTTCTACCCCTATTCTGAGCTCGATCTCGAGTGATCAACTTGATATCGAGTGCCCCAGATCGACCGACAGTCTTCTGAGTCGGCCGATTTTTGTTACTGACTACTCGATATCGACACCCTAGGTCGATATCGAATGTTGTTTTTGTACTTACATACATTTCTTCTACACTTAGGCATGGACAGCCATGATCGACATCGAGTACCTCACTTGAGATCGAGTAGCTTTTGGTCGACATCAGGACGTGAATTCGGACTGTTCTAGGATCACGTTGATTAGCTTCCGCGAGGATCGAACCTAATTCCCTACTACTGCAGCGGGGAGTTTTGAATTTATTTGAAAGGATAAGGGTTGCAATTGGTTTTATATTATATTATATATTTCAATTCAATTCTCCCTACATCAATCAATTGGTTCGAAGTGTCAAAATGTTGCCATAATTATAGGTTGGGTCTCCGCTTCTCTGAAGATATGAACAAAGCACTACAACTAAAACATATGTGAAAAATTCTGGTCGAACGTCAAAATCCTTGGGTTAAACTTATCACCCAATAATATCTTAAAAGTGATCATGTATTGCAATACAAAAAAAAAGGAAATACATCTTGGCAATGGGCAAAACTTACAAATCTGTTAACTCTATTAAAGAAATGGCTTAAATAGGGGCGGGGGGGGGGGGGGGTGGCTGACGACTCCTCCATTAAATTTTGGTTCGATTTTTGGCTTGGTAATGCTTCGCTTTGGAGCAACGCAATAAACTTCTCATCAATGGAACTCAGCGTCATTGTTAGCGAATTTATTACATCCAACAAAACATGGGTTGCCAATAACATACATACAACATTAACAAACCATATACCACCACACATCATAAATTCAAATATCTAAACTCCCACCCCATGATACATAGCAAAAGATAGACTATACTAGAAATGGAGCCGAAACGGATGGTTTGCTACTCCTTCTACCATGGACATGTTTCACAACAGCAAACACCACCTAAGCTCCGACTTCCACTGGATTGGGAAACTCGATTGTACCCCAAAAGTCAAAGACATTAAATGGTGAATCTATAAAGATGGTATTCATACCACAGTTAAATTCGCCAGTCGTGGTATGGGCATTCCTATAAATTGTCCACTTTATGACTCCAACTATGAAGACATCGAACACATTGTCTTCAACTGCCCAGTTACGAAAACGACATTGCATCTATTCTCCTCCCAAATCTCAGATAAAATTAATATCACCTATAACACTACAACAAAGATATCAGAAACATTACTCAAACTAAAACACGATCTAGGAAACCATGATTTCTCCATTCTTGCCATTGCCTGGTGGAGTGTTTGGTTTTTTAGAAACAATGGGGACTTTAACAATATCACCCCTAACACCAAAAAAATTATAGCATTCACCACAGAAAATATCTTCAACTGGAACAGAGCAAAAGAGCTCGATGAAGACAACACTATAAAACCAGCAACATCAAAAACAAACTTAACAAGATCCTCTCATAAGCAGTACTAATGGTCCAAACCTCGCTCAGTTTGGTGCAAGCTCAATTTCGATGATGTTGTCTCCTTGACATCATCTCCTACCTACGGTTTCATCATTCATAATGAAAATGGAACGACTCTCTTCTTGAAAGTCGGGCCTTCAACTCTCCCTTCTGTTCTCCGTGCCGAAGGATTTGGCATTTGGAAGGGAATTCAGAAAGCCTTGGATTTTAAAATAAATTGTATTTTTATCGAAGGTTATAACCTCAAAATAAAAGTATGAAGGGTCTCAAAGCCTTGGATTTGAGATCCTTCATGTCTTCAGGGAAGGTAATATCGTTATTGACTGTCTCTCTCATCTTTCTCCTTTTCACTCTGGCCCATTACTCCCTACTGATGATGGGCTTCGAAGTATCATCCTACGGGATGCTCTTGGCTAAAAAGACAGAGCAGCAAAATAAGGCAACAAGAGTAAGCTATCCAACAGATCAGAGATCACCTAGTAATTTCATAAATAACATAATAAGTGTAAGTCTAATTTACACAAAACACACAAGTTACATATGAAACACATAAGATACACATAATAATATAAATCAACCATTTCATCATTATCAACATTGTCATCTCATCTCCATTTCCATCTTGTCTCATCATCTAATAATCTGGCATCTTTCTCAATTCGGTCATAATATCATCATCATCCTTAGTCAACTCGATCTCATTCTTATTCCCATGAATTATTCCAAAATTCCAATAACTTAAACCATGCTTCAAATATCATTTTACTCATGTAGTAACAATATCACCTTAAAAGTAATTCACATAAGCGGATTATAATCATGTCTAATTCAGAGTCCAAAAGTCCAGTTAAGTCAATTGGTCAATTATTTTTCGTTAAAATATTATTTGGCCAACAAATCTTTATCAACATTTAACTCCTTTTAAAATTCATTTCAACAATCCAGGTTATGAAATCGATTCCGGCATTTCTTTATAAACAACCCAACAACTCAAATTAACCATTTTAAATATCAAAACATAGCAATTAGACTATTCACATAAATCATTCTAACAAATGAGTTTCAATAACTAAATAAATAAATCAGGGAAAAGATAATTAAATAACTTAACCATATAAAGAATCATAATTCATAAAATATTTAAATAACCTTCACACATTAAAACAATACAATCAATTAACTAAATAATATTAAAAATCAGATTTTAACTATATTAAAATAGATAATTTAATTCTCTAAATAATTCAATATAATATTTAAAATAATATTTCAGAAATAAAATTAATAATAATTATTGGGGAAGAGAGATCCATACCTCTGCTCACCTTTGCGGAGATCTCCTTTTCCTTCTGAGGGTTCAGTTGATATCGACTAGTGTCACTCGATATTGAGTCATGTTTTGCTCCTGGTGATTCACTCGATATTGGAGAAGTCGACTCGACCTGATCGACTCGACATCGAGTCAGTTGACTCGATATTGAGTGTCTTCTTTCAGCTTTTGACTCAGTCGATGGAGGCTGTGAATTTGGGTCGATTTGGAGTGAGGCTCTCGATTTCGAGTGGCGTGATCCGACATCGACCCCATACTTAAGACCTGGCACACCATCTTGAAAATTGTCAATCAATATCTATTTACGTCGGTCGACATGGAGTGGTACTTCAGTGTCGTCGTTCCAAATTGCCATGATTTCCTCCACTTGGGCTTCTATAGCCCTCTTCTCTAACTCTTCGGGGTTCATAGTTCTTATCTTCAGGGGTTAGTGTTGTTCATCCGCATCTCATCAAGGATGATCTGCCAGTCATCTTTCCTTGGTTCCCGCTCGGGGTGCCCAGGTGCTCTATAAGGTGGGGGATCTCTCTGTTGATGCTGAGGTTGGTAGAATCTTTGATCCCCCCAATACTGCTGATTTACCCCTCCATAGGGGCAGCTCGTCCACTTGGCTTCCTCATGTGTCTCCGCAATGCAGACTTGCTCAAGATGACGGTAGGCGTTGCTGTTGTGCCTAGTAGACCCACATTCATGGAAAGCTTGGTTGTTGGAGAGGAACCTAACTTGATTTTGCTGGCGGCATGCCTGATCACTGTTGAATTGTTTCCTCACGTCCGGATCGATCTCGTTTTAAGGCTCGTAAAGTGGCATTGATGGGGCAGACCTTGAGCCATATGCCACAGCAGTCCCATATGTGTTGTCGAAGTTGACAAGCCTCTCAATTATGTCTAAGGCCTCCATTGGTGTAAGCTCAATGTACCGATCGGAGGTGTAAGAGTTGATTCTCTCCTTATTTGGCACATCAAGGGAGTGCTAGAAGATTTCCTGGATGAGATAAGGTAGTTGACCATCAGTAGGACATGATCGCAATAAGTCCTTGAAGCGCTCTCATGTCTGCGCAAATGTCTCGCCAGGCTTTTCTTTAAAAGTCGTGATCCTTCGTCGCATCATCGCAGTTTTTGATGGAGGAAAGAATTTCTTTAGGAACGCATCCTTCACCTCTGCCCATGTCCTCAGCGAGCATGGCGCCAAGCTTTCAAGCCATTGCAATGCCTTCCTTGCAATAGACCATCGAAAAGATTTCAGTCCAACATATTCTAAATTAGCGCTATCGGCGATAGTCTAACAAAGATCCATAAAAGTAGTAATATGTTGCAAGAGGCATTCATTAGCTCTTCCTCCAAAAGTATAGCGTTTAATATAAGAAAGAAAGTTAATTTTGATTTTATAATTAGAGGGAGGAATGATAATCGCAAATTCAGTCACGGTGAGCGTAGGGTGCATGTATTGCATTTCCGTCTACAGATATTGATTGAGCCACTCTTGGGCTTGTCTGTGTGCATCCTCTTCTCTATCATTGTGAGCTTTCTCTGCAGTTACAGTTGCCCTTTCATTGGCAATAGTGGCATTGCGGTCCTCAATCTCCTTCCTCAATCGCTCTATGAGTTGAGCCTGTGTCTCATTCTCCGCCATGATTGTGATTGCTCTATTTCAGATGTGGAGAAAACGTTCGGGCTTGTCAAGACTTTCCAGGATAGGTTCACGATCAAAGCGACGAATAAACATGCAAAATCAACACTAGAAAAGAACATGAGTAAAAGCTTAGGGCACGAATGATTGCCTCCCCGACAACGGCGCCATAATTTGTTAAAGGGAGGGAATCGAGTCCGAATAAATATAAATATGAATTAAACCAAGTCCCTGTCCAAGCAAATAAAATTACAAGAATCCCTCCCAATATAGTAGTAGGGTATTCAGGATCGAATCCATTAAGAGGTATGTCAGTGGTTCCTAAGCTCGTAATCACGTTCAACTTCGACTCCAGAAGATCACTCGATATCGAGTAGATTAGTCGATATCGACTACTATTCTAGTTAGTTTCCAGCAACTTCCTGCAATACAAAAAAAGACAGTCGACGTCGAGTAGGGCACTCGATATCGTGTCAGCCACTCGATATCTACTTCTGTATTCAAAATAGAGTATTCCACAAAAACTGTAAAACGTAACCTTTTGTGTCGAAAAAGTGTCCGAAGAAATTAAGAATGATATAGGAAGGATAAACAGAATAAAAACACTTATTTGTATAAGATTCAATAAACTGAAAACTTCCAAGATTGGGGATTTCATGCCTCAACGATAACCATATAAGCCTATGCCAAATTATGAAAGATTATGCATGTTCGTCAAATAACTTTCATTACTAACAATTAGGTGATTTAGAGGCTCTCGCATAAACCCTAAGTGTTACCATCCAATTTCATAATTAATACAAATTCATAATAAGATGGCTTTCGCTTCAATAATGCAAATAAGGATCGCCAACTGTTGTAGAGAGAGGGATCGCTAAATAAAATATTCAATATAAATCTCTAACTAAACCGACTCCCTCTTCCAAGCAAATAAAATACAAGAATCTCTCTCGTTGTAGTTGTGGGGTAATTCAGGATCGAATCCATTAGGAGGTATGTTTGCGCTTCCTAAGCTTACAATCACGGTCAAGTTTCGACTCTAGAAGACCACTTGATATCGAGTAGACTGGTCAATATCGACCTCAGTTCTGGTCGATTTCCAGCTAAGTTCCTGCAGAAGACAGAAGCAAAGTCGACGTCGAGATTTTCACTCAATATCGATGTCAGCACTCGATATCGACCTCTGCAGTCGAAATCGAGTCTTCAACAGTAATAGTAAACGAACCTATTTTGCGTCGGAAAAGATGTCCGAAGAATGTAGGATG
The DNA here is from genome assembly GCA_963922045.1 of Persicaria maculosa. NCBI lineage: Eukaryota > Viridiplantae > Streptophyta > Magnoliopsida > Caryophyllales > Polygonaceae > Persicaria > Persicaria maculosa. The sequence goes on along the minus strand of OY998264.1, from coordinate 44,557,970 downwards.
ATGATGGAAGGATGGACAAAAATAAAAACACAACTTTTTATATGAAGTCAATAAACTAAGAGCTTCCAAGGTCGGGAATTCATGCCACAACGATAATCATGCAAGTATAATGCCAAATTCATGAAAGATGATGCATTTCCGTCAAATAATTTTTGTTACCAACTATTAGGTGATTAGAGGCTCTCGCATAAAACCTAAGAGTTACTATCCAATTTCATAACAAATCCAAATTCACAATATGATTAGTTTTCGCTTCAATAATGCAAATAATGAAAATCCTCAACTTTCGCAAAGGATCATGTATAGGATAGAAGACGGAATCGCATAAAAATGATACCTTTGATTCACAAACTTACATTGCTATCGTCGGGCTCAGCCCGACCCTATAAGTGGGTGAACTACTCGCACTTCATCATCATGGAACTCATCATCATCATGTAAAAGAAACTACTTGTATTGAAATTACAAAAGAAAGAGTACACCGAACAAAGCCAAAACTCCGCTCTTGCTTCCCTCCAACTCAACTCGGCTCTCTCTCTCGCTATTCTCTTCTGTAAAAACTGAATGCTTATGGATGATTGAAACCAGCCCTAATAGCCTGTAATTATAGATCTGAAACCTCGATATCCAAAGATTAAAAACTCTATCTTTATTCCTAAGATAAAACGTAAATAAAGTAAAAAAAAAACTAAAACTCCTTAGGTAAATAACACATTCACCATAAGGGATAACAAGTCTGGTGGTTAATTGATAGAAGATCTCGACTTTAAAATTGATGCAAAGCTTCGGATATAATTCTATAAAAAAAAGCATCGGATCTGTCTGCAGTAGCAGTCGATATCGACCATGTAACATCGATATCAACCTCTTCATGTCGACATGCTTTGTTCTCTGCTTTGCTCGATTTCCGATGCTCTGTTTCCACTCGATGTCGAGTCTTTAAGTCAATTTTGACTCTTCAGTAGATTTCGAGTTCTTTTTTCGCTCTTTTTCACTTGTCCCAATTGATCCATTTTTGTCTCGATTTATGCGAAATAACATAAAAACTCGTGTGGACATCTATATTTTTCAAATTAGCATAAACTACACTAATCTTATGATTTCCCAACCAATATGCATGCAAATATTGATAAAATTGACATAAATGTGCATAGAAAATATGGCAATTTGCGCGCATATCAAATACCGCATACTTAAGCTTGCTTGTCCCCAAGCAATACTTTTAATGGTCATTCGGGGGAAGAAAGTAAACCCTCAACATCATAGATTCATTCTTATATGTCCCTACACTAAATTGCCATCCTAGAAAGGTAATAATGTCAACAATATCCATGGCTGTGAATAAAAGCAACAACATACTCACAAAATGAGGGTTATACGCATAAAACAATTTTGCAACATAGCATTAATAATCAAGAGGACTTTTGCATACTTTTAAGAAGTAGATTGGTAAAAGGCTAAAGGTGGGCTTATTTTTGGCCATGTGATGTTAAATCCAGGGAAATAAACTTTCTTTCCAACTTTCATTCCACATTCCTTCTTCATAAGATTCCTCACCTTTCACTCTTCGCTTAATGCTTTTTTTCACTATAATGCTTTTACCTCTCTAACCTTAGTACTGCCTTCTCGCGAGTCGCAAACATGGGTGTCAGGAATGGCCCTGGATACTTAGTAATTCGGACTCCTCACCATGTGTCCCGTCTCGCTGAACTAACATCTCAACGAGCAGGGTTGACCTACCTTTATCTCTTGAGGTGACCGGATTTTTTCTCACTTATTAAATTATCCATATTTCAAAATTTTTTTCATTGCTGCCAACAACTTCATAAAATGCACAAACTCCATATAACAACTCCAAAGATGACATCCATTCTTAAACATTGTCCCCTGATAGGGTATAATGTATAAAATAGGCAATATGTAATATATGTGGAGCAATAATGATATGAGGCTCATGTATGGCTTGTGAAATTGCAAATATGCATAGGTACGACTAGGATATGAAATTTAGCATATGTATGGAAATTATAAAGTCCTCAATCATGTTATCATGCATATGTCAAAAGCAACTTCAAGTTTTGCCTCACTTTCACGGTTTTCTCAAAAAAATCGCACTTCATTGTGACTTCCCTCAACTAGACAATTTCATGTTATATCTCTAATGAATCTAATTTTGCATCGTAGAGTTCCTTATAAGCTTCCATGACTCTTTCCTTTATTTTCAAAATTTTTGATGGGGGTTATATATTCTCTCTCTCTCTCTCTCTTTTTTTTTTCTTTTTTTCGAAAATTAAATATGCTAAAGATAAATAATGCTTAAAGTTAAAGATGAATAACTATGTATGAATATGCATAAACATGTAAAAAAATATGTAAAATTATGAAAAAATTTTAAAACATGCTCAAAAATGCTAAAAATATGCAAGTAAGCCTTTCCCCCACCGAATACTTAAAGATTACAGTGTCCTCACTGTATAAGAACTAGGGTTAAGAAAAAATCTTACTAAAAATTCGCGAAAATCAGGAGTTGAAGACGTCTACAGGTGATGTCGATTTCGGGTGGACCAGTCGATATCGACGTTTCTCACTCGATTCCTAAGATTGAAGGTGATCCGGCCTCGACTATAAGCTATTTCAATCGACCCTTTCAGGTCGATATGGAGCATTATACTCGATATCGATCTCTCTTTTTGCACTCCTTCTTTCCTGAAACTCGTTAGAAAATAAAAAACTAAAACCAAATATAATAATAATGTCTCAAAACGAACTAAAAAAATGTCCAAAACCAAAACTAATTGTCTTTTACAAGCTCTAGACGTTATAGTCGCTAGGCCGACTTATTTCTTTAGCGCTCTCAAGGCGGCATCTGTAGAGCCCATGTAGCCTGGGCCTCAAACAACACTCCATTCTTGTCTCTCAGTTGCATCCCGCCTGGATGGATCCGGTTCACAGTAAAGGGTCCCACCCTCATCGTTTTGAATCTACTCGGAAACCAATGATCTTTTGACTTAGAGACATACACCATATCTCCTACTTCATAGTTCCTTGGATCATCATTGGATACCCTGCACAAGCGCATATACCATGGCAAACCTTTTCCAAAAAGTGATAAATCTTTAATTGAAATCGAGGAAGAGGAATTCGTACCTTGGATTACCTTTTCCTTCTCTGAGTCTAGTCGATATCGATCAGCATCACTCGATATCGATCTTTGTTCAACTCCTAGAGGTCCTGTCGATGTGGAGGATTTCTGCTCGACATGGATTAGTCAATTTCGAACTCGATATCGAGGTTCCTTTTCCATTTTCAGCTTCTAGGGCAGTCGATTTTGGCTTAGGGTCCTGGTCGATTTCGACCACTGTGCTCGATTTCGAGCTCTCTTCTCCTCCATCGACCCCATACATAAAACCTGGCACATAATCTTGAACTATGTTAGTCGATATCAACTTACCTGGGTCAATTTCGAGTGGCGTTTTGGCTTCTTCGTTCAAGATTGGCTCGACTTCCTCCACTTGAGCTTCAATGTCCCTCTTCTCAAGCTCCTCATTTGTCATATTTCTTACCTCTGCTTCCCCGCATGTGATGTAGACACCCTTGATTAACTTTATCTCCATAGGCCCTTCATACTTCCTCACCATTTTGTTGAAAGCGTACTCTATCACTTCATCACTAATGGTGAATGAGAGGAATCCTTTCCTCACGCTAATGTTTGCATCGACGGTTGCTAAGAATGACCTTCGTAAAATAATTGGACAAGCAGGGTCCTCTGCCATATCAACAACTAGAAAATCAGCAGGGACAAAGAACTTACCTACTCGCATTGGCACATCATCTACCATCCCTGTTGTAATCTGTACCGTGTTGTTCGCCATAAAAAGCTTTGCATACACAGGCTCCAAGGGACCTATCTTTATCTTGTGCCATATGGTTAGTGGCATGATGCTAACACTAGTGCCTAAATCACATAAAGCATTAAAGCGATATTGACCTAAGCCTATAGCGATAGAAAACTTACCTGGGTCCGCCCGCTTCTCTGGTAGTTCCAACCTATTGCACTCCTCTACGATCTCAGCAATTGATCGCTTCTTACCTAGTACATCATTAAGGAACCTTACATATGATGGCATCTCAGGAAGTGCTTCGGTGAATGGAATTGAAACATTAAGCCCTTGAAGCATCTTCACAAAGCGCTGAAACTTCTTTTCCGCTGGGTCCTTAAAAGCTTTCTTTGGGAATGGCAACACCTTCTTCTTCACTACGGCTGGAGTTGAGTCGACATCGTGTGAATGGGGGTTGATATCGATTGGAGAAGTTAATTTCTGGTGTAGATCAGCATCTGTGTCGACATCGAGTACAGGATGCTCGACATCGATATCACCCTAGTTGATATCGACTGGGTGTGTCAATATCGATGTCTCTTTTGGGGCTTCCTCATCCACGTTTTGCTCGGGCGTTTGCAATTAACGCCCACTCCTTAGATTCATCGCCGCTATATGTCCAATAGTTTTTCCCTATTGGTTGGGCACAGTAGATCCAGGCAGCGATCCCGACGGTTTGGGTATTTGTTCCGCCAATTGACCCATTTGGGTCTCCATGTTCCGTTTCCAAACGTCGATCTCCCCGAGCCTAGAGTTGATACATTGCAACTGATTATGAACGGAGTTGTTGGCTTGTTTCAACTCAGTGTGGTTCCTCCACATCTCATAAAGAATGATGTGCACGTCAACCTTCCTTGGTTCGGGCTCAGGGTGCCCTGGTGATCTATATGGTGGGGGATCCCTTTGTTGATGTTGTGGTTGCTAGAACCGTTGATCTTCCCAATACTGCTGATTGCCCCCCCCCCCCCATAGGGGCCTCTCGTCCACTTAGCTTCCTCATGTTGCTCCGCCATAGATACTTGCTCAAGATATGGGCAGACACTAGTGTTATGCCTTGTTGAGCCCCATTCCTGACAAGGTTGATTGTTTGTGAGGAACCTAACTTGCTCTTGAAGGCGGTGTGTCTGATCATTGTAGAATTGTTGCCACACATCAGGATCAATCTCCTTTGGAGGCTAATAAAGTAGCATAGATGGGGCAGGCCTTATTTCATAGGCCGCATCAGTCCTATAAGTGTTGTCAAAGTTAAAAAGCCTCTCAATTGTCTCCAAGGCCTTCGTTGGTGTAAGCTCAATGTACTGATAGGAGGTGTAAGAGTTAATTCTCTCCTTATTCAGCCAACCAAGGGAGTTGTAGAAGATCTCCTAGATGACATATGGTAATTTCCTATGTGTAGGGCATGATCTCAGCAAGTCCTTAAAGCACTCCCACGCTTGTGCTAGTGTTTCACCAGGCTTTTGTTTGAAAGCTGTGATCCTTTCCCGCAACATCGCCATTTTAGATGGAGGAAAGAACTTGGTTAGGAACGCATCCTTCACCTCTGCCCATGTCCTCAGCGAGTGTGAAGCCAAACTCTCTAGCCATTGTAATGCCTTCCCTGCAAGAGACAATCGAAATGAATTTAGTCTAACATATTTCATGTTCACACCATCAGCAATAATCTCACATAAGTCCACGAATGTAGAAATATGTTGCAAGGGGTATTCATTAGGTCTTCCTTCAAAAATATTTCTTTTAATTTTAGACAGGAAGTTTATTTTATCTCTTAATTAAATGGAGGAATTAAAATAGCAGATTCAGGAACATGAAGCGGCGGATGCATGTATTGCATCACCGTCTATGGATACTTATTGAGCCTCTCCTAGGCTTGTCTACGCGCATAATCCTGCCTATCAGCGCGGGCTCGCTCTGTAGCAGTGGCGGCCCTTTCAGCAGCGATTGTAGTATTGTGGTCCTCTATCTTCTTCCTCAATCGCTCCATGATTTGAGCCTGCATCTCGTTCTCCCCTATGATTCTGATAGCTTTGTTTTGAAGATGGAGAAAACGTTCAGGCTCGTCTATGCTTTCCAAGATAGGTTCACGGTCAGAGCGTCGCATAAACCTGCAAAATAAGGACTAAAGAAGATCGTGAGTAAAACTTAGGGCGCGATCGATTGCCTCCCCGACAACGGCGCCAATTTGTTCGTAGGGGGAGGGATCGCTAAATAAAATATTCAATAGAAATCTCTAACTAAACCGACTCCCTTGTCCAAGCAAATAAAATACAAGAATCACTCCCGTCGTAGTGGTAGGGTAATTCAGCATCGAATCCACGAGGAGGTATGTCAGCGCTTCCTAAGCTTGCAATCACGATCAAGTTTCGACTCCAGAAGACCACTCGATATATAGATTAGACGGGTCAATATCGACCTCAGTTTTGGTCGATTTCCAGCTATGTTCCTCCAGGAGATAAAAGCAAAGTCGACGTCGAGATTTTCACTCGATATCGACGTTAGCACTCAATAGAGACCTCTGCACTCAAAATCGAATTTTCAAAAGTAATAGTAAACGAACCTAATTTGCGTCGAAAAAGATGTCCGAAGAACGTAGGATGATGATGGAAGGATGGGAAGAAATAAAAACACAACTTTTTATATGAACTCAATAAATGAAAAGCTTCCAAGGTCGGGAATTCATGCCACAACAATAATCATGCAAGTATAATGCCAAATTCGTGAAAGATGATGCATTTCCGTAAAATAACTTTCGTTACCAACTATTAGGTGATTAGAGGCTCTCACATAAAACCTAAGAGTTACTATCCAATTTCATGAAAAATCCAAATTCACAATATGATTGGCTTTCACTTCAATAATGCAAATAATGAATCTCCTCAACTTTCACAAAGGATCATGCATAGGATAGAAGACAAAATCGCATAAAAATCATACCTTTGATGCACAAACTTACATTGCTATTGTCGGGCTCACCCCGACCCTAGAAGTGGGTAAAATACTCGCGCTTCATCATCATTGAACTCATCATCATCAGGAAAAAGAAACTAATTGTATTGAAATTGCAAAAGAAAGAGTACACCGAACAAAGCCAAATCTCCGCTCTCGCTTCCCTCCAACTCAACTCGGCTCTCTCTCGCTATTCTCTACTGTAAAAACTGAATACTTGTGGATGATTGAAACCAGCCCTAATGGCCTCTAATTATAGACCACAAACCTCATTATCCAAGGATTCGAAACTTTATCTTTATTCCTAAGATAAAACTTACATAAAGTAAAAAAAACTAAAACTGCTTAGGTAAATAACACATTCACCATAAGGGATAACAAGTCTGGTGGTTAATTGATAGAAGATCTCGACTTTAGGATAGATGCAAAGCTTTGGATAGAATTCTATCGAAAACAGTGTTGTATCTGTCTGCAGCAGTAGTCGATATCGACCATGTAACATCGATATCGACCTTTTCATGTTGACATGCTATATTCTCTGCTCTGCTCGATTTATGGTGCTCTGTTTCCACTCGATCTCGAGTCTTTAGGTTGATTTCGACTCTTCAGTAGACTTTGAGTTATTTTTCCACTCTTCTTCAATTGTCCAAATTGATCAATTTTTCTCTTGATTTCTGCGAAGTAACATAAAACTCGTGTAGACCTCTATATTTTGCAAATAAGCATAAACTACGCTAATCTTATGATTTCCCAACTAATATGCATGCAAATATCGACAAAATGGACATAAATGTGCATAGAAAATATGGAAATTTGTGCGCACATCACCTACTACTTTTGTAGAAGAATCATGCATATAGGATAGAAGACGAAATCGCATAAAAATCATAGCTTTGATGCATAAACTTACATGGATATCGTCGGGCTCACCCCGACCCTAGAAGTAAGGGAACTACTCGTGGTTCATAGCCATAGACAATCATCATTGTGGGAAAATAACTAAATTAAATTGAAAATGTAGAATGATTACAACCGAACAAAGCAAACTTCCGCTCTCGCTTCCTCTTCCTTCACTCGGCCTACTCTCTCTCTCTCTCTCTACTGAAATTGTAAAATGTTTTTTACTTCAATGTTGGATCATTGAATCTCAGCCTTAATGGCTCTAATTATAGATTCCAAACCTTGCTATCCAAGGATAAGAAAATCTATCTTATCCCTAAGATAAAACTAGCTGAAGTAAATAAATTCACTTTAGGTAAATATGAATTCAACATAAAGGATATAAAGTCTGATAGAAGGATAAATGATTTCTGATTTAATGTAGAAGTAAACCACTTCGAATAAGATTTTATCAAAACCGTCGGATCTGTTTGCAGCGTCACTTGATATCGACTAGCTTCAATTGATATTGATCACTTCTCTTCTATCTCGAGCAAGCTCTACTCGGCCTCGGATTTGCACTCGATCTCTATCACTACACTCGATTTGGGGCACTTGAGTTTGACCAGCTTAAGTCGATATCGACGAGTCTGTATCGGGTAGATTCGTTATTCTTCTGCTCGATTTCTGTTCTTCAGTTCCACTCGATGTCGAGTCATTTGGTTGATTTCGACTCCTCAGTTGACTTCCAGTATTTTTCCAACTTCTTTTCTCTTCTCCAATTTCGCCTCGATTTCAACAAAATAACACAATAACTCGTGTAGACCTCCATAATTGGCAAATAAACATAAACTACACAATACTTATGCTTTCCCAATCAATATGCATGAAAATATAGACAGAAATTGAAGTAAAAGTATATGAAAAATATGGTAATTTGAGTGCACATCAGGCCCTAAACCCAAAAGACTTAACCCTAAACCATATTGTACAACACACGTTCTTTTCGTTAGGTTTAGCCCCTTTAGGGTTTCTTCTTCCCTTGTCCTAGGGTTTTCCTTTGGATATAGTGTCTATGACCCTATTTTTATAGTGGTGATAGTGTCTATGACCATGTTTTTATAGTGGTGATAGTGTCTATGACGCTGTTTTTATTTTGTTACAATGTCTATGACCCTATTACCCATTCATATATTAGAAGAGAACCATCGCCACATGTAATTTGGCTTCCCATTAGCCCCTCTCGATGACGCTATTTTTATTCGTTTGGTTTGTTATGCCGAAGGGGAATTTTTGGAATAAACAAAAGATGTAACTTTGAACCGATTCCTTCCTTCACAAATAAAGTCAAGACTCCCTCTCGATGTAACAGTAGGGAATCAGGATCGATCCTCGAGGAGGTGAGGCAGCGGTTTCCTGAATAGTATTTGGAATTCCGGTGTATGTCGACTAGTAGCCTCGATATCAAGTTAGGGGTCGATATTCATAGGGGTTGTTGATTCTTAATGATTTATGTGAATTTGTGAAACCTGCAGAGAAGACAAAGACACTCGATATCGACTAGGTATGTCGGTGTCGAGTGGATCAGTGCGCTTCTGTTGACTCAAAACACCATGGACTTGATTTTTCCAACTGTAGTGCACTCGATATCGTGTATGGAGGTTGAGATCGAGTTGCTTCACAGACAGTAAATAGAAATAATAAACAAAGACAAAAAATAAAGAATAGAATAAAAATGACAGATATTTGGGATCTTGGTAGATGATAGATATCTTTGTGGCTAAGCAAATCTTTAAAAGATCTGTCCCGATTTATGTGTTATACGCGTCTTTTGCTCCAGTCGATGTCGAGTGGACATGTCGATATCGAGTGACTTATGTCGAGTCGAGTTGGTTCATTGTGGCCGACATTTCCTTGGTCTCGATTTGCTCTTTTCCTTAAATCGACCTCGGGTGCATTGGTTGATGTCGAGTACATGTGTCGAGAATGAGTGCCTTGCTCGAGATTGAGCTCTTCTTCAGTGTCTTGTTTCTTCTCTAAAATGCTCTGTTTTCTTCGAAATCAAACCAAAACTTGTGTAGACCTCTATATCTTGCGAAAAAACTCAAACTACACAAATTCACTACTTTCCTAACCCGAAAGTATAAAATATGCATAAAAAAGGAATAGATGTAAAAATGAAACATGGTGAAATATGCGCACATCAACATCGTAGATCCATTCTCAGGGGAAGGACTAAACACTGAACATCGTAGATCCATTCTCATATAACCCTACAATCAATTACCATCCTTGAAAAGGTACTAATGCCTTTAAATCCATGTTTGTGAATGAAAAGCAACATCTAGCATAAAAGGAGGGTTGTGCAAAAACACAATTTGTAACATAGCATTAATAATCAAGAGGACTTTTATGCGCAATGGTGAAGAGTGGGTAAAATGTATAGTGGTGGGCCATATTTGGCAATGTGGTGCTTAATCCGGGGAGAAATTTTCAAACTTTCTTTCTTTAATGCACTTTCTCCTTTACGATTTCCACATTTCTTTTCCTCAAAATGATTTTTTTTTCACTTATATTGCTTTTACCTATCTAACCTTAACGATGCCTTCTTGCGATTCGCAAGAAGGCATCGTTAAGGGTCGATTCACCTAACTCCAAGGTGACCAGATTTTCTATTCACTCATTAAATTTTCCATATAAAATATCTCCTACCATCAACTTCATAATATATTCACAACATATCAACCATATAACAACATAATAATATATTATCCATTCTATAACATAATCTCCCGGATGGGTAAAAAGGTATAAAATGGGCAATGGAATAACTTATGGAGCAAATATGACATTAAGCACATATGGTTTAGGATATGATGTAAGGCAATAAGCATGGGTAGTGGCTAAGGTAAATAATGCTCAAATGGAAAAGAAAGTCCTCCATCCTCTTATCATGCATTTGTCAAAAAGCAACTTCAAATTTTACCTCCTTTCATTGTTTTACCTAAAAATCGCACTTTCATTGAGACTTCCCTTTACTAGGCAATTTAATTGCTATATCTCTAACGAATCTACATTTACATCGTCGAGTCTTGTAACTACTTCCATGACCCTTTTTAAAATTTTATGGGGGTACTTTTTCTCAAAAATCTTTAAACTTTATGCTCATGTGAGAAATATGTATATATGACGCTTATATGTAAGAATTAACCATGTCTGCAAAAACAAGACTTAAAAATATGCATTAAACTAACAATTGAGCAAAATTATGTAACAATGCTTTTACCCTAGCCCATACTTAAATCTTACAGTGTCCCCACTGTAAAAATAAAATAAGAAGTGGAATTAAAGAGAACTTACTAGAAACCTTCCCAACGGCTCAAATCAGGTACGTCTGCAGGGGAGGTCAAGATCGAGTAGATATGTCGATATCGACTAGGTATGTCGACGTCGAACTTTTGTATTCAACTCAGGGCATTCTCGGCTCGATCATAGTTGCTCCTGATTGCTTTCCCTTGGTCGATATCGACCTGCTTGTTCGACATCGAGTGCTTTTGTAGAACCTTCGTACCTGCGATTGTTAGTTCTTCACCCGACAACTTAAAAGTTCAAAGTTTTAAAGTCTCAAAAAAAATCCAAAACCCTAAAATATCTAAAAGTAAAAGTCTATTTACAAGCTCTAGATTTTATAGTCGCTAGGCCAACTTCTTCCTCTCTTCTATCCAAGGAGGGACATATAGGGACCATATGGGTTGCACATCCTCTTCAGGGCTTTCAAGTTCTTCTTTGAAAATTATCCCTTTCTTGTCTTTAAGCTTTAACCTCCCTGAATAGACCTTGTGTATAGTCATCAATCCTCTCTTCCTTCCATCCTTTCTTTTGCATCACACAGCGTTGCATTGCTCCATAAGCACCTTGTCGCCTGCCTTATATTCACTTGGATTTCCTGTCATGTTAGTAAGGCATACAAACAAGGATACTCTCTCCATAGGGATATTAGAATTTGTCTCTAAAGGATAATGATCTTTACCTGGACTTACCTTCGAGTCGGTTATGGTCTGTGGGACTACTAGACATCGAGTGTAGGGGTCGATATCGAGTGGGTTCTTCTCTGGAGGTGCAGTCTATAGAGGATGGTCGATCAAGGAGACTCAATCTGGAGTGGGACCATTCGGTATCGACTGGCCCTAGTCGATCTTGAGTGCTTTTGGGGTGTCGACCCCTTACTAAGCTTCTGGCGTCTAATCTAGCTCCAAGGTACTCGACATCGACTGGTGGGTGTCAACATCGAATGCTTTGTCAGGCTGTTCTTCTTCGTCGGCTTGGTGCCAAATTGCCAAAAGTTCCTCCATTTGGGCCTCCATGGCCCTCTCCTCTAGCTCTTCATGGGTCAAGGATCTCTTCGTGGGTTCTTCACAAGGGATTACTATCTTTATTGCATGCATGGCCTTGACCTTCATTTGGGTTACCTCCTTTATAGTAGAGTTGAAGGAGAATTCGATGACTTTGTTGCCAATGGTTAATGACAATAGTCCCTTCCTCACGCTGATATTGGCGTTGGCCGTAGCTAGGAATGGCGTCCCTAATATGATGGGGCATGTAGGATCCTCTGCCATATCAAGTACAATAAAATATGTGGGTACAAAGAACATGCCCACCTTTACTAGGAGGTCATTGATTATTCCTTTGGGCTTCACGAAGTTGTTATCGGCCATATATAGCTTCATATCAACAGGCTCCAAGGCTCCAATGTTGACCTTTGACCATATGGACAAAGGCATGAGGCTTATGCTAGCCCCTAGGTCGCACAAAGCCTTGTAGCGATGTTGGCTAAGCCCAATAGTAATGGAAAATCTCTCGGGATCACTCATATTCTCCGAGTAGTCTACCTTGCTGCACTCCTCTGCGATCTCAGCGATTGATCGCTTCTTCCTCAAGATGTCTTTGAGGAACCCGATGTAGGATGGCATCTAATGAAGGGCCTCCGTGAATGGTATGGTGACGTTAAGGCCTTGGAGTACATTCACAAATCTTTGAAACTTAACGTCCGTAGGGTCCTTTGATGACTTGGAAGGAAGTGGCTTTTTCTTTGGCGGAGCGGGATTGGCTGGAGGTGGTGAAGATGACTGGTCCACATCGACAGGGGCATCAACATCGATTGTTGTGGTCCATCTCGGGTGCGCCTGGACAAGTTCCACATCGATAGGGGTGTCGACATCAAGTGGGTCAATCGAAATCGACTGGAGTCTGTCGATATCGACTGGCTCTCAAGTGACTTTCTCCGCTGGCTCCATTTTGAATTGATTGATTTGAAGCTCCTTGCCATTCCTTAAGTGAATGGCGGTGATGTGGCCTACTGGTTGCCCTTTGGGATTGGCCTGAGGTCGGCCTAGGAGCGCTCTGGCTTAGCGTGGAATGTTTGCATCCAATTGACCCAATTGGTTCTCTATGTTCCTCCTTCATGTTTCTATCTCACCAAGGCTTGCATTAATGCCATGTAGTTAAGGGTGGATGGCATAGTTGGATTGTTTGTTCTCCGCTTGCTTTCTTCTCATCTCATCTAGGATGAGCTGTAGATCATCCTTCCTTTCCCTCTCAGGATGGCCAGGTGCTCTATATTGCAGGGGTTGTTGATATTTTTCTTGGGGTTGTTGATATTCCCAATTCCATTGATAGCCTCCATATTTAGGCCCCCGCACATACTTGACTTGGTCGTGGGTCTCCACCAATTGTACCTGCTCTGTATAGGGACAAGCTGTAGTGTTGTGTTTCTGTGACCCATATTCTAAACAAGCGGTTTTTAGTAAGAAACCTAACTTGATTTTGAAGACGCTTTACCCGTTCCTTCATAAATTGATCCTTCACCTCAGGATCCACCTCCTTTGATGGCTCATATAAAAGCACAGATGTGGCTGGCCTCACATCGGAAGCCGTAGGAGTCCCATAAGTGTTGTCGAACTCCATGAGCCTTTCAATCGTCTCCCAAGCTTAATTAGGGTTAAGCTCTAGGTAGCGATATGTGATATAGGTGTTTATCTGCTCTCTAGTAGGCACGTCCAGGGCATTGTAGATAATCTCTTGGCTGACATATGGTGGTTGCCCATGCGTAGGGCAGGATCTCAACAGGTCTTTGTAGCACTCCAAGACTTGCGCTAGCGTCTCTCCTGGTCTTTGCTTGTAAGACATTATAAATTGGCAAAAATGCGCCGTTTTGGATGGTGGAAAAAACTTGTTGAGGAAGATATCTCTAAGTTCACCCCAGGTGCGTATAGAGCATAAGGGCAAGCTTTCCAACCAATGTATCACCTTTCCTGCAAGTGACCATCTAAAAGGTTTTAAACGCACATATTGTAAATTTACATCGTCGGCAATGGTGTCGCATAAATCAATATAAGTAGTGATGTGTGTCATAGGGCATTCAGATCCCTTTCTTTAAAGAGCATGTCTCCTAATCTCCGCAATGAAAGTAGTTTTAATTTCAAAGGATACGTTAGGGAGAACAATTGGAGACTTAGGCACCGCCACGTTGGGTGCATATACTCTTTGGCATTCTGTGGGATATGGCGTAGTTGCTCTTAGGCTTCTCGATGAGCTTGGGCCTCTTGTTCATATCTTGCAGCCATTCGTTGTTGTGCCTGCGTATATTGAGTGCAATCGGTATCGAACTCCTCAACTTGCTTCCTAAGCTTCTCGAGCTCATGTTGCATAGTTTCCTCGTATGCCATGAACCTTTTTACCCTTTCTTGTAGAAGAAGGAAGCGTTCCGGATTGTCTAAAGCAGCGAACTGAACCATGCAATCAGCGCATCGCATACACCTTCAAAATAGCACTAGGTAAAGAAATTAGTTAGACTAGAGAGAGCACGATTGATAGCCTTCCCGGCAACGGTGCCAAAATTTGACGTAGGAGGGGAATTGATTGAGATAAATAAAAGATGTAACTTTGAACCGATTCCTTCCTTCACAAATAAATTCAAGACTCTATCCCGATGTAGCAGTAGGGAATCAGGATTGATTCTCGAGGAGGTGAGTTAGCGGTTTCCGGAATAGTCTTTGGAATTCATGTGTATATCAACCAGTAGCCTCGATATCGAGTTAAGGGTCGATATCAACAGGGGCTGTCAATTCCTAAAGCTTTGTGTCGATATGTGAAACCTGCACAAAAGACAGAGGCACTTGATATCGACTAGGTATGTCGATGTCGAGTAGATCAGTGTGCTTCGGTCGACTCAAAAGACTGTCGACTTGATTTCTCCAATTGTAGTGCACTTGATATCGAGTATGGAGGTCGAGATCGAGTTGCTTCATAGACTTTAAATAGAAATAATGAACGAAGAGATAAAATAAAGATATGAATAAAAAATGACAGATTTTTGGGTTTTTGTTTTATATAACTAAAAAGCCCCCAAGGTAGGGATTTACCACGACAATAACCATGCATGCATTATTACGTAAATCACATATTAGATTAAGCTTTTATCATCACCAATTAGGAATATACAAGCGTTCACATAAAAACCTAATTGTTTCTATCCTTTTCGTAATTACAGTTTAGTCAACATTCACAGGCAAAACCTAGTTACTATCCAAATTAACATGTATAATCCACTTTCTCTTCATAGAAGGTAAATAAGGAATGATCCTAAATTGCATAAAGGATTGAGCACGGGGTTTAAGATGAAAGTGCAAAATCAAATAAGGAACTCAAGCATACTTAGATGGCTATCGTCGGGTTCACCCCGGCCCTAGAAGTAGGAAGACTACTCACTCCTCATCGGGAAAAACATCATTGCATAAATGAAAGGACTTTGCATTAACTTGCAAAGAAACTATTTGTACAACCACCGCCTTCTCTCTTCACTATCTCTCTCTACTCTCGCCCATCTCCTTCTCTTTTTTTCTTGGTTGATTGATTATTTGTTTATTGAATGACTAAAGTCCGTCCCCTGGGGCTTTATTTATAGCCTCCGAACCCTTTTTAGCGAAGGATTGGAGTCCTAATCTTTTAGGAGGAATGAACCAAGTTTAACCAAATATAAAGTATAAATGCAAACCGAATCCTAACCTACGCAAATAATTACAAGACATCCTCACGCTGTAGTAGAAGGTAGTCAAGATCGATCCACGAGGAAGCGTGTGAGCGGGATCCTAGATAGTCTCAGAAAGCTCACGTCTTCGTCGACCAGAAGCCTCGATCTTGAGTAGAGTACTTGACGTTGACCCTTAGGCTGTCGATTTCTACTGCAACGGAAAACCTATAGAAATAAACAAAATAAGCAGTCGATATCGACTAGGGTGGTCGATATCGATGTCACCAACGGACGTCGAAATCGGTATCAACCTGTTTGGTTGAAATCGAGTGATTCCTGCAATAACGTTAGTTATCGACAAAGAAAGTCGAAGGAAAATAGGATGAAGAAGAATGATGAACAGAAAAAGGCACGATTTTTATGTGAATAAACTATATAAATAGGATAATTGCTCTATCTCACTCGAGGGACAATCTTTCGCTGTACACCAAGGATTAGGAATACTCTTGCAAAAAAAACACTAATTATCTCTACCAATTTTATGTTTATAACTCAAGTTCTTAGCATGAATCCCTTTTCTTGCGATAAGGACTAAACATAGAATCGTTGGAGATGATATAGACATAATGATATCAACATCAAGTACTTACTTCAAACACGCATGGCTAACGTCGGGCTCACCCCGGCCCTAGAAGCTTTGGAGAATTACTCGCACGTCACTGCAATACACACCATTGATTGAAATAAGAAAACTTGCATTAATTGAAACCTTCAAAACCTTGAAATCCAACGTCGGCTTTCGCAAACACCAAACCCTAAAGCTTCAGTCTACTCTCTACTTCTTTGGCTATTGTTGTTGTATTATAGAATAAATAAATACCAGCCCCCTTGGGCTTTATTTATAGCTTACTAATCCTTGCTAGCTAAGGAAAGTAGTTCTAATCTTCTATCTAAAATCTATCCTCAACAAGTAGGATAAATCTTTATTATGGTAAATATCTAAAATAACTAATAAATATCTTAGGGTAAAAAGGCAATTACCCTTACGACATAATCTATCTAAATAGAAGAGATAAACCATGGCTAATTGGTATATATGGCAATTCGCGCCTTGAAAAGCGCATTCAACCCGCGTCGATTTCCAGTCGATATCGACCAAGTAAGTTGATATCGAGTCCTCTGTTTTGGGTAGATAGATTCCACTTCACTCGATCTCTAGGGCAATATCGATGTCGACATATCTACTAAATCTCGAGTGGTCTTCAGTGTTCTTATGTGCTCTGTCTCGATGCTCAGAGTCTAAGTCGAGCTCATTAGTCAATTTTGACTAGCCATGTCGATTTCGACCTCCTTTAAGCTTCACTTGGCTTCCTCGTTTCCACTCCGATTCCACTCCAATTCCTACATATTTAAACCAAAACTTGTGCAGACTCTATTTCTTGCACGTTAGCTCATTCTACACAAATTTGTATTATTTTCAACCTTTAATTTTGGAATCGAATGGAATATAAAGTCAAATTTGTGCAAATAAAAATACACTAAATATGTACATCAAAATACCTCATACTTAGACTTGCTGGTCCTCAAGCAATAACCAAGCAATAACCAACACCTACAACACACCCTCAAAGTCTTCACCCTTGTCAAAATTAACATCATAAGCGGTAGCAAAGCAAGTGAATTTAACATCATCACACATATATGAGCGATCCATGGGCATAGGCAATATCTATCCAACCTCATAGGGATAATGTGTTTGCACTGAACTCTCATGTGTTTAGGCTATGAAGATCAACTCTCAACTCAATTTCGTATACAAACTCATAAACATTGCAATTTATAATAATCAACTTCACAACCAATTATGTAAATGCAATAAGAACCATCAGGAGGACTTTCACTCAATGGAAGACTTCAAAGAAGACTCCATTCGGCGGGGTTGTAATGAGGCTTGGTAAGAAATAAAGGGTATGGAATTATTTTGCTATGTAGTGCTTTTAAAATTCGGGAATCAAGACTCCTAAATTTTAACACAACTCATTCAAACCATGTCTCCTAAAATAATGCACTTTCCAGACTTACTTTCGATGATGCTCATCAACCTTCTTTCAAACCCTAATATGCTTTCAAAAATATAAATCTTGTAAGAAAAATAAAAGAACTAAGGAATAATTGGCTCATGCACTATAATAATAATATTTTTATTCTTTTTTTTTTGCACCAAAATTACATAAAGAAATAATAAATGTGCATTTATATGGGGAGCCAAAAATCCTTTTACAATATGTGACAAGATGCTAATATGTACCAAACAATAAATTTTCTTTGCTTAAAACTAAACAATATGCTCTTTCTCTCCACAAGGCATCATTTTAACAAATCTAAGTCTCAATTCCCAAATGAGGGTCAGCCTCAATTCGGATAAGGATAATTTTGTGGAGTTTATAATATAAGGCTAAGGCTATGTTAGGAGGAAGAATTGACTTAAAAAATTTTAATATAATTGCAAACCAATCCTCTATTGATGCAAATAAATTACAAGACCTCCTCCCGTTGTAGTGGAAGGGAATCAAGATCGATCCACGAGGAGGCGGGTCAGCGGTGCCTGAGTACTCTCTGCGAACTCTGCACAAGTCGATCAGAAGCCTCGATAATGAGTTCAATAGTCGATATTGACAGGGGCAGTCGATTCCTAGTGATGACGTCGATATGGAGAGGAAACCTGCGAAGAGAGAAATCAACAAAAGCTCTCGATATCGACTGGAATGGTCGATTTCGAGTTGTTCAGTAGCTCTGTCGACTCAGAAAACTGTCGATGATGAAGTGCTCAATGGAGGGTGGTTGATATCGATAGGAATTGTCGATATCGAGTGGCTATCAGTGGATGTACATATTTGTACCTTTGTTTATTGCATCTTTTGACTTCATATTTCATTCGATTTCCAATGAAAAGCTTCAAAAGAATATAAACTTGTGTAGGAATGAGCTAAAGTATAAAAATAGAGTCTGCATGAGTTTTGAGCTAACCATGCAGGAATTCAATGAAATCGGAGTCAAAACGAACAAGCCAGGTTAAGCTGAGAAGAGGTCGATATCGACTGGAGACATCGATATCGACCCTAGATTTCGACACGACTTCTGAGCATCGAGATAGGCCACACAGACCAGACAAGAAAGCCTCGATATCGACATACATGCATCGATATCGACCATCGTCATAGACATCGCCTGGAGCAGGACAAGTCGAGCAGAAACACAAGCATCGATGTTGACCTATAGTGTCGATATTGAGCCTACCTCGACAGAAGATAAATCCAATTTTAAGACTCGGATTGTGAAGTCTATCATCAAAGTCATGAGTTATCTTGTTCTTTTAGATATTAGCAGTTGTTTATCATCTTTTCCTTTAAATTGTTATCAAAATAAAAGACCTATCCTAATTGTTTGGATAGAGTTCATAGTTTAGATAGGAGTTACAATCCTTGGATAGCGAGGATTAGTAGCCTATAAATAAAGCCCTAGGGGGCTGGCATTCAATCATCCTTTCAATCATCCAAGAATCCATCGAAAAATCCAATCTTAGAGTTCAAAAGACAATAGAGTTAGAGTTAGAGAGAAGTTTTAGGGTTTGACGTTTGCGAAAGTTGACGTTTAGTTGTAAAGTTTCGGAGTTTATTTTAATGCAAGTTTCTTCCTTTCAATCAACAATGAATCCCATGATGAGAAGCGAGTAGTTCCCCAAAGCTCTTAGGGTCGGGGTGAGCCCGACGTTAGCCATGCGCGCTTGAGGTAAGTATTTGATGTTGATATCGTTGTGTCTATCTCTCCTCCTACGATTCTATGTTTAGTCCTAATCGAAAGAAAAGGGATTCATGCTAACAACTTGAGTTATAAACATAAAATTGGTAGAGATAATTAGGTTTATTTGCAAGAGTAATCCTAAGGTTGAAATCGAGACCCAAGGTTGAAATCGAGGCTTCTGGTCGACGCGGACTTGAGATTTCCAAGGCTACTAGGATCCCGCTGACACGCCTCCTCATGGATCGATCCTGACTACCCTTCCACTACAACGGGAGAAAGTCTTGTAATTATTTGCTTAGGCTAGGAGTAGGTTTACATTTATTTACATCTTTATATTTGTAATTACTTGACATATAAATCCTCCTGCAACAACAAATTGGTGCTGTTGCTGGGGAGGCAATCAATCGCGCCCTAGTAGTCTATCTCACGTCTGTACCTAGTTTGGTTTTGCAGGTGTATGCGACGCACTGATCGCCCACCTGAATTTGAAGGAGTAGACGACCCTGAGCGCTATTTCCATCTAAGGGCCCAAGCTCAAAGAATCATGGCAGACAACGCGAACCAGGTTGAACTAATTGAGCAACTAAGGAAGCAGGTTGAGCACTTAACGACCAGAGAGGTGGCACTTAAAGAGCGCGCGGATAGGGAGGAGGAATGCCGGAGGCAAATAGAAGCCCAAATCAATGCCCTCCATAGGAATGCCAAGCAATATATGCACCCTGCGTTCACAGTGCCTGAATCGGCGATTCTTATCCCTGCCTCTAATTTTGAAATTAAACCTAAGTTCCTTACTGAGATTAGAAGGCATCAATATGAAGGAAAACCTAACGAATGCCCTATGGCACATATTTCTACCTTCTTAGACCTTTGTGATACTATTGCTGATGGGCGAAGTCTTGAATATGTCCAACTAAAAGCCTTTCGATGGTCTCTTACAGGAAAAGCATTGCAGTGGTTGGAAAGCTTAGCCCCAAGATCGCTCCGCACCAGGAATGAAGTCAAGGACGCGTTCCTCAACAAGTTCTTTCCTCCTTCTAAGACGGCGTTGATCCTACAGAAAATCACGGCTTTCAAACAAAAGCCTGGTGAGGCTCTAGCGACTGTTTGGGAACGATTGAAGGACCTTCTACGATCATGCCCGACGCATGGCCAACCACAATATATAATTCAGGAGATCATATACAATGCTCTTGATGCTGCAACAAAGGAGAGGATCAACACCTACACCGCCTATGGCTACCTTGAACTTGCCCCACAAAAGGCTTGGGAGACCATAGAGAGGTTGGTGGAGTTCGATAACACATATGGGACTCCTGAGGCTTCTGACACATCATCATCGTTGAGGCTTGCCCCATCTATGCCCTTATATGAACCCTCCGATGTAATCGATCTGGACGTGAAGGAGAAATTTCATAGGGATCAACTTCGAAAGCTCCAAAAGCAAGTAAGGTTCCTTTCAGTGAACCAAGATTGCATTGAATGTGGATCGCAGCGGCACACCACCGTCGAGTGCCCCCATGCCGTACAAGTACACCTAGCGGAGACTCACCAAGAGGCGCGCTACAGGAGGGGTCCTAACCACCAATATTGGGGAGACCAAAGGTTCCATCAACCACAAAGGAACCAGGTTAACCCTAGGGACCCTCCGCCTTATAGAGCTCCTGGGCACCCGGAGAGAGACCAAAAGAAGGATGATCTTCAACTAGTAATGGATGAAATCAGGCGGAATCAGGCTAAGAATGATCAATCCAACAATGCCATCCATTCTCAACTCAATCACCTTACCACTAGGATTGGGGAGATGGACATATGGAAAAAGAACGTAGAGACCTAACCGGGTCAATTGGCGGCACAAATCCCTAGGCCGTCTGGAACACTCCCTGGGCAACCCACTACAAATCCTAAGGGACAATCCGGGACGGGCCATGTCGCAGCCATACAGCTAAGGAGTGGCACCAAAGTACAAAGGCCACGAACGGAATCGGAGAAAGCAGTAGATCCAGTCGACATCGACAGACCAGTCGATGTCAAGGATGAGGTCGATATTGACCCCCATGTCGACCCACAGGTCGATATCGAGGCCACTGCAGAGCCATCAGAGCCACAACAGAGGTCGAAATCGACAATCCCAGTCGATATCGACCAAAGTCCAGTCGACATCGATCTCCAGCAGGCCCCTCCGACCTCCGTTTTGGCCCCTACTCCAAAGAAGATGTTGCCATTCCCTTCCAAAGCATTGGAGGATCCCACCAAAGACATGCTGAGCAATAAGAGATCCATGGCAGAGATCACAAAGGAGTGCTCAAAGATGGATTTCCCTGAGAAAAATAGTGATCCAGGGAAGTTTGCAATCACCGTGGGACTTGGCCAACATCGCTATAAAGCCCTATGTGACTTAGGGGCAAGTGTAAGTCTCATGCCTCTCTCTATTTGGAAAAAGGTGAACATTGGCGCCCTTGAACCTGTGGACATGAAACTTTATATGGCTGACAACTCATTCGTCAGACCCACAGGTATAGTTGATGACGTTCCGGTAAAGGTAGGTAAGTTCTTTATGCCTACTGATTTCATTGTATTGGAGATGCTTGAAGATCATGTAGTGCCTATTATCCTTGGTAGGCCTTTCATAGCTACTGTAGATGCCAATATCAATGTACGTCGAGGGTTACTAACCTTTACTGTAGGGATCGAAGTGATAGAATTCTCTTTCAACCCAACCATGAGCGAAACAAAGCACCTGGAGCAAGTAGTCCTCTCGCCGGCCAACGAAAAGCTTAGGTAATTTTTGTTGACGAGGACGGAAACAGCAAGCAGGGTCGTCATCGACTAGAACCAGTCGATATCGACTAAAAACATCAAAATCGACCCCCCTTGGTAGAAATCGAGTATGCCAGATCACTGCCAGGAGCTTAAGTATGGGGTCACAGAGGTCGATATCGACCCCCACATATCGATATCGACCCCGGCACTCGAAATCGACCCACCTAGGTCGAAATCGACCACCCCTCAGCCCGAAGATTTCTGTTAAGGGCCCAAACAGGTAAGCCCAGTTATGACTCCTGACCCTCCTTAGTCCCTTATTGATAAATCAATTAAGCCGATTATTGATAATTCTACTAAAGAGAGGGTCAAAGCTCCATGGTTTGCCTATATTGCTAAAGTTAGGTCAAGAAAGAGAAGGAAAGCCCCCAAAGAAGAACCTAACATCAAAGAAGCCTTGGTCGCCGAACTCATATGCTATCAAAAGGACCTAGATGATCCAAGAGAACGCTTAAGCTCAAAGGGTCCCTACATTAAAGGGTCATAAAGCATTGACGTAGAAGTCGGCCTAGCGACTCAAAAATCTAGAGCATGTACATAAAACATTTAAATTTTTCATAGATGGTTTTTTAGGATTTAATTTTAGGCTTTTAGAACTTTTAAAAACTGAGATAATTTGTGCTTTATCTATATTTAAAACAAAGATTTCAGGTTATCAAGCAAAAGGAACGACGAAGAAGAAAAGAAGCTTCTATAGAGGCAGTCGAAATCGACCAGGCCAGTCGAAATCGACCCCCCCAGGGTCAAGCTATCTCCTGGAGTCGACATCGAGGACTCAGGAGCGAAAAAGAGAGGTCGATATCGACCCTAATACTCGATATCGACCCCAACCTGGCGGCCCTTGCCTTAACTTTCTTCCTCGACTTCGAAAGATGTAGTCGACATCGACCACTGACCTAGATATCGACTTCTGGCATCGACCTATCCTGAAATCGACCTGAATCCGCAGGTTGTGCTGTGAGTTTATCTCTACTCGTGTTCTTTTTTTTCATACAGTGAGGACACTGTATATTATAAGTATGGGGTGGGGGAAAGACATGTCTTATGGTCATAACTTGGTTTTCTTCTTCGCATTGCATTCATGTTTAAATTTTTGTTCTTAGTTTTACTTTTATAAAATACCAAAATCTAAATTCAAAAAAAAAAAAATACAAAAATGTCAAAAATACAAAAAAAAAATGCATGTTTATTTTTTAAGTTTGTTTTTAAACCCTACTTAGATGTCCGATGATAAAAACTCAATAGCTGACTTGATCATGTAAACCCTATGGCATATTTGGATGGTTTAGCCTAAGTCTTTAAAAATTTTATGTAGATTGTGAACTTGTGATGAAATTGAGCACATATGATCCTAGGCGAAAAGGCAAATCCAACAAAAATTGTCCTCGTGAGAATTTTTGACCTATAGGGAGAACATAAAAAATCCCTCCGCTTTCTTAAGTGAATTTATTCTTCCTATGCATCTCTAAATGTTGTGATAGTTATTCAAAACCAATGCATATATATGTTTATGTTTACGAGAATTAAATGATAGAGGCATATTTTAAGCCATTTTTATCCTCTCTTTACCTACCCTGCATTATCCCTGCTTGAAGCCAGAACATTAGCCTGAGCCTGAAATTGCAAACTCCACAAAATTATCCCTAGCGGAATTGAGCCTGACCCCATTTGGGAATTGAGACTTAGATTGGTTGAACTAATGCCTTGTGGAAAGAAAATAGCATAATGTCAAGTTTTGAGCAAGGAAATTATAGGATGGTGCATATTTACATTTTGTCATATTTTGTAAAAGGATTTATGGCTCAACATATAAATGCACATATTTACTTATTATTTTCGAAAAAGAAAAAAAATCCGAAAAAAAAATAAAGATATCTATATATAGTGCATGAGCCAAAATCCTTAAGTCTTTTATTCATACAAGTGTTATATTTTTTAGAGGTATATTAGAACTTAGAAGAAAGGTTGATAGAATGCATCTTTAGAGCATATTATGAAGAGTTATGGTTTGGATATTGCAAGTGTTGAGATTTAGGAGTCTTGATTCCCGAATTTTAAAAGCACCACATAGCCAAATAATTCCATACCTTTTATTTCATACCAAGCCCCATTACAACCCCGCCGAATGGAGTCTTCTTTGAAGTCTTCCATTGATCGAAAGCCCTCCTGATGATTCTTATTGCATTTACATAATTGGTTGCGAAGTGAATTTTTATAAATTGCAATATTTATGAGATTGTATATGGAATTGAGTTGAGAGTTGATCTTCATAGCCTAAACAAATGAGAGTTGAGTGCAAACAGATTATCCCTGTGAGGTTGGATCAAAATTGCATATGCCTATGGATCGCCAAAATATGTGCTATGACGTTAAATTAACTTGCTTTGCTTTGCTACCGCTTATGATGTTGCTTTTGACAAGGGCAAAGACTTGAAGGGTGTGTTGTAGGTGTTGGTTATTGCTTGAGGACAAGCAAGTCTAAGTATGGGGTGTTTTGATATACATATTTGTACCTTTGTTTATTGCATCTTTTGACTTCATATTTCATTCGATTTCCAAAGAAAAGCTTCAAAAGTATATAAACATGTGTAAGAATGAGCTAAAGTATAAAAAATAGAGTCTGCACGAGTTTTGAGCTAACCATGCAGGAATTCAATGAAATCGGAGTCAAAACGAAAAAGCCAAGTGAAGCTGAGAAGAGGTCGATATCGACTGGAGACATCGATATCTACCCTGGATTTCGACACGACTTCTGAGCGTCGAGATAGGCCACACAGACCAGACAAGAAAGCCTCGTTATAGACATACATGCATCGATATCGACCATCGTCAGAGAAATCGACTGGAGCAGGACAAGTCGAGCAGAAACACAAGCATCGATATCGGCCTCTAGTGTCGATATCGACCCTACCTCGACAGAAGATAAATCCGATTTTAAGACTTGGATTGTGAAGTCTATCATCAAAGTCATGAGTTATCTCGTTTTTTTAGATATTAGCAGCTGTTTATCATCTTTTCCTTTAAGTTTTTATCAAAATAAAAGACAGATCCTAATTGTTCGGATAGAGTTCATAGTGTAGATAGGAGTTACAATCCTTGGATAGCGAGGATTAGTAGCCTATAAATAAAGCTCTAGGGGGCTGGCATTCAATCATCCTTTCAATCATCCAAGAATCCATCGAACAATGCAATCTTAGAGTTCAAAAGACAATAGAGTTAGAGTTAGAGAGAAGTTTTAGGGTTTGACGTTTGCGAAAGTTGACGTTGAGTTGTAAAGCTTCGGAGTTTATTTTAATGCAAGTTTCTTCCTTTCAATCAACAATGAATCCCATGATGAGAAGCGAGTAGTTCCCCAAAGCTCTTAGGGTAGGGGTGAGCCCGACGTTAGCCATGCGCGCTTGAGGTAAGTATTTGATGTTGATATCGTTGTGTCTATCTCTCGTCCTACGATTCTATGTTTAGTCCTAATCGAAAGAAAGGGATTCATGCTAACAACTTGAGTTATAAACATAAAATTGGTAGAGACAATTAGGTTTATTTAGAAGAGTAATCCTAAGAGTTGGTGTACGGCGAAAGCTTGTCCCTCGGGTGAAATAGCACATTTGTCCGTTCTATTTATCTTATCGCATGCATTGGTTAACGTTGTGGTAAACCCTAATCCTAGGAGTTGCTTTTTACATATTTTATACACACAAAACCCCTGCTTTCTTTCTGTTCATCTCTTCTCATCCATTCTCAATTCTTCGGCCTTTCTTTGCCGACAAAAGAACTAACTCACTGCAGGAAGACATCGATATCGACCCCAGACGTCGATATCGACCACTGAGTTCGTCGACAGTTTTATTAGTCGACGACGAACATCGCTGTGGAGTTTGCTGAGCATCGATATCGACCCCTTGTGTCGAAATCGACCCCTCTGTATCGACTGTCAGACTTCTGAGCCAGTCGATTTCGTGGACTGACATCGATATCGACCGCTGCAGTCGATATCGACCACTTGTTTTTGTCTCTGCAGGTCTTCTGTTGCAGAGAACATCGACAGCCGAGGTCGACATCGAGACCCAAGGTCGAAATCGAGGCTTCTGGTCGACGCAGACTTGAGATTTCCAAGGCTACTAGGATCCCGCTGACACGCCTCCTCATGGATCGATCCTGACTACCCTTCCACTACAACGAGAGGAAGTCTTGTAATTATTTGCTTAGGCCAGGAGTTGGTTTACATTTATTTACATCTTTATATTTGTAATTACTTGACATATAAATCCTCCTGCAACAACATCAGTCGATGTCGATTTGTAGAACACAAGGAAATAAAGGAAAAGAAATAAAAACAACAGATTTTATGGTTTTAACTTCAATAAACTAAAGGGATCCTAGGATAGGGTTTCACCACAACGGTAACCATGCATGTATTATGACCCATCCACATAAAAGATTAAACATTTATCAACACCAATTAGGGATATAGAGGCTTTCGCATAAAAACCTAATTGTTTCTACCTTTTTCATAATTAGGGTTTAGTCAACTTTCGCAGAAAAAACCTTATTACTATCCAAATTCACATATATAATCCATTATTGCTTCATATAAGGTAAATAAGGAATGATCTTAAACTCGCATAAATGATTGAGTGCATCGTAGAAGAAGAGATCGCATAATCAAATATAGAATAAGCGTACTTACATGGCTACCGTCGGGCTCACCCCGACCCTATAAGTAGGACGACTACTCGCTCTTTATCTAAACAAACATCTTTGATTGAAAAGAAGAAACTTTCATTAAATTTAAACCTTCGAAGCTTTACAACTCAACGCCGGCTCTCCCAAACGCCAAACCCTAAAACTTCTCTCTAACTCTAACTCTATTGATGGTTGTTTGATTGAATGCATAAAAACCAGCCCCCTAGGGCTTTATTTATAGGCTACTAATCCTCACAATCGAAGGAAAGTAGATTCTATCTTCTATCTAAACTCTATCCAAGCAAGTAGGATAGATCTTTTATTTAAGTAAATATCTAAAATAACTAATACAAATCTTAGTTTAAAAAGGAAACTACCCTTAAGATATAACTTTATCTAAAATAAAGGATAAAACATGGCTTATGTAGATAGACTTGCAATATACGTCTCGAAAAGCGCGTCCAAACCGTGTCGAAATCCAGTCACTCGATTTCTGGTGCTTAGTCGATATCGACTTCCTTTACTCGATATCGAGTGCTTCCTTTGCTGATGTTTTTTGTCTGTCTCGACATTCAGAGTCTATGTCAATGCTTCAGTCGATATCGACTAGTCCTGTCGATATGGACCACTTTTCTGCTTCTCTTGGCTTCTTCGTTTTGACTCCAAATTCGCTCTAATTCCTACATATTTTGACCAAAACTTGTGCAAACTCTATTTCTTGCACGTTAGCTCGTTGTACACAATTTTGCACTATTTATCAACCTTTTCTTTGGGAATGGAATGAAATATGAAGTCAAAAGATGTCATAACAAGGACACTAAATATGTACATCAAAACACCCCATACTTAGACTTGCTTGTCCTCAAGCAATAACCTACACCTACAACACACCCTTCAAGTCTTCGCTCTTATCAAAAGGAATATCATAAGTGGTAGCAAAGCAAAGCAAGTGAATTTATCGTCATAGCACATATTTGAGCGATGCATAGGCATATGCAATTTTGATCCAACCTCATAGGGGTAATGTGTTTGCACTCAACTCTCATGTGTTTAGGCTATGAAGATCAACTCTTAACTCAATTCCATATACAAACTCATAAACATTGCAATTTATAAAATCCACTTTGCAACCAGTTATGAAAATGCAATAAGAACCATAAGGAGGACTTTCGCTCAATGGAAGAGTTCAAAGAAGACTCCATTCGGCGGGTTTGTAATGGGGCTTGGTATGAAATAAAAGGGTATGGAATTATTTGGCCATGTGCTGCTTATAAAATTTGGGAATCAAGACTCCTAATCTTTATCACTACTATATCCAAACCATATCTCTACAATGATGCTCTTTCCAAACTTATTTTTCTATAAGGCTCATCAACCTTCTTTCAAACCCTAATATGCCTGTCATAAGTATAAATCTTGAAGAAAATAAAAGAACTAAGAAATAATTGGCTCATGCACTTTAGTAAAATTTTGTTTTTGCATGAAATTAAATAAATAAATAAATAATGTGCATTTATATGGTGAGCCAAAAATCCTTTTACAATATATGACAAGATGAAAATATGTACCATCCCATAATTTCTTTCCTCAAAACGAGAACATATGCACTTTCTTTCCACAATGCATTATTCTAACCAATCTAAGTCTCAATTCCCAAATGGGGGTCAGGCTCAATTCGGCTAGGGATAATTTTGTGGAGTTTGCAATATCAGGCTTTGGCTAATTAATATTCTAGCTTCAAGCAGAGATAATGCAAGGTAGGTAAAGAGAGGATAAAAATGGCTTAAAAGATGCCTCCATCATTTAATTCTTATAAATATAAACATATATATGCATTGGCTTTGAATAACTATCACAACATTTAGAGATGCATAGGAAGAGTAAATACACTCAAGAAAGCAGAGGAATTTTTAATGCTCTCCCTATAGGCCAAAATTCTCACTAGGACAATTTTTGTTGGATTTGCTTTTTGGCCTAGAATCATATGTGCTCAATTTAATCACAAGTTCATAATCTACATAAAAACCATTTTAAGGAGTTAGGCTAATAAATCCCAATATGCCATAGGATTTACATGATGAAGTAAGTTATTGAGTTCTCATCATAAGACGTCTAAGTAGGATTTAAAAACAAACTAAATAGGTAAACATGCATTTTTTTGTATTTTTGACATTTTCTAAAATTTTTTTTGGACTGTTGTATTTTTATGAAAGTGAAAAATAAGAACACAAATTTAAACATGAATGCATTGCAAAGAACAAAACCAAGTTGTGACCACAAGACATGTTTCTCCCCCACCCCATACATAAAATATACAGTTTCCTCTCTATATTAAAAGAAAAACCGGGGTTGAGAGAAACTTACAGAGCAACCTGCGGATTCAGGTCGATTCCAGGTTAAGTCGATGCTAGTAGTTGTTAAGCAGGAGGAATGTCGAGTTCTTAAATACAAATATAAAGATGTATAAATGTATACCGACTCTTAGCCTATGCAAATAATGACAAGACTTCCTCCCATTGTAGTGGAAGGGTAGTCAGGATCGATCCATGAGGAGGCGTGTCAGCGGGATCCTAGTAGCGTTGGAATCTCACGTCTTACATCGATTAGAAGCCTCGATTTCGACCTTGGAACTCGATGTCGACCTCGTCTGTCGATCCTTTCTGCAACAAAAGACCTGTAGAGACAAAAACAAGCAGTCGATATTGAAAGGGGAAGGTCGATATCGATGATAGCAGATGGAATCGACTGGCTCAGAAGACTACAAATCGACACAGGTGGTCGATATCGACGTTGAAGGGTCGATATCAATGTTCAGTAACTCAACAGTGATGATCGTTGTCAACTCACAAAACTGTCGACGAACTCAGTGGTCGATATTGACGTCTATGGTCGATATCGATGTCTTCTCCTGCAAAGTTGTTAGCTTTTTATCGGCAAAGAAAGGACGAAGACTTTAGGATGGATGAGGAGGCGATGAACAGAAATAAACAGAGGTTTTGATGAATATAAATTCTGTAAAAGACAACTCCTAGGATTAGGGTTTACCACAAGGTTAACCAATGCATGCGATAAGATAAATAAGACGGATAATTGCGCTATTTAACCCGAGGGACAAGCTTTCATTGTACACCAACTCTTAGGATTACTCTTGCAAATAAACCTAATTGTCTCTACAAATTTTATGTTTATAACTCAAGTTGTTAGCATGAATCCATTTTCTTTCGATTAGGACTAAACATAGAATCGTACGAGATGATATAGAAACAACGATATCAACATCCAATACGTACCTCAAGCACGCATGGCTAACGTCGGGCTCACCCCGACCCCTAGAGCTTCGGGGGACTAATCGCACCTCATCATGGAACTCATCATTGATTGAAAGAAATAATCTTGCATAAATGGAAAACTTTGAATCTTTACAATCTCAACACCAACTAAGGTAAGCGCTTGAAACTTTAAAGCTCAAAACTAAAACTCTAACTTTCTATTGCCTATTGCTATTGTCTTTCTTGCTTGGATGTGTTGATGGATAATCCTAACAAACCAGCCCCTAGGGCTTTATTTATAGGCTACTAATCCTTGCTATCCAAGGATTGTAACTTCTATCTAAACTATGAACTCTATCCAAACAATTAGGATAGGTCTTTTATTTTAAACAACTTCATAAAACTTAAAGGTAAACATAAATTCAGCTGCTAACTATCTAAAAGTACAAGATAATCCGTGGCCTTGAGGATAGAATTCATAATTCGAGTCTCGAAATCGGATTTATCTTCTGTCGAGATAAGGTCGATATCGACGTTCGAGGTCGATATCGTTGTCTGTATTTCTGCTCGATTTGTCCAGCTTCACTCGATGTCTATGTCGGGGTCGATATCGATGTCGGGTGAACGATATCGAGTGCCTTCTTGGATGGTCTATATGGTCTATCTCGACACTCAGGAGGTGTGTCGACAACTATGGTCGATATCGATGTTTAAGGTCGATATCGACCTCTGCTCAGCTTCACTTGGCTTCTTCATTTTGACTCCGATTTTAATCCAATTCCTGCATATTTAAACCAAAACTTGTGTACACTCTATCCTATGCACGTTAGCTCATTCTACACAAATCCCTTTTGTTTTCAACCATTGTTTGAGGAATCGAATGAAATGTGAAGTCAAAACTTGTGAATAAAATAGGTACAAATATGTACATCAAAAAACCCCATACTTAGACTTACTTGTCCTCAAGCAATAACCAACACCTACAACACACCTTTAAAGTGTTTAGGCGATCCATAGGCATATGCAATTTTTGATCCAACCTCACAGGGATAATGTGTTTGCACTCAAATCTCATTTGTTTAGGCTATGAAGATCATCTTTCAACTCAATTCCATACAAAATCTCATAAACATTGCAATTTATAAAAATCCACTTCGCAAAAAAATATGAAAATGCAATAAGAACCATTAGGAGGACTTTCGCTCAATGGAAGACTTCATAGAAGACTCCATTCAGCGGCGTTGGCATGGGGCTTGGTATGAAATAAAGGGTATGGAATTATTTGGCTATGTGGTGCTTTTATAATTCGGGAATAAAGACTCCTAAATCTCAAAACTTGCAATATCCAAACCATAACTCTTCAATGTTGCACATTCCATGCTCAATCTCCCATAATGCTCTTTCTCAACTCATCTTTCCACAATATGCTTAAAGATGCACTAAAAGATATAGGCCATACTACTAACCCTTCTTTCAAACCCTTAACATGCCTCTCAAAAATATAACACTTGTATGAAATAAATAAAGGACTTAAGGATTTTGGCTAATGCACTGCGTATATATCTCTCTTTTTTTTCACGAAAATAATGAATAATACTAAAAAAATATGTGCATTTATATGGTGAGCCAAAAATCCTTTTACAAAATATGACAAAATGTAAATATGCACCAACCCATAATTTCCTTGCTCAAAAAATTGACAATATGCACTTTCATTTCCACAAGGCATTAGTCCAGCCAATCTAAGTCTTAATTCCCAAATGTGGGTCAGGCTCAATTCGGCTAGGGATAATTTTGTGGAGTTTTCAATTTCAGGCTCAAGCTAATTTTTCGGCTTCAAGCAGGGATAATGCACGGTAGGTAAAGAGAAGATAAAAATGGCTTAAAAGATGCCTCCATCATTTAATTCTCGTAAACATAGACATATTTATGTATTGGCTTTGAATAACTATCACAACATTTAGAGATGCATAGGAAGAGTAAATTAACTCAAGAAAGCGGAGGGATTTTTGATGTTCTCCCTATAGGCCAAAATTCTCACTAGGACAATTTTTGTTGGATTTGCTTTTTACCCTAGGATCATATGTGCTCAATTTCATCACAAGTTCACAATCTACATAAAATTTTTAAGGACTTCTACTAAACCATCCAAATATGCCATAGGATTTACATGATCAAGTCAGCTATTATGTTTTCATCATAGGACATCTAAGAGGGATTTAAGAATAAACTTAAAAATAAACATGCATTTTTTTGTATTTTTGACATTTTTTCTATTTTTTGGATTTTTTTTACATTTTATAAAAGTAAAACTAAGAACAAAAATTTAAACTCACAGCGCAACCTGCGGATTTAGGTCGATTTCAAATTAGGTCGATGCCAGAAGTCGATATCTATGTCAGTGGTCGAGGTCGACTGCATCTATCGAAGTCGAGGAAGAAAATGAAGACAAGAGCTGCCTGATGATGGTCGATATCGATGATTATGGTCGATATCGATCTCTACATTTTGCTCCCGAGTCCTCGATGTCGACTCTAGGAGATGGCTTGACCCTGGGGGGTCGATTTCGACTGGCCTAGTCGATTTCGACTGCCTCTACAAAAGCTTCTTTCCTTCTTCAGCGTTTCTTCTTGCTTAGAAACCTGAAATCTTTGTTAGAAGTATAGATAAAGGCACGAATTATCTCACTTTCAAAAATTTAAAAATCCAAAAATCCTAAAAATCATCTATGAAAAAAAAAGAAATCAAGTTTTATGTACAAGCTCTAGAGTTTTGAGTCGCTAGGCCGACTTCTTCGTCAATTCTTCATGAGCCTTTTATGTAGGGACCCTTCGAGCTTAAGTCTACTCCTGGATCGTCTAGGTCCTTTTGGTAGTAGCTAAGTTCGGCGACCAAGGCTTCTTTGATGTTAGGTTCTTCTTTGGGCGCTTTACTTCTCTATCTTGAGCTAACTTTAGCAATATAGGCAAAGAATGGAGCTTTGACCCTCTCATTAGTAGAATTATCAATAATTGGCTTACTTGAGTTATCAATAAGGGACATAGGAGGGTTAGGAGTCATACCTGGGCTCACCTGTTTGGGCCCAAAACAGAAATCTTCGGGCTGAGGAGTGGTCGATTTCGACCAAGGTGGGTCGATTTCGAGAGCTTTGGTCGATGCCGACATGTGGGGGTCGATATCGACCTCTGTGACCCCATACTTAAGATCTTGGCAACAATCTGGCATACTCGATTTTGACCAAGGGGGGTCGATTTCGATGTTTTTAGTCGATATCGACTTGTTCCAGTCGATGTCGACCCTGCTTGCTGTTTCCGTCCTCGCCAATAATATTTATCTAAGCTTTTCCTAGCCGGCGAGAGGACTACTTGCTCCAGGTGCTTCATTTCGCTCATGGTTGGGTTGAAAGAGAACTCTATCACTTCATTCTCTATAGTAAAGGTTAGTAATCCTCGATGTACATTTATATTGGTATCAATAGTAGCTAAGAAAGGCCTACCAAGGATAATAGGCACTACATGATCTTCAGGCATCTCCAATACAATGAAATCAGTAGGCACAAAGAACTTACCTACCTTTACCGGAACCTCATCAATTATACTTGTGGGCCTGACGAATGAGTTGTCGGCCATATAGAGTTTCATATCCACAGGTTCATGTTCGCTAATGTTCACCTTTTGCCAAATAGAGA
Organism: Persicaria maculosa; assembly: GCA_963922045.1. Classification (NCBI taxonomy): domain Eukaryota; kingdom Viridiplantae; phylum Streptophyta; class Magnoliopsida; order Caryophyllales; family Polygonaceae; genus Persicaria; species Persicaria maculosa. The sequence goes on along the minus strand of OY998264.1, from coordinate 44,523,983 downwards.
GAGGCATGAGACTTACGCTTGCTGCTAGGTCACATAGGGCCTTATAACGATGTTGGCCAAGTCCCACGGTGATTCCAAACTTCCCTGGATCACTCCTCTTCTGAGGGAAGTCCATCTTTGAGCATTCCTCTGCGATCTCTGCCATGGATCTCTTCTTACTAAGGATGTCTTTCGGGAATCGCACATAGGCGGGCATCTCGCTTAGGGCTTCTGTAAGAGGAATGGTAACATTAAGACATTGAAGAATTTTTACAAAGTGCCTAAAATTACCTTTGGTTGGATCCTCTTATGCTTTGGATGGGAATGGCAACGTCTTCATTGATGGAGGGGCCAAAACGGAGGTCAGAGGGGCCTGCTGAACATCGATGTCGACTCGGCTCTGGTCGATATCGACTGGAATGGTCGGTGTCGACCTCTTTTGTGGCTCTGATGGCTCTACAGTGGCCTCGACGTCGACCAGTGGGTCGATCTGGTGGTCGATATCGACCTCTACCTCGACATCGACTGGGCTGTCGATGTCGACTGGATCTGCTGCTTTCTCCGACTCTCTTCGTGGCTTTTGTACTTTGTTGCCAATCCTTAATTGCATGGCTGCGACATGGCCCGTCCCGGATTGCCCCTTAGGATTTGTAGTGGGTTGCCCAGGGAACGTTCCGGACGGTCTAGGGATTTGTGTCGCTAATTGACCTAGTTGGGTCTCTACGTTCTTTTTCCAAATATCCATCTCCCCAATCTTTGTTGTAAGGTGATTGAGTTGAGAATGGATTGCATTGTTGGATTGATCATTCTTAGCCTAATTCAGCCTGATTTCATCTAGCACAAGTTGAAGATCATCCTTTCGTTGGTCCCTCTCCGAGTGCCCATGAGCTCTATAAGGCGGGGGGTCCCTAGGGTTAACCGGGTTCCTTTGTGGTTGATGGAACCTTTGGTCTCCCTAATATTGGTGATTCGGACCCCTCATGTAGCACACCTCTTGGTGAGTCTCTTCTAGTTGTACTTGTTCAGCATGGGGGCACTCGATGGTGGTGTGCCGCTGCGATCCGCATTCAATGCAATCTTGTTTCCCTAAAAGGAACCTCACTTGCTTATCGAGCATTCTAAGTTGATCTATATGAAAATGCTCCTTTACATATGGATGAATCACCTTAGAGGGTTCGTATAATGGCATAGATGGGGCAGGCCTCGACGATGATGGTGTGTCGGAAGCCTCAGGAGTCCCATATGTGTCGTCGAACTCCACCAACCTCTATATGGTCTCCCAAGCCTCTTGTGGAGCGAGTTCAAGGTAGCCATAGGAGGTGTAAGTGTTGATCCTCTCCTTGGTTGCAGCATCAAGAGCATTGTAAATGATTTCCTGAATCACGTACAGTGGTTGGCCATGTGTCGGGCGTGATCGTAGTAGGTCCTTAAACCTTTCTCAAACAGTCACTAGAGCCTTACCACGCTTTTGTTTGATAGCCGTGATTTTCTGTTGGATCAACGCCGTCTTAGAAGGAGGGATGAACTTGTTGAGGAACGCGTCCTTGACTTCATTCCAGGTGCGGAGCGATCTTGGGGCTAAGCTCTCCAACCACTGCAATGCTTTTCCTTTAAGAGACCAACGAAAAACATTTAGTTGGACATATTCAAGACTCTATCCATTAGCAATAGTATCACAAAGGTCTAAGAAGGTCGGTATATGTGCCATAGGGCATTCATTAGGTTTTCCTTCATATTGATGCCTTCTTATTTCAATAAGGAAGTCAGGTTTAATTTCAAAATTAGAGGCAGGGATAAGAATCGCCGATTCAGGCACTGTGAGAGTGGGGTGCATATATTGCTTGGCATTCCGAGGGAGGGCATTGATTTGGGCTTCTATTTGCCTCCGGCCTTCCTCCTCCCTATCCGCACGTTCCTTAATTGCCACCTCTCTAGTTGTTACGTTCTCCACCTGCTTCCTTAGTTGCTCAATCAACTCAGCCTGGTTCGCGTTGTCTGCCATGATTCTTTGAGCTTGGGCTCTTAGATGGAAGTAGCGTTCAGGGTCGTCTACACCCTCGAGTTCAGGTGGGCGATCAGCGCGTCGCATACACCTGCAAAACCAAACTAGGTAGAGACGTGAGATAGACTACTAGGGCGCGATTGATTGCCTCCCCGACAACGGCGCCAATTTGTTAAGCAGGAGGAATGTCGAGTTCTTAATTACAAATATAAAGATGTATAAATGTAAACCGACTCCTAGCCCATGCAATTAATTACAAGACTTCCTCCCGTTGTAGTGGAAAGGTAGTCAGGATCGATCCACGAGGAGGCGTGTCAGGGGGATCCTAGTAGCGTTGGAATCTCACGTCTTACATCGACCATAAGCCTAGATTTTGACCTTGGAGCTCGATGTCGACCTCGGCTGTCAATCCGTTCTGCAACAGAAGACCAGCAGTCGATATCAACAGGGGAAGGTCTATATCGATGTTAGCAGACGGAATCGACTGGCTCAGAAGACTGCCAGTCGACACAGGTGGTCGATATCGACGTTGAAGGGTCAATATCGATGTTCAGTAACTCAGCAGTGATGATCGTTGTCGACTTAGAAAACTGTCGATGAACTCAGTGGTCGATATCGACGTCTATGGTTGATATCGATGTCTTCTCCTGCAAAGTTGTTAGCTTTTTGTCGGCAAAGAAAGGCCGAAGACTTTAGTATGGATAAGGATGTGATGAAAAGAAATAAACAGAGGTTTTGATGAATATAAACTATGTAAAAGGCAACTCCTAGGATTAGGGTTTACCACAACGTTAACCAATGCATGCGATAAGATAAATAAGACGGACAATTGCGCTATTTCACCCGAGGGACAACCTTTCTCTGTACACCAACTCTTAGGATTACTCTTGCAAATAAACCTAATTGTCTCTACAAATTTTATGTTTATAACTCAAGTTGTTAGCATGAATCCCTTTTCTTTCGATTAGGACTAAACATAGAATCTTAGGAGATGATATAGACACAACGATATCAACATCCAATACATACCTCAAGCACGCATGGCTAACGTCGGGCTCACCCTGACCCTAATAGCTTCGGGGGATTACTCATACCTCATCATGGAACTCATCATTGATTGAAAGAAATAAACTTGCATAAATGGAAAACTTTGAATCTTTACAATCTCAATGCCAACTATCGTAAGCGCTTCAAACTTTAAAGCTCAAAACTAAAACTCTAACTTTCTCTTGCCTATTGCTATTGTCTATCTTGCTTGGATATGTTGATGGATGATCCTAATAAACCAGCCCCTTGGGCTTTATTTTTAGGCTACTAATCCTTGCTATCTAAGGATTGTAACTTCTATTTAAACTATGAACTCTGTCCAAACAATTAGGATATGTCTTTTATTTTAAAGAACTTCATAAAACTTAAAGGTAAAGATAAATTCATCTGCTAACTATCTAAAAGTACAAGATAATCCATGGCCTTGAGGATAGAATTCATAATCCGAGTCTCGAAATCGGATCCATCTTCTGTCGAGATAAGGTCGATATCGACGTTGGAGGTTGATATCGATGTCTGTATTTCTACTCGATTTGTCCAGCTTCACTCGATGTCTATGTCGAAGTTGATATCGATGTCGGGTGATCGATATCGAGGGCCTTCTTGGTTGGTCTATGTGGTCTATCCCGACACTCAGGAGGTGTGTCAACAACTATGGTCGATATCGATGTTTAAGGTCGATATCGACCTCTGCTCAGCTTCACTTGGCTTCTTCATTTTGACTCCGATTTCAATCCAATTCCTGTATATTTAAACCAAAACTTGTGCAGACTCTATCCTATGCACGTTAGCTCATTCTACACAAATCCCTTTTGTTTTCAACCTTTGTTTGAGTAATCGAATGAAATATGAAGTCAAAACTTGTGAATAAAATAGGTACAAATATGTACATCAGTAGTCGATTTCGAGTACAGTGGTCAATGGCCACTGCATCTGTCGAAGTCGAGGAAGAAGCTGAAGTCGAAGGCCGCTAGAAATTGGTCGATATCGACTACTCCTTTAGTCTCCTGAGTCATCAATGTCGACTCCATGAGATGGCTCGATCCCAGTTGGTCGATTTCGACTTGTTTAGTCAATTTTGAGTGCCTCTGCAGAAGCTTCTTTTCTTCCTCGTCGTTCCTGAAATCATTAGTGCATAATAGATGAAACCACCGCATATAAAAAGTCTCCAAATCCCAAACATTCAAAATTTTTAAACCTAAAAACCATCTATGCGGAAATTTAAAGAGGTTTATTTACAAGCTTTGGACTTTATAGTCGCTAGGCCGACTTCTTCCACGCTTCTATCAAAGGTAGCACATCTAGGGACCATATCGCTCTCATGTCCTCTTTAGGGCTTTCAAGCTCTACTTTGAGCACTGTCCCTTTCTTATCCTTGAGCTCCAACCTTCCTAGATAGACCTTATAAATTGTCATGATTGACCCCTTCCTTCCATCCTTTCTTTTACATCCATGGGCATTGCATTGCTCAATAATCACCTTGTTACCTGCCTTGTATTCTTTTATGGGCATACCTATCATGTTATTTAGGCATACAAACAAGGATACTCGTTTTAAAGAGATATTATTATTTATCTCTAAGGATGGAGGAATCTTACGTGGACTTACCTCGGAGTCCCTACTGTTCTCAGTTGTCAGTCGATATCGAGTGGATTGGTCGATATTGCCCTCTGTCTTCTCTGTCGATGTAGGCAGGTCGGGTAGGGGGAGTCGATGTCGAGTGGGCCCAGTTAATATCGACTTGCCCTAGTCGAATTCGAGTGCTGTGTTGATCGCATACTTAGCCTCTGTTAGTCGATTTGGCTCCTGTTCACTCGATATCGACTGGATTGTGTCAATTTCGATTGCTCTGTCTAGCTCTTCTTTATCGTCGGCTTGGTGCCAAATCTCCAAGAGCTCCTCCATTTGGGCCTCCATGGCCCTTTCCTCTAGCTCCTCATTGGTCAAGGCTCTCTCCGTTGGTTCATCGCAAGGGATTACTCTCCTTATATGCATGACCTTGACCTCCATTTGTTGGACCTTCTTTCATTGTAGGGTTGAAGGAGTATTCAATGACCTCATTGCCAGTAGTGAATGACAAGAGTCCATTCCACACGTTGATATTGGTATCGACCGTAGATAAGAACGGTCTCCCTACGATGATTGAGCAAGTAGGATCCTTTGCCATATCAAGTACAACAAAGTCAATGGGTACGAAATACTTACCCTCCTTGACTAGGACGTCATAGATGATGCATGTAGGCCTTACAAAATTGTTATCGGCCATGTATAACTTCATATCAATTGGCTCCATGGCTCCATTATTGAACTTTGACGAGATGGACATAGGCATGAGGCTCACGCTAGCCCCTAGGTCGTACAACGCCTTGTAGCAATGTTGGCTAAGCCCAATGGTGATGGCGAATCTACCAGGATCACTCCTCTTCTCTGGGTAGTCCACCTTGCTGCACTCCTCAGCGATCTCAGCTATTGATCGCTTTTTACTCAATATATCTTTGAGGAAGCGGACGTATGATGGCATTTCATGAAGGGCCTTTGTGAATGGGATGGTAAAATTATGACCTTGTAGAACCTTCACAAAGTGTTGAAACTTTGCATCCGTTGGATCCTTTGATAATTTGGAGGGGTAGGGCAATGGCTTCTTCTTTTACGGAGCGGGATTAGCCCAAGGTGGTGCTGATGAATGGTCGATATCGACTGTAGTGGTCGATCTCGGGTTTGTGTGGACAGGGTTCACGTCGACAGATGGGTCGACATCGAGTGGGTCAGTCGATATCGACTAAGGGTGGTACATATCGACTAGCTCTCCAGGGCTTTTCTCCGCTTATGCGACGTTCATTCGTAACACATTGCCATTCCTTAAACGAATGACGGAGATGTGGCCCGATGGCTGCCCCTTTGGATTGGCCTGTGGTTGTCTAGGGAGCCCTCTTGGTTGTCGTGGAATTAATGCCGCCAATTGACCCATGTGGGTCTCAACGCCTTTCCTCCATGTATCAATCTCGCCAAGCCTAGAGTTAATGACATGTAATGAGTTATGGACGACATTGTTGGATTGCTTTGTCTCCGCTTGGTTCTGCCTCAACTCATATAGGATGAGTTGTAGATCATCCCTCCTTTCTCTGTCTGGATGGCCAGGTGCTCTGTATGGTGGAGGATCCCTGGGGTTGTATTAGGGTTGTTGATTTGTCCAGTTGTGGTACCCCTGGCGATTGGGATTCCTCATGTAGCGCGCCTCATAGTGAGTCTTTGTATGGAGGAGAGGAATTTGACTTGCTTTTGAAGTCTCCTGAGTTGATCTTGCATGAATTGATCTTTGACATCGGGATCAATCTCCTTGGAGGGCTCATAGAATGACATAGATGGGGTTGTCCTTAAGTCGGAGGCCACAGGAGTCCCATAGGTGTTGTCGAATTCAATCAACCTCTCTATAGTATCCCTAGCTTGTTGTGGTAGGAGCTCGAGATACCCATAGGAGGTATAGGTATTGATTATCTCCTTTGTTGCTACGTCCGGGGTGTTGTAGATGATCTCCTGGATGACATCGGGTGGTTGCCCATGCGTAGGGCAAGACCTCAGCAGCTCCTTAAACGCTCCCACACATGCGCCAGGGTTTCATGTGGCCTTTGTTTGAAAGCCATAATCTTCTAGCGTATCACCGATGTCTATTCATAAGTGGGAGGGATCGCTAATATAATATCAAATACAATATCAAACTAAATTGACTCCCTTGTCCAAGCAAATAAAATACAAGAATCCCTCCCGATTAGTTGTAGGGTAATTCAGGATCGAATCCACGAGGAGATAGTCAGCGCTTCCTAAGCTTGCAATCACGATCAAATTTCGACTCCAGTGGACAACTCGATATCGAGTAGACTGGTCGATATCGACCTAAGTACTGGTCGATTTCCAGTAGATTCCTGCAGAAGACAAAAGCACAGTCGACGTCGAGTTGTTCACTCGATATCGATGTCATAACTCGATATCGACCTCTGTAGACGAAATCGAGCCTTCAACAGAAATAGTAAACGTAGCAAATTTTGTCGAAAAAGAGTCTAAAGAAAGTAAGAATGATGATGGAAGAGTGGGCAGAATGAAAACACAGATTTTTATATAACTCAATAAACTAAAAGGGCTTCAAAGATCGGGGATTCATCTCAAAACGATAACCATGCAAGTATTATGCCAAATTCATGAAAGATGATGCCTTTCCGTCAAATAACTTTCTTTACCAACTATTAGGTGATTGTAGGCTCTCGCATAAAACCTAAGAGTTACTATCTGTTGTTGTAGGAGGATGATATGTCGAGTAATTACAAATAATAAAGATGTAATAAACGTAAACAAACTCCTAGCCTATGCAAATAATTACAAGACTTCCTCCTGTTGTAGATGAAGGGTAGTCACGATCGATCCACGAGGAGGCGTGTCAGCGGGATCCTAGTAGCTTTGGGAATCTCAAGTCTGCGTCGGCCAGAAGCCTTGATTTCGACCTTAGACCTCGATGTCGACCTCGGCTGTCGATGTTATCTCTAATAAAAGACCTGTAGAGACAAAAGCAAGTGGTCGATATCGACTGAAAAGGGTCGATATCGATGTCAGTCACGAAAACGACTGGCTCAGAAGACTGCCAGTCGACTCAGTAGGGTCGATATCGATGTTTGGTGTCTATATCGATGTTCAGCAACCTCGCAGTGATGATCGTCGTCGACTCAGAAAACTGTCGACGAACTCAGTGGTCGATATCGACGTCTGGGGTCGATATCGATGTCAGTCACGAAATCGACTGGCTCAGAAGACTTCCAGTCAACTCAGCAGGGTCGATATCGACGTCTGGGGTCGATATCGATGTCAGTCACGAAATCGACTGGCTCAGAAGACTTCCAGTCAACTCAGCAGGGTCGATATCGATGTATGGTGTCTATATCGATGTTCAGCAACCTCGTAGTGATGATCGTTGTCCACTCAGAAAACTGTCGACGAACTCACTGATCGATATCGACGTCTGGGGTCGATATCGATGTCTTCCTGTAGTGGGTTAGTTTTTCGTCGGCAAAGAAGGGCCGAAGATTTAAGAAGGGATGTACAGAAATAACAGTGGATTATGTGAATTAAACTATGTAAAAGAAACAACTCCTAGGATTAGGGTTTACCACAACGTTAACCAATGCATGTTAAGATAAATAAGACGGACAATTGCGCTATTTCACCCGGGGGACAAGGTTTCGCCGTACACCAACTCTTAGGAGTACTCTTGCAAATAAACCTAATTGTCTCTACCAATTTTATGTTTATAACTCAAGTTGTTAGCATGAATCCCTTTTCTTTCGATTAGGACTAAACATAGAATCGTAGGATGAGAGATAGACACAACGATATCAACATCAAATACTTACCTCAAGCGCGCATGGCTAACGTCGGGCTCACCCCGACCCTAAGAGCTTTGGGGAACTACTCGCTTCTCATCATGGAACTCATTGTTGATTGAAAAGAAGAAACTTGCATTAAAATAAACTCTGAAGCTTTACAACTCAACGTCAACTTTCGCAAACGTCAAACCCTAAAACTTCTCTCTAACTCTATCTCTATTGATTGTCTTGATTGATGATTAAAGATTGGATTGTTGTTTCTTGGATGATTGAATGCTAGCCCCCTAGGGCTTTATTTATAGGCTACTAATCCTTGCTATCCGAGGATTGTAACTTCTATCTAAACTATGAACTCTATCCGAACAATTAGGACAAGTCTTTTATTTTGATAAATCTTAAATAACTTAAAGGTAAAAAGATAAATAAGTCTTTAGTTGTCATCTATCTTAAAAGTATGAGATAAATCCGTGCCTCCTTGAAGATAAAGTTTCCAATCCGCATCTCGAAACCGAGTCTATCTTCTGTCGAGATAAGGGGTTGATATCGACACTAGAGGTCGATATCGAGGTCTCTTTTCTTGCTCGACTTGTCCCGCTCCACTCGATGTCTATGTTGAGGTCGATATGAGGGTCGATATCGACACCAGAGGTCGAGATCTATGTTGAAGGTCGATATCTACCTCTGCTCAGCTTCACTTGGCTTCTTCATTTTGACTCCGATTTCGCTCGAGTTCCTGCATGGTTAGCTCAAAACTTGTGCAGACCCTATTTCTTGCATTTTAGCCCATTCTTACACAAGTTTATATATTTTTGAAACTTTTCTTTGGAAATCGAATGAAATAAGAAGTCAGAAGATGCAATAAAAGGAGATATAAATATGTACATCAAAACACCCCATACTTAGACTTGCTTGTCCTCAAGCAATAACCAATCAATAACCAATACCTACAACACACCCATCAAGTCTTCACCCTTATCAAAAGCAACATCATAAGATGTAGAAAAGCAAAGCAAGTGAATTTAACGTCATAGCACATATTTTGGCGATCCATAGGCATATGCAATTTTGATCCAACCTCACATGGATAATGTGTTTGCACTCAACTCTCATGTGTTTAGGCTATGAAGATCAACTCTCAACTAAATTCCATATACAATCTCATAAACATTGCAATTTATAATAATCCACTTCGCAACCAATTATGAAAATGCAATAAGAACTATCAGGAGGACTTTCGCTCAATGGAAGACTTCAAAGAAGACTCCATTCGGTGGGGTTGTAATGGGGCTTAGTATGAAATTAAGGGTATGGAATTATTTGGCTATGTGGTGCTTTTATAATTCGGGAATCAAGACCCCTAAATCTCAACACTTGCAATATCCAAACCATAACTCTTCAATGTTACACTTTCCAAGCTCAATCTCCTATAATGGTCTTTCCCAACTCATCTTTATATAATATGCTCTAAAGATGCACTAAAAGATGTAAAACATTCTATCAACCTTTCTTTTAAACTCTAATATACCTCTAAAAAATATAAAACTTGTATGAATAAAGGACTTAAGGATTTTGGCTCATGCACTATATATATACATCTCTATTTTTTCGGATTTTTTTTTGACGAAAATAATAAATAAATACTAAAAATATGTGCATTTATATGGTGAGACAAAAAATCCTTTCACAAAATATGACAAGATGAAAATATATACCAACCCATAATTTCCTTTCTCAAAACTGGACATTATGCTCTTTTCTTTCCACAAGGCATTAGTCCAGCAAATCTAAGTCTCAATTCCCAAATGGGGGTCAGGCTCAATTCGGCTAGGGATAATTTTATGGAGTTTGCAATTAGCAGCTCAGGCTAATGTTCTGGCTTCAAGCAGGGATAATGCAGGGTAGGTAAAGAGAGGATAAAAATGGCTTAAAAGATGCCTCCATCATTTAATTCTCGTAAACATAAACATATATATGCATTGGCTTTGAATAACTATCACAACATTTAGAGATGCATAGGAAGAGTAAATTCACTAAAGAAAGAGGAAGGATTTTTGATGTTTTCCCTATAGGCCAAAATACTTACAAGGACAATTTTTGTTGGATTTTCTTTTTATCCTAGGATCATATATGCTCAATTTCATCACAAGTTCACAATCTACATAAAAATTTTAAGGACTTAGGCTAAACTATCCAAATATGCCATAGCATTTACATGATTAGGTCAGCTATTGAGTTTTCATCATAGGACATCTAGGTAGGGTTTAAAAACAAACTTAAAAATAAACATGCATTTTTTTTTGACATTTTTCTTTTTTTTTGGATTTTTTGACATTTTATAAAACTAAAACTAAGAACAAAAATTTAAACATGAATGCAATGAGAAGAAGAAAACCAAGTTATGACCATAAGATATGTTTTTCCCCCCACCCCATACTTAAAATATACAGTGTCCTCACTGTATTAAAAAGAAGAACAAGGGTAGAGAGAAACTCACAGCGCATCCTGCGGATTTAGGTCGATTTCAGGTTGGTTCGATGCCAGAAGTCGATATCTATGTCAGAGGTCGATGTCTACTGCATCTGTCGAAGTCGAGGAAGAAAATGAAGACAAGGGCCGCCATGTGGGGGTCGATATCGATGATTATGGTCGATATCGACCTCTGCTTTTCTGCTCTTGAGTCATCGATGTCGACTCCAGGAGATGGCTTGACCCTAGGGGGTCGATTTCGACTAGCCTGGTCGATTTCGACTGCCTCCGCATAAGCTTCTTTTCTTCTTTGTCATTCCTTTTGCTTAGAAACCTGAAACATTTGTTAGAAAGATAGATAAAGCACGAATTATCTCAATTTAAAAAAAACACAAAAGTCAAATCATAAAAACCATATATGAAAAAATTTAAAGGTTTTATGTACATGCTCTAGAGTTTTGAGTCGCTAGGCCGACTTCTCCGTCAATTCTTTACGAGCCTTTTATGTAGGGACCCTTCGAGCTTGAGCCTTCTCTTGGACCATCTAGGTCCTTTTGGTAGTATCTAAGTTCGGCGACCAAGGCTTCTTTGATGTTAGGTTCTTCTTTGGGCGCTTTCCTTCTCTTTCTTGACCTAACTTTAGCAATATAGGCAAACCATGGAACTCTGACCCTCTCTTTAGTAGAATTGTCAATAAGCGACTTAATTGATTTATGAATAAGGGACAGCGGAGGGTTAGGAGTCATACCTGGGCTTACCTGTTTGGGCCCGAAACAGAAATCTTTGTGCTGAGGGGTGGTCGATTTCGACCAATTTGGGTCGATTTCGAGTTCTTTGGTCGATATCGATATGTGGGGGTTGATATCGACCTCTGTGACCCCATACTTAAGCTCTTGGAAACAATCTGGCATACTCGATTTCTACCAAGGGGGGTCGATTTCGATGTTTTTAGTCAATATTGACTAGTTCCAGTTGATGTCGACCATGTTTGTTGTTTTCGTCCTCGCCAATAAATATTTTCTAAGCTTCTCCTTAGCCGACGAGAGGACAACTTGCTCCAAGTGCTTTGTTTCGCTCATGGTTGGGTTGAAAGAGAATTCTATGACTTCGTTCCGTATAGTAAAGGTTAGTAATCCTCGACGTACATTGATATTGGCATCAGAAGTGGCTAAGAAAGGCCTACCAAGGATAATAGGCACTACATGATCTTCAGGCATTTCCAATACAATGAAATCAGTAGGCACAAAGAACTTACCTACCTTTACAGGAACGTCATCAACTATACATGTGGGCTTGACGAATGAGTTGTCGGCCATGTAGAGTTTCATGTCCATAGGTTCAAGGGCACCAATGTTCACCTTTTGCCAAATAGAGAGAGGCATGAGACTTACACTTGCCCCTAGGTCACATAGAGCTTTATAGCGATGTTGGCCACATCCCACGGTGATTGCAAACTTCCCTAGATCACTCTTCTTATAAGGGAAGTCCATCTTTGAGCACTCCTCTGCGATCTCTGCCATGGATATCTTCTTGCTCATGATGTCTTTTAAGAATCGCACATAGGCAGGCATCTCGCTTAGGGCTTCTCTAAGAGGGATAGTAACGTTAAGTCCTTTTACAAAGCGCCTAAACATACCTTTGGTGGGATCCTCCAATGCTTTGTATGGAAAGGGCAACGTATTCTTTGGTGGAAGGGCCAAAACGGTGGTCGGAGGGGCCTGCTGGACATCGATGTCGACTGGGCTCTTGTCGATATCGACTGGAGTCTGGTCGATAATGACTGAGGTGGTCGATGTCGACCTCTATTGTAGATTTGATGGCTCTGCAGTGGCCTCGATGTCGACCTGGGTGTCGACCTGGGGGTCGATGTCGATGTCGACTGGATCTGCTGATTTCTCCTCCGATTTCGTTTGTGGCTGATGTACTTTGGTGCCACTCCTTAATTATATGGCTGCGACATGGCCCGTCCTGGATTATCCATTAGGATTTCTAGTGGGTTGCCTAGAGAGTGTTCCGGATGGTCTAGGGATTTGTGCCGCCAATTGACCCAGTTGGGTCTCTACGTTCCTTTTCCATATATCCATCTCCCCAATCCTTGTGGTAAGGTGATTGAGTTGAGAATGGATGGCATTGTTGGATTGATCATTCATAGCTTGATTCCTCCTTATCTCATCTAGCACAAGTTCAAGATCATCCTTCTTTTGGTCTCTCTCAAGGTGCCCAGAAGCTCTATAAGGCGGAGGGTCCCTAGGGTTAACCTGGTTCCTTTGTGGTTGATGGAACCTTTGGTCTCCCCAATATTGGTGATGGGGCCCCTCATGTAGCGGGCCTCTTGGTGAGTCTCCGCTATTTGTACTTGTTCGGCATGTGGGCACTCGATGGTTGTATGCCGCTGCGATCCGCATTCACTGCAATCTTGGTTCACTGAAAGGAACTTTACTTGCTTTTGGAGCTTTATAAGTTGATCTCTGTGGAATTGCTCCTTCATATCCGGATCGATTACATAAGAGGGTTCATATTAGGGCATAGATGGGGCAGGCCTCGATGATGATGGCGTGTCAGAAGCCTTATGATTCCCATATGTATTATCGAACTCCACCAACCTCTCTATGGTCTCCCAAGCCTCTTGTTGAGCGAGTTCAAGGTAGCCATAGGAGGTGTAGGTGTTGATCCTCTCCTTAGTTGCAGCGTCAAGGTAGCCATAGGAGGTGTAGGTGTTGATCCTCTTCATTCTAGGTGCTGACCGATCTTGGGGCTAAGCTTTCCAACCACTACAATGCTTTCCCTGTAAGAGACCATCGAAAGGCTTTTAGTTGGACATATTCAAGACTTCGTCCATCAGCAATAGTATCACAAAGGTCTAAGAAGGTTGAAATATGTGCCATAGGGCATTCGTTAGGTTTTCCTTCATATTGGTGCCTTATAATCTCAGTTAGGAAGTTAGGTTTTATTTCAAAATTAGAGGCATGGATAAGAATTGCTGATTCAGGCACTGTGAGAGCGGGGTGCATGTATTGCTTAGCATTCCGAGGGAGGGCATTGATTTGGGCTTCTATTTGCCTCCGGCCTTCCTCTTCCCTATCCGCACGCTCCTTAAGTGCCGCCTCTCTAGTTGTTAGGTCCTCAACCTGCTTCCTTAGTTGCTCAATAAGTTCTACCTGGTTCGCGTTGTCCGCCATGATTCTTTAAGCTTGGGCCCTTAGATGGAAATAACGCTCAGGGTCGTCTACTCCTTCAAATTCAGGTGGGCGATCAACGCATCGCATACACCTGCAAAACCAATCTAGATAGAGACGTGAGATAGACTACTAGGACGCGATTGATTGCCTCCCCGGCAACGGCGCCAATTTGTTATTGCATGAGAATGATATGTCGAGTAATTACAAATAATTAAGATCCAATAAATGTAAACCAACTCCTAGCCTATGCAAATAATTACAAGACTTCCTCCCGTTGTAGTGGAAGGGTAGTCAGGATCGATCCAGGAGGAGGCGTGTCAGCGGGATCCTAGTAGCTTTGGGAATCTCAAGTCTGCGTCGGCCAGAAGCCTTGATTTCGACCTTAGACCTCGATGTCGACCTCGGCTGTCGATGTTCTCTGCAATAAAAGACCTGTAGAGACAAAAGCAAGTGGTCGATATCGACTGAAAAGGGTCGATATCGATGTCAGTCACGAAAACGACTGGCTCAAAAGACTGCCAGTCGACTCAGTAGGGTCGATATCGATGTTTGGTGTCTATATCGATGTTCAGCAACCTCGCAGTGATGATCGTCGTCGACTCAGAAAACTGTCGACGAACTCAGTGGTCGATATCGACGTCTGGGGTCGATATCGATGTCTTCCTGTAGTGGGTTAGTTTTTCGTCGGCAAAGAAGGGCCGAAGATTTAAGAAGGGATGAAAAGAAATAGCAGTGGTTTATGTGAATTAAACTATGTAAAGGAAACAACTCCTAGGATTAGGGTTTACCATAACGTTAACCAATGCATGCGATGAGATAAATAAGACGGACAATTGCGCTATTTCACCCGAGGGACAAGCTTTCGTCGTACACCCACTCGTAGGATTACTCTTTCAAATAAAACTAATTGTCTCTACCAATTTTATGTTTATAACTCAAGTTGTTAGCATGAATCCCTTTTCTTTCGATTAGGACTAAACATAGAATCGTAGGAGGAGAGATAGACAATACGATATCAACATCAAATACTTACCTCAAGCGCGCATGGCTAACGTCGGGCTCACCCCGACCCTAAGAGCTTTGGGGAACTACTCGCTTCTCATCATGGAACTGATTGTTGATTGAAAAGAAGAAACTTGCATTAAAATAAACTCCAAACCTTTACAACTCAACGTCAACTTTCGCAGACGTCAAACCCTGAAACTTCTCTCTAACTCTATCTCTATTGATTGTCTTGATTGATGATTAAAGATTGGATTGTTGTTTCTTGGATGATTGAATGCTATCCCCCTAGGGCTTTATTTATAGGCTACTAATCCTTGCTATCTGAGGATTGTAACTTCTATCTAAACTATGAACTCTTTCCGAACAATTAGGATAGGTCTTTTATTTTGATAAAACTTAAATAACTTAAAAGTAAAAAGATAAATAAGTCTTTAGCTGTCATCTATCTTAAAAGTATGAGATAAATTCGTGCCTCCTTGAAGATAAAGTTTCCAATCCGCATCTCGAAACCGAGTCTATCTTCTGTCGAGATAAGGGGTCGATATCGACAACAGAGGTCGATATCCAGGTCTCTGTTCCTGCTCGACTTGTCCATCTCCACTAGATGTCTATGTTGAGGTCGATATGAGGGTCGATATCGACACCAGAGGTCCATATCTATGTTGAAGGTCGATATCCACCTCTGCTCAGCTTCACTTGGCTTCTTGGTTTTGACTTCGATTTCGCTCGAATTCCTGCATGGTTAGCTCAATACTTGCGCAGACCCTATTTCTTGCATTTTAGCCCATTCTTACAGAAGTTTATATACTTTTTAAACTTTTCTTTGGAAATCGAATGAAATAAGAAGTCAAAAGATGCAATAAAAGGAGATATAAATATGTACATCACTATCGAATTTCATGACTAATTCAAATTCACAATATGATTGGATTTCCCTTCAATAATGCAAATAATGAATCTCCTCAACTTTCGCAAAGGGTCATGCATAGGAGAGAAGATGGAATCGCATAAAAATCATACCTTTGATGCACAAACCTACATAGCTATCGACGGGCTCACCCCAACCCTAGAAGTAGGTGAACTACTCGCGCCTCATCATTGTTGACATCATCATCATTGAAAAGAAACTACTTTGAATTAAACTTACAAAACAAAGAGTACAACCGAACAAAGCCAAATATCCGCTCTCGCTTCCTCTTCACCCCACTTGGCTCTCTCTCTCTAACTATTTTCTGCGTGTGAAACTGAAATTGTGTGTCGATTGATTGTGGATGATTAAACTCAGCCCTAATGGCCTCTTATTATAGACTTCTAACCTTGCTATCCAAGGATAAGAAAATCTATCTTTATTCCATAAATAAAACTAAAATAAAATGAAATAACTAAATCGATTTAGGTAAATATCAAATTCACCTTAAAGGATAACAAGTCTGGTAAGAATGGATAGAAGATCTCGACTTTAGAATAATTGTAAACTCTTCTGATAGAATTCTATCAAAAACAGCGTCGGATCTGTCTACAGCAGCAGTCGATATCGACTAGTTCATGTTGATATCGACCTCTTCTTTTCTCTACCTCGAGCAGTTCTACTCATCCTCAGATTGCCACTCGGAATTTATCTATTCACTCAATTTCGGGCACTCGATATCGACCATGTTCACTCGATATCGATCTCTCTTTGTCGTCATGCTCTATTCTTCCTCAGCTCGATTTCTGGTGCTCTGTTTCACTCGATGTTGAGTCTTTAGGTCGATTTCCACTCCTCAGTAGACTTCGAGTTCTTTTTCATCTTTTCTTTTCTTGTCCCAATTGATCCATTTTTGTCTCGATTTCTACGAAATAGCATAAAAACTCGTGTAGACCTCTATATTTGACAAATAAGAATAAACTACACTAATCTTATGCTTTCCCAACCAATATGCATGCAAATATCGACAAAATTGACATAAATGTATATGTAAAATATGGCAATTTGCACGCATATCAAACACCCAATACTTAAGCTTGCTTGTCCCCAGCAATACTTTTAATGGTCATTCAGGGGAAGAAAATAAACCGTCAACATCATAGATTCATTGTTTTATGTCCCTACAATCAATTTCCATCCTCGAAAAGGTACTAATGTCAACAATATCCATGCTTGTGAATAAAAGCAACATCATACTCACAAAAGGACGGTTATATGCATAAAACAATTTCAGGCGACATAGCATTAATAATCAAGAGGACTTTTGCAAGCTTATGAGAAGTAGATTGGTAATAGGCTAAAGGTGAACTAATTTTTGGCCATGTGGTGTTAAATCCGAGGAAACAAACTTTCTTTCCAACTTTCATTCCACATTCCTTCTTCATAATGTTTCTCAACTTTCACACTTCGCTCAATGCTTTTTTTCATATAATGCTTTTACCTCTCTAACCTTAGTATTGCCTTCAAGCGGGTCACAAACCTAGGTGTCATGAATGGCCCCGGATGCTTAGTACTTCAGACTCCTCACCTTGTGTCCCGTTTCGCTGAACTAACATCTCAACGAGTAGGGTCGATCTACTTTTATCTCCTGAGGTGATCGGATTTTTTGTCACTCATTAAATTTTCCATAATTCAATATTCTTTCATTCCTGCCAACAACTTCAATAATATGCACAAACTCAATGTAACAGCTCCAATGATTACATCCATTCTCAAACATTGTCCCCGGATAGGGTATAAGGTATAAAAAATGGGAAATATGTATTATATGTGGATCAATAATAATGAAAGGCTCATATATGGCTTGTGTAATTGCAAATATGCATAGGTAAAGCTAGGATATGAAATTGAGCACATGTATGGAAATTATAAAGTCTTCCATCATCTTTCATGGTTTTCTCTAAAAAATCACACTTCATTGTGATTTCCCTTAGCTAGGGAATTTCATGTTGTATCTCTAATTAATCTACTTTTGCGTCATCGAGTTCAATAAAAGCTTCCATGACTCTTTTTTTTTAAATTTTTTTGGGGGTGATTTTTTTTGAAAATATAAATATGCATAAAGATAAACAATGCTTAAAATAACTATAGAAGAAAAATATGTATAAACATGTAAAACAAATATGCAAAAACTATGAAAAATTTTTAAACAGGGTAAAAAATGCTAAAAATATGCAAGTAAGCTTTTCCCCCACCCCATACTTAAAGATTAAAATGTCCTCACTGTATAAGAACTAGGGTTAAGAAAGATACTTACTAAAAATTTGTGAAAATAAGGAGTTGAAGAAGTCTGCAGGGGCAGTTGATATCGGGTGGACCAGTCGATATCGACCAGTTTCACTCGATTCCTGGTGGCTCTGAGCTTCAGGGTGATCTCATGTCGACCACAGCTCTATTAAATTGACCTGCTTGGTCGATATCGAGTACTTTACTCGATTTCAATGTCTTTTTTGCTCTTCTTCTTGTTCCTGAAACTCGTTAGAAAACTAAAACCAAAATCCAAAACAAATAATAATGTCTCCTAAACAAACAAAAATTGTCCAAAACATAAACTAATTGTCTTTTACAAGCTCTAGACTTTATAGTCGCTAGGCCGACTTCTTCCTTTATGCTCCTAAGGCGGCATTTGCAAAGCCCATGTAGCCTAGGCCTCAAATAACACTCCATTCTTATCTCTCAACTGCATTCCATCTGGATGGATCTGGTTCACAGTAAAGGGACCCATCCTCTTTGTTTTGAATCTACTTGCGAACCAATGATCTTTTGATTTGGAGACATACACCTTACCTCATAATTCATAATTGCTCGGATCATCATTGTATACCCTGCACAAGCGCACACACCAAGGCAAACCTCTTCCAAAAAGGGAAAAATCTTTAATTGAAATAGAGAAAGAGGAATCCGTACCTTGGCTTACCTTCTCTGTCTCCGAGTCTAATCGATATCGATCAGTTTCACTCGATATCGACCTCTCTTCTACTCTCGGAGGTTCTGTCGATGTGGAGGATTTCTGCTCGATATGGTCTGGTCGATTTCGACCTGTATTACTCGATATGAAGTTGCTTTTTTCTCATTCAGCATTTGGTTCAGTCGACATCGACTTAGGTTTTTGGTCGATTTCGACCTTTGTACTCGATTTCGAGTGGTCTTCTATGATGTCAACCTCATACTTAAAACCTGGCACAGAATCGTGAACAATATTAGTCGATATCGACTTACCTCTGTCGATTTCGAATGGATTTTTGGCTCCTTCGTTCAAGATTGCCATGACTTTCTTCACTTAGTCTTCTATAGCCCTCATTTCAAGCTCTTCATGTGTCATATTTCTTACCTCCATAGGCCCTTCATTTTTCCTCACGGTTTTGTTGAAGGCATACTCTACCACATCATCACTAATGGTGAATGAGAGCAATCCTTTCCTCACGATTATGTTAGCATCGACGGTTGCTAAGAATGGCCTTTCTACAATAATGGGACAAGTAGGGTGCTCTGCCATATCAACAACTAGAAAATCAGTAGGGATAAAGAACTTACCTACTTGCACTGACACATCATCTACCATGCCTGTTGGAACAACCACTGTATTGTTTTCCATAAATAGTTTAGCATCCACAGGCTATAGGGCACCTATCTTTATCTTGGACCATATGGTTAGTGGAATCATGCTAACACTAGCACCTAAAGCATATAAAGCATTAAAGAGATATTGACCTAACCCTATAGCGATAGAAAACTTACCTACATCCGCTCTCTTCTCCGGTAGCTCCAATCAGTTGCACTCCTCTGCGATCTCAGCAATTGATCGCTTCTTTCCTAATACATCTTTAAGGAACCTCACATATGATGGCATCTCATGAAGTGCTTCGGTGAATGGAATTTTAATGTTGAGCCCTTGAAGCATCTTCGCAAATCGCTGGAACTACTTTTCCGCCGGGTCCTTAATAGCTTTCTTTGGGACTGACAGCACCTTCTTCTTCACTACGGCTGGAGTTGAGTCGACATCGAGTAGAGGGTTGTCGATATCGACTGGAGAAGTCGATTTCTCGTACAACTCAGCTTCTGTGTTGACATCGAGTAAAGTAGACTCGACATCGACTTCACCATGGTCGACATCGACTGGATTAGTCGATATCGATGTCTCTTCTGGGGCTTCCTCCTCTGCTTTTTGCTTGGGCGTTCGCAATTGATGCCCACTTCTTTGATTCATTGCCGCTATATGTCAAGTAGTTTTCCCCTTAAGGTTGGGCACAATAGATCTAGGCAGCGAACCTGACGGTTTGGGAATTGGTTCTGCCAATTGACCCATTTGGGTCTCCATGTTCCGCTTCCAAACGTCGATCTCCTCAATCCTAGAGTTTATGCCTTGCAACTGAGTATGGATGGAGTTGTTGGCTTGTTTGAAATCAACATTGTTTCTCCGCATCTCATCAAGAATGATCTGTAGGTCATCTTTCCTTTGTTCGCGCTCATGGTGCACTAGTGCTCTAAATGGTGGGGGATCCCTTTGTTGATGTTGTGGTTGAGAACCTTTGCTCTCCCCAACACTACTGATTGCCCCCTCCATAGGACTGCTCGAGATAGAGAAGATATAAGGTCGATATCGAGGTCCGAGGTTGATATCGACTGCTGTTGCAGAACAGATCCGATGCTGTTTTTGATAGAATTCTATCCGAAGTGTTCGAGATTGTCCCTTTAGTGCTGGTTGAACTAATTGGATAAGTAGGAAGGTGGATGTGTTGTTAAATTCCTTTATGAGGAACTACAAATACTTTAGTTAATCTCTGAACTTAAAGCTATCAATTGGGTTAAATCATTTTCTGAGGGACTGTTCAATTGATAAGGGTATCTAGAACTGATTGGACTAGTAACTATATTAGTTTGGGACAAGGGCATTCACAAGAAAACTAAAAGCATGAGAAGAAGTTACAAGGATCGCTTCCAACCAAATAAAGTGGAAAATTGTAGGTAGAATTGTTTCTCATCATTATCTGAACCAAATTCATTTACTTTTGCTTTCATCAATTTGCTTTGATAAAAGGCGGATCTTTTGCATTCATAAAAACCCCCTATTAGTTACTTAATTGGCACTAAAATCACATTTGAGTAACGAATTTCCCTGTTGAACGACCTCTTACTTATTGCTATACTAGTTATAGGTTTGAGATTTATTCTGACGGATCAACGATAGGTTTTCCTTCCGTCAAATTTGGCGCCGTTGCCGGGGATATTTATTGATTCATGTTTTTTTTTGTGCTAATTTTTGGTGTGGACCGTCTTATATGGTCCGTACCCTTGCTACTAATCCATCTTTGTTGCCGTTTGATTCAGATATCGAAAGAACCCTTTCTTCTTTAAGGAGAGAAACTTGAGATCGCTTTCGCGAGTTACCTTTTAATCAACGAGAAAGCACTGCAGAGATGGCTAACGAAGCAAATCGCACTCTGAAGGAGCTTTTTGCTCCTGATTTGGCACATAAACCCCTAGTAATCCAACTCCATGCACTTGGGGAATGAGTGAATTTTGAGCTGAAATCTGGGGCAGTTCATCTGTTACACAAGTTCCATGGGTGGAGTGGGGAGGACCCTCACAAGCATCTATCTGAATTTCACACTGTGATAGTTGAGATGAAACCAGAGAATGTCACTGAAGATCAAATCAAGCTGAGAGCCTTTCCCTTTTCTCTAAAGGATGAGGCAAATGAGTGGTACCCTTGCCGATTGGGATTCCTCATGTATCGTGCCTTCGGGTGAGTCTCCGCTAGATCTACTTGCTTCATGTGGGGGCAACCGGTGGTGATGTGCCTTTCGGAGGCGCATTAGGCACAGGTTTAGTTGACGGAGAGGAATTTAACTTGCTTTTGGAGCCTCCTGAGTTTATCTTACATTAATTTAGTTTTGACGTCTGGATTTATCTCCTTCGATGGCTCATAGATGGCATAGATGGGGTAGGCCTTGAGTCGGAGGCCACAGGAGTCCCATAAGTGTTGTCAAATTCTACTAGCCTCTCTATAGTATCCCAAGCTTGTTGTGGTAGGAGCTCAAGATAACCATAGGAGGTGTAGGTGTTGATGCTCTCCTTGGTTGCTACGTCCAGGGCATTGTAGATGATCTCCTGGATGATGTAGGGTGGTTGCCCATGTGTAGGGCAGGACCTCAACAGCTACTTGAATTGCTCCCACACTTGCGCCAAGGTTTCATGTGTCTTTTGTATGAAATCCATGATCTTCTGACGTATGGCCGTCATCTTGGATGGTGGAAAGAATTTGTTGAGAAAAGCATATTTGACTCCATCCCACCTGCGGAGCGATTTGGGAGCTAGGCTCTCCAACCATGCTAGTGCTTTACCTGCGAGAGACCAATGAAAAACCTTCAGTTTAACGTACTATAGGCTTTCTCCATCAGCAATTGTATCACATAAATCGAGGAATAAAGAAATATGCTCTAGAGGACAATCATTCGATTTTCCCACAAATTGACGTCGCCTAATTTCAGTTAAGAAGCTAGGTTTAATTTCATAATTAGAAGGAGGGATAAGAATGGTCGATTCAGGCACTAAGAGCATAGGGTGCATATATTGCTTTGCATTCTAGGGGAGGGCATTGATTTGGGCTTCGATTTGCCTCCTAGCTTCCTTCTCCCTGTCACCACACTCTCTTAGTGATGCCTCTCTAGTTGTGATGTCCTCGACTTGCTTCCTTAGACGCTCAGTCTGTTGATCTTGGGTCTCATTGTCTGCCATGATTCTTTGAACTCGGGACCTTACATGGAGATAATATTCAGGGTTGTCTACTCCTTCGAATTCAGGCGCGCGATCAGCGCGTCGCATACACTTGTAACGCAAAACTAGGAAAAGAAGACATGAGTTATCCTACTAGGGCATGACTGATTGCTTCCCCGACAACGGCGCCAATTTGTTAGGAGGAGGAAATCGAGTTTAAATAAATATAAAATATAAATGCAAACTGAATCCTAGCCTACGCCAATAATTACAAGACTTCCTCCCGTTGTAGTAGAAGGTAGTCAGGATCGATCCACGAGGAAGCGTGTTAGCGTGATCTTAATGGTCTTAGAAAGCTCACATTATTGTCGACCAGAAGCCTCGATCTCGAGTAGAGTACTCGACG
This sequence comes from Persicaria maculosa, assembly GCA_963922045.1. Taxonomy (NCBI): domain Eukaryota; kingdom Viridiplantae; phylum Streptophyta; class Magnoliopsida; order Caryophyllales; family Polygonaceae; genus Persicaria; species Persicaria maculosa. The sequence continues at coordinate 44,500,846 of OY998264.1, read as the reverse complement.
TCGATCCTTAGGCTGTCAAATTCTACGGCAATAGAAAACATGCAGAGACAAAAAAATAAGCAGTCGATATCGACTAAGGTGGTCGATATCGATGTCAACAACAGACGTCGACTTGGCTCAGAAGACTACTAGTCGACATAGGATAGTCAATATCGAGTAAGGCAATCAATATCGATCTCAGACAGAAGCAAGAACAAGGTGGACGTTGTCACCGAATACCGTCGACGTACAGTAAAGCGATCGATATCAACCTGTTTGGTCGAAATTGAGTGATTCCTGTAGTAACATTAGTTGTCGGCAAAGAAAGCCGAAGACAAATAGGATGGAGAAGAATGATGAATAGAAAAAGGCACGATTTTTATGTGAATAAACTATACAAAAAGGCAACTCCTAGGCTTTACCACAAGGTTAACCAATGCATGCAATAAGGCAAATAAGACGGACAATTGCGCTATCTCACCCGAGGGACAAGCTTTCATTGTACACCAACGATTAGGAATACTTTTCCAAATAAACCTAATTGTCTCTACCAATTTTATGTTTATAACTCAAGTTGTTAGCATGAATCCCTTTTCTTGCGATAAGGACTAAACATAGAATCAAAGGAGATGATATAGACACAACGATATCAACATCAAGTACTTACCTCAAACACGCATGGCTAATGTCGGGCTCACCCCGACCCTAGAAGCTTTGGGGAACTACTCGCACTTCATTGCAACAGACACCATTGATTGAAAGAAGAAAAATTGCATTAATTGAAACCTTCGAAACCTTACAATCCTACGTCGGCTTTCGCAAACGCAAAACCCTAAAGCTTCTCTCTACTCCCTACTTCTCTAGCTATTATTGTTGTATTGTGGAATGAATAAAAACCAGCCCCCTAAGGCTTTATTTATAGCCTACTAATCCTTGTTAGCCAAGAAAAGTAGTTCTAATCTTCTATCTAAAATCTATCCTTAACAAGTCGGATACATCTTTATTATGATAAATATCAAAAATAACTAATAAATATCTTAGGGTAAAAAGGCAATTACTCGAAAAGCGCATCCAACCCGCATTGATTTCCAGTCGATATCGACCAAGTAAGTCGATATCGAGTCCTCTGTTTTTGGCTCGACATATTCCACTTCACTCGATCTCTAGGGCAATGTCGATGTCAACATATCTACTCGATCTCAAGTGGTCTTCAGTGTTGTTGTGTTGTCTGTCTCGACGCTCAGAGTCTACGTCGAGCTCATTAATCGATTTTGACCAGTCATGTCGATCTCGTGTGAATCCAATGAACTCACACAATGGGATCCCGTACCTACACCATGACATATTTTAACTGTAACGCCCTACATGGTAGAGTAGAAGATTTGTTAGAAATAGTAACATACGCACTCGTCTTGTATGTGTTGTCGATGATGACGATGTATATGAAGATGTGCAGCAGGTGGCGAGAGTGTGGATGCTCGAGGAAAAGATCTTGAAGCATCTTTGCATCATCATCGACTCTCCTTGTAGCGTAGAAGTAGCCCCTCTCTGACGATAGGTGGAGTGCTTCCTGGATGATTGTTCCCTCTCCTCTAGGTTCAGCTTTGAGCTTTGCACTAACATTGTACACTTATCACTATGATGTTACAAACAACTGCTTTTGTTTCCTAGATGTCTGATTTAAGGTTGCTAAAATCGGCTTCGGTGGTGTACGATCTACGGTCAGGGCCAATGTAGTATCCAACTGCTCCTTATCCATTCGACCAACATATGGGTTCCCTTCCAACAAAGTTGGAAGGTCACGGTTGTGTCTTCTGTGAATTACCTCCAACCCTCATTCACCATGTTTGAATTCTATGCCCGATAAGGCGAACAGACACTATTCTAGCATCAAAATGGCTTTGTGATTGGTACGGCTAGCCATATCTCTGGCAACTCTCGGCCTCTTACGGGGAATGTATTCATTGCACTTTTCACACGCAAGCAACACACTGCCACGTCTTGTAGCAGTGCTCCCCCAATACCACTTAATAGTGAGAACCATATGTAGCGGTATGGCGTTGTCACGACAATGTCGTATCAAGTCATCGCAATTTGACCATGTTTTCACTGTGGTTAAATCTGTCGTGTAACGGTAGAATACCCGATGATGGGGTTCCATTTTGTTACACGCATCCGACATTGGATCAGCTTGCTCTTCTAATGGTTGATGTGAGTAGATAATACGGGTATTTAGATATATCACATGACTAATATACAGATCGGTACTTCATCCCATGTATATTAACTCCATTTCGATCTCTATGCAGGATTCCATTCAAGTTGTTTATAAACCTACGTAAAAACATAATTGCTGGTACGAGAATATAACAACCCTAAAATAAAATTACATCAACAACACTCTTATAGATATAGGATAATGATAAATGTACGGAATCGAGAACATACCGGTTCAGGTGTATGCGAACTTCCATCCGACACTGGATTGGGTCGTTACGCGTTCGATGTTTGCCATCGGAGGAACTTGTCAATGGAGAAGCACACATACGATGATCGTTCTTATAACTCAATGAATGCACTAATGAGACTTTCATCCACACACTCCCATGAGAAGTCTCGTAACTGCCACAACTCGCTCTCCCGAACGGTAGTAAACCAAGTATCCTCTTCGTCAACCGCCACGAACTCCTCAACACGTCCTATCATCTGCCCCCGACGGTGCACACGCGACACCCTCGCCAACGATGCCACATCCTGTCGCCATATAGATTCGGCAATGTGTGTCGAGTAATCTCACAACAATGTAGGGGCAGCTTCCCCTCATTCGCTCGCCTCATCCCCCTGTTGTCCACCAACCTCATGTTGTGCACCCACCCCCTGTTGTGCGCCCACCCCCTGGTCGTCCTCGTGGACTACGCCCGACTGGTCTCCTCCCATCTCCTAATCTTTAGGCAGCGCCCTGCTACCCCATGGGGTCATACCTCTCCTACTCTTCGGCACTAACAGCTCCCCCAACAATCATGACGATAGGCTGAGCATCAAGCAGAACGACTGTCCGGTTGACGTCAACACCCTACATCTGTGTCAACCCCAAAAAATCAATGTCCTTGAGGTTGATCTACCGCTCCATCATTGTCTTGTGACTAGTCTTGAGACCTACCTCCCCGGCATGGCTAGACAGCCCCTCATCTCCGACTAACGGTGCCTTGTCATCGTACGAGTTCAGCTGATCACTCCCAAATGAACTGCCAATATACGTTTCTCCTCCCATCTCTTGATCTTGGGCAGCGCCCTGCTGCCCCATGGGGTCATATCTCTCCTACTCTTCGGCACTAACAGCTCCCCCAACAATCACGACGACATGCTGAGCATCAAGTGTAAAAAACTGTTTGGCTGACGTCGTCACCCTACATCGGTGTCCACCCCAAAAAATCAATGTCCTCGAGGTTGATCTCCCGCTCCATCATAGTCTTGTGACTAGTTTTGGGACCTAACTCCCCAACATGGCCGGATAGCCCCTCATCTCCGACTAACGGTGCTTTATCGTCGTACGAGTTCAACTGATCACTCCCAAATGAACTGCTAAAATACGCGTTCTACACCGGCTACTGAATGTCAAACAGATCACCCGCATGCTTCGTTCCCACATGCTCGGTTGGATATACCGTGTACTCCGTCATCAGCTCCTGCACCATCACCTCCACCTCGGGTGCCACTGAAGCCTCCGCAGTCTCCTCAAAATGATCACCCTCATCACCTATCTGCAGTACTGTCTCTCCGGTACTATCCATCATCAGCTGCTCCTCTATCGCCGCCAACCGAGGGTCCACTACAGTCTCTACAGCCGCCTCTGCCGTATGGGGTCGTATGTCACCTCAGTCGATAAGTAATTGACTAGAAGACCCAAACCCTCCTCCCCCCCCCCCCCCCATCGTCTCCTACCAAACTATCCCTACCAATAGGATCCTCTACACCCTACATACGAAAAGGAATAGACTCAATCTATATATGCATGTGACTCGCGCAACGCATCCTTTTCCTTAACAGCAGCGCTAGGGGATATCCGCAAAACAAGCCTATACGCTAACCCCCGCGATAAGGTCTGCATATGATTCAAAAATAAATTCTAAATCTTATTGATTAAATATATTAATCTCTATTTCACACTCACAATTCTATATCCAATCAACCAAACAAGATTCTGATTACTTTAGCTAATTTCACTTTATATTTATTCCTTCTCTAGTCCCCTAGGGGTATGTCTTGACATATTATACCACTTTCCTATATATATATTGACTCATTCGATGCTATTATTTTTATATGAAATCAATCATTTTGTGTAATGAGTTGCACATACCTCTCGTATGCTGAATATGTCCCTCTCCCTCCACGAGAACGGCCATGACCACGTCTCTGAATCGTCAGAGCTGCCTACAATTCATATATACATCAATAATAAGTTAGCACTAACTTCTTCTCATTCCACATAAATTGAATTGAATTCAATTAATCTTTACAATTTTACCTATAATGGATCTCGAGCACCACGTCCATGGTCAACACCACGACCTCGATCTCCATCTCGGCTACTCTCACTCACCATGGTTTCTGAAATATGACAAGAAAGACAAACATTGGAGAAAGAGAGGGAAAAGTGAGACATGACGACAAATCACGATAAACAACTGAAAGTGGAAAAAGGACGACAAATCACGAGAAAGGACACGAAAAGCGGAGAAAGAGCGAGAAACGGAGAAAGGACGAGTAAAAAGGTGATAAATTCGGTGGGACCTTCACACCTATATATAGGCATCGGACCTCACCATAGCTCCCCACGATGGGGACCGAAACATTGAGTAACGGTCACAGATGTATGCCTCGTGGGTGCGGTGGGTGTGTTTTTCATTTCGAAACCCACCGCCGTTTGTTGCGGTGGGCTGAAATTCCATTTCAAAAAATTCATCGCATAATTATGCGGTGGGTTTTGCTATTACGGACCCCGTTTTACCAATGCCACAGATGTATGTCTCGTTAGGCCCTTATACGGGTCCAACCCATTATTGTATGCTGCGGTGGCCTCCTCAAATCGCCACTAAAACCACGGTGATTGATGATGGATATAGTAAAAATTAGCGGTGTAGATATCCGGCCGACATAATATGTATACTCTCGTTTTTCAAATATGTGTCGTCTAAAACCGTTCAATCATAATAACGATGTCCTTGTCTCCCTGACTGGCCAATGTATTTCTAAATTCTATATAAAAAATATTTGTATAAAACAAACAAGTTGCATTGTTATCATTTAGAATTTCGACAGAATATTATGCGATGTGACACATAAATTGTACTTGCAGAAATTAAAGTAGCCTCAAACTTTGACAAAACATATAAACGTATTTATAGTCGTGAGGATCAAATAAATAATTAAGTAAATTCCCACCAAAAAATAAATAATTAAGTAAGATCATCAGCTAAACCGAACAAACCATGGAAGAGATTCTATTATCAGCTTCACCTTCGTCCTCTCCGGCCGACCATGGCACCCAGCAAAGCCTCCAGCAGCTTCTCGAGGCTCAGCTACCGGCCGGCCAGTGGTGGAACTACGCCATTTTCTGGCAGTCGTCCACCACCAGTACCGCCTGCAACGCCCTCACCCTGTCCTGGAAAGACGGCCACTTCCAGGGCCTCAAGCACCCCCACCCTCTCGGAGGAGACATGGCCGACCCGGAATGGTTCTACATGACGTCATTCACCAAGACCTACACCGCGCGTGACGGCGTCCTCGGCAAGACCTTCGTCACGCGCTCCCTCGCCTGGCTCGCCGGCGGGCAGACCCTCCGCCACTACAACTGCAACCGGGCCCGGGAGGCCGACGCCCACGGCATCCAGACGCTAGTGTGCATCCCTGCCGCCGACGGCGTCCTCGAGCTCGGCTCCTCCGATCTTAATGCGGAGAGATGGGGCCTTGTCCAGCATGCTATATCCTTGCTGAGCTCCTCGCTTTCGCCCACTTCCAATTCGCGGGCGGCGCTCTATGGTAATGTTCTTCCAACCGGGCTTGGGTATTCGGACATGTCGTATATCGATGACATGTCTACCCTCGTTTACAGTATCGACTCTGAAACCATGTGCAATGGGAATAGCCTTGATGATGGTGGGAAATTTGTGATCAATAAGGAGCACAAGAAGAGGATGCCTCGCTCGAGCCGTTATGATCGCGCTAACAGCGTTGAGGCGGAGAGGCAACGGAGGGACAAGATGAACACACGGTTTTATGCGCTACGGTCGGTCGTCCCCAATGTCACCAGGATGGATAAGGCATCCCTCCTCTCCGACGCGGTCTCGTACATTAAGGAACTCCAGGCCCAAGTCCGGGCCTTGGACGCCCGGATTGAAGAGCAGGATCCGACCCAAACCCCAACAATCAGGAAAATGAAGGCTTCTATTTCAACGGATTTCACGGATAACGTCAATCCTACAACGAGGGTTAGAAGTAATGGGAAGGGTAATAAATCCAATCATGGCGCTTGCTCAGATTTTGATGTGGATGTGAGGTTCATGGGCCGGGAAGCGATCATAAGAGTCCAATCGGAGGACACAGACTTCCCGGCGACCAGATTGATGAAGGTGCTGAGGGATCTAGGGTTGCAAATGCACCACGCTACGATCTCGAGCATTAACGGATTCATGCTTCAGGATGTGGTGGTTAGGATTTCTGAGGAGCTCGGTAACGAAGGCGATATCCGAAATGCAATTATTGCAAGAATTTGACCACATTATTACCCGCCTCAATTTACTATACCTTCACATAATATACAGTTGGGACTGAATAAAATCACAGTAATTTTATGCAGTAAGTTTTGTATGTGCTTGCAACAATATTACAAATTTTATTCAGGAAAAAGGTCAAAATCCACCGTTTAACCACTAATTAGTTACTACTAAAAAATTACACACATAATTTTAAGATAAAAATACATTTAATAAAAAAAGACAGTCTCCATCCCTACCTCCTCCACCCATACAAAGATCTCCTACTTAAATAATCAATGTTAACCTTACTTATTACCATTAATTGGGTGTAGCCGGTCAGGACAAGCATGTTTACCGGCGCTTGGCTTTTACCGGCTGAGTCACGTGTCCGGGATTTACCACCAAATGTGGGGTACTCTCGTTATAAAAAATGCCGTACTTCATACCGTACATATCACTCCCTACACCACTAAACTATTTTTGTTTAAAATATATCTTTTAAAAAAATTAAAAAGTATATTCACATTTTAAACAACTATGTTTATAAAATTTTATTATGAAAAAATATGTTTTACAATTTTTCGAAAATTAAAAAGACAATTTTTTGCAAAACTAAAAGTTTTAGAAGTTTCTCAAAACATAATTTGTCAAAATAAAAGTTTATAACTATATAAATATAATTATTTAAAATGTGAATATATTAAATTTTTTTCAAAAGATATATTTGAAATAAAAATTAATTTAGTGGTGTAGGAGTCGGCAGGGCCGTTCCGTTATATTTTGAGGCCTTGTGAAACATACATATTGAGGCCTTTTTTAACTAATTCAAAAGGAAAAAATAATCCACCAAATCCATTAACGTACAAAAGAGATGTTCTCGTAAGTGTAAATTCATTACAAAGAATCATTAACTAAAACTAAACTTTTACGAGAGGATATAATAATCTATCTAATGCAACGCTGCTACAATAGAATGGTTTCTTTTCTTTTATCTATATTCGTTGTGATGGCAAAAAAAATAAAGAAAACAAAAATTGAACAGCTGTAATTTTTTAGGGAAAAAAATCGGAATGGCCTGGTTGGGCCGAAAAACGGGAATGGGCCCTCCTCCGTAGTGTTGATTGTTGTAACTATTGATTTTAGAAAATATTCCAGACTTGCTGCTACAAAGTTTTGAACTCCCTCCCGATCGGTACAAGCGTCATATCTTTACTAACTATTCTACCGTGCCAACTTGATTTCCCTTGCAACTTATATATATACACACACATATGGATTGACTCCGGTGAAAAACTCAAATTGTGGAAAAAACCGTGAGGACTACTTTATAGCTTGGTTTATTTGAAACCCGTGCTAAAAACCGCAATTATACAGTGACCTTACAACTCATTTCAACCTAAAAACCGTGGTAAAAACTCCAGGTTCAAAATAACACATGACTTTATATCTCGGTTAAACCTAAAAACCGTGCTGAAAACTCATGTTATAAAATTACATTAGTGACTTTATAGCTCGGTTTTTTTCAAAACCGTGTTAAACGATGTGACTTTATAAATCGATTCTATTCAAAATCGGGCTATAAAGGTAGTGAACCGGTCTAAAAAGCCGATCCTCACAGGTTTTTTCGGCAATTTTGGTTTTCACCAGAGCGCACCCCTATATCTACATACATTTACATATATATATATATATATATATATATATATATATATATATATATATATATATATATATATATATATATATATATATATATATATATATATATATATATATATATATATATATATATATATATATATATATATATATATATATATATATATATATATATATATATATATATATATATATATATATATATATATATACATATACATACATACATACATATACATATATATATATATATATATATATATATATATATATATATATATATATATATATACATACATACATACATATACATATATATTATAAATACGAGACTCCCAAAATATTGAGGCCCTGTGCGATTGCACTATTTGCACGGTGCATGGGTCGGCCCGGGAGTCGGTATAGGTTGTGAAGTAGGAGATCTTGGTCGCACCTACCCCATCGGTGGTTTCAATCACTTTCTCTTGTCCTCATTTATGTCATCCCTTCTAAAAAAATTTTAAGAAAATGATTTTCTTTGTTAATTTTATTCTATTTAATTGAGGTTTGTAGGGATTAGTGTTTTCCTTATATAGGGTTATAGTGAGGAAAACGACAAAACCATTAAGAGATGGTGGGAAGCTAGGGGGAGATTGAGAAAGAGAGAGAGAAAGAAAGAAAGTTTCATTCTGGTCCGACTCTAAATCCCAACAACCTATAACGAAATCCGACTCAAGTTTTAAATTATTTCAAACGACTCTTAAAACTCTAAGTTTTAAAATCCGAGTATGATTGCGGAATTAGGTCCCGCAAATGTACAATTTAAAATATGTTAGAATGAATTTCAAAAGATTTTCTGAATTTAAAATGTGCTTAAGGACAGATTTTTCAAAAAAATTTCATTTTTGGCAATTAAATAATAATTAAAATCACGGTCTTTACACATACCGCTCACGGAAGTCCTCAATGAGATTTCGGCGTACATGAAATTCCCCAAAGATATCCTTGCCTAGAAGAGATCCATTCCCGAGATCGCCGAAGAGTGCCACAAGATGGAATTCCCTGAGATTAGAGGCGATCCGGGGAAGTTTGCCATCATCGTAGGGGTATGGAAACATCAATTCAAGGCCCTTTGTGACCTAAGGGCTAATGTGAGTTTGATGCCCCTATCTATATGGCAACAAGTTAGAGTAGGACCATTGGAGCCCATCGACATGAAGCTCTACATGTCGGACATCTCCTTTGTGAGAACCACGGGGTTTGTGGATGATGTCCCCGTCAAGGTGGGCAAGTTCTTTGTACCCACAGACTTCATTGTGTTGGACATGTCGGATGACCCAATTGTACCTATCATCCTTGGTAGGCCATTCCAAACAACTGTCGATGCCAAAATCAACGTAAGGAGTGGCATCCTTTCGTTCACGATTGGGAACGAAGTCGTCGAGTTCTACTTTAACCCGACGATGAAGTAGACCAAAAGGTTAGAGGTCAAGAGTATCGGCATAAGAAAGGACTATGTCCCTTGCGAAGAAGAAATACAAGGGGCTCTTAATTACTTTTGGAATTCATGCAGAAAGTGGGCACACACTCGAAGAGGAGCAGTTGCGCACATATTTATTGACGGAGCTAGGCGCTGAAAAGAAGATCGACCTCGACAACAACCCAACGACGTCGACCAAAGTGCTCGAGATTGACCAACCTCAGTCCATGTCAACCACTACAGAAGGCAACCAGAGTTGCCAAGAGCCTAAGTATGGGGTTCTCACCGACGAGACTCTCCACACCGACCAAACCCTGTCAATATCGACTTATCCCTTCCTCTAATTTTGAAATTAAAACAAGTTTCCTAACCGAAATTAGGAGAGATACTATTGAAGGGAAACATAACGAGTTCCCTTTGGCACATATTGCTACATTTTTAGACCTTTGTGATACAAAGGTCTCTTGCAAGGAAAGACATTCCATTGGTCTCTCGCAAGAAAAGCATTACAATGGTTGGAGAGTCTAACCCCACGATCGCTCTGCACATTGAATGAAGTAAAAGATGCATTCCTCAACATGTTCTTCCCTCTATCAATGACGGCGGTGATTTGCCAAAAAACAGGGCTTTCAAACAAAAGCCCAATGAGGCATTGGCGCAAGTGTGGGAGCGGTTCAAAGAGCTATTTAGGTCTTTTCCTATGCACGGGCAACCTCCACATGTCATTCAAGAGATCATCTACAACGCTCTTGACATGGCAACAAAGGAGAGAATCAACACCTACACCTCATCTGGATATCTTGATCTCCCACCTCAATATGCATGGGATACCATAGAGAGGTTGGTGGAGTTCGACAACACATATTGGACTCCTACGGCTTCCGACTCAAGGCCCGCCCTATCGATGCCCTTATATGAGCCATCCCAAGAAATTGATCCCGACATGAAAGACCAATTCATGCAGGATCAACTACGGAGGCTCCAAAAGTGAGTCAAATTCCTCTCCGCCAACCAACCATGCATCGAGTGCAGCTCCGAGAAGCACATCACAACTGCTTTCCCCTACACGGAGCAAGTGGACATAGAGGAGACTCATCAAGAGGTGAGGTTCGTGAGGAATCCCAACAGTGGAGGATATCAAAATTGGGGCAATCCGCCACCCCAATACAACACCGGGGACCCTCCACCTTATCGAGCTTCAGGTCATCCAGAGAGAGAACAAAGGAGGGATGGTCTTCAACTCATCCTCAATGAGATGAGGAAGAATCAAGCGCAAACTTAACAAGCCAATAATGCCATCCAAACACAATTGCATGGGCATAGTGCCTAATTTGGAGGGATTGACATATGGAGGAAGAACGTTGAAACGCAATTGGGTCAACTAGCGGCATAATTTCCAACGCTCCCCCGTAAACCCCAAGCAAATCCCAATAGAAAATCCGGTCACATCGCCGCAATCAACCTAAGGAGTGGGTGAATATTGAACGAGCCAAGGAATGAAGTGGAAGAAGGAGTTACTGGAGAAGCAGTCGACATCGACCAACACACTGTCGATGTCGAGGGTCCTGTTGATGTCGACCACCCAGTTGATATCGAGCCTACTATAGAGCCAACAGAGCCTCCGACTCACCCGAGATCGAGTGCTTCAGTCGATGTCAACCCCCTGTTGATGTCGACCAGTCCAAAACACCCTAATCGACCGCTTTGGCACCAAAGCCAACAAAGAAGCTCCATTTTCCCTCCATGGCATTGAAGGACCCAGCGAATACCAAGTTTAGGCGCTTCGTGAAGGTTTTACAAGGTTTGAACATCAACATACTATAACGGCCCAAATATAAATATTCGGGTTACATTTTGAAGGTTGGATACCTTCGTTCGGATCTTGTAATATAGGTACGGGTCGATGTTTCAAACCTCAAGTAATTGCATTTTCAAAGTAGGGATTTCGAACACCAAAACCATCGAAGGGTTGTTGAATACCCTTAACTTGTCATAGAAGAGTAAGTCGCTAAATTCATTTAAAGTAAAAGACGCACACGGAAAGTAGAGTACAACTTTCCACGGCGAGGCCAAGTCAAAACCAAAAGGTGAAATCTCGGATTTATGAAATGTTGGAGCCAAGGTGATAAGATGAATTTCTCGATTGTGATCTCCCAAGAAAATCTTCGTTAAAGAAGCACAAATCAAACATAATATGCAAACATACATACAATATGCAGAAATGCAATAAATGGCCCAAAGAATGCCATGTGGTATATCCCTCTCCTTCCTCCGCCCCCTTCCCCTTAGGGTGAATGCGAGCCAGCTCAGTGCTATAGCATAGCAATTCCACCTGCAAGTGTTATATCTGCACATCAATAATCGCATCATATCATCATCATGCTAATAATATCATGCTCATAAATCAATCATGCTCATCTAATATCTTATGACAATAATGACTCAGGACTAACTCGATGGTGCTAGGCTATCATATAACCCTTGCAACAACCGTTTTGTTTTCCAAATACATAAGAGTAATTGAATGCTTATTCAAGTGTGCAAATCCTAGCATGATACTACATGGAATGCTTTAATTCTTATGGAACACCTAGTATGTCATATGACTACATGTAGGAAGGTTCATCTGTTCAGTCTGAGGAAGAACATAAAGGAACTTACCTGACAAGCCGAACAACATGTATAGCAAAAGCAGAATCCACTCAATCGACAAGGACGTATTATATTAATAATGAAAGCGATAATGTACAAGGCAACTGATGTACATATTTGTACCTCTTTTTATTGTAATCTTTTTACTTCGTATTTCATTCGATTTCCAAAGAAAAGGTTCAAAAAATTATAAACTTATGTAAGAATGGGCTAAAGTACAAGAAATAGAGTCTGCACGAGTTGTGAGCTAACCATGCAGGAATTCGAGTGAAATCGGAGTCAAAACGGAGAAACAAATGAGAGCAGGAGAGAGGTCGATATCGACCTTCAACATCGACATCGACTACAGTACATCGACACAGCACTGAGTGTCGAGACAGACCATCACACAACAGAGAAAAGCACTCAATATCGACCTTACATCATCTATATCGACCATAACATAGACATCGAGTGGAGATGGGCAAGTCGAGCAGAAATATAGACATCGTTATCGAGCTTATTGGTCGATATCGACCACACTTAGACAGAAGATAGATACGATTTTGAAACGCGGATTATGAATTCTATCCTCAAAGACACGAAATATCTTGTAACAATTAGATAGATAGCAGCTAAGATTTATCTTTACCTTTAAGTTTTTATCAAGTTGTTTAGTTTGGATAGAAGTTAGAATCCTTGGCTAGCAAGGATTAGTAGCCTATAAATAAAGCCCTAGCGGGCTGGCATTCAATCATCCACACAGACACACAATCAATAGCAATAGTGTTAGAGAGATGTTTTAAGGTTTGGCGTTTGCGAAAGCCGACATTGAGTTATAAAGCTTCGGAGTGTATAGTTTAATGCATGTTTATTTATTTCAATAAAAGATGAGTTCCATGATGAGGTGCGAGTAGTCCCCCAAAGCACATAGGGTTGGGGTGAGCCCGACGTTAGCCATGCGTGGTTGAGGTAAGTGTTAGATGTTCATATCGTTGTGTCTATATCATCTCCTACGATTCTATGTTTAGTCCTAATCGAAAGAAAAGGGATTCATCCTAACAACTTGAGTTATAAACATAAAATTGGCAGAGACAATTAGGTTTATTTGAATGGGTAATCCTAAGATTTGGTGTACAGTGAAAGCTTGTCCTCGGATGAAATAGCACAATTGTCCGTCTTATTTACCTTATCGCATGCATTGGTTAACATTGTGGTAAACCCTAATCCTAGGAGTTGCTTTTTATATAAGTTTATTCATCAAAACCACTGTCTTTATTTCTGTTCATCGCATCCTCATTCATCCTTAAGTCTTCGGCCTCTCTCTGCCGACAAAAACTAACAACTTTGCAGAAGAAGACATCGATATAGACCACAGACGTCGATATCGACCACTGAGTTTCGTCGATAGTTTTCTGAGTCGACAATGTGCATCTCTACTGAGTTGTTGAATATCGATATCGACCCCTCAACGTCGATATCAACCACCTGTATCGATTGACAGTCTTCTTAGCCAGTCGATTTCGTCTGCTAACATCAATATCGACTTCCCTAGTAGATATCGACTGCTTGTTTTTGTCTCTGCAGATCTTCTGTTGCAGAGAGGAGCGACAACCAAGGTCGACATTGAGCACCAAGGTCGAGATTGAGGCTTCTGGTCCAAGAAAGACGTGAGATTCCCGACGCTACTAGGATCCCGTTGACACGCCTCCTCGTGGATCGATCCTTACTACCCTTCCACTACAACGGGAGGAAGTCTTATAATTATTTGCATAGGCAAGGATTCGGTTTACATTTACATATCTTTATATTTTTACTTAAGAACTCGACATCCTCCTACTTAACAAATTGGCGTCGTTGCTAGGGAGGCAATCAATCTCGCCCTAGTAGTCTATCTCACGTTTCTATCTAGTTTGGCTTTGCAGGTGTATGCGACGCGCTGATCGCCCACCTGAATTTGAAGGAGTAGACGACTCTGAGCACTATTTCCATCTAAGAGCCCAAGCTCAGAGAATCATGACAGACAACTCGAACCAGGATGAACTAATTGAGGAACTAATGAAGCAGGTTGAGGACTTAATAGCTAGAGAGGCGGCACTTATGGAGCGTGCGGATAGGGAGGAGGAAGGCCGGAGGCAAATAGAAGCCCAAATTAATGCCCTCCCTCGGAATGCCAAGCAATATATGCACCCCGCGCTCACAGTGCCTGAATCGGCGATTCTTATCCTTGCCTCTAATTTTGAAATTAAACCTAACTTCCTTACTGAAATAAGAAGGCATCAATATGAAGGAAAACCTAATTAATGCCTTATGGCACATATATCAACCTTCTTAGACCTTTGTGATACTATTGCTGATGGACAGAGTCTTGAATATGTCCAACTAAAAGCTTTTCGTTGGTCCCTTATAGGAAAAGCATTCCAGTGGTTGGAGAGCTTAGCCCCAAGATCGCTCCGCACCTGGAATGAAGTCAAAGACGCGTTCCTCAACAAGTTCTTCCCTCCTTCTAAGACGGCGTTGATCCGACAGAAAATCACGGCTTTCAAACAAAAGCATGGTGAGGCTCTGGCGACTGTTTGGGAAAGGTTTAAGGACCTACTGTGATCATGCCCGACGCATGGCCAACCACCGTACGTGATTCAGGAAATTATCTACAATTCTCTTGATGCTACAACCAAGGAGAGGATCAACACTTACACCTCCTATGGCTACCTTGAACTCGCTCCACAAGAGGCTTGGGAAACCATAGAGAGGTTGGTGGAGTTCGACAACACATATGGGACTCATGACGCTTCCAACACATCATCATCGTCGAGGCCTGCCCTATCTATGCCCTTATATGAACCCTCCAAGTTAATCGATCCGGACGTGAAGGAGCAATTCCATAGAGATCAACTTCGTAAGCTTCAAAAGCAAGTGAGGTTCCTTTCAGCGAACCAAGATTGCATTGAATGCGGATCGCAGTGGCACACCACCATCGAGTGCCACCATGATGAATAAGTACAACTATCGGAGACTCATCAGGAGGCGCGCTACATGAGGGATCCCAATCACCAATATTGGGGAGACCAAAGGTTCCATCAACCACAAAGGAACCCGGTTAATCCTAGGGACCCCCCGCCTTATAGAGCTCCTGGGCACCCGGAGAGGGACCAACGAAAGGATGATCTACAACTTGTGCTGGATGATATAAGGCGGAATCACGCTAAGAATGATCAATCCAATAATGCAATCCATTCTCAACTCAATCACCTTACCACAAGGATTGGGGAGATGGATATTTGGAAACATATTGTAGAGACCCAACTGGGTCAATTGGCGGCACAAATCCCTAGACCGATCGGACCGTTACCTGGGCAACCAACTACAAATACTAAGGGGCAATCCGGGATGGGCCATGTTGCAGCCATGCAATTAAAGAGTGGCAACAAAGTACAAAAGCCACAAACGGAATCGGAGAAAGTAGCAGATCAAGTCGACATCGACAACCCAGTCGATGTCAAGGCAGACGTCGATATCGACCCCCAGGTCAACCCACTGGTTGACGTCGATGCCACTACAGAGCGTCTAGAGCCACAACAGAGGTCGACATGGACCATTCCTGTCGATATCAACCAGAACCCTGTCGATATTGATGCCCAGCAGGCCCCTCCGACCACCGTTTTGGCCCCTCCACGAAAGAAGACGTTTCCATTCCCATCTAAAGCATTGGAGGACCCCACCAAAGGTAAGTTGAGGCACTTTGTAAAGATTCTTAAAGGTCTTAACGTAGCCATTCCTCTTACAGAAGCCCTAAGCGAGATGCTCACCTCTGTGCGATTCCTCAAAGACATCCTTAGCAAGAAGAGATCCATGACAGAGATTACAGAGGAGTGCTCAAAGATGGACTTCCCTGAGAAGAGGAGTGATCTAGGGAAGTTTGCAATCACTGTGCGGCTTGGCCAACATCGCTACAAGGCCCTATGTGATCTATGGGCCAGCGTAAGTCTTATGCCCCTTTCTATTTGGCAAAAGGTAAACATCGGCGCACTTGAACCTATGGATATGAAACTATACATGGCCGACAACTCCTTCGTCAGGCCCACAGGTATAGTTGATGACGTTCCAGTAAAGGTAGGTATGTTCTTTGTGCCTACTAATTTCATTGTATTGAAGATGCTTGAAGATCCTATAGTACCCATTGTCCTTGGTATGCCTTTCTTAGCTATTGCTGATGCCAATATCAATATACGTCGAGGATTACTAACCTTTACTATAGGGAACGAAGTGATAAAATTCTCTTTCAACCCAACCATGAATGAAACGAAGCATCTGTAGCAAGTTATCCTCTCGCCGGCTAAGGAAAAGCTTAGAAAATTTTTTTTGGCGAGGACGTAAATATCAAGCAGAGTCGACATCGACTGGAACCAGTCGATATCGACTACAGACCTCGAAATCGACCCCCCTCGGTCGAAATCGAGTATGCCAGATTGTTGCCAGGAGCTTGAGTATGGGGTCCCTGACGTCGGTATCGACCCCCACATTTCGACATCGACCAAAGCTCTCGAAATCGACCCACCTTGGTCGAAATCAACCACCCCTCAGCCCGAAGATTTCTGTTTCGGGCCCAAACAGGTAAGCCCAGGTATAACTCCTAACCCTCCTCTTTCCCTTATTGATAAATCAATTAAGCCAATTATTGATAATTCAACTAATGAGAGGGTCAAGGCTCCATGGTTTGCCTATATTCCTAAAGTTAGGTCAAGAAAGAAAAGGAAAGCGCCCAAAGAAGAACCTAACAACATAGAAGCCTTGGTTGCCGAACTTCACTATCATCAATTGGACCTAGATGATCCAGGAGAATGCTCGAGCTTGAAGGGTCCCTACATTAAAAGCTCATTACGAATTGACGGAGATGTCGGCCTAGCGACTCAAAACTCTAGAGCATGTACATAAAACCTTTAAATTTTTCATAGATGGTTTTTAGGATTTGACTTTTGGCTTTTTAATCTTTTAAAACTGAGATAATTCGTGGCTTTATCTATAAATCTAACAAAGATTTCAGGTTGTTAAGCAAAAGGAATGACGATGAAAAAAAGAAGCTTCTGCAGAGGCAGTCGAAATCGACCAAGCGAGTCGAAATCGACCCCCCCAGGGTCAAGCCATCTCCTTCAGTCGACATCGAGGACTCAAGAGCAAAAAGCAGAGGTCGATATCGACCATAATCATCGATATCGACCATCACCTGGCAGCCCTTGACTTCACCTTCTTCCTCGACTTCGACAGATGCAATCGACATCGACCACTGACAAAGATATCGACTTCTGGCATCGACCTAACCTGGAAATCGACCTGAATCCGCAGGTTGTGCTGTGAGTTTCTCTCTACCCTTGTTTTTCTTTTAATATAGTGGGGACATTGTATATTTTAAGTATGGGGTGGGGGAAAAACATGTCTTATGGTCATAACTTGGTTTTCTTCTTCGCATTGCATTCATGTTGAATTTTTTTTCTTAGTTTAACTTTTCATAAAAAATGTCAAAAAAAAATTCCAAAAGAAATAGAAAATTTTCAAAAATACAAAAAAATGCATGTTTAATTTTTGGGTTAATTGCACTAAATATCCTGACCTTTGTAGATAGTTGTGCTTAATATCCCGACCTTGTAAGATTTCGCGAAATATCCTAAACTTTGGTGTTAGTTGCGCTCTCTACCCTGGATGAGTTTCTTAAATTAATAAAATCATTAACATAATATGAAAATTACAC
Organism: Persicaria maculosa; assembly: GCA_963922045.1. Classification (NCBI taxonomy): domain Eukaryota; kingdom Viridiplantae; phylum Streptophyta; class Magnoliopsida; order Caryophyllales; family Polygonaceae; genus Persicaria; species Persicaria maculosa. The sequence continues at coordinate 44,482,614 of OY998264.1, read as the reverse complement.
AAAAGCACCCCATATTTATAAAAAAATCAATAATCCCCCATTTTAATCAAAATAAAAAAGAAATTTATGCCAAATGTATAAAAACGTGTGCTCTAAAAAAATTAGAATAATACTATCAATTACTTAAAAATAAATTTATGTCTTATCATGTCTTCTATTCCTTAAAAATATATTTATAAATCCATGATTATAATTTACGTAAGATTTATATGTAAGTACCATATTATATGCCCAATTAATCAAGTTTTTATGAGTATATACCCAATTTCGCCTATTTTTAATATATCTTTATCATATATTTATTAATTATAAATAGTTATCATATACTGTATTTTACTTTTTTTTTAAATATTTTATTTTTATAAAAGTATTATGTTTCATCGATGTATAATTAGCATTTGTTATATTTTTTTTAATGTTATGGAATTTAGATGAGAAATATTTTCTTAAGATTCAATCCCAAGATACCACTTTAGATCCCATGGAGTTGGTTTTTCATCACATATAAATTTAGAATTTTTTGTAACATATTTTTATTAACAAAAGTAAATAAAATTAATTATTTTCAATAATTATATTAATTATTTTTAGTTTTAAATATATTAGGGGTTCATTGAAAATATTTTATGAATATGGGTGATTTTGTGTAATTTCCCAAAATTTGTGTAATTTTTTAATTTAAGGAACTTATCTAGGGTAGAGAGCGCAGCTCACACCAAAGCTTGGGATATTTCGCAAAATCTTACAAGGTCGGGATATTAAACGCAACTATGCATAAAGTTTGGGATATTTAGTGCAATTAACCCTTCATTTTTAAGTTTGTTTTTAAACCCTACTTAGAAGTCCTACGATGAAAACTCAATAGCTGACTTGATCATGTAAATCCCATGGCATATTTGGATGGTTTAGCCTAAGTCCTTAAAATTTTTATGTAGATTGTGAACTTGTGATGAAATTGACCACATATGATCCTAGGCTAAAAAGCAAATCCAACAAAAATCGTCCTTGTGAGAATTTTGGCCTATAGGGAGAACATTAAAAATCCCTCCGCTTTCTTGAGGGAATTTACTCTTCCTATGCATTTCTTAATGTTGTGATAGTTATTCAAAGCCAATACATATATATGTCTATATTTACGAGAATTAAATGATGGAGGCATCTTTTAAGCCATTTTTTTCCTCTCTTTACCTACCCTGCATTATCTCTGCGGAAAATTAGCCTAAGCCTGAAATTGCAAACCCTACAAAATTATCTCTAGCCAAATTGAGCCTGACCCCCATTTGGGAATTGAGAATTAGATTGGCCGGACTAGTGCCTTGTGGAAAGAAAAGTGCATATTGTCCAGTTTTAAGCAAGGAAATTATGGGTTGGTGCATATTTACATCTTGTCATATTTTGTAAAAGGATTTTTGGCTCACTATATAAATGCACATATTTATTTATTATTTTATTTCAAAAAAAATTTCCGAAAAAAAAATAAAAAAAAGAGAGATATATGTATACATAGTGCATGTGCCAAAGTCCTTAGGTCCTTTATTTGTTTCATACAAGGGTAATATTTTTTAGAGACATATTAGAGTTTGAAAGAAGGGTTATAGTATGGTTTACGTCTTCTAGTGCATCTTTAGAGCATATTATGGAAAGATGAGTTGGGAAAGAGCATTATGGGAGATTGAGCTTTGAAACTGCAACATTGAAGAGTTATGGTTTGGATATTGCAAGTGTTGAGATTTAGGAGTCTTGATTCCCAAATTATATAAGCACCACATAGCCAAATAATTCCATACCTTTTATTCCTTACCAAGCCCCATTACAATCCCACCGAATGGAGTCTTCTTTAAAGTCTTCCATTGAGCGAAAGTCCTTCTGATGGTTCTTATTGAATTTTCATAATTGGTTGCGAAGTGTTCCATGATGAGGTGCGAGTAGTCCCCCAAAGCTCTTAGGGTCGGGGTGAGCCCGATGTTAGCCATGCGTGGTTGAGGTAAGTGTTAGATGTTAATATCGTTGTGTCTATATCATCTCCTACGATTCTATGTTTAGTCCTAATCGAAAGAAAAGGGATTCATGCTAATAACTTGAGTTATAAACATAAAATTGGTAGAGACAATTAGGTTTATTTGCAAGGGTAATCCTAACAGTTGGTGTACATCGAAAGCTTGTCCCTCGGATGAAATAGCACAATTGTCCGTCTTATTTACCTTAACGCATGCATTGGTTAAAATTGTGGTAAACCTTAATCCTAGGAGTTGCTTTTTATATAAGTTTATTCATCAAAACCACTGTCTTTATTTATGTTCATCGCATCCTCACTCATCCTTAAGTCTTTGGCCTCTCTTTTCCGACAAAAGCTAATAACTTTGTAGAAGAAGACATCGATATCGACCACAGACGTCGATATCGACCACTGAGTTTCGTCGACAGTTTTAAGAGTCGACAACGAGTATCTCTGCTGAGTTGCTGAACATCGATATCAACCCCTCAACGTCGATATCGACCCCCTGTATCGACAGGTAGTCTTCTGAGCCAGTCGATTTCGTCTGCTAACATCGATATCGACTTCCCTAGTCGATATCGACTGCTTGTTTTTGTCTCTGCGGGTCTTCGGTTTCAGAGAGGAGCGACAACCGAGGTCGACATCGAGCACTAAGGTCGAGATCGAGGCTTCTGGTCGAAGAAAGACGTGAGATTTTCGACGCTACTAGGATCCCGCTGACACGCCTCCTCGTGGATCGATCCTGACTACCCTTCCACTACAACGGGAGGAAGTCTTGTAATTATTTGCATAGGCTAGGATTCGGTTTACATTTACATATCTTTATATTTGTACATAAGCACTCCACATCCTCCTACTTAACAAATTGGCGCCGTTGCCGGGGAGGAAATCAATCGCGCCCTAGTAGTCCATCTCACGTTTCTATCTAGTTTGGCTTTGCAGGTGTATGCGACGCGCTGATCGCCCACCTGAATTTGAAGGAGTAGACGACCCTGAGCGCTAATTCCCTCTAAGAGCCCAAGCTCAGAGAATCATGATAGACAACGCAAACCAGGCTGAACTAATTGAGCATCTAAGGAAGCAGGTTGAGGACTTAACAACTAGAGAGGCGGCACTGAAGGAGCGTTCGGATAGGGAGGAGGAAGGCCGGAGGCAAATAGACTCCTCGATTGAGTCTATTTGCCTCGACGATCAAGCACCCTAACTGGACTCTCTACGAAGGTGTGATCAGGCTCTATCCGGGGGTCGAAACACACGGTCATGCTCTATACCGCCGAAGCTGGGATACATAGAACACATCGTGCACGCTGTCCAATGATGATGGTAGGGCCACACGGTAAGCTAGCTGATAGACGATCTCAAGAATCTCGAAGGGACCCACGAATCTAGGGCCTAGCTTGCCCTTGATGCCAAAGTGATGAAACCCTCTAGTCAACGATACACGGAGCCATACATGCGATCCATCCTCGAACTGAATCTCTATTCGTCTCATATTATCATACTTCTTCTGTCGATCCTTGGCAATCCTCATATGCTCTCGGATGCGTCCAACATGGTCGACTATCTCTCTGACCATCTCCAATAGTGAAGATGTCGTATCGGTGGGCCCATTCCAACTGACTGGTGACTTGTAGTGCCTCCCATATAGTGCCTCGTACGGTGCCATCTCAATCGATGAATGGTAGGAATCTGAGCCATCGGTTGCCCCACTCCAACACACAGGATCTCAAAATATCCACCGAGGTATGAATCGTTCGCTCACTCTGACAGTTTGTGTGGAGGTGATAAGTTGTACTGAACTGCAGTCAAGTCACCAGAGCGTCATGAACATGCTGTCGGAATCTCAGTGCAAAACAGCCATCTTTGTTTTAAAGTATCCTTTTACGAACTCCATGGAGCCTCACGATATATCTCATGAACTCATATGCTAGCCTCGAGACCGACCATATGTCCTGAATGGAAATGAAGTGGACATATTACAGCAGTAAACCTAAGGAGTGGGCGTCAATTAGAAACGTCCGATCAAAAAGCGGAGGAAAAGGAGCCAAAACAAACATCGATATCGACCCCCTATCGATATCGACCAAGGTGACGTCGATCTCGACCTTTCCGTCGATGTTGACCCTGATGCTCCGTCACCACAGAAATCGACTCCTCCAGTCGATGTCGACCCCACTGATGTCGATGTCGACCTCACTACAGCCGCAGGGAAGAAGAAGGTTTTGCCATTCCCAACTAGAAAGATGATTAAGGACCCAGCGGAAAAGAAGTTTCAACGGTTCGTGAAGATGCTTCAAGGACTTAATGTCTCTATACCATTCACAGAAGCACTTCATGAGATGCCATCTTATGTAAGGTTCCTTAAGGACATATTGGGTAAGAAGCGATCATTTTCTAAGATCGCAAAGGAGTGCAACAGGTTGGAGCTACCACAAAAGAGGGCGGACCCAAGTAAGTTTTCTATCGCTATAGGTTTAGGTCAATTCAAATTTAATGCTTTAGTTGACTTGAGTGCTAGTGTTAGCATGATGCCACTAACCATATGGCACAAGGTAAAGATAGGTCCTCTGGAGCCCGTGGAGGCAAGGTTATACATGGCAAACAATACGGTAGTGATTCCAACTGGGATAGTGACGGATGTGCCAGTACAAGTAGGTAAATTCTTTGTCCCTGCTGTTTTCTTAGTTGTTGATATAACGGAGGACTCTTCTTGTCCCATTATTTTAGGTAGGCCATTCATAGCGACCATCGATGCCAACATTAGCGTGAAGAAAGGATTGCTCTCATTCACAATTAGTGACGAGGTGATAGAGTATTCCTTCAACAAGACGGTGAACAATCAAAGGCCAATGGAGATAAAAGCCATCAATGGTGTCTACATTGCATGTGGAGAAGCCAATGTAAGGAGTATGACACCGGAAGAGCTTGAAAAGAGGGCCATAGAAGCCTAAGTGGAGAAGGTTGTGGCCATCTTGAACGAAGGGGCCCAAGAGAACATCGAAATCGACCCAGGTAAGTCGATATCGACTAATAATGTTCAAGATTTTGTGTCAGGTCATAAGTATGGGGTCGACGGAGGAGGAAAAGGAACATCGAAATTGGGGATTAAGGTCGATATCGACCATACCCTAGAGCCGAAATCGACCACAATTGGAGCTGAGAAGGGAGGAACAGAGACCTCGATATCGACCACTGAGGGTCGAAATCGACCTGGTCGTATCGAGCAGAAACACTCCAAATCGACTGATCCTCCAAGAGTACAATAGACCTGGATATCGAGGACTGAACATCGATGTCGACCTGAGCCACAGACCGAGAAAAAGGTAAGTCCAGGTACGAAGTCCTCCTGTTCCATTACAATTAAAGATTTATCATTATTTGGAAGAGGTGTGCCTTGGCATGTGTGCTTATGTAGGGTATCCGATGATGATTCAAGCCAATATGAGATAGGAGACAAGGTTTATGTTGCCAAATCTAAGGACCACTGGTTCCCTACGAGGTTCAAAGATAAGAATTTGGGACCATTCACGGTAAATCAGATCCCTCCCGGCGGAATGCAGCTGCGTGACAAGAAAGGAGTCATATTTGAGGCCCAAGCCACATGGGCTCTGCGGATGCCGCCTTGAGAAGCGCAAAGGAAGAAGTCGGCCTAGCGACTTAAAAGTCTAGAGCTTGTAACAAAGACTTAGTTTTGGTTTTAGACAGTTTTACTTTAGGTTTGAGACATTACACTTTATTGTTTTGCATATTTTGTTTTGGTTCTATTTTTAACAAGTTGCAGGAAAGAGAAAAGCACACAGAAAAGATGTCAAAATCAATGTTAAAGATTTACATCGACCTTATGGTCAATTCAGATGGGCTTGTGGTCGAGGCCGGATCACCCTGAAGCCTGAGCCAGAAATCGATGAGAGACATCGATATCGATGTTAAAGGTCGATATCGACCATTCCTGCTATCTTCTCCGACTCCTGAAATTTGTGACGGTTTAGTAAGTTTTCTTCTTAAACCTAGTTTTAATACAGTGAGGACACTGTAGACTTTAAGTATGGGGTGGGGAAAAAGCTTACTTACATGTTTTAGCATATTTTATAAGTCATTTCATTTTTTATATAATTCATGCATATTACATAGTTAGTCATATTTATTTTTTATATATTTCGAAAAAATGAAAAAAGAAAGAGTAATGGAAGTATAAAAAGAGCTCTATGATGCAAAATAAGATTCATTAGAGATATAACATGAAACTGCCTAGTTAAGGGAAGTCCCAATGAAGTCCAAAAAGAAAAAAAATAAAGGAGGTAAATAATGAATCTCCCTAACTTTCGCAAGGGATCATGCATAGGATAGAAGACGGAATCGCATAAAAGTCATACCTTTGATGCACTTACCCTACATCGCTATCGTCGGGCTCACTCCGACCCTAGAAGTGGGTTGACTACTCGCTTCTCATCATACAACTCATCATCATCATTGAATGAAAACTACTTTGAATTGAACTATGAAAGAGATTACAACCGAAAAAGCCAAATCTCCGCTCTCGCTTCTCTCCAACCTCACTCGGCGTCCTCTCTCTCTCTACAAATTCTCTCTATTGAAAACTAAAATTCTCTGCGTGCGTGGATGATTAAACTCAGCCCTAACAGATTCTAGATATAAAACTTCAATAAAGTAAAACTAAAAACTTCATGGTAAAACTAGTAAAAGATGTAGTCTGGTGTTGATGATAAGAAATCTCGACTTTAGGATAGACGTGCAAGCTTCAGATAGAATTCTATCAAAATCTGAGTCGGATTTCTCTGCTGAACAACATCGATATCGACCTAGTGACATCGATATCGACCTCTCTAAAACTCTATCTCGAGCTCTCCCTCTTCTACTCGGATTGACACTCGACTTCTATCATTTATCTCGATCTGGCCACTTGATATCGACCATGCATCCTCGATATCGACCTATGCTGGTGTCGACATGCTCTGTTCTCTTCTTGCTCGATTTCTGTGTCTCTGCTGTACTTGATGTCGAGGTCCTTCAGTCGATTTCGACCTCTTCAAAACACTTCGAGTTCTTTTTACGCTCTTCTAAATCTGTCCATTTTTGCCCTGTTTTCTGCGAAATCAAATAGAAACTCGTGCAGACCAATACATTTGACAATAACGCATAAACTACACTAATCCCATATTTTCCCACTAATACGCATGCAAATGAATGATAAAATGGACTTAAATGTGGATAGAAAATATGGCTATTTGCGCGCACATCAAACACCCCATACTTAAGCTTGCTTGTCCTCAAGCAATACCTTTAATGGTCATTCAGGGGAAGAAAGTAAACCCTCAAATCATAGATTCATTTTTCATATGTGCCTACAATCAATTGCCATCCTTGATAAGGTAGTTATGTCAACCAAGTCCATGCCTGTGCATAAAGCATTTTCATACTCATAAAAGGAGGGTTATATGCATAAAACAATTTCGCGCAACATAGCATTAATAATCAAGAGGACTTTTTCAAGCTTGTGAGAAGTAGATTGGTATAGGATAAAGGTGGGCTAATATTTGGCCATGTGGTGTTAAATCCGGGGAAATAATACTTTCAAAACATTCACTCCACATTCCTTCTACATAATGTATCTCACCTTTCACTCATCGCTCAATGCTTTTTTTCACTTTAATGCTTTTACCTCTCTAGCCTTAGCAATGCCTTCTCGCGAGTCGCAAACATGGGTGTCATGAATGGCCCCGTATACTTAGTACTTGGGACTCCTCAACTTATGTCCCATCTCGCTGAACTAACATCTCAACGAGAAGGGTCGACCTAACTTTATCTCCTGAGGTGATCAGATTTTTTCTCGCTCATTAAATTTTCCATAATTATAGAATATTTCATTCCTGCCAAGAAATTCAATGTTATTTCACAACTCCATATAACAACTCCAAAGATGACATCCATTCTCAAACTTATCCTCGGATAGGGTATAAGGTATAAAATGGGCAATATGTAATATATGTGGAGCAATAATGATATAATAAGGCTCATATATGGCTTGTGACATTTGCAAATATGCGTAGGTAAGGCTAGGATATGAACTTTTTGTATAAGTACATGTATGCAAATTTCATAAAAAGACCTCCATCATCTTATCATGCACATGTCAAAAGCAACTTCAAATGTTCATCTCCTTTATTTTTTTCTTTTTGCACTTCATTGGAACTTCCGTTAACGAGACAATTTCCTGTTATATCTCTAATGAATCTAATTTTGCATCGTAGAGGTATTTTTTATAATTCCATGACTCTTTCCTTTATTTTCAATTTTTGATGGGCGTAAATTTTTTTTCGAATTATATAAAACTTAAAGATAAATATGACTAACTAATTATGTAATATGCATGAACATTATAACTAAAATAAAATATGCTAAAACATGTAAGTAAGCCTTTCCCCCACCCCATACTTAAAGTTTGCATTGTCCTCATTGTATTAGAACTAGGGTTAAGAAAAACTTACTAAACCGTCACAAATTTCAGGAGTCGAAGAAGTCAACAAGCATGGTCGATATCGACCTTGCAACATCGAAATCGATCTCTTTCATCGATTTCTGGCTCAAGCTTCAGGGTGATCCGGCCTCTACCACAAGCCCATCTGAATCGACGTTAAGGTCGATGTCGATCTTTAACATCAATTTCGATGTCTTTTCTGTGTTCTTTTCTCCTGCCTGCAACTTGTTAAAAACAAAAACAAAAACAATGCAATATAACATAAAGTGTCTAAAAATAAAAAAACTGTCCAAAATTAAAACTAAGTCTTTGTTACAAGCTATAGACTTTTCAGTCGCTAGGCCGACTTCTTCCTTTTACGCTCCTCAAATATTACTCCTTTCTTGTCACGCAGTTGCACTCCGCCGGGATGGATCTGATTCACCGTGAATGGTCCCAAATTCTTATCTTTGAATCTCGTAGGGAACTAATGGTCCTTGGATTTGGCAACATAAACTTTGTCTCCTATCTCATATTGGCTCGAATCATCATCGGATACCCTACATAAGCGCACATGCCAAGGCACACCTCTTCCAAATAATGATAAATCTTTAATTGTAATGGAACAGGAGGACTCTGTACCTTGACTTACCTTTTTCTCAGTCTGTGGCTCAGGTCGACATCGATGTTAAGTCCTCGATATCGATACGACCAGGTCGATTTCGACCCTCAGTGGTCGATATCGAGGTCTCTTTTCCTCCCTTCTCAGCTTCTGTGGTGGTCGATTTCGGCTTTAGGGCATGGTCGATATCGACCTTCATACCCGATTTTGATGTTCCTTCTCCTCCTCTGTTGACCCTACACTTATAACCTGACACAGAATCTTGAACTATGTTAGTCGATATCGACTTACCTAGGTCGATTTCGATGTTCTCTTTGGCTCCTTCGTTCAAGATTGCCACAACATCCTCTACTTGAGCTTCGATGGCTCTCTTTTCTAGCTCTTCTGGTATCATGCTCCTTACCTTGGCTTCTCCACATGCAATGTAGACACCATTGATGGCTTTTATCTCCATTGGCCGTTGATTTTTCACCGTCTTGTTGAAGGCATACTCTATCACCTCGTCACTAATTGTGAATGAGAGAAATCTTTTCTTCATGCTAATGTTGGCATCGACGGTCGCTAGGAATGGCCTACCTAAAATAATGGGACAAGCAGGGTCCTCCGCTATATCAACAACAACGAAATCAGCAGGGACAAAGAATTTACGTACTTGTACTAGCCCATTAGTCACTATTCCCGTTGGAATTACTACCGTATTGTTTGCCATGTATAGCCTTACATCCACGGGCTCCAGAGGACCTATTTTTACCTTGTGCCATATGGTTAGTGGCATCATGCTAACGCTAGCGCCCAAGTCAACTAAAGCATTAAACTTAAATCGAACTAAGCCTATAGCGCCCAATCTGTTGCTCTCCTATGCGATCTCAAAAAGCGATCGCTTCTTACCCAATATGTCCGTAAGGAACCTTACATACGATGGCATCTCATGAAGCATCTTCAAGAACTGCTAGAACTTCTTTTCTGCTGGGTCCTTAATCATCTTTTTAGTTGGGAATGGCAACAACTACTTCTTCCCTACGGCTGGAGTTAGGTCGACATCGACATCAGTAGGGTCGACATCGACTAGAGAAGTCGATTTTTGTGGTGACTCAGCATCAGGATTAACATCGACAAAAAGGTCGACATCGACGTCACCGTGGTCGATATCGACAGGGGGTTCGATTTTGATGTCTGTTCTGGCTCCTTTTCCTCTGCTTTTTGCTCGGGTGTTTGCAATTGACGCCCACTTCTTAGGTTCAATGCCACAATATGTCCAGTGGTTTTGCCCTTTTGGTTGGGCACAGTTGATCCAGGGAATGATCCTGACGCTTAGGGTATTGCCTCTGCCAATTGACCCATTTAGGTCTCCATGTTGCGCTTCCAAACGTCGATCTCCCCAAGTCTAGAATTTATGCCTTGACGCTGAGTATGGACGGAGTTGTTGGCTTGTTTGAACTCAACATGGTTCCTTCGCATCTCATCAAGAATGATCTGCAGGTCGTCCTTCCTTGTCTCCCGCTCAGGGTGCCCTGACGCTCTATATGGTGGGGGATCCCTTTGTTGATAGAATCTTTGATCTCCCCAATATGGTTGATTGCCTCCTCCATAGAAGCCTCTTGTCCACTTGGCTTCCTCATGTTGTTACGCCATGGATACTTGCTCAGTATGTGGACAGGCACTAGTGATATGCCTTGTTAAACCACATTCCTGACAAGTTTGATTGTTGCTCAGGAACCTAACTTGCTTTTGAAGGCGACGTGTCTCATTGTTATGGAATTGTTGCCACACATCTGGATCTATCTCGCTTTGAGGCTCAAATAGTGGCATTGATGGGGCAGGCCTTGCATCATAGGCCGCAGCAGTCCCACATGGGTTATCAAAGTTCCCGAGCCTCTCAATGGTCTCCCGTGCCTCTGTTGGTGTAAGCTCAATGTACCGATAGGAGGTATATGAATGGATCCTCTCTTTATTCGGCGCATCAAGGGAATTGTAGAATATCTCCTAGATGACATATGGAAGTTTCCCATATGTCGGGCATGACCGTACCTCAGCAAGTCCTTAAAGCGCTCCCACGCCTATTTTAATGTTTCACTTGGCTTTTGTTTGAAAGCCGTGATCCTTTGTCGCAACATCGCCATTTTAGAAGGTGGAAAGAACTTATTCAGGAATGCATCCTTCACCTCCGCCCATGTCCTCAGCGAGCGTGGAGCCAAAATCTCAAGCCATTGTAATGCCTTCCCTGCCAAAGACCCTCTAAAAGATTTTATGCTTGTCTGCATGCATCCTCCTCCCTATCAGCACGGGCTCGCTCTACAGAAGCGGCGGCCCTCTTAGCAGCGATTGTAGCATTGTGATCCTCGATCTCCTTTCTCAACCGCTCTATGGTCTCGGCCTGCGTCTCGTTATCATCCATGATTCGAATTGCTTTATTGCGAAGATGGAAGAAATGTTCAGGCTCGTCAATTGTTTGGATAGGCCCGCGACCAGAACGTCGCATAAACCTGCAAAATAAGCTCTAAAAGATCGTGATAAAACTTAGGTGACGATTGATTGCCTCCCCGGTAACGGCGCCAATTTGTTCGGTTTAAACGAAAGGTAGATTCAAATATTCAATATAAACTCCAACTCTACAAACTCCCTGTTCCAAGCAAATAATACAAGAATCCCTCCCGATTCAGTGGTAGGGTAATTCAGGATCGAATCCACGAGGAGGTATGTCAGCGCTTCCCTTGTTGAAATCACGATCAAGCTTCCGACCTCAAAAGACACTCGATATCGATGTGTCTGGTCAATATCGACCTCAGTTCTGGTCGATTTCCAGCCAAGTTCCTGCAGAAGATGAAAGCAACAAAGATCGACGTCCAGTGGAACCTCGATATCGATGTAAGTGATCGAGATCGACCTTTACAGTCGATTCCAATGTTTGTCACAGAAACTTCAAAGCGTAACCTATTGTCGGAAAAGTATCCGAAGAAAGAAGAATGGTAAAGAAGGATGATCAGAAATCAAAACTTAATCATTTATATGAATTCAATTAACTAAAAGCTTCCAAAGTCGTGGTTTCATGCCACAACGATAACAATGCATGTATGATGCTAAAGTTATGAAATTTAATGCCTTTCCGTCAAATAACTTTCGTTACCATTACTTAGGTGATTAGAGGCTCTCGCATAGTTCCTAAGAGTTACTATCCAATTCATGAGTAATCCAAGTTCACAATATGAGTGGCTTTCACAAATAATGAATCTCCCTAACTTTTGCAAGGGATCATGCATAGGATAGAAGAAGGAATAGCATAAAAGTCATACCTTTCATGCACTTACCCTACATCGCTATCGTCGGGCTCACTCCGACCCTAGAAGTGGGTTGACTACTCGCTTCTCATCATGCAACTCATCATCATCATTGAAAGAAAACTACTTTGAATTGAACTATGAAAGAAATTACAACCGAACAAAGCCAAATCTCCGCTCTCGCTTCTCTCCAACCTCACTCGGCCTCCTCTCTCTCTCTATCTACAAGTTCTCTCTATTGAAAACTGAAATTCTCTGCACGCATGGATGATTAAACTCAGCCCTAACGACCTCTAGATATAGATATCGAACTTTGCTATCCAAAGATTCGAAACATTATCTTTATTCTCTAAGATAAAACTTCAATAAAGTAAAACTAAAAACTTCAAGGTAAAACTAGTAAAAGATGTATTCTGGTGTTGATGATAAGAAATCTCGACTTTAGGATAGACGTGCAAGCTTCGGATAGAATTCTATCAAAATCTAAGTCGGATTTCTCTGCTGAACAACATCGATATCGACCTAGTGACATCGATATCGACCCTGAACCCTGCTAGTGACCCTCTCAACGTCGGCCCTCTCAACGTCGGCCCTGAACTCGATGAAAACACTAACAAGATCGCCTGTGTCTTCAGCCCTAGGGATGTATCGTTGCGTTCGAACTCCCCAAGAGCACCCAGACAAACACGCAAATATGAACCAACTTTCTCATCCGTTTTCTGCAGGGAAATACGTGAAGCACCGGTCCCCAAGAGGTGGAGGGATATCTCCATCGCCAAGTACAAAGGAGATACCGATCCCAATGATCACCTCAACCAATTCACCACGGCAATGGGAATGAACTAGGACAATGACGCCATGTATTATCGCTCATTTCCATCCACACTAAGCGCGGTAGCATTGATATGGTTCACCAATTTGGCTCAATCCTCCATCAACAATTTCGCGCAGCTAACAGGCACGTTTTTCGCCCACTTCGGCAGTGCTCGCACAAGGAAAAAAACCATGTTGGACCTTAATTCCATCAAACAAGGGGCAACTGAATTACTGGGAAACTTCTTCAGCAGATTCACCAACATGGTGGTTCAGGTCTCGAGATTCAATCAAGAGTCCGCGAGCACAATACTAATGGGCAACTTGGTCGAGGGCGATTTCAAGATCTGCCTATTCCGAAAGGAGCCAAAAAACTACGATGTTCTGAGAGAGCTAGTAACCAAGCAGATCCACGCCATGGTAGCAGCAAGCTCTAGCTCACGACCCATCGAATCTAGACCACCAACTTACCACCGACTGCCAACTTACCACCGACCACCAACTTACCACCAGCATCACCGCAATCTTCCCTGGCAATACCCGGTCATTCCCCCGCGACCTCATGTACAAGAAGTCCAATACAACCAAAGGTCGGGTCCAAAACCTCTCGGTGCCCCAACAAATGCGATGATGGCTCATCCTGAGTACGTATCACCTCCTGTATACGGGGTCCCTCCCACCCTCCCTCAAAAAGAGGTACCCCTTCAAATTTATGCACCACCAATGAATCCCAGTCATCCCATCGCGGCGCCACAACAACACCTACCCCATGTGGTTCCTCCCCAGCAATATAAACATTGAATGCTCCATCAAGGCCTTACAATCCTCAATATGCCGCCAGAGGAAGGGGCATGGGAACCTACCCCCGAAACAGGGGAGAAAGGAATGAAAACAAAGGCGGAGGCTACCGGCCTACCCCAAGGGACATGAGGAATATCCAGGAAGCCAGGTCCTCGTCCAACCGACACGATCACCCTAACCAGGATCATCGAAAGCCTCCCTCACCGGATGGGTGGATTAATACCATCGCGGGGGGACCTGCGACATTTGGTGCCAGAAAGCAGGAGAGGAAAAATTATTAAAGAGAAGCTAGATACCATCCGTCTTAGGCCAGTATGAAGCAAGCATCTACCGCACACGTGATACTAAGTTTTTTCTGTTTCAGATACCAGTGATGCTCGCTACCTACGAATGCCACACTCGGATCCTATGGTCATTCATGTGCACATAGGGACCAAGACTGTTAAACGAGTCATGATCGATACAGGTTCATCTATGGACGTCCTCTACTGGGACGCTTGTGAACAACTCGGAATCGCTGAAAGCGCCTTGTGCCGGTACGCAGGAAAAATGGTCTCCTTCTCTAGAGACGAAGTTGAGATAGCTGGAACCATCGAATTGGCTCTGACGTTAGGGACTGTGTCGAATAGGAGAACACACATGATCAAATTCACAGTGGTTCAAATACCATCCATCTACAACGCTATCATGGGGCACGTAAGCCTATTCAATTTCCAAATAGCCTGCTTCATATATCATTTCAGCATTAAATTTCCATGTACCAACGTGACGTGGGGAGAATTGAATCGAAATATATAATAAAATATAAAGCAATACAACTCTTAGCCTCTTCAAATAAATTCAAGACTCCCCGCTATAGTAGTAGGGAATCAGGTTCGATCCACGAGGAAGCGAGTCAGCGGGATCCTAGTAGCGTTGAAGTCACGTCCTTTATGTTCGACCAGAAGCCTCAATCTCGATGTCAGACCTCGATGTCGACCTTGGCTGTCGATGTTCTCTGCAACAAAAGACTTGCATAAACAAAAATGGTAGTCGACATCAATTGGTGGGGGTTGATATCGATGTTATTCCATGAAATCGACTGGCTCATAAGTCTGCCAGTCGATACAGAGGGGTCGATTTCGACACAAGGGGGTCGATATCGATGCTTGCAGAAGTTTTCCAGGAGTCTCGAGATCGACTCATAAAATCGTCGATCTATCAGTTTCGGTCGATATCGACCTCTGTTATCGACATCGAAGTCTTCCTGCAGTGAGTTAGTTGTTTTATCGGCAAAGAAAAGGCCGAAGAATTAAGAATGGGAAGGAAGCAAAGATCAAAAATAAGCAAGGGTGTTGGGTTTTTCGATGACTCAACGAACGGCGGGCAAATTTTAATGTGAACTTAATAAAGGAAAAGTCTTCCAAAGCCAAGGATTACCGCGACGACAACCATGATAGAAGAAGTAAGAATCAACTAAAGATGCATGCTTTCATCATAAAGGAAAAGGCTTTCACCTAAACCGACAAATAGGAAAAGAGATTTTTCAATTACTTAACCTAATTTGTGTCTACCTTCGTCATAATTGAGTTTATAATCTTTCGAATAGAAACCCTTATTACTACCCAAGTTTTACAACTTGAGTTCCTTAAATTTGCATTTAGAGATGAAGCACAAGGTAGAGGGAGATAAAAGATACATTCTTTAGTGACGTACTTACCTTACCATCATTGGTATCGTCGGGCTTACCCCGACCCTAGAAGAAAGGGCGACTACTCACTCATGTTGATTGTAGACATGTCTTGAATTGAAATAACTTGCATAAATGGAAAATTTCGAATCTTTACAATCTCAACGCCAACTATCGTAAGCGCTTGAAACTTTAAAGCTCAAAAACTCTAACTATATATTGTCTATTGTCTTTGTCTTGCTTCTTGCCTTGGACGATCTAACAAATCAGCCCCTAGGGCTTTATTTATAGGCTACTAATCCTGGCGATCCGACGATTGTAACTCCTATCTAAACTATTAACTATATCCGAACAATTTAGGATAGGTCTTTTATTTTGATAAAAACTTAAGGAAAAGATAATTATCAGCTGCTAATATCTAAAAGAACGAGATAACTCATGGCTTTGATGATAGACTTCACAATCCGAGTCTCAAAATCGGATTTATCCTCTGTCGAGGTAGGGTTGATATCGACACCAGAGGTCGATATCGATGCTTGTATTTCTGCTCGACTTGTCCAGCTCCAGTCGTTGTCTATGACGATGGTCGATATCGATGCATGTATGTCGATATCGAGGCCTCCTTGTCTGGACTGTGTGGCCTATCTCGACGCTCAGAAGTCGTGTCGAAATCTAGGGTCGATATCAATGTCACCAGTCGATATTGACCTCTTCTCAGCTTCACTGGGCTTGTTCGTTTTGACTCCGATTTCATCGAATTCCTGAATGGTTAGCTCAAAACTCGTGCAGACTCTATTTATTATACTTTAGCTCATTCTTACACAAGTTTATATACTTTTGAAGCTTTTCTTTGGAAATCGAATCAAATATGAAGTCAAAAGATGCAATAAACAAAGGTACAAATATGTACATCAAAACACCCCATACTTAGACTTTCTTGTCCTCAAGCAATAACCAAGCATTAACCAACACCTACAACACACCCTTCAAGTCTTCGCCTTTGTCATATGCGGTAGCAAAGCAAAGCAAGTGAATTTAATGTCATAGCACATATTTTGGCGATCCATAGGAACATGCAATTTTGATCCAACCTCATAGGGATAATATGTTTGCACTCAACTCTCATGTGTTTAGGCTCTGAAGATCAACTCTCAACTCAATTCCATATACAATCTCATAAACATTGCAATTTATAAAAATCCACTTCGCAACCAATTATGAAAATGCAATAAGAATCATCAGGAGGACTTTCGCTCAATGGAAGACTTCAAAGAAGACTCCATTCGGCGGGGTTGTAATGGGGCTTGGTATAAAATAAAAGGTATGGAATTATTTGGCTATGTGGTGCTTTTATAATTCGGGAATCAAGACTCCTAAATCTCAACACTTGCAATACCCAAACCATAACTCTTCATAATATGCTCTAAAGATGCATTTTATCAACCCTTCTTCTAAGTTCTAATATACCTCTAAAAAATATAACACTTGTATGGATAAAAGACTCAAGGATTTTGGCTCATGCACTATATATAGATATCTTTATTTATTTTTTCGGGTTTTTTTTGTTTTTTTTTTCGAAAAATAATAAGTAAATATTTGCATTTATATGTTGAGCCATAAATCCTTTTACAAAATATGACAAAATGTAAATATGCACTATCCTATAATTTCCTTGCTCAAAACTGGACATTATGCTATTTTCTTTCCACAAGGCATTAGTTCAACCAATCTAAGTCTCAATTTCCAAATGGGGGTCAGGCTCAATTCGGCTAGGGATAATTTTGTGGAGTTTGCAATTTCAGGCTCAGGCTAATGTTCTGGCTTCAAGGAGGGATAATGCAGGGTAGGTAAAGAGAGGATAAAAATGGCTTCAAAGATGCCTCCATCATTTAATTCTCGTAAACATAAACATATATATGCATTGGTTTTGAATAACTATCACAACATTTAGAGATGCATAGGAAGAGTAAATTCACTCAAGAAAGCGGAGGGATTTTTGATGTTCTCCCTATAGGTCAAAATTCTCACAAGGACAATTTTTGTTGGATTTGCCTTTTAGCCTAGGATCATATGTGCTCAATTTCATCACAAGTTCACAATCTACATAAAAATTTTAAAGACTTAGGCTAAACCATCCAAATACGCCATAGGATTTACATGATCAAGTCAGCTATTGAGTTTTCATCATAGGACATCTAAGTAGGGTTAGAAAATAAAATATAAACATGCAATTTTTTTGTATTTTTGACATTTTTCTATTTTTTTTTAGATTTTGACATTTTATAGACTTAACAAACTAAAAGATTTAGAACTTAAACTTTAAAATGTATAAATGTTTAAATATGATGCAATGCATACAAATAGAGTAGAAAGTAAATAAAATACAAGCCAAGTTCGACAAGTTTTAAACCCTACCACAACTAGATAAAGCAAATTATATTGTCCAAGTTCAATCCCCACCCCATACTTAAAGATTACAGTGTCCTCACTGTTCAGAAAAGTAAAGTAGATGGAAGGAATCACTCACGCTGACTTACGCTACACACATATCACTGCTCAGGAGGCGGGGGAGGTGGCAATAGCAAGGGCCAGCCCTGTGTAGGAGCTGACCCTGAGTAGTAGGTCGGGGCGCCCTGCGAGAATGTGGAAGGTCCAGCCTGCTGATCGAAGAAAAAGCCCATATATGAGCCCAAACCCTTGAGGAACCTCCCATAGCGTCGCTGCTCCTCGCGCATCTCAGTGACGGAGAGCTCCAGCCTAGTAAAGCGGGCAGACATGTCTTCCTGCCAATCAATGGTGTAGGTGGGCTGGAAGGGAGGAGGAGGTGGAGGTACATAGCTATGGTGGTTATGATGGCTGTGGTGGCTGTGGTGGGAACCTTGCGGGCCCTCTCCTCCTCCAACTGCATCATCCCTGGCATCATCATCATCGTTGCCATCCATGCCCCCTTGGTAGGATGGGGGCTGCTCTGCTCCGTCGAAATGGGGGTCAGCGTCCCAAGACATAGCGTCCACCTCCGGCTCATGGTTGTAGAGTGGGGGTTCTCCTCCGTAAGGTGGGGTCAGCAGACGGATCTATATCCGTATGATATGGCTGCCCAGTCCAAGACTGGTACCAATCTGGGATATACAGCAGATCCATGAAATCGTGTCGCAGGCGCATCCTTGTCTGGGGGTGTCTCCAGCCCTGTGCTCCTGTCGCGATGACTCCGCCCTGGCGCAACACTGCAGCGTCTAGGTATGTGAGCTGGTAGGCCGTGTACCTCTCACTGTGGACGCCTAGTCCCTCGGCGAGGATGGCCACCATGCCATCGTCCATAATGTCTATAGAGACCATCCTCCGTAGAGTCTCCGTCTCACGGTGTGTCGGGCGACGGAGCTCAGGCCTGGCCCAAAGGGTACTCGCCAGGACCCTCAAGATGACCCTAAAAAGTTGACTCACAACCCTAGAGGTGAAGGAGTCAGTAGGAGCAGGGTAGGGTATACCTGATATGTTACGTTCTCAAAACGGGGTAGTGTGCCTCCAGTGGCTCAATCAGCCAGTGTAGAGAGACGTTCTCAAACGCCTCCTAAACGCCTGGGTGAAATCCTAGCTGGATCATGTCAGGGAGATGGTACCATCACGCCCTGTTGGCTCGGGCAATCAAATCCTCAGCTAGGGAGCGCTGCTGATCATCCTCAATGCGGAGCGTGTCCTGAGGAATGTTCTTCGCTCTCACCATTGTCTGCAAAAGAAACCACTGCCAAAGATAATTCCCCTCTGTATAAAATAGGGAGAACCCCATACTTAGGTTTCATATTATGCTAGAAATTATGTAAAGGTAAATTGTCTAAGTGAAAGTGGTAATATGTTCTAAAAAGAAAATACCTAAGGATGGCAATTTATATAAACATAATTTCTTGAATTTTTAATACTAAGGAACCTAATGGCTTATAGAATTTTAGCCCACATAAAAAAAAATCAGATTTTAAATCTCTAAAAAAATCAGAATTTAAACTTGAAAAAAAAAACCTCAAAATAAATCAGAGTTGCAACATCAGCCCATATATATATAAAATTCAGATTCATAGCCCATACTTATGGAAAATTCCGATTATTGTCCTACATTAATTATAAAAGTTAGATCTCACCCCATTATATATAAAAATCAGATTTATGCCCTTATATATACAAAAATCAGATTTATAGCCCCACATAAATAAAAAATCAGATTTCATGCCCCACAAACATACAATTACTCTTTCCCGCGCAATTTACGTTCAATCCTTAAACACCCAATATGTAATTTCTTCCCTAAATCAACTAATTAATCATGAAAAACCAGAAAAAATAGAAGAAGGGTGAGAAATCATACCAGAAGAGTGTCGGAATTAGGGGAGAAAGAGGCTACAACCGCAAAAATCAGGAAAAGGAAAACCGCTGTCGACAGGAGCCGTCGAAATCGATGCCCAGGGGTCGAAATCGACCAGATCTGTGCGATGTCGGGGCTGCTGGTGGCGCGGTGGGCTCTCCGGTGGCTTGGGGCGGCCGGATCTGGTGCACCTCGGCCTCCTGTGGGTGGATCCGGCTTTGTCGGCTTGAAAAAGAGGGAGATAGAGAGCTATGGAGAGAAAAGGAAGAGAGTGGGGGGTTGCGGGTTTCGGATCTGGTGTTGCAGGGGGCTGTAATGCTGATGACAGTTGGTTGTGCGGCAATGAGGAGGTTGACTAGAGGGATGTAGGAGAGAGATGAAGAAGGAAGGTGAAGAGGAGAGAGCGGCGGCTAGGGTATCGAAAAGGAGAGGGCGGTGTCGAAGTCGGGGGGGGGGGGCGATATAAAGGGATATAAACCCAAAAAAAAAACCGAAAAGAAATTAAAATCTGACATGGCACTTACCTCCAACTGTAGTCGATATCGACCTTAGAAGTCGATATCGACCCCCCATCTGCATCTGTGTTGTTCTGCCTGCTGCTAACTTCTGTCGGCCTGTCGATATCGACCATATAGGTCGATATCGACCTCTCTTCTTGACTGGATTTCCTTGTTGACTTTAGATAGAATAGCCACGAATGATCTAAAAAAATATAAAATAGACTAAAAACTAAAAGAGAGAGAAAAGGAACAGAACGGGTTGCCTCTTGGAAGCGCTTGAGTTTAAGTCGCTAGCTCGACATATTTCCCTTTTTGCGCTACTTCAACGCCAAGGTGGCGCGAATCTCTTCTTCTGGGTCCTCCTTGTCATAATATTTCTTTACTCGGTGGCCATTTACCTTAAAGGTTGATCCATTGTCGCAAAGTAACTCCACCGCTCCATGAGGGAATATTATATGAACCTTGAAAGGTCCGCTCCATCTTGTCCTTAGTTTCCCTGGAAATAAGCGAAGTCTAGAATTGAAAACAAGGACTTTGTCACCTACCTCATATGTTTTTGGCACCAACTTCCTATCATTCCATTTCTTAGTGCGCTCCTTGTAGATTTCGGCATTCTCATATGCCTTTAGGCGCAACTCCTCCAAGGCTTGTAAGTCGATGACCCTTCTCTTTCCCGCTTCATCGAAATCCATGTTAAGCTCCTTGAGAGCCCACATTGCTTAATGCTCAAGTTCAAAGGGCAAGTGACATGACTTACCATATACCAAGTTATAGGGAGTTGTGCGAAATGGTGTCTTATAGGCCGTTCGGTAAGCCCAGAGCGCATCATCCAGTTTGGACGACCAATCTGTCCTTGAGCGGGAGACCGTCTTCTCCAAGATGGCTTTGATTTGGCGATTGGAGACTTCTACTTGGCCGCTAGTTTGAGGGTGATAGGGTGTTGCCACCCTATGGTATACCCCATACTTAGCTAAAAGAGCTTCAAAGCCTCTCTCAATAAAATGTGAGCCACCATTTGAAATAAGAACTCTAGGAACACCAAAGCGAGGAAAGATGTTAGTTTTCATAAACTTAGAGACTACCTTCGCGTTGTTGGTCCTAGTTTCCACAGCCTCCACCCATTTAGAGACATAGTCCACCGCTACTAGAATGTATTTGTAGGGTCCTGAAGCAGGGAATGGTCCCATGAAGTCAATGCCCCATACATCAAAGAGTTCTACCTCTAGAATGCCTGTGAGTGGTGTCTCATTCCTCCATGTGATATTACCTGCACGTTGACACTCATCACAAGAGGTTACATAGTTTTGCATATCCTTGAAAAGGTTAGGCCAATAAAAACCACATTGAAGAATTTTCGCCGCGGTCTTGAATCCTTTAGCATGGCCTCCTGTAGGGAGAGAATGACAATGGTGAATCACACTCTCTACCTCGTCCTCCGGGATACAACGTCGAAAGATATGGTCTTTCCCCTGTTTGAATAAGTAGGGTTCATCCCAATAGTATTGTTTGACGTCGTGCAAAAACTTCTTCCTTTGTTGCGAAGTTAAGCCTGAAGGAATCTCGCCTCCTGCAATATGGTTAGCAAAATCCGCATACCAAGGTACCTTCGCCCTTCATACAACAAATAAATAATGGATAGGACTGGAAGGAGGTGTAAAGAAGAAATCTTCACCGTAGCTTACCTCTTCGTCACCTTCGGAGGGTTTTGAAGGTGGTCGATATCGACCCGTGGGGGGTCGATATCGACTGGGCGGCATCGGCAGGTTCAGTCGATATGGGCTGCTCGATATGGGCCCTCGATGTCGACGTCTGGAGGTCGATTTCGACCTCTGCAGCGGACAACCTGTGATCCAAACTGGTCGACATCGATGCAAGTATTACCTTTGGGGCAGTCGATATCGACCTGTGGGGGTCGATATCGAATGGATCCTCTGCCCGTCTCACCTCTTGCCTCATTAGGTGCTCATCGGGGCGGGAGTCATTGATTGGTATGTTGTCATGTGACTCTTCCAGAAGCCCTATGGGTAGCCGTGAAAGATGATCGGCTACGGAGTTCTCCGTTCCTTTCTTATCTTTAAGCTCAACGTCAAACTCTTGTACTAAGAGCAACCATCGTAGGAGCCTAGGTTTAGCATCCTTCTTCGCCATTAAGTACCTAAGAGCTGCATGGTCAGTATGAAAAATTACCTTACAACCCACTAGGTATGAGCGGAACTTCTCCAAAGCGAAGACCACTTCCAAGAACTCCTTTTCCGTCGTGGTGTACTTTGTTTGAACGGCATCAAGAGTCTTGCTTGCATAGTAGATGGCGTGAAGCTTTTTGTCTCTCCTATGTCCTAGGACAGCACCTACGGCATAATCGCTTGCGTCGCACATGATCTCAAAGGGTTGCGACCAATCGGGCGATTGAATGATTGGGGCGGATATAAGGGCCTCCTACAACCTATTGAAAGCTTCAAGACAATCACTAGAAAATGAAAACTTAACATCCTTCATTAGTAGGTTAGTTATAGGTTTGGCAATCTTAGAAAAATCTTGAATAAACCTCCTATAGAAACCTGCGTGACCAAGAAAGCTTCTTATGTCCTTAATTGATGAAGGTGGTGGCAATTTTTCATTGAGCTCTATCTTTGCCCTGTCCACCTCAATTCCCCGTTTAGAGACTTTATGGCCTAGCACAATCCCTTCCCTTACCATAAAGTGGCACTTTTCCCAATTGAGAACCAAGTTTGTCTCTTCGCATCGTGCAAGTACCCTGCGAAGGTTAGCAAGACAAACATCGAAAGTAGTGCCATAAACAGATAAATCATCCATAAATACCTCCACGATGTCCTCAATCATGTCGGAGAAGATGGCCATCATACATCTTTGAAAGGTAGCAGGGGCATTGTAGAGCACAAATGGCATTCTCCTATATGCAAAAGTCCCATAGGGACAAGTGAAGGTGGTCTTCTCCTGATCGTCAGGATGAATAGGGACCTGCCAAAAGCCAGAATATCAATCCAGGTAACAAAAATAATCATGTTCGGCGAGTCTCTCTAATACCTGGTCAATGAATGGAAGGGGAAAGTGATCCTTTCTAGTGGCATTGTTGAGTTTCCTGTAATCAATACACATTCGTCAACTAGTTATGATTCGCTTTGGCACAAGCTCGCCCTTCTCATTCTCCTCAATGGTCATTCCACCCTTCTTAGGCACCACATGGACAGGGCTTACCCATTCGCTGTCGGAGATGGCATAGATGATTCCTGCATCGAGCATGCGCATGATCTCCTTCTTCACTACCTCTTTCATGTTGGGGTTGAGCTTCCGTTGGTGTTCTAGAGATGCCTTATGATCATCCTCAAGGAGGATTCTATGCATACAAGTAGCGGGTGAAATACCTTTGATATCCTCAAGAGAATATCCAATAGCCTTACGATGAGCACGAAGTACTTCCATAAGCTTATCTACTTCCTGTGTGGTTAGTGAAGCATTGATAATTACAGGGAAAGTATAATTTGGACCAAGAAACTCATACCTAAGTGTATCGGGTAAAGGCTTAAGCACCGGAGAAGGGCCTTGTGGGATAAGGATTGGCTCCACCTCTTCTGTCTTCATAATCTCACCAAGGTAATCCGTCTCCATTCTCTTGATAGAAGTTCCCAAATCAGTTATAGGGGTTGGCGTGGACCAAACATAGAGTGATGCCAACTTTGATTGGGACTCTTCCAAATATTCCTGCAGAAAAGAAGTCGAGGGCGAGTAGGAATAGTCAATATCGACTGAGAGTTCAGCACATACCTCGGCTTCGGAGCTATTTGACGACAAGTGGTAAGGGTCGATTTCGACCTCTGATGCCGATATCGGCTGGTCGATTTCGACCTCTTCTATCGACATGGCCTGGTCGATTTCACCTGTAAGAGAAGAAGAGAGAACTTGAATTACTGAGTGCGTCGATGTCGACTGAGGGCACTCGATATCGAGTGAATTGGTCGATGTCGACCTCTCCTCGTCGATATCGACCTCTTCTTCGAGCTTCAAAGATGAAGCATCGTCGAATATTTCCTCATCACTCGTACATGTTGCCAGGAACTCCTCAATGTCCTCGTCGGTAAGCTCCTCTGCAGCTAGGGCTAGGGCCTCTTCAGGAGTTAGGGCCCTTTTCGTCGGTTCATTGCAATCCATGACGGTAGTGTAGACCGACTTGATTTCCATACCATTAACTTCCTTCATTGTGGGGTTGAAGGAGAATTCAATGACTTCGTTCCCTATAGTAAAGGTTAGTAATCCTCTACGTACATTAATATTGGCATCAGCAGTAGCTAAGAAAGGTCTACCAAGGATGATAGGTACAATAGGATCTTCGGGCATGTACAATACAATGAAATCAGTAGGCACAAAGAATTTACCTACCTTTACAGGGACGTATCAACTACACCTGTGGGTCTGACGAATGAATTATCAGCCATATAAAGTTTCATATCCACAGGTTCAAGGGCTCCGATGTTCACCTTTTGCCAAATAGAGAGAGGCATGAGACTTACACTTGCCCCTAGGTCACATAGGGCTTTGTAGCGATCTTGGCCAAGTCCTAGGGTGATTGCAAATTTCCCTGGATCACTCCTCTTCTCAGGGAAATCCATCTTTGAGCACTCATCTGCGATCTCTGCCATGGACCGCTTCTTACAAAGGATGTCTTTTAGGAATCGAACATAGGCGGGCATCTTGCTTAGGGCTTCTGTAAGAGGGACAGTAATGTTAAGTCCTTGGAGAATCTTTACAAAGCGCCTAAACATACCTTGAGTGGGGTCCTTCAATGCTTTGGAAGGGAAGGGCAACGTCTTCTTTGGCGGAGAAGCCAAAACGGTGGTCGGAGGAGCCTGCTGAACCTCGATGTCGACAGGAGGTTGGTCGATATCGACTGGCAGGGTCGATTTCGACATCTGTTGTTCTCTCTCAGGTTCTGCAGTGTCATCGACGTCGACCAGGGGGTCGACAGGGGTGTCGATATCGACCTCAGGGTCGACATCGACTAGTTTGTCGATGTCGACAGGCTCTGTTACTTCTTCCTCCGTTCCCTTTTGTGGTTTATGAACTTTGGTGCCACTCCTTAGTTGTATGGCTGCAATGTGTCTTGACCCGGATTGCCCCTTAGGATTGGTAGTTGGTTGCCCAGGGAATGTTCCGGACGGTCGAGGGATTTGTGCCGCCAATTGACCCAGTTGGGTCTCTACGTTCTTCTTCCAAATATCCATCTCCCCAATCCTTGTGGTAAGGTGATTGAGTTGAGAGTGGATAGCATTGTTGGATTGATCATTCTTAGCTTGGTTCCGCCTTATCTCGTCCAACACAATTGAAGATCATCCTTCTTTTGGTCTCTCTCCGGGTGCCCAGGAGCTCTATAGAGTGGGGGGTCCCTAGGGTTAACATGGTTCCTTTGTGGTTGTTGGAACCTTTGGTCTCCCCAATATTGGCGATTGGGACCCCTCATGAAGTTGGCTTCCTCATGAGTCTCCGCTAGTTGCACTTGCTCAGCATGGGGGCATTCAATGGTAATGTGTCACTGTGATCCACATTCGATGCAATCCTGGTTTGCCGAAAGGAATCTTACTTGTTTCTGGAGCTTTCTAAGTTGATCCCTATGAAATTGTTCTTTTACATCCGGATCGATCACCTTAGAGAGTTCGTACAATGGCATAGATGGGGCAGGCCTCGACGATGATGGTGCGTCGGAAGCCTCAGGAGTCCCATATGTATTGTCAAATTCCACCAACCTTTCAATGGTTTCCCAAGCCTCTTGAGGAGAGAGTTCAAGGTAGCCATAGGCGGTGTAAGTGTTGATCCTCTCCTTGGTGGCAGCATCAAGAGCATTGTATATGATCTCCTGAATTACGTACGGTGGTTGGCCATGCGTCGGGCATGATCGTAGGAGGTCCTTAAACCTTTCCCAAACAGTCGCCAGAGCCTCACCAGGCTTTTGTTTGAAAGCCATGATTTTTTGTCGGATCAACGTTGTCTTAGAATGAGGAAAGAACTTGTTGAGAAACGCGTCCTTGACTTCATTCCAGGTGCGGAGCGATCTTGGGGCTAAGATCTCCAACCACTGCAATGCTTTTCCTGTAAGAGACCAGCGAAAAGGCTTTTAGTTGGACATACTCAAGACTTTGTCCATCAGCAATTGTATCACAGAGGTCTAAGAAGGTTGATATATGTGCCATAGAGCATTCGTTAGGTTTCCCTTCATATTGATGCCTTCTTATTTCAGTTAAAAAGTTTGGTTTAATTTCAAAATTAGAAGTAGGGGATTAGAATAGCCGATTCAGGCACTGTGAGCGATGGGTGCATGTATTGTATTGCATTCCGGGGGAGGGTCCTCCCTGTCAGCACGCTCCCATAGTGCCGGTTCTCTGGTAGTGAAATCCTCTACTTGCTTCCTTAAGCGTTCAATTTTTTGTGCCTGGGTCTCGTTGTCCGCCATGATTCTTTGAACTCGAGACCTTAGGTGGAGAAAGCGCTCTGGTTCGTCTAGTCCTTCAAATTCAGGTTGGTCACCAGTACGTCGCATACACCTATAAAATAACACTAAAAAGAGCCGTGAAAATAAACTACTAGGGCGCGATTGATAGCTTCCCCGGCAACGGCGCCAAAATTTGACGTGGGGAGAATTGAATCGAAATATATAATAAAATATAAAGCAATACAACTCTTAGCCTCTTCAAATAAATTCAAGACTCCCCGCTATAGTAGTAGGGAATCAGGTTTGATCCACGAGGAAGCGAGTCAGCGGGATCCTAGTAGTGTTGAAGTCACGTCTTTTATGTTTGACCAGAAGCCTCGATCTCGATGTCAGACCTTGATTTTTACCTTGGCTGTCGATGTTCACTGCAACAGAAGACCTACAGAAACAAAAACGGTAGTCGATATCGACTGGTGGGGGTCGATATCGATGTTATTCCATGAAATCGACTGGCTCAGAAGTCTGCCAGTCGATACAGAGGGGTCGATTTCGACACAAGGGGGTCGATATCGATGCTTGCAGAAGTTTTCCAGGAGTCTCGAGATCGACTCAAAAAACCGTCGATCTATCAGTTTCGGTCGATATCGACCTCTGTTGTCGATATCGATGTCTTCCTGCAGTGAGTTAGTTGTTTTGTCGGCAAAGAAAAGGCCGAAGAATTAAGAATGGGAAGGAAGCAATGATTAGAAATAAGCAAGGGTGTTGGGTTTTTCGATGACTCAATGAACGACGGCTAAATTTTAATGTGAACTTAATAAAGGAAAAGTCTTCCAAAGCCAAGGATTACCGCGACGACAACCATGATAGAAGAAGTAAGAATCAACTAAAGATGCATGCTTTCATCATAAAGGAAAAGGCTTTCACCTAAACCGACAAATAGGAAAAGAGATTTTTCAATTACTTAACATAATTTGTGTCTACCTTTGTCATAATTGAGTTTATAATCTTTCGAATAGAAACCCTAATTACTACCCAAGTTTTACAACATGAGTTCCTTAATTTTGCATTTAAAGATGAAGCACAAGGTAAAGGGGGAAAAAAGAAACATTCTTTAATGACGTACTTACCTTACCATCATGGCTATCGTCGGGCTCACCCCGACCCTAGAATAAAGGGCGACTACTCACTCATGTTGATTGTAGACATGTCTTGAATTGAAATAACTTGCATAAATGGAAAATTTCGAATCTTTACAATCTCAACGCCAACTATCGTAAGCGCTTGAAACTTTAAAGCTCAAAAACTCTAACTATCTATTGTCTATTGTCTTTGTCTTGCTTCTTGCCTTGGATGATCTAACAAATCAGCCCCTACGGCTTTATTTATAGGCTACTAATCCTCTCTATCCGAGAATTGTAACTCCTATCTAAACTATTAACTCTATCCGAACAATTTAGGATAGGTCTTTTATTTTGATAAAAACTTGAAGGAAAAGATAATAAACAGCTGCTAATATCTAAAAGAACAAGATAACTCATGGCTTTGATGATAGACTTCACAATCCGAGTCTCAAAATCAGATTTATCCTCTGTCGACATAGGGTCGATATTGACACCAGAGGTCGATATCGATGCTTGTGTTTCTGCTCGACTTGTCAAGCTCCAGTCGATGTCTATGACGATGGTCGATATCGATGCATGTATGTCGATATCGAGGCTTCCTTGTCTGGTCTGTGTGGCCTATCTCGACGCTCAGAATTCGTGTCGAAATCTAGGGTCGATATCGATGTCACCAGTCGATATCGACCTCTTCTCAGCTTCACTGGGCTTGTTCGTTTTGACTCCGATTTCATCGAATTCCTGCATGGTTAGCTCAAAACTCGTGCAGACTCTATTTCTTATACTTTAGCTCATTCTTACACAAGTTTATATACTTTTGAAGCTTTTCTTTGGAAATCGAATCAAATATGAAGTCAAAAGATGAAATAAACAAAGGTACAAATATGTACATCACAACCGAAAGGTGGGTGAAGCACAGGGAGAACAAGCAGAAAGTAGAGTTTGCTACTTATCCTCGCCTAGAAAAGGCCACAACCGAATATTCACGATTGAGACAGACACTCAAGGGTCACTAAAGGAAGAAGCAATCAATGAATGCGAGCAAGAGGCAAAATCCGAACAACAGCATGGGGAATTAGAAGTTCGACCCGAAAAACTAGCTGACAAAATTGTGGAGAAAAAAATCGCCTTCTTTCCTTTCCCAAACAAGGCCGAGGCCCGGTACCACGGTCACAGTTTGACTGGCCCCACCGTAGAGCGTCTCAAAGATTTGAAGGGGCTCCCCCGAGAAACTGCAGAACATTCACTAAAAAGATCACGTGATGTTTTTGCCTTGTCGCAGCAAGATTTGAAGGGGCTCCCTCGAGAAACTGCAGAACATTCACTAAGATTAAATCGCGAGGCAAAGCCTGTATACCAAAGAAAGAGGAAAATGGCTGCCAAAAAGTCAGAGGCAGCAAAACAAGAGGTACATAAGCTTCTACAAGCCGGATTTATGCGCGAGATTAACGATTCGACTTGGTTATCGAATACGGTGTTAGTCAGAAAGAGCAGCGGAAAATGGAGAATGTGCGTAGATTTCAAAGATCTGGACAAAGCCTGCCCAAAAGATAGCTACCCTTTGCCATCCATCGACGAGATAGTCGACACAATGGCAGGGCACGCCACTCTAAGCTTTCTGGATGCTTACTCCGGCTACAATCAGATCAAAATGAGCCCTCGCGATGAAAAAAGCACCGCTTTCATCACCAACCATGGAACTTTTTGCTATAAGGTAATGTCGTTTGGGCTAAAGAATGCAGGTGCCACCTTCCAGCGAATGATAGAAAAAGTGTTTGCTTCCCAATTA
The DNA here is from genome assembly GCA_963922045.1 of Persicaria maculosa. Lineage (NCBI taxonomy): Eukaryota > Viridiplantae > Streptophyta > Magnoliopsida > Caryophyllales > Polygonaceae > Persicaria > Persicaria maculosa. Next base: position 44,452,766 of record OY998264.1, on the reverse strand, counting down.
GGAAGAAACGTGGCAGTCTACATCGATGATATCGTAATCAAGAGCCTCACCAAAGAGGACCATTGCAAAGACTTACAAGAAACCATCGACACACTAAGAAAAAATCGCGTCTGCCTGAATCCAAAAAAATGTGTTTTTGGAGTGGATTCAGGAAAATTCCTAGGTTTCATGATAAGCCACCGACGAATAGATGTGAATCCTTGAAAAGTACAGACCATCATCGACATGGCCCCACCAAAGACGTTGGACGACATTAAAAAATTAAACGGATCAGTCAACTACTTAAGCAGATTCTGTTCGCGATTGGCTGATCATTCCCTGCCTTTCCTCGAGCAGCTTAAAAAGAAGGGCCCGGTCGAGTGGACCATCGTTTTGGATGAAGCCTTCAAAAGTATGAAGGAATACTTAGCCACTTTTCCCACTCTACATTTTCCACGCGAGCACGAAACACTGCAGTTATACCTCGCCGCCGGGTCTACAACTATTAGCACAGTGCTTACTAGGGAGTCCAAGCTTCCTATTTACTTTGCCAGCCGAGTCTTACAACCCGCTGAATCCAGATATACCCCAATAGAAAAAATGGCTCTATCTGTGGTTTTCGCTGCGCGAAGGTTGAGGCCTTACTTTCAGGCTCACACCATTGAAGTGCTTTCGGATCTACCACTCCATCAGATCCTACACTCACCATCACTCTTTGGAAGAATGGTCAAATGGGCGATAGAGCTTTCTGAATTTGACGTCCATTTTAGGCCCAAGAAGGCCCGTCTGGCTCAAGCTCTGGCCGATTTTGTAGTAGAAGTTGTCTTCACCAATTCTCAGGATCGCGATGGGGATGACTGGGTAATAAATGTTGACGGATCAGTATCGACAGGAGGCTGTGGAGCCAGGGTTACCATCACAAGCCCCAGTGGGGAGATAACCGATCTTTCTTTCCAGCTACTGTTTGAGGCTACCAACAATGAAGCCGAGTATGAAGCTTTGATCGCAGGTATAGAGAAAGCACTGATCAACGAGGCTCGGCAAGTCCAGATTTTCACAGATTCAGAGGTAGTTGGACGACAGGTTAAAAGTGAATAAGGTGTCGCCTTCGAAAAATGTTCCATTTCATCTATTCATCGCAATCAGAATGAACGCGCCGATACCTTGGCCAGAATGGGGGCTACCCTACCTTTAGGATTAAGTGATCGCGTTGTGATCGAACAAAAGCATGCTCGAGTAATCCACCAGGGGGTATTCAGAATATCCAACCTTGGACACTAGCGAATACATCTCCTAGAATACATAACCGAAGGGGTTTTGACAGGTGAATCACAAGAAGGCCAGAGCATTAGAAGAAGAGCGGCCCGTTTTCGAGTAAGAGATGGTTTACTATACAAAAGAGGATTTAACCTTCCGGATCTCCTCTTTGTGTCATACCAAGAGGGCCTTGACCTCTTCCGAGAGCTACATACGGGCCTCTGTGGCAACCACCAGGGGTGGAGAGCCGTGGCGTCTAAAATCACACGTCTAGGCTACTACTGGCCCTCTCTTAGAGCGGATGCTGAAATGACTATTCACATATGTGATCCTTGCCAGCGGCACACATCGCTCAATCATCGCCCTCCTCATCCTTTGAAGTGCATATCTACACCATGTCCGTTCGCAATGTGGAGAATGGACATTTTGGGACCGTTCCCAACAACACAAGGCCAACTGCACTTCTTTATCGTAATTGTCGATTACGTCATAAAGTGGGTTGAGGCTGAAGCTATGGCGACCATCACGACAGAAAAGGTACGCAAATTCCTCTGGAAAAACATGAAGCAATTCGTGATTTTTGTGCCGGCCTCCACATCGATTTCCGTTTCTCATCAATGGCATACCCACAATCCAATGGACAGACCGAAACAACGAATCGCCAAAATCTGAATGCCCTTAAAAAGAGACTAGGGACAGCAAAAGAAGAATGGGCCGAGATCTTACCTTTGGTACTATGGTCATATAGGACTTCAGCAAAGAGTCCAACTGGGGAAACACCCTTCGCAATGGCCTTTGGTGTCGATGCGATCATCCCTGTGGACCTAGAAATTGTTGATTTCATTAAAGATACCAACGATGAAGCTCTCGAGTTAGAGCTCCACCCGCGCGAAGAAAGAAGAGACACAACTTGTCTCAAAGCAAATGAATATCAGCGCCGCCTGGCTGAAGGATACAACAAACGCATCTTCGTACGCCCGCTAGAAAAAAGAGACATGGTCCTCCGACAAGCAACAATCGGGGGAAAACATGAACCTAAATGGGAGGGACCCTATGTCATCCATAAAGAAGTAGGCCAGGGTTCTTTCAAACTTCAAAACTCAGAAGGCGCCACACTCGCAAAGGCATGGAACGCCAAGAATCTCAACGCTTATTTTGCATAGATAGGTTAGGCATAGGAAGAAGCCTAATGATTTAGATTTTCTATGTATAGGGGTTATCAGTGTTCCCGATTGGGCACACCACTTCATATATCATAAATGAAAGTTCCAAACCCAACCTAGATTGTCAACACGCAATACATTTAGCTATCGCATGTGATTTAAACACGGATATGCATGCAATAAGCCTCCAAGGAGAATAAATTTAGCTATCGCGTGTGCTTTAAACACGGATATGCATGCAAGTAAGCCTCCAAGGAGAATAAATTTAGCTATCGCATGTGTTTTAAAATACGGATATGCATGCAAGTAAGCCTCCAAGGAGAATAAATTTAGCTATCGCGTGTGCTTTAAACACGGATATGCATGCAAGTAGGCCTACAAGGAGAATAAATTTAGCTATCGTGTGTGCTTTAAACACGGATATGCATGCAAGTACGACTCCAAGGAGAATAAATTTAGCTATCGCGTGTGTTTTAAAACACGGATATGCACGCAAGTAAGGCTCCAAGGAGAATAAATTTAGCTATCGCGTGTGTTTTAAAACACGGATATGCATGCAACTAAGCCTCCAAGGAGAATAAATTTAGCTATAGCGTGTGCTTTAAACACGGATATGCATGCAAGTAAGTCTCCAAGGAGAATAAATTTAGCTATCGTGTGTGTTTTAAACATGGATATGCTTGCAAGTAAGCCTCGAAGGACAATAAATTTAGCTATCGTGTGTGCTTTAAACACGGATATGCATGCAAGTAAGCCTCCAAGGAGAATAAATTTAGCTATCGCGTGTGTTTTAAAACACGGATATGCATGCAAGTAAGCCTCCAAGGAGAATAAATTTAGCTATCGCGTGTGTTTTAAAACACGGATATGCATGCAAGTAAGCCTCAAAGGAGAATAAATTTAGCTATCGTGTGTGCTTTAAATACGGATATGCATGCAAGTAAGCCTCCAAGGAGAATAAATTTAGCTATCGCGTGTGTTTTAAACACGGATATGCATGCAAGTAAGCCTCCAAGGAGAATAAATTTAGGTATCGCGTGTGTTTTAAAAACTGATATGTATACAAGTAAGCCTCCAAGGAGAATAAATCTAAATATCGTATACCTTTCGAACACAGGTTCACAAGCAAGTTTCCTTGATCTCTGGAAATTTAATAAAAGCGATATGTTTTGTTCTACTTTGTTTACAACATGGGTTTGTTCTGTTATTTTCTTCAAGTCTTAATCAAAAGGTTGTTAAAACACACAACTAAGGTAAGTTGTGTGAACTATTTTTCCAACCTTGATAAATTTGAAAGAGAGTTCGACAAAGCGCAATATCCAAACCAGCATGCAAAGAGAACCCCAAAAGATATGAACACAATACATCCCTTACAAACACTTCGAGAAACAAAAACGATTAATATAACAGGATTCGCACAAAAGGAGGAATAACGAGCAAATAAATACAAATTCTGAGCTCATCCACGCGAACTCACTCATTCGCCTCTAGAACAATTATTGTAAAACGGTTACTCCCCTCATATTTGAGAATAATAAGAGACTCCCCAACGCGTAAACCACTGTCTACATCGAAAGCACGCCAACCTTCAGTAAGGATATAATGATCTTGGGTATCTCGGAACACCATTACTTGAAACTCTCACCCAGTGGGAGAGACCAAGCACACGTGAGTCAATCCCTCGTGAGCATACTGAGCGCCAAAAGATTCAGGCAAAAGCTGCAAGAAACCAACATCAGATATCAAAAAACACGAGAATCACAAACAACAGAGTAGAAACAGCTACCATATATTCCATCTTTTCTTGAGAATCGATGGAACGGAAAAAATCACGCCGACGAGGATGGGTAGAAGTCATGATTCTTCACTTCGGTTCACGGACAACTAAAACAAAATACAAGTACAACGGCCCAGATTTTATTCGAACATCTGCTATTTATTAATAAATACAGCAAGTGTAGTATTATCACATCATAAGAAAGTAATTCACATCAATCCAAAACAGTTTTCTCATAAGGAACTGCATGCCATACAAGTGGCAGAATCACATAGCGCATCTATGCAACACGAAACCCCAGTATTAGGCCAAGAGTGGTCACATTTGGGACAGAAAGAGATAAATTAGGGAGACCCAAACCAAAAACATTAAAACATTAAATAAAGATATGATTACATAAATCTTCGCGATTACACATAACAAACCGCATAAATAAAATTAACAAAAGCACGACAAAAGAGCGGACATCTGATAACACCGCCATTACAATTCAATCAAACCCTACTCATCCTCATCCTCAAGGACAAGAACTTTGAACCGATGCCATCCCACATATTGAAAAAATACCATCGATGCTCCAACCTTAACGTCATTATTGGTCGCAAATCTGTTCCAACCTTCAGACAGCCACCAACGATTCGAGCCATCCTTGCAAACCTCGACACGAAAGTTTTCACCAGCCGCAGAGACCAAACATACATGGTCAGATAAAACATGCCCATACATCCTCTCAAAAGCATCAGGAAGAGGCTGCAAAACGAAAGAGCATTACTTCATAAACAATTCAAACACAAAGATACAAGAGCACAACCAATGTATACAACTCACAAGGCGATGCATCCTCCCCTCTACATCAACAGAACGAAAAAAATCTGGCATCTCAGGATTAGGGGACGCCATCTTTTTACCAGAATAATAGTAGTTAACAAAACAAATAGATGACTGCAATTGTCACAAACACCACACCTTCTTATATCCAAGAGAGGACTGTACACGTTTTTTTTAAAAGGAAAGAATCAGCAAAGGCATTTATTACATACATCGAAACCAGACAGAGAATCTGAAGCCAGGATTTCACGAGATACTCTGCATGTATTACACATGGCGTCAATCATCTCAAAGCCCGACCAAATACACAAACATTTCAAATCCAGAAACAATCATTTATTACAAAATTTTTCCTACAAATCAATACCACAATGAAAGGATTTCTTCTCTACGGTACGATGGGCACAACCTTTTTTCATCAAAAATCTTTCCAAAAAGAGTCATGGCAACAAATACTAGCGATCAAAATCCAAATAACCCCTTTGTTTTTGATATCTATTTAGTAGGGAGCGAACAATACATACTCATGATGTTGCCCTATGAGTTCGCCCAACATTTCCAACCTCATGTTCCCGATCAAATCTTATTGTCCACTTGCGTCATCAAAGATTTCTTTGTCCACATCGTAAAGGGCAGTTACGGGTCTCACTCGGTAGCACGCGGATGGAGGGACTTTGTCGAAACACACGGACTTGTGTTGGAAACATCAATAAAATTCACCCACCTAGGGGAAACAAGGTTTCAGGTCCATTTTTTCAACAAGGAAGGTTACTACATCGACGACGAACACTATTATAACGACTACAACGGTCCAACATCAAATGGTTTCCACTAGATCCCAGGAACAGTGCGGTAAGCAATGTTCTAAATGTTTTTCCTTTTTTGAACGAAATTCGGACTATCAGTAAAAACCCGTTTCCTTGGATTTATATTATCGTTACTCTGTGTCTAAAAAATTCGAACAAAAAATCCTTGTATCCAAAAACGCTGGAGATTGACGTATCTATATCGTGATCCATTCATTGGAGTTTGCTTGATATTTAATTCAATCTCCTCAGCATCCAAAAACGATGGAGATAGACGATTCTATATCGCGATCCATTCACCGGAGATTACTTGATCATTAATTTAATCTCCTAGGCGTCCAAAAATGCTGGAGATGGACATCTCTCTATCGTGATCAATTAACTGGAGATTGTTTAATCTTTAATATAATCTCCTCAAGCGTCCAATAACGCTGGAGATGGATGTCTCTATATCACGACAAATTAGCTAAAGATTATTTGATCTTTAATTTAATCTACTCAGCGTCCAATAACGCTGGAGAAGGACATCTTACTATCGCGATCAATTAGTTGGAGATTGCTTGACATTTAATTGAATCTCCTCAGCATCCAGAAAAGCTGGAGAAGGACATCCCTCTATCACAAATATCGCGCCTAAGACTACTCACCTTTTTAAACAACCTCCCTGGCGCCCAAAGGCACTGGAGATTGTTAGGTAGAGCTATCTATCACGAACAGACATGTTACTCAGTTTCGCCTACGTTAAAGGATGTTAGAATTCAGTAAGAAAATATCCCCATCCGCGATCAACAAAATAAAGATTGTTTCATATAAAAACCAATAAACTAAAGAACTATAACTCTGTTCACCCATTCTTCGTGAAAAACTCCAGCAATAAGCACTTTAGGGAGATATTGGTTTATTAATTATACACCAAGCAAAACTATCCAACAACAGGTAAACGATATGACCACAGGAAAAGTTACAACAACGGAACGTTCAACACCAAACTGTGAAATCTAAGTCACCACTTTGATCAGGACCATGATTCACAGCAACAACATCAAAACAAGAGTGTCCTTCATACTCAAAGAACAAACGTATCCCAATTCGAAGTTCATTCAAAATGGCGAACGCGGGCCGCCCAGTGGTAAACCAATAGTTGTTGAGCCCTAAAGGTTCCACCCTCACCATAAATTCCTCTTCAGCCCGCGTCCATAAATGGACAAAGCCAAGTGCATCATACCCATAATCACGATATATGGATGGTAAGGGCTGCAACAACAAAAAATACATCACAAACACTTTACTTATCAAGGAATAAAATTGCACGACATAGCTTACCAGCCTATATAAATGCCCCTCCACGACAATATCCCGAGTAAAACCCCTAACGCGAGGAAATACTACACTTGGAATATCAACAAAATAGATCTTTACTCTTCTTACCTTTTTATATCGATCTATACAAAGGAAGCAACAAAATAGACCGCAGGCCACCCAGGTCTACCACGAGGTCTACAAATATTAAACAACACAACAAAGAATGTGTGATAAGTACAACCCCTCGCCAAGCGGCGAGGAAAATTATAAGCAAACCTCAAAAACCAACCTGCACGAACAACGTAATGATAACACGCACAACCCTGCTTCATAGTAATTCAGATGACTCCGCAGAACAATGTCCATAAAAACAGTAGGCAGGGTACAAACGAAATCACTCGGAGCACAATGCCAAGCTTTGACATGGCTTCAGGAGAGCCCTCTCACCACAAATCCCACCACCAACCTTCGTTATGAACACGATGTTTTTTCCAAATCCAAAATTCACCAAGACAATCCTTAGGGAAAGCTAATTACATAGACTCCCCTTACCATATATCTTTGTAGAGTTCGGTGAAGAAGTTCTAGACCAAATCTTTCTATGCTCTCCCTCAAACCAAGAATTCTTAGTGCTACTCGAGAAAGATGAAGACAATTGGTTCTCTCTCTCGGAAGGATGGGGATCATTCGCAAATACTAACAACCTCATAATAGGTAGTCAGCTTACATTCGAATACCAAGGAGAATCCCACTTCGATGTACAAGTAGAGCAACCAGGCCCAGAAGAAAACCGTTAAGAAAAACAAGTGAAAGACAAGCAGAAATATGTCGCATATTAAACATAAAATATTCACAAAACATCATAACAAGACATCGTTTGTCATGGGCCACAATGTCTAAACATCTAAAATGAGCGTATGCACAGACCGCGGCAGAGCACGAGGCTCTCACCACGGGTAAAAATGTTTGCGAAATTCCAAAACACAAAATAAAACTTCACAAGTGTTCATAAGGCGGGGAGAGGCGATCAATTAAACATCAGTGTAAGGGTTGTCATCGCGAGCGGGCTCAGGGGTCTTCTCACCAACAAAGGGAGGATCGAGGGCAGCGGCATCATCAATTGAAGCATCAAGGGAGGGAGGCGGCCCATGTTTAGGGTCTTTATGTTTCATGTCCTCGTTTTCAAAACTAGGAGGAAAGACCCTTACATCGTCACCAAGATGAGCGAAGCGATTGATGCTTTGGACAATCCCACCATCAACCCCCTCCATGTATGCGTTAGAAACCCTATCGTAAAGGACATCCTGCTCGTCCGTCTGAAGGTAATGATTTAACCAGTCTTGACCAGCATCGCCCAGAAAATCAGATAGCCACCCCTGACCATCATCATTGAGCATAAACTCGCGAAGTGACTTCCTGGAGAGAACAACATCTTCCCCGGAAGTAAGGGGCTCCAACTGACTCTTCACACCAAAAAGCTCTTCACGAACTGCTCCTAACTCACGCTCGACATCCACAAGCTGACCCCTCAAGCACGAGGCCTCCGATTCATGTTTAGCCCCTACCTCTTGGGCATTCACAAGTTCGACTCGCGACAGGTCCAGCTCGCTCCTCGCCGCTTCCGCATCCTTCTGGGATTTTGTCAAAGCTTCTTTAAGACTCTCGATAGTTACTTCCTGAAGCTCCGCGTCCTTCAGCTTTTCCACTTTCGCCTTTAGAGTAGTCACTATCGCTCTTAACTCCTTCACTTTGTCATTGTAATGTCTCAGACGTCCGGTCATTTCGGACCATTGCAGATTATCCTACAAACAACGCACGAAGAGTAACAAAACATATGTAAAACAGAGAAAGAAAGAAAGAAGGAAAGCATAGATCACGAAGGAAATTACCTAGCCTCTACTTTTTTTACCATGCTCCACTAACTCTTCATCTGTCAGATGATGAAGATAATCTCATTCAACTGGACAACTCTTCTTAGGGATCTCCAGTTTCTTGAAATCGATGGGGTCAAACCTAGGCAACCAGTAAGCCGTCATAGAAATCCCCGCCCGGGTAATCGGCTCAGAGCTTAAGAGCATAGTGGCCCTTGTCCCCTCCCTTGGTGGTTTCCGCCCACAGTGAGCCAGTGGCAGCTCATCTGATGATATGCTTTCCCAATCGTCAATCGGCTCCTTCCCTTTTAAACTCTTGTTCGCGGGAGGAGATCGGAGGGGAATGTTCTGACGACCATCACCCGATCACGAAGCCATAGCAAGGGTAGGTTTGGATCCGCCTCAGGCATCACTTTTCTTCTTCGCGAGCATTGCGATCTTCAACTTGTCAACTAACATATCTGCGAAAAAGGTTAAAATAATTCAAAATAGAAGAAAATCGCGATTAAAATATCAAAAGACTTGAGAAAAAACTCCTGGACACCGAATCGGCCGATGTGGGAGACTATGTCTGGCCATCTCCAGACGAACTGGAGTCACAACTTTCCTATAACCCCGTACCAACGCCACCCCTTCCCCAAACGCGGCTCTCCATCCCTCCGCCGCAACATGCTTGACTTTAGGCGCGATATACTTGCCATGTTTAGTCACAAAATTCAGAATAGTCTTTGTGGGATCGCGAACGAGAAACCATTTTCTTCTCCATCCTGGACTACTGGACAACCTCTCAACAATCTTTCCAGCAAAAGAGGCAGACACCAGTCCCTCACTGCGTCTCAAAGAAAGAACAGAGAATTGATGCTCCAATGATGGCGTTTGATTAATGGTGGCACAACGCACCATTTTCTCCTTCGTCCTCGGGGTCGGGGGGTGGCGTATACTGCCAGGTAAATCCATACATTAAAGGCAAGTTGGGTCGGGCATTCATTTATGCATGCCAAAAAATCTGAATAAAGCGAGGGGGGGGGGAAAGGAAGGCAGAACCCCTGGAGCAAACTGCCCAAGTGGACGACAACATGGTCTTTATATTCATTCAAGCATCCCCCATTCTAGGTAGCCAGACCTATCTCTACCCCAGTCGGCCATAGGTAAAGCCTCGCCACCTCCTCCAGATGCTTAACGTTTAGTATCGACTCCTCACCCAGCGTCTTTGCTACGGTAGGAGCTACGCGTTCCGAAAAGATTGCGGGGAGGGGAGGAGGCACCGCAAAAACATAACTTTCACAAAAAATGCAGTTATCTACCTCTGACCGGTTGTAAGGAGGCAGAGCAAAGTCACCCGGAACCACTTGGACCGATCTTTTAGCCTCTTTGGGTACGCGAGACGACTCGCCTTTTCCCTAATCATTTATGGACTCTAAGGTATGGCAGTACTCAGGATTATCCCTCTTCAAAGGATGTTTGATGGTTCCTGCCATCTTTCTTTTCTTTGCAATTGAACCGGACCTAGGGTTCACCTTCTCTCTTTTCTCATCGCGAGGTTTTTTACTCGGTGGGAGAGGAAATGGACTCACTGAAGAATCCGAGTCAACATCTGCCCGGGATCTTTGTTCGCGAAGAACTAACCACTTCATACCTATAGCTCGCGCTACAGTTCTGGCTATCACTCTCTTGCGACATCTTAATTCAAAAAACAAGAAAAGATGCAGCAAGAAGAAAAAATCAGCAAGGGGGAACTACCTTTTCAACATCGCGAAGAAGAAAAAATTGGCGCCAAAAATCCGCGCCCCCTGAAGGGATGTTGAAAACATATTTCCCCCCCCCCCCCCCCGCTGGATGACGGTTAAGAGACGCCTTTTCGTCTCCTCCATAAAGGTTTCTCGATTCTCGAGAAATCACCTCTGGAAAAAGCAAGAAGGGGAGACGAAAAGATTTCTTCCGCCCCTAAGTCATCGAAGGTTTTCAGCAAAATCCAAAAAGAACGCCGGAGATTTTTCGGAAAAATCCAAAAAGCAACGCTACCCCGTCCCAGCACCACCCCACTGTTACTAAACGTCCCTCTACCCCTCCATAAAAAACAGTTATGACTTAGTGAACAAAGGAGTAGGTAGGGGATGAAACGGTGGAGCAGCGGAGGAGGCGGGGAATAAGGCACCGGAACACACCCCGGTCCCCACCCCATAACCGCCAAACACGTCACCTGGAGAGGGTGATTCCACCACTAGGTTCGGTTTTTCCGACTGCCCTAAAAATCCCAAAAGCAAAACACAAACCTAGAAATTGAAAAGATCAGGAGAAAGGCCGAGGAAGACTCACTTGAGAAATACGGATGAAGCACGCCGGTAAACTTGGAAAGCCGAAGAACGAGCCGCCACTACACTTTAATCTCGTCTCTGAAAACACAGAAAACCCTTGGACTCCCTCTCTCCTCTTTGTGTTTTCAGAAATGTGGAATAAGAAAATGTTGAGTCAAAAAACACCACTTATAGGTCTCTGTGGGACCACTCCGCCCAATGGGCCGAAATGCACTTTAGGCCCAACTAAAACCCATCCAATAAACTGATCTTTTGACAGGAAGCATCGTATTTATCGAAACCTAATCGCGAACGACGTATCACTCGCGATCTGGTTAGGAAGAGATATGACGATGCCAATAGAAAATAGAACTATTAAATAACACAAGTATAACGTCATAAATAGGTCACCCAACGCAAAAAGACATCTGGCCCCACTATAAGATCCATCGCGAGTAAAATACTCGTTCGGGTCTCAACCCAACCCTCCTCGCGGCCTAAATATTAGTATGTGCCACGTAGCGACCTGGGAGGATCCTCCAAGTACCTCGTGGTTCTCCAAAACCCTAGCAAGCAGCTCGCTGGCTCCAGCACCTCATCTCTAAACAACGCCACATGTATTGTCTACACACCTAAGCACGAGGGCATGCCTTACACGTGTCCTAGACAGAACCTCGAGGTCGCCAGCTAGCTACTATCTTAACCTTCCTATAAATACCCCCTTCCAACCACAAATGCATGATCCCTTTCAAAAGATAAGAAAGAAGAGCTCTAATAATCCCCCGGACCTAAAACCCCCGGAGTCGAGTTCTCGAGATCTGTGATCGAGAAGAACGTTCCTGGAATAAGAACATCATCTGACTTCTATCCGAGTTCGCGATAGAACGACTCAAATCCTCGTGAGCCAAACATAAAACCCCATCGCTTGGATCAATAAATGTATTATCTAATCATAACACTTTTCGATCAAGGCTTGCATGTATTTCTAAGTCATTCTGTCGTCATACTGAGGTAATACGTATCGGTGAAATTCTACGAATGCTTCACCCGGTACATTCCAAAGGTGTATGGTAAGCATATTTTCTGAGTACATTGAGCATTTTATAGAGGTGTTCATGGATGATTTCACGGTTCATGGAAATGACTTTGAGTCTTGCTTGCACCATTTGAGACTAGTGCTTAAGAGATGTGTAGAGACCAATCTAGTCCTGAATTCTGAAAAATGTCACTTCATGGTTGAGCAGGGAATCATTCTAGGCCACATTGTCTCCCGAAAGGGAATTGAAGGAAAAATTTGATATCATTCAATCATTGCCTTATCCCACTAATTTGCGAGAAATTCACTCTTTCCTTGGTCATGCAAGCTTTTGTGGCAAGTTCATCAAGGACTTTTTAAAGATCACCGCACCATTATGTGAACTTCTAAAGAAGGAGGCATCATTCGATTTCAATGACCAATGCAAGGAGGCATTCAATGAGTTGAGAGCAAGGCTTACAAGTGCACCTATCATCCAAGCTCCGGATTGGTCCAAACCTTTTGAGTTGATGTGCGATGCAAGTGACTATGCGTTGGGAGTTGTGCTTGGGCAGAAGGTTGAATGAGCTTCACATGTGATTTATATGCCATGGTGTTTGCATTGGAGAAGTTCAGACCCTACCTCCTTGGCACTAAGGTAATTATTTACACTGACCATGCAGCACTTCATTATCTTTTGACGAACAAAGAAGCCAAGCGACGGTTGATTCGGTGGGTATTGCTCTTAAGTGAATTCGATGTGGAGATCAAAGGCAAAAAAGGTGCGGAGAACCTCGTGGCCGACCATTTAAGCGGAATATTACATGTGAATTGGGTGGGAGAACACCCACTCATCGTTGGCCAATTCCCCGACGAAAGCTTAATGAAAATCTCGGACTCAGTAGAAAGCCGCGCCCACGGCTCAGGAGGCGGCGCCCGCGGCCTACAGGGGGAAGCTACTGTAGAGGCAGCCCCAGCGGCCCTGGTGGCAGCACCCGCTGCCAACCCTGCAGCTGACCTTTTTGACTCTCCGAGGGTGTCATTGATGGCGGTACACACTCCTAACCCATGGTATTCAGATATTATTAATTTCATTGTTACATGAGTGTTTCCGGCAAACTTTTCGAAGGCCAAGAAGGACAAGCTCCGTCATGATGCTTGGTACTATGTGTGAGATGACCCCTTTCTATGGAAACATTGTGTGGATTAGATAATTCGTCGATGCCTTCCCGACGACGAGGTACTCTTTGTCCTTGATTTTTGTCATTCACATGCTTGTGGTGGTCATTTCAGACCACGGAAAACCGCTAGGAAAGTGCTCGATTCAGGATTCTTTTGGCCTCATATTTTTCGTGATGCTCATGCTTATTTTAAATCTTGTGATCGATGCCAACGAGTGGGGAACTTGTCAAGTAGGAAAGAAATGCTCCAAATGCGCTTGATGTTTTTTGAAATATTTGATGTGTGGGGCATTGATTTCATGGGGCTCCCTAGTTCTTTTGGGAACCTTAATATATTACTTGCGGTGGATTATGTGTCCAAATCGGTGGAGGCAAAAGCCACCAAAACTGATGATTCACGAGTTGTTGCAAGGTTCTTGAAGGATCTCTTTTCAAGATTTGGTGTACCAAGAGCATTAATCAGCGACAGGGGGACACACTTTTGCAATATGACGGTGAGTGCATTACTCAAGAAGTATCATGTAACACGAAAGGTGTCCACCGCTTATCACCCCCAAACCAATGGGCAAGCCGAGGTGTCAAATCGTGAGATCAAAACCATTTTAGAGAAGACGGTTCCCCCGAATCGTAAGGACTGGAGTTTGTGATTGGATGATGCATTATAGGCTTATCGAACGGCATACAAAAAACCAATAGGTATGTCACCCTATCGATTATTGAATGGAAAAGCGTGTCATCTTCCAGTCGAGCTCCAACATAAGGCCTATTGGGCGGTGAAGGAGTGCAACATGAGGATCAATGAGGTTGGCGAGTTCCGAAAACTCCAACTTTAGGAGTTGGAGGAATTGAGATGGGATGCTTATGACAACGCTGTCAACTACAAGGATAAGACCAATGCTTGGCATGACAAGCACATATTGAGGAAAGATTTGAAGGTGGGGGATAAGGTACTTCTGTATCAATCCCGCCTAACACTTATCCCTGGAAAACTCCACTCTCGTTGGGCAGGCCCGTACACCATCGTCCATATCTTCCCACATGGAGCGGTGAACATCAAAGATGAGAAAAGCGGTAATGTGTTCAAGGTAAATGGTCATAGGCTTAAAGTTTACTTTGATGGATTCTCCACAGGAATAGAAGAAGAGATGGCTCTTCAAGAGCCAGCGGACGAGGCTTAGTGAGGAGCTATTGCGTCGAGCCAACGACAAGAAACAAAGGCGCTTCTCGGGAGGCAACCCGAGGTAAGTAGATTTAAATCTTTTCTTTTCTTTATTAGTCCTTCAATTTTTTTTGTTTTCAACGTCCGTAGACCGTCTTAGATTCATAGAACATTACTTGCCACCATAGTGTACTAACCTTTCAGGGGATGAGCAAAAAGGGATAGAGAAGGTGATAATCTGGAAAAACAGCCCCTGCGCTTGTTTGGGCAGTACTCAGGAGGAAGCCGCGTCTGTGGCCTAAAAGCCGCGCTCGCGGCCCTGTCAGTTCCAAAAAAAAATTAAGCTGTAGAAAAATAAAATAAAATTGCTGACATGCAGATTCCTCTGACTACCCCTCACGTGACCCCCCCTTTTCTTTCCATATCTACACCTTTGTCATCTTCTATCTTTCTTTCATTTCCTATCTATTCTCTTTCTTTCTTTCTATCTTGCCATCCCCCATTGAAGAGAACCTCCAAGCTCCGCCATCATCACCCTCCACCACATCTCAAACCTCCCATCCTCAAATCACAAAACCGACCCCGTTTATGACGTTCCCGCTCCCGATCTACGCACCCACGCACTCCGTTCGTCATTCTGCTCACAAAACCTCAATCTTTCTCTCCACAACTCACATTCACAACCCACCACAATCATCCACCACTTCCCACCCCAAACTCACAAAACACACCCCCATCCATCTTAATGTTCTTACCAAGCCTCATTACAACCCATCAAAGACCTCATGATGATTCTCTCTAGTAATGATATTCTCAATGGCAATTTTGATTCAATTTCAATTCTTATGTAGCTTAGTTGCATTTGGATGGAGTTAGAGTGTTATTTGATTAGCCTAAATACTTGAGTGAGAGAGAAAATACTTTATTCCCGGTGAGGTTGGATGGATAAGCATGCGGGCTACTTGATTACTCAAATACATGCTAGGACATTTGTTTGCTTTGCCTATGTTTACACCTTATGAGATGTTTGTTAATAGGAGGAAATCGAGTATCTCAAATACAAATATAAAGATGTATAAATTTAATCCGACTCCTAGCCTATGCAAATAATTACAAGACTTCCTCCCGTTTTAGAGGAAGGGTAGTCAGGATCGATCCACGAGGAGGCGTGTCAGCGGGATCCTAGTAGCGTTGGGAATCTCACGTCTTGCATCGACCAGAAGCCTCGATTTTGATCTTGGAGCTCGATGTCGACCTCAGCTGGCACTCCTCTCTGCACCAGAAGACCTGCATAGACAAAAACAAGCAATCGGAATCGACTGGCTCAGAAGGCTGCCCGTCGACACAGGTGGTCGATATCGATGTTGAAGGGTTGATATCGATGTTCAGTAACTTAGCAGTGATGATCGTCGTCGACTCAGAAAACTGTCGACGAACTCAGTGGTCGATATTGACGTTTGTGGTCGATATCGATGTCTTCTCCTGCAAAGTCGTTAGCTTTTGTCGGCAAAGAAAGGCCGAAGACTTTAGGATGGATTAGGATGCGGTGAACAGAAATAAAACAGTGGTTTTAGTGAATTAACTTATATAACAAGCAACTCCTAGGATTAGGGTTTACTACAACGTTAACCAATGCATGCGATAAGGTAAATAAGACGGACAATTGCGCTATTTCACCCGAGGGACAAGCTTTCGTTGTACACCAACTCTTAGGATTACTCTTGCAAATAAACCTAATTGTCTCTACAAATTTTATGTTTAGAACTCAAGTTGTTAGCATGAATCCCTTTTCTTTCGATTAGGACTAAACATAGAATCGTAGGAGAGGATATAGACACAACCATATCAACATCTAACACTTACCTTTAGCACGCATGGCTAAAGTCTGGCTCACCCCGACCCTAAGAGCTTTGGGGGACTACTCGCACATGTTGAATGTAGACATGCTTTGAATTGAAATAACTTGCATAAATGGAAAACTTTGAATCTTTACAATCTCAACGCCAACTATCATAAGCGCTTGAAACCTTAAAGCTCAAAACTAGAACTCTAACTTTCTATTGCCTATTGCTATTGTCTTTCTTGCTTAGACGATTTTAACAAACCATCCCCTATGGCTTTATTTATAGGCTACTAATCCTTGCTATCCAAGTATTGTAACTTCTATCTAAACTATGAAGTATATCCAAACAATTAGGATAGGTCTTTTATTTTGATAAAACTTTAAACAACTTGATAAAACTGAAAGGTAAAGATAAATCTCAACTGCTAACTGTCTAAAAGTACAAGATAATCCGTGGCCTTGAGGATAGAATTCATAATCCGAGTCTCGAAATTGGATCTATCTTCTGTCGAGATAAGGTCGATATCGACCAGGAAGGTCGATATTGATGTCTCTATTCCTGCTCGACTTGTCCATCTCCACTCGATGTCTATGTTGAGGTCGATATCGATGTCAGGTGATCGATATCGAGTGCCTTCTTGGTTGGTGTATGTGGTCTATCTCGACACTCAGAAGGTGTGTCGACAACTATGGTCGATATTGATGTTTAAGGTCGATATCGACCTCTGCTCAGCTTCACTTGGCTCCTTCGTTTCGACTCCGATTTCAATCCAATTCCTGCATATTCAAACCAAAACTTGTGAAGACTCTATAATATGCACGTTATCTCATTCTACACAAATTCCTCCTGTTTTCAACCTTTGTTCGAGGAATCGAATGAAATATGAAGTCAAAACTTGTGAATCAAATAGGTACAAATATGTACATCAAAATACCCCATACTTAGAATTGCTTGTCCTCAAGTAATAACCAAGTAATAACCAACACCTACAACACACTCTTCAAGTCTTCGCCCTTGTCAAAAGCAACATCATACGTGGTAGCGAAGCAAAGCAAATGAATTTAACGTCATAGCACATATTTAGGCGATCCATAGGCTTATGCAATTTTTGATCCAACCTCACAGGGATAATGTGTTTCTACTCAACTCTCATGTGTTTAGTCTATGAAGATCAACTCTCAACTCAATTCCATACACAATCTCATAAACATTGCAATTTAGAACAAATCCACTTCGCAACCAATTATGAAAATGCAATAAAAACCATCAGGAGGACTTTCGCTCAATGGAAGACTTCAAAGAAGACTCCATTCGGCGGGGATGTAATGGGGCTTGGTAAGGAATAAAATGTATGGTATTATTTGGCTATGTGGTGCTTTTATAATTCGTGAATCAAGACTCCTAAATCTCAACACTTGCAATATCCAAACCATAACTCTTCAATGTTGCACTTTCTAACCTCAATTCTCCATAATGCTCTTTCTCAACACATCTTTCCATAATATGCTCTAAAGATGCACTAAAAGATTTAAACCATACTATCAATCCTTCATTCAAACTCTAATATGACTCTCAAAAATATAATACTTCTAATAAATAAAGAACTTAAGGACTTTGGCTCATGCACTATATACATATATCTGTCTTTTTTCCTTTTTTTCCGATTTTTTTTCGACGAAAATAATGAATAATACTAAAAAATATGTGCATTTATATGGTGAGCCAAAAATCCTTTTACAAAATATGAAAAATTTGTAAATATGCACCAACCCATAATTTTGTGGAGTTTGCAATTTCAGGCTCAGGCTAATTTTCTAGCTTCAAGCAGAGATAATGCAGGGTGGGTAAAGAGAGGATAAAAATGGCTTAAAAGATGCCTCCATCATTTAATTCTCGTAAACATAAACATATATATGCATTGGCTTTGAATAACTATCACAACATTTAGAGATGCATAGGAAGAGTAAATACACTCAAGAAAGCGGAGGGATTTTTGATGTTCTCCCTATAGGCCAAAATTCTCACAAGGACAATTTTTGTTGGATTTGCTTTTTAGCCTAGGATCATATGTGCTCAATTTCATCACAAGTTCACAATCTACATAAAAATTTAAGGACTTAGGCTAAACCATCCAAATATGCCATAGGATTTACATGATCAAGTCAGCTATTGAGTTTTCATGATAGGACATCTAAGTAGGGTTTAAAAACAAACTTAAAAATATACATGCATTTTTTTTGTACTTTTGACATTTTTCTATTATTTTGGATTTTGACATTTTTATAAAAGTAAAACTAAGAACAAAATTTTAAACATGAATGCAATGCGAAGAAGAAAACCAAGTTATGACAATAAGACATGTTTCTCCCCTACCCCATACTTAAAATATACAGTGTCCTCACTGTATTAAAAAGAAGAACAAGGGTAGAGAGAAACTCACAGCGCAACCTGCGAATTTAGGTCGATTTCAAGTTAGGTCGATGCCAAAAGTCGATATCTATGTCAGTGGTCGATGTCGACTGCATCTGTCTAAGTCGAGGAAAAAAGTGAAAACAAGGGCTGCCTGATGATGGTCGATATCGATGATTACGGTCGATATCGACCTCTGCTTTTCACTCCTCAGTCCTCGATGTCGACTCCAGGAGATGGCTTTACCCTAGGGGGGTCGATTTCCAGTGGCCTGGACGATTTGGACTGCCTCTACAGAAGCTTCTTTTCTTCCTCGTCGTTCCTTTTGCTTAACAACCTGAAATCTTGGTTAGATTATAGATAAAGCCACGAATTATCTCAGTTTTAAAAGTTTAAAAATCCAAAAATCCTAAAAACCATCTATGAAAAATTTAAAGGTTTTATGTATATGCTCTAGAGTTTTGAGTCGCTAGACCGACTTCTCCGTCAATTCTTTATGAGCTTTTAACGCAGGGACCCTTTGAGCTCGAGCATTCTCTTGGGTCACCTAGGTTCTTTTGGCAGTAGCTAAGTTCGACGACCAAGGCTTCTTTGATGTTAGGTTCTTCTTTGGGCGCTTTCCTTCTCTTTCTTGACCTAACTATAGCAATATAGACAAACCATGGAGCTTTGACCCTCTCTTTAGTTGAATTATCAATAATTGGCATAATTGATTTATCAATAAGGGACAGAGGAGGGTTAGGAGTCATACCTGGGCTTACCTGTTTGGACTTGAAACAGAAATCTTCGGGCTGAAGGGTGGTCGATTTAGACCAAGGTGGGTCGATTTCGAGTTCTGTGATCGATACCGACATGTTGGGGTCAATATCGACCTCTATGACCCCATACTTAAGCTCCTAACAATAATCTGGCGTACTCGATTTCGACCAAGGGGGGTCGATTTCGATGTTTTTAGTCGATATCGACTTGTTCCAGTCGATGTCGACCCTGCTTGCTGTTTCTGTCCTCGCCAATAAAAATTTTCTAAGCTTTTCCTTAGCCGGCGAGAGGACTACTTGCTCCAGGTGCTTCGTTTCGCTCATGGTTGGGTTGAAAGTGAATTCTATCACATCGTTCCCTATAGTGAAGGTTAGTAATCCTCGACATACATTGATATTGGCATCAATAGTAGCTAAGAAAGGCCTACCAAGGATAATAGGTACTACATGATCTTCAGGCATCTCCAATACAATGAAATTAGTAGGCACAAAGAACTTACCTACCTTTACCAGAACGTCATCAACTATACATGTGGGCCTGATGAATGAGTTGTCGGCCATATAGAGTTTCATGTCCATAGGTTCAAGGGCGCCAATGTTCGCCTTTTGCCAAATAGAAAGAGGCATAAGACTTGGCCTTATAACGATGTTGGCCAAGTCCCACGGTGATTGCAAACTTCCCTAGATCACTCCTCTTCTTAGGGAAGTCCATCTTTGAGCACTCCTCTGCGATCTCTGCCATGGATCTCTTCTTGCTAAGGATGTCTTTCAGGAATCGTACATAGGCGGGCATTTCTCTTAGGGCTTCTGTAAGAGGAATGGTAATGTTAAGACCTTGAAGAATTTTGACAAAGCGCCTAAACTTACCTTTGGTAGGATCCTCCAAAGCTTTGGATGGGAATGACAACGTCTACTTTGGGTTAGGGGCCAAAACGGTGGTCGGAGGGGCCTGCTGGACATCGACATCGACTGGGACTTGGTCGATCTCGACCGGGATGGTCGATGTCGACCTCTATTATGGCTTTGATGGCTCTGAAGTGGCATCAACATCGACCAGTGGGTCGACCTGGTGGTCGATATCGACCTCGTCCTCGACATCGACTGGTCTGTCGATGTCGACTGGGTCTGCTACTTTCTCCTCCGCTTCCGTTCGTGGCTTTTTTATTTTGTTGTCACTCCTTAATTGCATGGCTGCGACATGGCCCATCCCGGATTGCCCCTTAGGATTTGTAGTGGGTTCCCCAGGGAACGTTCCAGACGGTCTAGGGATTTGTGCGGCCAAATGACCCACTTGGGTCTCTACGTTCTTTTTCCAAATATCCATCTCCCCAATCCTTGTGGTAAGGTGATTGAGTTGAGAATAGATGGAATTTTTGGATTGATCATTCTTAGCTTGATTCCGCCTGATTGCATCTAGCACAAGTTGTAGATCATCCTTCCGTTAGTCCCTCTCCGGGTGCCTAGGAGCTCTATAAGTCGGGGGGTCCCTAGGGTTAATCGGCTTCCTTTGTGGTTGATGGAACCTTTGGTCTCCCCAATATTGGTGATTGGGACCCCTCATGTAGCACGCCTCTTGGTGAGCCTCCACTAGTTGTACTTGTTCAGCATGGGGACACTCGATGGTGGTATGCCGCTGCGATTCGCATTCAATGCAATCTCGGTTCGCTGAAAGGAACCTCACTTTCTTTTGGAGCTTTCGAAGTTGATCTCTATGGAATTGCTCCTTAACGTCCGGATCGATTACCTTGGAGGGTTCATATAAGGGCATAGATGGGGCAAGCCTCGACAATGATGATGTGTCGGAAGCCTCCGGAGTCCCATATGTGTTGTCGAACTCCACCAACCTCTCTATGGTTTCCCAAGCCTGTTGTGGAGCGAGTTCAATGTAGCCATATGAGGTGTAAGTGTTGATCCTCTCCTTGGTTACAGCATCAAGAGCATTGTAGATAATCTCTTGAATTACGTACGGTGGTTGGCCATGCGTCGGGCATGATCATAGTAGGTCCTTAGGCCTTTCCTAAATAGTCGCCAGAGCCTCACCAGGATTTTGTTTGAAAGCCATGATTTTCTGTCGGATCAACACCGTCTTGGAAGAAGGGAAGAACTCGTTGAGGAACGCGTCCTTGACTTCATTCCAGGTGTGGAGCGATCTTGGGGCTAAGCTCTCCAACCACTGCAATGCTTTTCCTGTAAGGGACCAATGAAAGGCTTTTAGTTGGACATATTCAAGACACTGTCCGTCAACAATAGTATCACAGTGGTCTAAGAAGGTTGAAATATGTGCCATATGGCATTCATTAGGTTTTCCTTCATATTAATGCCTTCTTATTTCAGTAAAGAAGTTTGGTTTAATTTCAAAATTAGAGGCAGGGATAAGAATCGCCGATTCAAGCACTGTGAGCGCGGGGTGCATATATTGCTTGGCATTCCGAGGGAGGGCATTGATTTGGGCTTCTATTTGCCTCCGGCCTTCCTCCTCCCTATCTGCACGCTCCTTAAGTGCCGCCTCTTTAGTCCTTAAGTCCTCGACCTGCTTCCTTAGTTGCTCAATAAGTTCAGCCTCGTTCGCTTTGTCTGCCCTGATTCTCTCAGCTTGGGCTCTTAGGTGGAAATAGCGCTCAGGGTCGTCTACTCCTTCAAATTAAGGTGGGCGATCAGCGCGTCGCATACACCTGCAAGGCCAAACTAGATAGAAACGTGAGATATACTACTAGAGCGCGATTGATTGCCTCCCCGACAACGGCGGCAATTTGATAAGAAGGAGGAAATCGAGTATCTCAAATGCAAATATAAATATGTATAAAGGCAAACCGACTCCTAGCCTATGCAAATAATTAAAAGACTTCCTCCTGTTGTAGTGGAAGGGTAGTCAGGATCGATCCACGAGGAGGCGTGTGATTGGGATCCTAGTAGCGTTGGGAATCTCACGTCTTGCGTCGACCAGAAGCCTCGATTTTGACCTTGGAGCTCGATGTCGATCTCGGCTGTCACTCTTCTCTGCAACAGAAGACCTGCATAGAAAAAAACAAGCAGTCGATATCGACAGGGGAAGGTCGATATCGATGTTAGCAGACGGAATCGACTAGCTCAGAAGACTGCCAGTCGATACAGGTGGTCGATATCGACGTTGAAGGGTCGATATCGATGTTCAGTAACTCAGCAATGATGATCTTTGTCGACTCAATAAACTGTCGACGAACTCAGTGGTCGATATCGACGTCTGTGGTCGATATCGATGTCATCTTCTGCAAAGTCGTTAGCTTTTGTCGGCAAAGAAAGGCCGAAGACTTTAGGATGGATGAGGATGCGGTGAAAAGAAATAAAATAGTGGTTTTGGTGAATTAACTTATATAACAAGAAACTCCTAGGATTAGGGTTTACCACAACGTTAACCAATGCATGCGATAAGGTAAATAACATGGACAATTGCACTATTTCACCCGAGGGACAAGCTTTCGCTGTACACCAACTCTTAGGATTACTCTTGCAAATAAACCTAATTGTCTCTACAAATTTTATGTTTATAACTCAAGTTGTTAGCATGAATCCCTTTTCTTTCGATTAGGACTAAACATAGAATCGTAGGAGATGATATAGACACAACAATATCAAAATCTAACACTTACCTTAAGCACGCATGGCTAACGTCGGGCTCACCCCGACCCTATGAGCTTTCGGGGACCACTCGCACATGTTGAATATAGACATGCTTTGAATTGAAATAACTTGCATAAATGGAAAACTTTTAATCTTTACAATCTCAACGCCAACTATCATAAGCGGTTGAAACCTTAAAGCTCAAAACGAAAACTCTAACTTTCTATTGCCTATTGCTATTGTCTTTCTTTCTTAGATGATTCTAACAAACCAGCCCCTAGGGCTTTATTTATAGGCTTCTAATCCTTGCTATCAAAGGATTGTAACTTCTATCTAAACTATGAGCTATAACCAAACAATTAGGATAGGTCTTTTATTTTGATAAAACTTTAAACAACTTGATAAAACTTAAAGGTAAAGATAAATCTCAGCTGCTAAGTATCTAAAAGTACAAGATAATATGTGGCCTTGAGGATAGAATTCATAATCCGAGTCTGGAAATCGGATTTGTCTTCGGTGGCGATAAGGTCGATATCGACCAGGAAGGTCGATATCGATGTCTCTGTTCCTGCTCGACTTGTCCATCTCCACTCGATGTCTATGTTGAGGTCGATATCGATGTCAGGTGATCGATATCGAGTTCCTTCTTGGTTGGTCTGTGTGGTCTATCTCGACACTCAGAAGGTGTGTCGACAACTATGATCGATATCGATGTTTAAGGTCGATATCGACCTATGCTCAGCTTCACTTGGCTCCTTCGTTTTGACTCCGATTTCAATCCAATTCCTGCATATTCAAACCAAAACTTGTGCAGACTCTACAATATGCACGTTAGCTCATTCTACACAAATTTCTCTTGTTTTCAACCTTTGTTTGACGAATCGAATGAAATATGAAGTCAAAACATGTGAATAAAATAGGTACAAATATGTACATCAATGTTGTTTTTGATGAGGCTATTGCATGAATGATTGTGTTGTGGGAGAATGATTCACAAATGATTTGTTTGCTCGAGGACAAGAAAAAGGCTAAGTGTGGGGGAGTTTGATAATGCATATTTAGATAGGCATTATAGAGTAGTTTTACGATCATTTAGATGTAGATATTGCATGTTAATGGGTTAGTTTACTTGTTTGCTCATTTGGTACTTAAGAGCGGAATCAACACAAGTTATTGCGTAATTGCATATTTTAGATTCAAAGGAGTAAGGAGAACATTCATGAGAGTTGGAGGGATCATATGGAGGCAAGAACAAGCAGAAAAGCCACAGTGGAATGCATAAGGAAGAATGAAGATACGTTCAAGCAAGGAAACAGCGGTCGCGGCTAAGAAGTACAAAGGAAGCAGACAAGCCGCGCCCACAGCCAGAATAAGGAACCTATTGTATAGGCGGCGCCCGCGACCTTACTTGGCCGGTTCCATTCTAAATTTCTAATTCACCTCATTAGGTTTCCTCTCAAATTGACGTCGCCTAATTTTAGTTAACAAGCTAGGTTTAATCTCAAAATTAGAAGGAGGGATAAGAATGGCCTTTTCAGGCACTGAGAGCACTGGGTGCATGTATTGTTTGGCATTTTGAGGTAGGGCGTTGATTTGTGCTTCTATTTGCCTCTTTGCTTCCTCCTCTCTGTCTGCACGCTCTTTTAGTGCCGCCTCTCTAGTTGTAAAGTCCTCGACTTGCTTCCTTAGACGCTCAATTTGTTGAGCCTGGGTTTCTTGTTCCAGCATGGCTATTTGAATTCTAGCGCGAAGGTGAAGATAGCTTTCAAGGTCGTCTATACCTTCGAATTTGGGTGTGTGATCAGCGCGTCGCATACACCTATAAAATAAAACTAGAAATGAATGTGAGATAGACTACTAGGGCGCGATTGATTGCTTCCTCGGCAACGGCGCCAATTTGTTATATAGTAGAAGGTCGAGTCTAAACAACTATATAAAATATAGATGCAAATGAATCCTAGCCTATGAAAATAATTACAAGACTTCCTCCCATTGTAGAAGAAGGGTAGTCAGGATCGATCCACGAGGAAGCGTGTGAGCGGGATCCTATATAGTGTCAGAGTCACATCCTGAATATCGACCAGAAGCCTCGATCTCGAGCAAAGGACTTGACGTCGACTTAGGATGTCGATTTCTACTGCAATAGAAGACCTGCAGAGAAAAAAAACGGTAGTCGATATCGACTAGGGTGGTTGATAGCGATGTTAGTGGCAGAAGTTGACCTGGCTCACAAACCTGCCAGTCGACACAGGGCAGTCGATATCGAGTGGACGACTCGAAATCGACCTCAAACACTAACTGCAAGAAGATCGGGATGAACACAGAAAACCGTCGATCCGGGCAAAGTGGTCGATATCGACCTGTTTGGTCGAAATCTATTGTTCTTGCAGAAACGTTAGTTGACGGCAAAGAAAGGCCAAAAAATATAGGATGGAAGAGGAGCAATGAACAAAATAATGAATAGATTTTTATGTGATTCAAATAAATAAAAGGCAACTCCTAGGGATAGGGTTTACCAAAACGTTAACCAATGCATCCAATAAGGCAAATAAGACGGACAATTGTGCTATCTCACCTGAGGAACAATCTTTCGCTGTACATCAACGGTTAGGAATACTCTTGCAAATAAACCTAATTATCTCTACCAATTTTATGTTTATAACTCAAGTTGTTAGCATGAATCCCTTTTCTTGCGATTAGGACTTAACAAAGAATCGTAGGAGATGATATAGACACAACGATATCAACATCAAATACTTGTCTCAAGCATGCATGGCTAACGTCGGGCTAACCCTGACCCTAGAAGCTTTGGGAAACTACTCGCTCTTCATCGCCTAAGACACCATTGATTGGAAAAAATAAACTTGCATTAATTGAAACTCCGAAACTTTACAATCCAACGTCGGCTCTCGCAAACACCAAACTATAAAGCTTCTCTCTAACTCTACTTCTATTGCTATTGTGGTTGTGTGATGTGGAATTGAATTGAATTTGAATGCATAAAAAACAGCCCCCTAGGGCTTTATTTATAGGCTACTAATCCTTGCTAGCCTAGGAAAGTAGATCCTATCTTCTATCTAAACTCTATCCCAACAAGTAGGATAAATCTTTTATTTAGGTAAATATCTAAATTACTAATAAACATCTTAGGGTAAAAAGGAAATCACCCTTAAGACATAATCATATCTAAAATAGAAGATAAAATGTGGCCTTTGTGGATAAACTTGCAATCCGCGTCTCGAAAAGCGCGTCCAATCCATGCCGAAATCTAGTCGATATCGACCAGTCCGGTCGATATCGACCTCTTCGTCTCTGCTCAATGAACACAATTCCACTCGGTATCTAGGGAATAGTCGATACCGACTCCATCTACTCGATATCGAGTGCTCTTCAGTGTGGGTCTTCTTGGTCTTTCTCAACACTCAGAGTCCATGTCTTGGTCTTCAGTCGATATCGACGAGTACTGTCGATATCGATCTCTTTTCTGCTTCTCCTGGCTTCTTTTTTTTGGCTCCGATTCCGCTCCAATTCCTATATATTTAAACCAAAACTTGTGCAGACTCTATTTCTTGCATGTTAGCTCATTCTACACAAATTTGCATTATTTTTCAACCTTTTCTTTGGGAATTGAATGAAATATGAAGTCAAAAGATGCGATAAAATGACTCTAAATATGTAAATCACATTGCTTAGCCACAAATACATCTATCATCTACCAAGATTCATCTATCTTAGAGGTATATTCCAAGCATGTTAGGGAATATTACCTATTTTAATATTTTTATTTTAGGACATAAGATAGTTTAGATAGAATTTCCATATACTAATCTTACTAGGATCAGGACTCAAATCCTTGGCTAGAAAGGATTAGGAGGCTATAAATAAAGCCCTATTGGGGCGGTTTTATTCATTTAATTCACAAGCAATTGTGCAACCAAAGAGAAGAGAGAGAGATGGGCGAGACTAGAGAGAGATAGCGGAGATGAAGGCAGTGGTTATACGAAGATGTTTTCACATCTATATTTGATTAGTCGATTTCATCTTCTACCCCACACTCAATCCTTTAAGCGAATTTAGGATCATTCCTTATTTACCTTATATGAAGCGAAAATGGATTATACATGTGAATTTGGATAGTAGTTAGGTTTCATCAACTTGATAATCCCCCTTATATCAAGCGAAAGTGGATTATACATGTGAATTAGAGTTTTATCAAAATAAAAGACCTATCCTAATTGTTTGGATAGAGTTCATAGTTTAGATAGAAGTTACAACCCTTACATAGCAAGGATTAGTAGCCTATAAATAAAGCCCTAGGGGGCTGGCATTCAATCATCCAATTTGAAAGTTCAATTACATTCAATAGAGTTAGAAGAAGCTTTAGGGTTTGGCATTTGCGAGAGCCAACGTTGAGTTGTAAAGTTTCCATAGTTGTTGATGCAATTTCCCTTTCAATCAATGATGTTTTCGATGATGAGAAGCGAGTGATGTACATATTTGCACCTTCTTTTATTGCATCTTTTGACTTCATATTTCATTCGATCTCCAAAGAAAAGGTTCAAAAGCATATAAACTTGTGTAAGAATGGGCTAAAATGCAAGAAATAGAGTCTGCACAAGTTTTGAGCTAACCATGCAGGAATTCGAGCGAAATCGGAGTCAAAACGGAGAAGCCAAGTGAAGCTGAGCAGAGGTAGATATCGACCCTAGACCCAGATATCGACCTCTGGTGTAGATATCGACCTTCAACATAGATATCGACCTCAACATAGACATCAAGTGAAGCTGAGAAGAGGTAGATATCGACCTTAGACCCAGATATCGACCCCCAGTGTCGATATCGACCCCCATATCGACCTCAACATAGAAATCGACCAGAGCTGAACAAGTCGAGCAGGAACAGAGACCTTGATATCGACCCCTGGTGTCGATATCGACCCCTTATCTCGACAGAAGATAGACTCGATTTCAAATGCGGATTGGAACTATATCTTCAAGGAGGCACGGGATTATCTCATACTTTCAAGATAGAGGACAGCTGAAGTTTTATTCATCTTTTACCATTAAGTTTTATCAAAATAAAAGACCTATCCTAATTGTTCGGATAGAGTTATTAGTTTAGATAGGAGTTACAATCCTTGGATAGCGAGGATTAGTAGCCTATAAATAAAGCCGTAGGGGCTGATTTGTTAGATCATCTTTCAATCATCCAAGAATACAATCAATTAACAAAGACATAGACAATAGAGTTAGAGTTAGAGAGAAGTTTTAGGGTTTGACGTTTGCGAAAGTTGACGTTAAGTTGTAAAGCTTCGGAGTTTATTTTAATGCAAGTTTCTTCCTTTCAATTGATGATGAATCCCATGATGAGAAGCGAGTAGTTCCCCAAAGCTCTTAGGGTCGGGGTGAGCCCGACGTTAGCCATGCACGCTTGAGGTAAGTATTTGATGTTGATATTGTTGTGTCTATCTCTCCTCCTACAATTCTATGTTTAGTCCTTATCGAAAGAAAAGGGATTCATGCTAACAACTTGAGTTATAAACATAAAATTAGTAGAGACAATTAGGTTTATTTGAAAGAGTAATCCTAAGAGTTGGTGTACGGCGAAAGCTTGTCCCTTGGGTGAAATAGCGCAATTGTCCGTCTTATTTATCTCATCGCATGCATTGGTTAACGTTGTGGTAAACCCTAATCCTAGGAGTTGCTTTTTACATAGTTTATACACACAAAAACCCTCTGTTATTTCTATTCTTTGCTTCTCTCTCCATCCTTAATTCTTCGGTCTTTCTTTGCCGACAAGAAACTAACCTACTGCAGGGAGACATTGATATCGACACCAGACATCGATATCGACCCTTCTGTGTCGACTGGCAGTCTTCTGAGCCAGTCGATTTCGAGGACTGACATCGATATCGACCCCTTCCAGTCGATATCGACCACTTGTTTTTGGTCTCTGCAGGTCTTCTATTGCAGAGAACATCGACAGCCGAGGTCGACATCGAGGCCCAAGGTCGAAATCGAGGATTATGGTCGACGCAGACGTGAGATTTCCAACGCTACTAGGATCCCGCTGACACGCCTCCTCGTGGATCGATCCTGACTACCCTTCCACTACAACGGGAGGAAGTCTTGTAATTATTTGCTTAGGCCAGGAGTGGGTTTACATTTATTTACATCTTTATATTTGTAATTACTTGACATATCATCCCTCCTGCAACAACAGCGAGTAGTCTCCCAAAGCTCTTAGCGTCGGGGTGAGCCCAACGTTAGCCATGCCTGCCTGAGGCAAGTGTTAGATATTGATATCGTTGTGTATAAATCATCTCCTACGATTCTATGTTTTGTCCTGATCGAAAGAAAAGAGATTCATGTTAACCACTTGAGTTATAAACATAAAATTGGTAGGGACAATTAGGTTTATTTGCAAGAGTATTCCTAAGAGTTGGTGTACAGCGAAAGCTCGTCCCTTGGGTGAAATAGCACAATTTTCCGTCTTATTTACCTTATCGCATGCACTGGTTAACGTTGTGGTAAACCCTAATCCTAGATATTATTTTTTGTATAGTTTATATTCATCAAAACATTGTCTTTATTCTGTTCATTGCATCCTCATTCATCCTATAATCTTCGGCCTTTCTTTACCGACAAAAGCTAACACTTTGTAAGAGAAGATATCGATATCGACCTCCAGACGTCGATATCAACCACTGAGTTTTGCCGACAGTTTTCTGAGTCGACAACGATCATCCCTGCCGAGTTACTGAGATCGATATTGAACCTCTAACCTCGATATCGACCACCTGTGTCGACTGGCAGTCTTTTGAGCCACTCGATTTCTTCTGCTAACATCGATATCGACCTACCCTAGTCGATATCGACTACTTGTTTTTGTCTATGCTGGTCTTCTGTTGCAGAGAGGAGTGACAGCCAAGGTCGACATCGAGAACCAAGGTCAAGATCGAGGCTTCTGGTCGACGAAAGACGTGAGATTTCAAATGTTGCTAGGATCAAGTTGACATGCCTCCTCGTGGATCGATCCTGACTACCCTTCTACTACAACGGGAGGAAGTCTTGTAATTATTTGCATAGGCTAGCAGTCGATTTACATTTATATATCTTTATATTTGTATTTAAGAACTCGATTTCCTCCTACCTATTAAATTCAAGCCAAGTCGTCTTAGGACGCAAAGAAGAAGGGGAGAGAGAGAAGAAGGAGGAACGTTTGGAAGGTTTTGTAAGTTTTAGATTTTATGATAAAGTTAGTTTCTTTTATTATATCTTGTTTCTAATTTCCATCTTCTAGGGTTGGGGTGATCCCAACATAGATATGTGTGTTTGATATATGAATTTATGAATTTGTATTTCTTTATCATCATCTACCTATGTGCTTAATCCTTTGCAATTGTTGAGGAAATTCCTTATTTATGATATTAAAGCGAAAGCGATCTTATTATGAATTTGGATAGTAATTAGGTTTTGCCTAGGAGAGCCGAGTAATCCTAATTAAGAAAAGGTAGTAACATGTAGGGTTTATTTGTGAAAGCCTCTATATTCCTATTTGTTAATATCGAAAGTTATTTGATATAAAGCATGCATCTTTATGTTATTTATAGTCTACACATATGTTTATTGTTGCGGTGATCCCTAACCTTAGAAGATTTCTCTTTTATTATTCTATTTTTATTATTTTAAAGTTTTTGCGA
This sequence comes from Persicaria maculosa, assembly GCA_963922045.1. Classification (NCBI taxonomy): domain Eukaryota; kingdom Viridiplantae; phylum Streptophyta; class Magnoliopsida; order Caryophyllales; family Polygonaceae; genus Persicaria; species Persicaria maculosa. The sequence goes on along the minus strand of OY998264.1, from coordinate 44,421,824 downwards.
AGCCACACGACATCAAACCACCGCTCCCCTCTCCATCCCTCGACATCGACCAACTCTTATCAAAAGTCGACAGAAACCTTACACCTTTTCCCGCTATTCTCGAACCCCGAAACGCTAAACTAGAACCTCAGACTTCTCTCCTCAGGATGAACCTGACTCCCCTATACTATAGCGAGGGTCTTGACTATAAATTTATTTGGCCAAGAAATCCTGACGTCGACATCGACCCCCACAGGTTGACATCGATTACCAAACTCGAAATCGACCCCCCTTGGTCGAAATCGACCTCCCCTCAGCCCGAAGATTTCTATTTTGGACCCGAACAGGTAAGCCCATGTATTATCCCTAACCGTCCTCTATCCATTATTGATAATTCAACTAATGGGAGGGTCAAAGCTCCATGGTTTGCCTATATTGCAAAAGTTATGTCAAGAAAGAGAAGGAAAGCGCCCAATAAAGAAAAATCTAACAAAGAAGAAGCCTTGGTTGCCAAACTTAGCTATTACCAAAAGGACCTAGATGATCCAGGAGAAGGCTCAGGCTTGAAGGGTCCCTACATTAAAGGCTCATGACGAATTGACGGAGAAGTCGACCTAGCGACTCAAAACTCTAGAGCATGTACATAAAACCTTTAAATTTTTCAGAGATGGTTTTTCGAATTTAAGGATTTTGAACTTTTTAAACTGTGATAATTCGGGGATTTATCTATAATTCTAACAAGATTTCAGGTTATTAAGCAAAAGGAACGACGAAGAAGAAAAGAAGACTCTGCAAAGGCAGTCAAAATCGACCACGCCAGTCGAAATCGACCCCCTCCCCCCATGGTCAAGCCATTTCCTGGAGTCGACATCGAGGACTCAGGAGCAAAAAGCAAAGGTCGATATTAAACATAATCATCGATATCGACCCTAGTTTGGCAGCCCTCGACTTCATTTTGTTCCTCGACATCGACAGATGAAGTTAACATCGACCTATGACCTAGATATCGACTTCTGGCATCGACCTAATCTAAAATCGACATGAATCTGCAGGTTGCGATGTAAGTATCTCTCTAGCCTTGTTCTTCTTTTAATACTGTGAGGACACTATATATTTTAAGTATGGGGTGGGGGAAAGACATGTCTTATGGTCATAACTTGGTTTTCTTCTTCGCATTGCATTCATGTTTAAAATTTTTTGTTCTTAGTTTTACTTTTCATAAAAAATGTCAAAAATACAAAAAAATAGAAAAATGTCAAAAATACAAAAAAATACATGTTTACTGTTTAAGTTTATTTTTAAACACTACTTAGATATCCTATATGATGAAAACTCAATAGCTGACTTGATCATGTAAATCCTAGAGCATATTTGGATGGTTTAGCCTAAGTCCTTAAAAATTTTATGTACATTGTGAACTTGTGATGAAATTGAGCACATATGATCCTAGGCTACAAAAGCAAATCCAACAAAAATTGTCCTTGTGAGAATTTTGGCGTATAGGGAGAATATAAAAAATCCCTCTTCTTTCTTGAGTGAATTTACTCTTCCTATGCATCTCTAAATGTTGTGATAGTTATTCAAAGCCAATGCATATATATGTTTATGTTTACGAGAATTAAATGATGGAGGCATCTTTCAAGCCATTTTTATCCTCTCTTTACCTATCCTGCATTATCTCTGCTTGAAGCCAGAATATTAGCCTGAGCCTGATATTGCAAACTCCACAAAATTATCCCTAGCCGAATTGAGCCTGACCCCCATATGGGAATTGAGACTTAGATTGGCTAGACTAATGCCTTGTGGAAAGAAAAGTGCATATTGTCCAGTTTGGAGCAAAGGAAATTATGGGTTGGTATATATTTCCATCTTGTCATATTTTGTAAAAGGATTTTTAGCTCACCATATAAATGCACCATTATTTTATTATTTTCGTCCAAAAAAATTTCCGAAAAAAAGAGATATGTATATATGTATGATGTGCATGAGCGAAATTCCTTAGTTCTTTGTTTATTTCATACAAGGTTAATATTTTTTAGAGGCATGTTAAGGGTTTGAAAGAAGGATTGATATTATGGTTGATATCTTTAGAGCATATTAGAGCATATTATGGAAATATGAGTTTGGAAAGAGCATTAAGGAAGATTGAGCTTGGAAAGTGTAACATTGAAGAAATATGGTTTGGATATAGTAGTGATAAGGTTTAGGAGTCTTGATTCCCGAATTTTATAAACACCACATAGCCAAATAATTCCATACCCTTTTATTTTTTACCAAGCCCCATTACAAACCTGCCGAATGGAGTCTTCTTTGAAGTCTTCCATTGAGCGAAAGTTCTCCTGGTAGTTCTTATTGCATTTTCATAATTGGTTGCGAAGTGGATTCTTATAAATTCCAATGTTTATGAGATTGTGTGTGGAACTGAGTTGAGAGTTGATCTTCATAGCCTAAACACATGAGAGTTGAGTGCAAACACATTATCCTTGTGAGGTTGGATCAAAATTTCATATGCCTATGGATCGCCTAGATATGTGCTATGATGTAAAATTCACTTGCTTTGCTTTGCTACCGCTTATGATGTTGCTTTTGACAAGGGCGAAGACTTGAAGGGTGTGTTGTAGGTGTTTGTTATCGCTTGGTTATTGCTTAAGGACAAGCAAATCTAAGTATGGGGTGTTTTGATGTACATATTTGTACCTCTTTTTATTGCATCTTTTGACTTAATATTTCATTCGATTTCCAAAGAAAAGGTCCAAAATAATATAAACTTGTGTGAAAATGAGCTAACGTGCAAAAAATAGAGTCTGCACATGTTTTGATCTAATTATGTTGGAATTCGAGCAAAATCGGAGTCAACACGGAGAAGCCAAGGAAAGCTTAGGAGAGGTCGAAATCGACCCACATGGTCGAGATCGACTACAATCATCGACACAAAACTGAGTGTCGAGAACAACAACAACACAACAGAAGAAAAGCACTCGATATCGATCTCCACACATCGATATGGACTTGAACCCAGGAATCGAGAGAAGGGAGCTTGTCGAGCAGAAACCGAGAGGTCGAAATCGACCTTCCTGGTCGATATCGACCATACTTCGACGCGGGTTGGACATGCTTTTCGAGACACGGATTTACAATTCTATCTTCAAGGAGCAAAGATTATCTATATATTTTAGATAGATTGCAGCTGAGGAATATGTATTTTTACCTTAGAGATTTATCAAGTTGTTTAGAGTTTTATCAAAATAAAAGACATATCCTAATTGTTTGGATAGAGTTCATAGTTTAGATAGAAGTTAAAATCCTTGGATAGCAAGGATTAGTAGCCTATAAATAAAGCCCTAGGAGGCTGGCATTCAATCAACCAATTTTAGAGTTCAATTACATTCAACAGAGTTAGAAGAAGTTTTAGGGTTTGGCATTTGCGAGAGCCGACGTTGAGTTGTAAAGTTTCGATAGTTATTAATGCAATTTCCCTTTCAATCAATGATGTTTCCGATGATGAGAAGCGAGTAGTCTCCCAAAGCTCTTAGGGTCGGGGTGAGCCCAACGTTAGCCATGCGTGCCTGAGGTAAGTGTTAGATGTTGATATCGTTGTGTCTATATCATTTCCTGCGATTCTATGTTTAGTCCTAATCGAAAGAAAAGGGATTCATTTTAACAACTTGAGTTATAAACATAAAATTGGTAGAGACAATTAGGTTTATTTGCAAGAGTATTCCTAAGAGTTGGTGTACAGCGAAAGCTCGTCCCTCGGGTGAAATAGCGCAATTGTCCATCTTATTTATCTTATCGTATGCACTGGTTAACGTTGTGGTAAACCCTAATCCTATGAGTTGCTTTTTATATAGTTTATATTCATCAAAACATTGTCTTTATTTTGTTCATCGCATCATCATTCATCCTATAGTCTTCGGCCTTTCTTTGCCAACAAAAACTAACACTTTGCGGGAGAAGACATCGATATCGACCTCCAGACATCGAAATTGACCACTGAGTTTCGCCGACAGTTTTCTTAGTCGACGGCGATCATCCCTGCCGAGTTACTGAGATCGATATGGACCCTCTAACATCGATATCGACCACCTGTGTCCACTGGCAGTTTTCTGAGCAAGTCAATTATCTGCTAACATCGATATCGACCTACCGTAGTCGATATCGACTGCTTGTTTTTATCTTTGCAGGTCTTCTGTTGCAGAGACGAGCGACAGACAAGGTCGACATCGAGACCCAAGGTCGAGATCGAGGCTTCTAGTCGACGAAAGACGTGAGATTTCCAATGCTACTAGGATCCCGCTGACACGCCTCCTCGTGAATCGATCCTGACTACCCTTCTACTTCAACGGAAGGAAGTCTTGTTTTTTATTTGCCTAGGCTAGGAGTCGTTTTAAATTTATATATCTTTATGTTTGTATTTAAGAACTCGATTTCCTCCTACCTAACATTACTATTTATGAACACACTCGATTTCGACCTTCCTAGTTGATATCGAGCATACTGCATCGAGAGATCCCACGTCGACAGTCCTTTGAGTTGACAGGAACCCACTGACCCACTCGAGATCGACCTACCTAGTCGATGTCAACTGCACTTGTTTTCTGTTCTTCTTTACATGTTTTCACAGATCGATACAAAACACTAGGAATCGACTGTCCCTGTCGATATCAACTCTGCACCTCAATATCGAAGGTACTAGTCGACACTGCATAAAGTTCTAAAGACTCTTCATGAAATCGCCGACCAACCTCCTCGTGGATCGATCATGATTCCCTTCCACTACAGTGGGAGGAACTCTTGTATTTTGTTTGTGTTGATAAGAGAATGGTTTGTATCTATATTTATATTTATTTAAGTCAAATCTTCCTCCTAATAAATTTTGGCACCATTGCCGGGGAGGCTATCAATCGCGTGTTGTTTAGTCTTACTTACTTCTTTACCTAGTGTTATTTTAAAGGTGTAAGTGACGCGCTGATCGCACGCCCGAGTTCGCTGCTTTAGACAATCCAGAACGCTTTGATGTACATATTTAGCACCCTTTTTATTGCATTTTTTTAGACTTCATATATCATTCGATTCCCAAAGAAAAGGTTTAAAAATAATGCAAATTTGCGTAGAATGAGCTAACGTGCAAGAAATAGAGTATGCACAAGTTTTGGTCTAATTATGTAGGAAACGGAGCGAAATTGGAGTCAAAACGAAGAAACCAAGGAAAACAGAAAAGTGGTCAAAATCGATACCTATCTGGTCGATATTGACTGAAGAGTCGACATAGACACTTAGTGTCGAGACAGACCAAGAACATCAGCAAAAGAAGAGCACTCGATATCGATGACCTGAGGTTGATATCGAGCAAGACCTAGAAATCGAGTAGAGCTGAGCCCGTCGAGCATAAACGAAGAGGTCGATTTCGACTGAACTGGTCAATATCGACTAGATTTCGACACGGGTTGGACGCGCTTTTCAAGACGTAGATTGCAAGTCTATCTACATAAGCCACGGTTTATCCTTTGTTTTAGATAAGATTATGTCTTAACGGTAGTTTCCTTTTTACCCCATGATTTCTATGAGTTATTTTAGATATTTACTTAAATAAAAGATATATCCTACTTATTTGGATAGAGTTTAGATAGAAGATAGAAGATACTATCCTAGGATAGCGAGGATTAGTATCCTATAAATAAAGCCCTAGGGGGCTGGTTTTTATTCATTCAAACACACACACAATCAATAAGAGTTAGAGTTAGAGAGAAGTTTTAGGGTTTGGCATTTGCAAGAGCCGGCATTGAGTTGTAAAGCTTCGGGAGTTTAAAGTTTAATGCAAGTTTCTTCTTTTCAGTCAATGGAGGTTGTTGCGATGAAGAGCAAGTAGTCGTCCCACTTCTAGGGTCGGGGTGAGCCCGGCGGTAGCCATGTAAGTACGCTTATTCCATATTTGATCATCTGATCTCTTCTTCTACCCCGCACTCAATCCTTTATGCGAATTTAGGATCATTCCTTATTTACCTTATATGAAGCGAAAGTGGATTATATATGTGAATTTGGATAGTAAATATGTTTTGCCTGCGAATGTTGACAAAAACCCTAATTATGAAAAAGGTAGAAACAATTAGGTTTTTATGCGAAAACCTCTATCTCCCTATTTGGTGTTGAGAAAAGTTTAATCTTCTATGATAATTAGTCATAATACATTCATGGTTACCTTTTTGGTGAATCCCTATCCTACAAGCCTTTTAGTTTATTGAATTAAAACCCAAAAATCTGTTGCTTTCGTTTTCTTTATTTTCTGTTTTTCTGCAAATCGACTTCGACTGGAATTCTACTCGATATCGACCACTCCTGCCGATATCGACCACCCTGCATCGAGCATTTCATCGTCGACAATTTTCTGAGTCGACAGAGCTACTGACCCACTCGAAATCGATAATTCCAATCGATATCGAGTGCTTCTGTTGTTTTCTCTCTTCGCGTGTTTTCTCTCAAAATCGACGTTGACACTAGGAATCGATTGCCCCTGTTGATATCGACTGTCCAACTCGATATCGAGGCTTCTGGTCGACTTGCGCAGAATTCGCAAAGACTATCCAGGCATCGCTGACTCGCCTCCTGATGGATTGATCCTGATTCCCTTCCACTACAACGGGAGGAAGTCTTGTAATTTATTTGCATAGGCTAGGATTCAGTTTGATATCTACTTGTATTTATTAGACTTGATTTCCTCCTATACCACGCTTCCTTCGTCTACAAGAAAGGGCTAAGAGGATCATGGCAAACGAAGAGACGATGCAAGAAGAGCTCAAAAGGCATAGAAAGCAAGTCAAAGGGTTCAAAACCGAGCGCGATTAACATTCTCAAGCGCAGCAGAGAATGGCCACTTGGTATGAACAAGAAGCCCAAGCTCGCCGACAAGCCCAAGAGCAACTACGCCATATCCCATTAAAAGCCAAAGAATATATGCACCCAACTGTGGCGGTGCCTGAGTCTTCTATTGTTCTCCCTAATGTTTCTTTTGAAATTAAAACTACTTTTATAGCCAAGATTAGGAGACATGCTTTTGAGGGAAGGAGCTCCGAATGCCCTATGACACACATAACTACTTACATTGATTTATGCGACACCATTGTTGATGGTGTCAATATTGAATATGTGCGACTAAAAGCTTATAGATGGTCTCTTGCAAGAAAGGCATTACATTAGTTGGACAACTTGCCCCTATGATCTATCCGCACCTGGGGTGAACTTAGGGACATCTTCCTTCACAAGTTCTTTCCACCATGAAAGACGACAGAGATTCGCCAAAAGATCATGTCCTACAAGCAGAGACCAGGGGACACGCTAGCGCAAGTCTGATGCACTACAAACACTTGCTGAGGTCCTGCTCTACGTATGGGCAAACACCATATGTTATCCAGGAGATCATCTACAATGCCCTTGATGTGCTTACATGAGAGCAGAATAACACCTATACCACCTATCGCTACCTGGAGCTTACCTCTAATCAAGGCTAGGAGACGATTGAAAGGCTAGCGGAATTCAACAATACCTATGGACTCATACGGCACCCGATGCTAGGTCGCACCCATCCATGCTGATATGCGCCCAATTTGCCATATTTTCTACGCACATTTATGTCCAATTTATAGTTATTTACATGCATAGCAGTGGGAAATCATATGGTTAGTGTAGTTTATGAATTATTGTCAAATATAGAGGCATGCACGAGTTTTTATGTGATTTTGCATAAATCAAGGCGAAAATGGACAGATTTGGACAAGAGAAGAAGAGTGGAAAATGAACTCGAAGTCTACTGAAGAGGTCGAAATCGATGATGAACCTCGACATCGAGTGAAACAGAGCACCGGGAATCGAGCAGAGGAGAAACAGAGCATGTCGACATAGAAGAGGTCGATATCAATGTTTGAAGGTCGATATCGAGTGGCCTAAATCGAGCATATTGATAGAAGTCAAGTGCCAATCCGAGGAAGAGAAGTACTGCTCGAGATAAGATAAAGAGTGGTCGATATTGAGGTCACAAGGTCAATATCGATGTTGCTAGATGAAATATTCGACTCAGTTTTTGATAGAATTCTATCCGAAGCGTTCAAGGTAATCCTAAAGTCGAGATCTTTTATCATTATATCACCAGACTTCATCTTTTATGAGTTTTACCCAAGGAGTTTTTAGTTTTTACCTTTATTAAGTTTTATCTTAGAGAATAAAGATAGGTTTTTGAATCCTTGGCTAGCAAGATTTGAGATTGTTAAGCATGAGGAAATCGAGTTTCTTAAGTACAAATATAAAGATGTATATGTAAACCGACTCCTAGCCTATGCAAATAATTACAAGACTTCCTCCCGTTGTACTGGAAGGGTAGTCAGGATCGATCCACGAGGAGGCATGTCAGCAGGATCCTAGTAGCGTTGGAAATCTCACGTCTTGCGTCGACCAGAAGCCTCGATTTCGACCTTGGTGCTCGATGTCGACCTCGACTGTCAATCCTCTCTGCAACAGAAGACCTGCAGAGACAAAAACAAGCAGTCGATATCGGCTATGGAAGGTCGATATCGATGTTAGTAGACGGAATCAACTGGCTCAGAAGACTGCCAGTCGACACAGGTGGTCGATATCGACGTCTGGGGGTCGATATCGATGTTCAGTAACTCAGTAGTGATGATCTTCGTAGACTAAGAAAACCGTCGACGAACTCAGTGATCGATATCGACGTCTGTGGTTGATATCGATGTCTTTTCCTGCAAAGTTGTTAGCTTTTTGTCGGCGAAAAAAGGCCGAAGACTTTAGGATGGATGAGGATGTGATGAACAAAAATAAAGAGAGTGGTTTTGATGAATTAACTTATACAAAAAGCAACTCCTAGGATTAGGGTTTACCACAACGTTAACCAATGCATGCGATAAGATAAATAAGACGGAAAATTACGCTATTTCACCCGAGGGACAAGCTTTCGCTGTACACCAACTCTTAGGATTACTCTTGCAAATAAACCTAATTGTCTCTACCAATTTTATGTTTATAACTCAAGTTTTTAGCATGAATCCCTTTTCTTTCGATTAGGACTAAACATAGAATGGTAGGAGAGGACTACTTGCTCCAGGTGCTTCGTTTCGCTCATGGTTGGGTTGAAAGAGAACTCGATCACTTACTCCCCTATAGTAAAGGTTAGTAATCCTCGACGTACATTGATATTGGCATCAGCAATAGCTAAGAAAGGCCTACCAAGGATAATAGGCACTACAGGATCTACAGGCATCTCCAATACAATGAAATCAGTAGGCACAAAGAACTTACCTACCTTTACCGGAACGTCATCAACTATACCTGTGGGCCTGACGAATGAGTTATCGGCCATATAAAGTTTCATATCCATAGGTTCAAGTGCGCCAACGTTTACCTTTTGCCAAATAGAGAGAGGACTGAGACTTACGCTTGACCCTAGGTCACATAGGGCTTTGTAGCGATGTTGGCCAAGTCCCACGGTGATTGCAAACTTCCCTGGATCACTCCTCTTCTCAGGGAAGTCCATCTTTGAGCACTACTCTACGATCTCTGCCATGGATCTCTTTTTGCTAAGGATGTCTTTCAGGAATCGTACATAGGCGGGCATCTCGCTTAGGGCTTCTGTAAGAGGAATGGTAACATTAAGACCTTGAAGAATCTTTACAAAGTGCCTAAACTTACCTTTGGTGGGATCCTCCAATGCTTTGGAAGGGAATGGCAATGTCTTCTTTGGTGGAGGGGCCAAAACGGTGGTCGAAGGGGCATGCTGGACATCGACATCGACTGGGATGTGGTCGATATCGACTAGGATGGTCGATGTCGACCTTTGTTGTGGCTCTGATGGCTCTGTAGTGGCATCGACGTTGACCAGTGGGTCGACCTGGGGGTCGATGTCGACCTCTTTCTCGACATCGACTGGGCTGTCGATGTCAACTGGATCTGCTGGTTTCTCCAACTCCGTTCGTGGCTTTTGTACTTTGTTACCACTCTTTAATTGCATGGCTGCGACATGGCCCGTCCTGGATTGCCCCTTAGGATTGGTAGTGGGTTTCCTAGGGAATGTTTTGGATGGTCTAGGGATTTGCGCAGCCAATTGACCTAGTTGGGTCTCTACGTTCTTTTTCCAAATATCCATCTCCCCAATCCTTGTGGTAAGGTGATTGAGTTGAGAATGGATGGCATTGTTGGATTGATCATTCTCAGCCTGATTCCGCCTAATTTCATCCAGCACAAGTTGTAGATCATCCTGCCGTTGGTCCCTCTCTGGGTGCCAAGGAGCTCTATAAGGCGGGGGTCCCTAGGGTTAATCGAGTTCCTTTGTGGTTGATGGAACCTTTGGTCTCCCCAATATTAGTGATTGGAACCCCTCATGTAGCGCGCCTCATGGTGAGTCTCCGCTAGTTGTACTTGTTCAGCATGGGGGCACTCGATGGTGGTGTGCCGTTGCGATCCGCATTCAATGCAATCTTGGTTCGCTAAAAGGAACCTCACTTGCTTTTGGAGATTTCGAAGTTGATCTCTATGAAATTGCTCCTTTACGTCCGGATCGATTACCTTGGAGGGTTTATATAAGGGCATGGATGGGGCAGATCTCGACGATGATGATTTGTTGGAAGCCTCAGGAGTCCCATATGTGTTATCGAACTCCACCAACCTCTCTATGGTTTCCCAAGCCTATTATGGAGCGAGTTCAAGGTAGCCATAGGCGGTGTAGGTGTTGATCCTCTCCTTGGTTGCAGCATCAAGAGCATTGTAAATGATCTCCTGAATCACGTACGGTGGTTGGCCATGCGTCGAGCATGATCGTAGTAGGTCCTTAAACCTTTCCCAAACAGTCGCCAGAGCCTCACCAGGCTTTTGTTTGAAAGCCGTGATTTTCTGTCGGATCAACGCCGTCTTAGATGGAGGGAAGAATTTGTTGAGGAATGCATCCTTGACTTCATTCCAGGTGCGGAGCGATCTTGGGGCTAAGCTCTGCAACCACTGTAATGCTTTACCTGTAAGGGACCAACGAAAAGCTTTTAGTTGGACATATTCAAGACTCTGTCCGTCAGCAATCGTATCACAAAGGTCTAAGAAGGTTGATATATGTGCCATAGGGCATTCATTAGATTTTCCTTCATATTGATGCCTTCTTATTTCAGTAAGGAAGTTAGGTTTAATTTCAAAATTAGAGGCAGGGATAAGAATCGCCGATTCAGGCACTTTGAGCGTGGGGTGCATGTATTGCTTGGCATTCTGAGGGAGGGCATTGATTTGGGCTTCTATTTGTCTACGACCTTCCTCCTCCCTATTCGCACGCTCCTTAAGTGCCGCCTCTCTAATTGTTAAGTCCTCCACCTGCTTCTTTAGTTGCTCAATCAACTCAGCCTTGTTCACGTTGTCTGCCATGATTCTTTGAGCTTGGGCTCTTAGATGGAAATAGCGCTCAGGGTTGTCTACTCCTTCAACTTCAGGTGGGCGATCAGTGCGTGGCATACACCTGGAAAGCCAAACTAAGTAGAGATGTTGAGATAGACTACTAGGGCGCGATTGATTGCGTCCCCGGATCCGGCGGCAATTTGTTAAGCAGGAGGAAATCGAGTTTTTTAAGTAAAATTATAAAGATGTATATGTAAACCGACTCCTAGCCTATACAAATAATTACAAGACGTCCTCCCGTTGTAGTGGAAGGGTAGTCAGGATCGATCCACGAGGAGGCGTGTCAGCGGGATCATAGTAGCGTTGGAAATCTCACGTCTTGCGTCGACCAGAAGCCTCGATTTCGACCTTAGTGCTCGATGTCGACCTCGGCTGTCGATCCTCTCTACAACAGAAGACCTGCAGAGACAAAAACAAGTAGTCAATATCGACTAGGGAAGGTCGATATCGATGTTAGTAGATGGAATCGATTGGCTAGGAAGACTGCCAGTCGACACAAGTGGTCGATATCGACGTCTAGGGGTCGATATCGATGTTCAGTAACTCAGTAGTGATGATCGTCGTTGACTCAGAAAACTGTTGATGAACTCAGTGGTCGATATCGACGTCTATGGTCGATATCGATGTCTTTTCCTGCAAAGTGGTTAGCTTTTTGTCGGTGAAGAAAGGCCGAACACTTTAGGATGGATGTGGATGCGATGAACAGAAATAAAGAGAGTGGTTTTGATGAATTAACTTATATAAAAAGAAACTCCTAGGATTAGGGTTTACCACAACGTTAACCAATGCATGCGATAAGATAAATAAGACGGACAATTGCGCTATTTCACCCGAGGGACAAGCTTTCGCTGTAGACCAACTCTTAGGATTACTCTTGCAAATAAACCTAATTGTCTCTACCAATTTTATGTTTATAACTCAAGTTGTTAGCATGAATCCATTTTCTTTCGATTAGGACTAAACATAGAATCGTTGGAGACGATATAGACACAACGATATCAACATCTAATACTTACCTCAAGCGCGCATCGCTAACGTCGGGCTCACCCCGATCCTAAGAGCTTTGGGAGACTACTCGCACCTCATCATGGAACTCATCATTGATTGAAAGAAATAAACTTGCATAAAACTATAAATTCCGAAGCTTTACAACTCAACGTCGGCTTTCGCAAACGCCAAACCCTAAAACTTCTCTCTAACTCTATTGTATGTAATTGGATGTGTTGATGGATCATTGAATGCCAGCCCCTTACGGCTTTATTTATAGGCTACTAATCCTTGCTATCCAAGGATTATAACTTCTATCTAAACTATGAACTCTATCCAAACAATTTAGGATAGGTCTTTTTTTTTAATAAAACTTAAAACAACTTGAAAAAACTTAGAGGTAAAAATAAATCTCAGCTGAAAACTATCTAAAACACAAGATAATACGTGGCCTTGAGGATAGAATTCATAATCCGAGTCTCGAAATCGGATCTATCTTCTGTCGAGATAAGGGTCGATATCGACCACAAAGGTCGATATATATGTCTGTATTTCTGCTCGACTTGTCCATCTCCACTCGATGTCTATGTTAGGGTCGATTTGAAGGTCAATATCAACGTCAGAGGTCAATATCTATGTTGAAGGTCGATATCTATGTTTAAGGTCGATATCTATGTTGAATGTCGACATCTACCTCTGCTCAGCTTCACTTGGCTTCTCCGTTTTGACACCGATTTCGCTCGAATTCCTGCATGGTTAGCTCTAAACTTGTGCAGACCCTATTTCTTGCACTTTAGCCCATTCTTACACAGGCTTATATACTTTTGAAACTTTTCTTTGGAAATCAAATGAAATATGAAGTCAAAAGATACAATAAAAGGAGATATAAATATGTACATCAGAGATCTATAATTAGAGGCCATTAGGACTGAGTTTATTTGTTCAAGCATAGACACAATTCAGTTTTACATTCAGTTTTAGTGAGTTAGAGAGAGAGAGGGAGGTCGAGTGAGGTTGAAGGGAAGTGAGAGCGGAGATTTGGCTTCGATCGGTTGTACTTTCTAATTTCTTCGGATTTCTTTTCTAACAATAGGTTACGAATATAGTTTATATTACAGACATCAAAATCGACTAGCAAGGTCAATATCGAGCATTAACATCGATATCGAGGTTCATCTCGACTTCGACTGCTTTGCTTTTGTCTTCTGCAGGAAACTCACTGGAAATCTACCAAAACTGAGGTCGATATCGACCAGACACCTCGATATCGAGTGTCTCCTCGTGGATTCGATCCTGAATTACCCTACCACTGCATCGGGAGGGATTCTTGTATTTATTTGCTTGAACAGGGAGTTGGCTTAGTTGTGATATTTATTTGATATTTTGTTTTAAGCGAATCTACCTCCCCTTAACGAACAAATTGGCGCCGTTGTCGGGGAGGCAATCAATCGCCACCTAAGTTTTCTCACGATCTTTTCTTAGTGCTCATTTTGCAGGTTTATGTGACGCTCTGATCGTGGACCTATCCTGGAAAGCATAGAAGAGCCTGAACGTTTCTTCCATCTTCGCAACAAAGCTATTCAAATAATGGCGGACAACGAGACACAGGCTGAGACCATAGAGCGGTTGAGGAAGGAAATTGAGGATCATAACGCTATAATCACTACTGAGAGGGTCGCCGCTGCTGCAGAGTGAGCCCGTGCTAATACAGAGGAGGATGTGCATAGACAAGGCCAAGAGCGGCTCAATAAGTATCCACGGACGGCGATGAAATACATGTATCTGCCGCTACATGTTCCTGAATCCGCTATCTTCATTCCTCCCTCCAATTATAAAATAAAATAAACTTCCTATCTGAGATTAAAAGAAACACTTTTGAAGGAAGACCTAATGAATGCCCTTTGCAACATATCTTTACTTTCATGGATTTATGTGAAACTATTGCTGATGGAGTGAATCTAGAGTATATGAGACTAAAGTCTTTTCGATGGTCTTTGGCAGGGAAGGCACTGCAATGGCTAGAGAGTTTGGCTCCACGCTCGCTAAGGACATGGGCAAAGGTGAAGGATGCGTTCCTAAACAAGTTCTTTCCTCAATCAAAAACGGTGATATTGCGGCAAAGAATCATGACTTTCAAAGAAAATCCAGGTGAAACATTGGCACAGGCGTGGGAGCGTTTTAAGGACTTTCTGAGATCATGCCCGATGCATGGGCAACTTCCATATGTCATCCAAGAGATCTTCTACAACTCCCTTGACGCACCAAATAAGGAGAGAATGAACTCTTACACCTCCTATTGGTACATTGAGCTCACACCAACGGACGCCTCGGAGACGATTTAGAGGCTACTCAACTTCGAGAACACTTATGGGACTGATGTGGGCTATGACTCAAGGCCTGCCTAATCTATGAAACTTTATGAGCCTCCAAAGGAGATTGATCCTGATGTGCGGCAACAATTTCACAACAATCAAACACGCCGCCTTCAAAAGCAAGTAAGGTTCCTGAGCAACAATCAACCTTGTCATGAATGTGGCTCAACAAGGCATAACACTAGTGTCTGCCCACATCTTGAGGAAGTATCTATGGCGGAACAACATGAGGAAGCCAAATAGACGAGAGGCTCCTATAGAGGAGGCAATCACCAATATGGGGGAGATCGTAGATTCTATCAACAAAGGGATCCCCAACCATATAGAGCACCAGGGCACCCTGAGCGGGAAACAAGGAAGGATGACCTGCAGATCGTTCTTGATGAGATACGGAGGAACCATGCTGAGTTCAAACAAGCTAATAACTCCGTGCATACTCAGTTGCAAGGCATCAACTCTAGGCTTGGGGAGATAGACGTTTGGAAGCGCAATATGGAGACCCAAATGGGTCAATTGGCGGAGCAAATACCCAAACCATCAGGAGCATTGCCTAGATCAACTTTGCCCAATTAAAAGGGAAAAACTAATGGACACATAACGACCATGAACTTAAGGAGTGGGCGTCAATTGCAAACGCCTGATCAAAAAGTGCAGGAGAAGGCCCCAGAACAGACGTCGATATCGACCCCCCTGTCGATATCGACCAAGGTGACGTCGATGTCGAGGCTCCTGAACTCGATGTCGACACTGCTGCTCAGTCACCACAGAAATGGACTCCTCGAGTTGATGTCGACCCCCATCTAGTCGATGTTGACCTAACTCCAGCCGCAGAAAAGAATAAGGTGTTACCATTCCCATCAAAGAAGGTGATTAAGGATCCAGTGGAAAAGAAGTTCCAGCGATTTGTGAAGATGCTTCAAGGACTTAATGTCTCAATTCCATTCACCGAAGCACTTCATGAGATGCCATCTTATGTGAGGTTCATTCAACGCATATTAGGTAAGAAGGGATCAATTGCTGAGATCGCAGAGGAGTGCAATAGATTGGAGCAACCACAAAAGCGGGCGGACCCAAGTAAGTTTTCTATCATTATAGGCTTAGGTCGATATGGATTTAATGCTTTAGTTCATTTAGGCACTAGCGTTAGCATGATGCCACTAACCATATCGCACAAGTTAAAATAGGTCCTTTGGAGCCCGTGGATGCAAAGTTATACATGGCGAACAATACGGTAGTGATTCCAACAGGGATGGTAGATGATGTGCCAGTACAAGTACGTAAATACTTTGTCCTTGCTGACTTCTTAGTTGTTGATATGGCAGAGGACCCTGCTTGTCCCATTATTTTAGGTAGGTCGTTCGTAGAAACCGTCGATGCCAACATAAGGGTGAAGAAAGGATTGCTCTCATTCACCATCAGTGACGAAGTGATAGAGTACGCCTTCAACAAGACGGTAAGGAACAATGAAGGGCCAATGGAGATTAAGGCCATCAATGGTATCTACATCACATGTGGGGAAGCAAAGGTAAGGAGTATGACACCAGAAGAGCTTGAAAAGAGGGCCATAGAAGCCCAAATGGAGGAGGTAGTGGCAATCTTGAATGAAGGAGCAAAAACGAATATTGAAATTGACCTAGGTAAGTCGATATCGACTAACAAAGATCAAGATTCTGTGCCAGGTTATAAGTATGGGGTTGACGGAGGAGAAGGAACATCGACATCGAGCATAAAGGTCAATATCGACCATTAGCAAATGCTGAAATCGACTGCCATAGAAGCTAAGAAAGGAGCAAAGCCCTCGATATCGATCTCTGGAGGTCAAAATCGACCTGATCATGTCGAGCAGAAAAACTCCAAATCAACTGAACCTCCAGGAGCACAACAGAGCTCGATATCGACTACTGATGATTGATGTCGACCTGAGACACAGAAAGAAGAGAAGGTAAGTCAAGGTAGGGATACCTCTTTTTCTATCTCAGTTAGGGATTTATCACTTTTTAGAAGAGGTTTGCCTTGGCATGTGCGCTTGTGTAGGGTATCCGATGATGATTCGAGCCATTATCAAGTAGGAGATAAGGTGTTCGTCTCCAAATCAAAAGATAATTGGTTCCCTAGTTGATTCAAAGATAAGAGAATGGGACCATTCACGGTGAATCAAATCCATCCAGGCGGGATGCAGCTGAGAGACAAGAAAGGACTTTTATTTGAGGCCTAAGCCACATGGGCTCTGCAGATGCCGCCTTGAGAGCGCAAAGGAAGAAGTTGGCCTAGCGACTTTAAAGTCTAGAGCTTGTAACGAAGAAAATTAGTTTTGGACATTTTTTATTTTGTTTTGAGACTTTACATTATGCATCATTGTTTGGTTTTATTTTTTAACAAGTTGTAGGAAAGAAGGAGAGAAAAACAGACATCAAAATTGAGTCAGAGGCTCGATATCGACCTAATGGTCGATTCCGAGGGGCTTGTGGTCGAGGCCGGATCACCCTGAAGCTTGAACCAGAAATCGATGAAGCTAGTCGATTTCGATGTTAAAGGACGATATCGACCACCACTGCTAACTTCTTCGACTCCTGAAATTTGTGATGTTTTAGTAAGTTTCTTTCTTACCCCTAGTTTTTATATAGTGAGGACACTGTAATCTTTAAGTATGGGGTGGGGGAAAGGCTTACTCGCATATTTTTGCATATTTTTAGCATGTTTTGAAATATTTAATAAGTTATCGCATAGTTTTTACATGTTCATACTTAGATAATTTAGTTACTTTTATCTTTAAGCATATTTATCTTTAGTGCATCATATTTATGCATTCATATTTTAATTTCGAAAAAAAAAAGAAAAAAAATGAAATGACCCCCATCAAAAATTGTGAAAAATAAAGAAAAGAGTCATGGAAGTTAATAAGGAACTCGACGATGCAAAAGTATATTCATTAGAGATATAACATGAAATTGTCTAGTTAAGGGAAGTCACAATGAAGTGCAATTTTTTAGAGAACACCATGAAAGAGAGGTAAAATTCGAAGTTGCTTTTGACATAAGCATGATAAGATAATGGAGGACTTTAAAGAATTTTCCATACATATGCTCAATTTCATATCCTAGCCTTACCAATGCATATTTACAAAAGTCACAAGCCATATATGAGCCTTATATTATACATTATCATTATTGCTCCACATATATTACATATTTCCCATTTTTTATACCTTATACCCTATCCGGGGATAAGTTTGAGAATGGATGTCATCTTTGGAGTTTTTATATGGAGTTTTGCATTATTATGAAGTTGTTGGCATGAATGAGAAACAAAATTTCAATTATGGAAGATTTAATGAGTGAGAAAAAATCTGATCACCTCAGGAGATAAAGGTAGGTCGATCCTGCTCGTTGAGATGTTAGTTCAGCAAGATGGGACACAAGGTGATGAGTCCGAAGTACTAAGTATTTGGGGCCATTCATGACACCCATGTTTGTGACTCGTGAGAAGGCAGTACTATGGTTAGGAGGTAAAAGCATTATAATGAAAAAAGCATTGAGCGATGAGTGAAAGGTGAGAACCATTATGAAGAAGGAATGTGGAAGGAATGTTTTGGAAAGAAATTTTATTTCCCCGGATTTAACACCACATGGCCAAATATTAGCCCACCTTTAGCCGTTTACCAATCTACTTCTCATAAGCTTGCAAAAGTCCTCTTGATTATTAATGCTATGTTACGAAATTGTTTTATGCATATAAACCTCCTTTTATGAGTATGATGTTGCTTCTATTCACCGGCATGGATTTGGTTGACATTAGTACCTTATTGAGGATGGCAATTGAGTGTACGGACATATGGGAATGAATCTATGATGTTGAGGGTTTACTTTCTTCCCCTGAATGACCATTAAAAGTATTGCTTGGGGACAAGCAAGCTTAAGTATGGGGTGTTTGATGTGCGCGCAAACTGCCATATTTTCTATGCACATTTATGTCCATTTTATTGTTATTTGCATGCATAGTAGTGGGAAATCATAAGGTTAGTGTAGTTTATGCATGTTGTTGTAGGAGGATTTATATGTCAAGTAATTATAAATATAAAGATGTAAATAAATGTAAACCAACTCCTGGCCTAAGCAAATAATTACAAGACTTCCTCCCGTTGTAGTGGAAGGGTAGTCAGGATCGATCCACGAGGAGGCGTGTCAGCGGGATCCTAGTAGCCTTGGAAATCTCAAGTCTGCGTCGACCAGATGCCTCGATTTCGACCTTGGAGCTCGATGTCGACCTTGGCTGTCGATGTTCTCTGCAACAGAAGACCTGCAGAGACAAAAAACAAGTGGTCGATATCGACTGGAGGGGTCGATATCGATGTCAGTCCACGAAATCGACTGGCTCAGAAGTCTGCCAGTCAATACAGAGGGGTCGATTTCGACACAAGGGGTCGATATCGATGCTCAGCAAACTCCGCAGCGATGTTCGTCGTCGACTCAGAAAACTGTCGACGAACTCAGTGGTCGATATCGACGTCTGGGGTCGATATCGATGTCTTCCTGCAGTGAGTCAGTTCTTTTATCGGCAAAGAAAGGCCGAAGAATTGAGAATGGATGAGAAGAGATGAACAGAAACAAAGCAGGGGTTTTTGTGTGTATAAAATATGTAAAAAGCAACTCCTAGTATTAGGGTTTACCACAACGTTAACCAATGCATGCGATAAGATAAATAAGATGGACAAATGCGCTATTTCACCCGAGGGACAAGCTTTCGCCGTACACCAACTCTTAGGATTACTCTTGCAAATAAACTTAATTGTCTCTACCAATTTTATGTTTATAACTCAAGTTGTTAGCATGAATCCCTTTTCTTTCGATTAGGACTAAACATAGAATCGTAGGAGGAGAGATAGACACAACGATATCAACATCAAATACTTACCTCAAGCGCGAATGGCTAACGTCGGGCTCACCCCGACCCTAAGAGCTTTGGGGAACTACTCGCTTCTCATCATGGGATTCATTGTTGATTGAAGGAAAGAAACATGCATTAAAATAAACTCCGAAGCTTTACAACTAAACGTCAACTTTCGCAAACGTCAAACCCTAAAACGTCTCTCTAACTCTAACTCTATTGTCTTTTGAACTCTAAGATTGGATTGTTCGATGGATTCTTGGATGATTGAAAGGATGATTGAATGCCAGCCCCCTAGGGCTTTATTTATAGGCTACTAATCCTCGCTATCCAAGGATTGTAACTCCTATCTAAACTATGAACTATATCCGCACAATTAGGATAGGTCTTTTATTTTGATAAAAAAATTAAAGGAAAAGATGATAAACAGTTGCTAATATCTAAAAGAACGAGATAACTAATGGCTTTGATTATAGACTTCATAATCCGAGTCTTAAAATCGGATTTATCTTCTGTCGAGGTAGGGTCGATATCGACACTAGAGGTCGATATCGATGCTTGTGTTTCTGCTCGACTTGTCCTGCTCCAGTCGATGTCTATGACGATGGTCGATATCGATGCATGTATGTCGATATCGAGGCTTTCTTGTCTGGTCTGTGTGGCCTATCTGGACGCTCAGAAGTCGTGTCGAAATCTAGGGTCGATATCAATGTCTGTAGTCGATATCGACCTCTTCTCAACTTCACTTGGCTAGTTCATTTTGACTCCGATTTCATTGGATTCCTGCATGGTTAGCTCAAAACTCGTGCAGACTCTATTTTTTATACTTTAGCTCATTCTTACACAAATTTATATACTTTTGAAGCTTTTCTTTGGAAATCGAATGAAATATGAAGTCAAAAGATGCAATAAACAAAGGTACAAATATGTACATCAATGCATTATTGTCAAATATAGAGGTCTCCACGAGTTTTTATGTGATTTTGCAGAAATCAAGGCAAAAATGGATAGATTTGGACAAGAGAAGAAGAGCGGAAAAAGAACTCAAAGTCTACTGAAGAGGTCGAAATCGATGATGAACCTCGACATCGAGTGAAACAAAGCACTAGGAATCGAGCAGATGAGAAATAGAGCATATCGACAAAGAAGAGGTCGATATCGATGTCAGAAGGTCGATATCGAGTGGCCTAAATTGAGCATATTTATAGAAGTCGAGTGCCAATCTGATGTGCGCGCAAATTACCATATTTTCTATGCACATATGAATTCATTTTATTGTCTTTTGCATGCGCATTTATGGGAAAACATGGGAATGATGTAGTTTATGCTTAAATATCAAATATATGGGTTTGCACGAGTTTCTATGTGATTTCGCAGAAAACAGGATGAAAATGGATGAATTCAGAAGAGCGGAAAAAGAACTCGAAGTCTTCTGAAGAGGTCGAAATCGACTGAAGACCTCGACATCGAGTACATCAGAGACATAGGAATCGAGTAGAAAAGGAAACAGAGCATTTCGACACAGAAGAGGTCGATATCGACGTCTGGAGGTCGATATCGATGCTACCAGATCGACCAAGTTGATAGAAGTCGAGTAGGAGAAGGAGAAGCTCGAGATAAGATTTTGGAGGGGTCGATATCGAGGTCCAAGGGTCGATATCGACCATGCCAGCAGAGGAATTCGACTCCGATTTCGATAGAATTATATCCAATGCTTGCAATATCTATCCAAAGGTCGAGATTTCCTATCATCAACATCAGATCTATCATGAGGAGGCTGATTTCACCATGAAGTTTTAGGTTTTACTTTGTTTTAATTTATCATAGAGAATAAAGATAAGGTTTCGAGTCCTTATCGACATCTACAAATAGAAGCCAATAGGGCTGAGTTTAAGGGGGAGGAATTCCGTTTTAGACACAATTGAGTTGCAATAGAGAATAGAGAGAGAGAGAGGAGGCCGAGTGGAGTTGTAAAGCGAAAGCGGAGTGGCTTGTTCGGTTGTACTTTCTTTCGGGGTTTTAATTCAAAGTAGCTTTCTTTCAATAACGATGATGATGATGTGCATGATGAGGAGCGAGTAGTCAACCCACTTCTAGGGTCGGGGTGAGCCCGACGATAGCAATGTGAGGTAAATGCATCAAAGGTATGACTTTTATGTGATTCCGTCTTCTACCCCATGCATGATCCTTTGCGAAAGTTAGGGAGATTCATTAATTGCATTATTGAAGCGAAAGCCACTCATATTGCGAACTTGAATTACTCATAAATTGGATAGTAACTCTTAGGAATTATGCGAAAGCCTCTAATCACCTAAGTGTTGATAACGAAAGTTATTTGACGGAAAGACATAAAAGTTCATATCTTTAGCATGAAACTTGCATTGTTATCGTTGTGGCGTGAAACCCCGACTTTGAAAGCCTTTTAATTAATTAAATTCTCCATAAGAGTCTTAGTTTTGTTTCTGTTCATCTTCCCTCTCCATTCTATTTTCTTCGGATCCTTTTTCGACAAATTGGTTACAAAAAAGTTTCTGTGACAAGCATCGAAATCGACCATAAGGGTCGATATCGAGGACTAACATCGATATCGAGGTCTCCGCTCGACGTCGACTTGCTGTTTTGTCTTCTGCAGGAACTACACTAGGAAATCGACCAGAACTGAGGTCGATATCGACCAGTATACTCGATATCGAGTGTCTGCTGAGGTCGAAAGCCTTGATCGTGAGTACAACAAAGGAAGCGCTGACCTACCTCCTCGTGGATTCGATCCTGAATTACCCTACTACTACAAGGGAGGGGATTCTTGTATTATTTGTTTGGGACAGGGAGATAGTCTAGTTGTGCTTTATTTTATTCTCCTATTTTACATACAACACCCCGCGAACTCCCCTGCCTGCCGAACACAATCCAAGGAAGAGAAGGAGTGCTCGAGATAAGATAAAGAGAGATCGATATCGAGGTCCCAAGGTCGATATCGATGTTGCCAGCAGAAAGATTCGACTCAGTTTTTTATAGAATTATATCCGAAGCGTTCGAGATAATCCTAAAGTCGAGATCTTTTATCATTATATCACTAGACTTCATCTTTTATGAGTTTTACCCAAGGAGTTTTTAGTATTTACCTTTATTAAGTTTTATCCTAGAGAATAAAGATAGGTTTTCGAATTCTTGGCTAGCAACATTTGAGATCTATAATTAGAGGCCATTAGGGCTGAGTTTATTCATTCGAGCACGGACACAATTCAGTTTTACGTTCAGTTTTAGCGAGTTAGAGAGAGAGAGAGGGAGGTCGAGTAAGGTTGGAGGGAAGCGAGAGTGGAGATTTGGCTTTGTTCGGTTGTACTTTCTTTCTTTTGCAATACAAAGTAGTTTCTTTTACATTATGATGATGAGTTCAACGATGAAGCGCGAGTAGTCAACCCACTTCTAAGGCCGAGGTGAGCCCGACGATAGCAATGTAGGGTAAGTGAATCAAAGGTATGATTTTTTTACGATTCCATCTTCTATCTTATGCATGATCCTTTGCGAAAGTTAGGGAGATTCATTATTTGCATTATTGAAGCAAAAACCAATCATATTGTGAACTTGGATTACTCGTGAATTGGATAGTAACTGTTAGGTTTTATGCGAGAGCCTCTAATCACCTAAGTGTTGGTAACGAAAGTTATTTGACAAAAAGACATTAAATTTCATAACTTTAGCATCATACTTGCATGAATATCGTTGTGGCATGAATCCCCGACCTTGGAAGCCATTAGTTTATTGATTCTTATAAAAAGTTTGAGTTTTTATTTCTGACCATCTTTCTCACACCATTCTAAGTTCTTCGGACTTCTTTTTTGACAATAGGTTACGAATAGAGTTTCTGTTACAGACATCGAAATCGACTAGCAAGGTCGATATCGAGCACTAACATCGATATCTAGGTTCATATCGACATCGACTGCTTTGCTTTTGTCTTTTGCATGAAACTCATTGGAAATCGTCCAGAACTGAGGTTGATATCGACCAAACACCTCGATATTGAGTGTCTCCTGGAGTCAAAAGCTTGATTGTGATTGCAACTAAGGAAGCGTTGACATACCTCCTCGTGGATTCAATCCTGAATTACCCTACCTCCCCTTAATGAACACATGCCACTATGTGAGCCTTCAAAAGGGGTGGATCCTTAGGTGAAGGATCAATTCATGAAAGACCAGGTAAAGCGTCATAAAAAACAAGTTAGGTTTCTTACTAACAACAAAGCTTGTTTAGAATGTGGGTCGCAGCAACATAACACGAAGACTTGTCCCTACACGGAGCAAGTACAATTGGCGGAGACCCACGATGAAGTAATGTATGCACGGGGGCCCAACTATAAAGCTAATCAATGGAATTGGGGATATTAACAACCCCAATATCAAAAATTTTAGCAACCCCCGCCATATAGAGCACCTCCCCATCTTGAGAGGGAAAGAAGGGATGATCTAAAACATATCCTAGACGAGATGAGAAGGAACCAAGCGGAGACAAAGCAATCCAACAATCTCATCCACACCCAAATACATGCCATTAACGCTAGGATTGGTGAAATTGATACATGGAGGAAGAGCATAGAGACCCAAGTGGGTCAATTGGTGGCAACCATTCCACGACAACCCGGAGGGCTCCTAGGCCAACCACAGGCCAATCCAAAGGGGCAACTAGCGGGCCACATTGCAGCCATATGCTTAAGGAATGGCAAGGAGATACAAATCAACCTTGAGGAAATGGAGCCAGCGGAGAAAGTCACTAGAGAGCCAGTCGATATCGACACACCTAACTCGATGTTGACTGACCCACTCGATGTCGATACCCCAGTGGACGTCGACCCTATCCAGGTGACCCCGAGAGCAACCACAGCAATCGATGTTGACACCCACCCTGTCGATGCGGACCAGTCATTATCTCCACCATGTGCCAATCCCGCTCCTCCAAAGAAGAAGCCACTTCCTTATCCATCCAAATCTTCAAGGGATCCTGCGGATGTGAAGTTCCAACACTTTGTGAAGGTACTCCAAGGCGATCATGTCACCATTCCATTCATGGAGGCTCTTTATTAGATGACATCCTACGTCCGGTTCCTGAAAGATATCTTAAGTAAGGAGCAATCAATTGTTGACATCACAGAGGAGTGCAGCAAGGTAGACTACCCGGAGAAGAGGAGTGATCCCGGGAGGTTTGCATTACTATTGGGCTTGGAAAACAGCGCTACAAGGCTTTGTGTGACCTAGGGTCTAGCGTGAGCCTCATGCCTTTATCCATATGGTCGAAGGTCAACATTTGAGTCCTGGAGCCAGTAGATATGAAGTTATATATGGCCGACAACAACTTTGTAAGGCCCACATGCATTATCGATGATGTCCCAGTGAAGGTGGGACTGTTCTTTGTACCCACTTACTTTATTGTGCTAGATATAGCGGGGGATCCTACATGCCCCATCATCTTAGGGAGGTCGTTCCTGGCTACGGTCGATGCCAATATCAGCGTACAGAAGGGACTATTGTCGTTCGCCATTGGAAATGAAGTCATCGAGTTCTCCTTCAACCCTACCATGAAGGAGGTGAATCAATTGGAGGTCAAGGCCATGCATGCAATAGGGAGAGTAATCCCTTGCAATGAACCAACGGAGAGAGCCTTAACCGACGAAGAGCTAGAAGAGAGGGCCATTGAGGGACAAATGCAGGAGTTTTTGGTAATTTGGCACCAAGATGGTGCCAAAGAAGAGCCTAACAATGCACAATGCACTTGATGTCGACACCCACCAGTCGATGTCGAGTACACTGGAGCCAAATCGAGTGCCAGAAGCTATGTATGAGGTCGACACCAATAGAGCACTCGAGATCGACCAGTGCCAGTCGATATCGATTGGACCCACTCGAGATCGACTCCCCCTATCAGCACCCCTCTATCGATGGCACCCTCAGAGCATAACCAACTTAAAAAAGCCACTCGATGTCGACCCCCTGACTCGATGTCGAGTGATCCCTCAGAGCATAACCAACTTAAAGGTAATTCTAGGTAAAGATCATCCTCCTTTAGAGCATAATTCTAAAATCTCTATGAAGCAAGTATCCTTGTTTTTATGCCTCACTAATATGATCGGTAAGCCGATAAGCGAATACAAGGCAGGCCACTAGGTGCTTATGGAGCAATGCAACGCCCTGGGATGCAAGAGAAATGATGGAAGGAAGAAAGCACTAATGACCATCTATAAAGTCTATCTAGGGAAGTTGGAACTCAAAGATAAGAAAGGGACGGTGTTCATAGTAGAGCTTGAAGGCCCTGAAGAGGACATGCGAGCCATATGGTCCCTATATGTGCCACCTTGGATAGAAGCGCGGAAGAAGTCGGCCTAGCGACTATAAAATCTAGAGCTTGTACATAGACCTTTTAGATAATCTGGTTGTTAGGGTTTTGGATTTGTTTTAAACTTTTAAACTTTAAGTTTTTATGTTTTCGTGACAAGACTAACAATTTCAAGTACGAAGGAACTGCAAAAGCACTCGATGTTGACATACCCAATCTATATCGACCAAGGGAAATTGAGCAGAGCCAATTGTGATCGAGCCGAGATCACCCTGAGTCGGAGAAGAAGGCCGATATCGACATACCCAGTCGATATCGACACCATCACTCGATCTCGACCTCCCGTGCATATGTACCTGAATTGAGCCATTGCGACATTTTCTAGTAAGTTATCTTTAATTCCACTTCTTATTTTGTTTTTACAGTGAGAACACTTTAGGATCTAAGTATGGGGTGCGGTAAAAGCATACTTACCTTTTTTCAATTGCCCAACTGTTAGTTTAATGCATAAAGTCTTTTTTTTCACACATGGTTAGTTCTTACATATTAACATCATATACACATTCTCTCATATAAGCATAAAGTTTATAATTCATACATATTTTAAGAATAAGTACCCCCATTGAAAAATCGAAATGTCTCATGGAAGTAGTTACAAGGCTCGACGATGCAAAACTAGATCTGTTAGAGATATAGCAATTAAATTGGCTAGTAAAGGGAAGGCTCAATGAAGTGCATTATTTCTAGATAACCATGAAAGGAGTAAAATTTAAAGTTGCTTTTGACATATGCATGATAAGAGGACGGAGGACTTTATTTTCCATTCATATATTATTCACCCTTAACAATTACCCATGCTTATTCCCTTTACATCATATTTCAAAGCCATATGTGCTTAATGTCATATTTGCTCCACAAGTTCATATTTGCTCCACAAGTTCATAAATTGACCATTTTTACACCTTTCAGAGCACGTCGGGATGTTGCCAATTCTTAGGGGCATCCTTGATTAGTTGGCACTCAAAGAAACAAAACTCAGTTGCTCTTTCCACTGCCAAAGCTGAATACATAGCCGCTGGAGCATGTTGCTCCCAAATCCTTTGGATTGCTCAACAAATGAGGGATCTTGGCATCGACCTCAAAAACATTCCCATTAAGTGTGACAACACAAGTGCCATCTCCATTACAAAGAATCTCGTTTAGCATTCAAGGACCAAACATATTGATGTGAGGCATCACTTCATTGGAGATCATGTCGAAAAAGGTGATGTGTCAATATCATTTATATCAACTGATTATTAATGGGCTTACATTTTTACTAAGCCTTTGGCAGAGGACAGGTTCACCTTCATTAGACGAGAAATCGGAATGATTAACAGGGATGCACTTTCATAGGGGGAGCTTTCCCTTTACGAAAGAAAACTTCTACTCAGTGTCAAGACCTTTGAACCTCATTTCAAAGGTTGTGAACTGAACAGTAGAGCACATATAACGGATCATATATTTGGTTGATATCTTTTTAGATATTTGATCAAATATGTTTTAAAAAGGAAGGTTAAATATCTTTACTTCATTGTTACCTTCAGGAAAATCTTTTGATTGCATGTTATCCGATTATATTTTTATTTGTGGAAATTTTTATTAAATCGGATAAACATCTTGCCTTAACAATTAAGATTCAAACGGCTCTTTGTTCAAAATTTGAAATTGTTTTGGTAAAACTGATTTTGAAAATATGGCAGTGATATGATGAGTTAGAGTTATTACCTTAGGAAACTACCATCTTGTCCCATCAACTCACCTCACCCGCTCCCTTTTTAACCACACAATCTTTACCCCCACTATTCACATCTTTAGAACCCACCGTTTCTCTCTCTATTCTCTCTGACATTTAGACCATCTTCTTCATCCTTTCTCTCTGAAATTTTTACCGTTCATATCCATGGCACCCAAATCCAAGAAAACCTCCACCCCCAAAAGACTTGGCGCTACCTCCAAAGGTCGTCAAACCCCCCTCGTGTCTTCCCCTCAACCTGAACCTACTCCTGAGACCATTATCCCGAGAACCGTCCCTGAGAGCACCCCTACCGAAATCAAGCAGTCCATGAAGCGCATGAAATAGACGCCCCTCAGTAGGAAGCTTAAGGGAAAGAAAAAGGTCATTGTTGAGGAAGAGGAGGAAGAGGAAGATCTTGACGAGGTTCTAGAAAGAGTTGCTGAAAAAGAGGCCGAGGAAGAGACCCAGAAAAAGAAAGAGGCTGAGGAACAGGCCCAAAAAAGGAAAAAGGCCGAGGAAGAGGCCAACAGAGAAGCGGAGAAGGATGTTCCCGCAGGAGAGGAACCAGAGGAAGAGGAAGCTGAGGAGGACGACGAGGTTGATGATGACGAGGAGGCCGAGGGAGATGAGGCTGAGGAGTCTGCTGAGGGCTCGGGGTCTGAGGAAGAAGAGGAAGAGGAGCCGGAACCTGTTCCTTCTCCTACTCCTCCTCCTCCTCCCCCATCCCCGAAGAAGTGCAAGACCACTAAAGGCAAGACGTCTCCACCTCCCAAGCGCTCCAGGAAAGCCACTCCCAAAAGATTTGAAGCGTCCGTCAAGTCGACCGCTCCAACAAAAGCCCGAAGAAAGAATGCTGAGCCTGCCGTCGATCCCCCTGCACTTATCCAGGTAAACCAATCCTTACCCTCCTCCTGGTTTGAGAATGTTGAGATGGCTGGCAAATGGGTAGACGATTTCAAAACTCGTAGGATTTGTTGTTCTGATTTTATTGATTTTAACTTTTTAGAAGCTTTGAACCTACCCTGCATCTCCCTTCTCAAACAAACCCCAACATGGACCCTACTGAACTTTGAATCTGAGTACTACCCTGCATCTCCCTTCTCAAAAAAAACCTCAAAGCGAAGCACACCGATGAAGGTTGGACTCTAGAGTCAGTCGTCAAAGGGGTTAGAATCATGTTCAGCTCCCTTGACTTCGCTAAACTCCTTGGTCTTCCCAAACCAAGTCCACCCTCTCCTCAAACCCCCACAAAAGACCAGTGTGTTACTCTTGCCCGTGCCAAATACCTGCTCCCCGAAGCATCTATCAGCACCTCCAAACAACTCACCCATTCGTCCCTCACACTTGAAGCCAAAATCATCTTTAACATTATTGGGAGATGTCTTTTACCCCGAATCAACTCTGGCTCCCTCCTCACTGACAATGCTATGGTCCTCCTGTATCGCATATTGAATGGCCATGATCTTGATCTGGCCAATAACATTTTAGGATCCGTTGCTCACACCCGAAAAGCCAGAAAAGGAACTCCCCTCCCATTCGCAAACCTCTTGACCCGTGTCTTCAAAGCTTCTAAAATTGATTTTGAAAATGAAGAACAACAACATCATACGGGAAAATTTGCCTCCAAGAGCTTTGAGAAGATCGGCATAACTCAGACCCCTCAAGGCACTTGGAGTCTTGCCTCTTCTTCTTCAAAAACTCTCCCCACTAGCTCTGCCATCGATGAATGCATGGAGAACCTGGAGTTCGGTTTGGAGGAAGTTCGCCTGGACGTCAAGGAGTTGCGCCACGAGTTACTGGTTGAGATGAGAGAGCTGGCCAAGCAGTTAAACGAGTTGAAGATGCTGATCAAGGATGGTGCTCAAGACAATGAACCCTGAACCCCTATCCTGACCCTTGATCTAACTCTCTAACACTGCTGGCCCTGTTTTCAAAACTTTTGGTGATTGTTATCATACTCCTCCCTTTGTTGAAAGACAAAAAGGGGGAGATTGGTTAGACTTTTGGTGACTTTAAACTTGGTTAGACTTTAAACCGTTTTGAAGTAAGGGGTCTTGGAAGACCTTATTTTGCCTTATCTTGTTGGATGTGTTTATCATTGGTTTTGAACTTATATGATCCAACATTTGTCTAACCCCTGCAGGTACTTAGTCCAATTTTTTATATGATATATTTGCTTGACTAAGTTACAGGGATGCACAGGTTTTGTCTTTCATCAAGGGGGAGATTGATAACTCCACTCCCTTGATGAAAATCGGAAAAAGGTTCCAAAGGCTTTGACACAAAGCCTGTGTTAAAGGTCTTGAAGCTAAAGCCGTATTGATGAAATTCAAAACCTGTATTTTAGTTTTTATCTTATATTATCTATGTATGGTTTCCAAATATTATTATACATATGTTATACTAACCATACAGCAAAGATTTCGAAGAAATCTCCTTCCTTAAAGCTGAAAGACATGAAGATCAAATCAGGTGGATTGTGGCTTCGCAGTTTCCTGAAATAGAAGATTGCAAAGATCCTTCTTAAGCCATTATCTCAAGTAGCCGTTGGGTGAAGATTCTTGGCGCCGATTTGATCAAGAATAAAAGGAGATGAAGAAGAAAGAAGAAAGGAGAGTTGAACACTGACGATCATTTAACTACATCGCACACTCAGCCCTCAAGTCAATCTTTCTTCTACGTGTATTCTCTGCTAGGTGTTAAGTGTTTTATCTTTTGTTTGAAAGCATTTGAGAGTTACACAGTGAGATTATAGGATATATTCTGAGAGAGTGTTATACTCGAGAGTTTATAACTCAGGAAGTGTGCACTAGGTTATTGATTCACGAGTGTAAGAGGATTGTACTAGATAGCTGAGAGAGGTGGGGCTCTTCTAGATTGGTCTAGGACTCCAAGGGAACGAGAGTTGACTAGATTGCAATTGTATAGGAGAGAGGCTTCTCGGTGAGCTATTAGGATCTTAAGTATTGTGAATCAATAAAGCCTGTTGAATCCTAAGGTTGTGGAAGAACCCTATGCGGGGACTAAGCCTTAAAGGAGCCGAACCTCGTTAACAAATCATCGTGTTCTTTACTTATTGCTTTACCATTATTTCCGCACTTGTTTCGAATTGTATAACTTTGTTGTGCTTCAGTTATCCCAATCGAAAGAATTGAGTTTACTCCCAGAGGTTTGGAAACCGTTTCAAAAGTCTTGAGATTGTCAACGAAAAGTTGGCATACTCTATTCAACCCCCCCTTCTAGAGTATCTTTATTCTACTTTGTTATACATTATCGAACCTTCATAAACGTTCATTTTCAAAATTGCAATGGAAAAAGAAGCAGTTCCTTCTATTCAATATCCTTATGGGAAGATTTAACCGAACTTTTTATTCCTGTTACGCATATAAGAGATAGAACAAAGTAGTGGACAAATAATGAAAAAGAGATAGAATTTAATAGAACTTATTCAATGAACTTATAAAAAAATTTAAACATTCATTTGATGAATACAAATAAGATATACTACTCTAATTTTTTATATTAGTATAGAAGAGTTTTCATGCTATTTGATATACCTATTTTTAGACTTTATTTTTATGCGATAAAATATTCTAATTATTACGAATTTTACGGGTACCTCCCCCTTCTTTGTTTCTCTATTTCGATGGGAGATGGTGATTTCTTTGGTCATTCTGGAAATAGTTTCATTAGTGGCATGCTTTTTAAGGTTCATTAATTTTCTTGCTTTAATCCATATTTAGCTCTACCTTTCTTTTGTATGATGTTGTTTGCTAGAAAAGGTATGATTTACTATGTTATTTACCTATGTCATCTTTGAAAGCCTTTGAATTTTTACAGCGTCATCCAATTTGTATTTATGGGACTGAGTGCTTAATTACTTATCTTGTTTGACATTGTTTTTTTCTGAATTTTTTTAGACAAAGCTAATTAAGGTGTCTCTGGTTTAGAGTAAGTTTTTGACCGCTCACCGTTTGATTCCGAAAGAAGATTACATGACTTATACACTCGTCTTTTTCCGGTGCATTATAAGTGTATGGTTCATGTATGTAGCTTGAAACCTAGCTTCTTGTAAGACACTCTTTCAGTGTTGTGGAACGTGTATAGATTTGCACTACCTTAGCTTGTTCCAAGTCCAAAACAAGATTGCATCGCCTTAGCTTCAAAACTTGTAAACACTTGGAACATTGAAGATTTTGAAATTGAATAGATTTATTTCTTGTATATGCCATTCAATTATGGATTTTTGGTTGCCTATATATCGATCTAAATGGATGGGAATTACAAGTGAAATAACACGGTTAATATGGTAATATATGAATGGGTATTAAAATAAAAAAAAAAACATTATATAGCCCGGATCTTATTTATCTGGTATATAAACAATAAAAATTATGATAAAATGAGAGTATTATATACCCCGGATTTTTATTGAAACCTCCGGGCTATATACATGACATGAAATAACTCCATACACACCCAACACGCATGTACCCCATATTACTTCGATTTAATACCCTGGGTAAAAGAAAATTATAACCCGGTTTGGATATAGTATAGACCCCGGATAGTAGAAGAATATACCCCAGATATTAGAAGAATATACATCGAGCGTTATTTATACCTCACTTTCTTAGGAAATTGGCTAGAGTATATACTCCTAATTTAAAAAAAAAATTATCCGGGCTATAAAGTCTATCTTATGTTTTAGTCCAACCAACCTGAAACCTGGAGCATAATGTTGTCAAATCCGAGCTATATTTATAAAAACGCCCGGGCTAATATCCTTATTTGGTACTAGTGAAGCCCAAGGATCGAGAGACCAACTATGTTGGGATGAGGGGGTGAAATCATTCACCATTTTCACATCTATTCGTCTTTACACAACATTATTAGCTATTTGGATCAAATTCACTTTATTTACTCTTTTGTGCATTATTGTCTGATTATGTGGGATCGACTTCTTACTTAACCATTATAGTAGTGATTGAGTTAGGGTATTTGTTTGGCGAGAATCAACGACCGGTTTCCCGCTCATTAGCCACCTATACGGACAAGGTAGCAACGCCATTTGCACTACATCGCTCCAAGGAACTTTCGAAGAACAAGCAGAGGTAAGTTGTTTGCCAAATGTCAAATTCAATTCCATGTGTTAGGAAATTCTCGGAATTTGGTAAGAAATTTTATCGAAATTGTGAGAATTTTGAGTAGACTATTTTTAGGGTTGAAATTGGGAAATCGGTGAATTAGGGAAATTATGAAATTTTTATTTGATTAAAATTGATGACGGGATGAAATTGTGAAATTTGGATAGATCCGAGTAGCTTAGCTTGTTGCATTGTGAGACTTGTGCGATGAATTCATGGAATTTTGCTAGAGATTTCATGAAATGATGTAATTCATTGTTTTTTAATTTCTTTTATCGTGAGTAAAAGCTAGAACTTTGTTGGTTAGATCTCGTTGGATTGAGTGTGACTACATATAGAACGGAACTAATCCGATTGAATTATGCCAGGTGATTGAATGAGTATCGAGACCTACTTGTGTGGTGGTTGGATTAAGAAGTTGTACGTCGAGACCAACCTACGTGGTGGTTGAATTAGGGTCGTTAAAATGCATATGATTTTGCGGAAATTTTTATGGTGAAATTGGTTGTGGCAGTGACAGTTATGGTGCTAATGATGAGTTCTTTAAAAATTCTGGACTAATGAGTGATTTAATTAAACGTAACTTAGATCATTGAGTTTTTTGAATTAGTTATTGAGATAGTTATGAATGATGGAAATCGATTACAGAGTTGGTAGAACTTAGGATGGTTAACCGAAGTGTCAATCGGATGACAAGATAGTTAGATATGGTGGTAGAATTCATGAAGGTGTTCGCGGTTAGAGATGTGAATGAGACCAAAAGTGTCCCACATCGGAAAGTTGAACATATCAAGCACTAGTATATGAGTTGGTGGGCTACTCCTTCTATTGTCAATTGGTTTTAGAATGGAACCTCACTCGGCTTGTGTGCTAGGCTACAATGCGCACTAGGGGTGTGCAGAAGACACGAACCGAGAAAACACGACATTAAACGGTTCGTGTTCGGATCGGGCATATCCCCTTGTCAGGTACCCGAAACGAATAAATACCATCCATAAAATGACAACAAACTTTGATAGCCCAGTTGGTTTTAGGCCCATCCTTGTCCAGTGTCTTCCTGGTTCGCACAATTTATTTTTGCTGTCAAAATAGGATAGGATAGTATTAGTAAAAAACAATCCAGAAAGTAACAACAAACCGTGATAGCCCAGTTGGTAATGGGCCAGTGCAGGTTCTGTGCAACTCAGGTTCGATTCTTGGTGGGGGCAAATTAATTTTTGTTGTGAACATGTCCTACTGTGTACCCTATTGGTTCGTGTCGGATAACCGCCGACCCGACACGGATCCGATTGCCTTTATCGTGTCGGATACCCGGATGTAAATGGTTCGTGTACGGTTCGGCAATTTGGACCTAAATGGTTTCGGGTATCCGACACGATTATCCGGTTCGTGTCGGATACCCGGATGTGCACACCCCTAGTGCACACGACCCCCAGTCGGACTTTGATTCGGGAATTTTCTAATGTGAAAACGATGCTTGGTTGTGGGGTGACAATGTGTATTTAATTTAGTTCTATAGATATACAACCAGCCATGACTTGCTTATTAAACCAAAATGCTTGGATGGGGATTCTCGAGTTAGATAGCTCATTGGTGAACGTGCTGGTAAAAGGATGTGAGCAGATTATTAAATGTTTGCAAGATATATGTGATTCTGTAAGCCTTGGTGTGTCCTGAAACTATGTATCAAGCAGATTTCTAGTCTTTTTAACTTGATGATGCCTTGCTTGAATGAGACGTGCAAGTAGACCAAATTTTAGTACCTTCTTCAAGCTTTCCAACCATATATCATGTGTTCAATTTTGCTTGAATGAGTTTTGCTTGGGCTATATTAAGATGCAAAAAACGTGTCTGTCACATGTGGATTTGCTTGAGTGGTGGCTATGAATGATGTTCTGTAATTACATTTGGTTGATGGGATGGTGTACGATATTTAGATTTATTGATGTGAGATAATGATATGATATAGGAGGTGTAACAAATTCATACTTTAGAAGTGCTTTACTTGCATTTTGTATTATCGTATAGTGCTCGAAATTGAGGTAAGTCTCCAATTATTATGTAACCTTACTTGCTCATCACATAGTAACTTGAAAGAAAATGAAATTATTTGGCCAAATGTCCATTTTCATATAACTTTTTTTTGTTAAATATCCACCCTAATCCCACCTTTTACTAAATGTCCAAAATATTTTCATAATACCAAGTTTACCCTTCTCCTTACATTCCCTCTCTCCTCCGAATTGTCCTCCCCCTTTACTAACCTTGCTTCGTTTCACTCAACTCCCAAGTTCCGTTAATAATTTGATTATTTGGTTGGTTTGTTTTCGGTTGGATTACAGACGTGTCCTTCCACATCGACTGCGCGCGGTGGCTCCACTACCTCCCTCGACTTCTTTGGCACCACCTGGCTATCCGACCTCATTCGCTGGAGCCGGAGGAAAATCCGAATCCACAAAAATCGCCGACGAAGAGTCCGATCCGGATGCGTCTGAAGAAGCTGATGATTTCGGAGCGCGAGACGTTACTACTGGAATCGTTCTCGTAGTCATCCACCGAGGCCGAGGATCTTGAGCTCGCTTGCGGCCATTTCTCGATTGTGACGATCAGGCAGGACGATTGTATTGTCGTCGTGCTCGCCCGTGTCGCGAATGATGTCCAGTGGCTCCTGATGAAGGATGAGGTCGCCGTGAAGGTCGACGGCTCGCACTACTTCTTCTCGTTTCTGCCATTAATTTCGATCTTCACACCAATCGCCTTCAATTCAATTCAATTCATTCTTTCCTCGATTCTGTCACTGACAAAATTGGACAAATTAATACTCCATAGTCAGCTATTCATCCGCCATGAAATCCACTCAATTAAACGAAGGTGAAGGGAAAATGAATACGGTGCCTTAACATGCATAATGCTAATGATCCAACTGAGATATGTACAGTAAGAGTTTGTAATTCAACTTGTGCCTTCAATATTGAAATGCTCTGGTCTTAGTCTTATTGCTCTGTAGTGGAAGTTAAACAGGAAAGGTTTGCAACACACTCCACCTAGGTTCAACTAATTGTGGCTTGAATACTGGAGGGTCAATTAATCCCAAATTCCAGTGAAATTAAACGGGGAAATGGGATTATTGCATTGTTTTTACCTTGGTGACACGACTAATACCACTTGACCAATGTTTTACTTGGTACACTGGTGGTGACAACACTTGGTACAATTGTGGTGACACTGTTTTTGTGTTGGTGACACCACTATTAACACACTTAGTCATTTATATCTTAGCGGAGTGTTGTTTTCCTTTGGTGACAGGAGTGGTTACATTTTTTTATTGTGATAACACTACTAATAACATTTTATTTTGTCCAAGAGTTTTCTTTTGGTGACAATAGTGATTACATTTTTAAATTTTTGTTGTGGTGACACTACTAATAACACTTTCCCCTGTCCTAGGTTTTTTTTGTTGGTGACAATAGTTAATTTTTTTAACTGTGGTGACACTGTTGATAACATTTTCCCTTGTCCTATGATTTTTTTTCTTTTGGTGACAGTAGTGGTTACTTTTTTTAATTATGGTGACACTACTAATAACATTTGTTCTTGTCCTAGGGTTTTTCCTTTGGTAACAGCAGTGGTGGCATGACATTATTTTTCCTTTGTTACACCACTAATAACACTTGACCATTCTTTCCCTTGTTACACTGGTGGTGAAACCACTTTATACGCTTGTTGTGACACTATTTTTATGGTGTTGATACCACTAATTTTTCTTTTGGCTAGCATTAGCCTCTATAACGTTTATTCTCCCTTTGTCCTGTGGTTTTCCTCTGGTGACAATAGTGGTTTCACTGTTTTTATGGTGGTGACACCACTAATAACACTTTGGAAGTGATTGAATTTATTGATGAAAAGTTGTCACCAAAAAAATAATTGTCAAAAAAATTGTCAACAAAAAAAATTGTCACCGCTAATAAAGGTGGTGACACTGGCGTCATAAAAAAATTATAATAACTAATAAGGGTGTTGAGATTCAATGTACTAATCAACTTTTTTTGACACTATTGATTACATGTGTCACCATTCCTGTCACCACTGATAATTAAGGGTGGCCGGCGATAGTGACCTCATTAAGGGTGGTGACACTGATAATTAAGGGATTGTGCTTTCCTTATCCTAATGTTTTGTTTTGGTGACAATAGTGATTCTACTTTTTTTTTACCTTGGTGACACAACTAATAATACAAGGTTGAATTAACTATTTAAATCGAATAAGAAATCTCAAAGTAACACCTAATTACATGTAGATTTTATTAGTGCACGAGTAATATGTACCCAGCTAAGCTAGGCAAATAGATAATTCAAATACAAGAATCATTACATTGTCTAGGATGATTACATATGGGACAATCTCCACAACTCTCTCTCTCTCTAAATATATGTAAGCTGCTAAGCAACCAAATCAATACATAATTTGCATTCTCCACCAGTACTCTTTCACCTGGAACACATTAGGAATATAATATTCACAGTAAATGCCTTTCCGAGTTTGCGTACTGCGTTTTTTTTTGTGGTCTAGCACTAGTAGCAGTAATGTAGCCACTTGGACTTTTTATTAAGCCAACAAAGCAACAACTTAAGGTAGATATCAAAGCTATTGGTGACACCTTGCAAGTTTCAACTATTGCAGGATCTAGGTGTGAAAAACCTATACCAGTAGAAAAGGCCATTAACGAGCACCAAATTTAATCAAAGCTATTCGACAAAAGCTATTCGACAAAAGCCAGAACCAAATTTAATCAAATCCTACACAACAACTAAGGCCATTAATGAGCACGAGGTGTAGCATCTGAAGAAACCAATGTTCAGCAGCTCACAAGCGTTAGGAAATCGAGAATTTCGCCGATTTAGCGGCTGGATCGGGATGCCGCTTGATGGGAAGATGATATCGAAGCATATGAAAGATCCAGAAAAACCTCGATTTGATAGAACGATTTCGCTTCAAGAGCTTGGTCTTTATAGCCGAAGAGCCGGAATCAGATCCGAGTCGGAGGCGCCATCGCCGAAGCTTGAGTGGGGAGAGAGAAAGAAGCAACAGCAGCGCCGCCTTCGTCTCGCCTGAGTTAGCTGCTAAACAGCGCTTTAATTAGGGAAAGAAGAGAAGGGATTATAAGAGTAGTGGTAAAAATGTGATAATGGACATTTTGAAAAATGACTTATAAAAATGGACAATTTGCAAAATAGTATATTCAAAATGGACACTTAGCAAAAAATTTCAAAGAAAATTTATAAATTTCACAAAATTCGTACTATTTGAGTTTCAATCGAGCTGAGTTGAGCTTTGAATCGAGTATAAAAATGTGCTCATAATAAGCTCATTTTGTAAATGATGCTCGAGTCGATCTTTTATTAAGCAAAACTCGAGCCAAGTTCTAGCTATTTAACTCATATAACAACCATAATCTTCATCGGAACCCCCACGTTACAAAAAAAAAGCAACCATAATCTTCACTTAATATTTATTATATTGCGTTTCCTATACTTCTTTAGTTAAATTTTTTTCCGGATATTTCATTTATATATTTATATTTCTTTTTTTTAGGTGTGAAAAAAATGATAGTGTTTTATCATAAACCGTTGACATTTTATCTTAAAATAACATAATTTATTATTGTATTATATAATTCTTTATGCCAATTTAATCCAAAACTATATACCATTACAATTGTGCCCCCCTCCGAAAATTTTCTGGCTCTGCCACTGCGCCTAGCTTAACTAATTTGTTATACGAGTACTTGTGATGTTTCGGAGATTTACTTGTTGTAATTATGTGAGTTTGGATTTGGTGTGGTCGGTGTCGGGTGATTGTTTTGGTCAAAACATCAGTGTTTTATTTCAAAACGATCAAATTTTAGTTCAAAATTATGTCATTAATTGTTATATATTTTTTCTCTTTAAAAGAAAAATTAAAACGATGTCATTTTATTCTATAATGGCATTATTTTTCTCTGAAAAGACGTCGTTTAAAACCTAACAATATATTCAATATGTAATTTGTTTTTTTCTTAATATACAATAGCGTGTAACAAAATATAAAAATTTAAACTTCTATAATTTCTTATCTAATGATTGAATTTAGACCATCTTTGACGTGGTACTATGAGTAACATAAATAACTATTTCAAAAAAGAGAAAATACAATTAAATGTCAGATTTTTTTTATTAAACCAATCTATATATATAATACATAAAAGAGGTGTTTTTGCCCATTTAATGCCCAATTGAAAGCCAAACCGCCTTTGTTAAAAAAGCGATAAATCGCCTAATAATAATAATAATAATAATAATAATAATAATAATAATAATAATAATAATAATAATAATAATAACAACAACAATAACGGTAACGGTAACGATAACGATAACGATAACGATAACAACAACAACAACAAAAATAATAATCTATTATTAATTTTCAATAGTGTTGGTCATAATTAAGGATATTACTTATTTTTTACATAGTAATAAGTTTACAATCTATCTAATAAGACTAGATGATAATATAAATTAAAAACAATTAGAAATTATTTAAGATTAAAAATAATTAAAATATAGCTATTTTGAATAACCATTTTAATTAAAAATAATATTATAAATCATG
The DNA here is from genome assembly GCA_963922045.1 of Persicaria maculosa. Classification (NCBI taxonomy): domain Eukaryota; kingdom Viridiplantae; phylum Streptophyta; class Magnoliopsida; order Caryophyllales; family Polygonaceae; genus Persicaria; species Persicaria maculosa. Next base: position 44,382,266 of record OY998264.1, on the reverse strand, counting down.
ATATTTCATATATATTTGCATAACCATCAATAATTTATTTTATTAAAAAATATCTTAAATTGTAATAATTAACTTTTCTCCCAATACATTTATTAACTAAATATCTCTTCAACAATTAGAAAAAACTTTTATATTAACAGTAATGACAAATACACATCTATTTAGATTAGCCATTTTAAAATTAATATATAGCACACAACATAATATATCATAGAATTTACAATTTTGCATAAACATTGTCTTTCTTTATTTAAAAAATTAATACCTTAAATTTTAAGAACGAATAGAAACAAGTAAAATGTTAAATTGTAAAATGTGTGTGATATTAAATCTAAATATGAGTACAAAATCAGAACAAATGTACATTTGATAGTAATTTAGTTGTTAATGTACTATAAAAGATCTTAATATATTTGTATAAAAACATTTTCAATGGTAATATATTATAAAAATCAATTATATAATACTCCCTCCGTTAATTAAAACTTGACGTTTTACTATTCATGCACGCTTTTTGAGGTGTTAAAAACTATATAAAATATTAACTTTTTTAATATATATTTTTAATAATTTCATACTTGTTACTATTAAGTATGAATTTATGAAAACAAATTTTTAAAAAAGTTAATATTTCATATAGTTTTTATCATTCTAAAAAAACATGCATGAATAGTAAACGACAAGTTTTAATTAACAGAGGGAGTATGAAGTATTATTATATATAATTATACATATATATAATTATTCTTGTGTGTAGCATAGGCTAAAACCCTAGTGTAATTTTATGGGAAGAGTATCATATGTTACTAGCTCTCTTTATTGGTTCTCCTCCACTTATCTATTTATTTAAAATAACTTATAATACTCAACTAGAGTAGGACCATTAAAGATGCCCTTAGTAATATGTAATCTCTTGATTCAAAGATCTTGGGCTGAATTACATTATTAAAATATCAAGTAAAGTAAAATATAAAAGCATTTGGTTTATTAAAAGAAATTTCAAATAATTAATCCGTGTTTAATTTTCAGATATTCATAACTTTTTACTCGGATATCGGATTGTAACTTATAATATATCAAAACAAAACTATCGATAAATAAATTAAACAAGTATAGACAATTCGTCGGATGAAAAGAGGGGTATACATTCCTCTTTTTGTGGTTGAGAATAACTTACGAGTTCAATTCTCCATCTTTTATTATAATGAGTTTAAGTATCTTCTTATAGGAAGAGAAAATGAGGAGTATTTTATCTAGGACACTTATTTTGTTGGCATCCATAGGTGCGAAAATTATTCCGAGACGCATCAAGTATTTCAATATTTGGCGTGGATATGAGCCGAAATTATGAAACATTTCGCCCTTAAACCGCCGGTCGGGGTGCTTTAACGAATACGTTGTGCAATTATTGAAGGGATCCAAATCAAACGTGTCAATGTAAACAGCTACTACCGGGAACATGAATTAACTGATTGACTGATCAAGGACGTGCACATGAATCATGTGCATAACTAAACACACCTTTGATTAATTCGCCACTTGTATTCATCCGTTGGAAATTGACGGCTGATGCGAAAGGTTCATGAATCACGTAATTCTTGTGTTTCTTTCCAATAAAATCAGAGAAATGGTAAATGTGTACCTTACATACACTCCAAATTAAGTTCAATTATGTTGAACAATGTTGTTCTAGGCCAGTTCAATGGGTTAGATCGAGCCGGGCTAACATTTTGTAACGTTGAATAGGACATTTTAAAACACAACTTCCAATTTAGTGTTGTATATAAACCTGTATATTATCAACGTTCAATTCAATGTTTTAAAATGTAACATTGGACATTGCTTGTTTAAATATGTGGTTGTAAAGTTTACGTGGAGGTGAACTTCAATGTGGGAAGGAATGAAAGCAGTGGCGGATCTAGGGGGGCTTGGGGTGGCTGAAGCCCCCCGTAGCCCGGAAGAAAAGTGTAGGGGAAAAAAATTTATATGAATTTTTTTGGTAATTTTTACTAATTTTGGACATAAAATAATATAAAAGGAGTAATGAATCATAAAATAGATTAACTTAGTTGGAAAGGAGGGGTATTTATTACCTTGAGGTCATGAGTTCAATTCCCATTAGCCTCACTTTTTTACAATTTTTTTTCCCTATTAGTTTCATACTACTAAAAATGTCAAATTAAATACCAAATTTAAGATTTTTTCCAATATACTTAAACAAAAACTTTCTTTTTATATATACATATAAAAAAATTCTCAATTTTTTTTATAATTTTTGTTTATTGTTTTTAAATTTTTCCTACTAAAAATGACTATTTAAATCATAAATTTAATGTTTTTCCAATACATTTAAAAAAAATATTTTTCATATATACATGCAAAAATAATTTTCTCAAAAACAATTTAGCCAAATTTAAGGTTTTCTCCAATATACTTAAACAAAAACTTTCTTTTATACATATATATAATCCTCATTTTTAAAAATAATTTTTGTTTTTGTTTTTTAAAAAATTCTACTAAAAATAACTATTGAAATCATAAATTAAGGTTATTTCAAGTATATTTAAACAAAAGAAAAATATTTTTCATACATACATGATACATGCAATAAAAATTTTCTTGAAATTTTTTAGCCCCCCCTTAACAAAAATTCTTGATCCGCCACTGAATGAAAGCCTGTAAAAAGCACTGTGTAACGGTGGCAAGCGCCGCACTCTCGATCAACACTGTGAATAGCAATGGCGTTTTACAATCAATAGTAAAAAAATGCAAATTTAGCCGCTACATAATATGCCAGATGTAAAAAAATCCAGGTTGTAAATATGTTTCAAAGGGATAGCTACATTTTTTTTATGATTTCAAAAGTATATAACCCGTATTTATAGACACGCCCGGGCTATTATACGATAAGAGGTGAAACAACACCCATCAAATCTCTCAGAGCTAAAATATCTGGTTTAATATGTAATACTAATAGATCGAGCGTTCCATTAACCATCTATATTGGGGTTATTCTGTCCCCACTCCAACAGTCCAGAAATAAGCTCGTAGGACATGACTAGGATATAAAACATGTGCGCGAAATTAAAAAAAAAAGTGCAATTTGAAAATATTAACAAAGCGGTTTTGGTTAGGGTTTCGTGATTGAAACCAAATACTTCTCAATCGACATGAAATTCAAGTCTAGAGAGATTGTGGGAGCCTTCACCTCTTGCGAAAGTGTTAGGAGGGGAATCTAAATATGTAAATAAAAGATGTAATTTACACTACTAGAATTTTTTCATTTAAAATCGGGTAATAACCGATGTCTTTAAAAAAAATCGATGTCTATGGGTGATGTAAAAAGTCAAAACTTTTTAACATCGGGTAGTAGCCGATGTCTTTGTACTTATAACATCGGTTATATTTTTAAATCCGATGTTATAACATACAAAGACATCGGCTATTACCCGATGTTTAAAAGTTTTGGCTTTTTACATCACCCACATAGACATCGATTTTTTATTTTGATTAACATCAGTTTTTAGCCGATGTCAAATGAAATATTAGTTTTTTTTGTCGTTGTAGCCTATACGGGATTTGAACCCGCACCTTTGTGCTTGAACACATCGCTCTACCAGTTTGAGCTAATAGGCTTTAAATTAGCAATAATAAAGATCAAAACATTAATAAAAAAATCCCTTCTAAAGTTTCTTTACCAGAATCCATGCTTACACGAGGGCATGAAAGAAAATACTTTTTTCAGTTAGAAACACGTTTTCCATAAAAGAAAATCATAATAATAAACAAGAAAGTATATTAAAGAATACAATAGCTGAATGACATGAGACAAGAAAGTATATTAAAGAATACTGCCTAATTTCAAGAAGCCTGATTCCTAATGTCTGTATGTCTGTTAGAGATGGAGAAGTAACAAGTGAAAACCCCAACAAAAAAAAACCTACAATTGAACAATTAAAGGTCGGGCTAAAGTCGGCGGGCAAAAATCACTGGTTTGGACGAACAAGGAGGTGCGACACCAATCTACACACTAGATTTAAGGGGAAAGAGCGAGAGAGACTGACCAGAACCGGGGAAGGAAGAGAGAGTTCTGATTTCGGGTTCATGGCAGTAGATTTGGACAGGAATCGTGTCGCCCCATATGTGTGGTAGTTTGCCATCGACAGGGAGAAGCACAAAAACGTCAGTCTCATCGCAGATCCGAGATTAGGAGAAGACGAACAAGAGGAAGAAGCTTACCAGTGGAGATGTGTTGCACTCCTCTTTTGAGGGCCATTGATAGAAGCAGGAGCTAAAGGAGAGCATATGTATTTTTAGATCTGGTGTTTGGAGAAGAAAGGCTGGAGAGAGGGAGGAGAGAGATAGGTTTCACGTATTATAAACGTTTGTTTGAACAAGGGTTTGTGTTTTCAAAGAAGCGCCTTCTAAAATGGTTGAGCGGGTCTTCAAATAAATTTTAGAAACACCTTTTAAAATGGTTCCGCGCCTTCTAAATTTTTTTAAAACACATATTTAACATCTGTCAAATAAATGGGACGATGTCTATGCTTTTATTTACATCACAAAAAAGAAACCGATGTTAAAAAGCTGTTTAGCATGGCAGGTTTTTCTGACTGATGTTAATGAGACGATGTTAAATAACAGAATTCTAGTAGTGAATTGAGATCACTGACTAATGCAACTCCATAGAGTTCCCTGAGAAGCGAGGAAATCCATGAGAGTTTGCTGTGTTGGTAAGGGTAGGTAAGCATCAATTCAAAGCCCTATATCATCTTGGGGCTAGCGTTAGTTTGATGCCCCTATCGATATAGCAACAAGTTGGATTAGAAGCATTGAAGCCCGTCGATATGAAGCTATGCATGGTGGACAACTCCTTCGTGAGACCCACAGGGGTTGTGGATGATGTCCCTGTCAAGGTGGAAAAGTTATTGATACCCACGAACATCATTGAGTTGGACATGCTGAAGGATCCCATTGTGCCTATCATCCTTGGTAGGCCATTCTTAGCAACCGTTGATGCTAACATCAATGTGAGGAATGGAACCCTTACATTCACAATCGGCAATGAGATTGTCGAGTCCTGCTTCAACCCGACGATGAATGAGACATAATGGCTAGAGGTGAAGAGCATCGGCCTAAGCAAGGACTAGATCGCTTGTGATGAGGCAACACAAAGAGTCATCACCTTTGGAATCTATGAAGAAATTGGGCTCACACCTACGAGGGAGAAGCTTCAAAAATACTTTTTGGCACCAATAAAAGCTACAAAGAAAGTCGAGATCGACTGCCTCCAATCGAGATAGACCAAGTTACTCGATGTCGACATACCTAACTCGATGTTGAGTGTGACTGATGATCAACTGAGTTTCCAGGAGCCTAAGTATGGGGTCTCCATTGTTGAAGTCGACCAGACCTACTCGACGTCAACTGCAGACCTCGATGTCAACACCACCCTGTCGATATCGAGTGACTCTTAGCTCGAAGATCACTGTTTCGGGCATGAAAAGGTAAACTCAGGTATGATCTCTAACCCTCCCCTATCCATTACTGGTGATTCCACTAATGGGAGGGTCAAAGCTCCATGGTTTGATCGTATAAGTAAAGTTAGGTCAAGGAAGAGAAGGAAAGGGCATGAACCAAAAGAAGAGCCTCATGGAGAAGAAGCATTGGTTGTTGAGCTTGGGTACTATAACAAGGACCTAGACGATCCTAGAGAAGGGACAAGATTGAAGGGGCCCTACCTTAAAGGGTCTTGATGCATTGACAGAGAATTCAGCCTAGCGACTCAAAAATCTAGAGCTTGTACATAAAACTGTAAATTTTTCTTAGATGGTTTTTAGGATTTAAATTTTGGGATTGTAGTTTTGGAAACATTGATATATCATGGTTTTATCTTTTATATTCTAGTAAGAATTTCATGTTACATAGCACATGGAGTGACGAAGAAGAAAAGAAGCCTATGTAGAAGCACTCGATATCAGCTAGGCCAGTCGACGTCGATTGCCTAGGATCGAACCATCTGTTGTGATCGACATCGCTCACTCAGGAGCACAACACTGCACTCGACATCAAGTAGGCCCCTCGATATCGACCACCACTGGCGACCATCAACTTCGATTTCTTTTTCAACACACTGATGCAGTCGAGATCAACATTGTAACGGCCCGGGTATAAATATCCGGGATACGTTTTGAAGGTCGGCTACCTTCGTTCGGATGTTGCAATTCAGGTACGGGTCGAGGTTTCAAACCTCTAATCATTCGAAGTTTCATAAATTCAGTTTAAACGAAAGTAAAGCGGAAATACGATTTAGATACAAAAGCCACGGCAGAGCCGGGTCAAAACAAAAACATAATTCTAAAGTCGTATGGCCAGATTAGCGGGGTTAGATAGATTTCTTTGCAATCGCCGGGGGACTTCCCCACGCCATATAAACAGGGAGCAATCATACCTAAAAACAATTGGTGCGAGAGGGATCAGACCGAGGCCCCAACACACCCTGTCCCGCAAGCGAACATACACATACGCTAATAATAAAGATGATGCAGATGCGGAAATTAAATCACACTAACATGATCCTAAATCATAATATGCGGAAAAGAACTGTGAAGGCGCCCACAGAATGCCAAGTCGCATGTCCCTCTCCTACCTCTGCACCCCTTCCCGTTAGTGCAGAGACTGGCCAGTTCGTTGCTATAGCATAGCATATCCTCGTGGTGGTGCACTCACCCACGGTATCATCATATCATATCACATCATATCATATCTTGCCCGATGGTGCTGGGCTATCATATCATGCTCATATCGACTCGATAGACTCAGGGCACCCGATGGGGCTGGGCTACCCTATGATCCTAACAGAGACTCTAGGACTATCACAGATAACGGCCGTTCTGTTTCATACACATAAAGAAATAGAATACTCAATCACAAGTGCAATCCTAACATGATACTACATGGCATGCTTTAATGCTTATGCAACACCTAGTATGTCATATATTCACAAGCAGGTAATCTCTTTCGAATCTGAGTAAGCCCATAAAGGAACTTACCTGAATAAGCCGAACATCAGAGAACAAGGCAGAAGGAGAATCCCAGTAATAAGTCACCAATAGCAAGCAATGTCCAACATATCATAATCACCTAATAAACATATAAATGCATAAGTCTATCTAATTCACACAAGGCGCCCCTAACTATCATGCATCTTTTCTCATATCTTATTTCAGATTATTCCATCTTATCTCATCACAATTCAAATATCATTCCATGTTCATCTCATCTCATCATCTCATTTTCAAAACAATCTTTCAAAGAACTCAACTTAGAAAACCCAACAAGTCTCTTAAAATCGCTTATCCAAATTCCGACATTAAATACTTAAGCCTTAAAACCAATTTCCCAAAAATCGTATTTAAATCCTCATAACTCCTTATATTTATAAATCATATTTATAAATCATATTTATAAATTAAACCCAACAATTCACCTTAAAATTCCTAACTCACATAGTTAAATCCTCATAAAATGCATCAATTAAATAATCCAATCAATATTATGTTAAAACAATAAATAATATATAACGATAAATTTTTCCAGAATTTATAATTATAACCAATCCCAAAATAATAATAATATTCAAATAATTTACACTTACTATCCATATCTTAAAATCACCCTTATAAAATATATCATATAATAATCCATTTCAAATAACATTACCTTTAAACCATGTAAAATAATATATTAATATTTTCATAATATATATTTATCTCACAAAATCCCATAAAAATAATAATAATAATAATAAATTAATAAAAGTCATCCTATAATGTATGACCTATATGTAAATCAGGTAAACAAATATAAGGAGAAAACAAGACAACCCAGCTGGCCCAACCCCACCCATTTCGAAGGCCCTAACCCGAGCCCAGTTTCGTTTTGTTTTAAAAAGACCCATTCGGCCCACCCAGAAATTAGGCCCACCCTTTAGCCGAGAATCCCCTCTTGATTTCAAAGGCTGAAATAAAAGGAAGGGCCCACGTGCTGACGTGGAAGCCACGGTGGAGCGGTGGGGCCCGCCAGGCTTCTTCTTCTCATTTGCTGCTCGGAAAGGAAAGAGCAGAGAGGGCTCGGTGTGAAAGGAAACCGACGAGGGAAGCAGGTAAGGGGAAGCCGGAGGCGGCGCTCCCGGACTCCGACTTCGACGCCGACACGGCTACTCGACACACACACAAGGCAAGAAGGAAAGGAATAACGAAGAAGGAGAAGCTAACCTAGGCGCGGCTTCGATGCTCGCCGGAAGGTTTCAAGGTCGTCGGAGTCGATTCGAGGCTCGCCGGAGTGCGATTTCGAAGCGAGCATTGCCTGGGAGAGGGATGAGTGAGCATAAAGGTGCGGCCTTTACACCATTTTAGGGAGGAAGGAGGAGGAAGGGGAGCTTACCACTTGGATTCGGGCGAATAGGGGAGGAGGGTCGGAAGCGGCTCGGGGGTGGTGCTCAGGCGCCTCGGCTGGTGCCCAGTGGTGCTCGGAGGCGAGGCTGCAGCTGCACCTGCTTAAAGTTCTCTTTCCCGCATACAACGAACACAAGGCTGGGTGAGGGTGAAGCTTGGGCTCGGCTCCTTGGTTCAAAATCAGAGGAACAAGGGTCGTTGGTGGTGCTGCGTCGGCGGCTCGGTGGTGGAAGGGTGGTGTGGTGGTGATGGTGGCTGAGCAGGGGTGAATGGGGAGTTCTTGGGGCTGAGTCGACATAAAAGAAAGGGATGTGTGTGAATGGAGAGGAGGTAAATTGATTTTGAACATAAAAAGGGGTGCTTGGAGAGCTTATCAACGGGGGGATTTGGAAGATGATAGAAAGCTGGGTTCACAAATGGGGCCAATGGCCTAGGGTGGGGGGTAGGTATACAGAAATCAGATGGGGCAGGATGGGTTTTTATTGGTGTCTTGGCTCCTTGCCATAAAAGGGGTGAGACTAGTAAGGGAAGAGGAGAAAGAGGGTGTGGTTGCTTAGCTAGAATTGGATGGGAATCAAATGAAGGAAAGAGGATGGAAGATATGTTGCACATCTTGTGGTTGATGTTCAGTAACCGATTGCAAGGGAGGGAGAAGAAGACAAGGTGACAAGTGGTCCCAATAATGAATTTAAAATATGTGAGACAAGAATCCCAAAACCCGCTCTCTCGATCTAATCCTGACTCGATTAAATTTAAATAAAATTCAATTACTAATATCAAGTTAAACGGAATTAAATTAATTTTATTAATACTCGATCTCGAAAGCGAAAATCAAAATCCATTTCTCAAACCCAATTCGAACTATATAGAAGTTCGTTTCTGAAGAATTAAATAAAATTCAGTTGCTCGAGGACGGGAAATTTCAAAAATTTCTAGAGTCTTAATTTTAAAGTCGAACATAATTTAATATTTTAAGAAAAATAATATTTTAAATTTTCCGGTCTTTACATTCATCCACCTCTAAAAACAACTCTCGTCCCCGAGACCAAATTCATTTTTAAAACAATGGGAGGGAGTTTGAAATCGGTGAGTCCGAGGACCATGTCCAAGGATCTTGTAATCGTCTCGGTTGCGTCTTCCAAGATTCTCACAACATCCTAGTCACGGTCGTGAAGTCTCCAAAGGGGTCTTCTCGAGGGTGCAATAAGCGCCCCTATCACATCCTTGCTTCGACCTTTCGGAAGTATCACAACTCTAAAAGCATTATAGCGTCCGACTAGGTCTTAGCAAGCAATCTATAAGCGCCCCTATAAAATGCTTGTATCCACTTTGTGAGACGTCATAATGTAAATCCAGTTCATAAATTCTCAAAGCGTTTTGTAAATGGAAAGGTTGTCATCCAAATCATTGAAACTCTCAACTTCTTTAAAACCCCAAGTTGGCCATTTTCAAAGCCACTCAAAATCTTCAAATTTAACATTTAATTAAGCAGCTTTACACCAAAACAAGTCAAATCCTTTCAAATCAAGGTTTCACCAAATTCTTCAAAAGCCAAATCAGCTTCTCGCAAACCAAACAATCAAATTCAGAAGGGGGGAGGTGGAGTCATCCACCTCTAAGGGCTAATCCCATATTCTCTTCCTAGGTTCCAAAATCGAATCAATCCATCAGTCTCAATTCAAGCAAGATGCATAAGCCATAAGAAATGCATACTATATAACCATTCAATCTCCAATCGACACATCACACAGCAAGTCTCAACATATACCAAAGTAGTGCCACAAGGTCACATCAACATCTCCATATCATACTAAAGGTCATAATATGCATCTCAACGACATAACAAAATCATAACAACGTCTCAACATCACACCAGAAGTCATAAAAGTATCTCTCATTATAGAATCAACGAACCAAAACCCATTGTCAACACATCATTATAACAAGGTCAGACTATTAATAATTAGGAGAGGGGAAGGTCAATCTATATATCAATCACGAAAACGTCAGCATACTCACATAACATCATCTCAACTCGTACAATGCCATATAACGATCATTTAGCAATCACGCACCATTATATCATATATATATATAAGTCATATTCACGATCCAATTCAATATTCATCATTTAACATCTCCTTATCATAATATAACATCATGCTCTCACATAGGAACATATCATTATTTCATGATTCAGACAACACATCTCAACATGCTTCTAGAACAACATAGCAGAATAGCAATTATCATTATTTCATAATAACACTTGCCACTGTCAACTAGATTTCCAATATTGCATATCAACATGTATTATCAAGCCATATCAGGTTCATCATGGTCTCTATCTAACATCATGCCAGTTCATTTTAATAAAACACATATTCAAGAAAGCTTTCACATCACCACCCGGCAAAATAAACGCAAACCCCGCTCGCTCGATTTCAATTCCTACATCAAAACCAGCCTCATCTAGATTCACCAACAACAGCTCAGGTAACATCCTCAAAAGAAGTCCTAATTCATTTCGATACCCTACTCTCGCCCCTCATTCCACCAAGAACTCTCACTAGCAATCCACCTCTAAGAATCCAACTACTATCTCTAACCTCACACTCGAGGGCCCTCTCATACTATATCCTTCATACTCTTAAAAGCCATTTCTTACACTTCCACACTTCCCAAGATTTCACAAGCACCATGCCCTGCAAACCGCACATTCTCTAGTAAAATTCCTCGATCACCGCCGAGCCGACCTATTCCCAACCATACCCCTTCCCCAAGATTCACCTAAGAGCTCATCGAAACCACCAAGCATCACCTCTTATAATTCCCGAACCCACTCGGTCCAACCTAAGTCAACACCCCTCTTCTGCAACTTTCCCTTACCACCGTCAGTCCTTCTAATCACTCAAAACCTTTCTCCACTTTCTGACCACTCTACCAAAAAGGACCCCACTCACATGATCAAAGAAGAAGCAATCATGGACATTATTACACATAAGAACTACATCATATCAACTAACATTTGTATCAATAGCATCATTAAGTATTGCAACAAGTATCAAAAGTCATAAATTACCGTCATGCTCAACAAGTATGGTAAACCATCATATATGAATCTAATCAAAACAAGCTAGCAAGTTTCATCATAATCTTAGTTAATAAACAGTGCAAGTTCTCGGCATTTGCAGTTCATACTATATAGGAAAGGAATTTAGATCATGCTTAGCAACTTAGAGTAGCATCACATCAAGTCATCATGACACATTAGGACTGTCAGGCATCGAATCATATATCTCATCATAGACAACGGATAATCAGGCAACAATCATTACCAAGTCATCACATCAACACGCAATTTCCCACATCAAGTCAGTGCAGTACACCATCAACAAGCTCAGAAAGGGTTAGCAATTCGAATAGAGGACGCTCCCTCTTGCAAGTCATATCTTACTCAATAATCGTAAACCTCGAATCAAGCTTGTTCTGTTGACATCGTCGATCCTGAGGCCCGTGGGTTATGGGCCCACGCTTCCGCTGCGCTGCTCTATCGCTATTCGACTTATCGATCCCTTTTTCCATGCGGTCTCTCATCCAATGTAACGCGTAGGAGTTAAAGTTAGGGGAGATAGGAGAGTGACAAGGGCGGACGACCCAAATGTTTCTTTCGGAGACGGAATAGACCAAAGCTAAAGACGACATGACTAGAGACAAGACTCCGACCCGAGAGTAGTAACGATGCCTCTATGGAAGTCCATTAGGTTACAATGGTGACAACAAGCACAAATTCATCATAGAGCATATCCATCACATTAATCCACACTAACATGCACCTATCTCAGGGCAACATTCGTATTCATATCAAAGACACAATCAAATCCGATGCTGATGTATGTGAAATAAGCTAACATTCTAGTATTCCATGGAAGCAGATATGCCTAGCAGCTTCAAGCAAGATAGACGGAACCAACAATGATCATATATGATTCGAAGTCATGCGGAATTTAGTGAAGATAACGAGCATCATGCATATGATCAATGTAAGAGCATGGTATACACATCAACAAATGAGTCCAAATATATCATGGCAAAGTATATTATAATAATCAGATGAAGCGTCATACGAGGGCTCATAAGAACAGCATAGTAACTATCACACCTAACAACAATGATCACATAGTAGGTTAAGGATGACATGTAATCACACGACGATATACATTTAGGGAGCATAGATCCTACATGATACTAGCGATACATAATGTGATACAAGCATAGACAAGAGTCATTAAGAGGAGTTCAACATATATTCACGAACATGAGACATCATCAAGGTAACAAGAAGGACATCATGGGTGCTAGATTATAATCATGCTAAGAGCGAACCATCATAGAGTACATATATGGTACAATAGTTGTCGCATCATAGAACAAGGACAACACGTGATCATTTAGCGGGTCATATTGGAAATCATAAGTCTTACAGGACACTAATAGCACACATCGAACATGAGTACAATTAAAGTAATTCAACCAGGTTCATTCCGATCTTCATGCGACATGTATATGCAAAATCAGGATATAGAGTGGTGTGTGATCAAGCGAGGTGTCAAGTCATAGGTTCATACAAGCACGAGAAGCCATCATAGAGTAATAGACATTTTAACCATGTAGGCATGCTAGGTTTAACCATCACGGAAAGCTAGTCAATCATAGAACTCAACATTAAGCTAATCAGGACGAGTGAAACATATTAAGAGAACAGAAAGAGGAAAGAGCCACACTATCAGGGACCTAGCTCAAAAGAGAATCAACAATAATGTAGGCAAGGCATAAATTCGAACAAGTCACAACCAAGGGGTCTATGTGTTACTAATGGCTCAATATAACATATGGTACATACATGCACTTGATTGATTACACGTCATTAAGCAAAACTTCAATTCAATCACCTTCTAATAATATAGAAGCATGGGAAGGAATGTAACGATGTATAATGCAAGTCTAAGTAATGGGCAATGTGACGAGAATATGGGGACATGAGTTCGAATCAACACATAATATGACAAAACATGCACCCATCAAGGCTCAATTATAACACATATTCTCCATTTAATGCAAGGAACACACAACACCATCATATGCAAGGTAATCCACAATAGTTAATCTAAGGAAGACAAAATAGACGGGCATGCTATAGATTCTTGTCACAAGATGAATGATAAGCATCGAGGCATCATCGGCGAGCATGCTAAGGAGCAGGCCTTATGAGGCATTCATACAAAGAAGAGTCGATCACACTATCATGGACCTAATTCAGAAGAAGAAACAATCATATAGAGTCATATCATGTGGTTCATGCTTCCAATCAATCATACGAGTAATACAATAGGCCAAGTAGACATGCTATGACAACATGTAACCATGATAGAGAGTAAGGCATAACATGAGGCTAAGGAATGCAACCACCCACAGGTGTAATAACATGAGCAACATTTTACTAAGAAGCATTCGCAAGGTACATGCAGGATGTTACAAAATCATGTCATGCAATTCAGAGAGAGTCACCATTACAACCGGACAGAGATCCCTAAGGGCAACCATTGACTTTTCCCAACCGACACATCACCCCTCTTTCCCGTGAGACTCGGATACGACTTTTTATGGCAAGATGACACCGGTCGATCGCCATAAGAATCAAGAAAGACAACCTAGGAAACACTTACTCTCTAACTTGGAATGACATCAAAAGCCAACTTTCAATACTCTCCCCAAGCAACCCTCAAATCCAACCATGATTTCCGAAACACTATGTTTACCAACCCGATTTCCCGTGGAGGAGACCGATATTCGAAGGGTGGACTCGACTGAACTATCAAAGGATTCATAAGGAATGGGGCGGTTCCACAAAAGCTGAGCTTAACCATATAAGAAGAAGGGTACTCCCGCTATCCCGTTCGCACAATCGTTCAATATACATTAAATAGTTAGGACATACCAATCAATCTTTAGCATATCAAGCACTCAACATAGAATCAGTCAATGGCAATTTTAACGATCTCCTTGGAGTCTTCCCGACCCATCTGTAAAGAATAAGCTAGTATTTCGACTACCCATTTCCGACTACATCCAATAGGGATGGTCTAGCGCCTTTCCTACCCACTCGATCCCTTTTTAGTTGGTTTTCCTTTTTTATCATAAGCCAAGTTCATATTTAGTCTAATTGAGTTAGACATATTAAATTCATTTTGCCCTTTAAAAACGCTTTCAAATCTTTTGAAATTCATGGGCGGTTTTCCAAAACATACACCCGACCCTTGCATACCCGAATTGCACAACCTGGCTCTGATACCAACTTTGTAATGACCCAGGTATAAATATCTGGGATACGTTTCGAAGGTGGGATACCTTCGTTCGGATGTTGCAATTCAGGTACGGGTCGAGGTTTCAAACCTCTAATCAGTCGAAGTTTCATAAATTCAGTTTAAACGAAAGTAAAGCGGAAAGACGATTTAGATACAAAAGCCACGGCAGAGTCGGGTCAAAACAAAAACATAATTCTAAAGTCGTATGGCCAGATTAGCGAGGTTAGACAGATTTCTTTGCAATCGCTGGGGGACTTCCCCACACCATATAAACAGGGAGCAATCATACCTAAAAATAATTGGTGCGAGTGGGATCAGACCGAGACCCAACACACCCTGTCCCACAAGCGAACATACACATACGCTAATAATAAAGATGATGCAAATGCGGAAATTAAATCACACTAACATGATCCTAAATCATAATATGCGGAAAAGAACTGTAAAGGCGCCCACAGAATGCCAAGTGGCACGTCCCTCTCCTACCTCTGCACCCCTTCCCGTTAGTTTAGAGACTGGCCAGTTCGTTACTATAGCATAGCATATCCTCGTGGTGGTGCACTCACCCACGGTATCATCATATCATATCACATCATATCATATCTTGCCCGATGGTGCTGGGCTATCATATCATGCTCATACCGACTCGATAGACTCAGGGCACCCGATGGGGCTGGTCTACCCTATGACCCTAACAGAGACCCTAGGACTATCACAGATAACGGCCGTTCTATTTCATACACATAAAGAAATAGAATGCTCAATCACAAGTGCAATCCTAGCATGATACTACATGGCATGCTTTAATGCTTATGCAACACCTAGTATGTCATATATTCACAAGCAGGTAATCTCTTTCGAATTTGAGTAAGCCCATAAAGGAACTTACCTGAATAAGCCGAACATTAGAGAACAAGGCAGAAGGAGAATCCTAGTAATAAGTCACCAATAGCAAGCAATGTCCAACATATCACAATCACCTAATAAACATATAAATGCATAAGTCTATCTAATTCACACAAGGCACCCCTAACTATCATGCATCTTTTCTCAAATCTTATTTCAGATTATTCCATCTTATCTCATCACAATTCAAATATCATTCCATGTTCATCTCATCTCATCATCTCATTTTCAAAACAATCTTTCAAAGAACTCAACTTAGAAAACCCAACAAGTCTCTTAAAATCGCTTATCCAAATTCCGATATTAAATACTTAAGCCTTAAAAACAATTTCCCAAAAATCGTATTTAAATCCTCATAACTCCTTATATTTATAAATCATATTTATAAATCAAACCCAACAATTCACCTTAAAATTCCCAACTCACATAGTTAAATCCTCATAAAATGCATCAATTAAATAATCCAATCAATATTATGTTAAAAAAATAAATAATATATAACGATAAATTTTTTCAGAATTTATAATTATAACCAATCCCAAAATAATAATAATATTCAAATAATTTACACTTACTATCCACATCTTAAAATCACCCTTATAAAATATATCATATAATAATCCATTTCAAATAACATTACCTTTAAACCATATAAAATAATATATTAATATTTTCAGAATATATATATATATATATATATATATATATATATCTCACAAAATCCCATAAATATAATAATAATAATAATAAATTAATAAAAGTCATCCTATAATGTATGACCTATATGTAAATCAGGTAAACAAATATAAGGAGAAAACAAGACAACCCAGCTGGCCCAACCCCCACCCATTTCGAAGGCCCTAACCCGAGCCCAGTTTCGTTTATTTTTAAAAAGACCCATTCGACCCAACCAGAAATTAGGCCCACCCTTTAGCCGAGAATCCCCTCTAGATTTCAAAGGCTGAAATAAAAGGAAGGGCCCACGTGCTGAGGTGGAAGCCACGGTGGAGCGGTGGGGCCCGCCAGGCTTCTTCTTCTCATTTGCTGCTCGGAAAGGAAAGAGCAGAGAGGGCTCAGTGTGAAAGGAAACCGACGAGGGAAGCATGAAAGGGGAAGCCGGAGGCGGCGCTCCCGGACTCCGACTTCGACTCCGACACGGCTACTCGACACACACACAAGGCAAGAAGGAAAGGAATAACGAAGAAGGAGAAGCTAACCTAGGCGCGGCTTCGATGCTCGCCGGAAGGTTTCAAGGTCGTCGGAGTCGATTCGAGGCTCGCCGGAGTGCGATTTCGAAGCGAGCTTTGCCTGGGAGAGGGATGAGTGAGCATAAAGGTGCGGCCTTTACACCATTTTAGGGAGGAAGGAGGAGGAAGGGGAGCTTACCACTTGGATTCGGGCGAATAGGGGAGGAGGGTCGGAAGCGGCTGAGAGGTGGTGCTCAGGCACTCGGCTGGTGCCCAGTGGTGCTCGGAGGCGAGGCTGCAGCTGCTCCTGCTTAAAGTTCTCTTTCCCGCATACAACGAACACAAGGCTGGGTGAGGGAGAAGCTTGGGCTCGGCTCCTTGGTTCAAAAACAGAGGAACAAGGGTCGTTGGTGGTGTTGCGTCGGCGGCTCGGTGGTGGAAGGGTGATGTGGTGGTGATGGTGGCTGAGCAGGGGTGAATGGGGAGTTCTTGGGGCTAAGTCGACATAAAAGAAAGGGATGTGTGTGAATGGAGAGGAGGTAAATTGATTTTGAACATAAAAAGGGGTGCTTGGAGAGCTTATCAACGGGGGGATTTAGAAGATGATAGAAAGGTGGGTTCACAAATGGGGCCAATGGCCTAGGGTGGGGGGTAGGTATATAGAAATCAGATGGGGCAGGATGGGTTTGATTGGTGTCTTGGCTCCTTGCCATAAAAGGGGTGAGACTAGTAAGGGAAGAGGAGAAAGAGGGTGTGGTTGCTTAGCTAGAATTGGATGGGAATCAAATGGAGGAAAGAGGATGGAAGATATGTTGCACATCTTGTGGTTGATGTTCAGTAACCGATTGCAAGGGAGGGAGAAGAAGACAAGGTGACAAGTGGTCCCAATAATGAATTTAAAATATGTGAGACATGAATCCCAAAACCCGCTCTCTCGATCTAATCCTGACTCGATTAAATTTAAATAAAATTCAATTACTAATATCAAGTTAAACGGAATTAAATTAATTTTATTAATACTCGATCTCGAAAAAGAAAATCAAAATCCATTTCTAAAACCCAATTCGAACTATATAGAAGTTCGTTTCTGAAGAATTAAATAAAATTCAGTTGCTCGAGGACGGTCGAACATAATTTAATATTTTAAATTCTGTCTTAATTTTAAAGTCGAACATAATTTAATATTTTAAGAAAAATAATATTTTAAATTTTCCGGTCTTTACAAACATCCTGACTCCACATCAACTATTGGCATCGACATAACCTGAAATCGAACTCATCCGTAGGTTGCTCTGTGAGTTTCTCTCTTCACCCTTTTTTTTCTTTTAATACTATGAGGACACTGTATATTTTTAGTATGGGGTGGGGATGGAGCATGTCTATGGCTTTCGATTAAAACTTGGGTCATTGCATTCATGTTTACTTTAGTTTTATAAAAATACAAATATAAAAAAAATGTGAAAAAGAAATATAAAAATGCATATTTATTTTATTTTGTTTGTTTTAAGCCCAACATAGATGTCCAATGATGAAAAGTCAATAACTGGCTTGATCATGTAAATCAGATGACATATTTGGATGGTTTATCCTAAGTCCTTCAAATTGTTTTTATGTAGATTGTGAACTGCTGATGAAATTGAGCACATATGATCCTAGGCTAAAAAGCAAAATCCAACAAAATTGTCCTAGTGGGAATTTTGGCCTATAGGGAGAACATTAAAAATCCATCTGCTTTCTTGAGTGTATTTACTCCTCCTATGCATCTCTAAATGTTGTGATAGTTATTGAAAGTCAATACATATATATGTTTATGTTTATGAGATTTAAATGATAGAGGCATCTTTTAAGCCACTTTCGTCCTCTCTTTACCTACCATGCATTATCTCTACTTTAAGCCAAAACATTAGTATGAGCCTATATATTGTAAACTCAACAAAATTATCCCTAGCCAAATTGAGTCTGACCCCCATTTGTGAATTGAGACTTATAATGATTAGAATAATGTCTTGTGGAAAGAAGTGCATATGTTTAATTTTGAGTAAAGAAGAAGTATGGGATGGTATATATTTGCATCTTGTCACATATTGTAAAAGAGATTTTGGCTCACATTATAAATGCTCATATTTATATATTTATCTATTTTCGAAAATGAAAAAAAATCCGAGCAAAATAAAAGAGTTATTACATTATAATTAAGTGCATGAGCCAATTATTCCTTAGTTTTTTTTATTTTATGCAAGATTTATTATTTTTAGAGGTTTATTAGGGTTTGAAGGAAATGTTGAAATTCATCATGAGAAAATAAGTTTGGAAAGTGCATTATTTTGTGAGATATGGATTGGTTGAGTCGTGTTGACGTTTAGGGGTCTTGATTTCCAAATATTATAAAGCACCACATAGCCAAATAATTTCATACCCTTTATTCCTTAACAAGCCCCATTACAACCCCGTCGAATGGAGTCTTCTTTGAAGTATTCCATTAAGCGAAAGTCCTCCTAATGGTTCTTGTTGCATTTACATAATTGGTTGCAAAGTGGATTATTATAAATTGAAATGTTTATGAGTTTGTATATGGAATTGAGTTGAGAGTGATTCTTCATAGCCTAAACACATTGAGAGTTGAGTGAAACACATTATCCCAATGATATTTGATTTAAATTTGCATATGCCTATGGATCACTCATATATGTGTGATGACATTAAATTCACTTGCTTTGCTTTGCTACCATTTATGATGTTGCTTTTGACAAGGGCAAAGACTTGAAGGATGTGTTGTAGGTATTGGTTATTGCTTCATTCTTGCTTGAGGACAAGCAAGTCGAAGTATGGGGTGTTTTTATGTACATATTTATAAACATTTTAATTGCATATTTTGACTTCATATTGCATTTGATTCCTAAATTATAGAATGGAAACAATAAGAATTTGTGTAGAATGGGCTAATGTGCAAGAAATAGAGTCTGCACAAGTTTTGGTTTAAATGTATAGGAATTGGAGCGGAATTGGAGTCTAAATGAGAAAGCCATGTGAAGCAGAAAAGAGGTCGAGATCTAGTTCTACACTCGAGATCGACCACATGGGTCGACGTAGAGACCAAGCATCGACATCCAAGACATAGTGCTACTGGAGAGCACTCGATATGACTTCATGTCGAGTGGACATATCGACATCGACAGGCCACCTGAGATCAAGTGGAACCAAGACAGATCGAGCAAAAATGGAGCACTCGATATCGAGTGACTATGTCGAATATCGAGTGACTATGTCGATATCGAGTAGAAGTTTACACGGATTGGACGTGGATTTGAGACGCGGATTGAAGATCTATCCAAAGGAGCCACATTTAACTTTCCTCTTTAGATTAGATTATGTCTTAGGGTATTTTCCTTTTTACCCTAGGATATTTATTAATTATATTTAATAATGTTTCATCCTATCTATGATAGGGTAGAATTTTAAATATGAGTTTTAGTAGGATTAGAACTACTTTCATTGGCTAGCAAGGATTAGTAGGCTATAAATAAAGCCCTAGGGGGCTGGTTTTTAATAATTCCAACATACAACACAACAATCAATAGAGTTAGATAGTAGAAGAAGCTTTACGGTTTGGCGTTTGCGAAAGCAGATGTTGGGTTGTAAAGTTTTGAATTTCATGTTAAAGCAAGTTCTTTCCTTTTTGTTCAATATGTTTTTTGCGACCAAGTTCGAGTAGTTCCCCATACTTCTAGGGTCAAGGTGAGCCCGATATTAGCCATGCATGCTTGAGGTAAGTACTTGATGTTGATATCTTTGTGTCTTGATCATCTCCTACGATTCTATGTTTAGTTCTTATGGCAAGAAAAGGGATTCATGTTAACAACTTGGGCTATAAACATAAAATTGTTAGAGACCATTAGGTTTATTTGCAAGAGTATTCCTAATCATTGGTGTACGGCGAAAGCCTGTCCCTCGGGTGAGATAGCGCAATTGTCCGACTTATTTACCTTATACATGTTCGGTTTACGTTGTGGTAAACCCTAGACTTAGAAGTTGCCTTTCTTTATATATTCTTATTCATTAAAACATTACTTATTTCTGTCCAAACTTCTACACCATCCAATTGTCTTCGGCCATCTTTACCGATGGCCTATCCTTTTTGCAGGTCCACTTGATATCAACACAATAGGTCGATATTGATACACCCATATCGGCTCGACGGTCTTTTGTGTCAACGCCGTTCTCTGTAACCTGCATCTGAGCTCGAGATTGAGTACTTAACTCGATATTGACAGCCCTTGTGTCAACTGACGGTCTTCTGAGTCGGTCGACTTTGCTACTGATGCTCGAGATCGACCACCCAGGTCGAGATCGACTGTTGCTTTTGTTGTTACAAGTCTTCATCATTATATAATACTCATATATCATACATCAGGCTTCACACTTATTCTCATAATCAACTTAACGTTTCAACCTAATCATGATCATAAATAACTTAACATTCGAATATCAATCATGCTTTAATTTACGTATATTCATATCTTATTCACACACTCCATATATTTCATGCCATAATTAACTCACATAAGTGCTCAAACAAGTTCATTGATCAAATCATCAAGTCAAGTTCAAGTTGATTAGTGTCAAAGTTTTCGAAAGCCATCTAGTCTCAATTAAATCGACTCAATAACTTAAAACGATTCCTTAAAGCCATAACATGCCAAATCCAATCATAAAACATTTAAATCTTTAGGCCAACTTTATGATATTATAATATGAAATGATTCCGACAAGGTTATAATATTTCCAAAAGTCCCCTTTTTAATTTAATTAAATCAATTTCCAACTTTTGAAAACTTTTCCAAAATTTTCTCAAATCCAAGTCCAAGTAATATATATTTAAATCTCAACCATAATATAATATTATTTAAAACAATCTCGGCATGATTCCTTTAAGAAGTATTTTGGAAAATTTGAGAAGTCCCCTTTGATTAGATTATCAACAATATATGACTAGAAATAGCACCACTATATTAATTCATTTTCAAAATTCCCAAAATTACATATTTAAAACCTCACAAAATACATAATCAAATTAATATTACTTTTAAAATATTTACCTAATATATATAATTATAATTTCAGAAGATATATTTATCACAAAATAATAATAATATAATTATAAATAACAACAATCTTATAATATATATCATATATAATACATAACAATTATAACAACATATAACACAATTTAAACAAACCAACCAGCAGGCCCAACCCTATCCGGAAAAAGGATCCGAACCCGGGTTCAGCCCAAAACCCGGCCCAAACCCATGCCCAGATTATGAGTAAGTGAAGCGGTTTTAATTATCATTTAGGTTGAACCAAACCCAAAAGAAAGAAAATAAGGAACCCAACCCGTCCGTTACCCCCATCCCCTAACCAGACTCTGTTCACCGCTCGAGAAATCGAAAAAGAGGAGGAGGGCTCCACCCTCGCCGGAGCTGCCCATGATCCTAACCCACTCTAAGCCATACCGACGTCCTTTTCCGACCTCAACCCACCCTAGAAAACCAAAACGTGAGTAGAGAGGGAGGAGGAAGAGGAGGCTCACCGAGGTTGACGCCCTCGCCGGAAAAAGGGGTCGCTTGGTTCGATTCGACTCCGGCGGTGGGGAAGGCTCCTTGTTCTTGGCCTGGGAAGAATGAAAAGGTGTAAAGGTTGGGATTTACATGATTTTGAAGCAAAAGAAAGGGAGATGGAGCCTCACCGAATCTTAAGCGCGAAAATGGGGTAAAGAAGACGATGCTCGACTCGGCTCCCCGGGGGCTCTCCTGGTGGCTCCGTGGGCTCGCCGGTGGCTCGAGACGGAGCTTACTGCTGGACTCGACAAAGAGGAGGAATAGAGGCTGCATGCTCGGCCTTGCTGGGTTATTCTAGCAATGAAACAGGGATGATGAGAACAGGGGAGGTCCCGAATGTTAATGGTGGAGCTACAGAACGGGGTTGTATCAACGGTGTGGGAGAGGTGGCCGGAGAGCATGCCAAGGTGGGTTGTTGGTGGCGGGAAATCCTCTAGAACAAGGCTCGGGCTTTTTGCAGAGGAATGGAGAAGAAGGTGTGAGGGTGGGGTTGTCTGCAATCAAAGGGGAAGAATGAGCTTGTTTGGATGCAGTTTAAAGAGGGGAAAAAGGCTGGTTCAGAACCGATAGAGGGAGGAGGAAGGTGTTTGGTGCTGTTCTAGCTAGAAAACAAGGGAAGGGGTCTGTTTGAATTCAGAATAAAGGAGAGGGTGTATTTGGTTGTTTGCCAACAATTGTGGAGGGAGATTGAAATAGGGGTGGGCTAGCCAAATGAGTGAAAGAAGAGCTAGAGAGGGAGATGGTGTGAAATCAGATCAAAGGGAGGGAGGAGAGCTGATATTGGGTGTGAAATGGAAGAAAAGACAAATCTTGTGGTCCTAGGTAAATTAATACCCGGAAAATAATACCCGAAAACCCGCTCACACGATCTCATCCCAACTCATATTCAAATTTAAAATCAAAATCTCGAACTCGAAATAAAATAATGAAAGCCAATTAATATTTTCGAATATCGGAATATGAAAGCGGAATAAAATTTATTTAAAACTTTCAATTAAATACTGTTGGAACTCACTTCGAAAGATTTTGAATAAATCCAACAACTCGAGGACGGAATTTTTTTTTAAAATTTTCCGAAACCTTATAATCCAAATCCCAATTAAATCGATATTAAATCGAAATTAATTCTTAATTTATATAAGATAATATTTTAAAATCCCGAGTCTGTACATCATCCACCTCTAAAAACAAGTCTCGTCCTCGAGACTAAAATTCTTTTTGAAATCAATCAAGCTTTTCTCAAAACACAGAATCAAATAAACTCATGCAAGAGCCCAAGTCGATTCTATCCTACATCGGTCAACCGAGTCTTCAGAACTCAGGAGGTGGAAATCCTCCACCTCTAAGGGCTAACCCCATATTCTCTTCCTAGGTTCATCCTTCAGAATCGGTCTCACTATCAGTCTCAAGATATCATAGTGTTCAACGACAATCATCTCAAAGAAGTCTCAGAATTCCATATATCAAATAATCACGCCAAGCTATCAAGTCTCATCATGCTAACAAGCATATAAAAGGTGGTATCCTACCAGTATCATGCAAGCAAGTCATCACTCATCAAGAGGCTCATCGCCAATCACATCATATCACCATATTTTCTACACGTAACCATCATAGAAGCATAACGACATAACGATAAACATCAAGGCACACATCTCAACACAAGGCACTAGGGTGTACTCACCACTAGGTCAAAAGGTCAAGGTAATGTCAACGCTAGGCTCCATGTAAGACGCGAGTAGCTCACCTGAAGTATCTCCACAACTATCCCGAATACTCTCCTCAGGACGCTCTAACAAGGAATGGTCGGCCTCAACATGGAGGTGAGAATAGTAAAGAATGTGGCAATGATCGGGAACATATCGACGAAGCTGAGACAAGAAAGACATCGTGCACCCAGTTAAGGACCGGGATAAAGCTAAGCGATAAGCTGCCTCTCTAGACTCTCAAAAGGACCAACAACCTAGGGTTCGGATTGTCTATGATGTCAAAATGCCGGACCCTCATGAGGTGATACTCTCAGCCATACGTGTGTTCACACATGAAAGAGAATCTCGATCCTTGTCAATGCCTCGGAACTCGTGAATAGGCTGCCAGAATCTCGAAGTGAACCGTCCATCTCTGTTGGGAACTATCCCCTCATGAACTCCATAGAGCTTCGAAATCCGTCGGATGAACTCCTTAGCTAGCCTCGAAACATGCCAAGTCTCTTGAATAGCGATGAAGTGCGGCTCTCGCATGATCCTCTTCCTCGAGTCCTGGGACCAGTGGGTTATGGGCCCACCACGCTTCCGCTACGTTGCTCAAGTACCACCTAGCTGACCGTTCTCTTCTCCAAGTCATCACTCGTCGAAAGTAGCACAACGGGTTCTAAGTTAACGGGGATGGGGAAGAGACAAACGCGGACAACTCGAATTCTCTACGAAACTAAACATAGATCAGAACTGACGACGACGAGAATGAGAGACCAGATCCCAACCCGAGAACGACAATAGTGCCCTTATGGAATTCTATGAGGTTATTATTGCAGCAAGAAAAACACATATCAATCAACCGTGAAGCATACTAGTCACATCAATACGAACTAACATGTACCTATCTCGATGAATAACGAGAACACACATTGGTAGAAAGGAACATAATCGAGTTCTACACGGACATACATATGAGACAATCTAGACACTTATCATTCCTCAAGTAATAGACAAGCTCGGCATATTAATAATCACGTATGTATGAATTCAACAATAAATTGGTGTGGTACAAGCCAGGCAAAACATAGTAACATAGCGGGTATCACATGTATGATTGACTACTCATGTTCAATAGAATCCCATAACCTCATGTATGATTGACTACTCATGTCGTAGTATGTAACATGCAAGGTGGCACCCCATTACTAATTAACACAATACTCGCAATTATTTGAGCTCAACAAGATAAGCATAGATCGATGATATTTTCAAGGCAACATGATAAGGTGTGAACCTGGGCATGATCTTAGCTATAATACGGGGCACGGAGTCGGATGAGGTACAAGCTACCAGAATACAATAAGCATCGAAAGAGCATCATATGGTAAGAACAATAATTTATGTGAGACACAGATATTAGCACATCCTTAGTCATATTAAGCATGATAGAAGGTTGTTGAGGCATAGCATGACAACTAGATTACCAACATCAAACATGCTCAGATAGTCATAAGATCATATAACGAGGCATATCATGGCTATCCCAACCTATGACAAGTGTACTAGACGATGATACAATTTGAGCATGGGATTATGCAAGTCACATTCCTTAGGGCTTAGATTCCAAATGATACTAATAGTGCATGACGAGTCCTAAATGGGTGAGATTAAGGTGCACCGAATAACTTCACATAATAAAATAGGGATTCGTAGAGGCTTAGCTAGGCAAGGCTACCGTCACAACGAATATCAATGCATATAAGGGAAATACAAACAAGTACAACATGTGAATCATGCGCACGTCATAATGCCGAACAAGATAATGCTCTTAAGGTTTCTTGTTACAAGAGAACCATACGCTATATTCATATATATAACTATATTTATATACATAAAAGTAATCATGCGAATAACTTACAACTATCGTGGTGGGTGTGTTCAAGCAAGGGTCAAGATCTCCACACGTGTAAAGATATCATCTCAAGTAAGGGTGTAACAATGGATGTAACATATCATGGTCATACTGAGGTCATTGGAGTCTAAGATCAATGATGGCAAGATGATCATCTAAGGTGCTACTAGATACTAAGATACAGGGAACAATATAACGTCATGAATGCAATGCTTGCGTACATAAAAGGAGACAATTAAAGCACATATCCTCATGATAAGTTGCATGTGATAAGACATACATCCTATATGATACTAAATGCATACACAGAATCTAAATACAATGTGGTGTGTGCACACGTAGGTTGTCAGACTATTCATCTTTAAAAGCATAAAAGAATATCATGGGGGCATGAAGGAACAATATCACGAGACAAGTAGATAGACATGATACTTGTCGGAATCACATAAGGCATAATGAGCATCGAGTTGTAACATCAATCATATTTCAATGACATAAGGGACGAATGTCAACACTATCGGGGACCTATTTTAAGTAGGAGGAGATCATAAAGCAAGTAGGCCACAAATTTACACAAGCCACACGTCATGGGTCCTACAAGATACTAATGTCTCGATGAAAAGCGTAGATGTGCAACATATGACACATGTACATTAAACAACTTAGCACCAACATATGCGAGAGTTCAAGACAATCATATGGAACAAGGAAGAACATAGCGGGAAACAATACGAGCCTAGGATAGTGTAACACTATATGGATACAAAGGACATATGTACATGGATACGAGTCAATAAATATCAGTGTATTTAACTCAGTAATGTATCAAGTTATTCATATAATAATGCATCAAGTCATTCAACCTAGTAATGTAGCAAAATCGTGTAAACACAGATAGGGCTACCGTTATAACCGAACAGAGATTTCCAAGGGCAATATCGACTTATCCCCACAGACTCAAAAGCTCATTTCCCGTGGAATGCTTATGCGACTCGTTTCAAGGACATAGAAGGGTACTCGAATTACTCCCAAAACAAGATGGCATACTTCATATAGAATCTCATGACAAGGGGACACTAGCTGACGAGAATCAAGGGGAATGACTTCACAACAACTCATTCGATCGACTCGGAACTGTTCGAAGTTTGATACTCTAGCACAATGACCATCTCGTGGCATGACCTATGGTGTCAAGTACCATACTTATCACACGCTCAAGTAGTCAATGTTCTCGAACTTAATTCCCGACCAAGATTAGATTCCAATTCCATTTCCCGTGAAGACATCGACACCATAATGAACAACTCGATCAGAATACCAATTGAGACATGGAAGAAGAGAGAAGGGGAGGAAATCAGAATGAACAGAATAGGCATCCCTCAACCATCACCAACCTTTAACAGAATCTGTCGAACCAGAGGCAAAACGAAAGGGAAGGGCACCAACGAATGAATTCATGGAGAAGACCGCTCTATAAGATAGAAATTCCGACTATACCGAAGGGAAAGGCTCCCTCGCTTATCCCACTCACATAGAGATGCAACACTCATTCTAAACATATCAACAGATTTCTAGTTCTAGCATAATAGCACTCCACACAGAATTAGTCATTAACAATTATAATGATCTCCTTCGAGGGAGATCGTTCTCAGGTCCAATTAATACAAAAAGCACATCAAGTTATCTAATGCCGCTCTTCGAGGAGCAACTGATCGGAGGGGCAAAAACCTCACGATCTCTACCTAACTCGCCACTCCAACCACCTCGGTGCAATTCCTTGGAGTCTTTCAACCCACCTGTAAAGAATAAGCTAATATTTCGCCTAGCCGTTCCCAACTACATCCAATAGGGATAGTCTAACGCCTTTTCTACCCGCTCGATCCCTTTGGTTTGATCCATCGTATTCAATAAGCCGAGTTCATATTTAGTCCAATTGAGTTAGGCATATTAAGTTCATTTTGCCCCTTTAAAACATCTTCAAATCCTTTTAAATTCATGGGCAATTTTCCAAAACATACACCCGACCCTTGCGTACCCGAATTGCACAACCTGGCTCTGATACCAACTTTGTAACGGCCCGGATATAAATATCCGAGATACGCTTCGAAGGTTGGATACCTTCATTCGGATGTTGCAATTCAGTTATGGGTCGAGGTTTGAAACCTCTGAAGGTCAATTAGTATCGAAACTCGGGATTTCGAACCCCAATCAATCGAAGTCACGGAAATTCAATTTAAACGAAAGTAAAGCGGAAGTAAGATTTAGATACAAGACCCACGGTATAGCCGAGTCAAAACCAAAACATATATTATAAAGTCGTATAGCCAAATTAGCGGGGTTAGACAGATTATTTGCAATCGCCCGGGGATTTTCCCACGCCATAGAGACAGGGAGAAATCATACCTAAAAACAAGTGGTGCGAGCGGGATCAGACCGAGGCCCCAACACACCCTGTCCCGCAAGCAAATATACACATACACTGATATTAAGATGATGCAAATGCGAAAATTAAATCACAGTAACATGATCCTAATTTGCAATGTGCGGAAAAGAACTGTAAAAGGCTCAAGACAATGCCAAGTGGCATATCCCTCTCCTACCTCTGCACCCCTTCCCGTTAGTACAAAGACTGGCCAGTTCGGTGCTATAGCATATCAATTTCCTCGTGGTGGTGCACTCACCACGACATCATCATATCATATCATATCATGTCATCTCATCTCTTGCCCGATGGTGCTGGGCTAATCATATCATATCATCTCATCTATTGCCCGATGGTTGCGGGCTAATCATATCATGCTCATATCGACTCGATAGACTCAGGGCACCCGATGGGGCTGGGCTACCCTATGACCCTAGCAAAGACTCTAGGACTATCACAGATAACGGCCGTTCTGTTTACATACGCATAAAAAAGTAGAATGCTCAATCACAAGTGCAATCCTAGCATGATACTACATGTCATGCTTTAATGCTTATGCAACACCTAGTATATCATATATATTCACAAGTAGGTAATCTCTTTCGAATCTGAGTAAGCCCATAAAGGAACTTACCTGGAATTTGCAGAACAGCAAAAGCAATAACCAGTATAAGCAAGCCAAACCACGTCATAGATCACCTAATAGTTTAATAAGCAACAATTATAAGACTAAAGCACAAAGGGGCCCATTAACCTCTACACATCAACTAAGTAAGGCAATTAACTCATTGTCATTATTAAGCTATCCCATCACATAGTCTCATCTCATCACATATTCCACATCAACATCATCATCTCAATTCATCATTCTTCTCAACTCATCTCATATATCATCATACATCAACTCGTCTCAACATATCATATCTCATAACCACCTCCATATTTATCATATAACATTTCATCATAATATCTCTTTCATCATTATATAATACTCATATATCATACATCATGCTTCACACTTATTCTCATAATCAGCTTAACGTTTCAACCTAATCATGATCATAAATAACTTAACATTCGAATATATATCATGCTTTTATTTTCGTATATTCATATCTTATTCACACACTCCATATATTTCATGCCATAATTAACTCACATAAGTGCTCAAACAAGTTCATTGATCAAATCATCAAGTCAAGTTTAAGTTGATTAGTGTCAAAATTTTTCGAAAGCCATCTAGTCTCAATAAAATCGACTCAATAACTTAAAACGATTCCTTAAAGCCATACCATGCCAAATCCAATCATAAAACATTTAAATCTTTCGGCCAACTTTATGATATTATAATATGAAATGATTCCGACAAGGTTATAATATTTCCAAAAGTCCCCTTTTTAATTTAATTAAATCAATTTCCAACTTTTGAAAACTTTTCCAAAATTTTCTCAAATCCAAGTCCCAGTAATATATATTTAAATCTCAACCATAATATAATATTGTTTAAAACAATCTCGGCATGATTCCTTTAAGAAGTATTTTGGAAAATTTGAGAAATCCTCTTTGATTAGATTATCAACAATATATGACTAGAAATAGCACCACTATATTAATTCATTTTCAAAATTCCCAAAATTACATATTTAAAACCTCACAAAATACATAATCAAATTAATATTACTTTTAAAATATTTACCTAATATATATAATTATAATTTCAGAAGATATATTTATCACAAAATAATAATAATATAATTATAACTAACAACAATCTTATAATATATATCATATATAATACATAACAATTATAACAACATATAACACAATTTAAACAAACCAACCAGCAGGCCCAACCCTATCCGGAAAAAGGATCCGAACCCGGGTTCAGCCCAAAACCCGGCCCAAACCCATGCCCAGATTATGAGTAAGTGAACCGGTTTTAATTATCATTTAGGTTGAACCAAACCCAAAAGAAAGAAAATAAGGAACCCAACCCGTCCGTTACCCCCATCCCCTAACCAGACTCTGTTCACCGCTCGAGAAATCGAAAAAGAGGAGGAGGGCTCCACCCTCGCCGGAGCTGCCCATGATCCTAACCCACTCTAAGCCATACCGACGTCCTTTTCCGACCTCAACCCACCCTAGAAAACCAAAACGTGAGTAGAGAGGGAGGAGGAAGAGGAGGCTCACCGAGGTTGACGCCCTCGCCGGAAAAAGGGGTCGCTTGGTTCGATTCGACTCCGGCGGTGGGAAAGGCTCCTTGTTCTTGGCCTGGGAAGAATGAAAAGGTGTAAAGGTCGGGATTTACATGATTTTGAAGCAAAAGAAAGGGAGATGGAGCCTCACCGAATCTTAAGCGCGAAAATGGGGTAAAGAAGACGATGCTCGACTCGGCTCCCCGGGGGCTCTCCTGGTGGCTCCGTGGGCTCGCCGGCGGCTCGAGATGGAGCTTGCTGCTGGACTTGACAGAGAGGAGGAATGGAGGCTGCAGGCTCTACCTTGCTGGCTTGTTCGAGCAACGAAATAGGGATGATGAGAACAGGGGAGGTCCCGAATGTTAATGGTGGAGCTGCAGAACGGGGTGGTATCAGCGGTGTGGGAGAGGTGGTCGGAGAGCAAGCCAAGGTGGGTTGTTGGTGGCAGAAAATCCTCCAGAACAAGGCTCGGGCTGTTTGCAGAGGAATGGAGAAGAAGGTATGAGGGTGGCGTTGTCTGCAATCAAAGGGGGAAGAATGAGCTTGTTTGGATGCAGTTTAAAGAGGGGAAAAAGGCTGGTTCAGAACTGACAGAGGGAGGAGGAAGGTGTTTGGTGCTGTTCTAGCTAGAAAACAAGGGAAGGGGTCTGTTTGAATTCAGAATAAAGGAGAGGGTGTATTTGGTGGTTTGCCAACAATTGAGGAGGGAGATTGAAATATGGGTGGTCTAGCCAAATGAGTGAAAGAAGAGCTAGAGAGGGAGATGGTGTGAAATCAGATCAAAGGGACGGAGGTGAGCTGATATTGGTTGTGAAATGGAAGAAAAGACAAACCTTGTGGTCCCAAGTAAATTAATACCCAGAAAATAATACCCGAAAACCCGCTCACTCGATCTCATCCAAACTCATATTCAAATTTTAAATCAAAATCTCGAACTCGAAATAAAATAATGAAATCCAATTAATATTTTTGAATCTCGGAATATGAAAGCGGAATAAAATTTATTTAAAACTTTCAATTAAATACTGTCGGAACTCACTTCGAAAGATTTTGAATAAATCCAATAACTCGAGGACGGAAAATTTTTTAAAATTTTCCGAAACCTTATAATCCAAATCCCAATTAAATCGATATTAAATCCAAATTAATTCTTAATTTATATAAGATAATATTTTAAAATCTCGAGTCTTTACATTATCTAAGCATTTGGGTCAAGGTTTTTAAATGCTCACCTAAGTATTTCTTTATTAGCATCTTTTGCATTGTATCTCATATTCTCATGTACCCTAGACTATTATAATCCTAAAACTGCCCAAATACTTTATAACTTGAGTGTCTGGAAGAGCAAATTTATGAAGAAATCAAAGGATGAAGGCGACAGTAAGTAATAATGCAATTAATGAGCAGTAAATAATAAAAAAAATCAACTTCAAATATCTAAAAATTTATTAAGGGAACAAGAACAACTGATTGACAAGCTAATAACTACCATTTTATCCTGTTTTTAAGAGTGAAACAAAGTCAACCAAGTCAACGATGATAGTGAATTGCTAATTTATATAAATGAAGGTTTTTTGGTCAATTGATTCGCTTACAAGTGCTGATTTTTTTCCTGACAATTGGTATAATTTTGACCAATCTGCCTATGGTCTTTTATGATTTATTTCCCAAGTTATCATTGTTACTAGAAGTATATCATACAACTATACTATTGATTTAGTGCCATGTAATAAAAGGGAGGAAAGTTAAAATTCATGGTATTAAAACACAAATATATTTCCAAGATTATATACATACTATAACTCAAGTAATATATTCCCAAGTTATAACTGACTGCATATTGGATGACTACAAGTCTATAAGCTTCATTTTTTATTCTTACAAGAAGATATGTTGGACTATATTAATGAGCAGTAAATAATTAAAAAAAATCAACTTTACTATTTAATTTTACAAGAAGATATGCAACTCAATACATCATGGTTCCCAATGCTGGTTTCTTTCTTATGGAAAAAAAAAGGAAAATATATATAAAAAGACCATGTGCACTGATGAGAAGAAAAACCCCAAAACCCACTGAATTTCAATATCTAACTCTCTGCTGAGGCAATTCTTCTTATAACAATTTCATCAACATACCTTTGACTACATAAAAAAAGGAGAACCATTCGTACAAGAAGGTATGCTTTGATTATGTTTTTCTATCAAATCTCTCTCCTTTAGCTTCCTTCCTACTCAGTTCATATGGAATGTGCAATTGATGCCTATGGGCATCAAGATTTT
The DNA here is from genome assembly GCA_963922045.1 of Persicaria maculosa. NCBI lineage: Eukaryota > Viridiplantae > Streptophyta > Magnoliopsida > Caryophyllales > Polygonaceae > Persicaria > Persicaria maculosa. The sequence goes on along the minus strand of OY998264.1, from coordinate 44,349,228 downwards.
TTTTGGTAAAACAATTTAACGAGAAAGTAACTATTTTCAAAAATAGAAGACTAAGGAAAAAAAATAAACCAGAACACAACATCACAGACACTTACCAGAATCACAAGTAGAAAAGTACATAATAATGAGTAGCAAAATACATAACAGATAACACAACAATGACAGAAACATTTAAAACCCTCCACCAAACAATAATGTCCATAAAAAACAGTAGGATTAGACCAATAAAACACATTCAAATAGAAATTTATCGTAACAAGAAGCGAAAATGCGGCTGCGTGGTCCATTTGTATCCATCCCAGTCGAAGTGTGGGTGCAATTTGTGGCCACGATAAACCTGATTGTCCCCGGTCAGAGGGAAGTCAACCCTGTAAGTTCGGTCATTCCCAAAAGAACACACCTCAACCACAATATACCTGACCAATACCCTTCTCTTGCGCGACAAACCACACGGTCATACATCTCGTAGGCATCATATAAAATACGAGGTGGACGGGGATGAATTCGGAGAACCGGAACAATTTCTTTTAGCTTATCTTTTCTGTTCTCGTATAGAATGGTTACATATTCCACCTCCTAGTGGGTTGGATCCATTTTGCGAACAAGGATCGCCTCGAAGAATGATCATAGCATCCCACCCTCGCCCTCGACGACCTCGACCTTTTGATTTTGTCGGTATGGCAGTGGCGCTGGTGCTACATAAATAAACATAAACAAGCTATATAATCATACACGTATCAAAAATGAAATCTAAACCAACAAATTCATTGACTAACCTGAACTCTCTTTAGTTTCCTGCCCCTCGTCCGACCTATCCGACGATATATTGATGGGGACAAGGCGTGGAGGGAGGCTTGATGAGGAGGCCTGATGAGTAAGCCATTTTTGTCAAGGGGAGAGGGTTGTGGGAGAGAGGGTTGTGAGAGAGATGGTAGAATGCCTTATGGAATTTTCTGAACTCTTACCCCTTACCAAGCCATGGATCGGTATTTATTGTATGAAATTGGGGTTGAACTATTCAACATGTGAACATGTGATTGGGATTGGGGTGAATTTCTGATTTATGCATTTTGATTTCTTAATTTATGCACTATTGAACATGTGATGGGTGTGAATTTCTATGTAATGAATTTATTGAATTTTTCAAATTTGTGCACTACTTCATTTCTGTTTCTTCTATATTTCTGGTTTTATGTATTTCTGTATTTCTGTATGTTTTAATTTCTGAATTTCTATATTACTATATGTTTTACTTTCTGTTGCTTCTATATTTCTAGTTTTCTGTATTTCTATTTTTCTGTTTTTCTATATTTTTGTATTTCTATATGTTTTACTTTCTGAATTTTCTATATTAATGTATGTTTTACTTTCTGTTATTTCTGTATTTCTGTATTTTTGGTTTTTTTATATTTCTGTATTTATGTAATTTCTTTATGTTTTACTTTCTGAATTTTCTGTATATTTGTATTTATGAAGTTCTGAATTTTCTGTACTTTTGAAATTTCTGGATTTTTGTATTTTTGGACTTTTATGGACTTTCTGTACTTTAATTTTAAAGTGTTGTATAAATAAATGTAGTTTTTACATTGAAGTTATTACAATTACCTTTTATAGCATTTATGAATGTTTTCTGTAAGAGTGGTTTATGGTTAATTCTAACTGTTTGTGTCGGTGGACAAGTGCAAGACCAATTACCTTTTATAGCAGTTATATCCATTGTCTACTATTAGTGGACAAGTGCAAAACCATTTAGCTTTTATAACTATTATAACCCTTGTTTCTTGTCCTCCTACTACCTTTTATAGCCCTCGTAAAGGACCAATAACACATACTTTACAAATCTGAATAGTACTGTCAGTGGACAAGTACAAAGCGCATTGGTACACTAAGTTTTGTTTTCTGTTTTTTTATGACTTTTTCAGTACACAGAAAACCACAGTAGCATATCACTGTTTTTTTTTTCTATTTTTGTGTTTTCCATTAATGTGTTTTTTTTGTTACATATGCTTGAAATTTTTTGAAGCATGCTTAAAAAACAGTTGCATGGTTCATTGATGTTAAAGTATTGATGTGTCCTTCTGGTTTCTTCAGGCAGGTTGTCGCTTGATGCAAAGGCATTCACATACAACCAGCAATTGAGCAAGAACTTGTACCACAACATATTTGGTTTCTTTCCTTCTCTTTCTTTTATATGCAATTTAATATTACTAAATTAATGATATTATTAGAATACGTTGTTCAACTCTTTTAGATAATCTAAATGAAGTTGTTATTAAGAATTTATAAAAATAAATTCAAATGAGAATAACTAGTACTTTTCCTGTACCTTTTACGGGTGAGTATTTTTATTGAAATTTACCACTTTAGTTCTCCCTCATACCATGAATATATTTCATTACATTTAAATTGTTGTCATGCTATCAATTACATTTAAATAAAAAAGAAGTTACATCTCTCAAATTGGAAACTTCTTCTTGATTGATGACCTAAGAGTCTAAGACACATTGCACAGTGCACACTTATAACTCAAGGGTTGTGTGTCATCTCTATATTCCTTGATCTCCTTAGTTTACACTTTATACATTTTCTCATTTACACGACTATAGAAATGAGAGCATAGTCATCAACCAAACACTCCTAAGCCAAGGTCTGAGTAAGCAATCTTAATTATTTTTGAAAAAAATTACTACGTGTTAAATTACTTAGGAAAATAAAATGCCCCCATTGTGCATAAATAGTCAAAAGAGAAGTGCAATGAACCTTGCATGCGCATATCCAATAGAGAATACATTTACACATAATTATTAAACATCAAATGCCTCCCTTTTAGGCCTTTCGAGTTAGCTAGTAACCTCACCAATAATATATATGTTAAGTTACAAACATGATGATATGGCAACAAATCACAATAACATTTGAAATACCCAGATGCACCATTCTGCACTAAGTAGGATTGCATGTCACTTTACTACAATAGTAAAGTAAATTTAACATGTGAGAAAATTGAATTCCTCAACTTTCGTAGCTCTGATCTCCTTATCTACATAGTCATTATTGCAGATTCGAGCGCTGCGTGGTTGTTTTGCAAGATCTCGGTTTATCCTTGGTTGACTCCTCTAGTTCGTACGTCATCAGATCTTTGTCTTTCGAACCCACCTCGTCGAGCTTAATACCCTGTGTTTATGAATCAATCATTACATTATGGATGTCACTCAGTAGTCGTCGATCAGCAGATGAATCAGCTTTATGGAATGTCCATCACTCACAACTTGACAAAAGCTTATGTTTTTTTTTACTAAATATATGTGGTTGTTAGGACCCAAAGGTTTGATAGGGAGTGTGAACTATGGAGCTCGGTAATGGAAGAATTAGAATAAGGAGGAAGAGAATGAGAGTTCAAAGAGAAGAGAGGAAGAAGATAGGAGTGCTTTGTAATTCATTCATAATCGTTATCGGTGTAACCGAAAGGCTCTTATAAGCCTTGTACAGGCTTAGCCCCGTATACAATGGATCTTAGCTCACTTATCTCTGACCCAATCCATATACATATCCTAACAAAGCTCCCTCCCTTATAAAGCTACAAAGCTTTGTTTACAATTTCAAAAAAATACTAGAAACTCAAAATGAAATCAGTTTGACAATGTCTTCCATTCTTACTTAACTGTTGAAAGATGGCAAGTTGACCCTTACTTAATTCTTCATGTCCTGCTTCATCAATTCACTCTTACTTAACTGTTGAAAGAAGGCAAGTTGACTCAATTTCCATAAATGTTTGATAGCCTTTGTCGTCATCTACTCTCCTAAAAAAGTTAGCCTGACAAAGTCCCTAGTTGTACAAGCTTGCAATATCACGTCCAACCGTACAAGAGTCATTTAACTTGAGCAAAACAACAACAATTATCCAATATCACAAGCCAATTGACAGTGATGAATTGGTAATCCCTTGAGTATTTTGCCGCAAGTTATCCTACCTTATATGAAAATGCTCCAATATCACAAACAAAATCCATTAATACTTCCCAATACCAACATCTATTAAATAACTGCTCTTCTAAACTTGCACCAATTTCTTGAAGTATCACTTCCTGTCACTTTTTTTTATAATGAAAATCCATGACAACAACTATAGAAAGCACTTCCCATGACAGCTTAGCTAGGCAACTATATAATAAAAAAATTTAGACCATCTTCATGACAACATCAAGCATTTTAGGCAATAAAAATCCATATGAAGACTTGAGGTTGCTTCCCTCATCTTTCCAACAAAGCGAATCTAAGAATTGAAGATTGTCATCATATAATTTCCGATGAAATATCAGTTGAAACCTTTCTCACTCTCAACAAAACCATAACATCAACATTAACAACTTTTATTTGTAGCTCCTGACCTCATGGATCAGAGAAAAAATTCCTTACTAAAATCAATTGTCCATCAATAGCTCGACAGTCAGCACCACAATCAACGAACTAATTCCAGCCCAGCATTCCACATGGATCAAACATCCATGTTTCAACCCTTTCCCTGTATGCACCAATGAGTTTAAGAGCACCATAAAATTCAACATGTTGCCTATCATATTACTTAAACTCATGACATATTACAAAAACTAATTGTTTTGAATGCAGATTGGTTCATATGGGTGCAGTGAAATATATCATGACAACAGCTTGTCAAAAGCTGATAATTTTTATTAAATTTATGAGATAAACAACATACAATGGTCAAAGTTGCAGACTATAAACACACCCCTAACATATTACTCAAATTAATTGATTGGAATGCAGGTTGTTTCATAGGGGTACAATGAAATATTTCATGGGTGTGAAACAATCATGACACGTACCTTTAATTATTCACTGTGAAAAATGACCCAATCTTGACAAAAGTTGATGTTTTTTATTAAATATATGTCGTGATAAAAATAATAAATCATATGATGCCAACCAAGCTCGATTTCGAGTTCCAAGTCATTTCAAATTAGTTTTATAGCATTCATCAAACAAAATCCACAAAACTAACTTTGAATGACTTGGAACTTGAAATCATATATAAAACTCGTCTAATATTCTTATTGTCAAGAGATTAAGATGGGTTTGAAGCTGATAATGTACTCATGGACTCAGTAGATATATATGAATGAATTCATCAAGCGAACAGAGATGAAGATGGAAGAAACATTCAATATACCTTACCATGTTCGGATGATTTTTACTTCCATGCATTAAAAGAAAATCAATTATAAAATAGAAGGACATGAACTCTTTTGAACATGCAAATAGCTTCATTTCCAAATTATTATTATGCCAAGTTTATCATTATTACTGATATGTACTAAAAGCCAAAATTTCATTTATAGGAAAAATCAATTTCAACCAAAGGAGACCTCATCTTACCATGAAATGAAATTGTATCCTCACCTCTACCGGAATCGCAATGAGGGCCATGGAGATTGCACCTTAGACTTGTCTACGATATCATTATATGGATACCAAAAATCCATAAAAGGATAAGTGAATTGGTGATATTATGTAGACATCGAAAGATGGGTAAAATGAGAACATGAGCAAAAAACATACATATTGCCTAAAAATTATCTTTGCCCGACTTACTTTTTTGACATATTTTTTTAGAAATGACAACGGGAAACAAAAGTTGCTCACTCATCTAGGATTTGTAATATAAGTCATGCATGAAAATAGAGAAAATATAAGCAATACCTTAAAATATAAGTCATTCCTATTAGAAATATTGAACTCACAACACTACAAGAAAAATGCAATTAGACATCTGTTGTGAACAAATGTCTTTCAAAAAAATTTCCGATCTTATTGTGCGTGTAGTAAAAGATCAACTTTTCCACATCTATTTTAAGCTGATGTCTTTTCTTAGTTAAAACATTTGTTTTATTTTGAATATAGATATAAATCAGCCCCTGAAATTTATTTTTGACATGTTCACTTGATGATAAATATCCATGATTTGTCATTTATAAGCTTTTGAAGATGTTAACACTAAGCCTAAATTTTATATTTACATCACTATTTTTAAAATAATCATTGTATTAAAATCAAATAGATATCTTTTTATTACATTGATTGGGTGTATAATAATTTCATATATATAATTTGTGATTTTTTATTATTTTAAAATAATATACCGCATGAAATATAAACGTAACAGATGTATTAATATGATATATTCATCGATTTTGATTTTTATAACGATGTTATTGTTATTAATATATATCAATTTATGTTAGCATTTTAATGTAAAAAAATGTGTTACACATTAATTTAGATTAATAGAACGATGTCTGTAATAATATCAACATTAGTTTTTATATAATATTTTGATGTCAAAGGTATTAAATCACTCCATTTTACATTTATAATCTAATGTTTTTTATTTTGATACGTAACACCATTTGCTTGATGTAAGACAATTTTATGTATGGAAATGAAAAGATCAGTACTTTGATTAACTTATAAACATACAGTATACGTACATTAACAACCTAGCTACAAAGGCCAATTAGAAAGTTAAAAGTCATCATGAGTCTTGCCACACTTAAGGCATTATCAAGAATGTCATTCTCTCATAAGAGACGTCTTTCCTCATTCCAGACTCACATACAGTTGCTGCCCAAGGTACGCCTTGTCCACATTGCTGACCTCAAATTCCATATTCCTTTGTTATCCACATAAATAAATATTGTGGTCCAGGATTTCAGATAAACCTACAAAAAAGAGTTTTGCGATACCGAATAGATGATTAAGAGAAGAACGTAGTCAACGTACACAAGGCAGATGCCGAAACACCCTTTTAGTTTATCAATAATCAAAATCATGTGCTGATGACAAGGAAATCATGCACTTACATGCCTCTCATAACCAATATTTACTGGAGAAGATTAAACGGATAGTATCTAGTCTACATGAACGGTATAACAAATATGCATATGAGTCCGAGTATGACATAAGGTATGTTGTTGCCCATTGCCTTTTTATTAGCAGTTAAGAATGAGACAAGAGCCTTTGCTTGTCAATCTAATGCTTGATTCTGAGGAACAATCTGCCAGTTAACCTTTTTCAATAACCATTTGAAATATAAATACATGATCTGTAACGTAAAGAACTTACGATTTCAATGGTTGGAGCAAACATCATGAGTGAATAGACGGGGAGAACCGTTAACGTTCCTACTGTGAATGTGAGCTAGCAAGTTGAGACCCTACCATCCCTGCAAATAACGCGGATAAAACCATCACATAAGTTGATCAGATTGAATTCATTCAGAGTATCTAAAAATATATATTCAGTTATTCGCAAAATGATGTGGATTGCTACGCTGATACGAGAAGACAGATATTTGACTACAACAACTTACAACATGCACGTATTGTAGGCCATTTCTTTTACTCACAAAGTCTCTTTGTATCTGGTTTAGCAGCAATTCTACAGCCTCCCTCAAAGGTCCATCCAGTAATCTGGTTTGCTCCCATCCAGGGGATGTGAGAAACAGTTGAGTTCCTACCCAAGCTCAACTTATGCGGAGGCCTAAGCACTAGGCTGCCTTGGTCAGTCTATCGGAAACAACACAAAAACACAAGCTTCAATGTCATGGCATTCACAAGATAAACTAATACAAACACGGTCAACTCTTAATTCTCGGGGTGTTAATGTGACAACTGACAACACATTGATTCCAATTGTAACATAGCATTCACACAAGAGCAAGGTGATTACCAGTATTTGACACAGTTTTCAGTATACGAGCTCGACCAAAATCACGAAGCTTAGAAGTTTAGAAGTTGAGAAAGCCAATGAAATGGTAAACAAATAGGATGTGACAAGCAGAAAAAACCAGATTCAAGCAAGATTAAAACTTAACAAAGTGTGTTTAATCTAATTTGGGTTTCAATAAGTTACATCAGACGGATTCAGACCTGCAAGATACAAAATTGAACAACTAATGGTGCCCCCACCTTCATTATGTGTGGACCATAAATTAAACTCTTGTCAAATTCATGAAGCTAGAACACCACAAATCTAGATATGGCTCCCATCAGATTATCATACCAAACCCCCTACCAGGTCAAAATTGAACTTCAAAGGTACTAAAAGGATGAAATGTAAAACATGAATTATCTAGTAAACAACATAACTTATTGGGAGAAAGAGCAAACATGATATTCATACAAAAGACAACGCAGAGGAAGCCTTATCAAATCAAGGTTTTTATTCTCACATCATAATATCGTTTTATAAAATCATATATTGAATCATCTCAATACTCCTCCAACTGTTGTATTACCTTCAAGTCAGGTGACTGAACATGAACTTGCACCATGTAGAACTGTTCCATAAGAACTGTAAAAGAGGAGCAAGTTTAAGAATTATTAAAATCTTCACTAGATTAAAAAATAAAAATGAGTGTAATTCAGCTCTGGTGTAACCTAGAGTGTCAGAGTCATCATCTAACATCTTTATCTTGTACACCACCATTGATGAGAAGCAATATTGACAGAAACGTTGATCTGAACCACATACATAAAAATGAACAGAACATAGCAATGAAATCCTAAAGTATTTGTTTGGAACTCTAAGGATACCAGCAGAGGATATCATGTACTTTATTGCAAATGCATGCTTATTTTGTACTAGAAGTTTGTAGACTAGGGAGCACACTCATTGAACAAACAAGCATTTCGAGTACGTGTGCTTTAGTGATAGGAATGATCCTTCTTCTGGTCGGTTAAAACACAACCTCCGAACTGTGCTGCCACCCTTTTGTGTCCGAGCCGTCAATCCTGATTGCGTTTACTATGTATGTTACATTGATGGTCTCCTGTGCTCTTAACTTTTATGATACTGTGTATGTTACATTATTGTATTGTTGATATAATAACTTTGGTTTGCAATCATACACAAATGGTTTTATATTTTGATAGAAAACATGAAGAAAAGAAAGGGCGGACCCGGTAGACCACGAACCATGTCCGAGTTCCTAGTATCTAGGAACTCAGCTTCCTCCATGAGCGAGTCATCAGTATCGGCATCGGTAGCTGCATCACTCCCCGTTAGTGCTCCACCTTCGACATCAGTAGTAGCTGCATCACCTCCCGTTAATGCTCCACCGTCGACATCAGTAGTTGCATCGCTTCCCATAAGTAGTGCTCCACCTCCTACACCAGTACTTAGGGCTTCGCTTTCAACTCCATCTCCATCTCCAGCTGAAGCTCAACTGAATTTGATTGCTGCTCCAGTTGAAGATCGTCCTGGTAATGCATTTGGAAACAAATTTTAAAAGCTATTTACTAAAGGCAATGAAGTTTTTCATCCATGCATATTATATGATCCTCTTTAATAAGTTATTATATTTCATATGACTCTTTGTTATTCAATTTCATCTAAATCTTCTTTTTTTTTTTGAAGTTCAAGCTGAACACATTACCCATCAAGGCCATAGTAAGGGTGTGCCGGGTAGGAACACTGGTTCCAAATACCGTGTTGAATTCAACGACGTATGCCAACCAGTAGGGGAGAATGCCAAACGCCTGAAGGCTCAACTAGGGATAATAGTGCGTGATGGACACAGACTCCCATTGACACATCTGGATTGGACCAGTATAGATGACTCCGTAAAGGAAAGTATCTGGGCAGAAGTTCAGGTGAGCCTCACATTTGCAAGTTTATAACTGGTGTATAATTTTCTCATTTATCTCGTTTATATGCTTTAAAGTTGTTGTGATATATAATAATTAGCAAATGCAACCAATTAGCTTAACAACTCTAAGATATTCTCACCTGATATTCTCACCTGATATGTAATAATTAGCAAATTCTTTAATTAAAAGTTACCATGATGTATCAAAAGTAGCTTAATAAGTCTAAGATGTTCTCACTTGATATTTGTACAAATGCAACCAATTGTCTTTCAGTTGGTAGATTATTCAAGGGACATTATAATTACCTTAACTTAATGGTGTTTACAACTTGTAGAGAAATTTGATGAATGTTCCGAACGGTTGTAAAGAGGTTTGCCTAAGAACGTGCAAAAGAATGTGGAAGGAATACAAGTCAAAAACCAAGAGGGCATATTTTTTGAAGTACAAAGATGATCCAAATCTTGAGAAGAACCATCCTCCGACTGTTTTACCACCTAATTAGATTGCTCTTATTGCATACTGGAAAACTGTAGAGGTGGAGGTTTTGCTTAATTACATAATATTGTGCTTATATTTTAATTCTGGTATATTAAGTGCCTTATCGTGCAATATCTTCTTATATATAGAAAAATCCTAGTAGAACTCTATGAATCGAGATAAGCATGGACTATCACATGTCACCGGTCGAAAGTCTTTTGTCGAAATTAGACATGAGGTACATGTGTAGTTGCACCTTATTTGAGTATAAATCATTACCATTTTTAAGTGCTTTATATAATATATAGCATCAAATGCCTTGAGTAAAAGTGCAGCTCCTGTTCACCCTAGAAGTGCAGGTCAATTTAGTAATCAATCTACATATATCATCTTTAATCTGTCAACCTCTATTATATAGTTTGGTACACTTGTAGATGTTTTTCTGTCAAGTTTGAGTTGTTTCTCTTCATTAATGTTATTTTCTGATGGATGTTATGCTAATGTTATTTTCTGATGGATCTTATGCAATATGTTATGTTGATTTTGTCATGATCTGATCATTGGGATGACTTTGTTGCTGGTAGAGTTTATCAAAGATTTTTGGATGACAAGCTGATATTTGGTGGTCAGTTTTGCCTTTATATATTAGGTTGTTGCTGCTTATTTTATTTGGGTATTTGTCCTGAAGAAATAAAAAGGCTGAGTGCCTGAGGAAAACCTTTGAGGTTAGGAATGTACCAAGGAGTGAAAGTTTACTCCTTTGCTGTTGAAGCCATTTAGGGCATTGCTTATTTTGTTAACTGTCAGTTTTGAGTTGTTTCTTTTAGTAATATTATTTTTTGATGGATCTCTATTCAATGTGCTATCTTAGTTTTGATGTTGATCTGATCATTCAGATGGCATTGTTACTGTCAGTTTTTCCTTTACATTGTTACTGTCAGTTTCTGATGGATCTGATCATACGGAGGGCATTGTTATTCAATTGTTATTTTCCTTTTTTTTAAGTTTAATTGCATTAGTTTTTTTTAATTTGAGTTGCATTCGTACCAATTAACTAGATGCATAAAAGTGGGCAACCGGTTGATAAGATGAGTGTGTGGATCAAATCTCGCAACAAAGATGACCATGACGTTATTGAAGCTATTGTAAGTTTGTTCAACCTTGTCTCTATCAAAATTTAATTAGGTGTTTTAAGTGTGGGGATCGACACTTTTTAAATTGTTTTTTTTGCATTGTCATAATTTAGAAGGACTATAACACACTATTATGTTTAGAAACAGAGGATCAAAGAGACCTTACCGTCGTCAAAGACAAGATATTCCATTGAGTTGTGGGAGACGATGGCCATGGATATTGTCGGACATATGGTGCAAGTGCCCCTCCTCGTTTGGTGTAACCAGGGTCATCAAGCACACCTATTACCAATGAGGACGTGGTATGCCAATTCAAAGAGGTGGCTGAAAACCTCGCAAAGATGGTCGAACAGAGACTTGTAGACTTCAAAGTTGACTTGATGACGACTTTCGGGTGGAATGATAGGGGAAGCTCACAATCACAAGCGCAGGTTAGTCGAACTTCTGCAATATTAATTAATTGTTTGGTATTACCATAACTGTTTGTGTCATGTTATCACTTAGTTCTAGCTACTGACCTATACAATCATCAAGTGAATACTATATTAATTGTTTGGTATTTACGATTTTTTCAAGATCGGAATAGGGGAACTTTATTTCTCTCGATAAATCAAGTGAATGCTCTATATAATTTGTGTTAGATAAAGTAAAGTCTATTTCTTTAGATAAATCTTTTTATGTGCTTTTTATTATAGACAACAAGTGTCCATCAGAGAGAGTCTATAGGAGATGGAGCTCTTCTCTTATCCCCCACCGATTAAACACTAAAGACCTCGACCCTGATCACTGGAAGCTAATGAAAGGCTTTATCAATGAAAGGCTTTATCAGAGAGAGTCTATAGAAGATGATGATGCTTCCAGTGACGAAGCTAATGAAAGGCTTTATCAATGAAGTGGTGAAGAGGGGATTCAAAGTGGCACCAAGATCAGAACTTTGCACGTTGTTTTTGGCTTTATGTAAGTACATTCACATTTTGTTAGGATGTTTGAACTTTAGACTTTAGACTTCGAATGCATAAGTAGTTTGTGTGACCTTTCAAACAATTAGGTGTAATTACAATGTTGAATGCACTTTTGCTTTATCCGAAAATGTAACTTGGAAGAATTGTTGTGGTTGTACATGATGTACATATTTGCACCTTTGTTTATTGCATCTTTTGACTTCATATTTCATTCGATTTCCAAATAAAAGTTTCAAAAGTATATGATCTTGTGTAAGAATGAAATAAATTATAAGAAATAGAGTCTGCACGAGTTTTGAGCTAACTATGCAGGAATTCGATGAAATCGGAGTCAAAACGAACAAGTCAAGTGAAACTGAGAAGAGGTCGATATCGACTGGAGACATTGATATCGACCTTGTATTTCGACACGACTTCTGAGTGTCGAGATAAGCCACACAAACCAGACTAGAAGCCTCGATATCGACACACATGCATCGATATCGACCATCGTCATAGACATCGACTGGAGTTGGACAAGTCGAGCAGAAACACAAGCATCGATATCGACCTCTGGTGTCGATATCGACCCTACCTCGACAGAAGATAAATCCGATTTTGAGGCTTGGATTGTGAAGTCTATCATCAAAGCCATGAGTTATCTCGTTCTTTTAGATATTAGCAGTTGTTTATTATCTTTTCCTTTACGTTTTATCAAAATAAATGACCTATCCTAAATTGTTCGGATAGAGTTAATAGTTTAGATAGGCGTTACAATCCTCGGATAGCGAGGATTAGTAGCCTATAAATAAAGCCTTAGGGGCTGATTTGTTAGATCATCCAATCATAGAATCATCCAAGACAAGGACAATAGACAATAGATAGTTAGAGTTTTTGAGCTTTAAAGTTTCAAGCGCTTACGATAGTTGGCGTTGAGATTGTAAAGATTCGAAATTTTCCATTTATGCAAGCTATTTCAATTCAAGACATGTCTACAATCAACTTGAGTGAGTAGTTCCCCTTTCTTCTAGGGTCGGGGTGGGCCCGACGATAGCCATGATGGTAAGGTAAGTACGTCACTAAAGAATGTATCTTTTATCCCCCTCTACCTTGTTCTTCATCTTTAAATGCGAATTTAAGGAACTCATGTTGTAAAACTAGGGTAGTAATTAGGGTTTCTATTCGAAAGATTATAAACTCAATTATGACAAAGGTAGACACCAATTAGGTTAAGTAATTGCAAAATCTCTTTTCCTAGTTGTCGGTTTAGGTGAAAGCCTTTTCCTTTATGATAAAAGCATGCATCTTTAGTTGATTCTTACTTCTTCTATCATGGTTGTCGTTGCGGTAATCCTTGGCTTTGGAAGACTTTTCCTTTATTAAGTTTACCTTAAAATTTGCCCGTCGTTCGTTGAGTCATCGAAAAACCCAACACCCTTGCTTATTTCTGATCATTGCTTCCTTCCCATCCTTATTTCTTCGGCCTTTTCTTTGCCGACAAAAGCACTAACTCACTGCAGGAAGACATCGATATCGATAGCAGAGGTCGATATCGACCAAAACTGATAGATCGACGGTTTTCTGAGTCGATCTCGAGACTCCTGGGAAACTTCTGCGAGCATCGATATCGACCCCCTTGTGTCGAAATCGACCCCCTGTATCGACTGGCAGACTTCTGAGCCAGTCGAGTTCGTGAACTAACATCGATATCGACCCCTTCCAGTCGATATCGAATACAGTTTTTGTTTCTGCAGGTTTTTTATTGCAGAGAACATCGACAACCAAGGTCGACATCGAGGTCTGACATCGAGATTGAGGCTTCTGGTCGAACATAAAGGAAGTGTCTTCAACGCTTCTAGGATCTCGCTGACTCGCTTCCTCGTGGATCGAACCTGATTCCCTACTACTATAGCGGGGAGTCTTGAATTTATTTGAAGAGGCTAAGAGTTGTATTGGTTTATATTTTATTATATATTTCGATTCAATTCTCCCCGCGTCAGTACACTTTTTGTGAAGTTGCTTTGATAGACTAGGTTAGATTAGGCAAATTACTACAGGTTTGGATTATAAAGAATGAAAACAGCAGAAAAATGGGCTGCCATCACACTTGGCAACGGCTATATCCCGTGGCGAGATGGAGAAATAGCCAAGGCCAATAGCATCGGGTACTTGCTGTGGCAAGATGTAAAAAGGCGCCATACTATCCAATATCGTAGCCACGATATCCTACCGTTGCAAACAGGTGAACAAATGGCGCCAAATTAGGGAGGGAAATTATTGGCTCAAACTTGGCTACTTCATGTCGTAGCCACGGCAGCAGACCGTCGCAAAAAAGGAAAAAATAGCGCCAATTTTTGGTGGGAAATTGTTGGTTGAAACTTAGCTAGCTACGACAATATTTTGGGGTGGCCAAGTTTGGTTCCTTTGGACAAGCGTGGCTATGACGTGGCTATGCCGTGGCTACATTCGTCGCCACGGTAAGCATCCGTAGCTATTGTCATTTTGCCACCGCAGACTTGGGCACCCCTTGTTTCCCGTGGCTACATCTGTGGCTAAATAGGTTTTGCCACCTCAGATTGGCTTTTTGCAATGGTAAATTGCCGATGCTAAATTGTTTTTCTTTTGTAGTGTCACCTCGAACCTAGAAGTAAGGGAACTACTCGTGCTTCATAGCCATAAACATCATCATCATCATTGGAAAATAAACTTGAATTGAAATTGTCGAAAGATTACCACCGAACTAAGCAAACATCTCGCTTCTCTCTCCTTTACTCGGCCTTCTCTTTCTCCTAAACTGAATTCTCTGCGATTGTATGCTTGTGGATCCTTTGATGAATCAGCCCTAACGGCTTGTAATTATAGATTTCAAACCTTGCCATCCAAGGATAAGAAAATCAATCTTATTCGTAAGATATAACTAGCTAAAGTAAATAAATAAAATCACTTTTGGTAAATATGAGTTCACCCTAAAGGATATAAAGTCTGATAAAAAAGATAAAAGATCTCCAACTTAATGTAAAAGCAAACCGCTTCGGGTAAGATTTTATCAAAACCGTCGGATATATCTGCAGCGTCACTCGATATCGACTAGCTTCAGTTGATATCGACCACTTCTCTTCTACCTCGAGCCAGCTCTACTCGACCTCAGATTCTACACTCGATCTCTATCACTTCACTCGATTTGGGGCACTCGATATCGACCATCTTTACTCGATCTCGACTAGTCCATATCGGGTAGAGTTTTTCTGTTCCTGGCTCAATTTCTGGTCTTCAACCCCACTCGATGTCGAGTCATTTGGTCAATTTCGACTCCTTAGTAGACTTCGAGTGATTTTCTAGCTTTTCTTCCTCTTCTCCAAATTGCGCCGATTTTGCCTCGATTTCTGCGAAATAAGACAAGAACTCGTGTAGACCTCAATAATTGGCAAATAAACATAAACTACATAAATCTTATGCTTTTCCAACCAATATGCATGAAAATACAAAGAAAAATCGAAGTAAAAGTAGATGAAAAATATGGTATTTTGAGCGCACATCAACACCCTATACTTAAGCTTGCTTGCCCACAAGCAATGCTTTTAGCGGTCATTCAGAGGAAGAAACTAAACCCTCAACATCATAGATTCATTTTTATATGTACCTAAAATCAATTTCCATCATGGAAAAGGTACTAATGTCAACAATCCATGCTTGTGAATAAAAGCAACATCATACTCATAAAAGGAGGGTTATGCATAAAACAATTTCGTGCGACAAAGCATTAATAATCAAGAGGAATGTTTTGTAAGCTTATGGAGAAGTAGATTGGTAAAGGGCTAAAGGTGGGCTAATTTTTGGCCATGTGGTGTTAAATCAGGGGAAATAAACTTTCTTTCCAACCTCCCATTCCACATTCCTTCTTCATAATATTTCTCACCTTTTGCTCTTCGCTCAATGCTTTTTTCATTATAATGCTTTTACCTTCTAACATTAACCATGCCTTATCGCGAGTCGCAAACATGGGTGATGTACATATTTGTACTTCTTTTATTGCATCTTTTGACTTCATATTTCATTCAATTTCCAAAGGAAAGGTTCAAAAGAATATAAACTTGTGTAAGAATTGGCTAAAATGCAAGAAATAGAGTCTGCACAAGTTTTGAGCTAACCATGCAGGAATTCGAGCGAAATCGGAGTCAAAACGAAGAAGCCAAGTGAAGCTGAGCAGAGGTAGATATCGACCCCTGACATAGATATCGACCTCTGGTGTAGATATCGACCATCAACATAGATATCGACCTCAACACAGACATCAAGTGATGCTGAGAAGAGGTAGATATCGACCTTAGACCCAGATATCGACCCTCGGTGTCGATATCGACCCCCATATCGACCTCAACATAGAAATCGACCAGAGCTGAACAAGTCGAGCAGGAACAGAGACCTCGATATCGACCCCGGTGTCGATATCGACCCCTTATCTCGACAGAAGATAGACTCGGTTTCGAGATGCGGATTGGAACTATATCTTGAAGGATGCACGGGATTATCTCATACATTCAAGATAGATGGCAGCTGAAGAGTTATTTATCTTTTTACCTTTAGGTTTTATCAAAATAAAAGACCTATCCTAATTGTTTGGATAGAGTTCATAGTTTAGATAGGAGTTACAATCCTTGGATAGCGAGGATTAGTAGCCTATAAATAAAGCCCTAGGGGCTGATTTGTTAGATCATCCAATAATCCTAGAACGAATCCAATCCAAGAGACAATAGACAATAGAGTTAGAGTTAGAGATAAGTTTTAGGGTTTGACGTTTGCGAAAGTTGACGTTGAGTTGTAAAGCTTTGAAGTTTATTTTAATGCAAGTTTCTTCCTTTCAAATAACAATGATGAGTTCCATGATGAGAAGCGAGTAGTTCCCCTAAGCTCTTAGGGTCGGGGTGAGCCCGACGTTAGCCATGCGCGCTTGAGGTAAGTATTTGATGATGATATCGTTGTGTCTATCTCTCCTCCTACGATTCTATGTTTAGTCCTAATCGAAAGAAAAGGGATTCATGCTAACAACTTGAGTTATAAACATAAAATTTGTAGAGACAATTAGGTTTATTTGCAAGAGTAATCCTAAGAGTTGGTGTACGGCGAAAGCTTGTCCCTCGGGTGAAATAGCACAATTGTCCATCTTATTTATCTTATCGCATGCATTTGTTAACATTGTGGTAAACCCTAATCCTAGGATTTGCCTTTTACATATTTTATACACATAAAAACCCCTCCTTTATTTCTATTCATTGCTTCTCTTCCCATTCTTAAGTCTTCGGCCTTTCTTTGCCGACAAAACAACTAACCCACTGCAGGGGGATATCGATATCGACCCCAGACGTCGATATCGACCAGTGAGTTTGTCGACAGTGTTCTGAGCCGATGACGAACATCGATGCGGAGTTTGCTGAGCATCGACATCGACCCCTAGCATCTTTATCGACCCTTCTGTATCGACTGGCAGTCTTCTGAGCCAGTTGATTTCGTGAACTGACATCGATATCGACCCTATCCAGTCGATATCGACCACTTGTTTTTGTCTCTGCAGGTCTTCTGTTGCAGAGAACATTGACAGCCGAGGTCGACATCGAGGCCCAAGGTCGAAATCGAGGCTTCTGGTCGACACAGACGTGAGATTTCCAAAGCTACTAGGATCCCGTTGACACGCCTCCTCATGGATCGATCTTGACTACCCTTCCACTACAACGGGAGGAAGTCTTGTAATTATTTGCTTAGGCTAGGAGTCTGTTTACATTTATTTACATCTTTATATTTGTAATTTGAGAACTCGACTTACCTCCTTAACAAATTGGCGCCGTTGCCAGGGAGGCAATCAATCGCGCCCTAGTAGTCTATCTCACGTCTCTACCTAGTTTGGTTATGCAGGTGTATGCGACGCGCTGATCGCCCACCTGAATTTGAAGGAGTAGACGATCCTGAGCGTTATTTCCATCTAAGGGCCCAAGATCAAAGAATCATGGCGGACAACGCAAACCAGGCTGAACTTATTGAGCAACTAAGGAAGCAGGTTGAGGACCTAACAACTAGAGAGGCGGCACTTAAGGAGCGTGCGGATAGGGAGGAGGAAGTCCGGAGGCAAATAGAAGCCCAAATCAATGCCCTCCCTAGGAATGCCAAGCAATATATGCACCCCGCTCTCACATTTCCTGAATCGGCAATTCTTATCCTTGCCTCTAATTTTGAAATAAAACCTAACTTCCTAACTGAGATTAGAAGGCACCAATATGAAGAAAAACCTAACGAATGCCCTATGGCACATATTTCTACCTTCTTAGACCTTTGTGATACTATTGCTGATGGACGAAGTCTTGAATATGTCCAACTAAAAGCCTTTCGCTGGTCTCTTACAGGAAAAACATTGCAGTGGTTGGAAAGCTTAGCCCCAAGATCGCTCCGCACCTGGAATGAAGTCAAGGACGCGTTCCTCAACAAGTTCTTCCCTCCTTCTAAGACGGCGTTGATCCGACAAAACATCACGGCTTTCATACAAAAGCCTGGTGAGGCTCTGGCGACTGTTTGGGAAAGGTTTAAGGACCTACTACGATCATGCCCGACGCATGGCCAACCACCGTATGTAATTCAGGAGATCATATACAATGCTCTTGATGCTGCCACAAAGGAGAGGATCAACACTTACACCTCCTATGGCTACCTTGAACTCGCTCCACAAGAGGCTTGGGAAACCATAGAGAGGTTGGTGGAGTTCGACAACACATATGGGACTCCTGAGGCTTCCGACACATCATCATCATCGAGGCCTGCCCCATCTATGCCCTTATATGAACCCTCCAATGTAATCGATCCGGATGTAAAGGAGCAATTTCATAGGGATCAACTTCGAAAGCTCCAAAAGCAAGTAAGGTTCCTTTCAGTGAACCAAGATTGCATTGAATGCGGATCGCAGTGGCACACCACCATCGAGTGCCCCCATGCTGAACAAGTACACCTAGCGAAGACTCACCAGGAGGCGCGCTACATGAGGGGTCCCAATCACCAATATTGGGGAGACCAAAGGTTCCATCAACCACAAAGGAATCCGGTTAACCCTAGGGACCCTCCGCCTTATAGAGCTCCTGGGAACCCGGAGAGAGACCAAAAGAAGGATGATCTTCAACTAGTACTGGATGAAATCAGGCGGAATCAAGCTAAGAATTATCAATCCAACAATGCCATCCATTCTCAACTCAATCACCTTAACACAAGGATTGGGGAGATGGATAGTTGGAAGAAGAACGTAGAGACCCAACTGGGTCAATTGGCGGCACAAATCCCTAGACCGTCCGGAACACTCCCTGGGCAACCTACTACAAATCCTAAGGGACAATCCGAGACGGGCCATGTCGCAGCCATACAGTTAAGGAGTGGCACCAAAGTACAAAGGCCACGAATGGAATCGGAGAAAGCAGCAGATCCAGTCGACATCGACAGACCAGTCGATGTCGAGGATGAGGTCGATATCGACCCCCATGTCGACCCACAGGTCGATATCGAGGCCACTGCAGAGCCATCAGAGCAACAACAGAGGTCGAAATCGACAATCCCAGTCGATATCGACCAAAGCCCAGTCGACATCGATGTTCAGCAGGCCCCTCTGACCTCCGTTTTGGCCCCTACTCCAAAGAAGACGTTGCCATTCCCTTCCAAAGCATTGGAGGATCCCACCAAAGGCATGTTTAGGCACTTTGTAAAAATACTTCAAGGACTCAACGTTACTATCCCTCTTACAGAAGCCCTAAGCGAGATGCCCGCCTAATGTACGATTCCTCAAAGACATCCTGAGCAAGAAGAGATCCATGGCAGAGATCGCAGAGGAGTGCTCAAAGATGGATTTCCCTGAGAAAAAGAGTGATCCAGGGAAGTTTGCAATCACCGTGGGACTTGGCCAACATCGCTATAAAGCCCTATGTGACCTAGGGGCAAGTGTAAGTCTCATGCCTCTCTCTATTTGGCAAAAGGTGAACATTGGTGCCCTTGAACCTGTGGACATGAAACTTTATATGGCTGACAACTCATTCGTCAGGCCCACAGGTATAGTTGATGACGTTCCGGTAAAGGTAGGTAAGTTCTTTGTGCCTACTGATTTCATTGTATTGGAGTTGCCTGAAGATCCTGTAGTGCCTATTATACTTGGTAGGCCTTTCTTAGCTACTGCAGATGCCAATATAAATGTACGTCGAGGGTTACTAACCTTTACTATAGGGAACGAAGTGATAGAATTCTCTTTCAACCCGACCATGAGCGAAATAAAGCACCTGGAGCAAGTAGTCCTCTCGCCGGATAAGGAGAAGCTTAGAAAATTTTGGTTGGCGAGGACGGAAATAACAAGCAGGGTGGACATCGACTGGAACCAGTCGATATCGACTAAAAACATCGAAATCGACCCCCCTTGGTCGAAATCGAGTATGCCAGATCATTGCCAGGAGCTTAAGTATGGGGTCACAGAGGTCGATATCAACCCCCACATATCGATATCGACCCCAGCACTCGAAATCGACCCTCCTTGGTCGAAATCGACCACCCCTCAGCCCGAAGATTTCTGTTTTGGGCCCAAACAAGTAAGCCCAGGTATGACTCCTAACCCTCATCCGTCCATTATTGATAAATCAATTAAGCCGCTTATTGATAATTCCACTAAAGAGAGGGTCAAAGCTCCAGTGTTTGCCTATATTGCTAAAGTTAGGTCAAGAAAGAGAAGAAAAGCGCCCAAAGAAGAACCTAACATCAAAGAAGCCTTGGTCGCTGAACTTCGCTACTACCAAAAGGACCTAGATGATCCAGGAGAAGGCTCACGCTCGAAGGGTCCCTACATAAAAGGCTCATGAAGAATTGACGGAGAAGTCGGCCTAGCGACTCAAAACTCTAGAGCTTGTACATAAAACTTTTAAAATTTTCATAGATGGTTTTTTAGGATTTAATTTTTGGCTTTTTGAACTTTTAAAACTGAGATAATTCGTGCTTTATCTATATTCCTAATCAAGATTTCAGGTAATCAAGCAAAAGGAACGAAGAAGAAGAAAAGAAGCTTCTGCAGAGGCAGTCGAAATCGACCAGGCTAGTCGAAATCGACCCCCCCAGGGTCAAGCCATCTCCTGGAGTCGACATCGAGGACTCAGGAGCGAAAAAAGAGAGGTCGATATCGACCCCAATCAGGCAGCCCTTGTCTTCATCTTCTTCCTCGACTTCGACAGATGCAGTCGACATCGACCACTGACCTAGATATCGACTTCTGGCATCGACTTAACTTGAAATCATCCTGAATCCATAGGTTTGTGCTGTGAGTTTCTCTCTACCCTTGTTCTTCTTTTCAATATAGTGAGGACACTGTATATTTTAAGTATGGGGTGGGGGAAAAACATGTCTTATGGTCATAACTTGGTTTTCTTCTTCGCATTGCATTCATGTTTAAATTTTTGTTCTTAGTTTTACTTTTATAAAATGTCAAAATCCAAAAAAAAATAGAAAAATGTCAAAAATACAAAAAAAAATGCATGTTTATTTTTTAAGTTTGTTTTTTTAACCCTACTTAGATGTCCTATGATGAAAACTCAATAGCTGACTTTGGATGGTTTAGCTTAAGTCTTTAAAATTTTTATGTAGATTGTGAACTTGTGATGAAATTGAGCACATATGATCCTAGGCTAAAAACCAAATCCAACAAAAATTGTCCTTGTGAGAATTTTTGACCTATAGGGAGAACATCAAAAATCCCTCCGCTTTCTTCAGTGAATTTACTCTTCCTATGTATCTCTAAATGTTGTGATAGTTATTCAAAACCAATGCATATATATGTTTATGTTTACGAGAATTAAATGATGGAGGCATCTTTTAAGCCATTTTTATCCTCTGTTTACCTACCTTGCATTATCCCTGCTTGAAGCCAGAACATTAGCCTGAGCCTGAAATTGCAAACTCCACAAAATTATCCCTAGCCGAATTGAGCCTGACCCCATTTGGGAATTGAGACATAGATTGGTTGGACTAATGCCTTGTGGAAAGAAAAGAGCATAATGTCCAGTTTTGAGCAAGGAAATTATAGGATGGTGCATATTTACATTTTGTCATATTTTGTAAAAGGATCTATGGCTCAACATATAAATGCACATATTTACTTATTATTTTCGAAAAAAAAATCCAAAAAAAAAAGAGATACATATATAGTGCATGAGCCATAATCCTTAAGTCTTTTATTGATACAAGTGTTATATTTTTGAGAGGTATATTAGAGTTTGGAAGAAGGGTTGATAGAATGGTTTACATCTTTTAGTGCATCCCTAGATCATATTATATGAAGAGAAGTTGGGAAAGAGCATTATAGAGAAAGAGCAGCATTGAAGAGTTATGGTTTGGGTATTACAAGTGTTGAGATTTAGGAGTCTTGATTCCCGAATTAAAAAGCACCACATAGCCAAATAATTCCATACCTTTTATTTCATACCAAGCCCCATTACAACCCCGCCGAATGGAATCTTCTTTGAAGTCTTCCATTGAGCGAAAGTCCTCCTGATGATTCTTATTGCATTTTCATAATTGGTTGCGAAGTGGGTTTTTATAAATTGCAAGGTTTATGAGGTTGTATATGGAATTAAGTTGAGTGTTGATCTTCATAGCCTAAACACATGAGAGTTGAGTGCAAACATATTATCCATGTGAGGTTGGATCAAAATTGCATATGCCTATGGATCGCCAAAATATGTGCTATGACGTTAAATTCACTTGCTTTGCTTTACTACCGCTTATGATGTTGCTTTTGACAAGGGCAAAGACTTGAAGGGTGTGTTGTAGGTAGTGGTTATTGCTTGGTTATTGCTTGAGGACAAGCAAGTCTAAGTATGGGGTGTTTTGATGTACATATTTGTACTTCTTTTATTGCATCTTTTGACTTCATATTTCATTCAATTTCCAAAGGAAAGGTTAAAAAGAATATAAACTTGTGTAAGAATGGGCTAAAATGCAAGAAATAGAGTCTGCATAAGTTTTGAGCTAACCATGCAGGAATTCGAGCGAAATCGGAGTCAAAACGAAGAAGCCAAGTGAAGCTGAGCAGAGGTAGATATCGACCCCTGGCATAGATATCGACCTCTGGTGTAGATATCGACCTTTCAACTTAGATATCGACCTCAACATAGACATCAAGTGAAGCTGAGAAGAGGTAGATATCGACCTTAGACCCAGATATCGACCCCCGGTGTCGATATCGACCCCCATATCGACCTCAACATAGAAATCGACCAGAGCTGAATAAGTCGAGCAGGAATAGAGACCTCGATATCGACCCCTTATCTCGACAGAAGATAGACTCGGTTTCGAGATGCGGATTGGAACTATATCTTGAAGGAGGCACGGGATTATCTCATACTTTCAAGATAGATGGTAGCTGAAGAGTTATTTATCTTTTTACCTTTACGTTTTATGAAAATAAAAGACCTATCCTAACTATTTGCATAGAGTTCATAGTTTAGATAGGAGTTACAATCCTTGGATAGCGAGGATTAGTAGCCTATAAATAAAGCCCTAGGGGCTGATTTGTTAGATCATCCAATAATCCTAGAACGAATCCAATCCAAGAGACAATAGACAATAGAGTTAGAGTTAGAGAGAAGTTTTAGGGTTGGACGTTTGCGAAAGTTGACGTTGAGTTGTAAAGCTTCGGAGTTTATTTTAATGCAAGTTTCTTCCTTTCAAATAACAATGATGAGTTCCATGATGAGAAGCGAGTAGTTCTCCTAAGCTCTTAGGGTCGGGGTGAGCCCGACGTTAGCCATGCGCGCTTGATGTAAGTATTTGATGTTGATATCGTTGGGTCTATCTCTCCTACTACGATTCTATGTTTAGTCCTAATCGAAAGAAAAGGGATTCATGCTAAAAACTTGAGTTATAAACATAAAATTTGTAGAGACAATTAGGTTTATTTGCAAGAGTAATCCTAAGAGTTTGTGTACGGCGAAAGCTTGTCCCTCGGGTGAAATAGCACAATTGTCCGTCTTATTTATCTTATCGCATGCATTGGTTAACGTTGTGGTAAACCCTAATCCTAGGATTTGCCTTTTAAATATTTTATACACATAAAAACCCCTGCTTTATTTCTATTCATTGCTTCTCTTCCCATTCTTAAATCTTCAGCCTTTCTTTGCCGACAAAACAACTAACCCACTGCAGGGAGATATCCATATCGACCCCAGACGTCGATATCGACCACTGAGTTTGTCGACAGTTTTCTGAGTCGACGACGAACATCGCTGCGGAGTTTGCTGAGCATCGATATCGACCCCTAGCATCGATATCGACCCTTCTGTATCGACTGGAAGTCTTCTGAGCCAGTCGATTTCGTGAACTGACATCGATATCGACCCTCTCCAGTCGATATCAACCACTTGTTTTTGTCTCTGCAGGTCTTCTGTTGCAGAGAACACCGACAGCCGAGGTCAACATCGAGGCACAAGGTCGAAATTGAGGCTTCTGGTTGACACAGACGTGAGATTTCCAAAGCTACTAGGATCCCGCTGACACGCCTCCTCGTGGATCGATCCTGACTACCCTTCCACTACAACGGGAGGAAGTCTTGTAATTATTTGCTTAGGCTAGGAGTCGGTTTACATTTATTTACATCTTTATATTTGTAATTTGAGAACTCGACTTACCTCCTTAACAATGGGTGTCATGAATGGCCCTGGATTCTTAGTACTTCGGACACCTCACCTTGGTGTCCCATCTCACCGAACTAACATCTCAACGAGAAGGGTCGATCTACCTTTATCTCCTGAGGTGATCGGATTTTTTTCTCGCTCATTAAATTTTCCATATTTTAAATTTTCTTTCATTCCTGCCGACAACTTTAACAATAATATGCACAAACTCCATATAACAACTCCAAAGATGGAATCCATTCTCAACATAGTCCCTGGATAGGGTGCAAGGTATAAAAAATGGGCAATATGTAATGTATGTGGAGCAATAATGATGTAAGACTCATATATGACTTGTGTAAGGCAAATACGCATAGGTAAGGCTAGGATATAAAATTGAGCACTTGTATGGAAAATAAAAAGTCCTCTATCATCTTATCATGCACATGTCAAAAGCGATTTCAGATTTTACCTCCCTTCATGGGTTTCTCTAAAAATTGCAGTTCATTGTGACTTCTCTTTACTAGGAAATTTCATGTTATATCTCTAATGAATCTACTTTTGCATCATCGTGTTCTATTAAACTTCCATAACACTTTTACAATTTTTCAAAATTTTCAAAGGGGGTGAATTTTTTTTTTGAAAAATAATGATGCATAAAGATAAATAAACATATCTAAAGTAACAATGTATAATTTAATTTGAGAATTATGCAAAAATATAAAAAAATGTGCAATACGCGAAAAAGTGATTAAAATATGCAAGTAAGCCTTTTCCCCACCCCATACATAAAGATTACAGTGTTCTCACTGTATAAGAACTAGGGTTAAGAAAGAAACTTACTAGAAATTAGCGAAAATCATGTGTTGAAGACGTGTGTAGGGGCAGTCGATATCGATTGATCCAGTAGATATCGACTGATGTCACTCAATTCCTGGTGATGTCAAGCTTCAGGGTGATCCTAGGTCGATCATAGCTTCTCCAAATCGACTTTCTTAGTCAATATCGAGTACTGTACTCGATATCGAGTCTCTTTTTCACTTCTTTTCGCTCCTGAAATTCATTAGACAATAAAAAACAAAAACCAAAACGTGAAGTCTCTAAGCAAACCAAAAATATCCAAATCCTAGAAACTATTCGTCTTGTTACAAGCTCTAGAATTTATAGTCGCTAGGCCGAGTTCTTCTTTTATGCTCCTAAGGCGGCATCTAGCCCATGTAGCCTGGGCCTCAAATAGTACTCTGTTCTTGTTTCACAGCTGCATCTCGCCTGAATGGCTCTTGTTCACTGTGAATGGACCCATCTTCTTTATTTTGAACTTGCTCGGGAACCAATGATCTTTCGATTTGGAGACATACACCTTATCTCCTACATTGTAGTTGCTTGTATCATCATTGAATATCCTATACAAGCGCACATACCAAGGCAAACCTCTCCCATATTTAGATAAATCCTTTATTGAAATTGAGCAAGAAGAATCCATACCTCGACTTACCTATTAGAAACTTTGCTTTTCTGTCTGAGGGTCCAACCGATATCAACTACAGTCACTCAATATCGACTTATCTTCTCCTCCTGGTGGTTCTGTCGACGTAGGGGAAGTCGACTCGATCTGATCTACTCGATATCGACTAGGTGGACTCGATATCGAGTGATTTTTTTCTCCTTCAGCTTTTAGTTCAGTCGATGTCGGCTTTGGATTTTTATCGATTTCGAGTGCTGTACTCGATTTCGAGTTATTTGCTTTGACATCGACCCCATACTTAAAACCTGGCACAAAATCTTGAAAATTATTAGTCGATATCGACTTACCTGGGTCGAATTCGAGTGGTTCTTTAGTGCCTTCGTTCAAGATCGCCATGATTTCCTCCACTTGGGCTTCTATAGCCCTCTTCTCTAACTTATCGGGAGTCATATTTCTTACCTTAGGTTCCCCGCAAGTGATGTAGACGCCCTAGACTGATTTTACCTCCATAGGACATTCATTCTTCTTCATCGTCTTGTTGAAGACACACTCTATTACTTCATCGTTGATGGTGAATGAGAGCAATTCTTTCCTTACGCTTATGTTTGCATCAATGGTTGCCAAGAAAGGCCTTCCTAAAATAATTGGACAAGCAGGGTCCTCTGCCATATCAACAACTAGAAAATCAACAGCGACAAAGAACTTACCTACATGAATTGACACATCATCTACTAGGCCTGATGGAATGACCACTGTGTTGTTCGCCATATAGAGTTTAGCATCCACAGGCTCTAGGGCACCAATCTTTAACTTTGACCATATTGTTAGTGGCATAATGCTAATACTAGCCCCTAAATCACATAATGCATTAAATCGGTGTTGACCTAAGCGATCTCAGCGATTGATCGCTTCTTCCCCAATATGTCCTTAAGAAACCTTACATAAGATGGCATCTCATGAAGAGCGTCAGTGAATGGAATTGAAATGTTGAGCCCTTGAAGCATCTTCACAAAGCGCTGGAACTTCTTTTCCGCCGGGTCTTCTATACTACGGCTGGAACTTCTTTTCCGCCGGGTCTTCTTCACAAAGCCCTTGAAGCATCTTCACAAAGCGCTGGAACTTCTTTTCCTTGGGAATGGCAGCGTCTTCTTCTATACTACGGCTGGAGTTGAGTAGATACCGACTCCTCCAGTTGATATCGACTAGGGTTGGGTCCATATCGACTAGAGGAGTTGATTTTTGGTGATGCTTAGCTTCTGGATCGACATTGAGTAAAGGGGACTCGATGACGACTGCATCTCGGTCGATCTCCTTTGGGGCAGGCCTTGAGTCATAGACCGCAGCAGTCCCATATGTGCTGTCAAAGTTGACAAGCCTCTCAATTGCGTCCCAGCCCTCCGTAGGTGTAAGCTCAATGTACCGATAGAAGGTGTAAGAGTTGATTCTCTCCTTATTCAGTGCGTCAAGGGAGTTGTAGAAGATCTCCTGGATGACATAAGGTAGTTGCCCATGAGTAGGGCATAATCGCAATAGGTCCTTGAAGCGCTCCCATGCCTAGGCCAATGTCTCGTTTGGCTTTTGTTTAAAAGTCGTGATCCTTTGTCGTAGCATCGCCATTTTTTATGGAGGAAAGAATTTGCTTAGGAACGCATCCTTCACCTCTGCCCATGTCCTCAACGAGCATGGAGCCAGGCTTTTAAGCCATTGCAATGCCTTCCCTACAAGAGACCATCGAAAAGATTTCAGTCTAACATATTCTAAATTAGCGCTATCGGCGAGAGTCTCACATAAATCCATACAAGTAGTAATATGTTGCAATGGGCATTCATTAGCTCTTCATTCAAAAGTATTGCATTTAATCTCAGAAAGGAAGTAAATTTTAATTTCATAATTAGAGGGAGGGATGATAATCGCATATTCAGGCATGGTGAGCGTAGGGTGCATGTATTGCATGGCCGTCTGTGGATATTGATTGATCCTATCTTGGCGTTGTCTTTGTGCATCCTTCTCTCTATCAGCGCGAGCTCTCTTTGCAGCTGCACTTGCCCTATGAGTGGAGCCTCTCTTATGGTCCTCTATCTTCTTCCTCAATCGCTCTATGAGTTGAGCTTGTGTCTCGTTCTCCACCATGATTCGAATTCCTCTGTTTCGGATGTGGAGGAAACGTTTGGGCTCGTCAAGACTTTCCAAGATAGGTTCGAGATCAGAGCGTCGCATAAACCTACAAAATCAGCACTAAAAAAGAACGTGAGTAAAAGCTTATGGTGCGAATGATTGCCTCCCCGGCAACAGCGCCAAAATTTGTTAGGAGGGAAACTAGTCAAATAAATATAAATATGAATTAAACCAACTCCCTGTCAAGGCAAAGAAAATTAGAAGAATCCTTCCCGATGTAGTAGTAGGGTATTCAGGATCGAATCCACGAGGAGGTATGTCAACGATTCCTAAGCTTGCAATCACGTTCAATTGTCGAATTCAGAAGATCACTCGATATCGGGTAGATCAGTCAATATCGACTATAGTTCCAGTCGATTTCTAGCAAATTCTTGCAAAACAGACAAAAAAAATCGACGTCAGGTAGGGTACTCGATATCGGGTCAGCCACTCGATATCAACCACAGAAGTCGAAATCGAGTCTTCGCAGAACCTATAAAATTTCACCAAATTGTCGGAAAAGTGTCCGAAGAGATTAAGAATGATGTAGGAGAGATGAGCAGAAAAAAAACACTGATTTGTATAAAATTCAATGAACTAAAAACCTCCAAGATCGGGGATTTCATGCCACAACGATAACCATATAAGCCTTATGCCAAATTTATGAATGTTTATGCGTTTTTGTCAAATAACTTTCGTTACTAACAATTAGGTAATTTATAGGCTCTCGCATAAACCCTAAGTGTTACTATCCAATTTCATAAGTAATCTAAATTCACAATAAGATGGCTTTCGGTTCAATGATCCAAATAAGGATCGCCTACTAATTTCGTAGAAGAATCATGCATATAGGATAGAAGACGAAATCGAATAAAAATCATACCTTTGATGCATAAACTTACATGGCTATCATCGGGCTCACTCCAACCCTAGAAGTAAGGGAACTACTTGCGCTTCATAGCCATAAACATCATCATCATCATTAGTGGAAAATAAACTTGAATTGAAATTGTCGAAACATTACAACCGAACAAAGTAAACTTCCGCTCTCGCTTCTCTCTCCTTCACTCGGCCTTCTCACTCTCTCCTATACTGAATTCTCTGTGATTGTATGCTTGTGGATCCTTTGATGAATCAACCCTAATGACTTCTAATTATAGATTTCCAACCTAGCTATCCAAGGATAAGAAAATCTATCTTATTCTTAAGATATAACTAGCTAAAGTAAATAAATAAAATCACTTTTGGTAAATATGAGTTCACCCTAAAGGATATAATGTCTGATAAAAAAGATAAAAGATCTCCGACTTAATGTAGAAGCAAACCGCTTTGGATAATATTTTATCAAAACCATCGGATCTGTCTGTAGCGTCACTCGATATCGACTAGCTTCAGTTGATATCGACCATTTCTCTTCTATCTCAAGCCAGCTCTAATCAACCTCAGATTCTGCACTCGATCTCTATCACTTCACTCGATTTGGGGCACTCGATATCCACCAGCTTTAGTCGATATCGACTAGTCTGTATCGGGTAGAGTTGTTCTCTTCTTGGCTCGATTTCTGGTCTTCAATTCCACTCGATGTCGAGTCTTTTGGTCGATTTCGACTCCTCAGTAGACTTCGAGTGATTTTCCAGCTTTTCTTCCTCTTCTCCAAATTACTCCGATTTTGCCTTGATTTCTGCGAAATAACACAAGAACTCGTGTAGACCTTCATAATTGGAAAATAAACATAAACTACACAAATCTTATGCTTTCCCAACCAATATGCATGAAAATACAAACAAAAATCAAAGTAAAAGGAGGTGAAAAATATAGTAATTTGAGCGCACATCAAAGATCGAGAGCCTCTGCTCGAGATCGAGCTCTTCTACAGTGTCTTCTTTTCACAACCAATATGCATGAAAATACAAACAAAAATCAAAGTAAAAGGAGGTGAAAAATATAGTAATTTGAGCGCACATCAAAGATCGAGAGCCTCTGCTCGAGATCGAGCTCTTCTACAGTGTCTTCTTTTCACTCTAAAATGTTCCGTTTCCTGAAAAAACAACCCAAAACTTGTGTAGACCTCTATATTTTGCAAATAAACTCAAACTACACAAATTCACTACTTTTCTAATACAATAGTTTAAAATATGTATAAGAAACGGAATAAATATAAGCATAAAACATGGTAAAATAAGCACACATAAAAAAGCCAGCTTGTCGTCTTCACCTCTCGCCAGCCCCCGTCATCTCCTTGTCTCGCCACCTCGCCGTGTTCGCTCCATCTTTGGCACCTCACCATCTTCTCTTCTCATCGTCTTGCCATATCACTTTCTTCGCCTCTAGTCATCTCACTGTGTTAGCCAGTCCCAAATCTGTTGACGTGAAGAAAAGTGATGTGTCATTGGTCCCTGTCAAAAATATTAATAATAATCCCAACTTTAGTAAACTAATAAATTAGTATAGTAGAAAAGTAAGGAGTCGAACCAACATAGAGAATCGATTTGTAGATCTAATGTTGATTCAAAGTAAACAAGAATAATTGAGATGAATAAATTAAAACAAATAAAGTAAAAGAAAGTAATGATTGGAACGATGTTGCCAATATGATGAAAGCGCTTCACCTGTAGTTCTTAACAATGGTTGGAGTTCATGATCCTTATTTTGATTTCATTGGCATCCTAATGCAATGCAAGTGTAATCAGTGTAGTTATTACTATTTTGGTTTGAATAGATCGATTACCGTCACATGCTTAATAATCTCTTACACTAAATGCAATCCCAATTGGATTCTTAAACACATAGCAGCACAAAGTCCTAAAATACTTGGCAGTTTGGTAATATCAATCTTCCTAGGCCATTAGATTGTCAAATGTGTCACTTCCCTTAACCCTTATCTCAAAGGAAACGATATCTAACCAATTGTCATTATTCTGCATATCCAATGGATGCTTTCACGGAATCAATTACCTATTGCTTGCTACTTAGGATTAACTATTCTCACGAAATCATCAATCACTAGCATGAATGAAAATCCTGTCAAGGTTATCAG
This sequence comes from Persicaria maculosa, assembly GCA_963922045.1. Lineage (NCBI taxonomy): Eukaryota > Viridiplantae > Streptophyta > Magnoliopsida > Caryophyllales > Polygonaceae > Persicaria > Persicaria maculosa. The sequence continues at coordinate 44,317,688 of OY998264.1, read as the reverse complement.
TCAAGAGAGAATATATATATATATGCAAACATGATGTAGGAGGAAATGGAGTCTAATAAATATAAATAGATATCAAACTGAATCCTAGTCCACGCAAATAAACTACAAGACTTCCTCCCGTTGTAGTGGAAGGGATACAGGATCGATCTACGAGGAGGCGGGTTAACGGTTCCTGGATAGTCTTTGCGAACTCTGCACAAGTTGACCAGAAGCCTCGATATCGTGTTGAACAATCGATATCGACACGGGCAGTCGATTTCTGGTGACGACGTCGATTTGGAGAGAGAACCTGCGAAGAGAGAAAACAATAGAAGAACTCGATAACGACTAGAATGGTCGATTTCGAGTGGGTTAGTAGCTCTGTCGACTCAGAAAAATGTTGACAATGAATCGCTCGATGCAGGGTGGTCGATATCGACAGGAATGGTCAATATCGAGTGGCTCGCAGTCGATGTGGATTTCCAGAAAACAAGGAAATAAAGGAAAAGAAATAAAAACAGCAGATTTAAGGATTTGAACTTCAATAAACTAAGGGGCTTCCAAGATAGGGATTCACCACAGCGGCAACCATGCATGTATTATACTCAATTCACATAAAAGATTAAACTTCTCTGTACACCAATTAGGGATATGGAGGCTTTCGCATAAAAACCTAATTGTTTCTACCTTTTTCATAATTAGGGTTTATGTCAACTTTCATAGGCAAAACCTAATTACTATCCAAATTCACATATACAATCCACTTTCGCTTCATAAGGTAAATAAGGAATGATCCTAACCTCGCATAAAGGATTAGCGCAGGGTAGAAGAAGAAATCACATAATCAAATATAGAATAAGCGTACTTACATGGCTACTGTTGGGCTCACCCCGACCCTAGAAGTGGGACGACTACTCGCTCTTCATTGCAACAAACATCTTTGATTGAAATGAAGAAACTTGCATTAAATTTAAACCTTGGAACCTTTACAACTCAACGCCAGCTCTCGCAAATGACAAACCCTAAAACTTCTCTCTAACTCTCTAACTCTCTAACTCTATTGATTGTTGTGTGATTGAATGTATAAAAACCATCCCCTATGGCTTTATTTATAGGCTACTAATCCTTGCTATCCAAGTAAAGTGGATCCTATCTTCTATCTAAACTCTATCCAAACAAGTAGGATAGATCTTTTATTTAAGGTAAATATCTAAAATACGTTATAAACCTTTAGGGTAAAAATAGAAATATCCCCAAGGTATAATTGTTCGGTTTCGAAAGGGAGGTAGATTCAAATATTACATATAAACTCTAACTATGCTAACTCCCTGTTCCAAGCAATTAATACAAGAATCCTTCCTGATGTAGTGGTAGGGTAATTCAAGATCGAATCCACGAGGAGGTATGTCAACGCTTTTCTTGTTGTAATCACGATCAAGCTTCCGACCTCAGAAGAAACTCGATATCGATGTGTCTGGTCGATATCGACCTCAATTCTAGTCGATTTCTAGTAGAGTTCCTGCAAAAGACAAAAGCAGCAAAGTCGATGTCGAGTAGAACCTCGATATCGACGTTAAACCTTGATATCGACCTTTACAGTCGATTCCGATGATTGTCACAGAAACTGTTTTGCGTAACCTATTGTCGGAAAAGTGTCCGAAGAATGTAGAATGGTAAAGAAGGATGGTTAGAAATCAAAACTTAACTTTTTATGTAATGAAATAAACTAAAATCTTCCAAAGTCGGGGATTACCGCCACAACGATAACAATGCAAGTTTGATGCTAATGTTATCAAATTTAATGCCTTTCCGTCGAATAACTTTCGTTACCAACACTTAGGTGATTAGAGGCTCTCGCATAGTTCCTAAGAGTTACTTATCCAATTCAAGAGTAATCCAAGTTCACAATATGAGTGGCTTTCGCTTCAATAATGTAAATAATGAATCTCCCTAACTTTCGCAAAGGATCATTCATAGGATAGAATACGGAATCGCATAAAAGTCATACCTTTGATGCACTTACCCTACATCGCTATCGTCGGGCTCACCCCGACCCTAGAAGTGGGTTGAGTACTCGCTTCTCATCATGCAACTCTTTTGTATTTGCAAAATAAAGAAATTACAACCGAACCAAGCCAACTCCACTCTCGCTTCCAACCTTACTCGGCCTCCTCTCTCTCTCTCTAAAAATTCTCTACGTTCTATGTGTTTGAATAATTGAAATTGGATGTAATTTTGAATGATTAAACTCAGCCCTAATGGCCTCTAGATATAGATATCGAACTTTGCTATCCAAAGACTCGAAACTTTATCTTTATTATGTAGGATAAAACTTAAATAAAGTCAAAACTAAACGTTCTATGGTAAAACAAATCGTGTGATAGCTCTGACGTTGAAGATAAGAAATCTCGACTTTAGGATATAATTCTATCAAAATCTGAGTCGGACTTCTCTGCTGGCAACATCGATATCGACCATAAGACATCGATATCGACCTCTCTTTTATCTTCTCTCGAGCTCTTCTTCTTCTACTCAGATTAGCACTCGACTTCTATCATTTATCTCGATTTGGGCACTCGATATCGACCATGCATCATCGATATTGACCTCTTTTGTACTCGATGTCGAGGTCCTTCAGTCGATTTCGACCTCTTCAAAAGACTTCGAGTTATTTTTCCGCTCTTTCAAATCTGTCCATTTTTGCCCTATTTTTTGCGAAATCACATAGAAACCCGTGCAGACCCATATATTTGACATTTAAGCCTAAACTACACTAATCCCATGTTCTCCCACTAATATGCATGCAAAAAGAATGATAAAATGGACTTAATTGTGCATAGAAAAAATGGCTATTTGGGCGCACATCAATAATCTATCTAAATAACAAGATAATCTGTGGCTTATGTAGATAGACTTGCAATCCGCGTCTCCAAAAGCGCATCCAACCCGTGACGAAATCCAGTCGATATCGACTAGATAGGTCGATTTCGACCTCTTCGTTTTTGCTCGACGAGTTCTACTTCACTCGATTCCTAGGGCTTAGTCGATATCGACACCCTTACTCGATATCGAGTGCTCTTCAGTGTTGACCTTTGTGGTCTATCTCGACACTCAGTATCCATGTCGAGGTCTTAGTCAATATCGACCAGTCCCAACCAATATGCATGCAAATATTGACAAAATGGAGATAAATGTGTATAGAAAATATGGCAATTTGCGTGCACATCACGTTGTATTGCTCAATAAGCACCTTGTCGCCTACCTTGTATTCTTTTATGGGCTTACCTATCATCTTAGTTAGGCATACAAACAAGGATACTCACTTTAAAGAGATATTAGAATTTATCTCTAAGGGTGGAGGAATCTTACCTGGACTTACCTCGGAGTCCGTACTGTTCTCAAGGGTCAGTCAATATCGAGTAGGTTGGTCCATGTCGAGTGGGCTCGACTGGCCCTGGTCTATTCTGAGTGTTGTGTCGACCCCATACTTAGCCTCTGGAAGTCGATTTGGCTCCTGTTCACTCAATATCGACTGGGTTATGTCGATTTTGAGTGCTTTGTCTTGCTCTTCTCTATCGTCGGCTTGGTGCCAAATCTCCAAAAGCTCCTCCATTTGGGCCTCTATTGCCCTTTTCTCTAGCTCCTCGTCGGTCAAGGCTTTCTCCGTTGGTTCATCGCAAGGGATTACTTTCCCTATATGCATCGCCTTGACCTCTATTTGTTATACCTCCTTCATTGTAGGGTTGAAGGAGAATTCGATGATGTCATTGCCAATAGTGAATGATAAGAGTCCCTTCCGTACGCTCATATTGGCATCGGCTGTAGCTAGGAACGACCTCCTTAAGATGATTGGGCAAGTAGGATCCTCTGTCATATCAAGCACAATAAAATCAGTGGGTACAAAGAACTTACCCACCTTGACTGGGAGATCATCGATGATGCTTGTGTGCCTTACAAAATTGTTATCAGCCATGTATAACTTCATATCAACTAGCTCCAAGGCTCCAATGTTGACCTTTGACCAGATGTACAAAGGCATGGGGCTCACGCTAGCCCCTAGGTCGCACAAAGCCTTGTAGCGATGTTGGCCAAGCCCAATGGTGATGGTGAATCTACCAGGATCATTCCTCTTCTCTGGGTAGTCCACCTTGCTGCACTCCTCAACGATCTCAGCAATTGATCGCTTCTTACTCAATATATCTTTGAGGAAGCGGACGTATGATGGCATTTCATGAAGGGCCTCTGTGAATGGGATGGTGACATTGAGGCCTTGGAGAAACTTTAGAAAGTGTTAGAACTTTGCGTCCGTTGGATCCTTTCATGACTTGGAGGGGTAAGGCGATGGCTTCTTCTTTGGCGGAGCGGGATTGGCCCGAGGTGGTGCTGATGAATGGTCCATATCGACTGGTGGGGGGTCGATATCATTTGTAATGGTCAATCTCGAGTTTGTCTGGACAGGGGCGACGTCGACTGGTGGGTCCACATCGAGTGGGTCAGTCGATATCAACTTAGGGTGGTCGATATCGACTGGCTCTCCAGGGCTTTTGTCCGATCCTCCGACGTTCATTGGTAACTCTTTGCCATTTCTTAGATGAACGACGGCGATGTGGCCGGATGTCTGCCCCTTTGGATTGGCCTGTGGTTAGCCAGGGAGCCCTCTAGGTTGTCTTGGAATTGATGTCGCCAATTGACACAGTTGGGTCTCAACGCCTTTCCTCCATGTATCAATCTCGCCAAGCCTAGAGTTAATGCCATGTAATGAGGTTTAGATGGCATTGTTGGATTGCTTTGTCTCCGCTTAGTTTTGCCCATCTCGTCTAGGATGAGTTGTAGATCATCCCTCCTTTCTCTCTCGGGATGGCCATGTGCTCTGTATGGTGGAAGATCCCTGGGGTTGTATTGGGGTGGTCGATTTCCCTAGTTGTGGTACCCATTGAGATTGGGATTCCTTACGTAGCACGCTTCCTGGTGAGTCTCTGATAGTTGAACTTGTTCTGTGTTGGGCAATAAGTGGTGATATGCCTTATGGAGCCACAGTCAACGCAACATTGGTTGACGGAGAGGAATTTGACTTGCGTTTCAAGCCTCTTGAGTTGATCTTGCATGAATTGATCTTTGACGTCGGGATCAATTTCCTTGGCGGGCTCATAGAGTGGCATAGAAGGGGTAGGCCTTAAGTCGGAGGCCACAAGAGTCCCATAGGTGTTGTCAAATTCGACCAACTTCTCTATAGTATCCCAAGCTTATTGTGGTAGGAGCTCGAGATACCCATAGGAGGTATAGGTGTTGATTATCTCCTTTGTTGCTATGTTCAGGGCATTGTAGATAATCTCCTGGATGATGTAGGGTGGTTGCCCATGCGTAGGGCATGACCTCAGCAACTCCTTAAACCGCTCCCACACTTTGTTTGAAACCCATAATCTTCTGGCGTATCACTGCTGTCTTGGATGGTGGGAAGAACTTATTGAGGATGGCATCCTTGACCTTATCCCACATACAGAGCGATCTGGGGGCTAGGCTCTCCAACCATGCTAGTTCTTTCCATGTGAGAGGCCAACGAAAAGCCTTTAGTTTAACATATTCAAGGCTTTGTCCATCAGCGATTGTTTCACATAAGTCAATGAATAAGGAAATATGCTCAAGACGACAATCGTTAGGTTTCCCCTCAAATTGACGTCGCCTAATCTCAGTTAAGAAACTAGGTTTAATCTCAAAATTAGAATGGGGAGGGGGGGGAAGAATAACTGATTCAGGCACTGAGAGCACAGGGTGCATGTATTGTTTGGCATTCTGAGGGAGGGCATTGATTTGGGCTTCTATTTGTCTCCTAGCTTCCTCCTCCCTGTCTACACGCTCCTTTGGCGTTCAATCTGTTGAGCCTGGGTGTCTTGATTTGCCACGACTCTTTGGATTCTAGCGTGAAGGTGAAGATAGATTTTAGGGTCGTCTATACCTTCGAATTCAGGTGGGTGATCAGCGCTTTGCATACACCTGGAAGAAAACACTAGGTAAAAGAGTGAGATGGACTAAACAGGGCGCATTTGATAGCCTCCCCGGCAATGGCGCCAAAATTTGATATTGGAGGAAATCGAGTCTACTAAATATAAATAGATATCAAACTGAATCCTAGTCCACGCAAATAAATTACAAGACTTTCTCCCGTTGTAGTGGAAGGGAATCAGGATCGATCCACGAGGAGACGGGTCAGCGGTGCCTAGATAGTCTCTATGAACTCCCAAGACGAGCAGAAGCCTCAATATCGAGTTGAACAGTCGATATTGACAAGAGCAGTCGATTCCTAGTGATGACGTCGATCTGGAGAGAAACATGCGAAGAGAGAAAACAACAAAAGAACTCGATATCGACTAGAATGGTCGATTTCGAGTGGGTCAGTAGCTATGTCGACTCAGAAAACTATCGACGATGAATCACTCGATGTAGGGTGGTCGATATCGACAGGAATGGTCGATATCGAGTGTCTCTCAGTTGATGTCGATTTGCAGAAAACTAGGAAATAAAGGAAAAGAAATAAAAATAGCAGATTTCCAGGATAGGGATTCACCACAACGGTAACCATGCATCTATTATACTCAATTAACATAAAAGATTAAACTTTTCTCAACACCAAGTAGGAATATTGAGGCTTTCGCATAAAAACCTAATTGTTTCTACCTTTTTCATAATTAGGGTTTATGTCAACTTTTGCAGGGAAAACCTAATTACTATCCAAGCTCACATATATAATCCACTTTCGCTTCATATAAGGTAAATAAGAAATGATTCTAAACTCGCCGAAAGGATTAATCGTGGGGTAGAAGAAGAGATCGCATAATCAAATATAGAATGAGCGTACTTACATGGCTACCGTCGAGCTCGCCCAAACCCTAGATGTGGTACGACTACTCGCTCTTCATTGCAACAAACATCTTTGATTGAAATGAAGGAACTTGCATTAAATTTAAACATTCGAAGCTTTACAACTCAACGCCGGCTCTCGAAAACGCCAAACCCTAAATCTTCTCTCTAACTCTCTAACTCTATTGATTGTTGTGTGATTGAATATATAAAAACCAGCCCCCTAGGCCTTTATTTATAGGCTACTAATCCTTGCTATCCAAGGAAAGTAGATCCTATCTTCTATCTAAACTCTATCCAAACAAGTAGGATAGATCTTTTATTTAAGGTAAATATCTAAAATACGTAATAAACCTTTTGGGTAAAAAGAGAAATATCCCCAAGGTATGATCTATCGAAATAACAACATAATTTGTGGCTTTGCAATTCGCGTCTCAAAAAGCGCATCCAACCCGTGTCGAAATCCAGCCGATATCGACTAGATAGGTCTATTTCGACCTCTTCGTTTCTGCTTGATGGGTTCTACTTCACTCGATTCCTGGGGCATAGTCGATGTCGATACCCTTACTCGATATTGAGTGCTCTTTAGTGTTGGTCTTTGTGGTCTATCTCGACACTCAGTATCCATGTCCAGGTCTTAGTCGATATCGACCAGTCCTGTCAATATCGACCACTTTTCAGGTTCTCTTGGCATCTTCGTTTTGACTCCAATTCCGCTCCAATACCTACATATTTAAACCAAGACCTAGGCAGACCCTATTTCTTGCACGTTAGCTCTTTCTAAACAAATTTACATTATTTTTAAACCTTTTGTTTGGAAATTGAATGGAATATGAACTCAAAAGATGCAATAAAAATGACTCTAAATATGTACATCAAAACAACAATTATGAGCAAAAGGATAATGAAATAACTAATGAATAACAGTTGAAATTAAAGCCTCACAATTCAACTACCCATGTGTTCGAATCACAAGTGAAACTGTGAGTTTAGCAACTCATAATCTAACAAAACCATAAATCTGAGTCTGGTTGTTCTTCTTTATCTTATTCCTCTCTAAAACCTTGTAGGCCTATATATGATAGGACTCGACCTTATTAACCCAAGAAAGTAAGATAATCGGCGGGCGCCACTACTCCGGCTTCCTGATTTCTCTTGCTATCTTCTATTACCTTCTCCTTAGCTCCCTTGATGTACCTTCCTTGCCTGTTTTAAGCTAAAAAACAGTGTCTTCTAAGCATCATAAACCTCTCATCAAGCTCGGATTATAAAACTGCAGAATAAACACAAAATAATTAGATTTCGAACTCTAATGCTGAAATAGATAATAATGCAAATTAACAATAAAACATGCGATAATCATATCCTAAATGCAACTAAAACTATCTATAATACCTATATAAAATATGCATTATCAAACTCCCCCACACTTAAGCTCTTGCTTGACCTCAAGCAAATGAAGAATAAACATAAACTAATGCATCCCACATAAGATTCCTTCATAACTCAAACATACCAAAAAGAAACATCAAAGCAAGTGCAAACATGAATAAGGGAAACAAACATCATAGCATATATATGAATGATCAAGTAGCCTGCATACTTCTCAATCCAACCTTACAAGGAAGAATATGTGTTTATCTCGCTCTCATGTGTTTAGGCTTTGAGCATAACTCTCAACTCGATCAATTATATATGCAAACATCAATCTTAAATATTGACACTTATATAACAAAATCTCCACTGGATACATCAAAGCAATATAAGCAACATCAATAGGACTTTCGCTCAATGGAAATCTTCAAAGAAGATGATGTGCGCGCAAATTTCCATATTTCCTATGCACATTTAAGTCCATTTTATCATTCTTTTGCATGCATATTAGTAGGAAATCATAACATTAGTGTAGTTTATGCATTATTGTCAAATATATGGGTCTGCACGAGTTTCTATGTGATTTCGTAGAAAACAGGATGATATCGATGTCTGAAGGTCGAAAAAAGAACTCGAAGTCTTCTGAAGAGGTCGAAATCGAATATTAACCTCGACATCGAGTGAAACAAAACAACCAGGAATCGAGCAGAGGAGAACAGAGCATGTCGACATATCAGAGGTCGATACCGATGTCTGAAGGTCGATATCGAGTGGCATATCGAGCTTATTGATAGAAGTCGAGTGCCAATTCGAGGAGAAGAAGGAGTGCTCGAGATAGAGAGGTCGATATCGATGTCTTGGGTCGATATCGATGTTGCCAGCAGAGAAGTCCAACTCAAATTTTGATAGAATTCTATCCGAAGCTTGCACGTCTATCCTAAAGTCGAGATCTTTTATCCAATGCACTAGACTTCATCCTTTACTAGTAATTATGCGAGAGCCAAGAACAGCAAGTTTAATCATCGAAGAATAGCAAGTTTTAGTAAGTTTTAGTAATACATTGCAGAGAATTAGGAGAGAGAGAGGATGTTAGGGCTGAGTTTAATCATCCAAGAACAGCAAGTTTTAGTAATACATTGCAGAGAATTAGGAGAGAGAGAGGAGTCCGAGTGAGTTGGGTGTGAAGCGAGAGCGGAGATTTGGCTTGGTTCCGTTGTAACTTTCTCTTTACTTTAATACAAAGTAGTTTTCTTTCAATGATGATGATGAGTTCAACGATGAGACGCGAGTAGTCAACCCACTTCTACGGTCGGGGTGAGCCTGCCGATAGCAATGTAGGGCAAGTGCATCAAAGGTATGATTTTTGTGCGATTCGGTCTTCTATCCTATGCATGATCCTTTACCAAAGTTAGGGATATTCATTATTTGCATTATTGAAGCGAAAGCCAATCATATTGTGAAATTGGATTACTCATGAATTGGATAGTTACTCTTAGGAATTATGCGAGAGCCTCTAATCACCTAAATGTTGGTAACTAAAGTTAGTTGACAAAAAGACATTAAATTTCATAACTTTAGCATCATACTTGCATTGTTATCATTGTGGCATGAATCCCCGACTTTGGAAGATTTTAATTAATTGAATTACATAAAAAATTTGAGTTTTATTTATGTCCATAGTTCCTTTACCATTCTACGCTCTTTTGACTACTTTTTCGACACATAGGTTACGTTATATAGTTTATGTAACAAACATTGAAATCGACTGCCAAAGGTCGATATCGAGAACTAACATCGATATCGATGTCTCTCTCGACGTCGACTATGTTTACTTTTATCTTCTACAGGAACATTGCTGGAAATCGACCAGAACTGAGGTCGATATCGACCAGATGCCTCGATATCGAGTGTCTCCTAAGGTCGAAAGCTTGATCGTGATTGCAATAAGGGAAGCGCTGACATACCTCCTCGTGGATTCGATCCTGAATTACCCTACCACTGCATCGAGAGGGATTCTTGTATTTATTTGCTTGAACAGGGAGTTAGCATAGTTGAGATATTTATTGAATATTTTATTTGAGCAAATAATCTACCTCCCCTAAACGAACAAATTAGTGCCGCTGCCGGGGAGGCAATCAATCGCCACCTAAGTTTTCCCACGGTCTTTTAGAGCTTATTTTGAAGGTTTATGCGACGTTCTGATCACGGACCTATCCTGGAAACCATTGACGAGCCTGGACGTTTCTTCCATCTTCGCAACAAAGCTATTCAAATCATGGCGGATAACGAGACGCATGCTGAGATGATAGAGCGGTTGAGGAAAGAGATTGAGGATCATAACACTATAATCGCTGCTGAGAGGGCCACCGCTGCTGCAGAGCGAGCCCGTGTTGATAGGGAGGAGGATGCGTGCAGACAAGCCCGAGAGCGGCTAAATCAGTATCCACAGACGGCGATGCAATACATGCATCCGCCACTTCATGTTCCTGAATCCGCTATACTTGTTCCTCCTTCAAACTATGAAATTAAAATAAACTTCCTATCTGAAATTAAAAGAAATACTTTTGAAGGAAGACCTAATGAATGCCTACTGCAACACATCTCTACTTTTATGGAGTTATGTGAAACTATTGCTGATGGTGTAAATTTAGAGTATGTGAGACTGAAATCTGTTCGATGGTCTTTGGCAAGGAAGGCATTGCAATGGCTAGAATGTTTGGCTCCACACTCGCTGAGGACATGGGAAGAGGTGAAAGATGCATTCCTAAACAAATTTTTTCCTCCCTCTAAGACGGCGATGCTGCGACAAAAGATCACGACTTTCAAACAAAAGTCAGGTGAAACATTGGCACAGGCGTGGGAGCATTTTAAGGACTTCCTGAGCTCATGCCCGACGCATGGGCAACTTCTATATCTCATCCAGGAGATATTCTATAATTCCCTTGATGCACCGAATAAGGAGAGGATCAATTCATATACCTCCTATCGGTACATTGAGATTACACCGATGGAGGCCTAGGGGACGATTGAGAGGCTCGTGAACTTTGATAACACTTATGGTACTGCTGCGGCCTATGACTCAAGGTCTGCCCCATCAATGCCATTATATGAGCCTCCAAAGGAGATTGATCCTGATGTGCGGCAACAATTCCACAACGATCAAACACGCCGCCTACAAAAGCAACTAAGGTTCCTGAGCAACAATCAAACTTGTCAGGAATGTGGTTCAACAAGGCATAACACTAGTGCATGTCCACATAATGAGCAAGTATCTATGGTGGAACAACATGAGGAAGCCAAATGGACGAGAGGCTCCTATGGAGGGTGCAATCAACAATATTGGGGAGATCAGCGCTTCTATCGACAAAGGGATCCCCCACCATATAGAGCACTAGGGCACCCTAAGTGGGAAACAAGGAAGTATGACCTGCAGATCATTCTCGATAAGATGCAGAGGAACCACACTGAGTTCAAAAAAGCCAATAACTCCATCCATACTCAGTTGCAGGGCATTAACTCTAGGCTTGGAGAGATAGACGTTTGGAAGCACAACATGTAGACCCAAATGGGTCAATTGACGGAGGCAATACCCAAGGCATCAGGATCATTCCCTGGATCAACTGTGCCCAACCAAAAGGGCAAAACTACTGCACATATAGCGGTGATGAATCTAAGGAGTGAGCGTCAATTACAAATGCCCGAGCAAAAAGGAGAGGAGAAGGCCCCAGAATAGACGTCGATATCGACCCCCCTGTCGATATCGACCAAGATGACGCCAGTGTCGACCATTCACTCGATGTCGACACTGAATCTGAGTCACCACAAAAATCGAATCTTCCAGTTGATATCGACCCCCATCCAATCGATGTCGATCAAACTCCAGCCGCAGGAAAAAAGATGTTGCCATTCCCATAAAAAAATGTGATCAAGGACCCGGCGGAAAAGAAGTTCCAGCGGTTCGTGAAGATGCTTCAAGGGCTCAATGTCTTGGTTTCATTCACCGAAGCACTTCATGAGATTCCATCTTATGTAAGGTTCCTTAGGGACATATTGGGTAAGAAGTGATCGCTTTCTGAGATCGCAGAGGAGTGCAACAGATTGGAGCTACCATAAAAGCGGGCGGACCCAGGTAAGTTTTCTATCGCTATAGGCTGAGGTCGATATCACTTAATGCTTTAGTTGATTTGGGCGCTAGCGTTATCATTATGCCACTAACCATATGGCACAAGGTAAAGATAGGTCCTCTAAAGCCCGTTGATGCAATGTTATACATGGCGAAAAGTACAGTAGTAATTCCAACAGGGATGGGAACTGATGTGGCAATACAAGTAGGTAAATTCTTTGTCCTTGCTAATTTCTTAGTTGTTGATATAGCAGAGGACCCTGCTTGTCCCATTATTTTAGGTAGGCCATTCATAGCAATCGTCGATGCCAACATCAGCATGAAGAAAGGATTGCTCTAATTTACAATTAGCAATAAGGTGATAGAGTATGCCTTCAACAAGACGGTGAGGAACAATGAAGGGCCAATGGAGATTAAAGCCATCAATGGTGTCTACATCGCATGTGGAGAAGCCAAGGTAAGGAGTATTACACCGGAAGAGCTTGAAAAGAGGGCCATAGAAGCCCAAGTGGAGTAAGTCATGGCAATCTACAACGAAGGAGCCAGAAAGATTCTATGTCAGGTCATAAGTATGGGGTCGACGGAAGAGAAGGATGTTCGAAATCGATGTTAAAGATCGATATCGACCATGCCCTAAAGCCGAAATCGACTGCCACAAAAGATGAGAAAGGAAGAGCAAGAGACTCGATATCGATCTCTGAAGGTCGAAACCGACCTGATCATGTTGAGCAGAAAGCCTCCAAATCGACTGAACGTCCAAGAGCACAACAGAGCTCGATATCGACTACTGATGATCGAAATCGACCTGAGCCACAGAAGGAAGAGAAGGTAAGTCAAGGTATGGATTCCTCCTATTCCATTTCTATTAAAGATTTATCATTATTTGGAAGAGGTGTGCCTTGGCATGTGCGGTATGATGATTCGAACCAATATGAAATAGGAGACAAGGTGTATGTCGCCAAATCAAAAGATCAATGGTTCCCTACTAGATTCAAAGACAAGATGATGGGACCTTTCACGGTGAATCAAATCCATCCGGGTGGAATGCAGCTACGTGACAAGAAATGAGTTCTATTTGAGGACCAAGCCACATGGGCTCAGCAGATGCCGCCCTGAAAGCGCAAATGAAGAAGTCGGCCTAGCGACTTAAAAGTCTAGAGCTTGTAATAAAGACACTTAGTTTTTGGTTTTGGACAGTTTTTACTTTGTTTTGAGACTTTACATTATGCATGTTTTTGTTTGGTTTTAGTTTTCTAACAAAGTGCAGGAAAGAGGAAAATAGCACAGATTAGACATTGAAATCGAGTCAAGAGCTTGATATAGACCTTAAGGTCGGTTTTGAGGGGCTTGTAGTTGAGGTCGGATCACCCTGAAGGTTGAGCCAGAAAATCGATGAAATCAGTCGATTTCGATGTTAAAGGTTGATATCGACCACCACTACTGTCTTCTTCGACTCTTGAAATTTGTGATGGTTTAGTATGTTTATTGCTTAACCCTTGTTCTAATACAGTGAGGACATTGTAATCTTTAAGTATGGGGTGGGGGAAAGGCTTACTTGCATATTTTTAGCATATTTTAGCATATTTTATAAGTTATTGCATACTTAGTTACATGCTCATACATATTACATAGTTGTTTTAGAATTGCATATTTATCTTTAAGCATTGCATCATATAGTTTATATATTCGGAAAAAAAAAGAGCCCCATCAAAAATTGAATAATAAAGAAAAGAGTCATGGAAGTATAAAAAAGTGCTCTACGATGCAAAATTAGATTCATTAGAGATATAACATGAAATTGCCTAGTTAAGGGAAGTCCCAATGAAGTGCAAAAAGAAAAAAACATAAAGGAGAGAAAAATTAGAAGTTGCTTTTGACATGTGCATGATAAGATGATGGAGGACTTTAAGAAATTTCCACACAAGTGCTTACAAAAGTTCATATCCTAGCCTTACCTATGCATATTTGCAAAAGTCACAAGCCATATATGAGCCTTATATCATACATTATCATTATTGCTCCGCATATATATCATATTGCCCATTTTTTATACCTTATGCCCTATCTGAGGACAAGTTTGAGAATGGATGTCATTTTTGGAGTTGCTATATGGAGTCCAAAGTACTAAGTATCCGGGGCCATCCATGACACCCATGTTTGTGACTCGCGAGAAGGCAGTGCTAAGGTTAGACAGGTAAAAGCATTATACGTGAAAAAAAAACATTGAGCGATGAGTGAAAGGTGAGAAACATTATGAAGAAGGAATGTGGAATGAATATTTTAGAAAGAAAGTACATTTCCCCGGATTTAACACCACATGGCCAAATATTAGCCCACCTTTAGCCTTTTACCAATCTACTTCCCTAAAGCTTGCAAAAGTCCTCTTGATTATTAATGCTATGTTATGAAATTGTTTTTATGAACATAAACCTCCTTTTGTTAGTATGAAATTGCTTTTATTGCACATGCATGGATTTGGTTGACATTAGTACCTTATCGAGGATGGCAATTGATTGTAGGGACATATGAAAAATGAATCTATGATGTTGAGGGTTTACTTTCTTCCCCTGAATGACCATTAAAGGTATTGCTTGGGGACAAGCAAGCTTATGTATGGGGTGTTTGATATGCGCGCAAATTGCCATATTTCCTATGCACATTTAAGTCCATTTTATCATTCTTTTGCATGCATATTAGTGGGAAATCATAAGATTAGTGTAGTTTATGCATTATTGTCAAATATATGGGTCTGCATGAGTTTCTATGTGATTTCACATAAAACAGGACGATATCGATGTCTGAAGGTCGAAAAAAGTACTCGAAGTCTTCTGAAGAGGTCGAAATCGACTATTAACCTCGACATCGAGTGAAACAGAACAACCAGGAATCGAGCAGAGGAGAACAAAGCATGTCGACATAGCAAAGGTCGATATCGATGTCTGAAGGTCGATATCGAGTGGCCAGATCGAGCTTATTGATAAAAGTCGAGTGCGAATCCGAGGAGAAGAAAGAGTGCTCGAGATAGAGTTAAAAAGAGGTCGATATCGATGTCTTGGGTCGATATCGATGCTGCCAACAGAGAAGTCCGACTCAGATTTTGATAGAATTTTATCCAAAGCTTGCACGTCTCTCCTAAAGTCGAGATCTTCTATCCAGTGCAGCAGACTTAATCATTTACTAGTTTGACCATGGAATTTTTAGTTTTACTTTATTAAGTTTTATCTTAGAGAATAAAGATATTTTTTCCAATCCTTCCTAACCAAGATTTGAGATCTATATATAGAGGCCGTTAGGGCTGAGTTTAATCATTCAAGAACAATAAGTTTTAGTAATACATCGCAGAGAATTAGGAGAGAGAGAGAGAGGAGGCCGAGTGAGTTGGGTGTGAAGCGAGAGCGGAGATTTTACTTGGTTCGGTTGTAACTTTCTCTTTAGTTTAATACAAAGTAGTTTTCTTTCAATGATGATGATGAGTTCAACGATGAGACGCGAGTAGTCAACCCACTTCTAGGGTCGGGGTGAGCTCGACGATAGCAATGTAGGGTAAGTGCATCAAATGTATGATTTTTATGCGATTCCGTCTTGCATCCTATGCATGAACCTTTGTGAAAGTTAGGGAGATTCATTATTTGCATTATTGAAGTGAAAGCCAATCATATTGTGAACTTGTATTACTCATGAATTGGATAGTTACTCTTAGGAATTATGCGAGAGCCTCTAATCACCTAAGTGTTGGTAACGAAAGTTATTCGACGGAAAGACATTAAATTTCATAACTTCAGCATCATACTTGCATTGTTATCGTTGTGGCATGAATCCCCGACTTTGGAAGATTTTAATTAATTGAATTACATAAAAAGTTTGAGTTTTATTTCTGTCCACAGTTCCTTTACCATTCTACGCTCTTCGGACTACTTTTCTGACACATAGGTTGCGTTATACAGTTTTTGTAACAGACATCAAAATCGATTGGCAAAGGTCGATATCGAGCACTAACATCGATATCGAGGTCTCTCTCGACGTCGATTGTGTTTGCTTTTGTCTTCTGCAGGAACTTTGTTGGAAATCAACCAGAACTGAGGTCGATATCGACCTTATACCTCGATATCGAGTGTCTCCTGAGGTCGAAAGTTGGATCGTGATTGCAACAAGGGAAGCGCTAACATACCTCCTCGTGGATTCGATCTTGAATTACCCTACCACTGCATCGGGAGGGATTCTTGTATTTATTTGTTTGAATAAGGAGTTAGCATAGTTGAGATATTTATTGAATATTTTATTTGAGCAAAGAATCTACCTCCCCTAAACGAACAGAAGACTCCATTCAGCGGGGTTGTAATGGGGGTTGGTAGAAAATAATGGAAAGGAATTGTATTTTGTCATGTAGTGGTTTAAATTCCGGGAACTAAGATTACTAAATCTTCCAAAATTACTCAAAACAACTCAAAAGTACATCAAGCACACATAAGAACATAACTCTCAAAACATAACAAATGTCAAAATATAATAACTTCTCAACATAAACTCTCAAACTAATCATTTAAACCAAACTTTATCCCACTCTCATATCCAACTCTCAAATGTCAAAATATAATAACATCTTTTTTTTCTTTTTTTTTCTTTTTCTCTTTTTTCGACAATTTTTCTTTTCCTTTTTTTTTTTTCTTGAGCCATATGCATGAAAGATAAATATGAGGAAAAATAATTATATAACATTACATCTTTTCTTGAATCCTCTCAACATAAGCACTCCCTTTAGCATCTATCTCTAACCTTAAAATAATCATTCCATAACCAATTCTAAATCCTAATTCCCGGATGCCGGATGGATAAGGCTTATCATAGGCTAGGAATACATGAATTTTATGTAGCTTCAAAGAAATAGGCTAAAGGCTCATATTGGCCTCAAAACAAAGACATAACGTAAGATAGATATGGATAAATATAGGCAAAAAGGTGCCTCTATCATATGCAACTCATATGCGATGATCATGTATACAAATCAGTCTCGATAATAATAACCATGTAAATACACAGAGATTAATGCATAAAAAGAGTAATTCACAAAACAAAAGCAAAAGGATATAGATGTGATCTTTATAAGGTCGAAATATCTCACTAAGACAATAATTTGTTGGATTCAATTATGCCTAGGTACTTAGATCATACCTGCTCGATTACATATGCCAAACCATGTCTCACATCAAAAATCAACTCATAAAGATAAAGTGTAATATCCAGAACTCCATGGGATTTATATGTTCATGTGAAAATACAAATAGAGGTCATAATAATATAGATGGGTATTTGAATAACATATATGTATGCAACGCATGATATTTTTGCTTCTTTTTCGACATTTTATATATATATATATATATATATATATATTTATTTATTTTTATCTTTAACTAGAACAACATAAACCATACAACTCAAAACATAAACATGATATATGATAATCAAAACTAAAATTCTAAAATGTAAACTAAGACATAAACTTAAACATAAACCTGAATAACCAATGAATAAAACTCAGGTGAAGAAAGGGATAACTAGCCAATTAGTGGGCGGGTGGAGGGTGAAATCGAAATCCTTGATGAAGAAGATTATGAATTTGACGCAAGGATCTATTAACACTATTATGGATTTCCTCCAATTTTTTTCCCTAATGCTATCTGTTAGCTTTTCAGTTCCTAGAAACATAATGCCTACTATGACTCTAATTCAGTCCAGGGACGATCAATGTTTTCAAGGAGATCAATCGTAGGATTCCACTCACAAGACACGTCAAAGTCATCATCTCAAGCCACATCTTAAATTAAAGGCTTATTTGCATAGGAAATCTCCATAATCAGCCCTTTGTCAACATGGACATGGCTAATGTTGAAAACTGCCAGAGTGGGTCCAACAAGTATAGTAGTGGGAAAACACTGATGATGCTCTCTCCTGGATCCTGATAACCAGTGAAAACCTTCACTAGTATGTCAAATATACACTCTCTCAATGATGCGAGTGCTGAGCAGAATTGACATATCAAGATGCTGAGAGGAGTGCAATTGTTGTAGTGTACTCAAGTCGATGTCCAGCAAATATGTAATAAGAGTATAACTGAACTCAGTCTGGTGTGATGGCTCAACAGAAGTGGCCAGGAACAATAGGCTAAGAAATTAAACGGGATTGATTCCCACCCTTCATGTGAAGAGTCTCAACACAAGTGGCCAAGAACAACTCAACTCAGTCTGGTGTGGCTGACTCTGGCATCAAACAGTATAACCACATCCATATCCTTGTAGAGACATACTGATGCTCTGTCAATCCATAGAATGCATGACTTAGAACACTGTGGCATAGACGGAGAGTTGGATGAGTCATCAAATAATCATGGTTGTTGTCCTTCTGCCCCTCAAAATCACCAGTGACTGTTGTGTTCAAGCAGATGTCCATGGTCGGCTCATCTTAAAAGCAAGAGCCAAAGCGCTCTTGGTTATCAGGCATTCGTTGCCTAACATCATGAACCAAATATCATTTTCGGAACGCACTTCTTGGGTAGCAAGGAATTCGCGCACTAGTGCATGGTATTTAGGTGCACTCATAGCCACAAAGTTACTCAGATCCCCATTTTGCAACAAAGCAGACAAAAGGCCAAGAAGTCCAAGCCTCTGCAATGACTCTAAATAAAAGAATCGAGTTGCACTATAGCTTTAACCTCCTAGAGAGTACCAATACTCTTCCTTAATTTCAGACATAGATTATGGTTTCCTCGTGATGGAGAGAGTAGCCATGATGCACAAAGAAAAGGATCAAGATCAACAAAATTAACACAAAATGCGCAATAAACCTTTATCTGCAATAGTGGCGGGCACCGGTACGGGAGCGACGAGCATCGGTGGCGACAGAACTCGAAAATCCAACTTTTAATGTTGTTTATCGGACGTCAAAACTATATCCAATTGCATCTTTTTTCATGATACTTGATTCCAAACCCTTCTTGGGTGAAAAATATGGTTATGGTGATGAACAAGATTGGATTTGGTGGGGATTTATGGATTGAATTGGAATTTGGGCGATGATGGGTAATAATGAATGAAATCGGGATTTGAAGATGGAATTGGGGTGAAGGGATGATGGTGAATCAGGCAATTTAGGCTTTTTTTTATATGGAATTTCAAGGTTTAGAATGATGGAAATTTGGATTTGAGTAGAAGGGTTTTAGGGTTTATGTGTTTGCTTAAGGCAAATGTTTGAAGAAATGTAGGAAAATGATAGAAGATGGGTATTATATATATATATATGGAAGGTAAGTGGTAAAAAAGATAAAAGATAAATATAATAGTGGTCCCAGTTCTTCCTTCTCGAATCGAATTCAGATGCTGAACAGAGAAAGCGGTGGGTGTCGGTTATAATGCGGCGGGCGCTGGTTTAACTGTTTTTCAAACTTCATTTCTTTTATATTCAAACTCTCCTACAAGTTAGTTCTAACAAGAAATATTCCAAAAATACAGCAAAATACCTATCCTACTTTGTTGAATTGAAAATTAATGCAAAAAAAACTACACAGAAATATAATTAATTATCTTGGGTTGCCTCTCAAGAAGTGCCTTTGGTTCACGTCGTTAGCTCAACGTGTTACTCTTCTTGGCTCAAATTCCTCCACAAGGGTAACCTATACTTGTCCTTTTCATGACACACGATGGTACCCATGGAAGATGTTATGCTCTGTCCAAGCAATGATCCAATTCCTCCATTTGCTTCTTTTCTTAGTTCCGGAGGTTGTCCTAAAATCACATAAACTTCCACACTATTTGAAATTAATTTCTCATATGGAAAATGATAATGCATATTTTAGATAGGCATCAGAGGTAGTTTTAAGTGCTTTTAGATAGGATTCTTGCATGTTTTATAGTTAATTCGCACAGTTTTCTATTTTAGCATTCGAGTTCGGAATCTATACTATTTTGTGTTTATTTTGCAGTTTTACAACATGAGGTTGGATGGATGATTAAGATGTTTAGAAGAGCTGATTTCGGAGCATAAAAGAGGGAAAGGAGGAGCATCAAGGGAGCTACGGAAGAACAATGCAAATTTGATGCTTATATGATGTATATATTTATAGTCGTTTTAATTGCATGTTTTGACTTGATATTCCATTCGATTCCTAGATTATAGATGGAGAATAATGCAAATTTATATAGAATGGGCTAACATGCAAAAAATAGAGTCTGCACAAGTTTTGGTTTAAATGTATGGGAATTGGAGTGGAATCAGAGTCGAAATGAGAAGCTAAGTGAAGCAGAAAGGCAGTCGAGATCAAGTTCTGCACTCGAGATCGACCACATGGATCGACATAGAGACCAAGCATCGAGATCCAAGACACAGAGCTGCTGGAGAGCACTCGACACCGCTTTTTGCTGAGTGGACATATTGACATCGACACCCTGTCTGAGCTCAAGTGAAGTAAAGACAGGTAGACCAGAAATGAAGCACTCGATGTCGAGTGACCAAGTCGATATCGAGTAGAAGATTCCCAGGGATTACAGGTGGTTTGGCAAATCCGAATTTGAGATCCACTTTGAAGCCACAGTTTTATCATACCTTTTAGATTAGATTATTTCCTACGGGTTGTTTCCTTTTTACCCTAGGATATTTATTATTTACCATAATAATGTTTTATGCTATCTATGATAGGATAGAATTTATAATAGGACTTTTAGTAGGATTAGGACTACTTTCCTTGGCTGGCAAGTATTAGTAGGCTATAAATAAAGACCAAGGGGCATGTTTTTAAGCATTCAAGTTCAAAGATTCATATCTCAACATAGCTAGAGAAGTAGAGAGTACAAGAAGCTTTAGGGTTTGGCGTTTGCGAAAGCTGACGTTGAGTTATAAAGTTTCGAAGTTTAAGTTAATGCAAATTCCTTTCTTTCGTTCAAAGATTTGGTTTCGATGAAGAGCGAGTATTTCCCCAAGCTTTTAGGGTCGGATTGAGCCCGACGTTAGTCATGCGTAGTTGAGGTAAGTACTTGATTTTGATATCATTATGTCCTGATCATGTCCTACGATGTTATGTTTAGTCCTAATCGCAAGAAAAGGGATTCATGTTAAAAACTTGGGTTATAAACATAAAATTGGTAGAGAGAATTAGGTGTATTTGCAAAAGTATTCCCAATCGTTGGTGTACGGTGAAAGGTTGTCCCTTGATTGAGACAGCGCAATTGTTCATCTTATTTGCCTTATACATGTTTTGTTAACGTTGTGGTAAAACCTAGCCTTAAGAGTTTCCTTTATATATATTCTTATTCATACAATCCCTCTCTTATTTCTGTCCAAAATTCTACACCTATTCTATTATCTTCGGCCGTTGTTTGCCGACAACCCTAACTTTTTGCAGAACCACTTGATATCGACATAATAGTTTGATATCGACATCCACTTTTTCCTTGCACCACAGCTCGATATTGAGTAACAATCTTGAGATAGAGTGCCACTGTGTCGACCGATAGTCTTCTGAGTCGGTCGACGTAGTTACTGATGATTGAGATTGACCACCTAGGTCGAGATCGAATGCTTGTTTTTACTGTTACAGGTCTTCTGCTGCAGTAGGAATCGACAGCCGCTATCGACGTCGAGTCATACACTCAAGATCGAGGCTTCTGGTCGACATTAGACGTGACATTCAAGACGATCTAGGATCCCGGTGAAACGCTTCTTAGTGGATCGATCCTGATTCCCTACCACTACTGCGGGGAGTCTTGAATTTATTTGAGTAGCCATGGTTGAGTATATTATTTTACATTATTCAATTCAATTCTCCCTACATCAAATTTTGGCGTCGTTGCTGGGGAAGTATCAATCGCGCCCTAGTAGTCTATCTCATGTCTTCTTTTGAGTTTTTCTTTACCGGTTTATGTGATGCGCTGATTGCATGCCTAAATTCAAAGGCGTTAAAGACCTCGAGAGTTATCTCCATAAACGTTCTAGAATTCAAATACCTGTGGCTAACGCAGAAACCGCGGCTTAGGAGATTGAGCTCTTAAAAAAGCAAATCGAGGACTTCACAACTAGGGAGGCGGCACAAAGTGCTCTTTGTGCCTGAATCGGCGATTCTTATCCCTCACTCAAAAATTGAAATTAAACCTAGCTTCTTAACTGAAATTAGGAGACATCAATTTGCAGGAAAACCTAATGATTGCCCTCTAGAACACATAACGACCTTCCTTGATTTATCTGACACTATAGCTGATGGAGAAAGCCTTGAATATGTAAAACTAAAGGCTTTTCTTTGGTCTCTTGTAGGGAAAGCACTAGCATGGTTGGAGATCCTACCCCCAAGATCGCTCCACACGTGGGATGAAGTCAAGGATGCATTCCTAAACAAATTCTTTCCACCATCCAAGATGGTGGTCATTCGTTAGAAGAACATGGCTTTCAAGATAAAGCCTCATGAAACCCTAGCGCAAGTGTGGGAACGATTCAAGGTGCTTCTGAGGTCCTTCCCTACACATGGGCAACCAACCTATGTCATCCAGGAGATCCTCTACAACACCCTGGACGTAGCCACTAATGAAAGGATAAGTACCTACACCTCATATGGGTATCATGAGCTCCTACCACAACATGCTTGGGATACTATAGAGATGTTGGTGGAAATTGACAACACATATGGGACTCCTGCAGCCTACGACTCAAGGCTCACCCCATCGATGCCACTCTATAAGACATCTAAGGAGATTGATTCATAAATGATCAACTCATGAGGTTGCAAAAGCAAGTCAAATTTCTCTCCGCCGACCAACCCTGTGCCGAATGCGGTTCCGAGTGGCACATCACCACCACTTGCCCCCACACGGAGCTAGTGGATCTAGCAGAGACTCACCAAGTGGTGAGGTTCATGAGGAATCCCAACCACTAGGGATATCAAAATTGGGGACATCCACCTCCCTAATATAACCCTGTGAATCCTCCATCTTACTGAGCTCTAGGACATCTAGACAGAAGAAAGGAGAGATGATATTCAACTCATCCTTGATGAGTTAAGGAGGAACCATGCGCAAATCCAACAATCGAGCAGCACCATCCAGAACAACCTACAATGGCTCAATGCCCGCATGAGGGAGATGGATATATGGAGGAAGAACACGGAGGCCCAATTGGGTCAACTAGCGGTTCAAATTCCAAAGCCAACCGAAACGTTCCCAGGACAACCACAACCAAATCCAAAGAGGCAAGCCTGATACATTGTCGTTGTCAATCTAAGTAGTGAACGTCAATTGCATGAGCCATAGAGTAAAGAAGGAGAAGTCGCTGAAGATGCAATCGATGCCGACCAAGCAGTCATTGTCGAGGGCCCTGTCTACGTCGACCACCAGTTGGATGTCAAGCCCACTACAAAACCCACAACAGAACTAGAGAAGCAGTTGATCTCGAGTGCCCCACTTGATATCGACACCCCAATCAATGTCGAGTCCTTTGTCGATCGACAATAACTATGTACACCTCTAAGATCAACTAATCCAGTCGATATTAACACCCCTGTCGACGTCGACCAGTCCAGAAAGCGAAAGTCGACCGCTTTGACTCTGAAGCTAACTTAAGCACTTCCATTCCCCTCTAAGATGCTGAATGACCCGACAAACACCAAGTTTAGGCGCTTCGTGAAGATCGTACAATGACTCAACGTCACCATCCCAGTCACGGAAGCCCTTAACGAGATGTCGGCGTACATGAGGTTCCCGAAGGACAACCTATCTAAGAAGAGGTCCATCATTGAGATCTTCAGAGAATGCAACTCAATCGAATTCTCTAAGAAGAGAGGTGATCTAGGAATGTTTGTTGTGACGGTAGGGGTAGGTAAGCATCAATTCAAAGCCCTTTGTGACCTGGGGGCTAGCGTAAGTTTGATTCCTGTATCGATATGGCAACAAGTAGGAATAGAAGCATTGGAGCCAATCAACATGAAGCTCTACATGGTGGAAAACTCCTTCATGAGACCCACAGGGGTTGTGGATGATGTCCCTATCAAGGTGGGCAAGCTCTTTATACCCACGGACTGCATCATGTTGGACATGCCGGAAGATCCATTAGTGCCTATCATTCTTGGTAGGCCATTCTTATCAACCGCTGATGCCAACATCAACGTGAGGAATGATAACCTGACATTCACAATTGGCAATGAGATCATCAAGTTCCACTTCAACCCGAAGATAAATGAGACAAAAAGGCTAGAGGTGAATAACATTGGCCTAAGAAAGGACTACATTCCTTGTGAGGAGGCAATACAAAGAGCTCTCACCTCTGGATTCTATGAAGAAGTTTGGCTCACAACTACAAGGGAGAATCTTCACAAATACTTATTGGAATGAATAGAAGTTGCGAAGAGAGTCGAGATTGACTCCCCCAGTCGAGATCGACCAAGGTGCTCGATGTCGACATAGCTAGCTCGATGTCGACTGCCACTAATGATCAACCGAGTTGCCAGGAGCCTAAGTATGGGGTCCCCACTGCTAATGTCGACCACACCAATTCGACATCGACTGCAGAAATCGAGATCTACACCACCATGTCGACATCGACTGACCCTCAACCCGAAGATCGCTGTTTCGAGCCCGAAAAGGTAAGCTCATGTATGATCTCTAACCCTCCTCTTTCCATCACGGATGATTCCTCTAATGGGAGGGTGAAAGCTTCATGGTTTGCTCGTATTAGTAAAGGTAGGTCAAGGAAGAGAAGGAAAGGGCATGAACCAAAAGAAGAGCCTAATGGAGAAGAAGCCTTGGTTGCTGAGCTTGGGTACTATAATAAGGACCTAGACGATCCTAGAGAAGGAACAAGCTTAAAGGGGCCCTACCTTAAAGGGTCTTGATGCGTTGACGAAGAAGTCGGCCTAGCGACTCAAAAATCTAGAGCTTGTAAATAAAATTTTAAATTTTCCGCTTATAAGGATTTTAGAATTCGGATTTTTGTTTTAAACACTTTGATAAATCGTCGCTTTGTATTTTATATTCTAACAAAAAATTCAGGTTGCATATCATATGGAATGACGAAGAAGACAAGGAGTCCTTGCAGAGGCACTTGAGAAGGGATAAGCTTGTCGATATCGACTTCCTAGGGTCGAGCCATCTCCTGTGATCGACATCGATCAATAAGAAGTGACAAACTGCACCTGATATCGAGTAGGCCCCTCGACATCGACCTCATCCTAGTTACCCTCGACTTTGACTTCTCTCATTCCAAAACACACAGATGCTGTCGACATCGACACATTCACTCGACATCGACCACTCGCATCGACACAACCTGAAATCGACCTCATCCGTAGGTTACTCTGTGATTTTCTCACTTCACCCTTGTTTTTCTTTTAATACAGTGAGGACACTGTATATTTTAAGTATGGGATGGGGATGAAACATGTCCTTCTTGGCTATTGATCAAACTTGGTTTGTTTTTAAATTTTATTGCATTCATGTTGACATTATTTTCATATAATTGTTCGTCTAGGGGAGGTGCGATTCAAATATTCAAATATATATCTCAACTATGCTAACTCCCTGTTCAAGGAAATAATACAAGAATCCCTCCCGATGCAGTAGTAGGGTAATTCAGGACCGAATCCATGAGGAGGTATGTCAACGCTTCCCTTATTGTAATCACGATCAAGCTTTAAACCTTAGGAGACACTCGATATCGAGGTGTCTGGTCGATATCGACCTCAGTTCAGGTCGTTTCCAACAAAGTTCCTGCAGAAGACAAAAGCAAACACAGTCGACGTCGAGAGAGACCTCGATATCGATGTTAATGCTCAATATCGACCTTTAAAGTCGATTTCGATGTCTGTTACAGAAACTGTATAACATAACCTATGTGTCGGAAAAGTAGTCCGAAGAGCGTAGAATGGTAGAAAAAAGATGAACAAAAATTAAAACTTAAAATTTATATCAAATTCAATTAACTAAAGCTTCCAAAGTCAGGGATTCATGCCACAACGATAACAATGCAAGTATGATGCTAAAGTTATGAAATTTAATGTCTTTCCGTCAAATAACTTTCATTATCAACACTTAGGTGATTAGAGGCTCTCGCATAATTCCTAAGAGTTACTATCTAATTCATGAAAAATCCAAGTTCACAATATGATTGGCATTCGCTTCAATAATGCAAATAATGAATCTCCTTAACTTTCGCAAAGGATCATCCATAGGATAGAAGACGGAATCGCATAAACAACAAACCTTTGTTGCACTTACCCTACATTGCTATCGTCGGGCTCACCCTGACCCTAGAAGTGGGTTGACTACTCGTGTCTCATCATGAAACTCATCATCATCATTGAAAAGAAAACTAATTTGATTAAAACTCCAAAAGAAAGATTACAACCGAACAAAGCCAAATTTCTACTCTCGCTTCCACACAACTCACTCGGCCTCCTCACTCTCTCTACTTCTCTGCGATGTATAATGTAAAATTTGTTGTAATTGAATATGTGTGTATCATTAAACTCAGCCCTAATGGCCTCTACATATAGATCTCAAATCTTGCTAGCCAAGGATTCGAAAAACTATTTTTATTCTCTAAGATAAAACGTAATAAAGTAAAAACTAAAAATTCTATGGTAAAACATCTAAAGGATGATGTCTGGTGCATTGGATAGAAGATCTGGACTGCAAGCTTTGGATTGAATTCTATCAAAATCTGAGTCGGACTTCTCTACTGAACAAAATCGATAGACGTTCATCATTGATATCGACCTCGGTTTAACTCTATCTCGAGCAATCCTCTTTGTCCTTGGATTGGCACTCGACTTCTATCATTATCATCGATCTAGCCACTCGATATCGACCATCAGACATCGATATCGACCCTAACTGTGTCGACATGCTCTGTTCTCTTCTTGCTCGATTCCTGCCTCTCTGTTGCACTCGATGTTGAGGTTCATAGTCGATTTCGACCTCTTCGGAAGACTTCGAGTTCTTTTTCCGTTCTTCCAAATCTGTCCATTTTCATCCTATTATCTGGGAAATCACATAGAAACTCGTGCAGACCCATATATTTGAAAATAATGCATAAACTACACCATTCCCATGTTTTCCACTAATATGCATGCGAATGAATGATAAAATGGACTTATATGTGCATAGAAAATAGGGCAATTTGCACGCACATCAAACACCCCATACTTAAGCTTGCTTGTCCCCAAGCAATACCTTTAATGGTCATTCAGGGGAAGAAAGTAAGCCCTCAACATCATAGATTCATTTTTTATATGTCCCTACAATCAATTGCCATCCTCGATAAGGTACTAATGTCAACTAAATCCATGCATGTGCAATAAAAGCAATTTCGTACCTCATAAAAGGAGGTTTATATGCATAAAACAATTTAGGCGACATAGCATTAATAATCAAGAGGACTTTTGCAAGCTTATGGGAAGTAGGTTGGTAAAAGGATAAAGGTGGGCTGATATTTGACCATGCATTGTTAAATCTGGAGAAATATACTTTCTTTTCAATACATTCCGCATTCCTTCTTCATATTGTCTCACCTTTCACTCATCGCTTAATGCTTTTTGTCAATATAATGCTTTTACCTCTCTAAACTTAGCATTGCCTTCTCGTGAGTCGCAAACATGGGTGTCATGAATGACCCTGGATACTTAGTACTTCGGACTCCTCACCTTGTGTCCCATCTAGCCAAACTAACATCTCAACGAGCAGGGTCGACCTACCTTTATCTCCTGAGGTGATCGGATTTTTTCTCGCTCATTAAATTTTCCATAATTCAAAATTTCTTTCATTCCTGCCAACAACTTCAATAATAATGCACAAACTCCATATAACAACTCCAAAGATGACATCCATTCTCAAACTTGTCCCCGGATAGGGCATAAGGTATAAAAAATGGGCAATATGATATATATGTGGAGCAATAATAATAATGTATGATATAAGGCTCATATATGGCTTGTGACTTTTGCAAATATGCATAGGTAAGGCTAGAATATGAACTTTTGTAAGCACTTGTGTGGAAATTCGTAAAAGTCCTTCATCATCTTAACATGCACATGTCAAAAGCAACTTCAAATTTTTACCTCCTTCATTTTTTTCTCTTTTTTTCACTTCATTGGGACTTCCCTCAACTAGGCAATTTCATGTTATATCTCTAATGAATCTAATCTTGCATCATAGAGCTCTTTTTTATACTTCCATGACCCTTTTCTTTATTTTCAATTTTTTATGGGGGTCATTTTTTTTTCGAAACATAAACATGATGTAATGCTTAATGTAAATATGACTAAAGATAAAAGTAACTATATTATCTAAGTATGAATATGCCTATCATTCTTGGTAGGCAATTCTTAGCAACCGCTGATGCCAACATCAACGTGAGGAATGACAACCTGACATTCACAATTGGCAATGAGATCGTCGATTTCCGCTTCAACCCGAAGATGAATCAGACAAAAAGGCTAAAGGTGAATAACATTGGCCTAAGAAAGGACTACATTCCTTGTGAGGAGGAAATACAATGAATTCTCTCCTCTGGATTCTATGAAGAAGTTGGGCTCACAACTGCAAGGGAGAATCTTCACAAATATTTATTGGAATGAATAGAAGCTGCAAAGAGAGTCGAGATTGACTGCCCCCAGTCGAGATCGACCAAGGTGCTCGATGTCGACATAGCCAGCTCGATGTCGACTGCCACTAATGATCAACCGAGTTGCCCGGAGCCTAAGTATGGGGTCCCCACTGCTAATGTTGACCACACCAATTCGACATCGACTGCAGAAATCGAGATCGATATCGACTGACCCTCAACCCGAAGATCACTGTTTCGAGCCCGAAAAGGGAAGCTCAAGTATGATCTCTAACCCTTCTCTGTCCATTATGGATGATTCCACTAATGGGAGGGTGAAAGCTCCATGGTTTGTTCGTATTATTAAAGGTAGGTCGAGGAAGAGAAGGAAAGGGCATGAACCAAAAGAAGAGCCTTATGGAGAAGAAGCCTTGGTTGCTGAGCTTGGGTACTATAATAAGGACCTAGACGATACTAGAGAAGGAACAAGCTTGATGAGGCCCTACCTTAAAGTGTCTTGATGCGTTGACGGAGAAGTCGGCCTAGCGACTCCAAAACATAGAGCTTGTAGATAAAGTTTTAAAATTTCCGCTTATAAGGATTTTAGGATTTGGATTTTTGTTTTGAACACTTTGATAAATCGTGGCTTTTTATTTTATATTCTAACAAAAAATTTAGGTTGCATAGCATATAGAATGACGAAGAAGACAAGGAGTCCTTGCGGAGGCACTTGAGATGGGCTAGGCTAGTCGACATCGACTGCCTAGGGTCGAGCCATCTCTTGTGATTGACATCGATCAATAAGAAGTGACAAACTTCACTTGATATTGAGTAGGCCCCTCAACATCGACCTCATCCTAGTGACCCTCGACTTTGACTTCTCTCCTTCCAAAACACACAGATGTTGTCGACATCGACACATTCACTCGACATCGACAACTCGCATCGACACAACCTGAAAACGACCTCATCCGTAGGTTACTATGCGAGTTTGTCTCTTCACCCTTGTTTTTCTTTTAATACAGTGAAGCTACTGTATATTTTAAGTATGGGGTGGGGATGAAACATGTCCTTCTTGGCTATCGATCAAACTTGGTTTATTTTTTAATTTTATTGCATTCATGTTTACATTAGTTTCATATAATTGTTCGTCTACGGGAGGTGCGATTCAAATATTCAAGTATATATCTCAACTATGCTAACTGCATGTTCAAGCAAATAATACAAGAATCCCTCTCTATGCAGTGGTAGGGTAATTCAGGATCGAATCCATGAGGAGATATATCAGCGCTTCCCTTGTTGCAATCACGATGAAGCTTTCGACCTCAGGAGACACTCGATATCGAGGTGTCTGGTCGATATCGACCTCAGTTCTGGTCGATTTGCAACAAAGTTCCTGCAGAAGACAAAATCAAACACAGTCGACGTCGAGAGAGACCTTGATATCGATGAACATAAATCCAAACTTAAACTTTATATCAAATTCAATTAACTAAAGCTTCCAAACTCAGGGATTCATGCCACACCGATAACAATGCAAGTATGATGCTAAAGTTATGAAATTTAATGTGTTTCCGTCAAATAACTTTCGTTATCAACACTTAGGTGATTAGAGGCTCTCGCTTAATTCTTAAGAGTTACTATCCAATTTATGAAAAATCCATGTTCAGAATATGATTGGCTTTCGCTTCAATAATACAAATAATGAATCTCCCTAACTTTCGCAAAGGATCATGCAAAGGATAGAAGACGGAATCGCTTATAATCATACCTTTGATGCACTTGCCCTACATTGCTATCGTCGAGCTCACCCCAACCCTAGAAGTGGGTTGACTACTCGCGTCTCATCATGGAACTCATCATCATCAATGAAAAGAAAACTAATTTGATTAAAACTCCGAAAGAAATATTACAACCGAACAAAGCCAAATTTCCGCTCTCACTTCCACACAACTCACTCGGCCTCCTCTCTCTCTCTACAAATTCTCTGCGATGTATAATGTAAAACTTGATGTAATTTAATGTGTACATATCATTAAACTCAGCCCTAACGGCCTCTAGATATATATCTCAAATCTTGCTGGCCAAGGATTCAAAAAACTATCTTTATTCTCTAAGATAAAACTTAATAAAGTAAAAACTAAAAATTCTATGGTAAAACATCTAAAGGATGAAGTCTGGTACATTGGATAGAAGATCTCGACTTTAGGATAGACATGCAAGCTTCGGATAGAATTCTATCTAAATATGAGTCGGACTTCTCTGCTGAACAACATCGATATCGACCTTCATCATCGATATCGACCTCGGTTTAACTCTATCTCGAGCACTCCTTTTTTTACTCAGATTGGCACTCAACTTCTATCATTATCATCGATCTAGCCACTCGATATCGACCATCACACATCGATATCGACCCTATCTGTGTCGACATGCTCTATTCTCTTCTTGTTCGATTTCTGCCTCTCTGTTGCACTCGATGTCGAGGTTCATAGTCGATTTCGACCTCTTCAGAAGACTTCGAGTTCTTTTTCCGCTCTTCCAAATCTATCCGTTTTCATCCTATTTTCGGCGAAATCACATAGAAACTCGTGCAGACCCATATATTTGACAATAATGCATAAACTACACCAATCCCATGTTTTCCCACTAATATGCATTTGAATGAATGATAAAATGGACTTCTTCACGCGCACATCAATAATACAAAAATCCAAAAAAAAAATTAGAAAAAGTAAAAAAGAAACAACAAAATTGCATATTTACTTTATTAAGTTTGTTTTAGGCCCTACTTAGATGTCCAATGATGAAAACTCAATAGCTGACTTGATCATGTAAATCCAATGGGTTATTTGGATGGCTTAGCCTATGTCCTTAAAACTGTTTTTATGTAGATTGTGAACTTGTGAAGAAATTGAGCACATATGATCCTAGGCTAAAAAAGCAAAATCCAACAAAATTGTCCTAGTCAAAATTTTGTCTCATAAGGAGAACGTTAAAAATCCCTATGCTTTCTTGAGTGAATTTACTCATCCTATGCATCTCTAAATGGTGTGATAGTTGTTCAATGTCAATAAATATATATGTTTGTGAGAATGTAAAGATGGAGGCATCTTTTAAGCCACTTTTATCCTCTCTTTACCGACCCTACATTATGTCTTCTTGAAGCCAAAACATTAGCCTGAGCCTTATATTATGAACTCCACAAAATTATCCGTAGTAGAATTGGGCCTGGCCCCCATTTGAGAATTGAGACTTAGAATGGTTAGAGTAATGTCATGTGGAAAGAAAGTGTATTTGTTTAGTTTTGAGTAAAGAAGAATTATGGGTTGGTATATATTAGCATCTTGTCACGTATTTGTAAAAGGGTTTTTGGCTCACATTATAAATGCACATTATTACATTATTTTATTCATTTTCGTTCAAAAAAATCTGAAAAAAAAGAGTTATATATTAAGTGCAGTAGCCATTTATTCTTTAAGTTCTCTTATTTTATATAAGATTTATATTTTTGAGAGATTTATTAGGTTGAAGTTCATCATGATAAAATAAGTTTGGAAAGTGCATTATTTTGGGAGATATGGTTTGGTTGAGTTGTGTTGAAGTTTAGGAGTCTTGATTCATGAATTTTATAAAATACCACATAGCCAAATAATTCCATACCCTTTACATCTTACCAAGCCCCATTACAAGAATGGAGTCTTCTTTGAAGTCTTCCACTGAGCGAAATACCTCTTGATGATTCTTATTGCATTTACATAATTGGTTGCGAAGTGGATTATTATCAATTGCAATTTTTATGAGTCTGTATATGGGATTGCATTGAGAGTTGATCTTCATAGCCTAAACATATGGAGAGTTGAGTGGAAACATATTGTCCCTATGAGGCTGGATTTAAAATTTCCTATGCCTATGGATCACTCATATATGTGTGATGATGTTAAATTCACTTTCTTTGCTTTGCTACCACATATGATATTGCTTTTGACAAGGGCGAAGACTTAAAGGATGTGTTTTAGGTATTGGTTATTGCTTGAGGACAAACAAGTCTAAGTATGGGGTGTTTTGATTTACATATTCATAGTCGTTTTAATTGCATGTTTGGACTTCATATTCCCTTCGATTCCTAGATTATGGGTAGAAAATAATGCAAATTTATGTAGAATGTGCTAACGTGCAAGAAATAGAGTTTGCATAAGTTTTGATTTAAATGGATAGGAATTTGAGCGGAATCATAGTAAAAACGAGAAGCCAAGTAAGGCAGAAAGGCAGTCGAGATCAAGTCTTGCACTCGAGATCAACCACATTGATCGACATAGAGACCAAGCATCGATATCAAAGACACAGAGCTACTGGAGAGCACCCGACACCACTTTATGTCGAGTGGACATATTGACATCGATGCCCTGTCCGAGCTTGATTTAAGTGAAGACATGTCGAACAGAAATGAAGCACTCGATATCGAGTGACCATGTCGATATCAAGTAGAAGATTCCCACTGATTGCACGTGGTTTGGCAAATCCGAATTTAAGATCCACTTTGAACCCACGGTTTTATCATAGCTTTTAGATTAGATTATGTCCTAAGGGATGTTTCCTTTTCACCATATGATATTTATTATTTACCATAATAATGTTTCATCCTATCTATGATAGGATAGAATTTATAATAAGAGTTTTCGTAGTATTAGGACTACTTTCCTTAGATAGCAAGGATTAGTAGGCTATAAATAAAACCCTAGGGTCTGGTTTTTAAGTATTCAAGTTCAGAGATTCATATCTCACCATAGCTAGAGAAGTAGAGAGTAGAAGAAACTTTGGGGTTTGGCGTTTGCGATAGCCGACGTTGAGTTATAAAGTTTCGAAGTTCAAGTTAATGCAAGTTCCTTTCTTTCATTCAAATATGTTGGTTTAGATGAAGAGCGAGTAGTTCCCCAAGCTCTTAGGGTCGGGGTGAGCCCGACGTTAGCCATGCGTGCTTGAGGTAAGTACTTGATGTTGATATCGTTGTGCCTTGATCATCTCCTACAATTTTATTTGTAGTCCTTATCGTAAGAAAAGGGATTCATGTTAGCAACTTGGGTTATAAACATAAAATTGGTAAAGAGAATTAGGTTTATTTGCAAAACTATTCCTAATCGTTGGTGTACGACGAAAGCTTGTCCCTCGGGTGAGATAGCGCAATTGTTTGTCTTATTTGCCTTATGCATGTTTGGTTAACATTGTGGTAAACCCTAGCCTTAGGAGTTGCCTTTTTATATATTTGTATTCATATAATACTGTTCGCAGGGGGAAGCGGGGTGTGTATGTAAAGTAGGAGAATAAAATAAAGCACAACTAGACTATCTCCATGTCCCAAACAAATAATACAAGAATCCCCTCCCTTGTAGTAGTAGGGTAATTCAGGATCGAATCCACGAGGAGGTAGGTCAGCGCTTCCTTTGTTGTACTCACGATCAAGGCTTTCGACCTCAGCAGACACTCGATATCGAGTATACAGGTCGATATCGAGCTCAGTTCTGGTCGATCTCCTAGCGCAGTTCCTGCAGAAGACAAAACAGCAAGTCGACGTCGAGCAGAGACCTCGATATCGATGTTAGTCCTCGATATCGACCCTTAAGGTCGATTTCGATGCTTGTCACAGAAACTGTTTTTGTAACCAATTTGTCGGAAAAGGATCCGAAGAAAATAGAATGGAGAGGGAAGATGAACAGAAACAAAACTAGGACTTTTATGAAGAATTTAATTAATTAAAAGGCTTCCAAAGTCGGGGTTTCACGCCACAACAATAACAATGCAAGTTTCATGCTAAAGATATGAACTTTAATGTCTTTTCGTCAAATAACTTTCTTTATCAACACTTAGATGATTAGAGGCTTTCGCATAATTCCTAAGAGTTACTATCCGATTCATGAGTAATTCAAGTTCTCAATATGAGTGGCTTTCACTTCAATAATGCAAATAATAAATCTCCCTAACTTTCGCAAAGGATCATGCATGGGGTAGAAGACGGAATCGCATAAAAGTCATACCTTTGATGCACTTACCTCACATTGCTATCGTCGGGCTCACCCCGACCCTAGAAGTGGGTTGACTACTCGCTCCTCATCATGCACATCATCATCATTGTTATTGAAAGAAAGCTACTTTGAATTAAAACTCCGAATGAAAGTACAACCGAACAAGCCACTACGCTCTCGCTTTACAACTCCACTCGGCCTCCTCTCTCTCTCTCTATTCTCTATTGCAACTGAATTGTGTCTAAAACGGAATCCCTAAACTCAGCCCTATTGGCTTCTATTTATAGATGTCGATAAGGATTCGAAACCTTATCTTTATTCTCTATGATAATTTAAAACAAAGTAAAAGCTAAAACTTCATGGTGAAATCAGCCTCCTCATGATAGATCTGGTGTTGATGATAGGAAATCTCGACCTTTGGATAGATATTGCAAGCATTGGATATAATTCTATCGAAATCGGAGTCGAATTCCTCTGCTGGGATGGTCGATATCGACCCTTGGACCTCGATATCGACCCCTCCAAAATCTTATCTCGAGCTTCTCCTTCTCCTACTCGAAATGGCACTCGACTTCTATCAACTTGGTCGATCTGGCAGCATCGATATCGACCCCCAGTCGTCGATATCGACCTCTTCTGTGTCGAAATGTTCTGTTTCCTTTTCTGCTCGATTCCTATGTCTCTGATGTACTCGATGTCGAGGTCTTCAGTCGATTTCGACCTCTTCAGAAGACTTCGAGTTCTTTTTCCGCTCTTCTGAATTCATCCATTTTCATCCTGTTTTCTGCGAAATCACATGGAAACTCGTGCAAACCCATATATTTGACATTTAAGCATAAACTACACCATTCCCATGTTTTCCCATTAATGTGCATGCAAAAGACAATAAAATGAATTCATATGTGCATAGAAAATATGGCAATTTGCGCGCACATCAAATACCTTTGTTATTTCTGTCCATACTTCTACTCCCATCCTATTGTCTTCAGTCGTTCTTAGCCGAGAACCCTAACTTTTTTTAGGACCACTCGATATTGGCACAACAGGTCAATATTGACCCAATATTTTTTACGTCAATAGTCTTCTAATTCGACATCCACTTTTTCCCTGCACCTCAGCTTGATATTCAAAAACCATCTCGAGATCAAGTGCCACTGTGTCGACCGACAGTTTTCTGAGTCGGTTGACGTAGCTACTGACGATCGAGATCGACCTCCTAGGTCGAGATCGACTGCTTGTTTTTGTTTTTGTAGGTCTTCTGCTGCACTAGGAATCGACAACCCGTATCGACGTAGTCATACACTCAAGATCGAGGCTTCTTGTCGACATCAGACGTGACATTCAAGACTATCAAGGATCCTGCTGAAACGCTTCCTCGTGGATCGATCCTGATTCCCTACCACTATAGCGGGGAGTCTTGAATTTATTTAAGTAGCTAGGGTGGAGTATATTATATTATTCAATCCAATTCTTCCTACATCAAATTTTGGCGCCGTTGTCGAGGAAGCTATCAATCACGCCCTAGTAGTGTATCTCACATGTTCTTTTGAGTTTTGCTTTATAGGTGTATGTGATGCAGTGATCGTACGCCTGAATTCAAAGTAGTAGAAGGCCCTGAGAGTTATCTCTACCTACGTTCTAAAATCCAAAGAGTTGTGGCTAACGCGGAAACCCAGGCTCAGGAGATTGAGCACTTGAAAAAGAAAATCGAGGACTTCACAACAAGAGAGGTGGCACAAAGAAAGCATGAAGACAGGGAGGAGGAAACAAGGACGTGATATGAAGCCTAAATCAATGCCCTCCCTCAGAATGCCAAGCAATACATGCACCCAATACTCTTTTTGCCTGAATCGGCAATTCTTATACCTCACTCAAACTTTGAAATTGAACCTAGCTTCTTAACTGAAATTAGGAGACATCAATTTGAGGGAAAATGTAATGATTACCCTCTAGAGCACATAACGACCTTTCTTGATTTATGTGACACTGTAACTAATGGACAAAGCCTTGAATATGTAAAACTAAAGGCTTTTCGTTGGTCTCTTGCATGGAAAGCACTAGCAGGTTAGGAGATCCTAGCCCCGAGATCGCTCCACACGTAGGATGAAGTCAAGGATGCATTCCTAACAAATTCTTTCAACCATCCATGATGGCGGTCATTCGTCAGAAGATCATGGCTTTCAAGCAAAAGCCTCATGAAACCCTGGCGCATGTATGGGAACGATTCAAGAAACTCCTAAGGTCCTGCCCTACGCATGGGTAACCACTCTACATCATCCATGAGATCATCTACAACTCCCTAGACGTAGCCACTAAAGAGAGGATAAGCACCTATACCTCCTATGGGTAACTTGAGCTCCTACCACAACAAGCTTGGGATACCAAAGAGGGGTTGGTGGAATTTGACAACACATATGCGACTCCTACAACCTCCAACACAAGGACCGCCCCATAGATACCACTCTATAAGCCCTCCAAAGAGATTGATCCCAATGTCAAAATCAATTCATGGATGATCAATTATGGAGGTTACAAAAGTAAGTCAAATTCCTCTCCGCCAACCAACTGATGTACATATTTAGGGACCATTTATTCACATATTTTGGCTTCATATTCCATTCCATTCCAAACGAAAAAGGTCAAAAATAATGCAAATTTGTGTAGAATAAGACAACGTGCAAGAAATAGAGTCTACACAAGTTTTGTTCTAAATATGTAGGAATTGGAGCGGAATCAGAGTCGAAACGAAGAAGCCATGTGAAGCTGAAAAGTGGTCAAAATCGACATCACTGGTCGATATCGATTGAAGAGATCGACATAGACTCTGAGTGTCGAGACAGACCACAAGTCCAACATAGAAGACCACTCCATATCGAGTAGATACATCGATATTGACTTAACACTAGAGATCGAGTGGAATTTGACGCGGGTTGGACGCATTATTCGAGACGCAGATTGAAAGATATATCAACAATGCCACGATTTATCTTCTTAATTAGACAGAATATGTCTTAAGGGTTGTTTCCTTTTTACCCTAAGATGTTTATTAGGTATTTAGATATTTACCTAAATAAAGCTTTATCCTATTTGTTAAGGATAGATTTTAGATAGAAGATAGGAACTACGTTCCTTGGCTAGCAAGGATTAGTAGCTATAAATAAAGCCCTAGGGGGCTGGTTTTCATTCATTCAATCACAGAGATCATATCTCACAATAGCAATAGAGTTAGAGAGAACTTTAGGGTTTGGCGTTTCTTAGAGCCGACGTTGAGTTGTAAAGCTTTGAAGGTTTTATTAATGCAAGTTCTTTTCTTTCAATCAATGGAGTTTGTTGCGATGAGGAGCGAGTAGTCATCCCACTTCTAGGGCCGGGGTGAGCCCGGCGGTAGCCATGTATGTACAATTATTCTCCACTAGATTATGCGATCTCTTCTTCTACCCACACTCAATCCTTTATGCGAGTTTAGGATCATTCCTTATTTACTTTATATGAAGAGAAAGTGGATTATACATGTGAATTTGGATAGTAATTAGATTTTTCCTGCGAAACATGACTAAACCGTAATTATGAAAAGGTAGAAACAATTAAGTTTTTATGCAAAAGCCTCTATATTCATAATCGATGTTTAGAAAAACATAATCTTTTATGTGAATTAATTCATAATACATGCATGGTTATCATCGTGGTAAATCTCTATCCTAGGATCCCTTTTAGTTTATTGAAGAAAAATCAACAAAAAATTTATTGTCTTTACTTTCTTTCTTTATTTTCTGCACTCGACATCGTTTGAGAAGCCACTCGAAATCGAACGATATAGTCGATATCAACCACCTGCAATCAAGCAATCCAACGTCGACATTCTTCTGAGTCGACCGGAACCACTAATACACTCCATTTCAACCACTCCAATCGATATCCAGTTCTTTTGTCGTTTTCTCTTCTTTGAAGGTTCTTTACAGATCAACGTCACCCACTAGGAATCAATCGCCCCTGTTGATATCGACTTCCCAACTCGATATCGAGGCTACTGGTCAACTTGCGTAGAAGTTTTAGAGACTATCCAGGCATCGCTGACCCATCTCCTCGTGGATCGATACTGATTCCCTTCCACTACAGTGGGAGGAAGTCTTGTAATTTATTTGCATGGAAAAGGATTCAGTTTGATATCTATTTATATTTATTAGACTTGACTCCCTCACTCGTCAAATTTTGGCGCCGTTGCTGGGGAGGCTATCAATCACGCCCTATTTAGTCTATCTCACTTCTTTTCCTAGTGTTTTCTTGAAGATGTATGCGACAGCCTGATCGCACGCTTGATTTCTCAGCTTCAGATGATCCAAAATGCTTCCTTCGTCTACAAGAACGTGCTAAGAGGATCATGGCCAATGAAGAAACAATGCAACAAAAGCTCGAAAGTCTCCGAAAGCAAGTGGAGGGGTTCAAAACCGAGCACACCCAACATACTTAGGCACAATAAAGAATGGCCACTCGCTATGAACAAGAAGCCCAAGCTTGCCGAGAATCCCAAGAGCAACTTCTCCAGATCCCACAGAATGCGAAAGAATATATGCACCCCACTGTGGCGGAGCCTGAGTCTCCTATTGTTCTCCCTAATGCTGCTTTTGAAGGTAAAACTACTTTTATTGCGGAGATTAGGAGACATGCTTTTGAGGGAAAGGGCTTTGAATGCCCTATGGCGCACATTACTACCTATATTGATCTATGTGACACCGTTATTGATGGTGACAATCTTGAATATGTGCGCCTAAAAGCTTTTCGATGGTCTCTTCCACGAAAGGCGCTACATTGGCTGGAAAGCTTGCCTTCACGATCTATCCGCACCTAGGCTGAACTTAAGGATATTATCCTCAACAAGTTCTTTCCACCATCAAAGACGGCACATATTCGCAAAAAGATCATGTCCTACAAGCAGAGACCCGGGGAGACGCTAGCGCAAGTCTAATAGCGCTTCAAGGATTTACTGGGGTGCTGCTCTACTCATGGGCAACCGCCATATGTCATCAAGGAGATCATATACAATGCCATGGATATGCCTACACACGAGCATATCAACACCTATACCACCTATCTCTACCTTGAGCTTACCCCTACTCAAGCTTGGGAGATGATTGAAAGGCTAGTGAAGTTCGACAACACATATGGGACTCCTGTGAAACCTGATGCTAGGCTGCCCCCATCCATGTGATGATGGAGGAAATTGAGTCTAATAAATACAAATAAATATCAAACCGAATCCTAGTCCACGCAAATAAATTACAAGACATCCTCACGCAAATAAATTGAGTCTCTGTGAAGTCTGCGGAAGTTGACCAGTAACCTCAACATGAAGTTGGGAGGTCGATATCGACAGGGGCAGTCGATTCCTAGTGGGCGACGTCGATCTGGGAAGAACCTGCGAAGAAGAAAAAACCACAGAAGAACTCGATATCAACTGGAGTGGTCGAAATTGAGTGGATCAGTAGTTCATGTCGACTTAGAAGACTGTCGATGTGAGATTGATCGATGCAGGGTGGTCGATATTGAATGATATGGTTGATATCCAGTGGATCAGATGATGTCGAATGCAGAAATTAAAGAAATAATGTTAAGAAATAAAGACAGAAGAATTGTTTGGGTTTTTATTAATAAACTAAAAAGCGCCTAGGATAGGGATTCACCACGATGGTAACCATGCATGTATTATAACTCAATTCAAATAAAAGATTAAGCTTTTCTTAAAATCAATTAGGAATATATAGGCCTTTGCATAAAAACCTAATGGTTTTTACCTTTTCATAATTAGGGTTTATGTAAACTTTCGCATGCAAAACCAAATTACCGTCCAAATTCACATGAATAATCCACTTTCGCTTCATATAAGGTAAATAAGAAATTATCATAGACCTGCATAAAGGATTGAGTGTGGGGTAGAAGAATTTATCGCATAATCAAATATAGAATAAGCGTACTTACATGGCTACCGTCAGGCTCAGCCCAACCCTAAAAGTGGGACGACTGATAATGCATATTTAGATAGGCATTATAGAGTAGTTTTAGGGCCATTTATATGTAGATATTGCATGTTAATGGGTTAGTTTACTTGTTTGCTCATTTGGTGCTTAAGAGAGGAATCTACACAAGATTATTGTGTAATTGCAGATTCTAGACTCAAAGGATTTAAGGGGATCATTGATGAGAGTTGGAGGGACAGTATGGAAGCAAGAACAAGCTAGAAAAGCCAAGGTGGAATGCATAAGGAAGAAGGAAGAGACGTTCAAGCAGAGAGGCGGCACCCGCGGCCTAAGAAGAGCAAAGGGAGCAGACAAGCAACCCCCGCGGCCAAGGAGGCAGCGCCCGCTGCAAGTAAAAAGAAACCTACTGTATAGGCGGCACCCACGGCCTGCCAGCAGCCTTACTGGGCCGGTTCCGATCTAAATTTCTAATTCACCTGTTTGGGCCTTGTCTTTTGGACGACAGTTTCTAAGTTTCTTTGACAGTATTCTTAGGTTAAAGACTGAAATTAGGTTATGTTATGTTATCTTTTGATTTTGGAAGAATTAAAGAACGACGTTTAGGAGCATGAGCAACTAAAATCATTGTATTTTGCCTACGATCAAGACTTGGTTTTGTTGAATTGTGAGTTTGGAATTCTAGTTTAATTATATTGTCTATTTCAATCTCTTTGTGCTTTCACTGTTTATGGATGTTGATTCTATCTTGATTCGCGACCTCGTTAGAATTGTATCATTGCTAGGGTTTCAATGCATAAGTTTGTGAAGCTTAATCCAAAGTAGCAAGTACAATTAAGTAGATCTCGTAGAAAAGCTTGATTGTATAAGAGATTGAGTATAGGTTAAATGTTAGTTCTTTAGAGAATTAATATTGCTTATATGCTTCATATATCTTGAGACTTAGTGCTATTCCTAGGATTAAACCTTAATCCGTGTTAAGATTGCATAGGAATAAGGGGTTATTAGAACTCATAGAATTAATAACCAATTTAAATCAAGATAAGAATAGATGGTAGAAAAGATACAACTAGAATGAAGAACTAGGACCAAGGAGACGAACCAAACTCGAGTATCGTAGGTGAAACATTTCATTCATCATTGTCAACAAATCTCATAATTAGTTACATTGTTCATTTCTTTTCATCTTTTTTTGCATACCACCCCCCTTGGTTACTCTTGTTAGTGATTAGAGCACATAGAGTCACGATAGTTCCTTGTGGATCGACTCCGGACTTACTAGCTATACTAGTTGGTTAGTTTGGATTTTCTCTTGATAGGAAAATGCAACGATTTTGTCCTGTCAACGACTACTCTCTCATCATTGCAATGAACTCCATTGATTGAAAGAAGAAAATTTTCATTAAAACTAAACCTTCAAAGCTTTACAACTCAACGTCAGATCTCGCAAACGCCAAA
Source organism: Persicaria maculosa (assembly GCA_963922045.1). Classification (NCBI taxonomy): domain Eukaryota; kingdom Viridiplantae; phylum Streptophyta; class Magnoliopsida; order Caryophyllales; family Polygonaceae; genus Persicaria; species Persicaria maculosa. The sequence continues at coordinate 44,275,341 of OY998264.1, read as the reverse complement.
CCCTAAAGCTTCTTTCTTACTCTATTGCTATTGTGAGATATGATCTCTGTGATTGAATGAATAAAAACCAACCCCCTAGGGATTTATTTATAGGCTACTAATGCTTCCTAGCCAAGGAAAGTAGATCGTATCTTCTATCAAAACTCTATCCAAAGAAATAGGATAAATCTTTATTCTGGTAATTATCTAAAACATCTAATAAAGATTTTACGGTAAAAAGGAAATCACCCTTAGATATATTCTATCTAATTATAGAAGATAAATCGTGGCCTTGATGATAGAACTTGCAATCCACATCTCGAAAAGCGCGTTTAATCCGTGTTGAAATCCAGTCGATATCGACTAGTCAGGTCGAAATCGACCTCTCTATTTCTGCTTGACAAGCTCAATTCCACTCAATCTCTAGTGTGGAGTGAATATCGATGCTTCTACTCGATATCGAGTAGTCTTCTATCTCGTCTTTTTGGTGTGTCTCGACACTTAGAGTCCATGTCGAGGTCTTCAGTCGATATCGATCAGTCTGGTCGATTTCGACCTCTATTCAGCTTTGCCTGGCTTCTTCATTTTGAATCCAATTTCGCTCTAATTCCTACATATTTAGACCAAAACTTGTGCATACCCTTTTATTTGGGAATTGAATAAAATATGAAGTCAAAAGATGCGAATAAAAGGACACTAAATATGTACATCACCATGCCACTGTATGAGCCTTCCAAAGAGGTGGATCCTGAGGTGAAGGACTAATTCATGAAGGACCAGGTAAAGCGTCTTCAAAAACAAGTTAGGTTTCTTACTAACAACCAAGCTTGTTTATAATGTGGATCATAGAAACACAACACGACGACTTGTCCCTATACGGAGCAAGTACAAGTGGTAGAGACCCACGATGAAGTCAAGTATGCACTAGGGCCAAACTATTGAGGCAACTGTTCGCAAGGGGGGATCGCTAATAAAATACTCAAATAAATCTCAAACTAGACCGACTCCCTTCTCCAAGCAAATAAAATATAAGAATCCCTCCCAATATAGTGGTAGGGTAATTCAGGATCGAATCCACGAGGAGGTATGTCAGCGCTTCCTAAGCTTGCAATCACGATCGAGTTTCGACTCCAGAAGACCAGTCAATATCGAGGTGTCTTGTCGATATCGACCTCAGTTCTGGTCGATTTCCAGCTAAGTTTTCTTGTAGAAGACAAAAAGCAAGTCGACGTCGAGTTGGGTACTCGATATCGATGTCAGCACTCGATATCAATCTCTGCAGTCGAAATCGAGTCTTCAACAGTAACAGAAAACGAACCTATTTGCATCTGAAAAGATGTCCGAGGAACGTAGGATGATGATGAAAGGATGGACAGATATAAAAAACACAACCTTTTTTTATATGAATCAATAAACTAAAAGCTTCCAAGGTCGAGGATTCATGCCATAACGATAATCATGCAAGTATTATGCCAAATTTATGAAAGATGATGCCTTTCCGTCAAATAACTTTCGTTACCAAATACTAGGTGATTAGAGGATCTCGCATAAAACATAAGAGTTACTATCCAATTTCATGACAAATCCAAATTCACAATATGATTTGCTTTTGCTTCAATAATGCAAATAATGAATCTCCTCAACTCTCGCAAAGGATCATACATAGGATAGAAGACGGAATCGCATAAAAATCATACCTTTGATGCATAAATTTACAATGCTATCGTCGGGCTCACCCCGACCCTAGAAGTCAACCTACTTCAAAAGAAAGATTACAACTCCACTCGGCTCTCTCTCTCTCTCTAACTCGCTACTACTGTAATTGAATGTTCTTGCTTGTGGATTGAAAACTGAATGCTTGTGGATCCTAAATCAGCCCTAATGGCCTCTAATTATAGATCTTAAACCTCGCTATCCAAGGATTCGAAACTCTATCTTTATTCCTAAGATAAAACTTAAATAAAGTAAAATAACTAAAACTAGCTCTAGATAAAAATCATAAAGGATGGAGTGACTTGTGGTATTTGGATAGAAGATCTCCACTTTAGGATAGAGGTGCACTGTTCGAATAGAATTCTATCAAAAATAGCGTTGGATCTGTCTGCAGCAGCAGTCAATATCGACCATGAACCTTGATGTGCGTGCAAATTGCCATATTTTCTATTCACATTCATGTCCATTTTAACATTATTTGCATGCATATTAGTAGGGAAATCATAAGATTAGTGTAGTTTATGCATAATTGTTATAAAGGTCTGCACGAATTTTTATGTGATTTCGAAGAAACCGAGATGAAAATGGACAGATTTGGACAAAGGAAAAAGAGCGTAAAAAGAACTAGAACTCTACTGAAGAGGTCAAAATCGATGATGAACCTCGACATCGAGTGATGTAGAGCACCAGGAATCGAGCAGAGGAAGAACAGAGCATGTCGACACAAAAGACGTCGATATCGATGTCTGAAGGTCGATATCGAGTGGCCTGGATTAATGATATTGATAGAAGTCGAGTGCCAATTCGAGGAAGAGAAGGACTGCTCGAGATAGAGATAAAGAGAGGTCGAGATCGAGGTCCCAAGGTCGATATCGATGTTTTTGCAGGAAATATTCGACTCAGTTTTTGATAGACTTCTATCCGAAGCTTGCATGTCTATCCTAAAGTCGAGATCTTCTATCATTAAGCACAAAACTTATCAGTTTTAGATATTTACCACGGAATTTTTAGTTTTTACCTTTAGTAAGTTTTATCTTAGAGAATAAAGATAGGTTTTCGAATCCTTGGATAGCGAGGTTTGAGATCTATATCTGGAGGCCATTAGGGCTGAGTTTATTCATCAAAGAACATAAAGAGTTTTAGTCTAATCACAGAGAATTTGTAGAGAGAGAGGCCGAGTGGAGTTTGTGTAAGCGAGAGTGGAGTGGCTTTGTTCGGTGTAATATTTCTTTCTTTTGCAATACAAAAGTAGTTTCTTTTCCATTATGATGATGAGTGCAATGATGAAGCGCGAGTTGTCAACCAACTTCTAGGGTCGGGGTGAGCCCGACGATAGCAATGTAGGGTAACTGCATTAAAGGTATGATTTTTATGAGATTCCGTCTTCTATCCTATGCATGATCCTTTGCGAAAGTTAGGTAGATTCATTATTTACATTAATGAAGCGAAAGCCAATCATATTGTGAACTTGGATTACTCATGAATTGGATGGTAACTCTTAGGTTTTATGCGAGTGCTCTAATCCCCTACATGTTGTTAACGAAAGTTATTAGACGGAAAGACATTAATTTCATAACTTTAGCATCATACTTGCATGAATATAGTTGTGGCATGAATCCCCGACCATGGAAGCCTTTAGTTTATTGAATTCTTATAAAAAAGTTTGAGTTTTTTTTTATTTCTATCAATCTTAATTTCCATCACCATCCTATGCCCTTCGGACTTCTTTTCTGACACAAATAGGTTATGTTTACAGTTTTCTTTACAGACATCGAAATCGACTGGCAAAGTCGATATTGATGTACATATTTATATCTCCTTTTATTGGATCTTTTGACTTCGTATTTCATGCGATCTCCAAAGAAAAGGTTCAAAAGAATATAAACTTGTGTAAGAATGAGCTAAAATGCAAGAAATAGGGTCTGCACAAGTTTTGAGCTAACCATGCAGGAATTCGAGCGAAATTGGAGTAAAAACGGAGAAGCCAAGTGAAGCTGAGCAGAGGTAGATATCGACCTTCAACATAGATATCGACTTCTAGTGTCGATATCGACCCCCATATCGACCTCAACATAGACATCGACTAGAGCTCAACAAGTTGAGCAGCAACAGAGACCTCGATATCGACCCCCTGGTGTCGATATCGACCCCTTATCTCGACAGAAGATAGACTCGATTTCGAATAAAAGACCTATCCTAATTGTTTGGATAGAGTTCATAGTTTAGATAGGAGTTACAATCCTTGGATAGCGAGGATTAGTAGCCTATAAATAAAGCCCTAGGGGCTGGCATTCAAGCATCTATTCAACAAACAAGTAAGACAATCAATAGAGTTAGAGTTAGAGAGAAGTTTTAGGATTTGACGTTTGCGGAAGTTGACGTTGAGTTGTAAAGCTTTGGAGTTTATTTTAATGCAAGTTTCTTTCTTTTAATCAACAATGAGTTCCATGATGAGAAGCGAGTAGTCCCCAAAGCTCTTAGGGTCGGGGTGAGCCCGACGTTAGCCATGCGCGCTTGAGGTAAGTATTTGATGTCGATATCATTGTGTCTATCTCTCCTCCTACGATTCTATGTTTAGTCCTAATCGAAAGAAAAGGGATTCATGCTAACAACTTGAGTTATAAACATAAAATTGGTAGAGACAATTACGTTTATTTGCAAGAGTAATCCTAAGAGTTGGTGTGCGGCGGAAGCTTGTCCCTCGGGTGAAATAGCGCAATTGCCCGTCTTATTTATCTTAACGCATGCATTGGTTAATGTTGTGGTAAACCCTAATCCTAGGAGTTGCTTTTTACATATTTTATACACCCAAAACCCTCTGTTTTATTTCTGTTCATTGCTTCTCTCACCATTCTTAAATCTTTGGCCTTTCTTTGCCGACGAAGAACTAACCCACTGCAGGAAGACTTCGATATCGACCCCAGACGTCGATATCGACCACTGAGTTCATCGACAATTTTCTGAGTCGAAGACGATCATTCTGCGAAGTTTGTCTGACATCGATATCGACCCCCTGACATCGATATCGACCCTTTTGTGTCGACTGGCAGGCTTCTGAGCCAGTCGATTTTGTGACTGACATCGATATCGACCCTTTCCAGTCGATATTGACCACTTGTTTTTGTTTCTGCAGGTCTTCTGTTGCAGAGAACATCGACAGCCGAGGTCGACATCGAGGCTCAATGGTCGAAATCGAGGCTTCTGGTCGACGCAGACATGAGATTTCCAACGCTACTAGGATCCCGCTGACACGCCTCCTCATGGATCGATCCTGACTACCCTACCACTACAACGGGAGGAAGTCTTGTAATTATTTGCATAAGCTAGGAGTTGGTTTACATTAATTTACATCTTTATATTTGTAATTACTTGACATACCATCCTCCTACAATAACAAATTGGCGCCATTGCCGGGGAGGCAATCAATCGCGCCCTAGTAGTCTATCTCACGTCTCTACCTAGTTTGGTTTTGCAGGTGTATGCGACGCCTTGATCGCCCACCTGAATTTGAAGGAGTAGACGACCCTGAGCGTTATTTCCATCTAAGGACCCAAGCTGAAAGAATCATGGCAAACAACGTGAACCAGGCTAAACTTATTGAGCAACTAAGGAAGCAGGTTGAGGACTTAACGACTAGAGAGGCAGCACTTATGGAGCGTGCGGATAGGGAGGAGGAAGGCCGGAGGCAAATAGAGCCCAAATCAATGCCCTCCCTAGGAATGCCAAGCAATATATGCACCCGCTCTCAAAGTGCCTGAATCGGCAATTCTTATCCCTGCCTCTAATTTTGAAATAAAACCTAACTTCGTAACTGAGATTAGAAGGCACCAGTATGAAGGAAAACCTAACGAATTCCCTATGGCACATATTTCAACCTTCTTAGACCTTTGTGATACTATTGCTGATGGACGAAGTCTGGAATATGTCCAACTAAAAGCCTTTCGATGGTCTCTTACAGGAAAAGCATTGTAGTGGTTGGAAAGCTTAGCCCCAAGATCGCTCCGCACCTGGAATGAAGTCAAGGATGCGTTCCTCAACAAGTTCTTTCCTCCTTCTAAGACGGCGTTAATCCGACAGAAAATCACGGCTTTCAAACAAAAGCCTGGTGAGGCTCTGGCGACTGTTTGGGAAAGGTTTAAGGACCTACTACGATCATGCCCGACACATGGCCAACCACCGTATGTAATTCAGGAGATCATATATAATGCTCTTGATGTTGCAACTAAGGAGAGGATCAACACTTACACCTCCTATGGCTACCTTGAACTCCCTCCACAAGAGGCTGGGGAGACCATAGAGAGGTTGGTGGAGTTCGACAACACATATGGGACTCTTGAGGCTTCTGACACACCATCATCATCGAGACCTGCCCCATCTATGCCCTTATATGAACCAAGATTGCATTGAATGCGGATCGCAGCGGCACACCACCATCGAGTGAGGTTCCTTTCAGCGAACCAAGATTTCATTGAATGCGGATCGCAGTGGCACACCACCATCGAGTGCCCCCATGCTGAACAAGTACACCTAGCGGAGACTCACCAGGAGGCACGCTACATGAGGGGCCCAAATCACCAATATTGGGGAGACCAAAGGTTCCATTAACCACAAAGAAACCAGGTCAACCCTAGGGACCCTCCGCCATATAGAGCTCCTAGGCACCCGGAGAGAGACCAAAAGAAGGATGATCTTCAACTTGTGCTAGATGAGATAAGGAGGAATCAAGCTAAGAATGATCAATCCAACAATGCCATCCATTCTCAACTCAATCACCTTACCACAAGGATTGGGGAGATGGATATATGGAAAAGGAACGTGGACACCCAACTGGGTCAATTGGCGGCATAAATCCCTAGACCGTCCGGAACACTCCCTGGGCAACCCACTACAAATCCTAAGGGACAATCCGGAACGGGCCACGTCGCAGCCATACAATTGAGGAGTGGCACCAAAGTACAAAAGCCACGAACGGAATCGGAGAAAGCAGCAGATCCAGTCGACATCGACAGACCAGTCGATGTTGAGGATGAGGTCGATATCGACCCCCAGGTCAACACCCAGGTCGATATCGAGGCCACTGCAGAGCCATCAGAGCCACAACAGAGGTCGACATCGACCATTCCAGTCGATATCGACCAAAGCTCAGTCGACATCGATGTCCAACAGGCCGCTCCGACCACCCTTTTGGCCCCTCCACCAAAGAAGATGTTGCCATTCCCTTCCAAAGCATTGGAGGATCCCACCAAAGGTAAGTTTAGGCGCTTTGTAAAAATACTTCAAGGACTTAATGTTACTATCCCTCTTACAGAAGCCCTTAGCGAGATGCCCGCCTATGTACGATTCCTGAAAGACATCCTGAGCAAGAAGAGATCCATGGCAGAGATCGCAGAGGAATGCTAAAAAATGGACTTCCCTGAGAAGAAGAGTGATCCAGGGAAGTTTGCAATCACCGTGGGACTTGGCCAACATCCCTATAAAGTCCTATGTGATCTAGGGGCAAGTGTAAGTCTCATGCCTCTCTCTATTTGGCAAAAGGTGAACATTGGCGCTAACATCGACATATCATGCTCCTGCAATAACAGATATCGAGCACTAACATCGATATCAAGGTTCATCTCGACGTCGATATCGACAAGACACCTCGATATTGAGTGTCTCCTGGAGTCGAAAGATTGATCGTGATTGCATCTAAGGAAGAGTTGACATACCTGCTCGTAGATTCGATCCTGAATTACTCCACCACTACATCGGAAGGGATTCTTGTATTTTATTTTCTTGAATAGTGAGTTGGCTTAGTTGTGATATATATTTAATATTTTGTTTAAGCGAATCAACCTCCCCTTACGAACAAACCTCGATATCGACCTCTTCTTTTTTCTATCTCGAGCAGTCCTACTCGACCTCGGATTGGCACTCGACTTCTATCAATTTGCTCAATCTCGGCCACCCGATATCGACCTTGTAAAATCTATATCGAGCTCTTCATGTTGACATGATATATTCTTCCTCTGCTCGATTTTTGGTGCTCTGTTTTCACTCGATGTCGAGTCATTAGGTGGATTTCGAATCTTTAGTGGACTTCGAGTTCTTTTTCCGCTCTTGTTCTCTTGTCTAAATTCGTCCATTTTCGTCTCGATTTCTGTGAAATCACATAAAAACTCGTGTAGACCTCTATATTTGAAAAATAAGCATAAACTACACTAATCTTATGATTTCCCAACCACTATGCATGCAAATAACAACAAAATGGACATAAATGTGCATAGAAAATATGGAAATTTGCGCGCACATAAAACACCCCATACTTAAGCTTGCTTGTCCCCAAGCAATACTTTTAATGGTCATTCAGGGGAAGAAAGTAAACTCTCAACATCATAGATTCATTCTCATATGTCCCTACACTCAATTGCCATCCTCGAAAAGGTACTAATGTCATCCAAATTCATGCATGTGAATAAAAGCAACATCATACTCACAAAAGGAGGGTTATACGTATAAAACAATTTTGTGTAACATAGCATTAATAATCAAAGGACTTTTGCAAGCTTATGAGAAGTAGATTGGTAAAAGGCTAAAGGTGGGCTAATTTTTTGGCCATGTGGTGTTAAATCCGTGAAAATAAACTTTGTTTCATTCCACATTCCTTCTTCATAAAATTTCTCAACTTTCTTCGCTCAATGCTTTTTTCACTATAATGCTTTTACCTCTCTAACCTTAGCATTGCCTTCTCGCGAGTCGCAAACATGGGTGCCATGAATGACCCCGGATACTTAGTACTTCGGACTCCTCACCTTGTGTCCCATCTCGCTGAACTAACATCTCAACGAGCAGGGTCGACCTACCTTTATCTCCTGAGGTGATCGGATTTTTTCTCACTCATTAAATTTTCAAATTTTCAAATTTCTTTCATTCCTGCCAACAACTTCAATAATAATATGCACAAACTCCATATAACAACTCCAAAGAGGACATCCATTCTCAACATTGTCCCCGGATAGGGTATAAGGAATAAACAATGGGAAATATGTAATATATGTGGAGCAATAATGATATGTAAGGCTCATATATGGGTTGTGTAAATGCAAATATGCATAGTTAAGGTTAGGATATGAACTTGAGCACTTGTATGGAAATTTTAAAGTCCTCCATCATCTTATCATGCATATGTCAAAAGCAACTTCAATTTTACCTCACTTTCATGGTTTTCTCTAAAATATTGCACTTCATTGTGGCTTCCCTTAACTAGGCAATTTCATGTTATATCTCTAATGAATCTACTTTTGCATCGTCGAGTTCCTTAAAAGCTTCCATGACTCTTATTCTTTTTTCGGAATTTTCGCCAAATACCCCTGAGATTAAGGCTAATTTGTGTGGTGTACAAAAGTTTGACATATTTCGCCAGGTGCCCCTGAGGTTTTCATTATTTTCGCCAAATGCCCTTGAGGTTTTCATTTTTTTCGCCAGATACCCCTATGTCGAATTGTTAACATTTTGGATGAAAATAAAAAGAAATGAAAATATTATTTCATTATTATTTTTGTAAGATATTATTTGCACAATATCATTTAATTATAGTAACTAAATTATCTAATTTTATTTACACAATATCATTTTATACTACATTTTTTAACCAATGGGATTAAATGAGAAATATTTTGCTTAGATGACATAATCATTTTAATTTTAAAATTTCCTATCAATCAACTAAATCTAGAAAAAAAATAGCAAACTAATGAAATTTGTACACGTTTTTTTTAATCAATCTAGCTATATCAAACTATTACATCATAAGCATATATTTTTATTAGGTGTTATAACCACATTTATTTTAGAATTTTAACCAAATCAACCTATTCTAGTTAAATCTTAAACTCATGTAATTTTTACACATTTTTCATAAATCTTTTAATTATTTTTTACTTAATTATCTATTTTTTTTCTATTTTATATTAATGTTTGATAATATTTTATTTAAATTTATCATAATAATTTTATATACTTATAAAATTTTATTTTTATTGTCTAAAAAGAAAACTATGCACTATGGTGTGAGAATTATACTAGTTTTCCCCCAAAATGTTAACAAATTCGACAAAAGGGGCATTTGGCGAAAAAAATGAAAATCTCAGGGGTATTTGGCGAAAAAAATGAAAACCTCAGGGGTATTTGGCGAAAAAAATAAAAACCTCATGGGCACCTGGTGAAATATGTCAAACTTTTCTACACCACGCGAATTAACCTTAACCTCAGGGTCATTTGGCGAAAATTCCGTTCTTTTTTTTTAAATTTTAGATGGGGGTCATTTTTCTCTTTTTTTTTCGAAAATAAAAATGCTAAAGATAAATATGATGCTTAAAGATAAATAAATAAACTATGTATGAAAATACGCATAAACATGTAAAAACTATATGCAAAAACTTATGAAAATTTTTAAAAAATCCTAAAAAATGCTAAAAATATGCAAGTAAGCCTTTCCCCTACCCCATACTTAAAGATTACAATGTCCTTACTGTATTAGAACTAGGGTTAAGAAAGAAACTTACTAAAAATTCACGAAAATCAGGAGTTGAAGACGTCTGCAGGTGAGGTCGATTTCGGGTGGACCAGTCGATATCGACCTATCTCACTCGATTTCTGGTTAGTTCTGAGCTTCAGGGTGATCCGGCCTCGACCACAACTCCTCTAAATCGACCATCTTGGTCGATATCGAGCTTCTTACTCAATATCGATCTCTGTTTTACCCTCCTCCTTCTTCCTGAAACTCGTTAAAAAACTAAAACCAAAACGAACAATAATGTCTTAAAAAAATCAAAAAGTGTCTGAAACCAAAACTAGTTGTCTTTTTATTACAAGCTCTAGACTTTATAGTCGCTAGGCCGACTTCTCCTTTCGCGCTCAAGGCAGCATCTGTAGAGCCCATGTTGCCTGGGCCTCAAATAGCACTCCATTCTTATCACTCCGCTGCATCCTGCCTGGATGGATTTGATTCACATTGAAAGGTCTCATTCTCTTCGTTTTAAATCGACTCGGGAAACAATGATCCTTTGATTTAGAGACATACACCGTATCTCCTACTTCATAGTTCCTTGGATCATCATTGGATACTCTGCACAAGCATACATACCAAGGCAAACCTCTTCCCAATAATGATAAATCCTTAATTGAGATAGAAAAAGAGGAATCCGTACCTAAGCTTACCTTCTCTGCCTCTGAGTCTAGTCGATATCGATCAGCTTCACTCAATATCGACCTCTGTTCAGCTCCTGGAGGTTCTGTCGATGTGGAGGGTTGCTTCTCGATATGGTCAGGTCGATTTTGACCTGTTATACTCGATATCGAGGTCTCTACTCCACCTTCAGCTACTAGGGCAATCGATTTCGGCATATGTTTCTTGTCGATGTCGACCTCTGTGCTCGATTTCGAGCTCTCTTCTGCTACGTCGACCCCATACTTAAAACTTGGCATAGAATCTTGAACTATGTTAGTCGATATCGACTTACCTGGGTCAATTTCGAGTGGCTTTTTGGCTCCTTCGTTCAAGATTGCCACGACTTCCTCCACATGGGCTTCTGCGGCCCTCTTTTCAAGCTCTTTAGGTGTCATATTTCTTACCTTTGCTTCCCCACATGTGATGTACACACCCTTGATTGACTTTATCTCTATAGGCCCTTCATTCTTTCTTACCGTATTGTTGAAAGCGTACTCTATTACCTCATCACTAATGGTGAATGAGAGCAATCATTTCCTCACGCTTATGTTCGCATCAACGGTTGCAAAGAATGACCTACCTATAATAATGGGACAAGTAGGGTCCTCTGCCATATCAACAACTAGAAAATCAGCAGGGACAAAGAACTTACCTACTTGCACTGGCACATCATCTACCATCCCTGTTGGAATCACTACCGCATTGTTCGCCATCTAAAGCTTTACATCCACAGGCTCCAGGGGACCTATCTTTATCTTGTGCCATATGGTTAGTGGCATCTTGATAACACTAGCGCCTAAATCACATAAAGCATTAAACTGATATTGACCTAAGCCTATAGCGATAGAAAACTTAGCTGGGTCCGCCCGCTTCTCCGGTAGTTCCAACCTGTTGCACTCCTCTGCGATTTCAGCAATTGATCGCTTCTCACCTAGTTTGTCCTTAAGGAAACTCACATATGATGTCATCTCATGAAGTGCTTCGGTGAATGGAATTGAGACATTAAGCCCTTGAAGCATCTTCACAAAGCGTTGGAACTTCTTTTCCGCCGAGTCCTTAACAATTTTATTTAGGAATTGACACACCTTCTTCTTCACCGCGGCTGAAGTTGAGTCGACATCGAGTACAATGGGCTCGACATCGACTTCACTTTGGTTGATATCGATGGATGTGTCGATATCAACGTCTCTTTTGGTGCTTTCTCCTCCACTTTTTGCTCGGACGTTTGCAATTGATGCCCACTCCTTAGATTCATGGCCGCTATATATCACGTAGTTTTTCTCTTTTGGTTGGGCACAGTAGATCCAGGCAGCGATCCTGATGGTTTGGGTATTTGTTTAGCCAATTAACCCATTTAGGTCTCCATGATCCGCTTTCAAACGTCTATCTCCCCGAGCCTAGAATTGATGCCTTGCAGCTGAGTATGGATGGAGTTACTGGCTTGTTTGAACTCAGCATGGTTCCTCCGCATCTCATCAACAATGATCTGTAGGTCATCCTTCCTTGGTTTGTGCTCAGGGTGCCCTGGTGCTCTATATGGTGGGGGATCCCTTTGTTGATAGAACCTAAGACCTCCCCAATACTGCTGATTGCCCCCTCCATAGGGACCTCTCATCCATTTGTCTTCCTCATGTTGCTCCGCCATAGATACTTGCTCAAGATGTGGGTAGGCACTAGTATTATGCCTTGTTGAGCCACATTCCAGACAAGGTTGATTGTTGCTGAGGAATCTGACTTGCTTTTGGAGGTGGCGTGTTTGATTGTTGTGGAATTATTGTCACACATCAGGATCAATCTCCATTGGAGGCTCATAAAGTGGCATAGATGGGGCAGGCCTTGAGTCATAGGCCGCAACAGTCCCATAAGTGTTGTCAAAGTTGACGAGCCTCTCAATTGTCTCCCAGACATCCGTTTTTGTAAGCTCAATGTACCGATAGGAGGTGTAAGAATTGATTCTCCCCTTATTCGGCCCATCAAGGGAATTGTAGAAGATCTCTTGGATGACATATGGTAATTGCCCATGCATAGGGCATGATCTCAGTAAGTCCTTAAACCGCTCCCACACATATGCCAATGTCTCACCAAGCTTTTGTTTTAGATGGAGGAAAGAACTTGTTTAGGAACGCATCCTTCATCTCTGCCCATGTCCTCAGCGAGCGTGGAGGCAAACTCTCTAGCCATTGTAATGCCTTCCCTGCAAGAGACCATCGAAAAGACTTTAGTCTAACATATTCTAGATTTACACCATCAGCAATAGTCTCAAATAAGTCCATGAAAGTAGATATATGTTGCAAGGGGAATTCATTAGGTTTTCCTTCAAAAGTATTTCTTTTAATCTCATATAGGAAGTTTCTTTTAATCTCATAATTTGAAGGAGGAATTAAAATAGCAGATTCAGAAACATGAAGTGGCAGATGCATGTATTGCATCGCCGTCTGTGGATACTAATTAAGCCTCTCCTGGGCTTGTCCATGTGCATCCTCCTCTCTATCATCGCGGGCTCGCTCTGCAATAGCGGCGGCCATTTTAGCAACGATTGTCGTGTTATGATCCTCAATTTCCTTCCTCAACCGCTCAATGATTTGAGCCTGTGTCTCATTATCCGCCATGATTTGGATAGTTCTGTTTCGAAGTTGGAAGAAACGTTCAGGCTCGTCAATACTCTCCATGATAGGTTCGCGATCAGAGCGTCGTACAAACCTGCAAAATAGGCAAATAAAATACTCAAATATATCTCAAACTCGACCGCCTCCCTTGTCCAAGCAAATAAAATACAAGAATCCCTCCTGATGTAGTGGTAGGGTAATTCAAGATCGAATCCACGAGAAGGCATGTCAGCGCGTACTAAGCTTTTAATTACGATAAAGTTTCAAATCCAGAAGACCACTCGATATCGAGGTGTCTGGTCGATATCGACCTCAGTTCTGGTCGATTTCCATCTAAGTTTCCTGTAGAAGACAGAAAGCAAGTTGAAGTTGAGTTGGGTACTCGATATCGATGTCAGCACTCGATATCGATCTCTGCAGTCGAAATCGAGTCTTCAAGAGTAGCAGAAAATGAACCTATTTGCGTCGGAAAAGATTTTCAAGGAACGTAGGATGATGATGGAAGGATGGAAAGAAATAAAAAAAACACAACTTTTTTATATGAATCAATAAACTAAAAGCTTCCAAGGTCGGGGATTCATGCCACAACGATAATCATGCAAGTATTATGCCAAATTTATGAAAGATGATGCCTTTCCGTCAAATAACTTTCGTTACCAAATATTAGGTGATTAGAGGCTCTCGCATAAAACCTAAGAGTTACTATCCAATTTCATGACAAATCCAAATTCACAATATGATTGGGTTTCACTTCAATAATTCAAATAATGAATCTCCTCAACTCTCGCAAATGATCATGCATAGGATAGAAGACGGAATCGCATAAAAATCATACCTTTGATGCACAAACTTACATTGCTATCGTCAGGCTCACCCCGACCCTAGAAGTGGGTTGACTTCTCGTGCTTCATCATCTTGGAACTCATCATCATCATGTAAAAGAAACTACTTTGATTAAACTTCTAAAGAAAGATTACACCGAACAAAGCCAACTCTCCGCTCTCGCTTCCCTCCAACTCCACTTGGCTCTCTCTCTCTAACTCGCTACTACTGTAATTAAATGTTCTTCCTTGTCGATTGAAAACTGAATGCTTGTGGATCCTAACTCAGCCCTCATGGCCTCTAATTATAGATCTCAAACCTCGCTATCCAAGGATTTGAAACTCTATCTTTATTCCTAAGATAAAACTTAAATAAAGTAAAATAACTAAAACCATAGATAAACATCATAAAGGATGGAGTGTCTGGTTGTATTTGGATAGAAGATCTCAACTTTAGGATAGATGTGCATGCTTCGGATAGAATTCTATCAAAAACAGTGTCGGATCTGTATATAGCAGCAGTCGATATCGACCATGAACCTCAATATCGACCTCTTCTTTTCTCTATCTCGAGCAGTCCTACTCGACCTCGGATTGGCACTCAACTTCTATCAATTTGCTCGATCTCGGCCACTCGATATCGACCTTGTAATATCGATATCGACCTCTTCGTGTCGACATGCTCTGTTCTTCCTCTGCTCGATTTCTGGTGCTCTGTTTTCACTCGATGTCGAGTCATTAGGTCGATTTTGAATCTTCAGTAGACTTCGAGTTCTTTTTCCGCTCTTCTTCTCTTGTTCAAATTCGTCCATTTTCATCTCGATTTCTGCGAAATCACATAAAAACTCGTGTAGACCTCTATATTTGAAAAATAAGCATAATGTACACTAATCTTATGTTTTTCCAACCGTTATGCATGCAAATAACGACAAAATGGACATAAATGTTCATAGAAAATAGGGCAATTTGCACGCACATCAGCAACCAAGGGAACTTGGTTATCAACAACCCCAGCATCAACAACATCAGCAACCCTCGCCATATTGAGCACCTGGCCATCCTGATAGAGAAAGGAGGGATGATCTACAACTCATCCTATATGAGATGAATAGGAACCAAGCGGAGACAAAGCAATCCAACAATGCCATCCAAACATCACTACATGGCATTAACTCTAGGCTTGGCGAAATTAACACTTGGAGGAAGAACGTTGAGACCTAATTGGGTCAATTGGCGGCATCTATTCCATGGCAACCCGGAGGGCTCCTTGGCCAACCACATGCCAATCCAAAGGGGCAGCCACTCGGCCACATCACCGCCATTCGCTTAAGGAATGGCAAGGTGATAACAATCAACGTCGGAGAAACGAAGCATGTGGAGAAATTCCCTAGAGGGCCGGTCGATATCAACACCCCCAATCGATATCGACTAACCCACTCTGTCGACCCACCTGTCGATGTCGACCCTATCCAGGCACCCACGAGATCGACCACTACAGTCAATATCGACACCCCCTAGTCGATGTCGACCCTTCATCAGCACCACCTCGGGCCAATCCCGCTCCGCCGAAGAAGAAGCCATTGCCTTACCCCTCTAAATCTTCAAGGGATCCTGCAAACGCGAAGTTCCAACGCTTTATGAAGGTTCTCCAAGGCCTTAATGTCACCATCCCATTAATGAAGGCCCTTCATGAGATGCCCTCATACGTCCGCTTCCTTAAAGATATCTTGAGCAAGAAGCGATCAATTGCTGAGATCGTAGAGGAGTGCAACAAGGTGGACTACCCAGAGAAAGGGAGTGATACTGGTAGATTCGCCATCACGATTGGGCTTGGAAAACATCGCTACAAGGCTTTGTGTGACCTAGGGGCTAGCGTGAGCCTCCTGCCTTTGTCCATCTAGTCAAAGGTCAACATTGGAGCCTTGAAGGCAGTTGATATGAAACTCTACATGGCCGATAACAATTTTGTAAGGCCCACAGGCATCATCGATGACGTCCCCATGAAGGTGGGTAAGTTCTTTGTACCTACCGATTTTATTGTGCTAGGTGTGGCGGAGGATGCTACTTGCCCAATCATCCAGGGGAGGCCGTTCCTAGCTACGGCTGACGCAAATATCAGCGTATGAAAGGGACTATTGTCATTCGCCATTGGCAATGAGGTCATCGAATTCTCCTTCAACCCTAGAATGAAGGAGATGAATCAAATGAAGGTGAAGGCGATGCATGCAATAGGAAGAGTGATCCCTTGTGATGAACCGACGGAGAGAGCCTTGATCGATGAAGAGTTAGAGGAGAGGGTCATTGAGGCCCAAATGGAGGAGCTTTTGGAGATTTGGCACCAAGCCGACGACAAAGAGGAGCCTGACAAAGCACTCGAAATCGACACAGCCCAGTTGATGTCAAGTACACTGGAGCCAAATCGAGTGCCAAAAGCTAAGTATGGGGTCGACATCCACACTGCACTCGAAATCGACCATGGCCAGTCGAAATCGACTGGGCCCACTCGAGATCAACTCCCCCTACTCGACCTTCCTCCATCGAATGAGAAGAAGGAACACGATATCGACCCATTAACTCGATGTCGAGTGATCCCTAAGAGCAAAACGCACTCGAATGTAAGTCCAGATAAGGATCCTCCACCCATAAAGATAAATTCCAATATCCCTATGAAGCGAGTATCCTTGTTTGTTTGCCTAGCTAAAATGATAGGTAAGCCAATAAGCGAATACAAGGCCGGCAACAAGGTGCTTATGTTGCAATGCAATGCCCTGGGATGCAAAAGAAATGATGGAAAGAAAGGACGCTTAATGACGATCTACAAAGTCTATCCAGGAAGGTTGGAACTCAAAGCCAAGAAAGGGACGGTGTCTAAAGTGGAGCTTGAAAGCCCTGAAGAGGACATGAGAGCAATATGGTCCCTACATGTGCCACCTAGGAAAGAAGCATAGAAGAAGTGGGCCTAGTGACTATAAAGTCTAGAGCTTGTATATAAAACTTTTAATTTCTCGCTTATATTGTTTTTAGGATTTTAAATTTTGGATTTTGGAATTCTAAGACTTTGATATATCGTGGCTATTTCTTTATGCATTAAAAATTTCAGGTTTCATAACAAAAGGAACAACGAAGAAGAAAAGAAGCTTCTGCAGAGGCAGTCGAAATCGGCTGCTAACGGACGAGCCACCTCCTAGAGTCGACATCGATGACTCAAGAGCAAAAAGGAGCACTCGATATCGAGCAAGCTACTTGATATCGACCAGATTCAGGCGACCCTTGACTTCAACTTCTTCCTTGACATAGGCAGATGCAGACAACATCGACTTACTTACTCGACATCGACTTCGGGCATCGACCTAACCATAAATCGACCTAAATCCATAGGTTGCTCTGTGAGTTTCTCTCTACCCTTGTTTTTCTTTTAATATAGTGAGGACACTGTATATATATTTTATGTATGGGGTGGGGGTGAAAAATGTCTTATGGTCACAACTTGGCTTTCTTTTATTTTTTGCATTGCGTTCATGTTTAAGTTTATGTTCTTAGTTTTTACTTTCATAAAAATCAGAAAATCCAAAAAAAAATTAGAAAATGTAAAAAAAATGCACGTTTATTTTTAAACCCTACATAGATGTCCAATGATGAGAACTCAATAGCTAACTTGATCATGTAAATCATATGACATATTTGAATCATTAAGCCTAATTCATCAAAATGGTTGTTATGTAGATTGTGAACTTGTGATGAAATTGAGCACATATGATCCTAGGCTAAAAAGCAAAATCCAACAAAATTTGTCCTTGTGAGAATTTTGGCCTATATGGAGAACATTAAAAATCCTTCTGCTTTCTTGAGTGTATTTATTATTCTTATACATCTCTAAATGTTGTGATTGTTATTCAAAGCTAATGCATATATTTGTTTATGTTTATGAGAATTAAATGATGGAGGCATCTTTTAAGCCACTTTTATCCTCTCTTTACCTACCCTCATTATGTCTACTTGAAGCCATAATATTAGCCTGAGCCTTATATTGCAAAACTCCATAAAAGTACCCCTAGATGAGTTGAGCCTTATATTGCAAAAAAATATTGTTGTATTAGTGTATGAACCAATTATTCCTTACTTCTTTTATTTTACAAGATTTATATTTTTGAGAGCATATTTTGGGTTTGAAAGAAGGTTGATGAGCATCTTGGAAAGCAAGTTGGGAAAGCGCATCGTTGTAGAAGATATGGTTTGGATATAGTTGTGTTAAAGTTTAGGAGTCTTGATTCCCGAATTTTTATAAGCACCACATTGCCAAATAATTCCATACCCTTTATTTCGTACCAAGCCCCACTACAACCCCACCGAATGGAGTCTTCTTTGAAGTCTTCCATTGAGCGAAAGCCCACCTGATGGTTTTTATTGTATCTGCATATTTGGTTGTGAAGTTGATTTTTTTATAAATTGCAATGTTTATGAGATTGTATGTGGAATTGAGTTGAGAGTTGTTTATGGCCTAAAGACATAAGAGTTGAGTGCAAACACATTGCAATGTTTATGAGATTGTATATGGATCGCTCATATATGTGTAATGAGGTTAAATTTACTTGCTTTGCTTTGCTACCATTATGATATTGCTTTTGACAAAAGAGAAGACTTGAAGGGTGTGTTGTAGGTGTTGGTTATTGCTTGGTTATTCCTTGAGGACAAGCAAGGTTAAGTATGGGGTGCTTTGATGTACATATTAGGGTCCTTTTATTCGTATATTTTGACTTCATATTCCATTCGATTCCTAAAGAAAAGGGTTAAAAATAATGCAAATTTGTGTAGAATGAGCTAACGTACAAGAAATAGAGTCTGCACAAGTTTTGTTCCAAATATGTAGGAATAGAAGTGGAATCGGAGTCGACAGAATCCAAGTGAACCCGACGATGAATGAGGAAAAAAGGCTAGAGGTGAAGAACATTGGCCTAAGCAAGGACTACATTCCTTGTGAGGCGGCAATAGAAAGAGTTCTCACCTCTGGATTCTATGAAGAAGTAGGGCTCACACCAGCAAGGGAGAAGCTTAATGAATACTTGTTGGCAAGAATAGAAGCTATAAAGAGAGTCTAGATTGACTGCCCCCAGTCGAGATCGACCAAGGTACTCGATGTCGACATACATAGCTCGATGTCGAGTGCCACTAATGATTAACCGAGTTGCTAGGAGCCTAAGTATGGGGTCCCCACTGCCGATGTCGACCACACCAACTCAACATCGACTACAAAAATTGAGATCGACACCACAATGTCGACATCGACTGACCTTCAGCCCGAAGATCGTTGTTTCGAGCTCGAAAAGGTAAGCTCAGGTATGATCTCTAACCCTCTTCTGTCCATTATGGATGATTCCGCTAATGGGAGAGTAAAAGCTCCATGGTTTTCTCGTATTAGTAAAGTTAGGTCAAGTAAGAGAAGGAAAAGGCATGAACAAAAAGAAGAGTCTAATGGAGAAGAAGCCTTGGTTGATGAGCTTGGGTACTATAATAAGGACCCAGACGATCCTGGAGAAGAAACTAGCTTGAAGGGGCCCTACCTTAAACCCTCTTGATGTATTGACGGAGAAGTCGGTCTAGCGACTCAAAAATCTAGAGCTTGTAAATAAAATTTTAAATTTTTCGCTTATAAGGTTTTTTGGACAAGGATTTTGGTTTTGAACACTTTGCTAAATCGTGGCTTTGTATTTTATATTCTAACAAAAATTTCAGGTTGCATAGCATATGGAATGACGAAGAAGACAAGGAGTCCCTGTAGAGGCACTCGAGATCGGCTAGGCCAGTCGATATCGACTTCCTAGAGTTGAGCCATCTCTTTTGATCGACATCGATCAATAAGGAGCGACAAACTACACTCGATATCGAGTAGGCCCTCGACATCGACCTCATCCTAGTGACCTTCTACTTTGACTTCTCTCCTTCTAGAACACACAGATGTTGGCGACACACACATTCACTCGACATAGACTACTGGCATCGATAAAACCTTAAATTGACCTCATCTGTAGGTTACTCTGTGAGTTTCTCTGTTCACCCTTGTTTTTCTTTTAATAAAGTGAGGACACTGTATATTTTAAGTATGGGGTGGGGATGAAACATGTCCTTGGCTATCGATAAAACATGGCTTATTTTTAAATTTTATTGCATTGATGTTTACTTTAGTTTCATAAAAAATACAAAAATAAAAAAAATTAGAAAAAGTCAAAAAGAAACAAAAAAAATTGCATATATACTTTATTAAGTTTGTTTTAGGCCCTACTTAGATTTCGAAGGATGAAAACTCAATAGCTGACTTGATCATGTAAATCCTATGGCATATTTTGATGGCTTAGCCTATGTTCTTAAATTATTTTTATGTTGATTGTGAACTTGTGATGAAATTGAGCACATATGATCCTAGGCTAAAAATGCAAAATCCAAAAAAATTGTCCTAGTAAGAATTTTGGCCTATAGGGAGAATATCTAAATGTTGTGATAGTTATTCAAAACCAATGCATATATATATATATATATATATATATATATATATGTTTATGAGAATTAAATGATGGAGGCATCTTTTAAGCCACTTTTATCCTCTCTTTACCTACCCTGCATTATCTCTACTTGAAGCCAAAACATTAGCCTGAGCCTTATATAATGAACTCCACAAAATTATCCATAGCCGAATTGGGCCTGACCCCCATTTGGGAATTGAGACTTAGAATGGTTAGATTAATGTCATATGGAAAGAAAGTGCATATGTTTAGTTTTCAGTAAAGAAGAATTATACATTGGTATATATTTCCATCTTGTCACGTATTTGTAAAAGGATTTGTGGCTCACATTATAAATGCACATTATTACATTATTTTATTAATTTTCGTTCAAAAAAATCCTAAAAAAAAAAGAAAAAAAGAGCAATATATTAAGTGCATGAGCCAATTATTCCTTAAGTTCTTTTTATTTTTTGTAAGATTTATATTTTTGAGAGATTTATTAGGTTTGAAAGAATGGTTGAAGTCCATCATGATAAAGTATGTTTGGGAAGTGCATTATTTTGGGAGATATGGTTTGGTTGACTTTTGTTGAAGTTTAGGAGTCTTAATTCCCGAAATTTATAAAGCACCACATAGCCAAATAATTCTATACCCTTTACTCCTTAGCAAGCCCCATTACAACACCGCCGAATGGAGTCTTCTTTGAAGTCTTCCATTGAGCGAAAGACCTCCTGATGATTCTTGCTGCATTTACATAATTGGTTGCGAAGTGGATTATTATAAATTGCAATGTTTATAAGTTTGTATATGGGATTGCGTTGAGATTTGATCTTCATAGCCTAACCACATTGAGATTTAAGTGCAAACACATTATTCCTGTGAAGTTGGATTTAAAATTTCCTATGCCAATGGATTGCTTATATATGTGTGATGAAGTTAAATTCACTTGCTTTGCTTTGCTACCAGTTATGATGTTGCTTTTGACAAGGGCAAAGACTTGAAGGATGTATTTTCGGTATTGGTTATTGCTTGAGGAAAACCAAGTCTAAGTATGGAGTGTTTTGATGTACATATTTATAGTCATTTTAATTGCATGTTTTGACCTCATATTCCATTCAATTCCGAGATTATATATTGAGAATAATGCAAATGTATGTAGAATGGGCTAACGTGCAAGAAATAGAGTATGCACAAGTTTTGGTTTAAATGTATAGGAATTGTAGCAGAATAAGAGTGAAAACGAGAAGCCAAGTGAAGCAGAAAGGTAGTCGAGATCGAGTCATGCACTCGAGATTGACCACATGGATCGACATGGAGACCAAGCATCGACATCCAAGACAAAGAGCTACTGAAGAGCACTCGACACCACTTTATGTCAAGTGGACATATCGACATCGATAACCTGTCCGAGCTCAAGTGAAGTGAAGACAAGTCGAGCATAAATGAAGCACTTGATATCGAGTGACCATGTCGATATCGAGTAGAAGATTCCCACAGATTGCACGTGGTTTGGGAAATTCGAACTCAAGATCCACTTTGAAGCTACGATTTTATCATATCTTTTAGATTAGATTATGTCCTAAAAGTTGTTGCTTTTTACCCTCGGATATTTATTATTTACCATAACAATGTTTCATCCTATCTATGATAGGATGGAATTTATAATAGGAGTTTTAGTAGGAATAGGTCTACTTTCCTTTGCTAGCAAGGATTAGTAGGCTATAAATAAAGCCCTAGGGGCTGGTTTTTAAGCATTCAAGTATAGGGATTCATATCTCACCATAGCTAGAGAAGTAGAGAGTAGAAGAAGCCCTAGGGTTTGGCGTTTGTGGAAGACGACGTTGAGTTGTAAAGTTTCGAAGTTCAAGTTAATGCAAGTTCCTTTCTTTCATTCAAAGATGCTGGTTTCGATGAAGAGCGAGTAGTTTCCCAAGCTCTCAGGGACGGGGTGAGCCCGATGTAAGCCATGCGTGTTTGAGGTAAGTACTTGATATTGATATCGTTGTGCCTTGATCATCTCCAACAATTTTGTGTTTAGTCCTTATCACAAGAAAAGGGATTCATGTTAACAACCTGGGTTATAAACATAAAATTGATAGATACAATTAGCTTTATTTGCAAAAGTATTCATAATCGTTGGTGTACGGCGAAAGCTTGTCCCTCGTGTGACATAGCGTAATCGTCCATCTTATTTGCCATGTACCTTTGTTATTTCTGTCCGTCAGGAGTTGCCTTTTTATATATTCTTATTCATACAGTACCTTTGTTATTTCTGTCCATACTTCTACTCCGATCCTATTGTCTTCTGCCTTTCTTTGTCGACAACCCTAACTTTCTGCAGGACCACTCAATATTGACATAACAGGTCGATATCGACACCATCTGTTTACGTCAATAGTCTTCTGAGTTGACATCCACTTTTTCCCTACACCTCAGCTCGATATCGATTAACCATCTCGAGATCGAGTGCCACTGTGTCGACCGACACTCTTCTGAGTCGGTCGACGTAGTTACTAACGATCGAGATCGACGTCCTAGGTCGAGATCGACTCCTTGTTTTTGTTGTTACATATCTTTTGGTGCACTAGGAATCTACAACCCCTATCGACGTTAAGTCATACACTCGAGATCGAGGCTTCTGGTCGACATCAGATGTGACTTTCGAGACTATCGAGGATCCCGTTGTCACGCTTTCTCGTGGATCGATCCTGATTCCTTAACACTACAGCGGGGAGTCTTGAATTTATTTGAATATCTAGTGTTGAGTATATTATATATTATTCAATTCTGTTCTCCCTACATCATTAGAGTGTTTCCTTTTACTCTAAAAGGTGCAGTAAGGGATTGGCTTTATTACCTCCATGTAGAGAGCATTACAACTTGGGTAGGATTGAAAAAAGCTTTCCATCAAAAGTAATTTCTTGCCACTCGCCTCAGCAAACTGAAGAAGTAATTGTCCAGCATAGAGCAATACCCTACAAAGAGCCTTTATGAGTATGTTGAGAGATTCAAGAAGCTCAAAGGAAGTTGCCCAGAGCATGGCATACCAAAGGATGATCTAGTCCTCTATCTCTATGAAAGCTTGCTTGATCGTGAGAGCAATGTCATCAATGCTACAAGATAGAGGCTCATAATCAAGTAATGTCCTTTATGAGTATATCGAATTCGACTTCTGCACTCGAGATCGACATTCCCATGTCAAGATCGACTGCCCTCCATCCGAAGATCACTATTTCGGGCACGAACATGTAAGCTCAGGTATGATCTCTAACCCTCCTCTGTCCATTACTGATGATTCAACTAAAGGGAGGGTCAAAGATCCATGGTTTGCCCATATGTCTCAAGTTAGGTCAAGGAAAAGAAAGAAAGCACCAAACATATAGCCTAACGAAGAAGAAGGCTTGGTTGCCGAACTTAGCTACTATCAAAAGGACCTAGATAATCCAGGAGAAGGCACAAGCTTTAAGGGTCCCTGCCTTAAAGGAGCGTGAAGCATTGATGGAGAAGTCGGCCTAGCGACTCAAAAATATAGAGTGTGCACATAAATTATGAATTGTTCGGATATATGGTTTTTAGGGTTTCAAATTTTGGATTTTGGATTTTTAAACATTGATATACCATGGCTATATCTTTATTATTCTAACAAGAATCGCAAGTTACAAAGCAAAAAGAACGACGAAGAAGAAAAGATGCTACTGTAGAGGCACACGAAATCGACTAGGCTAGTCGAAATCGACTGCCTAGGGTCGAGCCATCTCCTGGAGTCAACATCGATGACTCAGGAGCCAAACAGACAACTCAATATCGATCAAGCTACTCGATATCGACCACACCTACGCGACCCTCGACTTAACCTCTTCCTCGAAATAGACAGATGTAGTCAACATCGACCTACTGACTCGACATCGACTTCTTACATCGACTTCAGCTATGAGTTTCTCTCTTCACCCTTGTTTTTCTTTAAATATTGTGAGGACACTGTATATTTTAAGTATGGGGTGGGGATAAAACATGTCTTATGGTTACAACTTGGCTTTCTTTTAATTTTCGCGTTGCATTCATGTTTAAGTTTATATTCTTAGTTTTTACTTTCATAAAAATGCAAAAACCCCAAAAAAATTAGAAAATGTCAAAAAGAACAAAAAAATGCATATTTACTTTTTTAGTTTGTTTTTAAAACCCTCCTTAGATGTCCTATGATGAGAACTCAATAGCTGACTTGATCATGTAAATCCTATGGTATATTTGGATGGTTTAGCCTAAGCCCTTAAAATGGTTTTTATGTAGATTGTGAACTTGTGATGAAATTGAGTACATATGATTCTAGCTAGGCTAAAAAGCAAATCCAACAAAATTGTCCTAGTGAGCATTTTGGCCTATAGGGAGAACATCAAAAATCCCTCTGCTTTCTTGAGTGTATTTACTCCTCCTATGCATCTGTAAATGTTGTGGTAGTTATTCAAAAGACATATATATGTTTATGTTTATGAGACTTAATTAATTGAGGAGGCATCTTTTAAGCCATTTTTATCCTCTGTTTACCTACCCTGCACTATCTCTGCTTGAACCCAGAACATTAGCCTGAGCCTTATATTGCAAACTCCACAAAATTATCCCTAGCCAAATTGAGCATGACCCCATTTGGGAATTGAGACTTAGATTGGTTAGAATAATGCATTGTGGAAAGAAAGAGCATATTGTTTAGTTTTGAGCAAAGAAAATGTATGGGTTGGTACATATTAGCATCTTGTCACATATTGTAAAATGATTTTTGGCTCACCATATAAATGCACATTTTTTACATTTTAATTATTTTCGTGCAAAAAAAATCCAAAAATAAAAAGAAAAAATATTATTATATTTAGTGCATGAGCCAATTATTCCTTAGTTCTTTTATTTTATAGAAGATTTATATTTGTGAGAGCATGTTAGGGTTTGAAAGAAGGTTGATGAGCATTATGGAAAGCAAGTTTGGAAAGTGCATCATTGTAGAGATATGGTTTGGATGAGTTATGTTAAAATCTAGGAGTCTTGATTCCCGGATTTTATAAGCACCACATAGCCGAATAATTCCATACCCTTTATTTCTTACCATGCCCTATTACAACCCCGCCCAATGGAGTCTTCTTTGAAGTCTTCCATTGAGCGAAAGTCCTCCTGATTGTTCTTATTGAATTTTCATAATTGGTTACAAAGTGGATTATTATAAATTGCAATGTTTATGAGTTTGTATATGGAATTGAGTTAAGAGTTGATCTTCGTAGCCTAAATACATGAGAGTTGAGTGCAAACATATTATCCCTATGAGGTTGGATTATAATTGCATATGCTTATGGATCGCTCATATATGTGTGATGAAATTAAATTCACTTGCTTTGCTTTGCTACCGTTCATGATGGTGCTTTTGACAAGGGCGAAGACTTGAAGGGTGTGTTGTAGGTATTGGTTATTGCTTGGTTATTCCTTGAGGCAATAACCAACTACTTTAATTTTCAAAAGTGAATCTATGATTTTAATTTCAAAAGTGTTTCCCCTGAATCACCTCCCCCTACGAACAAATTGCTTGAGGTAGACACCTTCGACTCCTTAAATTTGTGACGTTTTAGTAAGTTTCTTTCTTAACCCTAGTTCTAATACAATGAGGACACTGTAATCTTTAAGTATGGGGTGGGAGAAAGGCTTACTTGCATATTTTCGCATATTTTGAGCATGTTTTTAAATTTTTCATAAGTTATTAAATATTTTAGTTACATGTTAATGCATATTCATACTTAGTAAATTTAGATGTCTTTATCTCTAAGCATTGCATACTTAGTTTATATTTTCGAACAAAAAATAATAAAAATAAAAGAAAAATGACCCCCATCAAAAAATGTGATAATAATGAAAAGAGTCATGGAAGCATATAAGGAACTCGACGATGCAAAAGTATATTCATTAGAGAGATAACATGAAATTACCTAGTTAAGGGAAGTCACAATGAAGTGCAAATTTTTTAGAGAAAACCATGAAAGTGAGGTAAAATTTGAAGTTTCTTTTGACATGTGTATGATAAGATGATGGAGGACTTTAAGAAATTTCCATACATGTGCTCAAGTTCATGTCCTAGCCTTACCTATGCATATTTACAAAAATCACAAGCCATATCTGAGCCTTATATAATCATTATCATTAGTGCTCCACATATATTACATATTGCCCATTTTTTATACCTAATACCCTATCCGGGAACAAGTTTGAGAATGGATGTCATCTTTGGAGTTGTTATATGGAGTTTGTATATTATTATTGAAGTTGTTGGCAGGAATGAAAGAAATTTTAAAATATGGAAAATTTAATGAGTGAGAAAAAATCTGATCACCTCGGGAGATAAAGGTAGATCGACCCTACTCGTTGAGATGTTAGTTCAGTGAGATGGGACACAAGGTGAGGAGTCCGAAGTTTTATGTATCCGGGGCCATTCATGACACCCATGTTTGCGACTCGCGAGAAGGCAGTGCTAAGGTTAGAGAGGTAAAAGCATTATAGAGAAAAAAGTGTTGAGCGATGAGTGAAAGGTGAGAAACATTATGAAGAAGGAATATGGAATGTTTTGGAAAGAAAGTTATTTCCCCGGACGTAACACCACATGGCCAAATATTAGACCACCTTTAGCCTTTTACCAATCTACTTCTCATAAGCTTGCAAAAGTCCTCTTGATTATTAATGTTATGTTACGAAATTGTTTTATGCATATAAACCTCCTTTTATGAGTATGATATTAGTACCTTTTCGAGGATGTCAATTGAGTGTAGGGACATATGAGAATGAATCTATGATGTTGAGGGTTTACATTCTTCCCCTGAATGACCATTAAAAGTATTGCTTGGGGACAAGTAAGCTTAAGTATGGGGTGTTTGATGTACGCGCAAATTGCCATATTTTATATGCACATTTAAGTCCATTTTATCGTTATTTGCATACATATTAGTGGGAAATCATAAGATTAGTGTAGTTTATGCATTATTGTCATATATAGAGGTCTGCATGAGTTTTTATGTGATTTCGCAGAAAACGAGGCAAAAATGGATGGAAACTGGACAAGGAAAAATAGTGGAAAAAGTACTCGAAGTCTACTGAAGAGGTCGAAATTGACTATGAACCTCGACATCAAGTGAAGCTGAGCACCAGGAATCGAGCAGAGGAAGAACAGAGCAGGTCGACACAGAAGAGGCCGATATCGATGTTGCATGGTCGATATCGAGTGGCCTAAATCGAGCATATTGATAGTAGTCGAGTGCTAATCCGAGGACGAGAAGGACTGCTCGAAATAAGATAAAGGAAGGTCAATATCAAGGTCCCAAGGTCGATATCAATGTTGGCTGTAGAAAGATTCGACTCAGTTTTTCATAGAATAATATCTGAAGCGTTCGATACAATACTAAAGTCGAGATCTTCTATCTTCTATACCAGATTTATCAATTTATGAGTTTCACCATGGAATTTTTAGTTTTATCCTAGGCATGATCCTTGGCGAAAGTTAGGGAGAATCATTATTTTCATTATTGAAGCGAAAGCCAATCATATTTTGAATTTGGATTACTCATGGATTGGATAGTAACTCTTACGAATTATGCGAGAGCCTCTAAACACCTAAAAGTTGGTAACGAAAATTATTTGATGGAAAGACATTAAATTTCATAACTTTAGGATCATACTTGCATGATTATCGTTGTGGCATGAATCCACTACCTTGAAAGCTTTAGTTTATTGAATCTTATAAAAAGTTTGAGTTTTTGTTTCTGTCCACAATTCCCTCATCGTTCTAAGTTCTTCGGACTTCTTTTCCGACAAATAGGTTACAATTCAGTTTCTATTACAGACATCGAAATCGACTGACAAGGTCGATATCGAGCACTAACATCGATATCGAGGTCCATCTCGACGTCGACTGCTTTGCTTTTGTCTTATGCAGGAAACTCAGTGGAAATCGACCAATTCTAAGGTCGATATCGACCAGACACCTCGATATCGAGTGTCTCCTGTAGTCGAAAGCTTGATCGTGATTGCAACTAAGGAAGCGCTTACATACCTCCTCGTGGATTCGATCCTGAATTACCCTACCACTACATCAGGAGGGATTCTTGTACATTATTTGCTTGAACAGGGAGTTGGCTTAGTTGTGATATTTATTTGATATTTTATTTTAGCGAATCTACCTCCCCTTACGAACAAATTGGCGTCGTTGCCGGGGAAGGTTGATTCGCTTGCTTGTCCCCAAGCAATACTTTTAATGGTCATTCAGGGGAAGAATACTAGTAAACCCTCAACATCATAGATTCATTTTTCATATGTCCCTACACTCAATTGCCATCCTTGATAAGGTACTAATGTCAACCAAAAACATGCATGTGCATAAAAGCAACATCATACTCATAAAAGGAGGTTTATATGCATAAAACCAATTTCATGTAACATAGCACTGATAATTAAGAGGACTTTTGCAAGCTTATGAGATGTAGATTGGTAAAAGGCTAAAGGTGGGCTAATTTTTGGCCATGTGGTGTTAAATCCGGGGAAATAAACTTTCTTTCCAAAACATTCCACATTCCTTCTTCATAATGTTTCTCACCTTTCACTCATCGCTCAATGCTTTTTTCACTATAATGTTTTTACCTCTCTAACCTTAGTACTGCTTTCTCACGAGTCGCAAACATGGGTGTCATGAATGGCCCCGGATACTTAGTACTTTGGACTCCTCACCTTGTGTCCCATCTCACTGAACTAACATCTCAACGAGCAGGGTCAATCTACTTTTCTCTTCTAAGGTGATCGGATTTTTTCTCACTCATTAAATTTTCCATATTTGAAATATTTGTTTCATTCCTGCCAACAACTTCATAATAATGCACAAACTCCATATAACAACTCCAAAGATGACATCCATTCTCAAACTTGTCCCCAGATAGGGTATAAGGTATATAAAAAATGGGAAATATGTAATATATGTGGAACAATAATGATAATGATGATATAAGGCTCATATATGGCTTGTGATTTTTGCAAATATGCATAGGTAAGGCTAGGATATGACTTTTGTAAGCACATGTATGGAAATTTCTTAAAGCCTCCATCATCTTATCATGCACATGTCAAAAGCAACTTCGTATTTTACCTCTCTTTCATGGTTTTATTTTCTAAAAAATCGCACTTCATTATGACTTCCCTTAACTAGGCAATTTCATGTTATCTCTCTAATGAATCTACTTTTGCATCGTCGAGTTCCTTATTTTTTTGCTTCCATGAATCTTTTTTTCAATTTTCAAAATTTTTGATGGGGGTTTTTCTTCTTTTCTTTTTTTTTTTCGAAAATATAAACTAAGTATGCAATGTTTAGAGATAAAGACATCTAAATTTACTAAGTATGAATATGCATTAACATGTAACTAAAATATGTAATAACTTATGAAAAATTTAAAAACATGCTCAAAATATGCGAAAATATGCAAGCAAGCCTTTCCCCCACCCCATACTTAAATATTACAGGGTCCTCACTGTATTAGAACTAGGGTTAAGAAAGAAACATACTAAAACGTCACAAATTTCAGGAGTCAAAGGTGTCTACATTGGTGGTCGATATCGACCTTTAACATCGAAATCGGCTAGTTTCATCGATTTCTGGTTCAAGCTTCAGGGTGACCCAGCCTCGACCACAAGCCATCTGAATCGACCTTTAGGTCGATATCGAGCTTCTTGCTCGATTTCGATGTTTGTAAAGCTCTCCTCCTTTCCTGCAACTTGTAAAAAACTAAAACAAAACTAAAACAAAATAATACTGTCTAATGTCTCAAAACAAAACGAAAAGATGTCTAAAACTAAAACTAAGTGTCTTTATTTCATGCTCTAGAATTTAAAGTTGCTAGGCCGACTTCTTTCTTTGTGTTCTCAAGGCGGCATCTGCAGAGCCCATGTGGCTTAGGCCTCAAATAAAACTCCTTTCTTAAACATATTTTTTATGGTGCCGTTGATCGATATTTTTTTTTCAAAACATAAATAGATGCAATGCTTAAAGATAAATATGATATGCTTAAAGATAAAAACATCTAAATTAACTATGTATGATTATGCATAAACATGTAAAAACTATGCAGTAACTATGAAAAATGCTAAAATATGCGAGTAAGCCTTTCCCCCACCCCATACTTAAAGATTACATTGTCCTCACTGTATTAGAAACTAGGGTTAAGAAAGACACTTACAAAGACGTCACAAATTTCAGGAGTCGAAGAAGTCTGTAGTGGTGGTCTATATTGACCTTTAACATCGAAATCGTCTAGTTTCATCAATTTCTGGCTCAAGCTTCAGGGTGATCTGTCCTCGACCACAAGCCCCTCGGAATCGACCTTAAGGTCGATATCGAGCTTCACACTCGATTTCGATGTCTTATTTCTCTTTCTTCTTCCTGCAACTTGTTAGAAAACTAACTAAAACAAAATAATAATGTCTAATGTCTCAAAACAAAGTAAAAATGCCCTAAACCAAATAGCACTCCTTTCTTCGTTACAAGCTCTAGACTTTAAAGTCACTAGGCCGACTTCTTCCTTTACGCTCAAGGCGGCATCTGCAGAGCCCATGTGGCTTGGACCTCAAATAGCACTCCTTTCTTGTCTCTCAGCTGCATTCCGCCTGGATGGATCTGATTAATAGTGAATGGTCCAATCCTCTTGTCTTTGAATATACTAGGGAACCAATAATCTTTTGATTTGGAGACAAACACTTTATCTCCTACTTCATAATGGCTCGAATCATCATCGAATACCCTTCATAAGCGCACATGCCAAGGCAGACCTCTTTCAAATAATGATAAATCTTTAATTGAGATAGAAAAGGAAGAATTCGTACCTTGACTTATATTCCCTTCTTTCTGTGGCTCAGGTCGATATCGATCATCAGTAGTCGATATCGAGCTCTGTTGTGCTTCTGGAGGTGTTGTCGATTTGGAGTGGTTCTGCTCGACATGATCAGGTCGATTTTGACCTTCAGAGATTGATATCGAGGCCTTTGCTCCTTCTTTCTCAACTTCTATGGCAGTCGATTTCAGCATTGGTTTATGGTTGATATCGACCTTTATGCTCGATTTCGAGGTTCCTTCTCCTTTGTCGACCCATACTTATAACCTGGCGCAAAATCATGAACTTTGTTAGTCGATATCGACTTACCT
The DNA here is from genome assembly GCA_963922045.1 of Persicaria maculosa. NCBI lineage: Eukaryota > Viridiplantae > Streptophyta > Magnoliopsida > Caryophyllales > Polygonaceae > Persicaria > Persicaria maculosa. The sequence continues at coordinate 44,243,317 of OY998264.1, read as the reverse complement.
GGGTCGATTTCGATGTTCTTTTTGGCTCTTTGGTTCAAGATTGCCACGACCTCCTCCACTTGGGCTTCTACGGCCCTATTTTCAAGCTATTCCGATGTCATACTCCTTACCTTTGCTTCCCCGCATGTTATATACACACCATTGATGGCCTTTATCTCCATTGGCCCTTCGTTATTTCTCACCATCTTGTTGAAGGCGTACTCTATCACTTCGTCACTGATGGTGAATGATAGCAATCCTTTCTTCATGCGTATGTTGGCATCGACGGTTGCTAGGAATGGCCTACCTAAAATAATGGGACAAGCAGGGTCCTCTGCCATATCAACAACTAAGAAGTCAGCAGGGACAAAGAATTAACCTATTTGTACTGGCACATCATCTACCATCTCTTTTGGAATCACTACCGTATTGTTCGCCATATATAACTTTATATCCACGGGCTGCAGAGGACCTATCTTTACCTTGTGCCATATGGTTAGTGGCATCATGCTAACGCTAGCGCCCAAATCAACTAAAGCATTAAAGCGATGTCCGCCCGCTTCTGTGGTAGCTCCAATCTGTTGCACTCCTCTGCGATCTCAGCAATTGATCGCTCCTTACCCAATATGTCCTTAAGGAACCTCACATATGATGGCATCTCATGAAGTGCTTCGGTGAATGGAATTGAGACATTAAGTCCTTGAAGCATCTTTACGAATCGCTGAACTTCTTTTCCGTCGGGTCCTTAATCACCTTCTTTGATGGGAATGGCAACACCTTCTTCTTTCCTGCGGCTGGAGTTAGGTCGACATCGATTGGATGTAAGTCGATATCGACTGGATGTAAGTCGATATCGACTGGAGGAGTCGATTTCTGTGGTGATGCAGATTCAGTGTCGACACCGACTACAGGAGGGTCGACATCGATATCACCTTGGTCGATATTGACAGGGAGGTCGATATCGACGTCTGTTCTGGGGCCTTCTCCTCCGCTTTTTTCTCGGGCATTTGCAATCGACACCCACTCCTTAAGTTCATGGCCACTATGTGTCAAGTAGTTTTGCCCTTTTGGTTGGGCACAGTTGATCCAGGCAATGCTCCTGACTGTTTGGGTATTTGCTCCGCCAATTGACACATTTGGGTCTCCATGTTGTGCTTCCAAACGTCTATCACCCCAAGCCTAGAGTTGATGCCCTACAGCTGAGTATAAACGGATTTATTGGCTTGTTTCAACTCAGCATGGTTCCTCCGCATCTCATCAAGAATGATCTACAGGTCATCCTTCCTTGTTTTCCGCTCAGGATGCCCTGGTGCTCTATATGGTGAGGAATCCCTTTGTTGATAGAATCGTTGATCTCCCCAATACTGCTGATTGCCCCCTCCATAGGGGCCTCTCGTCCATTTGGCTTCCTCACGTTGCTCTGCCATAGATACTTGCTTAAGATGTGGAAAGGAACTCGTGTTATGCCTTGTTGAGCCACACTCCTGACAAGGGTGATTGTTACTCAGGAACCTTACTTGCTTTTGAAGGCGGCGTGTTTAATCGTTGTGGAATTGTTGTCGCACATCTGGGTCTATCTCCTTTGGAGGCTCATAAAGTGGCATAGATGGGGCAAGCCTTGAGTCATAGGTCGCAGCAGTCCCATAAGTGTTGTCGAAGTTGACTAGCCTCTCAATTGTCTCCCAGGCCTCCGTTGGTGTGAGCTCAATGTACCGATAGGAGGAGTATGAATTGATTCTCTCCTTATTCGATGCATCAAGAGAGTTGTAGAAGATCTCCTGGATGACATATGGAGTTTTCCCATGCGTAGGGCATGATCTCAGCAAGTCCTTAAAACACTCCGACGCATGTGCCAATGTCTCACCAGGCTTTGGTTTGAAAGCCATGATCCTTAACCGCAACATCGCCCTTTTTTATGGAGGAAAGAACTTGTTTAGGAACGCATCCTTCACCTTTTCCCATGTCCTCAGCGAGCGTGGAGTCAAACTCTCTAGCCATTGTAATGCCTTCCCTGCCAAAGACAATCGAAAAGACTTTAGTCTTACATACTCTAAGTTCACACCATCAACAATAGTTTCACATAAATCCATGAAAGTATAGATATGTTGAAAAGGACATTCATTGGGTCTTCCTTCAAAAGTGTTTCTTTTTATCTCAGATAGGAAGTTTATTTTAATTTCATAATTGGACGGAGGAATTAAAATAGCGAATTCAGGAACATGTAGCGGCGGATGCATGTATTGCATCGTCGTCTGTGGATACTCATTGAGTCGCTCTTGGGCTTGTCTATGCGCATCCTCCTCTCTATCAGCGCGGGCTCGCTCTGCAGCAACGGCGGCCCTTTCAGCAGCGATTGTAGCATTGTAATCCTCAATTTCTTTCCTCAACCGCTCAATGGTCTCAGCCTGTTGATAGGGTCTATTTTAGTCATATTTTAGGTATAGATTTGCATATTAATCTAGAGCATTCTTACATATTTTATAGCTTATTTAATATTATTTGATTTTCGGTGTCTACACTAGTGCTTTTATATGTTTCAGGCATTTTTGGGCTGGATTGTATGAATTTGGAAGTTAATCATAACTCATGGAATTATTATGCATTTGGAAGAAAAGATGGGCCGGCTCGAAGTGATACATTGGCATGATAAGTCACCTTGTGCAATTGAAGATCGGAAGCTGCAAAGTGCTACTTTCTGTTAATACATTCGATAGATTAGCTGGATGGATAGAATAAGATATATTAAAATATTATATATTTATATTAGAATAGGATTAGATTGATAAAATTAGATAGGTTTACATTATATATACATTCATTCATACGGTGGGAATGAGGAGGCCGAGACTGACTTTCCAACCCTAAACTCTAATTGTCTTTTGTTTTATTTTTCTGGAGACCTAAACTCTCCCGTTTCGTCTACGATTTTTGAAGTTTTGTTTGGATTGAGTTGTGAGTTTCTAAATCTTGTTCCTTATTTCCTATATTGAATGTTTCGACTTCTTTGTGCTTTGATGTTTGATTGTTTTATTCTATCTTGCCTGATCAACTTGGTAGAATCAATTCAATTGCTAGGGTTTTGTAGATTCCTGATTGCGAACCTTAACCCAAGTAGCAAACTTGTCCATTTAGGGCTGATTGAACTAATTGGATAGGTAGGAAGTTGGATGTGTTGTTAAATCCCTCTTTAGGGACTGCAAATACCTTGGTTAATCTCTGAACTTAAAGCTATCAATTGGGTTAAATCCTTCTTCAGGGACAGTTCGATTGATAAGGGTTGCTAGGACTAGTTGGACTAGTAGCTATATTAGGTCGGGACAAGGGCATTCATAGGAAACCTAAAAGAACAAGAGGGAGTTACAATATCAATTTAACCAACTAAAGTGGATATTTGTAGATGAAACTATTTTATTAATTGTTGTCTCCATTAATTTGTTTATAGTTTATTTTGTTTTCTTTCTTATTTCAACCACTCAAAACCCCCGTTTCCTGTTAATTGGTAAATAACTTAACTTAGGAATAACTTGATTATCTGTGGGACCGACTCGTGCTTACCACACTACATTAGTTAGGTAGGTTCGGATTTATTTTGATACGGTTTAGGCGACTAAAAACCGTCCATCACCTGTGTCTCATTGTCCGCCATGATTTGAATAGCTTTTTTGCGAAGATGGAAGAAACGTTCAGGCTCGTCAAGACTTTCCAAGATAGGTCCTCGACCACTGCGTCGCATAAACCTACAAAATAAGCACTAAAAACGATCGTGAGAAAACTTAGGTGGCAATTGATTGCCTCCCCGGCAACGGCGCCTACTTGGTCGATTAGATCAGGTCGATTTTGACTTTCAGAGATCGATATCAAGGCTCAATTTGTTCGTAGGGGGAGTTTGATTCGCTTAAACAAAATATCAAATAAATATCACAACTAAGCCAACTCCCTGTTCAAGCAAATAAATACAAGAATCCCTCCCGATGTAGTGGTAGGGTAATTCAGGATCGAATCCACGAGGAGGTATGTTAGCGCTTCCTTAGTTGCAATCACGATCAAGCTTTCGACTCCAGGAGACACTCGATATCGAGGTGTCTGGTCGATACCGACCTTAGTTCTGGTCAATTTCCAGTGAGTTTCCTGCAGAAGACAAAAGCAAAGCAGTCGAGGTCGAGATGGACCTCGATATCGATGTTAGTGCTCGATATCGACCTTGCTAGTCGATTTCGATATCTGTAATAGAAACTATATTGTAACCTATATGTCGGAAAAGAAGTCCGAAGAACTTATAATGATGAGGGAATTATGGACAGAAACAAAAAATCAAACTTTTTATAAGATTTAGTAAACTAAAGCTTCCAAGGTCGGGGATTCATGCCACAACGATAATCATGCAAGTATGTTGCTAAAGTTATGAAATTTAATATCTTTCCATCAAATAACTTTCGTTACCAATTTTTAGGTGATTAGAGGCTCTCGCACAATTCCTAAGAGTTACTATCCAATTCATGAGTAATCCAAGTTCACAATATGATTGGCTTTCGCTTCAATAATGCAAATAATGAATCTCCCTAACTTTCGCCAAGGATCATGGATAGGATAGAAGACAGAATCACATAAAAATAATACCTTTGATGCACTTAACCTACAGTGCTATTGTCGGGCTCACCCCGACCCTAGAAGTGGGTTGACTACTCGCGTCTCATCATTGAACTCATCATCATCATGGAAAATAAACTACTTTGTATTGCAAAAGAAAGAGAGACTACACCGAACAAAGCCAAATCTCCGCTCTCGCTTACACAAACTCCACTCGGCCTCTCTCTCTCTACAAATCTTTGCGATAAAACTAAAACCCTTACTGTTCTTGAATGATTAAACTCATCCCTAATGGCCTCTAGATATAGATCTCGAATCTCGCTATCCAAGTATTCGAAAACCTATCTTTATTCTCTAAGATAAAACATAATAAAGGTAAAAACTAAAAAGTCTATGGTAAAACTCATAAAGTGATAAGTCTGGTATAGAAGATAGAAGATCTCGACTTTAGGATTATCTCGAACACTTCGGATAGAATTCTATCAAAAACTGAGTCGAATCTTTCTGCAGCCAACATTGATATCGACCTTGGGACCTTGATATCGACCTTCCTTTTTCTTATCTCGAGCAGTCCTTCTTTCCATCGGATTGGCACTCGACTTCTATATTTATGCTCGACTAAGGCCACATGATATCGACCATCAAACATTGATATCAACCTCTTCTGTTTCGACATACTCTGTTTCACTCGATGTCGAGGTTCATCATCGATTTCGACCTCTCAGTAGACTTCGAGTTCTTCTTCCGCTCTTCTTCTCTTGTCCAAACCTGTCCATTTTCGCCTCGATTTCTGCAAAATCACATAAAAACTCGTGCATACCCCTATATTTGACAATTATGCATAAACTACACTAATCTTATGATTTCCCACTAATATGTATGCAAATAACAATAAAATGGACATAAATGTGCATAGAAAATATGGCAATTTGCGCGCACATCAAGAAGCAAGTCTAAGTATGGAGTATTTTGATGTACATATTTGGAACCTTTTTATTTGCAAGTTTTGACTTCATATTCCATTTGATTCCTAAAGTAAAGGTTAAAAATAACGCAAATTGGTGTAGAATGAGCCAACGTGCAAGAAATAGAGTCTTTACAAGTTTTGGTCTATATATGTAGGAATTGTAGCAGAATCGAAGTCAGAACGAAGAAGCCAGGTGAAGCAGAGAGGAGGTCGAAATCGACTTGACTGGTCAATATCGACTGAAGAACTCAACGTAGACTTTGAGCGTCGAGACAGACCACAAAGATCCATAGAAGACCACTCGAGATCGAGTAGATATGTCAACCTTGACATGGCTTCAGAGATCGAGTGAAGTCAAGATTGTCGGCACGAAATAGAGACCTCGATATCAACTTGCCTGGTCGATATCGAGTGGAATTCGACGTGGATTTGACAAGCTTTTTGAGATGCAGACTTGGAGTTCTATCAATTAAGCCACGATTTTATATTTTAATTAGATAGAATATGTCTTAGGGTTATTGCCTTTTTACCCTAAGATATTTATTAGATATTTACTATAATAATGATTTATCCTACTTATTAAGGATAGATTTTAGATAGAAGGTTAGAACTAATTTCCTTGGCTAGCAAGGATTAGTAGGATATAAATAAAGCCCTAGGGGGCTGGTCCTTTATTTCATTCCAGAACACAAGATACAATACACAATAGAGTTAGAGTAGAGAGAAGCTTTAGGGTTTGACGTTTGCGAAAGCCGACGTTGAGTTATAAAGCTTTGAAGTTTTAATGCAAGTTCTTTCCTTTCAATCAATGATGTTTGTTACGATGAAGTGCGAGTAGTTACCCAAAGCTTCTAGGGTTGGGGTAAGCCCGACGTTAGCCATGCGTATTTGACGTAATTACTTTATGTTGATAACGTCGTGTCTATATCATCTCCTACGATTCTCTGTTTAGTCCTTATCGCAAGAAAAGGGATTCATGCTAACAACTTGAGTGATAAACATAAAATTGGTAGAGACAATTAGGTTTATTTACAGGAGTATTCCAAATCGTTGGTGTACGGCGAAAGCTTGTCCCTCGGGTGAGATAGCGCAATTGTCCGTCTTATTTGCCTTATTACATGCATTGGTTGTCATTGTGGTAAACCTTATCCCTAGGAGGTGCCTTTTTATATTTTACACAACCATAAAAATCTATTCTTTTCTGTCCATCCTTTGCATTCAATTCTATTTGTCTTCGGCCTTTCTTTGCCGACGGTAACCACTGCAGGAACAACTCGATTTTGAACAAACAGGTCGATATCGACCCAACTGCTCTACGTCGAGGATCTTTTGTGTCGACTCTCATTTCCTGCATCTGCCTGAGATCGATATCAAGTGAACCACTTGAAATCGAGTACCCTGTGTCGACTGGGAGTCTTATGATCCAGGTCAACGTCTGCTACTGACATCAATATCGACCACAATAGTCGATATCGAATGCTTATTTCTGTCTCTGCAGGTTTTCTGTTGCACTAGAAATCGACAGCCTAGGTCGACGTCGAGTACCCTATGATGTACATATTTGTATCCCTTTTTTTGCAAGTTTTGACTTCATATTCCATTCAATTCCTAAAGTAAAGGTTAAAAATAATGCAAATTTGTGTAGAATGAGCTAACATGCAAGAAATAGAGTCTGCACAAGTTTTGTTCTAAATATGTAGGAATTGGAGTGGAATCGGAGTCAAAACGAAGAAGCCAAGTAAAGCTGAAGATAGGTCGATATCGACATGACTGGTCAATATCGACTGAAGACCTCGGCATGGACCCTGAGTGTCGAGATAGACCACAAAAACCAACATAGAGACCACTCGATATCGAGTTATGGTGTCGACGTCGACATGGCACTAGAGATCGAGTAGAAGGAAGCTTGTCGAGCAGAAAACAAACAAGTTGATATCGACTGGAATTTGACCGGGTTGGACGCGCTTTTCGATACGTGGATTGCAAGTTCTATCATAAAGCCCAGGTTTATCACTTCCAATTAGATAGAATGTGCCTTAGGGTTATTTCCTTTTTACCATAAGATGTTTATTAGTTATTTAGATATATACTATAGTAATGTTTCATCCTATCTATGATGGGATATAATTTTAGATAGAAGATAGGAACTACTTTCGTTGGCTAGCAGGGATTAGTAGGTTATAAATATAGACCTAGGGGGGCTGGTTTTTATTCATTCAAGCAAGCAAGACACAAAGCATTAAGCATTCAAAGTGATAGTTTTAGGCTTTAAGCTTTAGGGTTTCGGTGCTTACGATATTTGGCGTTGGGATTGTAAAGATTCATGTTTTCTCTTCAATGCAAACTTATCTCCTTTCAAGCATGTCTTCATTCAACATGAGCGAGTAGTCGCCCTTTCTTCTAGGGTCAGGGTGAGCCCGACGATAGCCATGGTGGTAAGGTTTGTATGTCGCTAAAGAAGGTATCTTTTATCTTGCTCTACCTTGTGCTTCATCTTTAAATGCGAATTTGAGGAACTCATGTTGTAAAACATGAGTAGTAATTAGGGTTTCTATTCGAAAGATTATAAACTCAATTATGACAAAGGTAGATGCAAATTAGGTTAATTTATTGCAAGATATATTTTCCTATTTACCGGGTTTAGGTGAAAGCCTTCTCCTTTATGATAAAAGCATGCATCTTAATTGATTCCTTACTTCTACTATCATGGTTTTCATCACGGTAATCCCTAGCTTCGGAAGATCTTTTCTTTCTATGTTTATATTATTATATTATTATTGCCTGTCGTTCGTTGAGTTATCGAAAAACCTAACAACCTACTCTTATTGCTGTTCATTGCTTCTTCCCCATCCTACTTTCTTCAGCCTTTCTTTGCCGACAAAAACTAACCTTTCTATAGGAACTAGTCAAAATCGACCAAACAGATCGATTTCAGGCTCTACTAGGATCCCGCTTACTCGCTTCCTCGAGGATCGAACCTGATTCCCTACTACTGTAGCAGGGAGTCTTGAATATCTTTGAAAAGGATAAGTGTTGCATTGTGTATATAAAATTATATATTTTAATTCAATTCTCTCTACATTAAATTTTTGCGCCATTGCCAGGGAAGCTATCAATCGTGCCCTAGTAGTCTATTTTCACGTTTTTTTTAGTTTTGCTTTATAGGTGTATGCGACGCGCTGATCGCACACCCGAATTCGAAGGTTTATATGATCCTGAAAGCTATCTTCACCTTCGCACTAGAATTTAAAGAGCCGTGGTAGAATAGGAGACCTGGGCTCAGCATATTGAACGCCTAAAGAAGCAAGTAGAGGATTTCACCGCAAGAGAAGTGACACAAATGGCGCATGGAGATAGGGAGGAGCAAGCTAGGAGACAATATGAAGCTCAAATCAATGCACTCCCACGGAACGCAAAGCAATACATGCATCCCTTGCTCACAGTGCCTGAATCGACAATTATTATCCCTACTTCCAATTTTGAAATTAAGCCTAGTTTTCTTACTGAGATTAGGAGACACCAACATGAAGGAAAATCTAATGAATGCCCTATGGCACATATAACAACCTTCTCAGATCTCTGCGATACTATTGCTGATGGACAGAGCCTTGGATATGTCAAACTAAAGGCTTTTCGTTGGTCCCTTGCAGGTAGAGCATTGCAGTGGTTGGAAAGCTTAGCCCCAAGATCGCTCCGCATCTAGAATGAAGTCAAAGACATGTTCCTCAACAAGTTCTTCCCTCCATCCAAGACGACGTTGATCCGACAAAAGATAACGACTTTTAAACAAAAGCCTAGAGAACCTCTAACGACTGTTTGGGAGAGGTTCAAGGACCTACTACGATCATGCCCGACGCATGACCAACAACTGTACGTGATTCAGGAGATTATTTTCAATGCTCTTGATGTTGCAACCAAGGAGAGGATCAACACCTACACCTCCTATTGCTACCTTCAACTCGCTCCACAAGAGGCTTAGGACGCCATAGAGTGGTTGGTGGAGTTCGACAACACATATGGGACTCTTGAGGCATCCGACACATCATCATCATCGAGGCATGTCCCATCTATGCCACTCTATGAACCCTCTAAGGTAATCGATCTGGACGTGAAGGAGCAATTTCACAAAGATCAACTTCGAAACCTCCAAAAGCAAGCAAGGTTCCTTTAAGCGAACCAAGATTACATCGAATGCGGATCGCAGCGGCACACCACAACCGAGTGCCCTCATGTGGAACAAGTGCACCTATGAGATACTCATGAGGAAGTCAACTACATGAGGGGTCCCAATCACCAATATTGGGGAGACTAAAGCTTCCAACAACCACAAAAGAATCCGGTTAACCCTATGGATCCCCCACTCTATAGAGCTCCTAGGCACCTGGAGAGAGACCAACGGAAGGATGATCTACAACTTGTGTTGGATGAGATAAGGCAGAATCATGCAAAGAATGATCAATCCAACAATGCAATCCACTCTCAACTCCATCACCAAACCACAAGGATTAGGGAGACGGATGTATGGAAAAAGAATGTAGAGACCCAACTGGTTCAATTGGCGGCACAAATCCCTAGACCGTTCGGAACCTTTCCTGGGCAACCAACTACAAATCCTAAGGGGCAATCCGGGTCGGGCCATATCACAGCCATGCAACTAAGGAGTGCCAACAAGCTACAAAAGCCATGAACGGATGTGGAGAAGGAGACTGCAGAACTAGGCGACATCGACAGCAAGGTGATGTCGAGTCACCAATTGATATCGACCCTTTGGTCGATGTCGAGGCGACTGCAGAACACTCGGAGCCACAAGCCCACTCGATATCGAGTGGTCCAGTCGATATCGATAACCCAAAGACACCTCCGATGACCATTTTGGCTCATACACCAAAGAAGACGTTGCCCTTCCCTTCCAAATCATTAAAGGACCCCACTCAAGGTAAGTTTAGGCGCTTCGTGAAGATCCTCCAAGCTTTTAACATCATTATCCCACCCACGGAGGCCCTAAGTGAGATGCCCACCTATGTCTGATTCCCCAAGGACATCCTTAGCAACAAGCAGTCCATCGAGGAGATCGAAGAGGAGTGCTTAAAGATGGACTTCCTAGAGAAGAAGAGCAATCTAGGGAAGTTTGCAATCAACGTGGGACTTGGCCAACATGGCTACCAGGCCTTATGTGACCTAGGGGCAACCGTAAGTCTTATGCCTCTTTCTATTTGGCAAAGGGTGAACATCAGAGCACATGAACCTATGGACATGAAGCTCTATATGGCAGACAACTCATTCGTTAGGCCCACAAGTATAGTTGATGACGTTCTGGTAAAGGTAGGTCAATTCTTTATGCCTACTGATTTCATTGTATTGGATATGCCCGAGGATCTTATTGTACATATCATCCTTGGTAGGCCTTTCTTAGCTACCCGAAAATGAAGGAGGTCAACGAAATGGAGATCAAGTCAGTCTATGCGCACACCAATGTCATGGATTGCAAAGAACCGATGAAAAGGGCCCTAACTCATGATGAAGCCCTAGTCAGAGCTGCAGAAGAGCTCACTGATGAGGAAATTGAGGAGTTCCTAGCTACATGCACGAGTGATGAGGAGATCTTCAATGATGCTTTATCCATGGAGTTCGAAGAAGAATTCAAAATTGACCAGGAGAGGTCGAAATCGACCACCCCACTCGATGTTGAGTACCCCCTGTTGACATCGACTCACAAGTCGGGTGGTTTCTTCTTCTTTCTCAGGCGATATCGAGCCAACTCTATCGACAGTAGAGGTTGAAATCGACCACCCCGAATCGACAGAAGAGGTAAAAATTGACCACTCCACATCGACATCAGAAGTCGAGATTGACCAATTCCCCTCGACGTCGGACGTCTCTGAGGCTGAGGTATGTGCTAAACTCTCAGTCGATATCGATTTATTCTACTCGACCTTGACTTCTTTTCTGCAGAGTTACTACGAAGAGTCCAAATCAACGTTGGCATCGTTGTATGCTTGTTCAATGCCAACTCATGTAGCTGATTTTGAAGCTTCAATCACAAGGATTGAAATGGATTACCTAGGTGAGATCATGGAGACGGAGGAGGTAGAACCAATCCTTATCCCACAAGGACCTTCTCCGGTGCTGAAACCTTTACCCGACACGCTTAGGTATGAGTTTCTTGGTCCCAATACTAATTTTCCTGTGATTATCAATACTACACCAACCACGCAGGAAGTAGACAAGCTTATGGAAGTGCTTCGCACTCATAGAAAGGCAATTGGGTACTCTCTTGAGGACATTAGAGGTCTTTCACCCGCTACATGTATGCATAGAATCCTCTTAAAGGATGATGAGTCAAAGGACTTCTAGATGAGTCAAAGGAAAATATGCAAATCGATAACTCTCACCCTGACGAGCACTTGATGAAGCATGAAGTGAAACATGCAGAAGATCCACTCAATATCGACCTGACCAAGTCGATATCGACTGCCCATGAGGTGAGTTCTATATCGATGTCGACTAACTCTGATGACATGTTGAAGATGGAAGAGTTCGAAATCGAGCACTTTAAGTGGACATCGAGTACCTATCTCGAGCAGCCCATATCAACTGGACTTGTTGATATGCACCAGTCGAAATCGACTAACCTATGTCGAAATCGGCCACCTTTCAGTGACTCCGAAGGTGACGAAAAGGTAATCTCCGGTTAGGATTTCTTCTTTACTCCTCCATCTAGTCCTATTCATGATCTATTTGCTGTAAGAGGGGTGAAGGTACCTTGGTTTGTGAATTTTGCTAACTATATTGTAGGAGGCGAGATACCATCAGGCTTAACTTCACAGGGGAAGAAGAAGTTTTTGCACCGCTTACAGGAATTTTGGAAGTAGAGCTCTTTGATGTATGGGGTATTGACTTCATGAGACCATTCCCTGCCTCAGGCCCCTACAAATACATTCTAGTAGCGGGGGGAATATGTCTCAAAATGGATGGAGGTCGTTGCAACTAGGACCAAAGATGCGAAGGTAGTCTCTAAATTTATGAAAACTAACATCTTTCCTCGCTTTGGTGTTCCTAGGTTGGCAATGCCCTATCATCCCCAAACCAGCGATCAAGTAGAATTCTCCAATCACCAAATCAAAGCCATCTTAGAGAAGACAGTCTCCCGCTCGAAGAAGTATTGGTCATCAAAACTAAATGATGCGCTCTGGCCTACCGAACGGTCTATAAGACACCACATCGCACAACTCCCTATAAATGGGTGTATAGAAAGTCATGTCATTTGTCTGTCAAACTTGAGCATAAGGCGATGTGGGCTCTCAAAGAGCTTAACATGGATTTCAATGGAGTCGGGAAAAGAAAGTTCCTTGACTTGCAAACCTTGGAGATGTTGCGCCTAAAGGCATATGAGAATGCCAAAATCTACAAAGAGTGCACAAAGAAGTGGCACGATAAGAAATTGGTGCCAAAGACATATGAGGTAGGTGAAAAAGTCCTTTTTAACTCTAGACTTCGCTTATTTACATGGAAACTAAGGACATGATGGAGTGGACCCTTCACGGTTCATCAAATTTTCCCTTATGGAGCAGTGGAGTTACATAGCAAAGATGGCTCCACCTTTAAGGTAAATGGTCACTGGGTAAAGAAGTATTATGATAAAGAAGACCCAGAAGAAGAGATTCACGCCACCCTAGCGTTGAACTAGCGCAAAAAGGGAAGTATGTCGAGCTAGTGACTTAAACTCAAGCGCTTCCGGGAGGCAACCCGTTACTTTCTTTATCTAATTTTTCTTTAGATTATTTTATTTTCTTCTAGATAGTTTCATGGCCACCTAAGTAAACCAGGAGATCGAGATCCCAGAAGAAAGGTCGATATCGACATGAGAAGTCGACGTCGACATGTTGAGAGAAGAACCCACAGGTCGACAAGACTCGGTCGACTCAGAAGGAGAGGTCAATATCGACACATAAAGTGGATATCGACAAGGCACAAACCCAACAAGCAGAGTCGATGTCGAGCACACAGATCGAGACCGAGTAAGTGACTCGATATTGACTATACTAGTCGATATCGAGGCCGCTCGCAAACAGGTAAGTTACAGGTCAGTTTTTAATTAATTTTATTTGGTTTTAAGTAAACCGACATCGACTTGCCTCACATCGACATAACCCTAGCCCCCTTCTCTCCTCACATCGGCCGCTTCTCTCTCTCTTCTCTCTCTGTGCTACCCAAACTAGTGCTGCCCTCCCTCTGCCACCCTCCTCCTTCTATCGGCCCCTTCATCTGCCCAGATCCGCAACCCACATCTCCATAGTAAGAACCTGAGACATCTCGTTTCTCTCCCTTATTCCCCATTTGCTCGTTCTTGCTCCATCCATTGCCCATAACTTATGCGATCTGGTGATAACTCACCAGATCCGGCCACCTCAAACATTTCGGCGCACCTGCAGAAGTGACAGTAACTCCATCCTTGCCGAGATCCGGTCGATTTCGACCCATGCGCTCAATTTCTACCGCGTTCAAGCCATCTATGTTGTTGCAAGAGGTTGATATGTCAAGTAATTGCAAATAATAAAGATGTAATAATTGTAATCCGACTCCTGGCCTAAGCAAATAATTACAAGACTTCATCCTGTTGTAATGGAAGGGTAGTCAGGATCGATCCACGAGGAGGCGTGTCAGCGGGATCCTAGTAGCTTTGGAAATCTCAAGTCTGCGTCGACCGGAAGCCTCGATTTCGACCTTGGACCTCGATGTCGACCTTGGCTGTTGATGTTCTCTGTAACAGAAGACCTGTAGAAACAAAAACAAGTGGTCGATATCGACTAGAAGGGGTCGATATCGATGTCAGTCATGAAATCGACTGCCTCAGAAGACTGCCAGTCGATACAGAGGGGTCGATATCGATGCTAGGGGTCGATATCGATGCTCATCAAACTCCGCATCGATGTTCATCGTCGACTCAGAAAACTGTCGACGTAACTCAGTGGTCGATATCGACGTCTGGGGTCGATATCGATGTCTCCGTGCAGCGAGTTAGTTCTTCGTCGGCAAAGAAAGGCCGAAGATTTTAGGATGGATGAGAAGGGATGAACAGAAATAATAGTAGTTTATATGTGTATAAAAATATGTAAAAGGGAACTCTCAGAATTAGGGTTTACCACAACGTTAACCAATGCACGCGATAAGATAAATAAGACGGACAATTGCGCTATTTCACCCGAGGGACAAGCTTTCGCCGTACACCAACTCTTAGGATTACTCTTGCAAATAAACCTAATTGTCTCTACCAATTTTATGTTTATATCTCAAGTTGTTAGCATGAATCCCTTTTCTTTCGATTAGGAATAAACATAGAATCGTAGGAGGAGAGATAGACACAACGATATCAACATCAAATACTTACCTCAAGCGCGCATGGCTAACGTCGGGCTCACCCCGACCCTAAGTGCTTTGGGGAACTACTCGCTTCTCATCATGGGATTCATTGTTGATTGAAGGAAATAAACTTGCATTAAAATAAACTCCGAAGCTTTACAACTCAACGTCAACTTTCGCAAACGTCAAACCCTAAAACTTCTCTCTAACTCTAACTCTATTGTCTTGATTGATTGTTTGTCTCTTGGATTGGATGCCATAACAAATCAGCCCCTAGGGCTTTATTTATAGGCTACTAATCCTAGCTATCCAAGGATTGTAACTCCTATCTAAACTATGAACTCTATCCAAACAATTAGGATAGGACTTTTATTTTGATTAAAACTTAAATAACCTAAAGGTAAAAGATAAATAAAACTTCAGCTGCCATCTATCTTGAAAGTGTAAGATAATCCCGTGCCTCCTTGAAGATATAGTTCCAATCCGTATTCGAAATCGAGTCTATCTTCTGCCGAGATAAGGGGTCGATATCGACACTAGGGGTCGATATCGAGGTCTCTGTTTCTGCTCGACTTGTTCAGCTCCACTCGATGTCTATAACGATGGTCGATATCGATGCTTATATAGCGATATCGAGGCTTTCTTGTCTGGTCTGTGTGGCCTATATGGACACTCAGAAGTCGTGTCGAAATCTAGGGTCGATATCGATGTCTCCAGTCGATATCGACCTCTTCTCAGCTTCACTTGGCTTCTTCGTTTTGACTCCGATTTCATCGAATTCCTGCATGGTTAGCTCAAAAACTCGTGCAGACTCTATTTCTTATACTTTAGCCCATTCTTACACAAGTTTATATACTTTTGAAACTTTTCTTTGGAAATCGAATGAAATATGAAGTCAAAAGATGCAATAAACAAAGGTACAAATATGTACATCAAAATACACCATACATAGACTTGCTTGTCCTCAAGCAATAACCAAGCAATAACCAACACCTACAACACATCCTTTAAGTCTTCACCCTTGTCAAAAGCAACATCATAAGCGGTAGCGAAGCAAAGAAAGTGAATTTAACGTCATAGCACATATTTTGGCGATCCATAGGCATATGCAATTTTTATCCAACCTCACAAGGATAATGTGTTTGCACTCAACTCTCATGTGTTTAGGCTATGAAGATCAACTCTCAACTCAATTCCATATACAATCTCATAAACATTGTAATTTGTAATAATCCACTTCGCAATCAATTATGAGAATGCAATAAGAATCATCAGGAGGACTTTCGCTCAATGGAAGACTTCAAAGAAGACTCCAGTCGGCGGGGTTGTAATGGGGCTTGTTATGAAATAAAAGGGTATGGAATTATTTGGCTATGTGGTGCTTTTATAATTCGGCAATCAAGACTCCTAAATCTCAACACTTGCAATACCCAAACCATAACTCTTTAAGGTAAGCTCAATCTCTATAATGCTCTTTCCCAACTCATCTTTATATAATATGCTCTAAAGATGCACTAAAAAGATGAAAACCATACTACCACCCCTTCTTCCAAGTTCTAATATACCTCTAAAAAATATAACACTTGTTTGAATAAAAGACTTAAGGATTTTGGCTCATGCACTATATATATATATATATATATATATATATATATATATATATATATATATATATATATATATATATATATATATATATATATATATATATATTTAATTTTTTTTCTTTTTCCAAAATAATAAGTAAATATGTGCATTTATATGTTGAGCCTTAAATCCTTTTAAAAAATATGAAAAAATGTAAATATGCACCAACCTATAATTTCCTTGCTCAAAACTGGACATTATGCACTTTTCTTTCCACAAGGAACTAGTCCAACCAATCTAAGTCTCAATTCCCAAATGGGGGTCAGGCTCAATTCGGCTTAGGGATAATTTTGTGGAGTTTGCAATTTCATGCTCATGCTAATGTTCTGGCTTTAAGCAGGGATAATGCAGGGTAGGTAAAGAGAGGATAAAAATGGCTTAAAAGATGACTCCATCATTTAATTCTCGTAAACATAATCATATATACGCATTGGTTTTGAATAACTATCACAACATTTAGAGATGCATAGGAAGAGTAAATTCACTCAAGAAAGCGGAGGGATTTTTGATGTTCTCCCTATAGGTCAAAATTCTCACAAGGACAACTTTGTTGGATTTGCTTTTTAGCCTAGGATCATATGTGCTCAATTTCATCCCAAGTTCACAATCTACATAAATTTTTTAAAGACTTAGGCTAAACCATCCAAATATGCCATAGGATTTACATGATCTAGTCAGCTATTGAGTTTTCATCATAGGACATCTAAGTAGGGTTTAAAAAATAAACTTCAAAAATAAACATGCATTTTTTTTTGTATTTTTATATTTTTCTAATTTTTTTTATTTTTTTTGACATTTTATAAAAGTAAAACTAAGAACAAAAATTTAAACATGAATGCAATGCGAAGAAGAAAACCAAGTTATGACCATAAGACATGTTTTTCCCCCACCCCATACTTAAAATATACAGTGTCCTCACTGTATTAAAAAGAAGAACAAGGGTAGAGAGAAACTCACAGCGCAACCTGCGGATTTAGGTCGATTTCAGATTTGGGTCGATGCTAGAAGTCGATATCTAGGTCAGTGGTCGATGTCGACTGCATCTGTCGAATTCGAGGAAGAAGATGAAGACAAGGGTTGCCTGATTGGGGTGGATATCGAGTATTAGGGTCGATATCGACCTCTATTTTTTCGCTCATGAGTCCTCGATGTCGACTCCAGGAGATGGCTTGACCCTAGGGGGGTCGATTTCGACTGGCCTGGTCGATTTTGACTGCCTCTGTAGAAGCTTCTTTTCTTCTTCGTCGTTCCTTTTGCTTGATAACATGAAATCTTGGTTAGGAATATAGATAAAGCACGAATTATCTCAGTTTTAAAAGTTCAAAAAGCCAAAACTTAAATCCTAAAAAACTATCTATGAAAAATTTAAAAGTTTTATGTACAAGCTCTAGAGTTTTGAGTCGCTAGGCCGACTTCTCCGTCAATTCTTCACGAGCCTTTTATGTAGGGGCCCTTCGAGCGTGAGCCTTCTCCTGGATCATCTAGGTCCTTTTGGTAGTACCGAAGTTCAGCGACCAAGGCTTCTTTGATGTTAGGTTCTTCTTTGGGCGCTTTTCTTCTCTTTCTTGACCTAGCTTTAGCAATATAGGCAAACCATGGAGCTTTGACCCTCTCTTTAGTAGAATTATCAATAATAGGCTTAATTGATTTATCAATAAGGGATAAAGGAGGGTTAGGAGTCATACTTGGGCTTACTTGTTTGGGCCCGAAACAGAAATCTTCGAGCTGAGGGGTGGTCGATGTCGACCAAGGTGGGTCAATTTCGAGAGCTTTGGTCGATGTCGACATGTGGGGGTCGATATCGACCTCTATGACCCCATACTTAAGCTCCTGGAAGCGATCTGGCATACTCGGTTTCGACCAAGGGGGGTCGATGTCGATGTTTTTAGTTGATATCGACTGGTTCCAGTCGATGTCGACCCTGCTTGTTGTTTTCGTCCTCGCCAACAAAAATTTTCTAAGCTCTTCCTTAGCCGGCGAGAGGATTACTTGCTCCAGGTGCTTTGTTTCACTCATGGTTTGGTTGAAAGAGAATTCTATCACTTCGTTCCCTATAGTAAAGGTTAGTAACCCTCGACGTACATTGATATTGGCATCTACAGTAGCTAAGAAAGGCCTACCAAGGATAATAGGCACTACAGGATCTTCAGGCATCTCCAATACAATGAAATCAGTAGGCACAAAGAACTTACCTACCTTTACCGGAACGTCATCAACTATACTTGTGGGTCTGACGAATGAGTTGTCAGCCATATAAAGTTTCATGTCCACAGGTTCAAG
Organism: Persicaria maculosa; assembly: GCA_963922045.1. NCBI lineage: Eukaryota > Viridiplantae > Streptophyta > Magnoliopsida > Caryophyllales > Polygonaceae > Persicaria > Persicaria maculosa. Next base: position 44,224,497 of record OY998264.1, on the reverse strand, counting down.
GGCGCCAATGTTCACCTTTTGCCAAATAGAAAGAGGCATGAGACTTACACTTGCCCCTAGGTCACATAGGGCTTTATAGCGATGTTGGCCAAGTCCCACGGTGACTGCAAACTTCCCTGGATCACTCTTCGTCTCAGGGAAGTCCATCTTTGAGCACTCCTCTGCGATCTCTGCCATGGATCTCTTCTTGCTCAGGATGTCTTTGAGGAATCGCACATAGGCGGGCATCTCGCTTAGGGCTTTTGTAAGAGGGATGGTAACATTAAGTCCTTGAAGGATTTTTACAAAGCGCCTAAACTTACCTTTGGTGGGATCCTCCAATGCTTTGGAAGGGAATGGAAACGTCTTCTTTGGAGTAGGGGCCAAAACGGAGGTCGGAGGGGCCTGTTGGACATCGATGTCAACTGGAGTTGGGTCGATATCGACTGGTAGGATCGATTTCGACCTCTGTTGTGATTTCTCAGGTTCTGCAATGGCCTCGATACCGACATGTGGGTCGACCTGGGGGTCGATATCGACCTCATCCTCGACATCAACTGGTCTGTCGATGTCGACTGGATCTGCTGCTTTCTCCGATTCCGTTCGTGGCTTATGTACTTTGGTGCCACTCCTCAATTGTATAGTTGTGACATGGCCCGTCCCGGATTGTCCCTTAGGATTGGTGGTGGGTTGCCCAGGGAGTGTTGCGGACGGTCTAGGGATTTGTGCTGCCAATTGACCCAATTGGGTCTCTACGTTCTTTTTCCAAATATCCATCTCCCCAATCCTTGTGGTAAGGTGATTGAGTTGAGAATGTATGGCATTGTTGGATTGATCATTCTTAGCATGATTCCGCCTGATTTCATCCAGTACTAGTTGAAGATCATCCTTCTTTTGGTCTCTCTCCAGGTGCACAGGAGCTCTATAAGGCGGAGGGTCCCTAGGGTTAACCGGGTTCCTTTGTGGTTGATGGAACCTTTGGTCTCCCCAATATTGGTGATTGGGACCCCTCTTGTAGTGCGCCTCTTAGTGAGTCTCCATTAGGTGTACTTGTTCAGCATGGGGGCACTCGATGGTGGTGTGCCGCTGCGATCCGCATTCAATGCAATCTTGGTTCGCTGAAAGGAACCTTACTTGCTTTTGGAGCTTTCGAAGTTGATCCCTATGAAATTGCTCCTTTACATCCGGATCGATTACATTGGAGGGTTCATATAAGGGCATAGATGGGGCAGGCCTCGACGATGATTGGGTGTCAGAAGCCTCAGGAGTCCCATATGTATTATCGAACTCCACAAACCTTTCAATGGTTTCCCAAGCCTCTTGTGGAGAGAGTTAAAGGTAGCCATAGGCGGTGTAAGTGTTGATCCTCTCCATGGTGGCAGCATCAAGAGCATTGTATATGATCTACTGAGTTACGTACGGTGGTTGGCCATGCGTCGGGCATGATCGTAGGAGGTCCTTAAACCTTTCCCAAATAGTCGCTAGAGCCTCACCAGGCTTTTGTTTGAAAGCCGTGATTTTCTGTCGGATCTACGCCGTCTTAGAAGGAGGAAAGAACTTGTTGAGAAATGCGTCCTTGACTTCATTCCAGGTGCAAAGCGATCTTGAGGCTAAGCTTTCCAACCACTGCAATGCTTTCCCTGTAAGAGACCATCGAAAGGCTTTTAGTTGGACATATTCAAGACTTCGTCCATCAGCAATAGTATCACAAAGGTCTAAGAAGGTAGAAATATGTGCCATAGGGCATTCGTTAGGTTTTCCTTCATATTGGTGCCTTCTAATCTCAGTAAGGAAGTTAGGTTTTATTTCAAAATTAGAGGCAGGGATAAGAATTTCTGATTGTTCACTGGGGGGCGGGGGGTGTATGTAAAGTAGGAGAATAAAATAAAGCACAATTAGACTATCTCCCTATCCCAAACAAATAATACAAGAATCCCCTCCCTTGTAGTAGTAGGGTAATTCAGGATCGAATCCACGAGGAGGTATGTCAGCGCTTCCTTTGTTGTACTCACAATCAAGGCTTTCGACCTCAGCAGACACTCAATATCGAGTATACAGGTCGATATCGACCTCAGTTCTGGTCGATTTCCTAGCGCAGTTCCTGCAGAAGACAAAACAGTAAGTCGACGTCGAGTAGAGACCTCGATATCGATGTTAGACCTCGATATCGATGTTAGACCTCGATATCGACCCTTAAGGTCGATTTCGTTGCTTGTCACAGAAACTGTTTTTGTAACCAATTTGTCGGAAAAGGATCCGAAGAAAATAGAATGGAGAAGGAAGATGAACAGAAACAAAACTAAGACTTTTATGAAGAATTTAATTAATTAAAAGGCTTCCAAAGTCGGGGTTTCATACCACAACGATAACAATGCAAGTTTCATGCTAAAGATATGAACTTTAATGTCTTTCCGTCAAATAACTTTCGTTATAAACACTTAGGTGATTAGAGGCTCTCGCCTAATTCCTAAGAGTTACTATCCAAGTCATGAGCAATTCAAGTTCGCAATATGAGTGGCTTTCGCTTCAATAATGCAAATAATGAATCTCCCTAACTTTTGCAAAGGATCATGCATGGGGTAGAAGACGGAATCGCATAAAAGTCATACCTTTGATGCACTTACCTCACATTGCTATCGTCGGGCTCACCCCGACCATAGAAGTGGGTTGACTACTCGCTCCTCGTCATGCACATCATCATCATTGTTATTGAAAGAAAGCTACTTTTAATTAAAACTCCGAAAGAAAGTACAACCGAACAAGCCACTCCGCTCTCGCTTTACAACTCCACTCGGCCTCCTCTCTCTCTCTATTCTCTATTGCAACTGAATTGTGTGTAAAACGGAATACCTAAACTCAGCCCTATTGGCCTCTATTTATAGATGTCGATAAGGACTCGAAACCTTATCTTTATTCTCTAAGATAAATTAAAACAAAGTAAACGCTAAAACTTCATGGTGAAATCAGCCTCCTCATGATAGATCTGGTGTTGATGATAGGAAATCTCGACCTTTGGATAGATATTACAAGCATTGGATATAATTCTATCAAAATCGGAGTCGAATTCCTCTGCTGGCATGGTCGATATCAACCCTTGGACCTCGATATCGACCCCTCCAAAATCTTATCTCGAGCTTCTCCATCTCCTACTCGAACTGGCACTCGACTTCTATCAACTTGGTCGATCTGGCAGCCTCGATATCGACCCCCAAACGTCGATATCGACCTCTTCTGTGTCGATATGCTCTGTTTCCTTTTCTGCTCGATTCCTATGTCTCTGATGTACTCGATGTCGAGGTCTTTAGTCGATTTCGACCTCTTCAGAAGACTTCGAGTTCTTTTTCCGCTCTTCCGAATTCATCCATTTTCACCCTGTTTTCTGCGAAATCACATGGAAACTCGTGCAAACCCATATATTTGACATTTAAGCATAAACTACACCATTCCCATGTTTTCCCATTAATGTGCATGCAAAAGACAATAAAATGGATTCATATGTGCATAGAAAATATGGCAATTTGCGCGCACATCAAACACCCCATACTTAAGCTTGCTTGTCCCCAAGCAATACTCTTAATGGTCATTCAGGGGAAGGAAGTAAACCCTCAACATCATAGATTCATTTTTCATATGTCCCTACAATCAATTGCCATCCTCGAGAAGGTACTTATGTCAACCAAGTCCATGCCTGTGCATAAAAGCAATTTCATACTCATAAAGGAGGTAATATGCAAAAAACAATTTTAGCGACATTGCATTAATAATCAAGAGGACTTTTTTTTTCAAGCTTGTGAGAAGTGGATTGGTAAAAGGCTAAAGGTGGGCTAATATTTGGCCATGTGGTGTTAAATCCGGGGAAACATACTTTCTTTCCAAAATATTCCACATTCCTTCTTCATAATGCCTCACCTTTCACTCATCGTTCAATGCTTTTTTCAATATAATGCTTTTACCTCTCTAACCTTAGCACTGCCTTCTCGCGAGTCGCAAACATGGGTGTCATGAATGACCCCGGATACTTAGTACTTCGGACTCCTCACCTTTGTGTCCCATCTCGCCAAACTATTATCTCAGCGAGCAGGGTCGACCCACCTTTATCTCCTGAGGTGATCGGATTTTTTCTCGCTCATTTAATTTTCCATATTGTATCATTCCTGCCAACAACTTTATAAATGCACAACTCCATATAACTCCAAAGATGTCATCCATTCAAAACAATTGTCCCCGGATAGGGTATAAGGTAAAAAATGGGCAATATGTGTATATGTGGAGCAATAATGATCATGATAAGTCTCATATATGGCTTTGTGAATATGCGTAGGTAAGGCTAGGATATGAACTTTGCTTGTATGGAATTTTTATAAAAAATCCTCCATCATCTTATCATGCACATGTCGAAAGCAACTTCAAATTTTCATCTCCTTTATGGTTTTCTCTAAAAATTTGCACTTCATTGGGACTTCCCTTTACTAGGCAATCTCATGTTATATCTCTAATGAATCTAATTTTGCATCATAGAGCTCTTTTTAACTTCCATGACTCTTTCTTTTCCAAAATTTTTGATGGGGGTCATTTTTCTCTTTTTTTTTATGCATTAATATAAATATGCAACCTTAAACTAAGTATGAATATGCAAGTAAGCCTTTCCCCCACCCCATACTTAAAATTTACAGTGTCCTCACTGTATTAGAACTAGGGTTAAGAAGAAAACTTACTAAACCATCACAAATTTCAGGAGTCGAAGAAGACAACAGGGAAGGTCGATATCGACCCTTTACATCGATATCGATGTCTCTCTTGATTTCTCCTCAGGCTTCAGGGTGATTCGGCCTCGATCACAAACCCTATCCATGTCAACCTTAAGGTCTATTTCGATGTCTGACATCGATTTCGATGTCTTTCTGTGTGCTTTTCTCTCACCTGCAATTTAAAAACTAAACACAAAATATGCAAAACAATAAAGTGTCTAAAACCAAAACAAAAGTTGTCTTAAAACCACAACTAAGTCTTTATTACAAGCTCTAGATTTTTAAGTCGCTAGGCCGTCTTCTTCCTTTGCGCTTCTCAAGGTGGCATCTGCAGAGCCCATGTGGCTTGGGCCTCAAATATCACTCCTTTCTTGTCCCGCAGCTGCATTCCGCCGGGATTGATTTGATTCACTGTGAATGGACCTAAGTTCTTATCCTTGAATCTTGTAGGGAACCAATGGTCCTTAGACTTGGCAACATAGACCTTGCCTCCTATCTCATATTGGCTTGAATCATCATCGGATACCCTACATAAGCGCACATGCCAAGGCACACCTCTTCCAAATAATGATAAGTCCTTAATTGTAATTGAACAAGAGGAATCAGTACCTTGACTTACCTTCTTCTCAGTTTGTGGCTCAGGTCAATGTCGATGTTCGGAGGTCGATATCGACCCCTGTTGTACACCTGGAGGATTAGTCGATTTGGGGAGTTTTGACTCGATATGATCAGGTCGATATCGAGGTCTCCTTGCCTCTCTTCTCAACGCTGATGGTGGTCGATTTCGATAGGGTGTGGTCGATATCGACCCTTGACCCAGATTTCCATGCTTCCTCTTTTCCTCCGTCGACCCTATACTTATGACCTGTCATAGAATCTTGAACATTAGTGGTCGATATCGACTTACTTGGGTCAATTTCGATGTTCTGTTGAGCTCCTTCGTTCAAGATTGCTTCAACTTCCTCTACTTGGGCTTCATTGATGGCTTTTATCTCCATTGGCCCTTGACTTTTCACCGTCTTGTTGAAGGAATACTCTATTACTTCATCACTAATTGTGAGTGAGAGAAATCCTTTCTTCACGCTAATGTTGGCATCGACGGTTGCTAGGAATGGCCTACCTAAAATAATTGGACAAGAAGGGTCTTCTGCTATGTCAACAACTAGGAAATCAGCAGGGACAAAGAATTTACCTACTTGTACTGGCACATCCGTCACTATCCCAGTTGGAATCACTACCGTATTGTTAGCCATGTACAATCTTGCATCCACGGGCTCCAGAGGACCTATCTTTACCTTGTGCCAAATGGTTAGTGGCATCATGCTAACGCTAGCGCCCAAGTCAACTAAAGCATTAAATTTGAATTGACCTAGACCTATAGCGATAGAAAACTTACCTGGGTCCGCCCGCTTTTGTGGTAGCTCCAACCTGTTGCATTCCTCTGCGATCTCAGAGAGCGATCGCTTCTTACCCAAGATGTCCTTAAGGAACCTTACATAAGATGGCATCTCGTGAAGTGCCTTTGTGAATGGTATAGAGACATTAAGCCCTTGGAGCATCTTCACGAACCGTTGGAACTTCTTTTCTGCTGGGTCCTTAGTCACCTTTCTAGTTGGGAATGGCAACACCTTCTTCCTTCCTGCGGCTGTAGTGAGGTCGATATCGACATCAGTAGGGTCGATATCGACTGGTGGAGTCGATTTCTGTGGTGACGCGGAATTAGGGTCGACATCGACAGGAGGGTCGACATCGATGTCACCTTGGTCGATATCGACAGGGGGGTCGATATCGACGTCTGTTCTGGCTCCTTCTCCTCCGCTTTTTGCTCGGACGTTTGTAATTGACGCCCACTCCTTAGGTTTACTGCCGCAATATGACCTGTGGTTTTGCCCTTTTGGTTGGGCACAGTGGATCCAGGGAGTGATCCGGACGCTTTGGGCATTGCTTCCGCCAATTGACTCATTTGAGTCTCCATGTTGCGCTTCCAAACGTCGATCTCCCCAAGTCTATAATTGATGCCCTGCAGCTGAGTATGGACGGAGTTATTGGCTTGTTTGAACTCCGTGTGGTTTCTCCGCATCTCATCAAGGATGATTTGCAGGTCATCTTTCTTAGTCTCCCGCTCAGGGTGCCCTGGTGCCCTATATGTTGGGGGATCCCTTTGATAGAACCTTTGATCACCCCAATTTTGTTGATTGCCCCCTCCATAGGGGCCTCTCATCCATTTGACCTCCTCATGTTGTTCCGCCATGGATACTTGCTCAGTATGTGGACAGGCACTGGTGTTATGCCTTATTGAACCACACTCCTGACAAGGTTGATTGTTGCTCAGGAACCTTACTTGCTTTTGAAGGCGGCGTGTTTGATCGTTATGGAATTGTTGCTGCACTTCAGGATCTATCTCCCTTGGAGGCTCATATAGTTGCATAGATGGGGCAGGCCTTGCATCATAGGTCGCAGCAGCCCCATAGGTGTTGTCAAAGTTCACAAGCCTCTCAATGGTCTCCCATGCCTCCGTTGGTGTAAGCTCAATGTACCGATAGGAGGTATATGAATTGATCCTCTCTTTATTCGGCGCATCAAGGGCGTTATAAAAGAACTCTTCGATGAAATATGGAAGTTGCCCATGCGTCGGGCATGATCTCAGCAAGTCCTTAAAGCGCTCCCACGCCTGTGCTAGGGTTTCACATGGATTTTGTTTGAAAGTCGTGATCCTTTGTCGTAGCATCGCCGTTTTAGAAGGTGGGAAGAATTTGTTCAAGAATGCATCTTTCACCTCCGCCCATGTCCTTAGCGATCGTGGAGCCAAACTTTCAAGCCTTTGTAATGCCTTTCCTGCCAAAGACCATCGAAAAGATTTTAGCCGCACATACTCTAAGTTTACTCCATCAGCAACTGTTTCACTTAAGTCCATAAAAGTAGAGATGTGTTGCAGGGGGCATTCATTATGTCTTCCTTCAAAAGTATTTCTTTTAATCTCAGATACGAAGTTAATTTTCAATTCATAATTGGAGTGAGGAATTATAATGGCAGATTCAGGAACGTGAAGCGGCGGATGCATGTATTGCATCGCCGTCTATGGATACTAATATAGCCGCTCTTGGGCTTGTCTGCGCGCATCCTCCTCCCTATCAGCACGGGCTCGCTCAGCAGCAGCAGCAGCCCTTTCAGCAGCGATTGTAGCATTGTGGTCCTCGATCTTCTTTCTCAACCGCTCTATGATCTCAGCCTGCGTCTCGTTGTCAGCCATGATGCGTATTGCTTTGTTGCGAAGATGGTAGAAATATTCAGGCTCCTCAATTGGTTCCAGGATAGGTCCGCGATCAGAACGTCGCATAAACCTGCAGAATAAGCTTAGAAAAAGATCGTGATTAACTTAGGTGGCGAATGATTGCCTCCCCGGCAACGGCGCCAATTTGTTCACTGGGGGGCGGGGGGTGTATGTAAAGTAGGAGAATAAAATAAAGCACAACTAGACTATCTCCCTGTCCCAAACAAATAATACAAGAATCCCCTCCCTTGTAGTAGTAGGGAAATTCAGGATCGAATCCACGAGGAGGTATGTCAGCGCTTCCTTTGTTGTACTCACGATCAAGGCTTTCGACCTCAGCAGACACTCAATATCGAGTATACAGGTCGATATCGACCTCAGTTCTGGTCGATTTCCTAGCGCAGTTCCTGCAAAAGATAAAACAGCAAGTCGACGTCGAGCAGAGACCTCGATATCGATGTTAGACCTCGATATCGACCCTTAAGGTCGATTTCGATGCTTGTCACAGAAACTGTTTTTGTAACCAATTTGTCGAAAAAGGATCCGAAGAAAATAGAATGGAGAAGGAAGATGAACAAAAACAAAGCTAAGACTTTTATGAAGAATTTAATTAATTAAAAGGCTTCCAAAGTCGGGGTTTCATGCCACAACGATAACAATGCAAGTTTCATGCTAAAGATATGAACTTTAATGTCTTTCCGTCAAATAACTTTCGTTATCAACACTTAGGTGATTAGAGGCTATCGCATAATTCCTAAGAGTTACTATCCAAGTCATGAGCAATTCAAGTTCCCAATATGAGTGGCTTGCGCTTCAATAATGCAAATAATGAATCTCCCTAACTTTCGCAAAGGATCATGCATGGGGTAGAAGACGGAATCGCATAAAAGTCATACCTTTGATGCACTTACCTCACATTGCTATCGTCGGGCTCACCCCGACCCTAGAAGTGGGTTGACTACTCGCTCTTCATCATGCACATCATCATCATTGTTATTGAAAGAAAGCTACTTTGAATTAAAACTCCGAAAGAAAGTACAACCGAACAAGCCACTCCGCTCTCGCTTTACAACTCCACTCGGCCTCCTCTCTCTCTATTCTCTATTGCAACTGAATTGTGTGTAAAACGAAATACCTAAACTCAGTCCTATTGGCCTCTATTTATAGATGTCGATAAGGACTCGAAACCTTATCTTTATTCTCTAAGATAAATTAAAACAAAGTAAAAGCTAAAACTTCATGGTGAAATCAGCCTCCTCATGATAGATCTGGTGTTGATTATAGGAAATCTCGACGTTTGGATAGATATTGCAAGCATTGGATATAATTCTATCAAAATCGGAGTCGAATTCCTCTGCTGGTATGGTCGATATCGACCCTTGGACCTCGATATCGACCCCTCCAAAATCTTATCTCGAGCTTCTCCATCTCCTACTCGAACTGGCACTCGACTTCTATCAACTTGGTCGATCTGGCAGCCTCGATATCGACCCCCAAACGTCGATATCGACCTCTTCTGTGTCGATATGCTCTGTTTCCTTTTCTGCTCGATTCCTATGTCTCTGATGTACTCGATGTCGAGGTCTTTAGTCGATTTCGACCTCTTCAGAAGACTTCGAGTTCTTTTTCCGCTCTTCCGAATTCATCCATTTTCACCCTGTTTTCTGCGAAATCACATGGAAACTCGTGCAAACCCATATATTTGACATTTAAGCATAAACTACACCATTCCCATGTTTTCCCATTAATGTGCATGCAAAAGACAATAAAATGGATTCATATGTGCATAGAAAATATGGCAATTTGCGCGCACATCACCGATTCAGGCACTGCGAGAGCGGGGTGCATATATTGCTTGGCATTCCTAGGGAGGGCATTGATTTGGGCTTCTATTTGCCTCCGGCCTTCCTCCTCCCTATTTGCACGCTCCTTAAGTGCCGCCTCTCTAGTCGTTAGGTCCTCAACCTGCTTCCTTAGTTGCTCAATAAGTTCAGCCTGGTTCGCGTTGTCCGCCATGATTCTTTGAGCTTGGGCCCTTAGATGGAAATATCGCTCAAGATCGTCTACTCCTTCAAATTCAGGTGGGCGATCAGCACGTCGCATACACCTGCAAAACCAAACTAGGTAGAGACGTGAGATAGACTACTAGGGCGCGATTGATTGCCTCCCCGGCAACGGCGCCAATTTGTTGTTGCAAGAGGATGATATGTCAAGTAATTACAAATAATAAAGATGTAATAAATGTAATCCGACTCCTAGCCTAAGCAAATAATTACAATACTTCCTCCCATTGTAGTGGAAGGGTAGTCAGGATCGACCCACGAGGAGGCGTGTCAGCGGGATCCTAGTAGCTTTGGAAATCTCAAGCTTGTGTCGACCTCGCCTGTCGATGTTCTCTGCAACAGAAGACCTGCAGAAACAAAAACAAGTGGTCGATATCGACTGGAAGGGGTCGATATCGATGTCAGTCATGAAATCGATTGGCTCAGAAGACTGCCAGTCGATATAGAGGGGTCGTTATCGATGCTAGGGGTCGATATCGATGCTCAGCAAACTCCGCAGCGATGTTCGTCGTCGACTCCGAAAACTGTCGACGTAACTCAGTGGTTGACATCGACGTCTGGGGTCGATATCGATGTCTCCCTGTAGTGAGTTAGTTCTTCGTCGGTAAAGAAAGGCCAAAGATTTTAGGATGGATGAGAAGGGATGAACAGAAATAACAGTATTTTATATGTGTATAAAAATAGTTAAAAGGGAACTCTTAGGATTAGGGTTTACCACAACGTTAACCAATGCACGCGATAAGATAAATAAGATGGACAATTGCGCTATTTCACCCGAGGGACAAGATTTCGCCGTACACCAACTCTTAGGATTACTCTTGCAAATAAACCTAATTGTCTCTACCAATTTTATGTTTATAACTCAAGTTGTTAGCATGAATCCCTTTTCTTTCGATTAGGACTAAACATAGAATCGTAGGAGGAGAGACAGACACAACGATATCAACATCAAATACTTACCTCAAGCGCGCATGGCTAACGTCGGGCTCACCCCGACCCTAAGAGCTTTGGGGAACTACTCGCTTCTCATCATGGGATTCATTGTTGATTGAAGGAAATAAACTTGCATTAAAATAAACTCCGAAGCTTTACAACTCAACATTAACTTTCGCAAACTTCAAACCCTAAAACTTCTCTCTAACTCTAACTCTATTGTCTTGATTGATTGTTTGTCTCTTGGATTGGATGCCCTAACAAATCAGCCCCTAGGGCTTTATTTATAGGCTACTAATCCTCGCTATCCAAGGATTGTAACTCCTATCTAAACTATGAACTCTATCCAAACAATTAGGATAGGTCTTTTATTTTGATAAAAACTTAAATAACCTAAAGGTAAAACATAAATAAAACTTCAGCTTCCATCTATCTTGAAAGTGTAAGATAATCCCATGCCTCCTTGAAGATATAGTTCCAATCCATATTCGAAATCGAGTCTATCTTCTGTCGAGATAAGGGGTCGATATCGACACCAGGGGTCGATATCGAGGTCTCTGTTTCTGCTCGACTTGTTCAGCTCCACTCGATGTCTATGACGATGGTCGATATCGATGCTTGTATGTCGATATCGAGGCTTTCTTGTCTGGTCTGTGTGGCCTATCTAGACACTCAGAAGTCGTGTCGAAATCTAGGGTCGATATCGATGTCTCCAGTCGATATCGACCTCTTCTCAGCTTCACTTGGCTTCTTCGTTTTGACTCCGATTTCATCGAATTCGTGCATGGTTAGCTCAAAAACTCGTGCAGACTCTATTTCTTATACTTTAGCCCATTCTTACACAATTTTATATACTTTTGAAACTTTTCTTTGGAAATCGAATGAAATATGAAGTCAAAAGATGCAATAAACAAAGGTACAAATATGTACATCATTCTACTATGCAAGCAAGACTCTTGATGTCATTCAAACAAAGTCCACCACGAAGGAGAAAGAAATCGTGGCGGTGGTCTTTGCTTTTGAGAAGTTCCGCTCATACCTAGTGGGCTCTAAAGTAATTGTTGATACTAACCATGCAGCTCTTAGGTATTTGATGGCGAAGAAGGATGAAAAACCTAGGCTCCTACGATGGATGCTCCTACTCCAAGAGTTCGACGTTGAATATAAGGATAAGAAAGGAACGGAGAACTCCGTAGCCGACCATCTCTCACGATGTAAAGACCCAAAATTTTAAAATATTATTTTCTGACTTATAATTAAAATTAAATATTAAATTTCTGAGATTTAAAAAATTTTGGAAATCTCCGTCCTCGATCAAAATGATTTCTATTTTATTCAAATTAAATTCCGGCGTATATCCGATTTCAAAGAAATAAATATTGTTTTGAACCTGTCAAGGCAAGTATGATAAATTTTATGGCATATTTAAATTGAATAAAATTGATTGAGTTGAATTTTGTTATTTATTGTGTGAATATTTCCAAAACCAAGAAATATCGGAATAGTTTTGTAATTTCCTTAACATAAAGCTAAACCTAGTTCCCGGGTATATAAGCCTCACAACCGCCCCTCACTCCTATTCACTCTCTTCCTCCCTGAGCTTTATCCCCACAAAATAAAAAAATCAGATCTGGAGGCTTAGTCGAAGCTCCCATGGCCGCTTCCACCCTCTCGAGCTCGCCTCCCATGGCTACCCTCCTCCTTCTCGGTTTCCTTCTATCAGATCTGAAGAAATCGAAGCTCCCATGGCCTTCTTCTTTCACTCCTGCCCTCATCTCTCATCTCTCTCTCTCTCTTGGATTTCTCATTCTCTCATCTAACACTCTCTTTCGCCTGCGATTTTGAACTCGGCGACCTCGTCTGACCCCTTGCGGCTAGATCTGTTGAGGTCAGGGTCGGGCCCTTCTCTCACCGGAGTCCCTCAACCTGGAGCCCGCATCGACGATGGATTCGAAGCCACCTGAAGCCGACGCTTCACCCTGTCCTCTTGTTCTTGACCGACCTGTTCTCCCCCTCCCCTCGAGCTCACCTTCGAAACTCCGACAAAGAGAAGCACCTTCGTCAGTGTCGAACCTTGCTACCCTCATGGTGGTTCTACCAGAGCCCGATGACCAGCCACTAAGTCGGCGCAGCCACCATTGAGGATGAGGAGCGGAGCCTCACTTGAAGTCGAAGACACACCCGAGCCCTCAATCATCCCCGATTAAGATTTGGGTATAAATCTTTAACTTGGGGTTTTGTTTGGACGGATTAATTGAAGTGTGAATTGATTTCTCATAGACTTATCTTGGGCAATTGTGAGCCGATCATTAGATGTTAGCTATAATCTCAAGTAAATAGCATTTATATAAACTTAACTAACTTTTGTTTTTTTTATCTATTGGCTAACAATGAGATACAATCTTACACATTTAAATAAATAACCTACTTGTTAGGTGGCTTTATGTGTATCTTGTAGAGTTATGAAGATGAAAAGAATGTTGGATTCATTTTATAGAAACCGACTTGAAAATATGCAATGTGTCGTGTTTGAACGTTGTTTGATAAATGGATTGGATAAGTAAATTTGTAAGATATAGTTAAGGTGGCTAAGATGATTAAAAGATGTCTTGAGAAGTCTTGTGACCTTGTTAAATGGATAAATTAGCTAAGTTTGCAATTGTTAAACTATTGGTTATTATCGTCGATTATGTGTTTATTTAGAAAACCCACTTGTATGAGGTCGTATTGAGGCAACAATTGTGGAATGAATCAAATGTGGTTAACTAGCTTGACATGTGGTGACGAGTTACTTCTCTTAGAAATGATAGTAAGAAATGATAACTAATGGACTTATTTGATTATAAATCGAGTCGAGCGAGTTATTGTCGAGTGTCTTAAGATAATATGAGATAGGACCCTCTTATTGAATCATAGACCTTAGGTTTGAGCGTTGTATTGGTATATCGTATGATTAAGGTTTATGATTAGTAGAATCTTATAACAAAAGCTATCCTAAGGGATGTAGTTCTATAAATGATGAGTAATCACTCGTTCCTATGTGGAGTTAAGGCATATAGGTCGCGTTTGATTGTTGATTAATTGGCTAGATTGATTTCATAAATCTTAGCTTTTCGCGAGCCATTACTATGGATATAATTTAATATACTTATCGCGATAACTGAGTTTGGAAACTATAGGATAGGTCTCGAGAAATTTTTGTGGTTGCTTGTGGTGTCTTATGAGTATGGCCTTGTTTGAGCGGTTTGACTATAATTGAATTTATAAAGGATCATAAAAAACATTGACTTATCCTATATTTGTAGTTAAGATTTTGTTATACTTATAAGTTTGTTGTTGTACTTTGAGCTATGAATGTGGTTAGTAAGACTATGCAGAAGATGTTTTATAAATACTTATACCCGCGTGCTTAAAACGTGATTGTAGTGCTTTGTTGTTGAGTAGTTCTTATAGTTGAGATTATAAATGAATTCTCGAAATATCAACTTACCTTGGTTACTTATTAAGCATGATTTGTTATGCGAGTTTTGATAAATAAGAGTTGTTGATCTTTGGTGTTGAGAACTTATGATTTTGGTTAAGTATTTGAAGATTTGATAAATTATGAATTACTTGAGGAATTGTTAAGCAAAACCTGAGTTTGATCTGTTGTAAGATGTTTGAGTGATGATATTGGTCAGGCTTTGAGTTAAGTTTTAGACTTGATGAGAACAAGGTTAATTTAGAATGATGGTTATGATGAGAATGCGAGGTTACTTGAATAAAATATTATTTAGTCTTGTGATGAGTTGAAAGCCTGCTTGTGTGCTAATTAAATGTGTACTGATGAGCTATTCCTTCCTTATTATTTGCCAGTGTGATTGGATAATTATCTGAGTGGCTTATTTGCTGGCTAATTGGATGTGAAGACTCCAGGTACGTTTCCTACAGGAGCTTACTCCGTAACCAGGACCTCATGCCTGATGTGTCATATAGTATGTAGGTGTTGCATATGCATAAAAGCATGCCATGTAGTATCATGCTTAGGAGTTGCACTTATGAATGAGCATCCCTATTCTTTATGCGTTTGAAAAGAGAACGGTCGTTATCTGTGAGTTCTAGAGTCTTTGCTAGGGTCATAGGATAGCCCAGTCTCATCGGGTTTGTCCTGAGTCAGTCGTGTCGTTACATGAGATGATAGCCCAGCACCATCGGGCATGAGTATGATGATATGATAGCCCAGCACCATCGGGCATGAGCATGATGATGAGATATGATATGCTATGATGAGATATGATATGATATAGCATCGAACTAGCCAGTCTCTGCACTAATGGGAAGGGGTACAGAGGTAGGAGAGGGATATGCCACTTGTCATTCTGTGTGGATCCATTTAAAATCTCTTTCTGCATATATAAATTGTCAGCATGCTTGTGTGATTTAAATTTTGTACTGCACTAGAACATCCTTTATTTTAGGTATAGGCGTATTATATGTACTCAGCGAGGTCTTTAGGGCCTACATGCATCTCTTGGCCTGACTTGGTGGATAGTTTCAGTTACCCGCTCCCTTTTGCTTGTTGATTGCTTATATGGCGGGGTTTTCTCATGGGACGAGTGTTAAGAAGACTTCGTACATCTTACAACTTGACTTTATAAATGTTTTGGTTTAGTTGGACATTTAAAAACAATGTATACTTATCTTGATTCCAACTCGTTTCGTCTCTTTCGAGTTTTGGCTAGTTGGATTAGGACAGGTTCTCGTGCGAAAGCACAAAATCTTATGGACTATTTGACTCTTTTGTGGGTTTGAAATCCCTTTTTTCTTATGTTGTATCATTAAATTCTTAAGACTTAAGCAGGGTTATAGCTTGAAGAGAATAAATAAACAGCTCGTACTTGGATTGCTAAGATCTGGCAGAGGGATATTTCTTCTCACTAGACGTAACCCGGATTTCATAATCTGGGCCGTTACAAAGTTTGTATCAGAGCCAGGTTGTGCAATCCGAGTACAAATGAGTTGTAAAACAATTGGTGATTTGAGTTTTGAAAATAAAATGGCCCAAACGTTTTCACAAGTTTAGAATATTTTCAAAGGGCAAATGGTGCCTTTTGGCCCAAACAATTGGTGATTTGAGTACAAATGGTGCCTTTTGGCCTTGGTTGATGAGGACATGAAATGAGATTATAAGGATCTACATGGTTATGACGGATGTTTCGTATTGGTTAGCTGGAAGCTTATGAGCTCATGCTTGAGAATCTTACTCTAGTTGATGAGAAAACTTATGGTTTTGAGAATTGAGAAATTATGCTTATTGATTTGAGAGCCATGATATTCTGACTATAAGAGTTCATAGTGACTTGATAAGAAATACTTATGAAATTCAGATTCTTTGTATAAATTGTTGATTCTTGCATAGGGATAACGTTTCACAAAGTCGACACAAGTATTTTACAGGGACGCTTGTAAAGTACTTGGTCGGATCTAGTGAGAACATTATGACGATTTTGTGATACTTATACATGTATTTCATGGGGACGCCTGTGAAATACTTGTAGGGATCACAAAATGCATCGCCTATATGCTTATTTGAGATGTTTTGGCATGAATTGTTCTATGATCTATTAGTGATGCCTTACATGATGAATTCTAATGATATCGCTCTTATATGCAAAACTGATTTTAAAAAAAGGATCATGTGTATACAACTCGACTAAAAAGTATGTGAATCAATTAATAGACATGACTCGCTTATTCATAATATAGGATTCATGTGATTGATATGACATCGTCCCTCCTACCCTCGACCTGTTATCATTCATATGTTGTGACTTTGTGAGATTTTGTGAAGTTATGTCATGCACCTCTATCTTGTTTTTATGAACGATGATGGTTGATTATGATGTATTGCTTATGTGGCTACTCGTTATCTTATAACTGTCTGACTTGTATAATTGATGTCTTATATGTCCCTTGTTCCAATAAGATGATGTTATTCTTGCTTGTCTACTTGGTTAGGGAAGAGACTCTATATTCAAGCTAACTTGTTAATGGTGAGAGTCGATAAGATAGCAAGTTGACCTATTGATTGATCTCCTTAGATTCTTGGTGAAGTTTTCTTTGCGATCTTTGAGAACCTCGATAAATTATCATGACAACTCCTTGTCTCTCTTCGTTACTCTTCTTTTACCTTGCCGCTTTGGTTCCTTCTAAATTCCTTTCATGTTGGTCACCTACGTTCCAAACCTTATGGGTCTAACTTGTTACGAACTAGTATATAAGTTAGAGTGTTGATTGTCTTGAGGAGTACAATACCAAAAAGGGGTCCTTATGAGTGATTATTAAAAATATGTTGGATGTCATCTTTTGCACCGAGAGTTCTTTTGAAGTCTTTGTTCATTCGGGGAATTCGTTTGAAGGTTTTCATTATGGTTGGTGTTCACCCAAAAGTATATCGTCTTCCTAAGAAAGAACTAGGCTTCTTTTCGGGATGGGTTATGGAGTCTGTGGTGATGAGTCGATGTTGCCCTGAGAAACTTCTATTTGGTTATGATTATAGCCTTGTTTGTGTTTCCCTGTTGTGATGTATTATTGTGTTATATACTTCTTCTATTTGGATCTACGTTGATATGTGTATCTATTCTATGACACTTGATTCATCCATGTCTTATCCACATTATCTTAGGATCGTTGTACCTTATATAGTACTCCTTTTGTGTTCCTCTCGCCTTGTTACATGATTGGTTTGACTTCTGATACATTGCCATGTTAGTCTTATACATGTATATCGTATGTTTAGGTACTTGTGGCTTATTTGGTGTTACTAGTGTCATATAGGATCCGAAACTTGTGAGCTACGTGATTTTGTTCTCAATTTATATTATTGGTTATTACTCTGAATCATAGATTCATGATAGTCTCTTTATTCCTCCTTTTGTTACCACTTGCCCTTTTTGGATGCTTAAGAATGCTAGGTATAATTGAATTAGTAATGTTGTGCCTGTATGCCCCATCCGCATTATGTCTTTATTATTTCTATCGCTAGTTCATAATATAACAGTTATCCTTCTTGTGTGTTATTGTCATAAGATCATTTGACCTTTGTCTGCTTATACTTGTTAAATGCTATTGATTTGGCTATGTTATGACTCTATGCCATATGTGGTTAACGTCTTATTTAACTATGTACCTCTCATTGTTGTCTCTTCTTAACATGTGCTATAACTCTCTGATTATCATGATTTAAGGACCTTACACATTGCATGTCCACCCACCACGATAGCTATATAAATCTGTATGATGACCTTTCGACATATACGACGTGTTATTCTCCTATAGTATACCACCCTTGGAAAATACTATCTGATTTTAATGATAGCCACACTCTGGCATCCATTACTTGATATGACATTACACTTAGTTACTTGTAATATTCATGCCTTCGTTGACGTGTATATGCATACCCGATGTTTTATGTAACTATAGAGAGTCGCTACGGTCTCATGGTTGTATTATTCCCTTTTGTTTCGCATCTCTCATGCTTATGTTAGGTTTTCGCATAATTATTTTGGCTTATTATGTGTTTTTGTAATGTATGTTGTCATATACTACTTCTATGCACTCCTATTATGTTGTGTGCTATCGATATCCCTTACATGATCTATGTTTTCAAAGAAATGATTATCTAGTTTATGCTCTGATCATAACATTGATAGATTACTATTGTTACATGATTTATGGTAGCTCGGTTGTGCCTTCTCTATATGCATCTTAGTTGGTATGCATATCTATGTCATTACAATCTATATATCCATGTTTGGCCATCATCGTTTTAGTTTACATCGCTCTCGATTATACTTCACCTATATTCACAATGTGTGGTTATATAGTTGTTTGACTAGTTGTGAATCGTCATGTTAATGGTTAGACCATAACTCTGCATTTTTACACATTGCCATATGTTATTAAATACTATTGGGTAATTAAGTATTTGAGAATATGATTATGTGATTTATTGCACTCTCTATACTATTTATAAGATTACTCTTATGATATAGGTGATTCGACTTATTGTGTATCATCTTGTTTGTTGTTAAGGTAGATCTTCATGTACTTACCCCTTGTCATGTGTTATCGATAATGTGTAGAAATTCCGCATCAACGATATGATATGTGATTTATTGCACTATTTACATTATATGTATAATCGCTACTTATGTATTTTGGAATATTATCATTAGAGAAATCGTGTTATCTTTCGACACCATCATACTCTATTTTACATTGATAGTACCATGCGTAGGCCATAATATTGCATATGCTCACTTCTACCTGTTACACGATATTGTTATGTACTCGTTATGCATAAATAGTTTTAAGCCTCGTATGCTCACACGTCTACCATATAGTTTAAATTGCATTTGTATGTTTATGCACCACCTTTTGATTAGAAATTGTTGATATTGTACTACCATGTTGAGGTTATAGTGATATGGAATATGTGTTGATTTATGCCTTGATGAAAAATTTGCATGAAACATACACTTACAATTGTCCTTACTTGTGAAACATGTGATGTTTCTTTCGTGGCTTTTAAGACATGTTGATACTATTTCCTACCTATTTTGTTTAGTTACCTTTCCCCATAGTGGCATGCAAAATCCTCTCAGGCATGTACGAAATCTAATTAGTATATTCGAGTGACAGATAGATCTGCCTTAAATGAGTGCAACACCTTAATAACATTTCTTTGTCATTATATGTGTGATATTACTTGTTAGTGATGATTCGACTTGATGATAGTATGTATATCGATAATGCTCTCCTGAGATAGGTTCATGTTATTGTGCAAGATTACCACGTTCTGTGTTTTATGACAAGATGTGTTACATGAGGATTTGAGTGATACGGTCGTAACCTTAAGGGTTTCTCATGGGCATCGGTGAAATTCTCGTGTTCAGTCTTACCAGATATTATACGAGTCTATCTTCGTTTCAAGAATTAGTCGAATTGTCCCTTAGTGTCTCTTTCCTTGAATTCAGCTTAAGCCTTGCGTCATCCTTGTATATCTGTGTATGGTGTGATAAGGAGTGGATCGTCTCGATTAATTAGAGTTGCGCATTCCATTTGCCGACGTTGTGCTCGTCATGATGGTTGATTATGCCCTTTCTGGTTGGTATGGATGTGTGAGTATGATGATTGTGTTCATTTCTGATTAATAGCAAGGCGCAGATTTCTATGATTATATGTTCTACAAATGATGGGATATGTTGATAATGGGATTTTGTAGTATGATGAATTTGATATGTTGATACCTTGAGCCTCAAATGCTAAAATCTAATATGATGGTAAATCTTGAAATGATGATATTTTTGATATCTTGTACTTGAGTTGATGTTGAAAATGATTAGGAGAAATGAACTTAGGAAGTGGAATCTGGGATTATCCCTTAGAGGTGGACAAACTGTTTGCTGAATCCTTGAAGGTCTGGTTGACTAACATAGGAGTTGACTTGAGTTTCGAAATGTTTTGTTGCTTTAAAAAGGATTTTAGTCTCGAGGACGAGACTTGTTTTTAGAGGTGGATGATGTAAAGACCCGAAATTTTAAAATATTATTTTCTGACCTATGTTTAAAATTAAATATTAAATTTCTGAGATTTCAAAAATTTTGGAAATCTCCGTCCTCGATCAAAATAATTTCTATTTTATTCAAATTAAATTCCGGCGTATATCCGATTTCAAAGAAATAAATATTGTTTTGAACCTGTCAAGGCAAGTATGATAAATTTTATGGCATATTTAAATTGAATAAAATTTATTGAGTTGAATTTTGTTATTTATTTTGTGAATATTTCCAAAACCAAGAAATATCGGAATAGTTTTGCAATTTCCTTAACATAAAGCTAAACCTAGTTCCCGGGTATATAAGCCTCACAGCCGCCCCTCACTCCTATTCACTCTCTTCCTCCCTGAGCTTTATCTCCAAAAAATAAAAAAAATCAGATCTAGAGGCTAAGTCGAAGCTCCCATGGCCGCTTCCACCCTCTCGAGCTCGCCACCCATGGCTACCCTCCTCCTTCTTGGTTTCCTTCTGTCAGATCTGAAGAAATCGAAGCTCCCATGGCCTTCTTCTTTCACTCCTGCCCTCATCTCTCATCTCTCTCTCTCTTGGATTTCTCACTCTCTCATCCAACACTCTCTTTCGCCTGCGATTTTGAACTCGGCGACCTCGTCTAACCCCTTGCGGCTAGATCTGTGGAGGTCAGGGTCAGGTACTTCTCTCACTGGAGTCCCTCAACCTGGAGCCCGCATCAATGATGGATTCGAAGCTACCTGAAGCCGACGCTCCACCATGTCCTCTTGTTCTTGACCGACCTGTTCTCTCCCTCCCCTCGAGCTCACCTTCGAAACTCCGACAAAGAGAAGCACCTTCGTCATTG
Organism: Persicaria maculosa; assembly: GCA_963922045.1. Taxonomy (NCBI): domain Eukaryota; kingdom Viridiplantae; phylum Streptophyta; class Magnoliopsida; order Caryophyllales; family Polygonaceae; genus Persicaria; species Persicaria maculosa. The sequence goes on along the minus strand of OY998264.1, from coordinate 44,203,084 downwards.
TCGAACCTTGCTACCTTCATGGTGGTTCTACCAGAGCAAGAGGACTCGTCGATGCCGAACCGCTAAGCCTGATGACCAGCCACTAAGTCGGCGCAGCCACCATTGAGGACGAGGAGCGGAGCCTCACTTGAAGTCGAAGACAAACCCGAGCCCTCAATCATCCCCGCTTAAGATTTGGGAATAAATCTTTAACTTGGGGTTTTGTTTGAATGGATTAATTGAAGTGTGAATTGATTTCTCATAGTCTTATCTTGCGCAATTTTGAGCCGATCATTAGATGTTTGCTATAATCTCAAGTAAATACCATTTATATAAACTTAACTAACTTGTGATTTTTTATCTATTGGCTAACAATGAGAAACAATCTTACACATTTAAATAAATAACCTACTTGTTAGGTGGCTTAATGTGTATCTTGTAGAGTTATAAAGATGAAAAGAATGTTGGATTCATTTTATAGAAACCGACTTGAAAATATGCAATGTTCCGTGTTTGAACGTTGTTTGATAAATGGATTGGATAAGTAAATTTGTAAGATATAGTTAAGGTGGCTAAGATGATTAAAAGATGTCTTGAGAAGTCTTGTGACCTTGTTAAATGGATAAATTAGCTAAGGTTGAAGTTGTTGAACTATTGGTTATTATCGTTGATTATGTGTTTATTTAGAAAACCCACTTGTATGAGGCCGTATTGAGGCAACAATTGTGGAATGAATCTAATTTGGTTAACTAGCTTGACATATGGTGACAAGTTACTTCTCTTAGAAATGATAGTTAGAAATGATAACTAATGGACTTAATTGATTCTAATTCGATTCGAGCGAGTTATTGTCGAGTGTCTTAAGATAATATGAGATAGGACCCTCTTATTGAATCATAGACCTTAGGTTTGAGCGTTGTATTGGTATATCGTATGATTAAGGTTTATGATTAGTAGAATCTTATAACAAAAGCTATCCTAAGGGATGTAGTTCTATAAATGATGAGTAATCACTCGTTCCTATGTGGAGTTAAGGCATATAGGTCGCGTTTGATTGTTGATTAATTGGCTAGATTGATTTGATAAATCTTAGCTTTTCACGAGCCATTACTAGGGATATAATTTAATATACTTATGGCGATAATTGAGTTTGGAAACTATAGGATAGGTCTCGAGAAATTTTTGTGGTTGCTTGTGGTGTCTTATGAGTATGGCCTTGTTTGAGCGGTTTGACTATAATTGAATTTATAAAGGATCATAAAAAACATTGACTTATCCTATATTTGTAGTTAAGATTTTGCTATACTTATATGTTTGTTGTTGTACTTTGAGCTATGAATGTGGTTAGAAAGACTATGTAGAAGATGTTTTATAAATTCTTATACTCGCGTGCTTTAAACCTGATTGTAGTGCTTTGTTGTTGAGTAGTTCTTATTGTTGAGATTAAAAATGAATTCTTGAAATATCAACTTACCTTGGTTACTTATTAAGCATGATTTGTTATACGAGTTTTGATAAATAAGACTTGTTGATCTTTGGTGTTGAGAACTTATGATTTTGGTTAAGTATTTGAAGATTTGATAAATTATGAATTACTTGAGCAATTGTTAAGCAAAACCTGAGTTTGATCTGTTGTAAGATGTTTGAGTGATGATATTGGTCAGGCTTTGAGTTAAGTTTTATACTTGATGAGAACAAAGTTAATTGAGAATGATGGTTATGATGAGAATGCGAGGTTACTTGAATAAAATATTATTTAGTCTTGTGATGACTTGAAAGCCTACTTGTGTGTTAACTAAATGTGTATTGATGAGCTATTCCTTGGTTGTTATTTGCTAGTGTGATTGGATGATTATCTGAGTGACTTGTTTGCTGATGGATGATTCTCTGAGTGGCTTGTTTGTAGGATAATTGGATGTGAAGACTCCAGGTAAGTTTCCTACGGGAGCTTACTCAATAACCAGGACCTCATACTTGATGTGTCATATAGTATGCAGGTGTTGCATATGCATAAAAGCATGCCATGTAGTATCATGCTTAGGACTTGCACTTATGAATGAGCATCCCTATTCTTTATGCGTTTGAAAAGAGAACGATCGGTATCTGTGAGTTCTAGAGTCTTTGCTAGGGTCATAGGATAGCCCGGTCCCATCGGGTTTGTCCTGAGTCATTCGTGTCGTTACATGAGATGATAGCCCAGCATCATCGGGTATGAGTATGATGATATGAATTGTCAACATGCTTGTGTGATTTAAATTCCGTACTGCACTAGAACATCCTTTATTTTAGGTATAGGCGTATTATATGTCCTCAGCGAGGTCTTTAGGACCCGCATGCGTCTCTTGGCCTGACTTTGTGGATAGTTTCAGGTTCCCGCTCCCTTTTGCTTGTTGATTGCTTCTATGGCGGGGTTTTCTCATGGGACGAGTGTTAAGAAGACTTCGTACATCTTACAACTTGACTTTATAAATGGTTTGGTTTAGTTGGACATTTAAAAATAATGTATACTTATCTTGATTCCAACTCGTTTCGTCTCTTTCGAGTTTTGGCTAGTTGGATTAGGACAGGTTCCCGTGCGAAAGCAGAAAATCTCATGGACTATTTGACTCTTTTGTGGGTTTGAAATCCCTTTTTTCTTAAGTTGTATCATTAAATTCTTAAGACTTAAGCAGGGTTATAACTTGAAGAGAATAAATAAACAACTCGTACTTGGATTGCTAAGATCTGGCATAGGGATATTTCTTCCCTCTAGACGTAACCCGGATTTCATAATCTGGGCCGTTACACACGGCTACCCAAAGGGCTTCTAGATGATTCAAAGGACAATATGCCAATCGATAACTCCTGCCCTGATGAGCACCTGATGAAGCAAGAAGTGAAACGGGCAGAAGATCCACTCGATATCGACTTGACCAAGGCGATATCGACTACCCATAAGGTGAGTTCTATATCGATGTTGACTAACTCTGATGATAGTTTGACGATGGAAGAGGTCGAAATCGACTACCTTAAGTCGATATCGAGTGCCTTTCTCGAGCACCTGTCTATATGCACTAGTCACTAGTACAAAAGGGGGGGGGGCTGGAGTACGCTTTTTTTATGCATGGGAGTACGCTTCTCTTTCTGTACTTATAGCGGCCGCACTCCCAAATGAGTACGCTTCTTATTAAACTGTTCTCAAAAATTTTAAGTACGGTTTTGATGTGAAAGCGTTCTTAAAATTGGCGTGTGATTTAGTACGGTTTTTAAGTACGGTTGCTCTGAAAGCGTTCTTAAAAATTTAGTACGGTTTTGACGTGAAAGCGTTCTTATTAAGTGTACTTAATAATGAAAATAAAAAGCCTACCTTTTTATGCTTTCATATATCTAAGACTCGAACCTGCGACCTCTTGCACCCTCAAATCAAATCGGTTCGCTTCACACGCCTACCACTTGAGCTACGAAATTTAGTTGTCCCTTTGTTCATTTACTTAATCTTATTACAAAAAAAAATCTCAAATTTTGGTTTTGGGAAGACACTTTTCTTATAAAACCGTACTCATTTTCATTTTTTTAAGATCGGTTGTAGAAAAACTGAGTTAAATATTTTTTTACAAATAAACGAGAACGGTTTAAAAAAAAAGCGTGTTCCCAACAAGAACACTTTTTATGTAAAATCGTACTCATAATTTTTTAAACCTTCATCAAGAACACTTTTCTTATCAAACCGTACTTAAAACAAAAAAACCAGTACGCTTGTTAAAAACCGTGTTCGTAATTGTCAAATTTAACACAGTTGTAATTTCAAGTGTACTAAATTTTCTTTTTTTAACCACGCTTTTCTTAATAAACGTACTAATTATTTTTAAAAGAAAAACAAGAACGGTTTTTACTAAGATCTGTACTTATATTTGGTTGTGGGAGTACACTTTTCCTATGAAACCGTACTTAAAACAAAAAACAAGAACACTTGTTAATAAACTAACCCAATTTAGTGTACTCCGGTCCCCCTTTTTGTACTAGTGAGTCGAAATCAACTACCCTATGTCCAAATCGACCACCTTCCAGTGACATCGAAGGTGACGAAAAGGTAATCTCCGGTAAGGATTTCTTCTTTACTCCTCCATCTAGTCCTATTCATGATCTATTTGCTATAAAAGGGGTGAAGGTACCTTGGTTTGTGGATTTTCTAACTATATTGTAGGAGGCGAGATACCATCAGGCTTAACTTCGCAGGGGAAGAAGTTTTTGCATGACGTCAAGCAATACTATTGGGATGAACCCTACTTGTTCAAGCAGGGAAAGGACTATATCTTCTGACGTTGTATCCCGGAGGAAGAGTTAGAGAGTGTGATTCGCCATTGTCATTCTCTCCCTACAGGATGCCATGCTAAAGGATTCAAGACGGCGGCGAAAATTCTAAAATGTGGTTTTTATTTGCCTAACTATTTCAAAGATGTGAAAAACTATGTAACCTGTTGTGATGAGTGTCAACGTGCAGGAAATATCACATGGACAAATGAGACACCACTTAGAGGAATTCTTGAAGTAGAGCTCCTTGATGTATTGGGTATTGACTTCATGGAGGTTAAAAATAATGCAAATTTGTGTAGAATGAGATAACATGCAAGAAATAGAGTCTGCACACGTTATGGCCTAAATATGTAGGAATTGGAGCGGAATCGGAGTCAAAATAAAAAAGCCAAGTGAAGCTGAAGAGAGGTCAAAATTGACTTCACATGTCGATATCGACTGAGGTCCTCGACATGGACTCTAAGTGTCGAGAGAGACCACAAGACCAGCATAATTAAAAGACGATATCGAGTAGATGCATCGATATCGACTCCACACTAGAGATCGAGTGGAATTGGGCGTGTCGAGCAGAAACAGAGAGGTCAATTTTGACCTGACTGGTCGATATCGACTAGAATGCGACAAGGATTGGATGCGCTTTTCGAGATGGGGATTGCAAGTTCTATCATCAGGGCCACGGTTTATCTTCTTAATTAGATAGGATATGTCTTAAGGGTGATTTCCTTTTTTACCCTAAGATCTTTATTAGATATTTTAGATAATTACCAAAATAAATATTTATCCTATTTGTTTGGATAGAGTTTAGATAGAAGATAGGATCTACTTTCTTTGGTTAGCAAGGATTAGTAAGCTATAAATAAAGCCCTAGGAGGCTGGTTTTTATTCATTCAATCAAAGAGATCAAATCTCACAATAGCAATAGAGTTAGAGAGAAGCTTTAGGGTTTGGCGTTTGCAAGATCCGGCGTTGAGTTGTAAAGCTTTGAAGGTCTAGTTAATGCAAGTTTTCTTCTTTCAGTCAATGGAGTTTGTTGCGATGAAGAGCAAGTAGTCGTCCCACTTTTAGGGTAGGGGTGAGCCCGATGGTAGCCATATAAGTACGCTTAATTCAATATTTGATTATGTGATCTCTTCTTCTACCCCGCGCTCAATCCTTTATACAAGTTTAGGATCATTCCTTATTTACCTTATATGAAACGAAGGTTGATTATATTTGTAAATTTGGAGAGTAATTAGGTTTTGCCTGTGAAAGTTGACATAAATCCTAATTATGAAAAGGTAGAAACAATTAGATTTTTATACGAAAGCCTCTATATTCCTAATTGATGATGAGAAAAGTTTAATCTTTTATGTGAATTGATTTATAATACATGCATGGTTACCGTCGTGGTGAATCCCTATCCTAGGAGCCTTTTAGTTTATTGAAGAAAAACAACAAAAAAATCTATTGTCTTTACTTTATTTTCTTATTTTTCTGCAACCGACATCATTTGAGAAGCCACTCGATATCGAACAATATAGTCGATATTGACCACCTGCAATTGAGCAACCCGACGTTGATGGTCTTTTGAGTCGACAGGAACCATTGATCCACCTGATTTCGACCATTCCAATCGGTATCGAGTTCTTCTGTTTTTTTTCTCTTCTTTGAAGGATCGTCACAGATCGACGTCACCCACTAGGAATCGACTTCCCCAGTCGATATCGACCTCCCAACTCGATATCGAGGCTACTGGTCGACTTGCGTAGAGTTCATAGAGACTATCCAGGCATCGCTGACCCGCCTCCTCGTGGATCGATCCTGATTCCCTTCCACTACAGCGGGAGGAAGTCTTGTAATTTATTTGCGTGGACTAGTATTCGGTTTACATATATCTTTTATATTTGTTTAAACTCGATTTCCTTCTTCATCAAATTTTGGCGGGTGAAACATGTCTTATGGTCAGAACTTGGCTTTCTTCTTATATATTTCTGCATTGCATCCATGTTTAAATTTTTTGCACTTGTTAATAGAAACACACAAAAAAATGTTAAAAATAAAAAAATGCATGTTTACCTTTTTAGTTTTTTTTTTACCCTATTTAGATGTCCTATGATGAGAACTCAATAGTTGACTTGATCATTTAAACCTATGGCATATTTGGATGGTTTAGCCTATGTCCTTAAAATTGGTTTTCATGTAGATTGTGAACTTGTGATGACATTGAGCACATATGATCCTAGGCTAAAAAGCAAATCCAACAAGATTTGTCCTAGTGAGAATTTTCGCCTATAGGGAGAACATCAAAAATCCCTCTGCTTTCTTGAGTGTATTTACTCTTCATATGCATCTCTAAATGTTGTAATAATTATTCAAGGCCAATACATATATATGTTTATGTTTAGAAGAATTAAACGATGGAGGCATCTTTTAAGCCATTTTTATCCTCTCTTTACCTACCCTGCATTATCTCTGCTTGAAGCCATAACATTAGGCTGAGCCTTATATTGCAAACTCTACAAAATTATCCCTAGTCGAATTGAGCCTGACCCCCATTTGGGAATTGAGACTTAGATTGGTTAGAATAATGCATTGTGGAAAAGAAGGTGCATATTGCTAGTTCGGGGCAAAAGGAAAAATTATGGGTTGGTACATATTTGCATCTTGTCACATATTGTAAAAGGATTTTTGGCTCACCATATTAATGCACATGTTATTCATAAAAATAAATCCGAAAAATATTATTATATTAGTGCATGAGCCAATTATTCCTTAGTTCTTTCAGTTTATGCAAGGTTTATATTTTGAGAGGTTTATTAGGGTTTGAAAGAGGTTGATGAGCATCATGGAAAGACAGTTGGGAAAGTGCATCAATGTTGGAGAGATGATTTGGATATAGTTGTGATAATGTTTAGGAGTCTTGATTCCCAAATTTTATAAGCACCACATAGCCAAATAATTCCATACCCTTTATTTCTTACCAAGCCCCATATATTACAACCCCACCGAATGAAGTCTTCTTTGAAGTCTTCCATTGAGCGAAAGCCCTCCTGATGGTTCGTATTGCATCTACATAATTGGTTGCGAAGTGGATTATTATGAATCGCAATGTTTATGAGATTGTATATGGAATCGAGTTGAGAGTTGATCTTCATCCCTGTGAGGTTAATTGGATCAAAATTGCATAATGCCTATAGATCGCTCATATATGTGTGCTATGACGTTAAATTCACTTGTTTTGCTTTGCTACCACTTATGATGTTGCTTTTGACAAGGGCAAAGACTTGAAGGGTGTGTTGTGTGTGTTGGTTATTGCATGGTTATTGCTTGAGGACAAGCAAGTCTAAGTATGGGGTGTTTTGATGTAAATATTTAGTGTCCTTTTATTCGCATCTTTTGACTTTATATGCCATTCAATTCCTAAAGTGAAGTTTACAAATAACGCAAATTTGTGTACAATGAGCTAACGTGTAAAAAATGGAGTCTGCACAAGTTTTGGTCTAAATATGTAGGAATTGGAGCGGAATCCGAGTCAAAACAAAGAAGCCAAGTGAAGCTGAATATAGGTCGAAATTGACTTCACATGTCGATATCTACTGAAGACCTCGACATGGACTCTAAGTGTCGAGATAGATCACAAGACCAGCATAGAAGACTACTCGATATCGAGTAGATGCATCGTTATCGACACCACACTAGAGATCGAGTGGAATTGATCTTGTCGAGCAGAAATAGAGAGGTCGATTTTGACCTGACTGATTGATATCGACTAGAATGCAACACGGATTGGACGCACTTTTCGAGATGCATCTTGGAAGTTCTATCATTAGGGCCACGGTTTATCTTCTTAATTAGATAGGATATGTCTTAAGGGTGATTTCCTTTTTTTACCCTAAGATCTTTATTAGATGATTTAGATAATCACCAAAATAAAGATTTATCCTATTTGTTTGGATAGAGTTTAGATAGAAGATAGGATCTACTTTTCTTGGCTTGCAAGGATTAGGAAGCTATAAATAAAGCTCTACGGGGCTGGTTTTCATTCATTCAATCACAAAGATCACATCTCACAATAGCAATAAAATTAGAGAGAAGCTTTAGGGTTTGGCGTTGCGAGAGCCGGCATTGAGTTGTAAAGCTTTGAAGATTTAGTTAATGCAATTTTTCTTCTTTCAATCAATGGAGTTTGTTGAGATGAAGAGCGAGTAGTCGTCCCACTTCTAGGGTCGGGGTGAGCACGACGGTAGCCATGTAAGTACGCTCAATTCTATATTTGATTATGCGATCTCTTCTTCTACCCCGCGCTCAATCCTTTATGCAAGTTTAGGATCATTCCTTATTTATCTTATATGAAGCGAAAGTGGATTATATATGTGAATTTGGATAGTAATTAGGTTTTGCCTGCGAAAGTTGACATAAATCCTAATTATGAGAAGGTAGAAACAATTAGGTTTTTATGCGAAAGCCTCTATATTTCTAGATGAGAAAAGTTTAATCTTTTATGTGAATTGAGTTATAATACATGCATGGTTGTCGTCGTGGTGAATCCCTATCCTAGGAGCCTTTTAGTTTATTGAAGAAAAACCACAAAAAAATCTGCTTTCTTTACTTTATTTTCTTATTTTTCTGCATCTGACATTGTCTGAGAAGCCACTCGATATCGACCAATATAGTCGATATCGAACACCTGCAATCGAGCAACCCGACGTCAATAGTCTTCTGAGTTGACAAGAACTATTGATCCACTCAATTTCAACCATTCCAGTCGATATCGATTTTTTCTGTTGTTTTCTCTTCTTCGAAGGACACTAGGAACGTCACCCACTAGGAATCGACTGCCCCAGTCGATATCGACCTCCCAACTCGATATCGAGGCTACTGGTCGACTTGCGCAGATTTTATAGAGACTATCCAGGCATCACTGACCCGCCTCCTCGTGGATCGATCCTGATTCCATTTTACTACAGCGGGAGGAAGTCTTGTTATTTATGCGCGTGGACTAGAATTCAGTTTGCATATATCTTTTATATTTGTTTAAACTCGATTTCCTCCTTCATTAAATTTTGGCGCCGTTGTCGGGGAGGCAATCAACCGCATGTTGTTTAGTCTATCTCACTTCTTTTTCTAGTATTTTCTTGAAGGTGTATGTGACGCGCTGATCGCACGCTTGAGTTCGCAGCTTTAGACGATCCAGAACGCTTCCTTCGTCTACAAGAACATGCAAAGAGGATCATGGCCAATGAGGAAACAATGCAAAAAAAGCTCGAAAGGCTCCTAAAGTAAGTGGAGTGTTTCGAAACCGAGCGCACACAACATACCCAGGCACAGCAAAGAATGGCCGCTCGCTATGAACAAGAAGCCCAAGCTCGCCGGGAAGCCCAAGAGCAACTTCGCCAGATCCCACCGAATGCAAAGGAATATATGCACCCTACCATGGCGATGCCTGGGTCTACTATTGTTCTCCCTAATTTTTCTTTTGAAATTAAAACTACATTTATTATGGAGATTAGGAGACATGCCTTTGAGGAAAAGGGCTCTGAATGCCCTATGTCGCACATTACTACCTATATTGATTTATGCTACACCATTGCTGACAGTGTCAATCTTGAATATGTGCGCCTAAAAGCTTTTCGATGGTCTCTTGGAGGAAAGGCACTACATTGGCTGGAGAGCTTGCCGCCACGATCTATCCACACCTGGGCTGAACTTAAGGATATTTTCCTCAACAAGTTCTTTCCACCATCAAAGATGGAACAGATCCGCCAAAAGATCATGTCCTACAAGCAGAGACCAGGGGAGACGCTAGCGCAAGTCTGGGAGCGCTACAAGGATTTGCTGAGGTCCTGCCCTACTAATGGGAAACCGCCATATGTCATCCAAAAGATCATCTACAATGCCCTGGATTTGCCTACATGCGAGCGGATCAACACCTATACCACCTTTTGCTACCTGGAGCTTACCCCTACACAAGCCTTCCAAAGAGGTGGATCCTGAGGTGAAGGACTAGTTCGACAACACCTATGGGACTCCTGCAGCACATGATGCTAGGATGCCCCCATCCATGCCACTGTATGAGCCTTCCAAAGAGTTGGATCCTGAGGTGAAGGAACAGTTCATGAAAGACGAGGTAAAGCGTCTTTAAAAACAACTTAGGTTTCTCACTAACAACCAAGCTTGTTTAGAATGTGGGTCGTAAAAGCACAAAACAACGGCTTGTCCCTACACGGAGCAAGTACAACTAGCGGAAACCCACGACGACGTCAAGTATGCGCAGGGGCCCAACTATGGAGGCAACTAAGGAAATTGGGGCTATCAACAACCCCAATATCAACAACATCAACAACCCCCGCCATACAGAGCACATGGCCATCCCAAGAGAGAAAAGAGGGATGATCTACAACTCATCCTAGACGAGATGAAAAGGAACCAAGTGGAGATAAAAGCAATCCAACAATGCCATACAAACATCATTACATAGCATTAACTCTAGGCTTGAAAAAATTGATACATGGAGGAAAAGCGTTGAGACCCAACTGGGTCTATTGGCTGCATCAATTCCACGACAACCCGGATGGCTCCCTGGCCAACCACAGGCCAATCCAAAGGGGCAGCCATCGGGCCATATCGCCACAATTCGCTTAAGGAATGGCAAGGAGATACCAATCAACGTCGGAGAAGCGGAGAAAAACCCTGGAGAGCCAGTCGATATCGACTAAACCACTCGATGTCGACCCACCTATCGACGTCGACCCTTTCCAGATGCCCTCGAGATCGAACACTACAGTCGATATCGACACCCCTCCAGTCGATGGAGACCATTCATCAACACCACCTCGGGGCAATCCCGCCCCGCCAAAGAAGAAGCCATTGCCTTATCCCTCCAAATCTTCAAGGGATCCAGCGGACGCGAAGTGTTCGCACACGGGGGGAGTTTGCGGGGTGTTGTATGTAAAATAGGAGAATAAAATAAAGCACAACTAGACTATCTCCCTGTCCCAAACAAATAATACAAGAATCCCCTCCCTTGTAGTAGTAGGGTAATTCAGGATCGAATCCACGAGGAGGTAGGTCAGCGCTTCCTTTGTTGTACTCACGATCAAGGCTTTCGACCTCAGCAGACACTCGATATCGAGTATACTGGTCGATATCGACCTCAGTTCTGGTCGATTTCCTAGCGCAGTTCCTGCAGAAGACAAAACAGCAAGTCGACGTCGAGCAGAGACCTCGATATCGATGTTAGTCCTCGATATCGACCCTTATGGTCGATTTCGATGCTTGTCACAGAAACTGTTTTTGTAACCAATTTGTCGGAAAAGGATCCGAAGAAAATAGAATGGAGAGGGAAGATGAACAGAAACAAAAATAAGACTCTTATGGAGAATTTAACTAATTAAAAGGCTTCCAAAGTCGGGGTTTTACGCCACAACGATAACAATGCAAGTTTCATGCTAAAGATATGAACTTTTATGTCTTTCCGTCAAATAACTTTCGTTATCAACACTTAGGTGATTAGAGGCTTTCGCATAATTCCTAAGAGTTACTATCCAATTTATGAGTAATTCAAGTTCGCAGTATGAGTGGCTTTCGCTTCAATAATGCAATTAATGAATCTCCCTAACTTTCGCAAAGGATCATGCATGGGGTAGAAGACGGAATCACATAAAAGTCATACCTTTGATGCACTTACCTCACATTGCTATCGTCGGGCTCACCCCGACCCTAGAAGTGGGTTGACTACTCGCTCCTCATCATGCACATCATCATCATTGTTATTGAAAGAAAGCTACTTTGAATTAAAACTCCGAAAGAAAGTACAACCGAACAAGCCACTCCGCCTTCGCTTTACAACTCCACTCGGCCTCCTCTCTCTCTCTCTATTCTCTATTGCAACTGAATTGTGTCTAAAACGGAATTCGGAATACCTAAACTCAGCCCTATTGGCTTATATTTGTAGATGTCGATAAGGACTCGAAACCTTATCTTTTTTCTCTATGATAAATTAAAACAAAGTAAAAACTAAAACTTCATGGTGAAATCAGCCTCCTCATGATAGATCTGATGTTGATGATAGGAAATCTCGACCTTTGGATAGATATTGCAAGCATTGGATATAATTCTATCGAAATCGGAGTCGAATTCCTCTGCTGGAATGGTCGATATCGACCCTTGGACCTCGATATCGACCCCTCCAAAATCTTATCTCGAGCTTCTCCTTCTCCTACTCGACTTCTATCAACTTGGTCGATCTGGTAGCATCGATATCGACCTCCAGACGTCGATATCGACCTCTTCTGTGTCGAAATGCTCTGTTCCCTTTTCTACTCGATTCCTATGTCTCTGATGTACTCGATGTCGAGGTCTTCAGTCGATTTCGACCTCTTCAGAAGACTTCGAGTTCTTTTTCCGCTCTTCTGAATTCATCCATTTTCATCCTGTTTTCTGCAAAATCACATGGAAACTCGTGCAAACCCATATATTTGATATTTAAGCATAAACTACATCATTCCCATGTTTTCCCATAAATGTGCATACAAAAGACAATAAAATGAATTCATATGTGCATAGAAAATATGGTAATTTGCGCGCACATCAAACACCCCATACTTAAGCTTGCTTGTCCCCAAGCAATACTCTTGATGGTCATTCAGGGGAAGAAAGTAAACCCTCAACATCATAGATTCATTTTTCATATGTCCCTACAATCAATTGCCATCCTCGAGAAGGTACTTATGTCAACCAAGTCCATGTCTGTGCATAAAAGCAATTTCATACTTATAAAGGAGGTAATATGCAAAAAACAATTCTAGCGACATTGCATTAATAATCAAGAGGACTTTCTTCAAGCTTGTGAGAAGTGGATTGGTAAAAGGCTAAAGGTGGGCTAATATTTGGCCTTGTGGTGTTAAATCCGGGGAAGTACACTTTCTTTCCAAAATATTCCACATTCCTCTTCATAATGTCTCACCTTTCACTCATCGTTCAATGCTTTTTTTTTCAATATAATGCTTTTACCTCTCTAACCTTAGCACTGCCTTCTCGCGAGTCGCAAACATGGGTGTCATGAATGGCCCCGGATACTTAGTACTTCGGACTCCTCACCTTTGTGTCCCATCTCACCGAACTATTATCTCAGCGAGCAGGGTCGACCTACCTTTATCTCCTGAGGTGATCGGATTTTTTCTCGCTCATTTAATTTTCCATATTGTATCATTCCTGCCAACAACTTTATAAATGCACAACTCCATATAACTCCAAAGATGTCATCCATTCAAAAAACTTTGTCCCCGGATAGGGTATAAGGTAAAAAATGGACAATATGTATATGTGGAGCAATAATGATCATGATAAGTCTCATATATGGCTTTGTGAATATGCGTAGGTAAGGCTAGGATATGAACTTTGCTTGTATGGAATTTTTATAAAAAATCCTCCATCATCTTATCGTGCACATGTCAAAAGCAACTTCAAATTTTCATCTCCTTTATGATTTTCTCAAAAAATTTGCACTTCATTGGGACTTCCCTTAACTAGGCAATCTCATGTTATATCTCTAATGAATCTAATTTTGCATCATAGAGCTCTTTTTTATACTTCCATGACTCTCTCTTTTCCAAAATTTTTGATGGGGGTCATTTTTTTTTATGCATTAAAATAAATATGCAACTCTAAACTAAGTATGAATATGCAAATAAGCCTTTCCCCCACCCCATACTTAAAATTTACAGTGTCCTCACTGTATTAGAACTAGGGTTAAGAAGAAAACTTACTAGACCGTCACAAATTTCAGGAGTCGAAGAAGACAACAGGGAAGGTCGATATCGACCCTTTACGTCGATATCGATGTCTCTCTTGATTTCTGCTTGGGCTTCAGGGTGATTCGGCCTCGATCACGAACCCTATCCATGTCGATCTTGAGGTCGATTTTGATGTACGACATCGATTTCGATGCCTTTCTGTGTGCTTTTCTCTCTCCTGCAATTTGAAAATTAAACACAAAATATGCAAAACAATAAAGTGTCTAAAACCAAAACAAAAGATGTCTTAAAACCAAAACTAAGTCTTCGTTACAAGCTCTAGATTTTTAAGTCGCTAGGCCGACTTCTTCCTTTGCGCTTCTCAAGGTGGCATCTGCAGAGCCCATGTGGCTTGGGCCTCAAATATCACTCCTTTCTTGTCCCGCAGCTGCATTCCCCCGGGATTGATTTGATTCACCGTGAATGGACCTAAGCTCTTATCCTTGAATCTTGTAGGAAACCAATGGTCTTTAGATTTGGCAACATAGACCTTGTCTCCTATCTCATATTGGCTTGAACTATCATCGGATACCCTACATAAACGCACATGCCAAGGCACACCTCTTCCAAATAATGATAAGTCCTTAATTGTAATTGAACAAGAGGAATCCGTACCTTGACTTACCTTCTTCTCAGTCTGTGGTTCAGGTCGATGTCGATGTTCGGAAGTCGATATCGATCCCTGTTGTACACCTGTAGAATCAGTCGATTTGGGGAGTTTGGACTCGATATGATCAGGTCGATTTCGACCCTCAAAGGTCGATATCGAGGTCTCCTTGCCTCTCTTCTCAGCGCTGATGGTGGTCGATTTCGATAGGGTGTGGTCGATATCGACCCTTGACCCTAATTTCGATGCTTCCTCTTTTCCTCCGTCGACCCGATACTTATGACCTGTCACAGAATCTTGAACATTAGTGGTCGATATCGACTTACCTGGGTCGATTTCGATGTTCTGTTGAGATCCTTCGTTCAAGATTGCTTCAACTTCCTCTACTTGGGCTTCATTGATGGCTTTTATCTCCATTGGCCCTTGACTTTGCACCGTCTTGTTGAAGGAATACTCTATTACTTCATCACTAATTGTGAGTGAGAGCAATCCTTTCTTCACGCTAATGTTGGCATCGACGGTTGCTAGGAATGGCCTACCTAAAATAATTGGACAAGCAGGGTCCTCCGCTATGTCAACAACTAGGAAATCAGCAGGGACAAAGAATTTGCCTACTTGTACTGGCACATCTGTCACTATCCCAGTTGGAATCACTACGGTATTGTTAGCCATGTATAATCCTGCATCCACGGGCTCCAAAGGACCTATCTTTACCTTGTGCCAAATGGTTAGTGGCATCATGCTAACGCTAGCGCCCAAGTCAACTAAAGCATTAAATTTGAATTGACCTAGACCTATAGCGATAGAAAACTTACCTGGGTCCGCCCGCTTTTGTGGTAGCTCCAATCTGTTGCATTCCTCTGCGATCTCGGAGAGTGATCGCTTCTTACCCAAGATATCCTTAAGGAACCTTACATAAGATGGCATCTCGTGAAGTGCCTCTGTGAATGGTATAGAGACATTAAGCCCTTGGAGCATCTTCACGAGCCGTTGGAACTTCTTTTCCGCTGGGTCCTTAGTCACCTTTCTAGTTGGGAATGGCAACACCTTCTTCCTTCCTGCGGCTGTAGTGAGGTCGATATCGGCAGCAGTAGGGTCGATATCGACTGGAAGAGTCGATTTCTGTGGTGACGCAGAATTAGGGTCGACATCGACAGGAGGGTCGACATCGATGTCACCTTGGTCGATATCGACAGGGGGGGTCGATATCGACGTCTGTTCTGGCTCTCTCTCCTCCACTTTTCGCTCGGGCGTTTGTAATTGACGCCCACTCCTTAGGTTTACTGCCGCAATATGACCTGTGGTTTTGCCCTTTTGGTTGGGCACAGTGGATCCAGGGAGTGATCCGGACGCTTTGGGCATTGCTTCCGCCAATTGACTCATTTGAGTCTCCATGTTGCGCTTCCAAACGTCGATCTCCCCAAGTCTAGAATTTATGCCCTGCAGCTGAGTATGGACGGAGTTATTGGCTTGTTTGAACTCAGCGTGGTTCCTCCGCATCTCATCAAGGATGATTTGCAGGTCATCTTTCTTAGTCTCCCGCTCAGGGTGCCCTGGTGCCCTATAGGTTGGGGGATCCCTTTGATAGAACCTTTGATCACCCCAATTTTGTTGATTGCCCCCTCCATAGGGGCCTCTCGTCCATTTGACCTCCTCATGTTGTTCCGCCATGGATACTTGCTCAGTATGTGGACAGGCACTGGTGTTATGCCTTATTGAACCACACTCCTGACAAGGTTGATTGTTGCTCAGGAACCTTACTTGCTTTTGAAGGCGGCGTGTTTGATCGTTATGGAATTGTTGCCGTACATCAGGATCTATCTCCCTTGGAGGCTCATATAGTGGCATAGATGGGGCAGGCCTTGCATCATAGGCCGCAGCAGCCCCATAGGTGTTGTCAAAGTTCACAAGCCTCTCAATGGTCTCCCATGCCTCCGTTGGTGTAAGCTCAATGTACCGATAGGAGGTATATGAATTGATCCTCTCCTTATTCGGCGCATCAAGGGCGTTATAAAAGATCTCTTGGATGACATATGGAAGTTGCCCATGCGTCGGGCATGATCTCAGCAAGTCTTTAAAGCGCTCCCACGCCTGTGCTAGGGTTTCACCTGGCTTTTGTTTGAAAGCCGTGATCCTTTGTCGTAGCATCGCCGTTTTAGAAGGTGGGAAGAACTTGTTCAAGAATGCATCTTTCACTTCCGCCCATTTCCTTAGTGATCGTGGAGCCAAACTTTCGAGCCATTGTAATGCCTTTCCTGCCAAAGACCATCGAAAAGATTTTAGTCGCACATACTTTAAGTTTATTCCATCAGCAACTGTTTCACATAAGTCCATAAAAGTAGAGATGTGTTGCAGGGGGCATTCATTATGTCTTCCTTCAAAAGTATTTCTTTTAATCTCAGATAGGAAGTTAATTTTCAATTCATAATTGGAGTGAGGAATTATAATGGCAGATTCAGGAACATGAAGGGGTGGATGCATGTATTGCATCGCCGTCTGTGGATACTGATTTAGCCGCTCTTGGGCTTGTCTGCGCGCATCCTCCTCCCTATCAGCACGGGCTCGCTCAGCAGCAGCAGCGGCCTTTTCAGCAGCGATTGTAGCATTGTGGTCCTCGATCTCCTTTCTCAACCGCTCTATGATTTCAGGCTGCGTCTCGTTGTCAGCCATGATGCGAATTGCTTTGTTGCGAAGATGGTAGAAACGTTCAGGCTCGTCAATTGGTTCCAGGATAGGTCCGCGATCAGAACGTCACATAAACCTGCAAAATAAGCTTAGAAAAAGATCGTGATTAACTTAGGTGGCGATTGATTGCCTCCCCGGCAACGGCGCCAATTTGTTCGCACACAGGGGGAGTTTGCGGGGTGTTGTATGTAAAATAGGAGAATAAAATAAAGCACAACTAGACTATCTCCCTGTCCCAAACAAATAATACAAGAATCCCCACCCTTGTAGTAGTAGGGTAATTCAGGATCGAATCCACGAGGAGGTAGGTCAGCGCTTCCTTTGTTGTACTCACGATCAAGGCTTTCGACCTCAGCAGAAACTCGATATCGAGTATACTGGTCGATATCGACCTCAGTTCTGGTCGATTTCCTAGCGCAGTTCCTGCAGAAGACAAAACAGCAAGTCGACGTCGAGCAGAGACCTCGATATCGATGTTAGTCCTCGATATCGACCCTTATGGTCGATTTCGATGCTTGTCACAGAAACTGTTTTTGTAACCAATTTGTCGGAAAAGGATCCGAAGAAAATAGAATGGAGAGGGAAGATGAACAGAAACAAAAATAAGACTCTTATGGAGAATTTAACTAATTAAAAGGCTTCCAAAGTCGGGGTTTTACGCCACAACGATAACAATGCAAGTTTCATGCTAAAGATATGAACTTTTATGTCTTTCCGTCAAATAACTTTCGTTTTCAACACTTAGGTGATTAGAGGCTTTCGCATAATTCCTAAGAGTTACTATCCAATTTATGAGTAATTCAAGTTCGCAATATGAGTGGCTTTCGCTTCAATAATGCAATTAATGAATCTCCCTAACTTTCGCAAAGGATCATGCATGGGGTAGAAGACGGAATCACATAAAAGTCATACCTTTGATGCACTTACCTCACATTGCTATCGTCGGGCTCACCCCGACCCTAGAAGTGGGTTGACTACTCGCTCCTCATCATGCACATCATCATCATTGTTATTGAAAGAAAGCTACTTTGAATTAAAACTCCGAAAGAAAGTACAACCGAACAAGCCACTCCGCCTTCGCTTTACAACTCCACTCGGCCTCCTCTCTCTCTCTATTCTCTATTGCAACTGAATTGTGTCTAAAACGGAATTCGGAATACCTAAACTCAGCCCTATTGGCTTCTATTTGTAGATGTCGATAAGGACTCGAAACCTTATCTTTTTTCTCTATGATAAATTAAAACAAAGTAAAAACTAAAACTTCATGGTGAAATCAGCCTCCTCATGATAGATCTGATGTTGATGATAGGAAATCTCGACCTTTGGATAGATATTGCAAGCATTGGATATAATTTTATCGAAATCGGAGTCGAATTCCTCTGCTGGAATGGTCGATATCGACCCTTGGACCTCGATATCGACCCCTCCAAAATCTTATCTCGAGCTTCTCCTTCTTCTACTCGACTTCTATCAACTTGGTCGATCTGGTAGCATCGATATCGACCTCCAGACGTCGATATCGACCTCTTCTGTGTCGAAATGCTCTGTTCCCTTTTCTACTCGATTCCTATGTCTCTGATGTACTCTATGTCGAGGTCTTCAGTCGATTTCGACCTCTTCAGAAGACTTCGAGTTCTTTTTCCGCTCTTCTGAATTCATCCATTTTCATCCTGTTTTCTGCGAAATCACATGGAAACTCGTGCAAACCCATATATTTGATATTTAAGCATAAACTACATCATTCCCATGTTTTTCCATAAATGTGCATACAAAAGACAATAAAATGAATTCATATGTGCATAGAAAATATGGTAATTTGCGCGCACATCACGAAGTTCCAACACTTTGTGATGGTTCTCCAAGGCCTTAATGTTATAATTTCATTCACGGAAGCCCTTCATGAGATGCCATCATACATCCGCTTCCTTAAAGATATCTTGAGCAAGAAGCGATCAATTGCTGAGATTGCAGAGGAGTGCAGCAAAGTGGACTACCTAGAGAAGAGGAGTGATCCTGGTAGATTCGCCATCACCATTGGGCTTGGCCAACATCGCTACAAGGCTTTGTGCAACCTAGGGGCTAGCGTGAGCCTCATGCCTTTGTCCATCTGGTCAAAGGTCACCATTGGAGCACTTGAGTCGGTTGATATGAAGTTATACATGGGCGATAATAACTTTGTAAGGCCCACAGGCATCATCTATGACGTCCCAGTAAAGGTAGGTAGGTTCTTTGTGCCCACTGACTTTATTGTGCTAGACATGGTGGAGGATCCTACTTGCCTAATCATCTTAGGGAGGTCGTTCATAGCTACGGCCGACGCCAATATCAGCGTGCAGAAGGGACTATTGTCATTCACCATTGGCAATGAGGTAATCTAATTCTCCTTCAACCCTACAATGAAGGAGGTGAATCAAATGGAGGTCAAGGCGATGCATGCAATAGGGAGAGTAATCCCTTGTGATGAACCAACGGAGAGAGCCTTGACCGACGAGGAGCTAGAGGAAAAGGGCCATGGAGGCCCCAATGGAGGAGCTTTTGGAGATTTGGCACCAAGCCGATGATGAAGAAGAGCCAGACAAAGCACTCAATATCGATACAATTAACCTAGTCGATATCGAGTACACATGAGCCAAATCGAGTGCTAGAAGCTAAGTATGGGGTCGACACTGCACTCGATATCGACCAGGGCCAGTTGATATCGAGTGGTCCCAATCGAGATCGACTTTCCCTACCCGACCTACCTCCATCGACTAGGAAGAAAGAAGTTGACATCGACCCACTGACTCGATGTCGAGTGACCCATGGGAGCAAAACAGACTCAAAGGTAAGTCCAGGTAAGAATCCTCTACCCTTAGAGATAAATCCTGATATCCCTATGAAGTGAGTATCCTTGTTTTTATGCCTTACTAACATGATAGGTAAGCCAATAAGAGAATACAAGGCAGGTGACAAGGTGCTTATTGAGCAATGCAATGCCCTGGGATGCAAAAGAAAGGATGGAAAGAAGGGATCACTAATGACGATCTACAAAGTCTATCCAGGAAGGCTGGAACTCAAAGACAAGAAAGGGACGGTGTTCAAAGTAGAGCTTGAAAGCCCTGAAGAGGATATGAGAGCAATATGGTCCCTACATGTGCCGCCTTGGATAGAAGCGCGGAAGAAGTCGGCCTAGCGACTATAAAATCTAGAGCTTGTACATAAAACTTTTAAATTTTCGCATAGATGGTTTTTAGGTTTTAAATTTTGGATTTTGGACTTTGAATCTTTGATAATCGTGGCTTTATTATTATTGCGCTAATAAGAATTTCATGTTACCAAGCAAAAGGAATGACAAAGGAGAAAAGAAGCTTCTACAGGGGCATACAAAATCGACCAGGCCAGTCGAAATCGACAACCCTAGGGTCGAGCCATCTCGTGGAGTCAACATCGATGACTCAGGAGCTAAAGAGAGCACTCGATATCGACCAATCAAGTTGATATCGACCAAGTCGAGGCGACCCTCGACGTCAACTTCTTCCTCGACATAGACAGATGCAGTCGACATCGACCACCTAACTCGACATCGAATTTTAGAATCGACTTAACCTGAAATCAACCTCAATCCGTAGGTTGCTCAGTGAGTTTCTCTTCACCCTCGTTTTTCTTTTAATACAGTGAGGACATTGTATATATTTTAAGTATGGGGTAGGGGTAAAACATGTCTTATGGTCACAACTTGGCTTTCCTTTTTATATTTCTGCATTGCATCCATGTTTAAATTTTTGCACTTGTTAATAGAAACACAAAAAATCCAAAAAAAATTAGAAAATGTCAAAAATAAAAAAAAATGCATGTTTACCTTTTTAGTTTGTTTTTTTTACCCTACTTAGATGTCCTATGATGATAACTCAATAACTGACTTGATCATGTAAAACCTATGGCATATTTGGATGGTTTAGCCTAAGTCCTTAAAATTGTTTTTCATGTAGATTGTGAACTTGTGATGAAATTGAGCACATATGATCCTAGGCTAAAAAGCAAATCCAACAAGATTTGTCCTAGTGAGAATTTTGGCCTATAGGGAGAACATCAAAATTCCCTCTGCTTTCTTGAGTGTATTTACTCTTCCGATGCATCTCTAAATGTTGTGATAGTTATTCAAAGCCAATACATATAGATATATGTTTATGGTTATGAGAATTAAATGTTGGATTCATCTTTTAAGCCATTTTTATCCTCTCTTTACCTACCCTGCATTATCTCTGCTTGAAGCCAGAACATTAGCCTGAGCCTTATATTGCAAACTCCACAAAATTATCCCTAGCCGAATTGAGCCTGACCCCCATTTGAGAATTGGGACTTAGATTGGTTAGAATAATGCAGTGTGGAAAAGAAAGTGCATATTGCTAGTTTTGGGCAAAAGGAAAAATTATGGGTTGGTACATATTTGCATCTTGTCACATATTGTAAAAGGATTTTTGGCTCACCATATAAATGCACATGTTATTCATAAAAAATCCGAAAAAATATTATTGTATTATTGCATGAGCCAATTATTCCTTAGTTCTTTCAGTTTATGCAAGGTTTATATTTTTTAGAGGTTTATTAGGGTTTGAAAGAGGTTGATGAGCATCATGGAAAGCAAGTTGGAAATTGCATCAATGTTGGAGATATGGTTTGGATATAGTTGTGATAAAGTTTAGGAGTCTTGATTCCCAAATTTTATAAGCACCACATAGCCAAACAATTCTGTACCCTTTATTTCTTACCAAGCCTCATTACAACCCCGTGGAATGGAGTCTTCATTGAAGTCTTCCATTGAGCGAAAGTCCTCCTGATGGTTCTTATTGCATCTACATAATTGGTTGCGAAGTGGATATTATGAATTGCAATGTTTATGAGATTGTATATGGAATCGAGTTGAGAGTTGATCTTCATAGCCTAAACACATCAGAGTAGAGTGCAAACACATTATCCCTGTGAGGTTAATTGGATCAAAATTGCATATGCCTATGGATCCCTCATATATGTGCTATGACGTTAAATTCACTTGCTTTGCTTTGCTACCACTTATGATATTACTTTTGACAAGGGCAAAGACTTGAAGGGTGTGTTGGTTATTGCATGGTTATTGCTCGAGGACAAGCAAGTCTAAGTATGTGGTGTTTTGATGTACATATTTAGTGTCCTTTTATTCATATCTTTTGACTTCATATGCCATTCAATTCCCATAGTAAAGGTTAAAAATAATGCAAATTTATGTAGAATGAGCTAACGTGCAAGAAATAGAGTCTGCACAAGTTTTGGTCTAAATATGTAGGAATTGGAGCGGAATCGGAGTTAAAACAAAGAAGTCAAGTGAAGCTGAAGAGAGGTTGAAATCGACTTCATAGGTCGATATCGACTGAAGACCTCGACATGGACTCTGAGTATCGAGATAGACCACATGACCAGCATAGAAGACTACTCGATATCGAGTAGATGCATCGATATCGACTCCACACTAGA
Source organism: Persicaria maculosa (assembly GCA_963922045.1). Taxonomy (NCBI): domain Eukaryota; kingdom Viridiplantae; phylum Streptophyta; class Magnoliopsida; order Caryophyllales; family Polygonaceae; genus Persicaria; species Persicaria maculosa. The sequence continues at coordinate 44,180,260 of OY998264.1, read as the reverse complement.
GATCGAGTGGAATTGAGCTTGTCGAGCAGAAATAGAGAGGTCAATTTCGACCTGAATGGTCGATATCGACTGGAATGCAACACGGATTGGACGCGCTTTTCGAGACGCAGATAGCAAGTTCTATCATCATGGCCACGGTTTATCTTCTTAATTAGATAGGATATGTCTGAAGGGTGATTTCCTTTTTTACCCTAAGATCTTTATTATATCTTTTAGATAATTACCAAGATAAAGATTTGTCCTATTTGTTTGGATAGTGTTTAGATAGAAGATAGGATCTACTTTGCTTGACTAGCAAGTATTAGTAAGCTATAAATAAAGCCCTAGGGGCAGGTTTTTATTCATTCAATCACAGAGATCATATCTCACAATAGCCAATAGAGTTAGAGAGAAGCTTTAGGATTTGGCGTTTGCGAGAGGCGGTGTTGAGTTGTAAAGCTTTGAAAGTTTAGTTAATGCAAGTTTTTTTCTTTCAATCAATGGAGTTTTTTGCCCAGCCACTACTCCTCTTGCGCACTGGGTTATGACTCATTCATCAAACCAAACATACTAAATTTTGTTTTGTTTACACGGAATATTCAGACAACTTTTACATGTAAAACTTCTATGGGTGTTCCACACCAGCGTATTGTTTGTATAGATTGTTTATCTTCTAAGTTTTTAAAGGGTTTTGGTACTCTAACAATGCCTTCTCTTACATTTTCGCACTTTAGCAATGACCTTGTATTACACCGAACTATATGTCACTTTTGTTGCTATTGCAACACTTCTTTTGAAGTTACTTCCCACTTACTGGCTGATCCCACTTGCGGTTTAACTTATGTTATTTTATATACATTACTATTTCTATGCTTGGCTTATCTCTCGCGAGTTGTACAAACTGATGCTTCAAGCCTTTCTGTGATAGGCCGTCTTGTCGGTCACCAAATCATGGTTCATTTACATCACTCTATCATACTATCTTTTCCTCCTTACTAAGTTATTTCTTAACTGGCTTGATACAGTTAGAAAAAAATATTATAGGTTATAAAAAATTATTATAATTAAATATATGTTCTAATATAATAATTTTTATTTATCGATTGATCTATGAACAATATATTTAACTGAACTATGAATAGATAGATTTTGGCTTTAAATTGGCAATAAATTGGCCAAAAAGCTTCTTTTATAGTATTATATAGATAGATTGTCATTAATTTTCGTTTCGCCATGGCTCAATTAATATCATTTTCAAAATCTGCAGAAGGTGGCAAATTATTGATTTCAATCAGTTTTATTTGGTTATGAAAACCTCTACTTTGTACAATTCCTACAAATTTCAAGTCCTTTACAATAAAAAGACAAACCGACTTCAATTAGAATGTTTAGGCTTGCTTCAAAGCAGTTTATAATCTATGTTCATGTTTCATCTCTAATAAGTTTTCTTTGCACTTTACTACTGAGTATACTTGTTTTTTCTCCCTTCGTTTGGCTACTAGTTGGGTTTGCTGTTGCGTTTGTTTCTTGTGCAGGGTGGCTGTTCGTGTGGCATACGGCGTCTATGTTGGCTGCCTTTCCCTTCGGTGTGCTGGCCTTGGAGATTTCTTGCTTTCGTATGATGGTAGCTGTCATGCTCTTCCATTAACAAATCACTCGACAAATAAAGGCTCACAATCCGTATCTTATGATCGTTTTAGATCATTTACGCCCTACCAGGCCGTTGTAAAACTATATGTTTCTGTTAAACAAAATTTTGTGTTCATCACTTGCCTTGATAAATTACCTTCTGTCAATTGAGGCCCCTTGTTGTACGTTTGTGTTTTGGACATTTGGCTCCTCTTTCGTCTTCAGACTCGGCTTCATTACAACCAATGCATGGACGTTAGATGTCTTCATTTGCAGATATTACCCATCTTCACTAAAGAACTACATTGCCATAATTGTGGTTTCATTTATCGTTACTTCAATCAGCCTAGTTCCTTTTTGGCGACACAATTATCCTTGATGTTTTATTTGATTGCAAAGGTATATTATCAATCCAAAAGCCTACTATCAAGGCCAATATGTGTACATAAAAATGTACAGTACAAACAGTTACACAAAAAAATTGGTTTCTAATGAATATTTGCTCTTGGAATTGTCGCGGTATAAAAAGGTGCAGCTTCTGGACAGATACAAAACTCTTTTTCAGAAATAATTACATAAATATCTTGGCTCTGCTTGAGACAAAAACTAATAAACCTCCACCGAAAGACACATCGTAAAAGGCCATAATCGAAAGATCGTTGCCAGATTATGGCATTCTAGTAACCCTTTTAGGGATCGAAAAGTTGATTCGAAGCACGGATAAGAGGAGTTTGTAGCGTACCAGCGTGAAGGAGCAGTAACCAGAACACCTCACCGGCAAGGTGACATAAAAAAGGTTATTCAGAGAGCCATGTTGCAAGGGATAAACCTGTTTGAGGCGGTAGGTCAAGCCACAAAATGATTCCATCATAAAAAATAGTAACAAATTGTAGCCAGAAAGATAATAATTGAAGATTAAACTCCAAAATTTGGTATGAAAACCAAAGTCAGAGGGTAATAAAGGGTAGATATATTGTAAGAGTCGAGATCAAGATGGAGGAATAGAACCACGAAGCAAAGGAGTTTGCATTTGAAAGAACAAAGACGGATACCAACGAAGGCCCCGAAGAAGAACAACAGCCGTCCAAACCCACAAGTGCCGCCCCAGAAGTTCTCGTTCACCCTAGCTCGCCAGAAAACAAGCCAAATCAACCGCTGAAATCGCTTATAGAGAGGTACGCGGCCCTAAAGAAGGCTTCGATTCACTGAATCAGCCTTCCAGATACTTTGATTTGATAGATTTTTTGTGGTTTTGAGTGGATACAGGTACCTCCGGTGAGGATCGGAGCAAGCGGTACTGATTAATACTGGGTTTCAGGTGGCGAGTTGGGCAAAACTTTGTGAGATTAGGGGTGGCGGGCCGAGGAAGCCAAGAGAAAGTGAGAGGCGCGACGGGCGCGTAGTTAGGGTTTTTTTTGGATGGCAGCATTTCGAATGGCAGTATTATAAAATAGGAAGTTGGGAAAACGTTTGAAATAGATCAAAAGACCCAAAAAAAGGATGGTGCTATATACACCCGCAGCAGGTGCTATATGCACTTTTAGGACAGATCTAAGATCCGTTTCATTCTCAGGGCGACACCTGCTGTAAAAAAAAATACATAGGGCGGATCTATGTAAAAAAAATTAAAAGCAAAAAAAAAAGAGATAACAAGGGCGGATCTATGATCCGCCCTTGTAAATTTTGGAACAAGCAAAACCTGCCATTTGCAGCTTTATGCTTTCTTTTTTTTTTAATTTACATAGGACAGATCCTAGATCCGTCCTATGTAATTTTTTTTTATAACGGACGGATCTTAGATCTGTCCGTATATTTTTTTTAAAAATTTATAACGCACGGATCTATGATCCATTCTTAAGAAATGCATATAACACCTGTCATGGGTGCATATAGCTATCCCGAAAAAAAGATTCATTTTCGAGTAAAGAGTTATGTCTTGTTTGGTTAAGAAACTGAAAAACCAAGAAGGGACATAAATACGTGCTGGGTTGTAATTTTTGAAACAAAAAAATTGCCCAGTAATTGAACTTTGTGATAATTTTAATCTTAATTCCCCAAAATGCACTGGAATTATATAAGTTATTCTTCCACCCTTTTTCTATATAAAATTTCTTCTCCCATTTTTAATTTATAATCATAAAAATAAAATATAACCAAACATTTTTTTCTCAGTTCTCATAAAATATAATTCCTAAAAAGTTTGTACTTACGTTGTTTAACCAAACAACCCCCTTTAGAGATTAAAATTATAATCGATTCAGAATGGCATCCCCTGTAGCCTGTAGGCCTCCAATGAAGCCAAGAGCTTCATGCTTGTGGCAACTTGGAATGCCAGTGCAACATCAACGAATGCACTCTTTATGCTCGTTTTCATAGTTCTCTTCTAGCATTACCGAATCAGAATAAGTTAATAAGAATCCCAACACATCCCAAATTCTAAGTGTAAGTGAAACTCAATCGTTGAGCACCAAGTCAGTGTGAGTTATATTCGACTGCAATCAAAAAGCAAGCCCGGACCACATTGCTTTCCAACCAACCAAGATCTTTGGTCCTAACCAGCTCAATTATAAGAAACAGAAACACAAAAGGACTAAACTAACCATTTCAATTGTCAGTGATATACTCAAACTCCAAGATTCTGCCTCAATGGAGCCCGTGGGATGTGTTCATACAGATCAAAGCATGGTTTTTTTCCATTTCTTCTCAATCTTCCTTTCCATCTGCTTTGCTTTCTGGCCTGGAGGACGAAGCAGCAGGTTGATCCCTTGATTCATGGCTTCTAACTGGCCACTGTTCTTCTTCGTCATATCTACCACCTATAGTTTGGATCACCATCAAGATGGCCACAACGAAAACAATGATGAAGACCAACTTGAGCCCAATCATGGAATTGATGAACCCCATGAATGACAGGCCTATCTTCTTTGAGACCGTTCTTCCTTCTCTGTATCCTTCCAGGAATCGTGTGATCTCAGAACCCTGATCCTCTTCACCTATGCTCTCAGAGCCAATTACCTGAGGATTGAAAAGGCACAGAATTAGTACTTCTCGTCACTTCACTAGATCATAGAATGCATACTGCTAAGGATTGAGCACATAGTGATCCAGCAGCAGCAGCCATATGAATACCCAAATGAAAGCCTAAATCCAACCTACAATCAACTACTGATTGCGTGAGTTCCCAAATTCTTACAGTCCCGCTAATGAAGCCCCTCAAATATGTTTCACTCTCCCTTTTCAAATTGTGAAAGCAAAACTTCAATGTTTTTAAATTGAAAAAGAAAAGGTTTTAAGTAATATGTCCTTTGAAGTTTAAACTTACAGAGAAGTACTCCTCATTTCCATCCCAGACAACCATTAGGGGTAGCTTCGCTTTCCTATCAACTCCAAATGTCTCCACAAAGTCTGGAAATTGCTTAAATCCAACATGACCAAACAGGAGATCACGGTTTGCTGATGCTGCAGCCTTCAAGAGCTTGATCAACTGCTTTGAACTCTCCTCATTCTCATCGTCTAATATGGTCAAGGCGATTTTCCTCTCCTCATCTCTCAACAACTTCAGTGTTTCCGAGTTAATGGGCAAGCTCAGTGGGAACATATTCTGTTTTACAAAATCTGCCAGAAATCCATCTGCCCAAAACAGTATCATTTGAAGTAACTGAAACTTGACATACATAACTTTGTATAAATATCTGAAATAAACTAATCTATGGTTCATGATGCGCTGTGAAGCATGGGATGTGCTTTAAAAAAAAAGATGATTGGTGCAATTGGAAAGATTTAAGGATGTATTCAAATTATGTACTAACCTTCAAAGGGACCATAAAATATATTATTTTCATCATATTCTGGATGAAGGGACACCAAGGCAGGAACCTTGTCAAAATCATACAATTCCATCACACTGTCTGAAAAGCCATTTGCCACAGAAAACCATGCCCTTTTCTTGTACTTGATTGCCAGATTGGATATAACAGACTCGTTCATGCCGAATCCAATGTAGATAGGAAAATAAGTTCCAGCAGCTTCAACAAAGTCGCGTATTGCAGAATCTGAATCAAGAATAGCCACATCAGGGGCAACAAATTTCTTCATGAACCGGACAAGTAAACCAGATTTCCTGGGTCCAAAATAATCCATGGGAGCTCCATGAATGAAGATCTTTAAAGTTGGAAATCCGCTGCAAAACAACACCAATTGCAACGACGAATGAAACACCAAATTCTCATATAATTGCAGCAAACATATAACTTAGCAGAAGTTCTGATTCATCTACAGAATCTATATTTAATACAAAGTGAAAATGACAGTTGCGTACTCAATTTCATATTTATCACCAATACGTCTATACTTATCAGCATCCAGTTTTGCAATCACTATAGGTTCTTTCAATCCTGCAAGAATTGGAGCCGCTGCTTCTAACTGCACATATGTAGAAGCTTGAAGTGTCAATCAACAGGGTTCGAAAATCAAAACTGTGGATGCTTATAGCAGCAAAACAACAGCTATAAAGCAGAAATCAACTTCTGATAGTAAGTCAGATAGTAACTCAATAAGCACAAGAATACAATGCACCAAGAAAACCACAAATGCAAATTTAGCATAAACTCACATCCACATGTTTAATGTACACAAATTCTCAAGGACATTTTATAAAGTAACTGCAAAATGGAGTAAAGACCATGATTAATCAGCGAATTGAATTATTTTCTCAAAAAAGAAATCCTAACAAAAGAAATAAAGATTAAAGAATGGTAAGCGAAGTATGATGATCGAAATGAAATCATTTATGTTGATGCTGAATATCAACTACATGCAGTCAAACTGAAATTCACTTCAACATCATTTCTTTAAACTGAACAAAAGAATTTGGAGCCGTAAAGCAGTTCCGTCCTTTGCAATCTTGTTGTTAAAACTTACAAGTACTAGATATGCAACATTCATCGAAAGTCTGTGAAACCTAAATTGTGTTACCTACCAATCAATCTTTCAACACCTTCACAAAATAGAATTAAACTCTGAGTGCAGAAAATTTCAAAATCATCCAAACCCTAACCATCACACTTCAATTCACAAAAAAAGAGACCAGCTTTCCACATTCACAGCGCCATATACTTCAAATCAAACCAAACTCCTCTAGTATTTTCTTAAAAGCATGTAAAACATTACGGTAGTCAGATCAAGAAAAAAAAACAGCAACGTTTGAAATAGAGAGCGCACCTCAGGAGATAGGCGTTTGCAGTGGCCGCACCAGGGAGCATAGAAATCAACGAGTATATAATCCAAGGAAGAGATAGCGGCGTCGAAGTTGGAATCGTCAAGCTCTATGACCTTTCCATTAATGGCGAACTGACTATCAGCCGAGACTGAATTCAGCCATAGATTACAGAGAATGAGCAAAACAATCCTCAACCGCATAGCTTCTTCTTCTCCTTCGGTATAGCAAAGGGGAATCAACGAAGCAAGGATCGATCTCACACTGAAGATGCACAAAATTGATACGTATCAATCAGATGCCGATTTCGCCAACTTTTGCAAGGAAGAATGATAAATTATTGGCAGTTTCGGTAGAATTAAATCGAAAAAGGGAACCAAAAATTGTTCAAAACTATGAAATTAACTAGGTCAAAAACTATGGCATACATACAATACGGGAGGGTGGCACCGAGATCCAAGATCTTCACCAGATTCTAAATCCGCAAGCGGACGAGTGATTTCAGAAATTTAATATCACATATGTGGGACGGAAATTATAAACATGGTAAAATTTATAAACGGTTGGTAAAAATTTATGAAAAAAATATAAAGTCCGTATGAGACGAAAAAGTGTTTATTTGTAAAAAAGTGGTGTTTATTTGGTTATTATTAGGGGTATTATAGTACTTTCAAACCAAATAAACAAATAAACATCAAAATAAGCTATCACAAGTATCTTTTTTTAAACACAAATTTTAGCTGTTTATTGCTCATTTTGGGTTGCCATACACACATTTTAGCTGTTTATTTTTTTAACAGCAAAAAACGTTTTAATTTTAGCTGTTTATTTTGGGTGCCATACACACCCATAGTAACGAGTGATGCAACTGGCCAGATCTGCCTCGATCCGAGAAACCTGACCGACTCACCCAAACCGAAACTCGACCAAACCAAAAAATTTAGCGTTGTGCATAACTCGAACCCAAAACCGAATCCGACCGATATTGACCCAAAACCCGAAGTGACCCGAATACAGACAAACCCGACTCACCCCAGATCTGACTCAAACCAAATCTGACCCGACCTGAATATCCTTGAATAACTATTTTTTTATTAAAAGATGTTGAAAGAACTCCGTATAATTCCAATATACATTACCATATTTACCCTCATCGTTACAATTAATTAGCTTCTTTCCCTTAAAACTGCATTTTCACATTAAAAAAAAAACAATAACCATTTTTTATTACAAATTGATTGTTTAAAATAGTTGCTCGAATAGACAATCCATTACCGAGCTACTGATAGTTAAGACTATTTCTAAACAAAACAAAAATTCCATTGATTAAAGTTCAAACTTAAAATCATTAGTGCATAAGTGTATTTCGTTGATCAACGTTAAATTTACCATAACTTAATGGTAAATTTGAGGACAGTTTATAAAGAAAACAAAAAAAAAAGCCAAAGTCCATAGCAGTAACTCAATAAGTAAACACAACATCACTTCATGTTTTAACAACTCGACATCACGACGACGAACAAAAACAAGTAGTAGATAAGCATGACAGCAAATAGCACAAAAACAACAAGGAGCAACCTAGCATGACAACACCATTGTAGGCTTGCAGAGTTGCAGCGGCAAAAAGCAATATGTAAACGCAGCAGCCAGCGACAATACCAATAACTCAATAAGTACGCAACAACAGTAAACCAAGAGCATATCGCACGCACCAGTAGATGATCCATACATAACAGGCAACAGCATAACGGCAACACACAACATCACAAGATTCACAACAACACAACAACATCATGTAGAAATGTAGAATCTTACTCTTCTTCCTCCTCCAAAGATTCAAGTTCTACGCAATATATAATAAACATCTAAATGTTATAATACGATCTAGGTATATACTAAATATCTTATAAAAATTAAAATAAGACAACTAAATTATGTACTATAAATAAGATCTTACCATCATATCCATTCAACCAATTATGAGTGGTCACTAATGTCTCTACAGTTTTTGGTAAATGAGATCTCCTCCGAATATCAACCTGAAACCTGAATGAGACCGACCCGATTTGATCGAAAACTCAAATGGGTCCAACCCAATTCAGACCAAAATCCGACCAATCTTAATTTCATTTTGACTGAATCTGACCCGAACCGACCCGATTTGACCCGACCAAGCCCGACGCAGAAATTTTGACCGAGTTAACCCGACTCATCGGTGACCCGATCTAAATGTGATCGACCCAAACCTGACCGAATAACCCGAATCGCCAACTCTAGTGATGACTGCCTAGGTTAGTTGATTGCAGGAATATAGGGATTCTGTAAATTGGTCTTGTTTGAACCGAAAAAAATCTCCAACAGTCCAGCCCGACCTTTTTGGTTCGGTGTGCAAATGTAAATTTGCACAAGCCAACAACTATGCAAAAATCCAGTTTGCTCATTCCATTGTGTTCTAAAAATGTTAGGGCATAGTGAAGGACACAGTTGTTCTCTTCCTCAAAACTTCCTTCAAAACCTCAAGAATGCCTAGCGAGAGCAATGCCACCTTGGTTGTTCTCCTTGCCAAAGTTGTGCGGCCGGAGGAAGTTAACCAATTTCATCTGATTAGCCTATGCAATATGCTCTATAAGACTATTACTAAAGTCCTCGCAAACAGGATGAAACCGATTCTTGATAATCTTATTGGTCTATGATAATGCATGATTTTTATTGGCATTTTGAGTCATTATCAAGTCATTTAGGTTGCATTTAGATATGTTTTAAGCATAAAATACATTCGTCATCTTTAAAGTTATAAAGTTTAGAATCTACGAGTTTTATGTCTATTTATGCAGATTTCGGATATCAAGTATCATGAGAGGAGCAAGGCTACACCTTGAAATCACATAATCTAAAGAAAAGTCAAGAAAGAAGATGGGACAAGTATCAGAGAAGCTAAGGAATAAGAAATGAAAGGAAAAAGCATTCTGTAGGAGTAGCGCCCGCATGTCATATTGACGTGGGGAGAATTGAATCGAAATATATAATAAAATATAAAGTAATACAACTCTTAGCCTCTTCAAATAAATTCAAGACTCCCCACTATAGTAGTAGGGAATCAGGTTCGATCCACGAGGAAGCGAGTCAGCGGGATCCTAGTAGCGTTGAAGACACGTCCTTTACGTTCGACCAGAAGCCTCGATCTCGAGCTCGATGTCGTCCTTGGCTGTCGATGTTCTCTGCAACAAAAGACCTGCAGAAATAAAAACTGTAGTCGATATCGACTGGTGGGGGTCGATATCGATGTTAGTCCACGAAATCGACTGGCTCAGAAGTCTGCCAGTCGATAAAGAGGGGTCGATTTCGACACAAGGGGTCGATATCGATGCTTGCAGAAGTTTCCCAGGAGTCTCGAGATCGACTCAGAAAGCTGTCGATCTATCAGTTTGGTCGATATCGACCTCTGTTGTCGATATCGATGTCTTCCTGCAGTGAGTTAGTTGTTTTGTTGGCAAAGAAAGGGCCGAAGAATTAAGAATGGGAAGGAAGCAATGATCAGAAATAATTAAGGGTGTTGGGTTTTTCGATGACTCAACGAACGGCGGGCAAATTTGAATGTAAACTTAATAAAGGAAAAGTCTTCCAAAGCCAAGGATTACCGCGACGACAACCATGATAGAAGAAGTAAGAATCAACTAAAGATGCATGCTTTTATCATAAAGGAAAAGGTTTTCACCTAAACCGACAAATAGGAGAAGAGATTTTGCAATTACTTAACTAATTTGTGTCTATACCTTCGTCATAATTGAGTTTATAATCTTTCGAATAGAAACCCTAATTACTACCCAAGTTTTACAACATGAGTTCCTTAAATTCGCATTTAAAGATGAAGCACAAGGTAGAGGGAGATAAAAGATACATTCTTTAGTGACGTACTTACCTTACCACCATGGCTATCGTCGGGCTCACCCCGACCCTAGAAGAAAGGGCGACTACTCGCTCATGTTGATCGTAGACATGTCTTGAATTGAAATAACTTGCATAAATGGAAAATTTCGAATCTTTACAATCTCAACGCCAACTATCGCAAGCGCTTGAAACTTTAAAGCTCAAAAACTCTAACTATCTATTGCCTATTGCTATTGTCTTACTTCTTGCATTATCTAACAAATCAGCCCCTAGGGCTTTATTTATAGGCTAATCCTCGCTATCCGAGGATTGAAACTTCTATCTAAACTATGAACTATATCCGAACAATTAGGATAGGTCTTTTATTTTGATAAAAACTTAGAGGAAAAGATAATAAACAGCTGCTAATATCTAGAAAGACGAGATAACTCATGGCTTTGATGATAGACTTCATAATCCGAGTCTCGAAATCGGATTTATCTTCTGTCGAGGTAGGGTCGATATCGACACCAGAGGTCGATATCGATGCTTGTATGTCGATATCGAGGCTTTCTTGTCTGGTCTGTGTGGCCTATCTCGACACTCAAAAGTCGTGTCGAAATCTAGGGTCGATATCGATGTCTCAGGTCGATATTGACCTCTGCTCAGCTTCACTTGGCTTCTTCGTTTTGACTCCGATTTCATCGAATTCCTGCATGGTTAGCTCAAAACTCGTGCAGACTCTATTTCTTATACTTTAGCTAATTCGTACACAAGTTTATATACTTTTGAAACTTTTCTTTGGAAATCGAATGAAATATGAAGTCAAAAGATGCAATAAACAAAGGTACAAATATGCATATCAAAATACCCCATACTTAGACTTGCTTGTCCTCAAGCAATAACCAATACCTACAACACACTCTTCAAGTCTTCGCCCTTGTCAAAAGCAACATCATAAGCGGTAGCAAAGCAAAGAAAGTGAATTTAACATCATAACACATATTTTGGCGATCCATAGGCATATGCAATTTTGATCCAACCTCACAGGGATAATGTGTTTTCACTCAACTCTCATGTGTTTAGGCTATGAAGATCAACTCTCAACTCAATTCCATATACAATCTCATAAACATTGCAATTTATAATAATCCACTTCGCAACCAATTATGAAAATCAATAAGAATCATCAGGAGGACTTTCGCTCAATGGAAGACTTCAAAGAAGACTCCATTCGGCGGGGTTGTTATGAGGCTTGGTATGAAATAAAAGGGTATGGAATTATTTGGCTATGTGGTGCTTTTATAATTCGGGAATCAAGACTCCTAAATCTCAACACTTGCAATACCCAAACCATAACTCTTCAATGTAAGCTCAATCCTCCTATAATGCTCTTTCCCAACTCATCTTTCCATAATATGCTCTAAAGATGCACTTAAAAGATGTAAACCATTCTATCAACCCTTCTTTCAAGCTCTAATATACCTATAAAAAATATAACACTTGTATGAATAAAAGACTTAAGGATTTTGGCTCATGCACTATATATATATCTTTATTTTTTTTTCGGATTTTTTTTTCGAAAATAATAAGTAAATATGTGCATTTATATGTTGAGTCATAAATCCTTTTACAAAATATGAAAAAATGTAAATATGCACCAACCCATAATTTCCTTTCTCAAAACTGGACAATATGCACTTTTCTTTCCACAAGGCATTAGTCCAGCCAATCTAAGTCTCAATTCCTAAATGGGGGTCAGACTCAATTCGGCTAGGGATAATTTTGTGGAGTTTGCAATTTCAGGCTCAGGCTAATGTTCTGGCTTCAAGCAGGGATAATGCAGGGTAGGTAAAGAGAGGATAAAAATGGCTTAAAAGATGTCTCCATCATTTAATTCTCGTAAAAATAAACATATATATGCATTGGTTTTGAATAACTATCACAACATTTAGAGATGCATAGGAAGAGTAAATTCACTCAAGAAAGTAGAGAGATTTTTGATGTTCTCCCTATAGGTCAAAATTCTCACAAGGACAATTTTTGTTGGATTTGCTTTTTAGCCTAGGATCATATGTGCTCAATTTCATCACAAGTTCACAATCTACATAAAAATTTAAGGACTTAGGCTAAACCATCCAAATATGCCATAGGGTTTACATGATCAAGTTAGCTATTGAGTTTTCATCATAGGACATCTAAGTAGGGTTAGAAAATAAACTTAAAAAATAAACATGCTTTTTTTTTGTATTTTTGACATTTTTCTATTTTTTTTTAGATTTTGACATTTTATAGACTTAACAAACTAAAAGATTAAGGACTTAAACTCTAAAATGCATAAATATTTAAATATGATGCAATGCATACAAAAGAGTAGAAAGTAAATAAAATACAAGCCAAGTTCACCAAGTTTTAAACCCTACCACAACCAAATAAAGCAGTTTATAATGTCCAAGTTCAATCCCCACCCCATACTTAAAGATTACAGTGTCCTCACTGTTAGAAAAGTAAAGTAGAGGGAAGGAATCACTCACGCTCACTTACTCAACACATATCACTACTCAGGAGGCGGAGGAGGTGGCAACAACAAGGGCCAGTCCTGTGTAGGAGCTAACCTTGAGTAGTAGGTCGGGGCGCCCTGCGGGAATGTGGAAGGTCCAGCCTGCTGATCGAAGGAAAAGCCCATATATGAGCCCAAACCCTCGAGGAACCTCCCATAGCGGCGCTGCTCCTCGCGCATCTCAGTGACGGAGAGCTCCAGTCTAGTAAAGCGGGCAGTCATGTCGTCCTGCCAATTAGTGGTGTAGGCGGGCTGGAAGGGAGGAGGAGGTGGAGGTACATAGCTATGGTGGCTATGATGGCTGTGGTGGCTGTGGTGGCTGTGGTGGGACCCTTGCGGGCCCTCTCCTCTTCCAACTGCATCATCCTTGGCGTCATCATCATCGTCGCCATCCATGCCCACTGGTACGCTGGGGGCTGCTCTGCTCCGTCGGAATGGGGGTCAGCGTCCCAAGACATAGCGTCCACCTCCGGCTCATGGTTGTAGAGTGGGGGTCTCCTCCGTAGGGTGGGGTCAGCAGATGGATCTATATCCGTATGATATGGCTGCCCAGTCCAAGACTGGTACCAGTCTGGGATATATAGAAGATCCATAAAATCGTGGCGCAGGCGCATCCCTGTCTGGGGGTGTCTCCATCCCTGTCCTCCTTGTGCGATGACTCCGCCCTGGCGCAACACTGCAGCGTCTAGGTACGTGAGCTGGTAGGCCGTGTGCCTCTCAGTGTGGACGCCTAGTCCCTCGGCTAGGATGGCCACCATGCCGCCGTCCATAATGTCTGTAGAGACCGTGCGTCTGCGGTACATGATATGCTCGAGCCAGGCATGGAGGTATGGTAGAGGGTCATCCTCGAAGAGCATCCTCCGCAGAGTCTCCGTCTCACGGTGTGTGGGGCGACGGAGCTCAGGCCTGGCCCAAAGGGTACTCGCCAGGACCCTCAAGATGACCCTAAAAAGCGGACTCACAACCCTAGAGGTGAAGGAGTCAGTAGGAGCGGGGTAGGGTATACTTGATATGTAGCTCCAGATGACGTTGGGGTCCTGGACCCTGAAGGCGGCTGGAGTGTGGATGAACCCAAAAATGTTGCTCATCTCCTCGAGCGATAGTCTGTGTCGCCTGTTGCCAAGCTGGAAGATGACTCGGCGGCTGGTCGAGGTGCGCTCGGGGACCTCCAATGTGGCCATAAACTCCCCAGTCAGAACGGGGTAGTGTGCCTCCAGTGGCTCAATCAGCCTGTGCAGAGAGACATTCTCAAATGCCTCCTGAACACCTGTGTGAAACCCCAACTGGATCATGTCAGGGAGATGGTACCATCGCGCCCTGGTCGCTCGGGCAATCAAATCTTCAGTTAGGGCGCGCTGCTGATCATCCTCAATGCGGAGCGTGTCCTGAGGGATGTTCTTGGCTCTCATCATCGTCTGCAAAAGAAACCATTGCCAAAGATAATTCCCCTCTGTATAAAATAGGGAGAACCTCATACTTAGGTTCCATATTATGCTAGAAATTATGTAAAGGTAAATTGTCTAAGTGAAAGTGGTAATATGTTCTAAAAAAAAGTACCTAAGGATGGCAATTTATATAAACATAATTTCTTGAATTTTTAATACTAAGGAACCTAATGACTTATAGAATTTTGGCCCACATATATAAAAAATCAGATTTTAATCCCTAAAAAAATCAGAATTTAAACTCCTAAATAAATCAGAAATTCAGCCCTTGTAAAAAATCAGAATTTAAACTCGAAAATAAATCAGCATTTAAACCTCAAAATAAATCATAATTTCAGCTTGTAAAAAAAATCAGAATTTAAACCCCAAAATAAATCAGAATTTAAACTACTAAAAAAAATTTCAGAATCAGCCCATATATAAAAAAATCAGATTTATAGCCCATACTTGTAGAAAATTCCGATTATTGTCCCATAGAAATAAAAAATATTAGATCTCACCCCATATATATATATAAAAATCAGATTCATGCCCATATACATACAAAAATCAGATTTATGCCCCACATAAAAAAAATCAGATTCATAGCCCACCAACATACGATTACTCTTTCCCGCGCAAATATCGTTCAAACCCTAAACACCCAATATGTAATTTCTTCCCTAAATCAACTAATTAATCATGCAAATCTGAAAAAAATAGATAAAGGGTAAGAAATCATACCAGAAGAGTGTCGGAATCAGGGGAGAAAGAGGCAACAACCGCAAAAAATCAAAACAGAGAACTGCTGTCGAACACAGGCGTCGAAATCGGTGCCCAAGGGTCAAAATCGACTAGATCTGGGCGCTGTCGGGGTTGCTGGTATCGCGGTGGGCTCTCCGGTAGCTTGGGGCGGCCAGATCTGGTGTTTCTTAGCCGGAAGTGGGTAGATCTGGGCGCTGTCGGCTTGAAAACGAGGGAGAGAGAGAGCTAGGGCGAGAAGAGAAAGGGAGGACGGGGGTTTCGGGGTTGGATCTAGTGAACTGTTGGGGGTTGCTGGTGTTGGGGATGATAGTTGCGGGGTGCGGTAGTGAGTAGGGCGACCGGAGAGATGCAGGAGAGAGATGAAGAAGAGAGATGAAGAAGAGAGAACGACGGCTGGGTAGGGTATCGAAAAGGGAGGTGGAGTGTCGAAGTCATGGTATATATAACCCCAAAAATTAAAACTGAAAAGAAATTAAAATCTGACCTGGCAACTACCTCCAGCTGTAGTCGATATCGACCTTAGAGGTCGATATCGACCCCCCTTCTACATCTGTGTTATTCTTCCTGCTGCTCCCTTCTGTCGGCCTATCGATATCGACCTTATAGGTCGATATCGACCTCTCTTCTGGACTTGATTTCCTTGTTAACTTTAGATAGAATAGCCACGAATGATCTAAAAATATAAAATAGACTAAAAACTAAAAGAGAAAGAAAAGGAAAAGAACGGGTTGCCTCCCGGAAGCGCTTGAGTTTAAGTCGCTAGCTCGACATATGTCCCTTTTTGCGCTAGTTCAACGCCAAGGTGGCGCGAATCTCTTCTTCCGAGTCCTCCTTGTCATAATATTTCTTTACTCGGTGGCCATTTACCTTAAAGGTGGATCCATCGTCGCAAAGTAACTCCACCGCTCCATGAGGGAATATTTTATGAACCTTGAAAGGTCCGCCCCATCTTGTCCTTAGTTTCCCTGGAAATAAGCGAAGTTTAGAATTAAAAACAAGGACTTTATCACCTACCTCATACGTTTTTGGCACCAACTTCCTATCATGCCATTTCATAGTGCGCACCTTGTAGATTTCGACATTCTCATATGCCTTTAGGCGCAACTCCTCCAAGGCTTGTAAGTCAATGAACCTTCTTTTTCCCGCATCGTCGAAATCCATGTTAAGCTCCTTAAGGGCCCACATTGCTTTATGCTCAAGTTCGACGGGCAAATGACATGACTTACCATATACCAAGTTATAGGGAGTTGTGCGAAGTGGTGTCTTATAGGCCGTTCGGTAGGCCCAGAGCGCATCATCCAGTTTGGATGACCAATCTTTCCTCGAGCGGGAGACCATCTTCTCCAAGATGGCTTTGATTTGGCGATTGGAGACTTCTACTTGGCCGCTGGTTTGAGGGTGATAGGGTGTTGCCACCCTATGGTTTACCCCATACTTAGCTAAAAGAGCTTCAAAACCTCTCTCAATGAAATGCGAGCCACCATCTGAAATAAGAACTCTAGGAACACCAAAGCGAGGAAAGATGTTAGTTTTCATAAACTTAGAGACTACCTTCGTGTCGTTGGTCCTAGTTGCCACGACCTCCACCCATTTAGAGACATAGTCCACCACTACTAGAATGTATTTGTAGGGGCCTGAAGCAGGGAATGGTCCCATGAAGTCAATGCCCCATACATCAAAGAGTTCTACCTCTAGAATGCATGTGAGTGGTGTCTCATTCCTCCATGTGATATTACCTGCACGTTGACACTCATCACAAGAGGTTACATAGTTTTGCACATCCTTGAAAAGGTTAGGCCAATAAAAACCACATTGAAGAATTTTCGCCGCGGTCCTGAATCCTTTAGCATGGCCTCTTGTAGGGAGAGAATGATAATGGTGAATCACGCTCTCTACCTCGTCCTCCGGGATACAACGTCGAAAGATATGGTCTTTCCCTTGCTTGAATAAGTAGGGTTCATCCCAATATTATTGTTTGACGTCGTGCAAAAACTTCTTCTTTTGTTGCGAAGTTAAGCCTGAAGGAATCTCACCTCTTGCAATATAGTTAGCAAAATCCGCATACCAAGGTACCTTTGCTTTCCTTACAACAAATAAATCATGAATAGGACTGGAAGGAGGTGTAAAGAAGAAATCCTCACCGGAGCTTACCTCTTCGTCACCTTCGGAGGGTTTTGAAGGTGGTCGATATCAACCTGTCGGGATCGATATCGACTGGACGGCATCGACAGGTTCAGTCGATATGGGCTGCTCGATATGGGTCCTCGATGTCGACGTCTGGAGGTCGATTTCGACCTCTGCAGTGGAAAACCTGTGATCAAAATTGGTCGACATCGATGCAAGTATTACCTTCGGGGCAGTCGATATCGACCTGTCGGGGTCGATATCGAGTGGATTTCCTGCCCGTCTTACCTCTTCCCTCATTAGGTGCTCGTCAGGGCGGGAGTCATTGATTGTTATGTTGTCATGTGACTCTTCCAGAAGCCCTATGGGTTGCCGTGAAAGATGATCGGATACAGAGTTCTCCGTTCCTTTCTTATCTTTAAGCTCAACGTCGAACTCTTGTAGTAGGAGCACCCATCGTTGGAGCCTAAGTTTAGCATCCTTCTTCGCCATCAAGTACCTAAGAGCTGCATGGTCAGTATGAACAATTACCTTAGAACCCACTAGGTGTGAGCGGAACTTCTCAAAAGCGAAGACCACTGCCAAGAACTCCTTTTCCGTCGTGGTGTACTTTGTTTGAACGTCATCAAGAGTCTTGCTTGCATAGTAGATGACGTGAAGCTTTTTATCTCTCCTTTGTCCTAGGACAGCACCTATGGCATAATCGCTTGCGTCACACATGATCTCAAAGGGTTGCGACCAATCGGGCGATTGAATGATTGGGGCGGATATAAGGGCCTCTTTCAACCTATTGAAAGCTTGAAGACAATCACTAGAAAATGCAAACTTAACATCCTTCATCAGTAGGTTAGTTAAAGGTTTGGCAATCTTAGAAAAATCTTGAATAAACCTCCTATAGAAACCTGCATGACCAAGGAAGCTTCTTATGTCCTTAATTGATGAAGGTGGTGGCAATTTTTCAATGAGCTCTATCTTTTCCCTGTCCACCTCAATTCCCCGTTTAGAGACTTTGTGGCCTAGCACAATCCCTTCCCTTACCATAAAGTGGCACTTTTCCCAATTGAGAACTAAGTTTGTCTCTTCACATCGTGCAAGTACCCTGCGAAGGTTAGCAAGACAAACATTGAAAGTAGTGCCATAAACAGAGAAATGATCCATAAATACCTCCACGATGTCCTCAATCATGTCGGAGAAGATGGCCATCATACATCTTTGAAAGGTAGCAGGGGCATTGCAGAGCCCAAATGGCATTCTCCTATATGCAAAAGTCCCATAGGGACAAGTGAAGGTGGTTTTCTCCTGATCGTCAGGATGAATAGGGACCTGCCAAAAGCCAGAATATCCATCCAGGTAAAAAAAATAATCATGTTCGGCGAGTCTCTTTGATACCTGGTCAATGAATGGAAGGGGAAAGTGATCCTTTCTAGTGGCATTGTTGAGTTTCCTGTAATCAATACACATTCGCCAACTAGTTGTGATTCACTTTGGTACAAGCTCACCCTTCTCATTCTCCTCAACGGTCATTCCACCCTTCTTAGGCACCACATGGACTGGGCTCACCCATTCGCTGTCGGAGATGGCATAGATGATTCCTGCATCCAGCATGCGCATGATTTCCTTCTTCACTACCTCTCTCATGTTGGGGTTGAGGTTCCGTTGGTGTTCTATAGATGCCTTATGATCATCCTCAAGGAGGATT
The DNA here is from genome assembly GCA_963922045.1 of Persicaria maculosa. NCBI lineage: Eukaryota > Viridiplantae > Streptophyta > Magnoliopsida > Caryophyllales > Polygonaceae > Persicaria > Persicaria maculosa. Next base: position 44,160,998 of record OY998264.1, on the reverse strand, counting down.
CTATGCATACAAGTAGCGGGTGAAATACCTTTGATGTCCTCAAGAGAATATCCAATAGCCTTACGATGAGCACGAAGTACTTCCATAAGCTTATCTACTTCCTGTGTGGTTAGTGAAGCATTGATAATTACAGGGAAAGTAAAATTTGGACCAAGAAACTCATACCTAAGTGTGTCGGGTAAAGGCTTAAGCACCGGAGAAGGGCCTTGTGGGATAAGGATTGGCTGTACCTCCTCCGTCTTCATAATCTCACCAAGGTAATCCGTCTCAATTCTCTTGATTGAAGTTCCCAAATCAGCTATAGGGGTTGGCGTGGACCAAACATAGAGAGATGCCAACTTTGATTGGGACTCTTCAAAATAATCCTGCAGAAAAGAAGTCGAGGGCGAGTAGGAATAGTCAATATCGACTGAGAGTTCAGCACATACCTCGGCCTCGGAGCTGTTTGACGACAAGTGGTAAGGGTCAATTTCGACCTCTGATGTCGATATCGGCTGGTCGATTTCGACCTCTTCTGTCGATATGGGCTGGTCGATTTCGCCTGTAAGAGAAGAAGAGAGAACTTGACTTACTGAGTGTGTCGATGTCCACTGAGGGCACTCAATATCGAGTGATTTGGTCGATGTCGACCTCTCCTCATCGATATCGACCTCTTCTTTGAGCTCCATAGATAAAGCATCGTCGAATATTTCCTCATCGCTCGTGCATGTAGCCAGGAACTCCTCAATGTCCTCGTCGGTAAGCTCCTCTGCAGCTAGGGCTAGGGCCTCCTCAGGAGTTAGGGCCCTTTCCGTTGGTTCTTTGCAATCCATGATGCTAGTGTAGACCGACTTGATTTCCATACCATTAACTTCCTTCATTGTGGGGTTGAAGGAGAATTCAATTACTTCGTTCCCTATAGTAAAGGTTAGTAATCCTCTACGTACATTAATATTGGCATCAGCAGTAGCTAAGAAAGGCCTACCAAGGATGATAGGTACAATAGGATCTTCGGGCATGTCCAATACAATGAAATCAGTAGGCACAAAGAATTTACCTACCTTTACAGGGACGTCATCAACTATACCTGTGGGTCTGACGAATGAATTATCAGCCATATAAAGTTTCATATCCACAGGTTTAAGTGCTCCGATGTTCACCTTTTGCCAAATAGAGAGAGGCATGAGACTTACACTTGCCCCTAGGTCACAAAGGGCATTGTAGCGATGTTGGCCATGGACCGCTTCTTCCCTGGATCACTCCTCTTCTCAGGGAAATCCATCTTTGAGCACTCCTCTGCGATCTCCGCCATGGACCGCTTCTTGCAAAGGATGTCTTTTAGAAATCGAACATAGGCGGGCATCTCGCTTAGGGCTTCTATAAGAGGGATAGTAATGTTAAGTCCTTGGAGAATCTTTACAAAGCGCCTAAACTTACCTTGAGTGGGGTCCTTCAATGCTTTGGAAGGGAAGGGAAACGTCTTCTTTGGCGGAGAAGCCAAAACGGTGGTCGGAGGAGCCTGTTGAACATCGATGTCGACAGGAGGTTGGTCGATATCGACTGGTAGGGTCGATTTCGACCTCTGTTGTGATCTCTCAGGCTCTGCTGTGTCATCGACGTCGACCAGGGGGTCGACTTGGGTGTCGATATCGACCTCAGGGTCGACATCGACTGGTCTGTCGATGTCGACAGGGTCTGTTGTTTCTTCCTCCGTTGCCTTTTGTGGTTCATGAACTTTGGTGCCACTCCTTAGTTGCATAGCTGCTATGTGTCCTGACCCGGATTGCCCCTTAGGATTGGTAGTTGGTTGCCCAGGGAATGTTCCGGACGGTCTAGGGATTTGTGCCGCCAATTGACCCAGTTGGGTCTCTGCGTTCTTCTTCCAAATATCCATCTCCCCAATCCTTGTGGTAAGGTGATTGAGTTGAGAGTGGATAGCATTGTTGGATTGATCATTCTTAGCTTGGTTTCGCCTTATCTCGTCCAACACAAGTTGAAGATCATCTTTCGTTTGGTCTCTCTCCGGGTGCCCAGGAGCTCTATAGAGTGGGGGGTCCCTAGGGTTAACCTGGTTCCTTTGTGGTTGTTGGAACCTTTGGTCTCCCCAATATTGGCGATTGGGACCCCTCATGAAGTTGGCTTGCTCATGAGTCTCCGCTAATTGCACTTGCTCAGCATGGGGGCACTCAATGGTAGTGTGTCGCTGCGATCCACATTCGATGCAATCCTAGTTTGCCGAAAGGAATCTTACTTGTTTCTGGAGCTTTCTAAGTTGATCCCTATGAAATTGTTCTTTTACATCCGGATCGATCACCTTAGAGGGTTCGTACAATGGCATAGATGGGGCAGGCCTCGACGATGATGGTGCGTCGGAAGCCTCAGGAGTCCCATATGTATTGTCAAATTCCACCAATCTTTCAATGGTTTCCCAAGCCTCTTGAGGAGCGAGTTCAAGATAGCCATAGGCGGTGTAAGTGTTGATCCTCTCCTTGGTGGCAGCATCAAGAGTATTGTATATGATCTCCTGAATTACGTACGGTGGTTGGCCATGCGTCGGGCATGATCGTAGGAGGTCCTTAAACCTTTCCCAAACAGTCGCCAGAGCCTCACCAGGCTTTTGTTTGAAAGCCGTGATTTTCTGTCGGATCAACGCCGTCTTAGAAGGAGGAAAGAACTTGTTGAGAAACGCGTCCTTGACTTCATTCCAGGTGCGGAGCGATCTTGGGGCTAAGCTCTCCAACCACTGCAATGCTTTTCCTGTAAGAGACCAGCGAAAGACTCCGTCCATCAGCAATTGTATCACAGAGGTCTAAGAAGGTTGATATATGTGCCATAGGGCATTCGTTAGGTTTCCCTTCATATTGATGCCTTCTTATTTCAGTTAAAAAATTTGGTTTTATTTCAAAATTAGAAGTAGGGATTAGAATAGCCGATTCAGGCACTGTGAGCGATGGGTGCATGTATTGCTTTGCATTCCGGGGGAGGGCGTTGATTTGAGTCTCATATCGTCTCCTGGCTTCCTCCTCCCTGTCAGCACGCTCCCTTAGTGCCGCTTCTCTGGTAGTGAAATCCTCTACTTGCTTCCTTAAGCGTTCAATTTGTTGTGCCTGGGTCTCGTTGTCCGCCATGATTCTTTGAACTCGAGACCTTAGGTGGAGAAAGCGTACTGGTTCGTCTAGTCCTTCAAATTCAGGTTGGTCACCAGTACGTCGCATACACCTATAAAATAACACTAAAAAGAACCGTGAAAATAAACTACTAGGGCGCGATTGATAGCTTCCCCGGCAACGGCGCCAAAATTTGATGTGGGGAGAATTGAATCGAAATATATAATAAAATATAAAGCAATACAACTCTTAGCCTCTTCAAATAAATTCAAGACTCCCCGCTATAGTAGTAGGGAATCAGGTTCGATCCACGAGGAAGCGAGTCAGCGGGATCCTAGTAGCGTTGAAGACACGTCCTTTACGTTCGACAAGAAGCCTCGATCTCGAGCTCAGACCTTGATGTCAACCTTGCCTGTCGATGTTCTCTGCAACATAAGACCTTCAGAAACAAAAACTGTAGTCGATATCGACTGGCGGGGGTCGATATCGATGTTAGCCCACGAAATCGACTAGCTCAGAGTTCTGCCAGTCGATAAAGAGGGGTCGATTTCGACACAAGGGGGTCGATATCGATGCTTGCAGAAGTTTCCCAGGAGTCTCGAGATCGACTCAGAAAGCTGTCGATCTATTAGTTTGGTTGATATCGACCTCTGTTTTCGATATCGATGTCTTTCTGCAGTGAGTTAGTTGTTTTGTCGGGAAAGAAAGGGCCGAAGAATTAAGAATGGGAAGGAAGCAATGATCAGAAATAAGTAATGGTGTTGGGTTTTTCGATGACTCAACGAACGACGGGCAAATTTGAATGTAAACTTAATAAAGGAAAAGTCTTCCAAAGCCAAGGATTACCGCGACGACAACCATGATAAAAGAAGTAAGAATCAACTAAAGATGCATGCTTTTATCATAAAGGAAATGGTTTTCACCTAAACCGACAAATAGGAGAAGAGATTTTGCAATTACTTAACCAAATTTGTGTCTACCTTCATCATAATTGAGTTTATAATCTTTCGAATAGAAACCCTAATTACTACCCAAGTTTTACAACATGAGTTCCTTAAATTCGCATTTAAAGATGAAGCACAAGGTAGAGGGAGATAAAATATACATTCTTTAGTGACGTATTTACCTTACCACCATGGCTATCGTCGGGCTCACCCCGACCCTAGAAGAAAGGGCGACTACTCGCTCATGTTGATCGTAGACATGTCTTGAATTGAAATAACTTGCATAAATGGAAAATTTCGAATCTTTACAATCTCAACGCCAACTATCGCAAGCGCTTGAAACTTTAAAGCTCAAAAACTCTAACTATCTATTGCCTATTGCTATTGTCTTGCTTCTTGGATTATCTAACAAATCAGCCCCTAGGGCTTTATTTATAGGCTACTAATCCTCGCTATCCGAGGATTGAAACTTCTATCTAAACTATAAACTCTATCCGAACAATTAGGATAGGTCTTTTATTTTGATAAAAACTTAGAGGAAAAGATAATAAACAACTGCTAATATCTAGAAAGACGAGATAACTTATGGCTTTGATGATAGACTTCACAATCCGAGTCTTGAAATCGGATTTATCTTCTGTCAAGGTGGGGTCGATATCGACACCAGAGGTCGATATCGATGCTTGTATATCGATATCGAGGCTTTCTTGTCTGGTCAGTGTGGCCTATCTCGACACTCAGAAGTCGTGTCGAAATCTAGGGTCGATATCGATGTCTCAGGTCGATATCGACTTCCGCTCAGCTTCACTTGGCTTCTTCGTTTTGACTCCGATTTCATCGAATTCCTGCATGGTTAGCTCAAAACTCGTGCAGACTCTATTTCTTATACTTTAGCTAATTCGTACACAAGTTTATATACTTTTGAAACTTTTCTTTGGAAATCGAATGAAATATGAAGTCAAAAGATGCAATAAACAAAGGTACAAATATGTATATCACATATACTGGTGCCCACCGATCTTGAGCACTCACGGAAGGAACTACGGCACCCGCTGTGTTGACGTCTTCCGATACCCTATCGGCGCCCCCCAATTCTGTGTCTTTAGCAGATTCTGACGGGGCCAAATCTAGCCCATCTTGGCCGTGGTTTAGCCTAATTCTGTCGAACCTTGGCATTATAAATAGCCTTCTTCTCGATCCATATATTTCAACACATCTTACAACACACCTCTCTTCTCTCGCCCTTCACTATGCTCTCACGATTTCGAAGACGAATTCGATACAAAAGTTGTCTTCCTAGCCCTTTTCGCTTACAATTATTATGGATCTTTCAAGCTTTCATGTTTTTAGGTACGTTATAAGTACTTATGACTTTGTTTAGTTTCTTACAGATTCTAAACATGGTTGGTTCATGAGGATTATGTTCTACAATTTCTTCTATTATGATTATTTCCATCTCTTTTATGCTTGATTGCTTATATTGTGGTTATGTTTAGCTTCGTGACCTAGATATAATTACATATTGCTAGGGTTTTGATTACATATGTTAAGCAGGGTCGAATCTATAGTATCAAACACATCTTGTTGAACAGGATGGGATTCTAGATAGTGTGAAGAGATTGACACTTCAGTTATATTGCTTATAATAATATGTGAGAGTTAGGTTGACAACTAGGTGACAACTTGCTATGGATTATGGTCTATATTGTTAAAATGCTAAAGGATTGGATAATTAATATTGCTCGTCCTGCATTGCTAGAGTAAGACGCATTCTATGCATAAATAAACAAATCAGATAGAATAACTAATATAATTAATAGTAACTATAAATGGTCCGATGATCACTATGTCAACCATTGTTATGAATTTGTAAGGAACTGACCCATTGTCAATTGCTTAAAATGCACTTTTTATTCTGTTTACTTACTTCTGTTATTCAATTTACCACTACTTTCACAACCATCTGCTTTCATTACTTGTTGGCAAGAGAAACACATAAGAAGAGGTTAAGCTTCCCCTGGATCGACACATGGACTTACTAGCTATACTAGCTTATTAAGTGTTGGTTATCTTTGGACGAATTAATTGTAACGACCGGGCCTAAAGGGCCTAGTCCCTAACTCGCACCCGAATTCCAATAAGATATCATATTCGCAAGTGCCAAGAGTTACATATGGTTCTTACAACGAAAAGCAAGAATAACCTGTCTGGAATAGAAGTAATGTTCTGCCTCACAAAACTTATCAATAACCGAGAGTCCCTGAATAAGGTTTCTACAGGGGTCCAACACTAGACGCAAATATAGTTCTCAAATCAAAGTTCAAGTTGATACATAAGGGAAGCTGATGTGCTCTGTTTTAGCCATATTCAGAGTCATGTTTTTAGTTTTATTTGAGTCTTTTATGCATATGTTGTATTGGGAATGTTAGGAAAATGTGTAGTTATGCTTAATATTGCAAGATATGGTGTCTACACAAAGTTTGGTATGATTTTCAGGTATTTATAGCTGATTTAGAGAAGTTTGGATGCGCTTTGGAGCTTAAAGGAAAACCATGAAGACATTAGAGAAGTATAAGGAAGAGCACAAGATGGTGTAGCTAGAGAAAATCGCACTTTTTGCCATTCATCATTTTGAATCAAGTTCTTATGCCTTCATGACAGTTTTAGTTCTCGAAAAGAGCTTCCAACGCATATTCATATGCATCAATTGAATGAACGAAGACTCGGAGAAGTGCGTTTCAAGACAGAGCTAAATGTTGAGAAAAAGCTGTAAGGAGGTCGATGTCGACTAGCTTATGTGGACCACTTGGTCGACGTCAACCTGAAATCCAGAGAAAGACGAGAGCATGTGAAAGAGTCCGAATCCAAGAGAGATTGCTGATGTACATAATTGTACCTATTGTTTATTGCATCTTTTGACTTCATATTTCATTTGATTTCCGAACAAAAGTTTCAAAAGCATATGATCTCGTGTAAGAATGAGCTAAAGTGTAAGAAACAAAGTCTACACAAGTTTAGAGCTAACTATGCAGGAATTCGATGAAATCGGAGTCAAAACGGGCAAGCCAAGTGAAGCTGAGAAGAGGTCGATATCGACTGGAGACATCGATATCGACCCTGGAATTCGACACGACTTCTGAGTGTCGAGATAACCACACAAACCAGACTAGAAGCCTCGATATCGACACACATGCATCGATATCGACCATCGTCATAGACATCGACTGGAGTTGAACAAGTCGAGCAGAAACACAAGCATCGATATCGACCTCTGGTGTCGATATCGACCCTACATCGACAGAAGATAAATCCGATTTTGAGGCTCGGATTTTGAAGTCTATCATCGAAGCCATGAGTTATCTCGTTCTTTTAGATATTAGCAGTTGTTTGTTATCTTTTCCTTTAAGTTTTATCAAAATAAAAGACCTATCCTAATTGTTCGGATAGAGTTATTAGTTTAGATAGAAGTTACAATCCTCGGATAGCGAGGATTAGTAGCCTATAAATAAAGCCTTAGGGGCTGATTTGTTAGGCATCCAATCATAGAATCATCGAAGACAAGGACAATAGACAATAGATAGTTAGGTTTTTTTGAGCTTTAAAGTTTCAAGCGCTTACGATAGTTGGCGTTGAGATTGTAAAGATTCGAAATTTTCCATTTTTGCAAGTTATTTCAATTCAAGACATGTCTACGATCAACATGAGTGAGTAGTTCCACTTTCTTCTAGGGTCGGGGTGAGCCCGACGATAGCCATGATGGTAAGGTGAGTACGTCGTTAAAGAATGTATCTTTTATCTCCTTCTACCTTGTTCTTCATCTTTAAATGCGAATTTAAGGATCTCATGTTGCAAAACTTGGGTAGTAATTAGGGTTTCTTTTCGAAAGATTATAGACTCAATTATGACTAAGGTAGACACCAATTAGGTTAAGTAATTGAAAAATCTCTTTTCCTATTGGTCGGTTTAGGTGAAAGCCTTTTCCTTTATGATAAAAGCATGCATCTTTAGTTGATCCTTATTTCTACTATCATGGTTGTCGTCACGGTAATCCTTGACTTTGGAAGACCTTTTCCTTTGAGTTTACATTAAAATTTGCCCGCCGTTCGTTGAGTCATCGAAAAACCCAACACCTTTGCTTATTTCTGATCATTGCTTCCTTCCCATCCTTGATTCTTCGGCCTTTTCTTTGCCGACAAAACCACTAACTCACTGCAGGAAAGACATCGATATCGACAGCAGAAGTCGATATCGACCAAAACTGATAGATCGACGGTTTTCTGAGTCGATCTCGAGACTCCTGGGAATTTCTGCAAGCATCGATATCGACCACTTTGTGTCGAAATCGACCCCCTGTATCGACTGGCAGACTTATGAGCCAGTCGATTTCGTGAACTAACCTCGATATCGACCCCCACCAGTCGATATCGACTACAGTTTTTGTTTCTGCAGGTTTTCTGTTGCAGACGACATCGACAGCCAAGGTCGACATCGAGGTCTGACATCGAGATCGAGGCTTCTGGTCGGACATAAAGGACGTGTCTTCAACGCTACTAGGATCCCGCTGACTCGCTTCCTCGTGGATCGAACCTGATTCCCTACTACTATAGCGGGAAGTCTTGAATTTATTTGAAGAGGCTAAGAGTTGTATTGGTTTATATTTTATTATATATTTCGATTCAATTCTCCCCACGTCAAATTTTGGCGCCGTTGCCGGGGAAGCTATCAATCGCGCCCTAGTAGTTTATTTTCACGGTTCTTTTTAGTGTTATTTTATAGGTGTATACGACGTACTGGTGACCAACCTGAATTTGAAGGACTAGACGAACCAGAACGCTTTCTCCACCTAAGATCTCGAGTCCAAAGAATCATGGCGGACAACGAGACCCAGGCGCAACAAATTGAACGCTTAAGGAAGCAAGTAGAGGATTACGCTACCAGAGAAGCGGCACTAAGAGAGCGTGCTGACAGGGAGGAGGAAGCCAGGAGACGATATGAGATTCAAATCAACGCCCTCCCCCGGAATGCTAAACAATACATGCACCCATCGCTCACAGTGCCTGAATCGGCTATTCTAATCCCTACTTCTAATTTTGAAATTAAGCCAAACTTTTTAACTGAAATAAGAAGGCATCAATATGAAGGGAAACCTAACGAATGCCCTATGGCACATATATCAACCTTCTTAGACCTCTGTGATACAATTGCTGATGGACAAAGTCTTGAGTATGTTCAACTGAAAGCATTTCGCTGGTCTCTTACAGGAAAAGCATTGCAGTGGTTGGAAAGCTTAGCCCCAAGATCGCTCCGCACCTGGAATGAAGTCAAGGACGCATTTCTCAACAAGTTCTTTCCTTCTTCTAAGACGGCGCTGATCCGACAGAAAATCACGGCTTTCAAACAAAAGCCTGGTGAGGCTCTGGCAACTGTTTGGGAGAGATATAAGGACCTCCTACGATCATGCCCGACGCATGGCCAACCACCGTACGTCATCCAGGAGATCATATACAATGCTCTTGACGCTGCAACCAAGGAGAGGATCAACACATACACCGCCTATGGCTACCTTGAACTCGCTCCCCAAGAGGCTTGGGAAACCATTGAAAGGTTGGTGGAATTTGACAATACATATGGGACTCCTGAGGCTTCCGACGCACCATCATTGTCGAGGCCTGCCCCATCTATGCCATTGTACGAACCCTCTAAGGTGATCGATCCGGATGTAAAAGAACAATTTCATAGGGATCAACTTAGAAAGCTCCAGAAACAAGTGAGATTCCTATCGGCAAACCAGGATTGCATCGAATGTGGATCACAGCGACATACTACCATTGAGTGCCCCCATGCTGAGCAAGTGCAACTAGCGGAGACTCATGAGGAAGCCAACTTCATGAGGGGTCCCAATCGCCAATATTGGGGAGACCAAAGGTTCCAACAACCACAACGGAACCAGGTTAACCCTATGGACCCCCCACCCTATAGAGCTCCTGGGCACCCTGAAAGAGACCAAAAGAAGGATGATCTTCAACTTGTATTGGACGAGATAAGGCGGAACCAAGCTAAGAATGATCAATCCAACCATGCAATCCACTCTCAACTCAATCACCTTTCCACAAGGATTGGAGAGATGGATATTTGGAAGAAGAACGTAGAGACCCAACTGGGTCAATTGGCGGCACAAATCCCTAGACCGTCCGGAACATTCCCTGGGCAACCAACTACCAATCCTAAGGGGCGATCTGGGTCAGAACACATTGCAGCCATGCAACTAAGGAGTGGCACCAAAGTTCATAAGCCACAAAAGGCGACGGAGGAAGAAGTAACAAAGCCTGTCGACATCGACAACCCAGTCGATGTCGACCCTGAGGTCGATATCGACACCACTGTCGACCCCTTGGCCGACGTCGATGACACTACAGAACCTGAGAGAGAACAACATAGGTCGAAATCGACCCTACCGGTCGATATCGACCACCCTCCTGTCGACATCGAGGTTCAGCAGGTTCCTCCGACCACCGTTTTGGCTTCTCTGCCAAAGAAGACGCTACCCTTCCCTTCCAAAGCATTGAAGGACCCCACTCAAAGTAAGTTTAGGCGCTTTGTAAAGATTCTCCAAGGACTGAACATTACTATCCCTCTTACAGAAGCCCTAAGCGAGATGCCCGCCTATGTTCGATTCTTAAAAGACATCCTTAGCAAGAAGCGATCCATGGCAGAGATCGCAGAGGAATGCTCAAAGATGGATTTCCCTGAGAAGAGGAGCGATCCAGGGAAATTTGCAATCACCGTGGGACTTGGCCAACATCGCTACAAAGCCCTATGTGACCTAGGGGCAAGTGTAAGTCTCATGCCTCTCTCTATTTGGCAAAAGGTGAGCATTGGAGCACTTGAACCTGTGGATATGAAACTTTATATGGCTGATAATTCATTCGTTAGACCCACAGGTATAGTTGATGACGTCCCTGTAAAGGTAGGTAAATTCTTTGTGCCTACTGATTTCATTGTATTGGACATGCCTGAAGATCCTAATGTACCTATCATCCTTGGTAGGCCTTTCTTAGCTACTGCGGATGCCAATATTAATGTACGTAGAGGATTACTAACCTTTACTATAGGGAACGAAGTCATTGAATTCTCTTTCAACCCCACAATGAAGGAAGTTAATGGTATGGAAATTAAGTCGGTCTACACTAGCATCATGGATTGCAAAGAACCGACGGAAAGGGCCCTAACTCCTGAAGAGGCCCTAGCCCTAGCTGCAGACGAGCTTACCGACGAGGATATTGAGGAGTTCCTGGCTACATGCACGAGTGATGAGGAAATATTCGACGATGCTCTATCCATGGAGCTCGAAGACGAAGTCGATATCGACGAGGCAAGGTCGACATCGACCAATCCACTCGACATCGAGTGCCCTCAGTCGACATCGACACACTCAGTAAGTCAAGTTCTCCCTTCTTCTCTTACAGGCGAAATCGACCAGCCCATGTCGACAGAAGAGGCCGAAATCGACCAGCCGATATCGACATCAGAGGTCGAAATCGACCTTTACCACTTGACGCCAAACAGCTCCGAAGCCGAGGTATGTGCTGAACTCTCAGTCGATATTGACTATTCCTTCTCGCCCTCGACTTTTTTTCTGCAGGAATATTTTGAAGAATCCAAATCAAAGTTAGCATCACTCTATGTTTGGTCCACACCGACTCCTATAACTGATATAGGAACTTCTATCAAGAGAATTGAGACGGATTACCTTGGTGAGATTATAAAGACGGAAGAGGTAGAGCCAATCCTTATCCCACAAGGCCCCTCTCCGGTGCTTAAGCCTCTACCCAACACACTTAGGTATGAGTTTCTTGGTCCAAATTCTACTTTCCCTGTAATTATCAATGATTCACTAACCACACAGGAAGTAGATAAGCTTATGGAAGTACTTCGTGCTCATCGTAAGGCTATTGGATACTCTCTTGAGGACATAAAAGGTATTTCACCTGCTACTTGTATGCATAGAATCCTCCTTGAAGATGATCATAAAGCATCTGTAGAACACCAACGGAAGCTCAACCCCAACATGAGAGAGGTAGTGAAGAAGGAGATTATGCGCATGCTGGATGTAGGAATCATCTATGCCATCTCCGACAGCGAATGGGTGAGCCCAGTCCATGTGGTGCCTAAAAAGGGCGGAATGACCGTTGAGGAGAATGAGAAAGGCGAGCTTGTGCCAAAGCGAATCACAACTAGTTGGCGAATGTGTATTGACTACAGGAAACTCAACAATGCCACTAGAAAGGATCACTTTCCCCTTCCATTCATTGATCAAGTATTAGAGAGACTCGCCGAACATGATTATTTTTGTTACCTGGACGGATATTCTGGTTTTTGGCAGGTCCCTATTCATCCTGACGATCAAGAAAAGACCACCTTCACTTGTCCCTATGGGACTTTTGCATATAGGAGAATGCCATTTGGGCTCTGCAATGCCCCTGCTACCTTTCAAAGATGTATGATGGCTATCTTCTCCGACATGATTGAGGACATCGTGGAGGTATTTATGGATGACTTCTCTGTTTATGGCACTACTTTCGATATTTGTCTTGCTAACCTTCGCAGGGTACTTGCACGATGTGAAGAGACAAACTTGGTTCTCAATTGGGAAAAGTGCCACTTTATGGTAAGGGAAGGGATTGTGCTAGGCCACAAAGTCTCTAAACGGGGAATTGAGGTGGACAGGGCAAAAATAGAACTCATTGAAAAATTACCACCACCTTCATCAATTAAAGACATAAGAAGCTTCCTTGGTCACGCAGGTTTCTATAGGAGGTTTATTCAAGATTTTTCTAAAATTGCCAAACCATTAACTAACCTACTAATGAAGGATGTTAAGTTTGCATTTTCTAGTGATTGTCTTGAAGCTTTCAACAGGTTGAAGGAGGCCCTCATATCCGCCCCAATCATTCAATCACCCGATTGGTCGCAACCTTTTGAGATCATGTGCGACGCAAGCGATTATGCCGTAGGTGCTGTCCTAGGACAAAGGAGAGACAAAAAGCTTCATGCCATCTACTATGCAAGCAAGACTCTGGATGCCGTTCAAACAAAGTACACCACGACGGAAAAGGAGTTCTTGGCGGTGGTCTTCGCTTTTGAGAAGTTCCGCTCATACCTAGTGGGCTCTAAGGTTATTGTTCATACTGACCATGCAGCTCTTAGGTACTTAATGGCAAAGAAGGATGCTAAACCTAGGCTCCTACGATGGGTGCTCTTACTACAAGAGTTCGACGTTGAGCTTAAAGATAAGAAAGGAACGGAGAACTCCGTAGCCGATCATCTCTCACGGCTACCCATAGGGCTTCTGAAAGAGTCACATGACAACATACCAATCAATGACTCCCGCCCTGACGAGAACTTAATGAGGCAAGAGGTAAGACCGGCAGAAGAACCACTCGATATCGACCCCAGCAGGTCGATATCGACTGCCCCAAAGGTAAATCTTGCATCGATGTCGACCAATTTTGATCACAGGTTGTCCATTGCAGAGGTCGAAATCGACCTCCATACGTCGACATCGAGGACCCATATCGAGAAGCCCATGTGGACTAAGCCTGTGGATGCCGACCAGTCAATATCGACCCCAGCAGGTCGATATCGACCACCTTCAAAACCCTCCGAAGGTGACGAAAAGGTAAGTTTCGGTGAGGATTTCTTCTTTATACCTCCTTCTAGTCCTATCCATGATCTATTTGCTGTAAGAAGGGCGAAGGTACCTTGGTATGCGGATTTTGCTAACTATATTGTAGGAGGCGAGATTCCTTCAAGCTTAACTTCGCAACAAAGGAAGAAGTTTTTGCACGACGTCAAACAATATTATTGGGATGAACCCTATTTATTCAAACAGGGGAAAGACCATATCTTTCGGCGTTGTATCCCGGAGGACGAGGTAGAGAGCGTGATTCACCATTGTCATTCTCTCCCTACAGGAGGTCATGCTAAGGGATTCAAGACCGCGGCGAAAATTCTTCAATGTGGTTTTTATTGGCCTAACCTTTTCAAGGATGTGCAAAACTATGTAACCTCTTGTGATGAGTGTCAACGTGCAGGTAATATCACATGGAGGAATGAGACACCACTCACAGGCATTTTAGAGGTCGAACTCTTTGATGTATGGGGCATTGACTTCATGGGACCCTTCCCTGCTTCAGGCCCCTACAAATACATTCTAGTAGCGGTGGACTATGTCTCTAAATGGGTGGAGGCTGTAGCAACTAGGACCAACGACGCGAAGGTAGTCTCTAAGTTTATGAAAACTAACATCTTTCCTCGTTTTGGTGTTCCTAGAGTCCTTATTTCAGATGGTGGCTCGCATTTCATTGAGAGAGGCTTTGAAGCTCTTTTATCTAAGTATGGGGTAAACCATAGGGTGGCAACACCCTATCACCCTCAAACTAGCGGTCAAGTAGAAGTCTCCAATCGCCAAATCAAAGCCATCTTGGAGAAGACGGTTTCCCGCTCAAGGAAAGATTGGTCGTCCAAACTGGATGATGCACTCTGGGCTTACCGAACGGCCTATAAAACACCGCTTCGCACAACTCCCTATAACTTGGTATATGGTAAGTCATCTCACTTGTCCGTTGAACTTGAGCATAAAGCAATGTGGGCTCTTAAGGAGCTTAACATGGATTTCGACGAAGCGGGAAAGAGGAGGTTCATTGACTTACAAGCCTTGGAAGAGTTGCGCCTAAAGGCATATGAGAATGCCGAAATCTACAAAGAACGCACTAAGAAATGGCATGATAGGAAGTTGGTGCCAAAAACATATGAGGTAGGTGACAAAGTCCTTGTTTTCAATTCTAGGCTTCGCTTATTTCCAGGGAAACTAAGGACAAGATGGAGCGGACCTTTCAAGGTTCATAAAGTATTCCCTCATGGAGCGGTGGAGTTATTTTGCGACGATGGATCAACCTTTAAGGTAAATGGCCACCGAGTAAAGAAATATTATGACAAGGAGGACCCAGAGGAAGAGATTCGCGCCACCTTGGCGTTGAACTAGCGCAAAAAGGGAAATATGTCGAGCTAGCGACTTAAACTCAAGCGCTTCCGGGAGGCAACCCGTTCTTTTCCTTTTGCTTTCTCTTTTAGTTTTTTGTTTATTTTATATTTTTTGAGATCATTCGTGGCTATTCTATCCAAAGTCAACAAAGAAATCCAGCCCAGGAGAGAGGTCGATATCGACCTATATGGTCGATATCGATCAGCCGACAGAAGGAGCAACAGGACGTGTTAAACGGATGCAGAAGGGGGGCCGATATCGACCTCTAAGGTCGATATCGACTACAGATGGAGGTAAGTGCCAGGTCAGAATTTAATTTCTTTCAGTTTTATTTTTGGGGTTTCATCTCCTTTAAACACCCCCGACTTCGACACCCTCCTCCCGTTTTCGACACCCTAGCCGCCTCCCTCCCTCTTCACCCCTCACCCTCCGGTCACCCTCCCCACAGCCATCCATCATCGCAACCACCATTCCCACCCTCTGTCACCAGGACCCCCCTCCTCCCTTCCTCGCCTTGAGCAGCAACACCCCAATCCACAAGATCCCCGCCATCTCTTCCTCCTCTCGACCTAGCCCCCCCTCTCCCCCTCGTTTTTCAAGCCTCCTTGCCAAGAATCGCCAGATCCGGCCACCCCACGCCACCGGAGGTCCTACCGCGCCACCAGCAGCCCCGACAGCACACAGATCCGGTCGATTTCGACCCCTGGGCATCGATATCGACACCCCCCTGTCGACAGTCGGTTTTTCTCTCTCGATTTTGCGGTTGCTTGCCCCTTTCTCCCCTAATTCCAACACTCTTCTGGTATGATTTCTCACCCTTCCTCTATTTTTTTCTGATTTTTCATATTTAATTGGTTGATTGGGAAGAAATTTCATATTGGGTGTTTAGGTTTTGAACGTAGATTGCGCGGGAAAGAGTATTTGTATGGCATGAAATTTTTTATATATATGTTGGCCTATGAATCTGAGTTTTGTATATACATGGGCATGAAATCTGATTTATATATATATTAGGGAGAAATTTGACTTTTATAATTCATGTGGGGCAATAATCTGAATTTTTCATAAGTTTGGGCTATGAATCTGAATTTTATATATATATGGGCTGATTTTGTAAATCTGATTTTTTAGGGGGTTTATATTCTGATTTTTTATATAGTTTGAAATCTGATTTTTTTTAGGCAAAACTTATTTATGTCATAAGGTTCCTTAGTGTTAAAACTTTAAGAAATTGTGTACTTTCTTCCACTTAGACATTTACCTTTACAAAATTTCTAATTAGAACCTAAGTATGGGGTTCTCCCCATTTTAATCAAAGGGAGTGTTATCTTTGGTATTGGCTTCTTTTGCAGACGATGGTTAGAGCCAAGAACATCCCTCAGGACGCGCTCCGCATTGAGGATGATCAGCAGCGCTCCTTTGCTGAGGAGTTGATTCCCCGAGCCACCAGGGCACGATGGTACCATCTCCCAGACATGATCCAGCTAGGATTTCACCTAGGCGTTCAGGAGGCGTTTGAGAACGTCTCTCTACACAGGCTGATCGAGCCACTGGAGGCGCACTACCCCGTTCTCACTGGGGAGTTTATGGCCACATTAGAGGTTCCCGAGCGCACTTCGACTAGCCGCCGAGTCATCCTCCAGCTCGGCAACAGGCGACACAGACTATCGCTCGAGGAGATGAGTGATATTTTTGGGTTCATCCACACTTCGGCCGCCTTCAGGGTCCATGACCCCAATGTCATCTGGAGTTACATATCAGGTATACCCTACCCTGCCCCTACAGACTCCTTCACCTCTAGGGTTGTGAGCCCACTTTTTAGAGTTATCTTGAGGGTCCTGGCGAGTACCCTTTGGGCCAGGCCTGAGCTCCGTCGCCCGACACACCGTGAGACGGAGACTCTACGGAGGATGCTTTTCGAGGATGACCCTCTACCATACCTCCATTCCTGGCTCGAGCATATAGTAGACCGCAGACGGACAGTCTCTACAGACATCTTGGACGGCGGCATGGTGGCCATCCTCGCTGAGGTTCTAGGCGTCCACACTGAAAGGTACACGGCCTACCAGCTCACGTACCTAGACGCGGCGGTGTTGCGCCAAGGCGGAGTCATCGCGACAGGGGCACAGGGATAGAGACATCCCTGATTGGTACCAGTCTTGGACTGGGCAGCCATATCATACGGATATAGATCCGACCGCTGACCCCACCCTACGGAGGGGACCCCCGCTCTACAACCATGAGCCAGAGGTGGATGCTATGTCCTGGGACGCTGATCCCCATTCCGACGGAGCTGAGCAGCCCCCAGCCTACCAGGGTGGCATGGATGGCAACAACGATGATGACGCCAGGGATGATGCGGTTGGGGGAGGAGGGGGCCCGCAGGGGTCCCACCACAGCCACCACAGCCACCATAGCCACCATAGCTATGTACCTCCACCTTCTCCTCCCTTCCAGCCTGCCTACACCACTGATTGGTAGGAAGACATGTCTGCCCGCTTTACTAGGCTGGAGCTCTCCGTCTCTGAGATGCGCGAGGAGAAGCGACGCTATGGGAGGTTCCTCGAGGGTTTGGGCTCATATATGGGCTTTTCCTTAGATCAGCAGGCTGGACCTTCCACTTTCCCACAGGCCGCCCCGACAGACTACTCAGGGACAGCTCCTACACAGGGCTGGCCCTTGCTGTTGCCACCTCCCCCACCCCCTGAGCAGTGATATACATCTAGCGTAAGTGAGTGTGAGTGATCCTTCCCTTTACTTTATTTTTCTAACAGTGAGGACACTGTAATCTTTAAGTATGGGGTGGGGATTGAACTTGGACATTATAAACTGCTTTATCTGGTTGTGGTAGGGTTTAAAATTTGGCAAACTTGGCGTGTATTTTATTTACATTCTACTTGTATGCATTGCATCATATTTAACATTTATGCATTTTAAAGTTTAAGTTCTCAACCTTTTAGTTTGATTTTGTTGAGTCTATAAAATGTCAAAAATCCAAAAAAATAGAAAAATGTCAAAAATACAAAAAAAAATGCATGTTTATTTTTGAGTTTATTTTTCTTTAAACCCTACTTAGATGTCCTATGATGAAAACTCAATAGCTGACTTGATCATGTAAACCCTATGGCATATTTGGATGGTTTAGCCTAAGTCTTTAAAATTTTTATGTAGATCGTGAACTTGTGATGAAATTGAGCACATATGATCCTAGGCTAAAAAGCAAATCCAACAAAAATTGTCCTTGTGAGAATTTTGACCTATAGGGAGAACATCAAAAATCCCTCCGCTTTCTTGAGTGAATTTACTCTTCCTATGCATCTCTAAATGTTGTGATAGTTATTCAAAACCAATGCATATATATGTTTATGTTTACGAGAATTAAATGATGGAGGCATCTTTTAAGCCAATTTTATCCTCTCTTTACCTACCCTGCATTATCCCTGCTTGAAGCCAGAACATTAGCCTGAGCCTGAATTGCAAACTCCACAAAATTATCCCTAGCCGAATTGAGCCTGACCCCCATTTGGGAATTGAGACTTAGATTGGTTGGAACTAATGCCTTGTGGAAAGAAAAGAGCATAATGTCTAGTTGTGAGCAAGAAAATTACAGGATGGTACATATTTACGTTTTGTCATATTTTGTAAAAGGATGTTTTGGCTCACCATATAAATGCACATAGTTTTCCATTTATGTTCGAAAAAAAAAATCCGACAATATATATATATATATATATATATATATAAAGTGCATGAGCCAAAATCCTTAAGTTTTTTATTCATACGAATGTTATATTTTTGAGAGGTATATTAGAACTTGGAAGAAGGGTTGATGGAATGCATCTTTAAGAGCATTATATTGAAGAGTTATGGTTTGGGTAGTGCAAGTGTTGAGATTTAGGAGTCTTGATTCCCGAATTTTAAAAGCACCACATAGCCAAATAATTCCATACCCTTTATTTCATACCAAGCCCCATTACAACCCCGCCGAATGGAGTCTTCTATGAAGTCTTCCATTGAGCGAAAGTCCTCCTGATGATTCTTATTGCATTTTCATAATTGGTTGCGAAGTGGATTTTTATAAATTGCAATGTTTATGAGATTGTATATGGAATTGAGTTGAGAGTGATCTTCATAGCCTAAACACATGAGAGTTGAGTGCAAACACATTATCCCTGTGAGGTTGGATTAAAATTGCATATGCCTATGGATCGCCAAAATATGTGCTATGACGTTAAATTCACTTGCTTTACTTTGCTACCGCTTATGATGTTGCTTTTGACAAAGGCAAAGACTTGAAGGGTGTGTTGTAGGTGTTGGTTATTGCTTGGTTATTGCTTGAGGACAAGCAAGTCTAAGTATGGGGTGTTTTGATGTACATAATTGTACCTATTGTTTATTGCATCTTTTGACTTCATATTTCATTTGATTTCCGAACAAATGTTTCAAAAGCATATGATCTCGTGTAAGAATGAGCTAAAGTGTAAGAAACAGAGTCTACACAAGTTTAGAGCTAACTATGCAGGAATTCGATGAAATCGGAGTCAAAACGGGCAAGCCAAGTGAAGCTGAGAAGAGGTCGATATCGATTGGAGACATCGATATCGACCCTGGAATTCGACACGACTTCTGAGTGTCGAGATAACCACACAAACCAGACTAGAAGCCTCGATATCGACACACATGCATCGATATCGACCATCGTCATAGACATCGACTGGAGTTGAACAAGTCGAGCAGAAACACAAGCATCGATATCGACCTCTGGTGTCGATATCGACCCTACATCGACAGAAGATAAATCCGATTTTGAGGCTCGGATTTTGAAGTCTATCATCGAAGCCATGAGTTATCTCGTTCTTTTAGATATTAGCAGTTGTTTGTTATCTTTTCCTTTAAGTTTTATCAAAATAAAAGACCTATCCTAATTGTTCGGATAGAGTTATTAGTTTAGATAGAAGTTACAATCCTCGGATAGCGAGGATTAGTAGCCTATAAATAAAGCCTTAGGGGCTGATTTGTTAGGCATCCAATCATAGAATCATCGAAGACAAGGACAATAGACAATAGATAGTTAGGTTTTTTTGAGCTTTAAAGTTTCAAGCGCTTACGATAGTTGGCGTTGAGATTGTAAAGATTCGAAATTTTCCATTTATGCAAGTTATTTCAATTCAAGACATGTCTACGATCAACATGAGTGAGTAGTTCCACTTTCTTCTAGGGTCGGGGTGAGCCCGACGATAGCCATGATGGTAAGGTGAGTACGTCGTTAAAGAATGTATCTTTTATCTCCTTCTACCTTGTTCTTCATCTTTAAATGCGAATTTAAGGAACTCATGTTGCAAAACTTGGGTAGTAATTAGGGTTTCTTTTCGAAAGATTATAGACTCAATTATGACTAAGGTAGACACCAATTAGGTTAAGTAATTGAAAAATCTCTTTTCCTATTGGTCGGTTTAGGTGAAAGCCTTTTCCTTTATGATAAAAGCATGCATCTTTAGTTGATCCTTATTTCTACTATCATGGTTGTCGTCACGGTAATCCTTGACTTTGGAAGACCTTTTCCTTTGAGTTTACATTAAAATTTGCCCGCCGTTCGTTGAGTCATCGAAAAACCCAACACCTTTGCTTATTTCTGATCATTGCTTCCTTCCCATCCTTGATTCTTCGGCCTTTTCTTTGCCGACAAAACCACTAACTCACTGCAGGAAAGACATCGATATCGACAGCAGAAGTCGATATCGACCAAAACTGATATATCGACGGTTTTCTGAGTCGATCTCGAGACTCCTGGGAATTTCTACAAGCATCGATATCGACCACTTTGTGTCGAAATCGACCCCCTGTATCGACTGGCAGACTTATGAGCCAGTCGATTTCGTGAACTAACCTCGATATCGACCCCCACCAGTCGATATCGACTACAGTTTTTGTTTCTGCAGGTTTTCTGTTGCAGACGACATCGACAGCCAAGGTCGACATCGAGGTCTGACATCGAGATCGAGGCTTCTGGTCGGACATAAAGGACGTGTCTTCAACGCTACTAGGATCCCGCTGACTCGCTTCCTCGTGGATCGAACCTGATTCCCTACTACTATAGCGGGGAGTCTTGAATTTATTTGAAGAGGCTAAGAGTTGTATTGGTTTATATTTTATTATATATTTCGATTCAATTCTCCCCACGTCAATTGCTTAGCCATGTTTTTTTATAGATCTTTTTATTCTTAGATATACTATTTCTTTATGGGTATTTTCCAATTTACCCTAGGGAATTTAAATTAGATAAAGTTTAGATAAAAGATATATATTCCATATTAGAAAGAATTTAGATAAAAGGTATACTTTCCTAGTTAGATAGAGTTTATTTGCTTGGTGATTAAGCAATAATCTTCTATAAATAAAGGCATTAGGCCTAGGATTTTATTAATTCAAGCCAAGTTATCTTCGGACGCAAGTAGTTAGGAGGTGAGCCGAGAGGGAGAATTGAGAATGGTTGTAAATTTTAGTTTTAATTTAAAGTTATTTGTTTTCAGGTCTTGTTTCTAATTTCCCTTTTCTAGGGTTAGGGTGAGCCCAACGATAGATATGTGTGTTTGCTTTATGAATCTATGAATTATGTGTCTTTATCATTATCTACTTATATTCTTAATCCTTTGCAAAAGTTGGGGAAATTCTATGTTTGCAATTATGAAGTGAAAGTGAATTAATTGTGAATTTGGATAGTTATTAGGGTTTATTTGCGAAAGCCAGCCAATCCTAATTAAGAAAATGTAGAAACAATTAGGTTTTTATGCGAGAGCCTCTGTAACCTAAATTGTTTGAATTTGCGAAAGTTGATTCTTTGATGAAAAGCATGCTCTTTTATGTGATTCATGATTCTACATATGTGTTTATTGTTGCCAAGTTATCTTCGGACGCAAGTAGTTATGAGAGCTACGAAAGTTGATTCTTTGCGAAAGTTGATTCTTTGTAGAAACAATTATGTGATTCATGATTCTACATATGTGTTTATTGTTGCGATGATCCCTTACCTTGAAGTTTGCACTTTTATTGTTTTCTTTCGTTATTTCCTTTATTTTCGTTCTGCACAATTACCCGATATCGACCACCACTCCCATTCCAGTCCTCGACATCGACCACTACCGCTCGACATCGACCGCTTCATCCTTGTCAACAACCACTTTTTCCGCTACTCCCCGAACCCCAAAACACTAAACTAGAACCGCTGACTTATCTCCTAAGGACAAACTTGACTCCACTATCCTATAGCGGGATCTTGACTAGAAATTTATTTGATCGAGAAACCCTCTCATCAAATTGGCACCGTTGTCGGGGAGATATCTATTGCGCCTAGTTTAGTTGTGTTTAGGGTTTAGGAGTAGCCCATCCCTTTTTTCTTACCCTACCAAATACTTATCCTACCTCCCGCCTCATTGGTACCAACTAGGTGCCGAGCTTTTACTACTAATTTGTGTGTTCTTAATTTTGTTTTCAAATCTTAGGTACAAAGATGCAAGGCGCATACGATTATTTCGCAGCGGAATTCGAATGGGAAGGATGGCAAGTCGAGGAATTGAGACGACAAAAGAGGCTCGCGTGGAGGGAGGCACAAGTAAGGGAAATTGCTTGGCTGGAAGACTTAGTCCGAAGGCTTGAGGCTTTCCATCGTTCTAATGGATCATACCCTCTTTCTTATGAGCAAATTGCAGCTATGGAAAGTGATGAGGAAGAAGAAGATTGGTACGAGCAACGATCACTCCCACAGTACCTGAGAGCTACAACGCCAGTCGATGTCGACCACCCTACAGAAGCCCAGGTATGTCCTTCCTCGATCTCAATTCCAATTTTGCTATCGAGCCATAAAGAGCCATGTGATGAACCCCAAGAAGAAGTAGAGCTACCAAAGAAGAAGCCGGATGTCATTACCCATGGTGTTTCAAGGTCGCATTTACCTTACAAGGTGAAGGCTATCCTTGATGATTTTGAGTAGTTGATGTTCGTGTTCAAGTATGGGGTCCTCACAAAGTGGGATGAAGCTCCCCAAGATGAGGTGGAATTATCTCTTCCCACTCTATTGTTTTGTTGTCGTGGAGATGTGCAAACAAGTCAACCTATAAAGAGAAAGAGAAACAATGAAGAGGTATGTAAATTTTCTATATGTCTTCCCTTTTGCAGGCTAGCTGGAGCATGGGAAGATGAATGGGTGGAGCGATGGAGCATTCACTCAGGGAGATTTAAGCTTCTCCCCCATATGATGCCCCCGGATGACATATCACGTTTCCCACCACCGGAGGAACCACCAGACCCACCTATACCTCCGGACAAAGATGAGCTAGACTAAGGCTAAAAGGGAAGTAGGTCGAGTTATAGACTTAAAATTTAGCATTTATGGGAGGCAACCCGCTATTTTATTTTATTTCTTTTTTATTAGTAGTTAGTCAATAATAATTGTGCATAATCTTGGATTTTGGAGGTTTTTGGTTTGTATTACTAATAAGTTTCAGGTGACAAGCATAAAGAATATGAACCAAGAAGAGAAGTCGGAGAACTGAGGGCCAGTCGACATAGACCTGATCAGTCGACATCGACTAAGGCCTAGCTAAGCCACACTGAGCAGTAGTGATCGACATCGACTACCCCTAGTCGACATCGACCACCGTGTAGCCGCAGAGGAACATGGATTGCACTCAACGTCGACCGGATCAGTTGACGCCGATCACTTGTGGAAGGCCATTCACACCGACATCGACTTCAATCTTAGAGCAGAAGTTGCAGCCGACGTCGACTACACCATGTCGATGTCGACTACTGGGCAACATTAGAAGGTGCCTATTACAACTTCTATTTCTGCTCCAATTCGATCTTGTAAGTCTTTGTTTACACCCATCTCTTATTTTTGAGCTTATACTTTGAGGACAAAGTAATCTTTAAGTATTTTATGGGGGTAACAACTTACTATATGCTTATGGTTTGAGGATTGTTTTTGGTAGTGTTGTTTTTCATATTTAGCATTATTATGAAGTTTGCATATTTTTCATTTTTATTGAGTCCATCTAAAAAAAATGAAAAATGTCGAAAAAGAAGAAAAAAATGCATGTTTTTTTATATTTTAATTTTATTTTTTAGTTAAATTTTATATGCCTAACTTAGATGTCCTATGATGAAACCTAATAATTGAGCTTGATCATGTAATACCCTACGACATAGTTTAGATGGTTTAGCCTAAGTCGTAAAAATGCTTTTCATGTGAGATTTGACTTGCAAATGAGATTGAACATGTATGACTTTAGGATCTAAGTAATTGGAATCCATCATGTCCTAGTGAGTTTACTTGGCCTATAGGGAATTGCTCTTCAAATATATATATATATATATATATATATATATATATATATATATATATATATATATATATATATATAGGGGTGCGCTCCGGTGAAAACCAAAATTACGGTAAAAACCTGTGAGGACCGACTTTTTAGTTCGGTTCACTTTCTTTATAGTCCGGTTATGAATAGAACAAATCTATAAAGTCACAAATTTTAGTCTGGTTCTGAATAAAACCGAGCTATAAAGTCACTATGTAATTTTAAAACATGAGTTTTTTAGCACAATTTTTAGGCTTGATCGAACTATAAAGTCATGTATTATTTTAAAACTAGAGTTTTTAGCACGGTTTTTAGGTTGAACCGAGTTGTAAAGTCACCGTGTGATTGAGGTTTTTAGCACAGGTTTCAAATAAACCAAGCTATAAAGTAGTCCTCACGGTTTTTACCATAATTTGAGGGTTTCACCGGAGTCAATCCCTATATATATATATATATATATATATATATATATATATATATATATATATATATATTTCCCTTCTTTTTGATGTGTGTATTACTCTCCTTACACATTACCTCTTGATATTGCGGCGTATATGTAAGTCTTGATACCAATATGAGATATATTAGTCATTGCATAATTCGATCAAATGATAGAGGCACTCTTTATTAGCCACTTTTTATCCTCTTTTACCTACCTTATGCATGTTTCCCTTGTTTAAAACCACTTTGGGCCTTATAGCCTATTTTTGTAGCTCCACAAAATTTATTCCAGTCGATATTTAGCCTTACCTCTTATCCGGGAATTAAGGACTTAGTGTTGGTAAAGATTGATGTTTGAGGAGTTTAAGACATCATTTGTTTTAAGTGTGGGGTACAGGTTTAGTTTAGTATTTTATTTTCTTGCCGCACTTATTATTGTAAAAGGAATTTTTAGCTCTCATATTAAATAATTGCACATAATTTTCGTATTAAGAAAAAAAATCGAAAAAAAGAAGAAAAGAAGAAAAAGAAAAAGAAAATAGTAGTAATAAATAATCCGTTGTGAATGAGAGAAATTTATCCTTATATATATTTTATGTGAGATGTATTGGATATTTTGGGGTTTTGAAGAGTTGTCCTATATATAGATGGGTTTGGAAGTGTTTATATATGATATATAGAGTTGTTTGGTTGAGTTGAGTTGGAAATTTAGGAGTCTTTGTTTCCCAGATTTCTAGCACCACATAGCCTAAATGATTCCTACCTTTATTTTTCTTACCAAGTCACATTACAACCCGACCGAATGAGTCCTTCTTTGAAGACCATTGAGCCAAAGTCCTCTTGATGGTTAATGCATGTTTTGACATCTCGGTGAATTGATTGGTGATATTATTTGCAATTTATACGTAGCTTATTGTCATGAGAGATTAAGTTGAGAGATGTACTTCAAGCCTAAACACATTTGAGAGAAAGCGAAAACACATTATTTCCCTTGAGTGGTTGGATTTCAATTGCTTTGCCTAAGGTTGCCTAAATATATGTAACAATGTTTTAATGCTTGTTCTTATGTTCACCTATACTTAAATTGATGTTGTTTTTTTACAAAGACGAACACTTGAAGATATGTTAAAGGTTTTGGTCATAGCTTGGTTATTGCTTAAGGACAAGCAAGTCTAAGTATGGGGTGTTTGATGTGCTCCATTTTAGGGATATTTAAAGTCATGTTTTTATTCTTATTTGAGTCTTTTATGCATATTTTGTATTGGGAATGTTAGAAAAATATGTACTTATGCTTAATATTGCAAGATATGGTGTCTACACAAAGATTGGTGTAATTTTCAGACATTTAGAGTTGATTTGGAGAAGTTTGGACGCACTATGGAGCTTATAGGAAAACCGTGAAGACATTGGAGAGGCTAAGGAAGAACACAGGATGATGCGTGTTCGTTTAGGGGAGGTAGATTCGCTCAAACTCAATATCAAATAAATATCACAACTAAGCCAACTCCCTGTTCAAGCAAATAAATACAAGAATCCCTCCCGATGCAGTGGTAGGGTAATTCAGGATCAAATCCACGAGGAGGTATGTCAACGCTTCCTTAGTTGCAATCACGATCAAGCTTTCGACCTCAGGAGACACTCGATATCGAGGTGTCTGGTCGATATCGACCTCAGTTCTGGTCGATTTCCAGTGAGTTTCCTACATAAGACAAAAGCAAAGTAGTTGACGTCGAGATAGACCTTGATATCGATGTTAGTGCTGGATATCGACCTTGCCAGTTAATTTCGATGTCTGTAACAGAAACTGTATTCGTAACCTATGTGTCGGAAAAGTAGTCCGAAGAGCTTAGGATGGTGTGAGAAAGATGGACAAAAATAAAAACTCAAATTTTTTTATATTAATTCAATAAACTAAAATCTTCAAAGGTCGGGGATTCATGCCATAACGATATTCATGCAAGTATGATGCTAAAGTTATGAAATTTAATGTCTTTTCGTCAAATAACTTTCGTTACCAACTTTTAGGTGATTAGAGGCTCTCGCATAATTCCTAAGAGTTACTATCCAATTCATGAGTAATCCAAGTTTACAATATGATTGGCTTTCACTTCAATAATGCAAATAATGAATCTCCTAAACTTTCACAAAGGATCATGCATAGGATAGAAGACGGAATCGCATAAAAATCATACCTTTGATGCACTTACCCTACATTGCTATCGTCGGGCTCACCCCAACCCTAGAAGTGGGTTGACTACTCGCGCCTCATCGTTGAACTCATCATCATCATGGAAAAGAAACTACTTTGATTAACTTCGAAAGAAAGATTACACCGAACAAAGCCACTCCGCTCTCGCTTACACAACTCACTCGACCACCTCTCTCTCTCTCTAACTCGCTATTCCCTATAATGTAAAAACTGATTGAAAACTTAATGCCTAACTCAGCCCTAATGGCCTCTAGATATAGATCTCAAATCTTGCTAGCCAATGATTCAAAAACTTATCTTTATTCTCTAAGATAAAACTTAATAAAGTATGAACTAAAAACTCTATAGTAAAACTCATAAAAGATGAAGTCTGGTGTATTGGATAGAAGATCTCGACTTTAGGATAGACTTGCGAAGCTTCGGATAGAATTCTATCAAAATGTGAGTCGGACTTCTTCTGCAGCAACATCGATATCGACCTTGGACCTCAATATCGACCTTCTCTATCTCTATCTCAAGCACTCCTTCTCTTCCTCAGATTGGCACTCGACTTCTATCAGTATGCTCAATTTAGGCCACTCGATATCGACCTTCAGATATTGATATCGACCTCTTCTGTGTCGACATGCTCTGTTTCTCCTCTACTCGATTTCTGGTTGCTTTGTTCACTCGATGTCGAGGTTCATAGTCGATTTCGACCTCTTCAGTAGACTTCGAGTTCTTTTTCCGCTCTTCATCACTTTCTCCAAATCGGTCCATTTTCGTCTCGATTTCTGCGAAATCACATAGAAACTCGTGCAGACCTCTATATTTGACAATAATGCATAAACTACACTAATCTTATGATTTCCCACTAATATGCATGCAAATGATGATAAAATGGACTTAAATGTGCATAGAAAATATGACAATTTGCGCACATCAAACACCCCATACTTAAGCTTGCTTGTCCACAAGCAATATTTTTAATGGTCATGCAGGGGAAGAAAGTAAACCCTCAAGATCATAGATTCATTCTTATATATCCCTACGCTCAATTTCCATCCTCGATAAGGTACTAATGTCAACCAAATCCATGCCTGTGCAATAAAAGCAACATCATACTTTAAAAGGAGGGTTATATGCATAAAACAATTTCGTAACATAGCATATAATCAAGAGGACTTTTTCAAGCTTTAGAGGAGTAGATTGGTAAAAAGATAAAGGTGGGCTAATATTTGTCCATGTGGTGTTAAATCCAGGGAAATAAACTTTCTTTCCAAAATATTCCACATTCCTTCTTCATAATGTTTCTCACCTTTCACTAATCGCTCACTGCTTTTTTCACTATAATGCTTTTACCTCTCTAACCCTAGCACTGCCTTCTCGCAAGTTGCAAACATGGGTGTCATGAATGGCCCCAGATACTTAGTACTTCAGACTCCTCACCTTGTGTCCCATCTCGCTAAAATAACATCTCAACAAGCAGGGTCGACCTACCTTTATCTCCCGAGGTGATCGGATTTTTTCTCACTCATTAAATTTTCCATATTTCAAAAATTGTTTCATTCCTGCCAACAACTTCAATAATAATGCACAAACTCCATATAACAACTCCAAAGGAACTACCAGGAAAAAATTAAAACCTCGCGCTCGAGGACGTAGTTATATGATAAAAAGACCCACTTGTCATATAACTATTATATTGAAAGATATATCCTACTATGAAGCATATGAAACATTAGATAATCAAGAAAAGTATTTTCCTAGAAAGTTCCGTTTAAAATCTAGTGGGGCAATATGGGACAAAAAATAGGGTATAAAGTATAAAAAATGGGCAATATGTAATATATGTGGAGCAATAAAGATAATGATATAGTAAGGCTCATATATGGCTTGTGACTTTTGCAAATAAGCATAGGTAAGGCTAGGATATGAACTTGTTTATAAGCACTTGTATGAAAATCTCTTAAAAGTCCTCCATCATTTTATCATGCACATGTCAAAAGCAACTTAAAGTTTTTCCTCTCCTTCATGGTTTTTTTCAAAAAAATTGCACTTCATTGTGACTTCCCTTAACTAGGCAATTTCATGTTATATCTCTAATGAATCTAATTTTGCATCGTAGAGTTCCTTTTTACACTTCCATGACTCTTTTCTTTATTTTTCAATTTTTTTGATGGGGGTCATTTTTTTCTTGTTTTTTTTTTCGAATGCATAAACTAATTATGATGAAATGCTTAAAGATAAAGATGACTAACTATGTATGAATATGCTTAAGGACATCTAAATTATCTAAGTATGAACATATAAGAATTATGCAATAACTTATGAAAAATATGCTAAAATATGCGAGTAAGCCTTTCCCACACCCCATACTTAAAGATTACAGTGTCATCACTATATTAGAACTAGGGTTAAGAAAGAAAACTTACTAAAACGTCATAAATTTCAGGAGTCGAAGAAGTCTGCAGTGGTGGTCGATATCGACCTGTAACATCGAAATCGACTTCTTTCATCGATTTCTGGCTCAAGCTTCAGGGTGATCTGACCTCGACCACAAGCCCCTCGAAATCGACCTCAAGGTCGATATCGAGCTTTTTACTCGATTTCGATGCTTCTGTTTTTGTCTCCTTCCTCTTCCTGCAACTTGTTAGAAAATAAAAACAAAACCAAAAACATGCATAATATAAAGTCTCAAAGCAAAGTAAAAACTGTCCAAAACCAAAAACTAAGTGTCTTCGTTACAAGCTCTAGACGTTAAAGTCGCTAGGCCGACATCTTCCTTTGTGCTCTCAAGGCGGCATCTGCAGAGCCCATGTGGCTTGGGCCTCAAATAAAACTCCTTTCTTGTCTCTCAGTTGCATCTCGCCTGGATGGATTTGATTCACCGTGAATGGTCCCATCCTTTTGTCTTTGAATCTATTAGGGAACCAATGATCTTTTGATTTGGCAACATAAACCTTGTCTCCCACTTCATAATGGCTCGGATCATCATCGGATACCCTACACAAGCGCACATGCCAAGGCACACCTCTTTCAAATAATGATAAATCTCTTATAGAAATGGAAAAGGAGGAATCCGTACCTTGACTTACCTTTTCTTTTTTCTGTGGCTCAGGTCAACATCGATCATCGGTAGTCGATATCGAGCTCTGTTGTGCTCCTGGAGGTTCAATCGATTTTGAGTTGTTCTGCACGACATGATCAGGTCGATTTCGACCTTCAGAGATCCATATCGAGGTCTCTACTCCGTTCTCAGCTTCTATGGCAGTCAATTTCGGCTTAGAGTCATGGTCGATATCGAACTTTATGCTTGATTTCGAGGTTCCTTCTCCTCCGTCGACCCCATACTTATAACATGGCACAGAAGCTTGAACTTTGTTAATCGATATCGAATTACCTGGATCGATTTCGATGTTCTTTCTGGCGCCTTCGTTCAAGATTTCCACGACCTCCTCCACTTGGGCTTCTATGGCCCTCTTTTCAAGCTCTTCCGGTGTCATACTCCTTACCTTGGCTTCCCCGCATGTGATGTAGACACCATTGATGGCCTTTATCTCCATCGGCCCTTCATTGTTCCTTACCGTCTTGTTGAAGGCGTACTCTATCACTTCGTCACTGATGGTGAATGAGAGCAATCCTTTCTTCACGCTTATGTGCGAGTAAGCCTTTCCAACACCCCATACTTGATCCAGGCAACGCCCTTGACGGTTTGGGTATTTGCTCCACCAATTGACCAATTTGGGTTTCCATGTTGCGCTTCCAAACGTCTATCTCCCAAAGCCTAGAGTTGATGCCTTGCAGCTGAGTATGGATGAAGTTATTGGCTTGTTTGAACTCGGCATGGTTCCTCCGCATCTCATCAAGAATGATCTGCAGGTCATCCTTCTTTGTTTCCCGCTCAGGGTGCCCTGGTGCTCTATATGGTGGGGGATCCCTTTTGTTGATAGAATCGTTGATCTCCCCAATATTGTTGATTGCCTCCTCCACAGGAGCCTCTCGTCCACTTGGCTTCCTCATGTTGTTCCGTCATAGATACTTTCTCAAGATGTGGGCAGGCACTAGTGTTATACCTTGTTAAACCACATTCCTGACAAGGTTGATTGTTGCTCGGGAACCTGACTTGCTTTTGAAGGCGGCGTGTCTGATCGTTATGGAATTGTTGTCGCACATCAGGATCAATCGCCTTTGGAGGCTCATAAAGTGGCATAGATGGGGCATGCCTTGAGTAATAGGCCGCAACAGTCCCATAAGTGTTGTCAAAGTTGACGAGGCTCTCAATCCTCTCCCAGGCCTCCATTGGTTTGAGCTCAATGTACCGATAGGAGGTGTAAGAGTTGATTCTCTCCTTATTCGGCACATCAAGGGAGTTGTAGAAGATCTCTTGAATGACATAGGGAAGTTGCCCGTGCGTCGGGCATGATCTCAGCAAGTCCTTAAAACGCTCCCACGCCAGTGCCAATGTTTCACCTGGCTTTTGTTTAAAAGCTGTGATCCTTTGTCGCAGCATCGCCGTTTTAGATGGTGGAAAGAACTTGTTTAGGAATGCATCCTTCACCTCTGCCCATGTCCTCAGCGAGCGTGGAGCCAAACTCTCTAGCCATTGTAACGCCTTCCCTGCTAAAGACCATCGAAAAGATTTTAGTCTCACATACTCTAAATTTACTCCATCAACAATAGTTTCACATAAATCCATGAAAGTAGAGATATGTTGCAGTGGGCATTCATTAGTTCTTCCTTCAAAAGTATTTCTTTTAATCTTAGATAGGAAGTTTATTTTAATTTCATAGTTCGAAGGAGGAATTATAATAGCGGATTCAGGAACATGTAGCGGCGGATACGTGTATGGCATCGCCGTCTTTGGATACTAATTGAGTCGCTCTTGCGCTTGTCTACGCGCATCCTCCTCCCTATCAGCATGGGCTCGCTCTGTAGCAGCGACGACCCTTTTAGCAGCGATTGTAGCATTATGGTCCTCAATCTCTTTCCTCAACCGCTCTATGGTCTCAGCCCGTGTCTCGTTATCCGCCATGATTTGAATATCTTTGTTTCGAAGATGGAAGAAACGTTCAGGCTCGTCTATGTTTTCCAGGATAGGTCCGCGAGCAGAGCGTCGCATAAACCTGCAAAATAAGCACTAAAGAAAAGATCATGATAAAACTTAGGTGGCCATTGATTTCCTCCCCGGCAACGGCGCCAATTTGTTCGTTTAGGGGAGGTAGATTCGTTTAAACTCAATATCAAATAAATATCACAACCAAGCCAACTCCCTGTTCAAGCAAATAAATACAAGAATCCCTCCCGATGCAGTGGTAGGGTAATTCAGGATCGAATCCACGAGGTGTGTCAGCGCTTCCTTAGTTGCAATCACGATCAAGCTTTCGACCTCAGGAGACACTCGATATCGAGGTGTCTGGTCTATATCGACCTCAGTTCTGGTCGATTTCCAGTGAGTTTCCTATAGAAGACAAAAGCAAAGCAATCGACGTCGAGATAGACCTCGATATTGATGTTAGTTCTCGATATCGACCTTGCCAGTCGATTTCGATGTCTATAAAAGAAACTGTATTCGTAACCTATGTGTCAAAAAAGTAGTCCGAAGAGCTTAGGATGGTGTGAGAAAGATGGACAGAAACAAAAACTCAAACTTTTTATATTAATTCAATAAAATAAAATCTTCCAAGGTTGGGGATTCATGCCACAACGACATTTATGCAAGTATGATGCTAAAGTTATGAAATTTAATGTCTTTCCGTCAAATAACTTTCGTTACCAACTTTTAGGTGATTAGAGGCTCTCGCATAATTCCTAGGATTTACTATCCGATTCATGAGTAATCCAAGTTTACAATATGATTTGTTTTCGCTTCAATAATGCAAATAATGAATCTCCTAAACTTTCGCAAAGGATCATGCATAGGATAGAAGACAGAATCGCATAAAAATCATACCTTTGATGCACTTACTGTACATTGCTATCGTCGGGCTCACCCCAACCCTAGAAGTGGATTGACTAATCGCACCTCATCGTTGAACTCATCATCATCATGGAAAAGAAACTACTTTGATTAACTTTGAAAGAAAGATTACACCGAACAAAGCCACTCTTCTCTCGCTTACACAACTCACTCAGCCTCCTCTCTCTCTGTCTCTATAACTCGCTATTCCCTATAATGTAAAAACTGATTTGAAGCTTAATGTCTAACTCAGCCCTAATGGCCTCTAGATATAGATCTCAAATCTTGCTAGCCAAGGATTTGAAAACTTATCTTTATTCTCTAAGATAAAACTTAATAAAGTAAAAACTAAAAACTCTATGGTAAAACTCATAAAAGATGAAGTCTGGTGTATTGGATAGAAGATCTCGACTTTAGGATAGACTTGCAAAGCTTCGGATAGAATTCTATTAAAATCTGACTCAGACTTCTTCTACAGCGACATCGATATCGACCTTGGTCCTCGATATCGACCTTTTCTATCTCTATCTCGAGCACTCCTTCTCTTCCTCGGATTGGCACTTGACTTCTATCAATGCTTGATTTAGGCCACTCGATATCGACCTTCAGACATTGATATCGACCTCTTCTGTGTCGACATGCTCTGTTTCTCCTCTACTCGACTCCTAGTTGCTTTGTTCACTCGATGTCGAGGTTCATAGTTGATTTCGACCTCTTCAGTAGACTTTGAGTTATTCTTCCACTCTTCATCACTTTCTCCAAATCGGTCCATTTTCGTCTCGATTTCTACGAAAACACATAGAAACTCGTGCATACCTCTATATTTGACAATAATGCATAAACTACAATAATCTTATGATTTCCCACTAATATGCATGCAAATGATGATAAAATGGACTTAAATGTGCATAGAAAATATGGAAATTTGCGCGCACATCAAACACCTTATACTTATGCTTGCTTGTCCTCAAGCAATACTTTTAATGGCCATTCAGGGGAAGAAAGTAAACCCTCAATATCATAGATTCATTCTTATATATCCCTACACTCAATTGCCATCCTCGATAAGGTACTAATGTCAACCAAATTAATGCATGTGCAATAAAAGCAACATCATACTCATAAAAGGAGGGTTATATGCATAAAACAATTTCATAACATAGCATTGATAATCAAGAGGACTTTTTCAAGCTTTAGAGGAGTAGATTGGTATAAGGCTAAAGTCATAGCATGCATTTAGGTAGGCATATTAGGTTGGATTTAGCATGATTTAGATTTATATAATGCATAGATTAAGCTAGATTTGCATTTATATTTGTGTTGTTGGTAGAGTCGGAATCTACACGCGTTTATGGATTATTTTAGGTATATATTGATCCGACGAGGAATGAGGAAGCTCATGGATGAAGGAAGAGTGAAGAGGAGGTGGAAAAGTGAAGAGCACGGGAGCGAAGTCGAAGTTAGAGAGCCTAAGTGAAGAACAAGTCCGTACAAATTGTCGTCAGACATGCTGAACTTGTTTTGCACTTTCTGGAGGGCTCGGTGGTCCGATTGACTATTATAAGCATGCATTGGAAAGCTCTTTCCGAGATGTACAACTTTCATGCAGACATCGAGACCAGATTCGAAACGGAAAAATCACTGTGAACAGTAAACGCCGCCCCGCGGCCAAGCTAGCCACCCAGCGGTCCGAACCTCTTACGAAGGATTTCACAATCGCCTGGCCGCCCCGCGGCCTGGGTTGGCTGCCCCGCGGCCTATGCAGAAACGCCGAATCTTCTGAATGTATTTTATATCTCTTTAATTAGGTTTTAAGAATTATTATTTAGTTGACTCTTTTGAGGCTTTTTAAAGACGTTTTAGGGTTTTGTTTTAATCATCTAATTCCTTAGTTTATACACTTGGAGATTATCAATAGAGAGAACCCTAGAGGGAAGCCTCCATGGCCATGGAGTGCTAAACTCTTCCGTTTCGTCTATGGATTGAAGCTTTCGTTTGATAAAGTTGTGAGATTTTTATTCTTGTTCTATTCCTATTGATTCGTAGTGATTCTTTTGCGAATATTGTTGATTTCTTCTAGTCCGTACAACTAGTTGAGATTAGTGCTAGGATTTGGTAGATTCCTCGTAGCGAACCTTAATCCATAGTAGCAAGCATGCCTTTTTAGGACTCGTAGGACTACATTGGTGTGTAGAGAATCAATTATATATTAAATGCTGACTCGTAGCTTGGTGTTGCATGTATCCTGGTTAATCCTTAATCTTAATGCTACTATTAGGTTAAATCTTGACCGTGTTAGGGTTATCTAATTAGTAAGGGTTGCTAGGACTCGTAGGACTAGTAATTTACACAAGATCAGGACAGGAACAATAATAGGATGAAAAGAGAACTCGAAGAAGAATCGATGATCAATCAACCAAACTAAAGTGGATATTTGTAGATGACTATTTTCTCATTGTTATCTCTACTAACTTGTCTATAGTTTCTTTTCTTATATTCAATCACCAAAACCCCACTTTTCTACTAATTGGTAAATATACATTGCTTAGAAATACTTGATTCTTTGTGGGATCGACCTCTTACTTGCTTGCTATACTAGTTTGTAGGTTTGAGTTATACTTTGATAGGGACAACGAGGTTTTCCTCTTGTCAAATTTGGCGCCGTTGCCGGGGAATCAAAGTTTGTTTCTTTATTTTGTGTGTTCGCCAATTATTGTATATAACTAAATTTGTTGTGAACCTGTCTTACGGTTCATAATACCCTTGCTACTAACTTTTAGGATGTTGAGGTTATTGCAGTTTGAAGGTGAGAACTTTCACCAATATCTTACTAGATTGCAGAGGTGTGTGGACATCCGTGATTCACGGGGTTATTAAGATAGCATGCGAGATATGGTTCTTTACATAATTGACGGGATGACTCCTGAGACACGAGAACTTGCCAAGTCAATAAACAACGGAAGCTTTGCTGGTTTAGGAGTGTTGGGAATATGGGATCTTTTCTGCTACCTGGGTCACCAGAGTGCGCAGGAAGAATCCTTCACTATGGTATCTCCACCAAGGGAGGACTCTGTCATACACTTGGATGATGAAATTCAGGTTCTTACTCAAGCGATACAGGAGAATGGTGAGAAGTTAAAAAACATGGGGGAACAACTGAGCCAACTTACTCAAACATTGAGCGAGATAATAGCAAAGCGAAGGCCCAACCCTCAAGTTATTAAAGAAAGCCAACCCATCCCGCCATTCCTTGAGACATTGAAGGTTGCAAGAATGGAAGATCCTGTCGAAGTCATTGTTCTTAATTCATTCCCTCCTATTTGGTTTTAACATGATAATGATGTTCAGAATAAGGAGGAATTGTTCGCAGATAACGATAGTTTCTTTGACGATTGAGAAGATGGTCTAGTGCTTCCTGACATGGAATCTCATGAGTCGACGCATGAGGTTTCATGTGTTGTGCCTCCTACTCTATCCGATGCATTCATTCTGAGCTCCCCCGTTGATGAACCATGTCTAGAGCCACCTACTGAGGCTCAAGAGGTAATAAAGGTAAAATTTTGCAATTTGGAAAGTAATAGTGACTATGTTGATCCTTTTTACTGCTATTTTGAGAAGCCACCAGCGGAACTGTGTTGGTGGTATCATATTCCTTCAGGAGAGAGTCATGCTAGACTCTTTGATAGATTAAAAGGGTTTTTGAATTCCATATTTTATGCTTTCAATTTATTGTGCTATGATGTCTTTTGTAAGATGTGTGCACAAGAATATGATAGGTTGCTGAGAGCCTTGACGATGTCTGATAGGTAAAGAATTGTGATTGAGAATAAGTCATGCCAATGACATAAAAAAAAGGCGCTGCTTGGGAGGCAACCCGAGGTAAATAGTTTTAGATTTTATTAATTGCATCAATTTATTCTAGTTTAGGTTTTTGTTTCGTGGGGCACTAACACGACATGGCTAAAAGTTGAAAAGGGAAGAAGCCGCCCCGCGGCTTGTACGAGCCGCCCCGCGGCTATGTCACTTTCCCAGGCGCCCCTCGGCCTAGCATGGCCACCCCGCGGCCTCTGACAGGATTCATGAATCCACCTTTCTACCGCATTGTGAGTATTTCATTTATCTCTTCCTCTGTGTTTTTATAATTTGGTTGTCTTTAATTTTCATTGAGGACAATGAAAGATTTAAGTGCGGGGGAGGGATTGCATTACATATAGATAGATTTTGCATATCATGTTTATTTATGTTTTCATATTTATTTTTACTCATATATTGCATTTGTTAAAAAAAATCCAAAAATATCATGCATTTCATGTATGTTAAATCTTATTTTCCCATCTAGGCTACTTGTCCTCTATATTTATCTTATCATGCGCCCCATGACATGCTTGAAGTGTTTGAAGCTTTGAATTGTTTTTGTATACTTTTTGGGAATATGATTGATGAAATAATTGAGTATGTATAGTCTTTGGAATTTAAGTGGTATTGAAGTTCTAACAATTTGACCTTGTGAGTTTTTTTGGCCTTATTGGGACTACACATATATGTCCTCTATTTTCTTTGTGTGTGAATACCATCCTTAATTACTTCCTCTTTAAATTGCGTTTAGATATCTTTATTGAGGCCGCATTTATACGAGTTTTGGATGTAACCTTAAAGTGATTGAGGCATGATTTTCTTTTAGCCATATTATACTCTATCCACCCGTACACATTATCCTTTGCTTGAAGCCAATTTGAGCCTTATAAGCCTATTTTGTTAGCTCCACAAAATCTTCCTAGCCAATTATTAGCCTGACCCATCCGGGAATTAGGAGAAGAGTTGGTGAATATATATCTTGATATGTTGATGGAGTTGCTTTGAGTGGAGAAATTATGTTGGATGATTTATTTGTACTTCATAGAGATGGTTTTTATGTGCTTATTACTTGGGACCTAAGGAGGATAAAATTCACTTAGGGGTAAATGTCAATAAAAAAAAAAGAAAAAGAATAATCATAATAAAAAGAAAAAAAAATGAATGAGTTTGTGTGGATATTTGAAAATTGTGTGCGAATTTGTATTGTGAAGGAGTACATGTTATTGGAATGGTATATGAAGTATTTTGGTGTTGGTGTTTTTCTGGTTGTTTACTAACCCTTTTTCCCGGATTTTTAGCACCACAAGGCCTAAATATTTTCCATACCCCAAACACATGAGCGAGAGTGAAAACACATTTTCCTGCTGATGAGGTTGAATGAATATGCTTGCTTTATTCCTTGGATTGCACCTATACATGTTATGATGTTAATTGTCAATCTTCGTGTCCCTATTTTGAACTTTTAAGTGTTTTACCAAAGTTATTACATGGATTGCTTGTCTGTGGGGTGTTGATTTGATTTTGGTTTTAATTGCTTGAGGACAAGCAAAGGCTTAAGTGTGGGGGAATTTGATAGCATGCATTTAGATAGGCATATTAGGTTGAATTTAGCATGATTTAGATTTATATAATGCATAGATTAAGCTAGATTTGCATTTATATTTGTGTTGTTGGTAGAGTCGGAATCTACACGCGTTTATGGATTATTTTAGGTATATGTGGATCCGACGAGGAATGAGGAAGCTCATGGATGAAGGAAGAGTGAAGAGGAGGTGGAAAAGTGAAGAGCACGGGAGCGAAGTCGAAGTTAGAGAGCCTAAGTGAAGAACAAGTCCGTAGAAGTTGTCGTCAGACATGCTGAACTTGTTTTGCACTTTCTAGAGGCCTCGGTGGTTCGATTGACTATTATAATCATGCGTTGGAAAGCTCTTTCCGAGATGTACAACTTTCATGAAGACATCGAGACCAGATTCGAAACGGAAAAATCGCTGTGAACAGTAAACGCCGCCCCGTGGCCAAGCTAGCCGCCCCGCGGTCTGAAGCTCTGACGAAGGATTTCACAATCACCTAGCCGCCCCGCGGCCTGGGTTGGCTGCCCTGCGGCCTATGCAGAAACGCCAAATCTTCTAAATGTATTTTTTATCTCATTAATTAGGTTTTAAGAATTATTATTTAGCCGACTCTTTTGAGGCTTTTTAAAGACGTTTTAGGGTTTTGTTTTAATCATCTAATTCCTTAGTTTATACACTTGGAGATTATCAATTGAGAGAATCCTAGAGGGAAGCCTCCATGGCCATGGAGTGCTAAACTCTTCCGTTTCGTCTATGGATTGAAGCTTTCGTTTGATAAAGTTGTGAGATTTCTATTGTTGTTCTATTCCTATAGATTCGTACTGATTCTTTTGCGAATATTTTTTATTTCTTCTAGTCCGTACAACTAGTTGAGATTAGTGCTAGGATTTTGTAGATTCCTCGTAGCGAACCTTAATCCATAGTAGCAAGCATGCCTTTTTAGGACTCGTAGGACTAAATTGGTGTGTAGAGAATCAATTATATGTTAAATGCTGACTCGTAGCTTGGTGTTGCATGTATCCTGGTTAATCCTTAATCTTAATGCTACTATTAGGTTAAATCTTGACCGTGTTAGGGTTATCTAATTAGTAAGGGTTGCTAGGACTCGTAGGACTAGTAATTTACACAAGATCAGGACAGGAACAATAATAGGATGAAAAGAGAACTCGAAGAAGAATCGATGATCAATCAACCAAACTAAAGTGGATATTTGTAGATGAAACTATTTTCTCATTGTTATCTCTACTAACTTGTCTATAGTTTCTTTTCTTATATTCAATCACCAAAACCCCACTTTTCTACTAATTGGTAAATATACATTGCTTAGAAATACTTGATTCTCTGTGGGATCGACCTCTTACTTGCTTGCTATACTAGTTTGTAGGTTTGAGTTATACTTTGATAGGGACAATGACAGTTTCCTTCTGTCATAAAGGTGGGCTAATATTTGGCCATGTGGTGTTAAATCCGGGGAAATAAACTTTCTTTCCAAAATATTCCACATTCCTTCTTCATAATGTTTCTCACCTTTCACTCATCGCTCAATGCTTTTTTCACTATAATGCTTTTACCTCTCTAACCTTAGCATTGCCTTCTCGCGAGTCGCAAACATGAGTGTCATTAATGGCCCCGGATACTTAGTACTTCGGACTCCTCACCTTGTGTCCCATCTCGCTGAACTAACATTTCAACGAGCAGGGTCAACCTACTTTTATCTCCTGAGGTGATCGGATTTTTTCTCACTCATTAAATTTTCCATATTTCAAAAATTGTTTCATTCCTGCCAACAACTTGAATAATAATGCACAAACTCCATATAACACCTCCAAAGAAGACTTCCATTCTCAAACTTGTCCCCGGATAGGGTATAAGGTATAAAAAATGGGCAATTTGTAATATTTGTGGAGCAATAACGATAATGATATAGTAAGGCTCATATATGGCTTGTGAATTTTGCAAATATGCATAGGTAAGCCTAGAAAATATGGCAATTTGCGCGCACATCATTGCACCTGGAGGAAACACCACTTCCTGCCATTCATCACTTTGAATCAAGTTTTGATACCTTTATGAGAGTTGTAGTTCTTGAAAAGAGCTTTCCAAAACATAATTCATATGTCTTAATCAGACGAACGAGGACCCGGGAAAGTGCGTTTCAAGATGGAGCAGAATGGTGAAAAAGCTGGAAGTAGGTCGACATCGACCAGAACCACTCGACGTCGACCTGGAATCCAGAGAGACGAGAGCATGTGGAAGAGTCCGAATCCAAGGGAGATTGCTTAGCCATATTTTTTATAGATCTTTTTATTTTTAGATAGACACTTTCCTTATGGGTATTTTTCAATTTACCTAAGGGAATTTAAAATAGATAAAGTTTAGATAAAAGATATAAATTCCATATTAGATAGAATTCAGATAAAAGGTATACTTTCCTAGTTAGATAGAGTTTATTTGCTTGGAGATTAAAGAATATTCTACTATAAATAAAGGCATTAGGCCTAGGATTTTATTCATTGAAGCCAAGTCGTCTTTGGACGCAAATAGTTAGGCGGGGAGCCGAGAGTGAAGATTGAAGGTTTTGTAAGTTTTAGATTTAATATAAAGTTATTTGTTTTCATGTTTGCTTTCTAATTTCTCGTCTTCTAGGGTTGGGGTGAGCCCAACGATAGCCATATGTGCTTCATTTATGAATCCATGATTGTAAATGGTTTCATCATCTCCTATCTTATGTGTTTAGTCCTTTAATGAAAGTAAAAGGGATTCATGTTAACAACTTGGATTATAATCACTAAAAAGGTAGAGACAACTTAGGTTTATTTGCGAAAATCTATATATCTAGCTGTTGGGATATCCGAAAGTTTATTCCTTGGTATGAAAACATGCATCTTTATGTGATTCAGGATTTACACACATATGTTTATTGTTATGGTGATCCTTGCCTTGAAAGTTTGCACTTTTATTATTCAATTTCGTTGCTTTAAGGTTTACACATGG
This sequence comes from Persicaria maculosa, assembly GCA_963922045.1. Taxonomy (NCBI): domain Eukaryota; kingdom Viridiplantae; phylum Streptophyta; class Magnoliopsida; order Caryophyllales; family Polygonaceae; genus Persicaria; species Persicaria maculosa. The sequence continues at coordinate 44,119,548 of OY998264.1, read as the reverse complement.
GCACCCGACATCGACCACCACTCCCTTCTCCATCCCTCGACATCCATAAGTCTCAATCAACATCGACAACAACCTTCTACACATTTTTCTGATATTCCCCTAACCCCAAAACACTAAACTAGAACCACTGACTTCTCTCCTAGGGAACGAACCTGACTCCACTATCCTATAGCGGGGTCTTGACTACAAATTTATTTGGTCGAGAAACCCTCTCATCAGGAGCCATCAGCCAGAACAAGTTGAAAACTCAATTTTTACTATAATGTTTTTACCTCTCAAACCTTAGTACTGCCTTCTCGCGAGTCGCAAACATGGGTGTCACAAATGGCCCCGGATACTTAGTACTTCGGACTCCTCACCTTATGTCCCATCTGACCGAACTAACATCTCAACAAGCAAGGTCGATCTACCTTTATCTTCTGAGGTGGTCATATTTTTTCTCACTCATTCAATTTTCCATAATTCAAAATTTCTTTCATTCCTGTCAATAACTTCAATAATAATATGTACAAACTCCATATAACAACTCCAAAGATGACATCCATTCTCAACATAGTCCCTGGATAGGGTATAAGGTATAAAAAATGGGCAATATGTAATGTATTGTGGAGCAATAATAATGCAAGGCTCATATATGGCTTGTGTAATGCAAATTTGCATAGGTAAGGCTAGGAATTGAAATTGAGCACATGTATGGAAATTATAAAGTCCTCCATCATCTTATCATGCATATGTCAAAAGCAACTTCAAATTTTACCTCTCTTTCATGGTTTTCTCTAAAAAATTGCACTTCATTCTGACTTCCCTTAACTAGACAATTTCATGTTATATCTCTAATGAATCTACTTTTGCATCGTCGAGTTCAATAAAAGCTTCCATGACACTTATTCAATTTTTCAAAAAAAGTTTGATGGGGGCGATTTTTTTTTTGAAAAATAAATATGATGCATAAAGATAAACATATCTAAAGTATCTATGTAAAAAACGTATGCATAAACATGAAAAAGAAATATGCAATATGAGAAAAAAATGTGTAAAATATGCAAGTAAGCCTTTCCCCCACCCCATACTTAAAGATTACAGTGTCCTCGCTGTATAAGAACTATGGTTAAGAAAGAAACTTACTAAAAATTAGCAAAAATTAGGAGTTGAATACGTCTGCAGAGGCAGTCGATATCGAGTGATTCAGTCGATATCGACTAGTTTCACTCGATTCCTGGTGATTCTAAGCTTCAGGGTGATCCTCTGTCGATCACAAGCTCTCTAAATCAACTTTTTTAGTCGATATCGAGTACTTTACTCGATTTTGAGTCATCTTTTGCGCTCCTTCTCTTGAAATTCGTTAAAAAATAAAAAGCAAAAAGCAAAACCAAAACATAAAGTCTCGAAACAACATGTCCAAACCCTGCAAACTAATGGTCTTGTTACAAGCTCTACACTTTATAGTCGCTATGCCGACTTCTTCTTTCATGCTCCTAAGGCGGCATCTGCAGAGCCCATGTAGCTTGGGCCTCAAATAGCACTCCATTCTTGTCTCGCAGTTGCATTCCACCTGGATGGATCTTATTCACTGTAAAGGGACCCATCTTCTTTGTTTTGAATCTACTCGGAAACCAATGATCCCTTGATTTGGAGACATACACCTTATCTCCTACATCGTAGTTGCTCGGATCATCACTGAATACCCTGCACAAGCGCACAAACCAAGGCAAACCTCTCCCAAATAGAGATAAATCCTTTATCGAAATTGAGAAAGAGGAATCCATACCTTGGCTTACCTTTTCGGAGCTTTCCTTTTCTGTCTGTGGGTCCAGTCGATATTGACTACTATCACTCGATATCGACTTGTCTTATGCTCTTGGTGGTTCTGTCGATTGGGAGGAATTCAGCTCGATCTGCTCAACTCGATATCGACTAGTGTTACTCGATATCGAGTGACTTTTTTTCTTTCAGCTTTTGGTGCAGTCGATGTTCGCTTAAGGTTTTGGTCAATTTCGACTATTGCACTCGATTTCGAGTGGTCTGCTCCGACATTGACCCCTTACTTAAAACCTGGTACAGAATCTTGAAATTTGTTAATCGATATTGACTTACCTGGGTCGATTTCAAGTGGTGCTTTTGTTCCTTCGTTCAAGATTGCCACGATTTCCTCCACTTGGACTTCTATAGCCCTCTTCTCTAGCTCTTCGGGGCTCATACTTCTTACCTTGCGTTATGAAATATTCAGAACTATTTTTATTTGGTCGGTGAAACCAATATAAATAACCACAAAATATGATCTGGTTTACAAGGCCACTTCCTGACAATCCTCTAAGCATGGCCTGAAGCATGCCCCTCCTGTAGAGGGTGTAAAAGAAGTAATGATTAAGCGCGCAACCAATGTTATTGTTGTGGCTTATAACTAGGTCATCTTTTTACAGTTAATTTTTAATGTCTTGAAGAACATGATGAATAAAATTAAATATATACATATATATATATATAGTTGGTCATTAGTTTCATACATGAAGTATGACACCAACGAAAGTTCTGAAAATACCCACTTAATGACATCTAATAAAATGAATGGATCACCCTATAATTTCAATGGGTTAATTATGAGTCTATGTAGTATCACACAATTTAGAAACCTGAAGTTTTCGCAACCAATCATGAATGGAAAAACCAAGATGAATACCATATAGCTCCAGAAGAGCATTGATCTTGTTACCTGAAGTAACAATGACATATATGTATGAATTGACATGATATTGAACACCATTATCTCATATGACTAGCCAGAAGCAAGTCTTACATAAATGAGAATGTATATATATGGTTTATTTGACACTCATCATCTATCCCATTGAAACTTATCACTAATCAGAAGTTAGTTGATGATAAAACATTTTTCTTTATGGCATTCGGTCACTCATGTGAATTGATGATGTGCAGGATTATTGAAATTCACATAGACACCCACTAAGAGGGTCCAAAAGATCCTAGGACCTGAAGATCCTCAATAAGGGTGGCCGAACATATATGGTCAATCATCTTAGCAAAATCAACAATAAGACCATCTATATTGAGAGTAAATGCAAAGTCTCTAATGTCTCTTGATTGGATACAATGAGACACCTACGGAACACTATCATATAGACTAGTGTAATTCCAATATTATAGATGCCTCAACACTTTGGTCATATGAAACATAAGGTAGAGAATGTTATCAAACATATTGTTAAGCGTAAGGTAGCTCACGATGACCCAGAAGAGTCATTGGACAAATGGGCCCATGCATGTTTGCATTTTGAATTTGACATAATAACATCTCCTTAATTATCTCCAGAAGAGAGTATGCCATTCAAAGGTCTTAAATGAGCAACCCATGTTCCGAGACATACCTCCTCCAAATGAACTACAATGAGACCACAAAGAAGTTGGATGATACATGGGGTTTGAGTCCCTAATGGTATCGATCAAATACCTAGAGCTTTATAATGGTGATCAAATGCTCGGTATTTAGGGGGAGAGGAAATGAGACAATTAAGAAAGAGATTGCACAGAAGCAACTTCTCTATCATTTCATATCCGCGGATAAATATAAGTGAACCAGAAGTTCAATAAATGAAATGATTATAAGGTTTAGAAAATATGCCATTGTAAGCATTTACTAAAGGCCAAGAAAGTGATAATTAAAGTCACAAATCATCCTAGCTCATTTGGAAGTTCCAGAAGTAACTCAAATTCAATGAATATCAACTGGTTCTCAAGTACACCAGAAGTGTTGGAGATCACTAGGCTCTTGGTATACGATTCCCCAGAAGTGGAAAGAGGCTATGAGAATATGATGATCATCAAATAAATAATGGATGTCGACATCGAAATGATAGTAAAGAGCAGAAAAAGGAAATTTATACAAGAATGGGTTCTTTAAGCATGATGGCATTGGACCTGTAGTTCCAACACCGGAAAGTGTAACATCATTTGGTTTTAAGTGGGTGTTCATACAAAATAAAATATTAAGCCAAGTTGATTGTAAAAAAACCTATCAAAGGTTATATGGAGAAGGTATTCACCAGAAGTGAATATAATTTTGAATCTAAATGTAAATGACGGACGTGTTACTTGCATACACGTATAAATGAAAAAGATCGATTGAAAAGGCCTGAAGCATTAATGCCAAGGCCCCGTCACATACAATTGATTAAAGATCCTTATAAGAGTACCAAAAGTACCTATAATTGTGAAAATGGTGACATTGCATTAGGTCCCGAAGTACCATACAATGTTGTACTCTTTTCCTTGATCTTGGTTTTTATCCCATTGGGTTTTTCAAAGTTAAGGTTTTTAATGAGGCAACTTAGACACCATTTAATACACCAGATCCCCCATGATCAAATGGCACACTGGGTCCTGAAGTACCTTATGTTTGTGCATTGAAAGCAGCTCAACGCCAGCCAATGAAAGTCAAGCATTCGAAGTCAATTGTAATGTATGAAGACATCTCAACTTATACATGTCAAAGGAAATGTTGAGACTCAAGTATGCATCTCATACAATCAGCACCATCAAGAAATTCAAAGAGGTTACCCGAATGAGAAGACTACAAAAAGGGTGTTGAATTCAGGGGGAGTATATACGCACTACACTCTTTTTCCCTTCGATCAGGTTTTGTCCCATTGGGTTTTCCCGGCAAGGTTTTTAATGAGGAAGGATCAACCAAAGCGTATCGCATGTCATTTGTATTTTTCCTTTGTCCTAGTTTTGGTCCCATTGGGTTTTCTAGGCGAGGCTTTTAAAATGACAGTTTGGTAATATTTAGGGATGTTTATCCAAGGGGGAGTGTTATGATATTATCTTTGTATTATTATATTAGGATGGATAAACACTAGAAACTCTAGGTCCCTTGTATTCTCCTATATAATGGGTCCTTTTGAACCCTAATGAAGACATTAGTTTCTCTTGTCTTCTCTCTATGTCTCTGTCTCTCTAACCTCTATTTCCTTTGGTTTGTCACATACAACTTATATTTTTCTTCCTATATTTTTCAAAAAAACGTATTCATCATACTGCACCCAAATTAAAAAAAATTCTACTATTTTTTTCCTTTGAATATTTTTTTACTAATAATGTCATATTTAAACCACAATTATAGTTTTTTTGGCAATACTTTTCATTCCTATTATTTTTTTACAATTACAAATGACATATTTACTTCAAATTTTATATTTTTCTTACAATATTTTCCCAAAAGATATTCATCATGCAATAATAATTTTTATTCCTATGAATTTTTATTCGGTGAAATGTGAAACATTCTACTGAATACTGTTCTGTTTTCTTTTTTCATTCAGTTCAGATGAAAACATCTCAATTCCACTGAATAATTTATAACATTCTACCGAATAATGTTTAGTTTTTTTTATTCATCCATTTCAAATAAAAGAAACCTCAATTCCGTAAACAATTCTTACAATATATACAAAATACTTCAAATTTCACCAAATAATGCTTCAAATTTCACCGAATAATATTTCACATTTCACCGAATAATATTTGTGCACAAGGTACACCCTAAGGCTTGTGCACAAATGATCCATACACTATATATATATATAGGGTCGCGCTCCGGTGAAAACCAATATTGTGGTAAAAACTGCGATGAGTGTTTTGATTGGTTGACACTGTGGGGCTCACAGGTGGGATGATTTTTATAGCAAATTGCAAAGGTACCCAAACTTTATAGTAATTGCAAATTTTTCTTAATGTTTTTGAAATGAAATAACAAGGATTTATAAATGACTTTTGGTGGTACTAACTACCATAATCTACTGACTATATTAAGAATAATGAATTTTCTATGGTTTCAAGCCTACCACGCTCTGCAATTAAAAACTTAAAGATAGAGAGGTTTGACCGATACCTGAACTTAGTTACACTGGACCACCGGCGTTCCTTTAGCTTCCGGTTTTCTAGAGGTGGCTAACCTTCAACCAGGCCTCCCCTAGTCCAAGCACAGCACAGATCTGTTTCGTTTCCTACCTCAGACCGTAGTCTCTAACTCTCAGTTTTTGTTTTTAGAGGGTGAAAGGATTGGAATCAAGAAAACTAATTATTCATAACATAGAGTTCGATTAAGTAGCTTTCCCTTTCTTAAAAACAAACTTTTATTGAATCTGGAAAATATTACAACACACAAGCACTCCTTACTTAAAGCTTACAAACATACAAACATACTAAATTCTCACACCAGAAAGACCGAAAGATTTTAAAATATTATTTTATAAATTAAGAATTAATTTTGATTTAAAATTAATTTAATTGGGATTTGAATTCTAAGATTTCAAAAATTTTGAAAATCTCCGTCCCTGAGCAATTAATTTCTATTTCATTCTTCGAAGCAAATTCCGGTGTAAATTCGAATTTTGTTTAAAAACGGATTTTATTCCGCTTGCTTAAACCGAGGCTTACAATATTTCTTCTGGATGACGTTATTAATTCGAATTTGAAAATTTATTTCCAATTGAGTCGGGATAAGATCAAGAGAGCGGGTTTCAGGATATTTATTCCGGGTGTTTGAAATTTCTTTGGGGTCACATTGTCTTGTCTTACTCTCCCCTTCCCACCTCTAATTTCTGCAAGAGCAACAGCTCCTCTCTTCCCCATTGCCTTCTATAGCAGGTAAAACCCACCACTCGGATCTGATCTAATCTTATCAAATCTTTGGTTCTTTCCAATTCTAGGACAAACAGCCCTAGCCCTCTTCCCTACCTTACTTCCCATGCTTTTCCCTCCTTGACAATTGCCCAGACCGCCCCACACCTAAACTCAGAATTGATTCCCCTCCCCTATCTGTTATTTTTCTTCAAACACCAACCCCACCTATTACCTTCCTTTGTGAATCCAAACCCACATTTTTCATCCCCATCCCCATCTCTTTTATACTTCCAACAAAACCCAAGCACCACCTGACCTCACCTTTTCTCCTCCTTATTCCTCCCTGCATTTCTGAGCTCAAACACCACCTGACCCTCCGTCCTGGCCGCCGGCAACCATCAGCCACCACCATCCTTCTGTTTCCGAGCCACCAGCCTCAAAGCACCTCACCTCCTCTTCTTTTTGCCTCCGAGCAACGAGCACCGAGCCCCAACAGCTCCACCTTTTCCCTTCCTCGATGAGCAGCAGCAGCACTACGTCGACAAACCCCCGAGCGCCGCCTAGGAACCACTTGAGCGCTGCCGAGTCCACCATCTCTCTTCCTTCCCTATTTTCGGTTTTGAACTCGGTAAGGCCTCGTTTCTCCGTTTTTCATTCAACAACATCCTAAAGGTGCACCTTTCTAACTAATCATGTTCACCAAGCCCAAATTCGTTTGATTCCAACCCCGACAAGCCCGAAGAGCCCCGATCGAACCACCGTTGTGCCCGAATCAAATCCCCTCGGTGAGCTCTTTTACCTTTTCGTTTCATCTTTAATTTCTAGCTTCTAGGATCCTTTTTGCCTCTGGAAAGACGGGCCTTCAGGAAGAGAGAGGACGAGAGTGCGAGGTGAGCTGAGAGGTGAGCGGGTGTTTGAACAGAGGAAGGAGAAAGGAACTGGAGGAAGGATCCGAAATAGAACCGGGCTTGGCAGCTAGGAGGGAATGGGCTGAGAGTTTGGGTTGGGGTTGAATTGAATCCGAAAATTTTAAGGGGATTAGGCCTTTTATTCGGTTTGGGCCTAATTTTCCAGAAGATAATTTGGGCCATTTTCTACCTTGAGTCTAAAATTGAATAAAATGTGTTTAAATAGAAAATCAGATTTTTAAGACTTATATATATTTTGTTATATAATATATTTAATAAATGGAATATGATATTATATAATATTATTGAGGAGATTTAAAATATAATATTATTGAGATTTAAAAATATAATATTATGGAATTTGGATTTTAAAAAGAAAAGAATTTGAAAAAGGTTTTAAGGGTTAGAAGTTGTTTTGATAATGGAAATGGATTTAATAAAATCAAAAAGTGGAATTTTGAAAAATATCCTAAACTTGTCGGATTTAGTTTGATAAAATAATAATAATAATAAGTTGATTTCAAGAATAATGTTTTATAAATGGATTTTTGGATGACTTGAGAAAATGTTTTTAATAAAGATTGATCTTTAAACTTGAATTTTGGAAATGTTCCTCAAAAGGATTTGTTGTTTTAAAACCGATATGCTGGGATTACTTTAATAATAATAATATAATTTTGGGAAATTGGTTTAAGGATTCAAATGCTTAATGTCGGGATTTGGCTAAGTGTTATTTTAAAGGAATTGTTGATTATAGTATTGACTTATTTTGAGGCTAAGAGTTTCGGGAATCTTGGGAAATTGATTTGCTTTATCTAACTTGAGAATTGACTTACTCAATTTAACTTGGTCAATTAATTGTTGAATCTTAAATTATGAAAATGGTGCGAATTGTATTGTGATAAGTTATGATATGGATTTATGTGAATTGAAGCATTATTTGACCTATTAGAATCTTGAATTGAATTATGAAGCATGATGAGATGTTATATGATATCGTGATGTGTTGTCATACATATGAAAGCATGAAGTTATAGTATATGATTAAGAAGCATGATGAGTTCTTAAATGTTGAAGTATGATATGTTATATGACGATTAGAGTATGAATATACCTTAGAGTATGAATATGACTTATATTTATAATAATGGTGCATGATTTCTAAATGATGAGTTGAAATTATCAAATGTTGAGATTATGGGATGTTAGATATTTAGATGAGATGAGATGTGAGATGGTATGCGATGCATGACGAGATGATTTGAGATGATAATGATGAATTAATGTTAAGATGCAATATTCTATGATTTCGTGAACTTATATGTGATAGTTAGGGGCGCCTTGTGTGACTGAGATATGCTTAGTGTAAATTAGAAGTAGACTCATATACATTACTTATATATGATAGGTTATCATCTGTGATGTATGACTTGCTGTATACATGGATTCTGCCTTTTGTTATTCTGTCTATCCAGGTAAGTTCCTTTACGGGCTTACTCAGATTCGAAAGAGAAATCTCCTGCTTGTGATCATATGACATACTAGGTGCTTCATATGCATTTAAAGCATGCCATGTAGTATCATGATTGCACTTGTGAATGAGCATTCGGTTACTTTGTGTGTTTGAAAACAAAACGGTCGTTATCTGTGAGTCATAGAGTCTTTGCTAGGGTCATAGGGTAGCCCACTTCATCGGGTGCCCTGAGTCAATATTGTCGATATATGAGCATGATGATGAGATAGCCCAACACCATCGGGCATGAGCATGATATATGATGATGTGATAGCCCAGCACCATCGGGCATGAGCATGATATATGATATGATGATGATATATGATATGATGATGAGATACGATATGCTAGGATGAGATATGATATGCTATAGCATTGAACTGGCCAGTCTTTGAACTAACAGGAAGGGGTGCAGAGGAAGGAGAGAGATATGCCACTTGGCATTCTTTGGGTGCCTTTAGAGTTGTTCTGCATATTCTTCCAACTAGGAGCATGCTAGTGTGATTTAAATTTCCGTACTGCATTAGAGCATCTTTATTATAGGTATAGCGTATGTGTATGCTTGCTTGCGGGACAGAGTGCGTTGGGGGGACTCGGTCTGACCCCGCTCGCACAAATTGTTTTTAGGTATGCTTGCTTTATATTCCTATGGCGTGGGAATCCCCCCGAGCGAATGCGAAGAACCGGACTAGCCCGCTAACTTGGCTAGAGGCTTTCTTGAATCTATGTTTTATGGATTTGGTTTTGACCCGGCCTTGCCGTGGCAAGTTGTACTTTAATTCTGCGTTCGCAGTTTCTTTCAAATGTATTTCCGTGACTTCGATTGCTTGGGGTTTGAAATCCCCGCTTAAAATACTGATCTTTAGAGGTTTCAAACCTCGACCCGTACCTGAATTGCAACATCCGAACGAAGGTATCCAACCTTCAAAACGTATCTCGGATATATATATCCGGGTCGTTACAAAGTTGGTATCAGAGCCAGGTTGTGCAATTCGGGTACGCAAGGGTCGGGTGTATGTTTTGAAAAATTGCCCATGAATTTCAAAGGATTTGAAGATGTTTTAAAAGGGCAAAATGAATTTAATATGCCTAACTCAATTGGACTAAATATGAACTCGGCTTATTAAATATGATGGATCAAACCAAAGAGGTCGAGTGGGTAGAAAAGGCGTTAGACCGTCCCTATTGGATGTAGTTGGGAACGGCTAGACGAAATATTAGCTTATTCTTTACAGATGGGTTGGAAGACTCCAAGGAATTGCACCGACGTGGTTGGAGTGGCGAGTTAGGTAGAGATCGTGAGGTTTTTGCCCCTCCGGTCAGTCGCTCCTCGAAGAGCGGCATTAGATAGCTTGATGTGCTTTATATATTAATTGGGCCTGAGAACGATCTCCCTCGAAGGAGATCATTATAATTGTCACTGGCTGATTCTGTGTTGAGTGCTATTGTGCTAGAACTAGAAACCTATTGTTATATTTGCATTGAGTGTTGCATCTCTATGTGAGCGAGATAAGCGAAAGATCTTTTCCTTTCGGTATAGTCGGAATTTCTATCTTATAGAGCGGTTTCCTCCATGATTCACTTGTGGGTGTCTTTCCTTTCGTTTGTCTATGGTTCGACGAAGTTCGGTCAAAGATTGGTGATAGTTGAGAGATGTGGATTCGTTCCATTCAGATTTCCTCCCCTTATCTTCCGCCATGTTCCAATTGATGTTCTGGTCGAGTCGTTCTTTATGGTATCAATGTCTATTATGGGAAATGGTATTGGGAATCTAATCTTGGTCAGGAGTTAAGTTTGAGAACATTGACTACTTGAGCGTGTGATAAGTATGGTACTTGAAACCATAGGTCATGCCACGAGATGGTCATTGTGCTAAAGTATCAAACTTCGAACAGTTTCGAGTCGATTGAATGAGTTGTTGTGAAGTCATTCCTCTTGATTCTCGTCAGCTAGTGTCCCCTTGTCATGAGATTCTATACGAACTCCGCCATCTTCTTTCGGGAGTAATTTGAGTACCCTTCTATGTTCTCGAAATGAGTCACACACGCATTCCACGGGAGATGAGCTTTTGAGTTTGTGGGGGTAAGTCGATATTGCCCTTGGAAATCTCTTTTGGTTATAACGGTAACCCTATATGTGATTACGTGACTTGATGTATGACTTGGTATATCATTGTGTTAAATACATGTTGTACATATGTTTATTGATTTATACCCATGTACATGTATCCCCTATGTTCATGTGAAGTCACGCTATCTTAGGCTCGTGCTGTCCCCTTCTATGTTTCTTCCTTGTTCCATATGATTGTGTTATTGTCGTCTTGACCTCTTGTGTATATTGGTGCTAAGTTTTTAAATGTACATGTGTCGTATACTGCATATCTACGCCCTTCATCGAGACATTACTATCATGTAGGACCCATCACTTGTGGCATGTGTAAATTTGTGGCCTACTTGCTTTATGATCTCCTCCTACTTAAAATAGGTCCCCGATAGTGTTGACATTCGTCCCTTATGTCATTGAAATATGAGTGATGTTACAACTCGATGCTCATTATGCCTTTGAGATTCCGACTAGTATTATGCCTACCTACTTGTTTTATGACGTTGCTCTTCCATGCCCCATGACATTCTTTTATGAATAGGCTGGCACCCTACATGTTCACACACCACGTTGTACTTAGATTCTTCGTATGCATTTAGTATCATATAGGATGTATGTCTTCTCACATGTAACTTATCATGAGGATATGTGCTCTAATTGTCTAATTTATGTACGCGAATATTGCATTCCTAATGTCATGTTGTTCCCTTGCATCTTAGTATCTAGTGGCACCTTAGATGATCATCTTCATCATTGACTTTATACTCCGATGACCTCGATATGTCTAGGATATGTACATCTGTTATTACACCCTTTCTTGAGACAATATCTTTACACGTGTGGAGATCTTGACCTTTGCATGAACACACCCACCACGATAGTTGTAAGTTACTCGCATGATTACTTTTATGTATATGAATATAGTTATATGTAAAGGCTCGGATTTTAAAATCCTAATTTTTTTTCGGAAAATGAGAAATAAAAATGAATTTAAATTGGATTTAAAACTCATTTAGCGGATTCCGACCGGAATATATAATTTCATGAACAATTTCCATCCTTTTACCTCGAAAAATTCAAAATAATTATCGGATGGCGATATCCTTTTCGATTTTAAAAATCTAATTGATCGAGTAAGCGAGAGTCGGGGAAACTAACATTCGGGGACTAATTATGGGATTCGAAATTCGCGTATTTGGGATTTATTTCCGGGTATTTGTTTACCCAATTCCACACACAATGCTCACCCACTCTCTCCTACCTTACCCTGCAGCTGGAGACCATACCTCCCTCTCCTAATCTTTCATGTCAAAACATCACCATACCCTTCAAATTCACCCCCACTCCATGTCATTTATTCATTCACCAACTCCTTCCTTCACCATACTCTTTACCATCATCTCCCTCTCTAGGTTCAGCATCACCGACCACCACATCTCCATCGCCGAACACCTCCCGAGCGCCCCTGTTTTCGAGCTAAAGAGGTTGAGCATCTCCAGCGCCCACCTCCTCTCCCTCACTTCTTCGAACGAGTAGAAGCAGCAGCCCGGAGCCCCAAAGCCGACGCCAAACCTCCACGTCCTTCCCCGTCCCCTATTTCGAGCCCAAACCAAAGCTCCGAGCTCCGTTCCTCCTCCTTCCTCGAGCCCAGCAGCTACAGCACCATCCTGCCACCTCCTCCGACGTCCACCGCCACCCCAACGCCCCCCAGGAGCCACCAAGCGCCGCCGATGAGCCACCAACGGCCCTTTCGCTCTGTTTCGCGAAGCCCCGTTCCAGTAAGTCGTTCTCCTTCGTTTTTGATCAAAATCGCTTACGGTCTTCGCCATCACACTCACCCACATCCGGTGTAGGTCCGACAAGCCATCGCAAGCCACCGACGAAGCCCAGAACTCCGATCGAGAGCTCCGAAGTCGCGAAAAATCCATCTCGGTGAGCTCCTAATTTGTCCTCGTTCGATTCGATTTCTTGTCGACTGTGGGTGTCTGTTGAGGGTGTGTGAGGTGAGTGAGGGCTGTGTGAAAGGGTCGGGTGAGGCTCGAGAGCTTCGTCGAGCTCCGGCGAGCTTGAGCGTGAGCAAGCGATGTTGAGCTCGGGCATGGCGGGAAGCTCAGTTGAAATGATGAAGAAGATGGCCGTGGGCCCCACCATATATATATATTATATTATTGTATTATATTTACCGGTTCGGTTCAGTTTGGTTCATTTCGGTTGGATTTAAATGGGTTCGGTTCGGTTCAGGTTTATCCGTAATTAATTAATTAATTAATGGTATTTTAAATAAAATATAATATTACTCGGACTTAAATATTTAAACGGAATTTGAAAAAGAATTTTAAAGATCGGAAAGTGGTTTAATAAATAAATTGAAAAAGTAATTTTGGTGAGTAGTTTTCAAGAGCCGGAATTCTGAACTATTTGACAAGGATTTTGAAATGGTTTTGGGACTAACATGGGAACCCGACTTGTTCGATGACTAACTAGCATGATGATATGATCGTTTGACTAACGACATGATATGTGTGACTAATAGCATGACGTATGATGATTTATTTTAAGAGATTGAATATTGGTTGCTTAAGATGATGATGATATATATATCCTTATGGAAAGTATGAGTTTGAAATTATAATATGTGAATTTGGCTAAGAATGATATAGAGGTTATCTTAAGTCGATGAGATGACGGATTATATATGTTGAACGGTATGAGATGGGAGATGATTGATCAGGATGAACTGGAAGTATGATGGATGCGAACTTGTTTATTTATCTGTTTGTATGAGTGTGTGATATATGTGTTCAGAGAGACTATATAAGTTTACTCAGTATATTCTCGTTATGTAATTAGGTGATATTCTGTGATCGTGACTATTGTGTGCTGGATTCTTCTTTTGCTGATCTTCTAGCCAGGTAAGTACCTCCGGGGCTTACTCAGTAACCAGTACCTCCTGCCTTGTGTGTCATATAGTATGTAGGTGTTGCATATGCATAAGAGCATGTCATGTAGTATCATGCTTAGGAATTGCACTTACGAATGAGCATTCTTATTCTGTATGCGTTTGAATACAGAACGGCCGTTATCTGTGAGTCCTAGAGTTGTTGTTAGGGTCATAGGACAGCCCAGCTTCATCGGGTGTTGTCCTCCTTGAGTCATTTATATATATATATCATGAGATACGAGATGAGCATGAGATACGATATGATGATGAGATGTGATATGCTATAGCATCGAACTGGCCAGTCTCCACCCTATCTGGATGGGGGGTGGTGGTAGAAGAGGGATATACCACTTGGTATTCTTTGTTAAGGCCTAACTTCATATTCTGTATATATGGATTAGGAGCATGATAGTGTGGTTAACATCTCAGTACTGCATGAAGGCATCCTTATTCTAGGTATAGGCGTATTATATGTCCTCAGCGCGGTCAAAGGACCCGCAGGCGAACTCTTGGCCTGACTTTGTGGTATAGTTTTAGGTACCCGATCCACTGCTTGATTTTGTGCTGTTATGACGGGGTCCATTTATATGGCGGAGAGTGAGTGTTTGAACCCTGACTTCACCAGATTCATACTTTTGAGATTTCTTCCTACTTAAACTCTGTTTTGACCCGGCTCTGCCGCGACACTGGTTGTATCATTTTCAGAACTTATATCCTTTGCATGATAAAGGTTTTGTGCGTTGTAGACTTAGGACAGGTACAGTGGTTTACCCCGGGGTCTCCAGCTGACCTTCCAGATTTGGGTGCGAAATCCCGCTTTAAACTACAACCCTTCGGTTTCAAACCTTCAATCTGTACTCGGAGCGCAAGATCCTAATCAGGGTTTTATCCCTCAAAACGTAACTCGGGAATCATAATCTCGGGCCGTTACAAAGGTGGTATCAGAGCTGAGGTTTTGCAATCCGAGTACAATAGGTTGAAGATGGTTTTGAAAATTGCCCAATGATTTCAAATGGGTTTGGAAAATGTTTTAAAAGGGGCAAAATCAATTTAATTGGACTTAAAACCTAAAATGAATAAAGGGGAAACAATCTCGTGGGTAGATACTAAAGCGATAGACATCCCTTATGGATGTAGAACTCGGGGAATGGTAGGCAAAATACTAGCTTTTATTTACAGATGGGCCTAGAAGACTCCAAGGAACACCACGGAGGTTGGAGTGTCGAGTTAGGAGGTTGTGAGGTTCTTGCACCTCCGGTTAGCCGTCCCTCGAAGGACGGCATAGATCGTCTCTGTGATTGTATGCATTATATCCAATTGAGCCCGAGGGCGATCCTACTCGAAGAGGATCATATTAATCTTGTTGAGTGCTATTGTGCATAGGATAGCGAACTAATCGGTATGCCTTAACTTGAATAATGTATTGAATGTGTAAATGAGATAGCGGGAGGAAACCTTGACCTTGTGTAATTGGAATACCTATCTTGTCGAAATAGTTCTTCCATAACTCAACCCCCTTGATGATTCCGATTTCGTCATCCGTCCCACCAAAATATCTAGGCATGTTAGCAAGGGTCGAGAAGCGTCTGCTCTCCCTGTTTCGAGTCCTGTTTCGTATCCCACCATCGATGCTTCTATCGAGTATCATACCTGAGGTTGGGGTCTTCCACGAGAAATTTGGGTCGGTCAACTGATTACCTTCGGAAATCGTGTCGGATGTGAGGGTTACCTGAGTATGCTAGTGGGGGTGAGGATTTAAATCATTTCGAGATAGAAGTGAGTTGCCTTATGGAGTCAGCCCTTTCGATCCACGTAATGGCCAACCACCTCTTCTTGCCACAAGAGTCTAAACACGAGTTCTACCCTCACCTCTCGAAAACGGCGTGAATGTCCTTGTGCCCAGGGAGTCATACTAGCGTCCCACGGGTAAACGGGGTGGTGAGTTGGTGATTGTCCTTAGAGAATTCTGTCAAGTTATAATGATAGCCTCCTTGTGATTTCATGACATGCTATATTGGTATAATTCAGCATGACTTGCCTGGTACCTTGCATGGTTGCACTTATGAGTGGATGTATGTGTCGTATGTATTGAATTCCCATGATTTCTGTCTCCCTATGAACTAGGTTCATGATAGTGTGGACAACTCTTGTTGCATGTTTAACACGTGAATCAGATGACTTAGCATGCCAGATTAACCTAATTAGACCTCATTGATTGTGTACATGTTTAAGGAGTATTGCTAGTATCATGTAAGACATATACCTCCCAGTTATAAGCCCTCGTATGATTATGTGACGTCCTAGTCTTACTATGCGAATATGGATGTATGTGATGAGATAGTTGCTATACCAACCCTGCATGAACTGACCATAACCTTAGCATGATTTATAGGGTACATCTTAGCATGCTTTACGTAATATTATGACTTGCTTAATTGTGTATCTAAATGAGTGATAAATCGTGCATATGATATCCTGTGATGTTTGCTAGATCTTGTATAACTTATGCCATATATGTCCCATGTCAGTCTGCGCATACATGTTCTTAGTCTGTCAAGCATGATTGGTGAATGAAATGATAGGTTGCTAGCTTGTTCTGCGCACATATAAAGATGATTATAGGAACATGTTATGAATGCATAAATCGATATTCCTTGAGATAGGTGCATACTAGTGTGAAATAATGTGATGATATCTCTTGATTTTTATGTGTTTGCGTGCCACAATTATAAGGGCATCGTTGTAACTCTCGGGTTGGGATCTTCTCCTTGGTCTCGTCATCCCTAGTCCTGGTCCATGTTTGAACTCTTAAGGAAGTTGTGTTGTCCGCCCTTGTCTCTCCCCTATCTCCGTAACTTCTAACTCTTACGATCCTTCGATGAGCGCCGATATGCAAGAAAGGACCGACGACCAAGTGGTACCGGAGTGGCGCAACGGAAGTGTGATGGCTCCATGACCCCTAGGCCCCAAGAACAACGTCACCGATGGGAACAAGGACGAATATGCTTAAAAGATGACAATCGTGAACAGGTTCCTCCCAGCTCACACAAGGAAGAGCATTCTTAATTCAAATAGTGGATTCTTCTATACTAATCGGAATTGATGTTGTGTGATAGGCCTAGAACTGACATAATTGAATGTGTGATGACGGATGTGCTGAACTGGTAGCAATGATTGCCTGACTAACTTGTTTTTGTGATGATGTGCCTTGGTGCTTGGTATACTGACTTGCTGGTGAGTAGGTTATGGGTTATATGTCTGGTGGTGCTTCTTCTTGGGCATGATTCGAGAGATTCTTCGGTAAGCTAGGTCAAAAAGTGGCAGAGGGATTGAAGTCATTATTCTCGGTTATGAGATGAGCGAGAGGGTGTGCAGGATGGATGCGTTAGCTTGGGTAGAGCCGAGTGAGTTGGGACTGATCGGAGATATTGGTCAGTGAGTATAGATGAGCTTCCAGGTAGGTCTTAGGTGGGGAGTGGGGCTAGTATGGCGAGATTTTGAGGGAGATGTCCTAGCTAGAAATGTCGGTAGGTAATGGGTGCGCGGTGTGAGCGTTTAGGATAGGAGGGTAGCGATTGTGGTCTAGACTATTTCCATGAGGGTGACCTTGGCATAGTTCTAGAAGTGGATGAGAGATCTAGGAGTGGATCGGGAGGATTCTTGAGGTGAAGTGTTATAAGTCGGGTTAGTATGCCCAGGGAAGAGTGTCTAAATAGTTTAGGAGCAAATCGTGGGTGGCATTGAGGAATGTCTAAGGAACCATAGAATTGGGGACTAGGTTCTATGTGTTGTGATTGAGAGCGGCTTTTGGTAAAGGATGAGGTTGAGGAAGTGCTAAGGAAGAGTAGTATAAGATTGCTTGGGAAATCATCGGTCTTGGATGTCAGGTTGTTGATATCAGGTTGTACGTGTGATGAGTATTGAGGTTGTCTAGGTAGGATTGATAATGCTTAGAGAAATCATGAATAAAGGATTTCTAGATGCAATGTTGGAGGAAATTTAGTATCAGGAAGGAGTCGAGATTGATGTGGGGAGATTATTGTGGCTATTGAGGTATTTGAAGTGTAAGATGAATCTTCGAGGAAAGAGTGGTAGCTAGGCAAGGATGTCGTTGAGAGTTTAGTGAGACTGTGGGCTTGAGATTTAGATAGGGGGGATTATGAGCTTGGATTTGGGAACTAGACAAGGCAGAAGGCATTAAGAGTGCTAAAGGAAGAAGGTTTTGGAAGATTGGCGAAGTTGCGGCACTTGGGAGATTCGGATGAGGAAGTCATAGGAGTTCAGTGGGAATTCTATCGGTTGGAAAATCGTGGGATAATTGGTCAAATTGCGATTTTTTGGGTAACTAGAGCTAGGGTGACATAAGGTTTCGTTGGGGAAAATGGTCGTGGTTAAGGAGTGGTAACTTGAGGTAAATTCGGATAATGCTGGGAAGAGGATCTAGGGTAGGTCAGCCCGAGGAGTCATGAGTGGTTCAGGTTTCGTGAGTTCTGGAATGGGATGAGTAGGTGAAATCAGTGGTTGGTCTTTGAGGATAGGCGTTGGTGATTCGTGGTTGTAAGTACCACTAGTTGGGTTCTGCGTTAGAATTGGTCGGGAGTATCAGGTGTGAGATGGTCAGCATGAGTTGGGTCCTTAGAGGTGGATGGTTAGTGAGAGTGGTCAGTGGTGCGTGGAGTATGATCGGGTTAGCAAGATGATTCGAGATGTCTCTTTGGGGGATGATGTTCAGGCGGAGTCTTGAGAGCCTAGAAAGAGTAAGCGAGATTGTTAAGAAGCCTCTAGATCAATCGTGAGAGCGGTTTAGTTAAGGACTCGAAATTTCTCTTAGAGGGTAAGGATGGGACTGGTAGAGGACCCCTAGGGCAAGGACGTGTTCTATATGGAGTCTTGGTAGTAGATCGAGTTGTTTAGCTTGTCGAAATGAGGAAATTATGTGATTTGGGAACTCCGAGAGATAGTTTTAAATGGTCGAATGGAAGGTAGGACTTTAGATCGGGATGTCGAAGTGGATTGAGTTGGTAGACCTCGGTGAATTTGATCTTAATGCAAGAGCTGATGGGTAGTGGTCGTGTCTTGTCATGACTGGTAGTTATAGGCAGGTTCTCTTGAGGATGTGATCTAGCGTATGCTTTACTTGGGGCCGAGTGTGGTGCGAATTTTATGCTATAGACGATGTTGATTCTATGATGTATGGCCGTCGACAATAGTGAACTGTTAGTACTAACATAGTTATTCCCTGAACTCGATGGAATGCTAACATACGGAAGTACTTGTTTGCCTCTAATGCGATGACGCTTGGCAGTAGCATGACTTCCCCCGCCCTGACATTGCGTGTCGTAGGTGGGTCGATTGCTAGCTTCAGGGCTATATATGATGTGCTTATCTGATTGATATGACGTGCTTATATGATTGATATGGTGTGTAACTTCTGTGAGATGATGTGATAAATCCTACCATGAACGATACGATGCTAGATATGTTATGTTATGTGACTGTCCGTGACATGAGTATGACCTGGTTCTGAATGTGTGATACGATTGCTATGATATATGATGCCTTAAATTGGAATTGCTAGGATTATAGAACCGAATTGATGAAATTTGATTCTGACTTCGAACCTAGGAAGGAAAATATGGGATTAGCCCTTAGAGGTGGATGATTCCACCTCCTAAGATTTGAAAATTGCTTGACTAACGTCGGGTAGGGAATTTTGAATGGTGTTTAAAAAGGACTGAGTTTGATTTTGAGAAATCGAACGCGATCGATAACTTCAATGATTTTGAGACCAAACTTTTTCAAACTAAGGACCCATCTTGAAATTTTCTAACCGAGCTTGCATTATGACGCCCCACGAAGTGGATACATGCATTTTATAGGTGCCCTTATAGACTGCTTGCTAAGACCTAGTGGATATGTTGTAATGCTTTTCGAGTTATGATATAGCCGAGAAGTCAGAGTAAGGATATGGTAGGGGCCCATATTACATTCTTGCTACGATCTATTGGAGATATTATGATTATGACAACGGTACTGTGAGGATCTCATAGGGGCACTTATGAGGTGCTTACGGGATCAATGACATGATCCTTGGACTCACCAATTTCAAACTTCATCCCGTGTTTTAAAATGATTTTAGTCTCGGGGACGAGACTTGTTTTTAGAGGTGGATGATGTAAAGGCTCGGATTTTAAAATCCTAATTTTTTTCGGAAAATGAGAATTAAAAACGAATTTAAATTGGATTTAAAACTCATTTAGCGGATTCCGACTGGAATATATAATTTGATGAACAATTTCCGTCCTTTTACCTCGAAAAATTCAAAATAATTATCGGATGGCGATATCCTTTTCGATTTTAAAAATCTAATTGATCGAGTAAGCGAGAGTCGGGGAAACTAACATTCGGGGACTAATTATGGGATTCGAAATTCGCGTATTTGGGATTTATTTCCGGGTATTTGTTTACCCAATTCCACACACAATGCTCACCCACTCTCTCCTACCTTACCCTGCAGCTGGAGACCATCCCTCCCTCTCCTAATCTTTCATGTCAAAACATCACCATACCCTTCAAATTCACCCCCACTCCCTGTCATTT
Organism: Persicaria maculosa; assembly: GCA_963922045.1. Lineage (NCBI taxonomy): Eukaryota > Viridiplantae > Streptophyta > Magnoliopsida > Caryophyllales > Polygonaceae > Persicaria > Persicaria maculosa. Next base: position 44,098,844 of record OY998264.1, on the reverse strand, counting down.
ATTCATTCACCAACTCCTTCCTTCACCATACTCTTCACCATCATCTCCCTCTCTCGGTTCAGCATCACCGACCACCACATCTCCATCGTCGAACACCTCCCGAGCGCCCCTGTTTTCGAGCTCAAGAGGTTGAGCATCTCCAGCGCCCACCTCCTCTCCCTCACTTCTTCGAACGAGCAGAAGCAGCAGCCCGGAGCCCCAGTGCCGACGCCAAACCTCCACGTCCTTCCCCGTCCCCTGTTTCGAGCCCAATGATATCTTGAGGTTGATAGTTGAAACCGATTCTGGAAAATGAACCTAGGAAGAGAATATGGGATTAGCCCTTATAGGTGGATGATTCCACCCCCCTGAATTCGGAAACTTGATTGACTGACGTAGGAAGCCCTGAGTTGAGCTTTCGAAAAGTTTTTGTGGTTTTAAAAAGGATTTTAGTCTCGGGGACGAGACTTGTTTTTAGAGGTGAATGATGTAAAGACCGAAAGATTTTAAAATATTATTTTATAAATTAAGAATTAATTTCGATTTAAAATTGATTTAATTGGGATTAGAATTCTAAGATTTCGAAAATTTTGAAAATCTCCTCCCCAGAGCAATTAATTTCTATTTAATTCTTCAAAGCAAATTCCGGTATAAATTCGAATTTTGTTTAAAAACGGATTTTATTCCGCTTGCTTAAACTGAGGCTTACAATATTTCTTCTGGATGACGTTATTAATTCGAATTTGAAAATTTATTTCCGATTGAGTCGGGATAAGATCGAGAGAGCGGGTTTCAGGATTTTTATTCCGAGTATTTGAAATTTCTTTAGGGTCACATTGTCTTGTCTTATTCTCCCCTTCCCACCTCTAATTTCTGCAAGAGCAACAGCTCCTCCCTTCCCCATTGCCTTCTATAGCAGCAAAAACCCACCACTCTAATCTGATGTGATCTTATCCCATCTTTGGTTCTTTCCAATTCTAGGACAAACAGTCCTAGCCCTCTTCCCTACCTTACTTCCCATGCTTTTCCCTCCTTGGCAATTGCCCAAACCGCCCCACACCTAAACTCAAAATTGATTCCCCTCCCCTATCTGTTATTTTGCTTCAAACACCAACCCCACCAATTACCTTCCTTTGTGAATCCAAACCCACATTTTTCATCCCCATCCCCATCTCTTTTATCCTTCCAACAAAACCCAAGCACCACCTGACCTCACCTTTACTCCTCCTTATTCCTCCCTGCATTTCTTAGCTCAAACACCACCTGACCCTCCGTCCCGGCCGGCGACAACCATCAGCCACCACCATCCTTTTGTTTTCGAGCCACCAGCCTCAAAGCACCTCACCTCCTCTTACTTTTGCCTCCGAGCAACGAGCACTGAGCCCCAACAGCTCCACCTTTTCCCTTCCTCGAGGAGCAGCAACAGCACCACGTCGACAAACCCCCAAGCGCCGCCTAGGAACCACTTGAGGGCTGCCGAGCCCACCATCTCTCTTCCTTCCCTATTTTCGGTTTTGAACTCGGTAAGGCCTCGTTTCTCCATTTTTCATTCAACAACATCTAAAGGCGCACCTTTCTAACTAATCATGTTCACCCCAAGCCCAGATTCGTTTGATTCCGACCCCGACAAGCCCGAAGAGCCCCGATCGAACCACCGTTGTGCCCGAATCAAATCCCCTCGGTGAGCTCTTTTACCTTTCCATTTCATCTTTAATTTCTAGCTTCTAGGATCCTTTTTGCCTCTGGAAAGATGGGCCTTCGGGAAGAGAGAGGAAGAGAGTGCGAGGTGAGCTGAGAGGTGAGCGAGTGTTTAAACAGAGGAAGGAGAAAGGAACTGGAGGAAGGAGCTGAAATAGAACCAGGCTTGGCAGCAAGGAGGGAATGGGCTGAGAGTTTGGGTTGGGGTTGAATTGGATCCGAAAATTTTAAGGGGATTGGGCCTTTTATTCGGTTTGGGCCTAATTTTCCAGAAGATGATTTGGGCCATTTTCTACCTTGAGTCTAAAATTGAATAAAATGTGTTTAAATAGAAAATCAGATTTTTAAGACTTATATATATATATATATATATATATATATATATATATATATATATATATATAATATAGAAAAAAGTATAGATTTCTATGTACCTATATATATATATTGATATAAAATATATTTAATAAATGGAATATGATATTATATAATATTATTGAGGAGATTTAAAATATAATATTATTGAGATTTAAAAAATATAATATTATGGAACTTGGATTTTAAAAAGAAAAGAATTTGAAAAAGGTTTTAAGGGTTAGAAGTTGTTTTGATAATGGAAATGGATTTAATAAAATCAAAAAAGTGGAATTTTGAAAAATATCCTAAACTTGTCGGATTTAGTTTGATAAAATAATAATAATAAGTTGATTTCAAGAATAATATTTTATAAATGGATTTTTGGATGACTTGAGAAAATGTTTTGAATAAAGATTGATCTTTAAACTTGTATTTTGGAAATGTTCCTCAAAAGGATTTGTTGTTTTAAAACCGATATGTTGGATTATTTTAATAATAATAATATAATTTTGGGAAATTGGTTTAAGGATTCAACTTAATGTCGGCATTTGGCTAAGTGTGATTTTAAAGGAATTGTTGATTATTGTGTTGACTTATTTTGTGGCTAAGAGTTTCGGGAATCTTGGGAAATTGATTTGCTTTATCTAACTTGGGAATTGACTTAATCAATTTAACTTGGTCAATTAATTGTTGAATCTTAAATTATAAAAATGGTGCGAATTGTGTTGTGATAAGTTATGATATGGATTTATGTGAATTGAAGTATTATTTGACCTATTAGAATCTTAAATTGAATTATGAAGCATGATGAGATGTTATATGATATCGTGATGTGTTGTCGTACATATGAAAGCATGAAGTTATAGTATCTGATTAAGAAGCATGATGAGTTCTTAAATGTTGAAGTATGATATGTTATATGACGATTAGAGTATGAATATATCTTAGAGTATGAATATGACTTATATTTATAATAATGGTGCATGATTTCTAAATGATGAGTTGAAATGATCAAATGTTGAGATTATAGGATGTTAGATATTGAGATGAGATGAGATGTGAGATGGTATGCGATGCATGTCGAGATGATTTGAGATGATAATGATCAATTAATGCTAAGATACGATATTCTATGATTTCGTGAACTTATATGTGATAGTTAGGGGCGCCTTGTGTGACTGAGATATGCTTAGTGTAAATTAGAAGTAGACTCATATACATTACTTATATATGATAGGTTATCATCTGTGATGTATGACTTGTTGTATACATGGATTCTGCCTTTTGTTGTTCTGCCTATCCAGGTAAGTTCCTTTATGAGCTTACTCAGATTCGAAAGAGAAATCTCCTGCTTGTGATCATATGACATACTAGGTGCTTCATATGCATTTAAAGCATGCCATGTAGTATCATGCTAGGATTGCACTTGTGAATGAGCATTCGGTTACTTTGTGTGTTTAAAAACAGAACGGCCGTTATCTGTGAGTCATAGAGTCTTTGCTATGGTCATATGGTAGCCCAACTTCATCGGGTGCCCTGAGTCAGTATTGTCGATATATGAGTATGATGATGAGATAGCCCAGCACCATCGGGCATGAGCATGATATATGATGATGAGATAGCCCAGCACCATTGGGCATGAGCATGATATATGATATGCTAATGATATATGATATGATGATGAGATACGATATGCTATGATGAGATATGATATGCTATAGCATCGAACTGGCCAGTCTTTGAACTAACGGGAAGGGGTGCAGAGGTAGGAGAGGGATATGTCACTTGGCATTCTTTGGGCGCCTTTACAGTTGTTCTGCATATTCTTCCAACTAGGAGCATGCTAGTGTGATTTAAATTTCCGTACTACATTAGAGCATCTTTATTATAGGTATAGCGTATGTGTATGCTTGCTTGCGGGATAGAGTGCGTTGGGGGGACTCGGTCTGACCCCGCTCGCACAAATTGTTTTTAGGTATGCTTGGTTTATGTTTCTATGGCGTGGGAATCCCCTCGGGCGAATGCGAAGAACCGGACTAGCCCGCTAACTTGGCTAAAGGCTTTCTTGAATCTATGTTTTATGGATTTGGTTTTGACCCGGCCTTGCCGTGGCAAGTTGTACTTTAATTCCGCGTTCGCAGTTTCTTTCAAATGCATTTCCGTGACTTCGATTGCTTGGGGTTCGAAATCCCTGCTTTAAATACTGATCTTTAGAGATTTGAAACCTCGACCCGTACCTGAATTGCAACATCCGAACGAAGGTATCCAACCTTCAAAACGTATCTCAGATATATATATTCGGGCCGTTACACCTACTCAGAACTCAACAATGCTTCTCTTTCTCATTCTGTATTACAAGACTTCTCTCTCTTCTCATATAGGTTTTTCTCTCTCTGGATTTCGATGCCTTAGAAGTCTAAGGAGAGCTCTATATATAGAGCTGGTTGAAAGGCATTGGGTGCCTTTATAATGTCTAAAGGCTAATGGCCGGCATATGGGCCCCTACGCACTCAGAAAACAATAAAAGCACACAGTGCCGACTCAATAATACAACTCACATGATAAAAAAAAACAGAAAGGTACAATAATTGTGCAGGTGCACGATGGTGATGTTTAATCATTCAGGTTCTGGACCCCTTCTTCTCCCATATTGGCCTCTAAGTCATCATCATCATCCATTATCAGATCTTGGAGATTATCAATCTCTAAATCTTGCTCATTATCCAAATCGAGATCAAGCATTAGACCTTCAGTATTCTCGATCCCATGTAATTAACATATCAATCAGCCTCTCATGGCCTTCTCTGTCTAAAAAGCGTCCAGCTTCTATTTGTGCTAAATAGAGCTCAATGGACTCGGACCTATCTATTGCTTACTGCATCAATGGCTTGAGCTGTGGGGTTATGATGAAGGTGGTATTCCCAATATTGAATATTCCACAGTCAGTGTGTCTAAACTTGTTGATGTAAAAATAGATGTAGAAGGACCCTTTCGCTCTTGCTACCTATGGATGTCTTATGGTATTACCAATGTTTCCTACTACTGGATCCTGTATGTACCAGTATCCCTCTGTAAATAATATGAAGATCAAGTAATGTGGTAAACGGATTTTTCCCGGGCTAACATCCATGCAAGCACTAATAACTCGACATCCATTTATCCTTTCCATGTGTTCAGACTTTGCTGCTCTGAGGAACACCTCCTTCTGGAACTTGGTGAAGTATTGGAGCATGATGCTCTGTTCATCTTCTTTTGGCCACGATCGATTGATTTTATAAAGTCCTCTAAACATTCCATATTTCCATGACTTCAAGTAATCCGCGTCTTCACCTGGCATGATGGGCAATGATATTCCTCCCAATCCTGCCCCGTTGTCTACTATAAAGTGGCTAAACCATTCGTCTGTCAATCTTCTTGGTGGTCTTCCGGTTATCATCCAGTAGAAGTGTCTGAAATCTCTCATCCTCCATCTTCTACAGATTACTTCTTGAAGTTCTATAGGTAGTAGAAGAACATTTATAATGATTTCCAAAGTTAAAAATCTTTCAACCGTTCTGTGTCTCGTTTCAAGGAGTCCACGACAGAATCTGTTATGAGTAAACCTTCCAAAATCAACAGAAATATAAAAAATTGGAGGGGAAACCCATCCTTGATATTCCCTTATGCCACTTAAGAAATCAAGATCTATCTCGTTGGTTGCCCAGCGAGGGTCTTCCCATCGAGTCTGATTTCTTTGGTCCATCAGCTAGTTCTCTAGCTAGGCTGTCTGCTAGAGAATTTTTTGAACCCTGCACATGTTCGACAGTAAAGGTGAATTGGTTAAGGCCTAATTGCCAACGCAGAAGTCTCCCATGCGCTTTCATATTATCAAGATTATTATTTATAAAACCCAATATTCCTTTACAATCTGTTCTGATTGTAAAAGGTTTAAGGGCTAAAAAGATTATAAACTTCTGGATTGCACAATAAATCGCAAGAATCTCTTTTTCCAAGACAGTGTAATTATATTCGGATTTGTTGAAACTGCAACTGTTGTACCTGCAAAGCTTGTTATCTTTCTTTAGTTTCAAAACAGCTCCCCAATGATAATCACTAGCATCTGTTTCAAGAACTAACTCATCATCTTCATTAGGTAGAGTTAATATTGGAAGCTTTTCACATCTTCTTTTTAGTTCCTTGACTATTTTAGTGTCTAACTGAGTCCAATTCCAAACTTGTTCTTTCTTCAATTTTAGCCAGTGAGAATGCTCATTTCAGTTTTCACCGGAAGAAGTGGTCCTCACCCGAGTCAATCCCTATATATATATATATATTGGATCGTAATGTTTATTTATTTTTATTATTATTTTGGTAGAGTTATTTTATCTTATTAAATCTCAAGTACATGTTTTAGAATTGAGCTAACTGCCAAGTCCTCACCCACCTCCTTCTACTACCGTAAATTTATCCACTATCAAACATTTTCCACAGTTCCACCCAATGTTGTTAAAATCCCAATCGATCCGGTTCAACAATTCTAACGATCCAAAAATGGCAGAACAATCCCAATCTTTTTTTTTGCGATGCTAACAATTCTACAAAATGTCTATTATACGAAATTTGTAACATTCACAGTTTAAACATAAGAAAATTTTAATATAATTGGTTAGTCGATATTGTATTTAGATTACTTTAAAAATTTTAAAACATATATGAATATTTTTTTATGATTTAACATAATACTCAACTAATATAAAACATATTAACTTCATTTTAAAAAAAATTCATCCATGCGGTGGGATCTTACGTTCAAAACCCATGGCCATGAATTTTAAAACCGAATATATTTTAGTATAAACATAAAAAAAGTTTTAAAATTTTAAAAGTAAGCAAAACATAATATAGAATCTACCAAAACATTTACTTGAGATTTAATAATAAAAAACAACTCTACCGAAATAATAATCATAAATAAATAAATATTAGTAATTAATTTTGGGGGCATTTTGGTCTTTTAAATAGAGAAAAGAGAAAATAGGTGGTTAATTGCAATAGGCATGCTATAAAGGGTGGTTAAGTGAAAATTTTTGAATAAGGGGTGGTTAGTTGAAAAGAAGAGTGAATAAAGGGTGGTTTTATGCAATTTGACCTTTCTTTTAATATATTTTTGAAAAAATCTTTATTATATATACTAAAAAGAAAATTTTATCTGAAACTAAGATTTTGTTTCCCCATGAAATCTTGCGGCCGCCATTGATTGATCCTACCCACAGCGTAGGATACAAGCCAATCATTCAGAGGTTATAAAGGTGATCCGTTCTCATGGTTCAAGCCAGACACACATGCAAATTGCAACACAGCCTGATATACCTTAACATCAGTCAAGAGGGAGTGCTTGAGCTGAACTCTTCCAAGACAGTTGCACACCAGATGAGATATTGGCAAAACAGAATTATTCGGGCTTGGTAAAGGTGCTCAAAAATTACAACAGTACAAAGGGGAAGAAAAGATAGCACAGTTGCCATAATCGGAATGGCAACGAAGATTTATCCACCAGGATTAAATAGCTAGCGGGAATGATTATCCCAAGTTTACGTCGAGTCATCTTGTAATAGATGGTTGCTTAGCTTCAATATCCTGCAACCGTAATGTCACAGCTCTTCGATGAGCTTCCAGCCCTTCAACCCCGGCCATGGTTGCAACATATGGCCCAAGGTTTTTCAGGCCTTCCTCTGTCAGAGATTGAACGGTTATGTACTTCTGAAAGGAATCCAGAGATACTCCACCGTACATCCTTGCATATCCGTAGGTTGGGAGAACATGGTTCGTTCCACTTGCATAATCGCCTACACTCTCAGGTGTCCATTGACCCAGAAACACGGATCCTGCATGGATAACAAGTCGTCAACACCAGTCTTTGTAAACAAGACATTCTTTCCTTCCCAAGTAGGGCCAAGCATAATGGCAATATACCAATAATATATACATACACTGATGGAGTGATGCTAGCAGAAGTAGATAAAAGATGGAAATTTTATGAAGGAAATAGGACGATATCTATCTTCTCTTTAATGATAAATGAAAAAAAAAAGTAAAGAGGTCACTGACCTGCATTCTCGACGTAACTCTCCCACTTCTCAGCATCCTTGACATTAATAATCAGATGCTCGGGTGCATACAAGTTAGAGAAAGAGATCGCCTGTAGATCCAGTCATCAAGGATTAGTTACAGAGTACAGATTAGTCAACGACAAGTCATGATCTCGGTAATTAGAAATTAAGAACACTACTAGTCAATAGAAAGGAATATAAAAAAAAAAAGTTAGATATATCATTCAGGCAGGGAAGGAGTAGATCAGCAGATCCAGTGAAAATGATCAAAACCAATGTAAAAAGAGTAATGATCAAGATTTGAAATATGGGACCACGAGAGAAGTGATCACAACAATTATAAAAACTATTTCCACAAAAGCACAAGATCCACATCATTTATCTATTACTGTGCTATGCATTCTCAACTCCTGTTCTATTCAAATGCAGTTTGAGGATATGATGTCGGGATGCATGAACAGTATTTTAGAAAAGATTACTTGCAGTAACTGAATTGACAGGTCAATTTGAAGCAAAAACAATTAATTTACAAATATCATTAACACAAACCTCAATCATATCATTAGCAAACACGGTAAAACTATGAGAGAGTGCTTTGGAGGCAATCTCCCCTCTTGGAAGGCTTTGGCACTGTTTCGTGATTTCCTCATTAATAGCCTTCATATCAACTCCATCACCAACTATTACAAGAACAACCTGGCTATCTGGTCCATGCTCAGCCTGAGGTTTAAATAATAGCGAATTGAATCAACATGCATCAAGGAGACCTCCAAAGCACATGCAATCATAAGAAGTGCATAAACCAGGAAATTCCATCTTTTTCCTTTAAAAAAATATCGGTTTTGATTGGGGGCAGATTGATGATGTGGAGGTTCTGTGTGATGTGACACCAGCAATTTTTTTCTTTGTGAATGATCCATCTGACATATAGATATATATATATATGAGATGCGCAGATGTAGTTAGGTCTGAAAATGATCTGCAAGTTCTAAAAGATGATAGGAGTGTGTAGTTTGACAATATTAAAAAAATGGCAGACTCCAGAGCTACACAAAACCAACTGTCCAATCTTTCAATTCTCTGATTTTCATTATTTCCTTTTTCCAGCTCTGCTACATTTGTTAAATGCATGTTTATCTTTAAATTATCATTCACGAAGAAGAGAATCGGGATCATGGACACAAAAAAATAATGATTCCAAAAGTAGACTACCTGAGATAGCAGATCTGCTGCAACATGGACAGGATTAGATTGTTTATCAGCAATCACTAGCACTTCTGATGGGCCGGCAGGCATGTCTATTGAAATCACTGCCTCGCTATTCTGATAGCAGGAAAGCAATGCAAATACAAGAAATGACTGTCCATAAACGAGACCATAAAGTAGTAAAATTAGAAAGAAAATACTTCTACATACTTGAAGAATCATTTTTGCAGCTGTCACATACTGATTCCCTGGCCCAAAGATCTTCTCAACCTACAAATTAGAGCTTGAGTTAAATTACACAGAAAATACATAAAATAGGGAGACAAACATAGGATCAAGTTGAGAAGCATATTTGGGAGCCACATTTACATGAAAAGGAGGTAAGAAACTATTATGGTTATATGGAAGGGTATAAGAAAGGTCTGCAGCACTAGGATGGAAGTGCCCAAAACACAAACTAAACATGCAATTTCAGGCAAAATTTAAAATTTAATATTAAATTATTATCCCAAAAAGCTATTTGTAACTTTTCAAGCTATGTTAACGAAGGCCCTAGAAATGCTAAAGAAACCTTGATAACACAAATACAGATATATCAGAAGTTTTCTTGTACCTTAGGGCAAGAAGTTGTTCCCCATGCCATTGCTGATATAGCCTGTAAGTAGAACCAATTTTAGGGTATATGATATCTATAGTATAGTCAACCGTATGAGCGACCAAGTGTAGGAAATGCGTTGACGAGGATAGAGAAGTATTAGGAAGATAAAAGATGGAGTATATTAAACCTGTGCACCCCCAGCTTTAAGGATGTGGGTAACACCTGCTTTCTTGGCACAATAGAGTACCTCCTGAAGCATAATTGATCAATTCATAAGTCCCTATATACACGCAACTAAGGAAAGTGAAATTCATAAAAGAAATAAAGAAAACAACCTTGCATATGCTACCATCTTGACTAGGTGGTGTTGCAAGAACAATGGTTTTGCATCCAGCAATCTTAGCAGGCTGACATAAGACATCCAGTATATCTTAGCAAAATTCCCAACTCACGATTTATTATTCCAAAAACCAGACATAAGAAAGAATGTTAGCACATACAATTGAAAGCATTAGAGCAGTTGAAGGCAAAACAGCAGTTCCTCCTGGAACATAGAGACCCACAGAGCTAATGCTTCTTGCAACCCGTTTGCATCTAACACCCTGGTTTGCAAAATGAGGTAGCATTAGATAATTCACAATGTAAACATAGTAAATGTTCTCTCCTAGGAGCTTACCTTCATGTTCTCGACACTTTTCTCAGTTGACTTTTGAGCAGCATGGAATGCATATATGTTGTTGTATGCAACATCAAATGCCTCTTTAATAACCGGATCAAGCTACAATAGAGTAAAAGGTTTATAAATAGAGCCAACGATCAGGCATCTAGCTCGAATATAAAGAACTTCTCCTGCTTTAGAATAAAAGATGCAAACTTTAAAAGAAAGCTTCAGGAAACTGAAGATCGAGTACCTCCAGATCGGGTAGATTAGCCACAATTTCAACAACTCGGTCCAGTTCAACTTTGTCAAACCTCACAGTATAGCTGCACAAATAAAAATACGAGTTCAAAATCAAACCAAACAACCCGGAAACTACAAGTAACATTTAAAGAATGTAAACTAGGAAAAAAAAACAGAAGAAGCATCTACTCTTTGACTGCATCATCCCCTCGATTGCGGACATCATCAACAATAGGTTGTACCTGATGCATCATACCAAATTACAAACTGCTTCAATCATTATGACTCATCTTCCCCTATGAAGAAGAAGAAACAAAACCTAACAGAACAAGGATAAAATAGTTTATTCCTCACCACTTTGAAAATAGAAGAAAAATCAATCCGTGGACGAGCTTTCAGCTTATCAACCTCCGCAATAGGAAGTTCGGATAACTTGTAAGACTTCATCGAACACTTCAAAACTTTTCGAATTGTCACTGCAACAATGGAACTCAATAAAAATCTGAAGCCCACCAGGATGATACAACAGCAGCAAATAAAGAGAATCAATAATCTTAAACAGACACAACATCAACATATGATACCATAAACAACCCTAGCAGATCCCCATAACCAGCCCCTTTTTTCGGTCATCAAGGAGGCATTACAACGCCTATGGAAGTTATATCCACGCATCAATAACACAAAAAGTTATACAAATAGGAGGAAAAACAAAAACTACTAGTCCCGAAACATCTAAAGCCATATAGCTAAACCAATCTACAATTGAATTGGCCAGATAAGGTGCATAGAAATCAGGATGAGTGTGGGGAGAGTTCGATTGAGTAATTTGCAAACCATCGGCGAATCAATTTCTAAGAGAAGCTTACTGATGCCTGTAAGCAAGCACGAAACTGAGCAAAGTGAATATCACCAATAACCAGAGCAGTACTACCGACAAACATAAAAAAAAAAAAGAAATTCGTTCTACTCTCGCATCACAACTACCATCAATGCTCGCAATTCAATTCAATCACGAACTAAAAATACAAATAATCACTCCAATTCGAAATTTTAACAGCAACTCCGTTGACCGTCGCCATTGACACACAGCCAGAAGCGAGATGAACCATTCAATCAAGCATCAAATGGAAAACGTACAAGGAAGACGAGAGCGGAGAGTTGGATACGAGTGAACAGAGAAGTTGGCGTGGCCTTTGTTTAAGCAAAGTATTCGACCGTCCATCAACCTACTAACACGTTACCGGAAGCAAAATATGATCGTATCTATCAGATTGAAAAAGATTAAAGGACGACTAATAGTTCCGACGTCGCCGAAGAACGGAGAGAGGGGGAGGCGAAGTGCAAAGCTCTGCTCAAGTAAAGAAGTGGGAAGGAACAAGGGCAAAGATTCTGAAACGCGGGTTTTGAGTGGTTGTAATGAATGAAACGCTGCGTATAGATTGAGGTTCCTCATTTATATGCCAAGGTCTACGCCGGTGGTTTGTGAAATCCCCGCATCCTTTTTTTTTTCACTTTACTGTGTTTTTTGGTTGAGAGCTTCTCATTCTCGCGTTGACAGCCATGGCTTTGAACGGTGGATTGAGATCGTGCGCATCTAAGCTGTTTGCTTCTTCTGGCTCGCTCGTCTCAAAGCCAGGTAAAATAAATTTATTGTCTGATCGCGCGACTGGTCGGTATTCTATAAGCTGGATGGTGAATTGATTTGTAGTTGTATGATATTTGCCCAATTTGGGGTTAACTAAGTTAGGGTTCATTGATTGCATTCGGGATAAGAGTTCGTTGATTACTTTAAGGAGATCTTTTATCCAGCCCTCGTTTCTTTGTAACCCCAGGTTCCTCAGATTCTGACCGTCTTACCTCTATCTGAAGCTGAAATTAGGGTTTTATTTTCCTTTTGTGGAGAGGGTAGTCAGTGATAATGGGGGCGTTTGGTTTGAATTTCTATAGTTATCACAAAATGTTTCCATTGGATTCCAATTGCAAATAGCTAGCATGAGTCATAAAATCCTCCTGTATAATGGTTCATTCTCGGAATGGTATTGTTTCAAACCCATTCCTTCCTGATACGTTGTTAAATCTTGGGAAGTGGCTTTTTCCTTTCTGCTACAGTTTCTCTGGTGAGGCCAAGTATTTGATAATGAGCTATCTTGGGTTTTCCTCCTTCCTACCAAATAGACTTGTCTGATATCTGTTGTGCTGATTGGACTAGTAATTGGATGTTTAGATCTTCTTGTTCTCATAAAGCAAGTTTATATGTCATGAAAACTATTCTATCACCTTTGATGTGTGACCAACTCGGTTTGTATGTTGTTGGTTCTTCTTCATTCTCGGATGTCAGTTTTTAGGCCTTAGTGTTTCTCTGTAGAGGTAGATATCAAGGTTGGAATCAATACCTCAGTTTTGATTTGTTCCTGGAGGCTACAGGTTGCCACATAAGGTTTCATTGGGTGTGTATCCTATAAAGAACTGATTTTTTTTCCCAAAGAAATTCATGAATTAACCATATATTGTTACGCCCTTGTTTTATTAAAAGATATGTACCTGGCTAAGTCTTGAAATCCTCTTGCTGCAAGCTGGAAATGGGGAGAACACCACTGCAGGCAGACATTCAAATAGGTGAAATAGTTGGTTAAAAAGGGTGTGATTTTGGTAAAATTCCATAAGTGAAATTAGAGGTTGTTTAATGAATTTTTTATATATAAAAACATGGTGGTTTACAAAAGAATACCCCCTTATCAAATATTGCTTGATTCTTTGTCCCTGAAATTCTCAGATAATATCTAAGAGAAATCCTTCTGCCTGCCATAATACAATACAAAGAAACACCTACAGTGCAGAAAAGTAGTGTCTTCATATGGATTGTGTGCTATCTTGATGACATTTATGGGGTTACAAGCAAGCAAGAAACAATTCTCGAAGTCTTGCCAAGTCACTAAGATATGCACATCTTGAATTTTATATGGCAGCTAGCAGAGGAATTCACTCTAGCGGAACAAAAATGATGGGAGGAGGGCATGGTCACAGCCATGATGAGCCAGAATACATTCATGCAAAGCACATGTACAACCTTGATAAGATGAAGTACCGCCAGATCAAGATGCCTCTCTTTGTTTTCTCTTGCTTTGCCGTTGGAGCCATTGTTCCCGTCTATGCAGTTGTCTTCCAACAAAAGAAGACTGCTTCTGGTTAAACATTATGGAGGTTGCAATGCTTCTTCTTGCGACGGGTAGGGACTTAACACATAAACTACCTTTGTTCATGAATTTGAATTTCTATTTGTGGCTGCATTCTCTTGCAAGTCCTGCTAAAGTTTGTTGTTTTGCCCAAACTCTTTAAAGGATTATTTCTCGGAATAAGTGTGATTATTGATGGATGCATTCTTTGTTGATTTTGGCTTTAGTTTTATAGTATTGAGCAACCGATGCTTACGCAATTTGAGCTTATTTTCTGCCTTGATTTGGATCTTGAAATTTCTTTCTTGATGTCATTTGTTTGCTTTTGTCGTCTTAGTCTTTGCATATCTTCATCATTTATCGGACAAGGAATCAAACTCCTTTGATATACACGGAGCAAGAATGTGTAATGTATAAAAGATTGATGGCTAAGAATGTGTAATGTATAAAAGATTGATGGCTGCTGAAATGTGGCTTGCTATCTAAGAAGTGAGAACATAAAAGACATGTCTAAGGGCTCGTTTGGTTAAATGTATGAGAATTTACTTCATGAGAAATAGAATTTCCGTGAATTCTACATCTTGCGAAGTATGAAAATATTTTTGTTTGCAAATAAATTATCATGAACTCATTTTGTTTGGTTGAACACAGATATTTGACAACAATTGGTTTTAAATTACTTTTATAATCTTTATATATTAATAAATTCATCTTATTATATGGACAAATTAGAGGTTTTCTTTATAAAAAAAATTAAATAAAATATTTGGGGAAGAAAAGGGAAGTAGATCTTACTCATCTCTCGTGGTAAGGAAGAGCTCTTGTGATATATGTGGTAAGGAAGAGCTCTTGTGATATATGTAGTGTTTGAATCACTTATAAATCATTTTCAACATCCTTATGATATTCGATGTGGGACGGGTGTTACAATCTTGGTGGTGGGCTGCTTTTACCGGGTGTAATTGTGTTGTTGATCCCGATCCCCAAATGCAAATTATATCCTAACTCAATGTTAAACAAAAGATTAGTATAACAGAAAAGAAAGGAGTCGATCCCACAGAGAAGATTGATTCGTTGTTCTTAAGATGATTCTCAAGCAAATAGAAATAAAGTTGTAGCAAATAATTGAAACAAGTAAACAAGCAAAAGAAGTAATGATTGCAAATTAATAATAATTTGAAGAAAATGCTTCACCTGTAATTCTTGACAATATTTGGGATTCATGATCCTTGGAATGATTTCATTGTTATTCTTAAAGCTATGCCGACTTGTATTAAATAGACGATCACTTACATTCAATGTATCAGTACAAAGACCAGCATAAAGATTCAAGTGCTTGGCCAATTAGTAATATTAATTCAATGCAATTAGGAATCACAACGTTGCCAATGGTAGACCTTCTAACCCTAATCTCAAAGAATCAATACAAACTAATAGTCACCATCCTGCAGAGACAATTGATGTTTTCAGAGGATCAATTTCCCTCGGTTGCTACAAATAAATCAATCCAATAAAAGGAATCGCTAGCAAAGATGCAGTTTCTGTATAGATGATCAGTCATAGAGAGAACATGTGCGAATACTAAATCAATGAAGAACAAAGATGATGAATAAACTTATGAATGACAGTTAAGAAATCAAATTCTCACAATTCATCCAACCATGTCTTCGAATCACAGGCAAAACTATGAGTTTATCAACTCATAGTCAAAGTATCTTTCTCAAAACAACAATGAACTAACAATGACCAAACTCCCTACTATTGTAAATGAAAATAACCTAAATAGAGTCGTGCAAAACCCTAGAAAATAAAAGGTAAAACTAATTCAAATAACCCAAACTTTGGCGAGGTGAGCAGGTAGCACCACGAACTTTATACAATGACAAAAATAACCCAAACTTTTACTACTATGTGCTTATATCACTGTTGTTGCAGGAGGCTTGATATATCAAGTAATTACAAATAATAAAGATGTAATAAATGTAATCCGACTCCTGGCCTAATCAAATAATTACAAGACTTCCTCCCGTTGTAGTGGAAGGGTAGTCAGGATCGATCCACGAGGAGGCGTGTCAGCGGGATCCTAGTAGCTTTGGAAATCTCAAGTCTGCGTCGACCAGAAGCCTCGATTTCGACCTTGGGTCTCGATGTCGACCTCGGCTGTCGATGTTCTCTGCAAAAGAAGTCCTGCAAAGACAAAAACAAGTGGTCGATATCGACTGGTGGGGTTCGATATCGATGTCAGTCACGAAATCGACTGGCTCAGAAGTCTGCCAGTTGATACATAGGGGTCGATTTTGACACAAGGGGGTCGATATCGATGCTTGCAGAAGTTTCCCAGGAGTCTCGAGATCGACTCAGAAAACCGTCGATCTATCAGTTTGGTCGATATCGACCTCTGCTGTCGATATCGATGTCTTCCTGCAGTGAGTTAGTTCTTCGTCGGCAAAGAAAGGCCGAAGATTTAAGAATGGAGAGAGAAGCAATGAACAGAAATAAAACAGTGGGTTTTGGGGTGTATAAAATATGTAAAAAGCAACTCCTAGGATTAGGGTTTACCACAACGTTAACCAATGCATGCGATGAGATAAATAAGACGGACAATTGTGCTATTTCACCCGAGGGACAAGCTTTCGCCGTACACCAACTCTTAGGATTACTCTTGCAAATAAACCTAATTGTCTCTACCAATTTTATGTTTATAACTCAAGTTGTTAGCATGAATCCCTTTTCTTTCGATTAGGACTAAACATAGAATCGTAGGAGGAGAGATAGACACAACGATATCAACATCAAATACTTACCTCAAGCGCGCATGGCTAACGTCGGGCTCACCCCGACCCTAAGAGCTTTCGGGGACTACTCGCTTCTCATCATGGAACTCATTGTTGATTGAAGGGAAGAAACTTGCATTTAAAATAAACTCCGAAGCTTTACAACTCAACGTCAACTTTCGCAAACGTCAAACCCTAAAACTTCTCTCTAACTCTAACTCTATTGATTGTCTTACTTGCTTGTAAATTGAATTGAAAGATTGGATTGGATTGAAAGATGATTGAATGCCAGCCCCCTAGGGCTTTATTTATAGGCTACTAATCCTCGCTATCCAAGGATTGTAACTCCTATATAACCTATGAACTCTATCCAAACAATTAGGATAGGTCTTTTATTTTGATAAAACTTAAATGACTTAAAGGTAAAAAGATAAATAACTCTTCAGCTTCCATCTATCTTGAAAGTATGAGATAATTCCGTGCCTCCTTGAAGATAAAGTTCCAATCCGCATTGAAAATCGAGTCTATCTTCTGTCGAGATAAGGGGTCGATATCGACACCAGGGGGTCGATATCGAGGTCTCTGTTCCTGCTCGACTTGTTCAGCTCTGGTCGATGTGTATGTTGAGGTCGATATGGAGGTCGATATCGACATTGGGGATCGATATCTGGGTCTAAGGTTGATATCTACCTCTTCTCAGCTTCACTTGATGTCTATGTTGAGGTCGATATCTATGTCAGGAGTCGATATCTACACCAGAGGTCGATATCTATGTCAGGGGTCGATATCTACACCAGAGGTCGATATCTATGTCAGGGGTGGATATCTACCTCTGCTCAGCTTCACTTGGATTCTTCGTTTTGACTCCGATTTCGCTCGAATTCCTGCATGGTTAGCTTCAAAACTTGTGCAGACTCTATTTCTTGTATTTTAGCCTATTCTTACACAAGTTTATATTCTTTTGAACCTTTTCTTTGGAAATCGAATGAAATAAGAAGTCAAAAGATGCAATAAACAAAGGTACAAATGTGCACATCAAAACACCTCATACTTAGACTTGCTTGTCCTCAAGCAATAACCATGCAATAACCAACACCTACAACACACCCTTCAAGTCTTCGCCCTTGTCAAAAGCAACATCATAAGTGGTAGCAAAGCAAAGCAAGTGAATTTAACGTCATAGCACATATTTTGGTGATCCATAGGCATATGCAATTTTGATCCAACCTCACAGGGATAATGTGTTTGCACTCAACTCTCATGTGTTTAGGCTATGAAGATCAACTCTCAACTCAACTCCATATACAATCTCATAAACATTGCAATTTATAAAAATCCACTTCGCAACCAATTATGAAAATGCAATAAGAAACATCAGGAGGACTTTCACTCAATGGAAGACTTCAAAGAAGACTCCATTCGGCGGGGTTGTAATGGGGCTTGGTATGAAATAAAAGGTATGGAATTATTTGGCTATGTGATGCTTTTATAATTCGGGAATCAAGACTCCTAAATCTCAACACTTGCAATACCCAAACCATAACTCTTCATAATACACTCTCAAGATGCATTCCATCAACCCTTCTTCCAAGTTCTAATATATCTCTCAAAAATATAACACTTTGTATGAATAAAAGACTTAAGGATTTTGGCTCATGCACTATATATAGATATCTTTATTTTTTTTTCGGATTTTTTTTTTTCGAAAATAATAAATAAATATGTGCATTTATATGTTGAGCCAAAAAATCCTTTTACAAAATATGACAAGATGAAAATATACTCCAACCCATAATTTCCTTGCTTAAAACTGGACATTATGCTCTTTTCTTTCCACAATGCACTAGTCCAACCAATCTAAGTCTCAATTCCCAAATGGGGGTCAGGCTCAATTCAGCTAGGGATAATTTTGTGGAGTTTGTAATTTCAGGCTCAGGCTAATGTTCTGGCTTCAAGCAGGGATAATGCAGGGTAGGTAAAGAGAGGATAAAAACGGCTTAAAAGATGCCTCCATCATTTAATTCTCGTAAACATAGACATATATATGCATTGGTTTTGAATAACTATCACAACATTTAGAGATGCATAGGAAGAGTAAATTCACTCAAGAAAGCGGAGGGATTTTTGATGTTCTCCCTATAGGTCAAAAAATTCTCACAAGGACAATTTTTGTTGGATTTGCTTTTTAGCCTAGGATCATATGTGCTCAATTTCATCACAAGTTCACAATCTACATAAAATTTTTAAAGACTTAGGCTAAACCATCCAAATATGCCATATGATTTACATAATCAAGTCAGCTATTGAGTTCATCATAGGACATTTAAGTAGGGTTAGAAAATAAACTCAAAAAATAAACATGCATTTTTTTTTGTATTTTTGGCATTTTTCTATTTTTTTTTAGATTTTGACATTTTATAGACTTAACACCAAGAACAAAAATTTAAACATGAATGCAATGCGAATAAGAAGACCAAGTTATGACCATAAGACATGTCTTTCCCCCACCCCATACTTAAAATATACAGTGTCCTCACTGTATTAAAAAGAAGAACAAGGGTAGAGAGAAACTCACAGTGCAACCTGCGGATTCAGGTCGATTTCCAGGTTAGGTCGATGCCAGAAGTCGATATCTAGGTCAGTGGTCGATGTCGACTGCATCTGTCGAAGTCGAGGAAGAAAATGAAGACAAGGGCTACCAGTTTGGGGTCGATATCGAGTATTAGGGTCAATATTGACCTCTCTTTTTCGCTCCTGAGTCCTCGATGTCAACTCCAGGAGGTGGCTTGACCCTGGGGGGTCGATTTCGACTGGCCTGGTCGATTTTGACTGCCTCTGCAGAAGCTTCTTTTCTTCTTCGTCGTTCCTTTTGCTTGATAACCTGAAATCTTGGTTAGGAATATAGATAAAGCACGAATTATCTCAGTTTTAAAAGTTTGACAAACCTGAAAAAAAAAATTTTAAGGTTTTATGTACAAGCTCTAGATTTTTGAGTCGCTAGGCCGACTTCTCCGTCAATTCTTCACAACCCTTTTATGTAGGGACCCTTCGAGCGTGAGCCTTCTCCTGGATCATCTAGGTCCTTTTGGTAGTAGCGAAGTTCAGCGACCAAGGCTTCTTTGATGTTAGGTTCTTCTTTGGGCGCTTTTCTTCTCTTTCTTGACCTAACTTTAGCAATATATGCAAACCATGGAGCTTTGACCCTCTCTTTAGTAGAATTATCAATAATGGGCTTAATTGATTTATCAATAAGGGATAGGGGAGGGTTAGGAGTCATACCTGGGCTTACTTGTTTGGGCCCGAAACAGAAATCTTCGGGCTGAGGGGTGGTCGATTTCGACCAAGGTGGGTCGATTTCGAGAGCTTTGGTCGATGTCGACATGTGGGGGTCGATATCGACCTCTGTGACCCCATACTTAAGCTCCTGGCAGCAATCTGGCATACTCTATTTCGACCAAGGGGGGTCGATTTTGATGTTTTTAGTCGATATCGACTGGTTTCAGTCGATGTCGATCTTGCTTGCTGTTTCCGTCCTCGCCAACAAAAATTTTTAAGCTTTTCTTTAGCCGGCGAGAGGATTACTTGCTCCAGGTGCTTTGTTTCGCTCATAGTTGGGTTGAAAGAGAATTCTATCACTTCGTTCCCTATAGTAAAGGTTAGTAACCCTTGACGTACATTGATATTGGCATCTGCAGTAGCTAAGAAAGGCCTACCAAGGATAATAGGCACTACAAGATCTTCAGGCATCTCCAATACAATGAAATCAGTAGGCACAAAGAACTTACCTACCTTTACCGGAACGTCATCAACTATACCTGTGGGCCTGACGAATGAGTTGTCAGCCATATAAAGTTTCATGTCCACAGGTTCAAGGGCGCCAATGTTCACCTTTTGCCAAATAGAAAGAGGCATGAGACTTACACTTGCCCCTAGGTCACATAGGGCTTTATAGCGATGTTGGCCAAGTCCCACGGTGATTGCAAACTTCCCTGGATCACTCTTCTTCTCAGGGAAGTCCATCTTCGAGCACTCCTCTGCGATCTCTGCCATAGATCTCTTCTTGCTCAGGATGTCTTTCAGGAATCGCACATAGGCAGGCATCTCGCTTAGGGCTTCTGTAAGAGGGATAGTAACGTTGAGTCCTTGAAGTATCTTTATGAAGCACCTAAACTTACCTTTGGTGGGATCCTCCAATGCTTTGGAAGGGAATGGCAACGTCTTCTTTGGAGTAGGGGCCAAAACGGATGTCGGAGGAGCCTGCTGAACATCGACATCGACTGGGATATGGTCGATATCGACTGGGGTGGTCGATGTCGACCTTTGTTGTGGCTCTGATGGCTCTGCAGTGGTATCGATGTCGACCAGAGGGTCGACCTGGGGGTCGATATCGACCTCATCCTCGACATCGACTGGTTTGTCGATGTCGAATGGATCTGCTGTTTTCTCCGATTCCGTTCGTGGCTTATGTACTTTGGTGCCACTCCTCAATTGCATGGCTGCGACATGGCCCGTCCCGGATTGTCCCTTAGGATTGGTGGTGGGTTGCCCAGGGAGTGTTCCGGACGGTCTAGGGATTTGTGCCGACAATTGACCCAGTTGGGTCTCTACGTTCTTCTTCCAAATATCCATCTCCCCAATCCTTGTGGTAAGGTGATTGAGTTGAGAATGGATGGCATTGTTGGATTGATCATTCTTAGCCTGATTCCGCCTGATTTCATCCAGTACTAGTTGAAGATCATCCTTCTTTTGGTCTCTCTCCGGGTGCCCAGGAGCTCTATAAGGCGGAGGGTCCCTAGGGTTAACCGGGTTCCTTTGTTGTTAATGGAACCTTTGGTCTCCCCAATATTGGTGATTGGGACCCCTCACGTAGCGCGCCTCTTGGTGAGTCTCCGCTAGGTGTACTTGTTCAGCATGGGGGCACTCGATGGTGGTGTGCCGCTGCGATCCGCATTCTATGCAATCTTGGTTCACTGAAAGGAACCTTACTTGCTTTTGGAGCTTTCGAAGTTGATCCCTATGAAATTGCTCCTTTACATCCGGATCGATTACATTGGAGGGTTCATATAAGGGCATAGATGGGGCAGGCCTTGATGATGATGATGTGTCGGAAGCCTCAGGAGTCCCATATGTGTTGTCGAACTCCACCAACCTCTCTATGGTCTCCCAAGCCTCTTGTGGAGCGAGTTCAAGGTAGCCATAGGCAGTGTAGGTGTTGATCCTCTCCTTTGTGGCAGCATCAAGAGCATTGTATATGATCTCCTGAATTATATATGGTGGTTGGCCATGCGTCGGGCATGATCGTAGTAGGTCCTTAAACCTTTCCCAAACAGTCGCCAGAGCCTCACCAGGCTTTTGTTTGAAAGCGGTGATTTTCTGTCGGATCAACGCCATCTTAGAAGGAGGGAAGAACTTGTTGAGGAAGGCATCCATGACTTCATTCCAGGTGCGGAGTGATCTTGGGGCTAAGCTTTCCAACCACTGCAATGCTTTCCATGTAAGAGACCATCGAAAGGCTTTTAGTTGGACATATTCAAGACTTCGTCCATCAGCAATAGTATCGCAAAGGTCTAAGAAGGTAGAAATATGTGCCATAAGGCATTCGTTAGGATTTCCTTCATATTGGTGCCTTCTAATCTCAGTAAGGAAGTTAGGTTTTATTTCAAAATTAGAGGTAGGGATAAGAATTGCCGATTCAGGCACTGTGAGAGCGGGGTGCATATATTGCTTGGCATTCCTAGGGAGGGCATTGATTTGGACTTCTATTTGCCTCCGGCCTTCCTCCTCCCTATCCGCACGCTCCTTAAGTGCCGCCACTCTAGTCGTTAAGTCCTCAACCTGCTTCCTTAGTTGCTCAATAAGTTCAGCCTGGTTCATGTTGTCTGCCATGATTCTTTGAGCTTGGGACCTTAGATGGAAATAGCGCTCAGGGTCGTCTACTCCTTCAAATTCAGGTGGGCGATCAGTGCGTCGCATACACCTGCAAAACCAAACTAGGTAGAGACGTGAGATAGACTACTAGGGCGCGATTGATTGCCTCCCCGGCAACGGCGCCAATTTGTTGTTACAGGAGGCTTGATATGTCAAGTAATTACAAATAATAAAGATGTAATAAATGTAATTCGACTCCTGGCCTAATCAAATAATTACAAGACTTCCTCCCGTTGTAGTGGAAGGGTAGTCAGGATCGATCCACGAGGAGGCGTGTCAGCGGGATCCTTGTAGCTTTGGAAATCTCAAGTCTGCGTCGACCAGAAGCCTCGATTTCGACCTTGGGTCTCGATGTCGACCTCGGCTGTCGATGTTCTCTGCAACAGAAGACCTGCAAAGACAAAAACAAGTGGTCGATATCGACTGGTGGGGGTCGATATCGATGTCAGTCACGAAATCGACTGGCTCAGAAGTCTGCCAGTTGATACAGAGGGGTCGATTTCGACACAAGGGGGTCGTTATCGATGCTTGCAGAAGTTTCCCAGGAGTCTCGAGATCGACTCAGAAAACCGTCGATCTATCAGTTTGGTCGATATCGACCTCTGCTGTCGATATCGATGTCTTCCTGCAGTGAGTTAGTTCTTCGTCGGCAAAGAAAGGCCGAAGATTTAAGAATGGAGAGAGAAGCAATGAACAGAAATAAAACAGTGGGTTTTGGGGTGTATAAAATATGTAAAAAGCAACTCCTAGGATTAGGGTTTACCACAACGTTAACTAATGCATGCGATGAGATAAATAAGACGGACAATTGTGCTATTTCACCCAAGGGACAAGCTTTCACCGTACACCAACTCTTAGGATTACTCTTGCAAATAAACCTAATTGTCTCTACTAATTTTATGTTTATAACTCAAGTTGTTAGCATGAATCCCTTTTCTTTCGATTAGGACAAAACATAGAATCGTAGGAGGAGAGATAGACACAATGATATCAACATCAAATACTTACCTCAAGCGCGCATGGCTAACGTCGGGCTCACCCCGACCCTAAGAGCTTTGGGGGACTACTCGCTTCTCATCATGGAACTCATTGTTGATTGAAGGGAAGAAATTTGCATTTAAAATAAACTCCGAAGCTTTACAACTCAACGTCAACTTTCGCAAACGTCAAACCCTAAAACTTCTCTCTAACTCTAACTCTATTGATTGTCTTACTTGCTTGTAAATTGAATTGAAAGATTGGATTGGATTGAAAGATGATTGAATGCCAGCCCCCTAGGGCTTTATTTATAGGCTACTAATCCTCGCTATCCAAGGATTGTAACTCCTATCTAACCTATGAACTCTATCCAAACAATTAGGATAGGTCTTTTATTTTGATAAAACTTAAATGACTTAAAGGTAAAAAGATAAATAACTCTTCAGCTGCCATCTATCTTGAAAGTATGAGATAATTCCGTGCCTCCTTGAAGATATAGTTCCAATCCGCATTCGAAATCGAGTCTATCTTCTGTCGAGATAAGGGGTCGATATCGACACCAGGGGGTCGATATCGAGGTCTCTGTTCCTGCTCGACTTGTTCAGCTCTGGTCGATGTCTATGTTGAGGTCGATATGGGGGTCGATATCGACATTGGGGATCGATATCTGGGTCTAAGGTCGATATCTACCTCTTCTCAGCTTCACTTGATGTCTATGTTGAGGTCGATATCTATGTCAGGAGTCGATATCTACACCAGAGGTCGATATCTATGTCAGGGGTCGATATCTACACCAGAGGTCGATATCTATGTCAGGGGTCGATATCTACCTCTGCTCAGCTTCACTTGGCTTCTTCATTTTGACTCCGATTTCGCTCGAATTCCTGCATGGCTAGCTTCAAAACTTGTGCAGACTCTATTTCTTGTATTTTAGCCTATTCTTACACAAGTTTATATTCTTTTGAACCTTTTCTTTGGAAATCGAATGAAATAAGAAGTCAAAAGATGCAATAAACAAAGGTACAAATGTGCACATCAATCACCACTAGGCACCAATATCTTTTTTAAAACAAAAAATAACACCTAACTATTATAGTTTTGAAATCAAATCTAAAACAATACTTAAACTAGGTTTTTTTTAATCGAAATTACACAAAAGGTAAATTTTTTTTAAATGAAAAATAAATTTTCGGCCTAAGATAATTGAATAAAATATCGCTAATTTATGTCATATTTTAAAAACCCAAAATTTGGTTTGAACAAATGATATTCGTTAGAAATATTTTTTAAAAATATTTGTCAAATGAATTTTTTAATAAAAATTACGCAAAATATAACTTTATATATATATATATATATATTACCTTTAAATATTTTTCAAACGATATAACTTTTTATATTTTTCAAATAGGACCTAAAAATATTAAACTAAGTTTTTAATCAAAATTACAAAAAATATACATTTTTTTAAATAAAAAATAAAATTTTCTGCTTAAGATAATTGGAAAAAAAATTGATAATTTATTTCATATTTCAAAAACCCATAATTTGGTTAGAACAAATTATATCAGTTAGAAATATTCTCAACTGAAATACTCCGTATATTTTTTAATTTGTTGTATTTTTGTTAATTTATTATTATTTTCAATTAAAGAATAAATTAAAATATTTCATTTGAGAAATATTTTACAAATATAATTCTAACTTATATCATTTGTTCAAACCAAATTATGGATTTTAAAAATATGACGTAAATTAGCGATATTTTTTTCAACTATCTTAAGTCTAAAAATTTATTTTTCATTTAAAAAATTTTACCTTTTGTGTAATTTTGATTAAAAAACCTAGTTTAATATTGTTTCAGGTTCTATTTCAAATTTATAAAAGTTAGGTGTTATTTTGTATTTTAAAAAAGACATTGGTGGTGATATAAGCACATAGTAGTAAGAGTTTGGGTTATTTTGGTAACTTTATAAAGTTCATGGTGCTACATGCACACCCAACCAAAGTTTGGGTTATTTGAATTAGTTTTACCAAAATAAAATAATAATAATATAATAATAATAAGATCTTTGGACAAATCGTAATCGTTGAACGCACACGACAGGCGGGCACCGCTGGAATAGCGGCGAGCGCCGCTATTACAGTGCCACGATTCTTCATTGTCTTCGACATTATGCTCCTTAGCATCTTTGATGCTCCTTTCTTAGCCTCTCTTATGCTCTAAAATCACCTCTTTTGGATCTCTAAAGCCTCCCTTCAAACTCGGATAATAAAACTGCAAAATAAACACAAAATAGCGTAGAGTCCGAACTCGAATACTCCAAATGCAAGACAATGTAAATAAGACAAAACATAATCCATGTTAATACTTAAATGCAATAAAATCTATCTATAACGCCTATAATTCCCCCTCACACTTAAGTTCTTACTTGTTCTCAAGCAAATGAAGAATAAACATAAATCAATGTACCCCAGAGGAGATTCCTTCACAATTTAACTCATCAAAAGCAACATCAAACCAAGTGCAAATATGAATAAGGCAAATAAACATCATAACATGTATATGGATGATCAAGTAGCCTGCATGCTTATCAATCCAACCTCACAAGGGAAAATGTGTGTTTCTCTTATTCTCATGTGTTTAGATTTTAAGCATACACTCAACTCAATTCCATATGCAAACATCAATTCAAATATTGACACTTATATCACAAAATCTCCACCGGATACATCAAAGCAAAATAAGAAACATCAAGAGGACTTGCGCTCAATGGAAATCTTCAAAGAAGACTCCATTCGGCGAGGTTGTAATGGGGCTTGGTAGAATATAAGGGTAAGGAATTGTATTTGGTCATGTGATGCTTTCAATTCTGGGAACTAAGATTTCTAAAACTTCCAACATAACACAAAACAACTCAAAAATACATCAAGCTCACATAAGAACATAAACTCTCAAAATATAAACAATAAGCTCTCAAAATATTGTTCGTTCTTAAAACGGGAGGTAGATTCTTTGCTCAAATAAAATATTCAAATTAAACTCTAACTATGCTAACTCCTTGTCCCAAACAAATAATACAAGAATCCCTCCCGATGTAGTGGTAGGGTAATTGAGGATCGAATCCACGAGGAGGTAGGTCAGCGCTTCCCTTGTTGTAATCACGATCAAGCTTTCGACCTCAGAAGACACTCGACATCGATGTGTGTGGTCGATATCGACCTCAGTTCTGGTCGATTTCCAGTAGAGTTCCTGCATAAGACAAAAAAACAGTAAAGTCGACGTCGAGTGGAACCTCGATATTGACGTTAGACCTCGATATTAACCTTTACAGTCGATTCCGATGTTTGTCACAGAAACCGTTTTGCATAACCTATTGTTGGAAAAGTGTCCGAAGAACGTAGAAGGGTAAAGAAGGATGGTCAGAAACAAAACTTAAACTTTTATATAAATTCAATTAATTAAAAGCTTCCAAAGTCGGGGATTCACGCCACAACGATAACAACGCAAGTTTGATGCTAAAGTTATGAAATTTAACGCCTTTCCATCAAATAATTTTCGTTACCAACACTTAGGTGGTTAGAGACTCTCGCATAGTGCCTAAGAGTTACTATCCAATTCACGAGTAATCCAAGTTCACAATATGAGTGGCTTTCGCTTCAATAATGCAAATAATGAATCTCCTTAACTCTCGCAAAGGATCATGCATAGGATAGAAGACGGAATCGCATAAAAGTCATACCTTTGATGCACTTACCCTACATCGCTATCGTCGGGCTCACCCCGACCCTAGAAGTGGGTTGACTACTCGCTTTTCATCATGCAACTCATCATCATCATTGAAAGAAAATTAATTGAACTATGAAAGAAAGATTACAACCGAACCAAGCCAATTCCGCTCTCGCTTCCACCAACCTCACTCGGCCTCCTCTCTCTCTCTCTCTACAAATTCTCTCTATTGAAAACTGAATTTCTCTGCGTGTGTGGATGATTAAACTCAGCTCTAATAGCCTCTATATATAGATATCAAACTTTGCTATCCAAAGACTCAAAACTTTATCTTTATTATCTAAGATAAAACTTAAATAAAGTAAAAACTATAAGTTCTATGGTAAAACAGCTCATGTGATAGCTCTGACGTTGAAGATAAGAAATCTCGACTTTAGGATAGACGTGCAAGCTTCGGATAGAATTCTATTAAAATCTGAGTCAGACTTCTCTGCAGGCAACATCGATATCGACCTTTAAACGTCGATATCGACCTCTGTAAAACTTTATCTCGAGCTCTTCTTCTTTTACTCGGACGGGCACTCGACTTCTATCATTTATCTTGACATAGGCACTCGATATCGATCATGGATCATCGATATCGACCTTTGTGTGTCGACATGCTCTGTTATTCTCTCTGCTTGATTCCTGTGTCTCTGCTGTACTCGATGTCGAGGTCTTTCAGTCGATTTCGACCTTTCAGAAGACTTCGAGTTCTTTTTCCGCTCTTCCAAATCTGTCCATTTTGTCCTGTTTTCTGCGAAATCACATAGAAACTTGTGTAGACCCATATATTTGACAATAATGCATAAACTACACTAATCCAATGTTTTCCCATTAATATGCATGCAAATGACGATAAAATGAACTTATATGTGCATAGAAAATATGGATATTTGCGCGCACATCAAACACCCATACTTAAGCTTGCTTGTCCCCAAGCAATACTTTTAATGGTCATTCAGGGGAAGAAAGTAAACCCTCAACATCATAGATTCATTTTTCATATGTCCCCACAATCAATTGCCATCCTTGAAAAGGTACTTATGTCAACCAAATCCATGCCTGTGCATAAAAGCAATTTCATACTCATAAAAGGAGGTTTATATGCAAAAAACAATTTCAGCGGCATAGCATTAATAATCAAGAGGACTTTTGCAAGCTTGTGAGAAGTAGATTGGTAAAAGGCTAAAGGTGGGCTAATATTTGGCCATGTGGTGTTAAATCCGGGGAAATAATACTTTCTCTTCAAAACTTTCCACATTCCTTCTTCATAATGTCTCACCTTTCACTCATCGCTCAATGCTTTCTTTCACTTAAATGCCTTTACCTCTCTGACCTTAGCACTGCCTTCTCGCGAGTCACAAACATGGGTGTCATGAATGGCCCTGGATACTTAGTACTTCGGACTCCTCACCTTGTGTCCCATCTCGCTGAACTAATATCTCAACGAGCAGGGTCGACCTACCTTTATCTCCTGAGGTGATCGGATTTTTTCTCGCTCATTAAATTTTCCATAATTCATAAATTTTTTCATTCATGCCAACAACTTCAATAATATTGCACAACTCAATATAACAACTCCAAAGATGACATCCATTCTCAAACTTGTCCTCGGATAGGGTATAAGGTATAAAATGGGCAATATGTTATATATATGGAGCAATAATGATCATAATAAGGCTCATATTTGGCTTGTGACTTTTGCAAATATGCATAGGTAAGGCTAGGATATGAACTTGTATATGTAAGCACTTGTATGGAAATTTCATAAAAAGTCATCCATCATCTTATCATGCACATGTCAAAAGCAATTTCAAATTTTCATCTCCTTTATTATTTCTTTTTGCACTTCATTGGGACTTCTCTTAACTAGGCAATTTCCTATTATATCTCTAATGAATCTAATTTTGCATCATAGAGCTCTTTTTGATACTTCCATGACTCTTTTCCTTATTTTTCAATTTTTTTATGGGGGTCATTTTTATTCTTTTTTTCGAATTATATAAAACTGAAAGATAAATATGACTAACTAACTATGTAATATGCATGAACATTAAAAAATATGCAATAACTTATAAAACATGCGAAAATATGTAAGTAAGCCTTTCCCCCCACCCCATACTTAAAGTCTACAATGTCCTCACTGTATTAGAACTAGGGTTAAGAAAAACTTACTAAACCGTCACAAATTTCAGGAGTCGAAGAAGTCAGCAGGCATGGTCGATATCGACCCTGGACATCGATATCGACCTCTGTCATCGATTTCTGGCTCAAGCTTCAGGGTGATCCGGCCTCGACCACAAGCTTATCTAAATCGACCATAAGGTCGATGTCGATGTTTAACATCGATTTCGATGTCTTTTCTGTGTGCTTTTCTCTTTCCTGCAACTTGTTGAAAATAAAACCAAAACTAAGTCTTTGTTACAAGCTCTAGAGTTTTAAGTCGCTAGGCTGACTTCTTCTTTTCGCTATTCTCAAGGCGGCATCTGCAGAGCCCATGTGGCTTGGGCCTCAAATATTACTCCTTTCTTGTCACGCAGCTGCATTTCGCTGGGATGGATCTGATTCACCGTGAATGGTCCCAAATTTTTATCTTTGAATCTCGTAGGGAACCAATGGTCCTTGGATTTAGCTACATAAACTTTGTCTCCTATCTCATATTAGCTCGAATCATTATCGGATACCCTACACAAACACACATGCCAAGGCACACCTCTTCCAAATAATGATAAATCTTTAATTGTAATGGAACAGGAGGAATCCGTACCTTGACTTACCTTCTTATCTGCCTGTGGCTCAGGTCGACATCGATGTTCAGTCCTCGATATCAATCCCTGTTGTACTCCTGGAGGTCCAGTCGATTTGGAGGGTTCTCCCTCGATATGATCAGGTCGATATCGACCCTCAGTGGTCGATATCGAGGTCTCTGTTCCTCCCTTCTCAGTGCTTATGGTGGTCGATTTCGGCTCTAGGGCATGGTCGATATCGACCTTGCTGTCCGATTTTGATGTTCCTTCTCCTCCTCTGTCGACCCCATACTTATAACCTGACATATAATCTTGAAAACTATTAGTCGATATCGACTTACCTAGGTCGATTTCGATGTTCTGTTTGGCTCCTTCGTTCAAGATTGCCATAACTTCCTCCACATGGGCTTCTATGGCCCTCATTTCTAGCTCTTCTGGTGTCATACTCCTTACTTTGGCCTCTCCACATGCAATGTAGACACCATTGATGGCTTTTATCTCCATTGGCCCTTGATTTTTCACCGTCTTGTTGAAGGCATACTCTATCACCTCGTCACTAATTGTGAATGAGAGCAATCCTTTCTTCACGCTAATGTTGGCATCGACGGTCGCTAGGAATGGCCTACCTAAAATAATAGGACAAGCAGGGTCCTCCGCTATATCAACAACTAAGAAATCAGCAGGGACAAAGAATTTACCTACTTGTACTGGCACATCTGTTACCATCCCTGTTGGAATTACTACCGTATTGTTTGCCATGTATAACCTTGCATCCACGGGCTCCAAAGGACCTATCTTTACCTTGTGCCATATGGTTAGTGGCATCATGCTAACCCTACCGCCCAAGTCAACTAAAGCATTAAATTTGAATTGACCTAAGCCTATAGCGATAGAAAACTTACCTGGGTCCGCCCGCTTTTGTGGTAGCTCCAATCTGTTGCACTCCTCTGCGATCTCAGAAAGCAATCAATTCTTACCCAATATGTTCCTTAACGATCAAACACGCCGCATACAAAAGCAAGTTAGGTTCCTCACAAATAAAGAAAAAGAGTCATGGAAGCTTTTATTGAACTCGATGATGCAATAGTAGATTCATTAGAGATATAACATGAAATTGCCTAGTTAAGGGAAGTCACAATGAAGTGCAATTTTTTAGAGAAAACCATGAAAGAGAGGTAAAATTTGAAGTTGCTTTTGACATATGCATGATAAGATGATGGAGGACTTTATAATTTCCATACATGTGCTCAAATTCATACCCTAGCATTATCTATGCATATTTTGCAATTACACAAGCCATATATGAGCCTTACATCATTATTGATCCACATATATTACATATTTCCCATTTTATATACCTTATGCCCCGAGCTTGGTTTGGCACAGTGGTATGAATACGTGTCACCTTTATAATTTCACGTGTCAGGAGTCTGGATTGTCATTGCGGTTCACTTAATGCAGGAGATGGAGGAGTGTTGCTACCTTCTTCGTAAAGTGGTCTCGGACAGGGCGGATGACATTGGCAGTCGAGCCATTGCCTTCCCTGCCAAAGACCATCGAAAAGATTTTAGTCGCACATACTCTAAATTTACTCCATCAACAACTGTTTCACATAAATCCATAAAAGTAGAGATGTGTTGCAGTGGACATTCATTAGGTCTTCCTTCAAAAGTATTTCTTTTAATTTCAGAAAAGAAGTTAATTGTAATTTCATGATTGGAGTGAGGAATTAAAATAGCGGATTCATGAACATGGAGCGGCGGATGCATGTATTGCATCATCGTCTGTGGATACTGATTGAGCCGCTCTTGGGCTTGTCTGCGTGCATCCTCCTCCCTATCAGCACGGGCCCGCTCTGCAGCAGCGGCGGCCCTCTCAGCAGCGATTGTAGCACTGTGGTCCTCGATTTCCTTCCTCAACCGCTCTATGGTCTCAGCCTGCGTCTCGTTGTCAGCCATGATGCGAAATTCTTTGTTACGAAGATGGAAGAAACGTTCAGGCTCGTTGATGGGTTCTAGGATAGGTCCGCAATCAGAACATCGCATAAACCTGCAAAATAAACTCTAAAAGATCGTGAGACAACTTAGGTGGCGATTGATTGCCTCCCCGGCAACGGCGCCAATTTGTTCGCTTAAGGGGAGGGGATCGTGCAATTCAAATATTCAAAGATAATTCACAACTATGCTAACTCCATTGTAACGGCCCAGATTTTTAAATCTGGGTTACGTTTAGAGGGAAGAACTATCCCTCTGCCAGATCTTGCAATCCAAGTAAGTGCTGCTTATTTATCAACTTCAAGTTATAACCCTGTTTAGTTTTTAAGGATTTAATGGTATAACTCAAGAAAAAGGGGATTTCGAACCCTCAAAACAATCAAAGAATCCAATCATTAATTGTGCTTTCACACGTAAACCTATCCTAATTCAACTAGTCAAAAACTCAAAAGAAATAACACGAGTTTAAATCAGTATAAATACAACATGTTTCGAAATGACAGACTTAACCAAAACATTTGTAAAGTCAAGCTATAATAGGTGAATTCTTCTTAACACTCTCGTCCCGTGAGAAAACCCCGCCATAGAAGCAAATCAGCAAGCAAAAGGGAGCGGGTACCTGAAACTATACCACAAGTCAAGGTCGAGCCACTCATGCGGGACCGGAAGTCCTCGCTGAGGTC
The DNA here is from genome assembly GCA_963922045.1 of Persicaria maculosa. NCBI lineage: Eukaryota > Viridiplantae > Streptophyta > Magnoliopsida > Caryophyllales > Polygonaceae > Persicaria > Persicaria maculosa. The sequence goes on along the minus strand of OY998264.1, from coordinate 44,065,964 downwards.
ATATAATACGCCTATACCTAGAATAAAGGATGACTAATGCAGTACAAGATTTAAATCACACTATCATGCCCCTAGTAGATATATAATATGCAAAAAAGAACTGTAAAGGGTCCAAGACAATGCCAAGTGGCATATCCCTCTCCTACCTCTGCACCCCTTCCCGTTAGTGCAGAGACTGGCCAGTTCGGTGCTATAGCATAGCAATTTCCTCGTGGTGGTGCACTAATCACGGCATCATCATATCATAGCATATCATCTCATCTCTTGCCCGATGGTGCTGGGCTATCATATCATATCATATCATCTAATCTCTTGCCCGGTGGTGCTGGGCTATCATATCATGCTCATATCGACTCGATAGACTCAGGGCACCCGATGGGGCTGGGCTGCCCTATGACCCTAGCAAAGACTCTAGGACTATCACAGATAACGACCGTTCTGTTTCAAATGCATAAAGAATAGGGATGCTCATTCATAAGTGCAAGTCCTAAACATGATACTACATGATATGCTTTTATGCATATGCAATACCTACATACTATATGACACATCAGGCATGAGGTCCAATCACTTGAGCAAGCCCCGGAGGACTTACCTGGAGTCTTCACATCCAATTGATCAGCAACCAAGCCACTTAGATAATCATCCATCGGGAAACAAGCCACTCAGACAATCATCCAATCACACTAGCAAGTAATAAGCATGGAACAACTCATCAATACATATTCAATTAACACACAAGCAGGCTTCCAAACCAACCCAGAACTAACTGACATTTTAGTTAAGTAACCTAGCATTCTCATCATGATAGTTACCCTCAATTAATCTTATGCTCATCGAGTATAAACTTATTTCAAAGCCATATCAAGATCATTATTCAGAACATCTTACTTCAAATAAAGTTCAAGTTTTTCGTACACATTTCCCAAGTAATTCATCAATTATTAAATCCTCAAATACTCAATGAAAATGATAGGTTCTCACAACTAAGGGTCAACAAGTCTTATTTATCAAACTCACATACTAAATCAGGCTCAAGAAGTAATCCAAGGTAAGTTGATAATTCACGAAATCCCTTATAATCTCAAATGTAAGAACTACTCAACACTACAGCGCTACATTCAAGCTTAAAGCACCCGAGCATAATAATTTGTACAAACATATTTTATATAGCCTTAGTACCCAATTTCTTGAAGAGTAAGTTCACAAGGCACATCAAGCTCTCTAGACACTTCTTAGATAGTTACACTAGTCAAAGTCAATTATCACTATAATTCAACCGATTAACAAACTTAAAACATCCATAATATTACTCTAGTTAACCAAATTACCTAGCTTAATTATGAGGTAGTGATATCAAGTCAAACTAACCAATTTCATAACTCGATAAGCATAACAACAAACTTACAAGTATAACAAGTTCTCCGGATGTCTTTTATATTTTATAAGCTTAACCAAGTCTAGACTAACTCTTATAAGATCTTATTAATTAAATGCAGTTCGTCAAGAATGAGATTGTCACTAATAAATAAACCAAGAGTAGTCGACAAGAATCTCTTTGTCAAATCATTTCTGCAAGTATCATACACTTTCTAGAGTCATTAAGTCGATCAGTCATTATTTCTAAAATGACCATTCATAAGAGAATTAATTAATCGATACAAGTTACTACTCACAATAAATTTATAGTCCACTTAAACTCAATTCTAACCTCAAGCAAGATCGCAATATAACAACAAACATCTTTTATATCCTATACTAACCGAAGTTGATCATTATTATAGTTTAACTAGTTAACCAATCTAAAATATCGATATCCCTTTCTTAAGTTATCAACTAAATGTGTTGATTAGATAAATATAGGAATTTACATTCTTAATGACAACACAACCTACAACACAAGGCTAGAACGTACACCCTCATATTGGTTACATAGTTAAATCATGTATGACACCCCTTTAATATCTCATGTTTAAAAGGATAATAGAGTAACTATTAGCTTAGACCCCTCTCTCCATTCAATTTCGATTCAAGAGCGTGTATATCCAAGATTTCACTATTTTAACACAAGTAGGTCACTACAACAATTAGAAGAAATCCCATTAGGTCATTAATTCTAATTTCCACAAATCGCAATATCCAACCAAAATTAATTAAGTTAGAGGTTCACATCCAAGATCAGGAAGAAGAGATGTACCCGATCCTCGACAAGACATGCTTGGAGATTTCACAAGATCAGGCTGTGTCGGCTCGGGTTTGGCTCTTGGCTTCATCCATGGGAAACACGGTGGGGGAGCCAACACCATTTTGTGGTCTAGGATGTGCGCATCGGCGTCGGCATGCGGAAAGGAAGCTCCAAGCGCTGGTGGTGAAGCTGAGGCTGAGAGGTAGGGCTCCGGGGTCGGCATCGGCGAGAGGCTAGACACCCATCTAGCCTGCAATGGTGGTCGATGGTGTAGAAGAAAAGGAGGAGGGAGTAGGTGTGAGCTGGCGGGAGGACAGACAGGTGTTCCTCGGCATCGGAGTTCGGAGCGAGCGATTGGGAGCTAGTGTTCGCTAAGGGGGCAGGGAGTGTGGTAAGTAGGAGAATAAAATAAAGCACAACTAGACTATCTCCCTGTCCCAAACAAATAATACAAGAATCCCCTCCCTTGTAGTAGTAGGGTAATTCAGGATCGAATCCACGAGGAGGTATGTCAGCGCTTCCTGTGTTGAGCTCACGATCAAGGCTTTTGACCTCATCAGACACTCGATATCGATTATACAGGTCGATATCGACCTCAGTTCTGGTCAATTTCCTAGCGCAGTTCCTGCAGAAGACAAAACAGCAAGTCGACGTTGAGCAGATACCTCGATATCGATGTTAGACCTCGATATCGACCCTTATGGTCGATTTCGATGCTTGTCACAGAAACTGTTTTTGTAACCAATTTGTCGGAAAAGAGTCCGAAGAAAATAGAATGGAGAAGGAAGATGAACAGAAACAAAACTAAGACTTTTAAGTTGATTTCAATTAATTAAAAGGCTTCCAAAGTCGGGGTTTCATGCCACAACGATAACAATGCAAGTTTCATGCTAAAGATATGAACTTTAATGTCTTTCCGTCAAATAACTTTCGTTATCAACACTTAGGTGATTAGAGGCTCTCGCATAATTCCTAAGAGTTACTATCCAATTCATGAGCAATTCAAGTTCACAATATGAGTGACTTTCGCTTCAATAATGCAAATAATGAATCTCCCTAACTTTCCCAAAGGATCATGCATGGGGTAGAAGACGAAATCGCATAAAAGTCAAACCTTTAATGCACTTACCTCACATTCCTATCGTCGGGCTCACCCCGACCCAAGAAGTGGGTTGACTACTCGCTCCTCATCATGCACATCATCATCATTGTTATTGAAAGAAAGCTACTTTGAATTAAAACTCCGAAAGAAAGTACAACCGAACAAGCCACTCTACTCTCGCTTTACAACTCCACTCGTCCTCCTCTCTCTCTCTCTCTCTCTACTCACTATTGCAACTTGAATTTCTCTACGAAATTGGATGTTATTCGATCTGAAATTCAATACCTAAACTCAGCCCTATTGGCCTCTATTTATAGATGTCGATAAGGACTCGAAACCTTATCTTTATTCTCTAAGATAAACTAAAACAAAGTAAAAGCTAAAACTTCATGGTGAAATCAGCCTCCTCATGATAGATCTGGTGTTGATGATAGGAAATCTCGACCTTTAGATAGATTTTGCAAGCTTTGGATATAATTCTATCAAAATCGGAGTCGAATTCCTCTCCTGGCATGGTCGATATCGACCCTTAGACATCGATATCGACCCCTCCAAAATCTTATCTCGAGCTTCTCCTTCTCCTACTCGAACTGGCACTCGACTTCTATCAATTTGGTCGATCTGGTAGCATCGATATCGACCCCCAGACGTCGATATCGACCTCTTCTGCGTCGATATGTTCCGTTTCCTTTTCTGCTCGATTCCTATGTCTTTAATGTACTCGATGTCAAGGTATTCAGTCAATTTTGAACTCTTTAAAAGACTTCGAGTTCTTTTTCCGCTCTTCCGAATTCATCCATTTTCATCCTGTTTTCTGCGAAATCACATGGAAACTCGTGCAAACCCATATATTTGACATTTTAAGCATAAACTACACTATTCCCATGTTTTCCCATTCATATGTATGCAAAAGACAATAAAATGGATTCATATGTGCATAGAAAATATGGCAATTTGCGCGCACATCAAACACCCCATACTTAAGCTTGCTTGTCCCCAAGCAATACTTTTAATGGTCATTCAGGGGAAGAAAGTAAACCCTCAACATCATAGATTCATTTTTCATATGTCCCTACAATCAATTGCCATCCTCGAGAAGGTACTTATGTCAACCAAGTCCATGCCTGTGCATAAAACCAATTTCATACTCATAAAGTAGGTAATATGCAAAAAACAATTTTTGCGACATAGCATTAATAATCAAGAGGACTTTTTTCAAGCTTGTAAGAAGTGGATTGGTAAAAGGCTAAAGGTGGGCTAATATTTGGCCATGTGGTGTTAAATCCGGGGAAACATACTTTCTTTCCAAAATATTCCACATTCCTTTTTCATAATGTCTCACCTTTCACTCATCGCTCAATGCTGTTTTTTTAATAAAATGCTTTTACCTCTCTAGCCTTAGCACTGCCTTCTCGCGAGTCGCAAACATGGGTGTCATGAATGGCCCCAGATACTTAGTACTTCGGACTCCTCACCTTCTGTCCCATCCTACGGAACTATTATCTCAACGCAAGCAGGGTCGACCCACCTTTATCTCCTGAGGTGATCGGATTTTTTCTCGCTCATTTAATTTTCCATATTTCATAATTGTATCATTCCTGCCAACAACTCCATAAATCCACAACTCCATACAACTCCAAAGATGACATCCATTCAAAAAAAACTTTGTCCCCGGATAGGGTATAAGGTAAAAAATGGGCAATATGTGTATATGTGGAGCAATAATGATCATAATAAGTCTTATATATGGCTTTGTGGATTTTGCAATGACGCATAGGTAAGGCTAGGATATGAACTTTGCTTGTATGGAATTTTTTTATGAAAAATCCTCCATCATCTTATCATGCACATGTCAAAAGCAACTTCAAATTTTCATCTCCTTTATGGTTTTCTCTAAAAAATTGCACGTCATTGTGACTTCCCTTAACTAGGCAATCTCATGTTATATCTCTAATGAATCTATTTTTGCATCATAGAGCTCTTTTTTATACTTCCATGACTCTTTCTTTTCCAAAATTTTTGATGAGGGTCATTTTTCTCTTTTTTTTTATGCATTAAAATAAATATGCAACTCTAATCTAAGTATGAATATGCAAGTAAGCCTTTCCCCCACCCCATACTTAAAATTTACAATGTCCTCACTGTATTAGAACTAGGGTTAAGAAGAAAACTTACTAAACCGTCACAAATTTCAGGAGTCGAAGAAGACAACAGGGAAGGTCGATATCGACCCTTTTCATAGATATCGATGTCTCTCTTGATTTCTGCTCAGGCTTCAGGGTGATTTGGCCTCGATCACAAACCCTATCCATGTCGACCTTAAGGTCGATTTCGATGTCTGACATCGATTTCGATGCCTTTCTGTGTGCTTTTCTCTCTCCTGCAATTTGAAAACTAAACACAAAATATGCAAACCAATAAAGTGTCTAAAACTAAAACTAAGTGTTTGTTACAAGCTCTAGATTTTTAAGTCGCTAGGCTGACTTCTTCCTTTGTACTTCTCAAGGTGGCATCTGCAGAGCCCATGTGGCTTGGGCCTCAAATATCACTCCTTTCTTGTCCCGCAGCTGCATCCCGCCGGGATTGATTTGATTCACCGTGAATGGACCTAAGTTCTTATCCTTGAATCTTGTAGGGAACCAATGGTCTTTAGACTTGGCAACATAGACCTTGTCTCCTATCTCATATTGGCTTGAATCATCTTCGGATACCCTACATAAGCGCACATGCCAAGGAACACCTCTTCCAAATAGTGATAAGTCCTTAATTGTAATTGAACAATAGGAATCCATACCTTGACTTACCTTCTTCTCTGTCTGTGGCTCAGGTCGATGTCGATGTTCGGAGGTCGATATCGACCCTTATTGTACACCTGGAGGATCAGTCGATTTGGAGAGTTTTGACTCGATATGATCAGGTCGATTTCGACCCTCAGAGGTCGATATCGAGGTCTCCTTTCCTCCCTTCTCAGCGCTGATGGTGGTCAATTTCGATAGGGCATGGTCGATATCGACCCTTGACCCCGATTTCGGTGCTTCCTCTTTTCCTCTGTCGACCCCATACTTATGACCTGTCACAGAATCTTGAACATTAGTGGTCGATATCGACTTACCTAGGTCGATTTCGATGTTCTGTTGAGCTCCTTCGTTCAAGATTGCTTCAACTTCCTCTACTTGGGCTTCATTGATGGCTTTTATCTCCATTGGCCCTTGACTTTGCACCGTCTTGTTGAAGGAATACTCTATTACTTCATCACTAATTGTGAGTGAGAGCAATCCTTTCTTCACGCTAATGTTGGCATCGACGGTTGCTAGGAATGGCCTACCTAAAATAATTGGACAAGCAGGGTCCTCCGCTATGTCAACAACTAGGAAATCAGCAGGGACAAAGAATTTACCTACTTGTACTGGCACATCCGTCACTATCCCAGTTGGAATCACTACCGTATTGTTAGCCATGTACAATCTTGCATCCACGGGCTCCAGAGGACCTATCTTTACCTTGTGCCAAATGGTTAGTGGCATCATGCTAACGCTAGCGCCCAAGTCAACTAAAGCATTAAATTTGAATTGACCTAGACCTATAGCGATAGAAAACTTACCTGGGTCCGCCCGCTTTTGTGGTAGCTCCAACCTGTTGCATTCCTCTGCGATCTTAGAGAGCGATCGCTTCTTACCCAAGATGTCCTTAAGGAACCTTACATAAGATGGCATCTCGTGAAGTGCCTCTGTGAATGGTATAGAAACATTAAGCCCTTGGAGCATCTTCACGAACAGTTGGAACTTCTTTTCCGCTGGGTCCTTAGTCACCTTTCTAGTTGGGAATGGCAACACCTTCTTCCTTCCCGCGGCTGCAGTGAGGTCGATATCGACATCAGTAGGGTCGATATCGACTGGAGGAGTCGATTTCTGTGGTGACGCAGAAATAGGGCCGACATCGATAGGAGGGTCGACATCGATGTCACCTTGGTCGATATCGACAGGGGGGGTCGATATCGACATCTGTTCTGGCTCCTTCTCCTCCGCTTTTTGCTCGGGCGTTTGTAATTGACGCCCACTCCTTAGGTTTACTTCCGCAATATGACCTGTGGTTTTTCCCTTTTGGTTGGGCACAGTGGATCCAGGGAGTGATCCTGACGCCTTGGGCATTGCTTCCGCCAATTGACTCATTTGAGTCTCCATGTTGCGCTTCCAAACATCGATCTCCCCAAGTCTAGAATTGATGCCATGCAGCTGAGTATGGACGGAGTTATTGGCTTGTTTGAACTCAGCGTGGTTCCTCCGCATCTCATCAAGGATGATTTGCAGGTCATCTTTCTTAGTCTCCCGCTCAGGGTGCCCTGGTGCCCTATATGTTGGGGGATCCCTTTGATAGAACCTTTGATCACCCCAATTTTGTTGATTGCCCCCTCCATAGGGGCCTCTCGTCCATTTGACCTCCTCATGTTGTTCCGCCATGGATACTTGCTCAGTATGTGGACAGGCACTGGTGTTATGCCTTATTGAACCACACTCCTGACAAGGTTGATTGTTGCTCAGGAACCTTACTTGCTTTTGAAGGCGGCATGTTTGATCGTTATGAAATTGTTGCCGCACTTCAGGATCTATCTCCCTTGGAGGCTCATATAGGGGCATAGATGGGGCAGGCCTTGCATCATAGGCCGCAGCAGCCCCATAGGTGTTGTCAAAGTTCACAAGCCTCTCAATGGTCTCCCATGCCTCCGTTGGTGTAAGCTCAATGTACCGATAGGAGGTATATGAATTGATCATCTCCTTATTCGGCGCATCAAGGGCGTTATAAAAGATCTCTTGGATGACATATCGAAGTTGCCCATGTGTCGGGCATGATCTCAGCAAGTCCTTAAAGCGCTCCCACGCCTGTGCTAGGGTTTCACCTGGCTTTTGTTTGAAAGTCGTGATCTTTTGTCGTAGCATCACCGTTTTAGAAGGTGGGAAGAATTTGTTCAAGAATGCATCTTTTACCTCCGCCCATGTCCTTAGCGATCGTGGAGCCAAACTTTCAAGCCATCGTAATGCCTTTCCTGCCAAAGACCATCGAAAAGATTTTAGTCGCACATACTCTAAGTTTACTCCATCAGCAACTGTTTCACATAAGTCCATAAAAGTAGAGATGTGTTGCAGGGGGCATTCATTATGTCTTCCTTCAAAAGTATTTCTTTTAATCTCAGATAGGAAGTTAATTTTCAATTCATAATTAGAGTGAGGAATTATAATGGCAGATTCAGAAACATGAAGCGGCGGATGCATGTATTGCATCGCCGTCTGTGGATACTGATTTAGCCGCTCTTGGGCTTGTCTGTGCGCATCCTCCTCCCTATCAGCACGGGGTCGCTCAGCAGCAGTAGCGGCCCTTTCAACAGCGATTGTAGCATTGTGGTCCTCGATCTCCTTCCTCACCCACTCTATGATCTCAGCCTACGTCTCGTTGTCAGCCATGATGCGTATTGCTTTGTTGCGAAGATGGTAGAAACGTTCAGGCTCGTTAATTGGTTCCAGGATAGGTCCGCGATCAGAACGTCGCATAAACCTGCAGAATAAGCTTAGAAAAAGATCTTGATTAACTTAGGTGGCGATTGATTGCCTCCCCGGCAATGGCGCCAATTTGTTCGCTAAGGGGGCGGGGAGTGTGGTAAGTAGGAGAATAAAATAAAGCACAACTAGACTATCTCCCTGTCCCAAACAAATAATACAAGAATCCCCTCCCTTGTAGTAGTAGGGTAATTCAGGATCCAATCCACGAGGAGGTATGTCAGCGCTTCCTTTGTTGTGCTCACGATCAAGGCTTTCGACCTCAGCAGACACTCGATATCGAGTATACAGGTCGATATCGACCTCAGTTCTGGTCGATTTCCTAGCGCATTTCCTGTAGAAGACAAAACAGCAAGTCGACGTCGAGCAGATACCTCGATATCGATGTTAGACCTCGATATCGACCCTTATGGTCGATTTCGATGCTTGTCACATAAACTGTTTTTGTAACCAATTTGTCGGAAAAGAGTCCGAAGAAAATAGAATGGAGAAGGAAGATGAACAGAAACAAAACTAAGACTTTTATGTTGATTTCAATTAATTAAAAGGCTTCCAAAGTCGGGGTTTCATGCCACAACGATAACAATGCAAGTTTCATGCTAAAGATATGAACTTTAATGTCTTTCCGTCAAATAACTTTTGTTATCAACACTTAGGTGAATAGAGGCTCTCGCATAATTCCTAAGAGTTACTATCCAATTCATGAGCAATTCAAGTTCACAATATGAGTGGCTTTCGCTTCAATAATGCAAATAATGAATCTCCCTAACTTTCGCAAAGGATCATGCATGGGGTAGAAGACAGAATCGCATAAAAGTCAAACCTTTAATGCACTTACCTCACATTGCTATCGTCGGGCTCACCCCGACCCAAGAAGTGGGTTGACTACTCGCTCCTCATCATGCACATCATCATCATTGTTATTGAAAGAAAGCTACTTTGAATTAAAACTCCGAAAGAAAGTACAACCGAACAAGCCACTCCACTCTCGCTTTACAACTCCACTCGGCCCCCTCTCTCTCTCTCTCTACTCTCTATTGCAACTTGAATTTCTCTACGAAATTGGATGTTATTCGATCTGAAATTCAATACCTAAACTCAGCCCTATTGGCCTCTATTTATAGATGTCGATAAGGACTCGAAACCTTATCTTTATTCTCTAAGATAAACTAAAACAAAGTAAAAGCTAAAACTTCATGGTGAAATCAGCCTCCTCATGATAGATCTGGTGTTGATGATAGGAAATCTCGACCTTTAGATAGATTTTGCAAGCTTTGGATATAATTCTATCAAAATCGGAGTGGAATTCATCTGCTGGCATGGTCGATATCGACCCTTAGACATCGATATCGACCCTTAGACATCGATATCGACCCCTCAAAAATCTTATCTCGAGCTTCTCCTTCTCCTACTCGAACTGGCACTCGACTTCTATCAATTTGGTCGATCTGGTAGCATCGATATCGACCCCCAGACGTCGATATTGACCTCTTCTGCGTCGATATGCTCCATTTCCTTTTCTGCTCGATTCCTATGTCTCTGATGTACTCGATGTCGAGGTCTTCAGTCGATTTTGACCTTTTCAGAAGACTTCGAGTTCTTTTTCCGCTCTTCCGAATTCATCCATTTTCATCCTGTTTTCTGCGAAATCACATGGAAACTCGTGTAAACCCATATATTTGACATTTTAAGCATAAACCACACTATTCCCATGTTTTCCCATTAATATGTATGCAAAAGACAATAAAATGGATTCATATGTGCATAGAAAATATGGAAATTTGCGTGCACATCAGCTAGTGTCGGCGTTAGAGCGAGCTTGGTTCGTCGACAATGGCAGTCCGACAGTTCAACCCAGCTTGTTAGCTGCAAGAGGGAGAGGGAGGATGGAAGACTCACGAGAGGAGGAGAGGGCTACGACTATGTGGGTTTAGTCTCCAACATTGAGACTCGCCTAGGAGCTAGGATTGAGGCTTCATCAACGGCTCGGAGGAGGCGTCTGTCAGGGTCGGACCTGAACGAGAGGGATAGAAGAGACGCGAGAGGCGCAACGGAAGCTCGGGTTGAGGTTCGACGGAGAGAGGGCGGGGCTTCCATGGAAGCTCAGATCCGGAGGAGAGGAGCGGCCTGGATGTCTTTGATGGGACCCCTGAATCGAGAGAGAGAGAGAGAGAGAGAGAGAGAGAGAGAGAGAGAGAGAGAGAGAGAGAGAGAGAGAGAGAGAGAGAGAGAGAGAGAGAGGGAGGTAAGGGCGGCTATGGATACCGCTCAGATCTGAAATGGAAGGGAAGGAACAAAGGGGATGGGGTGGCTGATGGGGTTTATAAATGGGTAAATTAGGGTTAGCCTTATATTAGGAAATAATTACAAAAATCATCCCGCTATTTTGTTTTGCAAAATTCCATCACAATAAATAACAAGATTTAACCCCAACAAAAAAATTCTGTTTAATTTAGAATGTCCTAAGAATTGTCATTCTCGTCTCATTAGATTCAAATCGATGTTCATAAAATAGTATTTTAAAATTTCTGGTCTTTACATCCATGTCCCAAACAAATAATAAAAGAATCCCTCCCTATGCAGTGGTAGGGTAATTCAGGATCGAATCCACGAGGAGTTATGTCAGCGCTTCCCTTGTAACCACGATCAAGCTTTCGACCTCAGAAGACACTCGATATCGATGTGTCTGGTCGATATCGACCTCAGTTCTAGTCGATTTCCTGTAGAGTTCATGCAGAAGACAAAAGCAGCAAAGTTGACGTCGAGACAGACCTCGATATCGACGTTAGACCTCGATATCGACCTTTACAGTCGATTCCGATGTTTGTCACAGAAACTGTTTTTCGTAACCGATTGTCGGAAAAGAGTCTGAAGAATGTAGAATGGTAAAGAAGGATGATGAGAAACAAACCTTAAACTTTTATATGAATTTAATTAACTTAAAGCTTCCAAAGTCGGGGTTTCATGCCACAACGATAACAATGCAAGTTTGATGCTAAAGTTATGAAATTTAATGCCTTTCCGTCAAATAACTTTCGTTACCAACACTTAGGTGATTAGAGGCTCTCGCATAGTTCCTAAGAGTTACTATCCAATTCACGAGCAATCCAAGTTCACAATATGAGTGGCTTTCGCTACAATAATGCAAATAATGAATCTCCCTAACTTTCGCAAAGGAATCATGCATAGGATAGAAGACAGAATCATAAAAGTCATACCTTTGATGCACTTACCCTACATCGTTATCGTCGGGCTCACCCTGACCCTAGAAGTGGGTTGACTACTTGCTTCTCATCATGCAACTCATCATCATTATTGAAAGAAAACTACTTTGAATTTGAACTATGAAAGAAATTACAACCGAACCTAGCGAAATCTCCGCTCTCACTTCCACCAACTCAATTCGGCCTCCTCTCTCTCTCTCTTTCCTAATTCTCTGCGTTAAAACTACTAAAACTTGATGTGCTTAGATGATTAAACTCAGCCCTAATGGCCTCTAGATGTAGATATCGAATTTTGCTATCCAAAGACTCGAAACTTTATCTTTATTCTCTAATATAAAACTTAAAAAAAGTAAAAACTAAAAGTTCTATGGTAAAACTAGCTAAAGTGATAGCTCTGACGTTGAAGATAAGAAATCTCGACTTTTGGATAGACGTGCCAGCTTCGGATAGAATTCTATCAAAATGTGAGTCGGATTCCTCTGCTTGGCAACATCGATATCGACCTTCAGACGTCGATATCGACCTCTCTGAAACTCTACCTCGAGCTCTCCTTCTCCTACTCGGATTAGCACTCGACTTCTATCTTTTATCTCGATCTGGGCACTCGATATCGACCTTGGATCATCGATATCGACCTCTGCTGGTGTCGACATGCTTTCTTCTCTTTCTGCTCGATTCCTATGTCTCTGCTGCACTCGATGTCGAGGTCTCCAATCGATTTCCACCTCTTCAGAAGACTTCGATTTCTTTTTCCGCTCTTCCAAATCTGTCCATTTTTGTCTTGTTTTTTGCGAAATCACATAGAAACTCGTGCAGACCCATATATTTGATATTTAAGCATAAACTACACTAATCCCGTGTTTTCCCATTAATACGAATGCAAAAGAATGATAAAATGGACTTATATGTGCATAGAAAATATGGCAATTTGCGCCCACATCAGTGGCTACATAAATGGTTAATTTAACACTCAGCACAGAATCACTCAACGATTTATATGATCCTCTTCGAGGAGGATCGCCCTCGAGCCCATTTTAACATAATGAAATATAAGCATAGAGACGATCTATGTCGTCCTTCAAGGGACGACTGACCGGAGGGGCAACAACCTCACGGCCTCCTAACCCAATACTCCAACCTCTGTGGTGCTCCTTGGAGTCTTCTAGGCCCATCTGTAAATAAAAGCTAGTATTTTGCCTACCATTCCCCGAGTTCTACATCCATAAGGGATGTCTATCGCTTTGGTCTCTACCCACGAGTTTGCTTCCTATTTGATCAGTCTAGGGTTAGGTCAAATTAAATTCATTTTGCCCCTTTAAAAACATTTCCAAAACATTTGAAATTATTGGGCGATTTTCAAAACCTTCTTCAACCTATCATACTTGGATTGCAGAACCTCGGATCTCATACCACCTTTGTAACGACCCGGGATTATGATTTTCGAGTTACGTTTCGAGGGATAAAACCCCTCATTAAGATCTTGCGCTCCGAGTACAAGTTAAAGGTTTGAAATCAAATATTAGTATTTTAAAGTGGGATTTCGCACCCGAATCCGTAAGGCCCCTTGGAGACCCCGGGTAAAACCCTTGTACCTGTCTTAAGTCTAAGTCGCAAGAAATCCATTTAAGAAGATAGATCAGGGTGCCACGACAGAGCCGGGTCAAAACATAGTCCAGTTAATATAAAATCTGAAAGTCATAAGGGTTGGTGAAGTCAGAGTCTCAAGCGCGTGCTCTCTGCCATGTCAAAAGGTCCCCGCCATACAGCATGGAATCAAACAAGGATAAATACCTGAAACTAACCACGAAGTCAGGCCATGAGACGCCTGCTGGCCCTAAAGACCGCGCTGAGGACATATAATACGCCTATACCTAGAATAAAGGATGCTCTAATGCAGTATTGAAATATTAAACACACTAACATGCTCCTAATTCATATGTGCAGAATATTAAGTAAGGCCTTAGCAAAGAATACCAAGTGGTATATCCTTCTCCTACCTCTGCACCCCTTCCCATTAGTGCAGATACTGGCTAGTTCGATATTATAGCATATCATGTCTCATCATCATATCATATCTCGTCATCATATCGTGTCTCGCGATATATATAATTGAATCGAGGAGGACAACACCCGATGAAGCTGGGCTGTCCTATGCCCCTAGCAAGGACTCTAGGACTCACATATAACAGCCGTTCTGTATTCAAACGCATATAGAATAAGAATGCTCATTCACTTGTGCAATCCTACCATGGTACTACATGGCATGCGATGTGCATATGCAACACCTACATACTATATGACACATCAGGCTGGAGGTCCTGGTTACTGAGTAAGCTCCCGTAGGAAACTTACCTGGTGAATCGCAGATTCTAAACAATGATCAGCAATGGCAAGCGATCCAACATATCAAAGATCACCTAGTAATCCCATGAATAACACAATCAGTCTACGTCTAAATTACTCAAGGCACACAAGTCACATATGAACCATATAAGACACGCATACATATAACAACTCGACCGTCTCATTATTATCATTATCATTTTATCTCCAATTCTCTTTTCGTCTCATCAAATCTCAAAAACCAACATCTTACTCAATTTGGTCATAACATCATCCTTATCAATTCGAATTCATATATTACCATTTCATACTCACACTTATCATATATATATATATATATATATATATATATATATATATATATATATATATATATATATATATATATATATATATATATATCTTCAACATCATATAATCTAACATTTAATCTCTTATATTAAATCACCGCAAGTCATGCTATTAGTCACACACATTAGATCATCGTGCTAATTAGTCACCGAACAAGTCAGATTCTCAAGTTAGATCCAAATCTGTTTCCAATCCGAATTAGAATCCCGACCCTTGAAACCGTTATCAAAACTCCTTTTTCAAGTATTTACTAAATCATTATCCGACCTTGAAATTCTTTTCCAATTTCTTACTTTTAAATCGATTGATCTAATAAATTTATTTAAAACCCAAATGATCTTATGTTATATTTTAAAACACCATTTATTACCACTTTTACAAAGAATCTCTAAATCCTTTATAAAATAATTCTAACCCATTTTTCTTTAATAAACCAAACCCTTATAAATCTCCCTAACTAATATTTTATATTTAAAACCTCAAATAATATTTTCTAATATTTTATATATCCTTAAATAATTAAATAAATAAACGGATAAACCCGAACCGAACCGAACCCACAAATTAAAGAGGAAATGGCAGTAGATAGCACAAAAAAAGTTTGCAAATCTAGCACCACCCCTTGAAATTTTGCACAACTAGCACATTTTGCCCATAATTTGCACAAGAGTGCAGGTAAAAAACTCCCCCCTTAACCTGCTTTTGCCCTTATTTTCACAAAAAAAAAGGAAAATAAGAGGAGGGATTGGAGGGAGTATGTAAACCGCCGGCCAGAAGGAGAGAGAAAAAAGGGGAGGTTATTAAATACCCATCCCATCACAATTCTCCTCTCCATTTTGCAAGTTTCAAAATCTGAAAAGCAAAGAGAGAGAGAGAGCAGTTGCAGAGCGAGCGAGAGAGACGTTTGCGCTCGGAGAGAGAGCACCCACTGCACCATCGCCGAATATGGAAGAGGAGACGCCGGAGATTACAGCACCGACGAACGCCGACGAACGTGTACACAGGTACACCCCTCGGTCTTCCTCTTATGGCTTGAGAGTTTGGCTCCACGCTCGCTGAGGACATGGGCGGAGGTGAAGGATGCATTCCTGAATAAATTCTTTCCACCTTCTAAAACGGCGATGCTGCGACAAAGGATCACGACTTTCAAACAAAAGCCAGGTGAAACACTAGCACATGCATGAGAGCGATTTAAGGACTTGCTGAGATCTTGCCCGACTCATGGGCAACTTCCATATGTCATCCAGGAGATATTTTACAACGCCCTTGATGCGCCGAATAAGGAGAGGATCAATTCATATACCTTCTATCGGTACATTGAGCTTACACCAACGGAGGCCTGGGAGACCATTGAGAGGCTCGTGAACTTTGATAACACCTATGGGGCTACTGCGGCCTATGATGCAAGGCCTGCCCCATCAATGCCACTATATGAGCCTCCAAGGAAGATAGATCCTGATATGCGGCAACAATTCCACAACGATCAGACGTGCCGCCTTCAAAAGCAAGTCAGGTTCCTGACTTGCTTTTGAAGGCGGAATAACATGAGGAAGCCAAGTGTCCACATACTGAGCAAGTATCCATGGCGGAATAACATGAGGAAGCCAAGTGGACGAGAGGCTCCTATGAAGGGGGCAATCAACAATATTGGGGTGATCAAAGGTTCTATCAACAAAGGGATCCCCCACCATATAGAGCACCAGGGCACCCTGAGCGGGAGACAGGGACGGATGACCTGCAAATCATTCTTGATGAGATGCAGAGGAACCATGTGGAATTCAAACAAGCCAACAACTCCATCCATACTCAACTACAGGGCATAAATTCTAGGCTTGGGGAGATCGACGTTTAGAAGCGCAACATGGAGAGCCAAATGGGTCAATTGGCGGAAGTAATACCCAAAGCGTCAGGATCATTCCCTGGATCCACTGTGCCCAACCAAAAGGGCAAAACCACTGGGCATATTGCGGCAGTAAACCTAAGGAGTGGGCGTCAATTAAAAACGCCCGAGCAAAAAACGGAGGAAAAGGAGCTAGAATAGACATTGATATCGACCCCCCCCCCCCCCCGTCGATATCGACCAAGGTGACATCGATGTCGACCTTCCAGTCGATGTCGACCCTGATGCTGAGTCATCATAGAAATCGACTCCTCCAGTCGATGTCGACCCTACAGATGTCGATGTCGACCTAACTACAACCGCGGGAAGGAAGAAGGTGTTGCCATTCCCAACTAGAAAGGTGATTAAGGACCCAGCGGAAAAGAAGTTCCAACGGTTCATGAAGATGCTTCAGGGACTCAATGTCTATATACCATTCACAGAAGGTCTTCATGAGATGACATCCTATGTAAGGTTCCTTAAGGACATATTGGATAAGAAGCGATCGCTTTCTGAGATCGCAGAGAAGTGCAACAGGTTGGAGTTACCACAAAAGCGGGCGGACCTTGGTAAGTTTTCTATCGCTATAGGTTTAGGTCAATTCAAATTTAATGCTTTAGTTGACTTGGGCTCTAGCGTTAGCATGATGCCATTAACCATTTGGCACAAGGTAAAGATAGGTCCTCTGGAGCCCGTGGATGCAAGGTTATACATGGAAAATAATACGGTAGTAATTCCAACAGGGATAGTGACGGATGTGCCAGTACAAGTAGGTAAATTCTTTGTCCCTACTGATTTCTTAGTTGTTGTTATAGCGGAGAACCCTACTTGTCCCATTATTTTAGGTAGGCCATTCCTAGCAACCGTCGATGCTAACATTAGCGTGGAGAAAGGATTTCTCTCATTCACAATTAGTGACGAGGTGATAGAGTATGCCTTCAACAAGACGGTGAAAAATCAAGGGCCAATGGAGATAAATGCCATCAATGGTGTCTACATTGCATGTGGAGAGCTTGAGAAGAGGGCCATAGAAGCCCAAGTGGAGGAGGTTGTGGCAATCTTGAATGAAGGAGCCAAACAGAACATCGAAATCGACCCAGGTAAGTCGATATCGACTAATAAGGTTCAAGATTTTGTGTCAGGTCATAAGTATGGGGTCGACGGAGGAGAAGAAGGAACATCGAAATCGATGTCTAAGGTCGATATCGACCATACCCTAGTGACGAAATCGTGCACCATTAAAGCAGAGGAGGGAGGAACAGAGACCTCGATATCGACCACTAAGGGTCGAAATTGACCTTGTCATATCGAGCAGAAACACTCCAAATTGACTGATTCTCCAGGAGTACAACAGACCTCGATATCGAGGTCTGAACATCGATGTCGACCTGAGCCACAAACAGATAAGAAGGTAAGTCAAGGTACGGATTCCTCCTATTCCATTACAATTAAAGATTTATCATTATTTGGAAGAGGTGTGCCTTGACATGTGCGCTTATGTAGGGTATCCGATGATGATTCAAGCCAATATGAGATCGGATACAAAGTCTATGTAGCCAAATGCAAGGACCATTGGTTCCCTACGAGATTCAAAGATAAGAATTTAGGACCATTCACGGTGAATCAGATCCATCCAGGTGGAATGTAGCTGCGTGACAAGAAAGGAGTAATATTTGAGGCCCAAGCCACATGGGCTCTACAGATGCCGCCATGAGAAGCGCAAAGGAAGAAGTCGGTCTAGCGACTTAAAAGTGTAGAGCTTGTAACAAAGACTTAGTTTTGGTTTTAGACAGTTTTACTTTGGTTTGAGACACTTTATTGTTTTGCATGTTTTGCTTTGGTTTTATTGTTAACAAGTTGCAGGAAAGAGAAAAGCACACAGAAAAGACATCGAAATCGATGTTGAAGATCGACATCGACCTTATGGTCGATTTAGATGGGCTTGTGGTCGAGGCCGGATCACCCTGAAGCCTGAGCCAAAAATCGATGAGAGACATCGATATCGATGTTGAAAGGTTAATATCGACCATGCCTGTTGTCTTCTTCGACTCCTGAAATTTGGGACAGATTAGTAAGTTTTCTTCTTAACCCTAGTTCTAATACATTGAGGACACTGTAAACTTTAAGTATGGGGTGGGGGAAAGGCTTACTTACATGTTTTAGCATATTTTATAAGTAATTGCATACTTATTTATATAGTTCATGCATATTAGTTAGTTAGTCATATTTATTTTAAATATTTTAAATTTTTTATATATTTTGAAAAAAAATTGACCCCCATAAACAAAATTGAAAATAAAGAAAGAGTCATGGAAGTATAAAAAAGAGCTCTATGATGCAAAATTAGATTCATTAGAGATATAACATGAAATTGCCTAGTTAAGGGACGTCCCAATGAAGTGCAAAAAGAGAAAAATAAAGGAGATGAAAAATTTGAAGTTGCTTTTGACATGTGCATGATAAGATGATGGAGGACTTTTTATGAAATTTCCATACAAAGTGCTTACATATACAAGTTCATATCCTAGCCTTACCTATGCATATTTGCAAAAGTCACTAGCCATATATGAGCCTTATCATGATCATTATTGCTCCACATATATCACATATTGCCCATTTTATAACTTATACCCTATCCGTGGATAAGTTTGAGAATGGAAGTCATCTTTGGAGTTGTTATATGGAGTTTTGCATTATTATGAAGTTGTTGGCAGGAATGAAAGAATTTATGAAATATGGAAAATTTAATGAGCGAGAAAAAATCCGATCACCTCAGGAGATAAAGGTAGGTCGACCTTGCTCGTTGAGATGTTAGTCCAGCGAGATGGGACACAAAGTGAGGAGTCCGAAGTACTAAGTATCCGGGGCCATTCATGACACCCATGTTTGCGACTCGCGAGAAGGCAGTACCAAGGTTAGAGAGGTAAAAGCATTATAAGTGAAAAAAGCATTGAGCGATGAGTGAAAGGTGAGAGATTATGAAGAAGGAATGTGGAATGTTTTGGAAAGAAAGTTTATTTCCCTGAATTTAACACCACATGGCCAAATATTAGCCCACCTTTAGCCTTTTACCAATCTACTTCTCACAAGCTTGCAAAAGTCCTCTTGATTATTAATGCTATGTCGCTAAAATTGTTTTTGCATATAAACCTCCTTTTATGAGTATGAAATTGCTTTATGCACATGCATGGACTTGGTTGACATAAGTACCTTATCGAGGATGGCAATTGATTATAGGGACATATGAAAAATGAATCTATGATGTTGATGGTTTACTTTCTTCCCCTGAATGACCATTAAAAGTATTGCTTGGGGACAAGCAAGCTTAAGTATGGGGTGTTTGATGTGCGCGCAAATTGCCATATTTTCTATGCACATATAAGTCCATTTTATCATTATTTTGCATTCATATTAATGGGAAAACATGGGATTAGTGTAGTTTATGCTTAAATATCAAATATATGGGTCTGCACGAGTTTCTATGTGATTTCGCAGAAAACAGGACAAAAATGGACAGATTTGGAAGAGCGGAAAAAGAACTCGATGTCTTCTGAAGAGGTCAAAATCGACTGGAGACCTCGACATCGAGTGCAGCAGAGACATAGGAATCGAGCTGAAACAGAAGAAAGCATGTCGACACCAGCAGAGGTCGATATCGATGATCCAAGGTCGATATCGAGTGCCCAGATCGAGATAAAAGATAGAAGTCGAGTGCTAATCTGAGTAGGAGGAGGAGAGCTCGAGATAGAGTTTTATCGACGTTTGAAGGTCGATATCGATGTTGCCCAGCAGAGGAATCTGACTCAGATTTTGATAGAATTCTATCCGAAGCTCGCACGTCTATCCAAAAGTCGAGATTTCTTATCTTCAACGTCAGACCTATCACTTTAGCTAGTTTTACCATAGAACTTTTAGTTTTTACTTTATTTAAGTTTTATCTTAGAGAATAAAGATAAAGTTTCGAGTCTTTGGATAGCAAAGTTCGATATCTATATCTAAAGGCCATTAGGGCTGAGTTTAACCATCCAAGCACAACAAGTTTTAGTAGTTTTAATGCAGAGAATTAGGAGAGAGAGAGAGGAGGCCGAATAGAGTTGGTGGAAGCGAGAGCAGAGATTTGGCTTGGTTCGGTTGTAATTTCTTTCATAGTTCAAATTCAAAGTAGTTTTCTTTCAATAATGATGATGAGTTGCATGATGAGAAGCGAGTAGTCAACCCACTTCTAGGGTCGGGGTGAGCCCGACGATAACAATGTAGGGTAAGTGCATCAAAGGTATGACTTTTATGATTCCGTCTTCTATCATATGCATGATTCCTTTGCGAAAGTTAGGGAGATTCATTATTCGCATTATTGAAGCGAAAGCCACTCATATTGTGAACTTGGATTGCTCGTGAATTGGATAGTAACTCTTAGGAACTATGCGAGAGCCTCTAATCACCTAAGTGTTGGTAACGAAAGTTATTTGACGGAAAGGTATTAAATTTCATAACTTTGGCATCAAACTTGCATTGTTATCGTTGTGGCATGAAACCCCGACTTTGGAAGCTTTAAGTTAATTGAATTCATATAAAAGTTTACGTTTTGTTTCTGATCATCCTTCTTTACCATTCTACATTCTTCGGACTCTTTTCCGACAATTGGTTACGAAAAACAGTTTCTGTGACAAACATCGGAATCGATTGTAAAGGTCGATATCGAGGTCTAATGTCGATATCAAGGTCTGTCTCGACGTCGACTTTGCTGCTTTTGTCTTCTGCAGGAACTCTACTAGAAATCAACCAGAACTGAGGTCGATATCGACCAGACACATCGATATCGAGTGTCTTCTGAGGTCGAAAGCTTGATCGTGGTTATAACAAGGGTAGCGCTGACATACCTCCTCGTGGATTCGATCCTAAATTACCCTACCACTACATAGGGAGGGATTCTTATATTATTTGTTTGGGACGGAGAGTTAGCATAGTTGTGAATTATCTTAGAATATTTGAATTGCACGATCCCCTCCCCTTAAGCGAACAGCCACCATGGTCGATACTAGACGCGGGTCAGCTGGGCGTGGGGGTAGGGCGCGCCGCGGCAGGGGACGCCCCCGCCAAGTTGCTGTTGAGGGTGCCGATGAGCGTTCCACTGACGATCACACCGAGGAGCGAGTTTTGCCACCGCCAGCTCATGAAAGAGTTCTAGTTACAACCGAGACTAGGATTGGGCAGCTAGAGGCGACACTTCATGATATTTTAAGCGAGTTACGAGGAGAAGCTCGATCTATGGCTCTTACGCCCGAGGTTCCACTTTAGCCAGTTGAGCCCATTGCCGGTGCACGTCCTGAGAAGCACATCGATTGGGTCAAGACGCTAGCTCAGTGCGGTCCACCGACTTTTGCTGGAGAGGTTTGAGATGATGTTGAGAGATGGTTTTGTGAGATAGATGGGCTATTCGACCACGTTGCTGTACCAGCTTCCGAGAGGTAGAGACTTGCCGCCGACCTTCTCCGGAAAGATGCTTTTGACCGATGGTCCGTGTATAAGACGGAGCAGGCTGTGTGGACCTACGATGAGTTTAGAGACTTGATGCTGAAAAAGTACTACCCTCTTGGGATACAGACGGCTCGTGAGGTATCCTTTCTACGTGGCATCTATGGCCGATCTTCCTCTGCATCTGCTATTGTTCGTCAGTTCAAGAAGGAGCTGTTATATTGCAGTCACCTGTGCCCTTCAGATGAGAGTCGGATTCACATGTTGTCGATGAGGCTGCCACCTGATGTCCTTCTACATACGTCCAACTTGGGAGTTGTTGCTTTTGATCGATTCCTAGAGGTCATCCTCATGTATGATCAGCAGAGGATCTTGTCTGAGACCCTATATTCCACTACTCGCCCTGAGGTGAAGAGAGCGAGACGAGCTGACACCCGCGGAGATGAGAGATTCAGGAGAGGGGGTTATAGAGGAGGACATCATAGAGTTGCACAGAGAGTACCCCCAGCACCAGTTCAGGCTACTTATGGAGGAGATGTGCGAGTGAGGAGTATCACTTGCCATGGATGTTTTGAGAGGGGTCACTATGTCGCTTCCTGCCCGGATCGTTCGACCGTCTACTTTACTTCCGGCACCATGGGACACAGAGCTGCTCGTTGTCCCTAGGGTAGGAGGGCCCCACCGACTGCACAACCACCGAGACTCCCTACGGCCCCTCAGCTGCCACTTTTGACCTATCCCTAGGGTCAAGGGTGAGGAGATGCTTCTGGTAGAGGCCGAGGCGGAGGTAGAGGAGGTAGAGGTTACGATCGTGGAGGCAGAGGGCCGCCAGGGCCAGGTCAGGGTAGAGGATCATCTACTGCAGGACCATTTGGTTCCAAATATGAGGGTGGACAGAGTTTCGGAGGCCGAGGACCAGCATTACCCCCACCTCCCCGCGTCTTCTAAATGATGGTTAATGACCGCTCAGCCCCTACTTCCGTAGGTACTATACTCCTTCATGATGAGTACTTGTCTACATTGTCTCACACTGGTGTTACTCACTGCTTCATAGGAGAGGCATGCGTTGCTAGGCTGGGCCTGAGCTACACGAGTGGTACACCCTTTACGATTGGTTTAGCGGATGGGGCAAAGGTTAGGACGAGTCGGGAGATTTTAGGGTGCCCCATCCGTATAGGCGAGCGTGAGTGGCCAGCCGACCTTATTGTCATGCCGTTGAGGATGGACGATCTCATTCTGGGTATGGATTTCTTGGATGACTATGTTGTAAGACCCAGGGTCTTAAGAGCCGCCAACCCATGCCACCTAGCCCTCTCAAGTCTGTTGTCCTCACTTGGAGCCGGAAAAGAAAGAGCTCTTGTGAAACGGATAGGGCTTGAATCACTTATAAACCACTCCCAACATCCTTATGATATCCGATGTGGGACGAGGGTGTTACAATCTCCCCCACTTAAAGCACAGGCCCAAGGGACTGCCCTCCAGGAGGAGCGTACCCGAGCATACTGTCAGAGTACCTCCGAGCCCAGAGTCGGCTCTAATACCATCTGTAAGACCCGTGGTCTTAAGAGGCGCTAGCCCATGCCACCTAGCCCTCTCAGGTCTGCTGCCCTCACTTGGAGCCTGAAAAGGAAGAGCTCTTGTGACATGAGTAGGGCTTGAATCACTTATAACTCACAAACAACATCCTTATGATATCCGATGTGGGACGGGGGTGTTACAATGGAGTGATTATCAACCTGAGGACGAGGACAGTATCCATCTTGGCAGATGACGGGACCGAGCATCAGGTTTGGGGGAGCGACCCCAAGAGGAACGGGGCGCTCATCAGTGTAGTCAGAGCCGCCAGACTTGAGGATCAGGGATGCGTCGGATATTGGTGTTTCGCCCTAGAGGATCGAGAGCGACCCAACTTGTCAGATGTACTCATTATTAGAGACTTCACATATGTGTTTCCAGAGGAGCTGCAAGGACTTCCTCCGCCGATAGAGGTCAACTTTGCGATCGAGTTAGAGCTAGGCACCAGGGGGGTCTCGCGAGTCCCTTACCGTATCGCTCCGACAGAGATGGCAGAGCTGAAGGCTCAACTAGAGGAGTTAGTTGAGAAGGGCTACATCGGGCCGAGTGCGTCACCTTGGGGAGCACTAATGTTGTTCATCAAGAAGAAAGATGGATCGTTGAGGTTGTGCATCAATTACAGAGAGCTGAACCGTGCGATGGTGAAGAACTGATATCCCCTTCCCAGGATCGATGATCTGTTGGATCAGCTGCAGGGTGCCATTGTCTTCTCGAATATTGATTTGAGGTCGAGTTATCACCAGTTGACAGTGAAGCCAGAGGACGTTCCGAAGACCGCCTTCAGGACCCGCTATGGTCACTACGAGTTCGTGGTCATGCCGTTTGGGCTGACCAATGCACCAGCTGCTTTCATGGAGCTCATGAACCACGTGTTCATTTACTACTTGGACAGATTCGTCGTCGTCTTCATCGATGGCATCTTAGTATACTCGAGGAGTAGAGAGGATCACGAAGAGCATTGGAGGATTGTGCTTGAGATGTTGAGGAAGCATCAGTTGTATGGGAAGTATAACAAGTGTGATATCTGGCTCACAGAGGTGGCTTTCTTAGGCCATGTGATTTCAACTAAGGGAGTCGCCGTGGACCCGGCGAAGATCAACGCCATTTTTGCTTGGGAGGTACCCAAGAATGTCCGAGATATCCGCTCATTTCTTGGTTTGGCCATATACAACCGGAGGTTCGTTCAGGGTTTCTCGAGCATTGCTAGGCCGATGACGCAGCTGCTGAAGAAAGATGTTCCGTTCAAGTGGAGTACAGAATGTCAGACCACTTCTTATTCTGTCCACCCATGGATGAATAAGATTTATCAGGATTTGAGGAGGTGTTATTGCTGGAAGAGGATGCGAGTAGACATCACAAATTTTGTAGCCAGATGTCAGGTTTTCCAGCAGGTTCGGATCGAGCATCAACAGCTGGGAGGACTTGTTAGATCACTTCCAGTTCCCAAGTGGAAGTGGACGGACATTTCTATGGATTTCGTCACTGGGCTAAGACGGGATGTTCGAGGTTTCGATGCCATTTGGGTCATGGTCGATAGGTTGACCAAGTCGGCTCACTTTATTGCTATTTAGGAGACGTGGCCAGCATCGCGGTTAGCTGAACAGTTCATTCGCCAGATCGTGAGACTTCACGGAGTATCTGAGAGGATTGTATCTGATAGAGATGGACGTTTCACCTCGAGGTTTTGGCAACAGGTTCAGGAGGGCCTAGGGACCAGACTGCATTTCAGTACAGCTTTTCATCCTCAGACAGGTCGCTAGAGCGAGAGGACGATTCAGACCTTGAGGACATGTTGCAATCATGTGTTTTGGAGTGGGGCGACCGTTGGGTCAGACACCTATCGTTGGTGGAGTTTTCGTACAACAACAGCTACCATGCGACGATTGAGATGACTCCATATGAGGCGCTATATGGGAGGCGATGCAAGTCGCCAATTTATTGGGACGAGCCCGCAGATATAGTATCGTCCTTGTTGGAGTTAGTCAGAGAGACCGTTGATCAGGTGGGTCGCATCCGAGAGCACATGAGAGTCGCCCAGGATCGCCAAAAGAAGTATGCAGATAGACGGAAGACAGAGATTGCGTTCGAGGTGGGTACGCATATGTGGCTTCGAGTTTCACCTACTAGAGGAGTTAGATGGTTTGGCATCAAAGGGAAGTTGAGTCTGAGGTACATTGGCCCATTCGAGATCTTGGATAGAGTTGGTGAGGTGGCCTATTGCTTAGCTTTGCCCTCATCCTTGGTTGGTGTACATGATGTCTTTCACGTCTCCCAGCTTCGCCTGTACATCCCTGACCCTAGCCACATCCTTGATTTTTCGGACCTTCGGATTGAGCCAGACCACACCTTTGTAGAGTGTCCAGTGAGAGTTCTTCACTGTCGTGTCAAGCGACTTAGGAACAGGGATGTTCCTTTACTTCTAGTTCAGTGGTCTAGGAGGAGCCCGGAGGAGGCCACATGGGAGACTGAGGAGAATATCCGTGCTAGCTATGGGGATATCCTAGATGAGTTGCATGTATCTTATGTTGAGCCGAGCGTAGATATTTCCTTGACCTCGCCAGTACGGTGAGTTGTCCAGTTAGACCGAGGTTTGGTTGGTAGTATCTATTTGATTGCGTGCTTATGCTTGGTAGTTGTGTGCAGATCATTGGTGATATGATGTGTTGAGCTTCATCGATGTGGTGATGTGCTAGATATGTTATGGTATGCTGCTATTCTTGATGTGATTATGTTATGCTACTAGACGTGAGATGTGATTGCTGTTATATATATATATATATATATATATATATATATATATATATATATATATATATATATATATATATATATATATATATATATATATATATATATATATATATATATATATATATAGTTGAATCTTGATTCGGACTTGGAACCTAGGAAGAGAATATGGGATTAGCCCTTAGAGGTGGATGGTAGGATAAATTGAGAAGTTGGAATGCTTTTAACTAACGTCGAGCTTGAAAGTTTTGAACGGTGTTAAAATGGACAATGTCTTACCTTTTGAGTTATGATATGGCCGAGAAGTCGGAGTAAGGATGTGGTAGGGGCCCATATCACATTCTTGCTATGACCTATTGGAAATATTATGATCACGGCAACGGTACTGTAAGAATCTCATAGGGGCGCTTATGAGGTGCTTACGAGATTAATAGCTTGATCCTTGGACTCACCCATTTCAAACTTCATCCCCTGTTTCAAAATAATTTTAGTCTCGGGGACGAGACTTGTTTTTAGAGGTGCATGATGTAAAGGCTCGGATTATAAATTCTATATATTTCGGAAAAGAGAATTAAAAATGAAATTAAATCGGATTTTAAACTCTTTTAGCGGATTCCGACCCAAATTCAATTTTTGACGATCGATTTTCATCATTTCACCTCGAGATTTAAAATAGGTTCGAATGGCGATATCCTTTTCGATTTTAAAAACTAATCGATCGAGTAGCGGAATTCGGAAACTAACACTCGGGAATTCTTTCGGGATTCGGATTTCGAATATTCGGGATTTTTAAATTCCGGATAATCTTTTAACCAAGTCAACACTCCATCCTCACATCATTCTTTTTACCTTTAAACCCATCAGATCACATTTGTCATTCTTACATCACCCCAATTTCCCCAAGTTGCTTCCTTTACACACCACCCCCACTTTCCAATTTCCACATATTATCACGCACGTCACCTTCGCTCCTTCTTCATCACCACCGTGGCTCCTTCGACGCCCCCTCGGAGCCACAAGCAGCAGCCACGACATACCTCAGAGCCACCAGCAGTAGCCGAGCCACCACCGGATCCGCCACGAAGCCACCGCAGCCGCCACGAAGCCACCGCAGCCCCATTCTTTCTAATCTTCGATCGATCGCGAACCAAACTTTCGGTGAGTCGTTCTCCTTCGTTTTCAATCCAAACCACTCCCGGATTTAACCATCACGCTCACCCATGTCCCATGCAGGTCCGACGAGCTATCGCGAGCCCCCGACGACACCCAGACCTCCGATCGAGAGCTCCGAAGTCGCGAACTTCCTCGGTGAGCTCCGCCTCTTCTTTCCTCTGTTTTGTTTCGATTTCTTGTCTTGGGTCGGGCTGTGGGTGTGTGAGGTGAATGGGGGCTGTGTGCGAGGGTCGGGTGAGGCTCGAGAGCTCCGGCGATCGTCGTTGGCGGAGAGAGCGAGCCGGGCGCGAGAACAAGCTGGGAGCGAGAGCGGCTGGGCAGAGGCAAGGCGGGAGCAGCAAGCTGAGCAGAAGCGGGAGCAACGAGCCGCGGCAGCGGGAGAGAGCGAGCCAGCGAAGCGGGAGCGGCATCGCGGGTCGAGAACCGGTCGCGGACGAGCGCTGGGTGCGGGTGCGGGCGCGGGCGCGGGACGTCTGCGTTTTGAATTCTGGAGGAGGATTGGAGGAAGAAGCTTTTGTACGTAGTGGGACCCCTTTTCTAACATATACATTATACATATATGTATTTTGATTAACAGGTTTGGGGTTTTAATTTGTGGGTTCGGTTCGGGTTTATCCGTTTATTTATTTAATTATTTAAGGGTATATAAAATATTAGAAAATATTATTTGAGGTTTCAAATAAAAAATATTATTTCGGGAGATTTATATGGGCTTGGTTTATTAAATAAAAATGGGTTGGAATTATTTTATAAAGGATTTAGAGATGCTTTGTAAAAGTGTTAATAAATGGTGTTTTAAAATATAACATAAGATCATTTGAGTTTTAAATAAATTTATTAGATCGGTCGATTTAAAAGTATGAAATTGGAAAAGAATTTCAAGGTCGGATAATGATTTAGTTAGGGGTGGGCACAAATCCCGCAAATCCTGGTCCCGTCCCGATCTCGTCCCAGGCCTGTCCCGATCCCGGTGGGATTTGAAAAAAAATAGTGAATCCCCCGTCCCGGTCCCGTTCCGCAAAAATTATGCGGGACGGGACGCGGGACGAGGATTTCTTATCCCGCATATCCCGTCCCGCATATATATAAATAATATAGTATACAGTGTGTATATATATACACTTTGTATATACACACTCTTTGTATATACTTAGTACCTACTGCATGTATATATACGACATTTGTACAGTGTGTATATATAGTATACAATGTATATATACACTTTGAATACAGTATATTGTTTATATATATATATACATTTACACTATAGTACTTTTACAGTGGGTATACGAGTAAGTGTATCAGTATGTCTTTATATATATATACTCTGTGTAATTTATACATATAATGTGTATATATAATAAATATTATAAAATTATATAAAAAAATATTATATATATATATATGTGTTATACCTTTGAAAACCTCAAAATATATAAGAATATTAGAATTTTTTTATAATGTTTTTTTATAGGGGTGGGCGTGGGACGGGATGGAACGGGACGGGACCGGGATGAGGCCCGTCCCGCTTTAATTTTTCCGGGACAGGACCGGGACGGGATTCACCTTTTTTTTTAATCCCACACGGGCCTTATCCCACACGGGACGGGACGGGACCGGGACGGGACATGACTTGTCCCTCAAATAAAAATAATAAAATATTATAAAACTTGAAAAATAAAAAAATGTTTTAATAGTTCATGCTTCATAGAATGATATCCCCATACTGTTAACACTCCCAGCAGCACAATTTCATACAAAAAAACATTGCCAGCAGCAAGCCTCCTGTAACCCTAATCGATTAGAATTGAATAGAGATTTCACTATTTCAAAATGAAGAATAAATTGTTTTTTTTTTTGCCTCCTAGAGCCCAAATCCCTACCCCCAAGTCTATAGTAATTTTTTATTTTCAAATTGCTTACAAGCCTTACAGTATTATTGTAACATGTGTTTAAAATAACTAAATATATCATAAAAATTACTAAATTATTAAAAATTTTAGTACTATCAAAATTAAAACTCTTCTCCCGTATAAATATAAATATAAATATAAATATAAATATAAATATAAATATAAATATAAATATAAATATAAATATAAATATAAATATAAATATAAATATAAATATAAATATAAATATAAATATAAATATAAATATAAATATAAATATAAATATAAATATAAATATAAATATAAATATATATTTGTATTTATATATCTAAATTATAGTATAATATATATATGCGGGACGAGACCGGGATTTGCGGGATCCCATAGTCTTGTCCTGCATCCCGTCCCGCATAATTTTTGTGGGACAGGACCGGAACGAGATTCACTTTTTTTCCTTAAATCCCACCGGGACGGGACCGGGATTTGTGCCCACCCCTAGTTTTTTATTTGAGGGACAGGGCTCGTCCCGTCCCGTGAGGGACAAGGCCCGCGCGGGATTGAAAAAAAAGTAGTGAATCCCGTCCCGGTCCCGTCCCGCAAAAATTACGCGGGACGACCCCCATCCCGTCCCATCCCGCGCCCACCCCTAGATTTAGTAAATATTTGAAAAATGAGTTTTGCTAACGGTTTCAATGGTCGGGATTCTAATTCGGATTGGAAACAGATTTTGATCTAACTTGAGAATCTGACTTGTTCGGTGACTGATTAGCATGATGATATGATGTGTGTGACTAATAGCATGACTTGTGGTGATTTAATATAAGAGATTAAATGTTAGATTTTATGATGTTGAAGATATATATATATATATATATATATATATATATATATATATATATATATATATATATATATATATATATATATATATATATATATATATATATATATATATATATATATATATATATATATATATATATATATATATATATATATATATGATAAGTGTGAGTATGAAATGGTAATATGTGAATTCGAATTGATAAGGATGATGTTATGACCAAATTGAGTAAGATGGTTGTTTATGAGATTTGATGAGATGAAAAGAGAATTGGAGATGAAATGATAATGATAATAATGAGACGGTCGAGTTGTTATATGTATGCGCGCGTGTCTTATATGGTTCATATATGACTTGTGTGCCTTGAGTAATTTAGACTTAGATTGATTGCGTTATTCATGGGATTACTAGGTGGTCATTGATATGTTGGATTGCTTGCCATTGCTGATCATTGTTTGGATTATGCGATTCACCAGGCAAGTTTCCTACGGGAGCTTACTCAGTAACCAGGACCTCCAGCCTGATGTGTCACATGTCATGTAGTACCATGTTAGGATTGCACAAGTGAATGAGCATTCTTATTCTCTATGCGTTTGAATACAAAATGGTTGTTATCTGTGAGTCCTAGAGTCCTTGCTATGGTCATAGGACAGCCCAGCTTCATCGGGTGTTGTCCTCCTCGAGTCAGTTATATATATCGCGAGACATGATATGATGACGAGATATTATATGATGATGAGACATGATATGCTATAATATCGAACTGGCCAGTATCTGCACTAACGGGAAGGGGTGCAGAGGTATACCACTTGGTATTCTTTGCTAAAGCCTTACTTAATATTCTGCACATATGAATTAGGAGCATGTTAGTGTGTTTAATATTTCAGTACTACATTAGAGCATCCTTTATTCTAGGTATAGGCGTATTATATGTCCTTAGCGCGATTTTTAGGGCCCGCAGGCGTCTCTTGTCCTGACTTCGTGGTTAGTTTCAAGTATTGATCCTTGTTTGATTCCGTGCTGTATGGCGGGGACCTTCTGACATGGCATAGAGCGAGCGCTTGAGACTCTGACTTCACCAACCCTTATGACTTTCGGATTTCATATTAACTAGACTATGTTTTGACCCGACTCTGTCGTGGCACCCTGATGTATCGTCTTAGACTCATGTTGATTTTAAATATTAAATGGATTTCTCGCGACTTAGACTTAAGACAGGTACAAGGGTGATAGCGATATTTTCACGGTCGTTAAATCCTATCAAATTGTTCTGAACTAACCTAACTATTATAGCTTGGCAAGTACAGGTCGAACCCAAAGAGACTTGTGCAATTCGTATCCTCAATTTGTATTCTAAAATGAGAATGATATGAAAAGGGGGTTTTGGAAGTATGCAAAGTAACACAAAAATAAGCAAAGGGTGCAATGATGGTGATTGATAACAATATGTGAGAAACACGCTTGATTAATTAGTATCCACTCTCAATTTGGATTCCGATCCTTGAAATTCCCTAAACCTATTACTCTTGAGCAACCTATTGTGAAAATCAATTGTACATTGACAATAACTTTCAATTCCTTCCCTGCAATTAGTAAATATGTCAATTAGATTCTAAACACCCTTATTGACGAATAACCTAGAAACTATCCAGATTCAATTCAACAATAGCAATGCACACCAAGGAATGTCAGTAGGAACAATTGAAATAAGGCAACTAGATATAAACCAATTGTATCTTTATCCTCATACAATCAACCAAGTCAACTAGCCCTAGATAATCACAAGTTGCTACTATGATCCAAGTTCTTCAACTAGCGTCCCCATAGATATAGCGGTAGATTGAATTCAAGTAATATTAGGTGGCCAATCCAATAGAACACAAAATCAATCATAAGCAATGACAACGGAACATAAAGATTACTCAAAAGTAAACAGAGTAGAGAATATCTCACAGAATATCAAATCGAAAGCTTCAAACTAATCAATCACACGAAAGAGGAGTTTAATTCGCCATAGCACAAAAGCTCTCCTCTAGGGTTTCTTCAATTGCTAGACTAGTGAATAAAACTTCTCCTAAAAACCCCTTAAATAGGTATCCAAAAGGGTTACAAAATAAAATAACTAAAAATAAGGAATTCGGCAAAGTAGGGTTTCAGTGCTGACAGAGGCCGCGGGCGCGACCATGTAGCTGCGGGCGCCGCTCATGATATAAGTCAACATTCTCCTCTCATCGTTGACCGCGGGAGCGGCTACATGGCCGCGGGTGCGGATCCACTGTTCACAACACTCTCATTCCTTCTTTCCTTGATCGAATCTTGTAATCCCATCTTCACTTCATGCATCTCCCATATGAGTTTCTCATACCTGAAATTAACCACAAATACGTGTAGATTCCGCCTCGATAACCATAACAATCTAATTCACAAATTAATACTAATGAGGACATTATTTACAACTAAACTATGCTAAATAAGTCATATAATACCTATATGAATGCATGCTATCAAGGGGTTTTACCCGGGGTCTCCAACGGGCCTTACAGATTTGGGTGCGAAATCTCACTTTAAACTACTAATCTTTGATTTTAAACCTTCAACCTGTACTCGGAGCGCAAGATCCTAACGAGGGGTTTTATCCCTCGAAACGTAACTTGGGAATCATAATCCCGGGCCGTTACAGGAGGAGCACCCAGAAGCCTCCACCTTCGTCGTCGGAGCCCAGGAGCACCGGCGTCGAGCCGTCTCGCCTCTTCTTCCTCTATTTCCGTTCGATTCTCCGGTGAGTTTCGTTTCCCCTTTTCCCGATCAAAACCTTTATAAAGCTCCATCCCTAACCTTCCTTCACTCCTTCTAGGCCTGCCCCGAGACTCCTCCCTCATTGACGGAGCCGAATCGAGCCTTCAACGAAGCTTCGGCGCGCCCGACCACCCCGGAATCTCTCGGTGAGCCCCCACCTTCTCTCCTTTCCTTTGGTTCGTTCTGGGTTCATTTGGGTCGGGGAGTGTGAGCTCGAGAGTGGGGCGGGGTGAGCCAGTCGCCGGTGCGGTCTCACCTCTCTCCCCCGTTTTTTTTCCCGTGCTGAACAGATGAACGAAAGAGGAAGAGGACGGGTTCAAGCCCCCCGATTCTCTCTTTTTTCTTTTCTTCTCGGTTCTGTTCGGTTTCCCTTCTTTTTCTTTTCTTTTTTTTTCCGGTTAGGTTTTTTTTTTCTGGTTTGAGGTTGTTGCGGGTTTGGGTTCGGGTTTGGGCCGGGAAGGGGAATGGGTTGGGCTTCGATTTGGGCTTAATCTGGTTGGGTATTTTGGGTTATAAAATTAATATGTTGGGTATATAAATGTTATTCTAATTATTATTAAATTTATTTTTTTGAATTATTTAATTAATTAATTAATTATTTACTTATTCATTATAAGTTATTAAAATCTGAATTATTTGAATAATTAGTTGATTATATTATTTTAAGGTTATAATTTAACAACTTGTGAACTCTTTATTATTTACTAAATTATTTACTTATATTTTTTCTGAATTTTATTTAAATTTTGTATGGAATTAATTGGAGTATTTAATTATCCATTTTAATATATATTTAAAATCTGATTTTTAAAATATTAACTAGTTATTAATTATATTATTTTAATGTGTGAAGGTTATTTAAATATTTTATGGATTGTGATCCTTTATATGGTTAAGTAATTGATTATCTTTCCTTTGATTTATTTATTTAGTTATTTAAACTAATTTGTTGAGAATGATTTATATGAATAAACTAATTCCTAAGTTTTGATATTTGAAATGGGTAATTTGAGATATTGGAATAATTCATGGAAATAAGAATGTGATGAGTTGACTAATGATGATGATGATGATGTTATGATCGCACTGAGAAAGATATCGGATTATGAGAGATAATGAAACTAAATGAGAAATGGAGATGAGATGATAATGTTGATAATGATGAAATGGATGGGTTATATTATTATGTGTATCTTATATGTTTCATATGTAACTTGTGTGCCTTGTGTAAATTAGACTTAGACTTATTATATTATTTATGAAATTTCTAGGTGATCTCTGATCTGTCGGATTGCTTACCCTTGCCGCCTTATTTTGCTGCTCTACACCTTCAGGTAAGTCCTCCGGGGCTTACTCAAGTTAGAACCTCATACCTGATGTATCATAGAGTGTGTAGGTGTTGCATCCTGCATATTCATGTAGTAGCATGCTTAGGTCGCACAATTAACCGAGAATTCGTATTATCTTTGCGTATGGTAGAACGGCCGTTAAATTGTGAGTCTTAGAGTCATTTGCTAGGGTCATAGGGCGACCCAGTTCCATCGGGATCGTCCCTAATCGAGTCTGATATTATACCATTAGAAAGAAAGAAAGAAAACAATGACATATGAAACAAAACATGAGACATGATATATGACATGATGAGACATTGATAAATGGCATTGAACACGGCCAGTTCCTGCACTAACGAGCATGGGTGCGGGAGTAGGAGAGGGACATGCCACTTGGCATTCTATGTGGGATCCCATTTAATCGCTTTCTGCATATATATATATATATATATATATATATATATATATATATATATATATATATATATATATATATATATATATATATATATATAAACTACTGGCATGCTTGTGTGTTTAATATTCCGCACTACATTAGAGCATCATTTATTTAGGTATAGGCATATTATATGTCCTAAGCGAGGTCTTCAGGGCCCGCATGAGTGGCTCGACCTTGACTTCATGGTTAGTTTCAGGTACCCGTACCCTTGCTTGATCATGTGTTTGTTATGGCGGGGGATATCTTATGGCGCAGTGAGAGGGAGAGAAAGACCGACTTGAACTCCACACTTTTGCTACTTATTTCCCCGTATTTGGTTTTGACCCGGCCAAGCCGTGGCAAGTTGTATTATGAGATTTCCTCCTTTATGCTTTCGAACTTAAAACGTTTTGAGCGACTTAGGCAAGTAGGACAGGTTCTGGGTACCCAACGGCCCTATCGCGAATTTAGGGTGCGAAATCCCTTCTTTGATCACTAAAAACTTTGTTTTTAAAACTCAACCCGTACTCGAACTGCAAGATCCGAACGAAGGTATCCAATCCTTCGAAACATAACCCGAATATTGATATTTGGGCCGTTACAATTTAATAATTGTAAAATTTTCATCCTTCTTTTATTTTCTTTTAATGTTTATTTTTATTTATTTATTTATTTTTAAAATAAAATGGTTCATGAACCACTACTCTCTATTTCATGAACCACTATTCTTTATTTGATGTATCATTAATCTTTATTTCATGAACCACTACTATTTAATAATTATAAAATTTTCATTCTTCTTTTATTTTTTTTAGTGTTTAATTTTTTAATTAGTTATTTATTTATTTTTAAAATAAAATGGTTCATGCACCAATACTTTTTATTTGATGAACCAATATTCTTTATTCGATGAACCACTATTCTTTATTTCATGAACCACTACTATATATTTAATGATCCACTTAGTATAAAAACCCTGAACCACTTCATATAAAACCCTTGTACCAAATGGTATTAAAGCCCTGAACAACTTGGTTTAAACCCTTGAAACACTTGGTATAAAAACCTGAACCATTTGGTTTAAAAGCTCTGAACCACTTGATTTAAAACCCTAAACCACGTACTTAGTATAAAAACCCTGAACCACTTGGTATAAATACCCTGAACCACATGGTTTAAAACCCTAAACCGCTTGGTATAAATGTAAAGACTGAATGTATTTTATATTATTATATTATTATTTTGAGTAATATATTATTATTTTATTCAATCGGTAAAAATGTGAGAAAATCCGTCCTCGAGCGTGAGTTTGATTTTAAAGACATTCCGGCATCGTTTTGAGAATTTAGATTTTAACGGATTTAATTCTGCCTTCGAGCTCCGAGTTTGATAAAATTTATTTAATTCCGTTATATTAAGATTTGTAATTTAAATCTTATTTATATCTGATTTAGTCGGGATTCGTTCGGACGAGCGGGTTTTGGGATATTTTTCGGGCATACAAAATATCTTGTGGGACCCCTTTTAATTCCCTATTTTATTTCTCCTTTTCCTTACTCTCTCTCTCTCTCTCTCCCTTGCCGCACCAATGGTACAGTGCACGTAGCTCCCTTGTTTTGGGCTTGGTCCCCCTCTCTTTGTCCTTTCTCCTTCTGCACACACACCAGCTCACACCCTCCTCCCTCTCTCTTCCATTTCTCTTCTCTGCTAACCTCCAGAAATCCACCAATACGCCAAGCACACCCTCTCTCTCTCTCCTTCTTCCCTCTGTTTGCAGACCACCACACCTACACCCTTCCTCCACCACCATCCTCCCTTTTGTCCTCGGGCAGCAGCCAGCAGCAGCTACAACTCGTCCTTCGCTCACCGTCGGGCACCCAGCAACACCACACCTCCGTTCTCCTCCTTTCCGCCTCCCTTGGGCACCCTCTTGCTGCCTCTTCTGCCTTCGAGAGGGCTCCGGGCTCTGTTTCGCCGAGAACTCACTCCCCAGCCACCTTGCTTCCAAGCTCGAGAGACCGAGCTCCACCCTCCTCTCCTCCGGCGTCCACGAAAGTCCCAGAGCTGCCCAAGAGCCCAGCACCGGTGCTGACGCCACCCCTGAGCGCCTCTGTCCCCTGTTTTCTGAGTAAGCTTCGGTAAGCCCCTCTCCCCTCCTTTCCCTCAATAGGTCGGAAAAGGTCCTCCTTTTTGAACCCTCCTTTCATCCTAGGCCACTATCGAAGCTCCTCTTACGTCCTCACAGTCGAAATCCGCCATTGAAGCCGGATATATCCTCGGAGTTACGCGTTGTAAGTACTCCTCTTCCCTCCCTCCTTTCCTTGCGGTGTTTCTTCGATTTGGGGTGGGTCTTGGTCGTAATGTTTTTTCGATGTTGTGGGTGAAATTTGAGTCGAAAAGGAGCCTTGGAAACTTGGGATTCTTCCTCCCTTCCTTCGATTCCAACTAGAGCGAACAGAGCTCTGTTCGTTTATGGGGAAGAAGAAGCTCAGGCTTCTTGGGCCGTTGGGTTGAGCCTAACCCGGATCTCCCTCACGGGTTATATCATTTTCAATCCGGATCCCCTCCTCTTTTCTTTTATAAGATCCGGGTTGGGTTCTCTTCATTTCTTTCGGGTTGGGCTTCAGCTCTTGGATCCGGGCCTCTTTCTTCTTTCTTTCTTTCTATGTTATACATGCATATATATGATAAGTGTTAAAGTGTTATGTTATTATATATATATATATATATATATATATATATATATATATATATATATATATATATATATATAGTAATTGTAAATTCTGATTGGGAAATATATATATGAGTATTCTGAAATTTTTAATATATTTAAAAAAAAGGGTTTTAAAGGTAATATTGTTTAATATTGGGTTATGTATATATATGTTCTGCCTTATGTGATGTGGTATATTAGTTTGAAGGTAGATCTTATAAAGGGACTAAAATTTGTATTATTTGATATATATTTATATTATTAAGATTTCATGTGGCGTTTATTTAAATGTTTTAGAAATGATAAAGTAAGTTAGTATTGTGTTTTATAAAGGTGGGTTGTTAAAATGGATTGATTTTGGTAAATTTTCTATATCTAAATATTATTTGGAGTGTGTAATATTATATGTATTCTATAAATTGTTCGAGAAATGAATTATTGATTTTGATAAGGTTTTGGAATAAGATGCCAGAATGATTTCTATAAAATGATTTTAGAGATTGGTTTTAAGGTTTAAATGTTAACGTCGGAATTTGGCCAAGTATGATTTGAGAAAGTATTTTGAGCATGAGTTGACTTAAATTGGGATTTATGAGTTTGAAAATATGGTTGGTATGATTTTATCAAGGGGTTTAATTGGGAGATGATTTTGGTCGAATTGATCGTATCGAAAAGGTTTTAGAAAAACGGTTTTACTATCGGTTGGTTTTGAGGATGTTGAGAACTTGGGTTCCGTATGTATGAATGTGAATTGCTTTTGGATTGCTTTGGACTTGCATTTGGGCCCTTGCTTGTGTTATCTTGTTGTTCTGCATCAACAGGTAAGTATCCTACGGGACTTACTCAATAACCCGGACCTCCTGCCTGATGTGTCATGTAATGTGTAGTTTTGTTGCATATTAAGCATGCCATGTAGTATCATGCTAGGATTGCATTGAACTGAGCATGTGTTTACTTTGTGTGTTTGAATACATAACGGCCGTTATCTGTGATTGTCCTAGAGTCTTTACTAGGGTCATAGGGTAGCCCCGCCTCATCGGGTGCCCTGAGTATATCGAGTCGATATGAGCATGATATGATAGCCCAACACTATCGGGCAAGAGATGAGATGATATGATATGATATGATTAGCCCAGCACCATCGAGCATGAGCATGATTTATGATATGATGATGAGATATGATGTGATGATGAGATATGATATGATATGATGATACCGTGGTGAAGTGCACAACCACGAGGAAATGGCTATGCTATAGCACCGAACTGGCCAGTCTCTGCACTAACGGGAAGGGGTGCAGAGGTAGGAGAGGGATATGCCACTTTGCATTGTCTTAGGCCCTTTACAGTTCTTTTCCGCATATTATATATATACTAGGGGCATGATAGTGTGATTTAAATCTTGTACCGCATTAGTCATCTTTTATTTAGGCATAGGCATGTTATGTGGCCTCAGCGCGGTCAGAGGACCCACAGGCGATCACCAGGCCTGACTTCGTGGATAGTGTTAGGTACCGCTCTTGTTGCTCCATGCTTCTGTGACGGGGAAATCTTTTGGCGAATCGAAGAATCCGGCTAATATATTCTAACTTGACAAATGGCAACCACCCACTTTGTTTTGGTTTTGACTCGGCTCTGCCGTGGTACTTGTATCTAAACCTTGCTTCTGCTTTACTTTTATTTTAATCGAATTTCTGCGACTTTGATTGCTTGGGGGTCCGAAATCCCCGTTTTGGAATGCTGATCTTCGAGGTTTGAAACCTCGACCCGTACCTGAATTGCAACATCCGAACGAAGGTATCCGACCTTCGAAACGTAACCCGGGTATTTATATCCGGGCCGTTACAGAGTTGGTATCAGAGCTAGGTTGTGCAATTCGGGTACGCAAGGGTCGAGTGTCTGTTTTGGAAAACCGCCCATGGATTTCGAAGATTTGAAAGCGTTTTAAAGGGGCAAAATGAACTTAATATGTCTAACTCAATTGGACTAAATATGAACTTGGCTTATGATAAAAGAGGAGAACCAACTAATAAGGGATCGAGTGGGTAGAAACGGCGTTAGACCATCCCTTTTGGATGTAGTCGGAAATGGGTAGGCGAAATACTAGCTTGTTCTTTACAGATGGGTCGGGAAGACTCCAAGGAGTTCGTTATAATTGCCATTAACTGATTCTATGTTGAGTGCTTGATATGTTAAAGATTTGATTGGTATGACCTAATTATTGAATGAATATTGGACGATCTGTGCGAACGGGATAGCGGGAGTACCCTTCTTCTTCTTATATGGTTAAGCTCAGCTTTTGTGGAACCGTCC
This sequence comes from Persicaria maculosa, assembly GCA_963922045.1. Lineage (NCBI taxonomy): Eukaryota > Viridiplantae > Streptophyta > Magnoliopsida > Caryophyllales > Polygonaceae > Persicaria > Persicaria maculosa. The sequence continues at coordinate 44,026,033 of OY998264.1, read as the reverse complement.
CTTTCCTTATGAACCCTTTTGGCAATTCAATCGAGTCCTCCCTTCGAATATCGGTCTTCCACGGGAATTGGGTTGGTAAACACATGGTGTCGGGAATCATGATTGAATATAGAGGTTGTCCGGGAGAGTATTGGAAGACGGTCCATGATGAAATTCCGAGTTAGAGAGTGAGATGTTTACGAGTTTGTCCTTATCAATTCTTATGACGATCCATCAGTGTCCTCTTGTCACAAAAAATTCGTATCCGAGTCCCACGGGAAAGATGGGTAATGAGTCAGTTGGGAAGAGTCAATGTTGCTCTTATGGATCTCTATCGGGTTATCTTGATTGCTCTGTCCATTATTGCGTGATACTATGTGGTACTACTCCTTGACCTACAATTGATCCTTAGTGTGAAGTTGTGCTTATGTGCCTTAATGTTCATAATGACTATTGTATAGGTTTGAGCTACATTTATCATATCCATATCATCCCGACATGATCTACTTAGTATATTGCATTGTCATACTAGAGCACGAATAAATATGTCATATGCTAGGATGTCGTCTAATTGATGTCCTTCCTGTGAATAGGTTCATGATAGTGTGATAGCTCGGTTCTAGTATCATGATAGAGTGAGTCCCTTACTTGATGGATACATGTTATAATTTCATGTCGACATGCCTTGTATGCTACGTAATCCTCAGTACCTGTTATGATGATGATCCTTAATGTAAATTCGTGGTTGTATGACACCCTGTATCCATGCTGGTCATATTGCTTAAGTCTCGTGTTGTGTCTTGCCCTCTATCATGATTGTATATTGTTATAGCATGTTTACTTGGCATATTGATAGTATGATTGATCGAAAAACATGAACCACATGATATGAGTCTATATGATTGTTGCTTCTTCTGAATTAGGTCCATGATAGTGTGATCGACTCTACTTTATATGAATGCCTCATAAGATGTGCTCTTTAACATGCTAGCCGATGATGCCTCGATGCTTATCATTCATCTTGTGACACGAATCTATATCATGCCCATCTATTTCGTATTCGTCAGATTAACTATTGTTGGTTATTTTGCAAGTTAATATTGTGTGTGTTAGTTGTGATTGGACGGAGAATATGTGGCATAATGGAGTCTTGGTGAATGCATGTTTACCCTAGTATGTGTTGATTTGTACTCAAGCCCCGTATTCTAATTATGTTGGTCATTAATTAAACTTGTGTTATACATCGTTAAACTTGCTCATGCTTCTATATTATTGGAATGTGATTGAGTGATTTCTTACGCATCGTCCGGATTAGTTGCATGCATGTATCGTACGTCATGTTGAGCCTTTGGCATCATGTGGGATCCTTAGTTGTGACTTGCGCATATTTATATCTTGCCGACATTATCGCTGAATTCCTCTCTTGAGCTAGGTTCCTAATAGTGTGGTTCTCCCTCTTTCTACCCTCGTAAATGTTTTACTATCCGATTAGATTGATGTTAAATTCAATGATCGACTTGCCTTCCGTGAGGGTTGATCCTAGCATGCTTACATGTTATCGCTCGACGCTATTTCTCTATTACTCTATGATATCCTCTCGCACTTGCATGAACGTATGACTTGACACCTCGCATGATCACACACCACTCTATGTCATGATTTTGCATATACACGTCATACGAATATCGGAATGAACCTAGTTGAATTATTTTAATTGTACTCATGTTCGATGTGTGCTATTAGTATCAGGTAAGGCTTATGGTTTCCAATATGACTCACTAAATGGTGACTTGCCATGCTTATTCTATTACGTGAAAATGCTTGTCCTATAATGTGATAATTGTTATACAAATTTTATGTGCACTATGATAAGTTAGATCCTAGCATACATATAGTCTATTGTTGATGATGTCCTCCTTGTTACTCTCTGTAATGATGTCTCATGCCCTATGAACACTATGTCGAATTCTTTTAGACGACTCTTGACTATGCCCTTGTCTTATCATGTATCGCTAGTATCATGTAGGACCTATGCTCTCTAAATGTATCTCGTCATATGATTACGTGCCATGCTTGACCTAGTATATAATCATTGCGTCAGATGAGATAGTTACTATGTTGCCCGTATATGATCTTGTATGATGCACACACCAAACTCGTGCACTGTTCATATATGTGATACATACTATGCTGCTCTTATGTGTTCTCGTATGACGCTTCACCTGTTTGATACGACATACCTTGCCATGATATATTTGGACTCATTTGTTGATGTGTATACCATGCTTTTACATTGTTCACATGCATGATGCTCGTTATCTTCACTAGATTCCGCATGACTTTGAATTATATATGATCATTGTTGGTTCTGCCTATCTTGCTTGAAGTTACTAGGCATATCTGTTTCCATGGAATACTAGAGTGTTAGCTTGTTTCACATACATCAGCGTAGGACTTGATTGTGTCTTTGATATGAATACGAATGTTGCCCCGAGGTCGGTACATGTTAGTGTGGATTGATGTGATTGATATGCTCCATAATGAATTCATGCTTGTTTGTCACAAGTTGTAACCTAATGGACTCCATAAAGGCATCGTTACTATTCCCGAGTCGGAGTCTTGTCTCTAGTCATGTCGTCTTTAGCTTTGGTCTATTCTGTCATCGAAAGAAACATTGGGTCGTCCGCCCTTGTCACTTCCCTATCTCCGCTAACTTGAACTCCTACGCGTTACATTGGATGAGCGACCGCATGGAAAAAGGGATCGGGAAGTCGAATAGCGATAGAGCAGCGCAGCGGAAGCGTGGGCCCATAACCCACGGGCCTCAGGATCGATAATGTCGACTGAACAAGCTCGCTTTGAGGATTACGATTGTTGAGTACGATATGAGTTGCAGGTGGGAGCGTCCTCTATTCGAATTGCTAACCCTTTCTGAGCTTGTTGATGATGATATTGCACTGACTTGATGTTGAAAGCTGCTTGTTGATGTGATGACTGTTTCTTGATTGTCTGTTGACTATGATGATATGATTCGATGCCTTACAATCCTAATGTGCCTTGATGACTTAATGTGACCCTACTCTGAGATGCCAAGCATGATCTAAATTCCTTGCCTATAATGTGAACTGCAAATGCTGAGAATCTGAACTGTTTATTAGATGTGGTTATGACGAGATGTGCTAGCTTGACTTGATTAGGTTCATATATGATGTTTTGCAATACTTATTGAGCATGACAGTAGATTGAGACCTTAAAAACACAGTTGCAATGCTTAATGATGAGCTAATGATGCTATTGATAAATGCTGATTGATATGATGTAGTCCTTCTGTGTAATAATGTTAATGATTGCTTCTTCTTGAAACATGTGAGTGAGGTCCCTTGGTAGAATGGTTAGAGAGCGGTTAAGGAAATTGAGTGATTGGTATGATGTGAGGGTCTTCTTGATTATGTGATTTATTAATATGTACTGGCATGATGCTAGATAGCAACCATGATAAACCTGTATGGCATGATATTACATGTTGATATGCAATACTGAGCTAAAATTGGTAGTGACAAATATGAACATGATATAATGATCCATTGCTATCCTACTATGTTGTTCTAAAAGCATGTTATAATGTGTTGAATGAATCATGAGATGATGATACGTTGTTATGTGAAAGCATGATGTTATCCTATATGGTTGATAAGCCTTATTATGAATAGGTAAGTGATGAATATGACCTGGAGCAAAGGTATGACTTATGTGTATATATGAGATGATGGTGCATGACTGCTATTAATCGTTATATGACATTGTGATGAGCTAAGATGATGTCTGGAAACAATGATGACATTTTGATGTTGATATACTGTTGATCTTCCCTTTTTGGTTGAATCTTAATAGCATGATTTTGTTGGATTGATGTGATAATATGTTATGATAATGTTGGATAGAGATTGGATAGGATGACTATGTGAATTTATGCTTTACATGAGATCCCTTGTTATGACTTGTTCCACTAGTGTGCGATGTTGAGATGCGATCGTGAGATTTGACTAGAAGTAGTGTACTGACTCCATGACACCTAACCTCTTTGATCTCTTGACATGTGTGCTTGCGTGATTTATGAGAATTCGATGATGCACTTGTGATGCCTTCGGTATGAGGTAGATATACTTTATGGCTCATGGTACGACATTAAGACTTTGTTATTGCTTTTGGCGTGTTCTGAAAGGATGCTATGATTTATTTTATGGGTAATCATGTTACACGGTTGAGATGTCGATTGGTTGAGATTATCATGATTAATGTTGAGATTTCCATATGAGAAGTGGTTGATGATGTTATGAGTCGATGAGTTGATTTACTTACGTGCATGTTGAGTTGAGGATGATGATAAATGATTCTGGAAACTAGGAAGAGAATATGGGATTAGCCCTTAGAGGTGGATGACTCCACCTCCTACCTTCTGAATTTGATTGATTGGTATGCGAGAAGCTGTTTTGGTGTTTGGGAGATTTTGACGGAATCTTGATTTGAAAGGAATTGACTTGTTTTGGTGTAAAGTTGCTTGATTAAACATCGGATTTGAAGATTTTGAGCGGTTTTAAAAATGGCCAACTTGGGGTTTTAAAGAAGTTGAGAGTTTCAATGATTTGGATGACAACCTTTCCCTTTATAAAGAGCTTTGAGAATTTACGAAATGGATTTACATTATGACGTCTCACGAAGTGGATACAAGCATTTTATAGGGGCGCTTATAGATTGCTTGCTAAGACCTAGTCGGACGCTATAATGCTTTTAGAGTTGTGATACTTCCGAAAGGTCGAAGCGAGGATGTGATAGGGGCGCTTATTACACACTTGACTAGACCAATTGGAGATGTCACGACCGTGACCAGGATGTTGTGAGAATCCCGGAAGACGCAGCCGAGATGATTACAAGATCCTTGGACATGGTCCTCGAACTCACCGATTTCAAACTTCTTCCCATTGCTTTGAAATGATTTTAGTCTCGAGGATGATGTGCATGTGTTTAGTTATATTTTCCCATATGTTTTGATGTCAATTTGAGTCATTTTCATAGGGTTTTGCATTGGGTTTAATGTCTTTTGCATGTGTTTTCATATTTTATGAGAAATAGATGTCTTCACTAGCTTTTGTGTGTTTTACAGAATTTTGGGAGCTGTTTTTGAAGAAACTTTTAACTATGAAAAGAAGCGGAAAAGAATTTAGAGCGCATAGGAAAAAGAACGGAAGCAATCAGAGCTCAAACGAAGGAGATATAAGCATTTTTCCGAGTTGTACCGACCTTGTACCGACCCCACCTGGGTCGGTACCGAGGCCTGATCTGGACAAGCAAGACGAGATGAGCAACAGTGGCCATACCGACCCTAGGGGGGGTCGGTACCGAGGTCCTCCGCTTCAGTATAGGTCCCAGCGGAGCTTATTTACCCGGATTTAATTATTTTTACCTATTTTCCTTAGATAGAATTTAGATAAAATTCATATATTTGTTATTTCCTAATTAGGTTTATGGGATATTAAGTATATATAGGATTTTTAGGGTTTGGAGGAGCTCTCTCTCTTCTTCATACGGAATTTTCAGCCTACGTTCGATTTCTCAACACTCGTTTAAGAGCGCTTGTGAGCGGATTTGAGAGCTTTTTGAAGCGATTTCTTCGGCGAAGGTTGAGGAACGTTTTGTAAGGCTTTTGGGACGCATTGTTGACATTATTCTCAGGTTTTTATTCAATTTAAATTTCTGATTTTTAGTTATTTCATGAATTTTGAATTATTCACCATGAATATGCGTGAGTAGTCGCCTTTTCTAGGGTTGGGGTGATCCCAACGATAGTTATGCTTGCAATTTTGCTATGAATTGATGAATTAATTGGTTTTATCTATTTTATGTGCTTAAGTACCTAATGAAAGTTGGGGAAAATTCCTTTTTGCAATTAAATTGAAAGATTGAATTGTGAATTGGATAGTAATTAGGGTTTCGAATGAAAGTTTGATAACCTAATTAAGATTGTTAGTAAAGTTTATTAATTTGTGAAAATAAATTGATTACTTTGCTAGGGTTGATGCAAGTTGACCTCTTTAATAGATAAAAACATGATTTTTATATGATCCATTGCAATGCTAGTATGATTATCGTTGTGGTGATCTCTGCCCTAGACTTTTATTATTATTGATTTTTTCCTAAAAATTCCAGCAGCCCACAAACCCCCAAAATTCTATAATTTTCCATCTTTTCTTGCTATTTTTTGCTCTTTGGTAACTAGAATTGAGTCACTGACTTTCTCCCTGTGGACGAACTTGACCATACTATACTATAGCGGGGTTTCGATCTTATAAATTTATTTGATTGAAATAAACCCTTCATCAAATTGGCGCCGTTGCCGGGGAGATTTCAATTGTGCCAAGGTTTTAGTTACTATTAGGGTTTGGGAATAGCCCATCCCCCTTTGCTTTTGATTGTGGTGTCTTTGTTTTTGTTTTTGTTTTCAGTTTATGCGATCAGGGCGACGCAGGCTTGATTTCGATTTTGTTATCGATCCCGAACCAGAACGCTCTTTTCATCGCAGACGACCAGAAGCTAGGACAATGAGCAACACAGACAACAATGGCAACAATGTTGACGTTGCTGCGCAGATGGCTGACCTCCGTCGTCAGATGGAGCAATTTCGGCTCACTGCAGAAAGAGAAAGGGAGGCTGCAGCGAGAGAAAGGGAAGCGACTGCTCGTCTGCAACAGCAGTTGGATGCTATCCCAAGGAATGCAAAGCAATACATGCACCCAGAACTGAGGGTGCCCGAATCTGCAATCGTCCTCCCCGAGATTGAGCGAAATTTTGAGATTAAATCCCACTTTATTTCTTTAATTAAAAGATCTCAATTTGAGGGCAAAGCGCATGAATGCCCTATGCTTCATATTAAGAACTTTATTGATTTATGCGATACAATTGCTGCTGATGATGTATCGTTGGAATATGTGCAACTAAAGGCATTTAAATGGTCTCTTTCAGGAAAGGCTCTGAATTGGTTGGAGAGTTTGGCGCCTAGGTCCATCACTACATGGAAGGCTTTGTATGACTTGTTCATGACAAAGTTCTTTCCACCGGCAAAGACAACAGAGCTTAGGAAGAAAATCACATCCTTTCACCAATTGCCAGGAGAGACATTTTTGGAGACTTGGGAGAGATTCAAGGAGTTGCAGAGACAATGCCCTACCCACGGGCAACCTGAGTATGTCCTCCAAGAAATCTTCTTCCAAGGCATCAATGCGGAGACTAAGACTCGATTGAACCTACACACAGATTGTGGGTTCCTCGAGATGAATCCAACTGATGCATGAGCTCTATTGGACAAGCTAACGGAGTACGACGCTATGTATGACACCCCAGTGGCGAGACCGTCAGGTAAGAAACTTTATGAGCCTGCTAATGAAATTGACCCAGATGTGCGTAGGCAATTCCATGAGGATGAGACCCGACGCCTCAAGAAACAAGTAAGTTTTCTATCTAGAAATCAACCTTGTTTAGAATGCGGTTCTCTAGCTCATAATACTATAGATTGCAATAATATTAGCCAGGTACAAAGGGCAGAACACTACGAAGAGGTGAGTTATATGAGGGCTCCTTATAGGAACCCCAATAATAATAATAATTATGCGGGGAATCAAAATAACAATTATGCAGGGAGGAACAACAATTACCCTAATTGGGGTAACTATGGACAAGGACAAGGGAGTCAACCTCCTCCGCAACAAGATCAAAGGGTTCCCCCATATAGGCCCCCTGGGTATCAAGAACCACCATCATGGGTACAAGAGCTTAAGGAAGGATTCAATGGGCTTCGTGCCGATGTGAATTCCCAATTTAAGGGAGTTCATGCACAACTAGGAGAGTTAGAAACTTGGAAGAAGGGAGTGGAGTCCTAACTAGGTAATCTCGCGGCACAAATCCCACAGCCTCAAGGGAAGCTCCCAGGCCGCACCGACGAGAACCCTAGGGGGCAAATAGCTGCAATACACCTAAGAAGTGGAAAGGAGATGCCTGGTCGAGAAAGCACGCCAAACGAGGAAGAAAACCGGGACAACAGTGTCCATACCGAGGCCGTACCGACCCCAGCAGCCTCGGTACCGACCCCCCCAGCAGGTACGATCTCTTCTTCTCCCGTTTCTCCTAATTCCAGTAGCCATACCGAGGCTGTAACGACCCCCTCAGGGTCGGTACCGACCCCCCCAGCAGCGACGAATTCTTCTATAGGGCCGATTTCAGCCCCGAATCCGATGAAAGTGCTCCCATATCCTCCGAAAAGGGTAAAGGACACAGCGGAAGGTAAGTTTCAAAAGTTTGTGAAGATGCTTCAGAGTTTGAATATATCTATTCCTTTCACTGACGCTTTGAGTGAGATGCCAGCTTACACTAAGTTTTTGAAAGACATCTTAGCTAAGAAGAGATCCATGTCTGAGCTTGCTGACGAGGTCCGTTCAGTGAAGCTCCCTGAGAAACTTGGAGATCCAGGTAAGTTTGCCATTACTATTGGTGTAGGATCTTACCGTTTCAAGGCTTTGTGTGATTTAGGTGCAAGTGTAAGCCTTCTCCCCCTTTCGATATGGTCTAAGACAAGCTTGGGAGCCCTAGAGCCGGTCAACATGAGAGTATCCATGGCAAATGGAGCGATTGTATCACCAACTGGGGTGATTGATGATGTGCCTGTCCGTGTAGGTAAGTTTTTCGTCCCCACTGATTTTATTGTTATGGATATGCCAGAGGATCCAGTGGTGCCTATCATTCTTGGAAGGCCCTTCTTAGCCACCGCTGGAGCAATAATTGATGTTAGGAAGGGACTCCTAACATTTGAGATTGGGAAGGACATCGTTGAGTTTCGCTTCAATCCAACGATGAAGGAAACCACGGACATGGTAGAGGTAAGCTATTTTGATTGTCTTGAGTCTGCAGGCCCAGTCCCAGGTCTTCTGGCAGGTCAGGAGGAAGTGTATTCTTTGGAGGTTCTGGAAGCGATATTGAAGACGGAGGAGGAAGAGCCCAATCTTATTCCAATTGAGTCTTCTCTAGAGCTTAAGCCGCTTCCAGAAGGTTTGAGGTATGTTTTCTTGGGACCCAATTCCACTCTTCCTGTGATCATTAATGCGAAATTGAATGGGGAAGAAGTTGATAAATTACTTGATGTGCTTAGGACCCATAGAAAAGCTATTGGTTATTCTTTGGATGATATCACTGGAATTTCCCCCTCTTTATACATGCATCGAATATTCATGGAGGATGATCATAAGCCAACCATAGAACATCAGCGTAGGCTTAACCCAATTATGAAGGAAGTAGTAAAATCTGAAATCTTGAAAATGTTGGATGCTGGAATTATTTATGCTATTTCTGATAGTAAATGGGTGAGTCCTGTTCATGTTGTCCCTAAGAAAGGTGGAATGACTGTGATTAAGAATGAGAAAGGTGAGTTGGTACCTACTAGGACCACTACTAAATGGCGCATGTGCATTGATTATAGGAAGTTGAATAGTGCTACTAGGAAAGATCATTTTCCTCTTCCTTTTATTGATCAAGTTCTTGAGCGTCTAGCCCAGCACGATTATTTTTGCTATTTGGATGGCTATAGTGGTTTTTGGCAGATTCCTATTCATCCGGATGATCAAGAGAAGACCACTTTTACTTGTCCTTATGGAACTTTTGCTTACAGAAGGATGCCATTTGGGCTCTGCAATGCCCCTGCAACTTTTCAAAGGTGTATGATGGCTATTTTTTCTGACATGATTGAGGATATAGTAGAAGTGTTTATGGATGATTTTTCTGTTTATGGTTCTTCTTTTGATTCATGTCTTGCCAACTTGAGTAGGGTGCTACAAAGATGTGAAGAAACTAATTTAGTGCTTAATTGGGAAAAATGTCACTTCATGGTTGAAGAGGGAATTGTTCTTGGGCATTTGGTTTCAAAAAGGGGAATTGAGGTAGATCGTGCTAAAATTGAATTGATTGAAAAATTACCTCCTCCCACTAATGTTAAGGATATTAGGAGCTTTCTAGGACATACAGGCTTTTATAGGAGATTCATTTAAGACTTCTCAAAAATTGCTAAACCTTTAACTAACTTGCTTATGAAGGATGTAGCTTTTGAGTTTTCTGCTGAGTGTCTTGAAGCGTTCAACAAATTGAGAGAAGCCCTTATCTCCGCTCCTATTATGCAATCGCCCGATTGGAACCAACCCTTTGAGATCATGTGTGATGCTAGTGACTATGCCGTAGGTGCTGTGCTTGGGCAAAGGAAGGACAAGAAGCTTCATGCCATCTACTATGCAAGTAAGACACTTGACGAAGCGCAGAGTAAGTACACCACGACGGAGAAGGAATTCCTCGCCGTGGTATTTGCCTTTGAAAAGTTTCATACTTATTTAGTAGGTTCTAACGTCATTGTCTATACGGATCATGCTGCGGTAAGATATTTGATGACTAAGAAGGATGCCAAGCCTAGGCTCCTTCATTGGATGCTTTTGTTGCAGGAATTCGATTGTGAAATTAGGGACAAGAAAGGAGCAGAGAACTTGGTGGCTGACCATCTGTCTAGGTTGCCCTTGGACCACCTCATGGAGTCCGAAAATCAAGTTCCAATCAATGACTCCAGGCCGGACGAAAACCTCATGAGAAACGATTCGGTAAGTTCCGGTGAGGACTCCTTTTATACCCCTCCTTCTTCTCCTAGTTCTCATCATATTTGTGCTATTAGAGGGTCGAGGAACCCTTGGTTTGCGGATTTTGCTAATTATATTGTAGGGGGAGAAATCCCTAAGGATTTGACTTCGCAAGCCAAGAAGAAGTTCCTCCACGACGTCAAGCAATACTATTGGGATGATCCCTACTTATTCAAGCAGGGGAGCGACCACATCTTTAGACGTTGTGTACCGGATGAAGAGATTGAGAGCATAATCAAGCACTGTCACACCCTTCCAACGGGCGGCCACGCAAAGAGTTTCAAGACCACGGTGAAGATTCTTCAAAGTGGCTTCTATTGGCCTACTTTGTTCAAAGATGTGCATGCTTACATTGAAAGTTGCGATGAGTGCCAAAGAGCGGGGAACATCACTTGGAGGCATGAGAACCCTCTTACTGGTATCCTAGAGGTTGAACTTTTTGACGTTTGGGGTATTGACTTTATGGGGCCCTTCCCTTCATCAGGGCCCTATAAATATATTTTGGTAGCGGTAGATTATGTTTCTAAATGGGTTGAAGCGATAGCCACTCGTACTAATGATTCTAAAGTTGTAGCTAGATTTATGAAGACTAATATTTTTCCCCGTTTTGGTGTCCCACGAGTTCTTATTAGCGATGGAGGATCTCATTTCATAGAGAGGGGCTTTGAAGCTCTTTTGGCTAAGTATGGGGTGTCTCATAGGGTGGCAACACCTTACCACCCCCAAACTAGTGGCCAAGTTGAGGTTTCAAATCGACAAATCAAGAGTATCTCAGAGAAGACGGTGTCACGCTCGAGGAAGGATTGGGCATCTAAGCTAGATGATGCGTTGTGGGCTTATAGGACAGCGTACAAGACACCATTGCGCACAACTCCCTACAACTTGGTTTACGGTAAGTCTTGTCATTTGTCCGTCGAGCTTGAGCATAGAGCATTATGGGCTCTTAAGGAGCTCAACATGAACCTCGACGCGGCCGGAGCAAAGAGATTCATGGACTTGCAAGAGTTGGAGGAGTTGAGGCTCAAAGCTTATCAAAACGCCGAAATCTACAAAGAGCGCACCAAGAATTGGCATGACAAGAAGTTGGTACCAAAAACATATGAGGTAGGTGATAAGGTTCTTCTTTTCAATTCTAGATTGCGTTTGTTCCCAGGGAAGCTTAGATCACGATGGAGTGGACCATTTGTGGTTCATCATATCTATCCCCATGGAGCGGTGGATCTAGTTGATGAAGGAGGAGCCATATTCAAGGTCAATGGTCACCGACTCAAGAAGTACTATGATAGAGTGGATCCGGAGGAAGAAATAAGAGTTACTTGGGCTCTTACAACCTTGGAATGAAGATGAGGTAACAACGTCAAGCTAACGACGTTAAAGGTAGCGCTTACGGGAGGCAACCCGCTTTATTTCTTTTTCTTTCTAAGTTTTATTTTTAGTTTTTAAATTTTAGGATAGGTAGGACAGTTGGGGTGGAGCGTATTGCACTAACCATGCAGGTCTTAGGAGGGAACCACTGCGAAAACGGGCGAAAAACGGAAAAGAAAGCTCAAGAGCAGCTGTACCGAGGCCGTACCGAGGGCTCTAGGCTCGGTACCGACCCTCCTGACGGACAGGTAAGTGAATCTCGAAAAACCGAGAAATTCCAGTAGTTGTACCGAGGCCGTACCGAGGTCCCTAGGGTCGGTACCGACCCTCCTGACGGACAGGTAAGTGAATCTCGGAAAACCGAGAAATTCCAGTAGGCATACCGAGGCCATACCGACCCCCCTTCCCTCGGTACCGACCCCCACCCGAAAAAAAAAAATTTAATTAATTAATTCTTTTTTATTTTACCTTTTTCTTTTATTCCTTTTTCTTTCTTTTCTTTTTCTTTCCTTTTTCTTTTCTTTCTTTTTTTTTCTTTCTCTTCTCTCCTCTTTCTTTCTCTCCTGTACAGCCCAGCCTCGGTTTCGAACCCCACCCCGCACCAGCCCCTCCCTCTCTCGGAGCCACCCACCACCACACCGAGCCACCTCCGGCCAAGCCACCACCGCCGCTCGACACCCCCCTCCGTGGCGCACCCCCTGGGCTCAGCTGCACCCTGGTTCGAGCCCCCAACAGCCCACACCGAGGCCCCGTTCCCCACACCCCACCCCGGTTTCGAACCCCACCCCGCAGCAGCCCCTCCCTCCCTCGAAGCCTCCCACCACCACCTCAGCCCATCTCCGGCCAAGCCACCACCATAGCTCGATCCCCCCTCCTTGGCGCACCCCCTGAGCCCAAACTCACCCCGGTTCGAGCCCTGTAGCCTCCCCACCGAACCACTTTGCCAAAATTCGCTGTTCGACCTTTTTGGCTCGTTATACCTTCGAAATCCCAATTTTTCTTCTTCATTCAACTTGGTTGTGGTATGATTTATAACCCTAAACTTGTTTATTTTAATTATTTTGATTGATTTGATGATTTGGGTTGAGATTTAAACCTAGGGTTTGATTTAGGATCGGAATTTGGGGCTTTTTGCCGAAAGCCAAATTGGTCGAAATTGATGACATGGTTGTGTTGTTGGGTTGATTTAGAGTTACTTTCATGTTCATGGCAATGTCAAATTCTTTATGGATTGTGCGCTAATTGAATTTTAGAATTTCATTGCGATCCGTTTCAGGCTTTGATTTTGGATTTGATTTTTATGCCTTTTGGTTGATTAGCTTCTTCTATTCTAGCATAAAATCTATTCCCTTGCATGATTTGACATTGCAAACAAGTTATATGTCTATTGTATATTTATTTGACTTGTTTTGAACTTAAGTATGGGGTTGTCATGGTTGGTTTGTGCATATTGAGTTTTGCATTACTTATGTTACCTTCATGAGTATATGGCTTTATGATTAGGTGTTGCAATATAGTGACCTTACATGATGACTATATTGTCTATATTGTTTTCTCTATTCATATAGTCTATGTAGAGCTTATGGTTACATATATGGGTAATGCATTATATTCTGCATGATGGTGATTTTATATGCATCGGAGCTTATTTTATATTGTTTATATGCAATTATTTCTTTAGGTGGTATCTCTTGCGCTTGGCTATTTATATGCACTCGGGCTTTATGTGTTTATATGTTTTTCTAGTGCATATTATCATTCTTAATTTGCATGGTTAGATGTTAGCTTCTTTTGAGTTTAGCTGATTTGGTTTGGTTTCACTGTTTTACAAAGGATTTTAGTTTTCAATTGGTTTGTCTTGTCTAGGAAAATGTTCAGTCGTCAACGTAGCAAGAGGGCTAGGGAGTCATCTGCTACAGTTCCGTTGGATAATGTCATCATCTCCGACTCCCGTTTGAAGAAGGATTACAAGGAGTTCCACAAGAAGGGCAATCTGAAGGCCCGATGGTATAGCCCTGATGATGGAGAGCGCCTTGGGGTACATGATGACTTATTGGAGGCCTTCTCTTACTTAGGCGCCACTAGTCTTCTGGATCATGTCCACCACCACTACCCCGCTCTTACTGCAGAGTTCACGGCTACATTGGCAAGCGATATGGCTAGCCCAGATTTTGTGGGCCCTATTACATTCCAGCTGGGGAATGTTCAACACTCCTTCCCATTGCAGCAATTTAATGCATTGCTGGGATTTCCTAACCCACTGGCCTCATACAATCATCTCAGCTGCAAGGCCCTTCAGACTTGGACTCTAATTACGGGCAATCCCTATTGGCCTTCTCGAGGAGCACTTCAGGGTAAGGACATTGCGAACCCTCTTTTCCGTATTATTTTAAGAATTTTTTGTAGCACTATATGGCCCAAGAAGGAATTATCTAGACCAACTAGAACTGAGGTGGCTTGTTTGAGAGGGGTACTATTTGAGATGCAGACACCCCTGAACTTGGGGTTTGAGTTCATTATGCATGTCTTGGCCTATAGAGCACGCACGGAAGAAATCTGGTATGGAGATCTAGTGGCGCTGTTGGCCAGGCGCCTTGAGGTTGACTTCACCAGATACAAGGTTGTGCCCACTCTGATGATTGACACTGCGTACTTGATTGGTGCTAATGTGATCAAGCGCAACGGAGACAAGCTTCTGTCAATTTTTTATGATCACGAGGTGGAGATTACTAAGCCGAATATGGACTTGTTGTACGTCCCTAACTGGATTATCACTTGGGCTTCTGAACCTTCACCGACTCCAGAGGATATTCTGAATGATCCTTTGAGACGACAGAGACCATCGAGATACCCCCGCCCGGACAGCACTTTTGCCTTACATGATAACTCTAAACCACCACCTTCTCCGTAGAGTTTATGAATGTCTTCAGCAGCTTCTGAATTCCTTTGTGAGTTTCTGAGTCTTTTCCCTTTTACTTTGATTTTTCTTTTGACAGTGGGGACACTGTCTATTTTTAAGTATGGGGTGGGGGATTCAGAAACTATGTTTAGGTGTTTTGTATTATATTTATGTTTATGTGTTACATTTTACCTTAGTTGGATTATGTTATGCATTCATGTTTAAGTTTTTTTTATGCATTTGAGTCTTTTGTCATATTTTAGTCACTTGAGTCTTGCTTTTAGTTTCAAAAAAAAAGTGTCGAAAAAGAAAGAAAAAATGCATGGTTATTTTTGTTTTGTTTTAGTGTGTTTATACCCTAACTTAGATGTCCTATGATGATACATAATGATTGACTTGATCATGTAAATCCTATGGCATGTTTGTAAGGTTTAGCCTAAGTCCTTGAAAATATTTTTTTATGTGGATTGTGAACTTGTGATGAAATTGAGCACATATGATCCTAGGCTAAAGGTTGAAATCCAACAAAATTTGTCCTAGTGAGAATTTTGGCCTTATAGGGAGAACATTAAAAATCCCTCTGTGTTTTTTTAGTGTATTTACTCTTCCTATGCATCTCTAAATATTGTGATAGTTATTCAAAGCCAATGCATTTATATGTTTATGTGAATGAGAATTAAATGATGGAGGCACCATTTAAGCCAATTTTATCCTCTCTTTACCTACCCTGTATTATCTCTGCTTGAAGCCGGAACATTAGCCTGAGACCTTTATTTATAAGCTCCACAAAATTATCCTTAGCCAAATTGAGCTTGACCCCCATTTAGGAATTAAGACTTAGAGTTGGTTGGAATGATGATTTATGGAAGGAATGAGCTTGTGTTTGATTTCAAGTGAGAAGGATTTTCGAGTTTATTGAGTTATGGGTTGGTTTGATATTTTTATCTTGCTATGCATATTATGTAAAAGGATTTTTGGCTCACCCTATAAATGCACTATTATTTTTATTATGTTATTTTTCTTTTTCGAAAAAAAAAAGAAGAGAACAAGTATAGTTTATGTTTATATGTTTGTGAATAAAGTGCATGAGCCAAATTTACCTTATTTCCTTTACTTTTGCAAGCTTCATATTGTTGAGAGGTTGTGTTCTTCATTAAGATGAGTTGGAGAGTTTGGTTGATTCATATGATTGAAAGTTATGGTTTGGTTGAGTTGTGTTGGAAATTTAGGAGTCTTGATTCCCGAATTTTATTAAGCACCACGTAGCCAAATAATTCCATGCCCTTTTATTTCTTACCAAGCCACATTACAACCCCGCCGAATGGAGTCTTCTTTGAAGTCTTCCATTGAGCGAAGTCCTCCTGATGGTTCTTGTTTGCATTTACATAATTGGTTGTGAAGTGGATCTACATTTAAATTGCAATGTTTATGAGTTTGTATGTGGAATTGAGTTGAGAGTTGATCTTCATAGCCTAAACACATTGAGAGTTGAGTGTAAACACATTACCCTTGTGAGGTTGGATTTATAATGCTTATGCCTATGGATTGCTCATATATGTGTGATGACGTTAAATTCACTTCCTTTGCTACAACTTTATGATGTTGCTTTTGACAAAGGCGAAGACTTGAAGGATATGTTGTAGGTATTGGTTATTGCTTGGTTATTGCTTGAGGACAAGCAAGTTTAAGTATGGGGTATTTTGATGTGCATGTGTTTAGTTATATTTTCCCATATGTTTTGATGTCAATTTGAGTCATTTTCATAGGGTTTTGCATTGGGTTTAATGTCTTTTGCATGTGTTTTCATATTTTATGAGAAATAGATGTCTTCACTAGCTTTTGTGTGTTTTACAGAATTTTGGGAGCTGTTTTTGAAGAAACTTTTAACTATGAAAAGAAGCGGAAAAGAATTTGGAGCGCATAGGAAAAAGAACGGAAGCAATCGGAGCTCAAACGAAGGAGATATAAGCATTTTTCCGAGTTGTACCGACCCTGTACCGACCCCACCTGGGTCGGTACCGAGGCCTGATCTGGACAAGCAAGACGAGATGAGCAACAGTGGCCATACCGACCCTAGGGGGGGTCGGTACCGAGGTCCTCCGCTTCGGTATAGGTCCCAGCGGAGCTTATTTACCCGGATTTAATTATTTTTACCTATTTTCCTTAGATAGAATTTAGATAAAATTCATATATTTGTTATTTCCTAATTAGGTTTATGGGATATTAAGTATATATAGGATTTTTAGGGTTTGGAGGAGCTCTCTCTCTTCTTCATACGGAATTTTCAGCCTACGTTCGATTTCTCAGCACTCGTTTAAGAGCGTTTGTGAGCGGATTTGAGAGCTTTTTGAAGCGATTTCTTCGGCGAAGGTTGAGGAACGTTTTGTAAGGCTTTTGGGACGCATTGTTGACATTATTCTCAGGTTTTTATTCAATTTAAATTTCTGATTTTTAGTTATTTCATGAATTTTGAATTATTCACCATGAATATGCGTGAGTAGTCGCTTTTTGAATATTCACCATGAATATGCTTGCAATTTTGCTATGAATTGATGAATTAATTGGTTTTATCTATTTTATGTGCTTAAGTACCTAATGAAAGTTGGGGAAAATTCCTTTTTGCAATTAAATTGAAAGATTGAATTGTGAATTGGATAGTAATTAGGGTTTCGAATGAAAGTTTGATAACCTAATTAAGATTATTAGTAAAGTTTATTAATTTGTGAAAATAAATTGATTACTTTGCTAGGGTTGATGCAAGTTGACCTCTTTAATAGATGAAAACATGATTTTTATATGATCCATTGCAATGCTAGTATGATTATCGTTGTGGTGATCTCTGCCCTAGACTTTTATTATTATTGATTTTTTCCTAAAAATTCCAGCAGCCCACAAACCCCCAAAATTCTATAATTTTCCATCTTTTCTTGCTATTTCTTGCTCTTTGGTAACTAGAATTGAGTTACTGACTTTCTCCCTGTGGACGAACTTGACGTTTCGATCTTATAAATTTATTTGATTGAAATAAACCCTTCATCAGAGGACGAGACTTGTTTTTAGAGGTGGATAAATGTAAAGACTGAATGTATTTTATATTATTATATTATTATTTTGAGTAATATATTATTATTTTATTCAATCGGTAAAAATGTGAGAAAACCCGTCCTCGAGCATTAGTTTGATTTTAAAGACATTCCGGCATCGTTTGAGAATTTAGATTTTAACGGATTTAATTCCGCCTTCGAGCTCTGAGTTTGATAAAATTTATTTAATTCCGTTATATTAAGATTTGTAATTTAAATCTTATTTATATCTGATTTAGTCGGGATTCGTTCGGACGAGCGGGTTTTGGGATATTTTTCGGGCATACAAAATATCTTGTGGGACCCCTTTTAATTCCCTATTTTATTTCTCCTTTTCCTTACTTTCTCTCTCTCTCTCTCTCTCTCCCTTGCCGCACCAATGGTACAGTGCACGTAGCTCCCTTGTTTTGGGCTTGGTCCCCCTCTCTTTGTCCTTTCTCCTTCTGCACACACACCAGCTCACACCCTCCTCCCTCTCTCTTCCATTTCTCTTCTCTGCTAACCTCCAGAAATCCACCAATACGCCAAGCACACCCTCTCTCTCTCCTTCTTCCCACTGTCTGCAGACCACCACACCTACACCCTTCCTCCACCACCATCCTCCCTTTTGTCCTCGGGCAGCAGCCAGCAGCAGCTACAACTCGTCCTTCGCTCACCGTCGGGCACCCAGCAACACCACACCTCCGTTCTCCTCCTTTCCGCCTCCCTTGGGCACCCTCTTGCCGCCTCCTCTGCCTTCGAGAGGGCTCCGGGTTCTGTTTTGCAGAGAACTCACTCCCCAGCCACCTTGCTTCCAAGCTCGAGAGACCGAGCTCCACCCTCCTCCCCTCCGGCGTCCACGAAAGTCCCAGAGCTGCCCAAGAGCCCAGCACCGGCACCGACGCCACCCCTGAGCGCCTCCGTCCCCTGTTTTCCGAGTAAGCTTCGGTAAGCCCCTCTCCACTCCTTTCCCTTAATAGGTCAGAAAAGGTCCTCCTTTTTGAACCCTCCTTTCATCCTAGGCCACCATCGAAGCTCCTCTTACGTCCTCATAGTCGAAATCCGCCATTGAAGCCAGAGATATCCTCGGAGTTACGCGTTGTAAGTACTCCTCTTCCCTCCCTCCTTTCCTTGCGGTGTTTCTTCGATTTGGGGTGGGTCTTGTTCGGAATGTTTTGTCGATGTTGTGGGTGAAATTTGAGTCGGAAAGGAGCCTTGGAGACCTGGGATACTTCCTCCCTTCCTTCGATTCCAACGAGAGCGAACAGAGCTCTGTTCGTTTATGGGGAAGAAGAAGCTCAGGCTTCTTGGGTCGTTGGGTTGGGCCTAACCCGGATCTCCCTCACGGGTTATATCATTTTCAATCCGGATCCCCTCCTCTTTTCTTTTATAAGATCTAGGTTGGGTTCTCTTCATTTCTTCCGGGTTGGGCCTCAGCTCTTGGACCCGGGCCACTTTCTTCTTTCTTTCTTTCTATGGTATACATACATATATATGATAAGTGTTAAAGTGTTATGTTATTATATATATATATATATGTTATAGTAATTGTAAATTCTGATTGGGAAATATATATATATATATATATATATATATATGAGTATTCTGAAATTTTTAATATATTTTAAAAAAAAAAAGGGTTTTAAAGGTAATATTGATTAATATTGGGTTATGTATATATATGTTCTACCTTATGTGATGTGGTATTTTAGTTTGAAGGTAGATATTATAAAGGGACTAAAATTGCTATTATTTGATATATATTTATATTATTAAGATTTTATGTGGTGTTTATTTAAATGTTTTAGAAATGATAAAGTAATTTAGTAATGTGTTTTATAAAGGTGGGTTGTTAAAATGGATTGATTTTGGTAAATTTTCTATATCTAAATATTATTTGGAGTGTGTAATATTATATGTATTCTATAAATTGTTGGAGAAATGAATTATTGATTTTGATAAGGTTTTGGAATAAGATGCCGGAATGATTTCTATAAAACGATTTTAGAGATTGGTTTTAAGGTTTAAATGTTAACGTCGGAATTTGGCCAAGTATGATTTGAGAAAGTATTTTAAGCATGAGTTGACTTAAATTGGGATTTATGAGTTTGAAAATATGGTTGGTATGATTTTATCAAGGGGTTTGATTAGGAGATTATTTTGGTCGAATTGATCGTATCGAAAAGGTTTTAGAAAAACGGTTTTACTATCGGTTGGTTTTGAGGATGTTGAGAACTTGGGTTCCGTATGTATGAATGTGAACCGGTAGCTTATGGAAATGACTTGATGATAGGTGTGTATTGCTTTTGGATTGCTTTGGACTTGCATTTGGGCCCTTGCTTGTGTTATCTTGTTGTTCTGCATCAACAGGTAAGTATCCAACAGGACTTACTCAGTAACCTGGACCTCCTGCCTGATGTGTCATGTAATGTGTAGTTTTGTTGCATATTAAGCATGCCATGTAGTATCATGCTAGGATTGCATTGAACTGAGCATGTGTTTACATTGTGTGTTTGAATACAAAACGGCCAATATCTGTGATAGTCCTAGAGTCTTTGCTAGGGTCATAGGGTAGCCCAGCCCCATCGGGTGCCCTGAGTCTATCGAGTCGATATGAGCATGATATGATAGCCCAGCACTATCGGGCAAGAGATGAGATGATATGATATGATATGATTAGCCTAGCACCATCGGGCATGAGCATGATTTATGATATGATGATGAGATATGATATGATATGATGATACCGTGGTGAAGTGCACCACCACGAGGAAATGGCTATGCTATAGCACCGAACTGGCCAGTCTCTACACTAACGGGAAGGGGTGCAGAGGTAGGAGAGGGATATGTCACTTGGCATTGTCTTGGGCCCTTTACAGTTCTTTTCCGCATATTATATATATACTAGGGGCATGATAGTGTGATTTAAATCTTGTACCGCATTAGTCATCTTTTATTTAGGCATAGGCATGTTATGTGGCCTCAGCGCGGTCAGAGGACCCGCAGGGGATCACCAGGCCTGACTTCGTGGATAGTGTTAGGTACCGCTCTTGTTGCTCCATGCTTCTGTGACGGGGAAATCTTTTGGCGAATCGAAGAATCCGGCTAATATATTCTAACTTGACAAATGGAAACCACCCACTTTGTTTTGGTTTTGACTCGGCTCTGCCGTGGCACTTGTATCTAAACCTTGCTTCTACTTTACTTTCATTTGAAGTGAATTTCCGCGACTTTGCTTGATTGGGGTCCGAAATCCCCGTTTTGGAATGCTGATCTTCGAGGTTTGAAACCTCGACCCGTACCTGAATTGCAACATCCGAACGAAGGTATCCGACCTTCGAAACGTAACCCGGGTATTTATATCCGGGCCGTTACAATAAAAACCTTGAGCCACTTTGGTATTAAATCTCTGAGCCACTTAGTATAAAAACTCTGAACCACTTGGTATAAAAATCTTGAACCACTACTTTTTAATTAATAACGGTAAAATTTTTCAATCTTCTTTTATTTTGTTTTTATTTTTTATTTTTGTAATTTTTCCTTTATTTCATTTTTAAAATAAAATGGTTCATGAGCCAGTATTATTTATTTGGTGAACCACTACTCTTTATTTGATGAACTACTACTATTTAATAATTGTAAAATTTTCCCTCTTCTTTTATTTTCTTGTATAATGTTTATTTTTAATTATTTATATATTTGTTTTTAAAATAAAATGGTTAATGAACCAATACTATTTATTTCATGAACCACTACTCTTTATTTCATGAACCACTACTATTATTTAATAATTGTAAAATTTTCGTCCTTCTTTTATTTTCTTTTAAGGTTTATTTTTATTTATTTCCTTATTTTTTTATTTTTAAAATAAAATGGTTCATGAACCGCTACTCTCTATTTCATGAAGCACTATTCTTTATTTGATGTATCATTACTCTTTATTTCATGAACCACTACTATTTAATAATTATAAAATTTTCATTCTTCTTTTATTTTCTTTTAATGTTTATTTTTAATTAGTTATTTATTTATTTTTAAAATAAAACGGTTCATGAACCAATACTTTTTATTTGATGAACCAATATTCTTTATTTGATGAACCACTATTCTTTATTTCATGAACCACTACTATATATTTAATGATTCACTTAGTATAAAAACCCTGAACCACTTGATATAAAACCCTTGAATCAAATGGTATTAAAGCCCTGAACTACTTGGTTTAAACCCTTGAAACACTTGGTATAAAAACCCTGAACCATTTGGTATTAAAAGCTCTGAACCACTTGATTTAAAACCCTGAACCACTTAGTATGAAAACTCTGAACCACTTGGTATAAATACCCTGAACCACATGGTTTAAAACCCTGAACCACTTGGTATGAAAATCTTGAACCACTTTGGTATTAAACCCCTGAACCACTTGGTATAAAAACTCTGATCCACTTGGTATAAAAATCTTGAACCACTACTTTTTAATTAATAACGGTAAAATTTTTCGTTCTTCTTTTATTTTGTTTTTATTTTTTATTTTTCTAATTTTTCCTTTAGTTTATTTTTAAAATAAAATGGTTCATCACCCAATACTATTTATTTGGTGAAACACTACTCTTTATTTGATAAACTACTACTGTTTAATAATTGTAAAATTTTCACTCTTCTTTTATTTTCTTGTAATGTTTATTTTTAATTATTTATTTATTTGTTTTTAAAATAAAATGGTCAATGGACCAATACTATTTATTTCATGAACCACTACTCTTTATTTCATGAACCACTACTATTATTTAATGACTGTAAAATTTTCATTCTTCTTTTATTTTCTTTTAAAGTTTATTTTTATTTATTTATTTATAAAATAAAATGGTTCATGAACCAATACTATTTATTTCATGAACCGCTACTCTCTATATCATGACCCATTATTCTTTTTTGATGTATCATTACTCTTTATTTCATGAACCACTACTATTTAATAATAATAAAATTTTCATTCTTCTTTTATTTTCTTTTAATGTTTATTTTTTGATTAGTTATTTATTTATTTTTAAAATAAAATGGTTCATGAACCAACACTTTTTATTTGATGAACCAATATATATTCTTTATTTGATGAACCACTATTCTTTATTTCATGAACCACTACTATATATTTAATGAACCGCTTAGTATAAAAACCCTGAACCACTTTGTATAAAACCCTTGAACCACATGGTATTAAAGCCCTAAACCACTTGGTTTAAACCCTTGAAACACTTGGTATCAAAACTCTGAACCACTTCATATTAAAGCATTGAACCATTTGGTATTAAAAGCTCTGAACCACTTGATTTAAAACCCTAAACCACTTGGTATAAAAACCCTAAACCACTTGGTTTAATAACCTTGAACCACTTGGTTTAAAGCCTTGATCCCCTTGGTATAAAAACCTTGAACCACTACATTTTAATTAATAATGGTAACATTTTTCATTCTTCTTTTATTTTTTTATTTTTTATTTTGTAATTTTTCCTTTATTTTATTTTTAAAATAAAATGGTTCATGAACCAACACTATTTATTTGGTGAACCATTACTCTTTATTTGATGAACTACTACTATTTAATAAATGTAAAATTTTCACACTTCTTTTATTTTCTTGTAATGTTTATTTTTAATTATTTATTTATTTGTTTTTAAAATAAAATGTGTAAAGGCCCGGATTTTAAAATCTTGATTTTTTGAAAAAGGAAAAAAAATAAAATAAAATTAGAACAGATTTAATCGGATTTTGTTTAAAAAATATATATATATAATAAAATAATAACTCGTCAATAATTTAATAATAAACCGAACCCGAGATTCACAAAACGAATTCCGGCCCAATCTTGAACCTTCTAAGATCGATTCCGTCTTTTTCCCGAAATCCAGAAAATTTCTTCGGATAACGATGTACATTCCGGCTTTTAGAACCTAAATGAACGAGAGAGCGGGATTCGAGATTCCAAACATTAGAAATTTGAATTTTTGACTCGGGACCACAATTCCGTCATATTCACCCACTTTTATCCCATCCAACTCATACCCTCTCACTTGGGTAAAATTCTATCCTAAGCTCCCTCCCTCCCTTCTTGATTCCCTCTTATTTGGCAAACAAACAACACTTCCCTCTTCACAAAAATCAGACTCTTTGACTCACTTTTCACAGTCACAAAAAATCAGAAAATAGCCCCATTCCCCATTTCAATTTCAACATCCAAACAACCCCTCCCGTTTTTCCTCCCATTCAATTGTCGAGTGGAGCTCCCCATGCTCAGCCACTTGAAATCATTGGGCGATTTCCATTACCATTTGAAATCATTGGGCGATTTTCAAAACCATCTTAACCTATTGTACTCGGATTGCAAAACCTCGCTCAGATACCACCTTTGTAACGGCCCGAGATTATGATTCCCGAGTTACGTTTCGAGGGATAAAACCCCTCATTAGGATCTTGCGTTCCGAGCACAGATTGAAGGTTTGAAACTGAAGGGTTGTAGTTTAAAGCGGGATTTCGCACCCAAATCTAGAAGGTCAGTTGGAGACCCCGTGGTAAACCCCTGTACCTGTCCTAAGTCTACAACGCGCAAAACCTTTATCATGCAAAGGATATAAGTTCTGAAAATGAGACAACCAGTGTCGCGGCATAGCCGGGTCAAAACAGAGTATAAGTAGGAAGAAATCCCAAAAGTATGAATCTGGTGAAGTCAGTGTTCAAACACTCGCTCTCCGCCATATGAATGGACCCCGTCATAACATCACAAAATCAAGCAGTGGATCGGGTACCTGAAACTATACCACAAAGTCAGGGCAAGAGTTCGCCTGCGGGTCCTTTGACCGCGCTGAGGGCATATAATATGCCTATACCTAGAATAAGGATGCCTTCATGCAGTACTGAGATGTTAACCACACTATCATGCTCCTAATCCATATATACAGAATATGAAGTAAGGCCTTAACAAAGAATACCAAGTGGTATATCCCTCTTCTACCACCACCCCCCTTCCAGATAGGGTGGAGACTGGCCAGTTCGATGCTATAGCATATCACATCTCATCATCATATCGTATCTCATGCTCATCTTGAATCTCATGATATATATATATAAATGACTCAAGGAGGACAACGCCCGATGAAGCTGGGCTGTCCTATGACCCTAACAACGACTCTAGGACTCACAGACAACGGTCGTTCTGTATTCAAACGCATACAGAATAAGAATGCTCATTCATAAGTGCAAGTCCTAAGCATGATACTACATGAGATGCTTTTATGCATATACAACACCTACATACTATATGACACATCAGGCAGGAGGCCCTGGTTACTGAGTAAGCCCTGGAGAACTTACCTGGAGAAGCGCAGAATCCAAACAATAATCAGCAATGGCAAGCAATCCAACAGATCAAAGATCACCAAGTAATCCCATAAATAACATAATCAGTCTAAGTCTAATTTACGCAAGGCACACAAGTCACATATGAACATATAAGGTACACATAAATGTGATAACTTGACTGTCTCATCATTATTAACATTATCATCTCATCTTCAGTTCTCATCTCGTCTCATCATAACTTGTCAACTCATCAGTTTAAAAATAACCTCCATAAAATAACGTCTCATCATATATATATATATATATATATATATCATACTTAGCCAAATTCGCATATTATTATTTCATACTCACACTTATCATACAGATATATATCATCAGCATCATAATATATAACATTTAATCTCTTGAAGTAAATCACAACAAGTCATGCTATTAGTCACACATGTCATACCGTTAATCAACCGATCATATTATCATGCTGGTTAGTCATCGAATAAGTCTTACTCTTAGGTTAGTTTCAAAACCGTTTCAAATCCGAATTAAATACTTAAGAATTCCGACCCTTGAAAATACTCGCCAAAGTCCTTTTTCAATTTATTTATTAAATTACTTTCTGATCTTGAAATTCTTTTCCAAATTCATTATAAATATTTAAGTCCCAATAATATTATAGATATTTTAAACACCATTTATTAGCACACTTTTATAAAATATTTCCGAATCCCTTAAGGTCCAAACCATTTTTATTTAATAAAACTAACCCTTATAATTCTCCCAAAATAATATTTTATCTCTTAATACCTCAAATAATATTGTATATATATATATATAATAATTTTAATTCCGCTAATTAGTTAAATAAATAAACGGATAACCCGAACCGAACCGAACCAAACCCGCTAATATAAATCCAACCGGTTAAATGATAAACAATTGATACAAATTTGCAAGGGGGGCCCACGGAGCCATGTCAGCGTCTCCTTCCTCCGAATTGAAATGGAAGCTCCCGCCCGCGCCATTGGAGCTCCACCCCACCGGCGACGTCCTGGCCTCGCGCCCAGCCGTGGCTCATCCGGGCTCGCCCAGCTCGAACCCTCGCACCTCTCTCCTCGTGTTCGCTGCTCGCCCTCTCCCACACGCTCAGGCCGACCCTTGCCTCGCTCTCTCGCTTGTCAACACTCGCCGCGCCAATTCGAGCTCGCGGGAGCTCTCGCCGGAGCTTCTGAGCTCACCCAACGCCCCGCACTCAGCTCACGCACACTCGACACTCGCCCACAGCCCGACCCAAGTCAGAATCGAATTAAAACAGAGGGAGGAAAGGTGGTAGCTCACCAAGGGAGTTCGCGACTTCAGAGCTCTCGATCAGAGGTCTGGGCATCGTCGGAGGCTCGCGATGGCTCGTCGGACCTGCGTCGGACATGGGTGAGCGTGATGGAGGAGCTTGGGGTGATTTGGATCGGAAACGAAGAAGAATGGCTTACCGGAAGGTTGGTTCACGATCAAACAGACGGGGGATCTTCGGAGGCTCGTCGATGACGCCGAGAGCTCTGGGGGTGGCTGCATTGCTCTTCGATGAACGAGGAGGCGGCGAGGATGACAACGACAAAGAAGGATCACCAAGGCGTGGAGTGTGGCGATGGAAACAAGATAAGGAAGTGGATGTGTTGCTCGGGTATTTGTTCGAATTAGAGGAGCAGGGAAGGTACATAGTTGGGTTTGGTGGTGGTACTGTGGAGACAAGGAGGAGCTGCGACGGTGGTGGTGGAGTGGTTGATGGTGGCGATGACTGAGATGGTGATTGTGAAATGGTGAAAGCGGGAAGGTGATGGCGTGAGGTGAAGGTGATGGTGAAACGGTGAAATGGTGAAGGCGGGAAGGTGATGACGTTGATGGTGATGAAAGTGCAGGGAATGGATTCATTTTGCAGGGTAAGGTGAGGGAGTGCGTGAGGGGTTGCGTGTGGAATTTGGTTAAACCAATACCCGGAATTAAATCCCAAATACGCGAATTTCGAATCCCAAAATTAGTTCCCGAATGTTAGTTTCCCTGAATCCCGCTTTCTCGATCAATTATAATTTTAAAATCGACAAGGATATCGCCATCCGATAATTATTTTGAATTTTCGAGTTAAAAGGACGGAAATCGTTCGTTAAATTTTATATTCCGGCCGGAAACCGCTAAACGAGTTTTAAATTCGTTTTTAATTTTCTTTTTCCAAAAATTTAGGATTTAAAAATCCAAGCCTTTAAAGTCGACGAGCCACCGAACCGCCGATTTCCTTGCGTAGCACGAACCACGTTCCGATAAGCGATTCTCCTCCGTTTTTTATCGGAATCGTCCTCGAGCTTCACCATCACGCTCACCCATGTCCGACGCAGGTCCGACGATCCATCGCGAGCCTCCGACGACGCCCAGAACTCCGATCGAGAGCTCCGAAGTTGCAAACACCTCGGTGAGCTCCCGAGCTTTCCTTTCCTTCCTCGTTCGATTTCGTGTATCCTTATTTACTTAGATTGGTCGGGGGGTGAGCGACAGCTGAGTACGAGGAGTCCGGAGAGCTTGAGAGCTCCGACGAGCTCGAAAGCGGCGAAATCGGGCACGACTTCGTGGGTGTGAGCGAGGGCCGCGGGCGAGGGATGTGAACACGAGAGCGGGTGCGGGTGAGGAGCTGGATGGGTCAGCGAGGATGGAGGAGGGTCCTGGTGAGTGGGAGTGCGAGGCGGAGTTGGACGGGCGCAGCGGGCGACGTCGAGCGGGCACATCGCCATGCCCGGGCGCAAGGAGGGAAATGACAGCGGGAGTTTTGAAATTTGGAGGAAGGAGATGGCCTTGTTGGCCCCACCTCCATGTTTTTCTTTATATTTTATTTGTTTAATTTGAACCGGTTTGAGAGTATATAATTATGGGTTCGGTTCGGTTTAGTTGGGTTTATATGGGTTTGGTTCAATTCGAGTTTATTCGTTTATTTATTTAATTATTTAACGGTATTAAAATAGGGCAAATTGCAAAAAATAGCATAAACTTTAAGGGTAGTTGCATCTTATGGCACGAACTTTTAAAAATTAAAAAATAATCACCAACTTTGGTGGGTCATTGCATCAATTGGCACAAACTTATGAAATATTTAAAATAATCACCAACTTTGATCCGGTTGCATTCAATAGCACATCTATTTTTTTTAAATATCACCTCTTATTAATATTCTTTTAAAAAAATCACCCAATGTTTTTTATTAAGATGCCCATATTTCATTTTTAAAAATAATTTGTTTTCATTATTAAATTTTAAAAATAATTTATTTTAGAAAAATACTAATTTTTTACCTTTTTTTTAAATCACCCTTTGTTATGCATGAAACTAGAAATTAAAATTCGGGTGGGCTAGATAGGTTAAATTTTTCTTATACACATAATTTTTATTAATAAAACCCTTAATTTAACAAATAATTGGATAAATTTTTTTATTAGTTTCCTTTAATTTTGTACCTGTTATTTTATTTTTTAAAAATGGGATGGCCTGGAGCGAACCCCAACACGACCCTCGGTCTGTGACTACCCCTTGCTAACTTAATCATATTTTTTAATTTTTTTTAACCCACTCATAATTTTCAAATTTTTAAAAATCCATTTTTCATGTTTATAAACTCAATTTCAGTTTTTTTTCTAAAACAACATTTAAAAACATTGTGATATTATTTAAATTTATAAATTTTCAAGAAACTAATTTTTCATTTTAAGTAAATTACTTAGTATTTAATTTTTGAAAAAATGTGATTTTATGAAGTAAATAAAATTAGTTTTTTTTAACCAAGATTAAATAATGAAGGTATTTAAAGAAAGGAAAAAGTAGTACTTTTGAAATAAATTATATTTTAAAATTGAATAATGAAAATGTATTATTTTAAAAAATAAAATATGGACATCTTTATAAAAAAAATTGAAAATTGGGTTTTATTTTTGCAAAGAATGTTACTAACAGATGATATTAAAAAAATTAATGTGCTACTGAATGCAACCAAATGAAAGTTGATGCGTATTTTAAATATTTTGTAAGTTCGTGCCAACGGATGCAATGACCCATCAAAGTTGGTGATTATTTTTTAATTTTCGAAAGTTCGTGCCATAGAATGCAACCACTCTTAAAGTTCATGCTATTTTTTTCAATTTGCCCATTAAAATATTATAATATTATTTGAGGATTAAAATATAAAATATTATTTTGGAGATTTTATAAAGGGTCGGTTTTATTAAATAAAAACGGTTGAGAATTTAGAGGATTTGGAAATATTTTTCGAAAGTATTTAATAAATGGTATTTAAAGTATCATATAAATTTAATTGAGATTTAAGATATATTATTTGGACATGCCGAATTAAAAAAAGGAGATTTGGGAAAAGAATTTCAAGGTCGGAAAGTGATTTAATAAATAAATTGAAAAAGGAATTTTGCGAGTATTTTTAAGGGTTGGAACTTCTAACTAGTTAACTCGGAATTGGAATCAGTTTGGAACTAACTTGAGAATCTGACTTGATCGGTGACTGACTAGCATGATGTTCTGATATGTGTGACTAATAGCATGACTTGTGGTGATTTATTATAAGAGGATTAAAATGTTAGATAATTATGACGAGGTAGTAGGACTATGTTATCATACGAGTTATACTTTATGATTTTGATGAACTGTTGGGGTGCATATGCGGATATGATGAATATAAGCATGCGGAATTGGTCGAGTGATATATGGAGAATGATGTGGTCTTATGGGACATATGATGCGATGGAATGACAATTACGATGTGTTTACGATTCTATTGAATGATGTGTGCAGTGTGATTTAAGTGATTGAATGGTTAGATGTAGACTTATATATATGTTCTGATGTATATCTAGGTGATACTATTTGATTATTGTGTTGCTTGCTGGGATTTCACTTTTGATGCTCTGCACCTCCAGGTAAGTCCTCCGGGGCTTACTCTGTAACGGCCCGGATATAAATATCCGAGATACGTTTCGAAGGTTGGATACATTCGTTCGGATATTGCAACTCAGGTATGGGTCGAGGTTTCAAACCTCTAGAGATCAATCGGTATTCAAGCGGGGATTTCGAACCCCAAATAATCAAAGTTACAGAAATTCAATTTAGACGAAAGTAAATCGGAAGTAAGATTTAGATACAAGAGCCACGGCAGAGCCGGGTCAAAACCAAAACGTATATTCTAAAGTTGTATAGCCAAATTAGCGGGGTTAGACAGATTCTTTGCAATCGCCCGGGGGATTTTCCCACGCCATAAAGACAGGGAGCAATCATACCTAAAAATAAGTGGTGCGAGCGAGATCAGACCGAGACCCCAACACACCCTATCCCGCAAGCAAATATACACATACGCTAATATAAAGATGATGCGAATGCAGAAATTAAATCACACTAACATGATCCTAATTTACAATATGCGGAAAAGAACTGTAAAGGGCCCAAGACAATGCCAAGTGGCGTATCCCTCTCCTACCTCTGCACCCCTTCCCGTTAGTGCAGAGACTGGCCAGTTCGGTGCTATAGCATAGCAATTTCCTCGTGGTGGTGCACTCACCACGGCATCATCATATCATATCATATCATATCATATCATCTCTTGCCCGATGGTGTTGGGCTAATCATATCCTATCATCTCATCTCATCTCCTGCCCGATGGTGCTGGGCTATCATATCATGCTCATATCGACTCGATAGACTCAGGGCACCCGATTGTAAAGACTGAATATATTTTGTATTAGTGTTCTATATATTAAATTATTATTGTTGAATTCAATTTGTAAAAGTGGAATAAAACCCGTCCTCGAGCGTGAATTTGATTTTAAAATCATTCCGGCATCAATTTAAATTAGGATTTTTGACGGGATTTGATTTTCGACTTCGAGTTCGAGTATTAATAAAATTTAATTAAGCTCCGAATTGATTGAAATTATTTAATTCCGATTATCTTGAAATTTGATCGAACTTTGATTTATTTAAATTTGATTAGTCGGGTTTCGATCGGGCGAGCGAGTTTCGAGATATTTGTCGGGCATTCAAAATATTTTGTGGGGACCAATTCTATTTTAATCATTTTCCTTTTATTTTTTTCTTTCTTCCCTTTCTCTCTCTTTCCCTTTCTCTCTCTCTCGGTTTTTTTCTGTCAAAATAAAGTGGTCATCCTCCCTCTGTTTGTCTTCTTCCCATTTCCAGCCCGCACCCACCACCTCTCATACGGTTCAATTACACCTCAATCCTCACACACTCTCCTTTTCCTCTATGCTCTGTGGCCACTGTCATTTGCTAGAAGACAGCCCTCCTTGGCTTCTTCTCCTTTCCTTCACTTCAATCAGGCGCCTCCCACCTTAACCCCTGTCACCGGACAAACCACCACCTTCACCTTGTTCCCCTGTTCATCCTCCAATCTAAACGGTAAGGACTTCCCTTTCTTATTTCCGGCAACTAGCTCCAGTAGAGGTCGACCCTTAACCCCTTCCTCTCCTCCACAGGCCGTCTCCGGCCCGAATCCGCCTCCGACGAGACGAATTGTTCTCCGGCGAGCATTCCGACACTATGGAGGACCTCCCCCTTGGTGAGCACCCTAACTCCCTTTCGACTCTCGTTTGTTTGGCTTCTTGTGTTCCTTGTCCCTTATCACTTGGGCTACCATTGGGAACAAGAAAGAGAGAGGGGATCGAGAGAGCGAGAGTTTCGGCGAGGTTGAGAGGGGGCGAGGCCGAGAGGGGTTGTGCGAGTGGGGCAGAGTACGAGCGAACGGGTGGGTCTGGGGGGGACGAGCAAGCAGCGAGAGGGAGGGCTGAGTAGCGAGGAGGAGAGAGCTGACAGTGGGAGGCGAGCGGGAGCAGCGCCGGCGGCCTCTTTTGAACAGGGGCAGAAGCAGAGGAGGAAGAAGACCAGGTGGGTACCACCGTGCCACCTTGGCGCCCCGTCAGCGTGGGCCCCCCTTCCTTTTAATTCTAATCGGGCTTGGGCCTATTTTAATTCCGGATCCCTTCAACCGGGTTATATCATTTAAATGTGGGTGGGTTGTCAGTTGGGTGAGATCAGATCCAAAATCCTTCTTCCGGATTGGGCCTTTTCATGGGTTGTGGGCTGGGATTACTTTCGTTTCGGCTGAGAATTGGGTATAGGGTTTGGGTGTTATATTTATATGTTATGTTTTATATAGTTTGATATATATATATATATATTATTTGATTAAATTATTATTATATATTATTCTGAGATTTGAGATAAATAGTAATTTCCAGAAAATTTAATATATATATATATATATATTATATATGTTGTTTTAGAAATAGATTATTGGGATGTATTATGACTTGTTATATAACTTATGTTCCTATATACTAGTATGATGTTATATGATGATTTTTAGAAACGTTAAAGTAATTTAGTATTTTGATTTCTAAATGTGAGTTATTAAATGGAGTGATTTTGGCAATTTTATTATATTTAAATATTCCTTGAGATGGGTTATTATATAATGATTTGTAAGATAATTTTAAGATGAGGATTTTAAAGAGAAACATGTCGGAATTGTTTGATAATATGATTTTTGGAAATTGGTTTTAAGGCTTAAGTGTTAATGTCGGAATTTGGCCAAGTATGAGTTGATAAATCATTTTGAATATGAGTTGACTTAATTTGGGATTTATGAGTTCAAAAATATGGTTGGTATGATTTTATCAATGGGTTTGATTGAAAGAATGATTTTGGTCGATTTGGTCGTATCAGAAAGATTTTGGAAAACGGTTTTACTATCGGTCGGTTTTGTGGATGTTGAGAACTTGGGTTCGTGAGTATGAATGTTGATCTGGTAGCTTATGAAAATGGCTTGATGATAGGTGTGTATTGCTTTTGGATTGCTTTGGACTTGCATTTGGGCCCTTGCTTATGTTATCTTGCTGTTCTGGATCAACAGGTAAGTATCTTACGGGACTTACTCAGTAACCTGGACCTCCTGCCTGATGTGTCATGTAATGTGTAGTTTTGATGCATATTAAAGCATGCCATGTAGTATCATGCTAGGATTGCATTCAACTAAGCATGTGTTTACTTTGTGTGATTGAAACAGAACGGCCGTTATCTGTGATAGTCCTAGAGTCTTTGCTAGGGTCATAGGGTAGCCTAGCCCCATCGGGTGCCCTGAGTCTATCGAGTCGATATGAGCATGATATGATAGCCCAGCACCATCGGGCAAGATTTACGTATTTTTTTATATATGTTATGATGATACCGTGGGTGAGTGCACCACCACGAGGGTATGCTATGCTATAGCAACGAACTGGCCAGTCTCTGCACTAACGGGAAGGGGTGCAGAGGTAGGAGAGGGATATGCCACTTGGCATTGTCTTGGGCCCTTTACAGTTCTTTTTCCGCATATTATATATACTAGGGGCATGATAGTGTGATTTAAATCTTGTACCGCATTAGTCATCTTTTATTTAGGCATAGGCATGTTATGTGGCCTCGCGCGGTCAGAGGACCCGCACGCGATCACCAGGCCTGACTTCATGGATAGTGTTAGGTACCGCTCTTATTGCTCCATGCTTCTGTGACGGGGAAATCTTTTGGCGAATTGAAGAATCCGGCTAATATATTCTAACTCGACAAATGGCAAATCACCCACTTTGGTTTGGTTTTGACCCGGCTCTGCCGTGGCTTCTGTATCTAAATCATATTTTCGCTTTACTTTCGTTAAACTGAATTTATGAAACTTCGACTGATTAGAGGTTTGAAACCTCGACCCGTACCTGAATTGCAACATCCGAACGAAGGTATCCGACCTTCGAAACGTATCCCGGATATTTATATCCGGGCCGTTACACCGATGGGGCTGGGCTACCCTATGACCCTAGCAAAGACCCTAGGACTATCACAGATAACGGCCGTTCTGTTTACATACGCATAAAGAAATAGAATGCTCAATCACAAGTGCAATCCTAACATGATACTACATGGCATGCTTTAATGCTTATGCAACACCTAGTATGTTATATATTCACAAGCAGGTAATCTCTTTCGAATCTGAGTAAGCCCATAAAGGAACTTACCTGGATAGGCAGAACATCAAAAGGCAGAATCCATGTATATAACAAGTCATACATCACAGATGATAACCTATCATATATAAGTAATGTATATGAGTCTACTTCTAATTTACACTAAGCATATCTCAATCACACAAGGCGCCCCTAACTATCACATATAAGTTCACGAAATCATATAAATCTCATATATCATTTTATAATATCTCATCCATCATCATGTAATACTTATATTTCAACACATCATGCTTTATCACCATGCTCATAATCAACTCATATAATAACAACATTATCTCATAAGTAGTTTACATAGTCAAATCTCAAGAATTCTCAACATATTCATGTCATGCTCTTAATTCACAATCATTCATATCTCGACTGTACAGACTGAATATATATTTTATATATATTATATTATTATTTTAATTAAATATGTTAGTATTTATTTCAATTTGTAAAAGCGGAGAAAAAGTTGTCCTCGAGCACGAGTTCCATTTTAAAATCCTTCCGGCATCATTTGAATTTTCGATTTTGACGGGATTTGACTTTCGCTTTCGAGTTCCGGGTATTAATAAAATTATTTAAGCTCCGAGTTTGATTGAAATTTATTTAATTCCGTTATATTGAGATTAGTAAATTAAAATTTAATTAAATTCGATTTAGTCGGGATTCGTTCGGGCGAGCGGGTTTCGAGGTTATTCCGCTAATTTAATTTCTTTAGTGGACCAATCCTATTTTATTTTCCCTTTTCTTTTATTTCTCTTTCTCTCTCTCTCTCTCTCTCTCTCTCTCTCTCTCTCTCTCGGATACCTGCAATCACACCCAAATTGCATTTGGTCCACCCCTCCCCAGCTCCTCGTCGTCGCCGTCTGCACAGCCCCACAGCAACCACCTTCGTCGCCTCCTTGTCTCCATTTTCGAACGGCGCCAAGAGCTCCGAGCTCTGTTCTACCAAGAGCTCACTCCCCAACCACCTTGCTTCCAAGCTCGAGAGACCGAGCTCCACCCTCCTCTCCTCCAGCGTCCACGAAGGTCCCAGAGCTTCCCAAGAGCCCAGCACCGGCCTCCGTCCCCTGTTTTCCGATTTGAACCTCGGTGAGCCTTCTTCCCCTCTCCTTCTTCCTTCTGGGTATGTGGGTGTTGGGGTGTCGGAGAGCCTGTGGGTGGTCGGAGCTAGCGCCGCCGCCGGCTAGTCCTCCTCCTCCTCCTTCTTCCTCTTCTTCTTTCTTCACATCGGCGGGCGCCGCTTCCCCTGTTTCAAAACCAGGGAATCGGGAAGAAGATGAGTCTCTCCTGGGCTTGGGCCTATTTTTAGTCCGGGTCCGGATCCCCTTCGGATCCCCATCCGGATCTCTCCTCTCTCTTTTCTTTTCTTCTTGGGCTGGGTCTTGATCCGGGTTGGGTCGGATCCTCCCTTTTCTTTCTTCCGGGTATTGCGGGTCTGGGCAAAAGGGTTTGGGCTTCTTCTTTCCCTTTTTTCGGTTGGGCTGGGTTATTCTGGTTGGGTTGTTATTTTTTTTTGTTATGTTTTATATGTATATATATATTGTGTTATGTATTTATATATATATATATATACCCATATATGTTATATGTTTTAATTATTCTGATTTTTTTGGAAAATGAATGTATATATTTATATGTTCTGAAATTATTAATATTTATAAAGGTTTTAAAAGTGATATTAAATGATATGGAGTAAAAAAATATATTTTTGGTTTGTTTAAGAAGATATGGATAGTAAGTGTTAAATTAGTTGAATATTATTATAGTTTGGAAATTGGTTATAATTATAATATTCTGGAAATTTATCATTATATATTGTGTATGTTTTAAAGTAATATTAATTGGATTATTTATATATGATGCTTTTATGAGGATTTAAATATGAGAGTTAGGAATTTTAAAGTGAATTGTTGGTTTTGATTTATGAATATTATTTGTGAGCATAGGAATTATCTTGATGATTTAATATTGGAGTTTATTTATATAATGTTTTTGAAATAAGAAACATGCCGGAACGATTTCTATTATATGATTTTGGAAATGGACCTTAAGGTTTAAATGTTTAATGTCGGGATTTCGATAAGCGATTTTAAAAGAGTTGTTTGATTTTCTAAGTTGAGTTCTTTGAGAGGTTGTTTTGAAAATGAGATGATGAGATGAGATGAACCTGAAATGAGATATGGTTTGTGATGAAATGAGATGGAATAATCTGGAATGAGATATGAAAAGAGATGTATGATAGTTAGGAGCGCCTTGTGTGAATTAGATAGACTTATGCATTTATATGTTATTAGGTGTTTGTGAATGTTGGACGTTGCTTGCTATCGGTGATTCATTTCTTGGATTCTTCTCTACCTTGTTCTCTGCTGTTCGGCTTATTCAGGTAAGTTCCTTTATGGGCTTACTCAGATTCGAAAGAGATTACCGGCTTGTGAATGTATGACATACTAGGTGTTGCATAAGCATTAAAGCATGCCATGTAGTATCATGCTAGGTTGCACTTGTGATTGAGCATTCTATTTCTTTACGCGTATGAAACAGAACGGCCGTTACCTGTGATAGTCCTAGAGTCTTTGCTAGGGTCATAGGGTAGCCCAGCC
Organism: Persicaria maculosa; assembly: GCA_963922045.1. Lineage (NCBI taxonomy): Eukaryota > Viridiplantae > Streptophyta > Magnoliopsida > Caryophyllales > Polygonaceae > Persicaria > Persicaria maculosa. The sequence continues at coordinate 43,988,968 of OY998264.1, read as the reverse complement.
CTATCGGGTGCCCTGAGTCTATCGAGTCGATATGAGCATGATGATGGCCCATCACCATCGGGCATATTTATTTTAATTTATGTTATGATGATGAGATATGATGATGAGATATGATATGCTATAGCATCGAACCGGCCGGTCTCTGCACTAACGGAAAGGGGTGCAGAGGTAGGAGAGGGACATGCCACTTGGCATTCTTTGGGCGCCTTTACAGTTATTTCTCGCATATTGTAAATTAGGATCATGCTAGTGTGATTTAATTTCCGCATCTGCATCATCTTTATTATTAGCGTATGTGTATGTTCGCTTGCTGGACAGAGCGTGTTGGGGCCTCGGTCTGACCCCGCTCGCACCCATTGTTTTTAGGTATGATTGCTCTCTGTTTATATGGCATGGGAAAGTACCTCGGCGATTGCAAAGAAATATGTCTAACCCCGCTAATCTGGCCATACGACTTTAGAATTATGTTTTGGTTTTGACCCGGCCTTGCCGTGGCTTCTGTATCTAAATTATATTTCCACTTCACTTTCGTTTAAACTGAATTTATGAAACTTCGACTGATTAAAGGTTTGAAACCTGGACCCATACCTGAATTGCAACATCCGAACGAAGGTATCCGACCTTCGAAACGTATCCCGGATATTTATATCCGGGCCGTTACATCGACCACATAATTTTCACCTTATAACATAATATAACATTCTCAACATATCCCGTTTTAGACATATATTCATTTTAAGACATATCATGCTTTCATAGACCAACATCTCATAATCGTCATATAACACATCATATCAATATCAACATATCATAATTTATACTAAACAATTATCGATGTCCTAACATCATGCTCGCACTCATCACATAAGATTCATCAAGTCAAACCAAGTTAGATAAAGTAAGTCAATTTCCCAAGATTCCCGAAACTCTTCTAAAATCTCAACTTAGATCAAATCATTAATCAAAACACTTTCCAAATTTATATACTTAACACAAAAATCCATTTATAAACCATTGCTTATTAATCAACTTATATTATTATTCTATCAAAATCCGACAAGTTTAGGTCATTTCTAAAAGTTCTCTTTTAAATTTTATTAAATCCATGTCCATTTATCAAATCAATTTCTACCCTGAAAACCCTTTTTCAAATTCTTTTCCAATTCAAGTCCAAATATATATTTAAATCTCAATAATATTATATCATATATATATATATATTTTTAAAACCTTATCAATAATATTATATACTATATACTATCCCATTTATTATTTGATAACCTACAATAACCAAACCGAAATTGCCCTTAACCTTAATATACATTTAACCAAAAAATTAGGCCCCAACTATTTCAGAAGCAGGAAGGCCCAATCCCCTTTAATTTTCGGATCCAAACAAACCCCAACCCAAACTCTTCACAACCCGCCCAACCCAACTCAAGCCCAGACCCACACAAATCTTACTATTCACTTTCCCCTCCCACGCTCCTTTTCTCTGCTTCCGCTCTCCGCTCTCCGGTGCTCTCTCTCTCTCCCTCTCAGCCAGGTTAAACAAAAGGGACCCGAAAAACACACAGGTATCGAACAATGGAAGACAAGGAAGGTTAGGATGCTCACCGAGGGCTTGGAGCCGGATGCGGCTTCGCCGGAGTCGGAGTTCCATCAGAGGGGGAAAGCAGGGGTGGAGATATGGTTGAAATCGAAGACGGAGAAGCTACTCCGAGGGGGTCTCGAGTCTCATCGGAAAAAGGAGCTTAGGGCTGCGGTTGATGCATCGGAGGCGGTCCTTTGAGCGAAAGTGCCTTCCCGAGGCGAATGGGAAAACAGGGGCGGGGCGAAGAAGGCGGCGCTCCGGGGCGCTCCTAGCTGCTGTTGTGGCTGCTGTCGGCTTCGGGAGGCGTCGAGGGCTACTGTTGATGCTGTCTCGGGAAAGAAGAAGGAAGGAGTAAGAGGTGGTGGAGCTTAGGATCTCTCAACAACACATGGGAGAAGGATTGGGCTGCGGCTTTGGTGGCGGGGGTGAATGACGACGACGGTGAGGGGGCTGGGGAGGTGTGGTGGTGTGGGGCTGTGTTGGCAGAAGAGTGGTGAAAGGAGTGGTGGTGATGGGGCTGTGCAGGCGGCAAAAGGGGTTGTTTTGGAGCCTCTGTTCTCACGGTAAAGAAGAGAGAGAGCTATAGGATGGGTTTGGATTTTTCTAAAATTGAAATGTGATGGGGGATAGGGGAGTTTTGGTTTGTTTGGGCACATAGAGGGCAAAAGAAAGGGGAAACAGAGAACGGAGGTGAAGGAGTGAGGTTTGTTTGGAAGTCAGAAGGGGGTGCTTTTGAAGGGAGTGAAGAAGGCTGCACTACTGCTGCAACGAGACAAAATTGGGGCAGAGGTACAACTGGCTCATCCGAAAAAAAACAAAAGGGAAGAAGACAACAATTGGTCCCAAAGTCTAATTCAAAATACCCAAAGATAAATCCCGTAATCCGCTCCATCGATCCAATCCCGACCTATTAGAATTTAAATCAAAGTTCAAATCTGAACTAATAATGAATTCTAAAATAATATTTTCAAATCTCATGGTAAGAAAACGGAATTAAAATCTGTTCTTAGACCAAATTTAAATTTATGCCGGAATTCACTCCAAAAGAATTAAAATAAAATTATTCTGCTCGGGGGCGAAAATTCTCAAAATTTTCCGAAATTTTATAATTCAAAACCCAATTAAGTAAATATTAAATCGAAATTAATTCTTAATTATAAAATAATATTTTAAAATTCCGAGTCTTTACATACTCAAGTTAGAACGTTATGCCTGATGTGTCATATAGTGTGTAGGTGTTGCATCCTGCATATTCATGTAGTATCATGCTTAGGTTGCACAAATTAACCGAGCATCCGTATTCTCTTTGCGTATGGTAGAACGACCGTTAAATTGTGAGTCCTAGAGTCATTTGCTAGGGTCATAGGACAGTCCAGTCCCATCGGGCTTTGTCCTCATCGAGTGAGACTTTATATTACGAGATGAGTAAGATTTATTGACGAGCATGACCATTGATGCAACTGATGATGTTATGGTATTGAACGCAGCCGGTTCCCGCACTAACGAGCATGGGTGCGGGAATAGGAGAGGGACATGCCACTTGGCATTCTGTGCGGGATCCCATTTAATCGCTTTATGCATATATATATATATATATATATATATATATATATATATATATATATATATATATATACTGTTAGCATGCTTGTGTGTTTAATATTTCCGCACTGCATTAGAGCATCATTTATTTAGGTATAGGCATACTATATATCCTCAGCGAGGTCTTCAGGGCCCGCATGAGTGGCTCAACCTTGACTTCGTGGTTAGTTTCAGGTACCCGTACCCTTGCTTGATCATGTGCTGTTATGGCAAGGGATATCCTATGGCGCAGTGAGAGGGAGAGAAAGACCGACTATGAATTCCACACTTTTGCTACTTATTTTCCTCGTGTTTGGTTTTGACCCGGTCAAGCCGTAGCAAGTTGTATTATGAGATTTCTTTCTTTATGCTTTTCGAACATAAAACGTTTTGAGCGGCTCAGACAAGTAGGACAGGTTCGGGGTACCCAACAACCCTATCGCGAACTTAGGGTGCGAAATCCCTTCTTTGAGTACTAAACACTTTGTTTTGAAACTCAACCCGTACTCGAATTGCAAGATCTGAATGAAGGTATCCAATCCTTCAAAACGTAACCCGAATATTCATATTTGGGCCGTTACATAACTAGAGTCTTTGCTAGGGTCATAGGACGACCCAGTCCCATCGGGTCCCGTCCTGAGTCAATCGAGTCATATGGAAGTTCCTTTACTTATATTATGAGTATGATTACGAGGTTTTCCTGCGGGCTTTATATATGATCATGGGTCGGGCTTGGGGGCCGATTCGATTATGATGGAATGAAATGCATTCATGAGCTGCCCAGTCTCCGACCTATCGGAATGGGGTGGAGGTAGGAGAGGGAAATATCATTTGGTATTCTATGATAAGGCATTCTTATTATTATTAAACACTGGATCTTAGGGGCATGCTAGTGTGTTCATATTCCGCCTTGCATCTAGAGGCATGATTATTAGGTATAGCGTATGTGTGTACATATGGTGGGGGAGCACCCTTAATGAAGGGACAGACCCATGTGGGCATCATCTGATCCCGCCCACTATCAACGTTTTTAGGTATCCATTATGCTTATCACCATTGTTGATGCTTTGGCTTCATGATCGCGGGGTCTAACATGGCGGCAAGAGAGAGTCGAGGCTCTGACTTCACTAATTCATTAAGGGTTTAGTTTGAGCGTTTTGATCTTGTCTTGACCCGGCTCTGCCGTGGCATCCTCTTGTATTACACTTTGACTCCTCTATTTGCCTGGCTATTGGTTTTCTATGCTTAGACTTACGACAAGTACAGGGGACTTCCTCGAGGATTCCAACGATCCCTTCGAATTTGGGTATGAAATCCCACTTTGGAAACATTAGATTAGGCTTTCAAACCTTCAACTAGTACTCGGGGCGCAAGATTCTATTGAGGGGTTTCATCCCTCGAAACGTAACTTGGGAATCATAATCCCGGGCCGTTACAAAATGGTTAATGAACCAATACTATTTATTTCATGAACCACTGCTCTTTATTTAATGAACCACTACTATTTATTAATTGTAAAATTTTCATTCTTCTTTTATTTTCTTTTAATGTTTATTTTTAATTAATTAATTATTTATTTTTAAAATAAAATGGTTCATGAACCAATACTATTTATTTCATGAACCAATATTATTTATTTGATGAACCACTACTCTTTATTTGAATCGTATAACAGATGGTTCGTGAAGTTGAGAAGAAGTGAGGCTAACGAGAAGTTGTTCATGACTTGTATAACAAGTGATTTATAAAGCTAATAAGAAGTGGTTCGTGATGTTATCAATAAGTGATTCATGAAGTTATAAAGAAGTGGTTGATGAAGTTATAAAAAAGTGGTTCATGAAGTTATTTGATGAACCACTACTCTTTATTTCATGGACCACTACCTTTTATTTCATGAACCACTAGAATTTATTTTATGAATCACTAAATTTTATTTCATGAACCACTATTATTTAATAATTGTAACATTTTCATTCTTCATTTATTTTCGTTTAATGTTTATTTTTTAATTATTTATTTATTTGTTTTTAAAATAAAATGGTTCATGAACCAATGCTATTTATTTCATGAATCAATACTATTTATTTGATGAACCACTACTCTTTATTTGATGAACCATTACACCCTTCTCTTCGGAGTTTGTTCTTATAATTTTAATTCAAAATATTAAACTAATATTTTATTTAATTGTATAATATTAACTTATTTAATTATTAAGATTTTATTTAATTTAGCCACATGACAATTACTTCTTAATCATAGATTTAGTGACCAATTGAATTTATAATTCACATATTTATCTAATCTCTTGTTGGATGTTATTCATTTTGAACCATTCAATTGATGCATAATCCAACAAAGCCATTTTAAAGCATATATCCTTACCAATATTCATTAAACTATTGTAACAAAAGAAATCTTACTTGTTATATAATAAATTTATTTTAAATCAAAATACATAAATTTGCAATGTGTGTATTGGTAAGTATTAATTACGGTGAATATTTTAAAGAAGAAATTTTAGTGATTAAGAAATTTATCAATACATATTTATTGTTTGTTTAAAAATAAATTACTTGCATCCCCACAATTTATCAATTAAAAAATTTATAAGTCGTGATTTAATAATGAATATATTATGGAATTGTTAAGATAGAATATTATCGAATGCTATTATGAAACATTTAAGAAAAGATATTATGAAAAGAATATATTATGAAGTGTTATTAGATATTTTTATATAATTTTACCCAATTATCTTCATTCTAAATAATAATTGAAAGAAAATAAAAAATTATATAATAAAAAATATTCTTATTATTGGTTTACGGTTTTAGGGTTTTAGGATTTAGGGTTTAGGGTTGGTTTAGGGTTTAGGGTTTAAGGTTTAGGGTAAAATAAGTTTGTGAAGTTTCTACTCATCGGGAGTCATAGGCGTACTCCTCATAAATCAAAGAGCTGCTCCTCAAAAGTCATAGACCTGCTACTCTTGAGGCGCACGAATTTACAAATAAAAGGCCGAATTTCTTTTTGTGATGCACATAGTAAAATTATGCGGTGTAAACATTATCACCCTTACTCATCGATGCAGCGCACCAGGTTGTCGGACAACTACTCTCGACAAGAGGCGGTGGTCTTCACTTGTCTTCTCCGTCATTTTGTTTCCTCCAGGTTCCTTTTCTATCCCTTTTGGCATGCTTAATTCTTTTCCCAAATTGATGTTGAATTCAACATTTTTTTTCATTATGAATCTATTTCGCAGTTCCTCTGATAGAAAGGTGACTTAAAACATTGGTTTCCTTTAAATCATTGGTTCCTTTAGATCTAAATTGTGCAGATGTCTAGAGGGCCTGATTCTTTTGCTATCTCTGTTCCTCGTCTCACTATCTCTTCGCTTTGTGTTCGGTTTGCAGAGAAGAGGATTGGTGGGACAACGATGGAGCGCTACCGCAACCACATCAACCAGAAAGCATTTTGACTCCAAAAAACAAAACGAAAACGAAAAAGCAAATATAGTATATTTAGGGATATACTTTTTAGAGCATGGTAATATTTTTTTAGAACAGGACAAAAATGCCCCTCAAATTAAATGGAATTACACCATTCACTTTCCCCCATTTTGTTGCTCTCAACAAAGCACCGTCATCTCCATCTCTCCCTGTAAATAAAGCCTCCATTAACGCAATTTTGATCAGCTTCATTAATCCGAGAAATTGAATCAACTTCATTAATTTCGGTGATCGACACTGATGCTATATTGTCAATCCTCCCCAACCGAAGAACCATACACCATCATCCCCGTCCACAACCTCCTCGCCGACCACCCATCCCTCCGATATCCCGAAGTCCGCGCCAATTGCAAGTTCTAATTGTAAGTTATTGGAATCCCTTCCCCAAGCCATTAATTTCATCATGCAAAACCAAAAATGGTGATAGAATTACATAATTACGGGAGGGATTTCACCTCTGCCAGAAAAAATAACAAACAAATCAATAATGGCGCCTCCTCTTCCCCGACCTTCGCCTCCCGGTGAGGCGCCGACCTTCACCTACTCGTCTCTACACCAGCCTTTGCCTATCGTCGCCTTCGATCGTGTCGACGCTCCGTCTTCCCACTGATTGAATCGCCATCCTTCGCCACCCTCCGAAGTCCGCGCTATTTTGGGAACCCCTGCAACTGGTCGTTGCGACCCTTTTACAAATGGTCATCGCGACCACCTATGGGTTTAGTCGTTGCGACCATGTGTATTTTGAAACTAATGTCAATTGGTCGCAACGACTAATCGAGATTTGGTCGTTGCGACCACCTGACCATGCACTAAACGGAAATTTATCCTTGCTCTAAACAGAAATCGTGTATATTTATTGATTTGATATAATACGAGAGGATGAGAAACTTTGGTACTCATAAAAGCAAATCTCTTGGTCAAACCAAACTATGCCATGCAAAACTTTATACTTTCAACAAATCTGCATAACGAACTAGATAGACTAAACATATGTTTTTTCAAGAACAAAGACCAAAATTACAATACTTTGATAGGATGGGACAAAATTTGTAAAGCGAAAAAACAAGGAGGTCTGGGAATGCAGAAAACAAAGGACATGAACAAAGCCGTGTAATTGAGACTATTGTGGAAAATCCTTGCGGAACCCCACAACCAATGGGTTAGAATCATACGAGAAAAATACTTGAAAAATGACCAAATTTAGGAATACAAGAAGAAGAAAAACTCATTGTGGCAATGGACCAAATTAATTGAACTAAAGGATGAGTTCTGTGCTGGACTCATCTGGCAAATCAGAAATGAAAAAACGATAAAGTTTTGGAAGGAAAAATGATTAATCGATGATATAAAACTTGAGAACCACCGACAAACTTCTCAGATATAAGATCAAGAAAAATTTGTTAACTACATTGTGTCAAACAAAACATGGAATGTGGAAAAGCTTAGAGAAGTCCTGCTAATAGATATTGTAGATATAATTTCAAATGTCCCCCTTTCTTTGTAGAAATTCGATGATAGGCTTTATTGGAAACCAGGCTTTGATGGTTGGTTTTCGACTTCTAGTGCTTTGGAATTTATCACGAATTCCAACTACCACGAAATAGACCTGTTCTGTAAAGGTTCGGATTTTTAAATCCTAATTTTTCGAAAAAAGGAAATTAAAAATGAATTTAAATCGGATTTAAAACTTGTTTAGCGGATTCCGACCTAAATTTAAAAATTGACGAACGATTCCGTCTTTTCTGATGTGGGGAGAATTGAATCGAAATATATAATAAAATATAAAGCAATACAACTCTTAGCCTCTTCAAATAAATTCAAGACTCCCCGCTATAGTAGTAGGGAATCAGGGTCGATCCACGAGGAAGCGAGTGAGCAGGATCCTAGTAGCGTTGAAGACAAGTCCTGAATGTTTGACCAAAAGCCTCGATCTCGAGCACAGACCTCGATGTCGACCTTGGCTGTCGATACTTTCTGCAACAAAAGACCTGCAGAGACAAAAACGGCAGTCAATATCGACTGGAAAGGTCGATATCGATGTCACTCAGCGAAATCGACTGGCTCAGAAGACTGCCAGTCGACACAGGTGGTCGATATCGACGTTGGTGGGTCGATATCGATGTTCAGTAATAGTAACTCAGGAGACTCGAGATCGACTCAGAAGACTGTCGATCTGGCACCGTGGTTGATATCGACGTTGACCTCGATATCGATGTTCTCCTGCAGAGGGTTAGTTCTTTGTCGGCAAAGAAAGGCCGAAGATTTAAGAACGACAAAGGAGTAATGAACATAAATAAACAAAGGTGTAGGGTTTTTCGATGACTCAACGAACGGCATGCAAATATGGATGTAAACTTATGAAAGAAAGAATCTTCCAAAGCCAAGGATTACCGCGACGACAACCATGATAGAATAAGTAAGAAACCATTAAAGATGCATGCTTTTATCATAAAGGAAAAGGCTTTCACCTAAACCGAAAAATAGGAAAAGAGATCTTGCAATCACTTAACCTAATTTGCGTCTACCTTTGTCATAATTGAGTTTATAATCTTTCGAATATAAACCCTAATTACTACCCAAGTTTTACAACATGAGTTCCTTAAATTCGCATTTAAAGATGAAGCACAAGGTAGAGCGAGATAAAAGATACCTTCTTTAGGGACATACAAACCTTACCACCATGGCTATCGTCGGGCTCACCCCGACCCTAAAAGAAAGGGCGACTACTCGCTCATGTTGAATGTAGACAGGCTTTGAATTGAATAAACTTGCATAAATGGAAAACTTTGAATCTTTACAATCTCAACGCCAACTATCGTAAGCGCTTGAAACTTTAAATCTCAAAACTAAAACTCTAACTTTTATTGCCTATTGCTATTGTCTTTCTTGCTTTGATGATTCTAAAAAACCAGCCCCTAGGGCTTTATTTATAAGCAACTAATCCTTGCTATCCAAGGATTGTAACTTCTATCTAAACTATGAACTATATCCAAACAATTAGGATAGGTCTTTTATTTAGATAAAACTCCAAACAACTTGATAAAACTTAAAGGTAAAGATAAATAAATCTTCAGCTACTATCTATCTAAAAGTACAAGATAATTCGTGGCTTTGAGGATAGAATTCATAATCCGAGTCTCGAAATCGTATCTATCTTCTGTCGAGGTGTGGTCGATATCGATGTCTGTATTTCTGCTCGACTTGTCCATCTCCACTCGATGTCTATGTTGAAGGTCGATATCGACCTCTGCTCAGCTTCACTTGGGTTCTTCGTTTTGACTCCGATTTCAATCCAATTCCTGCATATTCAAACCAAAACTTGTGCAGACTCTACCTTATGCATGTTAGCTCATTCTACATAAATTCCTCTTGTTTTTTACCTTTGTTTGAGGAATCGAATGAAATATGAAGTCAAAACTTGCGAATAAAATAGGTACAAATATGTACATCATTTTCACCTCGAGAATTTAAAATAAAATCGGATGACGATATCCTTTTTAGATTTTAAAAATCTAATCGATTGGGAAAGCGAGAATCTGAGAAACTAACATTCGGAAACTAATTTCGGGATTTGAAATTCGCATATTCGGGATTGAGTTACGGGTATTGGTTTAACCAATCCCACACTCTATCCTCACCAACTCCCTCACCTCACCATACCTCCTTTAAATTACCCTCTCTCCATCATTTCCATTCACATCATCACCATCCCTCTTCTTCACTCTTTCACACCATTACCACCATCACTAATACCTACTCCCTCTTTCACCATATCAGATCACCGCCATAAACATCTCCCGCTCTCTCTTGGCTTCACCATCAGCACCACCATCTTCATTCATCATCTCCATCGTCACCACCGTCTCCATCATCACCACCATTGCCCTCCATCGATCACCATCATGCTAACAGCAGCAGCCGCGGAGCACTCGACGCCACCGCCAAGCCACCAGAAGTCCACCGCGCATTTCAATCGCGAAATAAACTTTCGGTAAGCCGTTGTCCCCCGTTTTCGATCGGAATCGCCCCTGAGCTCTACCATTGTACTCATTCCCATCTGACGCAGGTCCGACGAGCCATCACGAGCTTTCGATGATGCCCAGAACTCCGATCGAGAGCTTAGAAGTTGCGAACAGCTCGGTGAGCCCCGAGCTTTCCTTTCTTTCCTCGTTCGTTTTCGTGTATCCTTGTTTGCTTACGCTAGTCAAGGGGTGTGTGAGGGCTGAGTGCGGGACGATCGGGTAAGCTCGAGAGCTCCCGGTGAGCTCGAGGGCGGGGAAGTCGCAGGGTGTCCGGCGTGTGTGTGCGTGTGAGAGCGAGAGCGAGCCGTGAGGGTACGAACGAGGGACCTGAGAGGGCGGGTGTGAGGATGAGCATGATCCAAGGCCGAAGAAGCCAAGCCAGACCAAGAAGACGCGAGCCAAGGAGCCGGAAGCGACATTGTCCATCTCCACCCGAGTGCCTTCTTGGTTGGTATGTGTGGTCTATCTCGACACTCAAAAGGTGTGTCGACAACTATGGTCGATATCGATGTTGAAGGTCGATATCGACCTCTGCTCAGTTTCACTTGGGTTCTTCGTTTTGACTCCGATTTCAATCCAATTCCTGCATATTCAAACCAAAACTTTTGCAGACTCTACCTTATGCACGTTAGCTCATTCTACACAAATTCCTCTTGTTTTTGACCTTTTTTTTGAGGAATCGAATGAAATATATCAAAACTTGCGAATAAAATAGGTACAAATATGTACATCAAAATACCCCATACTTAGACTTGCTTGTCCTCAAGCAATAACCAAGCAATAACCAACACCTACAACACACCCTTCAAGTATTCACCCTTGTCAAAAGCAACATCATAAGCGGTAGCAAAGCAAAGCAAGTGAATTTAACGTCATAGCACATATTTAGGCGATCCATAGGCATATGCAATTTTTTATCCAACTCACAGGGATAATGTGTTTGCACTCAACTCTCATGTGTTTAGGCTATGAAGATCAACTCTCAACTCAATTCCATACACAATCTCATAAACATTGCAATTTATAAAAATCCACTTCGCAACAAATTATGAAAATGCAATAAGAACAATCAGGAGGACTTTCGCTCAATGGAAGACTTCAAAGAAGACTCCATTTGGCGGGGTTGTAATGGGGTTTGGTAAGGAATAAAAGGTATGGAATTATTTGGCTATGTGGTGCTTATATAATTCGGGAATCAGGACTCCAAAATCTCAACACTTGCAATATCCAAACCATAACTCTTCAATGTTGCACTTTCCACGCTTAATCTCCCATAATGCTCTTTACCAACTCATCTTTCCATAATATGCTCTAAAGATGCACTAAAAGATGTAAACCATACTATCAACCCTTCTTTCAAACTCTAATATGCCTCTAAAAAATATTACCCTTGTATGAAATAAATAAAGGACTTAAGGACTTTGACTCACGCACTATGTACATATATCTCTCTTTTTCTTTTTTTTTCGGATTTTTTTTGACGAAAATAATAAATAAATACTAAAAAATACGTGCATTTATATAGTGAGCCAAAAATCCCTTTATAAAATATGACAAGATGTAAATATGCACCAACTCATAATTTCCTTGCTCAAAACTAGACAATATGCACTTTTCTTTCCACAAGGCATTAGTCCAGCCAATCTAAGTCTTAATTCCCAAATAGGGGTCACGCTCAATTTGGCTAGGGATAATTTTGTGGAGTTTGCAATTTCAGGCTCATGCTAGTTTTCCGGCTTCAAGCAGAGATCATGCAGGGTAGGTAAAGAGAGGATAAAAATGGTTTAAAAGATGCCTCCATCCTTTCATTCTCGTAAACATAGACATATTTATGTATTGGCTTTGAATAACTATCACAACATTTAGAGATGCATAGGAAGAGTAAATTCACTCAAGAAAGCGGAGGGATTTTTTATGTTCTCCCTATAGGCCAAAATTCTCACAAGGACAATTTTTGTTGGATTTGCCTTTTAGCCTAGGATCATAAGTGCTCAATTTCATCACAAGTTCACAATCTACATAAAAAAATTTAAGGACTTAGGCTAAACCATCCAAATATGCCATAGGATTTACATGATCAAGTCAGCTATTGAGTTTTCATCATAGGACATCTAAGTAGGGTTTAAAAAATAAACCTAAGGAGTAAACATGCATTTTTTTTTGTATTTTTGACATTTTTCTATTTTTTGGATTTTGTTATTTTTATAAAACTAACAAACTTAAAAGACTAAGGACTTAAAATTTTAAATGCATTAATTTTTAAACATGATGCAATGCATAAAAATAAAGTAAAAGGCAAATAAAAGGTAAATACAAGCCAAGTTGCCAAGTTTTAACCATAACCACAACCAGATAAAGAAGTTATAATATCCAATTTCAATCCCACCCAATACTTAAAGTAAAGTGAAGGAAACACTCACGCTCACTTACTCAATAAATATCACTGCTCAGGAGGCGGAGGAGGCGGCAAAAGCAAGGTCCAATCCTGTGTAGGGGCTGACCCTGGGTAGTAAGTCGGTCCGCCCTGTGGAAATGCAGAATTACCAGGACCCTGCTGATCGAAGGAATATCCCATGTAGGAGCTCAATCCCTCAAGCATCCTCCCGTAGCGGCGCTGATCATCACAGATCTCAGCGACAGATAACTCCAGCCTAGAGAAGCGGGCAGTCATGTCGTCTTGCAAGTCAGTGAAGTAGGTGTGCTGGAAGGTCGGAGGAGGTGGAGGCATATAGCTGTGGTGGCTGTGGTGGGACCCTTGCCGGCCCTCTCCACCACCAGCTGCATCGTCTGCGGCGTCATCATCATCATCGCCGCCATCAATGCCCCCTGGTAGGATCCCAGGTCTGCATCCCAGGACATGGCATCCACCTCTGAGTGGGGGTCTGTATCCCAGGACATGGCATCCACCTTTGGTTCATGGTTGGACAGCAGGGGCCTCCTCGGTAGTGTGGGATCAGCAGTCGGATCTATATCCATGTGATATGGTTGCCCAGTCCAGGACTGGTACCAATCAGGGATATACAAGAGATCCATGTAGTCATGTCGGAGTCTCATCCTCGTTTAGGGGTGTCTCCATCCAAGTGGGCTGGTTGAAATCACTCCGCTCTGGCGTAAAACAGTAGAGTCTAGGTAAGTAAGCTGGTAAGCGGTGTACCTCTCAACGTGGACACCCAAGGCCTGGGCTAGGATAGCCACCATGCCGCCATCCAGGATCTCTGTGCTGGTTGTGCGTCTACGGTCTAGGATGTGCTCGATCCAAGAGTATAGGAATGACAAAGGCTCATCCTCAAAAAGCATCCGCCTCAAAGTCTCCGTCTCGCGGTGTGTGGGGCGATTGAGCTCAGGTCTAGCCCATATGGTGCTCGCCAGGACTCGGAGTATGACACGGAATAATGGGCTGACGACCCTAGAGGTGAAAGAGTCTGTGGGAGCGGGGTAGGGGATCCCTGAAATGTAGCTCCAGATGACGTTAGGGTCATGGACTCTAAAGGGAGTGGAGGTATGAATAAATCCAAAGATGTTGCTCATCTCCTCGAGCGATAGCCTATGACGCATGTTGCCGAGCTGGAATATAACTCGGCGGCCGGTGGATGTGCAGTCAGGAACCTCCAGGGTAGCCATAAACTCCCCAGTCAGCACGGGGTAGTGTTCCTCCAAAGGTTCGATCAGCCGCTGCAGGGAGACATTCTCGAATGCCTCCTGAACTCCAGTGTGAAACCCTAGCTGGACCATATCAGGGTAATGGTACCAGCGGGCCCTGCCAGCTCGGCGAATCAAATCTGTGGCTAAAGCACTCTGCTGGTCATCCTCAATGTGAAGTGAGTCCTGGGGGATGTTCTTTGCTCTCACCATTGTCTGCAAAAGAAAACATTGCCAAAGATAATTCCCTTTTGTATAAAATAGAAAGAACCCCATACTTAGGTTCCAAAACTAGCCTAAAAATTTTGTAATGGTAAATTGGCTAAGTTAAGTTCTAAAGCTTGCAAGCCTAATTTTAATGATCAAATAAAGATACATTATCAAATTTTAACCATCAAAATAAGGATTATCTAATAAGAAGTCAAGAAATTACATAAAGTTGTCAACTTTTATAAACTTAATTTTCTTGAATCTTTAACACTAATACACCTAATAAATTTTAGATTTTTATCCCACATATATAAAAAACCATATTTTAGCCCCATATATATAAAAATCAAATTTTTGGCCCACATATATATATATATAAATTAGATTTTTGGCTCACGTATATAAAAAATCAGATTCTAGCCCTACATATATATAAAAATCAGATTTTTGGCCCTATATCATGCGATTACTCTTTCCCGCGCAAATATCATTCAAACCCTAAACACCCAATATGCAATTTCTTCCCAAAATCAACTAAATAATCATGTAAATCTGTAAAAATGGATACATGGTAAGAAATCATACCAGAAGAGTGTTGAAAATTAGGGGGAAAGATGCAGGAAACCGCAAAGAAAACGAAATAGAAACTGCAGAACTGGAACGGACGTCGAAATCGACCTCAACGTAGGAATCGACTGGGTCTGGGCAGCGGTTCTTCTTGTTGGTGCTGCTGTAGGCTCGCCGGAGGGCTAATGTCGGCCGGATCTAATGGTTCTTGGCCGAATCTGGTAGATCTTAGCCGAATAGGAGTGGATTTGGGCGGGTAAGGGAGAAAAACAAGAGAGAGGGAGCAGGAGCGAGAGAAAAGAGAGAGAGAGCCGAGGGTGCTATCGGGTTTTTGCAGCAGTGGGGTGCCGGATCTGGACGGTGAAAGGGGGTGACAATGGTGCGGCAGTGGTGAACAGTGGAGAGCGACGAGAGAGGGATGAGAGATGAAGGAGAGAGAAGAAGAAGAGTTGGCGGCTGGTAGGGTTAAAGGGGATCGATTTCTGAGTGGTGAGGATTGAAGTGTCGAAGTCGGTGTTTAAAAGGGGAACAAAAAACGAAAAAAAAAAAGAAAAAGAAAATAAAATCTGACCTGTCACTTACCTTCAGCTGTAGTCGATATCGACCATAGAAGTCGATATCGACCCCCTCTCTGAATCGATTTGCTTCTTCTCACCCTATGCTTTTGTCGGCCAGTCGATATCGACCTTAGAGGTCGATTTCGACCTCTCCTCTAGACTCGATCCCCTAGTTTACTTTAGATAAAATAGCCACGAATAATCTAAAACTATAAAATAAACTAAAAAAAAGAGAAAGAAAAGGAAAAGAACGGGTTGCCTCCCGGAAGCGCTTGAGTTTAAGTCGTTAGCTCGACATACTTCCCTTTTTGCGCTAGTTCAACGCCAAGGTGGCGCGAATCTCTTCTTCCAGGTCCTCTTTGTCATAATATTTCTTTACCCGGTGTCCATTTACCTTAAAGGTGGAACCATCGTCGCAAAGTAACTCCATCGCTCCATGAGGGAAAATTTTATGAACCTTGAAAGGTCCGATCCATCTTGTCCTTAGTTTCCCTGGAAATAAGCGAAGTCTAGAATTAAAGACAAGGACTTTGTCACCTACCTCATATGTTTTTGGCACCAATTTCCTATCGTGCCACTTCTTTGTACGCTCCTTGTAGATTTCGACATTCTCATATGCCTTTAGGCACAACTCCTCCAAGGCTTGCAAGTCAATTAACCTTCTTTTCCCAGCTTCGTCGAAATCTATGTTAAGCTCCTTGAGAGCCCACATCGCCTTATGCTCAAGTTCGACAGGCAAATGACATGGCTTACCATATACCAAGTTATAAGGAGTGGTGCGAAGTGGTGTCTTACAGGCCATTCGGTAGGCCCAGAGCGCATCATCTAGTTTGGATGACCAATCCTTCCTCGAGCGGGAGACCGTCTTCTCCAAGATGGCTTTGATTTGGCGATTAAAGACTTCTACTTGACTGCTGGTTTGAGGGTGATAGGGCGTTGCCACCCTATGGTTCACCCCATACTTGGCTAAAAGAGCTTCAAAGCCTCTCTCAATGAAATGCGAGCCACTATATGAAATAAGAACTCTAAAAACACCAAAGCGAGGAAAGATGTTAGTTTTCATAAACTTAGAGACTACCTTCGCATCGTTGGTCCTAGTTGCCATGGCCTCAACCCATTTAGAGACATAATCCACCACTACTAGAATGTATTTGTAGGGGCCTGAAGCAGGGAATGGTCCCATGAAGTCAATACCTCATACATCAAAGATCTCTACCTCCAAAATGCCTGTGAGCGGTGTCTCATTCCTCCATGTGATATTACCTGCACGTTGACACTCATCACAAGAGGTTACATAGTTTTGCACATCCTTGAAAAGGTTAGGCCAATCAAAACCACATTTAAGAATTTTTGCCGCGGTCTTGAATCCTTTAGCATGGCCTCATGTAGGGAGAGAATAACAATGGTGAATCATGCTCTCTACCTCTTCCTTCGGGATACAACGTCAAAAGATATGGTCTTTCCCTTGCTTGAACAAGTAGGGTTCATCCCAATAATATTGTTTGACGTCGTGCAAAAACTTCTTCTTCTGTTGCGAAGTTAAGCCTGAAGGGATCTCGCCTCCGGCAATATAGTTTGCAAAATCCGCATACCAAGGTACCTTCACCCTTCTTATAGCAAATAACTCATGAATAGGACTGGAAGGAGGTGTAAAGAAGAAATCCTCATCGGAGCTTACCTCTTCGTCACCTTCGGAGTCTCTTGAAGGTGGTCGATTTCGTCCAGTAGAGGTCGATATCGACTGGACGACATCGACATGTTCAGTCGATATGGGCTGCTCGATATTGGTCGTTGATGTCGACTTCTGAAGGTCGATTTCGACCTCTACATTTGAAACCCTGTTATCAAAGTTAGTCAAAATCGATGTAAATCTCACCTTTGGGGCAGCCGATATCGACCTGCTACGGTCGATATCGAGTGGATTTTCTGCCCGTTTTGCCTCTTGCCTCATTAGGTGCTCGTCAGGGTGGGAGTCATCGATCGGCATGTTGTCATGTGACTCATCCAGAAGCCCTATGGGTAGCCGTGAAAGATGATCGGCTACGGAGTTTTCCGTTCCTTTCTTATCTTTAAGCTCAACATCGAACTCTTGTAGTAGGAGCACCCATTGTAGGAGCCTAGGTTTAGCATCCTTCTTCGCCATCAAGTACCTAAGAGCTACATGGTCAGTATGAACAATTACCTTAGAGCCCACTAGGTATGAGTGGAACTTCTCAAAAGCGAAGACCACCGCCAAGAACTCCTTTTCCGTCGTGGTGTACATAGTTTGAACGACATCAAGAGTCTTGCTTGCATAGTAGATGGCGTGAAGCTTTTTGTCTCTCCTTTGTCCTAGGACAGCACCTACGGCATAATCACTTGCGTCGCACATGGTCTCAAAGGGTTACGACCAATCTGGCGATTGAATGATAGGGGCGGATATAAGGGCTTCCTTCAACCTATTGAAAGCTTCAAGACAATCACTAGAAAACAAAAACTTAACATCCTTCATTAGTAGGTTAGTTAAAAGTTTGGTAATCTTAGAAAAATCCTGAATAAACCTCCTATAGATACCTGCGTGACCAAGGAAGCTTCTTATGTCCTTAATAGATGAAGGTGGTGGCAACTTCTCAATAAGCTCTATCTTTTCCTTGTCCACCTCAATTCCCCTTTTTGAGACTTTGTGGCCCAGCACAATCCCTTCCCTTATCATAAAGTGGCACTTTTCCCAATTGAGAACTAAGTTTGTCTCTTCACATCGTTCAAGTACCCTGCGAAGGTTGGCAAGACAAACATCGAAAGTAGTTCCATAAACAGAGAAATCATCCATAAATACCTCCACAATGTCCATCATACATCTTTAAAAGGTAGCGGGGGCATTGCAGAGCCCTAATGGCATTCTTCTATATGCAAAAGTCCTAGAGGGACATGTGAAGGTGGTCTTCTCTTGATCGTCAGGATGAATAGGGACCTGCCAAAAGCCAGAATATCCATCCAGGTAACAAAAATAATCATGTTCGGCAAGTCTTTCCAATACATGGTCAATGAATGGAAGGGGAAAGTGATCCTTTCTAGTGGCGGTGTTGAGCTTTCTGTAATCAATGCACATTCGCCAACTAGTTGTGATTCGCTTTATCACAAGCTCGCCCTTCTCATTCTCCTCAATGGTCATTCCACCCTTCTTAGGCACCATATGGACTGGGCTCACCCATTCGCTGTCGGAGATGGCATAGATGATTCCTACATCCAGCATGCACATGATCTCCTTCTTCACCACCTCTCTCATGTTGGGGTTGATCTTCCGTTGGTGTTCTATAGATGCCTTATGATCATCCTCAAGGAGGATTCTATGTATACATGTAGCGGGTGAAATACCTTTGATGTCCTCAAGAGAATACCCGATAGCCTTACGATGAGCGCGAAGCACTTCCATAAGCTTATCTACTTCCTGCGTGGTTAGTGAAGCATTGATAATTACAGGAAAAGTAGAATTGGGACAAAGAAACTCATACCTAAGTGTGTCGGGTGAAGGCTTAAGCACCGGAGAGGGGCCTTGTGGGATAAGGATTAGCTCTACCTCCTCCGTCGTCATAATCTCACCAAGGTAATCCATCTCAATTCTCTTGATTGAAGTTCCCAAATCAGCTATAGGGGTTGGCGTGGACCAAACATAGAGTGATGCCAACTTTGATTGGGACTCTTCAAAGTATTCTTTGGGAAAAGAAGTTGAGGGCGAATAGGAATAGTCAATATCGACTGAAAGTTCAGCACATACCTCGGCTTCTGAGCTGTTCGAGGACAAGTGGACATGGTCGATTTCAACCTCTGGTGTCGATATCGTCTGGTCGATTTCGACCTCTGCAGTCGACATGGGTACCTCGATATCGCCTGTAAGAGAAGAAGGGAGAACCTGACTTACTGAGTGCATCGATGTCGACTGAGGGCACTCGATATCGAGTGATATGGTCGATTTCGACCTCTCCTCATCGATGTCGACCTCTTCTTCGAGCTCCATGGATAAAGCATCGTCGAAGATTTCCTCATCACTCGTGCATGTAGCCAGGAACTCCTCAATGTCCTCATCGGTAAGCTCCTCTGCAGCTAGGGCTAGGGCCTCCTCAGGAGTGAGGGCCCTTTTCGTTGGTTCTTCGCAATCCATGATGCTAGTGTAGACCGACTTGATCTCCATTTCATTAACTTCCTTCATTGTGGGGTTGAAGGAGAATTATATTACTTCGTTCCCTATAGTAAAGGTTAGTAATCATCGACGTACATTGATATTGGCATCGGCAGTAGCTAAGAAAGGCCTACCAAGGATGATAGGTACAATAGGATCTTCAAACATTTCCAATACAATGAAATCAGTAGGCACAAAGAACTTACCTACCTTTACCGGAACGTCATCAACTATACATGTGGGTCTGACAAATGAATTATCGGTCATATAGAGTTTCATATCCACAGGTTCAAGTGCTCCAATGTTTACCCTTTGGCAAATTGAAAGAGGCATAAGACTTACGCTTGCCCCTAGGTCACATAGGGCCTTGTAGCGATGTTGGCCAAGTCCCACGGTGATTGCAAACTTCCCTGGATCACTCCTCTTCTCAGGGAAGTCCATCTTTGAGCACTCCTCTACGATCTCTGCCATGGACCGCTTCTTGCTAAGGATGTCTTTTAGGAATCGAACATAGGCGGGCATCTTGCTTAGGGCTTCTGTAAGAGGAATAGTAATGTTAAGTCCTTGAAGAATCTTTACAAAGCGCCTAAACTTACCTTGAGTGGGGTCCTTCAATGCTTTGGAAGGGAAAGGCAACGTCTTCTTTGGCGGAGAAGCCAAAACGGTGGTCGGAGGGGCCTGTTGAACATCGATGTCGACAGGGATCTAGTCGATATCGACTGGAATGGTCTATGTCGACCTCTGTTGTGGCTCCACAGGCTCTGCAGTGGCATCGACGTCGACCCTTGGGTCGACCTGGTGGTCGATATCGACCTCTGGCTCGACATCGACTGGTCTGTCGATGTCGACTGGATCTGCTGTTTCCTCCTCCGCTCCCATTTGTGGCTTTTTTACTTTGTTTCCACTCCTTAGTTGCATGGCTGCGATGTGGCCCGACCCGGATGTCCCCTTAGGATTGGTAGTTGGTTGCCCAGGGAACGTTCTGGATGGTCTATGGATTTGTGCCATCAATTGACCCAGTTGGGTCTCTGCGTTCTTTTTCCAAATATCCATCTCCCCAATCCTTGTGGAAAGATGATTGAGTTGAGAATGGATGGCATTGTTGGATTGATCATTCTTAGCTTGGTTCCGCCTTATCTCATCCAGCACAAGTTGAAGATCATCCTTCCGTTGGTCTTCTCTCCGGGGGCCTAGGAGCTCTATAGAGTGGGGGTCCCTAGTGTTAACCTGGTTCCTTTGTGGTTGTTGGAACTCTTGGTCTCCCCAATATTGGCGATTGGGACCCCTCATGTAGTTGGCTTCCTCATGAGTCTCCGCTAGTTGCACTTGCTCAGCATGGGGGCACTCAATGGTGGTGTGTCGCTGCGATCCACATTCGATGCAATCTTGGTTCTCCGAAAGGAACCTCACTTGCTTTTGGAGCTTTCGAAGTTGATCTCTATGGAATTGCTCCTTTACGTCTGGATCGATCACCTTAGAGGGTTCATATAATGACATGGATGGGGAAGGCCTCGACGATGATGGTGTGTCGGAAGCCTCAGGAGTCCCATATGTGTTGTCGAACTCCACCAACCTCTCTATGGTCTCCCAAGCCTCTTGTGGGGCGAGTTCAAGGTAGCCATAGGAGGTGTAAGTGTTGATCCTCTCTTTGGTTGCAGCATCAAGAGCATTGTAAATAATCTCCTGAATCACGTACAGTGGTTGGCCATGCGTCGGGCATGATCGTAGTAGGTCCTTAAACCTTTCCCAAACAGTGGCCACAGCCTCACCAGGATTTTGTTTGAAAGTCGTGATTTTCTGTCGTATCAACGTTGTCTTAGAAGGAGGGAAGAACTTGTTGAGGAACGCGTCCTTGACTTCATTTCAGGTGCGGAGCGATCTTGGGGCTAAGCTTTCCAACCACTACAATGCTTTTCTTGTAAGGGACCAACGAAAGGCTTTTAGTTGGACATATTCAAGACTCTGTCCATCAGCAATAGTATCACAAAGGTCTAAGAAGGTTGATATATGTGCCATAAGGCATTCATTAGGTTTTCCTTCATATTGATGCCTTCTAATTTCAGTAAGAAAATTTGGTTTGATTTCAAAATTAGAAGTAGGGATTAGAATCGCCGATTCAGGCACTGTGAGCGATGGATGCATGTATTTCTTTGCATTTCATGGGAGGGCGTTGAGTTGAGTCTCATATCGTCTACTGCCTTCCTCCTCCCTTTCAGCACGCTCCCTTAGTGCCGCTTCTCTGGTAGTGAAATCCTCTACTTGCTTCCTTAAGCGTTCAATTTGTTGCGCCTGGGTCTCGTTGTCCGCCATGATTCGTTGAACTCGAGCTCTTAGTTGGAGAAAGCGTTCTGGTTCGTCTAATCCTTCAAATTTAGGTTGGTGACCAGTACATCGCATAAACCTATAAAACAACACTAAAAATGACCGTGAAAATAAACTACTAGGGCGCCATTGATAGCTTCCCCGGCAACGGCGCCAAAATTTGAAGTGGGGAGAATTTAATCGAAATATATAATAAAATATAAAGCAATACAACTCTTATCCTCTTCAAATAAATTCAAGACTCCCCGCTATAGTAGTAGGGAATCAGGTTCGATCCACGAGGAAGCGAGTCAGCGGGATCCTAGTAGCGTTGAAGACAAGTCCTGAATGTTCGACCAGAAGCCTCGATCTCGAGCACAGACCTCGATGTCGACCTTGGCTGTCGATGCTTTCTGCAACAGAAGACCTGCAGAGACAAAAACGGCAGTCGATATCGACTGGAAAGGTCGATATCGATGTTAGTCAGCGAAATCGACTGGCTCATAATACTGTGAGTCGACACAGGTGGTCGATATCGACGTTGGTGGGTTGATATCGATGTTCAGTAACAGTAACTCAGGAGACTCGAGATCGACTCAGAAGACTGTCGTTCTGGCACCGTGGTCGATATCGACGTTGACCTCGATATCGATATTCTCCTGCAGAGGGTTAGTTCTTTGTCGGCAAAGAAAGGCCGAAGATTTAAGAATGACAAAGGAGTAATGAACATAAATAAACAAATGTGTTGGGTTTTTCGATGACTCAACGAACGGCAGGCAAATATGGATGTAAACTTAAGAAAGAAAGAATCTTCCAAAGCCAAGGATTACCGCGATGACAACCATGATAGAATAAGTAAGAAACCATTAAAGATGCATGCTTTTATCATAAAGGAAAAGGCTTTCACCTAAACCGGCAAATAGGAAAAGAGATCTTGCAATCACTTAACCTAATTTGCGTCTACCTTTGTCATAATTGAGTTTATAATCTTTCGAATAGAAACCCTAATTACTACCCAAGTTTTACAACATGAGTTCCTTAAATTCGCATTTAAAGATGAAGCACAAGGTAGAGCGAGATAAAAGATACCTTCTTTAGCGACATACAAACCTTACCACCATGGCTATCGTCGGGCTCACCCCGACCCTAGAAGAAAGTGCGACTACTCGCTCATGTTGAATGTAGACATGCTTTGAATTGAATAAACTTGCATAAATGGAAAACTTTGAATCTTTACAATCTCACCGCCAACTATCGTAAGTGCTTGAAACTTTAAAGCTCAAAACTAAAACTCTAACTTTTATTGCCTATTGCTATTGTCTTTCTTGCTTTGATGATTCTAAAAAACCAGCCCCTAGGGCTTTATTTATAGGCTATTAATCCTTACTATCCAAGGATTGTAACTTCTATCTAAACTATGAACTCTATCCAAACAATTAGGATAGGTCTTTTATTTTGATAAAACTCTAAACAACTTGATAAAACTTAAAGGTAAAGATAAATAAATCTTCAGCTGCTATCTATCTAAAGGTACAAGATAATTTGTGGCTTTGAGGATAGAATTCATAATCCAACTCTCGAAATCGTATCTATCTGTAACGGCCCAAATATAAATATTCGGGTTACGTTTCGAAGGATTGGATACCTTCGTTCAGATCTTGCAATTCGAGTACGGGTCGAGTTTTAAAAAAAAGTTTTAATGATCAAAGAAGGGATTTCGCACCCTAAAATTCGCGATAGGGTCGTTACGTCAAAACCAAATACGAGGAAATAAGTAGCAAAAGTGTGGAGTTCAAGTTGGTCTTTCTCTCCCTCTCACTGCGCCATGAGATATTCCCCGCCACATCAGCACATGATCAAGTAAGGGTACGGGTACCTGAAACTAACCACGAAGTCAAGGTCGAGCCACTCATGCGGGCCCTGAAGACCTCACTGAGGACATATAATATGCCTATACCTAAATAAAGGATGCTCTAATGCAGTAAAGAATATTAAACACTCAAGCATGCTAGCAGTTTGTATATATATGCAGAAAGCGATTAAATGGGATCCCGTACAGAATGCCAAGTGGCATGTCCCTCTCCTACTCCCGCACCCATGCTCGTTAGTGCAGGAACCGACCGTGTTTTATACTCCCGCACCCATGCTCGTTAGTGCGGGAACCGGTCGCGTTCAATATCATAACATCATCAATCGTATCAATAGTCATGCTCGTCAATTTAACAGTTTGACTCGATGAGGACTAAGTCCGATGGGACTGGACTGTCCTATGACCCTAGCAAATGACTCTAGGACTCACAATTTAACGGCCGTTCTACCATACGCAAAGAGAATACGGATGCTCGATTAATTGTGCAACCTAAGCATGATACTACATGATTATGCGGGATGCAACACCTACACACTATATGACACATCAGGCATGAGGTTCTAACTTGAGTAAGCCCCGGAGGACTTACCTGGAGTGGCAGATCAGCAAGACAAAAGCAGCATAAGGGCATGTAAGCGAGTCACAGATCACCTAACAAGTATTAATGAACGTGTATGAGTATACTGCACAGAACGGGATCCATTTACGACTACACATAATTTATCCATCAATTATTAGTCATAACATCATCATCATTATCTCGGCTATCTCATATCGTCATATCTCTTCATATAACATTGTGTATCGTCTTATCATCATTATCATCAACTCGTTATCTCCTAATCTCAAGCTATCTCATATCATCAATTCCCTTAACTCATTCCCATCAATTACCTGAAGTCCACGTCTCAATCATGCTCCCAATTCACATATGTATCTTTATAACTCAGACAATACACAAGTAAGGTTCTTCAAACAATTTTCCAATTTAAGTCCAAATAAGTCGGTTTCAAAGTTAGTTAGAGTCATTTAAATCTCAAGGAAATCAACTCGATAGTCAAACAATTCTTTTAAAACCATACTTAGCAAAATCTCGACATTGAACATTTGAATCCTTAAACAAATTTCCCAAAGTTATATTATTATAAAATTATGACATTTTAGAAATATATTCACTACTTAAATAATCCAACTAACCAAATAAATATATCAGAGAAAAGATAATTAAGTAACTTAACCATATAATGAATCACAAACCATAAAGTAGTTAAATGACCTTCACACATTAAAACAATATAATCAATTAATTAAATAACATAAAAAAATCAGATTTTTAATAATATAAAATATTAATTTAAATACTCAAAATATTTCTTAATAGTTTTTATAATAATATTTCAGAATTAATTTAAATAATGATTAAATACATAAGTCATATAATAAGTATAATTATAACCTAGCAAAATAACTAAGTAAAACATATAAAACACATAAAACAAATAAAACAAACAAATCAGGCCGGCCCACCCGAAAAAGCCCAAACCCGAATCCACAACCCGGCCCAGAACCCAAGCCTAACCCGGATTTAAAACCAAACCCACCCAGACCGGACCAAATAAGAAAAAGAAAGAACCGGACCAAAATCTTAGAAAAAGAAAGGAGGGAAACCGGGTTTAGAGCCTCCTCCATCTTCAACCTCTGCCCTGCTCGACGGAAGAAGGAAGAAGAAGAGAAGGACTCCGCTCGCCGGCCTTGCCTCTCATCTCTCCCATCTCCCTCGCTCACCGCACTCGCCCGTGCCCTCCTGCTCACTCACCGACGCTCTCAGCTCAAAGGAAAACGAGAAGGAAAGGGAAACAAAACAGGGGTTCGAAGAGAACGAGAATTGAAGGTGGATTCAGGGGTGCTCACCGTGGGGGATTTCGATCGGAGCGGAGGTTATCGGAGCTCGGGGTGTGGCCGGCCGCTGTGGGAGTTCTCCCTTGGGCTCCTTCGGACTTGGCTCTGTCTGCCTTCATGAGAAGAACTCGGAGGCGGAGGCGGAGGAAGCGTGCTGCGACTGTGGTGACTTTCATTGGGTAAAACAGAGGAGACGGAGGCGTGTCTCGGCATCCTCCTAAGATGCTGAACACAGGTCCTCGGTGGCCTCCTGCTGCACAGCGGAAGCGAGGAAGAGAGCAGCGGAATGAGGTGGTGGTGTGGTGGTCCGGCGGGTGGCAAAACAGGGGGAGGGTGAGATCGATGTGGATTCCATAGGAGGGGAGTGGGTACGGCTTGGAGCTAGATGTAATTGAGGGAGCCTTGGGGTTTGATTTAAAAATAAAGAGGAAGAAAGTTGCTGGATGTAGCCAAGTAAGGAGAGGGAGGGGGCAATAGGGGAGGGTCAATGACAAATCAGTTAGAGGGGGTAGGGGTTGTAGGGTGAGGCCGGTGTAAAAGTGAGGGAGTGGGTGTGATTGAGTGTAGAATTGGTAAAATAAAGTCAAAATTACTACCCAAAAATAAATCTCGAAACCCACTTTCCGACCTTAACTCGACGCAAATAAAATAAATTTAAAATAAACATTTGAATCCGAATTAAATAACGAAACCCAAAATATTTCCAAGCCTCAGAGTGATAAAGCGGAATAAATTCATTTTCAGTTCCGAATAAAAAGTTTATGCCGGAATTTGTTCGAAAGAATTCTATAAGTCGTTTACTCGAGGAGCGAAATATTCAAAAATTTTTGGAGTCTTAGAAATACAAATAAATTTTAAATTGAACTGAAATTTATAATTATAAAAATACCTTTTAAAAACCCCGGTCTTTACATCATCCACCTCTAAAAACAAGTCTCGTCCCCGAGACTAAAATCTCTTTAAAACAACAAAGCCTCTCAAAATTCAAGTCAGTTCTTCCCCTATCAGCCAATCAGGTTTCAAGAAACCAAGAGGTGGCAACATCCACCTCTAAAGGCTAATCCTATATTTGCTTCCTAGGTTCATTTCTCAAATATATGTTTTGATCTATCAAGCTCAAGATATCATCAAAATCAACGTTAATCATCTCAAAATATCATATATCAACATACCAAAGTCAGTCCATCAAGGTTTATCATGTCATTAATCACAATAAGAATAACAACCTACCCAATCATAACTAACATAACCAATCATCATCTATCGAAATATTAACATAGCAGAATTCGTCATAACTGGAACGTCGTTTTATCAAAAGGGCAGCGTATCAACACATCAAACCTCACCTTCAGCAGATCATAAAATCAGAGAAATTTGTACATTGTTACTAATCAGAACATGACACAACGATCATACTCACACATCGTCATCAAGCTCCCGAAGCTAAGGTCAAGTCTAAGTTAGGTCCACCAACTCAATTCGGGTTAAACTCTCCAAATACAACCATATCTCGCTTCTCTTAAACCATAACCTATAGGTATCCTCTTCAATTCTTTCACATAGGTCTCAAGGTTAGAGCCCAGTCCAAATTCATCCATTATACCTCAAAGCTCATGTAAACGAGTCATCTAAGAATCAATTTACTCAAGATCTCAAGCTCACAATCTCAACTTCCTACCTAGCCCAATACTCCAAACTCTCTTCAGAACCTCTATCAAGCGCACGAGAAATCTAGATGTTCCTTCTGAATTCAGTCATTCTACCTATATCCTTAAGATTTCGTCCGATCAATATCCCTACGAGAAAACTCTTAAATTGTTCCCATACCCTGAACTGACTTCCCATACCAACAAGCACACTTACTGCTAATCCACCTCTAAAGAAACAGCACCTATTCCCAACCTCATACAAGGGCATCATCACATCCTATATCCTCAATGTGTTGCAAGCAAGGTTCATCTCCTAAACCACTTACGTATCCCCCAAGCATATAAGCAGTCCACTCTGTTATGTCGAAAAGTCCTAGCAATACCAAAACATTCGCACTCGTCATATTTCAAGCCAGGGAGCCAACTAGTATAAACCTATAATTATAAATCATCAAGCTCTTCCTCGAAATATTACTATTCCCAAGTGGTCAACTACATGTATTTCTCATCTAGCTCACCAGGATATCTCCAAACCAAATCGTATCTCTACATCGTCCTAAAGGTCATAGAAATTTCACCCATTCGCCATACCAATTTACTATTCAGAGCCCCTCTATAGCCTAAATCAATCACGAGCCCTCAAGCCATCTTATACTAGCTCCTTATTGCCATATACTCCTAACTCACCTTAGACTACAATCCTCAACAACGACACCTTACCTCATGATGACCCTAACCACTAACCCTCTTTCCAAGAGAAATTCTATATCGTTCTTATTCAAGTTCACCCAAGGCATCACAATTTATTGAATTCACAAAATCCCGCGATTATTAGTATCATCATGTCCTCCACCTCAACTATTCCCCATATTCGTCATTCGGAATCTTCCTATCTCTAAACCCAATCGATCAAACTCATGATCACCCTTAACTATACCTTTTCTTCGCTATAGCCTTTCCTCAAATCTCATTTGTCTTTTCCTAGCACATCACCATTCAAATCACTGTCACGCATACCAACCACAATTTCTTCTTATTCTAAAAATCTTCCAATCTGGCCTCTAGTGTTTTTTTTTTCAATTACAATTCTAACAAGCATCCTGAATTCCCATGAGCAACCTCAATATCGATCTCACATCCTGTCCTTTATTATATAAACAACTCGAATCCCACGATCCACAAATTTTCAAGCAGTCCTAATCACTCAAACATTAACGATATCCATAATTCATTCCTTACAAGGGTCGTTCCTACTCACAGTACAAATAACCTAAGTCCTAAGGTCTACAATCCCTCAAGTCATCCTAGTCACCCAAGCATTAACGTCATCCACAATTTACTCCTAACAATACCATTTTTTCCCATAACACGAACAACCTATCTATAATCGTATCTTCTCTACCAGATCATCATGTCTAGTCCCCTCATACCTTCTTCATTCCTGCCGAACGGATTCACACTAATCTTCATCAACAATTGATCACCTATACTACGATCTCATTTCCACAATCTCGTCATTCTCTTTCTACGCCCCACCTAAGGCTTACCTAGAAGGCTCATCTGAAAATTTCTAACCACCGTCTCCCACTGGTCCTAGAAACTCACTCGATCCTGCCTAATTCAATGTCTCATTCCTATGACTATCATACACCAACATCAATCGAAACCTATGACTCCCAATTCTCCCATCACTCTCTAGACTATCCCACATAAGAACCTCAACCCTCATGAATAGGAAAAGGATACAGAAGAGAAGGAAAAAAAATCATCAAGCATACACACTACGTTATAATTAGCATATTAATAACTATCAAATCATCAGCATCGGCAACCATCATATCATTCGTAATCGTCTCAAAGAAGATCAGCAGCTCGAATGGAAAACGCCCCTTTCCTAAAGCATGTCTATGAACTCTGTTCAATGATCGCGGTCTCTAAACGTACTTGCCCTTCATTGCTGCTGATGATGTCAATTCTGAGATCTCTGGGTTACGGGCCCACCATGCTTCCGTTGCGCCACTATAGTATTACCCGGCTAGTTGTTCCTTCTCACATGTCGTCATTCGTTCTAAATAGATAACACAGAGGTTCTAAATTAACAAAGATAGGGGAGAGACGAAAGCGGACAATCCAGAATACTTACGGAGTCACTTAGGGACAGAGACTGAGGATAACGAGACTAAAGACAAGGTCCCAACCCGAGAATGGAAATGAGGCCCTTATGGAGATCTATGAGGTACAATCGTAGCAAGCAAGATACACCTAGTTCATGAAGTACACCAGTCATACCAATGAACACTATCATGTACCTATCGCAATGAATAAGGTCAACATATATTCATGACACGGAAGCATATAAGGACGGTATAGTAAGCTATCACATCCTACGACGACAACGTTCACATAGGGATGCACGCACGACTCGAAATCATATGATGAGTTATATTTGGAAAGCCTAGTTTCTACATGACACTAGTAATTCATGGCAAAGCATAGGTACAGTAAGGGGTATTCTGAATAAGTTTAATATAACATTTATGTGTCATGCATACACGAAACCAAAACATATCGTGGTGTGTGATCATGCAAGGTGTCAGACCAGTTGTTCATGAAAGCACGCTAGCATATCGATTATCGAGTGCAACACTAATCTAATCAAGACAGGTAATTCATATAATGAGGATATAAAGAAGGAATTGAATGATCACACTATCAGAAACCTATTTAGGGATGGAGTAAACAATAATGCGGTATAGCACAAAATTATACAAGTCATAATCAAGGATCCTACATGATACTAATCGCTCGACATGATGTACGATACATATACACATTGAATCAATTAACACAACGATATGCAAGAATTTGATTAACTCATATTACAATGATATAAAAGTATGGAAGAAATGTACTAATGCATAATACGTATCCCAAATAACGTGGCAATATAAATAAATACAGGGAAATGTGTTCAAATCAATAGATATCTGAATAAGACATGCATTTATCATGATACTACATCAACTAATATGACCACATTTGGGACTACTATTATAACCTAGCAAAATCTCCAAGGGCATTATTGGCTTACTGATTCAATAGTCCATTTCCCGAGGAACGTGCATACGACTCATTTTGGGTAAAGTAAAAGAATACCCAAGTTGTTTCCCGAGGAAGGACGGTCAAGATCTAGATAAAATTTTATGCCAAAAAGACACTTGTGAACCTTTACAAAAATCGAAAAGGATGGCTCTATAAAACAACATGTTCTATAGACTCAAAATCATGTCGAGAATCTTAGATCATTCGGAGTTGATATTCTAGTACATTATTTAACTCATGGCATGACCTATGGTGCCAAGTACCATACCCCATTACACACTTATGTGATCAATGCATCCGAATAAAAATCCCGAATATGATCAGATTCCCAACCTAATTTCCTGTGGGCGACACTAGTATCATAGAGAGAAGACTTGATAGGAACATCTATGGAAGAAGGTAAAAGAAAGGGAAGGAGAAGAAAAGAATAGTAAAGGGGAGAAAAGAAATGAAAGGAAAAGGGAGGCAAAGAAGGAAAAGGAAAGGATCGATAAGACATCACTTAGAGGATGAGCGATGAGGAAAATGGAATGAAAGGAATACACTCTTCCACAATGATCAACCTTAGAAATCTGTTGAACAGAAGGCGAAATGAAAAGGAAATGACACAGATAGTTGAATAATGGATAAGATTGCTTCACAAGAAATGAAATCCCGACTATAGAGTAAGGGAGGACTCTCCCGCTATCTCGTTCACACAGAATTTCAACTCATATTCAAAAGGGGTTTAAACAGATTAACAGAATTTTCGCTCAAGGAAAACAACACTCAGCACAAAATCAAGCAATAATAATTAATCTGATCCCCTTCGAGGAGGATCGCCCTCAGGCCCAATTTATATAAAATCACAGAATCTATCTAGAAGCTGCCCTTCGAGGGGCAACTGACTAGAGGGGCAACTATCCTCTCGGCCTCTATACTCTAACCCCGCTACTCCGACTGCCACGGTACAAACTCCTTGGAGTCTTCCAGGCCCTCTGTAAAGTACAAAGCTAAGTTTTGTCTACCCTTTCCCAAGTCTACATCCAATAGGGATGGTCTATCGCCTTTCTACCCACTCGATTTCCCTTTTTCCGATTTTTCTTACTTTAAGCCAAGTTTATTAAGCTATGTTCATTAATTTATCCATATTAAATTCATTTTTCCCTTTAAAACTTTTCAAAATCCTTTAAAAACATTGGGCAATTTTCAAAATCATAATTAAACCCATTTGTACCCGAATCGCACAACCTCGCTCTGATACCACCTTTGTAACGGCCCAAATATAAATATTCGGGTTACGTTTCGAAGGATTGGATACCTTCATTCGGATTTTGCAATTCGAGTACGGGTTGAGTTTTAAAACAAAGTTTTAATGATCAAAGAAGGGATTTCGCACCCTAAAATTCGCGATAGGGCCGTTAGGTCCTCCGAACTTGTCCTACTTGCCTAAGTCGCTCAAAACGTTTTAAGTTCGAAAGCATAAGGAAGGAAATATCATAATACAAGTTGCCACGGCAGGGCCGGGTTAAAACTTAATACGAGGAAATAAGTAGCAAAAGTGTGGAGTTCAAGTTGGTCTTTCTCTCCCTCTCACTGCGCCATGAGATATTCCCCGCCACATCAGCACATGATCAAATAAGGGTACGGGTACCTGAAACTAACCACGAAGTCAAGGTCGAGCCACTCATGCGGGCCCTGAAGACCTCACTGAGGACATATAATATGCCTATACCTAAATAAAGGATGCTCTAATGTAGTACAGAATATTAAACACTCAAGCATGCTAGCAGTTTGTATATATATGCAGAAAGCGATTAAATGGGATCCCGCACAGAATGCCAAGTGGTATGTCCCTCTCCTACTCCCGCACCCATGCTCGTTAGTGCAGGAACCTACCGCGTTTTATACTCCCGCACCCATGCTCGTTAGTGCGGGAACCGGTCGCGTTCAATATCATAACATCATCAATCGTATCAATAGTCATGCTCGTCAATTTAACAGTTTGACTCGATGAGGACTAAGTCCGATGGGACTGGACTGTCCTATGACCCTAGCAAATGACTCTAGGACTCATAATTTAACGGTCGTTCTACCATACGCAAAGAGAATACGGATGCTCGATTAATTGTGCAACCTAAGCATGATACTACATGATTATGCGGGATGCAACACCTACACACTATATGACACATCAGGCATGAGGTTCTAACTTGAGTAAGCCCCGGAGGACTTACCTGGAGTGGCAGATCAGCAAGACAAAAGTAGCATAAGGGCATGTAAGCGAGTCACAGATCACCTAACAAGTATTAATGAACGTGTATGAGTATACTGCACAGAACGGGATCCATTTACGACTACACATAATTTATCCATCAATTATTAGTCATAACATCATCATCATTATCTCGGCTATCTCATATCGTCATATCTCTTCATATAACATTGTGTATCGTCTTATCATCATTATCATCAACTCGTTATCTCCTAATCTCAAGCTATCTCATATCATCAATTCCCTTAACTCATTCCCATCAATTACCTGAAGTCCACGTCTCAATCATGCTCCCAATTCACATATGTATCATTATAACTCAGAAAATTCACAAGTAAGGTTCTTCAAACAATTTTCCAATATTTAAATCTCAAGGAAATCAACTCGATAGTCAAACAATTCTTTTAAAACCATACTTAGCAAAATCTCGACATTGAACATTTGAATCCTTAAACGAATTTCCCAAAGTTATATTATTATTAAATTATGACATTTTAGAAATATATTCACTACTTAAATAATCCAACTAACCAAATAAATATATCAGAGAAAAGATAATTAAGTAACTTAACCATATAATGAATCACAAACCATAAAGTAGTTAAATGACCTTCACACATTAAAACAATATAATCAATTAATTAAATAACATAAAAAAATCAGATTTTTAATAACATAAAATATTAATTTAAATACTCAGAATATTTCTTAATAGTTTTTATAATAATATTTCAGAATTAATTTAAATAATGATTAAATACATAAGTCATATAATAAGTATAATTATAACCTAGCAAAATAACTAAGTAAAACATATAAAACACATAAAACAAATAAAACAAACAAATCAGGCCGGCCCACCCGAAAAAGCCCAAACCCGAATCCAAAACCCGGCCCAGAACCCAAGCCCAACCCGGATTTAAAACCAAACCCACCCAGACCGGACCAAATAAGAAAAAGAAAGAACCGGACCAAAATCTTAAAAAAAGAAAGGAGGGAAACCGGGTTTAGAGCCTCCTCCATCTTCAACATCTGCCCTGCTCGACGGAAGAAGGAAGAAGAAGAGAAGGACTCCGCTCGCCGGCCTTGCCTCTCATCTCTCCCGTCTCCCTCGCTCACCGCACTCGCCCGTGCCCTCCTGCTCACTCACCGACGCTCTCAGCTCAAAGAAAAACGAGAAGGAAAGGGAAATAAAACAGGGGTTCGAAGAGAACGAGAATTGAAGGTGGATTCAGGGGTGCTCACCGTGGGGGATTTCGATCGGAGCGGAGGTCATCGGAGCTCGGGGTGTGGCCGGCGGCTGTGGGAGTTCTCCCTTGGGCTCCATCGGACTTGGCTCTGTCTGCCTTCACGAGAAGAACTCGGAGGCGGAGGCGGAGGAAGCGTGCGGCGACTGTGGTGGCTTTCATTAGGTAAAACAGAGGAGACGGAGGCGTGTCTCGGCATCCTCCTGAGATGCTGAACACAGGTCCTCGGTGGCCTCCTGCTGTGCAGCGGAAGCGAGGAAGAGAGCAGCGGAATGAGGTGGTGGTGTGGTGGTCCGGCGGGTGGCAAAACAGGGGGAGGGTGAGCTCGATGTGGATTCCATAGGAGGGGAGTGGGTACGGCTTGGAGCTAGATGTAATTGAGGGAGCCTTGGGGTTTGATTTAAAAATAAAGAGGAAGAAAGCTGCTGGATGTAGCCAAGTAAGGAGAGGGAGGGGGCAATAGAGGAGGGTGAATGACAAATCAGTTAGAGGGGGTAGGGGTTGTAGGGTGAGGCCGGTGTAAAAGTGAGGGAGTGGGTGTGATTGAGTGTAGAATTGGTAAAATAAAGTCAAAATTACTACCCAAAAATAAATCTCGAAACCCACTTTCTGACCTTAACTCGACGCAAATAAAATAAATTTAAAATAAACATTTGAATCCAAATTAAATAACGAAACCCAAAATATTTCCAAGCCTCAGAGTGATAAAGCGGAATAAATTCGTTTTCAATTCCGAATAAAAAGTTTATGCCGGAATTTGTTCGAAAGAATTCTATAAGTCGTTTACTCGAGGAGCGAAATATTCAAAAAATTTTGGAGTCTTAGAAATACAAATAAATTTTAAATTGAACTCAAATTTATAATTATAAAAATACCTTTTAAAAACCCCGGTCTTTACACTATCTTCTGTCGAGGTGTGGTCGATATCGACATGTAAGGTCGATATCGATGTCTGTATTTCTGCTCAACTTGTCCATCTCCACTCGATGTCTATGTTGAAGGTCCCATATCGACCTCTGCTCAACTTCACTTGGGTTCTTCGTTTTGACTCCGATTTCAATCCAATTCCTGCATATTCAAACCAAGACTTGTGCAGACTCTACCTTATGCACGTTAGCTCATTCTACACAAATTCCTCTTGTTTTTGACCTTTGTTTGAGGAATCGAATGAAATATGAAGTCAAAACTTGCGAATAAAATAGGTACAAACATGTACATCATTTTCACCTCGAGAATTTAAAATAAAATCGGATGGCGATATCCTTTTTCAATTTTAAAAATCTAATCGATTGGGAAAGCGAGAATCTGAAAAACTAACATTCGGAAACTAATTTCGGGATTTGAAATTCGCATATTCGGGATTGAGTTACGGGTATTGGTTTAACCAATCCCACACTCTATCCTCACCAACTCCCTCACCTCACCATACCTCCTTTAAATTACCCTCTCCCCATCATTTCCATTCACATCATCACCATCCCTCTTCTTCACTCTTTCATACCATCACCACCATCACTAATACCTACTCCCTCTTTCACCATATCAGATCACCGCCATCAACATCTCCCGCTCTCTCTTGGCTTCACCATCAGCACCACCATCTTCATTCATCATCTCCATCGTCACCACCGTCTCCATCATCACCACCATTGCCCTCCATCGATCACCATCAGGCTAACAACAGCAGCCGCGGAGCACTCGACGCCACCGCTAAGCCACCGGAAGTCCACCGCGCATTTCAATCGCGAAACACACTTTCAGTAAGCCGTTCTCCCCCGTTTTCGATCGGAATCACCCCCGAGCTCTACCATTGTACTCATTCCCATCCGACGCAGGTCCGACGAGCCATCACGAGCTTCCGACGACGCCGAGAACTCCGATTGAGAGCTCAGAAGTCGCGAACACCTCGGTGAGCCCCGAGCTTTCCTTTCTTTCCTCGTTCGTTTTCGTGTATCCTTGTTTGCTTAGGCTAGTCAAGGGGTGTGTGAGGGCTGAGTGCGGGACGATCGGGTAAGCTCGAGAGCTCCGGTGAGCTCGAGAGCGGCGAAGTCGCAGGGTGTCCGGCGTGTGTGTGCGTGTGAGAGCGAGAGCGAGCCGTGAGGGTACGAACGAGGGACCTGAGAGGGTGGGTGCGAGGATGAGCATGATCCAAGGCTGAAGAAGCCAAGCCAGACCAAGAAGACGCGAGCCAAGGAGCCGGAAGCGGCGTTGAGCTCCGTTGGCCAGGCGCGGGCGGGAGCCTTTTTTTTTTACAGTATGCGAAGAGTTGGATGTGGTACAGACATCCATGATCATCTGAAAAGATGATGTTTTGGAACTTGTAACAGTAAGATAACTCACAATGTATTATGACATATTGTAAGAAGATAAAACCTTAATGTATGATTATTTTAAACAATACTCCGTAGTCTTTCAAGTTGGCGCACGGATACCGAGAAATGATATTGTCCTATTGTAATTATCTACTGTATTTTTTTATCTTATGAAAAAAATGAAAAATGAACAAATAAAATAAAAATATTAAAGCCAACAACCGACCTTATCTTCAATAATTATCCGTTCGACTTGCAATTAGTACGATTCCCGCGCCATGACGCGTTTTTTTAAAACTAAAATATTATATATAAAAATATTAATAAATGTTAAGATAAAAATCATAAACAAACTTTACAATAAATGTATCTTATAATTATCTCAGAAAATTATTTTTTTTAAATCTTATGTAAAGTATAATACATTAATATAGATATTTTAAATTATTCAGTAATAATAATATCAATATCATTATAACATTGTTTAAATGTGATGTGTCATAATCAATAGTTATATTCGATGTTTTGAATTAAGCTCAATAGTTAGTAAATAAATTTGAGTTAAGTCCAATAGTTATATTAGATTGAATTCAATGTTTTGAATTAAGCCCAATAGTTAGTAAATAAAGAAAAAAAGAGAATTAAAGGAAAAAAGAAGAAAAACGGAGAATTAAAGAAAGTCAAAGAAAAATGGCAAAAAAAATATGATTGGTCAAGAATCCTAAAATGACTCTAAGATTGACACATCATCCTAAACTCTTCTAAACTAAGAGTTTATAGTTAGTAAAATTAAAGAAAAAAGAGAATTAAAGGAAAAAAGAAGAAAAACGGAGAATTAAAGAAAATCAAAGAAAAATGGCAAAAAAATATGATTGGTCAAGACTCCTAAAATGCCTCTAAGATTGACACATCATCCTAAACTCTTCTAAACTAAGAGTTTATATAGATAGTTAGTAAAATTAAATAAAAAAGAGAATTAAAGGATAATGGAAGAAAAACGGAGAATTAAAGAAAATGAAAGAAAAATGGCAAAAAAATATCTAATATGATTTTCCATATGAAATTTTTGATATTTGGAGCGATATTCAGTTTCCAAATCCAATTTGCAGAGATTGGATTTGGAAACTGAATATCGCTCCAAATATCAAAAATTTCATATGGAAAATCATATTAGATATTTTACCTACTGCTACACGCTTGAACAGATACATAAATAGAGTTCCTAGTACCTGCTCCCTTTGCAATAATGAAGTAGAAGATGCAAATCACTTAATCTTTAAATGTCAAATCACCAAATCTCTTATCCATAACTTGGGCATTAAACTAAACAAACTATTCATCATACCAAACTTAACAAATGATATCTCAGAAAATATTGTTAACACTAAAACCCAAAATATAGACTTTACAGATCTTTGCCACTTATGTCACTCTATTTGGGAACTTCAAAATAAAATTATCTTCCAAAAAAGTTCAAATAAAAATATAACCAATACCCTAACCCAGACTATAGATAAAATTTCCTGTTGGAAAAAGGAACAAAATATAACAAATTTACTCAAACACACCAGGTCTCGTGACAAAATGACCTGGAAATATCCTCCAAAAAATATCTTTAAAATAAATGTAGATGCCTCTGTAAAAATTGGTATCCAACCCCAAATTGGATGTATTATTAGAAATTATCAAGGTCACGTAATCCATATACATAAGAGCAATGGTAAAACAGACTCTGTACTCCAAACAGAATGCTTTGCAATACTTACAGGTATAAGATTGGCAGCAGAACTTGGAATACAGAAGACTATTATTGAAAGCGATTCTACAACTGTTATCAACGCCATCAACCAGATGAACAACATACCATGGGAAATTTCTCAAATAGTTGAAAAAATTCATGCTCTAAGCAAGGACTTTGAGTTTATCAAATTTCAGCACTGCTACAGAGAAGCAAACGGTACAGCTGATTTCATTGCAAAATCAGAACTGAGTTGTAATTCTATCCTAGATTATAGCTATAAATTCCAGAACATCGTTTTTTCATATGATCATGTATACTCTCAGTATCCAAATCTTTGCCCACTGTAAAAAAAAAAAAAACAAGCCACCAAAGAAAGTAAATAGTTGGGAAAAAAACGAGCAACAAAATGCAATAAAACAACTCCCAATATTAGCAATTACAATTCCTCAATGTTTGGCAATGGAAACCTAGC
Source organism: Persicaria maculosa (assembly GCA_963922045.1). Classification (NCBI taxonomy): domain Eukaryota; kingdom Viridiplantae; phylum Streptophyta; class Magnoliopsida; order Caryophyllales; family Polygonaceae; genus Persicaria; species Persicaria maculosa. The sequence continues at coordinate 43,950,286 of OY998264.1, read as the reverse complement.
TTAGAACGTGAATATATTCAAGCAATTAGGTTCAGGATATTTTCAACTATAGATTCAAAATTTTACAGCTACAAATTTAAAATTGAAGGAGTTAAGACAACTCGTGAAACTTTTGGATAATTTTCATAAATTTCACAATTGAAATAGTGGCATAATTTTAAATAATAGAAAGTATTCCTTTTTTTTCCATAATTTTAAATAATGGAAAGTATTCCTTATCTCTAAGCCGACAGCCCCCCATGCCCAAAACCCCTCCATCGGCGACTTGGACGGATCTTCGAGGGCATTGTAGGTGGCACGACGACAAGAGTGAATGGTGGCTACATCTCCAGTATGCGGAGGCGCTTCTGTTGGTAGCTTCAAGCGACGACAACTACGACGGTGAGCGGTGGTCGATGGTGACGCCAAGGAGGAGAAATCCAAAATTGGGGATTTTTAATTTGTGATATTTTTGTGAGAAATCTTTTATTAGGGTTGTTCCTAGACGTACTTAGTTCATTTTAAAGTAGTTTTGGAGTTCGAATATGGGGTGAAATGGTGGTATGAACTCCAAGAAATTTGAGGGATTTCGCTCTCCGTCGACCACCCACTTTTCGCCGTCTCTGCCGCCGACTTGCACCAACTTTGGACTCACCGGATCTTCTTTAATCTGTATCCACCATCTCCAAGTGTCAACTTGCACTGGGTGTCACCTTCGAAGAGCTTCTAGTCGCCGCTCGGAGTCGGAGTCGGAGTCGGAGTCGGAGTCGCCCTCGTGCTCCTGAATTCAATCTAGCGGAGGTTGAAGATGTATAGGGGAAAAGACATGTTTACCCCCAGATGTTAGATAAGCTGATAAGCATGCCGCACCGTTGCACGGATGATTTTTTTTAATTTTTTTTAATTAGATTCAACCAATCAGATTGTTCCTTTCAGTTTCTACCATAATATGTGGTTTTCACCGGAGTCGATCCGTATATATATATATATATAGAGAGAGAGAGAGAGAGAGAGAGTGTGTACGTAATCTTTATTTATGTAATATAATAGGTAAGTGTATGTATATACATGTCATATGGATTGCAATGATTTGAAAACCAAGTGAATAAGTATTATACACATTGCCATAAATAATAAAATATAATAAATTAATTATGAAAATAAATAAAGAAAAAATAGGTGGTAAAAATTTGACACGTGGCACAATTATAGAAGGGAAAAAAATGGCAGGAAATTTTTTGCCGAGAGCGCGACACGTGTCCTAAACAGCTACTGCTTTAGTATTGTTTAGGATATAGATTATATATTGTATTATATATTACTCCCTCCGTTCACGAAAATTTGTCATTTTAGAGGTTCGATTTTGTTCATAAAAACATATCATTGTAGGTATTTTAGCTTCCACTTTACGAAAATGCCCTTGACATGATTGATGGGTTGTGAGTTGTAGTTTTCGATAAAGTGAAAAGTAGAATAATAAATGAGGGTAAATTAGTAAAAAAATTGAGTAGATTATTGGATTTCTTAAAAATTGTGCTAAGACTAAAATGACAAGTTTTCGCAAACGGAGAGAGTATATATTATTATTACTACTACTATTATATATTATTATATCTTTATTATATCTATTATTCATGTTCATTAAATAAAACCCAACACCATATTCCGTTTTTTTTACAATGGGCAAAAAGTAGCAAAAGAAGTATGACAAAACATGTTCTTCTTCCTTCCCCTTTCTTTGTGTGCTCGAAAACGCATGGTTTCATTGTCTTCAAACAACTAACTCGACCCTGGGTCGTTGATGGCGATTGAATAAGTTCATCACTTCTTCATGATCATGTCTGCCTAAAATAGTAATATGGAATTGGATTATGCAAAAACACATACTAAATATCTTTTTTTTTCTTTAGCTATATAGGACTTATACATTTAAACTTAAGGTATCTTTATCAAAACGTTTTATAATTTAGACAAATTTAAGAGGTGTAATGTGATGAATAAAAGATAAAGTATCATAGAGGATTCGAACTCATTTTTCTTTGGCAAAAGACTATAAGATCTATATCTATATAAACTCTTAATTTAGAAGAGTTTATGCTGAGGTGTCAATATTAGAGAGATTTTAGGGGTTTTGACCAATTATAATTTTTTTTTCTCTTTAATCCTCTTTTTTTTTAATTCTCCTTTTTTCTTCTTTTTCTTTTAATTCTCTTTTTTTTTTCTTTAATCTTACTAACTATTGGACTTAATTCAAAACATTGAATTCAATCTAATATAACTATTGGGCTTAACTCAAATTCATTTACTAACTATCTATATCTATATACTATACAATATTAATTTATGTCACATGTCTTCTTCATGTTCAAAGTTATTTGTGGATATATTATTTACATAATATCATTTTATTATGGTAACTATATTTTCTAATATTATTTTTTTTTGAAAAATATTCTAATATTAATTACCCAATATTATTTGATGTTGCATTTTTTAACCAATCTATATCTATATCTATATAAACTCTTAATTTAGAAGAGTTTATGCTGAGGTGTCAACATTAGAGAGATTTTAGGGGTTTTGACCAATTATAATTTTTTTTTCTCTTTAATCCTTTTTTTTAATTCTCCTTTTTTCTTCTTTTTCTTTTAATTCTCTTTTTTTTCTTTAATCTTACTAACTATTGGACTTAATTCAAAACATTGAATTCAATCTAATATAACAATTGGGCTTAACTCAAATTCATTTACTAACTATCTATATCTATATACTATACAATATTAATTTATGTCACATGTCCTCTTCATGTTCAAAGTTATTTGTGGATATATTATTTACATAATATCATTTTATTATGGTAACTATATTTTCTAATATTATTTTTTTTGAAAAATATTCTAATATTAATTACCCAATATTATTTGATGTTGCATTTTTTAACCAATGGGATTAATTCAAAACTTTTATCTTTCACTATTTATTATTTATTTTTCTCTTTATCTCTATAACCCAAGTGTATTTTTTTCTATTATTTTTAACACATTTACTAATCAATGGGTTTAATTAAAAATATTGAATTAAATCTAATGTCTATGATTTATCTATATCTAAATATTATTTATAAAAAAATCGCGCCATGGCGCGGGGATCGTACTAGTTTCTTTTATTTGCCTTCAAGTAAGGTGGATGTCAGGAGAAGTGTGGGAGGCTCACTTTACTATTATTTGTTAAATTTGAAGTAGTATTGATCGTCTCGAGAAAGGACTTCACCATGATAACCAAAGATTTCGAAAAATGACATGACAAAAAACATGGGTAAAATGACACATTAGTAGAAAATTGACCTGTATTTTGTTTAAGACGTCAAACTCAATTAAAAATATATATTATGAAAAAAACTCGAACACGGTTCAGGAAAAGCATTAGTTGGATTTAGGATGGAATCCCGCTGGTCTTGTACTCTCAACTTAAAATGACTAGCACATCATGTGCTTGGATGTGTAGACTCCAACATTAAATGACCCACCGGAATTTATCAAATATAACTATTGAGGGTAGCAATACATCTAAAGTCCCATAATAGATCAACACTTTTCTAAATGTAGAAGCGGAACAAAGTCTAGCACATCTACTAAATAAATGTTCATCATCCTCTCCTAATTGAGTAAATGTCTACTAAATTTGTGGCCCCACCAAAATGCCCCTACCTTCCCTGCTCTTCCCTCTGCCCTTCCCTCATTTTTTATGCTGACAAATGGACTTGAATTTTTTATGCTGACAACGGAAGGAAACACAAAGCAATTGATGTGGATAACTGAGCAATTGAAGTGGAGAACAGAAGGAAGCACACCACAATTGAAGGAGAGAACTGAGCAATTGAAGCGAAAGAGTAAATTGAAAGAGGAAGGCCTACTTGTTGAAAGAGGAAATTGAAATTGAGGAAGACCTATAAACATGCGGATAAATACAGCAAAGAAACAAAGAGGGGCAGAACAGTGGTAGCGAGTAAACTCGATCTAGAGGCGGACAAACACCTAAACCCCAATGCCGGTGTCTGCTAGTGGTAGCGAGCACGACGGAGCTGTATCCTCGGCGTGTTTCGCTTCCCCGCGCCTCTCCTACCTCGTCTAGAACTTCCTCGAAAACACACCGGTGGCGCTGGAGACCCAACGACGATGATTCGGAGCATGATTGCACCGCCTCCGATCCAACTGATTTGATACACGAAGCGGTGAATCCGATTGATCTGATGAAATCGCCCGAGCTTATGCTGAGGTAAACAGAGATCAATTAATCACCAATCTACAAATCCTGAACATAAAAAAAACAAATTGAAGCACAAAAAAGGGCATAACGATAAATCGAATAGGTAATCACAAATTAATCGCATATTTGCTCCAAGAATCAAGATGTGTCATTTTCATACTCCTTCAAAGCCAAATCTGGATTCAATTGAAGCCCATCCCTAGGGTATTCGAATAATCGATCTGATCGATCAGCTCCTCCGTCAGATCGACTAGCTATGAAAGTAAATGACACTACAACTCCCAAGCTAACACAAGTCCAATGAGGAACGCGCCTCTTATAAATCAATCGTCCACCTCAGAAAACGGGCCTTACTTAGGAGATAACATAAACACATTGCAACATTCAAGATTTGACTTCTTCTTATCTTCTAACTCATATCATATATAGCATATATAGAAATACATTTATTCTAATTTATAAGAATTTTGTGACCATACAGAAACAATTGCATTCAAATTAGAATAGAATCAATGATTTGGAAAAACCAAAGTCGGGATATAATTCATTATTTCGTGAAACTCGTTGGAGAAGAGTAGCTTTTGCGATCCCTGGGTCCTAATGTTATACATCTTCAAACATTGTCCGAGGACCAAGATCTCGTCATCACTCACCCGCAATAAAATTTGAAAACAAGCGCAAGACTTGGGGATCACAAATAGCATGCTCCAACAAGGCTCATCGGCATGCTCCAACAAGGCTCATCATTCCAGTACTCTTTCAAAGCCCACACCTCATAATCCAAGTTTTTACCCAATTCAAGCGCAACTATCAGTTGCCCGTCCAAAGCTCCCAATTCGAAAGCACCCATTGAAGTCCTTGCCTTGGGAAATCGAACCATCTGAAGCTCCTCCTCCCGTGGATCAAAGTAGATGATTACATCACCTCCAACGCGAAGCTCACCGGCCCAATGAGGAACGCCTCTTACCATCGTTGCCCACCGACGATCGATCGCCCTGACTTGCACGTTTTGCGACAATTGGGACTGAGTTTTGGAGGTGAAACTCCCGTCCTTAAGGCTTATGATACGGAAACTTCTCGAATCACACAATAAGACCTTGTACTCATCGCCGCGTGCTTCATCATGGTATTGGTATAGCGCGCACAAGCGAAAATAAGGAAAAAGTCACGGATCTCTTTGGATTGATGAACATCGAATCGCAACCTTTTCTCGACTTTGGTACACGGATTAAAGAGGAGGAAATCTCCAGGATATTTATAGAGAGCAATCAAACCGTTACAAGTGCCCAACACCCTCACTCTGTCGCGTTCCCCCTCGGCAAAGAAGTCGCAATGAGAACGAAAGGGGCGTCTCTGAAGCGATTTGGATGTCGCAAAACACGTTAGCCCATTGCCGGATACATTCTTGAAAGCTTCATTAAGGAATATCAGGTCCGGTGGCACTGGGTTTGGGGGCAATCGGTTGCACCAACATTTCATCAAGAGGCTTATCGAGTGATTTCGAATGGAGTTAGGGTTATAATTCGATAGGAAAAAGGGATCGGATATAAGACGATATCATTGCTTGCACACACGCAAGCATCAGCCTACCGATACGAGGGGAAGTTTGTGGAAGATCTCAACCCAAAGGTTAAGGGGAAGATCGGGCGATGGTGAATCAGATTTCGCTTTTTTCATTGGGGTTCTATGATGATGCGTTTGAAGGAGTTGTGTACGTTGTTTCTTTTATACTCCGTATATATAAAACCCTAAAAGTTGTTAAAAGTAATACAGTATATGTTTTCAAATTTTTGATATTTCTGGTTTAACCCATATTTTTCTCAAGTGATGAGATGTTGATGGATATATATCTTCTATAATTGAAAAAAAATAAATTACAGTAAGATATAGTTTCAAACTTTTCCATCTAAATCGGGATACATAAATCCATACATTTAGCATAATCTTTGAAAGGATTTTGTTCCCCTTTTATTTTTCATGATGATAGAGTCAGCAATAAGTTGATGAAAGGGCATCTCCTATTTTTTTATTTTTTTTAATCTCATGTTGATCTTTATTTAGAAGATCCTCCTAGTCTATATAAACTCTTAATTTAGAAGAGTTTAGGATGATGTGTCAATCTTAGAGGCATTTTAGGAGTCTTGACCAATCATATTTTTTTGCCATTTTTCTTTGACTTTCTTTAATTCTCATTTTTTTTCTTTTTTTTTCCTTTAATTCTCTTTTTTATTTAATTTTACTAACTTCTATCTATATATCTATATAAACTCTTAATTTAGAAGAGTTTAGGATGATGTGTCAATCTTAGAGGCATTTTAGGAGTCTTGACCAATCATATTTTTTTTGCCATTTTTCTTTGATTTTCTTTAATTCTCATTTTTTTCTTCTTTTTCCTTTAATTCTCTTTTTTATTTAATTTTACTAACTATTGGGCTTAATTCAAAACATTGAATTCAATCTAATATAACTATTGGGCTTAATTCAAATTTATTTACTAACTATTGCACTTAATTCAAAATATTGAATATAACTATTGATTATGACACATCACATTTAAACAATGTTATAATTGGTATTATTATTACTGAATAATTTAAAATATCTATATTTATGTATTATACTTTACATAAGATTTTTAAAAAATCATTTTTTGAGATAATTATAAGATACATTTATTGTAAAGTTTTTTATGATTTTATCTTAACATTTATTAATATTTTATATTATTTTTATATATAATATTTTAGTTTTAAAAAAAACGCGCCATGGCGCGGGAATCGTACTAGTTTTTTTTTATTTTAACTTGCTTGATGAAAACTTATAAGGTATAAAGCCCTTCCTATTTTATTCACAACTTAATATCTCTTTCAATACAGTTTTAAAAGAATACATATCCTTTATTAATTAAAAAAAACTGTGGAGATTAATTATCAAAACAAGAAGCAAGATAATCTTTAAATCAATTTTCTTTACTTGCGATTCACCAATTCAAACATAGAAAAACCCTATATATTATATACTGTATTATATATTATAATTATTATTATTATTACTACTACTACTATTATTATTATATCTATTATTCATGTTCATTAAATAAAACCGAACACTACCATATTCCTGGTTTTTTTTTACAGTGAGCAAAAAGTAGAAACACTACTTTGATCATCCTTTATGATTAAGTACAACTCTCTATTATAAGGGATTGTCAATCTATTACAGATGACTCTATGTCTAGCTATATAAGCATCGACTCTGTTTGCTTCTCTTTGGATTGATGAGTATCGAATCGCAACTTTTTCTCGACTTTGGTACATGGATTAAACCGTTACAAATGCCCAACACCGTCACCCTGGCGCTTTGCCTCTCGGCAAAGAAGTCGCAATGAGAACGAATTAAAGGGGCATTTTCCAAGCGATTCGGATGTCGCAAAACATGTTATTCCATTGTTGGATGCATCCCCTTTAGCACCACCATATGAAATATGAGATTTGGCGTGCATTAACACACGCTCAGTACCAATAGAACTAGAGCCAGATTTTCCTTCTCGCTAATTTTCTTCCTGCGATAGTAGGAAATAAACACGATCGACAGCGGGCAAAGGGTCCATCGTCAAAATCGATCCCCGCACGTTGGTGTAAGACTCGTTGAGACCCATCAAAAGCTGCACTATTCTCTGATTTTCTTCATATTTCGAAAAATCGCTAACAAACCCAAAGGTGCACGTACGAAGGCAAATTTTTCATGCTGCAAGTTCGTCCAACAACGACTTGACACCTCCTGCTGTATTGCGTACAGTTGCGTCCCTCCGATCTTACCGAATCTAGAATCAAGTTGCCTCCAAATGCCCTGTGCTGTGTCGTTGTAAATCATGCTCCGTGTTGATGATCCATGATATCACCATGTCATGCTATCAACTATTAGATAAATGGAAGAAGCTTGATTGGTCTGATCATTCACAAAGGGTGATAATATTTACACCCAAAAATTTTACTATATACACCACACCCTGCCCCTTTTGAGTCACACACGTGTGATTCAAGAGGTGCAGGGTATTTTATATATAAAATACCCTGCGTCTTTTGAGTCACACGTCTGTAACTCAAGAGGGGCAGAGTTTATTTTAAAAAAAATAAAAAAAAATGAAATGTATGGTGTAGATAGTAAAAATTTGAGTGTATAAATCAATCCCTTTCACAAATATGGAAGAATGATGAACTATTTGTTGGATCCCTCCATAATCATTCACCATAAGGCCCAAAATTAATGGGATAAACTTGGGGCCCAATTAGTGCTCCAATGGCCTAGTTGAAATGCCGAGCACGGAACATGCCGGACGGTTGAAGACATCTCCAGATTGTTCTTGTGGAAGAACAAATAGCCAATTGATTAGCCTAGAAAGATCTAGGAAATATTAGGCTAGAATTCTCTAGTAAAGTATCCCACCTTCTATAATGGTGAAGGGCGGTGGTAGTGTGGCTATAAATAGCCAATGTAGTGCTCATTTTGGAGCATCCAAAAATCCATCGAAGAATACAATCAAAGAGAGTGTAAGTGTGAGAGCACACTAGCTAGTAAGAGTAATTATAGTGTGAGCCACAAAATTATATAGTGAGAGTGATATTCTTGTAAGTGTTTTCCACTATGTAATAAGAGTGTCAGTTTTATACAAAGTGAGTATTTGCCCATCTTAATCACACGAAACGGGAAATCTCGATTTTTTCCAACAGTGGTATCAGAGCCCGGTTCATTTTCGGAAGGTGTTAGCTCGTGCGGATCAAGATGGATGCTAGCGTCACTTACGAGGGTGACATGTTCAAGCTCACGGCAAACAACTACTCTTATTGGAAGCCGATGATGGAGGATCATCTCTACTGCAAGGACCTGTACGAACCCGTCTTCAATAAGGACAAGCCTCAAGGAAAGAGCGATAAGGAGTGGGATCTCCTTAATCGGAAGGCGGTCGCCATGATCCGTAAGTACATCGATAAAACTCTCTTTGAGCATGTTTCTAATTATACAAATACTTTTGAATTGTGGACAAAGCTAGAATCCATGATTTAAAAGAAATCGCCTCGTAACATGGCCCTCATAGCCAGACGGTTGGTGAAGATGGAGTATAAGGATGGCCAAAGCATGATTGAGCACTTGAATAATTTCAAGGGGCTTGTCAATCAGCTAAGTAAGGTGGATATGGTGCTTGATGATACATTACAAGCCATCCTACTCCTCACCTCTCTGCCAGAGAGTTGGGATACTCTTGTAGTTACTCTAAGTAACTCTTCACCGGACGGGAAGCTCACCATGGATACCGTCTGCGATAGTCTTCTCAATGAAGAAGCTAAGAGGAAGGAAAGAGGAATAACCAATCATTCCGAGGCGAAGGTCCTTGACAACCGGACTAGTAATGATGTCCGTGGACGGAAGCGACCGAGATCAGTCTCGAGGGCGGTCCAAGTCACGCACCAGGGTCACGTGCTACTACTGTGGCAAACCAGGCCACAAGAGGCAAGAGTGTCGCATCCTCAAGAGAGATCAAAAGGCCGGAAACGTGAAGCCAAACCAGATCAATCCTATGAGGAGGAGAGAAGAAAGGAGTACTACCGTCATGGCCGATGAAGGCGAGGATTCATACCTCGTCGAAGGCAGTAACATTCTAAACATTGAATGTAATGATATCTCATGGATTGTCGATTCTGGTGCCTCCCTTCATGTTACTCCACACAAAAGCTTCTTCTCATCCTACCGAAGTGGAGACTTCGGTACCGTCCTGATGGGAAATCATGGATGGAGCAAGATCGTGGGGAGAGGAGATATTATCCTCACATTCAACACAGGATGCAAGATCATCCTAAAAGATGTGAGGCATGTCCCTGATATGAGACGTAACCTCATATCAACTGGAAGGCTATACGATGATGGTTACTTTAGTCAAAATGGCAGGGGCATATGGAAGCTGACTAAAGGTAACCTAACCGTGGCCCGAGGAAGAAAAGAAGACACATTGTACTGGACAGAAGCAAAGGTCTGCAAGGGAGAGGTGAACATTGCAAGCACTGGCATGGAGATTTGGCACCAAAGACTTGGACACATGAGCGAGAAGGGCATTCAAATCCTCGCTCGAAGGCAGATCCTCCCTAACCTGAAAGGTACTTCCCTCGACCTATGCTATGATTGTTTAGTCGGTAAACAACATAGAGTTGCTTTTCAGAGATCATCCCCACCCACAGGGAGGAAGCATATCCTAGACCTTGTACACACGGATGTGTGTTCAATGACAGAAAAATCCAATGGAGGTGCACTGTATTTTGTGACCTTCATTGATGATCACTCAAGAAAGGTCTGGGTGTGCTTGCTGAAATCAAAGGATCAAGTCCTCGAAGCATTCAAGGAGTTCCATCCCAAGGTGGAACGGGAGACTGGTCGGAAGCTCAAGAGTGTCCGATCAGACAACGGTGGCGAGTACCGAGGACCCTTTGAGGCGTACTGTAGCTCCTATGGGATCAGGCTTGAGAAGACACCGCCTAAGACGCCACAACTGAACGGGGTTGCTGAGAGGATGAACCATACTCTCACAGAGAGAGTCCGATGCATGCTCTCTCATGCCAAATTACCCAAGTCGTTCTGGGGAGAAGCCTTGATGACCGCCGTTGACATCATCAACCTCACACCTTCTGTCCCTCTAAACGGAGATATCCTAGAAGAGGTCTAGTCAGGGAAGAAGGCCTCCTACAAACACTTGAAGGTGTTCGGGTGCAGAGCATTCGTTCACATTCCAAGGGACGAGCGGGCCAAGCTTGATGCTAAGACAAAGGAGTGCATCTATCTTGGTTCACCCAGAGATGAGTTTGGATATCGGCTATGGGATCCGGCCACCAGCAAGGTTATTAGAAGCCGAGATGTTGTGTTCTTCGAAGATCAGACGATTAAAGACATCCGAAGATCAACAAAGCCGGCGGGAAGACGGAGGAGGGAAGAGCTAAGTCCCTCAAATGCACAACGGGACGATTCAGAAGAAGCTCCGATCGAGAACGATGACAAAGCTGATGATGAAGATCATTCTCAAGAGCAAAATGATCAAGAAGATGCCCTAGATGAGCCAGAAGCATAATCAAGCACTCCAGTAGAGCCTGAGCTGAGGCGGTCCTCTAGAGACAAGCGACCTTCCAACCGATACAGCTCAGATGAGTATGTGACCCTCACGGATGAGGGGGAGCCTCAAAGCTATAAGGAGGCTATGGATGATAGCCACAAGGATGAGTGGCTAAGAGCCATGCAGGAGGAGATGCAATCCCTGCATGAGAACCACACCTATGAGCTAGTGAAGCTACCAAAAGGGAGACGAGCCCTAAAGAACAAATGGGTGTATCGGCTGAAAACCGAGGACAATAACTCGAAGCCCCGATACAAAGCTCGACTAGTCGTGAAAAGATTCAGTCAAAAGAAGGGCATCGACTTTGAAGAAATATTCTCACCAGTCGTGAAGATGTCCTCTATCCGAGTTGTTCTGGGCTTAGCAGCAAGCCTAGACTTGGAGATCGAACAACTCGATGTCAAGACAGCATTCCTCCATGGTGACCTTAAAGAGGAGATATACATGGAGCAGCCTGAAGGATTCAAAGTTCCAGGCAAGGAGAATCTGGTATGCAGACTTACAAAGAGTCTCTACGGCCTAAAGCAAGCACCAAGACAGTGGTACAAGAAGTTCGACTCTTTCATGGCGGATCACAACTTCAAGAAGACCATGAGTGACCATTGTGTCTTCATGAAGAGGTACGCAAGCGGTGACTTTCTTATACTCTTGCTCTATGTTGATGATATGTTGATAGTAGGGCATGACCGCAATAAGATAGTTGCTCTAAAGAAAGATTTGAGCAAATGCTTTGCCATGAAAGACTTGGGACCGGCAAGGCAAATCCTTGGGATGACAATCACTCGTGATAGAACGAGGAAGCTATTGTGGATATCCCAAGAGAGATACATCGAGAAGGTGCTCGAGAGATTCAACATGCACAAAGCCAAGTCGGTCAGCACGCCACTTGCTGGACACTTCAAGCTGAGCTCGAAGCAAAGTCCAACAAGTGAAAAGGAGAAACAAGAGATGAAGAGTACCCATTATTCATCCGCGGTAGGTAGTCTCATGTACGCAATGGTCTGTACAAGGCCTGATATCGCCTATGTCGTCGGGGTCGTAAGCCGCTTCTTGGCAAATCCAGGGAAGGAACACTAGGCTGCAGTGAAATGGATCCTTCGGTATCTACGGGGTACTTCTAAACGGTGCTTATGCTTCAGAAATGGCAAGCCTGTGTTAGAAGGATACACAGATGCAGATTGGGCCGGAGACAACGATTCCAGGAAATCAACATCAGGTTATTTGACTACCTTTGCAGGGGGAGCTGTTTCCTGGCAATCAAAGTTACAAAAGACCGTTGCCTTGTCCACCACTGAAGTAGAATACATCGCAGCCACGGAAGCTTGCAAGGAGATGCTATGGATGAAGAGCTTCTTACTCGAGCTGGGAGTAGAGCAAGACAAATATGTCTTGCAGTGTGACAATCAAAGCGCTATTCTTCTGGCGAAGAACCCGACCTATCACTCTCGCTCGAAGCACATCGATATTCGATATCATTAGATCCGAGACATTCTCGAAGAGAAGCTCCTACCACTTGACAAGGTGCACACGGAGAAGAACTGGTCCGACATGATGACCAAGGTAATCCCGACAAATAAGTTAGAAGACTACTGTCAAGGATTCGGCATCGTGACATGTCCATGATTAAGTCGGGAAGGGGGAGAATTGTTGGATCCCTCCATATTCATTCACCATAAGGCCCAAAATTAATGGGATAAACTTGGGGCCCGATTAGTGCTCCAATGGCCTAATTGAAATGCCGAGCACGGAACATGCCGGACGGTTGAAGACATCTCCAGATTGTTCTTGTGGAAGAACAAATAGCCAATTAATTGATTAGCCTAGAAAGATCTAGTAAATATTAGGCTAGAATTCTCTAGTAAAGTATCCCACCTTCTATAATGGTTAAGGGCGGTGGTAGTGTGGCTATAAATAGCCAATGTAGTGCTCATTTTGGAGCATCCAAAAATCCATCGAAGAATACAATCAAAGAGAGTGTAAGTGTGAGAGCACACTAGCTAGTAAGAGTAATTATAGTGTGAGCCACAAAATTATATAGTGAGAGTGATATTCTTGTAAGTGTTTTCCACTATATAATAAGAGTGCCACTTTTATACAAAGTGAGTATTTGCCCATCTTAATCACACGAAGCGGGAAATCCCGATTTTTCCCAACACTATTGTCTCTTGTTTTGGACCCTTTAAGAGGGATTTGTACGAAGAGATGGGTTATTATGAGATAATTATGATACCGGTTAACCTTACTTGGATTATATCCCTTGGAATGGAGGTAAATGTGATATTTTATCTCAGATTGGGCTTGTCAAAGTAGCTCAGTACATAGTCGAGAGCATCGACAATCAATCTCAGTTGATCAATACTTACATGATCTAAAAACATTGAGTTATAAGGATTAAACCATTCACTCCATGAATGATAACTACCGTACACTTTCAAAGTTAGATATAATACTTGTCTAAAGCTTAATATGTACTACAAGCAAGATCCAATTTCCATATATCCATCTACACACCGAGTGAGATTTGAGCAATAACCTTTTAACGAATTGAAGTTGACCACCCCTTGTTTGTTTAGAGTACATTCCCTTCGGCTTGGGCGACACTATGTTGGATTTATATGCGCCACAATAAATGTCAAGAGTGTTTACGGTTGAATCAGTTATTGAGTTTTGAACGATCGATCGCAATCAATTGACTAGCAGCTATGTTGTTAATCTTGTTTTTGTAAAACGTTACTTTATAATCTCTAGAATAATGTTTTGTTTTGTACTTCAATTGAAAATTTGTATCGACTATTTTCCTCTCATTATTTCATATGCAAACCACCCACACCAAGTAAATACAAGAGATGAGATATTCGAGACTTTTCCTTCTCATGCTCCTTTACAACCGTTGCAGCTTACAACGGAACCAAGAACCCCAACAACACCATATCCCGTTGTTGTTTTCCCTCAACAAGGCAACCGCGTCCCAAGGACGTTTCTAGGTTGACGGGTTCGATATCCCAAAGTGCGTACGGAGTTGATATCACTTCAACCATCGTCAAATAGTTCTAGATTAGAACATCACTCGATCTTTTTCAAAGAAGAACTCCACACCTCAAAGTTGACGGTTTCAAAGTTCATTACCAAAATGATTTGTATTTATATGTCCAAAGATCATAGCAGAGAAATATATCCTTATCTATTTTTTGCAAGGATTTTGTGACCTAAAATAGAGTCTGATTCATACATTGCATTTAAATAAATTAATTTATGCATAACACTAATAAAATGGAACATTCAAATTAAATCTAATCAAAGTCTGAAAAACTTTTATTTCTTAATATGATAAAAGTGCATATATATCATCATCAGTAAACATAAAAAACTAGTCATCCTATCATGATCTCATATCAATGGTTTGGAGAAACCAAACTCGGTATATAATTCATTAATTTGTGAAACCGGTTGAAGAAGAGTACCTCTCGCCATCTCCGAGTTCTAATGTTATATACCTTAACAAATTGTGGTCTGCATAATAAGATCTCGTCGTCACTCACCCGCGATAAAATTTGAAAAGAATCACATGCTTGGGGGATCACAAATAGCATACTCCATGAAGACTCATCTCCGTACTCTTTTAAAGCCCATACCTCATAGCCCAAGTTTGTACCTAATTCAAGTGACACGGTCAGTTGCCCGTCCAAAGCTCCCAATGCTGATGTACATATTTGCACCTTCTTTTATTGCATCTTTTGACTTCTTATTTCATTCGATCTCCAAAGAAAAGGTTCAAAAGAATATAAACTTGTGTAAGAATGGGCTAAAATGCAAGAAATAGAGTCTACACAAGTTTTGAGCTAACCATGCAGGAATTCGAGCGAAAACGGAGTCGAAACGGAGAAGCCAAGTGAAGCTGAGCAGAGGTAGATATCGACCCTAGACCCAGATATCGACCTCTGGGGTAGATATCGACCTTCAACATAGATATCGACCTCAACATAGACATCAAGTGAAGCTGAGAAGAGGCAGATATCGACCTTAGACCCAGATATCGACCCCCAGTGTCGATATCGACCCCATATCGACCTCAACATAGAAATCGACCAGAGCTGAACAAGTCGAGCAGGAACAGAGACATCGATATCGACCTCTGGTGTCGATATCGACCCCTTATCTCGACAGAAGATAGACTCGATTTCGAATACGGATTGGAACTATATCTTCAAGGAGGCACGGAATTATCTTACACTTTCACAGATAGAGGACAGCTGAAGTTTTATTTATCTTTTACCATTAAAGTTTTTATCAAAATAAAAGACCTATCCTAATTGTTCGGATAGAGTTATTAGTTTAGATAGGAGTTACAATCCTTGGATAGCGAGGATTAGTAGCCTATAAATAAAGCCTTAGGGGCTGATTTGTTAGAACATCTTTCGACAAGCAAGTAATACCATCAATAGAGTTAGAGTTAGAGAGAAGTTTTAGGGTTTGACGTTTGCGAAAGTTGACGTTGAGTTGTAAAGCTTCGAAGTTTAGTTTAATGCAAGTTTCTTCCTTTCAATTGAAGATGAATTCCATGATGAGAAGCGAGTAGTTTCCCCAAAGCTCTTAGGGTCGGGGTGAGCCCGACATTAGCCATGCGCGTTTGAGGTAAGTATTTGATGTTGATATCGTTGTGTCTATCTCTCCTCCTACGATTCTATGTTTAGTCCTAATCGAAAGAAAAGGGATTCATGCTAACAACTTGAGTTATAAACATAAAATTGGTAGAGACAATTAGGTTTATTTGAAAGAGTAATCCTAAGAGTTGGTGTACGGCGAAAGCTTGTCCCTCGGGTGAAATAGCGCAATTGTCCGTCTTATTTATCTCATTTGCATGCATTGGTTAACGTTGTGGTAAACCCTAATCATAAGAGTTGTTTTTACATATTTTATATTCATCGAAACCCACTGTTTTATTTCTGTTCATTGCTTCTCTCTCCATCCTAAAGTCTTCGGCCTTTCTTTGCCAACGAAGTACTAACCCACTGCAGGGAGACATCGATATCGACCCCAGACGTCGATATCGACCACTGAGTTAGTCGACAGTTTTCTGAGTCGACGACGAACATCGCTGCGGAGTTTTGCTGACATCGATATCGACACCAGACATCGATATCGACCCTTTTGTGTCGACTGGCAGTCTTCTGAGCCAGTCGATTACGTGAACTGACATCGATATCGACCCCCACCAGTCGATATCGACCACTTGTTTTTGTCTCTGCAGGTCTTCTGTTGCAGTGAACATCGACAGTCGAAGTCGACATCGAGGCCCAAGGTCGAAATCGAGGCTTCTGGTCGACGCAGACGTGAAATTTCCAAAGCTACTAGGATCCCGCTGACATGCCTCCTCGTGGATCGATCCTGACTACCCTTCCACTACAACGGGAGGAAGTCTTGTAATTATTTGCTTAGGCCAGGAGTCGGATTACATTTATTTACATCTTATTATTTGTATACTCGACTTACCTCCTTAACAAATTTTGGCGCCGTTGCCGGGTAAGCTATCAATCGCGCCCTAGTAGTTTATTTTCACGGTTCTTTTTAGTGTTATTTTATAGGTGTATGCGACGTACTGGTGACCAACCTGAATTTGAAGGACTAGACGAACCAGAACGCTTTCTCCACCTAAGATCTCGAGTCCAAAGAATCATGGCGGACAACGAGACCCAGACGCAACAAATTGAACGCTTAAGGAAGCAAGTAGAGGATTACGCTACCAGAGAAGCGGCACTAAGAGAGCGTGCTGACAGGGAGGAGGAAGCCAGGAGACGATATGAGATTCAAATCAACGCCCTCCCCCGGAATGCTAAACAATACATGCACCCATCGCTCACAGTGCCTGAATCGGCTATTCTAATCCCTACTTCTAATTTTGAAATTAAGCCAAACTTTTTAACTGAAATAAGAAGGCATCAATATGAAGGGAAACCTAACGAATGCCTTATGGCACATATATCAACCTTCTTAGACCTCTGTGATACAATTGCTGATGGACAAAGTCTTGAGTATGTTCAACTGAAAGCATTTCGCTGGTCTCTTACAGGAAAAGCATTGCAGTGGTTGGAAAGCTTAGCCCCAAGATCGTTCCGCACCTGGAATGAAGTCAAGGACGCGTTCCTCAACAAGTTCTTCCCTCCTTCTAAGACGGCGTTGATCCGACAGAAAATCACGGCTTTCAAACAAAAGCCTAGTGAGGCTCTGGCGACTGTTTGGGAAAGGTTTAAGGACCTACTACGATCATGTCCGACGCATGGCCAACCACCATATGTAATTCAGGAGATCATATACAATGCTCTTGACGCTGCAACTAAGGAAAGGATCAACACCTACACCTCCTATGGCTACCTTGAACTCGCTCCACAAGAGGCTTGGGAGACCATAGAGAGGTTGGTGGAGTTCGACAACACATATGGGACTCCTGAGGCTTCCGACACATCATCATCGTCGAGGCTTGCCCCATCTATGCCCTTATATGAACCCTCCAATGTAATCGATCCGGATGTGAAGGAGCAATTCCACAGAGATCAACTTCGAAAGCTCCAAAAGCAAGTAAGGTTCCTTTCAGTGAACCAAGATTGCATAGAATGCGGATCGCAGCGGCACACCACCATCGAGTGCCCCCATGCCGAACAAGTACACCTAGCGGAGACTCACCAAGAGGCGCGCTACATGAGGGGTCCCAACAACCAATATTGGGGTGACCAAAGGTTCCATCAACCACAAAGGAACCCAGTTAACCCTAGGGACCCTCCGCCTTATAGAGCTCCTGGGCACCCGGAGAGAGACCAAAAGAAGGATGATCTTCAACTTGTGTTGGACGAGATAAGGCGGAACCAAGCTAAGAACGATCAATCCAACAATGCTATCCACTCTCAACTCAATCACCTTACCACAAGGATTGGGGAGATGGATATTTGGAAGAAGAACGTAGAGAACCAACTGGGTCAATTGGTGCACAAATCCCTAGGCCGTCCGGAACACTCCCTAGGCAACCCACTACAAATCCTAAGGGACAATCCGGGATGGGCCATGTCGCAGCCATACAATTAAGGAGTGGCACCAAAGTACAAAAGCCACGGACGGAAACGGAGAAGAAAATAGCAGACCCAGTCGACGTCGACAGACCAGTCGATGTCGACCCAGAGGTAGAAATCGACCCCCATGTCGACCCCCTGATCGACGTCGATGACACTGCAGAGCCATCAGAGCCACAATAGAGGTCGAAATCGACCCTACCAGTCGATATCGACCCAACTCCAGTCGACATCGATGTTCAGCAGGCCCCTCCGACCTCTGTTTTGGCCCTTACTCCAAAGAAGACGTTGTCATTCGCTTCCAAAGCATTGGAGGATCCCACCAAAGGTAAGTTTAGGCGCTTCATAAAGATACTTCAAGGACTCAACATCACTATCCCTCTAACAGAAGCCCTAAGCGAGATGCCCGCCTATGTACGATTCCTCAAAGACATCCTGAGCAAGAAGAGGTCCATGGCAGAGATCGCAGAGGAGTGCTCAAAGATGGATTTCCCTGAGAAGAAGAGTGATCCAGGGAAGTTCGCAATCACCGTGGGACTTGGCCAACATCGTTATAAAGCCCTATGTGACCTAGGGGCAAGTGTAAGTCTCATGCCTCTTTCTATTTGGCAAAAGGTGAACATTGGTGCCCTTGAACCTGTGGACATGAAGCTTTATATGGCTGACAACTCATTCGTCAGGCCCACAGGTATAGTTGATGACGTTCCGGTAAAGGTAGGTAAGTTCTTTGTACCTACTGATTTCATTGTATTGGAGATGCCTGAAGATCCTATAGTGCCTATTATACTTGGTAGGCCTTTCTTAGCTACTGCTGATGCCAATATCAATGTACGTCGAGGGTTATTAACCTTTACTATAGGGAACGAAGTGATAGAATTCTCTTTCAACCCAACCATGAGTGAAACAAAGCACCTGGAGCAAGTAGTCCTCTCGCCGGCTAAGGAGAAGCTTAGAAAATTTCTGTTGGCAAGGACGGAAACGGCAAGCAGGGTCGACATCGACTAGAACGAGTCGATATCGACTAAAAGCATCGAAATCGACCCCCCTTGGTCGAAATCGAGTATGCCAGATCGCTGCCAGGAGCTTAAGTATGGGGTCACAGAGGTCGATATCGACCCCCACATGTCGACATCGACCAAAGCTCTCGAAATCGACCCACCTTGGTCGAAATCGACCACCTCTCAGCCCGAAGATTTTTGTTTCGGGCCCAAACAGGTAAGCCCAGGTATGACTCCTAACCCTCCTCTGTCCCTTATTGATGAATCAATTAAGCCGATTATTGATAATTCTACTAAAGAGAGGGTCAAAGCTCCATGGTTTGCCTATATTGCTAAAGTTAGGTCAAGAAAGAGAAGAAAAGCGCCCAAAGAAGAACCTAACATCAAAGAAGCCTTGGTCGCCGAACTTCGCTACTACCAAAAGGACCTAGATGATCCAGGAGAAGGCTCATGCTCGAAGGGTCCCTACATAAAAGGGTCATGAAGAATTGACGGAGAAGTCGGCCTAGCGACTCAAAAATCTAGAGCATGTACATAAAACTTTTAAATTTTTCATAGATGGGTTTTTAGGATTTAATTTTTGGTTGTTTGAAACTTTTAAAACTGAGATAATTCATGCTTTATTTATATTACTAACCAAGATTTCAGGTTGTCAAGCAAAAGGAACGATGAAGAAGGAAAGAAGCTTCTGCAGAGGCAGTCGAAATCGACCAGGCCAGTCGAAATCGACCCCCCCAGGGTCAAGCCACCTCCTGGAGTCGACATCGAGGACTCAGGAGCGAAAAGCAGAGGTCGATATCGACCCTAGTACTCGATATCGACCCCAAATCAGGCAGCCCTTATCTTCATCTTCTTCCTCGACTTCGACAGATGCAGTCGACATCGACCACTGACATAGATATCGACTTCTGGCATCGACCAAACCTGAAATCGACCTGAATCCGCAGGTTTGTGCTGTAAGTCTCTCTCTACCCTTGTTCTTCTTTTTAATACAGTGAGGACACTGTATATTTTAAGTATGGGGTGGGGGGAAAAGACATGTCTTATGGTCATAACTTGGTTTCTTCTTCGCATTGCATTCATGTTTAAATTTTTGTTTTTAGTTTTTGTTTTTAGTTTTACTTTTATAAAATGTCAATAATTCCATAAATGTCAAAAAAAATCAAAAAAATAGAAAAATGTCAAGAATACAAAAAAAAATGCATGTTTATTTTTAAGTTTATTTTTCTTTACCCTACATAGATGTCCTATGATGAAAACTCAATAGCTGACTTGATCATGTAAATCCTATGGCATATTTGGATGGTTTAGCCTAAGTCTTTAAAATTTTTATGTAGATTGAGAACTTGTGATGAAATTGAGCACATATGATCCTAGGCTAAAAAGCAAATCCAACAAAAATTGTCCTTGTGAGAATTTTGACCTATAGGGAGAACATCAAAAATCCCTCCGCTTTCTTGAGTGAATTTACTCTTCCTATGCATCTCTAAATGTTGTGATAGTTATTCAAAACCAATGCATATATATGTTTATGTTTACGAGAATTAAATGATGGAGGCATCTTTTAAGCCATTTTTATCCTCTCTTTACCTACCCTGCATTATCCCTGCTTGAAGCCAGAACATTAGCCTGAGCCTAAATTGCAAACTCCACAAAATTATCCCTAGCCGAATTGAGCCTGACCCCCATTTGGGAATTGAGACTTAGATTGGTTGGACTAATGCCTTGTGGAAAGAAAAGAGCATAATGTCTAGTTTTGAGCAAGGAAATTATAGGATGGTACATATTTACATTTTGTCATATTTTGTAAAAGGATTTTTGGGCTCACCATTTAAATGCACATAGTTTTAGTATTATTTCCGAAAAAAAAAAATATATATATATATATATAAAGTGCATGAGCCAAAATCCTTAAGTCTTTTATTCATACAAATGTTATATTTTTGAGAGGTATATTAGAACTTGGAAGAAGGGTTGATGGAATGCATCTTTAGAGCATTATATTGAAGAGTTATGGTTTGGGTATTGCAAGTGTTGAGATTTAGGAGTCTTGATTCCCGAATTTTAAAAGCACCACATAGCCAAATAATTCCATACCCTTTATTTCATACCAAGCCCCATTACAACCCCGCCGAATGGAGTCTTCTATGAAGTCTTCCATTGAGCGAAAGTCCTCCTGATGGTTTTTATTGCATTTTCATAATTGGTTGCAAAGTGGATTATTATAAATTACAATGTTTATGAGATTGTATATAGAATTGAGTTGAGAGTTGATCTTCATAGCCTAAACACATGAGAGTTGAGTGCAAACACATTATCCCTGTGAGGTTGGATCAAAATTGCATATCCCTATGGATCGCCAAAATATGTGTTATGACGTTAAATTCACTTGCTTTGCTTTGCTACCGCTTATGATGTTACTTTTGACAAGGGCGAAGACTTGAAGGATATGTTGTAGGTGTTGGTTATTGCTTGGTTATTGCTTGAGGACAAGCAAGTCTAAGTATGGGGTGTTTTGATGTACATATTTGCACCTTCTTTTATTGCATCTTTTGACTTCTTATTTCATTCGATCTCCAAAGAAAAGGTTCAAAAGAATATAAACTTGTGTAAGAATGGGCTAAAATGCAAGAAATAGAGTCTACACAAGTTTTGAGCTAACCATGCAGGAATTCGAGCGAAAACGGAGTCGAAACGGAGAAGCCAAGTGAAGCTGAGCAGAGGTAGATATCGACCCTAGACCTAGATATCGACCTCTGGGGTAGATATCGACCTTCAACATAGATATCGACCTCAACATAGACATCAAGTGAAGCTGAGAAGAGGCAGATATCGACCTTAGACCCAGATATCGACCCCCAGTGTCGATATCGACCCCATATCGACCTCAACATAGAAATCGACCAGAGCTGAACAAGCCGAGCAGGAACAGAGACATCGATATCGACCTCTGGTGTCGATATCGACCCCTTATCTCGACAGAAGATAGACTCGATTTCGAATGCGGATTGGAACTATATCTTCAAGGAGGCACGGAATTATCTTACACTTTCACAGATAGAGGACAGCTGAAGTTTTATTTATCTTTTACCATTAAAGTTTTTATCAAAATAAAAGACCTATCCTAATTGTTCGGATAGAGTTATTAGTTTAGATAGGAGTTACAATCCTTGGATAGCGAGGATTAGTAGCCTATAAATAAAGCCTTAGGGGCTGATTTGTTAGAACATCTTTCGACAAGCAAGTAATACCATCAATAGAGTTAGAGTTAGAGAGAAGTTTTAGGGTATGACGTTTGCGAAAGTTGACGTTGAGTTGTAAAGCTTCGAAGTTTAGTTTAATGCAAGTTTCTTCCTTTCAATTGAAGATGAATTCCATGATGAGAAGCGAGTAGTTTCCCCAAAGCTCTTAGGGTCGGGGTGAGCCCGACATTAGCCATGCGCGTTTGAGGTAAGTATTTGATGTTGATATCGTTGTGTCTATCTCTCCTCCTACGATTCTATGTTTAGTCCTAATCGAAAGAAAAGGGATTCATGCTAACAACTTGAGTTATAAACATAAAATTGGTAGAGACAATTAGGTTTATTTGAAAGAGTAATCCTAAGAGTTGGTGTACGGCGAAAGCTTGTCCCTCGGGTGAAATAGCGCAATTTTCCGTCTTATTTATCTCATTTGCATGCATTGGTTAACGTTGTGGTAAACCCTAATCATAAGAGTTATTTTTACATATTTTATATTCATCGAAACCCACTGTTTTATTTCTGTTCATTGCTTCTCTCTCCATCCTAAAGTCTTCGACCTTTCTTTGCCAACGAAGTACTAACCCACTGCAGGGAGACATCGATATCGACCCCAGACGTCGATATCGACCACTGAGTTAGTCGACAGTTTTCTGAGTCGACGACGAACATCGCTGCGGAGTTTTGCTGACATCGATATCGACACCAGACATCGATATCGACCCTTTTGTGTCGACTGGCAGTCTTCTGAGCCAGTCGATTACGTGAACTGACATCGATATCGACCCCCACCAGTCGATATCGACCACTTGTTTTTGTCTCTGCAGGTCTTCTGTTGCAGTGAACATCGACAGCCGAAGTCGACATCGAGGCCCAAGGTCGAAATCGAGGCTTCTGGTCGACGCAGACGTGAAATTTCCAAAGCTACTAGGATCCCGCTGACACGCCTCCTCGTGGATCGATCCTGACTACCCTTCCACTACAACGGGAGAAAGTCTTGTGATTATTTGCTTAGGCCAGGAGTCGGATTACATTTATTTACATCTTATTATTTGTATACTCGACTTACCTCCTTAACAAATGCGAACTCGCTAAATGGAACATAAGCAAGCATTGAAGCCCTTGCGTGGGGAAATTGAACCATCTGAAACTCCTCGGTTAGTGGATTAAAGTAGATGATTGCATCACCACCATCGCTAATAACAGCCCAATGAGGAACGCCTCTTACCATCGTCGCGTCCCAGCCCTGCCCATAATAGATACCCGAGAGTTTGACGTTTTGCAACACTTGGGATTGAATTTTGGAGGTAAAACTCCCGTCCTTGAGGCTTAAGATACGGAAACATGTAGAATCAGACATTACGACCTTGTACTCATCGCCGCGTGCTTCATCATGGTATAGTGCGCACAAGAGAACAAAGTGAAAAAAGTCCCGGATCGCTTTGGATTGATCACTATCCAATTCCAACATTTTATCGACTTTGGTACACGGATTAAAGAGGAGGAAATCTCCTGGATACTTATAGAGAGCAATCAAATCGTTACAAGTGCCTAACAAGTCGTGTTCCTCCTCGGCAAAGAAGTCGCAATGAGAACGAAAGGGGCGTTTTCCAAGCGATTCGGATGTCGCAAAACATGTTATCCCATTGTTGGATGCATTATTGGTGGCTTCATTAAGGAATATTATCTCCAATGGCACAAGCTGGTGGGTGCACCAACATTGAATCAAGAGGCTTATCGGGTGATTTCGGATGGAGTTAGGGTTATAATTTGATACGAACAAGGGATCGGATATAAGAAGATACCATTGCTTGCAAACACGCAAGCATCAGCCAACCGAAACGAGAGGAAGTTTGTGGAAGATCTCAACCCAAAGGTTAAGGGGAAGATCGGTCGGCGATGGTGAATGAAATTTTGTTTTTTTCATTAGGGTTTCAACTGCGATGACGTGTTTGAATGAGTTGTGTACGTATGCTGTTTATTTTGTATGTATAAAAGGGAAACCTAATTAAAATACTCATCCTTTAGGAATATACTAGTTCAGTACCCGCACTGTGTGCGGTTTTTTTTAATTTAAATAAATTTAATAATAAAACCCGTTTATTCAATTAATTAATTTCTTCCAAACTTCTGATTTCTCAAATCTGAATAAAGTTATACTTAATTAGTATAAAAGCTAATTTCTCCTTACTCGGTCTTACTCCTTATTTCTTGCTAGTTAGTGCATATTAGTGGAAACAACATATAAAAAGCTACAGTTTCTCAAATTTGAATGAATTTATACTTTATTGACAATATATGAAACAACATGTGAAAAGCTAGTAAATATTAGTGGAAACAACAAAATAACATACCTTGTAACCAATTAGCACATTATTTCGAAAAGTTTGCAAAGGAAATCATAAACAAAGTCGTAAATAACCTGCAATAACAACACCAAAAGGAAGGGAAAAGACGTCAATATTTGTGAACATTAACAATCTAAACTATATATAGGTCAAAATATAAAAATCTATCCATAATTATATATGTATAAAATCCAAAAATATATCTCATAAATATATCAATACCTTCAAGATATATAGGAAAATTTTATTTCTTATTGAATTCCATAAGTTGATAATTTTTACACGGCTAAGTATTATTTTTTCAATTTACCCAAAACCTTTTATCTTCTTCATATTGATAAATTTATTTAATTATTGACCATACTAAATATTATTTAAATTTCGTCAAAACTTTTTATCTTCTAAAAATATTTTCATATTGATAAAGTTATTGATAAAGTTATTTGATTAGTATGTCCATGTAATATATTGATAAATTCATTATCTTCTAAAAATATGTTCATATATAGTGAAAATAGGTAAAATCTTATCTTATATAATAGTCTTTAAAATAAGTTAATACAGAGTATCTTCTAAAAATATATCCATATCTAATCAAATTGGGTCAAATTTTATCTTATGTATATGTAGATATATTGATTAAATAGAGTTAGAATAAAAATTTATCTTATGCATATATTTTAAAATTAGTTAATATTTTCTAAAAATATATCCATATTTAATCAAATTGGGTCAAATTTTATCTTAGGCATATATAGATATATTGATTAAATAGAGTAAAAATAAAATTTTATCTTAGTCATATATTGATTAATTCAAAAATTTGTGAGTGGTTCATACGACTACAATTAAGGAGAAGCCGCCATGTGTCTCAGACGACTTCTCCTTTATTATATACTAGTGTAGGTCCCGTCCCGTGTACGGGAAATACATTAATTAATATATTAATATATATAAATATAATTAGTTCAACATATTATATAAAAAATCTAAATATTTTTTATTTAGATTCTCTCAAAATATATATAGGATTCACATTTATCTATTAATAATCTATATATAAATAAAATAGCACTTATCAAATACTATATATTTTTATCTATTAATATTTTTGGTAAATATGACTATGAAATATTTTCTATTTATGTTTTTGTCAATTAACTAAAAATATATATAGATTTTTTTGGTAAGATAAAAATATATATAGATAGATAGATAGATTATGGCTTATATAACTTTCTATAAACAATGATAACATGTTATTTTATTAATTTTTTTCCTAGAATCAACCACAACATGCCATTAGTTAATATCTTCTAAAAATATATCCATATTTAATCAAATTGGGTCAAATTTTATCTTAGGCATATATAGATATATTGATTAAATAGAGTAAAAATAAAATTTTATCTTAGGCATATATTGATTAATTCAAAAATTTGTGAGTGGTTCATACGACTACGATTAAGGAGAAGCCGCCATGTGTCTCAGACGACTTCTCCTTTATTATATATAATTGATATGGTAAAAATATATCTATCATCTTTTAAAGGTAATAAAAATACCCCAATCTATCTATCTTCTATATATAGTATAAATATCTATATCTATATATAATATATATTTATATCTATCTATATAATCTATATAAAATCTATATCTATCTATATATCTATCTATATAAAATACTAAACCATCCGAAGTAATGAGATTTCTTACCCTTTGAGCCCGAGGTGAAGAGTGACAAAGTTCATAGTTATTTAGGTGTCACCTTGTGAGGTAGAGATATATAGTGCTGTGTAGTTCTATGCTTTGATGTCCAGGATTGTCAGGCTAAGCTAGCACAAGGATATTTGGTTTTCTAGTGGAGGAAATTGATTGACATGACTATATATGGCTCAAGGTCCAATTCCTTTTGTTCATTGCTTCAACCTTGAGAAAGTAGTACTGACAAGAGACACATAGATTACTTTAACTTGTGTGACTATAAAAATGCTTTTAGATTATATAAATTTTATGAGAAATTTATAATATCTTGATCGTTTTCTGCCTACTGCCACGATCTTTACTCTCTCTCCCTTTCTTTTGGAAAGGTGGGATTTTTTACTAACCTCATGAACCGTTTTACTTATTCATGTAAACAAGTGACCTTGTATTCTTAATTTCTTATTCACTTTGACTACAGAAACTGTTGTTCTCAAGGATCAGTTTCTTTCCTTCCTTTTTTTCCTTCATGATGACTAGAATATAAAGACCTTAGTTTTTACACACTGTAATAAACGAGTAAAGGTTGTTTGAGTTGAAAATATAGCATTTAATTTATAGTTGGACAAACTCCATTATCCTGTTCAGGTTGTGAAACTTCATTGCAGTTGAAGAAACTTAGTTGGAAACCCAACCACCACTCCTTCAGCCAAAGAGAGCATGTTATGCCGTAATCTTACATCTGTTCCCTTCATTCCACAGGCTCACCAATCAGGGACAGTATTTGAAATCCTTGCAGAAGATGCGAAGCCTGTCAGTTTTGATATTGTATGTTTGGTTATCATAGTATATACTCGTGTAGATCAATTTCCCCTTGACTTTCCCATTGTTGTTACTCACATACCTTCTGTACTTATATATATACACGATATGTATGGCCAGTGGCGGAGCCAGGAATTTGGCTAGGGGGGTGCTAATTTTTTTTTAGTGAAATATTATTTTTTGGTGTATATTTATTAAGAAGATTTTTTAAAAAAATATTGAAAAAACACTAAGATTTTGACTTTTTTTAATTAAACATATATATATATGACATTTTTTTTAATGAAATAGTTGATAGAAACAAAAAAAATATAGAGAAAAATCAAGAGAAATTAATGATATAGTAAAATATATAAAGATCTTTTAAAAAATATTGAAAAAAATACTAAAATCGTGATTTTTTATAATTTCAAACATAAATGACATTGTTTTAATGAAATAGTTGATAGAAAAAAAAAATATAGAGAGAAATCAAGAAGAATAAATGATATAGTAAAACAAATAAAAAAGTGAAGTAGTTGGGACTTGAACACAAGGCCTTTTCCTTCCTTCCTTCTTTTACCACTTGAGCTAAATAGCAATCTTGTTCCAAATATCATTTAAAGATATTATATTACCTTAAAAATACTAAATATATGCAAAAAAATTATTTTTTTTTATATTTTTTTTCCGGGCCAGGGGTGCTCGAGCACCCCCTGGCTCCGCCACTGTGTATGGCTCAACCAAAGATGCATAACTATTGTCTGTCAAGGTACCTTTTATTTAAATTTGTACGGAAGGTTCTGGTTGTAATTAAAGGGTGGATTGTTGAGTATACAACAAAGACCATTTCTTTAGTTTAAAACCCTTTGGCCTTCCTGTGTGTATCTGAAGTTTCATTCTTAGAGAGGTTGTGAGAATTTCCCACAATAGTTGGATAAAACAAATAGTACTTGTTTATTAGCTGATTGTCGGTCTTTTGTAATATAGTAGAAAGGAACGGCGTCGGGCTTCTTGAAGGAGTCATCCACTTCTCTCATGTTCACTATAAAAGGAAGTGAGCTTCACTGAAATTTGGATTTGAAGAGGGAATTTGGATGTGTGTTATTTAAAGGCGTTGGATTGAAGGTTGTAAGATGGAATTTGAATAATATAGCTAATCTAGGCGAGATTAAAGGCGGCAGGGGTGGGGTTTGATGGGGCCCAAACAAATTAAGCTACATTGATCGATCATTTGATCCTATTTCGTAAGCTAGAGGGAAAGAAAAGAAGAGCACTTTCAATTCAAATATAGGTGATGGGATGAGAGAGTATTAAGTCTACATCAGCCTTATTCTAACGATGAAATTGAAATTCAAATCATGGTAATACAATACTTGATTCAGATGTAGAGCGATCGAATTCAATCGAATTAGACAAAGACCCAACCAAAATATACGAAAGGTAAGTCCTAGTTCCAAGAGTATTTGTCCTTGAATTTCTTTACATAAAACGTAGGATCACAATATTACAACTGCTATACTAATTTGTGATTCGTAATACTGTTATTTTAATAGTAAACTCCTTGAAGGTAGAAAAAGTAGAAACTATAGGTTAATTAAGAAAACTATGTTAAATTGTAACAATATCATATCAGTTTCAGATTTGGAGATCCTCTAAACTAGACAAATTGATAACCACTCAACGAGGCATGGAGTAGTTGCTTGCATACTCAAATGACTTTGTTCACAAGATGTGCCTTCGGGCACCTAAGCACACATAATTAGCAACTCCCCAAAACTACTAAAAGCAAGTGAAGCTCATATAAGAAAGATGTCTAGTTTTAACTTTCCCTTGCAGTTTTCCCATCTCGAAAATGTTGAGTTTGTAATTCTAGTTTACTAGGAATTGGGCCTTTAGGCCCAAGCCCATGCTTTGTCCAACGTCTTCATTTTCGACCGTTGGAGCCTCGATTAGCCTTATAAGCATTTCTCCAGCAAACCCTAAAGGGGCACTGTGGACGCCGCTCCAAAACGGAGCCTGGGAGCTCCTCTCCCATGGTTGAAATCAGGAGAGTTTGACTAGGGTTTCGGGATCCAATGAGAGAGCTAAAGCCGAGAGAGAAGAGATAGAGAGAGGCTTGAGTTTTGAGTTCATCAGTGAGAGAGGCTCATTGAGCAATCTCCATGTGAACCGGACTCGAGCGGAGGAAGAGAGAACAAAAGATCCCAAGGAGCACGAGAAGGCTGAGCCTTCCTATGGCTACACCGAAGAGAGGAGAAGAACCAGCAATGGCGTTGATGGAGAAATCGATCGACGGGGACTCCTTGGTGCCACCTTCAACGGAGCTGCGACAGATCCGACGAGGCCTTACCGAGCCGAGACGCCTCGGTTTAAGGGAGTTTTCTTCCCTAAGCTTGCCGCTGCTATTGTGTTCTTCTAAGTGTTTTTTACCTCCTAATCATGTATTCGGTTTAGTATTTGCCCTCCTAGGATCTTTGTATTGGTTTCTCGTTTGGCCTTTAGAGCATATTGGATGACATCTAGAGCCGGGGACGTAGGGATTAGTCCGAACCTCGTAAACATATCGTGTGTGTCCTTATTATCTTTCCTTTCGGTTGCTTTGTTTAGGATCGATCTAGATCCTTGTTCTTAAACCGGACTAAAAGACCACTACGACCCTAATCGGACCTTGAACGAGTGCAATCTTAATTCCCAACAATTGGTATCAGAGCATATGCTCGATCTTTGCCTTCCGTTGTGCATTTTCATTGCTCTGAACTGCTGACAATTGGTATCAGAGCATATGCTCGATCTTTGCCTTCCGCTGTGCATTTTCATTGCTTTGAACTGTTGTCAATTGGTCTGTTTTTTGCTTAGATTCAAAATTATGCATTTTCATATGTATTATTGTTGAAATATGGACTATGTGGACTGTTTGGAAGCTGATTTTTTCAGAAGCTATGAATTCAGGATCTGTGTGCTCTTGTTTATGGTCTGATTTTGTGAATTCTTGCTGGATTTTTCATGTTTAAAATGTTCTTGATGATCTCTATATGCTGGATATGTGGACTGTTATGTTGTTGTCCAGAAGTTTTTTCTGTCGAATATGTTGCTGTCCAGAAACTTCTTTGAGACATAAAACACTTGCTGAATTTTTGCCTTCCATGTTTTGTGCTTTAAATTCAGCCCCATATAAGTGTTTCATGGTTTATCATGTTTTTCTTCTTCTATAAGAAATTTGAGATGAAGTTCCTTGTGTGCTTAGGACTCTTCTTGACTCTTAATACTTGTTTGCTGAAATATTCGAGTATATCTCTTATTTCTCAGACTTTATAAGTATTATCAAGATGTCTCTTGATTTATGTTTGAGTGGAAATTATGATTTCTCTTAAAGTTTCTATGTTGATGTCTATATGCTCATATGTGCTTCATTCTCTCATATCTATGCTAAATTGAAACTTTGAGACTATGTATGGTTGCTTACTGAATTTGTGTTCAATTTCTAAAGCTTGAAATTCAGTTTTGCTGATTTATGCCATATTTTCATATTATTCCATTCAAATGAAATATGTATTGAAGTTCTTGAATGTGTTAAGAGTCTTCCTAGCATGTGATACTTGATTGCTGAATTTTTTGTGTTTATCATATAATTTTCAGCATCCTGTTAAGGAGGTAAGTCGAGTTCTCAAATTACAAATAATAAAAAAATGTAAATAAATGTAAACCGACTCCTAGCCTATGCAAATAATTACAAGACTTCCTCCCGTTGTAGTGGAAGGGTAGTCAAGATCGATCCACGAGGAGGCGTGTCAGCGGGATCCTAGTAGCTTTGGAAATCTCACGTCTGCGTCGACCAGAAGCCTCGATTTCGACCTTGGGCCTCGATGTCCTCTGCAACAGAAGACTTGCAGAAACAAAAACTGTAGTCGATATCGACTGGTAGGTGTCGATATCGATGTTAGTCCACGAAATTGACTGGCTCAGAAGTGTGCCAGTCGATAAAAAAGGGTCGATATCGATGCTAGGGGTCGATATCGATGCTCAGCAAACTCTGCAGCGATGTTCGTCGTCGACTCAGAAAACTGTCGACGAACTCAGTGATCGATATCGACGTCTGGGGTCGATATCGATGTCTTCCTGCAGTGGGTTAGTTTTTCGTCGGCAAAGAAGGCCCGAAGATTCAAGAATGGATGAGAAGGGATGAACAGAAATAAAACAGAGGTTTTTGGGTGTATAAAATATGTAAAAGCAACTCCTAGGATTAGGGTTTACCACAACGTTAACCAATGCATGCGATAAGATAAATAAGACGGACAATTGCGCTATTTCACCCGAGGGACAAGCTTTCGCCGTACACCAACTCTTAGGATTACTCTTGCAAATAAACCTAATTGTCTCTACCAATTTTATGTTTATAACTCAAGTTGTTAGCGTGAATCCCTTTTCTTTCGATTATGACTAAACATAGAATCGTAGGAGGAGAGATAGACACAACGATATCAACATCAAATACTTACCTCAATCGCGTATGGCTAATGTCGGGCTCACCCCGACCCTAAGAGCTTTGGGGGACTACTCGCTTCTCATCATGGAACTTATTGTTGATTGAAAGGAAGAAACTTACATTAAAATAAAATCCGAAGCTTTACAACTCAACATCAACTTTCGCAAACGTCAAACCCTAAAACTTCTCTCTAACTCTAATTCTATTGATGGTATTACTTGCTTGTTAATTGAATGATTGAATGCCAGCCCCCTAGGGCTTTATTTATAGGCTACTAATCCTTGCTATCCAAGGATTGTAACTCCTATCTAAATTATGAACTCTATCCAAACAATTAGGATAGGTCTTTTATTTTGATAAAACTTAAAGGTAAAAAGATAAATAAAACTTCAGCTGCCATCTATCTTGAAAGTATGAGATAATTACGTGCCTCCTTGAAGATATAGTTCCAATCCGCATTCGAAATCGAGTCTATCTTCTGTCGAGATAAGGGGTCGATATCGACCTCTGAGGTCGATTTCTACCTCTGCTCAGCTTCACTTGGCTTCTCCGTTTTGACTCCGATTTCACTCGAATTCCTGCATGGTTAGCTCAAAACTTGTGCAGACCCTATTTCTTGCATTTTAGCTCATTCTTACACAAGTTTATATGCTTTTGAAACTTTTCTTTGGAAATCGAAAGAAATATGAAGTCAAACAATGCAATAAAAGAGGTGCAAATATGTACATCAAAACACCCCATACTTAGACTTGCTTGTCCTCAAGCAATAACCAATACCTACAACACACCCTTCAAGTCTTCGCCATTGTCAAAAGCAACATCATAAGCGGTAGCAAAGAAAAGCAGGTGAATTTAACGTCATAGCACATATTTTGGCGATCCATAGGCATATGCAATTTTAATCCAACCTCACAGGGATAATGTGTTTGCACTCAACTCTCATGTGTTTAGGCTATGAAGATCAACTCTCAACTCAATTCCATACACAATCTCATAAACATTGCAATTTATAAAAATCCACTTCACAACCAATTATGAAAATGCAATAAGAACCATCAGGAGGACTTTCGCTCAATGGAAGACTTCAAAGAAGACTCCATTCGGCGGGGTTGTAATGGGGCTTGGTATGAAATTAAGGGTATGGAATTATTTGGCTATGTGGTGCTTTTATAATTCGGGAATCAAGACTCCTAAATTTCAACACTTGCAATGTCCAAACCATAACTCTGTAATGTTGTACTTTCCAAGCTCAATCTCCTATAATGCTCTTTCCCAACTCATCTTTATATAATATGCTCTAAAGATGCACTAAAAGATGTAAATCATACTATCAACCCTTCTTTCGAACTCTAATATACCTCTCAAAATTATAACACTTGTATGAATAAAAGACTTAAGGATTTTGGCTCATGCACTATATATATACATCTCTTTTTTTTTTCTCTTTTTTTTCGGAAATAATAAATAAATACTAAAGATATGTGCATTTATATGGTGAGCTAAAAAAATCCTTTTACAAAATATGACAAAATGTAAATATGCACCAACCCATAATTTCCTTGCTCAAAACTTGACATTATGCTCTTTTCTTTCCACAAGGCATTAGTCCAGCCAATCTAAGTCTCAATTCCCAAAGAGAGGATAAAAGAGCATGTAGGATAATCTAAGTCTCTTTTCAGGCTCAGGCTAATGTTCTGGCTTTAAGCAGAGATAATGTAGGATAGGTAAAGAGAGGATAAAAATGTCTTAAAATATGTCTCCATCATTTAATTCTCGTAAACATAAACATATATATGCATTGGTTTTGAATAACTATCACAACATTTAGAGATGCATAGGAAGAGTAAATTCACTCAAGAAAGCGGAGGGATTTTTGATGTTCTCCCTATAGGTCAAAATTCTCACAAGGACAGTTTTTGTTGGATTTGCTTTTTAGCCTAGGATCATATGTGCTCAATTTCATCACAAGTTCACAATCTACATAAAAATTTTAAGGACTTAGGCTAAACCATCCAAATATGCCATAGGGTTTACATGATCAAGTCAGCTATTGAGTTTTCATCATAGGACATCTAAGTAGGGTTTAAAAACAAACTTTAAACTTAAGAATAAACATGCATTCTTTTTATTTTTGACATTTTTCTATTTTTTTTCGGATTTTGTCATTTTTATAAAAGTAAAACTAAGAACAAAAATTTAAACATGAATGCAATGCGAAGAAGAAAACCAAGTTATGACCATAAGACATGTTTTTCCCCCACCCCATACTTAAAATATATAGTGTCCTCACTATATTAAAAAGAAGAACGAGGGTAGAGAGAAACTTACAGCGCAACCTGCAGATTTGGGTCGATTTCAGGTTAAGTCGATGCCAAAAGTCGATATCTAGGTCAGTGGTCGATGTCGACTGCATCTGTCGAAGTCGAGGAAGAAAATGAAGACAAGGGCTGCCTGATTGGGGTCGATATCGAGTATAATGGTCGATATTGACCTCTCTTTTTCGCTCCCGAGTCCTCGATGTCGACTCCAGGAGGTGGCTTGACCCTGGGGGGGTCGATTTCGATTGGCCTGGTCGATTTCGACTGCCTCTGCAGAAGCTTCTTTTCTTCTTCGTCGTTCCTTTTGCTTAATAACCTGAAATCTTGGTTAGGAATATAGATAAAGCACGAATTATCTCTGTTTTAAAAGTTCAAAATCCAAAAGTTAAATCCTAAAAACCATCTATGCGAAATTTAAAGGGTTTATGTACACGCTCTAGATTTTGAGTCGCTAGGCCGACTTCTCCGTCAATTCTTTATGAGCCTTTTATGTAGGGACCCTTTGAGCTTGAGCCTTCTCCTGGATCATCTAGGTCCTTTTGGTAGTAGCGAAGTTCTGCGACCAAGGCTTCTTTGATGTTAGGTTCTTCTTTGGGCGCATTCCTTCTCTTTCTTGACCTAACTTTAGCAATATAGGCAAACCATGGAGCTTTGACCCTCTCTTTAGTAGAATTATCAATAATGGGTTTAATTGATTCCTCAATAAGGGACAGAGGAGGGTTAGGAGTCATACCTGGGCTTACCTGTTTGGGCCCGAAACAGAAATCTTCAGGCTGAGGGGTGGTCGATTTCGACCAAGGTGGGTCGATGTCGAGTGAGTTGGTCGATATCGATATGTGGGGGTCGATATCGACCTCTGTGACCCCATACTTAAGCTCCTGGCAGCAATCTGGCATACTCGATTTCGACCAAGGGGGCTCGATTTCGATGTTTTTAGTCGATATCGACTGGTTCCAGTGGATGTCGACCCTGCTTGCTGTTTCCGTCCTCGCCAACAAAAATTTTCTAAGCTTTTCTTTAGCCGGCGAGAGGACTACTTGCTCCAGGTGCTTTGTTTCGCTCATGGTTGAGTTGAAAGAGAATTCTATCACTTCGTTCCCTATAGTAAAGGTTAGTAACCCTCGACGTACATTGATATTGACATCTACAGTAGCTAAGAAAGGCCTACCAAGTATAATAGGCACTACAGGATCTTCAGGCATCTCCAATACAATGAAATCAGTAGGCACAAAGAACTTACCTACCTTTACAGGAACGTCATCAACTATACCTGTGGGCCTGACGAATGAGTTGTCAGCCATATAAAGTTTCATGTCCACAGGTTCAAGTGCACCAATGTTCACCTTTTGCCAAATAGAGAGAGAGGCATGAGACTTACACTTTCCCCTAGGTCACATAGGGCTTTGTAACGATGTTGGCCAAGTCCCACGGTGATTGCAAACTTCCCTGGATCACTCTTTTTCTCAGGGAAGTCCATCTTTGAGCACTCCTCTGCGATCTCTGCCATGGATCTCTTCTTGCTAAGGATGTCTTTGAGGAATCGTACATAGGGAGGCATCTCGCTTAGGGCTTATGTAAGAGGGATAGTAACGTTATGTCCTTGAAGTGTTTTTACAAAGCGCTTAAACTTACCTTTGGTGGGATCCTCCAATGCTTTGGATGGGAATGGCAACGTTTTCTTTGGTGGAGGAGCCAAAACGGTGGTCGGAGGGGCCTGCTGGACATCGACATCGACTGGGATATGGTCGATATCGACTGGGATGGTCGATTTCGACCTCTGTTGTGGCTCCGATGGCTCTGTAGTGACCTCGATATCGACCTGTGGGTTGACCTGGGGGTCGATATCGACCTCATCCTCGACATCGACTGGTCTGTCGATGTCGACTGGATCTGCTGCTTTCTCCGAATCCGTTCATGGCTTATGTACTTTGGTGCCACTTCTCAATTGTATGGCTGCGACATGGCCCTTCTCGGATTGTCCCTTAGGATTTATAGTAGGTTGCCCAGGGAGTGTTCCGAACGGTCTAGGGATTTGTGCCGCCAATTGACCCAGTTGGGTCTCTACGTTCCTTTTCCATATATCCATCTCCCCAATCCTTGTGGTAAGATGATTGAGTTGAGAATGGATGGCATTGTTGGATTGATCATTCTTAGCCTGATTCCGCCTAATTTCATCCAGTACTAGTTGAAGATCATCCTTCTTTTGGTCTCTCTCCGGGTGCCCAGGAGCTCTATAAGGCGGAAGGTCCCAAGGGTTAACCTGGTTCCTTTGTGGTTGTTGGAACCTTTCGTCTCCCCAATATTGGCGATTGGGACCCCTCATGAAGTTGGCTTCCTCATGAGTCTCCGCTAGTTGCACTTGCTCAGCATGGGGGCACTCAATGGTAGTGTGTCGCTGCGATCCACATTCGATGCAATCCTGGTTTGCCGAAAGGAATCTTACTTGTTTCTGGAGCGTTCTAAGTTGATCCATATGAAATTGTTCTTTTACATCCGGATCGATCACCTTAGAGGGTTCATACAATGGCATAGATGGGGCAGGCCTCGACGATGATGGTGCGTCGGAAGCCTCAGGAGTCCCATATGTATTGTCAAATTCTACCAACCTTTCTATGGTTTCCCAAGCTTCTTGTGGAGCGAGTTCAAGATAGCCATAGGCGATGTAAGTGTTGATCCTCTCCTTGGTGGCAGCATCAAGAGCATTGTATATGATCTCCTGAATTACGTACGGTGGTTGGCCATGCGTCGGTCATGATCGTAGTAGGTCCTTAAACCTTTCCCAAACAGTCGCCAGAGCCTCACTAGGCTTTTGTTTGAAAGCTGTGATTTTCTATCGGATCAATGTCGTCTTAGAAGGAGGAAAGAACTAGTTGAGGAACGCGTCCTTGACTTCATTCCAGGTGCGGAGCGATCTTGGGGCTAAGCTTTCCACCCACTGCAATGCTTTCCCTGTAAGAGACCATCGAAAGGCTTTTAGTTGGACATATTCAAGACTTCGTCCATCAGCAATAGTATCACAAAGGTCTAAGAAGGTTGAAATATGTGCCATAGGGCATTCGTTAGGTTTTCCTTCATATTGGTGCCTTCTAATCTCAGTTAGGAAATTTGGTTTTATTTCAAAATTAGAAGTAGGGATTAGAATTTCCGATTCAGGCACTGTGAGAGCGGGGTGCATATATTGCTTGGCATTCCTACGGAGGGCATTGATTTGGGCTTCTATTTGCCTCCAGCCTTCCTCCTCCCTATCCGCACGCTCCTTAAGTGCCGCCTCTCTAGTTGTTAGGTCCTCAACCTACTTCCTTAGTTGCTCAATAAGTTCAGCCTGGTTCGCGTTATCCGCCATGATTCTTTGAGCTTGGGCTCTTAGATGGAAATAGCGCTTAGGGTCGTCTACTCCTTCAAATTCAGGCGGGCGATCAGCGCGTCGCATACACCTACAAAACCAAAATAGGTAGAGACGTGAGATAGACTACTAGGGCGCGATTGATTGCCTCCCCGGCAACGACGC
Source organism: Persicaria maculosa (assembly GCA_963922045.1). NCBI lineage: Eukaryota > Viridiplantae > Streptophyta > Magnoliopsida > Caryophyllales > Polygonaceae > Persicaria > Persicaria maculosa. The sequence continues at coordinate 43,912,428 of OY998264.1, read as the reverse complement.
CAATTTGTTAAGGAGGTAAGTCGAGTTCTCAAATTACAAATAATAAAAAAATGTAAATAAATGTAAACCGACTCCTAGCCTATGCAAATAATTACAAGACATCCTCCCGTTGTAGTGGAAGGGTAGTCAGGATCGATCCACGAGGAGGCGTGTCAGCGGGATCCTAGTAGCTTTGGAAATCTCACGTCTGCGTCGACGAGAAGCCTCGATTTCGACCTTGGGCCTAGATGTCCTCTACAACAGAAGACCTGCAGAAACAAAAACTGTCGTCGATATCGACTGGTAGGGGTCGATATCGATGTTAGTCCATGAAATCGACTGGCTCAGAAGTCTGCCAGTCGATACAAAAGGGTCGATATTGATGCTAGGGGTCGATATCGATGCTCAGCAAACTCTACAGCGATGTTCGTCGTCGACTCAGAAAACTATCGACGAACTCAGTGGTCGATATCGACGTCTGGGGTCGATATCGATGTCTTCCTGCAGTGGGTTAGTTTTTCGTCGGCAAAGAAGGCCCGAAGATTCAACAATGGATGAGAAGGGATGAACAGAAATAAAACAGAGGTTTTTGGGTGTATAAAATATGTAAAAGCAACTCCTAGGATTAGGGTTTACCACAACGTTAACCAATGCATGCGATAAGATAAATAAGACGGACAATTGCGCTATTTCACCCGAGGGACAAACTTTCGCCGTACACCAACTCTTAGGATTACTCTTGCAAATAAACCTAATTGTCTCTACCAATTTTATGTTTATAACTCAAGTTGTTAGCGTGAATCCCTTTTTTTTCGATTAGGACTAAACATAGAATCGTAGGAGGAGAGATAGACACAACGATATCAACATCAAATACTTACCTTAATCGCGCATGGCTAATGTCGGGCTCACCCCGACCCTAAGAGCTTTGGGGGACTACTCGCTTCTCATCATGGAACTCATTGTTGATTGAAAGGAAGAAACTTGCATTAAAATAAGCTCCGAAGCTTTACAACTCAACGTCAACTTTCGCAAACGTCAAACCCTAAAACTTCTCTCTAACTCTAATTCTATTGATGGTATTACTTGCTTGTTAATTGAATGATTGAATGCCAGCCCCCTAGGGCTTTATTTATAGGCTACTAATCCTTGCTATCCAAGGATTGTAACTCCTATCTAAACTATGAACTCTATCCAAACAATTAGGATAGGTCTTTTATTTTGATAAAACTTAAAGGTAAAAAGATAAATAAAACTTCAACTGCCATCTATCTTGAAAGTATGAGATAATTCTGTGCCTCCTTGAAGATATAGTTCCAATCCGCATTCGAAATCGAGTCTATCTTCTGTCGAGATAAGGGGTCGATATCGACCTCTGAGGTCGATTTCTACCTCTGCTCAGCTTCACTTGGCTTCTCCGTTTTGACTCCAATTTCACTCGAATTCCTGCATGGTTAGCTCAAAACTTGTGCATACCCTATTTCTTGCATTTTAGCTCATTCTTACACGAGTTTATATGCTTTTGAAACTTTTCTTTGGAAATCGAATGAAATATGAAGTCAAACAATGCAATAAAAGAGGTGCAAATATGTACATCACATCTTAAAGTGTCTTGTACTTTCTTGACAATTTCTTCTTGATATGGAATATATATGATTCTTCCTTAAAGTTTCTAAGTGCTAATGTGCTTTCTCTTCTCTCATTTATCCTATGCCTTCTCTATTATTATCCATTGTGACTTTTACATTATCATGACTTGAGACTCTTGCCTATTCATTTGGTTAAGTTTGGTTCTTAATGTTTTTTCCATTAGAATTCTTGCTATAATTCATAAGTTGTTTATTACTCTTGATCACGGTAATATTGATTCTTGCTTTCTTGTTAATTCTATGGTTCAAGAGACCAAACTTGTAAACTCATCTTTTAGGCTTGTGTGCAGCTGCTTGTAGCTTTCTTTCTTTGTCTCATGTGACATAGATTTGGATAGCTTCTCTTGCTTGCCTTGGTCTCTTGTTGATAATGTGTTTTTTTCTTGACCTTTTATCTTGAGATATTAGGTTCAGTTTCTGTCACATATATGGATATATGTTATGAAATTCCTTCTTGCCTTAAAATTGGTTCATACCTTGCATAATTACCTATCATTTTAAGTTGTTTTGTGTTGCTGCACTATTATACTAATTCATGGTATATTTATGCAGAAATTTCATGCTCTTCATTGGTAGTTACATGTGTTTTTTTATAGGCATCAGTTCAGATCTGTTTTTCCCTCTCATTTTGCATAATTTGAGGTGAAATGAAGTTCTGAATGTGTGGAATTTCTATGGTTATTTGTCTGGTCCAGTTTATAGGAAAACCTTATGATTTTTCACTTGGCTTACTTCATGAGAACTAACTATTTGTTTTCTTTTGCAAGGAAATATTAAAAGGAGATGTCAAGACCTTAGAAGAACTGAATGCGGATGGTGTTCAAATCAGGAATCAGTCAGGTGACATTCCTTCAAGATGGAAGTAGCATCAAATGTCAAGAGGACTAGGAAACCATGACGATGGTATCCTTGGATATGCTTACCTTCATCGAAGATTTGTTAAAAGAAGACCAAAGGGAGTCTTTCTTACACCTTTTATCTCCTATTTTCAGTTTGATTGGTCTCTTGCATATCTCTCTCTTTGAGTTTGTGTTCTCTTGTTAAGCCTTAGTGATACAGTTTGTGTTTTTTCCTTTGCTAAAACTGGTACGGTTGCCCTTTATAAGTAATTCTGAGCATGTTGTAAATTCTTAACACACCTTTGGTGTGCTTGAATTATAACTATGCCTGATTTACTTGATAAAGATCAGTTTTGCTTGATCTTGTTTTTCTGCATAAACCATGATTTTGATGCTTGCATTTTCGTAAGTTAAACCTTGTTGTTTGTCTTATTTTTAAGTGCAAAAATTTGCTGGTTTATGATATTTTGTGAATCCTTCATTAAATGATTTCTATGTAAAAGTGGCATGATATCATTGTGATTATATGCTCTTACCTGAACAAGGTTTAGGTTTAGAAATCATGATATTAGGATTTACTTGGTGATGTATTTTTCCTTCTCGTCTATGATTTCTTTCATGCTTACATGATTATCTTTGAGATATCTATGCTTTGCATCAACTATTTGCTTAGTTGTAGAAATCATGACTTTAGGATTTATACTTGCATTGAGACTACTGATTTGAGGCTTGTTGTTTGCCTTTTGTGCATTCTCTGCTCTATTCAGTAGCATTTGTGACACTCTATAGCTCTATGATTATAGATTAATTTCTCTTTTATGAGTTATAAATCTATTTCAAGTTCATAGATAAATTTCTCCTCACTTTGGTATTTTAAGAGAATTGCTTGATGCACTAATTAGCTTGTTTGTTGTTTGTGCTGACAGGAACTCTTATTTGAAGGATGAGGAGTGAGTCAAAGTCACTTCCATGACCAACAGTTGTAAGGTGGTGGTCAGCTCATTGGAGTGTACCCAAGCTTGCTGAAAAGGGAATCTCTTCATTGCCAGAGGAGGAAGAACAAAGGGAAGGGCTAACCAACTTGCAAACGCACCAAATTTGGCAGGGAGTTAGTATTTCTAACCTAAATCTTTATGCTTTTTTATTTTATAAGATTTGCTTGCTAGATGTGCATAAATATGTCTGTTTATTGATTTCTACTGCTTCTATATATAGTGAAATTCGTGTATATGTACTGATTTCTAATTTATAGAAATCTCTGTATAAGCACTTATTTCCAATCTATTTAGAAGTAGTGAAATCTTTATTACTGATTTATGATGCTTATATTCTAGCTTGAGCTCATCTTCATTACTTGCATGTTTAGGTTGAAATTGACTTTTATAAATCTGGTTTGAGTTTGCTTTGTTGTCAGTGGTGGATAGCCTTGTTAAGCATGTTTATATGAATATCTTTGAGCATGTCTTTTTCTTGTAAAATTTTAGGCTCTTGATCATTACATGCTATATATGTTTTCCCTTGCTGTTATATGTCAAAATCAGCATGATTTAGTCCGAGTTAGAATGCATGGTATACATGATTTACTTGCTTACACTTTATCATTTGGATGCATGATTTACATGTCTTACCTGCTTACACTTGGAAGTTGTCATGGCTGATTTTTCCTTGATGTCTAGTGCTCTTAATTCTTAGACCTTTTGTTTGCATGATCCTTAGTGTTTTGCTCACTTATGTGGTAACATGCTTATTTGTGTCTTTGAGTTGATTTAGACCTATATGTTTAGGTTGAGCCATGACATTGCGCTAGCTATAAGAGATTGAGATGCTAGTCCCACCATTGGTTAAGCTGAAAAATGCTTGAACCATCTCTTGTCAAGCTAAAAGAGATTGAGATGCTTTGCCCCACCTTTGGGCCATCAACACTTGCAAAATTCAGTGATTAGCTTACTGTTTGTTTATGCTATGTGTTGCCCTTGAGAGGGCATTGCTTGCTTTGCCTTGACTCGAAGACTGAAGGGATCCATCCCCTCATTTTTGTGTCTTTATGTCCTGCTGGATTTATTCCTTTAAGTTCCTATATTTGGTTGACTTATCTAACCATGTTTATGTAGGAAGCGCAGGTACTGTGATGAAGGAGTTGTTCAATATGCTATAGGCTTTTCTTCTTTTTATCTCTTTTTCCTTGTAAACTAGATTTAAGAGGGCATATTGTTAAGTTTGTAATTCTAGTTTACTAGGAATTGGGCCTTTAGGCTCAAGCCCATGCTTTGTCCAACGTCTTCATTTTCGACCGTTGGAGCCTCGATTAGCCTTATAAGCCTTTCTCCAGAAAACCCTAAAGGGAAAGGGGCATTGTGGACACCGCTCCAAAACGGAGCCTGGGAGCTCCTCTCCCATGGCTGAAATCAGGAGAGTCTGGCTAGGGTTTCGGGATCCAATGAGAGAGCTAAAGCCAAGAGAGAAGAGATAGAGAGAGGCTTGAGAGGCTTGAGTTTTGAGTTCATCAGAAGAAATCAATTATAGACACTAATACAATTCGATTCCCTCTTCATAGACAAACTTGGGAGTTGCGGACGTTTTCGGGATTCCCCTAATAACCAACGAATGGCAAGTGCTTTTCCTTGTGTCGACTTGCATGTGTTAAGCATGCCGCCAATGTTCATCCTGAGCCAGAGCATGTCTGGAAGCACAGGAGAACGTTCTTTTGAGAGAGGCTCGTTGAGCAATCTCCATGTGAACCGGACTCGAGCGGAGGAAGAGAGAACAGGAGATCCCAAGGAGCACGAGAAGGCTGAGCCTTCCTATGGCTACACCGAAGAGAGGAGAAGAACCAGCAATGGCGTTGATGGATAAATCGATCGATGGGGACTCCTTGGTGCCACCTTCAACGGAGCTGCAACAGATCCGACGAGGTCTTACCGAGTCGAGACGCCTCGGTTTAAGGGAGTTTTCTTCCCTAAGCTTGCCGCTTCTATTGTGTTCTTCTAAGTGTTTTTTACCTCCTACTCATGTATTCGGTTTAGTAGTTGCCCTCCTAGGATCTTTGTATTGGTTTCTCGTTTGGCCTTTAGAGCATATTGGATGACATCTAGAGCCGGGGACGTAGGGATTAGCCCGAACCCCGTAAAAATATCGTGTGTGTCCTTATTATCTTTCCTTTCGGTTGCTTTGTTTAGGATCGATCTAGATCCTTGTTCTTAAACCGGACTAAAAGACCACTATGACCCTAATCGGACCTTGAACGACTGCAACCTTAATTCCCAACAGAAAATCGGGTAATTGATCGATCTCGGACGATTGAGGTTACATTCCTCCCACCATATAAATGAGTTTTCGACTTGCCATTTCTTTACATTGTAGGTTTCTCAACCTAAACCAGTGCCTACAATGGGGTAAAAATTTACTAAAGTCTAGATGACCACCACATAATAGATGAACTTAACTATCCATGAACAATGTTAGGACACTACTAAACAACTATGATATATATAAGTATATAACAATACATAGTACGTGCATTAGATCCGGTGAGACGAGAACTCGACTCTTGGAGACATACATAGTAAGTGCATCATAAACAACTAGATTATGCATTTAGGCACTAGAGACCTCAAACCTCACTGATAACTATACATATGATGCTGGTTCACTAGGACTTGTTCAGATGTTCGAAGGCCACACTGAGCCCTTTTTAATGCCTCTGGTGCGTGTCTTAGACCTTGTACCTTTATATTGAGCCAATGACAATCCTCAATGTCACACCCATCTACACCCGTCGGTTGAACCACATCCACGGGCCTCAAGAACCTTCGCCCCCATGTAGGAGTCCCGTCCTCATACGAGTTATGCGTCAACCTATGGATCTTTGTACCGTCCAATCGAGCTATGTATATATCTCCATAGGGCTGGTAATGATGCAGGTTTGACACGGGCTCTGCTGACACCCCTTCATAGTCCGAAGTAAACACAATGCTCTTTGTGTCTGGGTTGAACCATGGGTGGTCGGCCCGCCCACCTGACCCACTTTGAAACACTTTCCGGAGGCTCGTTCCATTCGGGTGGATCATACACAACTCGTAAGACCCGCTACCCGGGTCCTCCCTATCCGATGCAAACGCAATCCATTCCCCATCCAACGACCAATTACACATTGTGTCGGTCCATGGGCCTTCCGTCAACCTCCGAAGATGACTTGATTCACCGTCCACCGCATCCATTATGTATAGGTTCTTGTGACCCGTTCGACCCAACCTGAACACGATCCATTTTCCATCCGATGACGGGGATGGGAATGCGTTATTTTTACCACCTATAGTCAACTTCTTGTATGCCAGATTTTCATCGTCCACATGGACCGAGATAACATCCACCTCGGTCTCCTCACTTGCGAAAGTCGGACCCGTATTCGTGTAGACCACTCCTTCTCGAACCGGGTCCCAAACGGTTGACCAGGCGGTTCCCTTGAAAACCTCTCGTTGGTTGGAACCGTCCCAGTTCACAACAAACAAACCCGGAAATGAGACAAAAGCGATCCGATCACTCGTGGGCGAGAACGACGGGTACGATCCATCCACCCGAAACAAAGATATATCGGGTTGTGGGTTTTCAAGGTTTTCGAGGAAGAGATGCCTGCTTGGGTCCCCTCTGCACCTGTGGTACCCGACCCGACCCCCACCTGGATATAGAAACGGGTTAAGGTGGTGGGCGTAAGGCGAAATTGATGATGTCACCTAGATGAACTCCTTGTTGACTTGATCAAACAGCTCTGCATGGCGATAATCGGATCCGGGTCTCCTCGGGGCCACGACAATGATCTCTTAAGAGGCGCCAGCCCATGCCACCTAGTCCTCTCAGGTCCGTTGTCCTCACTTGGAGCCTGAAAAGGAAGAGCTCTTGTGACATGGGTAGGGCTTGAATCACTTATAAATCACTCCCAACATCCTTATGATATCCGATGTGGGACGGGGGTGTTACAATCTCCCCCACTTAAAGCACTGACGACCCCGTCAGGCCCAAGGGACTGCCCTCCGGGAGGAGCGTACCCGAGCATACTGTCGGAGTACCTCCAGGCCCAGAGTCAGCTCTGATACCATCTGTAAGACCCGAGGTCTTAAGAGGCGCCAGCCCATGCCACCTAGTCCTCTCAAGTCCATTGTCCTCACTTGGAGCCTGAAAAGGAAGAGCTCTTGTGACATGGGTAGGGCTTGAATCACTTATAAATCACTCCCAACATCCTTATGATATCCGAACATCCTTATGATATCCGATGTGGGACGAGGGTGTTACAAGCGTAGCCCGGTAAACGCTCCACCACCCGTCCTCGTCGCTCCTCCGGTGGAAATAGAAGGTGAAGTCGTCCACCCAACAAGGCCACCCGTCGTGGTCAACGACCATGACCCGACCGGACCCGGTTTTAGTCGAGAAGCCGTAGATGTTCGTACGGAGCTCCTCCACTTCCCCGCCCCACCCTCCCTTTCCAAAGGAGGCCACTGCCGTCCACCGGCCTGACGGAGACACGGCGGGGCTGAAATCCGCCACCCCCTTCGGCGTCAGCCGCCGAGTCGCCCCGGTGGGGAGGTGAGTCGAGTAAACCACGGCCCAACTCACCCTCGGATCGCCCGATTCTTGATGAGTCGACACGTAAATCAGCTCGTCACCCATTAAACTCGGGCGATCCTTCATCGAAATCCGGTCGTTGCCCGGCCAGGTGTCCAGCAACGAAACCTGCACACGCGTCGGGGATTGATGTTCGAGGTGCCGTCCCGCTCCATGACGTAAATAAGCTCGATCGGCAGGGGAAGATTGCGAATTTTGGATTTCCCGGAGAGAAGGAAGGCGGAGGAGGACGAATTGGGGAAGTGGCCGTTGAAATTGACCGATATGCCATCGGTGATTTTGAGTTCGGAGGCGGGGTTCAACCGTAAATCATATGGGATCGGAAGGGTATATATGTCAAAGTCGTACCTTGATCTTCCGAGTGTGGTAAAGATTATGATGTTTTTGATGAGGCCATACAAAACCTTAAAAAACAGCTTCCTAAATGGAAGGCATCGTCTTTGTCTCAAGCAGGGAGAACAACACTTATAAAAGCTAATCTCAGCTCAAAGACTAACTATCTTATGCAAAGTTTTCTTCTCCCTAAGGAAGTCCTCAGGAAGATTGACCAGGTAAATAAAAAAAATTCTGGAACAAAACCCATAATGAACGATACAACCCTTTGGTTAGCTGGGAAAAAATCTGTTCTTCCAAAGCGTCGGGTGGCTTAGGTATCCGAACTGCCGAAGAGCAGAACATCTCTCTTCAGATGAAACTTCTATGGAAACTCTACACCCAACCAACCAACACTTGGGTAAAATTAATCAATGAGAAGTACCTCCGAAATAAAAATATCAACGACCTCACCATCCACAATACATCTTGGCAATTTGGCCGTCTCTTGAAACTTAAAGATCGATTCCAAGAAGGCCTTCTATGGATCATAGGGAATGGTGAAAAGGTCAATATCTGGACAGATCCTTGGATTTTGGAGGGAACCTTAGACAGATATAGAGGAAATCATAGTCCTGACATGACGGTGTCCCAATTGCTAACACAAGATAACAAATGGAATACCAATCTCCTGAACCAATTATTTCCGGCACATATTGTTCACCAAATCGTACAAATACAATTGCCGGATTGGGATACCCGAGATAGACTAATCTGGAAATATAGTAGAGACGGTGTCTTTACTACTAAATGCTATGCAAAACCTACAACTCCCCACAACCCAACCAATGGTAGTAACTCCTGGATCTGGAAGCTTCACATCCCTCCACGTATCCAACACTTCATTTGGAAAATCACAATATATGGACTAGCTACAAAAGAAAGACTAAATAGATTTCTCAATAGAGTCCCCTCTAGTTGTTGTTTATGTGGCACTAGAGAAGAAGACAACGATCATTTTCTCCTCCACTGCCCATACACAAAAGCAATTATAAATAAATATGAAGCAGAAACGGGAAACTGCTTCAGTGGTATTGGGACGCCTCTGGCATCTACAAAGAATATGGAAGCTATCTACAGGAGCAATGTACATTTTGGAAAACTTTGCATCATTTGGCATGCCATTTGGGAAGCCAGAAACAATAGTATTTTCAGAAATAAAAATATTGAAAGCATAGAGACTATCAATATTAAGGCAATCAAAGCCATGAATGAATGGATGGAATCACAAGTAAAGGATAGAACAATACACCAGAAAAGAAGAAGTAAACACTCTAAATGGATTAAACCTCCGTTGAACACATATAAAATAAATGTAGATGGATCGGTCAGACAATCTGGGGAATGCCATATTGGGATTATTGTTCGAAACTGGCATGGCCAGGTTATTGATATTTGTCATAGTGAAGTTTCCAGGGGAACTGTCTTCTTAACAGAATCCCTTGTTGTATGTAAAGGGCTAGACTTAGCCCGAACTAGAGGGTGGACGAATATTATAGTTGAATGTGATAATTTTGATGTAGTTAAAGCAGCTCAAGGTCTACAAACTCCCCCGTGGGAGGCACTTCGAGCCATAGAGAGAATCAAGAGGTTGAAGATGGAGATCTCGACAGCTCAGATCCAACATTGCTTTCGAGAAGCTAACTGTGCAGCTGATTATATAGCTAAAAGTAGTAGTGAATGTAATACCTCTACTCTTCCTTTGAATATGAATCTTTGTAACATCATCCGTCAGGATGATCAAGAATGATTGTGTGTAAATACATTCTAATGTTTGCCTACAGTAAAAAAAACAAAAAAAAACAACATTTTAGAATAATAATTAATGAACACCTTTCTCACAAAAAAAGAATAATAAACACTTTTTTACTTTTCCATACAAAATAAACGATGTAGTTAATTAAAGCCATTGTTCTTTACACCCACAATTTTACTATTTACACCATATATCATTTTTTTAAAAAAAAAATAGACTCTGCTCCTCTTGAGTCACAGACGTGTGACTCAAGAGGCGCATGGTACTTTATATATAAAATACCTTGCGTCTCTTGAGTCACACATCTGTGACTCAAGGGCACTGTCTATTTTATAAAAAAAATTAAAAAAGGAGATGTGTGGTGTATATAATAATTTTTTGGGTGTAAATATTAAAAAAATAGAAGGGAGGTGGACCACAAGGAGGTATACTGAAGTGAGGGTTTGCCACCTCTATTCCCAGTCATTTGGCCGCTGATCAAGTTTGCAGAGAGAGAGAGAGAGCGCTCGTTGTCTGAAGTGAGGGTTCCGCCGGCGTATCGCGAGGAGACGTTTGCATTGTCGGGATTGATCTAGTTGAAAGATAATCGAGGCTCGGAGATGGTGAGTCGCGTTCTTTCTTCTCGTTCTTTCTTCGCGTTCTTTTTTCGCGTTTGAATTCTGGATTCGGAACTCGGGATTTGAGGTAAGGATTTATCAAATTAAACGTGTCCAAGACTGATTAAGTGTTTGATTTAACTCTGGAATTGAGTTTGTTTGTACTTTGCAATTGAGTTTGTCGGTGAGTTGCGTTTTTGCTTATTCACGTGCTTCAGGAGAGGTTAGGGCCAAAATGGAATGTGCAAGAGCTTCAAAATTTCTACGATGCATTCCGCAAGAATGGGAAAGATTGGAAGAAGGTTAGTTTTTAGGCCTTTTTGCTTTCTTCACATTCTTGTATTTGTAAGTGCATCTTGTACTACAGATTCTGTCTGCAGCCCCTTTTTTTTCAATTAGTTGATCTAGGTGAAGATTCTTTTTGCATTCATGGATTTAACAGGTGGCCGCTGCTGTTTGCAACCGCACTGTGGAAATGGTGGAGTCCCTTTATACTATTAACAGGGTACGACTAAGACCAGGATTTTATTTCGATTATGTGGATGTATCTTGCACTTTCTCAAATTAACACTGACCATTTTTCAACTTTATTAGTACAAATGTTTCATGCTGCTAAGTGCTAACTCTCATCATGATCTGAAGTTAGGATTGACCGATTGAATTCAGTTGACATAGGAAAAAATATGTGTGGGTAATTCACGAGTCAAAGCTTGAATAAACTTCAATTAATTTGTTTGATGAGTATAGTCCTTCCGTAATTCAGTTACTTTAGGCATTAGTTCACGATGAGAGATGTTTGGATGGGTAGATTCTATTGAATGGCATCCTAGATTTGGACCAATTTTGGCACAAGCGTTCCCAGTTTCCATTAACACTCTTTTGGTTGAGACCGTCGATCACAAGACCTCCAACACGTGTATTATCTGGCTCCTCGATCACATCCTCTTTCTCTTGCTAACATGTTTCCTTTCTTCTCTATTTTCCCATTTAATGTAGCCATGCAATTGTCATAAAATATGTGCATATTTCATTATGAGAGAAGAAGGTTTCTATGCTTCATTGGACAAACTCAAAAGCTTCTGTATCTTACTTATCACATTCCTGTAATTACTCTAGATATTCTTAAATGCGCCTTTTGCATGTGGTTGAATTTGAATCCAATTTATTAAATGTCTAGTCAACAGTTTTCAATTCATGTACTATCTTTAATTTTTTGGGTTTTGTTACTTCTTCTAAAAGTATTATCCTCTCAGGCTTACTTATCACTTCCAGAGGACGGTGCTTCTATGACTGGATTAATAACATTGATGACTGATCGCTACTCAAACCTGGAAATAATAGATCAAGGTTATTTTGAATATTATGAGAAGCTAGAATCCCACCAGCGTGGCCGATTCTATGAGGACTGGTTAGCACTTTAATATACTTTCTTTAATTCTTTAATGTCTATGAGGACTGGTTAGGACTGGTTAGGACTTGTTAGAACACTTTAGTATTTTCCTACCAATTTATGTGTATACACTATACACCGATGAATGACAAAAAAGTGTTAATTCTTTCAGGTTTTTCTTAAGTCTTAATTATTTGATTGCAGAAGCCTATTTTAATGCTATTCAAGGCTTTGAAAACCGTGTTGTGCTAGATGTGGGTGCAGGGAGTGGCATATTATCCCTATTTGTTGCAAGGGTAAGTGGTGTTTATCCTTTGATTATTGAATATTTTAAAAACCGAATAATACTACGCCCATTGTTCTAGCAGTAGTATTATTTGGTTTTTAAAATATTCAATTATCAAAGGATAAACACCACTTACCCTTGCAGCAAATAGGGATAATATGTCACTCCCTGCACCCACATCTAGCACGACACAGTTTTCAAAGCCTTGAATAGCATTAAAATAGGCTTCTGCAATCAAATAATTAAGACTTAAGAAAAACCTGAAAGAATTAACACTTTTTTGCCATTCATCGGTGTATAGTGTATACACATAAATTGGTAGGAAAATACTAAAGTGTTCTAACAAGTCCTAAATAGACATTAAAGAAAGTATATTAAAGTGCTAACCAGTCTTGATAGAATCGGCCAACATACGCGGGTGGGATTCTAACTTCTCATAATATTCAAAATAACCTTGATATATTATTTCCAGGTTTGAGTAGCGATCAGTCATCAATGCTATTAATCCAGTCACAGAAGCACCGCCCTCTGGAAGTGATAAGTAAGTCTGAGAGGATAATACTTTTAGAAGAAGTAACAAAACCCAGAAAATTAAAGATACTACATGAATTGAAAACTGTTGACTAGACATTTAATAAATTGGATTCAAATTCAACCACATGCAAAAGGCGCATTTAAGAATATCTAGAGTAATTACAGGAATGTGATAAGTAAGATACAGAAGCTTTTGAGTTTGTCCAATGAAGCATAGAAACCTTCTTCTCTCATAATGAAATATACACATATTTTATGACATTTTCCTTATTCTTTGTAAGCAATTCTTAATCAGTTAACCATATTGAGGTTTAACCACAGTGCATAAAAGCTCTTTTGAGCTGCAGCAGAAAATAAGACAATTACATGGCTACATTAAATGGGAAAATAGAAAAGAAAGGAAACATGTTAGCAAGAGAAAGGGGATGTGATCGAGGAGCCAGATAATACACGTGTTGGAGGTCTTGTGATCGACGGTCTCAACCAAAAGAGTGTTAATGGAAACTGGGAACGCTTGTGCCAAAATTGGTCCAAATTTAGGATGCCATTCAATAGAATCTACCCATCCAAACATCTCTCATCGTGAACTAATGGGTTCCCCCTTCCCTCACCAAAGCTATCGCTACCATCTTGGTCTTTTGCAATACCTTGGAGTTGATTTTGTTTAGCTTGGGGTGGCAAGATGGATGCCGCTGGTGCAGATCCTGGCATCCCCCAACCCCTTGAGATGCGTATCAAACCCCTATCCGTGGGCTTTCCTTTACCCTGGGAGTGCATGAGGATATCAAGCCATTGCAAGAGTATTGGGATGGTTGCGTTTTTGTGGGCAAGTACTGCATCCCTGGGATGTGCCAGATTGTTCGAATTTTTGGTCCAGAGAAACCATTCATCATGCACACTGGGTTCTCCTTTGGATTAAAGTGGGGTTCTTAGTGGGTGGTGTGCTCGTGTTATTCAGGTTTGTAGTGGGTTGGAGTTTTGATTTCTGAGCTGGTAATCCTAAAAGTTTGGGTTGATAGTTTCTCTGAGGGCAAGAGTCCCCATGTTCATGGTAGTACTTTTTGCTGATTTGGATTTGCTCTACGGGACCTTTGGTTGGAATTATCTGGTGCGCATCACTGACATCAGCGACTGAGGTTGAGAACTCTTCATTACCTCCTGTAGTGATAGGAATTGGGGCTGCAAGCCAGTGTAAAGGGCCTGGATCCTGTACATGATTCTCTGAGGATGGTTTTAAAGATACTAATGGTGAAGCATCTTGGCGACAGAATTGGTCTGTTTTGTTTTTCACTCCCACAAGCAGCTTCTTGCGGGAGAATACTCCCAAGTTCATTTTCTGAATCTAACCTTGAGGGCAAAACTTATTCAAAGGAGGCAGAAATGCTAAATATACAGAATGACGTACAGAGGCAGGGTATACAACTTAAGCACTGGGATAAATGGGTTATGTTGTTCTTTAGATCACAAATTAGAGGGTCCTCTCACTTCCCAAATCTATGTGATCTTCTATGTGTTTTGGTTAAGGAAGATATTTGGGAGCATGTTGTAGTGTTACTGAAGTTCCAGCTGAATCATAGTTGGCAGGAAAGGGTGGTAACTGGTAAGCAAACTGATATGGGTTCCATACTTCGCAAACTAGTTGTTTGTTGGATGGTTTGGTGTCAAATGAGACATGATCATAAGCAATCAGGGGAAGAGAATTCAGCCGAAGATGCGCTAAACCCTGAATGTTTTCTTCCATTTTCTTCGACCTCTTGAGTTTGTAGAGAAAGTAGGGGGTCCTCCAAATAAACAAAGAGTGTTTAACCTCGAATTGTGGAAGTTGGTCTAGAACCCCAAGTTGAGATACGATTGGAATAAATTGCTTATCTCTTATGCTTGACCTCGAATTAGCTCACAACCAGTTACTTGAACCTAGACTAAGCAGTATAAATACGAGGATTTTAACCCTGCAGTGGGCATTCAGAAAATATCATTTGTAAAGGCTTTTACCTTCTGGGAAGTTTGGGGTCGCCTCGTCTGGTGGCTCAGTGGAAGTTACCCATTACTATTAGTTTCTCTAAGTGACGTGTGTGTGAATCTGATATTTGTGTGTTTCACACTCTCTTAGTTTAACCTCTATCAGTTTGGCAATATTATTGTGATGATCAATTTTCTCTTCTTTTTTGCTTTCATGAAATAATGTCTTTCGTCTCAAGTTGCAACTCCTTTCCAAACTCTTACGTATGCAGTGGTTCTATTGTGACCATTAATTGGTGGATATATGCACCCGAGACGGGTGCTATATGCACTTCATAGGACGGATCATAGATCCATTCGTTGCAAATTCTAAAATAAATATACGGACGGAAAAAAAATTACAAGGGCGGATAGATCTGCCTTGTTAGTTTTAAAAACAAAACAAAACAAAAAAAAAGTTGTGCATGCAGCTTTTCTATCTCTCTCTTTTTTAATCTAGATCCGTCCTATGTAACTTTTTTTTTATAATGGACGGATCCTATCCGTTCGTCTATTTTTAAAAAAATTTGTAACCGACGGGTCGTCCTAAGGAGTGCATATAGCACCTGCCATGGGTGCATATAGCCACCCCGTAATTGGTTATATAAATGTATCTTAAAGTTCGGGTTATTTCGGGTTTCGGTTGAATCAGGTTCGGTTTATCCGGATTTGGGTGAGTTTCGGTTATCGATTATTCGGATTTCGGGTCCAAAATGGATAGGTTGGGTCAGTGTTCTCAACAATCGGTTTCAGGTCGACCAGTTTGGGTTTTCGGGTCGGGTTTTGCCAGCTCTATCTAGAGGTCGCTGACTCCTCGAAACTCATAATGTCATGATTCTCTAATTTGGATGATCAACTATTTTGCTCTATATTTTTTACATTTTTGCTTGACTTTAGATGAGAGAAAGGAAATGGAGAAGCTTATTGTACAGAATGGTGGGAGATATTCTGCTGAACTTACCAAGGCATGCACACATCTGATATCCGATATATCCTTTGAAATATGACTAATCTCGCTTTAAATGTCTTTTCTAAGTAGATGTATTTTAGTGATGGTAAACTGATTTTCCTTTAGGATTGTTAGTTTGTTACCTTTTCAAGCCTATGTTCTTTCTTGCTAATATTTCTGCTACTTTAAATGATGCTTCTAAGATAATAGTTATTTCTACAATGGATCCACTCAAGAACAAAATTATTTTATATAGGAACTTTCTAGAACATACATTAGGTTTAGACCTATCAAACAGGTTGGGTCGTCTCGGGTTCGAGTCCATTGCGGGTCGGGTCGTCTCGGGTTACGGGTCATGAAATGATAAACTCAGACCTGTATTTAACGGGTTCGAGTCAACTCAACGGGCCAAGACCGTTACTCATCCAGAATTTTTTTAAATATCTTTACTATTAAAGGATGATAAAAATATGTAAAATGTCAATTTTTTATATTATTTGTTATAATTTCATTGTTTTTAGTTTGAAATATGAAATTATATATAATATATATATATATAAATTGATATTTTATATAATTTTTTATCTTCCTTAAGACCATACATGAATAGCAAACGACATTTAAAAATAAATAGTTGGAGTATTTTTAATGACTATTTACATAGTTCTTAAACATAAAATTGTTATATTACCCTAATAATAGTTATATTATTGAAAAGAAGTAATTTTTTTTATAAGGTAATAATTCGAGATCAGATATACCTGAATCTCGATGGCCGACAAGTCGGCAGACGAAAACCCGTCAAAGCATACAAACGAAAACAAAAAAAAGAAGTAATCTTGCTAGAATAGTAATATGTATATTTATATACATAACAATTTTCAATGTTAAATTATAAAGTAAAGTTGATTATAAAAAAAGATAATATTCAATCCTAATTATTACTAGTAATAAATTTCAATATTAGGTTAAATTGTAATTTATTTATGTTTTTTATTATATTAGAGCTTGGCCCAACGGGTGAACCTATCCATTAAAAATTACCGGTGTATTTAATAATCCCCATGTTAAATCATAAGAAATATTCATACATGTTTTAAAATTTAAAAGTGAACTAAATATAATATTCATGAGAGGGTTTCTCGACCAAATAAATTTGTAGTCCAGACCCCGCTATAGTATAAGGAGTCAGTATCGTCCACATGAGAAAAGTCGGTGGTTCTAATTTAGTCAGTTTCGGGGTTAGGGAATAGAGGGAAAAGGTGGTTGTTGACAAAGAGCAGAGTGGTCGATGTCGAGTATAGAGGTTGATGTCGAGTAGATGTGGTCGACGTCGAGGGATGGCGAAGGGAGTGGTGGTCGATGTCGGGTAACTGTGTAGAAGAAAAATAAAGGAAAACACGAAAGCAAACAAATAAAGGTGCAAACTTCCAAGGTAAGGGATTACCACAAGGGAGAATAGGGGTAGATAACATCCTTTTTTGAAAACTTTGCACAAATAGCACCCCTCCTTGAAAATTGGCAAAAATAACCCAAAGCTTAAAATGTTCCGGTCTCTCAACCTGGGATAGGAGGTCATGAAGCCAAAAACAAAAAAGGAAATGAAGGGAAAAGAAAAGGAAAGAAGGAAAAGGTGGCCAAAAAAAAAGAAAAGGAAAAAAGAAATTAGAATCATACCCTCTCTCTCCATGTTTTCTCTCTCTTTATTTCAAACGAAAGAAAAGGAAAGGGGGATGAACGACGATTTCGAAAGGGAGGAGGCCGGAGAAGATCCACTGCTGTCAGAGTGTGGAGGAGAAGCGAAGAACGCCGCCGCTGGACTATAAAGGTACGCCCCCCTCTCCATCAACCCAAAATCATTCTTTCTCTTTTCCATTTTGTGCGAACGTTGGGTTTCGGGTGTGTGGGTGAAGGAGTTGCAATGAGGTTTCGGGATTGAAGGGCAATGGTGGGTTGCGGAGGGGTGACAATGGTTGGTGGGTGCGATTGAAGGATGAGGAGGGTGGTTTTCGGGTAGGGTTAGGAAAAATCTGCGGTTAGGGTTTAGGAAGGTCGAAGAGGGTGGCAATGGTGGGAGTTGAAATTGGGATATGGGGATGTTTTGGTGGGCAATTGAAGAAGACCGATTGAGGTTTGAGCCATGTTTGATTTGGATTTTTTTTATTTAAAGAGAAATTGGGTGACATGGGTTTCGAATTGGATGGGAAAGTACGTCATTCATTTGCATATCTTCGTTTTCTGCAGAATTTGCATAACTTAGGTGACAAGGGTAAATGGACTCCTAACACGTGACATTTTCAAGGTGACACGTAAATGTTGATATTTAAAGGATTTTGTCCTAATCATTTCGATATGAAATTAAGTGAATACCACATATATTCCCTTTGTTGTCATTCTCTTGTTGTCATTCTCTTGTTTTTTATTTCAATTTCATTGGTTTCTGGGCAACAGTGTTGTTTTCTATTTTAATTGGGCTTGTTTCTGAATTATAAATGAGTTTTGACATACTCAGGTCAGTTGATGTTGTTTTCAGAACGCTTTTGTTCACCTTAGTATGTATAAGTGATGCTAAAAACCTAATCCGTGCAGATGAAAGTGTTGGAGGAGGTCATCAATGGATTGCGGATTGCTAAAGGAATGGGAAGACCTGGAAAAGAAAGAAAAAGGGATGCTAGCGCTTCTTTTGACATTGATGCAGAGAATGAGGGTGATGTTGGGAAAGATGGAACTGAAGACAAACTTGTCGATGAAAAGGGAGGGGATTGGGAGGGGGGGATGATGAGACCGAGGAGGTAAGTTTGTATTTGGGTGACATGGTGTTTTGTGTTAAGTGACACGGGAATCGGGGATCCACTTTAAAGTTTGAATTTATTTTTCAGGCCTTTCATGTCGATGTAGTTACAACGATTGCACCTAAAGCCAGAGAGAAGCCCTTACAAGGACAAGGTGATAATGTAAGCTCTTGTGTTCCGTCGAAAGGATGGTGTCGAAGATGTTAGCAAGGAAGAGGATGTGGAGGTGCTTGTCAAGGATGGAAGGAAGGGTGGAGAGGACCCGAACATGGATGTTGAGTTGACTGCGATTTAGCAAGGAACAAAGATGGGGAGGCTGAGGACAACGACCACAAGGGAGGGGAGACGGAGGGTACATCCGAAAGAGATGATGAACCGCCAAAATGAGAGGATAAGGAGGTAAGTTTTCTGTTAGGTGACATGATATTTACAGTTAAGTGACACGGGTTAAAAATATGGGAATGTCATATATGAATCTGTTTGTTGTTAGTTAATGTGACAAGGTTGTTGTTGTTGGGTGATAGGGTTTATTTGGTTTGGTGACACGGGATAAAAAAAATTGGGAATATCAATTATATGAATCTGTATTAGTTGATGTGACAAGATTATTGTAGTTAAGTGACATGGTTTACTTAGTTGGGTGACATGGGATATCAAAATCACGGAATGAGAGTTTAACACTACTAGAATACTGCAATTAGACATCATGCAATTTAAGTCTGTCAAGAAATTAAAAGATGTTAAATTATTTTATTACATCAATAATTTTTTTTTGTGATGTGTAAAACAAATTACACAATTGTCAATTATTGTGACAGATGTGAAATTATTAGTTGTGAAAAAAGCTAAACGCGTGCAATTAGAGAAAAAGGCGCGGGATGAAAAAACTTAGAAAAAATTTGAAGCGGGCTTTAGAGGTAAGGTAAGTTTAAACACTTGGAAAAAAAATTGAACTTTCCTTTTTTCACAGTAGCTGGTAACACTAATTAAACAAATTTCCCACCCGCTTTTTTTAACCTTGTTAAAATTTCTATCTTCTTTAATTTCTCTCTCCCTACACATTCAACCTAGCTAGGTCATTCTATCTCCCTTCTCCCCAGTCCAGACCCGAGCCCCCAAATCCCCAACCGAATCTTTACCTCTCTCTCCAGATCCGAACTTCCTCTAGCTAGATCCGACGACCCTTCACCTTGGTTCAGTTCTTTCTTCTTCCTCCGGTCGTCATCTCTCTGAAGCTTATCCCGACGACCCAGCTGCTGCGAAAATGGAGGGGAATTGAAGAATCCTGATTCGCCGGCTCGATCCCTTAGGTATCTGGCTTCCCTGTGTGGCTTTATCTGTTTTCGAATCTTCGTCCTCCTTTGTTTTCTCTTTTCTTTCTATTTTCTAGGGCTAAATCCCTAGTCCCATCTCTATTGTCACAGAAGAAGGCTCTCGCTAATCCTTGGAATCCTTGGAATCATCTGCTCCCACAAGGTTTGTTTGGTTTCATTTGTTTTCCATCTTCATTCTCCTTTTATTTTCTTGTTTATTTTCATGAATCCCTAACCCTATATCTTTTTTCTCAAAAGAAGGCTCAGAAGAAGGCTTGAATCAGTGCTTCAGTCGTTCTATGGTACTCGTCTCTTTTGTCTACTTGACTTTTAAACTCGCTTGTTTTGGATTTAGGAATAGGTTTCTTCAGTATTGAGATGAGTGATATCAAAGGAAAGTAGCTTCGAATTCCTGGAACAGAAAAAGAATGAAACTTATAATTTATATGTCATGGGTATTAACTGCTTTGCTTTGTAACTTAGTGTGCTATTTCATCTAATTGAACCACTGATTCTATTGGGTCAAGGTAAGTGTGAAGAAGGTGTTCTCTTCGTCTTATTGGAGGGATTATAAATAGAAGAGTATCCTCCATTCACTTACTATATGCAGTATTAGGTTTGTAAAGGCTTATTTAAGTATGACATTCTTTCTGCTCAATAAAATACAAGTGCTAAAAAAAATGGACAGTGATGACCAAAAAATGGCAATAAATAATTAATTTCTTTTGAAACCATTCCGTTATGATTTTTAACATACCTTTTTTGGGAGAAGGAGATGCATATCTTGAACCCAATGCCAAACTCTTTCAGCTTAGCTTAATTTAAGGATATACCTGGCTTTCAGAAATCTTTTTGAAATCTACTTATGGATCCTATGGTTGAAATGTACATAGTGTTCTGTAATTAGGCTACTTCTAGTGCTATAAAAGTGTCCCCTTGATATATTTTTGCTTAAAGTTACACCATTTTTTAGTATGTTGATAAGTTATATTCTTGTTGATCTTAGATTCAGTGCTTACTAGAAAATGCTAGTCATGTTTCTAATTATAAAAATGTTAGTCTTCATTCAAACAGATAAATTTAGTTTTACACTTGTATTGTTATTCTAATTATAAAAATGGTATTTTTTCTAAAAAAATGACTTTCTGCTTAATTTATTCGTCTCAAGTTCTCAACTTCACCTTTGTTAAACCGGTGACAGATTAAGGAGAAAGGACAATTGATCAGGAATTAGGTTTAAAAGACGATGAAAACAAGGCAAGGTTAAATGTGACTTCTAACATGGTTAATATTACTCTAAAGGCAAGCAGTTGAATACTTTGTCCTTGTGAATTGTAAAGTAGAATAACTAAGATCTAAATTAGAGCATTCGATTTAGTGCATTGGAATAAATTACCATTTTCTGAACACTTGTGATAATAATACACACACTTGGAATTTTTTCATATGAAAAAATATAGTAGTTCAAATAACACGAAAGGTTGAACCCTTCGGCGACCATCCCTCATCTGCTCTGCTCCTCGTCGGCGACCAACCCTCGTCTGCTCTTCCTCTTGTTGGATATCCCTCTTCGTTGGAGGCCATCCCTCATCTGCTAATACAGATTGCTCCATGGATAGCATCTCAAAGCTTCAATTCGAACCCTAATTTGGCGTTTCTCAATCAGGTTTGAACCCTTGCGAAAACCCTCCTTTTTCATTTTATCTTTGCTCCTTACTGTGAATGTGAAAAAATTCAACCTTTCGTGTTATTTGAACTACTATATTTTTTCATATGAAAAAATTCCAAGTGTGTGTATTATTATCACAAGTGTTCAGAAACTGGTAATTTATTCCAATGCACTAAAGCAAATGCTCTAATTTAGATCTTAGTTATTCTACTTTACAATTCACAAGTAAGGACAAAGTATTCAACTGCTTGCCTTTAGAGTAATATTAACCATGTTAGAAGTCACATTTAACCTTGCCTTGTGTTCATCGTCATTTAAACCTAACTAGTGAAATTCCCGCGCCATGGCGCGTTTGCGAGACAAAAATAAAATAAATATAAAATATTTTTTAAAAGGAAAAACCAAATAACAATATAAAAATATTCAAAAATTAACCAAAATTAATAAAGAAATGTGAGGTAATGTTTTCTAAACTTTTATAAAGCAAGTTACAGAGATTGAATTTTGAATGTCGGATTTTAATTGATGTTGTCAATTGCTCACCAATTCAACTGAATTGTATCTGAAATGTGATACAATTATTCAAGATAAAAAAAACATCCAGTGTTATTCTCTAAATCAAGATTGTTAATCAAATGATAACAACCAAAATCCAAATGATGAAATAAACCAACGGAAATGAGTTCCAAGAAGTAACGAAACAGACATATATCTAGGTGTGAGCGTGCAATTAGGTATTTTGATTGGAAAATGGAAATAAATCAGAAAAAAGTATTTTGATTGGTTAATTGGGAAAAAATTTAAAAAGAAAAAAAAAAGATTGGCCGAAAAGGAGTGAAACGTGGGGATGATGCCACGTAAGCGAAAGGTCTTCTGAATTAAGTAATTATATAGATTAAGGTTATGATAAAAAAACAAAAATATTTTTCAATATAGAATGAAATAATATTGTATAGTTAATATTAGTTTTATTAAAAAAAGTTTTGAATTAATCTCATTGTTTAAAAAAAGTTATTTCTAAATATATTCAATATCAATGTTGCCAAAAATAACTTTGCGCGAGGGTGTGACACGTGGCGTAGGTGCTTTGGTTTTAATTAATATATAGATATATAGATTAAGGTTATGATAAAAAAACAAAAATATTTTTCAATATAGAATGAAATAATATTGTATAGTTAATATTAATTTTATTAAAAAAAAAGTTTTGAATTAATCTCATTGTTTAAAAAAAGTTATTTCTAAATATATTCAATATAAATGTTGCCAAAAATAACTTTGCGCGAGGGTGTGACACGTGGCGTAGGTGCTTTGGTTTTAATTAATATATAGATGTTTAAAAAAAGTTATTTCTAAATAAATTCAATATAAATGTTGCCAAAAATAACTTTGCGCGAGGGTGTGACACGTGGCGTAGGTGCTTTGGTTTTAATTAATATATAGATTTCTAAATATATTCAATATAAATGTTGTCAAAAATAACTTTGCGCGAGGGTGTGACACGTGGCGTAGGTGCTTTGGTTTTAATTAATATATAGATATATAGATTAAGGTTATGATAAAAAAACAAAAATATTTTTCAATATAGAATGAAATAATATTGTATAGTTAATATTAATTTTATTAAAAAAAAGTTTTGAATTAATCTCATTGTTTAAAAAAAGTTATTTCTAAATATATTCAATATAAATGTTGCCAAAAATAACTTTGCGCGAGGGTGTGACACGTGGCGTAGGTGCTTTGGTTTTAATTAATATATACTCCCTCCGATTTTTAATATAAGGCATTTGACTTTTGTGCACGTGGTTTAAGGAGCTAAAAACTATATACAATATTAAAAATTTTAATTAAATTTTTTTACATTATAATACTTATTAATAGTAAGTATTATAATGTAAAAAAATTAATTAAAAAAATTAATATTTTAAATAGTTTTTAGCTTCTTAAACTACGTGCACAAAAGTCAAATGCCTTATATTAAAAATCGGAGGGAGTAGATGTTTAAAAAAAGTTATTTCTAAATATATTCAATATAAATGTTGCCAAAAATAACTTTGCGCGAGGGTGTGACACGTGGCATAGGTGCTTTGGTTTTAATTAATATATAGATTCCTGATCAATTGTCCTTTCTCCTTAATCTGTCACCGGTTTAACAAAGGTGAAGTTGAGAACTTGAGGCGAATAAATTAAGCAGAAAGTCATTTTTTTAGAAAAAAAATACCATTTTTATAATTAGAATAACAATACAAGTGTAAAACTAAATTTATCTGTTTGAATGAAGACTAACATTTTTATAATTAGAAACAAGACTAGCATTTTCTAGTAAGCACTGAATCTAAGATCAACAAGAATATAACTTATCAACATACTAAAAAATGGTGTAACTTTAAACAAAAATATATCAAGGGGACACTTTTATAGCACTAGAAGTAGCCTAATTACAGAATACTATGTACATTTCAACCATAGGATTCATAAGTAGATTTCAAAAAGATTTCTGAAAGCCAGGTATATCCTTAAATTAAGCTAAGCTGAAAGAGTTTGGCATTGGGTTCAAGATATGCATCTCCTTCTCCCAAAAAAGGTATGTTAAAAAATGTAGTAGTTTAAAAGACGATGAACACAAGGCAACTTCCTCGACGTCGACTAGATTCCAGAAGCTGTCCGAGTCGAGATCGAGGAGAAATCCGAGCATTGGTGGTTACTTGCAAGCCAAGATTCGAGATATTCTATCAAGATACATCAAGTTCTATCAAGAGAAGGAAGATCTATCCATAATAGTCCTATTTTCCTTTTGAATTTAATTATTTATTTCCATAATTTAATCTTTAGTTATAGATAGATAGATTTAGATATAGATATAGTTTTCTTTCCTAATTATCTAGGGAATGGAACACTATAAATAAGGCATTAGGGGGCTGGATTTTATTAATTCAATCATCCAAGCTACAAGCCAATAGAGAGAGAAAGTCGAGTAGGAGAGTAGAGAGCTTAGGCCGAGAGCAATTGTCGAGTAAAATTTACTCGAAGTCGACCAAACTGGTCGAAGTCGTGCTGGATCTCGTCCTCTAAAGCAATTGTCGAGTAAAATTTGGTCGACTTCGACCAGTTTGGTCGACTTCGGGCAAATCTGTACGCTTTTAGCATTCTGCTCCGTCTTGAAACGCATTTTCCCGAGTCCTCGTTCGTCCGATTGACGCATATGAGCAGGCGTTGGAAAGCTCTTTTTGAGGGTTACAACTTTCTTGAAGACATCAAAGCTTGATTCAGAACGATGAATGGCGAAAAGTGGGCTTTTCTCCAGCTGCACCATCCTTAGCTTCTTCATGACTTTCCTTTAAGCTCCAAAGTGCGTCCGATTTCTGCGAAATATAACAAAAACTTGTGTAGACCTCCATATATTGTAAATAAACATAAACTACACAGATTATGTATTATTCTAACCCAAATGTATGAAATGCATGCAGAAATCGTTATAAAAGATAGTGTAAATCATGGCAAAATAGGCTCACATCAGGTACGCCCCCCTCTCCATCAACCCAAAATCATTCTTTCTCTTCTCCATTTTATGCGAACGTTGGGTTTCGGGTGTGTGGGTGAAGGAGTTGCAATGAGGTTTTGGGATTGAAGGGCAATGGTGGGTTGCAGAGGGGTGACAATGGTGGGTGCGATTGAAGGATGAGGAGGGTGGTTTTCGGGTAGGGTTAGGAAAACTCTATGGTTAGGGTTTAGGAAGGTCGAAGAGAGTGGCAATGGTGGGAGTTGAAATTTGGATATGGGGATGTTTTGGTGGGCAATTGAAGAAGACCGATTGAGGTTTGAGCCATGTTTGATTTGATTTTTTTTTATTGAAAGAGAAATTAGGTGACATAGGTTTCGAATTGGATGGGAAAGTACGTCATTCATTCGCATATCTTCGTTTTCTGCTGAATTTGCATAACTTAGGTGACAAGGGTAAATGGACTCCTAACACGTGACATTTTCAAGGTGACACGTAAATGTTGATATTTAAAGGATTTTGTCATAATCATTTCGATATGAAATTAAGTGACGATTAGAATCTGATATGAATTTGAATAGTCCTACGAATACCACATATATTCCTTTGATGTCATTCTTTTTTTTTTCAATTTCATTGGTTTCTGGACAAAAATGTTGTTTTCTATTTTAATTGGGCTTGTTTCTGAATTATAAATGAGTTTTGACATACCCAGGTCAGCTGATGTTGTTTTCTGAACGCTTTTGCTCACCTTAGTCTGTATAAGTGATGCTAAAAACCTAATCCCTGCAGATGGAAGTGTTGGAGGAGGTCATCAATGGATTGTGGGTTGCTAAAGGAATGGGAAGACCTGGAGAAGAAAGATAAAGGGATGCTAGCGCTTCTTTTGACATTGATGCAGAGAATGAGGGTGATGTTGGGAAAGATGGAACTGAAGACAAACTTGTCGATGAAAAGGGAGGGGATTGGGAGGGGGGGATGATGAGACCGAGGAGGTAAGTTTGTATTTGGGTGACATGGTGTTTTATGTTAAGTGACACGGGAAATCGGGGATCCACTTTAAAGTTTGAATTTATTTTTCAGGTCGTTCATGTCGATGTAGTTACAACGATTGCACCTGAAGCTAGAGAGAAGCCCTACAAGGACAAGGTGATAAGGTAAGCTCTTGTGGTCCGTTGAAAGGATGGTGTCGAAGATGTTAGCAAGGAAGAGGATGTGGAGGTGCTTGTCAAGGATGGGAGGAAGGGTGGAGAGGACCCGGACATGGATGTTGAGGTGACTGCGATTTAGCAAGGAACAAAGATGGGGATCGAGGCTGATGACAACGACCACAAGGGCGGGGAGACGGAGGGTACACCTGAAAGAGATGACGAGCCGCCAAAATGAGAGGATAAGGAGGTAAGTTTTCTGCTAGGTGACATTGTATTTACAATTAAGTGACACGGGTTAAAAATATGGGAATGTCATATATGAATCTGTTTGTTGTTAGTTCATGTGACAAGGTTGTTGTTGTTGGGTGATAAGGTTTATTTAGTTTGGTGACACGGGATAAAAAAATATGGGAATGTCGATTATATGAATCTGTATTAGTTGATGTGACAAGGTTATTGCAGTTAAGTGACATGGTTTACTTAGTTGGGTGACATTGGATATCCAAATCTCAAAATGAGAGTTTAAACTTCCTAAGCATTTGTCAGATCTCTAAGGCTGCAAAAGTTGAGGGTTTACGAGGCACGAAGACTAGTGTTGTTGCAGGAGGATGGTCAAGTATGAAATATAAATAAATATAAAAGCAAACTGACTCCCTGTCTCAGCAAATAAATACAAGACTTCCTCCCATTGTAGTAGAAGGCAGTCAGGATCGTATCCACGAGGAAGCGTGTCAGCGCCCGCCTTTTCAGTTCCAGAACTCAGCAGATTTCGACCAGAAGAGGCACTCGATATCGACCTTACCTAGTCGATATCGACCACTGTCGACAACATGTAAAACGCAAAAAAAAAACAGAAACGAAAACAGAAAACGCAAACTGGTCGATATCGACCAAATACCCCTCGATATCGACTAAAAATATCGACTGCCAGTAACTCAATATCGAGTAGACACAGAAGCCAAAAATCGCAACTTTCGCAGACAGAACACGTAACTGATGAAATAAACCAATAAACTAAAGAACTTCCAAGATCAGGGTTTAAACACCACAACGATAACCATGCAAAGTAACACATAAAGGCATAAAAGATCATGCTTTTCATCAAATAACTTTCGTTATTAACAAATAGGAATATAGAGGCTTTCGCATAAACCCTAATTGTTACTAACCCTTTTTCACATAATTAATCCAAGTGTGCATTAAGATCACTTTCGCTTCAATAACACAAACAAGGATCACCTTCAACTTTCGCAAAAGAATCATGCTTGCAGGGATAGAAGACGAATTCGCATCAAAAGATTGTACCTTTACCGCATCACCTCACATGGCTACCGTCGGGCTCACCCCGACCCTAGAAGTTGGGTGACTACTCGCTCTTCATCATAAATAAACTCATTAAATAACAAAAGAAACTAACTTGCATTAATGAAATAAAAGAAAGCTTACAACCGAACAAGCCAAATCCGCTCTCGCCTTTCCACCTTGCTCACACCACAAGCTCTCTCTCTATGACTCGAATGGAACTAAATTGAATTGATGAATTGTTGAATGAATCAAATCCAGCCCCTAAGGCTTTATTTATAGGCTTCATTCCAAGCTAATATAGGAAAGAAACTCTATCTATATCTAAATCTATCTATCTAATACTTGAAGATAAAACATAGAAATAAATAAAATAAATCTAAAAGGGAATTATATCTAAAGTAGATAAATATCTCTTCCATCTTGATAGAACTTGATAAATGTGGAAGGAATCTTCTCTTGTGGATATCTCCATTGGATTTTGGATAGAACTTTGATTAGAACTCGGATATCCTCGAAATCGGCCACTGTTGGTCAACTCGATATCGACCTTGGCTAGTCGATATCGACCTGCAACTTCTTCACTTCTCTCCAGCTACTCGATATTGGCCTCCAGGGTGAAAATCGACCTCACTCCACTCGATATCGACTTGGCATGGTCGATATCGACCTTCACTTTTCCTGCTCCAGCTTGCTTGGTCGATTCCTGGTCTTGACTCGATTTGGGGTCACTCAATATCGACTTGGCATGGTCGATATCGACCTCTTCATGTCGAGTGCTTCTTTCCTCGTTTCCAGCTCGATTTGTCCTGGTTCCGCTGCTCCTTGACGTCGGACTTTCTGTAGTTGACTTCGAGCTTTCCATCCTTTCTCTGAATTGCTGTAAAAATGCCTCAATTTCTGCGAAATTAAACAGAAACTAGTGTAGACTCCATAATTTGGCAAATAAGCATAAACTACATAGAATCTGTACTATTCTAGCCCAAATGTATGCAATGCATGCAGAAAACGATATAAAAGTATATGGAAAACATGGCAATTTAGGCTCACATCAAACACCCCATACTTAAGCTTGCTTGTTCTCAAGCAATACTTTTAATGGTCATACAGGGGAAGAAATAAAACTCTCAACATCTTAGATCCATTGCCATATGTCCCTGCAATCAATTACCATCCTCGCAAAGGTACTAATGTCACAAATCCATGCATGTGTGATGCCATCTAATTTAGTCATATTTTAGGGTTGCATTTGCATATTAGTTTAGAATATTTTCATGCATATTTATCATATTTTATATTTATTTTATTTCATTTTGCATTTTCGGAGTCTACACCGAGTTTTTATTTATTTCAGGCATTTTGGGACGAATATTATGGAAAATCAAGAGTTGATGTGAAGGAGCGAACATGATTGGATTGGACCCGAGAAGCCGAATGACCAAGTGTGGAAATTGCTAAAGTGGGAAGTTATCTTTTGGGCTGCAATTATAATTAGGTGTTGGGTTGAATTTTAATTCTCAAAATTTCTGGGCCAAAATTGTAATTCTATCAAAATTCATTATATATACTCTCGTACATCATTACAGAGAAGGGGGGCCTGCAGTTCGGACTTGGGGAACGCCGCACAAGGCCACGGCCGACTTCGGCGTGGGTTAGGTTTAGTTTAGTTTTGTTTCTTTCGTTTTCGGAATTACACTTTGGATTGAAGGCGAAGATTTCTGCTTTGCATCTTATTGTTAACACTACTAGAAATTTGTTATTTAAAATCGGGTAATAGCGTCTTTAAAAAAAAAATCGATGTCTATGTGGGAATGTAAAAAGTCAAAAGTTTTTCACATCGGTCAAAACCCGATGTCTTTGTATGTTATAACATCGTTTATATTTTTAAATCTGATGTCTTTATTATCCTATAACATCGATAATAAAATATTACCGATGTTATTATATACAAAGACATCGGCTATTATCCGATGTTAAAAAGTTTTGACTTTTTACATCCCCACATAGACATCGATTTTTTTTTTAAAGACATCGGCTATTACCCGATGTGAAATGACATATATGTGGTTTTTTTATTATCGTAGCCTATGCGGGATTTGAACCCGCATCTTTGTGTTTGAACACAATGCTCTACCATTTGAGCTAATAGGCTTTAAATTAGATAGATAAAGCTAACCCATACTTAATTGCATCAGTGCTCTAAAAAATAAAGCTAACCCATACTTAATTGCACAAACAAGCAAGTTGTGAGAAAACACCAAGGTAAAATAAAGCTAACCCATAGTCAGAGATGTACAATACTGCTAAGTGCTAAATTCCCAGACAGTTAACCACATGTCAATAATAACCTTGCTATGTATCAACCAACATAACTTAATAACAGAGTAAATCCCTAAAACATTGCATATGTTTCATTATCCATGACTATGCAAACATATTAATATATAAAGATCTATTCTCATAAGATAAATATAACAACTTATAATATTAATATATAAAGATCTTAAACTTTCTAACGCGCTAAGTACTCTAATTGAATATGTTTATAAATTCTGAGAATCAGAAGCTATGTAAATCAACCTATATATATCAGCTAGTACATCATAGTTCACTTGCATCTTAAAAACACTAAACAATGATGAATCTAGCAGGGTGGGTGGACACCAAGGAAAATATGTATATTTAAATAGTTAACATAAGTTGTTATCCATGAATTCAAAACCAATAAGTAAATGGAAGTGAGAGAGATAGGCAGAAAGAAGATATAGTTATATGGAATATCATCCATGATCCATCTACGTTTCAAGTCTTTCAACTACTCAAAGACAAAAGGTATAAAAAAAAGTAGAATTCAAGTTGAGAGAGGAACAAACCTTGGCCTTGCTAATGAACACCGGAGCTAGTCCTGACCTCTCTAAGCTTGCTCTTCCCAGACTCATTATTCGCTCCAACAACACTTACACCACGGACTATGTTAGACACTAAAATAGTGCACTTCGAATTAGTACCAATTACACCAAGAGCCTTGCTAAAAGCAGCTGCAGCAGCTGCTACACCGAGACCGACAACCATATTTCCCTATATAGTGAAAGAAATAGAACCAAGTTCAATTGCTTGAAAATTCTGCAACATTCTCCTCAAAGGTGGAAATACAGTCATGTCTAAACATAAGAGATTTCCATTCTTCTCAAAAGAAAAAGAAAGGCACAAAATCCTTGAATATTTACGGATCAAAATCACGTACCTATGGAATCCTGCTGCTGCCCCTCTGATCTGTAGGAAGATCTGAGTTTGTGTAATCCCTGAAAAGAACAAGAGTTATGCCATGCAGAAGTGCCAAATAGAACATTTCAATCTCAATGTATTGGTCAAGGGCAGTGCATATTATAACCTGGATCGGTCATTGTTGTAGTTCCCTTGTAGCTCAATCCAATATAATGACAAAGGAGAGGAGGAAAGAAGCTTACACTATACAAATCAATAAGACCGACGGGAGAGGAGGAAAGAAGTTTACATCTGGTTCCTGATTTTCCGATATATGTTACATCTGGTTCCTGATTTTCCGATATATGTTACATCTGGTTCCTCATCTGGAGGCAGATTAAATATAGTTTGTAGGGGTCCTGGTTTCTGATGAACTTCCATGGGCTCAGGTTTTTCCAGTGGCATCCCTCTTATGACATTTGCTCCAGCATAACCATTTAAAACCCTAAGTGAATAGTGTTCCAATAACAGATTAACTGAAGGGAAGAAAAATGACAGCATAGCATGTGCTCGTAAAGCTGGAAAAACAGAAGATTGCATAGGTACCAAAGCTAGAGGCATTATTGAACTAGTGTAGTGTCTCTCGTCAACAGGGTATGATTAAGCACGTCAGTATACAAGCTAACACAACACAACATATGATAAAAGAAATACCTGGAAGCGACTTTCAGTTTTGATATCAAGACAAACCTGACAAAGTGCTCTTTCATTAGCAAAAAGCAAGCGAACCAAGAACTGCACTCTTCCATTGTGCACCTGTTTAGCCCTCTTTTTCAACTGTAACTGTAACTGAACCAAGAACTGCACTCTTCCAAACTATATCCCAATCATATATTGTGACAATAATCTACAGTTGACATTCACAAACAAAATTTTCAAAATAAATGCATAGAGGAAGGCTAGAAATAAAGCTTTTGCAGAGAATAAGTATGATAAAATAAAGCATTAAAATAAACTTTTTGTGGAAAAATCAAAGAAAACCTAAAATATGACAAGCAAATAAAATGGAAATGATTTTATTTATTCCAAAAATATAAAACCAATCTTGTACATCTACTTTCCCTTTGAATGTGATGCAAATGAACAAAAGCTAACGCTTTGAGGCATTCTAAATTGCAAGAAAATGGTAGTGTCCATTTTACTGTGCTACAGATTTATAAGAAACAATGGCCAATTTTAGATATAAATCTGATAGTTGTCTACAATAAAAGCATGTGTTCCTTGAGATAAAACAGTATCAAAGGAAGAGAAGAATCTAGGGTCGACCTAAAAAAAGTCACAGCTCAAAAGTATCAAAGGAACAGAATATGTGATTGCAATACCTGGACAGGAAGCTCATCAACTGCAAAATTGAACTCCTCACCCCACATTGGATTTCTTGAACCAGGGACCATTGAACTGCAGTATAAACACCACAAGGTAATCACATCAGGCTATACCATATGACAACTTGAAAACTGCATGCCTGGTAACAACTAACAATTATGTCGGTTGGCATTTTGATTTCAAAACTATAGATTTGTTCATGTGTGTAGCATATTATTGTATAGATTTTGATTAGCTAGACGCCTAGACATTCACAAACTAATTTGGCCAAAAATAACAACCTAATATGGCCAAATTAGGTCCTTATTTTATATTATCCATTCACTTGATTTGAATGATTCCAATGGCTAATCAAGTTCAGTACGTAACTGGTTATCTTCTTTTCATGGCATTGCACTAGATCATTTTTGTTTAAAACATTACAAAAAAATGCAGAATTCATAAAATCAATGTTTCGAAAATTGAAGGGGGTAGTTGACTAGGAATTTGCATTTTAAATCCAATCTGCAGTTCTTATTTTAGTTGGTAATTTCATACACAACCACAATTCTGATAAGAGTACGTGGAACCGATAAGCACTATCTCTAACTTTTTCTTCTAATCTGTTTTATTCGTAGTAATCCTTGATTTGTGATACCCAACTCGTAGCTGAATGACAGAGACAAGGACCTCCATCATCATCGTCTAATTCCAAGAGGAACAAGTGAAAACCCTAACCAAAAAAGTGAGAGAGACTAACCAGACCCGTTCCACTGTCTAATTTCAAGAAGCCTGATTCCTAATGTCTATTAGAGATGGAGAAGTAACAAGTGAAAACCCTAACCAAAAAAACCTAAAATTGAACAATTAAAGGTCGAGATAAAGACGCAAAAATCACTGGTTCGGACGAACAAGGAGGTACGACCAATCTACTCACTAGATTTAAGGGGAAAGAGCGAGAGAGACTGACCAGAACCGGGGAAAGAAGAGAGAGTTGTGATTTCGGGTTCATGGCAGTAGATCTGGTCAGGAATCGTGTCGCCCCATATGTGTGGTAGTTTGCCATCGACAGGGAGAAGCACAAAAAAGTCAGTCTCATTGCAGATCCGAGATTGGGAGAAGAGGAACAAGAGGAAGAAGCTTACCAGTGGAGATGTGCTGCACTCCTCTTTTGAGGGCCATTGATAGAAGCAGGAACAAGAGGAAGAAGCTTACCAAAGGTTGTGTTTTTAGATCTGGTGTTTGGAGAAGAAAGGCTGGAGAGATGGAGGCGAGAGATAGGTTTCACATATGGTAAGTGGTAAGTGGTAACCTTTGTCTGAACAAGGGATTGTGTTTTTCAAAGAAGCACCTTCTAAAATTGTTGAGCGGGTGTTCAAATTAATTTTAGAAACGCCTTTTAAAATAGTTTCCCGCTTTCTAAAATTTTTTTAAAACATATATTTAACATTGTTAAATAAATGGGACGATGTCTATACTTTTATTTACATCACAAAAAAAGAAACCGATGTTAAAAAACTGTTTAGCATGACAGATTTTTTTGACTGATGTTAATGAACCGATGTTAAATAACAGAATTCTAGTAGTGTAAGCATGTCTTTAATTTATTTTATTGCTTTCTATATTATGTTTAGCTAAATTCTCCGTTCTAGGGTTAGGGTGAAGTCGACAATGTCGTGAATTGTCTGATTTCGACGTTTGTTTGAACTTAGTCTGAATTTTATGAATTGATTTGATCCTAGTTGCTTAACCTAATTGATGTCAATCGATTAGAATCCTTTTTAGATTCAAGATGCTACCGCTGC
The DNA here is from genome assembly GCA_963922045.1 of Persicaria maculosa. Lineage (NCBI taxonomy): Eukaryota > Viridiplantae > Streptophyta > Magnoliopsida > Caryophyllales > Polygonaceae > Persicaria > Persicaria maculosa. The sequence continues at coordinate 43,878,364 of OY998264.1, read as the reverse complement.
GAATTGAAATTGGATAAATAGATGAAATTCATGAACCCGAAAGGATGATTGGTTTCATCGGAACCCTAGGATTGAACTTGAGGAATCAGCAATTGTTATTGTGACATTTAAACGATTGTTGAGGACTCTTGAGGATTAATAAATTATCGTAGATTCTTAGGTGTGAATCGGTTAGGCGGAACGCGACAACGAAAATTTAATTGATTTTCTCCTAAGTTCTATAAAGAACATAAAGGGTCTAGATTTTGTTAATTTAGACACAATCACTACAACATGCGACAGCTGAGTAGTGATGACTTTAGATAATTTACCTTCAATTTGAAATATTAAGAAGATGAAGTTCGAGTGAATATCGGGTTGAATTCTTTGTGGCATTGTCGTCGGAATCCTTAACCCTGGAATTATTTCTCATATATATTTTCTTCATAATCTTTTCTTGTTTTTCTTAGTTTAGTTAAAAACCAAATCCCTCTTTCTTGGCTTAGCTTATTAGTTCTAGATAACAATTGATACATATATAATCCCCGTGATCGATATCCGTATACTGCAATTGATCTCGTATTCTTGCGAGGTTGGTTCAGGCTACACTATTCTTGTGTTGGTTTAGACCACATCAATGTGCAATAAAAAGCAACATCTACTCACAAAAGGAGGGTCATGCAAAAACAATCCATGTGACAAAGCATTAATAATCAAGAGGACTTTAATTTAAGCTCAATAAGGAGTAGACTGGTAAAAGGCTAAAGGTGGGATGTAATTGGCCATGTGGTGCTTGATAATCCGGGGAAATGGAGTGCTTTCCAAACTTTCATACCACATTCCTTCTTCCTTTGATTTCTCACCTTTCGCTCATTCGCTCATTGCTTTTTTTTTTAACATGATGTTTTTACCTCTCTAACCTCAGCACTGCCTTCTCGCGAGTCACAAACATAGGTGTCATGAATGGCCCCGGATACTTAGTGCTTCGGACTCCTCACTTTGGTGTCCCATCTCGCCAAACTATTATCTCAGCGAGCAGGGTCGATCTTTGATCGGATTTTCTTTCACTCATTAAATTTTTCATATATTTTCAATTTCCTGCCAAACTCCAAAAATGATAAACACAACACCATATATTCAACTCCATAATGTGACATCATTCTCAACATAATCCCCGGATGGAAATAAGGTAGAAAATGGGCAATATTTAGATCATGTGGAGCATAATATGAAATAAGGCATAATATGGCTTTTGTGATGCATAAGCATAGGTAAAGCTAGGATGTAACAATATGAGCATTATATGGAAATATAAAGTCCTCCATCCTCTTATCATGCAACATGTCAAAAGCAATTTCAAATTTTACCTCCTTTCATGATTTTCCATAAAAATATGCACTTCATTGTGACTTCCCTTTACTAGGCAATTTCATGCTATATCTCTAATGAATCTAATTTTGCATCGTCGAGTCTAATTAAAGCTTCCATGACACTACAATAATCAAAATTTTCAATGGGGGTGATTTTTTTAAAAACTTTGGAAAGCATGCATGTAAGCACATAAACAAAATATGAAATCCAAAGTAGCCATGTATAAGCAATTCAAGAAATAATGCACACATAATGTCAAATAAATCAAATATGCACAAAGTAAGCCTTTCCCCCACCCCATATTTAACATTACAGTGTCCTCACTGTATAAAAACCAGGGTAAAGAAAGAAAACTCACTAGACAGGTGTGCTGGACGTCGGAATCGAGTGCAATGCCGCTGTAGGCTCCGGTTGATTTCGATGTAACCAGTCGATATCGACCTAATGTACTCGAAATCGAGTTGCTGCTGCTGTTTCCTTCTTTGTTCCTATAAAAATCGTTTGAAGAGAAATACCCACAATAGAAAATAATGTCCAAAACCCAAAAACAAAAACAACAATGTCCAAAAAGTCCTAAAAAATTCAAAGTCTTATTTACAAGCTCTAGACTTTATAGTCGCTAGGCCGACTTTCTCCATTAAGCTCAAGGTGGCATTTGCAGGGCCCATGTAGCTTGGGCTTCAAACAAGACTCCATTCTTGTCCATTAGCTGTAATCCTCCTGAATGGATCTTGTTCACCGTGAATGGTCCCATTTTCTTCTTCGTGAATTTGTTGGGAAACCAATGATCCTTTGATTTAGAGACAAAGACCATGTCTCCTACTTCGTATTCCTTGGGATCGTCATCGGAAATCCTACATAAGCGCACGTACCAAGGCAAACCTCTCCCATGTATAGATAAATCTTTAATTGAAATAGGAGAAGAAAGATCCATACCTTGGCTTACCGTTACAGATTCGGATTCGGGAGCCTTCTGAGGGTCAGGTCGATATCGAGTAGGGTCACTCGATATCGAGTTCTGCTACTCTGGTGGAATTTTAGTCGATTCTGATGAAGACGGGTCGATTTTGGTTGGTCGATATCGACCAGGGTTGGTCGATATCGAGTGACTCTGCTCGTCTGGCTTCGTCTCGACAGGTGAAATCGACTCGATTTTGGGAGGTCGATATCGACTAAGAGGGGTCGATATCGAGTGATCCTGCTCGATATTGGTTGGCTCGATTTCTGGTGGAGTCAGCTCGACTTGGGTGGGTCGATTTCGAGCTGGTGGGGTCGATATCGACCTGTTCTCTGGGCTAGTCGATCTTTCCTGGTCGATTTGACCCCATACTTAGGACCTGGCAAAGCATCCGAAAAATAGTTAGTCGATATCCACTTACCTGGGTCGATGTCGAGTAGTTCCTCTGTATCATCGTTCAGGATGGCCATGATCTCCTCCACCTGGGCTTCCATATCCCTCTTTTCTAGCTCCTCAGGAGTCATATTTCTTACCTTTGGCTCCCCACAAGTGATGTACTGGGCTGAAATAGATTTGACCTCTTCCATAGGACCTGTATGCCTTTCAGTTTTATTAAAAGAGTACTCAATTACCTCATCGCTGATGTTGAAAGTGAGCACTCCCTTCCTTACGCTTATATTGGCATCCACCGTCGCCAAGAAGGGCCTTCCTAGAATGATTGGACAAGCAGGGTCCTCTGCCATATCAATAACTAGAAAATCAGCAGGGACAAAGAACTTACCTACCTGTACCGGCACATCATCCACCATGCATGTTGGGATGACAACTGTGTTGTTTGCCATGTATAATCTTGCATCCACAGGCTCTAGAGCACCTATCTTAACTTTGGACCAGATTGATAAAGGCATTATACTCACACTGGCTCCCAAGTTACATAGGGCATTAAACTTATATTGACCAAATCCAATGGTTATAGAAAACTTACCTAGATCTGGCCTTTTCTCCGTGACATCCATCTTGCTGCACTCCTCTGCGATCTCAGCCATTGATCGCTTTTTGCTTAGGATCTCCTTGAGGAATTTGACATATGATGGCATTTCATTAAGAGCTTCTGTGAAGGGTATTGTGACATTGAGCCTTTGAAGCATCTTGATGAAGCGTTGAAACTTTTTATCCGCTGGATCCTTTGGAGATTTCGTCGGAAAAGGCAGCTTTTTCTTCGACGGAGGTACTGATGTCGAGTGGGGATGGTCGAAATCGACTGGCGTCTGGTCGATATCGAGTGGATTGGCTGTCCTCGGATCTGGGGAGGAATTGGGTCGATTTCGACCTGTGGTGGGTCGATATCGACTGGAGGTCGGTCGATATCGACTGGGTTGGTCAATATCGACTGGTCTCTAGTGCCCTCTTCCTCCGTCGTTTGCTCGGGCGTTTGCATCTGTCTCCCACTCCGTAGGTTCATGGCCGCTACCTGTCCTATAGATTTACCTTTAGGGTTAGGTTCAGAGGATCCAGGGAGCGTACCTGATTGCTTGGGGACGGATGTTGCCAGCTGGCCAATTTGTATGTCGATCGATTTCCTCCAGATATCAATTTCCCTAAGTCTAGAGTTGACACCATGCAGCTGAGTGTGGATGGAATTGATGGATTGCTTAGTGTCTGAATGATTCCTCCGCATTTCTTCGAGAATAGTCTGCAGGTCGTCCTTCTTTCCTTCTCTGTCAGGGTGACCAAGAGCTCTGTAAGGAGGGGGATTCTGATGCTGGGGCTTGCGATAATAGCTCCAGTTCTGATTCTGATGAGGCCCTGAGTAGTGCCCCCCTGCATACCTTACCTCTTCGTGGGTCTCTGCTTGATGTACTTGATCGACATGTGGGCACGCAGTAGTGTTGTGCCTCACAGACCCACAATCCAAACAAGGCTGATTTTTAGATAAGAATTTGACTTGTTTGGTTAAACGGCGTACCTGGTCGTTATGGAGTTGGTCCCTGACGTCCGGATCAACATCCCTTGGTGGCTCATAGAGTGGCATGGATGGGGCAAGCCTTTCATATCTGTTGTCTGAGGCCGCAGAAGTCCCATGCGTGTTGTCATAGTTGGCCAGCGTTTCAAAGGTCTCCCAAGCACGCCGTGGGGTGTACTCGAGATACCTGTAGGAGGTATAGTTGTTGATCCGCTCCTTAGTTGGTGCATCCAGGTAGTTGAAGATGATCTCTTGGATCACATATGGTGGTTGTCCATGTGTAGGACAGGATTTCAGAAGCCTCTTGTAGCGCTCCCAGACTTGTGCTAGTGTTGCCCCTGGCTTCTGTCTGAAAGCCGTGATTTGTTGTTTGAGAGCCGCTGTCTTTGCAGGTGGAAAGAACTTGTTGAGGAACAAGTCTTGTAGTTCATTCCATGTCCGAACTGATCGTGCAAGCAATCCTTCCAGCCACTGATGTGCTATTCCTGCAAGGGACCAACGAAAGGCTTTTAGTTTTGAAGTATTCAAGATTAGCACCAACAGTTATAGCTTCGCATAAATCCACAAAGGTGGCGACATGCTCTAAAGGACATTCATTGATTCTTCCCCTAAATTGACTCCTCCTAATTTCAGTAATAAAAGAAGGACGAATTTCATAATTAACAGGGGGAAGAACGATTGGCGATTCTGGAACTTCCAGAGTAGGATGCAGATATTCTTTTGCGTTTGCTGGGATGTTCCCAATCTGCTCCTCAAGTTCCCTCCTAGCATTCTCCAACCATAGCTGATTTTGTCGATGTTCCGCCTCTCGTCGGGCGTATTCCGCTTCTTTGGTGGTGAAAGCCTCGATTTGTTGGCGGAGTTGCTCAAGCTCCTATGCAGGTGTGAGATCGACCGCATTCTCGTCGTTGATTTGCGACATCCTCCTAAGCCTTTGTCGATGATGGAAGTATCGCTCAGGTTCGAGAATAGGATCTATAGGCGTGCGATCAGTTCTTCCCCGGCAACGGCGCCAATTTGTTGTTGCAGGAGGATGGTCAAGTATGAAATATAAATAAATATAAAAGCAAACTGACTCCCTGTCTCAGCAAATAAATACAAGACTTCCTCCCGTTGTAGTAGAAGGCAGTCAGGATCGTATCCACGAGGAAGCGTGTCAGCGCCCGCCTTTTCAGTTCCAGAACTCAGTAGATTTTGACCAGAAGAGGCACTCGATATCGACCTTACCTTGTCGATATCGACCACTGTCGACAACCTGTAAAACGCAAAAAAAAAAAAAACAGAAACGAAAACAGAAAACGCAAACTGGTCGATATCGACCAAATACCCCTCGATATCGACTAAAAATATCGACTGCCAGTAACTCAATATCGAGTTGACACAGAAGCCAAAAATCGCAACTTTCGCAGACAGAACACGTAACTGATGAAATAAACCAATAAACTAAAGAACTTCCAAGATCAGGGTTTAAACACCACAACGATAACCATGCAAAGTAAAACATAAAGGCATAAAAGATCATGCTTTTCATCAAATAACTTTCGTTATTAACAAATAGGAATATAGAGGCTTTCTCATAAACCCTAATTGTTACTAACCCTTTTTCACATAATTAATCCAAGTGTGCATTAAGATCACTTTCGCTTCAATAACACAAACAAGGATCACCTTCAACTTTCGCAAAAGAATCATGCTTGCAGGGATAGAAGACGAATTCACATCAAAAGATTGTACCTTTACCGCATCACCTCACATGGCTACCGTCGGGCTTACCCCGACCCTAGAAGTTGGGTGACTACTCGCTCTTCATCATAAATAAACTCATTAAATAACAAAAGAAACTAACTTGCATTAATGAAATAAAAGAAAGCTTACAACCGAAGAAGCCAAATCCACTCTCGCCATTCCACCTTGCTCACGCCACAAGCTCTCTCTCTACTCTCTCTATGACTCGAATGGAACTAAATTGAATTGATGAATTGTTGAATGAATCAAATCCAGCCCCTAAGACTTTATTTATAGGCTTCATTCCAAGCTAATCTAGGAAAGAAACTCTATCTATATCTAAATCTATCTATCTAATACTTGAAGATAAAACATGGAAATAAATAAAATAAATCTAAAAGGGAATTATATCTAAAGTAGATAAATATCTCTTCCATCTTGATAGAACTTGATAAATGTGGAAGGAATCTTCTCTTGTGGATATCTCCATTGGATTTTGGATAGAACTTTGATTAGAACTCGGACATCCTCGAAATCGGCCACTGTTGGTCAACTCGATATCGACCTTGGCTAGTCGATATCGACCTGCAACTTCTTCACTTCTCTCCAGCTACTCGATATTGGCCTCCAGGGTGAAAATCGACCTCACTCCACTCGATATCGACTTGGCATGGTCGATATCGACCTTCACTTTTCCTGCTCCAGCTTGCTTGGTCGATTCCTGGTCTTGACTCAATTTTGGGTCACTCGATATCGACTAGGCATGGTCGATATCGACCTCTTCATGTCGAGTGCTTCTTTCCTCATTTCCAGCTCGATTTGTCCTGGTTCCGCTGCTCCTTGACCTCGGACTTTCTGTAGTTGACTTCGAGCTTTCCATCCTTTCTCTGAATTGTTGTAAAAATGCCTCAATTTCTGCGAAATTAAACAGAAACTAGTGTAGACTACATAATTTGGCAAATAAGCATAAACTACATAGAATCTGTACTATTCTAGCCCAAATGTATGCAATGCATGCAGAAAACGATATAAAAGTATATGGAAAACATGGCAATTTAGGCTCACATCAACTAGGAAGGCTCCAAGAGGTGATAGAGAAGACATGCCCCCTACGATGATACCGCGGGACCAAAAAGGGAAGGGCGTTGTCGCTAGCGCGGACGCGATGTATCCGTGTCCGACAACGATGGCTTAGCCCGGTGGATGGCAAGGTACCCCACACCTGTATTTGTCTCCTATTATACAAACGATAACATTGTCATCGTGGGTGTGTAGCGGGGATGGAGAGAAGTGGATGACTGGCTACGACAAAGAGCTTATGAAGAAGTTATGATCTCCGTTGCCATCAGGGTATACAGGTAGTTGCTCGCTATTGCCATTGGTGGGATGAAATGTCGTGTGTTTCACCTCGCCAAAAGTAATAACCCAAACTAATAAACTAAACTAGTAACCTAGTATAGCGGATAAGTAAGGGGTCGAACCCACAGTGAAATAAGTACTTCAATGCAATATGTGTTTATCAATTATGACACTAACAAAGGACTAGGAACACGAATGAAGGTAAACAAGGCAAATAAACTACGATAAATATGTTAGCAAGAGCAAATCAAAGATAGAAGAATAGGGCATATGGTTTCGCATACAATTCGCAACATTGGTTGATTGGCTTGATCCTTGAGTTGATATCAATATTATTCCTAAGCCTATCTCAACTTGACTAAAGTTGAAAGATCCTCAGAGATATAATCACCTTATTCAATATCACTAAAGAATAGCATTAAGAACTCAAGTCCTTAGACCAATTGACACATTGATTCAATGCAATTAAGACAGATAGGCGCAAACCGAACTCAGCCCTAATCGAATCTATACAACATAGATCAATTGTTATCATCCACTACAAAGGCATAGAAATATCACTAAATCAATGACTTCATTTGCTATCGAGAAACCAACAACAGATTCATAGCATAGATGCGAACTCTAACTAGGTGTGCGGTCATAGAAAGAATCACAAATATAAGCAATGAAGAACAAGATGATAAATAAACTCATGAATAATATAGAAATCAAGTCTCACAATCAACCAACCAAGTCTTGAATTATAGCAAAACCATAAGAATTCTAGGCAAGCATAACAGACCTTGAATCTGTAAACTTAAATACTCTCATCTCTCTTAGAGTTAATGAATTGTTGGAAGGTTAGTTGGTTGATTGAATGCTGGAAATATGACTAATATAGGGCTCAAAGGCATCAGCCAAAAACCCTAGGAAGGATAGATAAGAGTTCCCATAAAGATGGATTGGGCTGCGTATCGCAAATCCGGAACTGACGAGGCGGCGGACGCCGTGGAAATGGCGGCGGGCGCCGTCCGTACAGCTTGAAAGAATCGATAAACTAAACTTGTAACGCACTTTCTGGAGTCATTATTTGTTCTATTGACGCATATGAATATGCGTTGGAAAGCTCTTTCCAAGAACTACGACTCTCATGAAGACCTCAGAAGCTAATTCCAACTTCTCAGAACCTTAAAGATGGGATTTCTCCATGTTCTCCATTTCCGCTCTTGTTCCTTAGCTCTTCTTTGTCCATTTGTTCCATTCTTTCTCCACCTTTTGAGGCCGGATAATATAACCTACAAATAAACAATAGAAACTGTAGTTTCCGAACTTCGAATACCAAATAACCAAGAATATGAATAAGCTTATTAAACACGCATTACGACTCTCTAATATACCTAAGTCCACCTATAAATGACCATATAAAATATGCATTATCAAACTCCCCCACACTTAAGCTTCGCTAGTCCTCTAGCGAACTAGATTATAGCATAGAGATAGCGACTTCTTCATGTCTAAAACGAAATTTTTTTATACCATAACAAGCGCAAATTAAACATGAAAGAAGTAAACAAATTGTCATAACTCCAAATCCCCCACACTTAAGCCTTTGCTTGTCCTCAAGCAATGAAGAACATATCAATAACCAAACATCCCACAAACATATTCATCATGCATTCGCCTTATAAAAAACAACATCAAATTTAAATGAACTCAAGATCGAGTGAATAAACATCATAGCATGTATATAGCGATTAAAGCATAGAAGTAGAAATCATCCAACCTCACCAGGAATATGTGTTTCACTCATGCTCTCATGTGTTTAGGCTTTTAAGTTCAACTCTCAACTCAATCCAAGATGCAACTAAGCTCATAGAAATTGACAACAATATCACTAAATCTCCACCGAAATGCCATTACATGCAGAAAAACAACAAACAATTTGGCTTTAGAATTCTCTCTTCTTTTTTTCTTTTCTCTCCTTTTTTTTCCGGCGGTTTTCTTTTTTTTTTTTTCTTTTTTTTTTTTTTCTTCTTCTTGCTTTCTTTCGGCCTTGGTGTATTCCTTACGCGAGTCGCAAACATGGGTGTCATGAATGGCCCCGGTCTATCAACACCTCAACTTACTTGAATGAAGGCCACTTGAACATCTTTTGACACGAGTTGCAAACATAGGTGTCATGAATGAACCCGGTTACTCAATGATCAAGCTTCCTTCCTTAGTGGATAGCTTTTGACACTGTTTTGCGTGAATCATACCCATGGGTGTCATGCGTAGATCCGGTTACTAAATGTCTCAACCATTGTCACCTTATTTCACTCAAAACTCACATGCAACTAAAGCCAAATATAAACATAAAAGCATAAAATTCCGCAAGCAACAAACATGTGAGTCGGTTTTGACAATAGATAATGAAGTCAATATCAAGAGGTTGAAACATAAGGAGAGTAAATCACACACAAAAGCAAAAGGAGTTATATGATTCCAATAAGGCTAAAAAACAATCCCACAAGGGTCATATTGTGTAGGATTTCAATCATACTCAAGTTCAATCTTACATGCTCAATTACATCACCAAATCATGCTTCATAAGAAAACCAAATTTTATAGGACAAGGCTAAACAATCCAAACATGCAATGAAATTTATATGATAATGCCAAAACATATAATAGAAGACAAACATTGCAAGATGGGTAGTTAAATAATACATATTTATCCAATGCATGATTTGTTTTGGATTTTTGACATTTTTCAATTTTTTTTCATTTTTTTGACATTTTAGATAACATAAAAGAAATCACATAAAATAAATAACAAAAATTCAAACATGAACTAACCTAACCTAACTAATTCACTTCACTTTTCTCCCCACACTTAACTTTTCATCATCTTTAAATGAAAATCAAATAAAGACAACAAAATTTAAAATAAAAGCATAAGTGGGGGAAAAGGGGACCTACTTGATCATGGTAGTGGTGGCTACAATCGTCGGACAACAAGCATTGGAGCACTGGGGTGGCGGCGGGCGCCGGTCATGGAACGGCGGGCGCCATCTATACCGAACTGTGAATCTGAGTTGCAACGTCGATGTTCCGACGTCCAAACTCCTTCTAAATTGCTCTTTGAAGATCAGGACTTGGTTTCAAAGTCTCTCTTTTGTGGTAGGGATGGTGATGGTATGGAAAGAATCGAATTTGATGGATGAAGGGTATTGATGGATGTGGATGATGGATGGGAAAAAGAAAGGCTTTTGATTGAAACTCAAGACTTAGGTTTTGGAATTTAGATTCAAGTGGAGAAATTAGGGTTCTTGCATTTTCTTGGACACAAAGGCTTGAATAATCAAATTTGGGAATTGGGATATATGGTTAATTAAAAAGGGAAAGGATCATCTATCAAAAAAAAAGAAATATTAGAAATAGATAGAAATAATAAAAGAAAACAAACTAAAAAGATAAAATCTAGTCATAAGATAAATGAAACAATCTAACCCTAAGATAGATAAAATAAATAGAAGATAAATAAAACTAACCTAAAAGAAATCTAATCCTAAAGATAGATAGAATAAAATCTACTCCTAAAAGGGAAAATAGAAAACATCTAATCCTAAATAAAATAGAAAATATAAACTAACCTAAAAATCGAAAATAATAAAAGGATAGAAAATACTCCCTTCCAATGTTAACAAAATCCTGAAACGTGTCTGTGAACAGTGGCGGCGGGCACCGCGAATGAGACGGCGGGCGCCGATTGTGTAGAACGCCATTCCGTCATTCAATCAAGCAAAATTCATGGTTAACTCAAGACTCCTCCAAAAACACTTATCTAAATGGAACTTTATCATTTTATTGAATTTGAAAGACTAACGACCTAACTAGGAATTGAAAAACTTGTAAACTAGAAAACAAATCATGGGTTGCCTCCCAAGAAGCGTCCTTGGTTAACGTCATAGGCTTGACGATTTATTTTGTTCTTACCTTAAGACTCATTCAGACATTGTTAAAGCCTTTAAAAGCAAATCAAATTCTTGTGTCCAACCAAAATTTGAATGAACATTAAACATGAAAAACTTTGCAATTAAGGATACCTTTGACACTTCCCTAATTACCTTGGTTCGATCATGTCCAGAAGGAATGTAAGACCACCAACACAGTTCCAGTGGTGTCTTGTAGAAGTAATGCTCCCAGGGATCCAAATATTCACCATAATCCACAAAAGTGTTAGAAATTTCATTACCTTGCTCAAGAGCCACAGAAATCGGCTCTGGAATCGGTTCTGTGATTGGCGCGATTGAGATGAGCTCTTTAGATGAATCAGGAGCCAAAACCTATAGATCCCCATGCGTGCACTCATGAGATTCTATTTCAATAGGCATTGGGCTTTCCACTTCACCGGGTGATGGATAAAAAGACATAATAGGAGAGAGCATAAAAGATAATGGAGAAGAAGACATAATAAATGAAACCTCACGCGTCGACTCATGAGACTCCATTTCAAGAAGTACTAGATCCTCTTCTTCATCCCAGTCATCATCAGAGAAGTCATGCGTCTCCCAATATTCTTGCTCAGTTAATATCCTTACCTTTGGGCAGTCTGCAGAGACGGCGGGCACCGTGTGTGGGACGACGGGCGCCATGATGTGCAGTGGCGACTCCTCCTTAAGTAGATCGGCCATTTTCTTGCATCCTTTCTCCCATGTTTCTTTTAACTCACAATCAAGGGCTATGTGTTGGATAAGATCCCATATTCCTAGTCCTGGGCTACACTCTCCATCGTCAATAAGTTTCCTTATTTCAGGTAGCGCACCCTCCGAACTCAGCCCTAATCGAATCTACACAACATAGATCAATTGTTATCATCCACTACAAAGGCATAGAAATATCACTAAATCAATGGCTTTGTCTACCAACCATTGACCATAAAAGGTATTGGTGATTGTAGACTAAAATATAAATTAGGAGTAAATATTTATGTGAAACCTGACTTGTTTGACTAAATTTAAATTAAATGAAAGGATGATCCAAAAAGGACCGAGTGTTTGAATGGGATGTGGATCCGAAGATCCTAAGGAATCATATCCTGAGTACGGAAAGAATATGATATAACGTCACTGAAAGTGGGTCACCTATTAGTAAGTAATGTACAACACAGTAATAGTAATAACACAATTATATACAACGTTATCGTTTACTTAGGACAAGTGATACCGGTCTCGGCCGCATATACTAGGCGGATGACCTACTACCCATAGGTAGATGTACCCATTCGTGAGATTTGCGATTTCGAATGGGCATCTCTTGAGGGCTCCAAATCCCCTGTCCTCAACCTTGTCCCCCCCTCCTATCCCTCAACCCCATCCCCCTCACAAACCCAACTTAAAAGAAAAACAAAAAATAAATTAAATTAATAAAAGGATTAAAAGAATTTAAAAAAAGGGGATTTATGTGAAAGGGGACAGGAGAGGGGGACGGGATCGGGGACAGAGGATTTACACCCTCTCTTGAGACGTTTATAGAGCAAGGCATAACCGAACCTTGACCTGACTTTACCATTTTCCATTATTTAAGACACACGTCATAATAACAATAATAACAACAATGATGACAACAATAATAATAATACAAATGATATAAGTACCAATCCACAATTATATCCTAGGTGACCACAAAAGGCATAATGTACACTTTAGATCTCTAAACTCTAAAGTGCACGAAATAATATAACTGACAAGCGTGGATATTCAAAACCAATAATATACCATACTTAACTAGCATGACGGAAACAAAATGGACAAATCATGCTTTTTAAGAAGTTCGGGCATTTAATATAATTCTCTCAAATCATGAGATTAAACTATAATTATCCGAATTGTCATGCTATGTGAGATTTAGGAGTTGATAAATAGCAACTAAGTGAACTAACTTGCATATTTATCACAAACTCATAGCATGAAATCTATAAAGGACACAAAAAGGCAATAATTGCGGAAAAGACATGAAATTGCATAAATGCACTGATTGAACCAAACTTCTTGCCTTACTCCGACGAAATGCTTATTCGTGGTTGAGCAAAATAATTTGATAATGGACCTGAGATTTTACAGAATTAAATAGGGTAGTAGTAACTTTTCAGAAATTACGGAAACGGCACCGTAACTTTTAAAAAGTACAAAACTTACCCTTGCTTTTCCCAACAGCCAACCCGATTCTGTACCCACAAAATCTCAGGAGCTATACAGGCTGTAAACTATTCCAAAACAGTATGTAGGTTAGACTAAATATCGCATACTTATTCGGAACTCGACAAATTGCGATGAATAGAGCGGATCTTACTCAAACGGGACTCGAAAACGTCCAAGTTTCGAGCTTATGATCCCTTTCTATGGTATGAATCTGAAAAGAAATGATTTTGGTGAGATAACAGCCCTTGGATTGAAGGAAAGAAAGAAAAACGAACACAAACACGTTTTCCTGCACAGCAGAAAAACTGCTCACCAGTCAACTTTGGGGTTGCGGTGCGAGTGCCTCAAAGGAGGTATGAGTGAACAAAAAGATGGGTTCGACAGAGGGTGTTTTAAGGTTTCTGATTCAGTCAGATTTGTTGGCGTCGGACCACGGTGCTGGTGGTGGGGAATCCCGAAAGTAGGCTTGTCGAACACAGTTCTGCAGAAACTTCCGATAGCGTTTTCGTATACCTTCCGGTCATCCGGTGATCTGATGCTATGGGGTCTTCACGGTGGTCTCCTAGGTGTTGTAGGAGACCATTGGTGGCGGCCTTCAGCCCTGGTGTCGCCGGAATCGCGATCGAGAGTTACCGGAGATAGTTGGTAGTCTATGCTCTTCGGTCGCTGTTTGTGGGTGTGTAGGGAATGAATAAGAAAGAGTTATGAAGAGTGTTAAATGGAACAGAAGTGTGCAACGTCCTCTTCAATTTTCCCTAATTAGAATCCTCTAAAGGTAGAGATTTGATGTTGGAAGATTTGACCAAAGATTACTAGTTATCAGTTAGTTAAAGATAGAATTTTGTTTAAAAACAAAATCTAATCTTCCTTCCTTCCTTCCCTGTGTGCAGATTTGGGCTGGTGACGAGCTGCTCTGTGGGCCGGCCTCATTTGACACATCTCTCCTACCCTAAAGGCAGCAAGTCAGAAATTACTGTTCATAAAAAATTTGTTATATCCCCGTTTGATATAGGTGACAGTATTTGATTTCACTTGATCAACGGCTCAAAGCTCCCCACTGTGTAATTTCGGTGTAATGTCTTAATTATCCTCAGAGTTTCAATTTAAAAATGTTTATTTTTTGTTCTAGTGTCCATATTGGTCTTTTCATCTAATTCCCAAAGAGTCTCTCCCCTGGACAGGGGACCTCTCTCTCCTCCAGAGATCACCCTTTCGTTCGTCACCACCCACCCCCTGCTTCGCTTCTTCAGGCCACCTCTTGCTCCGTCTGTGCTCTCCCTCGTGGCCACTGCCTTTCTCTTCGAGCTCAGGTCACCGCCTTCTTCTTTGGTTGTTCTCTCCATCTTAGCCAGTTAAGTTCTTGAATTGTTGAATATTGTGATATGTTAGGACTCTTAGTGATGTAATCACATTGGGAATGTGTTTAGTGGTGAGGGGTTTAGGATGTCTAAGTAGTGGATACGGATTTGGGCAAACACATATGCTACCACAGCTTATTTGGATCAGGGAGATTGTGGTTTGGGGAATGATCAATTATGGGGTGATTAAACTGCTGAATTTTACCTGTTAGTCAGTGGGGATTTGGTAAACAATAGATGGTTGTGGTTGTGTAGTTTCAAATTGATCAGATGTTGTGTAACTGAGGCCTGAAATCAAGTGGGGTGTTACTGTAGCTTTCTGGATGCCATTTAAAGGTACCTGGGCTAATTGCTCAGTAGGGTAACTTGTTTCCATTTTCATGTGCTCAGTAAGGTAACTTGGTAGGGCGAGGGGTTATCGAACTGTGTGGTGCTGCACATCCTGAGTTCATATGCAAACAAATCTGATTCATAAAAGAAAAATACAGCTTATTTGCTTAATTCTTACAACTATGATAGAATAGTTTTGGCCTATTAGCTCAATTGGTAGAGCAATGTGCATATGCACAAAGATGTGGATTCGAATCCCACATAGGTTAAATAATAGACAAGAATACAACAATCCTCAATTGTTAATCATGCACATTTTTATCTTATTTATGCACTTAGCTTGAAAAATGTTCTTGTCTAAAGATTATTTGCTTAATTCTTTTTACTAGGTTTAAGCCAAAATCATCTAATGTTCTTGTCTAAAGATTATTTGCTTGATTCTTACAAAAAATGTTCTTAGCTTGAAAAAGTGCAATTTTAGTTTGATAATGTGCAAATATAAAACCGAAAAGTGCAATTTTAGAACTCAAATGTTCTTAGCTTGTCCATATTTGGGTTAGCTTGTTACTTGTGTTAAGATCCATAAGCTCAATTAGGAATGAGCGCCTGTTGTTCAGGATGTTGGTGGTTCGACTCCACCTGGATCTATATACTCTGTTTCAATGTTTAATTCGGAATATCATGTCTGCTAATAATAGGGCATCAATTAGAAAGCTCAGGCAATGGATTGGTTTCAGTTTTTAATGAACTATTGGTGAAATAAATTCTTAGTTTGAGAAAGGTGATGAGATTAGGAGTTTTTTTTGGCGTACCTTACTTTTGCACAATTATATTTTAAATCTGAACAATTATATCTTTTGCACATTATTATTCTAAATGTGCACAATTGTATCTTACTTTTGCACAATTGTATTCTAAATGTGCACAATTATATCTTACTTTTGCACAATTGTATTCTAAATTTGCACAATTGCATTCTAAATCTGCACAATTGTATCTTACTTTTGCACAATTGTATTCTAAATCTGCACAATTGCATTCTAAATCTGCACAATTGTAGTTTAAATCTGCACAATTCTATCTTACTTTTGCACAATTGTATTCTAAATCTGCACAATTGTATCTTACTTTTGCACAATTGTATTCTAAATCTGCACAATTGTATCTTACTGATGCACAATTGTATTCTAAATGTGCACAGTTGTATTCTAAATCTGCACAATTGTATCTTACTTTTGCACAATTGTAGTTTAAATCTGCACAATTGTATCTTACTTTTGCACACTTGTATTCTAAATGTGCACATTACAATTTTATTTTTGCACTTTATGTTCTTATATTTGCACATTACAATTTTATTTTTGCACCTTATACTCTTATTCATGAAGAGAAACATAATACTTGTAAGCGATAAACATAGATAGCCTATGCGGGATTTGAACCCGCATCTTTGTGCGTGGCACACTGCTCTACCATTTTGAGCCAATTAATAGGCTTTAAATCACATCTTTATTCAGTTTGAATGTTTGATAGAATTGGAACAAACAGAGAGGTTTCTCTTCTTAACAGTTTCTTGGTCTCTTTTGCAAGTGCAGATAGTGAGTGTTCATGTGCTTCTTTTGATAGTCTCTTCTTAACAGTTTCTTGCAGTGTCACTGAGCGTCAGTCGAGAATTAAGATACCTTCCAATGAATTTATTTTTCATGTAATCTAAGAAAAGGGAAAACTAGAGATATAAAAGGCGTATCAGATCAATAATGAGTGGAAGTCGGCACAAACTGAGAAGCCTCGGATCATTATCAAACTGTTGGCTCAAAAACATGAAATATATAAGTATTTTTTATAAGTATTTTTTATTTATGCTAGAATAATTTAATAATTCTTGCTTGAATCTACTTTAAAACATACTCTAGAAAAAGAGTCTTGATTTGAAAATTAACCTTGTAATAATGCTATTTTTTTTGTCAATTCAGTTAAGGTGTACATATATTTGTTTCATAAATTTGATTTTTTTGAGAAATCTAAAATCTGATTTTTTGCTTAAATATGATTTTTGTTTCATATTATTATTCATAACCTTCATCATTTTATTCTTACACTATCATTTTATTTTTGCACTCTGTAATCTTAATTGTGCACTTCTGAATCTTATTCATACACATCATATTATTATATACACTTCATCATTTTATTCTTGCACTGTATCATCTTATTTCTATCATTTTATTCTAGCACTTTGTAATCTTATTAATGACGGAAACAAAAAAGAAGACAACCACAAATAGCCTATGCGGGATTTGAACCCACATCTTTGTGCATGGCACATCGCTCTACCGATTTGAGCTAATAGGCTTTAAATCACATCACTTTTTTTGGGCAAGAAAAAAAAAGGCATCTAACATAGGCTCAAGCTACTGGAGCTCCATCAGTACTGTCAACATGTTTAACAGCTTCCAAGGAACCATATGGGTTTGGAGTGATCATGGACATTCGAACAGCGGAAAGAAGATGCACAATGGAGAATTTGAAGTCCTTATGAACAGTAGGTGTTATCAAAGTGAACGTCTTCTTAGGTTTTGTTTCCAGGTCCGGCTCTAATGCAGTTGTTTCTGTCACAGGGGGAGGCATTTCGAGGTCCAGGGGGGCCCCTTCAGCCTCTACTTTCTTCTTCACCCGCTTCTTCGAGGGAGTAAATTCACCCAACTCATGCGGCAGGGACTCCCTATACTCAATATTGTCTTCAGTATCCAGACCTGTTGATTTCACCTTTTGTTTCCTCTTCTTTCCTGCTGAACTGCACCCAATTAATGCCGATTCATGATCCTTTGTCTTTTTCTCTGCAGTTTGAGCACTATTACCAAATCGGCCATCTTCAAATAGATCACCATCTTCTTCAGCAACGTAATCTTGCAAGTACTTAGATTGTCTAGAGGAGAAGTCCTTGCCTGCTGCCCCTTTCTGCTTCTTGTCAGTAGGTAAATGCTTCATTGAGGTCAAAGGTGAATTCCCTCTAACAGCTGCTTGCATCTTTCTATTCTTATTGGTTTTCTTGGATGATTTTTTTACTTCGCTCGTATGAAACCAAGAGATGAAACCTGACAGGAAAAGTTACCTACCCCCTTTCCCGGTCAGTATGAACCAACACTAGGGATCTTATTCCTTTTCGTTCCGTTATTCTTCCACTCACCACACACCATCTGGAAGGGTTTACAGCACAGAGTAGGCCCGTACGACCTCGACAATTGGCGCCCGACACAGTGGGCACTTGCCATCACCACGGACCAGCTCGTTTGCACACTTGAAGCAAGTGCACATGTGCCCACATCTGCAGAGAAGCACATATATGTTAAAGGTATAGACCATCATATTCGTGTGACCGGAGATCAAGGGAATTCCGAATTTCCCCAGTTGATCTAATATCAAATTATACTGATAAAGAAGGGACTAGATCTGTAAAGTTTACCGATACAAAAGGGTGTCAATATGGTTGTCACAGCAAACACAACATGTTCCTTTTTTTACATGCCCCCATTTAGATCCGTCCTCTGATGTTCCAGCGCCCTTACCTGGAATGCAAGTTCAAGTGTTCAACGTCAAAAGCCAATAACATGCCATCCAAGAAAAACACCTTTAAACCACATGCAAATACATTTGTGCAGCCTCGCCAATCTTTGACTGAACATGTTCTTTTCTAAGTTTAAGCTAAGAACACACTTACCATTTTCCCCAGGTGAACGATTCAGAGCTGCAGATACCTCCTGCCGAACAGATCGATGCAACTTTAGTTGCATGTCCATACATGCCTCCAACATCCTCTGCATGTGATTCATACCCTGCTGAAGCCTAGCTACATCTGCTCGGAGGTCATTAATCATTTCCCATTCCTGAGCAATCACATATAATACTTTAAAAATGATGAATGTCAAGCCTGAGTAAAAACCTCAGGCAAAATATACAATACATGCCTGAATAAGTCATTATTTTTATCATAAGTTGACCATCACTCTTTTTTCTATGCCAACTTTGGGTATCACTCATGGAGTCATGGTAGAACTGCAATTATGTGATTCCTGGATTGAACAAACGCAGAATTGAACAAACGCAGCAGCAGCAACAGAAGCACAAATACCTCACCATAACGCACTAGGACGAGCATTGTATTCAGCTTAGGTTTTCCCTCACAGACCATATAAGTTGAAGCCCAAGATCGAAGTAATACCACCTCGGCATTTCATCGAACACCTTGAACGCACCACTTTCAAACTAGCAAGTTACATAGTTTAGATCAACTTTCAACTCGAAAATGTGTGAAGGCCAAGATGTGTGAATAAGCTCATGAGGAGGGATAGGAGGTTGAGGAGAACAAGTTTAAATCTACTTTCAAACCGGCAATATAACAAATCTGAGCAGAAACTAGGCGGAGAGAGTGAAAAACGAAAACAAACCTGAAGCCTTTAAGAAACTGGTGATTGAGGAAGAAAGCGGGGAGATTGATGAGGAGAAGACCCGAAATCGACTCTCAAACCAACGATGGAGTAGATCTGAGCAATCCCTATGTTGCGCGCTCGCTCTCTCTCCCTCGGCAGAATCTCTCGGAAGCCATCCTCTGCAACTGCTTTCGTTGCCTCAAATCCTCGGCCACCGTCTTCTCCACTCCTCCTTCTCCGACATCGTCCTTAGGTGCTAGCCAAATTTCGACATCCTAGCAAGGTCGAAAACTTGATGACGACGAAGCTCATCCATGGAGATCTCAATAAGCGATAAGAATTTGTTTTTCCTCTTTATTTCTGGGCTACGAGGAGCAAGTTGGGCTGACCCATTCTATTCAATCTATTTCTATTTTAGATGCGGGTTACTTTATTAGGAAATTAATTTTACACCTTAAGCAAATTAATTTTACATCCTAAGACAATTTTATATTTGAACCTTTGCCTATATATATATATAGTTACCCACTAATTTCCCCATAAATAATATATAAATATTATTTGTGAAACTTTAATTTATTTAAATATTTTAAATAAATTTATTTCCCACATTTCACATTATAAATGTGAAATAACTATCTTACGAACTTGACACATTAAAATAATAGAAATAAGAAATAATTCCGAATTTTATTTAATTAAATTCTAAAATTAAATAAACGGAAATACGATGGTATTTCAGCACATCAAATATAGACTAACTAAATATATTAAAAATTTCTTATATTTAAAGTGTGAATGTTATAAATTTCATATAATAGACATTTCGTAGGATCATTAGTATTGTAAAAAAAAGGATTGAAATCGTTTTGCTATTTTTGAATCGTAAGATCACTGGAATCGTAGAATTAGATCGAGATTTTAACAACAATGTGTGGAAGATGTCTGATAATGACAAATTTACAACAAGAGTAGTGACGATCCCGAAATTGTTAGTTGAGGGGGCAAAAAATTGAATCATAATTTGTTTTTTTGGAAAAAAAATCATCAATATTATATGAATGAATAACTAGAATAAAAACATATATATCATGCTTACTTTATTTCACGGTTTTGAAATATTTTAATATAACATACTAATTTGAAGTTTTTCGGTTTAATTATAGTATTAAGTTACGAAATTTAACAAACGGTAAATATGATAGAAGTCTATGAACTGGGTAAATGATGTGGAAATTAAATAATTTATATAGGTTCAGTCTTGAAACGTTTATAACTTTTCACTCAAGTGTCGAAGTTATCGACAAGAGAAACATGTATCTTAAATTTTATTTTTGTTGGGGGGGGGGGCGACTGCCACTCTCGACCCCATAGAGGATCCGCCCCTAAGAAGGAGGTAGTTGAGGACTTATCGGTGAGATTCCCAGACCGAGGCTCAAGCGTTTCTAGAAAATCATCCTAATTAATTACTTGATGATGACGAGATATATATATATATATATATCCTATATTTACCTATAATGTGGAGAACACCTGTTAATATCTAGTCTTGGTGTAAATTAATCAACGAGACAGATGTGCTCCGCGATGAAAGGTTACTCGCGATCTAATACTATTGTTTAATCGTTGTCTTGAGGGAGCTTGTAAGATGATGATGTTGTTCCAGAAACGTTCTTCTCCGATCAAAGGATTTAAGAACTCAACTCCGAGGGTTTTAGTTCAAGGAGGTAATTTCCAGAGCACTAGGATCACGATACTGGTTGCAGTTTTAAATTAATCAATAAGAGCCTTGGTAACAACAGTTTAAGTGGGTAGTTGTTCTAGGATCACGATACTTTATGGGAAAGTCAAAAATCTCTTTAGGGGAAAGAAAACCCCTTGCGATATTTGATAGGGATCGCGATAATTGTTTTTGCTAGTATAGGATAAGAGAATTCCGTTGATTCACGTCTAAACATAATTTTAGGTTTGGATGACCTGCAAATGAGGTAAAAAGTGGTAATTTCTAAAGGGACTATTTATTGAGGCATCGCCATATCCCATCGGGACTGGATCGCGTACATGAAGTGATAGCGAGCAAGTTTCGACATGCTGATGGTCGAGTCTCAATGGTTGCCCTGTTGAGCCAGGGGTGAGTGACCCGACCCGAGCTCACAAAGCCCAAAAAGGGGTCAGGATGGTCCCAGAGATACTATAAATAGACCTTGGTGCTCGAAAACGTTTCATTTACGCTTTTCCAAAGGGTTTTTCAAATAGTCTGAGGAGAGAGAGAGAGAGGAGAGAGATTTTGAAGAGGCGCTCAAGGAGGAAGAAAGAGTTCATAGGGCTCCTGTTGTCACTTGTCGCCATTTTCTTGCTCATGGTCTGCTCCTTTTAGAGATAATTTGATCCTTATTTTCTTATTTGAAGTTCTCTTCCTCTTGTGTATGTGTTTTTTTTTCGGGAAAAGTTATCTAGGAAATGCAGTCGGAGGGAATGGGTGGCGGTTTTGGGTTACACTAAGGGTGGTTGGGTAGTTGAAATGTGGCGGTTTTTTAGGGGTAGTGGCTTCCCAGGGTTTTTTTTATAGGTTTCGAAAAGCGGGGGTTTCGCTGGAAACCGCCCTACCTTTGTCTGGAAGAATGAGATCCGGAGTGGGGGGTGGCGAAAAGTCCCCTTTTTACTTTCTTCGAGGCCGACGACTTTTCGCTGCCTATCGTATGAGGCGCGTGAGGCGCTAACATGATCTTCTCCGAAGATTTTGGCGTCTTTTTATGAGATCGCGATATATCGGAGATCATATGCCCCTCCCGTTGATTTTTCCTCTTTTGCGTACTTTCAGGGTCCCGTTTGAGATATTCTCTGTTTCCGTTATGTCTCGTTTAGCGAGTGATAGTCAGAACATGAGTATGGGGTTTGTGGAAAATAAAGCTAGCTCTCCTAATACTGAGGGGCTAGTTGCGAGAGAGGACTTAGAAGACACGGTGTCTTCGGAACATCTTTCGTGACCGGTCTATCCGTCTCGTGAGAAAGAAAAATCAGTTTCCACTACCTTTAGGAAAGACAAATCTAATGTCATGCACAATCCGAACCCGAGTCCGATCCATTTTGACCCCATACTCGAATGGACACGAATATAGACAAACTCGACCTGAACAAGACCGGACTCTTCCTTATAATTACTTTAATTTTTTTAATTTTAAACACTCAAATAATGTGAATTACATATAATGAGACCTACGTGAATTACATATAATGAGACCTAATATACTAAATAAATGAAATTTAATAATCAATAATTAAGAAAAATAATTAAAAAAAAATCAGACTTGACCCAATCCGAACCCGAAATCTATTTGACCCAAACTTATCCGACCCAAATCGAACCCGACCGAACATATAGTATATTCAACCTATGACCCGAACCGATTGGGTATTCCCGAATTGCCACCTCTAATCAGAATGTCTCCCTAACTTTGAATATACCAATTATAAGGATAATACTATGCTGTTTTTTTGTACTAAATAACCATCAAGATGATCGATCCATGTAAATTGTTGCACACCCAAACAAAAATCATTCAAGTGCTTGACTTGAAACCATCTATTAAGAGGTTCTATGAGGCTAGCTATCTTCCTTCGATAATTTAGTTGGGGAAAGGGTAAGTATACTTCGATCCAACAAACCCTGGTTTGAGCAAATGAGCTAGATAAACTGGGTTTGTAAAGTAGGTTTGTTGTTGCTATAAAATCATTTCCCCGGTTCAATATAAGAATGCTAATAAGGAAGATAAGCATACACCAAATGATATGTATCAAGGTTTTGCAAGGTTTAAAAAAAAAGGGGGAAAATAAGCAGTGCAACACTACTAGTAGTAGCGACAAACTCTTGAATCAAACCATCCCTCCCAACACAACTCCAAATACCAAATAAAGCACAGAAACTTGTTTAAATATACCAATTGACTAAGCATCTGCTCACAATATCAGCCAATAGCTACGAATTATCTTCAAACAAACACAATTGCCTTCATATCCAACAATGCCATTCAAGTGAAGGATTCCTTACAATGAACCAACTGAAACCCTCATAGATAGAGATCACTCGGCTCAATACAAGCCATATAGCCACAAATGAAGTGTACAAAACCTAACCATGAATCTGTTATAGGATTTCTTATACGATAGGTGTATGTAAAACCAGTTCAGTCATTGTGTAAAGGTTTAGGGTTTAAATTTCCACTGAAATTTAAACATTAGTCGCATATCATATAGAAATCCTACATGTAACCCCCCTTAGATCATTGGGCGAATTGTCCAAATCCAATTTCGGAAAATCAATTCCCAAATCTCTAACTCTGTCAAACAATTCCAGATCCAGTGTCCTTCGAGAAAAAAAGAACAGACGAATGCCAAATATACCTCTCAGCTCTAGAATTGTGCTTTTCTTTCTCAGATAACTGGAGAGGCACCCCAAACCTCTCAGTGCGGCGGGCCTTCCTCTCAACATCCTTCGCCTGCGAGCCAGTCACCGCTTCCGTCGCATCCGGCGCCTTCTTTGCATACGGATCCTTCGTCGCGTCCTATTCAACGACGGTGGATGACAGTGGGGATGTGAGAAGGGAGTCCGATAGGGTTAGGGTTTTCGACCTCGGGATTCTTGGTGGTACTTTTGATGGTGGTGGTCGTGGCGGTGGCGGCGGAAGGGAGATTGTTCGTATTCGTCGCCATGAGTGGAGGCTGGAGAGAGAGATTGAGGATGCCGCCGGTGTGTAGCGATGGCGGATGAGGAAATGGGTTTTCTTTTCGTTCTGTATTCTGAAATCCTTTGGAAAACCTAACGCTAAACGGGCCTGTTTGGTATTTATATTCCCTCTTTATTCTTTTCAGTTCTTTTTTTCCGCGACGCAATTTTTTAAAAATAAAAGTTTAATAATAAAATACATTAATATTATGCAATTAAATGAAATATTATTTTAATATTTTAAATTAACCTCCGTTTGTGTTTTGGTAGAGAAAGGTAGTGATTACCCTTATGAATATAGTTCATATTTAAGTTAAGATTCATTAATCACTATTATAAGCAATACTAGTGTAGGTCTCATCTCGTGTACGGATAATACATTAATACAATATTATAAATAATTTAGAAAGATCCCAATAAATTAAAAAATCATCTAAATATAAATCATTTTTCCACCAAAAAATAATACAGATATAAATAAAATTAGTTCGGCGGATTATAAAAAATCTAAATATCTTTTAGCCATCTATCTCTCTCTATTTTTTATTTAGATTCTATCAAAATATAAATAAAATTCACATTTATAGGGTTTTTTTTTCTAATCTACCATTAATTTTTTTTCTATTAATATTTTTGATAAGTATGACTATGAAATATTTCACCCAATCAATCAAATCTACATAAAATTTCAAATAATAAAATTTTTAAACACTTTTTTTTACCAATGGGATTTATCTATTATAACTATTAAGTGAGAAATACTTTTTCTTATGTGTCATGATCACTTTAGTTTTACGATTTCTTCCCAGCCAAGTAAATGTAGGGAAAAAAAAATATAACTAATGAAATTTGTACACGCTTCTTTAATCAATCTAGCTATATCTAACTATTAAATCATAAACATTTTTTATTAGGTGTCTTAAGATTTTCACTCAATCAACCTATTCTACTTAAATCTTAAACTCTTGTAATTTTTACACATTTTTCATAAATATTTTTATTATTTTTTACTTACTTTATCAATTCTATTTTTTACTATTTTATGTTAACATTTGGTAATAGTTTATTTAATTTTATAATAGTGATTTTTTATACTTATAAATTTTAATTTTTGCAAGACAAAGTGAATTTTATTTTATTTAATGGCGCATATTTGATTTTATTGTCAAAAGTGAATTTCATTTTTGACAAGAAAAAAAGGGGAAAATCTCTTATATCGGGGGTAAGGTTTGAATCATTCATAAATCACTCCGAACATCCTTATTATATCCAATGTGGGATTAGATTTTATAATCCGATGTGGTATAGTGCGGTGTTGCAGGAACTGTGAACTACTACAAAACATGTACTCTAGAGTACATGTTTTGTAGCCGACAAAGTTTGTAATTGAAAATTTGGACATGGTTTATCATTTTGTAGGAACCAAGATGACTGGGGGGACGATGTGCCATTGTTGAAAGAAGTGGTAGTCATGGAAGGAGTTGGACATTTTTTGTAGCAGGAGAAGCCGGAGGAGATCAGCAAGTACATCTATGACTTTATCCTTCACTTCTAAGAAATTCAAATCTATATACAATGATTTAGGCAAGTAACCTGAATATATCCGATCAATGTGAAAAATAAACAATAACAAGGTTATAGATGTGTTTTTATAGAGCCCCCTTTGCTTCTGTTGTATACATTATTTTACATTGTAGTTTCGCATACTTTGCTAAATGATAATATAATCTTAGGAAACAATTTCCAACACAACTCTAACCCGAAACAAACCCACCTTATATTAGAAATTATATGATGTTGAGACATTGGGTTTGATGGTTCAGTTGGACCATCCAATATTGAAGTGGGTCACCGACAGTGACATGTCATCATCTCTAGTGAAACCGATAAGCTTCTTGGAAAACTTTTTTCACACTAGAAAGCAAGCCCTTGATTATTCCCCAAAGGGACGTAGATCAACGATACGCACCACCACGCCCAATATGGTATCAACAGAAGAATTCGACTACTATGTCAGCAAATTTGAACAGAAGGGCTTCAATTGTGGTGTATATAACCACCATTGTCGGTTACCATCACAATGTGGTAACCAATGCACTTTGGTACCGTTGGTACATGGTTAGAATGATAATTTATGTACCATTTCCAAACTTATATATAAGTTTAGCGGGCTATTGTTCTCATTACCAATTGGTTTTGAGATTGAACTCTTTTGGGTTTATATGTTGTTTGTGCCTCTCGTACATGAGCTCGCACACGACATTCTTCCAGCTTGTTTTGATCTCAACAGGCCCAGACAACTTTAACAACAAAAAGCATATGACCCACAAACCTCTTCTACTCTTACTATGTATTAACTTTTAATAAAATAGGGCATTAGCCTACCCTTATGACCCAAAAAAAATTGCCCCAATTAGGTATAAATGAAACATGAATAGAATGACACTTGAATTACATTTTGACTTCCTCTAAAATTTGAAATGATGAAAATATATGGACTTAAAAGAACAAAATTATAGAAAATTCAAATAAAAAAATTACTCCATGGAGTAATACGTAGTATGGGGCACAATTTTGAAATGGAGTAGCAATTCATATTAGTGGGGTCGTGGCGTGAAGTGAAATTATTTGTCTATGTGAGTGGTGGTAGTTTGTCGCCTCACCCCCGTCTGTCCGTCACTGCAAAATAAAGTGAAGAGGAGAAAATATCTTCAGTCTTCACACAACTTTTAATGTCAAACGACGGAATTAAGCACACCACTCTCAAAATCAATGACAACAATATGCAAGACCAAGTGAATTTCATTTTATTTAATGACGCGTATTTTATTTTATTGCTAAAAGTGAATTTCATTTTTTTCAAAAAAGGAAAATCTCCTATAACTTGGGAAAAATTTGAATTACTTATAAATCACTCCGAACCTCTTTATTATATCTAATGTGTGATTGGATGTTACAATCCGATATGGTATAGTGTGGTGTTGTAGGAACTGTGAAATGCTTGCGCCGTAGATAGGAGCACATGTTATGGGGCCGTCAAAGTTTGTATTTGAAAATCTTTTTCTGAAATCAAGATTACCTTGAAGGTTGTAGAAGGTTGTACTGTTATTGAAAGAAATGGTAGTGATGGAAGGAGTTGGACATTTCATGTAGCAGGAGAAGCTGGAGTAGACCAGCAAGCACATCTATGACTTCATCCTTCAGTTCTAAAAAACTCAAATCCATATGCAATAATTTAGGCAAGTAACATGAATCTATCTAAACAATGTGAAAAATAAACAATAATGGTTGATTATATTCTATCCTTGACTCAATTTCCAATTATTTAATCTCAATTTGTTATTCCGACTTTGATTTATATAGATTGACATTCCTCGCGGAGATGATAATTCGTATCGGCAGAAAGGTCGACCAAACTATCATTACCCTACACAATCAAGATCATCCTCACAAAATCACTCAATTATTCTTGCTACAAAAAGGTCTAATTATTCTCGCAAATCAATTCAAACCCTAGCATGATGCAATTCTACAACGATGCAATTCTACAACGATGCGAATCAAAGTAAAGCTAACAACATAAATCAGCGCAAGGACAATGAAATAAACATGGGAATAATATAGAAATCAAGTCTCACGATCAACCAACCAAGTCTTGAATTGAAGACAAAACCACGAGAATCCTAGATATTCATGACGTACATTGGATCTCTCAACCTCAAATCCTCTAAAGCGTTCTTAATCCAAATTAGTCAATGACTTAGATATGAATGAAACCTACTATGAAATATGTCTAATAATATAGAGCCAAAGGTGTCAGCCAAACCCTAGAATAAGTGAAGATATATAAAAGTTCCCATAAAGATAGACTTAGGCCGCATATCGCAAATCCGGATCTGATGAGAACGGCGGGCGCCGTGGAAAAGGCGGCGGGCACCGTCCGTACAGTTTGACAGCTTCGATAGACTGAACTTGTAATGCACTTTCCGGAGTCATCCTTCGTCCGATTGACGCATATGAATATGCGCTGGAAAGATCTTTCCAAGCACTACGATTCTCATGAAGTCCTCAGAAGCTAATTCAACCTTCTCAGAACCTTAAAGATGGGATTTCTCCATGTTCTCCATTTTCGCTCTTGTTCCTTAGCTCTTCTTTGTCTATTTGCTCCATGTTTTTTTCTCCACCTTTCGGGTCCGAATCATAAGAACTACAAATAAACACTAAAAACCGTAAATTCCACACTTCGAATACCAAATGACCAAGAATATAAATAAGCTTATTAAACATGCAATATGAATACTTAATGCACCTAAGACTACCTATAAATGACCATATAACATATGCATTATCAAACTCCCTCACACTTAAGCTTCGCTAGTCCTCTAGCGAACATAGAATAGAGCATAGAGATGGAGAGTTCTTCATGTCTAAACAAATTTTTTTCATATACCATAACAAGTGCAAATTAAACATGAAAGAAGCAAACAAATTGTCATAACTCCAACTCCCCCACACTTAAGTCTTTGCTTGTCCTCAAGCAATGAAAAACGTAGCAATAACCAAACATCCCACAAACATATTCATCATGTATTCGCCTCATCAAAAGCAACATCAAATTTAAATGAACACAAGACCAAGTGAATAAACATCACAACATGTATTTAGTGAATAAAGCATAGAAATAGAAATCATCCAACCTCACCAGGACTATGTGTTTCACTCATGCTCTCATGTGTTTATGCTTTGAAGTTCAACTCTCAACTCAATCCAAAATGCAACTAAGCTCATAGAAATTGACAACAATATCACCAAATCTCCACCGAAATGCCATTACTTATGGAAAAACAATAAAAATAAGCAATTTGGGTCTAGATTTCACTCTTTTATTTCTTTTCTCTCTTTTTCTTTTTATTTTCTTTCCGGCTTTTTTTTCTTCTTCTTTTTCTTTCTTTTGTACTTCGCTATCTTTCGGCCTTGGTGTATTCCTTACGTGAGTCGCAAACATGGGTGTCATGAATGACCCCGGTCTATCAACGCCTCAACTTACTTGAATAAAGTCCACTTGAACATCTTTTGACGCGAGTTGCAAAAATGGATGTCATGAATGAACCCGGTTACTCAATGATCAAGCTCCCTTCCTTAGTGGATAACTTTTGACACCGTTTTGCGTGAATCATACCCATGTGTGTCATGCATAGATCCAGTTACTAAGTGTCTCAACCATTTCCACTTTATTTCACACTAAACACTCATAAGCAACTAAAGCCAAATATAAACATAAAACCATAAACATCCGCAAGCAACAAACATGTGAGTCAGTCTTGACTATAGATAATGAAGTCATTATCAAAAGGTAGAAACATAAGGAGAGTAAGTCACACAAACAAGCAAACGGAATTATATGATTCCAATAAGGCTAAAAAACAATTTCGTTTTAAGTAAATATTTTTTTTAAAATAAAAATTCTTTTATTTTGAACTTAGAAAAGTTTTTCAAATTAAATATATACAAAGTTTTATAACTATTTTTGAGATATTTCATTTTTATTCTTATTTATTCATGTGCATCTATAGTAAAGGATTCATCATTATAATTTATTTTAATTTACGTAAAATATTTAATATAACGTTTTAGAAATATAGTGTTACACAAAATAAAATGTATTTCAGTCAAAGGTTGGGTATTTTTTATTATTATTATTATTTAATGGGTGTAGAATTTTAATAAATAAAATGTGAAGGTATAAATATACGTGTTTATAAATAGAAATAGGACTAAACCGGTTTTCTTTGGGTTCACGTGAACCGAACCAGCAAAACAAAAACAAAATCGGACCGGCCCTGAACCGTTGTCTTCAACCTCCCGCCTTGCGTTTCACTGTTGCACGAGATGAAATTTCACTCCCTCAAATCTCGCCCGAATCTTACCGTTTTTGTTTCTAGAATGTTCCCTACCCGTTGAAGATAAGATTTCTGCAACTAATTTGGAGATTCGGGATCGAACCGCAACCGAACGCACTTATCCCCGAATTCGAAGCTCATCCAAATCCGCTCAATTCGGGACGAATCTCATCAAATTGAGGATGGTGATAGTGTTAGGAGTAATTATATAATCTATATTCGGATTTATTTTAATCAAATCCGTCCCCGAATCCTCCCCTGTAAATACCCCTTTCGGGATCACTTTTGAAGCACAACACCACCATTTCTCTCCATATCCGAGCTCTCAAACTAGTTCATCGTGTTCTAAACATTGTAATCGACAATCCCCTTCACAAAAGTTTCACAAAAACATCCCGGTTTCAAAACCCCCAATTTCAAATTCACCCTCGCCAGAGCTGCCTCGTACGCCACTGCTCCGCCGCTAACGGAGTTACCACCGCCCACCGGGAGATGCGCCATGTTTCCAAGAAGCCGTATCCACCGGTTGTAACAGGATTTCCTGTTACGAGTATTGAATCATATGGGCCAACACTCATTTTGTATTTGGGCTTTTTATTTTATTTTCTATAATGGGCCTTAAGCCCTTTTATGTTGTTGATTTACTCATTCGGCATCTCAATTCATCGTCTCAAACCTCTATATATGTAACCATCTTTCTTGCAGAGAAATCAATCAATGAAATCATACTTCCAATCTCCCAATCTCAACTCTAATTCTCTATTTCTCTACCTATTCTATGACACTAGACACCTTCGAATCAACTCTTCTACTTCATAGTTGATTTCTAGGCCTAGGTCACTCAGTTTCGGGCTCGAATTCGAACCTCTAGCTGAGATCTATCCCACGGGTAATCGATCAATCGATTTCCTGTCTCATTGGTATCAGAGCGTCGATCTTCGGCGGGTACGAGCATGGATTCTGCGCAAGACAACAACAATTGGAAGAGTACCATCTCAGATCTAAGGAATTACGTGCGCCAGCATTGCAGAAACTGGTTCTCCGAATTGGCGACCCTTGAAGACGAGGTAAGAGACCGATCTATTCTGGTTAAAGTTTGTTCTGATCAGTATATGAGTGAGCTGATAGTACACGGGGAGTTTTCTAAAGTTGGACGAATCGAGCAGTTTAACTATCTGCCAGTAGAGAGCGGCTTTGATTATCGAGTTTGTTTTCGAGAGGCAAACGCGACTAATTATGCATTCAATTTCTATAATGGAAGATTCCTATTCGAGAGTGTTCGATTTGAGGTTTCCCTTGTGAAGACAGTGATTTCTTCTTATGTTAAGAAGACGTTTGATGAGTTTCATCGCACCATACCTAAAGAGATGTCTAAGTTCATTGAAATCTCAAATAACACCGAAACGATAGCTCATAAAGAAGCAGTGGAGATCAGCGTATCAAGTGAGATCAGCCAGGATGAAGGAGTGCCTCAAACTGAGGTAGAGGATGAGCTTATAGGTGTTGTGAAGGAGTCCGAGTTGACTGCCCACCAAGTGTTCAACAAAATGCCAGAAGCCAGGGAGAAAGAAACTGAGATATCAATTGCGTTTCCTAAGGAATTTCTGATGTTTGAAGATGCGGTGAGCCCAAATGAAGAGCAAGGTGCCCTGAGTTTTGATCCTGGAGGGCCAATGAAGCTTGTGGGCAACTCTCGTAACCCGATAAATTATGTTCAGCAGAAAATTGAACCGCAGCGTGTTGTGTTTGCCTCTAATCCCAATCGAGACCTTACTGCAGGTGACAATATAAGCACATTATGCTTTAATCCAGGAAGCGGAGAGGAGTCGACAGAGCAACATAGGAATGAGCCCATTGCTGCAAAGGGAGTAACTGATGCTTCGGTCACAAACTCGAAGGGTGACGGGGAATATGTTGCTACTCATACTGCTGCAAATATCTCTGCTGAACAGCTTGCTTTTATTCCCAAGAGAGAGTATATGCCGGGTAGTATGGTTCGTGAGGGGAAGGAGAATCATGCTTTTGTCTTGGGCTCACATCAGCATTGTGTGACCCTCTATGGTTGCTCATCACTGTCAGCTATGTTGCTTATACCAAAATCCCGTGTCGGAATATGGAGTTTTGACCCTGGAGGAGAAGGGGCTATGGATGGAAATCATGGACTCTACTTATTAGATGAGAGCAAAAATGATTTTTATATTTATATGACTACTCAGTTTGGAGACGCAGGTCTGCAAGAAGCCTGGGTTCCTTGTGGCTTTGGTTTCAGAAAATTCAAACTAAGTTGGGGTGAGCAGCACCGGCAGATTGAAGTGGAGACAACTTATGCTTTCGATCCTGGCGGCAACGGCTCATGGGTCGCTAACAAGCTATGCTTCAGAAGACTGTCACTCCGGGAAATTGCAGCTGCATTTCTTTTGATCCTTGAGGACAAGGATCCTTCAAAGAGGGAGTATTGTGATAGGGCTGCTGACACAGAGAAGGTGATTGAGAAGGCATTCATTAGAACCTTGGGAATGGATACTGTGGAGCCAGAGAAACTACAACCTCAGGTTATGATTAAGGGGCTTGATAAACGTCCTTATCTTTGTTTTGATGTGATGACTTTTGATCCCGGAGGTGGAGGATTGTTGATTGTGGGCTGTCTCATTGATCTGCGAATCAATGATCGAGAGAATAACAACTTTCAAGGTAAAGTTGAAGAAGCCACATTTCTTGAGAGCAAGCTGACAGGAGCTGCAATTTTGTTAAGCTCACACTACAATATATGGTATTTCTATTGTCTGAAATGTGTTGAGCAAATTGATGGGCACCAGAAGGTCCTTTTGCTACAAGCAATTAATGGTTATCACAAGGGTGTTCGCTCCATGGAATTGTCACTCTCAAATTCAGCTACAATTTATATCTTTGATCCTGGCGGCAACAGGTTCAAGAAACATTGGCAAATGATTGTTGGTCTCCCATGCCATACTTCTATGTTGTACTTGGAAAAGGTTTCTCGAAAATGGGTACACTTCAGTAACTGCGACAATCTCAACACAACTGAAGTCGAAATGAGAAAATTGATATCTCAGTTGTTGCCTGTCCCATTGTCATTATTTCGGTGTCTTCAAGGTCTCCGTTCTGTCTATTCTTGGGCTATCAATGCTATTGTCCTTGTGTTCGATCCTGGTGGACAACGCCCCAAGCTTGCATTGCAGGTGGATTTCATCATACAGTAGCTGCTAGCAGATACAATTTCATATAATCCTTGAGGACAAGGATTGCTGAAGGAGGGAGTTCTGTAACAGGATTTCCTGTTACGAGTATTGAATCATACGGGCCAACACTCATTTTGTATTTGGGCTTTTTATTTTATTTTCTATAATGGGCCTTAAGCCCTTTTATGTTGTTGATTTACTCATTCGGCATCTCAATTCATCGTCTCAAACCTCTATATATGTAACCATCTTTCTTGCAGAGAAATCAATCAATGAAATCATACTTCCAATCTCCCAATCTCAACTCTAATTCTCTATTTCTCTACCTATTCTATGACACTAGACACCTTCGAATCAACTCTTCTACTTCGTAGTTGATTTCTAGGCCTAGGTCACTCAGTTTCGGGCTCGAATTCGAACCTCTAGCTGAGATCTATCCCACGGGTAATCGATCAATCGATTTCCTGTCTCACCGGTCGGGTGTCATTCCGAGTACTAACGAAGCCGCTACGCCTCGCCGAAGTATTGTCGGAACGTCGCCCGAAAAACGCTGTTCAAGGTGCTGTCGGGCTGAGGCAGGGGATAGGTTAATTACATAAAACCTCCCATACTTTCAGATTTTGTAAAATATGCCCCTGTTTTAGTTTTTAAAATTCCAGAAATTACCCCGCAGTTTTAGATGTTGTTCTAACTCGCGTAATCTCCTTAATCCGCAGCGTTATCATGAAATCTTTGTCCGTCCTCAATGATTCAAGATTCCCCAGAAGACCATCTTGGTATTATTTACGACTTTTTAAATTAATTCGATTTTTATTCGAATTAATAAGTCATTCCGTTTCGTAAATTTCCGATTATTAAATACTTCCTTATATTTAATACATATAGGTTCGACCGTAGACTTCGTCAACTCCGTCACAAGTGCTTTCAAGTCCATAGTTGGTATCGAAATTCAACAAGATGAATCATGTAAGTGACTTTCCGAGCCTTTTTGCTCAATTGGTGCCTTTCGTGTCTAGTTGTTTTCTTTCCTTGAAATGCTTGCCAAATTAATTAAAATAAATTGCAATTCACCTGCTTGTGTGATTTATTTACTGTTCAGTTTGAATCTGGCAAGTTTAATTAGGTGACCTTAAGATAAGATAATAATATAGTTACCCACCGTTTATTTAAAGCATGATTTATCATTGTTCTTTCATGCTAATTGGTTAGGCCATTTATTTAAAGCATGATTTATTATTGTTCTTTCATGCTAATTGGTTTGAATTCGGCAAGTTTAATTAGGTGACCTTAAGATAAGATAATAATATAGTTATCCACCGTTTCCGTTTATTTAAAGCATGATTTATCACTGTTCTTTCATGCTAATTGGTTAGGCCATTTATTTAAAGCATGATTTATCATTGTTCTTTCATGCTAATTGGTTAGGTATGGAACATGCCTTTTCTTTGATGTTTCCATCCTTTATTTTATTTTCTTTCATTTCATTTGACATCCATGTTACCTATCAATAGCATGGGTTATTTTGTGTGTTGTGTGATCACCTAGGATGTCTTAAGTAAGTAGTAACAATGTGAGGATTGTGTGTTACGATTGGAACTCAATTGAATGAAGATCAAACAAAGTAAAATGTATCAATCAACGCAAACCAATGTGAACCGTAATGTGCAGAGTAAAGTGAAAGTGATGTTGTAGAGTCAGGTCGGGGCCGTTACTCCTCGGTCTAAAGGTTTCATGAAACTACACACTTCCAGATGAGGTGTGTTACACAACCAAAGCGGTTGTAGGTCATAACCACTATGTTAGGGTGAGACCGGTATTAGTCAGTAAACAATTATTTGTTTTAATCTAAAAGACGTAAGATGCATTAATCGTGTAAAGTGTGTAAATTGTGTTTAAGCTATTCAACGTGAGGAAGTGAGTGAATAATGTTTTGAAAAGTGTTTCACGGTGATTACAATTAGTTTTGTATCATATTCCATTCGTACTCGAAGTATGGTTCCTAAGAGTGCTTGTCTCTCGCATCTTTTGTTACTCAATCCTTCGGGGTTATCCGTGTCTCAGGAGTCGTGTTTTGAAATGTTAAGCCTTCACAAAAATATTCTCAATAATCGCATCTGGGTTTAGATTCATACCGTTTTATGGTCACTGTGTTTGAATTCAGAGAAGTTGATGCAATCAAGGATGGGCTTATGTGGCTCAAACAATGATCTTGTTCCTGGCGAGCTATCATGATCGATTCGAGGGCTATTGGAGGAAGAAATGCTTTCAAACAATTATGACGAACCAAAACGTGTGCCTAAGCTCACCTTGCTCATTTGGACCTTCTTCCATGGTGGAGCCTTCTTCTTCCTTTTGAGGCAAACATACTCTTCCTTGAATAGCCCTCGAATCGATCATGATAGCTCGTCAGGAACAAGATCATTGTTTGAGCCACAAAAGCTCATCCTTGATTGCATCAACCAATCACTTGATAAACCAAATAACTACTAGTATAGGGAGAAGCGATTTCCGGTGTCGAACCCACAGGGAGAAGAGATTTCCTATTCAATAATTCTAAGAAAAGACTCTTATAGCAAAGCAATGATTTGTAACAAGTAGCAAAGATTTAAAAGTAACTAGATTTATGATCGCAAAATAAATCGATATCAAAGTAGAGAGAACATTTCACCTGCAATTCTCTAGCAATGGTTGGAATTCATGGTCCTCGGATTGATCTATTAATTATTCATATTCCTAGGTCTACTTGTCTAAAGTTAAGAGATCCGCAGAGATTCACTCATCTTATTCAATATCACTAAAGAATAGCATTAAGGACTGAAGTAATCAAGACCAATTGGCACATTGACTCAACGCAATTAAGACTAATAGGCGCATACCGAACTCATCCCTAATCGAATATCCTCAACATAGATCAATTGAAATCATCCACTACAAAGACAAAGAGACATCACTATCATCAATACCTTTGTTTGCTATCGAGAAAACAACAACGGATTCATACATAAGATGCAATTCCTAACATGTTGATCAAGCATAGAAAGGAACACAAATATAAATTAAGCACAAGATAATAACTAAGAATATGAATAACCAAATAGAATCAAATCCTCACAATCCAAACAACCATGTCTTCGAATCACAGGCAAAACTATGAGTTTAGCAACTCATAGGTCAATTCTCTCTATTTGTGTTCATAGTCTCAAAACTAATCTCTCTCTAACCACCTACTCAATAGAACTTAAAAACAACTAATAAAGACTC
The DNA here is from genome assembly GCA_963922045.1 of Persicaria maculosa. Taxonomy (NCBI): domain Eukaryota; kingdom Viridiplantae; phylum Streptophyta; class Magnoliopsida; order Caryophyllales; family Polygonaceae; genus Persicaria; species Persicaria maculosa. The sequence continues at coordinate 43,841,646 of OY998264.1, read as the reverse complement.
CTCAAAGTCGGCAAAACCATAGTAGGAAATAGAATAGAATAATATAAAATAATGTCTTCGGATCCAAAACCGCATATCAGGAAAACTGGGCCATGGCGGGCGCCGTGCAAGGGGCGGCGGGCGCCGTCTATGCAGTGTCCGACGTTCCTCAATTGTCTTCAATAAATTCCTCGCTCCTCCTTAGCCTCCATATGCTCCAAAACATGCTTCTTAAGCTCTTCCCAAAGTCCATCCAAGGTCGGAATGTAATTCTGCAGAATAAACACTTAAAACGCATAGATTCCGAACTCGAATACCTCACAAGTAATAAACAGAACTAGACTCAAACAATAGCAAAACCACTACCTAATTACAATAAGAAACACCTATAATGCCTTTATGAAATATGCATTATCAAATCCCCCACACTTAACTCTTGCTTGTCCTCAAGCAGCCATAAAGCAAAACATCATCTACGCATCCCACAGGAAATCTTTCATAACTTTACTCATCAAAAGCAACATCATCAATGGTAAAAATATAATCAAACATATAAACGTCATAACATGTATATATGGGATCAAGTTGCTTGCATGCTCAAAAATCAACCTTACAAAGGATAAAATGTGTATCTCTCACTCTCATGTGTTTAGGCTTTAAGCACACACTCACCTCAATTCCATATACAAGCATCAACTCAAATATTGACGTTTATATCACGAAATCTCCACCGGATACGTCAATGCAAAAATAAGGACATCAAGAGGACTTTCACTCAATGGAAACCTTCATAGAAGATTCCATTCGGCGGGGTTGTAATGAGGCTTGGTATAAACATAAGGGAAAGGAATTGTATTTGGTCATGTGGTGCAATAAATTCCAGGAAAACAAGATTCCAAAACTTCCAACATAACACAAACCAACTCAATAAAATTGTTGTGAGCCTAATTTTCCATGTTTTACATACACATTTATATCGATTTCAGCATACATTTCATGCATTTGGGTTAGAATTGCACAGAATCTATGTAGTTTATGCTTATTTGCAAAATTATGGAGTCTACACTAGTTTCTATTTAATTTCGCAGAAATCGAAGCATTTTATAGCAATTCGGAGAAAGGAAGGAAACCATGGAATAGCTCGAAGTCAACTACAGAAAGTCCGAGGTCAAGGAGCAGCTGATCACTCGAGGAGCCCAGAGCTACTCGACGTCGAGTACTCTACTCGATGTCGAGTACACGTCGAGCGCCCAGAAGGTAGCCGAGCTCGAGTGCAACACACGGAGACACAAGCTAGTCGACGTCGAGTACTCTACTCGATGTCGAGTACCCCAATCAGTAATCCGAGTCGAAATCGAGTGAGATCCAAGCCTTGTGGGTTACTTGCAAGTGAAGATTCATGATGTTCTATCCAATCAATTGAAGATCTATCAAGTTCAAGAGGGATTTATCCACTTTAGTCTTATTTCCTTATAGATTTATTTCCTTTATTCATTAAGTTTTATCTTATGTCTTTAGATAGATAATTTTAGATATAGATAGAGTATTCTCTCCTTGGATAGCAAGGATTGAAGACTATAAATAAAGCCCTAGGGGCTCAGTTTTAGGACATCCAATATCTTTCAACACACAATTCATAGCATATAGCGAGTAGAGAGAGAGCAAGGCTGAGAGGAGTTGTATTTGGCGAGAGCGGAATTGGCTTCGATCAGTTGTAAGCTTTGTTTGAGTTTAGTAATGCAATTTAGTTCGATGAGTTTCTTTGTGATGAAGAGCGAGTAGTCACCCAACTTCTAGGGCCGGGGTGAGCCCGACGGTAGCCATGTAAGGTAATGCGATAAAGGTACAATCTTTTGATGCGATTTCGTCTTCTATCCCTAAGAGCATGATCCTTTTGCGACAGTTGAAGGTGATCCTTGTTTGTGTTATTGAAGCGAAAGTGATCTTAATGCAACTTGGATTAGTTATGTGAAAAGGGTTAGTAACAATTAGGGTTTATGCAAAAGCCTCTATTTTCCTACTTGTTAATAACGACAGTTATATGATGAAAAGCATAATCTTTTATACTTTTGTTCATTATTTTATATGGTTATCGTTGTGGCGTTGAAACTCTGATTCTAGGAGCTTTTAGTTTATTTGAATTAATCCAACCTCTTTCGTGTTTGATTCTGTCTTTCTTCATTGCGAAAAGTTACGAATTTTGTTCTGCTGAGTACTCGACATCGACAACAGGTAGTCGACATCGAGTAGGTTGTAGTCGACGTTGAGGAGTTTTACTCGACATCGACGGGTTTTCATTTATTTTTGCGTTTCTGTTGCTTTCAGTTTTGCAGTTTTACTCGACTGAGTGGTCGACATCGAGGACTCTAGTTGACGTCGAGTACTTCTGCTGGTCGAAACGAGAGTTTTCTGGGACTGAAAAGGCGAGCGCTGACAAGCTTCCTCGTGGATACGATCCTGAATACCCTACTACTACAACAGGAGGGTTTCTTGTATTTTATTTGCTGAGACAGGGAGTCGGTTTGATTTTATATTTCGATTTATTTTCATACTTGATTTCCCTCTGCATCAAATTTTGGCGCCGTTGCTGGGGAAGCAATCAATCGCGCCCTTTTTAGTTATTTTTTACTCTTTTTTTTTTGTTTTTCAGGTGTATGCGAAGAACTGATCGCACACCTATTGACCCTATTCTCGAGCCCGAGCGATTTTTTCATCTTCAACAAAGGCTTAGGAGGAGACTCATGTCGACTATCAACAACGAGAATGCGGTCCCACTCACACCAGCACAGGAGCTTGAGTAACTCTACCTACGGATTGAGGAACTCACCACCAGAGAAGCAGAGCACGCTCGACGAAAGGCGGAATGTCAACAGAATCAACAACGGTGGGAAGCAAGGGTGGATCACGAAGTAAATGCCAGAAGGGAACTTAAGGAGTAGATTCCACGTGTTCGCTACGGGGGTGGTAGTAGGAGATTCAAATATTTAAAATAAAACAAAGCACAACTAGACTATCTCCCTGTCGCAAACAAATAATACAAGAATCCCCTCCCTTGTAGTAGTAGGGTAATTTAGGATCGAATCCACGAGGAGGTATGTCAGCGCTTCCTTTGTTGTATTCATGATCAAGGCTTTCGACCTCAGCAGACACTCGATATCGAGTATACAGATCGATATCGACCTCAGTTTTGGTCGATTTCCTAGCGCAGTTCCTGCAGAAGACAAAACAGCAAGTCGACGTCGAGCAGATACCTCGATATCGATGTTAGACCTCGATATCGACCCTTATGGTTGATTTCGATGCTTGTCACAGAAACTGTTTTTGTAACCAATTTGTCGGAAAAGAGTCCGAAGAAAATAGAATGGAGAAGGAAGATGAACAAAAACTAAGACTTTTATGAAGAATTCAATTAATTAAAAGGCTTCCAAAGTCGGGGTTTCATGCCACAACGATAACAGTGCAAGTTTCATGCTAAAGATATGAACTTTAATGTCTTTCCGTCAAATAACTTTCGTTATCAACACTTAGGTGATTAGAGGCTCTCGCATAATTCCTAAGAGTTACTATCCAATTCATGAGCAATTCAAGTTCACAATATGAGTGGCTTTCGCTTCAATAATGCAAATAATGAATCTCCCTAACTTTCGTAAAGGATCATGCATGGGGTAGAAGACGGAATCGCATAAAAGTCAAACCTTTGATGCACTTACCTCACATTGCTATCGTCGGGCTCACCCCGACCCTAGAAGTGGGTTGACTACTCGCTCCTCATCATGCACATCATCATCATTGTTATTGAAAGAAAGCTACTTTGAATTAAAACTCCGAAAGAAAGTACAACCGAACAAGCCACTCCACTCTCACTTTACAACTCCACTCGGCCTCCTCTCTCTCTCTACTCTCTATTGCAACTGAATTTCTCTGTGAAATTGGATGTTATTCGATCTGAAATTGAATACCTAAACTCAGCCCTATTGGCCTCTATTTATAGATGTCGATAAGGACTCGAAACCTTATCTTTATTCTCTAAGATATACTAAAACAAAGTAAAAGCTAAAACTTCATGGTGAAATCAGCCTCCTCATGATAGATCTGGTGTTGATGATAGGAAATCTCCACCTTTGGATAGATATCGCAAGCTTTGGATATAATTCTATCAAAATCGGAGTCGAATTCCTCTGCTGGCATGGTCGATATCGACCCTTAGACATCGATATCGACCCCTCCAAAATCTTATCTCGAGCTTCTCCTTCTCCTACTCGAACTGGCACTCGACTTCTATCAATTTGGTCGATCTGGCAGCATCGATATCAACCCCTAGACGTCGATATCGACCTCTTCTGTGTCGATATGCTCTGTTCCTTTTTCTGCTCGATTCCTATGTCTCTGATGTACTCGATGTCGAGGTCTTCAGTCGATTTCGACCTCTTCAGAAGACTTCGAGTTCTTTTTCCGCTCTTTCGAATTCATCCATTTTCATCCTGTTTTCTACGAAATCACATGGAAACTCGTGCAAACCCATATATTTGACATAAACTACACTATTCTCATGTTTTCCCATTAATATGCATGCAAAAGACAATAAAATGGATTCATGTGTGTATAAAAAATATGGCAATTTGCGTGCACATCAGCACGTCCCTACAAACGCAAAGGAGTATCTGCATCCTACTCTAGAAGTTCCAGAATGACCGATCGTTCTTCCCCCTGTTAATTATGAAATTCGTCCTTCTTTTATTACTGAAATTAGGAGGAATCAATTTAGGGGAAAGCCCAATGAATGTCCTTTAGAGCACGTCACTACTTTTCTAGATTTATGTGAAGCTATTGCTGATGGTGATAATCTAGAATATCTCAAACTAAAGGCTTTTCGTTGGTCTCTTGCAGGAATAACATCACAGTGGCTTGAGGGTTTGCCTGCATGATCTATTCGCACCTGAAATGAACCGCAAGACTTGTTTCTTAACAAGTTCTTTCCTCCTGCGAAAACAGCTGCGCTCAGACAACAAATCACGACTTTCAGACAAAAGACAGGGGAAACACTTGCACAAGTCTGGGAGCGTTACAAAAGGCTTCTGAAATCCTGTCCTACGCACGGACAACCACCCTACGTTATCCAGGAGATCATCTTCAACTGCCTGGATGCACCTACAAAGGAGCTGATCAACAACTACATTGCCTATAGGTATCTCGAGTACACCCCACGGTGTGCTTGGGAAACCTTTGAGACGCTGGCTAACTATGACAACACCTATGGGACTTCTGCGGCTTCAAACGAAAGGTATGAAAGGCCTGCTCCATCTATGCCCTTATATGAGCCACCAAAGGAGATTGATCCAGACTCCAGGGACCAATTCCACAATGACCAAGTACGTCATCTTACCAAACAAGTCAAATTCTTATCTAAAAATCAGCCTTGTTTGGAATGTGGGTCTGCGAGGCAATACTACTGCGTGCCCGCATGTCGATCAAGTAAAGCTTGCAGAAACCCACGAAGAGGTAAGGTATACAGGGGGACATTACTCAAGACAGCATCAGCAACAGAACTGGAGCTACTATCGCCAGCCCCAACATCAATTTCATCCTGTTTTCTACGAAATCACATGGAAACTCGTACAAACCCATATATTTGACATAAACTACATTATTCTCATGTTTTCCCATTAATATGCATGCAAAAGACAATAAAATGGATTCATGTGTGCATAGAAAATATGGCAATTTGCGCGCACATCAAGCACCCCATACTTAAGCTTGCTTGTCCCCAAGCAATACCTTTAATGGTCATTCAGGGAAAGAAAGTAAACCCTCAACATCATAGATTCATTTTTCATATGTCCCTACAATCAATTGCCATCCTTGAGAAGGTACTTATGTCAACCAAGTCATGCCTGTGCATAAAAAGCAATTTCATATTCATAAAGGAGGTAATATGCAAAAAAAAAAAAACAATTTTAGCGACATAACATTAATAATCAAGAGGACTTTTTTCAAGCTTGTGAGAAGTGGATTGGTAAAAGGCTAAAGGTGGGCTAATATTTGGCCATGTGGTGTTAAATCCGGGGAAACATACTTTCTTTCCAAAACATTCCACATTCCTTCTTCATAATGTCTCACCTTTCACTCATCGCTCAATGCTTTTTTCAATATAAAGCTTTTACCTCTCTAACCTTAGCACTGCCTTCTCGCGAGTGGCAAACATGGGTGTCATGAATGGCCCCGGATACTTAGTACTTCGGACTCCTCACCTTGTGTGTCCCATCCTGCGGAACTATTATCTCAACGCAAGCAGGGTCGACCCACCTTTATCTCCTGAGGTGATCGGATTTTTTCTCGCTCATTTAATTTTCCATATTTCATAATTGTATCATTCCTGCTAACAACTCCATAAATGCACAACTCCATACAACTCCAAAGATGACATCCATTCAAAAAAAATTTGTCCCCGGATAGGGTATAAGGTAAAAAATGGGCAATATGTGTATATGTGGAGCAATAATGATCATGATAAGTCTCATATATGGCTTTGTGAATATGCATAGGTAAGGCTAGGATATGAACTTTGCTTGTATGGAATTTTTATAAAAAGTCCTCCATCATCTTATCATGCATATGTCAAAAGCAACATCAAATTTTCATCTCCTTTATGTTTTTTCTCTTCTTGCACTTCATTGGGACTTCCCTTAACTAGGCAATCTCATGTTATATCTCTAATGAATCTAATTTTGCATCATAGAGCTCTTTTTTATACTTCCATGACTCTTTCTTTTCCAATTTTTTTTTGATGGGGGTCATTTTTCTCATTTTTTTTATGCATTAAAATAAATATGCAACTCTAAACTAAGTATGAATATGCAAGTAAGCTTTTCCCCCACCCCATACTTAAAATTTACAGTGTCCTCACTGTATTAGAACTAGGGTTAAGAAGAAAACTTACTAAACCGTCACAAATTTCAGGAGTCGAAGAAGACAACAGGGAAGGTCGATATCGACCCTTTACATCGATATCGATGTCTCTCTTGATTTCTGCTCAGGCTTCAGGGTGATTTGTCCTCGATCACAAACCCTATCCATGTCGACCTTAAGGTCAATTTCGATGTCTGACATCGATTTCGATGCTTTTCTGTGTGCTTTTCTCTCTCCTGCAATTTGAAAAATAAACACAAAATATGCAAAACAAGAAAGTGTCTAAAACCAAAACAAAAGCTGTCTAAAACCAAAACTAAGTCTTTGTTACAAGATCTAGATTTTTAAGTCGCTAGGCCGACTTCTTCCTTCGCGCTTCTCAAGGTGGCATCTGCAGAGCCCATGTGGCTTGGGCCTCAAATATCAGTCCTTTCTTGTCCCGCAGCTGCATTCCACCGGGATTGATTTGATTCACCGTGAATGGACCTAAGTTCTTATCCTTGAATCTTGTAGGGAACCAATGGTCCTTAGACTTGGCAACATAGACCTTGTCTCCTATCTCATATTGGCTTGAACCATCATCGGATACCCTACATAAGTGCACATGCCCAGGCACACCTCTTCCAAATAATGATAAGTCCTTAATTGTAATTGAACAAGAGGAATTCGTACCTTGACTTACCTTCTTCTCTGTCTGTGGGTCAGGTCGATGTCGATGTTCGGAGGTCGATATCGACCCCTGTTGTAAACCTGGAGGATCAGTCAATTTGGGGAGTTTTGACTCGATATGATCAGGTCGATGTCGATGTTCGGAGGTCGATATCGAGGTCTCCTTGCCTCCCTTCTCAGTGCTGATGGTGGTCGATTTCGATAGGGCATGGTCGATATTGACCCTTGACCCCGATTTCGATGCTTCCTCTTTTCCTCCGTCGACCCCATACTTATGACCTGTCAGAGAATCTTGAACATTAGTGGTCGATATCGACTTACCTGGGTCGATTTCGATGTTCTGTTGAGCTCATTCGTTCAAGATTGCTTCAACTTCCTCTACTTGGGCTTCATTGATGGCTTTTATCTCCATTGGCCCTTGACTTTGCACCGTCTTATTGAAGGAATACTCTATTACTTCATCACTAATTGTGAGTGAGAGCAATCCTTTCTTCACGCTAATGTTGGCATCGACGGTTGCTAGGAATGGCCTACCTAAAATAATTGGACAAGCAGGGTCCTCCGCTATGTCAACAACTAGGAAATCAGCAGGGACAAAGAATTTACCTACTTGTACTGGCACATCCGTCACTATCCCAGTTGGAATCACTACCGTATTATTAGCCATGTACAATCTTGCATCCACGGGCTCTAGAGGACCTATCTTTACCTTGTGCCAAATGGTTAGTGGCATCATGCTAACGCTAGCGCCCAAGTCAACTAAAGCATTAAATTTGAATTGACCTAGACTTATAGCGATAGAAAACTTACCTGGGTCCGCCCGCTTTTGTGGTAGCTCCAACATGTTGCATTCCTCTGCGATCTCAGAGAGCGATCACTTCTTACCCAAGATGTCCTTAAGGAACCTTACATAAGATGGCATCTCGTGAAGTGCCTCTGTGAATGGTATAGAGACATTAAGCCCTTGGAGCATCTTCACGAACCGTTGGAACTTCTTTTCCGCTGGGTCCTTAGTCACCTTTCTAGTTGGGAATGGCAACACCTTCTTCCTTCCCGCGGCTGCAGTGAGGTCAATATCGACATCAGTAGGGTCGATATCAACTGGAGGAGTCGATTTCTGTGGTGACGCAGAATTAGGGTCGACATCGACAGGTGGGTCGACATCGATGTCACCTTTGTCGATATCGATAGGGGGGTCGATATCGACGCCTGTTCTGGCTCCTTCTCCTCCGCTTTTTGCTCGGGCGTTTGTAATTGACGCCCACTCTTTAGGTTTACTGCCGCAATATGACCTGTGGTTTTGCCCTTTTGGTTGGGCACAGTGGATCCAGGGAGTGATCCTGACGCTTTGGGCATTGCTTCCGCCAATTGACTCATTTGAGTCTCCATGTTGCGCTTCCAAACGTCGATCTCCCCAAGTCTAGAATTGATGCCCTGCAGCTGAGTATGGACATAGTTATTGGCTTGTTTGAACTCAGCGTGGTTCCTCCGCATCTCATCAAGGATGATTTGCAGGTCATCTTTCTTATTCTCCCGCTCAGGGTGCCCTATATGTTGGGGGATCCCTTTGATAGAACCTTTGATCACCCTAATTTTGTTGATTGCCCCCTCCATAGGAGCCTCTCGTCCATTTGACCTCCTCATGTTGTTCCGCCATGGATACTTGCTCAGTATGTGGACATGCACTGGTGTTATGCCTTATTGAATCACACTCCTGACAAGGTTGATTGTTGCTCAGGAACCTTACTTACTTTTAAAGGCGGCGTGTTTGATCGTTATGGAATTGTTGCCGCACTTCAGGATCTATCTCCCTTGGAGGCTCATATAGTGGCATAGATGGGGTAGGCCTTGCATCATAGGCCGCAGCAGCCCCATAGGTGTTGTCAAAGTTCACAAGCCTCTCAATGGTCTCCCATGCCTCCATTGATGTAAGCTCAATGTACCGATAGGAGGTATATGAATTGATCCTCTCCTTATTCGGCGCATCAAGGGCATTATAAAAGATCTCTTGGATGACATATGGAAGTTGCCCATGCGTCGGGCATGATCTCAGCAAGTCCTTAAAGCGCTCCCACGCCTGTGCTAGGGTTTCACCTGGCTTTTGTTTGAAAGCCGTGATCCTTTGTCGTAGCATCGCCGTTTTAGAAGGTGGGAAGAATTTGTTCAAGAATGCATCTTTCACCTCCGCCCATGTCCTTAGCGATCGTGGAGCCAAACTTTCAACCCATTGTAATGCCTTTCCTGCCAAAGACCATCGAAAAGATTTTAGTCGCACATACTCTAAGTTTACTCCATCAGCAACTGTTTCACATAATTCCATAAAAGTAGAGATGTGTTGCAGGGGGCATTCATTATGTCTTCCTTCAAAAGTATTTCTTTTAATCTCAGATAGGAAGTTAATATTCAATTCATAGTTAGAGTGAGGAATTATAATGGCAGATTCAGGAACATGAAGCGGCGGATGCATGTATTGCATCGCCGTCTGTGGATACTGATTTAGCTGCTCTTGGGCTTGTCTGTGCGCATCCTCCTCCCTATAAGCACGGGCTCGCTCAGCAGCAGCAACAGCCCTTTCAGCAGCGATTGTAGCATTGTGGTCCTCGATATCCTTCCTCAACCGCTCTATGATCTCAGCCTGCGTCTCGTTGTCAGTCATGATGCGTATTGCTTTGTTGCGAAGATGGTAAAAACGTTCAGGCTCGTTAATTGGTTCCAGGATAGGTCCGCGATCAGAACGTCGCATAAACCTGCAGAATAAGCTTAGAAAAAGATCGTGATTAACTTAGGTGGCGATTGATTGCCTCCCCGGCAACGGCGCCAATTTGTTCGCTATGAGGGTGGTAGTAGGAGATTCAAATATTTAAAATAAAACAAAGCACAACTAGACTATCTTCCTGTGCCAAACAAATAATACAAGAATCCCCTCCCTTGTAGTGGTAGGGTCATTCAGGATCGAATCCACGAGGAGGTATGTCAGCGCTTCCTTTGTTGTATTCACGATCAAGGCTTTCGACCTCAGCAGACACTCGATATCGAGTATACAAGTCGATATCGACCTCAGTTCTGGTCGATTTTCTAGCGCAGTTCCTGCAGAAGATAAAACAGCAAGTCGACGTCGAGCAGATACCTCGATATCGATGTTAGACCTCGATATCGACCCTTATGGTCGATTTCGATGCTTGTCACAGAAACTGTTTTTGTAACCAATTTGTCGGAAAAGAGTCCGAAGAAAATAGAATGGAGAAGGAAGATGAACAAAAACTAAGACTTTTATAAAGAATTCAATTAATTAAAAGGCTTCCAAAGTCGGGGTTTCATGCCACAACGATAACAATGCAAGTTTCATGCTAAAGATATGAACTTTAATGTCTTTCCGTCAAATAACTTTCGTTATCAACACTTAGGTGATTAGAGGCTCTCGCATAATTCCTAAGAGTTACTATCCAATTCATGAGCAATTCAAGTTCACAATATGAGTGACTTTCGCTTCAATAATGCAAATAATGAATCTCCCTAACTTTCGTAAAGGATCATGCATGAGGTAGAAGACGGAATCGCATAAAAGTCAAACCTTTAATGCACTTACCTCACATTGCTATCGTCGGGCTCACCCCGACCCTAGAAGTGGGTTGACTACTCGCTCCTCATCATTGTTAAGGATGGTAAGTCAAGTACAAATAATAAGATGTAAAAATGTAAATCGACTCCTAGCCTATGCAAATAATTACAAGACTTCCTCCTGTTGTAGTAGAAGGGTAGTCAGGATCGATCCACGAGGAGGCGTGTCAGCGAGATCCTAGTAGCCTTGGAAATTTCACGTCTGCATCGACCAGAAGCCTCGATTTCGACCTAGGGCCTTGATGTCGACCTCGGCTGTTGATGTTCTCTGCAATAGAAGACCTGCAGAAATAAAAAAACAGTGGTCGATATCGACTGGTGGGGGTCGATATCGATGTTAGTCCACGAAATCGACTGGCTCAGAAGACTGCCAGTCGATACAGAAGGGTCGATATCGACACAAGGGGTCGATATCGATGCTCAGCAAACTCCGCAGCGATGTTCGTCATCGACTCAGAAAACTGTCGACGAACTCAGTGGTCGATATCGACTGGTGGGGTCGATATCGATGTCTCCCTGCAGTGTGTTAGTTCTTCGTCGGCAAAGAAAGGCCAAAGATTTAAGAATGGGAAGAGAAGCAATGAACAGAAATAACAGTGGGTTTTGTGTGTATTTAAACTTATGTAAAAAGCAACTACTAGGATTAGGGTTTACCACAACGTTAACCAATGCATGCGATAAGACAAATAAGACGGACAATTGCGCTATTTCACCCGAGGGACAAGCTTTCGCCGTACACCAACTCTTAGGATTACTCTTGCAAATAAACCTAATTGTCTCTACCAATTTTATGTTTATAACTCAAGTTGTTAGCATGAATCCCTTTTCTTTCGATTAGGACTAAACATAGAATTGTAGGAGGAGAGATAGACACAACGATATCAACATCAAATACTTACCTCAAGCGCGCATGGCTAACGTCGGGCTCACCCCGACCCTAAGAGCTTTGGGGAACTACTCGCTTCTCATCATGGAATTCATCATTGTTTGAAAGGAAGAAACTTGCATTAAAATAAACTTCGAAGCTTTACAACTCAACGTCAACTTTCGCAAACGTCAAACCCTAAAAGTTCTCTCTAACTCTAACTCTATTGATTGTCTTGATTGATTGTTCTAGTGGATTGAAAGATGATTGAATGCCAGCCCCCTAGGGCTTGATTTATAGGCTACTAATCCTCGCTATCCAAGGATTGTAACTCCTATCTAAACTATGAACTCTATCCGAACAATTAGGATAGGTCTTTTTATTTTGATAAAACTTAATGGTAAAAGATAAATAAAACTTCAGCTGTCCTCTATCTTGAAAGTATGAGATAATTCCGTGCCTCCTTGAAGATATAGTTCCAATCCGCATTCGAAATCGAGTCTATCTTCTGTCGAGATAAGGGGACGATATTGACACCAGAGGTCGATATCGAGGTCTCTGTTCCTGCTCGACTTGTTCAGCTCTGGTCGATTTCTATGTTGAGGTCGATATGGGGGTCGATATCGACACCGGGGGTCGATATCTGGGTCTAAGGTCGATATCTACCTCTTCTCAGCTTCACTTGATGTCTATGTTGAGGTCGATATCTACACCAGAGGTCGATATCTATGTCAGGGGTCGATATCTACCTCTGCTCAGCTTCACTTGGCTTCTTCGTTTTGACTCCGATTTCGCTCGAATTCCTGCATGGTTAGCCCAAAACTTGTGCAGACCCTATTTCTTGCATTTTAGCCCATTCTTACACAAGTTTATATTCTTTTGAACCTTTTCTTTGGAGATCGAATGAAATATGAAGTCAAAAGATGCAATAAAAGAGGGTGCAAATGTGTACATCAAAACACCCCATACTTAGACTTGCTTATCCTCAAGCAATAACCAAACAATAACCAATACCTACAACACATCCTTCAAGTCTTCGCCCTTGTCAAAAGCAACATCATAAGCGGTAGCAAAGCAAAGCAAGTGAATTTAACGTCATAGCACTTATTTTGGCGATCCATAGGCATATGCAATTTTGATCCAACCTCACAGGGATAATGTGTTTGCACTCGACTCTCATGTGTTTAAGCTATGAAGATTAACTCTCAACTCAATTCCATATACAATCTCATAAACATTGCAATTTATAATAATCCACTTCGCAACCAATTATGAAAATGCAATAAGAATCATCAGGAGGACTTTCGCTCAATGGAAGACTTCAAAGAAGACTCCATTCGGCGGGGTTGTAATGGGGCTTGGTATGAAATAAAAGGTATGGAATTATTTGGCTATGTGGTGCTTTTATAATTCGGGAATCAAGACTCCTAAATCTCAACACTTGCAATACCCAAACCTTAACTCTTCATAATATGCTCTAAAGATGCATTCCATCAACCCTTCTTCTAAGTTCTAATATACCTCTAAAAAATATAACATTTGTATGAATAAAAGACTTAAGGATTTTGGCTCATGCACTATATATAGATATCTTTTTTTTTCGAAAGTAATAAGTAAATATGTGCATTTATAGATTGAGCCATAAACCTTTTTACAAAATATGACAAAATGTAAATATGCGCCATCCTATAATTTCCTTGCTCAAAACTGGACATTATGCTCTTTTCTTTCCACAAGGCATTAGTCCAACCAATCTAAGTCTCAATTCCCAAATGGGTGTCAGGCTCAATTCGGCTAGGGATAATTTTGTGGAGTTTGCAATTCAGGCTCATGCTAATGTTCCGGCTTCAAGCAGGGATAATGCAGGGTAGGTAAAGAGAGGATAAAAATGGCTTAAAAGATGCCTCCATCATTTAATTCTCGTAAACATAATCATATATATGCATTGGTTTTGAATAACTATCACAACATTTAGAGATGCATAGGAAGAGTAAATTCACTCAAGAAAGCGGAGGGATTTTTGATGTTCTCCCTATAGGTCAAAATTCTCACAAGGACAATTTTTGTTGGATTTGCTTTTTAGCCTAGGATCATATGTGCTCAATTTCATCACAAGTTCACAATCTACATAAAAATTTTAAGACTTAGGCTAAACCATCCAAATATGCCATAGGATTTACATGATCAAGTCAGCTATTGAGTTTTCATCATAGGACATCAAAGTAGGGTTAAAAAAACAAACTTAAAAATAAACATGCATTTTTTTGTATTTATGACATTTTTCTAATTTTTTTTGATTTTTTATTTTATAAAAGTAAGACTAAGAACAAAAATTTAAACATGAATGCAATGCGAAGAAGAAACCAAGCTATGACCATAAGACATGTCTTTCCCCTACCCCATACTTAAAATATACAGTGTCCTCACTGTATTAAAAAGAAGAACAAGGGTAGAGAGAAACTCACAGCGCAACCTGCGGATTCAGGTCGATTTCAAGTTGGGTCGATGCCAGAAGTCGATATCTAGGTCAGAGGTCGATGTCGACTGCATCTGTCGAAGTCGAGGAAGAAGATGAAGACAAGGGCTGCCTGATTGGGGTCGATATCGAGTATTAGGGTCGATATCGACCTCTGCTTTTCGCTCCTGAGTCCTCGATGTCGACTCCAGGAGATGGCTTGACCCTGGGGGGTCGATTTCGACTGGCCTGGTCGATTTCGACTGCCTCTGCAGAAGCTTCTTTCCTTCTTCATCGTTCCTTTTGCTTGATAACCTGAAATCTTTGTTAGTAATATAGATAAAACACGAATTATCTCAGTTTTAAAAGTTTCAAACAGCCAAAAATTAAATCCTAAAAACCATCTATGCGAAATTTAAATGTTTTATGTACATGCTCTAGATTTTTGAGTCGCTAGGCCGACTTCTCCGTCAATTCTTCATGACCCTTTTATGTAGGGACCCTTCGAGCGTGAGCCTTCTCCTGGATCATCTAGGTCCTTTTGGTAGTAGCGAAGTTCGGCGACCAAGGCTTCTTTGATGTTAGGTTCTTCTTTGGGCGCTTTTCTTCTCTTTCTTGACCTAACTTTAGCAATATAGGCAAACCATGGAGCTTTGACTCTCTCTTTAGTAGATTTATCAATAATTGGCTTAATTGATTCATCAATAAGGGACAAAGGAGGGTTAGGAGTCATACCTAGGCTTACCTGTTTGGGCCCGAAACAGAAATCTTCGGGCTGAGGGGTGGTCGATTTCGACCAAGAAGGGTCGATTTCGAGTGCTGAGGTCGATATCGACATGTGGGGGTCGATATCGACCTCTGTGACCCCATACTTAAGCTCCTGGCAGCGATCTAGCATACTCGATTTTGACCAAGGGGGGTCGATTTCGATGTTTTTAGTCGATATCGACTGGTTCCAGTCGATGTCGACCCTGCTTGCTGTTTCCGTCCTCGTCAACAAAAATTTTCTAAGCTTCTCCTTAGCCGGCGAGAGGACTACTTGCTCCAGGTGCTTTGTTTCGCTCATGGTAGGGTTGAAAGAGAATTTTATCACTTCGTTCCCTATAGTAAAGGTTAGTAACCCTCGACGTACATTGATATTGGTATCAGCAGTAGCTAAGAAAGGCCTACCAAGTATAATAGGCACTACAGGATCTTCAGGCATCTCCAATACAATGAAATCAGCAGGCACAAAGAACTTACCTACCTTTACCGGAACGTCATCAACTATACCTGTGGGTCTGACGAATGAGTTGTCAGCCATATAAAGTTTCATGTCCACAGGTTCAAGGGCACCAATGTTCACCTTTTGCCAAATAGAAAGAGGCATGAGACTTACACTTGCCCCTAGGTCACATAGGGCTTTATAACGATGTTGGCCAAGTCCCACGGTGATTGCGAACTTCCCTGGATCACTCTTCTTCTCAGGGAAGTCCATCTTTGAGCACTCCTCTGCGATCTCTGCCATGGATCTCTTCTTGCTAAGGATGTCTTTGAGGAATCGCACATAGGCGGGCATCTCTCTTAGGGCTTCTGTAAGAGGGATAGTAATGTTGAGTCCTTGAAGTATCTTTATGAAGTGCCTAAACTTACCTTTGGTTGGATCCTCCAATGCTTTGGATGGGAATGGCAACGTCTTCTTTGGAGTAGGGGCCAAAACGGAGGTCGGAGGAGCCTGCTGGACATCGACATCGACTGGGCTTTGGTTGATATCGACTGGGATGGTCGATTTCGACCTCTGTTGTGGCTCTGATGGCTCTGCAGTGGCCTCGATATCGACCTGTGGGTCGACATGGGGGTCGATATCGACCTCATCCTCGACATCGACTGGTCTGTCGACATCGACTGGATCTGCTGCTTTCTCCGATTCCGTTCGTGGCTTATGTACTTTGGTGCCACTCCTCAATTGTATGGCTGCGACATGGCCCGTCCCGGATTACCCCCTTAGGATTTGTGGTGGGTTGCCCAGGGAGTGTTCCGGACGGTCTAGGGATTTGTGCCGCCAATTGACCCAATTGAGTCTCTACGTTCTTCTTCCAAATATCCATCTCCCCAATCCTTGTGGTAAGGTGATTAAGTTGAGAATGGATAGCATTGTTGGATTGATCATTCTTAGCTTGATTTCGCCTGATTTCATCCAGCACAAGTTGAAGATCATCCTTCTTTTGGTCTCTCTCCGGATGCCTAGGAGCTCTATAAGGCGGAGGGTCCTTAGGGTTAACCGGGTTCCTTTGTGGTTGATGGAACCTTTGGTCTCCCCAATATTGGTGATTGGGACCCCTCATGTAGCGCGCCTCTTGGTGAGTCTCCGCTAGGTGTACTTGTTCAGCATGGGGGCACTCGATGGTGGTGTGCCGCTGCGATCCGCATTCGATGCAATCTTGGTTCACTGACAGGAACCTCACTTGCTTTTGGAGCTTTCTAAGTTGATCTCTGTGGAATTGCTCCTTCACATCCGGATCGATTACATTGGAGGGTTCATATAAGGGCATAGATGGGGCAGGCCTCGACGATGATGGTGCGTCGGAAGCCTCAGGAGTCCCATATGTGTTGTCGAACTCCACCAACCTCTCTATGGTCTCCCAAGCCTCTTGTGGAGCGAGTTCAAGGTAGCCATAGGAGGTGTAGGTGTTGATCCTCTCCTTAGTTGCAGTGTCAAAAGCATTGTATATGATCTCCTGAATTACATATGGTGGTTGGCCATGCATCGGGCATGATCGTAGAAGGTCTTTGAACCTTTCCCAAACAGTCGCCAGAGCCTCACCAGGCTTTTGTTTGAAAGCCGTGATTTTCTGTCGGATCAACGCCGTCTTAGAAGAAGGGAAGAACTTGTTGAGGAACGCGTCCTTGACTTCATTCCAGGTGCGGAGCGATCTTGGGGCTAAGCTTTCTAACCACTGCAATGCTTTCCCTGTAAGAGACCATCGAAAGGCTTTTAGTTGGACATATTCAAGACTTCGTCCATCAGCAATAGTATCACAAAGGTCTAAGAAGGTAGAAATATGTGCCATAGGGCATTCGTTAGGTTTTCCTTCATATTGGTGCCTTCTAATCTCAGTAAGGAAGTTAGGTTTTATTTCAAAATTAGAGGCAGGGATAAGAATTGCCGATTCAGGCACTGTGAGAGCGGGGTGCATATATTTCTTGGCATTCCTAGGGAGGGCATTGATTTGGGCTTCTATTTGCCTCCGGCCTTCCTCCTCCCTATCCGCATGCTCCTTAAGTGCCGCCTCTCTAGTCGTTAAGTCCTCAACCTGCTTCCTTAGTTGTTCAATAAGTTCTGTTTGGTTCGCGTTTTCCGCCATGATTCTTTGAGCTTGGGACCTTAGATGGAAATAACGCTCAGGGTCTTCTACTCCTTCAAATTCAGGTGGGCGATCAGCGCGTCGCATACACCTGCAAAGCCAATCTAGATAGAGACGTGAGATAGACTACTAGGGCGCGATTGATTGCCTCCCCGGCAACGGCGCCAATTTGTTAAGGATGGTAAGTCGAGTACAAATAATAAGATGTAAAAATGTAAATCGACTCTTAGCCTATGCAAATAATTACAAGACTTCCTCCCGTTGTAGTAGAAGGGTAGTCAGGATCGATCCACGAGGAGGCGTGTCAGCGGGATCCTAGTAGCCTTGGAAATTTCACGTCTGCGTTGACCAGAAGCCTCGATTTCGACCTAGGGCCTCGATGTCGACCTCGGCTGTCGATGTTCTCTGCAACAGAAGACCTGCAGAAACAAAAAAAAACAGTGGTCGATATCGACTGGTGGGGGTCGATATCGATGTTAGTCCACGAAATCGACTGGCTCAGAAGACTGCCAGTCGATACAGAAGGGTCGATTTCGACACAAGGGGTCGATATCGATGCTCAGCAAACTCCGCAGCGATGTTCGTCGTCGACTCAGAAAACTGTCGACGAACTCAGTGGTCGATATCGACTGGTGGGGTCGATATCGATGTCTCCCTGCAGTGTGTTAGTTCTTCGTCGGCAAAGAAAGGCCGAAGATTTAAGAATGGGAAGAGAAGCAATGAACAGAAATAACAGTGGGTTTTGTGTGTATTTAAACTTATGTAAAAAGCAACTCCTAGGATTAGGGTTTACCACAACGTTAACCAATGCATGCGATAAGACAAATAAGACGGACAATTGCGCTATTTCACCCGAGGGACAAGCTTTCGCCGTACACCAACTCTTAGGATTACTCTTGCAAATAAACCTAATTGTCTCTACCAATTTTATGTTTATAACTCAAGTTGTTAACATGAATCCCTTTTCTTTCGATTAGGACTAAACATAGAATCGTAGGAGGAGAGATAGACACAACGATATCAACATCAAATACTTACCTCAAGCGCACATGGCTAACGTCGGGCTCACCCCGACCCTAAGAGCTTTGGGGAACTACTCGCTTCTCATCATGGAATTCATCATTGTTTGAAAGGAAGAAACTTGCATTAAAATAAACTTCGAAGCTTTACAACTCAACGTCAACTTTCGCAAACGTCAAACCCTAAAAGTTCTCTCTAACTCTAACTCTATTGATTGTCTTGATTGATTGTTCTAGTGGATTGAAAGATGATTGAATGCCAGCCCCCCAGGGCTTTATTTATAGGCTACTTATCCTCGCTATCCAAGGATTGTAACTCCTATCTAAACTATGAACTCTATCCGAACAATTAGGATATGTCTTTTTATTTTGATAAAACTTAATGGTAAAAGATAAATAAAACTTCAGCTGTCCTCTATCTTGAAAGTATGAGATAATTTCGTGCCTCCTTGAAGATATAGTTCCAATCCGCATTCGAAATCGAGTCTATCTTCTGTCGAGATAAGGGGTCGATATCGACACCAGAGGTCGATATCGAGGTCTCTGTTCCTGCTCGACTTGTTCAGCTCTGGTCGATTTCTATGTTGAGGTCGATATGGGGGTCGATATCGACATCAGGCGTTGATATCTGGGTCTAAGGTCGATATCTACCTCTTCTCAGCTTCACTTGATGTCTATGTTGAGGTCGATATCTACACCAGAGGTCGATATCTATGTCAGGGGTCGATATCTACCTCTGCCCAGCTTCACTTGGCTTCTTCGTTTTGACTCCGATTTCGCTCGAATTCCTGCATGGTTAGCCCAAAACTTGTGCAGACCCTATTTCTTGCATTTTAGCCCATTCTTACACAAGTTTATATTCTTTTGAACCTTTTCTTTGGAGATCGAATGAAATATTAAGTCAAAAGATGCAATAAAAGAGGGTGCAAATGTGTACATCAATCATGCACATCATCATCATTGTTATTGAAAGAAAGCTACTTTGAATTAAAACTCCGAAAAAAAGTACAACCGGACAAGCCACTCCACTCTCTCTTTACAACTCCACTCGGCCTCCTTTCTCTCTCTACTCTCTATTGCAACTAAATTTTCTCTGCGAAATTGGATGTTATTCGATCTGAAATTGAATACCTAAACTCAGCCCTATTGGCCTCTATTTATAGATGTCGATAAGGACTCGAAACCTTATCTTTATTCTCTAAGATAAACTAAAACAAAGTAAAAGCTAAAACTTCATGGTGAAATCAGCCTCCTCATGATAGATCTGGTGTTGATGATAGGAAATCTCGACCTTTGAATAGACATCGATATCGACCCCTCCAAAATCTTATCTCGAGCTTCTCCTTCTCCTACTCGAACTGGCATTCGACTTCTATCAATTTGGTCGATCTGGCAGCATCGATATCGACCCCCAGACGTCGATATCGACCTCTTCTGTGTCGATATGCTCTGTTCCTTTTTCTGCTCGATTCCTATGTCTCTGATGTACTCGATGTCGAGGTCTTCAGTCGATTTCGACCTCTTCAGAAGACTTCGAGTTCTTTTTCCGCTCTTCTGAATTTATCCATTTTCATCCTGTTTTCTGCGAAATCACATGGAAACTCGTGCAAACCCATATATTTGACATAAACTACACTATTCTCATGTTTTCCCATTAATATGCATGCAAAAGACAATAAAATAGATTCATGTGTGTATAGAAAATATGGCAATTTGCGTGCACATCAGCACGTCCCTACAAACGCAAAGGAGTATCTGCATCCTACTCTGGAAGTTCCGGAATGACCGATCGTTCTTCCCCCTGTTAATTATGAAATTCGTCCTTCTTTTATTACTGAAATTAGGAGGAATCAATTTAGGGGAAAGCCCAATGAATGTCCTTTAGAGCACGTCACTACTTTTCTAGATTTATGTGAAGCTATTGCTGATGGTGATAATCTAGAATATCTCAAACTAAAGGCTTTTCGTTGGTCTCTTGTAGGAATAGCATCATAGTGGCTTGAGGGTTTGCCTGCATGATCTATTCGCACCTGAAATGAACCGCAAGACTTGTTTCTAACAAGTTCTTTCCTCCTGCGAAAACAGCTGCGCTCAGACAACAAATCACGACTTTCAGACAAAAGACAGGGGAAACACTTGCACAAGTCTGGGAGCGTTACAAAAGGCTTCTGAAATCCTGTCCTACGCACGGACAACCACCCTACGTTATCCAGGAGATCATCTTCAACTGCCTGGATGCACCTACAAAGGAGCTGATCAACAACTACATTGCCTATAGGTATCTCGAGTACACCCCACGGTGTGCTTGGGAAACCTTTGAGACGCTGGCTAACTATGACAACACCTATGGGACTTCTGCGGCTTCAAACGAAAGGTATGAAAGGCCTGCTCCATCTATGCCCTTATATGAGCCACCAAAGGAGATTGATCCAGACGCCAGGGACCAATTCCACAATGACCAAGTACGTCGTCTTACCAAACAAGTCAAATTCTTATCTAAAAATCAGCCTTGTTTGGAATGTGGGTCTGTGAGGCACAATACTACTGCGTGCCCGCATGTCGATCAAGTAAAGCTTGCAGAAACCCACGAAGAGGTAAGGTATACAGGGGGACATTACTTAAGACAGCATCAGCAATAGAACTGGAGCTACTATCGCCAGCCCCAGCATCAAAGAGATTCCCCGCCCTACATAGCTCTTGGTCACCCTGACAGAGAAGGTTTGAAAGATGACTTCCAGGTTATTCTTGATGAGATGCGGAGGAATCACACCGACAGCAAGCAACCCATCAATTCCATCCAAACTCAGCTGCACGACATCAACTCTAGGCTTGGGGAAATTGATATTCGGCGGAAATCTATGGAGACCCAGATGGGTAAATTAGCTTCATCAATCCCCAAACAATCAGGTACGCTCCCTGGATCCTCTGAACCTAATCCTAAAGGTAAATCTACAAGACATGTAGCTGCCATGAATCTCAAGAGTGGGCGACAGACACAAACGCCCGAACAAAATACAGACGGAGAAGCTGCAAAGGAGTACTCGACGTCGAGTAAACCAGTCGACGTCAATCAGCCAGTACTCGACATCGAGGAGCCTGCAGTCGTTATCGACCATAACGTTCAGCTTTGACGAGAGGGTTTCCCGACCAAATAAATTTATAGTCAAGACCCCCGCTATAGTACAGAGAAGTCAGGTTCGATCCACGAGGAAGCGTGTCAGCGCCCGCCTTTTCAGTTCCAAAAGCCCACTGTTTTCGACCAGAAGAGCGCTCGATATCGACCAAAGAGCTCGATATCGACCACTACGTCGACTACCTGTAAAACACAAAAAACAGAAATGAAAACGCAAAGAACAGACCGGTCGATATCGACCTTACTCCTCGATATCGACCAAATAAAATCGACCACAGTAGCTCAATATCGAGTAGACACAAAAAGAAAAAACCGCAACTTTTCGCAGACAGAACACGTAACTGATGAAATAAACTCAATAAACTAAAATACTTCCAAGATCAGGGTTTCAACACCACAACAATAACCATGTAAAATAAGTAAATAACACATAAAGGCATAAAAGATCATGCTTTTCATCAAATAACTTTCGTTATTAACAAATAGGAATATAGAGGCTTTCACATAAACCCTAATTGTTACTAACCCTTTTTCACATAATTAATCCAAGTTTATATTAAGATCATTTTCGCTTCAATAACACAAACAAGGATCACCTTCAACTTTCGCAAAAGAATCATGCTCATAGGGATAGAAGACGAATTCGCATCAAAAGATCGTACCTTTACCGTGTCACCTTACATGGCTACCGTCGGGCTCACCCCGACCTTAGAAGTTGGGTGACTACTCGCTCTTCATCATCAATAAACTCATCAAATAACAAAAGAAACTAACTTGCATTAAATAAACTCAAACAAGACTTACAACCAATCGAAGACAAATCCCGCTCTCGCTTTCTTCAACCTCAATCGGTCTTGCTCTCTCTCTATTCTCTAACTCGAATGGAACTAATAATAACTAAGATTGAATTGTAAGATTGAATGAATAAAATCCAGCCCCTAAGGCTTTATTTATAGGCTTCATTCCAAGCTAATCTAGGAAAGAAACTCTATCTATATCTAAATCTATCTATCTAATACTTAAAGATAAAACATGGAAATAAAAGAAATAAATCTAAAAGGGAATTATATCTAAAGTAGATAAATATCTCTTCCATCTTGATAGATCTTGATAGAATCTCCTCTTGTGGATATCTCCATTGGACTTTGGATAGAACTTTAATTAGAACTCGGATACCCTCGAAATCGGCTACTGGGTACCACTCGATATCGACCAGCCTAGGTCGATATCGACCCATGTCTTCTCAGCTTCTCTTCCTGACTCGATATTGGCCTCTGGACTCAAAATCGACCAACTTGGACTCGATATCGACTTGATGTGGTCGATATCGACCTCTTCACTTCAGCTCCCACTGGTCGATTTCTGCATTTTGGCTCGATTTTGCTCACTCGATATCGACCAGATGTAGTCGATATCGACCTCTTTGTGTCGAGTGCCTCTTTTCCTCGTTTCCAGCTCGATTTGTCCTGGTTCCCCTGCTCTTTGACCTCGGACTTTCTGTAGTTGACTTCGAGCTTTTCCATCCTTTCTCTGAACTGCTGTAAAATGCCTCGATTTCTGCGAAATTAAACAGAAACTAGTGTAGACTCCATAATTTGGCAAATAAACATAAACTACACAAATTCTGTACTAATCAGACCCAATGTATGAAATCCATGCAGAAAACGATATAAAAGTATATGGAAAACATGGCAAAATAGGCTCACATCAAACACCCCATACTTAAGCTTGCTTGTCCTCAAGCAATACTTTAAATGGTCATACAGGGGAAGAATTCAAAACTCTCAACATATTAGATTCATTGCCATATGTGCCTGCAATCAATCACCATCCTCGAAAAGGTACTAATGTCACAAATCAATGCATGTGCAAATTGAAAAGTAACATAATACTCACAAAAGGAGAGTTATGCAAAAATAATTCATAAGTGACAAAGCAACAATAATCAAGAGGACTTTATTTTAAGCTTAATAAGGAGTAGATTGGTAAAAGGCTAAAGGTGGGCAATTTTTGGCCATGTAGTGCTAATGATCCGGGGAAATGGAGTACTTTACAAACTTTCATACCACATTCCTTCTTCCTTTGATTTCTCACCTTTCGCTCATCGCTCATTGTTTTTTTCACTATAATGCTTTTACCTCTCTAACCTCAGCATTGCCTTCTCGCGAGTCGCAAATATGGGTGTCATGAATGGCCCCAGATACTTAGTGCGTCGGACTCCTCACCTTGCTGTCCCATCTCGCCAAACTATTATCTCAGCGAGCAGGGTCGATCTTTGATCGGATTTTCTTTCACTCATTAAATTTTCCATAATATTCAAACATTCATGCCAAACTCCAATAATAATAACAACACAACAACCATATGATAATCTCCATAATGTGACATCATTCTCAACATAATCTCCGGATGGAAAATAGGGCAAAGAATGGCAATATTTAGATCATGTGGAGCAAATATAAATAAGGCACAATATGGCTTTGTGAAATGCATAAGCATAGGTAAGGCTAGGATATAACAATATGATCATTATACGGAAATATAAAGTCCTCCATCCTCTTATCATGCAACATGTCAAAAGCAACTTCAAATTTTACCTCCTTCCATGGTTTTCATAGAAAATATGCACTTCATTATGACTTCTCTTTACTAGGCAATTTCATGCTATATCTCTAATGAATCCAATTTTGCATCGTCGAGTTCAATTAAAGCTTCCATGACACTAAGAAAAAATTTTCAATGGGGGTGATTTTTATAAACTTTGGAAAACATGCATATAAACATATAGACAAAATATGAAATCCAAAGTAGCCATGTATAAGCAATTCACATAAATAAAATCTAAACATGCACACCTAAGGTCAAATATGGTCAAATATGCATAAAGTAAGTCCTTCCCCCACCCCATACTAAAACATTACAGTGTCCTCACTGTATAAAAACAAGGGTAAAGAAAGAAAACTCACTAGACAGGTGTGCTAGATGTCAGAAATCGAGTGGCATAGCTTCTGTAGGCTTTGGTCGATTTCGAGTTGATGTACTCGATTTCGAGTGCTGCTTTCTTCCTTATTCATGCAAAAACTAGAAGAGAAATACCCACAATAGAAAATAATGTCCAAAACCAAAAACAAAAAAACAACAATGTCCAAAAAGTCCAAAAAAATTCAAAGTCTTATTTACAAGCTCTAGACTTTATAGTCGCTAGGCCGACTTTCTCCATTGAGCTCAAGGTGGCATCTGCAGGGCCCATGTAGCCTGGGCTTCAAACAAGACTCCATTCTTGTCCATAAGCTGTAGTCCTCCTGAATGGATCTTGTTCACCGTGAATGGTCCCATCTTCTTCTTCGTGAATTTGTTGGGAAACCAATGATCCTTTGATTTAGAGACAAAGACCATGTCTCCTACTTCGTATTCCTTAGGATCGTCATCGGAAATCCTGCATAAGCGCACATACCAAGGCAACACTACAAATAATATACAAATTAGCCACGCACTGTAGCAACGGCAAGGGTTTTTCGTCGCTATTGAGTAGATTTTGGCTATAACATAGCAACGGATCATATGCCGTTGCTAAAATTTACCATGGCAATGGTAATCCCGTTGCTAAATTGATTGTAGCCAGCGAAGCCAGTACAATCTTTGCAACGGCAGGACCCTTCCGTGGCAAAAAAGGAAGCGGAGCCCCAAAAATTGCCACCGCCTGGTAGCTAAAAATCCAACTTAAAAAAACCCAACTTAAAAATAAAAAGAAAAAAATATTAAAATTGACTTTAAACACTTCCATCCTCTCTCCAGATCCAAACTTCCATCTCCAAAATCCCTAATTTCATTTTCAGCCTCCCGCGACCTCCGCCATCTTCTCCTTCCTTCGCCAGTTCCATACTTCCATCCTCTCTCCAGATCTAAGCTCGCCGAAGCTAAGCCTTCCCAACACCGGTGATGGGGATCTCACCTTCACTTGTGCTCGTCCCTTGTGCTCGTTGATGTGGTCGTTCCTTGGGCTTGATCGCTGTGCTCATTCCCTGTGTTTGCGATCTTCTCCACACCACCCAGGCGGTTTTTGTGTTTGCTCGTTCACCTAAAGTCGATACTCATCCCCAACAAGCTCTCCAACATCCATTATTAGGTAATTTCTTGAAACCCCTTTAGGGTCCTTGATTTTTCTGAAAAGAGGACTTCTAGGGTTTGCTGAAATTTGTTCTAAATTTTAATTCCTGTTTATTTTCTTCAATGTTGTTAGGAAATGGAGTAAAGGAGAAGACGAGTTTTTTTGTGAAAAAAGCCTAATTTATTCTAAAAAATACATGTGGAAATGTTCATAGCTGTGCAAACAAGGCCGAGTATTGGATGGTGAGATGCTCCTGTTTCTTCTTTAGGGTAATGAATTCGTTTTGTTTCTTGTTTTGCTCCCTTTTTGGAGCTCTTTTTATTTAATTTTATTGCAAAATCCACTTTGTAAAGGTTATGGAGCCTTTTTTTGATGGAGAACACCATGTCTTTTGATTGCCTGTTTTCTAAATCTGAGTGTTGGATGGTGATATGTTCCGTTCAGGTCATGAATTCGTTTTGTTACTTATTTATGATGTGATTACATTGAGGAATTTATCGGACCTTACTAGAATGAGATTAACCTGCCAAACCCATAAGATTTAAATGACATGGTGATGTGTTTAAATTTATCTTGTTGATACCTTTATACTTCGTTGAATGGATAGGCCTTGACTTAAATTTTGATCTTGTGACCATAGCTCCTAAATGTTTTCAACCCATTGAAATCACTTACATCATCTTTAAGATCCAAATCACATGTCTCTTCCTTTTCACTTGGAGAAATTGCTTGATTGTTATAAATGATGTCATAACAAAGTATGTGACTCTTGATTGTTATAAATGATGTCATAACAAAGTATGTGACTCTTGACTATGGCCTTTTGCTAAATCTTAAAGGAAATTTTTTGACTTGTTGCAAGTGCTTGAATAAATGCTTCGTCATGCAAATGGATTGATCTTATGAATAGAAGAATAAGACATAGGAACCTGGATAGGGGGATGGCATCAGATGTCTCCACTTTTCATCACTTTTCATCACTTGTCATCACTTTTCACATTAATTAAGTGGGGGCATCAGATGCCTCCACTTTTCTTCAATAAGCTCAGACCTTCATGTATTAATTCACTGTGGATGCATGTGAGCCTGTGAGGTAGATAGATTGTATTCCATTTCCATAGAGTTACCAAAAATTACTCTACCTAGAGTTTCCAAAATCTCAACCATCAATTTAAAGTCCATCCCATTTTTTATGTTTTTTTTCATGAGAGAATTGTCAAAATCTACCGATAGAGTTGTCAAGTAACTCCATGGGAGCAACACCAAAATGTTGCATATCTACTATGTAATGACTTTCGCAAGGAATAATGTTTATGATTTTGTATCGTTCTTGTATCGAAATTCACACAATAAGTCATCATTTGTAGGGATTTTATACCTTTCACTAGTAATCTAAGACTTAAATAGGATAAAGAAACCAATTAAGTGAAAGAACTCATTCTTGATATTGGATAATACATTGTACATTTTCATCTTGTTTGCTAAAACAGGACAATTAAGCTAGATTTACCTTATATCCCCTCCTCTTCTTACATACTTCATACTATAGACATCTAGCTAACCAAGTACCAACTATTTGTTAGATTATCCTCACATTTGAGCCATCTGATAAGAGAAATAAAAATAATCAAACAATTGCATCGATCTGTAATTTGGTTAAAAAAGTGATGAGTATTTATCAGAAAATATCATGAAACTTTATGTGTTTCATTGATTTTTAGAATTTTATGCAAAGCTAAAGTTAATATCCCTTTGGGGACATTGAATGTGCTTAAGAATTTAAAAGCTTTGAATTACTAATGTTTTGATTTTTAATTACTTAGTAGGTGTTGATTATACAGTGGTCTGTAATCAATTTCTCAACAAGAAGTAATTCGATGGCACTTAGTAGGAGTTGATTATACAGTGGGCTGTTATGTTCTTTAAAGAGGCAAGTGATGCTTTACAATTAGCAAGCACATTCTTTCTATTTATGCTTCTGTTGAGTAGTAGTAGAAGATAATTTCACATCTGTTGCTTCCCCTGACTTGCTGCCATATATACTTGCACCTAACTTTTCCTTGCTCTTAGAATTTCTTAGCTGCTCAAATAATTTTTCAGATTTATTGCAAGGTGTTTATTTACTTCCTAGCTTGCATCCTTTGATATTTATACCTTTCACTAGTAATCTAAGACTTAAATAGGATAAAGAAACCAATTAAGTGAAAGAACTCATTCTTGATATTGGATAATACATTGTACATTTTCATTTTGTTTGCTGAAACAGGATAATTAAGCTAGATTTACCTTATATCCCCTCCTCTTCTTACATACTTCATACTATAGACATCTAGCTAACCAAGTACCAACTATTTGTTAGATTATCCTCACATTTGAGCCATCTGATAAGAGAAATAAAAATAATCAAACAATTGCATCGATCTGTAATTTGGTTAAAAAAGTGATGAGCGTTTATCAGAAAATATCATGAAACTTTATGTGTTTCATTGATTTTTAGAATTTTATGCAAAGCTAAAGTTAATATCCATTTGGGGACATTGAATGTGCTTAAGAATTTAAGAGCTTTGAATTACTAATGTTTTGATTTTTAATTACTTAGTAGGTGTTGATTATACAGTGGTCTGTAATCTCAACTAAGGTATATATACTTGCACCTAACTTTTCCTTGCTCTTAGAATTTCTTAGCTGCTCAAATAATTGTTCAGATTTATTGCAAGGTGTTTATTTACTTCCTACCTTGCATCCTTTGATATTTATACCAAAGAATGCACAACTTCCTAACCTCAACTAAGGTATTAAACACTGACTGTTTTCTTCTAGTGTATAAACACTGAGAACCAGGAAAATAAGAAGAAATACTATGATTAAAAGCAACATAAGAAGAAATACAAGGCAACTGAATGTTTTCTTCTAGTTCATCAAAAAATGTTCCTAACCCCTATCGCCTTTGCAGAAACTGATTACCAAATCTAAAGTGGGCAAGAACTTAAGAAATACTATGATTAAAAGCAAAATAAGAAGAAATAAGAAGCTTTTTTGTGAAGGAAATAATCCTACCAGAATTAATTAGGAGGACACAACAATCATAGAAACAATTAAAACCCTACAAAAAACACAATCAGATAGTCATAGGAGTTTATCATCCAACATAACAAGGGCTCTCGTAGGATACACATACCTAAGAAATTTAAAAATACAAAGCAACTTAATGTTCTCGTAGACAGACCCATAAAACATAGTAGGATGAAACCAATACAACAAACATTTAAATTATCGACAAAATAGAATAAGATCAAACCTAACAGACAAATAACCATAACAAACAAGCCATAAATAGAAGTCTATCGTAACATGAATCGAAAATGCGGCTGCGTAGCCCATCTGCCTGCAATCCAGTCGAAGTGTGGGCGCATTTCGAAGCTACGATACGTATGAGTATCCCTTGTCAGCGGGAAGTTAACCTCGAAATTTCTGTCACCCCCTTCCCAGGTCACATATGTCACCCGACCACACCAATACCCATCAAGGGCTCTACAATCCACACGCTCACCCCTCTAATAGGCTTCATACAGCACATATGGCGGACGTGGATGGATTCTGCCAACGTCCAATATTTCCCTTAGAGGACCTCGTCTCCTCTCGTCTTGGAGGGATATGTATTCCACTTCGTAGTGGGTGGGATCCACTTGACGTCTAATAGTCGCCTCATAGAACGACCCCAACATACCATGTTCAGACCCGATCACCTCCACTTGGAAGCCTGGATTGTATGTTGGGGGCAACGACGTCGGTCCTGCATTAAAAACGTAAACAAATCAAAATAATCACACATATTTTAAAATCAAATCCCAACTAATCAATATGGCACTACAAAAAAAATCAGTGACCACCTGAACCATCTGAGCCCTCGTCTGAGCTATCTGATGGGATAACGATGGGTTTAGGGTGGGGAGGGCGGTTATATGAAAACTCGTGGAAGTGGCGAGATGATGAGGCCATTTGTTTCGGGGAGAGAGGTTTGAGGGAGATAAGATAATGGTAAGGATGGAAGTAATACTTTAATCAGATCACCAATGGATGGGTACGTATATATTGTATGCATGGGTAGCATATATATAAGGGTTTTCTGATGATGCTTTCAACCCACTATTGAACATGTGAGCACTTTTCTGGAAAAATGACATGAGCACTTTTTTGGAAAATGACAGTGTCTGTAACATTGATGCTTTTTTTGGAAATGAAGAAACAAAGACATACAACAGTACCAGCCATAGGGTTTTCTGGAAAAATGAACTGATGCTTTTCTGGAAAACTGACAGACAGAATAAAACAATAGCAACCAAATATTTATGCTTAAGAAAATATATAAATGATATTTTTTTTGACGCAATATAAAGATTAGGATGAGAACATGGAGTTCTGGATCATCATCGTAGCTGTCGTCGGCACGGGAAGCATGCACACTGCGAGCGAGATAGTCAGCCACAACATTCGATTACCTAAAAACATGACGAATAGCAACATTAGAGAAGGACGAAATATCACTCAGAATATCCGATTGTAGTAGCTCGATATTCCGAGGGCACTTCCAATCCCCTAGCAGAGCGTTAATAACCAGAAGGTTATCACCTTCGATGAGAATATTGGTAAGATTCATACGTTTTGCATGCGAAATCCCCTTTTTGAGGCCAAGATTCTCCGCATACATGACCGAGTCAGTTGAACATTTATGTCGACCCATAGCAACGACCTCCCCAACCCAGTTACGGATAACGTAACAATATGAGGAGGAGCCCCCTTGTCTGACTGACCCATCGAAGTTAAGTTTATGAAAGCCTAATGGTGGTTTATCCCAAATACCCGAACGAGCAGAACGACTACCCTTAACAACAGTGCTTCCCTTATAGGTAGCGATAGGGGAAGCACGATAGGATCTAGCTGAAGATGAAATAGCCGATTCCACACTGGCGGCATCTAAGATCTTAGTTCGATGCCAGGTATGGACGATAGTATCATATAAAATCTGAATATTAGTGACAGAGACACTCTGCACATAATCGAAAGCCAACTGGTTTCTGAAAAACCAAATCGACCACCAAGAGCAGGCTATAGTAGCGAATTGTTTCATTCCAGTCATGACTTTAAGGCTATTGAGAATGCTTTGAAGGTTACTTCCTGTTGAAATAGGCCACGCAGTTGGTAATCTAAATTTTAAAGTTTTATATAGGCGGTTGGCTATGGTACAGTTAATGAAAATATGTGTGGCTGATTCACAGACATTATCACATAAAAGGCACCCCGAAGGAACGGAAACATGTGATGCCTGAAGACGTTCAGAGGTGGGAAGGCCTCCATGAGCAATTTTCCACAGAAAATGTCGTACTTTGGGAGGGACATCAAGTTTTCAGATCCACGCACAGTCAAAATGACTTATCCCTATGTTCTTGGACAGAAGAGTGTTTGCTGAGGCGGTCGAAAACCACCCATTTTTGCTTGGTCCCCAATACATACGATCCTCAATAGGATTGTCAGGCAAAACTACAGAAAGCACATGGTTAACATCATCTGGATGAAGAATTGTGTGTAGACTAGACAACAGTAAGGTTTTATTCCAGTTTCGATGGTTGGTGATAAAGTGAGAGACCTTAATATCCATTAGCTCCTGCGGAATGGGATTAATAACCCTAGACTGGAGTGGGGACTGGAAGACCCAGTTATGAGTCCAGAAGTCAATGGAAACACCATCCCCAACACTCCATTGGATCCCCGATTTGAAAAGGTGTCTAATTGACATAAGACGGTTCCACTGCCATGATGAGCTACCTTTGGATTGATAAGAAAGTATATTTTGTCCTTTTAGGTACTTGTGAGAAACCAGTTGAACCCAAATGTTGCTTGGTTCAGAAATAATTTTCCAAATGAGTTTCATTTGCAGGGCGATGTTCATCGTTTTCGCCTTATGAATGCCTAAACCACCTTGAGGGTGTCAGCACAGATCTTATCCCAACAAATAAGAGGCGTGGATTTGTTGTTTTTATTCCAGAAAAATTGTCTGTACACTTTATCAAGCTCGTTATGGATATGAGTAGGTAGTAAGAAAGCTTGCATTAAGAATAAAGGCTTAGCGCTTAGGTTTGATTTGATGAGGACCTTGCGACCTTCTGCCGATAGGCATGAAGCCTTCCATTTAGTAAGTTGTTGTTTAGTTTTAAGAACGACGTCAATGAACGTGTCTTTATTGGTTCTACCACTGACAATAGGACACCCTAGATATTTGTCGAAATTATTAGCCTGGGGAATGCCAAGTACAGATATTATGGCGTTGACTGCTTGAGCTGAAGTGTTATTTGATACTTGGAAACTGGATTTATGTAGGTTGACCTTCTGGCCAGAAATGGTGGAGAAGTGACGCAGAGTGTCCATGACCATCGAGCATGCTGTCTGCGAAGATTTGCAGAAAATGAGAATATCATCAGCGAATGCTAAAAATGGGATTTTGATTCCGGTTCGACCAAATGTGAACCCTATGTCTTTATTGGTAATACTGTCATTCTGTAGTTTTCTAGCTAAAACCTCAGCGGCGAGTATAAACAGGAAAGGTGACAGAGGATCCCCCTGACGTAATCCCCTAGTCGGCACTATAATACTGGTAGGTTCATCATTAACTAGCACAGAGTACGAGACGGTAGTAACGCACTCCCTAATCCAGTTGATAAAATGGTCACAGAAACCAAAACTTGCCATTACTTTGAAAAGAAATTGCCAATCGACCCGATCATAAGCCTTTTCCATATCTACTTTTAAGGCCACCATCCCGGTCTTTCCCTTTTTTTGCTTAAAGGAGTGGAAAACCTCGTGTACTATTAGAATATTATCTTGAATGGATCTTCCTTTTGTAAAGGCACCTTGTAGCGGGTGTATAAGTTTGTCGAAATAACTACTATATTGACAAACTACTATATTGACAAACTAAACCTCTTGTGCTAGTTAATATATAAATGACATTAAATAACTACTATATTGACAAACTAAACCCTATTTAATTTAATTTAATAACAAATATTTAAAAATAAAGTTTGAATTGAATGAGCATGCTTATTTACTTGATCAGTAAAATATTATTTCACTTATTCAAATGTGTAGAGTTGGAATTGACTTGGCATGCTGATTTCCTTGATTTAAAATATTATTTCACATATTACAAATTTGTAGAGTTAGAAATGACTTGGCATGCTCATTACTACATCAGTAACTTTTCTGTAAAATACTATTCACTTATTCAAATGTGTCGAGTTTGAATTGACTTAGCATGCTCATTTACTTGATTTAACATATCATTTCACTTATTAAAATATGTAGAGTTTCAAATGAATTGGCATGCTCATTTCCTTGATCTATAATATATTATTTCACTTGTTAAAATGTGTAGATTTTGAATTGACTTGGCACCAAACAAATGTTTCAAATGCGTGCTGCATTGTTATGGACTATCAATGACTTCTCAGCATATGCAAATTTATCTGGATGGAGTACTAAAGGTGAATATGGGTGTCCTAATTGTAACATAAGGCCAGAGGCAACATATTTGAAAGCAAGCCACAAGTGGTCTTATGGAAAGAGTAGGAGGTATTTGCCCTATGATCACAAGCACCGGAGAGATGCAAAGTCCTTCTATAATGGCCGTGAATCTGCTCATGCCCCTCCTAGAATGAGTGGGGATGAACTTCTTACACAGCTTGACTCTTTCAAGTTTCTTATTCAATATAAAAGAGAGGACATCATCTGTAGACACCGCATGGGGCCCGAGAAACCAGAAAAGGATCCCAAAAAAAAAAACAGCATAATTGGAAGAAAAAAAGCATCTTGTTCGAGCTACCTTATTGGAAAGACAATCTGCTACCTCATAGTATTGACGCCATGCTTGTCGAGAAGAATTTTGCTGAAAATGTTCTCCATACCATATTGGGAGTTAAAGGTAAAACTAAGGACAATGTGTCTGCTCGTCGTGACCTTGAAATCTTAGGAATTAGGAAGGACTATCATGTGAAGAAGACAGAGGCTAGTAATGAGTATTATGAGAGAGCTGAGTTTGAGATGGACAATGATGGGAAAGACAAGTTCTTGTTAGGCTTATCACAGGCAAGAATTCCGGATGGTTCATGTTCAAATATTGCACGAAAAGTTAATTTGAAGGATCGCTCCATTGGAGGGTTGAAAAGCCATGATTATCATACTCTTATACAACAATTGATTCCATTATATGTACGAAGCTCATTGCCAAGCAACGTCGTTTCTGTTTTGATTGATGTAGCAAAGTTCTTCAAAGTGTAGTGTTGCAAAACTAATTCGAGGGTACAGTTGGAGGAAGCACATTCCCAAATCATCATAACTCTTTGTGAGCTGGAGAGAATCTTCCCACCATCTTTTATTGATATCATGGAGCATTTGCCCATACATCTTGCCGAGGAAGCTATAATCGGAGGGGCTGTACAGTTTCGCTGGGTGTACCCAATAGAGAGGTTTTTGCTGACTTTGAAGAATTATGTTAGGCAACAAGCATGCCCTGAAACATCACTAGCAAAAGGTTATTTGATGGAAGAATGCATGCATTTTTGTGCTCAATACTTGGGAGATGTGGAGTCCAAATCCAATAGACCTCCAAGAAGGAAATCGGATGACGAGAAGAAGGGAAAGGGCTTCATCCTTCCAGAGGTAACTCGTGCTCAAATTCATCGATGGGTGTTATTTCATACAAAAGCAATCACCCCATATATAGAGTAAGTCTACTACTACTCATAATGAAGTTGTTCATTTGGGGTATGTATTAATCAAACCAATCTTCTTAACCCTTTCTTTTCTTTGACTTGTGAAGAGAACATCTCAAATCCATCAAAACTCAGAATCCTACTTTGCCTGAGGAGTTAATCGCAGTAACTCATTTCAATGAGTTCCTAAACTAGTTCCAAACACATGTGAGTTTTAGTTGGACATATGTGTACACCTTACACTTATTCAATTATTTCAGGTACCTCGGTTCTAATTTTAGCTTTATATTATAGGTTCAAGGATTATTACAGGGAGGGGATGTGCCCATACCCAATGACATTATCGCTTTGTCTTTCCCTCCTTCTCCTTCAGCAACGACGCTAACCTCATACACCTCAAACGGTTATTTATTTCGTGTTCAAAGGGTGGACAATAAAAGAATGAGGCAAAACTCTGGGGTGCATTTAGAAGGAGATCATATATCATATTATGGGAGGTTAATTGATATTATCAAGGTTACATACTCTGTAGATATCAATTACGTGTTATTTAGGTGTGAGTGGGCACATCCTTCAACCGGTGTGAAGTTGGACCCCTTTAAATTCCCTATAGTAAACTTCCGAAGAATGCCATACCCTCATGATCAGGTTAGAGATGAGCCTTTTATCTTGGCATCTCAAGCACGCAAATATGGTATAACCCGAATCCTTCTGGACAAGGGTGGCTTAATGTTGGAGAAGTGGAATCCAAAGAGTACTCCTACTTAGACGAGGAGGGTGTGGATGTTGATGATGATTTACACGACGATGATCAATAGGAGGTTATAGTTCTCTACATAAAAATTTTGAAGTATTAAAAAAATGCCTCTGTTTGAAAGTACAGAAAAATGATGCCTTTGTTTGTTCCCTCCATCTGTAATATTATTGCAACACAAGGATGCCTCTTGTTTGATGCCTCTGTAATATTATTATTTGATGCCTCTGATGATGCCTCTGTTTGTTGCCTCTATAGTATTCAAAAAATGCCTCTTATTTTAAATTACAAGGATGCCTCTGTAATATTATTACGAGACAAGGGTGTAGATGTTGATGATGAGTTAGAAAAGGATGCCTATGTTTGATGCCTCTGTCATTTTACCTTTTCTTATAGGTGACCCTGAACAAAAGAAAGGGTGGACCCGGTAGACCACGAACGATGTCTGAGTTCTTACAAGCTACCTCATCTGCTGGTCATAGCTCTTCATCTTCGCAGTCCTCACAAGCTAACTCAGTTGCTGCTAGTGTTACAGACCCAAATCTGGCTATAGCTCATGTTCCTCCACAACAACTGCAAGCAACAATGACTCATTCTCTAACTTCTTTGGAATCAAGTATGTTACATTACATTAAGTGTTCCAATGATAATATGACAATTTCTCTATTTTCTATCAAGTACGTTACATTACATTATATGGTGTTACTATGTTTGAAGGTGAACAACAAGAAGTCAACGTTAGAGGCCACAATAAGGGTTTGCCAGGGTGGAACACCGGAGGTAAAATTGCCGTGGAATTCAATGAGGTGTTCCAGCCAGTAGGAGAAAATGCTAAACTGTTGAAGTCTCAGCTAGGGATTATAGTGCGTGATGGTCATAAGCTTCCATTGACTAATCTTGACTAGTCCTTTGTTGATAATTCTATCAAAGAACGCATATGGGCCGAAGTTCAGGTCACAATTCTACAAAATATTCATTTTTACAGTAGCTTTTCTACAAATATTCATTTTCATAGTAGCTTTGTTGATAATTCATTTCTACAAATATTCATTTTTACAGTAGCATAATTTTGTTATGATCTTGTAGCAAAATGTATTGAATGTCCCGGAAGGCTACAAAGAGGTTTGCTTGAGAACTTGCAACAACATGTGGAAGGATTTCAAGTCAAAAACGAAGAGAAGGTACTTCACGAGCCGGAAAAATGATCCAGAACTCACCAAGAAGTGCCCTTCGAATGTTCTACCAGAGCAGTGGGTGCCGCTTATTGAATATTGGCGTAGTGCTGAGGCAGAGGTTTTATTTTCTAACCAAAATTTGTTTTGATCAGTTTCATTATATTATCACCTATTTTTTTGCTGGTGTACTAATCTCTATTATTACCCTTAATACATATAGAAACAATCAAAGCAAAACTCTCAGAATCGAGATAGGCATGGACCATCACATGTCACTGGTCGAAAGTCGTTTGCCGAAGTCAAATATGAGGTATGTATGTATTTGTACCTTGGTTGTTGTTTTCTTCTTCATAATTGACTTGCATTTGTAACTTCTTGTTGTTTTCCCGAGTAGCTTCAAAAAAGTGGCCAACCTGTTGATAAAATGAGTGTGTGGATCAAATCCCGCAAAACAGATGACCCAGATGTTATTGCAGCCATCGTAAGTTCAACCTACCTAGTTGTACACATTCCTCTCCTCCCTTCCATATGTGTGTCCGTCCTCCCTCGCTCCCTTGTTTTTGTTTCAGTTTCTCTTCTTCTTTGTCCTCTTTGATCTCTTTTACAGTAGGATGTCTTTCTTGCTTTCCTGTATTTGTATGTCAAGATGATTTAATTCATTCGTTTTTTTTTTCAGTATTTGGCATATTCATCTCTGTTCATAGAACCACACTCAGTTCATAGTATTTCTTTCCAGTTTCTGTTGCTTTTTATTCGATCAAAGCTATCTGATTGTAGTGCCAAATCTAGATGATATGTATTTAGGAAAACTAGCTGCCACAACCACCTTTGTGTCTCAATTCTTGTTTTCGTTCAATTGGGTATATATCCACTAAGACCTTTGTGTTTCAATTGTGGTTATTGTAGAAGGAATACAACGACCTCTTAAGTATGGAACCCGAGGATCAGCGAGAACTTGTAGAAGTGAAGGACAAGATATTCCATCAAATTGTTGGAGATGATGGTCATGGGTATTGTCGGACTTATGGCTCCAGCGCCCCTCCTCGACTGGTGTATCCAGGATCATCAATCACCTCTATTAGCAATGCGACAATGTTCCAACAGCTCGCCGATAAGTTAGCTGAGACTGCACAAAACTTTGACCGGAAACTCGAAGCTCTAAGAGATGAAATCATGTCGGCTTTAGGGACCACTGATAGGGTAACCGCTCATTCAGAAGTGCCGGTTAGTTTATGAATAGTTCTTATCATCCCCATTTCTATCATTATATATATTGCATCCATAGATCCTTATAATGTTGGCTTATACCATGTTGAATCAAATATAGGTTTGTTAGCATCCCCACTCTTTTATAGACAACAAGTGTTCATTTACTATTATGTGTTAGCATTTTGAAGTCTTTAACAACTTCTTTTGAAACTTATCCTACTTTTATGAATAGTTCTTATCATCCCCACTCTTTTATAGACAACATGACGTTTGCTTTCTACTATTATGTGTTAGCATTTTGAAGTCTTGAACAACTTCTTTCGAAACTTATCCTAAGTTGATGTTTTTTTCTATTGTAGACAACAAGTGTTCAGCTCAAGGAGTCTATAGGAGATGAAGCTCTTACCGTATCTCCTGATGATGATGATGATCATGATGGGGCAGCCACATCAGTGGAAGGAGATGACCAACAAGCTACTGAATGACACAGTCAAGGGCTCTACTAGGTATCGAAAACGTACATAAACTATATATGTAAAACAACTTGGTATGCTTTGTTTTGGCTTCATGTATCATTGCTGAGAAACTTGAACTTGGCATTGGCAAGGTTAAAATATGCGAACGTAGGTTATGTGCTTTTGCTTTACTAGGTTAAAGTATGCGTATGTTATGTACTTTTGTGTGGCGCTTGGTTTATATGAAATTTATCTGGTCGGGAAAACAATCTTGTATGTAATATAGTAGCTTTGGATGACTATAGAAGTAGCTTTGTATGTAATATAGTAGCTTGCCGTAGCAAAACTATGAAGAACAACCAGTCTTGTCTAGCCTCGGCAGCCAACCGTCGCAACTGTTAACAACCACAACCAAAACATTTTGATCTGAATACTATTTAGCCACGGTGGATAGCCGTCGCAAACATGGCGTCAAAAATTGGTGGGAAATTTTGTTCATTAGTGGCTGCTAGTTTTTAGCCACGGCTGACACCCGTCGTAATTTTGACGCCAAAAAAAGGTGGGAAATTTTGGGTGCTAGTTTTTAGCCATGGCTGGCACCCGTCATAATTTAGGCGCCAGAAAAAGGTGGGAAATTTTGGCTGCTAGTTTTTAGCCACGGCTGGCACCCGTCGTAATTTTGGCGCCAAAAAAAGGTGGGAAATTTTGGTCCCTTAGCGCCGGAATTTTTTTTGCCACGGCAACCTCTCGTCGCCCCATTATCAGCTCTAGCAAAGCTACACATAGCCGTGGCTTAGCCGTGGCTTAACCGTGGCTACGAAGCTTGCCATAGCTGTCGCCGTTGCCCCTTTCTTTTTGCCACCGCAGGTTTAGTTACGCCTAAAATATATTAGCCGGATTCTTCGATTCGCCAAAAGATTTCCCCGCCACAGAAGCATGGAGGAACAAGAGCGGTACCTAACACTATCCACGAAGTCAGGCCTGGTGATCGCCTGCGGGTCCTCTGACCGCGCTGAGGCCACATAACATGCCTATGCCTAAATAAAAGATGACTAATGCGGTACAAGATTTAAATCACACTATCATGCCCCTAGTATATATATATATATAATATGCAGAAAAGAACTGTAAAGGGCCCAAGACAATGCCAAGTGGCATATCCCTCTCCTACCTCTGCACCCCTTCCCGTTAGTGCAGAGACTGGCCAGTTCGGGCTATAGCATAGCACTCTCTTCGTGGTGGTGCACTCACCACGGTATCATCATATCATATCACATCTCATCATCATATCATATCTCATCATCAGATCATAAATCATGCTCATGCCCAATGGTACTGGGCTAATCATATCATATCAAATCATCTCATCTCTTGCCCGATGGTGTTGGGCTCTCATATCATGCTCATATCGACTCGATAGACTCAGGGCACCCGATAGGGCTGGGCTACCCTATGACCCTAGCAAAGACTCTAGGACTATCACAGATAACGGCCGTTCTGTTTCAAACACACAAAGTAAACACATGCTCAGTTCAATGCAATCCTAGCATGATACTACATGGCATGCTTTAATATGCAACAAACTACACATTACATGACACATCAGGCAGGAGGTCCAGGTTACTGAGTAAGTCCCATAGGATACTTACCTGTTGATGCAGAACAGCAAGATAACACAAGCAAGGGCCCAAATGCAAGTCCAAAGCAATCCAAAAGCAATACACACCTACCATCAAGTCATTTCCATAAGCTACCAGACCAACATTCATACGCACGAAACCCAAGTTCTCAACATTCTCAAAACCGACCGATAGTAAAACCGTTTTCCAAAATCTTCCCGATACGATCAAATCGACCAAAATCATTCTTCAATTAAACCCATTGATAAAATCATACCAACCATATTTTCAAACTCATAAATCCCAAATTAAGTCAACTCATATTCAAAATACTTTCTCAAATCATACTTGGCCAAATTCCGACATTAAACGTTTAAGCCTTAACCAATTTCCCAAAATCATATTATAGAAATCATCCTGGCATGTTTCTTATTTCAAACATTATATAAATAAATTCCAATATCAAACCATCAAAATAATCCCATGTTCACAAATCATGTTTATAAGTCAAAACCAACAATCACTTTAAAATTCCTAACTCACATGTTTAAATCCTCATAAAATGCATCATAAATAATAATCCAATTAATACTATTTTAAGACAATATAAACAATATATAAAGATTAATTTCCAAAATATTATAATTATAACCAAGTTCCAAAACTATAATAATATTCAAATAATTTACACTTACTATCCATAAAATCTCAAAACAAACCAAATATATATTTATAACTCCATATCAATTATTATCACTTTTAAAACCTTTTTAAATATAAATATTAATAATTACAGAATATATAAATATATATATAATCTTTTTCCCAAAATCAGAAAAAAAAATAAAACATATAACATATACATATATATATAAACATAACACAATAACATCTCTTAAATAACCCAAAGAAAACAACCCAATCCACAGATTCAGCCCACCCCTCAATCCGATTGCCCGTCCAAGCCCGGCCCAACAAAGCTAAAGAAAAGAAGAGCATAACCCAACCCAGGAAAGAGTGAAATGGGAGCCCAAACCCGAATTGAAGAAAGAGGAGGATCCGACTGTCATTTGATATAACCCGGAATGAAGTATTTGACCTGGCCCATTCCCTTGGCCCACCCGGAAATTAGGCCCAACCCAGGAGAGAAGAAGAAAAAGGTCGTCTTCCTCCCCTGCCTTCAGCACAGAGCTCGACGGCCGGAAATGGAAGTAAGAGAGAGGGAAGGCTCGGGCCATGGGGTCCCGTTTGGCTCGAGGATTTACCGAGGCACTAGCAATAGGATTCCGACCACACTCAACCCCAAGAGAGCAAAGCGACGTGAGAAGAAGGAGGGAGGAAGAGAGATTACCGTGAGCTTGAGATTCCGACTCCGAGGGCTCCGAGGGCGGCTCTCCGGCTGAAATCGACGGAGGGAAAGCTTGCTCCGGCCAAGCTCTAAATCGGGGCAGAGGAAGCGGAGAGAAGGCGGGACGAGGGCGCTCGGCGTCTTGGAGCTTCGTACAGGGGAGGCTCGGCTTGCACTCCAGTGGCTGCTGGCGGCCGGAGACAGGAGGGGTGGAGATGGTGGTGCAGTGGGGTTCCTTCAACGACGGAAATGGTGGCTGCTCGGCAAGGAGG
This sequence comes from Persicaria maculosa, assembly GCA_963922045.1. NCBI lineage: Eukaryota > Viridiplantae > Streptophyta > Magnoliopsida > Caryophyllales > Polygonaceae > Persicaria > Persicaria maculosa. The sequence continues at coordinate 43,799,953 of OY998264.1, read as the reverse complement.
AGAGGTGGAGGCGCTGGGCAGCGGCGGCTTCGGCCTGGAGACGAAATGGGAGGAGGGAGGAAGAGGAGGGAGAGTGCTGCAGAACAAAAGGAGAGAGGGAGAGAGGATATGAGGTGGGGGTTCCAAGTTCTGCACAACAAGGGTAAATGGGTGTGAGGTTCTGCAGGGTAGAGTGCTGAGGAGGAGGGGGGGACCTCATGTGTGTGCACTGCAATTGTAAAAGGGAGAATGCAGGGGAGGGAGTAGCAACCTGGAGCGAGAGAGAGAGAGAGAGAGAAAATAAAAGGAAAATGATTAAAAAAAATAGAATTGGTCCCCACAAGATATTTTGAATACCCGACAATATCTCGAAACCCGCTCGCCCTATCGAATCCCGACTAAATCGAATTTAAATAAAATTTAATTTACTAATTATAAGATAACGGAATTAAATAAATTTTATCAAACTCGGAGCTTGAAGGCGGAATTAAATCCGTTAAAATCTAAATTCTCAAAACGATGCCGGAATGTCTTTAAAATCAAACTTACGCTCGAGGACGGGTTTTCTCACATTTTTTACCGTTTGAATAAAATAATAATATATTACTCAAAATAATAATATGATAATATAAAATACATTCGGTCTTTACATTTATCCACCTCTAAAAACAAGTCTCGTCCCCGAGACTAAAATCATTTAAAACAATGGGGATGAAGTTTTAAAATCGGTGAGTCCGAGGACCGAGTCCGAGGATCTTGTAATCGTCTCGGTTGCGTCTTCCGAGATTCTCACAACATCCTAGTCACGGTCGTGACATCTCCAATTGGTCTTGTCAAGTGTGTAATAAGCGCCCTTATTACATCCTCGCTTCGACTTTTTGGAAGTACCACAACTCTAAAAGCATTATAGCGTCCGACTAGGTCTTAGCAAGCAATCTATAAGCGCCCCTATGAAATACTTGTATCCACTTCGTGAGATGTCATAATGTAAATCCATTTCGTAAATTCTCAAAGCGCTTTGTAAAGGGAAAGGTTGTCATCCAAATCATTGAAACTCTCAATTTCTTTAAAACCCCAAGTTGGCCATTTTTTTTAAAACCGCTCAAAATCTTCAAATCCGATGTTTAATCAAGCAACTTTATACCAAAACAAGTCAATTCCTTTCAAATCAAGATTCCGTCAAAATCTCCCAAACACCACAATAGCTTCTCGCCTACCAATCAATCAAATTCAGAAGGTAGGAGGTGGAGTCATCCACCTCTAAGGGCTAATCCCATATTCTCTTCCTAGTTTCCAGAATCTTTTATCATCATCCTCAACTCACCATGCACACAAGTAAATCAACTCATCGACTCATAACATCATCAACCACTTCTCATATGGGAATCTCAACATCAATCATGATAACCTCAACCAATCGACATCTCAACCGTGTAAAATGATTACCCATAAAATAAATCATACCATTCTTTCAGAACACGCCAAAAGCAATAACAAAGTCTTAATGTCATACCATGAGCCATAAAGTATATCTACCTCATACCGAAGGCATCACAAGTGCATCATCGAATTCTCATAAATCACGCAAGCACACATGTCAAGAGATCAAAGAGGTTAGGTGTCATGGAGTCAGTACACTACTTCTAGTCAAATCTCACGATCGCATCTCAACATCGCACACTAGTGGAACCAGTCATAACAAGGGATCTCATGTAAAGCATAAATTCACATAGTCATCCTATCCAATCTCTATCCAGCATTATCATAACATATTATCACATCAATCCAACAAAATCATGCTATTAAGATTCAACCAAAAAGGGAAGATCAACAGTATATCAACATCAAAATGTCATCATGCTTTCCGAGCATCATCTTAGCTCATCAGAATGTCATATAACGATTAATAGCAGTCATGCACCATCATCTTGTATATACACATAAGTCATACGTATGATCCAAGTCATATTCATCACTTACCTATTCATAATCAAGCTTATCAACCATATAGGATAACATCATGCTTTCACATAACAACGTATCATCATCTCATGATTCATACAACACATTATAACATGTTTTTAGAACAACATAGTAAGATAGCAATGGATCATTATATCATGTTCATAGTTGTCACTACCAATTTAACTCAGTATTGCATATCAACATGTAATATCATGCCATATAGGTTTATCATGGTTGCTATCTAACATCATGCCAGTACATATTAATAAATCATATAATCAAGAAGACCCTCACATCATACCAATAACTCAATTTCCTTAACCACTCTCTAACCATTTTACCAAGGGACCTCACTCACATGTTTCAAGAAGAAGCAATCATTAACATTATTACACAGAAGGACTACATCATATCAATCAGCATTTATCAATAGCATCATTAGCTCATCATTAAGCATTGCAACTGTGTTTAAAGTCTCAATTTACTGTCATGCTCAATAAGTATGGAAAAACATCATATACGAACCTAATCAAGTCAAGCTAGCACATCTCATCATAACCACATCTAATAAACAGTTCAGATTCTCAGCATTTGCAGTTCACATTATAGACAAGGAATTTAGATCATGCTTGGCATCTCAGAGTAGCATTACATTAAGTCATCAAGGCACATTAGGATTGTAAGGCATCGAATCATATCATCATAGTCAACAGACAATCAAGCAACAGTCATCACATCAACAAGCAGTTTTCATCGTCAAGTCAGTGCAATATCATCATCAACAAGCTCAGAAAGGGTTAGCAATTCGAATAGAGGATGCTCCCACCTGCAAGTCATATCGTACTCAACAATCGTAATCCTCGAAGCGAGCTTGTTCCGTCAACATTATCGATCCTGAGGCCCGTGGGTTATGGGCCCACGCTTCCGTTGCGCTGCTCTATCGCTATTTGACTTCCCGCTCCCTTTTTCCATGCGGTCGCTCATCCAAAGTAACGCGTAAGAGTCTACGTCAGCGGAGATAGGGGAGTGGCAAGAGCGGACATCCCAATGTTTCTCTCGGAGACAAAATGGACCAAAGCTAAAGATGACATGACTAGAGACAAGACTCTGACCTGGGAGTAGTAACGATGCCCTTAAGAAAGTCTACTAGGTTACAATTGTGACAGACACGCACGAATTCGTTATGGAGCATATCAATCACATCAATCCACACTAACATGTACCTATCTCGGGGGGGGGGGCAACATTCGTATTCATATCAAGGACACAATCAAGTCCCACGCTGATGTATGTGAAACAAGCTAACATTCTAGTATTCCATGGAGACAGATATGTCTAGCAACTTCAAGTAAGATAAGTGGAGCCAACAATGATCATATATGATTCGAAGTCATGCATAATTTAGTGAAGGTAACGAGCATCATGCATATGAACAATGTAAAAGCATGGTATACCCATCAACAAATGAGTCCAGTTATCATGGCAAGGTATGTCATAACAAACAGATGAGCGTCATACGAGAACACATAAGAGTAGCATAGTAATTATCACATATATGAACAATGCACGAGTTTGGTGTATGCATCATACGAGATCATATAAAGGGCAACCTAGTAACTACCTCATCTGACACAATGATCATATACTAGGTCAAGCATGGCACGTATTCATATGACGAGATAAATTTAGAGAGCATAGGTCCTACATGATATTAGGGGTACATAATGTGATACAAGCATAGACAAGAGTCATTAAGAGGAGTTCAACATATTATTCACGAACATGAGGCATCATCAGAAGTAACAAGAAGAACATCATGGGTGTTAGATTATAATAATGTTAAGAACGAGCCATCATAGAGTACATATGTGGTACAGTAGTTATCACATCATAGAACAAGTACAACACGTGATCATTTAGCGGGTCATATTGGAAATCATAAGCCCTACATGATACTAATAGTACACATCGAACATGAGTACAATTAAAGTAATTCAACTAGATTCATTCCGATATTCAGGCGTCATGCAGATGCAAAATCATGATATAGGGTGGCGCGTGATCATGCGAGGTGTCAAGTCATACATTCATGCAAGCACAAGAGAATATCATAGAATAATAGATATTTTAACCATGTAAGCATGCTAGGTTTAACCATCACGGAAAGCTAGTCAATCATCAAATTCAACATTAAGCTAATCAGGACGAGTGAAACATGTTAAGAGAATGGAAAGTGGAAATAGCCACACTATCAGGGACCTAGCTCAAGAGAAAATCAACAATACTGTAGGCAAGGCATAAATGTGCATAAGTCATAACCAAGGATCATACACGTTACTAATGGCGTAATATAACATGTGGTACATAAATGTACTTGATCGATTACTCGGCACTAAGCAAGACTTCAATTCAATCACATTCCAATAATTACAGAAACAGGAGAGGAAATGTAGCGAGGTATGGTGCAGGGCTAAGTAATGGCAACACTACCAGAATATGGGGACATGAGTTCAAGCTAATGTATACTGGGATAAAACATGTATTTGTCAAGACTCACTTACGCTAACATATTCCCACCTTAGCACATTTAACGCATAACAATACTCATTTGCAAAAGCATCAACAATAGTTAATATGAGGAATACAAAATAGATGGGCATGATATAGATTCTTGTCACAAGATGAATGATAAGCATCGAGGCATCATCGGCTAGCATGTTAAAGAGCACATCTTATGAGGCATTCATATAAAGTAGAGTCGATCACACTATCATGGACCTAATTAAGAAGAAGCAACAATCATATAGACTCATATCATGTGGTTCATGTTTTTCGATCAATCATACGATCAATATGCCGAGTAAACATGCTATAACAACATACAATCATGATAGAGGGCAAGACACAAAATGAGACTTAAGCAATATGATCAGCATGGATACAGGGTGTCATACAACCATGAATTTACATTAAGGATCATCATCATAATAGGTACTGAGGATTACGTAGCATACAAGGCATGTCGACATGAAATTATAACATGTATCTATCAAGTAAGGGACTCACTCTATCATGATACTAGAACCGAACTATCACACTATCATGAACCTATTCACAGGAAGGACATCAATTAGACGACATCCTAGCATATGACATATTTATTCGTTCACTAGTATGCCAATGCAATATACTAAGTAGATCCTGTCGGGATTATATGAATATGATAAATGTAGCTCAAACCTATACAATATTCATTATGAACATTAAGGCACATAAGCACAACTTCACACTAAGGATCAATTGTAGGTCAAGGAGTAGTACCACATAGTATCACGCAATAATGGACAGAGCAATCAAGGTAACCCGATAGAGACCCATAAGAGCAACATTGACTCTTCCCAACTGACTCATTCCCCATCTTTCCCGTGGGACTCGGATACGAATTTTTCATGACAAGAGGACACTGATGGATCGTCATAAGAATTGATAAGGACAGCCTCGTAAACATCTCACTCTCTAACCCTGAATTCCATCAAGGACCGTCTTCCAATACTCTCTCGGACAACCTCTATATCCAATCATGATTCCTGACACCATGTGTTTACCAACCCAATTCCCGTGGAAGACCGATATTCGAAGGGAGGACTCGATTGAATTGTCAAAGGGTTCATAAGGAAAGGGGCGGTTCCACAAAACTGAGCTTAACTATATAAGAAGAAGAAGGGTACTCCCGCTATCTCGTTCGCACAGATCGTTCAATATTCACTCAATAGTTAGAACATAACAATCAAATCTTTAGCATATCAAGCACTCAATCATAGAATCAGTTAATGACAATTACAATGATCTCCTTGGAGTCTTCCCAACCCGTCTGTAAAGAACAAACTAATATTTTGCCTACCCATTTCCGACTACATCCAATAGGGATGGTCTAGCGCCTTTTCTACCCACTCGATCCCTTATTAGTTGGTTCTCCTCTTTTATAACAAGTCAAGTTCATATTTAGTCCAATTGAGTTAGGCATTTTAAGTTCGCTTTGCCCCTTTCAAACGCTTCCAAATCTTTTGAAATCCATGGGCGGTTTTCCAAAACATACACTCGACCCTTGCGTACCCGAATTGCACAACCTGGCTCTGATACCAACTTTGTAACGGCCCGGATAGAAATATTCGGGATACGTTTCGAAGGTCGGATACCTTCGTTCGGATGTTGCAATTCAGGTACGGGTCGAGGTTTCAAACCTTTAATCAGTCGAAGTTTCATAAATTCAGTTTAACGAAAGTAAAGCGGAAATATGATTTAGATACAAAAGCCACGACAGAGCCGGGTCAAAACCAAACCAGAGTGGGTGATTTGCCATTTGTCAAGTTAAAATATATTAGTCGGATTCTTCGATTCGCCAAAATATTTCCCCGCCACAGAAGCATGGAGCAACAAGAGCGGAACCTAACACTATCCACGAAGTCAGGCCTGGTGATCGCCTGCGGGTCCTCTGACCGCGCTGAGGCCACATAACATGCCTATGCCTAAATAAAAGATGACTAATGCGGTACAAGATTTAAATCACACTATCATGCCCCTAGTATATATATATATATAATATGCAGAAAAGAACTGTAAAGGGCCCAAGACAATGCCAAGTGGCATATCCCTCTCCTACCTCTGCACCCCTTCCCGTTAGTGCAGAGACTGGCCAGTTCGGGCTATAGCATAGCACTCTCTTCGTGGTGGTGCACTCACCACGGTATCATCATATCATATCATATCTCATCATCATATCATAAATCATGCTCATGCCCGATGGTGTTGGGCTAATCATATCATATCAAATCATCTCATCTCTTACCCGATGGTGCTGGGATATCATATCATGCTCATATCGACTCGATAGACTCAGGGCACCCGATTGGGCTGGGCTACCCTATGACCCTAGCAAAGACTCTAGGACTATCACAGATAACGGCCGTTCTGTTTCAAACACACAAAGTAAACACATGCTCAGTTCAATGCAATCCTAGCATGATACTACATGGCATGCTTTAATATGCAATAAACTACACATTACATGACACATCAGGCAGGAGGTCCAGGTTACTGAGTAAGTCCCGTAGGATACTTACCTGTTGATGCAGAACAGCAAGACAACACAAGCAAGGGCCCAAATGCAAGTCCAAAGCAATCCAAAAGCAATACACACCTATCATCAAGTCATTTCCATAAGCTACCAGACCATCATTCATACGCACGAAACTCAAGTTCTCAACATTCTCAAAACCGACCGATAGTAAAACCGTTTTTCAAAATCTTTCCGATACGATCAAATCGACCAAAATCATTCTTCAATTAAACCCATTGATAAAATCATACCAACCATATTTTCAAACTCATAAATCCCAAATTAAGTCAACTCATATTCAAAATACTTTCTCAAATCATACTTGGCCAAATTCCGACATTAAACGTTTAAGCCTTAACCAATTTCCCAAAATCATATTATAGAAATCATCCTGGCATGTTTCTTATTTCAAACATTATATAAATAAATTCCAATATCAAACCATCAAAATAATCCCATGTTCACAAATCATGTTTATAAGTCAAAACCAACAATCACTTTAAAATTCCTAACTCACATGTTTAAATCCTCATAAAATACATCATAAATAATAATCCAATTAATACTATTTTAAGACAATATAAACAATATTATCACTTACTATCCATAAAATCTCAAAACAAACCAAATATATATTTATAACTCCATATCAATTATTATCACTTTTAAAACCTTTTTAAATATAAATATTAATAATTCCAGAATATATAAATATATATATAATCTTTTTCCCAAAATCAGAAAAAAAAAAATAAAACATATAACATATACATATATATATATATATAAACATAATACAATAACATCTCTTAAATAACCCAAAGAAAACAACCCAATCCACAGATTCAGCCCACCCCTCAATCCGATTGCCCGTCCAAGCCCGGCCCAACAAAGCTAAAGAAAAGAAGAGCATAACCCAACCCAGGAAAGAGTGAAATGGGAGCCCAAACCCGAATTGAAGAAAGAGGAGGATCCGACTGCCATTTGATATAACCTGGAATGAAGTATTTGACCTGGCCCATTCCCTTGGCCCACCCGAAAATTAGGCCCAACCCAGGAGAGAAGAAGAAAAAGGTCGTCTTCCTCCCCTGCCTTCAGCACAGAGCTCGACGGCCGGAAATGGAAGTAAGAGAGAGGGAAGGCTCAGGCCATGGGGTCCCGTTTGGCTCGAGGATTTACCGAGGCACTAGCAATAGGATTCCGACCACACTCAACCCCAAGAGAGCAAAGCGACGTGAGAAGAAGGAGGGAGGAAGAGAGATTACCGTGAGCTTGAGATTCCGACTCCGAGGGCTCCGAGGGCGGCTCTCCGGCTGAAATCGACGGAGGGAAAGCTTGCTCCGGCCAAGCTCTGAATCGGGGCAGAGGAAGCGGAGAGGAGGCGGGACGAGGGCGGTCGGCGTCTTGGAGCTTCGTACAGGGGAGGCTCGGCTTGCACTCTAATGGCTGCTAGCGGCCGGAGACAGGAGGGGTGGAGATGGTGGTGCAGCGGGGTTCCTTCAACGACGGAAATGGTGGCTGCTCGGCAAGGAGGAGAGGTGGAGGCGCTGGGCAGCGGCGGCTTCGGCCTGGAGACGAAATGGGAGGAGGGAGGAAGAGGAGGGAGAGTGCTGCAGAACGAAAGGAGAGAGGGAGGGAGGATATGAGGTGGGGGTTCCAAGTTCTGCACAACAAGGGTAAATGGGTGTGAGGTTCTGCAGGGTAGAGTGCTGAGGAGGAGGGGGGACCTCATGTGTGTGCACTGCAATTGTAAAAGGGAGAATGCAGGGGAGGGAGTAGCAACCTGGAGCGAGAGAGAGAGAAAGAGAAAATAAAAGGAAAATGATTAAAAAAAATAGAATTGGTCCCCACAAGATATTTTGAATACCCGACAATATCTCGAAACCCGCTCGCCCGATCGAATCCCGACTAAATCGAATTTAAATAAAATTTAATTTACTAATTACAAGATAACGGAATTAAATAAATTTTATCAAACTCGGAGCTCGAAGGCGGAATTAAATCCGTTAAAATCTAAATTCTCAAAACGATCCCGGAATGTCTTTAAAATCAAACTTACGCTCGAGGACGGGTTTTCTCACATTTTTTTACCGTTTGAATAAAATAATAATATATTACTCAAAATAATAATATAATAATATAAAATACATTCGGTCTTTACACAAGCAACCATTTCTTACAAGCAAAATAAAAAGTGATTTGTTCAACTAGTTATACTATGCCCAAACAGGTGGCATCAGCTTCACCATTGCTAAACCTGGAATCCGCTTCACCATTGCCAAACACAGGTTTGGGAATCGACATTTGCTGGATCTAACCAGAAGATCGGCGATAGAGATCACAAAAAATAGTTTGATGTGTTTGAAGATCAGTAATAAACATTCAGATCCATCACGATTGGTGACGGGATGGAAGAAGGGGGAAGAGGAGCGGGATCGGAGGGAGGAGATTCGTTAGTGACGGAGTATCCAGATCTGAAGGCATGATCATCGACTGCACCAGATGCAATCTGATCAAGCGGTTTAACTCCTTCGCGCTCAATGTACGGATGAGACACAAATTCCTTCTTTTGCCTTCAGATCTGGAGGAGGCTGATCGGAGTCTTCGATTTGGCAGAGGCCGATTTCGTCGGCTTCTCAGTGGCTAGCCGCTGCGCCGAGAAGTAGCGGGCAACGGCTAGGGCAGCGCTCGGGCGGCATCCATGGCCCCTCTATTGTCGAAACTCAAATCCATCAGAGTAGTCGTCGCCTCCTCCGACCAGCAGTCCTCGCGGACGAACATCGGCGCACCGGGGAGTGGCTTGGATGCGCGGAGAGGGGGCGTCTAGTTCCACCACAAAAGGGAGGCGGAACCAGTTGCTGGACCACCGCAATGAAGATGAAGAGGCGGCGGAGGCGGAGTGGAGGAGGATGAGGAAAGGGAGGCGGAGTGGGCGGAGGAGGAGGAGGATGAAAGCGCGACGATGATGACAAGGGCGGAGGACTGCAAATCTACCAATGGCGGAGGAAGCGGCGGAAGAAGAAACACTATGGGGTTGAAGAAGGAAGCGCGTAATAGGGTTTTTATGTTTTATTTTTGTATTTTTTTTAATTCGATTTTTCAGCCAATTAGGATGCTTCTTTCCTTCTTACCGGAGGATTATTTCTCACTTGAACCCTCCCCTATATATATACATATATATGTAGGGGAGGGTTCAGATGAGAAGTAACCGGGCCAGTGAGAAGGAAAAAAGCAATATAATTGGTCAAATGAATGAATAATGTACAGTGAATAAAAAGAAAAAAAAGAGGCACGTGGATCTGATTCCATCTGTTAACCTTCCTTTTCCATTCTCTCATAGCCGCTCCCTCCATTCATGCTCTCCATCCCTCCCACTAATCTCCTTCCTCGCAGTCGCCTCTTCCCCCTTCTTCTCGCGCTATCCTCTCCCATGGCGGTCCTTGCTCTCCCTCCGTCTCTCTCAGATCTCGTGCTTCGCTCTTGCTCCCACAACCGAGCACCGGCACGATGCCGCCTCTGCTCGCCATCACCTATCTTCCAACCACCGCCCCTTGAGGCGCTTGTTGCTGCAGCAGACGGAGTCGGATACTCTCTTGCTCGCAATTAACAAGGTTCTCAATTTGCTCGCAATTAACTAGGAGGATATATGAAGGATTTGAAGGAGAAGAAGCTTCTCGATTGAATTAAATGTGCAATGGAGATTGAATTTGTGTGCATATTGAGAGAGTGAGAAAGGCTGTCTGCGATTTGCAAAGTGGAGATCGGAGCCGCGAATCGTTGTTGTCGTCGACGAGCACACTAGGAGGCAGAGACATTACGGACGCCGGACGCGGTGTTCGGGTCAAAGCCCAACATCTCCATCAATGTCCTTTCCAAGGCCTTCCCTGTGGATGCCAATCTTATTCAGAAGCTTGAGTCTGAGTGTTTAAACTATGGAATTAAATCAATTAATAATTGAGAAAAGAGAAACAAGGTTATTATAGTTGATGTTTTGTTAATCAAATCGGTTTGGCCATATGAAATTGCCATTTTGTTTGATTAAGATTCAAATCATATATATTTCAGTATGTTTTATTGAAGAAAATGTCAAGTGGCTCAAGGGTTTTTACACCAATTGGTTCGGAGTTTTTACACCAATTGGTTCAGGGTTTTTATACTAAGTGGTTCAAGGTTTTATACTAAGTGGTTCAGTGTTTTTATACCAAGTGGTTCAGGGTTTTTTACCAACTGGTTCAGGGTTTTTATACCATGTGGTTCAGGGTTTTATACCAAGTGGTTCAGGGCTTTAATACTAAGTGGTTCAGGGGTTTTATACCAAGTGGGTCAAGGTTTTTATACCAAGTGGTTCATCAAATAAATAGAGAGTAGTGGTTCAGGGCTTTAACAATAAGTGGTTCAGGGCTTTAATAATAAGTGGTTCAGGGGTTTTATACCAAGTGGTTAAGGGTTTTTACATTAAGTGGTTCATCAAATAAATAGAGAGTAGTGGTTCATCAAATAAATAATAATGGTACATAAAATAAATATAATTGGTTCATGAAGTATTTTATTTTAAAAACAAATAAATAAATGATTAAAAATAAACATTACAAGAAAATAAAAGAAGAGGAAAATTTTTATATTATTAAATAATAGTGGTTTATCAAATAAAGAGTAGTGGTTCATCAAATAAATAGTATTGGTTCATGAATCATTTTATTTTAAAAACAAATAAATAAATAATTAAAAATAAATATTAAAAGAAAATAAAAGAAGAGTGAAAATTTTACAATTATTAAATAGTAGTGGTTCATCAAATAAAGAGTAGTAATTCATCAAATAAATAGTATTAGTTCATTAAATAAATAAATAAAACAAATAAATAATTTAAAAATAAACATTAAAAGAAAATAAAGAATAATAAATTTTTTACAATTACTAAATAAAGAGTGGTTCGGTGACTAAATAGAGATTGGTTCAGTGACTAAATAGAGATTGGTTCAGTGACTAAATAGAGATTGTTTCAGTACTAAATAAAGAGTGATTCGGTGACTAAATAGAGATTGGTTTAGTAACTAAATAGAAAGTGGTTCAGTGACTAAATAGAGATTGGTTCAGTACTAAATAAAGAGTGGTTCGATGAGTAAATAGAGATTGGTTCAGTGACTAAATAGAGAGTGGTTCAGTGACTAAATAGAAAGTGGTTCAGTACTAAATAAAGAGTGGTTCGGTAATAAATAAAGAGTGGTTCGGTACTAAATAAAGAGTGGTTCGATGACTAAATAGAGGTTGGTTCGGTGATTAAATAGAGAGTGGTTCAGTAACTAAATAGAGAGTGGTTCAGTGAGTAAATAGAAATTGGTTCAATGACTAAATAGAGATTGGTTCAGTGACTAAATAGAGAGTGGTTGAGTGACTAAATAGAGAGTGGTTCAGTACTAAATAAAGAGTGGTTCGGTACTAAATGAAGAGTGGTTCGGTGACTAAATAGAGTTTGGTTCAGTGACTAAATAGAGAGTGGTTCAGTGTGTAAATAAAAATTGGTTCAGTGAATAAGTAGAGAGTGATTCAGTGACTAAATAGAGAGTGGTTCAGTGACTAAATAGAGAGTGGTTCAGTGACTAAATAGAGAGTGGTTCAGTGACTAAATAGAGAGTGGCTCAGTACTAAATAAAGAGTGGTTCGATACTAAATAAAGAGTGGTTCGGTGACTAAATAGAGGTTGGTTCAGTGACTAAATAGAGAGTGGTTCAGTGAGTAAATAAAGAGTGGTTTATTTGATGAACCACTATTAAATAGTTGTGGTTCATCAAATAAAGAGTAGTGGTTCATCAAATAAATAGTATTGGTTCATGAAATAAATAGTATTGGTTCATGAACCATTTTATTTTAAAAACAAACAAACAAATAAATAAAAATAAACATTAAAATAAAATAAAAGAGGAATGAAAATTTTACAATTATTAAATAGTAGTGGTTCATCAAATAAAGAGTAGTGGTTCATCAAATAAATAGTATTGGTTCATGAAATAAATAGCATTGGTTCATGAACCATTTTATTTCAAAAATAAACAAATAAATAATTAAAAATATACATTACAAGAAAATAAAAGAAGAGTGAAAATTTTATGTTATTAAATAGTAGTGGTTCATCAAATAAAGTGTAGTGGTTCATCAAATGAATAGTATTGGTTCATTCTTCTTTTATTTTCTTTTAATGTTTATTTGTTTTTTATTTTTAAAATAAAATGGTTCATGAACCAATACTATTTATTTGATGAATTACTACTCTTTATTTTGATGAACCATTTTATTAAATAGTAATGGTTCACGAAATAAATCGTAGTGGTTCATGAAATGGATAGTATTGGTTCATGAAACATTTTATTTTAAAATAAATAAATAAATAATTAAAAAATAAACATTAAACAAAATAAAAGAAGAATGAAAATTTTACAATTATTAAATAGTAGTGGTTCATGAAATAATTAGTATTGCTTCATGAAATAAATAGTATTGGCTAATGAACTATTTTATTTAAAAAATCAATAAATAAATAACTTAAAAATAAACATTAAAAGAAAATAAAATAAGAATGAAAATTTTACAATTATAAAAAATTAGTGGTTCATGAAATAAATTCTAGTGGTTCAAGAAATAAAGAGTAGTAGTTCATGAAATAAATAGTAGTGGTTCATCAAATAAATAGTAGTGGCTCAACAAATAAATAGTATTGGTTCCCTTGAGAAATAATATGGTTAAAAAAAATTCAATTATAAAAAAAGTGAAATTTTTTAAGGTAAAATATACAATAACATTTCTGTAATAAAAAATTTATATGTAAATATTTTAATTAAGGCGAAACTAATTAAAATAACCCGACCTTTAAGGGTGTGTTAAAAATATATTCCAACCTTTCAAGTGTAAGATAAATATCTCGACCTTTAAAGGGGTGTTAAAAATATATCTCAACCTTTCAAATGTAATATAAATATCTCGACCTTTATAAGTGATGTTAAAATAATATCTCAAAAATTTTATACAAAAAAAGCTAACAGTACATGCATATATGGCAAAAAAAAAATTTAATAAAAAAATAAAAATTTAAAAAATCTATATAAAAAATTATAGATTTACATATGTTTCATCTTTTATATTTTATACACACTATTTTCTTATAACTCTATATTAAAAACCTTGTTTTATTAAACCAGTTTTCTTTTTTTTTTTATCAAGGAAAGAAATAAATCAATAAAATATAAATATATATAAAAAATGATAGATTTACAAGTGTTTAATCTTTTATTTAGATGATTTTTATATTTGAGGGATAACACCCATATTTGTATAATGGGCCATTTAACTAATTTCGTATTTTTAATTAAAATTTAAAATAGAAAGAAGAATAGTTAGAATTTTAGTAAATAAATTATGTAAAAAAAATGGGACAATTGAACAAAGAAGAATAATATGGAAAATTGAAATATTAATAAAGTGTCTTGAAATTTTTTTTTTAAAATAATAAATGAAAAACCTTGTTTTCTTAAACCCTTTTATTAATTTTTTATATATATTTTTTAAATTTTAAATTTTATTAATTTATTTTGCCACATACGTATGCCATGTTAGTTTTTCTTTCCTAGAGAATTTTTTTAGATATTATTATAACATCACTTATAAAGATTGAGATATTTATCTTACATTTGAAAGGTAGGGATATATTTTTAACACATCCTTAAAGGTTGGGATATTTATCTTACATTTGAAAGGTTGAGATATATTTTTAACACACCCTTAAAAGTCGGGTTAAAATCATTTTTTTTAGTAAATGAAGTAATAAATATTAGTAGATGCATTAATGATCAAGAGCACTCATTTGATCTAGTGGTAGTGCCGTGTGAATTGGACTCCGAGCTCCAGTTTCGATTCCTGTGGAACACACTTTTTAACTGCACATTACGCGCGTGTGCACACGCGGGGTATGTGCGAGTGGTTGACGCGCGAGTACGAGGGTATGCCAACCGTTAATTTGTGATTGGCTGCCGCGCATTACATTTTTAATTTATCCACCAATCAAATCATTTCTTTCCTTCTCATCGCAGCAATGCTTCTCACCCGAACCCGACCCTATACATACATACATATATATACATATACATATATATACATATACATATACATATATGTATATATATACATATATATATACATACATACATACATACATATATATATATATATATATTATAAGGAAATAATTCAAGAACCAGACAACCCTGGATCCTCGAGAGGCCGACAGAGTCGGTAGACGGCAAACCGTCAAACATACAACGAAATACAAAGAAAACGGTCCAATACAAGAACCGACAAACAAACAGCTCAAGCCGACCAAGCGATCCTAATCCCAAAAAGCCGAGGACAACATAGACTAAACCCGGAGCCAAGCGCCACCAAGAGATGACACCGCTGGCCAGCGGTACATCAGGAATCCCTGTGGGCGCTGAAGACGAACCTCTAAGGAAATTTCCGGAACAGGGAGTCGCCTCGATGCACACTGCCAAGGCCCCAGCCTGACCCGACACCAGATGCCAGAGCCCCAACTCAGACTAGGACAGACAAGAAGAACCAAAAACGCTGCCGAAAACCGCCCTCGTAGAAAACGCACCAAACAACCCAATTGGGATTTTATCAAAACACCACACGGAATTTTCCGACCCTTTCGGGTGAGTTAACTCAAAGTAATTTATGTAATTATATATTATTTGATTTTCTATATTATCTATATATATAATATATATAATATATTTTTTTTATTAATGGGTAGACTTCGGGCCCAAGGAGAAGCCTTGGGCCCAAAGCACTGAATTTCGGGCCTTCACGAGCCCACAACGAGAAGCAAGGAAAGAGAAGGGAAGCCGGAAAACAGTCAAAACACCGAGGCGGAAGATCCCGGAATGTCGTATCCCAAGGAAGAGACTAGAGGAGTGGGCAACACTAAACGACATCGGTGTGGGTTCAGATGACGGCTCCGGGAAGGGCGTGGAGGAAGACCGGAGGCGGGCGACCCAACACCCAACCACCGAAAATCCCACCAAGCGCCGAAAAGGAGTACCGATCGAGCCTAAGCAAAGGCAGAGAGACACTAGGCGCTTCCACCCAATACCACAGGCCGGAGCGAACCGATGAGGAGGGGCAAGCACCACCCGTACCATCAAAGAGGCTAGCAACCAAGCGAAGCCGGTGGATAAGGGTAGCCAAAATCGAGAGCCACCTGAGTTTTTCACACCCCTGCTGGACAAATGGGGTGATTAAACACAAAATTGGGCAAAATCGAAATAAAGAATCGTGGCAATACCCCAGATTCAACAAAAGCCCCAAAACGATTTTGATTTTAGGTTACAATCCGAGCACGGATTATCGGGAAGAAGAAGGAGAAGTAGGTGGAACGAGAGCGGCGAGGCGGGTTTCAAGACCTCCGAGGAGGGGTTCGAAGCCTCCGAAGAGATGCTGATTTGAGCCACCAAAGAGGGCAATACAGTGGAAAGCGTGGCGGCGACGACCAACGGAAAGAAACCGACGGCACAAAGCGGAGGGCAAGCCCGAGGCCTTGGACCGACAAGATTGGTTTTTGACCTCCGAAGAGGGGTTATTGGCCTCCGAAGAGGAGTTATTCGGCCTCCGAAGAGGTGGTCGGAGGAGAGTTCTTCGGCCCATGCCGAACTGGTTTTTCAAAACCTCGGAGGGTTGTTTGTACGAAGAGTGTTTTGCAAAGTTATATATATACACACACACACACATATATATATATATATATATATATATACATAGAGGTTAGTTCCAGTGTACTCAGACCTTAATGTGTATAATGTGAACACATCTGGGCCATTGATTGGATGAAATGGATGATTGGGATTAAAAGGCAATTTTGGCTTTTTTCTTTAATTAAAAATCAGTGGGACCCATACATTTTTCTTCCCACTTGCTGAACGAGGGAGAGTGTACAACACTTGATGGGTTCGTTTTTTTTTCCTTTAAATTATTCGATGGTATCAATGGATTATTCGATCGTATCAATGGATTATGCGATGGTATCGATGTATTATTCTAATTGTCCAACACCCTGAAAACGCCCTGAACTTTTAACTAAAAATTGATATTCAAAGGTATCGCTTGATTATTCGATGGTATAACTTGATTATTCGATGGTGTTACAATATTATTCATTTAATTGAAATTATTCGATGGTATCGTTTGATTATTCGATGATACCGCTTGATTATTCGATTGTATTGCGCGGTTATTCAATGGTTCTGTTACTCATTTTAACAAATAACTAAAAATTATGCGATGATATCACCGGATTATTCAATTATATCACATGATTATTCGATGGTATCGAAGCATTTTTCATTCATAAGACCGACAACATAAAAAAAACTCATCTCCTTATGCACCAAAATCGGTCCATACACATGAATAATTCGACTTTTCTCCCGAATACGGGTAATTTAGGTCTCCATTCCCCCAATTAGAATAATTAATTATTAGGCAAAACAAAAGAATTGGTTGCTTAGGAGCACAGCAATCCAAATCCTAAAATTACTAACTCTAAAAAAGGTTGTTCAATGATGTTAATTTCTGAAATTGACCACAAGCTTGTTAATACCCACAAAATTCACAATCTAAGATACAGAAATCAGAATTTGATCTCCCAATTTCGAATCCATGATACCTCTTTGTGCAAGCCGGAGGAATCACACATCCAGGCCATCGCATCCAGGCCAGAGGAATCGATAACGTATCAAGGCCATCGCATCCAGACCATCGCATCGACCACGGATCGCAATGCCATGGCTAGAGGCCATCACAATCGACCATGGATCGCAACACCATCCAGACCATCCACGCCTCCGGCATCCACCTTTTCCGGCCACAGTTTATCGCCACCACCCGCTGCTACCTCCATGGCTAGAGGTTCAGCCTGATGTCGTCGCCGCCTACTACTACAATCGATCTCTCCTTTAGATCGTCGCCTTCGCCCGCAACATCGCCCACTTCTACACGTTGCTGGAAATCGCCACCTTCAATCTCTCCTTTAGGGCTTAGTGTTTTGCGTGGAGGTTATAGATACGGTCCAGGGTTTCAATGAAGAAAGATTAGAAGAGGTTGAATGCACGCGCATTAATGAGGGAAGGAAGATCCATTTTCTGATTTTTTAATTAAAATAATGAATTATTTAGGAATAATCACAACCCTCCATTTTATCTTAATCAACGCCCCAGATTTGTTCACATGATACACGTTAAGGCTTGTGTACATATGATCTACCCTCTATATACATACATATATATATATATACACATATATATACATATATATATATATACATATATACATATACACACACACACACACACACACACACACACACACACACATATATATATATATAGGGATTGACTCCGGTGAAAACCTCAAATTATGGTAAAAACCGTGAGGACTACTTTATAGCTTGGTTTATTTGAAAACCGTGCTAAAAACCTCAATTACATAGTTACTTTACAACTCAGTTCAACCTAAACACCGTGCTAAAAACTCCAGTTTTAAAATAACACATGACTTTATATCTCGGTTAAACCTAAAAACCGTGCTGAAAACTCATGTTTTAAAATTACATTAGTGACTTTATAGCTCGGTTTTATTCAGAACCGGGTTAAAATATATGACTTTATAGATCGGTTCTATTTAAAACCGAGCTATAAAGCTAGTGAACCGAGCTAAAAAGCCGGTCCTCACAGGTTTTTATCGCAATTTTGGTTTTCACCGGAGCGCAACCCTATATATATATATATATATATATATATATATATATATATATATATATATATATATATATATATATATATATATATATATATATATATATATATATACATATACATACATACATATATATCATATATACACATAGAGCTGACAATACCCGACTCGAATCGAGAAAACCAATCCGATTGATCCGACCCGAACCCGTCCGACACCCGAATAATTGAAAAAAATGTTTAGATCCGAGACCGACCGACCCGATTCGAGTTAAGCCCAAACCCGAAAGCAATCTGAACCCAGTAAGAACCCGAACCCAATTATATCCGAATGGACCGACCCGAAATTAACCCGAAACCCAAAATTGCCCGACCTGAGCATATCTGAAACCCGAAATTACCCGAACCCGATTATACCCGACATCCGAAATAACCCAAACCCGATTATATCCGAAATCAACAAAAATCTTAGCATTTTCCCTAAAATACTAAAAACAACCTAAGTATTTGATTACTTAATAATAGATGGTAATATTATCATGCATATAGCATAATTAAATATAATTCTGTACTCTCTCCATTAAAAAAAGTAACTTTTTAGCATTTTTTAAGGCGCCCAAACTATATAAATATCAATTTTTTTATTATTTTTATAATTTCGTAGTTATGAGTAATAAGTATGAAATTAATATTAAAAAATAATATTTTATATGATTTTGACTTTTTTTTAAATATTATAAAAAGTGGGAAGACTTACATTTTTTTAACGAATGTAGTATTGATTAATAATTGATAAACATTAGCTTAATCTATATAGAATCCAGTCCTACCCTTTCAACTTAGAAGAATATATAATTTTGTCTTACACGTACCTAGGTAGAGGGGTCTCACCTGACGCTTTCTCCTTAATTATAGTCATATAAACCAATCACATTTTTTTTGAATAATTAATATATGCATAAGATAAAAATTTATTCTTACTCTATTTAATCAATATATGTCGTATGAATCAATCACAATTTTTTGAAATAATCAATATATGCATAAGATGAAATTTTATTCTAACTCTATTTAATCAATATATCTATCTATGCATAAGATAAAATTTGACCCAAATTTCATTAGATGTGGATATTAGTCGTATAAACCAATCACAAAATTTTGAAATAATCAATATATGCATAAGATAAAATTTTATTCTAACTTTCATAATTCTAGCCGTGTAAATTAGATCAATATACATATTTTTTTGGGGGGAATTGTGCTATAGGCCATAATTAGGGCCTTTATTAGGAAAATGTCCACCCTTTCCTTCCAAATTGGCAAAATGTCCACCTTCCTTCCTTGCCCCCTTTGCCCCTTTGCCCCCCCACGCGCGCCCCCTGTGCCCCCCCTCTTGTTTCAGCACATTTGATTTCAGCAACTCCTATTTCAGCTTTTTTTTTTCACGCGTTGCTGAAACCTAAGTTGCTGAAACCGAAACTGTTGAAACCAAAGTTGCTGAAACTGTTGAAAATAGTTTTTTTTTTCGCGCGTTGCTGAAACCTAAGTTGCTAAAACCGAAGTTGCTGAAACCGAAGATGCTGAAATTGTTGAAATTAGTTTTTTTTTTCGCGCGTTGCTGAAACCTAAGTTGCTGAAATCGGAGTTGTTGAAACCAGGGTTGCTGAAACCGGAGTTGCTTAAATTGTTGTTGCAATTGCTAAAATTAGTTTTTTATTTTTTCGCGTTAGCGCTTCGACATTGGAGTTGCTGAGACTGTGTTGCTGAAACCGGAGTTGCTTTTTTTCTTTTTTTTTTCTTTTTTTTTTTGTGTCACCACTTCGACATCGGGTTTGCTGACATCGGAGTTGCTGAAACCGTGTTGCGGGATATAAAATTTAACATATGCGGGATTCGAACCCACGTATTTGCGCATAAGCATATTGCTCTACCATTGAGCTAAGAGGCTTTTAAAGGATATTTAAAAGCCTCTTAGCTCACTCGTGTTCTTGCTCACTCGATTTTCAGCACTTGCCCAAGTTGCTCTTCCTGTGCCCCTCAAACATATTAAAAGGCAAGAGGTTTCAAATTTAAGGTTTACATATCCTTCCATTAAGAAATTTGAATTAAGGGTAAAAAAATTATATATTCTTAAACAAACCTGCTAAAAATCTAGGTGAAAGAAATGCCATTTTCAGTGCTCCTTCTTTCTCTTGCTTGAGCTTTGTTTTTTATTTTCAAAATTTAAGGCTATGTGTATTCATTTTTTATTGTTTAGCCGTGATTCTGTTGCTTCATTACACTAGTATTTGAATTATATTCAATTTAGTACATTAGGATAAAAAATGAAACATACTGCACGTATAAGTAATTTAGTACATTGCCAAGAAAAAGAAAGTCAAATATAAATTATATGAGTATCTTATTGTAAAACATTGCACAGCAAACCACGCACATGTATATGTACAATTAATTACATCAATTGGTAACAAATAAAGATGAAATACAACACAAACATGAATATAACAAGGGCAAAATTAATTCAATTTGAACCTAACGTACCTAATATAACGGAGATTCATCAACCACTATATCTACAATACTCTGTCCAGAAATTGAAGATGAAGAAGAACACCGGAGATCCGACGCGATTGAGGAAAGTACCTGCTGGATGAGAAGTGTAATCGTCTTCATCACCTTCATCATCTGCGTTCGTTGTGAAAGGAGAGAGGATACATACATGGCGGTAAAGTGCTGAAATCGAAGCCTCTCGTGCTTCCTCTTCCCTCCTTCACTTCGAAATCGGCGTTTGCGGCGGAGAGGTAGGCCTGGTGCCGCACGGAGCGAGGATCCGGTAATCGTCTTCATCATCTGTAGAAGGGAACAGAGGCGTTCGTTGTGAAAGGAGAGAGGATCAATGGCGGAAAAGTGCTTCTTCAACGGCGCTTCGGATCCATATCTCCGACGCTTCTTCAACGGCGGATCGAGGCGTTCGGATAGAGGCGAGAACAGAGGAGAGAGGATAGAGGCGTCCGGATCCAGATCTCCGGCGCTTCTTCAACGGCGGATCGAGGAAGCTTCGTAAGAAGGCGGAAGCACATGTGGATCCGAGGAGGGGGCACAAAATTAGGTATAAAAAAGGATGTACCTTTTCCCAATTTATATACATCCGTGGACATTTCTTTAATTTGGGCCCAAAATATGGCCTGTTTGGCAAATTTTTTCTTTTTTTTTTTTGTTCGGTGAATCATAGAATTTTTAGATATAATTTTGGATATAATTCATTTGATGTGTATTAGATAAAGATACTTTTGTATTTTTTTTATATATACTTTTGGAATAGTTTAATCACAATTTTTTTATGGAAGATCTATCGCTTTTGTGGATAAAGAAAAAAAAATTCTATCTTTGAATGTATTGATAAAAATTCTAACTCTATTTAATGAATATATTTATATATGTATAAGACAAAATTTGACCTAATTTCAACATATATGGATATTAGTAGTATGAACCAATCACAAAATTTTGAAATAATCAATATATGCATAAGATAAAATTTTATTCTAACTCTATACATAATTCTTAGCCGTGTAAATTAGATCTATATACATAATATTTTTTTTAAAAAAAAATGTACATGTTCGGTGAATGATTTTTATATATTGACAAAATTGTTATCAACTCATGAAATTCTTGGATACAATTCATTAGATGTGTATTAGATAAAGATAGTATGTATTTTTTTTTAAGACAAAGAGAGGCGCTACGTACACAAGTTGTAGTTGATTGTGCTTTGCATTTGAAGCTTCAGCCTGCAACATTTTTATGTTCTAATGATCGATCAATTAAGAAGTTTAAACGATTTATAGGACTAAAGCTCTTGCAAAGAGCAAGTTTTGGAAGTGATTTATAAGAGAAGCATTGCTAAATCCGCAAGGTTGCCACTGGGCCGAGAGCGATCATACCTTCGGCCTTCCAGTGTGTAGTGTAGTTTCACAGCAGGTTAAAACATTGACTCTAAAAAAGAAATGTTAAGGATGAGATCCCAATTTAATGATCCATGAGAACAAGAACATTGACTTTCAAAAGTTAATTGCATACAATCAATCACCTATACAGCATTTAAACCCTTCTAACATTTTTTTTGTAGCAACAAACCCTACTGAGACAGTACAACAGTTCAAAACCTTAGAAACCAATAAGCCAAAAGAAGAAGAACAAGACAGAGAACTTGTTACCCTGCACAGCATCTGAAGGACGTCTATATATATATATAATATCTCCTTCAAGGCTCTCGCTTTCGTCTTCGATACCCATGTGCAAATGAACACCAAGGAGAAAGCACACACCAACACATATATAATGATCAATGTAATGTTCTTATGTCCATGGTACCCAATCAGATTGATAGATCAACTAATACTTAGCATGTGACTCCAATCCAATTCGAAATCTGAGACTCTTAGCAATATAATTCTTCCAACAAGCTCCTTTATTTTGATCGGAAGTACTGTGAGACGAAGTAATATATGTCTGTCCCCAGGGTGTAAATCTGGCATAGTGGAGTAATGTCGGGTTTATTTTATTTTATTTTATTTATTATAAGGTCAAGATCCACCTTCTAACCTAAAAGCTTTTAAGCCCATAGTGTATGGGCTTCCCTTTCTTATATTTTGTGGTCTTTTTCCCATTGGTTATGTGGAATGATATTTTATCCCCAAAAGTATCTTCCAAATAATGATAAATTTGGAATTGAAATATAAATTTATAGTTATTCGGAATGTTATTATACTTACGTAGACAACGAAAGGGTGTACTACTTCAACAAAGAAAACACAAACATGAAACAACAGATTCATCATCATTGGTTTATCATGTATCTTCTTCTTCTTTTCATACATGAGATGAGAGATACTAGGTCATTACAATGGTAGAGGGTGGTCAAACTTATGACAACAAGGTCACAAATGTCAACCTCACTAGCTAAGATCAGAATACTTTGAACACAAATTAACAATATCAACTAAACTTAACAAAAAATACAAACTTGTAATAAGTAAAGTTGATCAAGTTCAATAATCTGCTTCTTTAACAAGGGCCTATTTGCATGTAGTATTTGAGCCAAAATGCTTGCTCGAAGAAATGACTTCTTTAACAAGGGCCCATCAGAAAATGCTTGCTCGAAGAAATGACTTCTCTTTCTATCTGTTTCTTTGGGTACTGATCTCTTCACAGTGGAGCAAGGATGATTTAAGGGTTCACCGCATAAGCCAGGATTCCCTTGAAAGCTAGAAATTGGGAAGGTAGAAAATTGACCACCAGTCGGTATTCGGCCTTCAAGATTATTATAAGACACGTCAAATTCTAACAAGAAACTTAGCCTTTGGAAAGATGTTGGGATCCCACCTCTCAAATTGTTTGTAGAGAGATTTAGTTGTTCAAGATTTTTCAAATTTGAGATACTCATTGGAATGTTGCCAAAGAAGTGGTTGTTGCTAAGCTCTATGAGTTGCACATTTATCAAGTTGCCAATATATATCTGATGGGATGTTACCATTATTAAAGAGTACAGGTTTGCCGAGACAAGTGATGGTAAATGGCAAAGGCTTAAGGGAAAGTTTCCTGAAAAGCCATTGTTTGCTAATTTAAGTTTAATGAGATGAGGTTTGGTAGGGCGCCTAACCTTAATCAGGAATTAATGTACCCGTCATGTTGTTACCAGCCAGACCTAGATGACGCAATCCTTTCAACTTGGATAGCCAATCGGGAAAGAGGCCTCCCAAATTGCAATCACCGAGATCAAAATATTCAAGCTTTGAATTGGGAATTCATCTAAAATAATAAAGTTTATTCCGGTGGGTAGGGGTTCGTTCACCATAGAAGTTGGATGTAAGTAAGAGGGTTTTTAGGTTTTTACATTTCGCTAAAACACTTAGCGTTGCTGTGATATTTACAAAGCTATTATAACTTAAGAAAGATAAGAAAGATAGTGATTTTAACCCTATAATTCTTGAGGAGATTTGGCATGTAATTTTGTTTCGGGCTACTCCAATTATATTGCAACAAGCGCTTTGCATGAGTATATGCTCTCCGGCAAAGTTCCATTGAAACTATTAACTCTAAGATCTCAAGTTTTTGAAGTTTGGCAAATCTAGAGAAATCTAATTTTGAGGTGATTGCCTCTCAGAAATAACTCCTCTAGATTAGTACAATTCGACAAAGATAATATTGGGATATGACCACTAAAATTGTTATTCTCAAGATGAAGTTTCTCCAAATTAAATTAATATAGAAGATTTCCAGGAATGGATCCAGAAATATTATTTGAAGATAAATCTACCTAATTAAGTTTGGTGAGCTTGGAAATTCCTTCTCCTAAGGAACCTTGCAGATTATAATTACGTGATAGATTCAAATGAGTAAGCCCAATTAATAAGATTGTTGATAGAGGAAGTGAGTGACCCTTTAACACCTCTTGAAGGGAATTGAAGATGTGTTACCTTTCCGACGGTATTGCACTCAACACCTCCCCTTGGATCGCCACTGACGTAACAAAAATATTAAAAGCATGTCTAATTTGAGATTGCCACCACATCTAATTGGATGTTATACCCGCCAAATTTAACGTTGATTTATGAGACCAATGACCCCTTACTCTAGTGGTAAGGGAGAGGTAACTCTTGCAAGAGATCAAGAGTTCAAATCCAATTCTTTACACATTTGTGTAATTAATGGGTGATCAAGTCTTCATTGGTTTGGGTAAGCCTGTATGATGGCTTGCCACCTGGCTCACCGGTTCGCGTCCTTTGCAGGCTAGGGCTCAGACCCGTGGGGAATTAGTCGACAACCTTGGAATCCCACGTTAAAAAAAAAACATTGGTTTACGAGATTTGAATTTGCGGTGTATCTAACAACACCATTTTAATCCCAAATTTACATACTTTTTTCTCTTTAAACTTGTATTTTGAAGGGTTTTCAAAACCTCTATATTCTCTTATTGTCAAGGAAAAACAAGTGTTAGACTTAGACTTGATGTATTTTGTGAGTTTGCATATTATGGACTTGACGTGTTTCGTATACAACATCCTTTATACTTTACTAATATATTGAAATGAAATATGTGTAACAATACTTCAACGGTTATCAACTAGAACACTCACATGTACACATGGAGATCATATAATTTAATAACACTTCAATGGTAGCTTCTTATTCCCTTATTACATCCTATATTGCTAGAAATATGCAGTGTTGCATCAACAATAATAAGGATTTTTTATTAGGCAGTTCGGAATAGAGAAAATAGGAATTTTCGGGAACCATGACACAACATACGTATTATCTATGTGATCATGATTTGTCTTCCGTGATCTTTAGAGGTTTACAAGTCTTATCAACCAAGTTTTTTTTACAGGCTGATGAGGATAATGAAACTTTAAACTATGGAGAATTGGAGAGTTTGTTGCTGCTTCAGTGCACCTCAAAAGATGGCAAATGACGAACACCTTTACAGAGCATTTTCTGTCTTATACAAGAACAAAATTGGCTTCATTGAGATTGATGAGTTGATGGACGTGCTCAACGACGACATTGATTCTAGTAGTGAGGAAGTCGCCAATGCTATTATGAATGATGTGGACACTGACAATCTGTGCGTAAGTAGTGAGATTTCGGCCGATTTCTGTTCGTTGTTGTGCTATCTTCTTCAATGTCGTCATCTAGGAACTCTTCAGGTATCGATTTCGCTTGTTTTTGCTAAATGTTTCGTGCTAGGGTTTTGGAAGAAGTTGATTTATGTTGATTTTATTGATTTCTGCTTTCAGTTTTGATCATCTATGGGTAAATCGATGCTTGATATGCATAAATGTGTGCGATTTTGAGTGTTGTAGGTAGTTTAAGTAATTTGTATGTGTTAAATCCGTTTATTTTAACTGTTTGTGTGCTTCAATTTTTGTGATGCGGCACTTTGTATGTGCTTTTTTAGCGTTATTCGTATAGTTTCAACAATGTGTGTACTTGATGCTTTGTATTGTTTGTGTTGTTCATAGTGTAGATATCTGTAGGTATGCTCATGTGTAAGGGCGCTGACACTGTCTGTTTTTATACATGGTTGTGTTAGTTTTGGTAGTTTCAACAATGTGTGTACTTGGATTGGGTATTCTGTGTTGTCTTTCTGATGTTTATGTTCTTTTAATATGTGGTGGTGTCATTTTATTGTTTTTTTTGTTTTTTATGGTTATTTGGTTTATCATGGATTCTGTTATTGTATTTTTATATTATTCTTTATTTTGTTTTTAGTAGCGGCTCAATCTGGTGATGCATCCACATCTCATAGGGGTTCTGATGTAAGTTATTTTGTTTTTCCATTTGGAATTTTTTTGTTGATGAGCAAGTTTTGATTTTTTCCTAATCTGATGTTGTGTTTTTGGGTACTTTGTATGTGATTGATCAGGGCTTGGAATATTGCATTGCTGTTTCTGAACGATTCCATTGTAGGTCCAACATATATTCATATCCTTCTGTTTGCGATCTGATTGAGAAGCATTTGTCTCCTTCTGATTACAATATTCTGCGGGAAAGTTGTGTGGGATGGGTGCTGATGCAGGGCACCAAAATGGCTACCAATTTTCAGCTTATGCATCAAATGGTGCTTCGTCAAGTCCAAACTCAGAAGGAGAATGAGTTGTGGTTTAGAGTTGGTGGATATCTTGCACGCTTTTCAATTTTTGAGTTTCATGTCATCACTGGCCTTCCTTGTGAAGAACGTGTTTTTAATATCTCAAAGAAAGTGTCAATATCTGAATTTTTTGGGCAGAAGAAGATGACTCATGATGATTTAGTTTCTCGTTTCATATCTAAGAGCCCGAAGTCTAAGAAGAAGTTGATCATGGCAAAGTTGTTGTTGATTGAGAGGTTAATTGTATATAGGAGGTCAGAGGTTGTCAGTGCACAATTCCTTTCTCTTGCATGTAATGAGAAGGAATTTGAATTATATCCTTGGAGTAGAGAGTCGTACACCCGTTTGTTGAAGTCTTTGAAGAGTTCTTCTGTTGCAGATCGTGCTGGTGTTAGGGGCTCTTATCAAATGTATGGGTATTTCCTTGCATTCCAGGTATTCTGTTTTAGTGCTTGAATCACTTTTGTCATCAATTATTGTCTGTGTCAGCACAACTTTATTATGTATGTTAGGATTTTTGTCTAATATTGTTTTGTAATCTCTTTATGCGTTTTATTTTGTAACAGTCTTGGATATTAGAAGCTTTCCCAGCCCTCTCTGCTAAAATTGACTGTAATTTTATGATGCCTGATAGAGATCCATACTCATTGCACTGGGTATGCGAGTTTAGCCATTCGTATGTTGAAGCTGAGCATTTGTTTCATGGTGATTTGGTAATATTTTTATGTTATTTATCTTTAAGACCATTTTTAGTTGATGCATCTTTGGTTTGTTTTTTTTAAACATATTTTTATACTTGTATTTTGTGCAGACTCCGTTGTTCCCTACTTATGGGGAGTTTGCACGCACAACCAGGATGGGGTTTGCTGATGAAAAAGATGATCCAGTAGTTGATGCATCAGTTGAAGAAGTATGTGGTTGAGCTGTTGATGATGCATTATATGACAGCCGTCGTTTTCGTCAAAGGGCATATGAAGCTAGGTTTTCAAACAGAGTTGTACAAGCTGGTGGTGAAGAAGCTAATATCTTGGAGAAAGGTGATGAAGCAGAGACCTCAAAGAAGAAGACACCTGTGAAGAGAGGCAAAGCTGCTGGAAAGAAACGGGATGG
This sequence comes from Persicaria maculosa, assembly GCA_963922045.1. Taxonomy (NCBI): domain Eukaryota; kingdom Viridiplantae; phylum Streptophyta; class Magnoliopsida; order Caryophyllales; family Polygonaceae; genus Persicaria; species Persicaria maculosa. Next base: position 43,771,323 of record OY998264.1, on the reverse strand, counting down.
GATGTCCTTTGAAACTGCTTTTCAAGTTTTCCCTGAGGTAGAAAACAAAGATGTTGTAGAGCCCTCAAAGAAGAGGAAATCTGAGAGTGGAGGGATGGCTGGTAAAAAGAAAAAGAATGTGGCATCCAGCGATACTGCTGAGGGATTGGTGTATGTGAGGAGGGGTCGTTCTGCTAGCCGTGTCAAAAGTGAAGTAAAGAAGATTAGACAAAAGGCTTCAGCAGTTAGGGAATGTGGTAGAGTTGTTCCTTCTAAGAATGTGAAGAGAGTTAATGCTGACACAGATCTGCATGAGGAGGGTGATGTGGTTGCTTCACCTTCCAAGAGAGGTCGGTTGGTTACTAATTTATGTGATTTATTAGATGATGATACCCTACTGAAATTTGTCTTTCAGCGGAGGTATAAGATGAAGAAAGCTGGGTTAGGTAGTGGGAGGTCGTTTTATGATAGTACTGCTGACATGTCTTCTGTTCTTCCTTCAGTTTCTGTTGTTGATAATCAGAGTGCTCGAGGAGTGGACAACGAAGATATTCATGCTGCAGTCTCTAAATCTGGTGGTGAAGGCAGCTATGGTGATGACAAGGGTGATGATTGTACTGCTGGCAGGTCTTCGGTTATTCCTTCAGTTTCTCTTGGTGATAATCAGAGTACTCATGGAGTGGAGAACGAAGAAATTCAGGCTGCAGTCTTTAAATCTAGTGGTGAAGGCAGCGATGGCGATGACAAGGTTGATGATTTTACTGCTGACACCCATTCTTGTGGATCTGATGAGTTGGCTGCTCCTCCTACTGCTGGGCTTTCTGTTTTGGCGGAGGTTGCAGATGTGGTTGGTTGTGCTGACAAGGTTGAAGGAGGTGAGACATCTTCTGGCGACAGGCGAGGAGAGGGTCAAACATCTAATGCTGGTGGGAATGAAGAAATTCGTGATTCAAGTTTTGATGCTGCTAAAATGGGAGGCGAGGGAGATAAAGTTGTAGGTACTGAAGGTGTATCTCCCCAAATGGAGGCCAAAAATGATTCAACGGGGGAGTTGCCTCCAAAAACACATGGTGATGGTTTTGCTTCTTCTACCCCATCTTATCCTGATTGGGTGAAGGAGATTTTTAAGAGGATTGAGAAGCTTGAAGAGGTACCTCAGCGTATGGATGTGTTGGATGCGAGGGTTGATGCTCTTGAATCAAAGATTGCGGAGATGGCTGGGATGCTTGGAGTTGTTGGTGAGATGGCGATGAGGTATGATGAGCTTGAGGTTAGGGTTGCTAATTATGAGGCTATGTTTGCTAGGTCGCAGGTAAATCCTAGGAATCCTGATGATAAGCATATAGGTGGTAAGCCCCAGAGCACTCCTGTGAAGGTTGTTGATGAAGATGTCAGCACAAAAATTGTCAATGATGTTGTAGCTGATCTTCAGAAGTGTTTCTCTGCTGATGAGGAAATGGTGAAATCATCACCCCCTTCTATCAATGTTGAGGACGTGTCCTTGCCCTCAATAAGATCAGAGGGCCCAACTTTGGATAAGGAGATTCTGTCTACTTAAATTCCTCCTGTGTTCCCAACTGTTGTCGCTGACACTGAGGGTGAGGATGTAGGTGCAGATGTGAAAGGTTTGAAGGATTTGAAAGGTGATATTTCATTAACTAAGAATGAAGTTGATGATGCCAAAAGGAGTGTAGATGAGTTTGGAATTCCATCAACTTCTGCTGAAGTTGCTCGATCTGCCAAGTGTGAGGTTGAAGGTGGTGATGCTGAAGTCGGTGCAGTTGGAGGGCACTCATCGTTGGAAAAGTTTATATCTCTGTCTGATGATGATTATGACACGGTTGCAGGTGTTGATTGGGATTCGGTAGCCAAGGATACTGAAATTATAAATAAAGTTGAAAAATTAAAGGCTTCGAATCTTATTCCGTCAACCAGTACATTCTTGTATGGCCCAGCTGAGATTGAAAAGAAGGTGAGGATCTTAAAGCACGTCCCTAACAAGTCATTGATCAGCTTTGAAGATCATGAATTTATGTATGGACTTATAAAGAAGCAAAGGTATGCTTTATTTTTTTTCTTCAATCTTTTTTATGGAATGTTGTCATTGTATTAGTTACAGCACCTCATTCTATATATATTTATATTCATCTTGTGTAATTTTGGTTAGGAATTTTTCTATGGCTGGTCCAATATCAAGGTGGGACAAAAAGTTTTTCCAGCACATCATATCAAAGAATATGTGGCTTGATTGTCAGGTAATATCTGCTTGTTTTTGAAATATATATATGTGTGTGGATTGGATTCTATTGTGTTTGTTGATTGTTGACATCTTTTTTTTTACTATGTTGTGTAGCATCTAGAAGCAGGTTTGATTCACTTTAGGAGGCGCATTTCTGAAGACCCTGTGAAATATCGAGAGGTTCTTGTTCTTGATTGGCTATTTTACTTAAAGTACCTGCCTGATTATGCTGCAAATTATGGGGAAGATTTGCCTCTTGAAGTCAACACTGAGGAGTATTTTGTTGGTATGTGCCCTGCTAAGTATGGGAAGCCATGGGACTCTGTAAAGAAAATCTACACAATATTCAATGTTATAAACAAGCATTGGGTGGCGTTGGAGATTATGCTTGAGGAGAGGGTAATCAACGTGTATGATTGCAATGTGACTGCTGTTAAGGCTGGTGTACTTGAAGAACAATTGCAACTGTTTGCTATTTGGTTCCCAATTCATTTGGCAAAGGCTGGGCTCTATCAAAACTTTACTTCCTCTCCTTTCCAGCTAAATATGGTTGATGGGTTAATGCATGATTCTACTGGGTATGTATTTTATATCTTGCATTGTTTGTCGTTTAGCCTAAGATACTTGTTATTTATGTGCTCACATTACATGTGGTCTTATTGTGTTTGTAGGGCTTCATGCGACGTCTTTACATTAAAATCCATTGAAGCATCTGTCTTTGGGGGAGATGTGAAACGATTCAACAACGAGAAGCTCTTTCGATATAGAGAATTCATGTGCTCAGATCTGATCAAGGAGACCTGGAGTTTTAGGTTTTAAAACAATTGTTTAGATATGTAGTTGGTGCATACATGGGGTATTTTGGATGTAATATGACAACCTATGTGCTCAAATTGTTAATTTGGTGGACATGTATGTATATTTGTAGGTAATGGATTTTATGGGATATTTTTTGGATGCCCTGTATTTGGGTGTGACTTTGAATCTGTAATGATTGTACATTTTAACTTTTATTAATGTTTATTAAGTTATCTATTTCTGCAATGACAATGTTTTATTTGAATTTGTATTAATAATGTGGGGGGCATGGGTACATATTTACCATGCTATAACAAAAGTGGTGACACCAGTCTGGTGTTTTCTGATATTGAAGTTTATGTGGTGACACTAGGTGTTTGAGGCCCAAAGTAGTGCTGACACTGTTATTAGTTACAAATAGTGGTGACACCAGTCTGGTGTTTTCTGATATTGAAGTTTATGTGGTGACACTAGGTGTTTGAGGTCCAAAGTAGTGCTGACACTGATATTAGTTACAAGTAGTGGTGACACCAGTCTTGCATTTTTTTATTTTGAAGTGTATGTGGTAACACTAGGTGGTTGAGGCCCAAAGTAAGGCTGACAATGATATTAGTTACAAGTAGTGGTGACACTACCCTTGTTTTTTCTGATATTGAAGTGTATGGGGTGACATTTTCTGTTATTGAAGTTTATGTGGTGATAGTAGATGGGTAAGGCCCAAAGCAGTGTTGACACTGATATTAGTTACAAGTATTGGCGACAGTAGGCTTGTATTTTTTTGATTTTGTAGTGTATGTGGTTGCACGAGGTGGTAAGGCCCAAAGTCTTGTGTGACACTGTTGGTTAGAGTAGTTTGGAAGTATTTGTGACACTAGCCTTGTGTGGTTTTTGTTATTTAAGTTTATATGGTGACAATAGGTGGTTAAGGCCCAAAGTAGTGCTGACACGAGGTGGTTAATGTCCAACACTGATAACTGTAACTCAAATAACTGTAATCCATTTACAGTTTATATTTTTATAGTTTTTACAGTTTTTTACAGGTACTCTGAAATGAAGTGGCCCAAATAACTGTCATAAGGAAGAAAACTGTATAATTAGTGGCTATATATATCCAGAAATAATTCTTTGGTGTCCATTGGTGTCTACAAACTGATTTTAACAGAAATCAGAATACCAGAACTTGTATTCTTACTGCTTAACCATCCCCCTCCAAAAAGATGAATTATGGCAACACTGTTGAGTTTTGCACAAGATTCCAACAAATGATGGACGGTCTGGATGGTGTTGTTTACCGTGGGTATCACATGACTCTCGTTGATGAGGCATGTGAGACTAACAAAGAGGCTCACAGGGTTGAGTTGGTGGAAGCCGTTGTGTTTCATTATACATTATATGAGGAATTACAAAGATCAATAATAGCAAACGAACATCATATTCGCAGAGCAACCAAAGATGAAGATGCTGAAGCACTATCAAAGGTGATATATGAAGTTTTATCCTTACTTTTTTTCCCTCTCTAGTGTTAACTCTTATATTTTATGTTTTATCTAGGGAGAACGAGAACTTGGTGAACAAAGGCAGATGTTGGAAGAGGCGAAGGACAACCTTATGCAGTGCGTTAAAGAAGTTTTAGATGCAGAAATGGAAATGAGGAGGAAGATTGATGAATTTTCAGGCCTGTAGTTCTTGTATATTAATAAGTGATAATATTGGAACTTATTTATATATTTTAGTTTCTATGTGTGTTCATAATGAAGATATGATGTAACTTATTAATATCATATTAATTATATGGATATTTTGTAATTTCGCACCTCGTATTTGATATTATAAAGTGTTATTGAAGTTTTAAGTCTTCATTGGTTGATACTGCGGACACATAGAGTAATTTGGGAATTGTTTTGGCAAAAGTAGTGCTGACACTGTTTAACTAAGGTTTTATGTTATTGTGAATTTGCTCAACATCATCTTAGTTTTGCTCAACAATAGTTTATATTTGCACAACAAACGAGATTTGTGAAATTTTGCCCAAAATAATCCTATTTTCTTTAATATAATTTTATACTTTCTCAATAGATAATTGCACAACATGGTATTATTTTTTTATAGTATCTTCTTTTCATAATATCTAAGATATATTCTTTTCCTAGTAGTGTTTTTGTATAGTATTGATGACAGAATTGCGATGACAGGCTTATTTTGTGTGCTTTACCCTCTTCTTGAACTCTCCTATTGAAATCTTTCTCTTGCAAAGTATTGTCAATAGTTAGGAATAGATATCATCAAATAAACTATATTTATAAAATACACCAGTTATAAACAGAAATCAAATATTTTACTACCGGTGACAGAATTGTGTTGACATAGAGAAAAGAATACAAAACTGGTCAGATGCAGTTATAGTTGTATGAAATTGACAAATACAATCCAGGTTAAAATCATAGGGAAAACAACTGTCTTAATGCTCATGAAACAACTTTTCAGAAGCAGAGTACACAACTGTCTACACCCCAATACATTTGACAATTTGCAACAAAAACATGAAATTGTGTTGTAGCTGTTCAACCAAGGTTTATTTTTTGGCCTTGAATCCCCTTTGAAGTCATTCTTGAATGGGATTTTGCTGCCTTCATAACTTCTTTGTTCACTTCATTCAGCTCTGAGCACACAATATCTGTTAGGTACTTCACCCGTAGTTTTGAGATATTCTTGAAATTGCCCTTTTTCAAATCCACACTTGTAGCCTCTCTCTGACCCAAAGAAAGTCTCAATGTGACGCATGAGGCATACCCCAGAATACTGAACTTTCTCTTCTCCAGCCCACGCGATGGGGACAATTGATGTTGGTGCAGTCGACACTATTTCTGCCTTTGCTTCAAGCCCCTTCTCTGTTAGAAACGTAATCAGCATATCTCCCTGCATTGATTGAATTATAAAGCATTTAATGTTAATTGGGAACTGAGATGATATTAGATTGAAGTTAATACAACTCAAGAAGATATTATGTATCATTAATAAAACTTACCAAACATTCAAAGGGGGATGCAAATGTGCAAGTTTCAGCAAGGCAAGTTGGGTTGATATCAATGATTTGGGTGACTTTGTTTTTCAAGTTGAATACAACCATGATGTAGACCTCTTCTTGTTGAACTCCAAAAACAAACTAATGAACATAATATTAAACAGATAGAAATTAGGGATTGAGTTTGTTAACTTTGATCTCAAAATCAGTATTTAGAGAACTTTTTATTCTTGTGGTTGTGAAGGGAGTACCATGTCTATATCTTTCAAAGAAATGTGTGGTGACAATGACAAAACAGTATCAAGGTGGAGGTTAAACCTCTGAAACTGTTCATCACAAGCTCCTGATGACACACTCTCCACATTAAACTGGATCAAAAATAAAAATTAGTAAAAAACAGACCCATTGTAATAATGACAAAGAATGGAGTGTAATTGAAAGATGAATAAGTAAAAATATTACAGATTTGTTGATATTGACAAATAGTCTTGCTGGTGACTGAGCACTTTTATATTGTTCCTTGTTGTTGAGGACTGCTGTCCATGCATCAATAATGACACTAGACAGTTGGGTTTCATCTTCAAGTGTACCCATGTCTGTTCTAACCACCTTAATAGACTTGTGTTTAAATAAGACTTCACTGCAAATGCAAGACATTATGAAGATGTATTAAATAAAAAATATCTTTTACTTGTAACTGAACATACATTAAGTAAATTAAGATTAAAATGAACTTTACGTGCTATGAGTTGTTGTCATTGCTAAATAGGCTGAAACAGTCCGCTCAATTTCAGAGATATGATTGTTAATATCTACAACACGGGAGTAATAGGGGCTTCTCAAAGATGCAGACGGTTTATATGCTCTCTTTGCAGCTTCTTCTCTCTTTGTGTCATGAAGTTGTTGTGGTGCATTCGCATGAGCTGGGTTGACACGTGGTGACCTCCGGGGGGGCAATGGAGCAGGGGACTTGGATTTTCTTTTATCCCCCAAAGGCTTCTCTGGTGGAATATCAGTTTGGAATTGAGTGGGGAGGGGATTGGGAGGGGTGCATAATGTGTCTGCAGTTTTGGCTTGAACATCCTGTTGTATTGGAGGATGACCATGGCTGAATGTAGGAGCTTGGTGTGCGTCATTACCATCCTTGGTTGCATCTGCAACATTCTGTGGTATCCCTTTATCTTCCTCAAAAACAGGATCATTTACAAATATATCAAAGGAAAATTGCCCATCTCCTTTGATATTTGATTTCAATTTTTGCTTATTCTGATACGCAACCTCAATCTGAGTAAGGCAATCTATAAGAGCAGGGTCTGACCAGAATGGGTGTTGGGAGTTGTTAAAAATTGTGTTTGGAGAGTCGTTCATATATGACCTGTCAGCAGCATCTGTAGCAGGCGCAGGGGTCACATCTCCCATCCCTAGGAGCTGGTTGGCTCCACGAAGAAGTGAAGTCACCTTGTCATCATTTTGTAGTTCAGGCGGTATATTTGTAGACCACTCCACAAATTCAGAAATAGCAGATGCAAGCACATAAGTCTTTTGAGCAAAAGTCTGTATCCAATTCTAGAAGACAAGAGCACATGATAAAATAAGAATAAAAAAACATCAGTAAATAAGAAAACATGATAAACTGCACAATTTTAGATTGAATTGGTTAAAAAAATTCATATAGACCTGAAGTGGAGGTGGTTGTTTTTCTGGACCAGCGGGGTGTTCGGTGCATTCTTCATTGTGTGTAGTAGATTGGTGACAAGCTGTAGGAGGTATGTCTTGAGGGGCAGGAACGATTTGGCGAGGTTGGATTGAGCCACGGCCAAAGCCTCCACTATTAATGTCATCAGTTTCTCTTTGGCATAAAAGTTTGGAATTGATGCCAAAAAACACTGGCTAAGAACGAGGTATTCGTCTAAGCGCTGTGCTTGTGAACAGTTTCACCCTATCCATATATAACAACTGACACATCAATGGGATAAACATATATCAGTATAATGATGGAGGAGGGGAGTGCTGACATGAATAATATTGTATATATGAAAGTAAAAATAGGCACTGGTGACATGGGTACTACAGACATGGTAAAGAAATTAAGCGGGGGGAGTGGTGACATGAATAATATTGTAGATATGAAAGTAAAAATAGGCACTGGTGACATGGGTACTACAGACATGGTAAATAACTTAATTTAACATCAAAGAGAAAGATGATGGAGCGGGGAGTGCTGACATGAATAATATTGTAGATACGAAAGTAAAAATAGGCACTGGTGACATGGGTACTACAGACATTGTAAAGAAATTAATTTAACATCACAGGAAAGATGATGGAGTGGGGGAGTGCTGACATGAATAATATTGTATATATGAAACTTAAAATAGGCACTGGTGACATGGGTACTACAATCATGGTAAAGAAATTAATTTAACAACAGAGGAAAGATGATGGGGGGGGAGTGCTGACATGAATAATATTGTAGATATGAAAGTTAAAATAGGCACTCGTGACATGGGTACTACAGTCATGTTAAATAAATTAATTTAACATCAGAGGAAAGGTTTGAAAAACTACTTACAACCAAGAACAATATAGGCCCTCTGAAGTGTCCATCCTTGTTCTTTTCCCAACTTTTTTTCGCATCAACCAAACTTTCTAACACAAGACCACACCAATTTAGCTCTTTCATGTCACCCAATTCCGGAACAACTCTTACTAAACTATGGTTTGTATGTCCATTTCCTAAAGTATCAATCAAGTAAGAGTCTAATATAACAATAAAGTTCACGAGGAATTGGTCACCACAATCAGTGTCAGCTATCAATTTATCCATAACCATAGCTGATGTTATATTATCCTTAACCTCAAATGTGTTTCTCCAATCTTTCACAAGGTGGAAATTCTCTTTCTCTGTTTTTCTTGCTACTAAAACCTTTCCCATAGGCAATCCCAATGTGATATGAACATCAATCTCAGTAATTTCAAGTTCTCCTCCATTAGCCATAACCAAACAACACTTGTTAGGGTCAAACTGATCCACTAACCAATATGAAAGATATTGTGGAAGGGAAACAATGTTCAAGTCGAACAAACATCCAAACCCAATATCTCTAATGAATTTCTTTTGCTTGTCATTCATTTTCTGCAATGATGACACAAGCAGGCAGGGGCTTGAACGTGTTTTCAAAGAGTTGAATTGTTTTTGTCTGCTGTCCCTCTCGGTCTTCGCAATCATTTGTCTGTTTTCTGAGATAGGTTGGATTTCAGTGCCTTCTGTTTGCTCATCAGATGTGATGTTATGCACAGTTGGGTTCACTGGTTGACCAAGCGTTACATTAGGCGAATCGTCTTGCAAAATTGTAATTTCAAGGGCTTCTAAACCAACAGTGCTAGTAGGAACAACAATCTCATGGGGGACCTCTTTCTTACTGTTTTTCCGAACAAGCGGTTGTGAATCTTTAGATTCAAGTGACAGGGAACCTACCCCTATTTCATATGCTCTATCAGGCTGAGTATCTTCAAACAGTTCATCCTTGAAAGCTGGTGAATCCCTAGATAAATCAATTACTGGAGGTTTAACTCCAGATCTTTTTGATCTCTTCGAAATTCGGTTTTGACTGTCTAGAGTAGGTGAGTCACTCAATCTCTGTGGGCGTTTACCTATGTAATGAACACTAAAAATCAACTTCTACAAATAATGCATGTATTGACATTGTAAAAGAAGGGAGTTTATTCCATATAAATTTGAAAATTGAACGATAAATCCATCACATTAACTACACATTATAATACCGAAGTCCTTAAATTAGCAAAGGCAGCTCGTGGAAGGTCGAATAACTTGAATAACTCCCATTTCCTGCTTTTCGTGGGAGCTAAACCCTAAACCGTAATCATTCTAATTTAAACTGTAATAAACGGAGAATAGGAAATCAAACTTTTCCGCTCTGAAGACATGGTGATGTATATGGTAGAGCAATAGAGAGGGGATTTCCGATCTGGTCTCAATGAGCGTATAATCAAACGTGAAGCAAACTTGCAGAGCGAGAGAGAGGAGATTTCGGGGGGGGGGGGGGATGAAAGAAATGACGATGACCGACTGTGTGTTGTAGAATGTGTTTTAATACCTTATTTATTGCTTTTTCTAATTTTTCACGGAAAACAATTTTTGTTTTTTTTTTCTTTTCTTTTTTGTAAAAAATACGGTAAGTGTTTAATACTTTATTTATTCCTTATTTTTTAGCTTGTATTTGCACACCACTTTATTTTTCCACAATATGATCCTTTATTTTGGGAATTCTAATGTTATGTTGCGAATTTTGTGCCCATAGAATAAAGTTGCACAACATTGGGGGGGGGGGATTAGTGTAAATTTGCTCAACATGCTCTTATTTTTGCTCAACAATAGTTTATTTTTGCACAACTATCAAGACTTTGTGAAATTGTGGTCAATATGATCTTATTTTTCTCAATATGTTCTCTTAGTTTCTCTATAGATAATTGCACAACACGGTCTTATTTTTGCTCGACAATAGACTATAATTGCACAACATGAGCGTTTGTTGGAATTTTGCTCAACATGCTCTTATTTTTGCTCAAGATGGTCATATTTTTGCTCATCAATAGCCTATAATTGCACAACATGGGCGTTTGTTGGAAAGTTGGTCAACATGCTCTTAGTTTTGCTCAACACGGTCTTATTTGTGCTCATCAATAGCCTATAATTGCACAACATGGGTATTTGGTGGAATTTTGCTCAACTTGCTCTTATTTTTGCTCAACAATAGTTTATATTTGCAATACTATCAAGACTTTGTGAATTGTGCTCAACATGATGTTATTTTATCTCAATATGTTCACATAGTTTCTCTATAGATAATTGCACAACACGGTCTTATTTTTGCTCAACAATAGACTATAATTGCACAACATGGCGTTTGGTGGAAATTTGCTCAACATGCTCTTATTTTTGCTCATCAATAGTTTATATTTACACAACTATATAAGACTTTGTGAAATAGTGCTCAACATGATCTTATTTTTTCTCAATATGTTTTCATAGTTTCTCTATAGATAATTTCACAACACGGTCTTATTTTTGCTCAACAATAGACTATAATTGCACAACATGGGCGTTTGTTGGAAATTTGCTCAACATGCTCTTATTTTTGCTCAACAATAGTTTATATGTGCTCAACTATCAAGACTTTGTGAAATTGTGCTCAATATGTTCTCATAGTTTCTCTATAGATAATTGCACAACATGGGCGTTGGGTGGAATTTTGCTCAACATGCTCTTATTTTTGCTCAACACGGTTTTATTTTTGCTCAATAATAGACTATAATTGCACAACATGGGCGTTTGTTGGAAATTTGCTCAACATGCTCTTATTTTTGCTCAACATGGTGTTATTTTTGCTCATCAATAGACTATAATTGCACAACATGGGCGTTTGTTGGAAATTTGCTCAACATGCTCTTATTTTTGCTCAACATGGTGTTATTTTTGCTCATCAATAGACTATAATTGCACAACATGGGCGTTTGTTGGAAATTTGGTCAACATGCTCTTATTTTTGCTCAACACAGTCTTATTTTTGCTCATCAATAGCCTATAATTGCACAACATGGGGCATTTTGTGGAACTTTCCTCAACATGCTCTTATTTTTGCTTAACATGCTGTTATTTTTTCTCGACAATAGTTTATATTTGCACAATTATCAAGACTTTGTGAAATTGTTGAGAAAAAATAAGAGCATGTTGACCAAATTTCCAACAAACGCCCATGTTGGCTCTCTTCATAAAATTCTAAAGAATGTTAATGGGCTTATTTTAAAATTGATGAATGGAAGGGTTCGGCCCAATGTTAACTCTTACCCACGTTTTCAACCTATAGCAATCCGATCTAGTGTCGTTTCAGCTCCCTCCAACATCTTCTCCATTACGGTTTGGTGTTTATAAGAGACGATCAGTTTCTTGTCTGTAGCAGTTACCGAGTACCCTTCAATCTCTGAAAATCCAAGTGATCGGTTAGTCATTGATTGCTTTTCTATCAGTGTAATGTTTCATTTTTGTTTCTGTTGCTATTATTAAGTGATTGCATCCTATATTAATGTCTGTTTATTTTTTCTTTGTAGTTCTTCTCTTCTTCAATGGCTTTTCTACCGGTTACTCGACAAGGTTATCATCACATGGTTGGTAAGTTTGTAGTTGAACTGTTAGCAAGTGAGTCGTCTGTGTATGGGTCGAGTGAAATGTTGGTGTCAATCCACTCCGTGAACCTTCCTCTAATACTTCATCAAGTATACGTTTGGAATGGTTTGCCAATGAGGTTACAAGGCTGCAATGAAATCTTACGTGACGCGGGAATCCCGGCTGTTGTTCGAAATCAGGTAACAAATCGAATCTTAAGGGATTTTACGAGTACTTGGTTTCCTCAAGACGCTGATTTGGTCGAATATGGTATCTGCCCTAACATCACCTTGAATTTGTACTACACTTCCAACTCTTCATCCGATTCGAGCTCTGACTCCGACATGGAGGTCGACTACCCACATCATCCAGCCACTACAGAAGCTATTGAAGCCCTACGAGAGGTATATCATATTGAGCTCGATGGACAGGCATGTTCAATATGTCTTGACCCGATGTTGGCTTCGATGCCTGTCTTTGCATGCCATGCTCACATTTCTTCCACCCACATTGTCTCCGAAATTGGCTTAGGGTTGAAGGCTTTTGTCCGCTTTGTCGGTTTGCATTGTAAACTTAGGTTGATTGCATAGTCGACGCAATCAGATCTTACTTTTTGTGTATGATGGTCATGTTAGGTCGATTGCATAGTCGACGCAATCATCACTTACTTTTTGTGTAGTATCGGCATGTTAGCCCTTTTTGTGCATGATTGACATGTTAGCAAAAGACAATGTAGTTTCAACCTTTTGGGGACTTGGTGTAAGCAAACTTGTATTCCCTGTTCTGTGGACTTAGTGTAAGGAAATTTATAATATGAATGGAATTTGGTTTTGATCGTATTTGTTTACGATTTTCACTCAATCATATTTGTTTTGCTGGTAATTGAAATAAATTTATATTCCCTTTTTTCTGGTAATTGAAATAAAAAATGCTTTATTCCTCTGCATTCTTCTAAAATAACTAATGTCGAATGATAGCAATGAAACTAAATCTACATCTCTCTATACATCTGATCTATGTATTTTCTATTGTTTATGTGATTACCGTGGAGAAAGGGCCATAAATTTGCTATTCTTGACAATTGATAAATTGTCACAAATTGACAAGGAGAAGCAGTTCTCCTGGCTTTGCATTCAGGTTGGATGAACAAGGCCAACTTGATGCAGAACAGTTTAGATGTTTTAAGGTCAAGGTATTCACTCATGCAGATTTATTACAGAAAAGTGACAAAATTCAGAGTTTGTAACAGCCAATATTTTGACAGAAAACCAACCAGATGCAGGTTTTTTAGGATGTGGTCAAATTGCAACAAATATACTTGCTAGATATGTTTATTCATACTTTAAAGAAGATTGCAGAATTTTTTAGAAGAATGTAGATTTCTGCCAGCAAAGTGAGAAAATGCAGATTGTTTAACATCACCTATTTTGATAGAAAAGTAACTAGGTGCATATTTTTTAGTATGCAGTCATAATACATCAAATATACTTGGTAGATATGTGGATTCATAATTTAAATAAGAATGAAGATTTTTTTTGGAAGAATGCATATTTTTTAAAGCAAAGTGACAAAATTGCACAACATGGGCGTTTGTTGGAAATTTGGTCAACATGCTCTTATTTTTGCTCAACACAGTCTTATTTTTGCTCATCAATAGCCTATAATTGCACAACATGGGGCATTTTGTGGAAATTTCCTCAACATGCTCTTATTTTTGCTCAACATGCTGTTATTTTTGCTCGACAATAGTTTATATTTGCACAATTATCAAGACTTTGTGAAATTGTGTTCAATTTGATCTTATTTTTTCTCAATGTGTTCTCATAGTTTGTCTATAGATAATTGCACAACATGGTCTTATTTTTGCTCAACAATAGAGTATAATTGCACAACGTCGGCGTTTGTTTAAAATTTGCTCAACATGCTATTATTTTTGCTCAACACAGTCTTAATTTTGCTCACCAATAGCCTATAATTGCACAACATACTCTTTTTTTTGCTCAACAATAGTTATTGTGGCGACACCAGCGTGGTGTTCTTTGTTATTGAAGCTATTGTGGTGGGGACACATGGTGGTTAAGGCCCAAAGTAGTACTGACACTGATATTAGTTACAAGTAGTGGTGACAATACGCTAGTATTTTTTGATATTCAAGTGTATGGGGTTGAACGAGGTGGTTAATCTAAAATATTATAGACTAATATTTTAGATTATTTCTCAAAATTGTATTGTTTTTTAAGTTAACAACAATGATGTAAATCTGAAATTTGATGTGTACCGATGACAAAATTGCGCTGACATAGAGAAAAGAATTTATAAACTTGTATTATTACATGATAAAATCTAAAATTTTATTCTATAATGTTGAATTAATGTTTATTTTGGAACATAAATGTCATTCATAATGTCTAAGCTGTATTCTTTCCTAGTAGTAATTTTATATAATACCGATGACAGAAATTGTGCTGGCAGCCTTATTTTGAATGCTTTATCCTCCTCTTGAACTCTCCCATTGATAGCTTTCTATTTGAAGGAGGTCTTCCTGCTCTCTTTCTTACTACAGGGGGGTAACATTTGATAGATTTTATTGCATCAGGGACGTTCCCTTCATCTTCTTCCAACACTGGATATATTGTTTCTGCATATGCCATACGCCAAGCATCATTGCTGTAAAAATTTGCAACAAAATTAGATATATTTGCTTGTACGTGTGTAATGGCTGATAGAGCATGTACACAAGTTATTTTCTCTACATCAAATACCCTGCACGTACATGTCTTCTCTGACAGATAAACTATAGCTATAGGTCCTTCGCCTTTGATCTCAAATTGTGATGCATTCATCCTTTCTACTCTGTATAATCCAACTTGCTCTTGTGATTTCCTTATCACCTTAAGGATTTTAGGAGTTATTCTGTCTTGATTTTCTAGTGCTTTCTCTCTTCTCTCCTGGAACCATGATGTGAGCTTTTCCCTAGCAAACTCCATAAGTGCCACAATAGGATAATCCTTTTTCCTTTTGAAAATGGAGTTCAAGGTCTCTGCATTGTTGGATGTCATCATATTGTATCTATTGCACTTTGCATGTGCTCTGGCCCATTTTTCAAAACGTGCTGACACCAAATATTCTGATAGTTTTGGACAGGTTGCTTCTATTTGTGCGAGCCAACTGTTGAACTCTTGGATAGTGTAACTCTCTGCTGTTTTCTTGAACATTTTTCCCAGGTGCTTTTTCTTGAATGTCGCTTTGATGTTTTGTTTCAAGTGCCACATACATATGCAGTGTGTAGCTGTTGGGTAAACTAAAGATATAGGCCTTGCAATGCTATCATGTCTATCAGAGACAAACACTAAGTCATTTGAGGGAGGCACAACCTTCAGCAGACGGTACAAAAACCATTCCCAAGAGCTGTTGTTTTCAGAGTCAACAATTCCAAAAGAAGGGGATAAATATGTCTGTTTGCATCTTGAGCAAATGCTCCAAGCAATGTGTCTCTATATTGTTCAGTTAAGAATGTTCCATCAATAACAACAACCTGGTAGATAAATAAATGAAATTACTAATTATATTGAATTTATGAAATTCAATGAGAACATAATTTATGCTGACACTGAGTAAGACATAGCTTCTTTAAGAAGGGGAATGCTCTGATGCATTGGCCAAAGGATAGGAACAAGTACTTAAACCTGTCTTCTTTGTCTGTTGAAATCAATGCTATAGTCCCATTGTTTTTCTCCATAAGCGTGTGGCAAAATGATGGCAAATCTGCATAATTGGATTCTGGTGTCCCCTTGACAATTTCTTTTGCAATTTTTGATGATTTCCATGCTATCCAGTAGGTAATTGTCATCTTTTGTTCTGTTCTCAGCTTATCCATTATCTGTGCTGGTTTGTATCCAGTGTCAACGCTGTTGAATTATATTGAAATTAGAATAAATAATATATTAAAAAGCAATATTAAATCTAAATACTATTTCTTACAAAATTTACTCACCTTGATTTGATGATGCTTGCAACCACTGATGATGAAGGTTTTTTGCAGTGTTTTGTTCTGATATCCCACGTGCAGGTGTGCATGTCATCGTATATTATAACCTCATGCCAAGTTTGACCAAAAGTTTTGACATACTCTTTCCATTTGCAGTTAGGATCTACACAATGCACCCTATAATACCTGGGTTCTGATTTTGCCACACGAAAACCAAATATCTCTGTTATTGACAAGATTCTCAAAGCATTCTTAACTGCTTTCCTGGATTCAATGGTTTTGCCTATGTAAATCAATTTTTCTGAATTCATATTCATATTAGGCATGGTAGAGCTGTCAGCATCCCAATCTTCTAGTGTAGTCTCTCTCCTGTGTGCTGAAGAATATAGGGTGCTCCATATTTCAGCTGCAGAATCTTCATCACTGGGAGTATCACTGTTTCCAGAATACATGTCATCTCCAATATCTTCTAACAACACACCCTTCATCCTGCTGTCACCGATCAATGTCATGCTATTTTCTTCAGTGACAATGTCGGTTATATTTGGATTACATGTCACCAACTCCAAACTATCAGCTGGGAATGTCTGTTGATCTTCTTTGTCAGTATCTGTTTTAATGTTGACACACAACTCAACAACAAATTTAACATCCTCTAGTTTAGATAACTCTGAAAACTCTTTCAAATCAGCATCACATTCAACGTTAAGAGGAGCTCTCAAGACTTTGAAAGGGTGAAAATGATTGAATTCTAATTCAAATGCACTGTCTACATTGAATCTGTTGTGCACTTTTTCACTTAAACCCTGTAGTGTTATTGAGTCATCAAGTATGAACACTTTTGAAGTAGTGTGTCCGACAAAGGTTGGACCTGATTCATCAAATAACCATTTCCCACCATATATAACTGTAATAACGTTGGTTGCCATTGTAATCTGTAGAATATGAATTTAAGAGGATAAATAGATTGCAGTAGTAACAAACACAATCTGATTGAAGTGTTGACACAAGGAACCAAAATTTTCTATGATTCAAATATAGTGCTGACATGGAGCAATCAAAGTGTAATAATGAATGTGGAGTTCATTATATTGTCAAATGCAATATTTGATGCAACAGTGAGGAATGGATATCATTAAATCAACTATATGAATAGAATACACCAGTTATGAACACAATCCTACAAAATTTGCACCTCCGGTGCAAATTTTCTATGATTTAAGTGCAGTGATGATATGAGAGGGATCAAAGTGTAAGCACATTATTCGAATGTATTTGAACTAGATATAGCAATGCTACATTTAAAGTGCAAGCACATAATTCAAATGAGCATAAAGAAGCATGTATTCAAAAGGAGACTTCAAAATCACATCCAATACATCAAAAATGAAATTTTCTGTAATTTCATTGCAGTAATCATTTGAATTCGAATGTATTTGATAAAGATTTACCAATGTAACATATTAATGAGCATAAATAAGCATAAACAAGCAAAGATTCGATTGTAGACTTGAAAATAAGACACATATAGCAAAAAACAATCATAATCAGTAATTGATGGTTCAAAAATCAAACAAAATTTGCGCCTTTGGCGCAAATTTTCTATGATTCAAATGCAGTGCTGACATGGAGCAATCAAAGTGTAATAATGAATGTGGAGTTCATTATATTGTCAAATGCAATATTGGATGCAACAGTGACGAATGGATATCATTAAATTAACTATATGAATAGAATACACCAGTTTTGAACACAATCCTACAAAATTTGCACCTCCGGTGCAAATTTTCTATGATTTGAGTGCAGTAATGACAAGAGGGGAATCAAAGTGTAAGCACATTATTCGAATGTATTTAAACTAGATATAGCAATGCTACATTTTAAAGTGCAAGCACATAATTCAAATGAGCATAAAGAAGCATGTATTCAAAAGGAGACTTCAAAATCTCATCCAATACATCAAAAATGAAATTTTCTGTAATTTTATTGCAGTAATCATTTGAATTCGAATGTATTTGATACAGATTTACCAATATAACATATTAACGACCATAAATAAGCATAAACAAGCACATATTCGATTGTAGAGTTGAAAATCAGACACATATAGCAAAAAACGATCATAATCAGTAATCGATGCTTCAAAAATCAATCAAAATTTGCGCCAAAGGAAATCCTATTGATAACTCAGCACCTTTTGAGATTTTGAGAAAAGAATCACTAGATTCGACTGTATTTCATACAGATATATCAAAAACAAACTAAAACAAGCTCAGATTCTGTTGTTTTCAAAATCGTGTTCGATAAGTAAAAAATTGAAGGAAATTTGCGCCTTCGGCGCAAATTTTATGTGATTCTAATGGATAGATTAGTAATTTCGTCAGCATAATTCAGAATCAATTTAGAATCGTCAAAAATCTATGAAAATTTGCGCCTTTGGCGCAAATTTTCAATGAATTCAACACAGCTTTTGATGTAGTTTGTAATCGAATGCTGTACTTACTTGATTCCGTAGAAGAGATGCTCAAATCGGTTGTTTTGATGAGATCGAAGAGATGATCGGCACCAATTCTGCAAAATCGTCGTCGAGCAGGGCGTGAGAGAGAGAAAGCGTGCGGAGAGGGAGAGCGCGTAGGAGAGAGAAAGCGCGTGGGAAGGTTTATATTGTGGACATTTCACAAATTTGTTCCAAAAAGTGGATATTTTACAAATTAGTACATATTTTATGGACATTTCGCAAATTGCCCCTTAATTATATTGTGATCTTGCATATACCTTGTGTGGTTGTGATGATTTTGGACCACGATCCAAGATATTATCATTTTAAAAATGATACTAATGTAATTGTTTAAAGGTGTTTAATCAATATTCCAATGATTATTATATATTTCATCCGTTCCAAAATAGATGATAAATTTTATACGTACTGTTTAAAAGTTTTTGTTTCAAAATAGATAGTCGATATTTTATGTTTTCTAGGTAGAAAATTGTAATAATTTATATTGATTTGTGTATTATTAACTATTTAAACTATTTTGATTGGTTAAAATGTGTAGTGACTAGTGAGAATTAAAAATAATACAATTCATCAAAAAGTTAGTGGAATGATGATATTTCTTAAAAATGAAAGTGTTTCAATTAAAACTTGTGTAAATGGATAAAAACTCACATATTTTCGAATGGATGAAGTATTTAAATAAATTTTTATCTTCAAATTTTTTTAACAATAATTATTTAAAGGTGATTATTTGACAATATTAATAAAAAAAAACTATACTAAAAAGTCGTGTTTCACAATAGAAATTCGTAAGTATATGCAAGTGAACTTTTCTTTAACATTGAATATGAGTGTCTACCTAAAGCAGAAAGATAGCTGATCAATGGAAAGATCTATATGCCTATCAACGAGAACATATATAATCAAACAAAGTACCACTTCGTATTTTTCGAAAGCAATAGTACTAACACGGTAACATCCATATAAATCAATGGAAAAATCTATATGCCTATCTTCTATATAATATACTAAAATAGCCAGCTGATAAAATCTCATCTAATGTAATTCGCATATATATTATTTTCTGGTATAATTTGACTTGAGGTTTTTCATACGTCTGTCTTCACCAATATCAATATATAATATTAAAATAGAGATATATATGGATTCCTATGTGTCGGGTCCTGATTCAATTCGTGATCTATGTGTTATTTATTTCTGCAATATGACCTCGTTTCTTATTGACACATTAATTAATGATGATCCAATATATTTAAGTCATATGACACATGACCCAATGAAATCATTCAAATTTTTCAGCACCACATGCAAGCGTTATATGATCCAAGCTCACAAGCTCAGACCGTTTAAATAAAAACACCTTCCCAATAATCAAAAGCTTAGCTATGACTAACATTTTGGGAGATTCTTTAGGTTCAACTTCAAACATCTTATAAGTATGTCAGCATAATATAACCTTGAGAGGAGAAGGATCATATTCAATAATTGGAAGACCAATTACAACATGAAACTCAAGTAAAGAAAAATGAGCAACCAGACCATCAACTTTTAACCACATTTCCATCTCCTTGCTTGTCACAATTTCATGCAATAAGATCTGATGAACTAATTGAAAACTAAAACGGAATTGCGACCCTTGAAGAAAGACTAACCCTAAACAACTATTCTTAAGTTGCTGAATATCAGAATCTGACAACCATCGCTTGATAAATTCACATACTTAAGGGTAGGAGTAAAAATTAATCTGTGAATGAAACCTCTCTTCAGCAGACAACCAATACCTTATTTCCTACAAATCATAAAAGAAAACAAATAAAAGACATATAAACACCGAGAGATGACACACAAAAGCGGAGGACAACCACACAAGCTGGAAAAAAAAAAACAATACTCACATTGAACTGCATTTTATAGGATTCTAAATCAGAAAAGGGCAAATCTACACATGATAGAATACAATACAACCGATTACCACACATTCAGCAACACATTATTGAAAACCAAACAGAAACCCTATCATGCATCGAACACCACCCACACACACAACACTACCCTCGATGTGCATTCCTCGATTCAACCATCAAAATATTCAAAGAATAATCAGTATTAAAGAGAGTAGAGAGGACACTATGATCAGTTCAAACGATAGAAAACGAGCGAAAGATAAACGAAAAACAAACTGAGGGAAATAAAGAACAGAAAATAGAAACGAAATGTAAACCTGCCCGAAAGGACAATCATTTTTTTTTTTTTGACTAGGAAAAATTTCGGGAGAGAAAACTCTACCCGAAGGCATCCTTTCGGATGAGGTCCAGAAGACCGGGATTATTCTGAATATTGGTACCCCAGGCAGAGTGGCAAAGGTGTGCAACCTTATCGGCCACTCTATTGCCTATTCGGGGTACATGGAGGAAAGAAACCCTTTCCAGATTTGTTAGCATAGTTGTAATATCCGACAGAATGAGTTCGGGCTACCCGGTGGATAATGATTTATTTGAGAGAGAAATTTGGGCCAATTTCCTCTATTTTAATGACTACAAATAAAATAATTTTAAGGTACATTATAATTTTACTTGATTTATTTAACAAAACGCGTAAAAGTGCGGGTAACAAATACTAGTAATATACTAAAATAAATACTTGAAGTTTCATCTGATGCAATTCGTCTATGTGTTGTTTTCTGGTGCAATTTGACCTGGGTTTTTTAACACGTCAATTAATGATGATCCAACATATTTTAGTTAGTACGTTAGACAATGACCTTATCTATTTATCCACGTGTCATCCTACGTATGAGTCTCATATCTTCAGTAGTATGAATTATTTATAAATATTGTACCTTGAATTATTTTAGAGGGAATTTGATGATTTAGACCCTTGAGCATGTTTAATTAAGTAGTTAGGTCCATTAATTATTTTTTTAGCTGGCGTAGACTCTATTAATTGTTTATTCGGTATACAGGCCCTTCCTGACCAAATTGAGAAACTCTGTTAGCAGAAAACCTAATCGAGTTCGAATCCAGTTCCGTTCTCTTCGGCGATGGAACCTTGAAATTGATCCTTGATCGGGCTCGCTGGAGCACTGGAGTGTTGGACTCTGTTCGAATTGTGTGCTTCTTCTCTCTCTTCCACAGGGATTCGATTCCGCTGTCGAGATCGGAAGGTCTCTGCCTCTCCGTCCCCTCTTTCCGTCTTCCACGGTGGCTCTGTCCTTCGTTCCTCCTTCTTTTCCCGTCGGCGGTGGCGTTGTCACTGGGGTGGTTGTTTTTTGGTGATTTCCCCCAATTTGGTGTCCAATGTCTTCGTCTCCATGTAGGTTTTTTTTTTTCCAGTTCGTTTTCATCTTTTTTCCTTATGTTCTTTGCTAATTCCATCTTATTGTGTATCCTATTCCTAATCTTTATTAATTCCATCTATTGTGTATCCTAATCCAGTTTTCTTGACTGTATCTAGGGTTTGTAGAAGAAATTTGTTGCTCTTGTGTTTGATTTTTGTTGACTGTATCCAGTTTTGTTTACTTGTTTATTTTTTGCATCTTCGGTTCATATTGATCCCTTTGTTGTTATTATTGTGTTGGTTGACAGTATCCCCTTGTTGTTGTGAAATTGATTCCATTGGTTACGTATTTCTGTTGCTGATTTGTTTATGGTTTGCAATATGTTGTACTCTGTCACTTTAGGTTTTTTTATTTTCGTCTTACATTAGGTGAAACCTGTGTGATATTTTATTTGAAAGGGGTTGTCATCTCTGGATTTTGATGCCAGTTTGTGTATCTTCATTTCATTTTTTTTGTGACATTTGATTCCATTTTGGTTGGGGTTTACATTATCCCCAATTTTCTTGTGTGGTTGATTCCCTTTTATTCTTGTTTACTTATTCATTTTGGGGGGTGGGGGGGGGGGGTTCATGTTGTATTCTTGTGTACCTTTTCATTAGCATCACCTCAGTAACAGGTAATTTCTCTCTCAATTCCACTATTTGGTTGCTTCAGCTTTGGTGTTGCACAAAAATATTGCACTTGTTTAAGTTCTTGGATCTTTCTGGATGTTTGTATTTGGCTGATTTAGTAATTCTATGCTTAACCTTTAGCAATCCTAATATTTCCTAAGAATTGTTAGTTTGATCGGTTAATTAACCATTTTCTGCTGGTCATTTAGCAATCTTAACATTTAGCAATCTTAATATCTCCTAAGAATTGTTAGTAATTCTATGCTTTTGGGGAGCTATTTGAGGTTGCGTTTATAGTAGCCTTCTTCTATCATTTCTGTAGTAAGATTATAGATGGGATTAATTGGAGGATGACCATGTTTGTTCCTAATTTATGTTTGATGGCCCAAGTGATGCCTTGTGTTCCTAATTTATGCTTCCTCTCATTTAGTTCAATTATTTGATGATACTTCCATCATGTGCTTTCTTGCTTTGGAGATTCTAGTTGTGTAAATATCATGTTCGAGTCTTCATAGGAAATACTAGCTGTGTAAATATTTGATGCAACATCTACTTATTCTATATACTAGATTTTTTTATTATCATGAACAACACTGAATCCTTTTCATCATCCAAAATTCGATGAAATTCATGTTTAGTTGTTGAGCAAGTGGATTTAGAAGTGTAAATCTTATTTGTTGACCGGTTTTGGTTTGGAAAGGCTGAAACTGCTGTGTGAATCATAATTATGTGAAGATATCACTCTTGCTACAACTCTTTCATTAGCAGAGCATCACCATTTCCACCAGCTCAAGTCTGTATGGTTGAAGTTTGCTGCAGCAAACTTGGGAGGTGCATTCTTATACTTGTAATATCTGAGTCTGCACATCAATGTGCTAATAGTTCATCTTGGCTGCATTTGGGCGGTCACAGTGTGCTAATCCTAATCCTGCTCTTCTATGGTATCACTTGCAGTGTCAATGCATTCTGAAGGTTTCAAATACTTGGAAGAGAGTTGCCCCTCACTTCTGTGTGAGCTGCTTGAAACTGTGCTACAATAGATGGACGTCCTGGTCTGCCAGGGAGCATGAAATGAAGTGGAAGCAGTATCTTTGGGATAGATCTGGATGCCGAAGCAGTAATAACTCAGAAATCACTCTTTAAATACAGTCTCAGTTCAGTTATGAAACGCTTGGGTCGGAAAAGGAAATGCAAAGATTTCTTTTATGGAGTTGATATTGACAGTGATGTTATATGTGGTGACTTCTTCTATAAGCATGTGAATCAGAATCAAAGTTTGTTCTCTATTTGAAAATTTGCCATATGGGTTCTCTTTGATGGTGCTTACTTGTGCCATATTAGGCATTTGTTTTATCACATTATTACCGCATCAATCACCTTATTAGCTCATATAGGTTACCACATAAGGCACAAGCATATTTGTCAAACAGGGGAAAGTTGTGACAGTGAACTCACACAATGAGTCCGACTTTATTAATTTTGTAGATTTTCACGCTTTTTATTGATTTGTCTTTTCCTCCTCCAATTTCAGCACTGGCTACCACCTCCAAAGTGTGGAAGTTTGTGATATATACTGTATATATTTACCCTTTCAAGAATGGTTCATTTGGAAGCTTAGTTTTGAAGTGGTATGAGTTCAACATACCACTTCAAATGTCATCAATGAATAAAAGTGTAATCACAAATGTCATCAATGAATAAAAGTCATCAATAAAATATTTTATCAATGAATTTAAAAACATTTTATACTCATGTGTCATCAATGAATAAAAATGTAATAAACATATCATCACAAGTGAATGCATCAATGAAGTGTAATCACAAACGTGTCATCAATAAATAAAAGTATAATCGATGAAAATATATCGATATACAATTGATTAAATTAAAAAAAGTGACATCAAATGATTTGATTAACAAAGTGGCATCAAATAATTACATTAGAAAAATGGCATCAAAACACTACTTTGAAAAATATGGCATCACGGTAAAAAATATCATAAAAAAATTGATATAAACAAAAGTGGCATCAGTAGTCAACAGTAAAAAAAAATGGCATCAATGGTCAACGTGACGTCACAATGAACAAAAAATGTCATCAAAGTTTAAAAAAAGTGGCATTAAAAAAGTGTCACCAAACAATTTCATTAAAAAAAGTGGCATCAAAGTGAAAATAAAATATATTAAAAAAATGGCATCAAAACGATAAAAAACGTCATAAAAAAAAAGGGTTGGTCAACGTTGACCGGTCAATGATCAACGTTGACCGGTCAATGATCAACGTTGACCGGTCAATGGTCAAACAGTTGACCATTGACCATTCTGCTCTTTTTGGATGGGATCTACCAAAACTAATTAAATTAGTTTGGGGTGTAAGTACCCAATTAAACATTCAAAAGAGTCTATGTAGCAAAATCACCCATTATTTTATCTTTAGTCATTAAGATCGATTATTTTAGTTCATTAGATATAATGTTAAGATTTTATTATTAATTAATTATCTATTGAACAATAAAATCTTATAATCAAAATATTTATATTCATTATCAATCTTATATCTTAAGTCATTGCAAAATCTATTATTATTTTTTCACTAAATTTGTAAAAATAATTTCTTACTAATAAGGCCATCTTTATCCATGGTACTTGGAGTACCATAGCTAATTTTTTAAAAGGAAAGCAAAAAAAATGTCAGATTTTTTGTTAAATCAAGAAAATTATGTGAGGTGAGTATCATAGTAAGATACTCACTTTATTGGTTCTCCCACATTTTATAGTATTTTATTATAAAAAATAGCTATGATACTCAACTCAAATACCACAATTAAAGATGCTCTAAGTATATTATTCATGCGGAATTAAGATTTCAGTTTTCTTCTTTTCCATGGCCAAGGAGTGCCTCACTGACTCCCGGGGGCTCATAGGGTGGAGGGCCGCGGTGTTCAGATTGAAGTACACCTGAATTTTCATATGCTGCAGTACCGATGCATCAAGTTTCATTTGGGGTTGGGCAAAATCTTATCAATACAAACCAAACCTACGAGTACCAACCGTAGAGCTGGCAAAATATGACCCGACCCGACTCACCCGAACCCGAATCCGACCGAAACCCAAAAATCTGGAGTCATCCATAACCCGAACCCGAGACCGAACCCGACCCGAACTTGACCCGACTCGAAACAGACCCGAACACAGATAAACCCGACCCGACCCGACCCAAACCCAACCCGACTTTGAACCCGACCCGACTTTGAACCTGACTCGACTTTGAATCCATATTCCATAATTTGTATGAATTATGATACATGATTTTTTTTTGCGGAAAGAATTATTTATATCCAAATCAATAATTTTGTAGTTTTTATTTTATTTTTATCTATATTATTATATTTTGATAGAATTAATTATTTATATCTAGATTTGTTAAAAACTAATAATAATAATGAAAAAAAAAACTAATGGGCCAAAAGCTAAAAATGAAATGAGCATTGAAAATGATATGAGTCAATAATATAGTCAAACCACAAATAAGCCCATTTGCAACTTGCTAGTTAAATTAAGGTTAAATCCTAAATGTACAATTAATTTGATTTAATTATAGCACCGATCAATTGGTTTAAATGTTTAAACAAAGACGATGTTGCCGAATACCGAATTTTCGATTATGACTTTTTTAAAAATCGGTCGACAACCTAG
The DNA here is from genome assembly GCA_963922045.1 of Persicaria maculosa. Taxonomy (NCBI): domain Eukaryota; kingdom Viridiplantae; phylum Streptophyta; class Magnoliopsida; order Caryophyllales; family Polygonaceae; genus Persicaria; species Persicaria maculosa. The sequence continues at coordinate 43,744,951 of OY998264.1, read as the reverse complement.
GAGTCAATGACAATGACTGTATTCAACTGAGTCAAAATTACATATTCAAGTATTCAACCGATTCAAAATCATTTATTTTAAATAAATTACATATTCAAGTATTCAACCGAGTCAAAATCATTTATTTTAAGTAAATTACATATTTAAGTATTCAACCGAGTCAAAATCAACCTAATTATCCAAACGGGTCGAATATGATTCGACCAAAAACTCAAACCAACTATACGGCTATACTCACTTTGATTCGAAACTCAAATGAGACCGACCCGCCTCTTGACCCGAAACCCGAACGAGCCTGACCCGCTTTGACCCGAACCCGAATGGGTATGACCCGATTTAACCCGAAACCCGACCAATCAAAAATTCATTATGACCGAACCCGACCCGACCAATACCCGACCATAAATTTCACCCGAACTGACCCGACCCGTCTGTGACCCGACCCGAGCAAGCCTGACCCGAACCCGACCCGAACGACCGAATTGCCAACTCTAACCAACCAAATCAATTTTCGAAACTTGGTACAATAATGACAATCAGGAATAAAATATATAATTAAGCATATATTATAAATATTATAAAGTTTGTCACTATTTTAATTTTACAGGCATGATGACTATAGTAGTATATAAACCAATTGCCAAAAATCTATATCCATCTATATATATTAACATATAAAAGAAGTTGTTTTGCCCATTTAATGTCCAATTGAAAGCTAAACCACCTTTGTTAAAAAAATATATATAAACCAACTAATTTAAAATAATAATAATCTATAATTATAATAATATTTTTTTAAAATTAATTTTCAATATTTTTGGTCATAATTAAGGATATTATTTATTTTTTAGATAGTAATAAGTTTAGAATCCATCCTAATAAGACTAGATGATAATATAAACAAAAAAAACAATTAGAAAAAACAATTAGCCTTATAGGATTACATATATTCCTTTTTCTTAATTGTGTGATTTATTTGTAACGGCCCAGAATTATGATTTTCGGGTTACGTTTCAAGGGATGAAACCCCTTGTTCGGATCTTGCAATCCAGGTAGGGGTAGAGGTTTCAAACTCATTTTAAGATTAGTAGAAAGAGGGATTTCAAACCCTAAAAGCATCGTAGGGCCGTTGGGTACCCTTAACCTGTCATAAGACTATGTCGCGAAATTCAATTCAAATAAAAGTAAAGCAAAAACAAAGTTAAGATACAAAGCGCCACGGCAGAGCCGGGTCAAAACCAAAACATAAGCGAATGATTACCATTTATACCAAGTTAGCGAATTAGACAGGTTCTTCGATTCGCCAAAGGGTTTCCCGTCACAGAAGCATGGAGCAAACAAGAGCGGTACCTAACACTATCCACGAAGTCAGGCCCGGTAATCGCCTGCGGGTCCTCTGGCCACGCTGAGGCCATATAACATGCCTATACCTAAATAAAGGATGACTCATGCAGTACAATATTTAAATCACATAAGCAAGCTTTGACAGTTATAATATGCGGAAAAACTTTAATGGGCCCAAGACAATGCCAAGTGGCACATCCCTCTCCTACCTCTGCACCCCTTCCCGTTAGTGCAGAGACTGGCCAGTTTGGTGCTATAGCATAGCAATTTCATCGTGGTGGTGCACAAACCACGACATCATCATATCATATCATCTCATCGCTTGCCCGATGGTGCTGGGCTATCATATCATGCTCATATCGACTCAATTGACTTAGGGAAAACCCGATGGGGCTGGGCTACCCTATGACCCTAGCGAAGACTCTAGGACTATCACAGATAACGGCCGAAAGGTTTCAAACACACATAGTAACCATATGCTCAGTTCAATGCAATCCTAGCATGTTACTATATGACATGCTTTAATATGCAACAAAACTACATATCACATGACACATCAGGCAGGAGGTCCAGGTTACTGAGTAAGTCCCGTAGGATACTTACGTGAAGATGCAGAACAGCAATATAACGCAAGCAATGGCCCAAATGCAAGTCCAAGAGGAGGAGGAAAAGTGAAGAGCACGGGAGCGGAGTCGAATTTCGAGAGCCTAAGTGAAGAACAAATCCGTAGAAGTTGTCGTCAGACATGCTGAACTTGTTTTGAAATTTCTGGAGGCCTCGGTGGTCCGATTGACTATTATAAGCATGCGTTGGAAAGCTCTTTCCGAGATCTACAACTTTCATGTTGACATCGAGACCAAATTCGAAACGGAAAAATCGTTGTGAACAGTAAAAGCCGCCCCCCGGCCAAGCTAGCCGCCCCGCGGCCCGAAGCTCTGACGAAGGATTTCGCAATCGCCTGGCCGCCCCGCGGCCAGGGTTGGCTGCCCCGCGGCCTTTGCAGAAACGCCGAATCTACTGAATGGACTTTTTATCAACTTAATTAGGTTTTTAGAATTATTATTTGGCCGACTCTTTTGAGGCTTTTTAAGGACGTTTTAGGGTTTTATTTTAAACATCTAATTCCATAACTCTTATACACTTGGAGATTATCAATTGAGAGAACCCTAGAGGGAAGCCTCCATGGCCATGGAGTGCTAAACTCTTCCGTTTCATCTATGGATTGAAGCTTTGGTTTGATAAAGTTGTGAGATTTATATTCTTGTTCTATTCCTATTGATTCGTATTGATTCTTTTGCGAATATTGTTAATTTCTTCTAGCCCGTACAACTAGTTGAGATTATTGTAGGATTTTGTAGATTCCTCGTAGCGAACCTTAATCCATAGTAGCAATCATGCCTTTTTAGGACTCGTAGGACTAAATTGGTGTGTAGAGAATCAATTATATGTTAAATCCTGACTCGTAGCTTGGTGTTGCATGTATCCTGGTTAATCCTTAATCTTAATGCTACGATTAGGTTAAATCTTGACCGTGTTAGGGTTATCTAATTAGTAAGGGTTACTAGGACTCGTAGGACTAGTAATTTACACAAGATCAGGACAGGAACAATAATAGGATGAAAAGAGAACTCGAAGAAGAATCGATGATCAATCAACCAAACTAAAGTGGATATTTGTAGATGAAACTATTTTCTCATTGTTATCTCTACTAACTTGTCTATAGTTTCTTTTCTTATATTCAATCACCAAAACCCCTCTTTTCTATTAATTGGTAAATATACATTGCTTAGGAATACTTGATTCTCTGTGGGATCGACCTCTTACTTGCTTACTATACTAGTTTGTAGGTTTGAGTTATACTTTGATAGGAACAACGACAGTTTCCTCCTGTCATCCATCATTCATACACACGAAACCCAAGTTCTCAACATCCTCAAGACAATAGATGGTAAAACCATTTTCCAAAACCTTTCCGATACGATCAACATCAACCAAAATCATTTACTTCCAATCAAACCCATTGATAAAATCGTACTAACCATATTTTCAAACTTCCTTCTCAAAACCAACATCATCAAACCAAGACAAGAATCCCGACATTAAACATTTAAACCTTAAAACCAATACCTCAAAATCATATTATAGAATTAATTCCGGCACTTTGGTTTTCCAACACAAATCCTTAAAGAGATAATTCCAAAGACTTGAAAACCTTTTTGAATAATTTGTCAACAATACGTAACAAACACAACATCAAATATATTATTTCGAAATCCTCAAAATTCCATATTTAAATCCTCACAAAATATTTATCTCAATTAATCTATTTTCAAAATAATTCATAATATATATTAAATTTCAGAAAATCTAATTATCTCAAAATCGGGATAATTTAATAAAGGTAATAATAAGCTATAAATCATATCACATAACCATAATATATAATAACATAATAATATAATAATATAACAATATATATTAACTTAAATAAAACGTACTAAATCACACAGTAACAGCTCAACCCACAAAGGCCCAAACTCAACCCACAACTCAGTCTGAAACCCAAATCAACAACCCGGAAGGAAGAAGCCCAAACCCGATCCCCTACAAACCTAAGCCGGATCCAAGCTCTCTCTCTTTCCCAAAACAAAAGGCCCAAACTGAAATGAAAGGAAAACACGGATTCAAAGCCCTGCTCCAAGCGCAACCTGGTCACTCTCTCACAACAGACCCGAGCCCAAGCAAAATAAGGAAAGAAAAGAAGAACCGGGTTTGAGACCCTTCTTCCCCAACTCAAGAGCAGCGCTGTGAGCAACGACGGAACGAAAGAGGAAGAAGAAGAAGGAATCTGGCCGGCCGATGACTCCATTCCGGCCCCAACTCTCCCCATCCCGACCGACGCGGATTTCCGACCACACCCACACACACAGATTCAAACGCAAGGGAAGGAGAGGAAGAAAAAGGGGATTACCGAGATCAACGCGACTCCGACTCCGAGGGAAGCTCCGGATGCAATGGCGGGTTTTCGACTACCTGGGCCCGCGAGGAGGCCGATTGAGGGACTAGGAACGGCGAGAGATGAGTATGAGTGCGATTGAGGAGGATTGGCATCGAAATTGACGAGAAAAGCGAAAATAGACCTTGAACGGGGACAAAGAAGAGAGCTTCGCGATTTGGCTTCGGTGGTCGGCAAGAGATCCTTTTTTGGCGTCTTCTGGTTTCTGGGCACGGAGATGGATGCCGGAGGTGCTCGGAGGTGGGTTACGAGGGGCAAAGCTGGTGGTACAGACGGTGGAAAGGGAGGTACTGCTGCTCGAGGAAGACGATAGGGAAGCTCGGTGGGTGCTCGGGTTGTGCTCTACGACGCTGAGGGATTGGATTTGAAAACGGAAGGGAGGGGCTGCGTCTTGGTAAGCTGCTGTCGATCCAGGGAGCAGGGGAGGTGGCTCAACAAGGGAGGAAACGGTGGAGCTTAGTGACTGCGGCAATGGTGGCTTGAGGGAGACATTCTGAGAATGAAAAGAGGGAGAGGGGAGGAAGGGTTTTGGATAAGGATTCTACCAGAAGGAAGGATGGTTATGTATAGGAGGATGAGGGCAATAGGACAAAGGATGCAAGTTGTACATGAGTTCCTCTTTACTCCATTTTGAGGGGGGGGGGAGAGGAAAAGAAAAATTAAAGAAAATGGAATTTGGAAGCGGTTCAAGAGATATTTTGAATACCCGAACAAAAATATCTTGAAACCCGCTCTCTCGACCTTATCCGACCCAACTCAAAATGATTTTTAAATTTTCAAATCCGAGTTTAATAATTAACTCCAAATATTATTTTCAGTTTTTGCATATGGGAGCGAGATAAAACATAATTTAAAATTTCAAACTAAATAATGTCGTAACTCGTTTTGAATTATTTAGAATAAAACCAATAGCTCAAGGACGGAAATTCCAAACCTCCCAAATCTTAGAAATCGGAATGATAATAAATCACTATTTAATAATTTAATATTATAAAATTTCTCGGTCTTTGCTTCATCCACCTCTAAAAACAAGTCTCGTCCCCGAGACTAAAATCACCTTAAAACAGGGGGATGATGTTTGAAATTTGACGAGTCCAAGGATCATGCCATTGATTCTGTAAGCATCTCATAAGGGCCCGTATGAGGTCCTCACAATACCCTTGACGTGATCATAATATTCCCAATTGGCCGTAGCAAGTATGCGATATGGGCCCCTATCACACCCTTACCCCGACCTTTCAGTCATATCATAACTCGAAAGCTACTATAGCGCCCCTACTAGGTCTTAGCAAGCATTCTATATGCGCCCCTATAAAATGCTTGTATCCACTTCGTGAGGCGTTATAATATAAGCCCGGGTTTGAAAAGTTTCAAAAGGGATTCTGCAATTGGAAAAATTAGCCTCAAAATCGTTGAAATTCTCGATAATGTTTATTCTCTTAAAATCCAAGATATTCCTTTTCAAAACCGCTCAAAATTTTCAAATTCAACGTTAGTCAAACAACTTTACACCAAAAACAATCCAAATCCTTTCAAATCAAGATTTCATCAAAATCTTCCAAAAACCAAATCAGTTTTCCGCATATCAATCAATCAACCTCAATAGCAAGGAGGTGGAATCATCCACCTCTAAGGGCTAATCCCATATTCTCTTCCTAGGTTCCAGATCATTTTATCATCATTCTCAACTCAATATTCACAAAAGTAAATCAACTCATCAACCCATAACATCATCAGCCACCTCTCATATGGCAATCTTAACATCAATCATGATAATCTCAACCAATCGACATCTTAATAACATAACATGTCTTCTCATAACATAAATCATACCATCCTTTCAAGACACGCCAAAAGCAACAACAAAACCTCAACATCACATCATGAGTCGTAAAATATATCTATATCATACTGAAGGCATCACAAGTGCATAATCGAATTCTCATAACTTATCACGTAAGCACACATGTCGAGAGATCAATGGGTTAAGCATCATGGAGTTAGTACGTCAGTACACATCAAATCTCACGATCGCATATCAACATCGCAATACAAGTAGAACCAGTCATAACAGGGGGTTTTCACTTAATGAACACATAACTCACCTAATCATCTTATCAACCTATCCGAATTCTATTCTGCATTGCCATAATAGATTTAGCATATCAATTCAAACATTAGCATGGTAAAGGTAGTCATAGCAGAATCTCGTCATAAGGTCAACAGACTAATACTAATTGTCAACACATTAACACACAAGGTCATGCCATTTAAGCTTCAGCAAAAGGAAAGATATAACCATATACCAAGCATCAAAACGCTAACATACTCACAAAACATCATTTCAACTCCTTACAATACCATATAACGATCATTTAGTCATCAGGCAGACAGGCACCATTATCTCATATATACAAATCATATTCATGCTCCAAGTCATATTCATCATTTAACATATCAATAATCATGCTTGCCAACCATATAATGCATCATGATTACCATCACATAATAACACATTATTATCTCATGTATCATATCACAACACATCATATCATGCTTCTAAAATAACATAATAGGATAACAAAGCATCAATATATCATGGTAACACTTGCCACTATTAATTAGATTTCAACATTGCGTATCAACATGTAATGTCATTCCATATCAGGTTTTATCATGGTCGCTATCTAACATCATGCTAGTAGATATAAATAAATCACATAATCAAGAAATCCTCACATCATACCAGTCAAAACAAAACACAATCTCCACTCGCCCATCTCCGCTCTCAAGCCAAGACTAATCTTCTTCTAGACCCGCCAACGTCAACTCAGACAAAAACTCCCCAAAGAAATTCCAATTCATCTCGATGCTCAAATCTCGCCCCTCCTTCCGCCAAGCACTACCACACCATCCACCTCTAAGAATCCAACTCCTATCTCCAACTTCATTCCCATGTACCCTCTAATACCATGTCCTCAATATTCACGAGCCCTTCTTTACACTTCTCGTACTACCCGAAGCATTACAAGCATCACCTAGAAGCTCATCAGAACCACCAAGATTGCCTCCCATAAATCCCAAAGCTCACTCAGTCTTACCTAAGACAACATCCCTCTCTCGCGACTCACCTCCTAATACCATCGATCATCCCAACCGCCCAAAATTCTTTCACCACTCTCCAACCACGCTACCAAATGACCTCACCCACAGGTTTAAGGAAGAAGCAATCAGGAAAATCATCAAACATAAGGTCTACATCATATCAACTAGTATTTATAAACATAACATCATAGGTTCAACAAGTCTCAGTTTACCATCATGCTCAATAATCATTGCAAACATCATATATGAACAGAATAAGTCAAGCTAACATGTTGCATTATAACCTTATCAGATACAATTCAGGCTTTTTAGCATATGTAGTTCACATTTTACAAGCAAAGGAATTCAAATCATGCTTAGCAACTTAGGGTAGTAGCACACCAAGATATCATGGTACATGAGATCTATAAGGCATCAAATCATATCATCATAGACAACAGGCAATCAGGCAACAGTCATCATCAAGTCAGCACATCAACACGTAAATCTCAGCGCCAGGTCAGTGCAATATCATCGTCAACAAATTCAAAAGGATTAGGAATTCGAACGGAGAACACTCTCGCTTGCAAGTCATATCGTACTCAGTAACCGTAATTCTCGATGTGTGCCCGTTCCGCCGACATCATTGATCCTGAGGCCCGTGGGTTATGGGCCCACGCTTCCACTGCACTGCTCTATCGCTGTCTAACTTTTCGTTCCCTCTTCCATGCGGTCGCTCACCCAATGTATCTCGCAAGAGTCCAAGTTAGGGAAGATAGGGGAGTGACAAGAGAAGACAACCCAAATTCCTTTCGGGGACAAACACGGACCACAACTAAAGACGACAACTAGAGACGAAACTCCGACCCGAGAATAGCAACGATGCCCTTATGGAAGTCTATTAGGTTATAATCGCGACAAGCAAAAACGAATTCATCATGGAGTATATCAATCGCACTAATCCACACTAACATGTACCTATATCAAGGGGGCAACATTCGTATTCATTTTCAAAGACACACTCGAGTCCTACACGGATCCATGAGAGATAAACTAGTAGTATGTGATCCCATGGAAGCAGATATGCTCAGCGACTTTAAATAGGATACGTAGGATTTATTGAGCATAACAATTATCGCATATGTGAGCAATGCACGAGCATGGTGTATGCATCAACAAGTGAGGTCAAATATAGCATGACGAGGTATATCATAGCAAACAGATTAAGCGTCATACGAGAACATATAAGATCAGCATAGGAACTATCACATCTGACAACAATGATCATGGAATAGGTCAAGAATGGCATGTAATCATACGACGAGGTACATTTAGAAAGCACAGGTCCTACATGATACTAGCGATACATGATGTGATACAAGCATAGTCAAGAGTCATTAAAAGGAGTTCAACATAATGTTCACGAAACATGAGGCATGATCAAAAGTAATAAGAACGACATCATGGGCGACAGATTATAATTATGCTAGGAACGAACCATCATGGGACATATATAATGGTACGATAGTTATCACATCATAGAACAAATACAACACGTAATCATTTAGCGAGTCATATTGAAAATCATAAACCCTATAGGATACTACTAGCACATATCGAATCATGGCCCTAATCAATGTAACCCGACTAAATGCATTCTAACATTCATGTGTTTTGCGTATGTGGAATCATGGTATAGCGTGGTGTGTGATCATGCGAGGTGCCAAGTCTTACATTCATACAAGCACGAGATGATAACACATAGTAACAGGGACACACTACTGAGCGATAACGTGTAAGCATGTTAGGATAACCACCACGGAAGCAGATCGATCATCGAATTGAACATCAATCTAATTTGCATGAGCGAGACATTTTAAGATGATAGAAAGAGGGAAGAACCACACTATCAAGGACCTAGCTCAAGAGAGGATCAACAATAATGTAGGCAAGATATAAGTTCGCACAAGTCACAACCGAGGATCCTACATGATGCTAAAATCTCAACATAACGTACGATACATGCATGCAACTAATCATGACGATGCGTAAGAAATCACTCAATCATATTCCGCGATATAGAAGCATGAGAAAAGTTCAACAATACATAACACGAGTCCAAGTAATGGGCAATACGATTAGAATACGTGGCATGAGTGCAGATCAACACATACTAGGATGAAACATGCATTCACCAAGACTCAATTATACCACATATTCTCCATTCAACACAAGTAACACACAACAATATTATGTGCAAAATAATCAGCAATAGTTAACCTGACAAATACAAAATAGATGGACATGCTATAGGTTCTTGTCACAAAAGGAATAATAAGCATCGACACGTCATCAACTAGCATGCTAAAGAGATCATTTACAAGCATTCATATAAGGAATAGTTGATCACACTATCATGGACCTAACTAAGACGAAAACAACAATCATATAGGTTCATATCATGTGGTTCATACTTCCAATCAATCATTAGCACAATTAATACAATAAGTCAAGTAGGCATGCTATGACAACGTAATCACGATATAGAGTGAGGCATAACACAAGTCTTGATCAATATAACTAATCACAGATGTAATAACATGAGCAACATTTTACAAATGAGCATTTGCAAGGTATATGCAGGAGGTTACAAAATCATGTCATGCAGTTCAGAGAGAGTCACCATTACAACCGGACAGAGATCCCTAAGGGCAACCATTGACCTTCCCCAACTGACTCGTCACCCCTCTTTCCTGTGGGACTTTGGGACAACTCTTTGTGGTAAGAAAACACTAGTTGATCATCAAAAGAATCAAGAAAGACAGCCCCAGGACACCTTACTTTTGACTCAAAATGCCATCAAGAACCACCTTCCAATACTCACTCAGACAACCTTCATATCCATACCTGATTCCGACAAAATATGTTTACCAACCCGATTCCCCGTGGAAGACACTGACATCCGGAAGAAAGACTCGATAGAATCGTCAAAGGGTTAACAAACATAGTGGAAGGGTCTGTTTCACACAAGTTGGGCTTGACCATGTAGAAATAAAGGTACTTCCGCTATCCCGTTTGCACAGGTAAGTCAATACACATTTCATAGTTAGGGCATCCAAATTAGATCTCTAGCATAGTAAGCACTCAACACAGAATCAGTTAGTAACACTCATAATGATCTCCTTGGAGTCTCCCAACCCATCTGTAAAGAACAAGCTGATATTTTGCCTACCCATTCCCAACTACATCCAATAGGGATGGTCTAACGCCTTTCTACCCACTCGGTCCCTCTTTAGTCGGTTTTCCTCTTTTATAACAAGCCAAGTTCGTTACCTAGTCTGATTTGGGTTCGGCATCTTAAGTTCATTTTGCCCCTTTAAATCCTTTTCAAAAGTTCTTGAAATTCGTGGGCGGTTTCCAAAACATACACTCGACCCTTGTGTACCCGAATTGCACAACCTCAGCTCTGATACCAACTTTGTAACGGCCCAGAATTATGATTTTCGAGTTACGTTTCAAGGGATGAAACCCCTTGTTCGGATCTTGCAATCCAGGTACGGGTCGAGGTTTTAAACTCATTTTAAGATTAGTAGAAAGAGGGATTTCAAACCCTACAAGCATCGTAGGGCCGTTGGGTACCCTTAACCTGTCCTAAGACTATGTCGCGAAATTCAATTCAAATAAAAGTAAAGCGAAAACAAAGTTAAGATACAAAGCGTCATGGTAGAGCCCGAGTCAAAACCAAAACATAAGCGAATGATTACCATTTATACCAAGTTAGAGAATTAGCCAGGTTCTTCGATTCGCCAAAGGGTTTCCCGTCACAGAAGCATGGAGCAAACAAGAGCGGTACCTAACACTATCCATGAAGTCAGGCCCGGTAATCGCCTGTGGGTCCTCTGACCGCGCTGAGGCCATATAACATGCCTATACCTAAATAAAGGATGACTAATGCAGTACAATATTTAAATCACATAAGCATGCTTTGACAGTTATACTATGCGGAAAAACTTTAAAGGGCCCAAGACAATGCCAAGTGGCACATCCCTCTCCTACCTCTGCACCCCTTCCCGTTAGTGCAGAGACTGGCCAGTTCGGTACTATAGCATAGCAATTTCCTCGTGTTGGTGCACAAGCCACGACATCATCATATCATATCATCTCATCGCTTGCCCGATGGTGCTGGGCTATCATATCATGCTCATATCAACTCAATTGACTCAGGGCAAACCCGATGGGGCTGGGCTACCCTATGACCCTAGGAAAGACTCTAGGACTATCACAGATAACGGTCGTTCTGTTTCAAACACACATAGTAACCATATGCTCAGTTCAATGCAATCCTAGCATGATACTACATGGCATGCTTTAATATGCAACAAAACTACACATCACATGACACATCAGGCAGGAGGTCCAGGTTACTGAGTAAGTCCCGTAGGATACTTACCTGAAGATGCAAAACAGCAAAATAACGCAAGCTGTGCCCAAATGCATGTCCAAAGCAATCCAAAAGCAATACACACCTATCATCAAGCCATTTCCATAAGCTACCGGTCCATCATTCATACACACAAAACCCAAGTTCTCAACATCCTCAAAACAATAGATGGTAAAACCATTTTCCAAAACCTTTCCGATACGATCAACATCAACCAAAATCATTTACTTCCAATCAAACCCATTGATAAAATCGTACCAACCATATTTCCAAACTTCCTTCTCAAAACCAACATCATCAAACCAAGACAATAATCCCGACATTAAACATTTAAACCTTAAAACCAATACCTCAAAATCATATTATAGAATTAATTCCGGCACTTTGGTTTTCCAACACAAATCCTTAAAGAGATAATTCCAAAGACTTGAAAACCTTTTTAAGTAATTTGTCAACAATACATAACAAACACAACATCAAATATATTATTTCGCAATCCTCAAAATTCCATATTTAAATCCTCACAAAATATTTATCTCAATTAATCTATTTTCAAAATAATTCATAATGTATATTAAATTTCAGAAAATCTAATTATCTCCAAATCGGGATAATTTAATAAAGGTAATGATAAGCTATAAATCATATCACATAACCATAATATATATAATAACATAATAATATAACAATATATATTAACTTAAATAAAACGCAATAAATCACACACTAACAACTCAACCCACAAAGGCCCAAACTCAACCCACAACTCAGTCTGAAACCCAAATCAACAACCCGGAAGGAAGAAGCCCAAACCCGATCCCCTACAAACCTAAGCCGGATCCAAGCTCTCTCTCTTTCCCAAAACAAAAGGCCCAAACTGAAATGAAAGGAAAACACGGATTCAAAGCCCTGCTCCAAGCGCAACCTGGTCACTCTCTCACAACAGACCCGAGCCCAAGCAAAATAAGGAATGAAAAGAAGAACCGAGTTTGAGACCCTTCTTCCCCAACTCAAGAGCAGCGTTCAGAGCAACGATGGAACGGAAGAGGAAAAAGAAGAAGGAATCTGGCCGGCCGACGACTCTTTTCCGGCCCCAACTCTCCCCATCCCGACCGACGCGGATTTCCGACCACACCCACACACACAGATTCAAACGCAAGGGAAGGAGAGGAAGAAAAGAGGGATTACCGAGATCGACGTGACTCCGGCTCCGAGGGAAGCTCCGACTGCAATGGCGGGTTTTCGACTACCTGGGCCCGCAAGGAGGCCGATTGAGGGCCTAGGAACGGCGAGAGATTAGTATGAGTGCGATTGGGGAGGATTGGCATCGAAATTGATGAGAAAAGCGAAAACAGACCTTGAACGGGGACATAGAAGAGAGCTTCGCGATTTGGCTCCGGTGGTCGGCGAGAGATCCTTTTCTGGCGTCTTCTGGTTTCTGGGCACGGAGATGGATGCCGGAGGTGCTCGGAGGTGGGTTGCGAGGGCCAAGCTGGTGGTGCAGACGGTGGAAAGGGAGGTGCTGCTGCCCGAGGAAGACGATAGGGAAGCTCGGTGGGTGCTCGGGTTGTCCTCTACGACGCTCAGGGCTTGGATTCGAAAACGGAAGGGAGGGGTTGCGTCTTGGTAAGCTGCTGTCGATCCAGGGAGCAGGGGAGGTGGCTCAACAAGGGAGTTAATGGTGGAGCTTAGTGAATGCGGCAATGGTGGCTTGAGGGAGACATTCTGAGAATGAAAAGAGGGAGAGGGGAGGAAGGGTTTTGGATAAGGATTCTACCAGAAGGAAGGATGGTTATGTATAGGAGGATGGGGGAAATAGGACAAATGATGCAAGTTGTACATGAGTTCCTCTTTACTGCATTTTGAGAGAGAGAGAGAGGGGGGGGGGGAGAGGAAAAGAAAAATTAAAGAAAATGGAATTTGGAAGCGGTCCCAAGAGATATTTTGAATACCCGAATAAAATATCTTAAAACCCGCTCTCTCGACCTTATCTGACCCAATTCAAAACGATTTTTAAATTTCCAAATCCGAGTTTAATAATTAACTCCAAATATTATTTTCAGTTTCCGCATATGGGAGCGAGATAAAACATAATTTAAAATTTCAAACTAAATAATGTCGTAACTTGTTTTGAATTATTTAGAATAAAACCAATAGCTCAAGGACGGAAATTCCAAACCTCCCAAATCTTAGAAATCAGAATGATTATAAATCACTATTTTAATAATTTAATATTATAAAATTTCCCGGTCTTTACATTATTCTCCTTATGTTTCTACCTCTTGATATTGATTTCATTGTCTATTTTCAAAACCGACTCACATGTTTGTTATTTACGGAGTTTTATTTTTAAAGATGTTTGGGTTTAGTTTATTTCGAAAAAAAAATAGTTATGTAAAATAATGCAGAAATGGTTAAGATACTTAGTAACCGGATCTACGCATGACATCCATGGGTATGATTTGCGCAAAACGATGTTGAAACTATCCGCCATGAAGTAACCTTGGCATTGTGTAACCGGATTCATTCATGACACCCAAGTTTGCAACTCGCGTCAAAAGATGTTCAAGTGGACTTCGCCAAGTAAGTTAAGATATTTAGTAACCGGTGCCATTAATAACACCCATGTTTGCGACTCGCATCAAAAGATACCAAAACCAAAAGCAAAAATAAAGGAAAAAGAAAAATAGAAAAAAAATGGAGAAAAAATAGAAAAAACAAGAAAAAGAAAAGAATTAGAGCCAAATTACTTTTCCTATATCGATTTAGAATTTGATATTTATTACATTCCAATCCTAACGATTAGAATAATATATTTATGTTGTAATATAACGAAGAACAAGAGAGTATGAAGGAGACAGAGAAGAGATTTCTATTCATGTGTCATCTCTCAAGTGAGGTTACAACCCTTATATAGGCAATAGAGGTAGAAGTTATAGGAGGTGTAAAGGTTGGGAGGTGAACAACCACATATTCTTACAACACTCCCCCTTGGATGTACACCTCTAACATTACAAACTGTCTCGTTAAAAACCTCGCCTAGAAAAACCCAATGGGACAAATACTAGGACTAAGGGAAATAGAGTACAGATGTCGTATGATACGCTTTGGTGATACTGCCTCGTTAAAAACCTTGTCAGGAAAACCCAGTGGGATAAAACCTGATCGAAGGGAAAAAGAGTGCAGTGCGTATATTCTCCCCCTGAGATCAACATTCTTCTTGCAGCTTTCTCGTTCTAATAAGCTCTTCGAACTTCTTGATAATACTGACTTCATGAGTTCCATGGTCGATTCTGAATATTATCTTCGATGTGTGCAAGTAAAATGCCTTCATGTATCACACTCGACTTTGATGCAATAGACTTCCTTGTCTTTGGCGATGAGCTACTTTCAATGCACACATATAAGGTACTTCAGGACCTAGTGTGCTTTTCACCGTTTGATGCAGGAGATCTGATGTACAGATGGTGTATAAGTTGCCTCATTAAAACCTTACCTTGGAAAAACCTTATGGGATAAAAACCAAGATTAAGGAAAAGAGTACAACGTTGTGTATAGTACTTCAGGACTCAATACACTATATCACCACTTACACAATACTTCAAGTACTATAAGTACCCTTTGGCTTAATCGTGTACATATGACAAGGCTTTCATATTGATTCTTCAGGCATTTGAAATTAATTGATCATTTTCACTTATATTCTTTTATGAATGATCAATTGGAGTATACAACTACTATGCCCGTTAATTACGGTTAGAATCGGTTCATCGACAACCAAATATTATATCCACTACTGGTGAATATGTTTTCATATCATCCATTATAAAACTTTTATGCAATCTATCTTGATATATCTTACAACTTCATTTATTGCATTTTTGTATAAACACCCACTTAAAACCAATGATGTTATACTTTCCGATGTTGGAACTACGGGTCCAATAAAAACATTCTTAAAGAATTCATCTTTGCATGAATTTCTTCTTTTATCTCTTTTACCATCATTTCGATGTCGACATCCATTATTTAATTGATGATCATCATATTCCCATGAGCTCTTTCCACTTCTGGGGAATCCTAAAGTGAGAGCCATGTGATCTTCAACACTTCTGGTGTATTTGAGAATCACTTGATTTTTGTTTGTTTCGGAGTTACTTCTGGAACCTCCAAATGAGCTAGCTAGTGTAATATATGTGACTTAGTCACTTTCTTGGCCTTAGTAAATGCATTCGATGGCTTTCTGCTAAACCATATAATTATCATTTGGTGTACATAAGTGTTGAACTTCTGGTTCTCTTTCATTTATCTGCGGATCCCGAATGATAGAGAAGTTGCTTTCATGCAATCTCTTTCTTAATACAATCTCATTTCATCTCACCCTAAATAACGAGCATTTGATCACCTTTATAAAGCTCGAGATATTTGATATCATTAGGGACTCAAACCCCATATATCATTCAACTTCTTTGTGGCCTTATAGTTAATTGTGGAGGAGGTCTCGGAACATATACTCTCTTCTGGAGATAATTTGAGAGAAGTTATTGTGTCAAATTCGAAATGCAAAATTGCATGGGCCCGTTTTGACTACCGACTCTTCTAGGTCGTTGTGAGCTACTATATGCTCCACAATATGATTGATAAAATTCTCTAATTTTGCATATGGCCAATGTGTTAAGGCATCTATACTGGAATAACACTGGTCCATATGACAATGTTTAATGTTCGTAGTTGTCTCATTGACCTCGATAAAGAGACATAAGAGACTCTGCATGTACTCTTTATTATAGACGGTCTCGTTATTATTTAGCCAAGAAAACAAGCCATACATGTATGGTCACTCTTATCGGGGATCTTCCGGTCCTAGGATCTTCTAGTCCTTTTGGTGGGAATTCATGTGAACTTCAATGATCTTGCAAATCATCATTTTATTTGAGCGACCAAATGCCACAAAGAATGAGATTTTATCATCAACTAACTTCTGGTTAGTGACATCATAATTAGTTTCAATGGTAAAATATTCTAACCATTGAACTTTGTACATGGTGATTCATTTATTTAATCCGATGTCGTTAACTGGGTATTTTCAGAACTTCCGTTGGTGTCATACTACAAGTATGAAACTAACAACCAACTATATTTATCTTTGTTCATAATATTCTTCAGGACATTAGAAATTAACCGTAGAAAGACGACCTAGTTATAAGCCACAATAATAACTCAATTGGTTGCGCGCTTAACTATTACCTCTATTACATCTTCTATAGGAGGGGCATGCTTCGGGTCATGCTTAGAGGATTGTCAGGAAGTGGCCTGTAAACCAGATCATTTTTGTGGTTATTTATATTGGTTGTACTAACCAAATAAAAATAGTTATGAATATGTCATAACCAATATTCAATGTACTTCTTCAAGAGTACAAATGTTTGAAATACGATCATACACTCTTCTTGAGTTTATAATAATATTTCACTCTTTTTGGAGTCCATAAAATGCATTACTCTTCGGGAGATGAACATCGTTACTTCTGGAACGATTTAGGTTTATATGTTCATCCACTTCAGGAGAGGAGTGTACCTATAGCTCGTTTAGTTATATGAACAACATAGTAAAATAAAACATAGACTAGCAAAAAATAAGAAACATAAACAACAATAATCATAAAAAAAATCAATGTCAACACTTCTGGGTGACAAGAAAAAATTGGTCATAGATCTTCAAGAACCTTTTATCACCTACGACAGGAGATGACACTACATGGATGATTATAAATTTGGTCCATCACTTCAGGGATGAGATTGATTCGTTCATCACTTGGGTCCGTTCATCGCTCCGGGGATGAGATGAGTCCGTTATTGCTTCGGGGATAAGATGAGTTTGTTCATCACTTTGGGAGATGAGTTCGATCACCGCTTCGGGAGATGAGTTCAGTCATCTACTTTGAGAGATATGTTTGTTTATCTACTTCGGGAGATGCGATTTATTTATCTCATCGGGATAAATATTTTCCTAACCGTGTACAAGTCAAATGAGGGACAAGAGAAAAAAACACTCAAAATCTACCGTTAGTCCAAATCCAATAGGACTAATTAAAAAAACAACTCTAAACACAATATCATCTACAAAATCGATAAAAGAGTAAGGCATGCATGGTAGGCCATATGAACGAGCATGGTATATATAAACACGTTAAAACGCATGAGAATTCAATCAGTTAGAACAATCAATAAAGAAACAGTATTTGAACTTCTGGTCATCCCATCGGTCATCAACATATAAAAAATTTCAAGCATGTTCACATATGATAATAAATCATTAAGATCAATTAAGTGCCCCTCAAAACAAAACATTTTAAAACATCAAATTTCCAAGAAAGATATTAACTGGTCATGCACACCTTCCATCTTCAATTCCAATTATCAATTAATTAACAAAAGCAACACAAAGGTCTTAATTATTAATCGAAATTATATCCGTGCATGCATACCTCCTGAATCCTTCTCTCTTGATATATGGGATTCAAAATTTGAAGATGTAATGCCTTGAAACCGTAAAGGGTATATTGAGATTCTCCTTGGGTGTTGGTGACATATACCCAATTCAAAGAAATAAAAAACATGAAACATTAAGTATGTGCCCGTAGTTACGAAGATCGAAACCATAAAATAAGAATGAAAAAACTCTATTGAAGTAGTGATTAGATATGAAATCCACACCAGCAACCTCGCAGTTGGGCTACCATAAAAAGAATGAATATTACCGATCAATCGAGAGGGCAAGGAATGAAATCGGGGGTCGTCAAAACCAATCGAGCAAGAACAATATACTCCCTTGCAAACTCTAGGTGATTTGAAGCGGCCTGCTATACGTCCAAGAGAGATGAAAAGAAGATCCATTGAAACCACATGTTCGATTCAATTTAAAAGCGGGATGAGGATGGGTGTCGATCATATTGAGCCGATCGTGCTGATAACGTGTTGTAATATAACGAAGAACAAGAGAGTATGAAGGGGACAGAGAAGAGATTTCTATTCATGTGTCATCTCTCAAGTGAGGTTACAACCCTTATATAGGCAATAGAGGTAGAAGTTATAGGAGGTGTAAAGGTTGGGAGGTGAACAACCACATATTCTTACAACAATTTATCCTTTTTATGAATAAAAAAATTTTAAATTTAGTTTTTTTTTTTCCGCAAGTAATGACATTTCGGTGGAGATTTGGTGATATCATTGTCAATATTTATGAGGTTAGTACATTATGGTTTGAGTTGAGAGTCGTTCTTAAAGCCTAAACACATGAGAGCGAGCGAAACACATGTTCCCTGTGAAGTTGGATGGACAAGCATGCGGGTTACTTGATCATACATGTACATGCTAGGACATTTGTCTATTTTATCATTGTTTTCTCTTGTTTAAGATTTTGCTTTTAAAGAAGGCTAATTCATGAAGGATTATGTTTGTGGGATACGATGATTATATTTTGAATTGATTTTGCTCGAAGACTAGCAAAAGGTATAAGTGTGGGGATTTGATAATGCATGATTTGTATATGTAATTTAGGTCATTCTTAGGTCATTTAGGCTGCATTTAGTTATGTTTTTATTATAAAGTACGTTCATTCCCTTGAAAGTTGAAAAGTTCAAAATTTATGCGTTTTATACCTATTTATGCAGATTCCTAAGGATCAAGGTAAAGGAGACAGAGGAAAGATAAGACAAGGAGCTTAAGAATCCTAAGGAAGGACCAAGGAAGAAATCGGAGGAAGAAACGAGCGAGAGACAAGAAGAAAAGAAGAAGAAAGAAGACACTGCAGAGAGAGGCGCCCGCCGACCCTATCGGCACCCGCCGAATGCAGCGACCAGTTGATGACTCCACGAAGCTACAGTGGATCAGCGTCCGCCGATAGCTGTTTCAAGAGATTCTGCGTGTGGGCAAATCTGACCCATTAGTCTTTTCTTCTACCTTAAGATATCCGATTCCTAGGGTTTCTATGCCTATAAATACAGCTCTCTTCACCCCCAATTCACACATCCACTCGACACCACTCACCACTCATTTCTCTACTTTTCTGTTTTCCACTATTTCAGTAAGCCATGCTCGGCTAAACCTTTTATAGTTTTGCTTATATTTTATGCATTGGTTAGAGACATGTGAGAGTTTTTTTTAATATTATTATATATTTATGGTTTATGCATATTTGGTTATTTATTACTCTTGTTCTTACATGTTAAGTTGTTTACTTGTCTTAATTAGCCACTAAGATATATAATCAACATGCTAAGGGATTGTAGCTAAATCCGCTATTGCGGACCTTAATCTGATATAGTAGCAAACATATCTTGATGAACAGGTTGGAATTCAGTGAATATGAAAGAGTAATAACATATGGTTTAGTGTTATTCTTAGCGGATGCGATAGCTGGGTTGACAACCAGGTGACACATCAAATATACAAGAATTACATGAATTATGTGCTTATGTGATTAGGGACTTATTGCTTCTCGACCCCCATGCAAGAGTTTAGGGAATTGATAGTGATCGAATCAGGAAGCTATTCAATTCTGTGCATAAACCGACACTAAGATATCAAAGTGTCTTGGCTGTTTATAGGATGAAGCCCTCTTGGCTATTTATAGGAGATTTTTGGTGATTGTCTTTTCATGACGCTTGACAAGTGTCTCGTTAGTTGATGACATGTGGCCTTTAGTCGGCTCCAAGTGTACTTCGGGACAAGACATGTGTCTATGTGGTAAGTTTAGTGGGTTTTCCCACATTTTGACGTCATTGCGGTCCGTGGATGGCTTATAGGTATGAGGAATGTTGGTAGGAAATTTCACACGCTAGCGAGTATTTTGTCCACGCATGACCAAATGCAACCATGCCTTATTGACCTTTTTTCACCATAATCATCCGCGGATATGTTGTCCTAACGCGCACGGGTAAGTTGTCTGCAAGTGACTTATGACTATAAGTCATCCGCAAGTGCTTTTATTAGATTTGGTAAGGTTCTATTTGTATAGGCTGGAACCTCATTCGTGGATGTGTTTACCCATATTTACTCATCGCATTGTTAATACTATTATTTATGTTGGTGCATCGTCATTAAGAGATCGACATCAATGCATTGTTCTTGTACGTACTCACATGGCAATAAACCACTTTTAATAGTAAAATAAGGATTGTCAGCAGCACTGGAAGTAAATTTGGATAAAATTCTATATATTTTGAGATAAACTCCATAATGAACTACTTGTCCCCTCGCACACTGGCTAAGGTCCACTTTGATTTCATTGACGTTGTACAAGTATTTCTTTGGGAGAAGGAACGATCTAGTCACCAATTTGAGAGGCATGTATTAACTCCATCAAGTACCTCAAAGTGCCTGGTAAGTCCTTTTCATAATCAACCATATACACTCCTCATCTAGACATCTACTATTAGTAGAGTGGTGTAATTCTTGAAAGTAACTTATTACTTTTATTAGAGTATGTAAACCTTGCTATTTCTTGACAGCGTAAAGTTGTTGCCAAAGCTCTCTGTATACACAAAATATCCACGAAGAGAAAGTTTACCCTTTGAAGAAGAGGGTGTATCGGGCTCTTGTTAGAAGGGAGAATCGTTGTTCCAACTTGACTTTGGAGGATGTTGCGCTGCATAAACAAGGGAAAGGCGAGATGGGTGAATAAATATCATCTTCTACCACTATTCAATATAACTAAGGGAGATTGTAGCCCATCAAGGTATCACATATGTTGTTGCTTAGTTGAAAGGTTGAGGCGTATCAGCCTAGTGGGAGTATCAATTCCCTATTTATTTCCAGTAATTTACCAATTTCAGTTCAATATAAGAGGCTCAGACCTCGTTCTCTTGTTGAATCTCCATTGATAGACCTTTAGTCCTGTCACTTTAAGCGACGAGTTTTATCATCCTCTTTGGCAAGACGAGCAATAGTGTGCCTGGGTATGAGAATAGGATCTATTTGTATTGACTAATAATTGTTTCAATTCCTTTTCTTTTCCACCAGATTCATATTAAAAAAGTATATTGAGGGAATTTAACATGTCGCACTCTTAACATGCATGTTGAAGGATCAATGGGTGAATTCTGTCCATGAGGAATGCATCTTGTATTCAGTGATGAATTGTTTTATGGACGACATTGTCATTTTTATTTTTAAAGATCACGCAATTGAAAAGGTGAGGCCTGAAAATTTGATAATTTTTATAGGAATAGGACTAGTAGTAGGATGTATTATTTTTATTTTTATGAAAGATTATTATAAGTTTAGTTTTCTTTTCAAATTATAAATTCCTTAGCCTTTAGGCTAGCCAATCTAATCATATAATGGTATTGTTATTTCTTCGAAACAAGATCGTCCTAAAACATAATCCGAGTGTCGAGCCCAGAAAGCATATGACCAACAACCTGAACACAAACGCACCCAACCAAATCTTACATGAATGAGAAATTTGCCCCAATTAGGAATAAATGAAACTCGAATATAATCACACCCGAATAAAAACAACTCTTTCCGAATATTATATATACTAGGTCATTAACCGCGCGCAAATGCGCGCGTGTTGTCATCTTGTATATAATCCGGATGCACTTTCAACCAATCTAAAACAATTTCATAAGTTTAACATGCAAATATGTATAATAATGTTACACTTAAAATAATTAATAAAAAAATACAACCACCTAAAATATTTGCAACTCCACATGCTATATTGAAATCTCGTTGCAAGTAAACAAAAAAATTCATCATGAAACAACACCAAGCTCTTTAGCACAAACATAAATGAAGGGACATTATAGCTTCAATAAAAAAAATGAGGCATTTGTCAAACATGAAGATGGGATGGATCAACAGAGAAAGGAGACAACTGACTCCGATGATACTCAGTAGTGGAGGCAAGCATGAGATGCCACAAGGAAGAGATGGTGAATGAGAGGGAGGAAGAGATCTAAGAGAGAAAGGGATCGGCACCTACAAAGCACATCCAAAAATCTAAAAATAACTACACAACTAACCAGTAGACAATCACATGCAGCCAATAATTAGAAACAAATAGATCGGGGAATTGATTATTTAGAATAATCAACTCCCATACCAACAACACAACCTTAAGGTTCTTTCAGCAATGATTATCTAGAATAATTCTATCTTCAACTTTTTGCAGAAATCACCTTAGGGAAGAGCTTGTTTGCAGTATTGCTGAATCGTTTTGCCTGCTAGTGTAGAAAGAAAACATGTCAGACAAGATAAAATAAATGTTTGAAGCTGTCTGATCTATATGTCCAATAGAAAGAGAAAAACAGTGAAGACTGACATAAACTAAAACGCCAATATATTTTGGCACCGAAATTTGCAGAGCACAAATGCCATCAAAATAATCCCCAAAACATTTTTGTCATTCTAAGAAAATTCTACACTGTTCAGGAGAGAGGGGACTACTGCCTTGCTGAATGGTTAGGAAAACGAACCTGACAGAAGTCGCAGCTTCAAAACCTACGGCGAACAAGATGCAAGGATAAGTATTCCCATCAAATGATAATTTACTTTTACAAATGATTGAATTGTTGCCATTCACACTGCAGTTAACCAATATTAAAAGCATCAACATTAAGAAAAAAAACAATGGATTTATTAAATATCAATACATATGGCTAAATATCTAATAACTCACATAACCAATGGGAAAAGAAAGTGACTCACTTACTATAACGCAAGGACCATATATTCACCTCAAATGAAAACAACAAAGTTCAAACACAAAAGTGCATGTGATTAAAACAAATTAAAGCAATATACTATAATTAGACACTTAGATAGAGAGTACACTATTCTTTTTTTTTTTATTCTTCTACATATTTTGGAAGTGCAAATGTATAATTACGCTACTCATTATACTACTTATCATCTTACTATAATAAAAAAGGACTTTCAAAAGGCCACTATCATTGCCCAACAACAAGTCATTAATAGAAACAGCAAATAAAATAATAAAAAAATAGAATCCATGGATTTATAGAAGAATATCACTAAAATAGAACAACTATGTAAACTCTACAAAAAATACTAAGAAATTCTTTTTCTGGGTCAAAACAACTTGCTAGCGAAGGATACATATGCATGCCTATTTGTCAACCCAAAGATCAACTCATCTCCTTCAGTGAGAATCTTGACGTAATTTTTTTGCAGGGTCTCGTTGTTAATTTGTACAACACCATTACCTCACATGGTTTCTAGTTTGGCAGTGAGTGAGTCTACGTGTTGAATAGAGTGATCATATATCATTATCGATATTATCACATAAACAAGCTTATAATTATTAAAGTTCTGTAAAAAATCCACCATATCCTCTCTCTGTACCTCAATATGCTGTAGTTTACAGAGAGTTTTACCAACTGAGGTGTCCTCCGGATATAAATTGCACTGACCGCCATTTCCCACTGTGTATACTGATCCGGAAATTAGCTGGTGAGGAATCTAATATGCAAAAAATGCAAATGCAAATAGATCAATGAATAATATAAAGTACAAGACAAAAAATTACTCAATGCTATTAATTTATAACCAAGAAAATCAACTACAAGAAGCAGATCAAACCCTCAATCAGAATTGCCAGCATAGATTCCAAATTTGATCTGAAAATAGGTTTTTGAAATTAATTGTAGAAGATTCCATCATTGCTTTCCGTGTATCAATTCTAAAGGAGCTAATAGGATAAGCATTTCATACATATCAATATTTATAAGGTAAGGAATGACTTTCTCACAGAAAGGAAACCATATACAAAGATCCAACCTTAAAAATTACTTCCAACAGTAACTAACAAGATTTAATACCTAACACTGCATTCAACAATCAATTCAGTTCTTCAAGTATATTTTATCTACTCTAGTCACAAGACGGATTGAACGTGTTTAGAACTCAATATGATTTTTCCTCTCAATTGATTTGAAGAACAGTATTGGCCCACCTTTAAACAATACTGTAACAAGTAGCTCCATGATCTTTCGGTAGAACAGATGGTATTATTTACCAAAATTTCTTGGTTAGAAAAATATTTTCTGCTCTAAAGTGAAATTAATGCAATATGAGCAAGTTGAAGAAAAATATGTAGATGGCTTTTGGAACAGAGACGAGGACCATGAGGTCTTGAGGCAATTGAGGTTCAATCTTGAGAGAGCACATTGAAGGATGGTGGTTGCAGTTAACATGAAGAGAAGAGTAGTACATCATGACATGGGGAGATGAGATCTTATGTTTAGCTCAGGCATAAAAAAAAGCAGGCAACATTAAATCAAAATAACATAAGACCGAATGAAATCTAATTCGAAGAAGCAACTAATAGCATAAGATTCAAATAACCAAATTTATATATAAAAAAATGCAAACCTTTCCAAAGAGGTCGTTGAATCTGAGGGCTTTGGCTATCTCGACCATATCAGCTCAGCGAATCAAACTTATGGTTTTCGAGATTCAGAATCCAATTGGAATTTGTCATTTGCCAAAGAAGAGGGTGATGACTGAAAATCAATTACAGCCGATTTTTATTCCAAAATAGATCAAAGAAGTGAATAAAAAAAACCTAGAAATAAAATAAGGAGATCAGAAATTGAGAAAAAGGATCAAACCTTTGAACGTTTTGAGGTTATTGAGAGGCGACGATAATGGACTGCTGCTTGTGGGAGGTGGTTTCCGACGGATGCGCCAAGAGGAGGTATGGAAATACTCTGAGGATATGAGATCTAAGACGACGAACCTGATTAGCAAGACCGCAAGCACGATCAGGTGAGTTCAAGATTTCATAGTAGAACACCAAAAAGTTAAGAGCAAGCCCCAGCCTGATTAGGTGAGTAGGAGCTAAGTCGGCAAGAGCAATGTCCTATCAAAACCAAAGACGTCGTTTCACATAATGTATAAGCATAATAAAAAGACGGATGGCCAGCAGAGATAAGCAGTTGGATTACCGACCTATGCGGACTTGTAAGCCATCAAAGTGCTCTCAGCAGCCTCCTTCCTCTCTGCATCAGTCTTGAACTTTGCCAAATATCAATTGTAGTCGCCTTTCATCTTCAGATAAAAAACCTTCGACTCGGCAGCGGTGGCAGCGGGGGCGAGGTACGAATCCAGAAGCTTTAGTATCCCCTCACAGATCTTGGTAAGCTAGTCTTCAATCTTCCTCCTGTAGTCTCTAATGGTAGAGACATGATCCTCATTCCCACGGCTCTGCTCTTTCTGTTCAATCGACGAAATGATCCTCCGGGCAGCCCTCCTTGCTCCGATCACATTCTTGCAAGCGACTGAGAGTAGGTTCCTTTCCTCAATGATCAACTCCTCGACACGAACCATCTTGGCGACCTTCTCATGAACTCAGCCATCTCCTCATACCTTTCGGCCTGCTCGGCTAATTTGGCCAAATACACATTCTCTTCCCTGGATCCCTCAGCAGAAATTTTCCCTAAAAAATCAATAAGCACTAATCAGTATGTATTATTTGAATCTAAAACTATTCCTAGTTAATCAAAGAACACGAAAATCCATAAGCACTTAACAAAGGGCATAAGCCTAATTAAATCAATTCCTCAGTAGAAATAATTTGGCGCATAAAAACCAACCATTTCCTCAAATTTCAGGATCGCGTATCCAACTGAAGCAGTTCAGAAGTCAATCAGTGAGAAATCGAGCATATAGATCGATAAAGGAAGCAACTTTTTTGGACAAGAACTCGACCATTCACATATCAAAAGATTCAAAACCTACAGATTTCTCAAACGATTCCGAATCTTAAACAACGCCTATCCAATTGAAGTAGTTACGAACTCAACTCATGAGAACTCAGACACAGAAATTCAGAAACTGAGCAAACAGATAGATAAAGGAAGCAGCTTTTTAGGGCAAAGCATACCTGAAATTAGGGATCTCCGGTGTTTCTCTGCACAGTTCAAATTACTCCCCAGCAAGCTACGATTTATCTTCAGATGATCAATCAAAATCACTACAAGAACTAATCAACAACCATAGAGGAACTAATCGGAATCGCTAAGGTGGCTTTCGACGTCGGTTTTATACCTGGGAGTGGCAAGAGGTGAGGAATTAGAGAATAACAGGAGGACGAAGAGGGCAAATCGGGATCTAGGAAAGGTAGATGTAGAAGGGAACGAGAAATTGGTGCTGATTAAACCAGAGAGAAAAACCGAGGTTGAAGAGTACTGCGATTCAGAGAAACCGAGGCTCTTCGGAGGGATTAATGGCAGCAGTCGAAGAGTACCAGCGCCGTTAACGAGAGAGGGAAGGAGGACTGGTTGTTGTCGGCGGCATTTTGGTGGTTGAAGCATTAGAATTGGAGATGGGCGAGGCAAGCAGTCGACGTAAGGAAGAAGGGCAACTTATCAAATGATAGTTACAAATCTAACCCTACACCTTGTGAACAATGAGAAAATAAAACAAGGGCAAAATGGTAGTCAGCATTGGTGAACAATAAAGGTGGAGTTGGGCGTGTATATAGTAATGATGCGTAGAAATGTAGAATTGTAAACATTTGTATGTTTTACCTTTTGACTTGCTCTGAAATTTGAAATGATGAAAATCCAAGGACTTACAAAACAAAATTATTCAAAATTTAAATATCTTAACTCTAAAACAGTTCTTGATGGATATTGGATCAAATGGATCCGAAATCCCGAAAGATTTTAACTCATATCATGACTAAATTCCTAGCTGGCCATGGTAAGAACTTTTATGCTATCTAAGATAATCCAACTTAGATACAATTTAACCCCAATTGATCTGACTTGAACCCAACTTATTCGTCTCATTATCGCCCCAATAGCTCCAAAGGGGCGGGATGCAGAAGGATGTGCCGTTGTTGAAGGAAGTGGTGGTGATGAAAGGACTCGGACATTTTCTGCAGCAGGAGAAGCCGGAGGAGATCAGCAAGCACATATATGACTTCATCAGCCAGTTCTGAGTAACACAGGGTGCGTTAACGTTGCCTGCATTTACATTACATGTTTCAAAGGGAGTTGTACATGTAATATGTGTCTTTGTAGCTCACCTTTGCTTTGGACATTGTTTTCAATTGTATGCGCGCATTATATCAGGTTGTAAGTTGTAAGCTCCAACTATACATGGCGAATGCTGTATAAATAATACAAATTCAATTGTATACAAACTCGATCAGGAGTACGTACCAACTTCCAAGGGTTAAAGGTGTAAGGTCAATTATGTTGAATAGTGCATACACATCCACAAATCACAATTTTCAAGAATTAATTTAAACCAAAATATTAATTAAAATATCCTAAATTTGAAGTTAAGATAACAGTGGGCTGAGATATGCCGAACAATTAGTTTCTTTATTTTAGTTGTTTAACTGTTTTGTTTTCTATAAATTGTAATCAAGATTTATCAAATTAATTAAATTGAGGAGAATTTGAGAGATACGTTTGACTCCTCTTTTCCAACAAATTATCCTGCTTTCAAGTTCCAGCCACTTCACTAGATGTTTTTTTTTAAAAATAGAACTTAGTTTGTAAAATATCGAATCACGTTCAAAAAGCCACATATATATAATGGAGTTAAGTAACACTGTAGGACGGAGTGAAGGGGTTAATGGGAGGTCCTGGACCTTTGCCTCCTCTCTTGGGTGAAAATACTAAGATTTACTTTGCAAATAAAATGAATTCAAGTGAATTGAATTCTTCTTTACAGATCACAGGCACAACTAGCCATAGTGTAAGACCCATGGCCATGGACGGACCAAATGATTTATTCAACTGTCCACAAAAAGTGCACCAATAAAACTAGTAGTGACACTCAACCTCACACACCTACCAACTTCCTTGGGGAAAACCCCGAGACGACGACGTCGTCGTCAAGCAAAAAGGGTATGCACAAGATATGCCTACTTCACCAAAACTAACAAATATGTATGTGACTAACCGCAGCACCATCAAACCAGACAAACAATTCTCTAAAAACCAGTGAAGAAGAAGTATTGTGTTCCATTCTTCACTTGGATCCTTCCTCTTGATGATCATTATTAGCTGGAAACTCATTCAGATCGAAATCAAGGGCTTCAGGTTTCTTAGTGCTAGCAGCAGCAGCTGCTGCAGGTGACCCACTTTGATCATCACACATCAAGTTCATCAGCTGCTGTCCTGCAGCTGCGGGGGAGGATGAAGAAGACGAAGACGGAGGACCTTGCCAGTGACACCTCTGGTGGCCTCCCAGAGCCTGCCCACACGGAAACGCCTTGTCGCAAGTCCTGCATACATGGGGCTGAACAGCAGGAGGAGGATGCACTACTTCTCTTGTTGTACTCATCATGTCATCACCAAGGCGATCCCATTCACCACAGTTGTTGTTCCTAGTGAACATCTTGTTGTGGGCGCTGGACCTATGGCCCCCCAATGCCTGGGGAGAGGCGAACGACTTGTCACAAGTCGTGCATTTATAGCATCTTTCTGCTACTGCTCCTGGTGGTGGTGTCATCTTATAATCCGAATGGTCATTCGATGAGTACTCTATGTCCTTGAGGTTGATGGCCGCCCTTGTAACCTTCCTCTTCTTCGCCTTCTCCTGCTGGTAGTCAGATTCACAAGTCTCACCACAATCATAGTAACTCTTTGAGCTCTTCAAAACAAGCTGATGATGATGATCATCATCATCACCACCAAAGCCGCATTCACAGATTCCGTTCTCTGATTGATTAGGGCAGCACTTACAAACCAGATGGCTATCACCATCGCCAATTTTGCTAGGATGATGCTTGTTTGAGGCGGCCTGCAGCATCATAAGCCCATGAGCTGCGCTGGATAATATCATCTCTTCATCATCGTCATCATAACCATTATCACATGTACATGTGATAATGGAGCTCTTCCGGCCTCGCTTGTCCTTGAGGGACCAGCCAGGCAAATATTGCTCCAGATCAGTCACAATCTTATAGTTCTGATCATGGTGAGAAGAAGAAGAACCAGTACCAATATGGTGGGTGCCGCCACTCGGAGAGATCAGCTCCGAACAAGGACTAGAAAGCGCAGCTGCAGGCTCGTCGGAGGGGCGCTGGGGAGGCTGCATACCCCTCCATTGCCGCTCCGGATGGCACCTCATGTGCCCGAAAAGCGACTTAGCAGAGGCAAAGCTCTTGCCGCAGATGGTGCAGGTAGGTTTCCCATCTTTTAGAAGATCATCAAGGTAGCTTTTGCTTCCGCTTCCGCTTTCGCTACAGTTACAATCAACAAACAGATTGAGAGACGATAATTAATCGCATATACATAAACATGAAATTGTAAGAATGATGATGGCTCACCGGAATCTTGAGATGCCAGCTGAGAGGCTCTTGTTTTCGTTGCTGTGATTGGGATGAACGCGCATGTGAGCCCCCAATGCCTTCCCTGAGCTGAACTCCTTGCGGCAGTGCTTGCAGCTGGCAGGGTTTCTCCTGATGTTCATCAAGGAGGACCGATCAGCTGAAACCGCGCCGTCGTCGTTTTCTAATTGCGCCGCCATGGGATCAGGCTTGAGCTTGATTATGAGCTTATTATTCGGCGTTGACAATGGCAGCTTCTCTATGCTTTGATTCTTCTTCTCTAACTGCTGCTGCTGCTGATTTTCCCAACCACCGGCGGCCCCGGTAAAGGTTTCATCTTGATCGCGATCGGTTACTTGTTTCTGTACTTGAAATTCAAAATTCATCCTTGATAGAACCCAATCGAGTTGACGAACCAACAATCCGGGATTCTGAACGCACTGAAGCGTGAAATTCGGAAGAGGGAGAGAGAGGGAAAAAACCCTAGAAAACTCGAAATTGGGGTTGGGCCTGTGGGCAGTTCAACTTCAACCCGCCCAGAAGACGAAAATCAAATCAAGGTAAAATCTCACTAGGGAGAAGCTGATCGATACTGATATCTTCGGTGAGAAGTAACAGCTGTTAGAGTATATATATATATAGAATATCTTTACTAAATCTTTTTCCATGATTTGGATAAATCCAAATCGTAACTTACCATTCCACCTCTCCTACGGTCCCACCCAACTTCTTCATGGATTCAACTGAAACTTTTTTCCCAATTTTGCTGTTCGCCTTGATCGAAGCAATTATGCTATTCTCGTGACGCTTCTGTTTGGTACAATGCGGTGTTGCAGGAGCTGGGAGCTGCTGGCTTGTGAATGTTGTTCGATTTCTGCGTATTGTTGTTTCGATTTTTGTATGGTTCTAATTGTTCTTGTTGCCTATTGCTCTCGAATTGGATAGCTTGCCTATAGGTTCAATCATATCTTTAATTTATGGGCAGGATCTTCATGCTTTTGTTATTCAAACTGGCTTTTGTGATTTCATTGAAAAAAAAGACCTAATGTTATCAGATTAAACAAAAAAAGAATCAAAAAAGATACAGAGAAATTATGGATAAGAATCATTTTGAGGAATCGATTGCAAGACACCAAATGATGACGAAAAATATAAACAAAAATCATTATGATTTGCTTGTTCCTGACAATGCACTGTCAATGATAACTAAATCTTAGCCTTGGTTTGTTTAAACATTACCTACCAAAGGATTTTGTTTGGGGCAGCTTCAGTACGTATCAAGTATAAGTATGTTGCTTTAGATTTGATTTGACTGTAGGACGTTGTGCAGTATTGCTTTGGGAGAAGGAACGATCTAGTCACCAATTTGAGAGTTCTGCTTTACTCCATCAACTACCTCAAAGTGCCAGTAAGTCGTTGCAGTTTTTTCTTCTGCAGTACCTCAGCTCGACATGAGCGTGAAAGGAGTTCCTATTAGATGGTGTAATTCCTATTAGATTGTTGTCAAATCTTTCCGTAGACGCAATATCCACGAAAGAAAGTTACCCCTTTGGAGAAGAAGACGGTGTACCGGGCTCTTGTTAGAAGGAGAATCGATCATTGATCCAACTTGACTTTGGAGGATGTTGCGCTGGGCAAGCAAGGGAAAGGCGAGTGTTTTTTATGTTGTGCGGGGGTGTTGGAGCATATACTCATGCTTGTATTTAATTTGTCCATCTTTATCTTTGTGTGAAGTCTTAACATGAACGTTGCTTCTTTAGGGATTCTCTGCACTTACTAGCATGGGAACTATAAAAAAGAGTTAGATGTGGCATTCTGCAATAGAAAATTATCCTGATTGATGCCATATTGAACTATATATATACTAGTATTTTGCCTTGAGATTAACTATCTGTGATTTCATGGCTGAATTAGATGATTGCCTGTGCACTATTTTTTTATACTTTAGATAAGTGTTGCAATGGGGACTTGCCAACACTACTTAGCTTTTCTCTCCTCTATATATATGTCAAATCACTACCTTTGCTTGATTAGGCATTATATCTCTCTAGATATACAGTTGAGTTGGCATTCACATACACCAGTAATTCTCATTCTGGTGGCAGTTTTACTGTGTTTATTGAGCTATTATTGTACTGAGATATTGTATGATATAATTTTATCAGTCATCAGTGAAAGGAAGGAATTAATAGAGGATTGGCAGCTGTTGGAGTTATTCATGTAGTTCAGCTCAGCTGGCTGGAAGATTGTGGTTTAAAGAAAGAGATTCCTGTCATGCAAAAGCTTATTTGCCGTTTTAGTATAGTTTCTATTCATCATTAAATATCAGCCATTTTAATTTGTTGGGTTCAACTTGGTTGTTAGTTTGATTTCTTGATCATGATGCTGTTTAGGAGAGTTTCTGGAACTGATTTCTTTTACATTTTGCTTGCAAAGATTTGATAGGTTCTTCCCTTAAAAGGATCTATCACAGGGAGGGGCAGCATGAAACAAGAGAAAGCTTCCACCATGCCTTGTAGCGTGTCTGTAGATCCATCATCAGCGGTTTTAAAATCTGGGCAGGCTATGTTGTTTGAGGAAAGCAAGGGACAGGCAGCAGATGTCAAAATCAAAGGTGGTTTGCCTCTAGGACAAACTCCAAGTTCTTCACAGCATAGCGTAGCTGGTGTAATTGATGAATCGGAGAGTCAAAAGAAGGTTCATGTTAGGTATTGGGGTTAGGCTAAGGCTCAGTAGTATAAATACCTGTGTACCTTGTAATGGAGGGTTATCGAAGGAATAATCACATACTTTACTCTCTCTCTCTCTTGTTCTATCTCTCTATCGTCTGCTTCTGATCTTTGTCTAAACTCTATCAGTTCTGTGCTCTCAAAGGTGAGTTCCAGTTGGCCTCTCAATCATGATCATGTTTTTTGTTGCTGTAAAATTGATCGATCATATGGCTAAGGTAAACTAAACTACTGTACAGGTGGCATCTCATAACACGCTCTAGTTCTTAAGTTCAACATATAAATGATCTGGTAAGGCAATAACAACTTATGTTCAACATATAGATGATCTGTAAATATTGAACAGGTGAGACTTTTTTTTATAATGGTTTTTGTTTATAACTAAAGACACCTTCTTTTCTTTTTTCTTTACTCAGAAGTCGATAACAATATCTTACAATGTTATTTACAGACTATATACAGGAATTACCAGAAGCTTACTCTTCAAGAGAGTCCAGGAATTGTTCCTACTGGCAGGCTCCCGAGGTACAAGGAGGTGATTTTTTTTATCACGGATTAAATATGTAGAAGACATATATTCAGTTTTTTTTATGACCTGTTTGATCATTTGTGTACTTATAAAGCAAAGTTTTTTTGCTTTTAGCATTATCTTTCTTTGTTATTATTGAGTTGTAATTTTTTTTCCCAGGATTCTGACTGATATGAGAACACTTTCAGCAGACTGGATGGCAAATACAAGCCAGACAGAGAACGGTTTGCAACCTTTACAGCAAGAAGATCAAGAAAATAGAGGAAAGTACTTCTATCCAAGGCATGTTGCTTCAACAACAGCCCATGTCTGCTCCTTCATAGAATTTCCTGTTTTTCTAGTCATATTACGAAACTCAGTTTGTTTTATGATGCCCAAATGTTGCTCATCTTAACTATAGGATTTGCATCATGATCGCTTCTTGGAGTTTTTTTTTAAATACTTCCATGTGTTTCTGTTCCTTTCATGAGAGTCTAATACCATAGGAGCATAATTTACTTGATGTCTATATTATCCATCTTATGAACGCATGTCGGCCAAGAACTGATTTATTGGCATCAAATTTATTGATCATAATCTTCTTCTATACAACCTGTTTATATATCTTCTTCCATACATCCTGTTTCATTCCCTTCTCATATTCTTTTCTTTTGGGCATTAGCTGAAACTGGTGTGGATTATGACATATATGGGCTCACAAACACCCCTAGTCATGAAACTTTGTTAAACTGCTGATAATCTCAAGCTATATATTGTATGTTTGATTCTTGATTATTATGGACTTGCGTTATCCCTTGACAACAGACTTTGTGTTTCATGGGATTGCCAGCATAAAAATGGGATTGTGTTCTTGTTTTTTTCATTTTCTCCTTTTTGCATTTGAGTCATTGTTCTTTAACTACTTGCAAGATGGTGAAAACCTTTCCTCTCTTTGTTCAGGGCATATTTTTTTGAAGCAAATTATGGAAGAAACAAGTCAGCAAGACGGAAAGAACTTATTCTATAAGATGCGGTGGAGCAAATTCGGGCTTGACACTTATTTTATCGAATCTTAGTTCTCAAGTGTTAGTTTTTTTAGCACTGAAATACAAATGTTATACTAATATAATCATTTGTAATCTTTTGTTACTTATTAGGAACCTTTTAGTATTAAAATAAAAATGTTTTGTATTGAATATATTTTAAACCAAGTTTTTTAATATAAAAAAATTTAAACTATTTGGCTACTATTGTGTTATAATTTATGTATGTTATATATAGTGGGTTCAACAGGTTAAATGTGCAAATTTAGGGAGAATAATCATATGTTACCACTTTTATCTTTTGTGACAAAATAAAAAAAATTCTCACAAAAAAGGGTAGATAGGGCAACAAAGGGAAAAATTCGTCACAAAAAGAGGGTACTTTGGGCGACAAAATTTAAAATTTTGTCACAAAAACTCTGGGGCAACAAAATTTCACTTTCATCACAAAAGGGCAAAATATGGCGACCGATATTTTTTTCGTCGCCCAAACTTTGTGCGACGGGGCTAAGGCGACGAACATGTGACGAAACTTGTTTGTCACAAACCTGATGGGCGACGAAAAGTTCACTTTAGGCAACGAAATTTTTTGTCGCCCAAAGTAATATTTCTTGTAGTGTTCCTTTCACCTTCCCTAATTCAACCATAATCATCCCAAGTTTCTTTAGGACATAACAATTTGGTACCAGAGCTAGTTGTGGCCAAATTCCAGATTTTGAACTTTCGATTTCCACCTAAGGGAACTCCAGAAGCCATCGTCGATTCGGTAATGGAGACAAGCAAGGAATTCGATTTGACCATTGTTGAAGAAACTCGACTGGACATAATCGAAGATCTGTTAAAACAGATCAATCACCGCCTGGACATGCGATAACAGCAACTCGATCGATTCGAGCTGCTACTCGGCCAAGGGCAACAAATTGTGTTGGATTTAGGCAAGCAGCAAGAAGGGCATCGATGAGTGATGAAGCAGAACGACGAACGGTGGGACGAATTTGTCAAACAAATGCAAGGAAGCAGATCACAAATCGATCCGACCTCGCAAGGTAGTGCACCGCCGGCAAGCAAGAATGGAGGGCTGCCGACGCCGGGTGTCAAAAATCTTGATGAAGTGCAAAGCTCTCAAGAAGAGGATGGGGCTCCGTTTGTAACCACAGAACAAATTGAAGCCCCCATTTCGGGCGAAAATGAAGAAATCGACATGGGTGTCGATTTTGAAATGTCGTATGATTCTTCAACGAAGGATATCTTGAAGGATAGTTCGAACCCGGAGACCAACGAGGTCATCCTAGAAGTTTTCAAGTCATTCATCGATTCAAGTCACGCGCCTATCCGATGAAAGGATCCCACAATTTCAAGGGGAATTAACATTAGCAGAGGACAAGAAATCGACATTAGCAGAGGGCAATTTGAAGATAGTACCTGACAATAACCATTCAGGCGTATTTATGGGAAAGCAATTTTGTTTTTCTAAGTCCTTTCCTCAAGATAGGGTATGTCCCTAATTTATCAAGGTTTCTAGAGGCCTTCTTTAATATTTTAATTGTTGAGTTCACCCTTGGCATTAAAAATTGAGAGATTAGCATTGAATATACCAAAAATTCATCCCATTTGCAAAAGTAACCCCCTCTTTTAAATTTTACAAAACTAACAATTAGGCCTAAATAATTGCAAAAGTAACAGGTGCTTCCAACTTGCTATTCAAGGTAATTGTAATTATCACACAGTACGGTGCCCTTGCAAGGAAGTTCAGGCGATAGAGAGGGATTGAAAACGATTGAGAGAGAAGCATCTGAACCCTCTTTCGACTGTGAGACAGTTCTGCAGGGACAGGCATATAAGGAGTTTCAAAGCGAAGAAGCCGACAAGAGAAGAGATAACAGAGGCGTTTGAAGAAGAACAATCCTCCACCCACACAGAAATCAAGTAAGTACTCAACCTCCCTCTTGAACCCGAAAAAGTTGTAGGTTTCCCCATTGTAAATAGTCAGCCAAGTTGGGGAGAAATCGGGTTGAATATTTTTTTAAACCCTAACTTTGTGGGAATTTGAAGGTTTGGGGGATGTAATTATTGAGAAATTGAGGAAGTTGTGATGTGCAAATGGTCATGGAAGTCATCGGGGATGGGAAGACGAAGTTGAAATTGAAGGTCTGAACGTGTGTGAATCGAACTGAAAATCTGGATTAATTGGTGGATTTTGGAATAGGGGAAATTGTTACTGTCACGCAACTTTTACGGTCACATTTTTTGTCACACATTGTTTCTTTACTACACACATTTTTTCTTTACTGGCACGGATTTGTTCTTTATTGGCACGGATTTTGCAGTTACTGCAACTTGTTTTAGCAACCTGTAACCTTTAGTGTACACACTTGTATCTCAGGTATAAAAACAAGTGACCCATAGTTACAACTAAAGGAGGGAAGGTCGTGCCGACGCCGTCGAGCAAGATTGGAAGGACCAACCGTTTCTCCAAGATTGGGAGGGCCAACCATTTCTCCAAGATGGTGCTCCTAATTCGCTATATGCACGACGCCCTTGCCGCTGCAGATTGGAAGAGGCTCCTGGATAGCCCCCTTGGGGGAATGTTCTTGTTTGTTGATTGTTTTAGGTCTGCATGTTTTTGGTTGTGTCAGGACTCGTACATTTGCTCACTTTTGATGATTTTAGGACTCGTACGTAAGAAACTCCCTATTGTTGTTTTTATAACTATAAGAGTATGTTGGCTTTAGTTGATTTTATTACTCATAAAGATCTGACCTTGATTGTTCTATTTGGACTTTGCTCGTTGTTGTTGTTTTAGGACTACACTTTGATGTTAGTTGTAGACATCGAAACATCATTTTTTCTTTACTGTCATACATTTTTTTGTCACGCAATTTTTCTTTACCGGCACACATTTTTTCTTTACTGACACGGATTTTTTCTTTATTGGCAGGAATTTTGCAGTTACCGAAACTTGTTTTACCAACATGTAACCTTGAGTGTACACACTTGCATCTCAAGTATAAAAACAAGTGACCCATAGTTAGAACTAAATGAGGGAAGGTCGTGTCGACGCCGTCGAGCATGATCGGAAGGACCAACCGTTTTTCACTCTTGTCCATGTTCCCACCGACCATCAGACACGAGAGTGACAAAGACCAACCCTTTCTCCCCTGCAAAAGTAAGAGAAGAAGATGGTCTCATAATTATCGGTTCGGTATATGAAGAGGATAGGGGGTTGTCATGGCTATAAAACGAATACGATAAGCTTACTTACCCATATTCATTACTATATATTGCCTGAAGTTGGCACGTAGTCCCATTCGTATGACACAGAATATTAAGTTGTTGTCCTGTATTTCTTTTTGGTTGGGATGCAGCCGAGGTACTGGTTTGTCTCCCCCTTGAGTTGTATTATACTTGAGAGCTACGTTTGATGCTTTTATAATCCCTCCCCAAACCTCTCCAATCCCATGTGCAGATTTTCCTCACTTTATTTGGGTGGGACTCTGAGCATTAAATGCACTCACTTTGTATTTAATACAAATGATGTCACCTCCCTCTCTCCCCTGTACATTTCATGCTTATTAATTTATCTAAATTTTTTTAAACTTTTAGGCCTTTTAAAAGCCAGTCATTGCGTTTAATGCAAATCATCACACCCCTCTCTCTCCTCTGCACATATTCCGTCCTTTTTTTACTTTTATTTTTGTTGTTGTTACCTTCAACCGGCATAAAGGGTGGGTGAAAATTTTGCAAAAGTGACAATGTTCCCCACCATTGCAATTAACTCCATGGCACTGCCATTTTTGCAAACCCTCATTTTTATTGGTATATTTGTGCAAAATTGCCTTAAAAATTTCAGCATGGCATAAGATAATGTGTCTATTCAGCTTTCAAGTGGTCATGAGGAATTATATCCATGACAATCTTGGCGTTCAGATTCATCCAAAACAAAGTCAATTAATATTGGCATTCAGAAGAATGCAATGTTCTTGCTAATAGTAGACCATGAGAAGAATATAGTATGATACATCCCTTTAGTATCATTTAATACAAATCCTCGTTTTTCATTAACAACTTCATTTACATTCTGTTGCAAGGTAATGACAACTTCTTACGCATAGGGAATTTTTTGATATAATCTCAACAAAATAATTCTCCCACATATCTTTACTTAATTCAAATCTATGTAAATCCTTGTAATTTTGGTCGTTTACCTTTCAATCATACCCTATTTTCTTGGGTTTAGATGTTAATATTCGGGAAAATTCTTTGTCGAGTAAGGGAGTGACGTGGGGAGAATTGAATCGAAATATATAATAAAATATAAACCAATACAACTCTTAGCCTCTTCAAATAAATTCAAGACTCCCCGCTATAGTAGTAGGGAATCAGGTTCGATCCACGAGGAAGCGAGTCAGCGGGATCCTAGTAGCGTTGAAGACACGTCCTTTATGTCCGACCAGAAGCCTCGATCTCGATGTCAGACCTCGATGTCGACCTTGGCTGTCGATGTCGTCTGCAACAGAAAACCTGCAGAAACAAAAACTGTAGTCGATATCGACTGGTGGGGGTCGATATCGAGGTTAGTTCACGAAATCGACTGGCTCAGAAGTCTGCCAGTCGATACAGGGGGTCGATTTCGACACAAAGCGGTCGATATCGATGCTTGCAGAAATTCCCAGGAGTCTCGAGATCGACTCAGAAAACCGTCGATCTATCAGTTTTGGTCGATATCGACTTCTGCTGTCGATATCGATGTCTTTCCTGCAGTGAGTTAGTGGTTTTGTCGGCAAA
This sequence comes from Persicaria maculosa, assembly GCA_963922045.1. Classification (NCBI taxonomy): domain Eukaryota; kingdom Viridiplantae; phylum Streptophyta; class Magnoliopsida; order Caryophyllales; family Polygonaceae; genus Persicaria; species Persicaria maculosa. Next base: position 43,705,677 of record OY998264.1, on the reverse strand, counting down.
GAAAAGGCCGAAGAATCAAGGATGGGAAGGAAGCAATGATCAGAAATAAGCAAAGGTGTTGGGTTTTTCGATGACTCAACGAACGGCGGGCAAATTTTAATGTAAACTCAAAGGAAAAGGTCTTCCAAAGTCAAGGATTACCGCGACGACAACCATGATAGTAGAAATAAGGATCAACTAAAGATGCATGCTTTTATCATAAAGGAAAAGGCTTTCACCTAAACCGACCAATAGGAAAAGAAATTTTTCAATTACTTAACCTAATTGGTGTCTACCTTAGTCATAATTGAGTTTATAATCTTTCGAGAAGAAACCCTAATTACTACCCAAGTTTTGCAACATGAGTTCCTTAAATTCGCATTTAAAGATGAAGAACAAGGTAGAAGGAGATAAAAGATACATTCTTTAACGACGTACTCACCTTACCATCATGGCTATCGTCGGGCTCACCCTGACCCTAGAAGAAAGGGGAACTACTCACTCATGTTGATCGTAGACATGTCTTGAATTGAAATAACTTGCATAAATGGAAAATTTCGAATCTTCACAATCTCAACGCCAACTATCGTAAGCGCTTGAAACTTTAAAGCTCGGAAAACCTAACTATCTATTGTCTATTGTCCTTGTCTTCGATGATTCTATCATTGGATGCCTAACAAATCAGCCCCTAAGGCTTTATTTATAGGCCACTAATCCTCGCTATCCGAGGATTGTAACTTCTATCTAAACTAATAACTCTATCCGAACAATTAGGATAGGTCTTTTATTTTGATAAAACTTAAAGGAAAAGATAACAAACACTGCTAATATCTAAAAGAACGAGATAACTCATGGATTTGATGATAGACTTCACAATCCGAGCCTCAAAATCGGATTTATCTTCTGTCGATGTAGGGTCGATATCGACTCTAGAGGTCGATATCGAGGCTTGTGTTTCTGCTCGACTTGTCCCACTCCAGTCGATGTCTATGACGATGGTCGATATCGATGCATGTGTGTCGATATTGAGGCTTCTAGTCTGGTTTGTGTGGTTATCTCGACACTCAGAAGTCGTGTCAAAATCCAGGGTCGATATCGATGTCTCCAGTCGATATCGACCTCTTCTCAGCTTCACTTGGCTTGCCCATTTTGACTCCGATTTCATCGAATTCCTGCATAGTTAGCTCTAAACTCGTGTAGACTCTATTTCTTTCACTTTAGCTCATTCTTACATGAGATCATATGCTTTTGAAACTTTTGTTCGGAAATCAAATGAAATATGAAGTCAAAAGATGCAATAAACAATAGTACAATTATGTACATCAAAACACCCCATACTTAGACTTGCTTGTCCTCAAGCAATAACCAAGCAATAACCAACACCTACAACACACCCTTCAAGTCTTTGCCTTTGTCAAAAGCAACATCATAAGCGGTAGCAAAGTAAAGCAAGTGAATTTAACGTCATAGCACATATTTTGGCGATCCATAGGCATATGCAATTTTAATCCAACCTCACAGGGATAATGTGTTTGCACTCAACTCTCATGTGTTTAGGCTATGAAGATCACTCTCAACTCAATTCCATATACAACCTCATAAACATTGCAATTTATTAAAATCCACTTCGCAACCAATTATGAAAATGCAATAAGAATCATCAGGAGGACTTTCGCTCAATGGAAGACTTCATAGAAGACTCCATTCGGCGGGGTTGTAATGGGGCTTGGTATGAAATAAAGGGTATGGAATTATTTGGCTATGTGGTGCTTTTAAAATTCGGGAATCAAGACTCCTAAATCTCAACACTTGCACTACCCAAACCATAACTCTTCAATATAATGCTCTTAAAGATGCATTCCATCAACCCTTCTTCCAAGTTCTAATACACCTCTCAAAAATATAACATTCACTCAAGAAAGCGGAGGGATTTTTGATGTTCTCCCTATAGGTCAAAATTCTCACAAGGACAATTTTTATTGGATTTGCTTTTTAGCCTAGGATCATATGTGCTCAATTTCATCACAAGTTCACGATCTACATAAAAATTTTAAAGACTTAGGCTAAACCATCCAAATATGCCATAGGGTTTACATGATCAAGTCAGCTATTGAGTTTTCATCATAGGACATCTAAGTAGGGATTAAAGAAAAATAAACTTAAAAATAAACATGCTTTTTTTTTGTATTTTTGACATTTTTCTATTTTTTTGGATTTTTTTGACATTTTATAGACTCAACAAAATCAAACTAAAAGGTTGAGAACTTAAACTTTAAAATGCATAAATGTTAAATATGATGCAATGCATACAAGTAGAATGTAAATAAAATACACGCCAAGTTTGCCAAATTTTAAACCCTACCACAACCAGATAAAGCAGTTTATAATGTCCAAGTTCAATCCCCACCCCATACTTAAAGATTACAGTGTCCTCACTGTTAGAAAAATAAAGTAAAGGGAAGGATCACTCACACTCACTTACGCTAGATGTATGTCACTGCTCAGGGGGTGGGGGAGGTGGCAACAGCAAGGGCCAGCCTTGTGTAGGAGCTGTCCCTGAGTAGTCTGTCGGGGCGGCCTGTGGGAAAGTGGAAGGTCCAGCCTGCTGATCGAAGGAAAAGCCCACATATGAGCCCAAACCCTCGAGGAACCTCCCATAGCGTCGCTGCTCCTCGCGCATCTCAGAGACGGAGAGCTCCAGCCTAGTAAAGCGGGCAGACATGTCTTCCTGCCAATCAGTGGTGTAGGCAGGCTGGAAGGGAGGAGGAGGTGGAGGTACATAGCTATGGTGGCTATGGTGACTGTGGTGGCTGTGGTGGGACCCCTGCGGGCCCTCTCCTCCCCCAACCGCATCATCCCTGGCGTCATCATCGTTGTTGCCATCCATGCCACCCTGGTAGGCTGGTGGCTGCTCAGCTCCGTCGGAATGGGGATCAGCGTCCCAGGACATAGCATCCACCTCTGGCTCGTGGTTGTAGAGTGGGGGTCTCCTCCGTAGGGTGAGGTCAGCGGTCGGGTCTATATCCGTATGATATGGCTGCCCAGTCCAAGACGACCAATCAGGGATATACAACAGATCCATGAAATCGTGTCGCAGGCGCATCCCCGTTTGGGGGTGTCTCCATCCCTGTGCCCCTGTTGCGATGACTCCGCCCTGGCGCAACACCGCCGCGTCTAGGTACGTGAGCTGGTAGGCCGTGTACCTTTCAGTGTGGACGCCTAGAGCCTCAGCGAGGATGGCCACCATGCCGCCGTCCAAGATGTCTGTAGAGAATGTCCGTCTGCGGTCTACTATATGCTCGAGCCAGGAATGGAGGTATGGTAGAGGGTCATCCTCGAAAAGCATCCTCCGTAGAGTCTCCGTCTCACGGTGTGTCGGGCGACGGAGCTCAGGCCTGGCCCAAAGGGTACTCGCCAGGACCCTCAAGATAACTCTAAAAAGTGGGCTCACAACCCTAGAGGTGAAGGAGTCTGTAGGGGCAGGGTAGGGTATACCTGATATGTAACTCCAGATGACATTGGGGTCGTGGACCCTGAAGGCGGCCGAAGTGTGGATGAACCCAAAAATATCACTCATCTCCTCGAGCGATAGTCTGTGTCGCCTGTTGCCGAGCTGGAAGATGACTCGGCGGCTAGTCGAAGTGCGCTCGGGAACCTCTAATGTGGCCATAAACTCCCTAGTGAGAACGGGGTAGTGCGCCTCCAGTGGCTCGATCAGCCTGTGTAGAGAGACGTTCTCAAACGCCTCCTGAACGCCTGGGTGAAATCCTAGCTGGATCATGTCAGGGAGATGGTACTATCGTGCCCTGGTGGCTCGGGGAATCAACTCCTCAGCAAGGGAGCGCTGCTGATCATCCTCAATGCAGAGCGCGTCCTGAGGGATGTTCTTGGCTCTAACCATCGTCTGCAAAAGAAGCCAATACCAAAGATAACACTTCCTTTGATTAAAATGGGGAGAACCCCATACTTAGGTTCCAATTATGCTAGAAATTTTGTAAAGGTAAATGTCTAAGTGGAAGAAAGTACATAATTTCTTAAAGTTTTAACACTAAGGAACCTTATGTCATAAATAAGTTTGGCCTAAAAAAAAAAATCAGATTTCAAACTATATAAAAAATCAGAATATAAACCCCCTAAAAAATCAGATTTACAAAATCAGCCCATATATATATTAAATTCAGATTCATAGCCCAAACTTATAAAAAATTCAGATTATTGCCCCACATGAATTATAAAAGTCAGATTTCTCCCTAATATATATATAAATCAGATTTCATGCCCAGGTATATACAAAACTCAGATTCATAGCCCCACATATATATAAAAAATTTCATGCCATACAAATACTCTTTCCCGCGCAATCTACGTTCAAAACCTAAACACCCAATATGAAATTTCTTCCCAATCAACTAATTAGATATGAAAAATCAGAAAAAAAATAGAGGAAGGGTGAGAAATCATACCAGAAGAGTGTTGGAATTAGGGGAGAAAGGGGCAAGCAACCGCAAAATCGAGAGAAAAACCGACTGTCGACAGGGGGGTGTCGATATCGATGCCCAGGGGTCGAAATCGACCGGATCTGTGTGCTGTCGGGGCTGCTGGTGGCGCGGTGGGACCTCCGGTGGCGTGGGGCGGCCGGATCTGGCGATTCTTGGCAAGGAGGCTTGAAAACGAGGGAGAGAGGGGGGGGGGGGCTAGGTCGAGAGAAGGAAGAGATGGCGGGGATCTTGTGGATCGGGGTGTTGCTGCTCAAGGCGAGGAAGGGAGGAGGGGGGTCCTGGTGACAGAGGGTGGGAATGGTGGTTGCGATGATGGATGGCTGTGGGTGACCGGAGGGTGAGGGGTGAAGAGGGAGGGAGGCGGCTAGGGTGTCGAAAACGGGAGGAGGGTGTCGAAGTCGGGGGTGTTTAAAGGAGATGAAACCCCAAAAATAAAACTGAAAGAAATTAAATGCTGACCTGGCACTTACCTCCATCTGTAGTCGATATTGACCTTAGAGGTCGATATCGACCCCCCTTCTGCATCCGTTTAACACGTCCTGTTGCTCCTTCTGTCGGCTGATCGATATCGACCATATAGGTCGATATCGACCTCTCTCCTGGGCTGGATTTCTTTGTTGACTTTGGATAGAATAGCCACGAATGATCTCAAAAAAATATAAAATAAACAAAAAACTAAAAGAGAAAGAAAAAGGAAAAGAACGGGTTGCCTCCCGGAAGCGCTTGAGTTTAAGTCGCTAGCTCGACATATTTCCCTTTTTGCGCTAGTTCAACGCCAAGGTGGCGCGAATCTCTTCTTCCGGGTCCTCCTTGTCATAATATTTCTTTACTCGGTGGCCATTTACCTTAAAGGTTGATCCATCATCGCAAAATAACTCCACCGGTCCATGAGGGAATACTTTATGAACCTTGAAAGGTCCGCTCCATCTTGTCCTTAGTTTCCCTGGAAATAAGCGAAGCCTAGAATTGAAAACAAGGACTTTGTCACCTACCTCATATGTTTTTGGCACCAACTTCCTATCATGCCATTTCTTAGTGCATTCTTTGTAGATTTCGGCATTCTCATATGCCTTTAGGCGCAACTCTTCCAAGGCTTGTAAGTCAATGAACCTCCTCTTTCCCGCTTCGTCGAAATCCATGTTAAGCTCCTTAAGAGCCCACATTGCTTTATGCTCAAGTTCAACGGGCAAGTGACATGACTTACCATATACCAAGTTATAGGGAGTTGTGCGAAGCGGTGTTTTATAGGCCGTTCGGTAAGCCCAGAGTGCATCGTCCAGTTTGGACGACCAATCTTTCCTTGAGCGGGAAACCGTCTTCTCCAAGATGGCTTTGATTTGGCGATTGGAGACTTCTACTTGACCGCTAGTTTGAGGGTGATAGGGTGTTGCCACCCTATGGTTTACCCCATACTTAGCTAAAAGAGCTTCAAAGCCTCTCTCAATGAAATGCGAGCCACCATCTGAAATAAGGACTCTAGGAACACCAAAACGAGGACAGATGTTAGTTTTCATAAACTTAGAGACTACCTTCGCGTCGTTGGTCCTAGTTGCTACAGCCTCCACCCATTTAGAGACATAGTCCACCGCTACTAGAATGTATTTGTAGGGGCCTGAAGCAGGGAAGGGTCCCATGAAGTCAATGCCCCATACATCAAAGAGTTCGACCTCTAAAATGCCTGTGAGTGGTGTCTCATTCCTCCATGTGATATTACCTGCACGTTGACACTCATCACAAGAGGTTACATAGTTTTGCACATCCTTGAAAAGGTTAGGCCAATAAAAACCACATTGAAGAATTTTCGCCGCGGTCTTGAATCCTTTAGCATGACCTCCTGTAGGGAGAGAATGACAATGGTGAATGACGCTCTCTATCTCGTCCTCCGGGATACAACGTTGAAAGATATGGTCTTTCCCCTGTTTGAATAAATAGGGTTCATCCCAATAATATTGTTTGACGTCGTGCAAAAACTTCTTCCTTTGTTGCGAAGTTAAGCTTGAAGGAATCTCGCCTCCTACAATATAGTTAGCAAAATCCGCATACCAAGGTACCTTCGCCCTTCTTACAGCAAATAGATCATGTATAGGACTAGAAGGAGGTGTAAAGAAGAAATCCTCACTGAGGCTTACCTTTTCGTCACCTACGGAGGGCTTTGAAGGTGGTCGATATCGACCTGCTGGGGTCGATATCGACTGGTCGGCATCGACAGGCTTAGTCGACATGGGCTTCTCGATATGGGTCCTCGATGTCGACGTCTGGAGGTCGATTTCGACCTCTGCAATGGACAACCTGTGATCAAAATTGGTCGACATCGATGCAAGATTTACCTTTGGGGCAGTCGATATCGACCTGCTGGGGTCGATATCGAGTGGTTCTTCTGCCCGTCTTACCTCTTGCCTCATTAAGTGCTCGTTAGGGCGGGAGTCATTGATTGGTATGTTGTCATGTGACTCTTCCAGAAGCCCTATGGGTAGCCGTGAAAGATGATCGGCTACGGAGTTCTCCGTTCCTTTCTTATCTTTAAGCTCAACGTCGAACTCTTGTAGTAAGAGCACCCATCGTAGGAGCCTAGGTTTAGCATCCTTCTTTGCCATTAAGTACCTAAGAGCTGCATGGTCAGTATGAACAATAACCTTAGAGCCCACTAGGTATGAGCGGAACTTCTCAAAAGCGAAGACCACCGCCAAGAACTCCTTTTCTGTCGTGGTGTACTTTGTTTGAACGGCATCCAGAGTCTTGCTTGCATAGTAGATGGCATGAAGCTTTTTGTCTCTCCTTTGTCCTAGGACAGCACCTACGGCATAATCGCTTGTGTCGCACATGATTTCAAAAGGTTGCGACCAATCGGGTGATTGAATGATTGGGGCGGATATGAGGGCCTCCTTCAACCTGTTGAAAGCTTCAAGACAATCACTAGAAAATGCAAACTTAACATCCTTCATTAGTAGGTTAGTTAATGGTTTGGCAATTTTAGAAAAATCTTGAATAAACCTCCTATAGAAACCTGCGTGACCAAGGAAGCTTCTTATGTCTTTAATTGATGAAGGTGGTGGTAATTTTTCAATGAGTTCTATTTTTGCCCTGTCTACCTCAATTCCCCGTTTAGAGACTTTGTGGCCTAGCACAATCCCTTCCCTTACCATAAAGTGGCACTTTTCCCAATTGAGAACCAAGTTTGTCTCTTCACATCGTGCAAGTACCCTGCGAAGGTTAGCAAGACAAATATCGAAAGTAGTGCCATAAACAGAGAAGTCATCCATAAATACCTCCACGATGTCCTCAATCATGTCGGAGAAGATAGCCATCATACATCTTTGAAAGGTAGCAGGGGCATTGCAGAGCCCAAATGGCATTCTCCTATATGCAAAAGTCCCATAGGGACAAGTGAAGGTGGTCTTTTCTTGATCGTCAGGATGAATAGGGACCTGCCAAAAACCAGAATATCCGTCCAGGTAACAAAAATAATCATGTTCGGCGAGTCTCTCTAATACTTGATCAATGAATGGAAGGGGAAAGTGATCCTTTCTAGTGGCATTGTTGAGTTTCCTGTAGTCAATACACATTCGCCAACTAGTTGTGATTCGCTTTGGCACAAGCTCGCCTTTCTCATTCTCCTCAACGGTCATTCCGCCCTTTTTAGGCACCACATGGACTGGGCTCACCCATTCGCTGTCGGAGATGGCATAGATGATTCCTGCATCCAGCATGCGCATGATCTCCTTCTTCACTACCTCTCTCATGTTGGGGTTGAGCTTCCGTTGGTGTTCTATAGATGCCTTATGATCATCTTCAAGGAGGATTCTATGCATACAAGTAGCAGGTGAAATACCTTTTATGTCCTCAAGAGAGTATCCAATAGCCTTACGATGAGCACGAAGTACTTCCATAAGCTTATCTACTTCCTGTGTGGTTAGTGAAGCATTGATAATTACAGGGAAAGTAGAATTTGGACCAAGAAACTCATACCTAAGTGTGTTGGGTAGAGGCTTAAGCACCGGAGAGGGGCCTTGTGGGATAAGGATTGGCTCTACCTCTTCCGTCTTCATAATCTCACCAAGGTAATCCGTCTCAATTCTCTTGATAGAAGTTCCTAAATCAGTTATAGGAGTCGGTGTGGACCAAACATAGAGTGATGCTAACTTTGATTTGGACTCTTCAAAATATTCCTGCAGAAAAAAAATCGAGGGCGAGTAGGAATAGTCAATATCGACTGAGAGTCAGCACATACCTCGGCTTCAGAGCTGTTTGGCGTCAAGTGGTAAAGGTTGATTTCGACCTCTGATGTCGATATCGGCTGGTCGATTTCGACCTCTTCTGTCGATTTCGGCTGGTCGATTTCGCCTGTAAGAGAAGAAGGGAGAACTTGACTTACTGAGTGTGTCGATGTCGACTGAGGGCACTCGATGTCGAGTGGATTGGTCGATGTCGACCTTGCCTCGTCGATATCGACTTCGTCTTCGAGCTCCATGGATAGAGCATCGTCGAATATTTCCTCATCACTCGTGCATGTACCCAAGAACTCCTCAATATCCTCGTCGGTAAGCTCCTCTGCAGCTAGGGCTAGGGCCTCTTCAGGAGTTAGGGCCCTTTCCGTCGGTTCTTTGCAATCCATGATGCTAGTGTAGACCGACTTAATTTCCATACCATTAACTTCCTTCATTGTGGGGTTGAAGGAGAATTCAATGACTTCGTTCCCTATAGTAAAGGTTAGTAATCCTCTATGTACATTAATATTGGCATCCGTAGTAGCTAAGAAAGGCCTACCAAGGATGATAGGTACAATAGGATCTTCAGGCATGTCCAATACAATGAAATCAGTAGGCACAAAGAATTTACCTACCTTTACAGGGACGTCATCAACTATACCTGTGGGTCTGACGAATGAATTATCAGCCATATAAAGTTTCATATCCACAGGTTCAAGTGCTCCAATGCTCACCTTTTGCCAAATAGAGAGAGGCATGAGACTTACACTTGCCCCTAGGTCACATAGGGCTTTGTAGCGATGTTGGCCAAGTCCCACGGTGATTGCAAATTTCCCTGGATCGCTCCTCTTCTCAGGGAAATCCATCTTTGAGCATTCCTCTGCGATCTCTGCCATGGATCGCTTCTTGCTAAGGATGTCTTTTAAGAATCGAACATAGGCGGGCATCTCGCTTAGGGCTTCTGTAAGAGGAATAGTAATGTTCAGTCCTTGGAGAATCTTTACAAAGTGCCTAAACTTACTTTGAGTGGGGTCCTTCAATGCTTTGGAAGGGAAGGGTAGCGTCTTCTTTGGCGGAGAAGCCAAAACGGTGGTCGGAGGAACCTGCTGAACCTCGATGTCGACAGGAGGGTGGTCGATATCGACCGTTAGGGTCGATTTCGACCTATGTTGTTCTCTCTCAGGTTCTGCAGTGTCATCGACGTCGGCCAAGGGGTCGACAGTGGTGTCGATATCGACCTCAGGGTCGACATCGACTGGGTTGTCGATGTCGACAGGCTCTGTTACTTCTTCCTCCGTCGCCTTTTGTGGCTTATGAACTTTGGTGCCACTCCTTAGTTGCATGGCTGCAATGTGTCCTGACCCGGATTGCCCCTTAGGATTGGTAGTTGGTTGCCCAGGGAATGTTCCGGACGGTCTAGGGATTTGTGCCGCCAATTGACCCAGTTGGGTCTCTACGTTCTTCTTCCAAATATCCATCTCTCCAATCCTTGTGGAAAGGTGATTGAGTTGAGAGTGGATTGCATGGTTGGATTGATCATTCTTAGCTTGGTTCCGCCTTATCTCGTCCAATACAAGTTGAAGATCATCCTTCTTTTGGTCTCTCTCAGGGTGCCCAGGAGCTCTATAGGGTGGGGGGTCCCTAGGGTTAACCTGGTTCCGTTGTGGTTGTTGGAACCTTTGGTCTCCCCAATATTGGCGATTGGGACCCCTCATGAAGTTGGCTTCCTCATGAGTCTCCACTAGTTGCACTTGCTCAGCATGGGGGCACTCAATGGTAGTATGTCGCTGTGATCCACATTCGATGCAATCCTGGTTTGCCGATAGGAATCTCACTTGTTTCTGGAGCTTTCTAAGTTGATCCCTATGAAATTGTTCTCTTACATCCGGATCGATCACCTTAGAGGGTTCGTACAATGGCATAGATGGGGCAGGCCTCGACAATGATGGTGCGTCGGAAGCCTCAGGAGTCCCATATGTATTGTCAAATTCCACCAACCTTTCAATGGTTTCCCAAGCCTCTTGGGGAGCGAGTTCAAGGTAGCCATAGGCGGTGTATGTGTTGATCCTCTCCTTGGTTGCAGCGTCAAGAGCATTGTATATGATCTCCTGGATGACGTACGGTGGTTGGCCATGCGTCGGGCATGATCGTAGGAGGTCCTTATACCTCTCCCAAACAGTTGCCAGAGCCTCACCAAGCTTTTGTTTGAAAGCCGTGATTTTCTGTCGGATCAGCGCCGTCTTAGAAGGAGGAAAGAACTTGTTGAGAAACGCGTCCTTGACTTCATTCCAGGTGCGGAGCGATCTTGGGGCTAAGCTTTCCAACCACTGCAATGCTTTTCCTGTAAGAGACCAGCGAAATGCTTTCAGTTGAACATACTCAAGACTTTGTCCATCAGCAATTGTATCACAGAGGTCTAAGAAGGTTGATATATGTGCCATAGGGCATTCGTTAGGTTTCCCTTCATATTGATGCCTTCTTATTTCAGTTAAAAAGTTTGGCTTAATTTCAAAATTAGAAGTAGGGATTAGAATAGCCGATTCAGGCACTGTGAGCGATGGGTGCATGTATTGCTTAGCATTCCGGGGGAGGGCGTTGATTTGAATCTCATATCGTCTCCTGGCTTCCTCCTCCCTGTCAGCACGCTCTCTTAGTGCCGCTTCTCTGGTAGCGTAATCCTCTACTTGCTTCCTTAAGCGTTCAATTTATTGTGCCTGGGTCTCGTTGTCCGCCATGATTCTTTGGACTCGAGATCTTAGGTGGAGAAAGCGTTCTGGTTCGTCTAGTCCTTCAAATTCAGGTTGGTCACCAGTACGTCGCATACACCTATAAAATAACACTAAAAAGAACCGTGAAAATAAACTACTAGGGCGCGATTGATAGCTTCCCCGGCAACGGAGCCAAAATTTGACGTGGGGAGAATTGAATCGAAATATATAATAAAATATAAACCAATACAACTCTTAGCCTCGTCAAATAAATTCAAGACTCCCCGCTATAGTAGTAGGGAATCAGGTTCGATCCACGAGGAAGCGAGTCAGCGGGATCCTAGTAGCGTTGAAGACACGTCCTTTATGTCCGACCAGAAGCCTCGATCTCGATGTCAGACCTCGATGTCGACCTTGGCTGTCGATGTCGTCTGCAACAGAAAACCTGCAGAAACAAAAACTGTAGTTGATATCGACTGGTGGGGGTCGATATCGAGGTTAGTTCACGAAATCGACTGGCTCAGAAGTCTGCCAGTCGATACAGGGGGTCGATTTCGACACAAAGCGGTCGATAGCGATGCTTGCAGAAATTCCCAGGAGTCTCGAGATCGACTCAGAAAACCGTCGATCTATCAGTTTTGGTCGATATCGACTTCTGCTGTCGATATCGATGTCTTTCCTGCAGTGAGTTAGTGGTTTTGTCGGCAAAGAAAAGGCCGAAGAATCAAGGATGGGAAGGAAGCAATGATCAGAAATAAGCAAAGGTGTTGGGTTTTTCGATGACTCAACGAACGGCGGGCAAATTTTAATGTAAACTCAAAGGAAAAGGTCTTCCAAAGTCAAGGATTACCGCGACGACAAACATGATAGTAGAAATAAGGATCAACTAAAGATGCATGCTTTTATCATAAAGGAAAAGGCTTTCACCTAAACCGACCAATAGGAAAAGAGATTTTTCAATTACTTAACCTAATTGGTGTCTACCTTAGTCATAATTGAGTTTATAATCTTTCGAGAAGAAACCCTAATTACTACCCAAGTTTTGCAACATGAGTTCCTTAAATTCGCATTTAAAGATGAAGAACAAGGTAGAAGGAGATAAAAGATACATTCTTTAACGACGTACTCACCTTACCATCATGGCTATCGTCGGGCTCACCCTGACCCTAGAAGAAAGGGGAACTACTCACTCATGTTGATCGTAGACATGTCTTGAATTGAAATAACTTGCATAAATGGAAAATTTCGAATCTTTACAATCTCAACGCCAACTATCGTAAGCGCTTGAAACTTTAAAGCTCGGAAAACCTAACTATCTATTGTCTATTGTCCTTGTCTTCGATGATTCTATCATTGGATGCCTAACAAATCAGCCCCTAAGGCTTTATTTATAGGCCACTAATCCTCGCTATCCGAGGATTGTAACTTCTATCTAAACTAATAACTCTATCCGAACAATTAGGATAGGTCTTTTATTTGATAAAACTTAAAGGAAAAGATAACAAACACTGCTAATATCTAAAAGAACGAGATAACTCATGGCTTCGATGATAGACTTCACAATCCGAGCCTCAAAATCGGATTTATCTTCTGTCGATGTAGGGTCGATATCGACTCTAGAGGTCGATATCGAGGCTTGTGTTTCTGCTCGACTTGTCCCACTCCAGTCGATGTCTATGACGATGGTCGATATCGATGCATGTGTGTCGATATTGAGGCTTCTAGTCTGGTTTGTGTGGTTATCTCGACACTCAGAAGTCGTGTCGAAATCCAGGGTCGATATTTCTTTCACTTTAGCTCATTCTTACATGAGATCATATGCTTTTGAAACTTTTGTTCGGAAATCAAATGAAATATGAAGTCAAAAGATGCAATAAACAATAGTACAATTATGTACATCAAAACACCCCATACTTAGACTTGCTTGTCCTCAAGCAATAACCAAGCAATAACCAACACCTACAACACACCCTTCAAGTCTTTGCCTTTGTCAAAAGCAACATCATAAGCGGTAGAAAAGTAAAGCAAGTGAATTTAACGTCATAGCACATATTTTGGCGATCCATAGGCATATGCAATTTTAATCCAACCTCACAGGGATAATGTGTTTGCACTCAACTCTCATGTGTTTAGGCTATGAAGATCACTCTCAACTCAATTCCATATACAACCTCATAAACATTGCAATTTATTAAAATCCACTTCGCAACCAATTATGAAAATGCAATAAGAATCATCAGGAGGACTCAGAAGTCGTGTCAAAATCCAGGGTCGATATCGATGTCTCCAGTCGATATCGACCTCTTCTCAGCTTCACTTGGCTTGCCCGTTTTGACTCCGATTTCATCGAATTCCTGCATAGTTAGCTCTAAACTCGTGTAGACTCTATTTCTTTCACTTTAGCTCATTCTTACACGAGATCATATGCTTTTGAAACTTTTGTTCGGAAATCAAATGAAATATGAAGTCAAAAGATGCAATAAACAATAGTACAATTATGTACATCAGGGAGAAAAGTGAATACACTACCCTGTTTCATTTTCCATTGACAACATCAAGCAAAGTGGATGATGGTGACAGGAAAAGGACAATAAACTGTTGATGGGGGGAGGGGATCGAGTTTAAAATATAAAGGAATAGATCAAACCGGATTCGTGCCCACACAAATAATTACAAGACCTCCTCTTGTAGCAGTGGGAAGTCAGGATCGATCCTCGAGGAAGCAGGTCAGCGATCCCAGGTAGCGGCAAATCTCACGTCGACTTCAGAGAGTACTCGACTTCGAGTAGGGTACTCGATGTTGACCACTCAGTCGAGTAAAAACTGTAAAACAGAAGCAGGCAAGCGCAGAAACACAACAAAGTACTCGATCTCGATCAGGGCCACTCGACGTCGACTAGGGTGTACTCGACGTCGACTATCTCTGGTCGAATTCAAGTAAGAACAGAAACTAAAAACAACACTTCGCAACGAACCAAACACGAAATATGTGAAAACTAACTCAATAAGATAAAGGACTTCCAAGATCGGGGTTTGCAACAACGATAACCAAGCATGCATAAGGCAAGATAAAGAAATAATCATGCAATCACATCAAGGATTAAGCTTTCGCCTTTTCCAACAATCAGACAACTTTCTCAAGAAACCCTATTTGTATCTCCCAATTTTATGTTTACAATCCAAGTGGTTAACCTGAATCTCTATTCTTTCGAGTAGGCAATAAACATATAAAAGGCGGTGGACGATCAAAGCATGACAAAGTTCGAATCTTTACCTCAAACACGCTTGGCCATCGTCGGGCTCACTCCGACCCTAGAAGTGGGTGAACTACTCACTCTTCATTGCAATTGCCGACATTGTTGAATGAAAAGAAACTTGCATTAAATCAAACTGAAGAAAGTACAAACCGAACAAAGCCAATTCCGATCTCGCTTCTTTGCTCCACTCGGCCTCCACTCTCTCTCTCTCTCTACCTCCCTAGTCGATCTCTCTAGTGTATGATGGAATCTGCAATCATTAGCCCTATTGGCTTTATTTATAATGCTAAATCCTTGCTAGTCAAGGTAAGTAAATTCTATCTATATCTATATCTAAAAACTTGATAAAAGATAAAACATAAATCTTAAAGGAAAACTATCTAAATCTTCATGTGGATAAATCCTTCTCTTCTTAGATAGATCTTGATAGAACATGATGGATCCAGCCTTGCTTCGTGCCCAAGTAGTCCACATATGCTTGGATTGGCCCAACAGTCTCTCGGCCCAAATACAGTGTAGTCGACTTCGACCAAGCCTGGTCGACTTCGAGTAGGATTTACTCGACTTCGAGTAATCTACAGCTTGTCGAGTGCTTCTCTTCGTCGAGCTCGTGTAGCCGCCCAATTCTAGTCGACCTCGAGTAAGGCTAGTCGACTTCGAGTAAGGTGAGCTCGAGTTATGTCCGTCCTCTGTCTTCAATCAGTCTGCTCTCTCAGCTGTAGTTGACTTCGAGTAGGGTCTAGTCGAAGTCGAGTAGAATCTCGTCCTTTGGTTTCATCTCGGAATGGCTCCAAATTCTGCAATATTAAACCAAAACTTGTGTAGACCTCTATTTATGGCAAATAAGCATAAACTACACAAATTCAACATATTCCCAACCCAAAATATGCAATGTACTAAGAATAAGGAGCTAAAATGTGCATAAAAACATGGTTACTTTAGTGGACATCAAATCACCCCATACTTAAGCTTGCTTGTCCCCAAGCAATAACTTGGATGGTCACACAGGGGAAGAATTCAAAACTGTCAACATCATAGATTCATTCTTATATGTCCCTGCAATCAATTACCATCATTGAAAAGGTACTAATTCAACAATCCATGCATGTGCAATAAAAAGCAACATCTACTCACAAAAGGAGGGTTATGCAAAAATAATTCATAAGTGACAAAGCAACAATAATCAAGAGGACTTTTATAGGCTCATGAAGGAGTAGATTGGTAAAAGGCTAAAGGTGGGCAATTTTTGGCAATGTGGTGCTAATGATCCGAGGAAATGGAGTACTTTTCAAACTTCATACCACATTCTTTCTTCCTTTGATTTCTCACCTTTCGCTCATTCGCTCAATGCTTTTGTCAATAATAATGCTTTTACCTCTCTAACCTCAGCACTGCCTTCTCGCGAGTCGCAAACATGGGTGTCATGAATGGCCCCGGATACTTAGTGCTTCGGACTCCTTACCTTGGTGTCCCATCTCGCCAAACTATTATCTCAGCGAGCAGGGTCGATCTTTGATCGGATTTTCTTTCACTCATTAAATTTTCCATAAATTTCAAACATTCTTGCCAAACTCCAATAATGATAATAATGCAACAAAACACCATATAATATCTCCATAATGTGACATCATTCTCAACATAATTCCCGGATAGGAAATAAGGTAAATAATGACAATATTTGGATCATGTGGAGCATATTTGAAATAAGGCATAATATGGCTTTGTGATGCATAAGCATAGGTAAGTCTAGGATATCAACAATATGAGCATTATAGGGAAATATAAAGTCCTCCATCCTCTTATCATGCAATATGTCAAAAGCAACATCTAATTTTACCTCCTTTCATGGTTTTCATAAAATAATGCACTTCAT
Source organism: Persicaria maculosa (assembly GCA_963922045.1). Classification (NCBI taxonomy): domain Eukaryota; kingdom Viridiplantae; phylum Streptophyta; class Magnoliopsida; order Caryophyllales; family Polygonaceae; genus Persicaria; species Persicaria maculosa. The sequence continues at coordinate 43,689,156 of OY998264.1, read as the reverse complement.
TGTGACTTCCCTTTACTAGGCAATTTCATGCTCTATCTCTAATGAATCCAATTTTGCATCGTCGAGTTCAATGAAAGCTTTCATGACACTAATTCTTTAGACAATTTACATGCTTTGGGAGATGTCTCATAAAACTTTGAGTTAAGTAATTAAGCACAAAATTAAAAATTTACCCAAAATTCACCATGTAAAACCAAAAACAAGAATATTTCACCCAAAATTCACGATGTGAAACCAAAAACAAGAATATTTCATCCAAAATTCACCATGTGAAACCAAAAACAAGAATATTTCATATATAAATAATATAAAGTTCTTCCCCCACCCCATACTTAGAATATACAGTGTCCCACTGTATAAAACAATATAAAACAGAGGTAAAGGAAGGAACTCACCGAATAACGCGCTGTAGAGTTAAAACAGGGCCGTCGAGTTGACTGGGGTACTCGACGTCGAGTAGTAGTGGTCGACGTCGAGTACAGATACAGCATCGAGTGAAAGTCTGAAGTTGAGGATGCTCTCGGGTGATCGACGTCGAGTGGCCTACTCGACGTCGAGTACAGTGTTGTACTCGATCCTCTTCGTAGTCGACATCAACTTGGCCTTGTCGGTTTCGACTGCTGTCAGGGACTTCTTCTTCCTCTCTTTGCGATCCTTTATGCTTCTTGACCTAAAAGTTGTTAGCTTTTGCACAAAGACAAGACTTTCCACACGAAGCATTCAAAACCAAAAACCAAAACCAAAACCAACAGTTCAAAAGTCCCAAAATTGAAAAGTTTTATGTACATGCTCTAGATTTTAGAGTCGCTAGGCCGACTTCTCCGCTTGCTCTTTAAGAACCCTTAATGTAGGGCCCTCTTGTGCTTGGCACTTCTCCTGGATCATCTAGGTTCTGATGGTAGTATGCAAGCTCTGCTGTTAAGTTGTCGGTTGCATAGTACTCCTTGCCTTCCTTCTTTTTCTTCCTAGACCTTGTCCTGCGCAGATTAGCCTTCCATGGGGCCTTATCTCTTCTAAAAATCTTATTTTTATGAATGGACTGAGGAGGAATAGAAATCATACCTGGACTTACCTTTTCGTGCCCGAAACAGAAATTTTCGGGCTCTGGGGTAGTCGACGTCGAGTAGGTGTGGTCGACGTCAAGTACAGGGACCCCATACTTAGGCTCTTGGCAAGTCTGGTGCTCAATAGGGGAAGTCGACTTCGAGTTGGAGTAGTCGATGTCGAGTACAGTGGTTGACGTCGAGTAGTCCTTGTCGACGTTGTACAGCTTTCTAGTGCCTTCCTCCGTTGTTTGCTCGATCCCGTGGTTGTTGATGCTCTTCACCTCCAGCCATGGAACTTCCTCTTTTGCAGGGCCAAAAGAGAAATCTAAGACCTCATTACCTATTGTGAAGGTGAGCAATCGCTGCTTGACGCTGATTTTAGCATCTACAGTAGCTAGAAAAGGTCTACCAAGAATAATAGGGCTAGTAGGATCTTTAGCACAATCTATAATAAGGAAATCAGCAGGAATATAAAACTTACCAACCTGGACAGGGACATTATCGACCATACATGTAGGGATGACTACTGTATTATTTGCCATGTATAGCTTGGCATCCACAGGTTCTAATGCTCCTATTTTTACCTTTTGCCAGATTGATAAGGGCATGATGCTCACGCTTGCACCTAAATCACACAAGGCCTCATATTTATATTGTCCAAATCCCACAATGATAGAGAACTTACCAGGGTCAGGTCTCTTCTCAGGGAAATCCATCCTTTTGCATTCGTCGGCGATCTCTGAGATTGATCGCTTGTTGCTAAGGATCTCTTTGAGGAACTTGACATATGCAGGCATCTCTTGTAGAGCTTCTGTAAAAGGAATCGAGACATTTAAATCTTGAAGCATCTTAACAAAGCGTTTAAACCTACCTGCAGTGGGATCTTTCAGCGCCTTGGAAGGGAAATGCAGTGTCTTTTTCTGCTTTGGATCCAGAACAGATGTCGGAGGTGCTGTTGAGTCCTCGATGTCGATTGGGTTCTCCTCGACATCGACTAGGTTCTGGTCGACATCGAGTGGAGTAGTCGAAGTCGAGTTCTGTTGTCGCTTAGAAGACTCCTTGACGTTGTGGGACTGGTTGACTTCGGGTAGTTCTACTCGACGTCGAGTAGACTTCTTGTCGACGTCGAGTATGCACTGCTCGACGTCGAGTGGATCCTCAGCTTAATTTTTCTCCTTTTCGACCTCTGGCTCACGTAATTGGTGTCCACTCCTCAGCTTTACAGCAGCGACGTGTCCGATTTGCCCCTTAGGATTTGGGTCTGTATGCCCAGGGAGCTTTCCGGATGGTTGTAGAATCTGCGCCACAAGTTGACCCAGTTGGGTCTCTATATTCTTCTTCCAGATGTCCACCTCCCCAAATCGTGCATTAAGGCCGTGGAGCTGGGTCTGGATGGCGCTGTTGTATTGCTTACTTTCTACTTGATTACGTCGCAGCTCATCAAGGATGAGCTGTATATCATCCTTTCGCTGGTCCCTTTCAGGATGTCCTGGAGCTTTGTATGGTGGGGGGTTCCTAGGGGCATCTTGATTCCATTGTGTCTGGTGGAATCTTTGGTCCCCCATGTAGTGATTGGGACCCCCTGCGTAAGCTACCTCTTCATGAGTTTCTGCCAACCTGACTTGTTCCACGTGGGGGCACTCAGGAGTGGTGTGCCGCTGTGAGCCACATTCAATGCAGGGTTGGTTGATAGAAAGATATTAACTTGTTTAAGAAGCTTACGGTTCTGATCTCTGTAGTACTGCTCCTTGACATCAGGATCAATCTCCTTTGATGGTTCATAGAGGGGCATGGATGGGGCTAGCCTGGCATAGGTGTTGATGTTTTCGTCATAATTCGCAGGAGCCCCATAGGTGTTGTCGAAATTAGTGAGCTTTTCGAGTGCTGCCCATGCCTCTGTTGGTGTCTGCGTGAGGTATGTGTACTGAGTGTATTGATTGATCCTTTCTTTGCTTGCCAGATCCAGAGAATTGTAGAAAATCTCCTGGATTACATATGGTGGCTGCCCATGAGTAGGGCAGGATCGCAGTAGATCCTTGTATCGATCCCATGCCCGTGCTAGCGGCTCCCCAGGCTTTTGTTTGAATGCTGTAATTTTCTGGCGGAGGAGTGCTGTCTTGGTAGGAGGAAAGAATTTGTTAAGGAATGCATTCCTTACCTCATTCCATGTTGTGAGGGATCGTGGGGCCAGCCCTTCAAGCCACTTCAATGCTGGACCGGCAAGAGACCAACGAAAAGCCTTCATCTTGACATATTCCAGGGTAGCACCTTCAGCAAGCGTATGACCCATATCAGAAAAATTTGTAATATGTTCGAGAGGGCATTCATTAAATCTCCCATAAAAAGCATTATTTTTAAGTTCAATAAGGAAGGGAGTGCGAATTCAAAGTTGTTATTAGGGATTAGAATAACCGATTCAGGCACGACAAGAGTCAGATGCATATAAGCCTCAGCAGTGGTAGGAAATTGGGCAAGCTCAGCCTCTGCCTGCCTCCTCAGTTCTGCTTCATGTGCCGTGCATGCTCTCTCAGCGGTGAGAGAAGCATTGTTGGCTTCTATCTCCCTTTGAAGCCTCTCGATTAGTTGAGCTTGTGTTTCGGCAGTCGCCATAGCTCTCTTTAGTCTCGAATGGACGTGTATAAGACGTTCTGGGTCGTCTAAGGCATCAAACTCAGGTGGTTGACTAGAACGGCGCACACACCTGTAAAATAAAACTTAAAGGAAACGTGAGATCTAACTACCTAAGGCGCGAATGATTGCTTCCCCGGCAACGGCGCCAATTTGTTGATGGGGGGAGGGGATCGAGTTTAAAATATAAATGAATAGATCAAACCGGATTTGTGCCCACGCAAATAATTACAAGACCTCCTCCTGTAGCAGTGGGAAGTCAGGATCGATCCTCGAGGAAGCAGGTCAGCGATCCCAGGTAGCGGCAAATCTCACGTCGACTTCAGAGAGTACTCGACTTCGAGTAGGGTACTCGATGTTGACCACTCAGTCGAGTAAAAACTGTAAAGCAGAAGCAGGTAAGCGCAGAAACACAGCAAAGTACTCGATCTCGATCAGGGCCACTCGACGTCGACTAGGGTGTACTTGACGTCGACTATCTCTGGTCGAATTCGAGTAAGAACAGAAACTAAAAATAGTAATTCGCAACGAACCAAACACGAAATATGTGAAAACTAACTCAATAAGATAAAGGACTTCCAAGATCGGGGTTTGCAACAACGATAACCAAGCATGCATAAGGCAAGATAAACAAATAATCATGCAATCACATCAAGGATTAAGCTTTCACCTTTTCCAACAATTAGACAACTTTATCAAGAAACCCTAATTGTATCTACCAATTTTATGTTTACAATCCAAGTGGTTAACCTGAATCTCTATTCTTTCGAGTAGGCAATAAACATATAAAAGGCAGTGGACGATCAAAGCATGACAAAGTTTGAATCTTTACCTCAAACACGCTTGGCCATCGTCGGGCTCACCCCGACCCTAGAACTGGGTGAACTACTTGCTCTTCATTGCAATTGCCGACATTGTTGAATGAAAAGAAACTTGCATTAAATCAAACTGAAGAAAGTACAAACCGAACAAAGCCAATTCCGCTCTCGCTTCTTTGCTCCACTCGGCCTCCACTCTCTCTCTCTCTACCTCCCTAGTCTATCTCTCTAGTGTATGATGGAATCTGCAATCATCAGCCCTATTGGCTTTATTTATAATGCTAAATCTTTGCTAGTCAAGGTAAGTAAATTCTATCTATATCTATATCTAAAAACTTGATAAAAGATAAAACATAAATCTTAAAGGAAAACTATCTAAATCTTCATGTGGATAAATCCTTCTATTCTTAGATAGATCTTGATAGAACATGATGGATCCAACCTTGCTTCGTGCCTAAGTAGTCCACATATGCTCGGATTGGCCCAACAGTCTCTCAGCCCAAATACAGTGTAGTCGACTTCGACCAAGCCTGGTCGACTTCGAGTAAGATTTACTCGACTTCAAGTAATCTTCAGCTTGTCGAGTGCTTCTCTTCGTCGAGCTCGTGTAGCCGCCCAGTTCTAGTCGACCTCGATTAAGGCTAGTCGAGTTCGAGTAAGGTGAGCTCGAGTTGTGTCCGTCCTCCGTCTTCGATCAGTCTGCTCTCTCAGCTGTAGTCGACTTCGAGTAGGGTCTGGTCGAAGTCGAGTAGAATCTCGTCCTTTGGTTTTGTCTCGGAATGGCTCCAAATTCTACAATATTAAACCAAAACTTGTGTAGACCTCTATTTATGGCAAATAAGCATAAACTACACAAATTCAACATATTCCCAACCCAAAATATGCAATGTACTAAGAATAAGGAGCTAAATGTGCATAAAAACATGGTTACTTTAGTGGACATCATAAACCAAATTCGATCGATCCTTCCTAGGGAAATTGACGTCAAACCAAAAGATCGATCAATCCTTAAATGTCTCGTGGGTTTTCTTTCTTGTCTTTTGGAATCTCCTCAACGGGATCTCCAAGTTGTTGGAATCTCCTCAAAGGGATCTCCAAGTTGTGAAGGTCCTGTGGCTTAAGAATTCATCTCTTTGGGTTGACCATCATTTAAATCCGATCATTGATTTCCATTACTCCTTACTAGCTAAAGGAGCCCGAAAAAAGTTTAACCACTTGTTTCCCGTGGGTTGGGGCTAGACCTTGTAGTCAACACTCTAAATAGCGCGTGTATTTTTATTTTATTTTTTGCTAAAAGTGAATTTCATTTTTCAAAAAAAAAAAGAACTCATGTGGTATGGATAAGGCTTGAATTATTTATAAACCACTCTTGTCAGTCTAAATGGACCATAGTCTCTTGGATCAAGCCATGTCATCTAGCCTCTTAGGTTTGTTATACTCACCTAGAGCCTGAAAAGAAAGAGCTCTTGTTACACGGGTATAGTTTGAATCACTTATGAATTACTTCGAAAATCCTTATTATATCCGATTTGAGATATGGAGTTACAGAATTAAGATTAATGTTAAACAACAATGCTTTTAAAGGGATTTTCAAAAAAAATCTTCAACTCACTCACCTATAATAGATAATTTTATTGTATAAGATCTCTCTTCATTAATTAATCTTTATTTGAATTAGCTCATTGATTTTCATTTCTTCCATAACCACTATGGTCGACCGTAGAACACAAATAACGTATTTCCAGTGAGTTTTTTTGCCCTCTTGGGACATTTTCAAACCAAAAAATCAAGTTCCATTTTTTAAAGTAAATTGTCAATTTTGACCTACTTCCCAAGGAAATTGACGTCAAACCAAAAGATCAATCCTTGAATGTCTCTTGGTTTTTCTTTCTTGTCTTTTGGAATCTTTTGAAAGGGGATCTCCAAGTTGTGAAGGTCTTGTAGGTTCAAAATTCATATAATTCATTATAACAAAATCAATAATATAAGAAAAAAGATATAAGACTTGGATAAAGAAGTAAAATTTTATAATATAGTAGTAAAGTACACTAGTAACATATCCTCTATATATATATATGCACACACATGTACGGATTTGAAATCTATTATGTGTGATCAAGGTTGTGTCAATACTACATTTTCTTTACACGTAGTGAGAAGTGGCTACAAAAGTACAATGAAGATATATGTAGTGTAATAATAGTGCGCCTTATAGGTTAAAGTGATTTATAAATTGGTTACTCCTATTATGCTAAACAATAGTGCTACAAGTGATTCAAGCCATTTTTGTAAAACAACTATATTTTACTTCAAAAAAACTTCAAAATAAAATAACTACGTTATACTCCAAAAAAAATTAAGGTAAAACTTTAGTCAATCTATTTTATTAAGGTAAAACTTCAAACATTATAATTTATAGACTTTGTGGGTCTTTTTCATTCCAAAATAAATAAAAAATACATTTTACTCCGAATTTTTTTTCCTAATATATAAATTTAATGCAAAAAACATATTTATGAAAAAACAAGAGCTGAAATAGCGAAGCACTCACACTCCTAGTTTTACAAACACTTGTCCATTAGCTTTAAGGAATAGATCACGAGCGTTTACAAAAACAAGAGCTGAAATAGCGAAGCACTCACACTCCTAGTTTTACAAACACTTGTCCATTAGCTTTAAGAGTTTAAGGAATAGATCACGAGCGTTTACAAAAGCTTTAACAAATGAGTTTAATTTACTAAATCTTTATTGTTCTAAAATAGTTGAAAATGATATTTTTTTATAAGGAAAAGATTTGAGTGTGGTCATGCCCTAAATCTTTATTGTTCTATTTTTTTTAGATGTAATTCTACTTGTATCTTTATACATCTGTCTCAAATATCAACTATTTTTTTATTAATTTTTTAAATAATTTCATATTTAATACTACTATCTATCAAATTAATATAAAATATAAATATATATTTTTTAAATAATAATATTTATAAACTTTTCAACTCCTTAAATCCGTGTTGAAAAATTAAACATCAAGTCTTTTTACACAAAAGGAAGGAATAGTACTTTTTTTTTGTTGTAAAATGTGTTATTCATCACTATATATGCACATTAATTCATGCGAAATACTAAGGAATCTTAAACAATACATGAAGGAATATATATTAAATAAATACCAATCAATCCTAAGCAAGTCCATCAACCTATGTTGTTGGGATTCTAGTTGGTATAGCAATGAAAATAACCTTGATTTGTTAAATCTATTCGTATTTCAAGTACAAGTGACAATGTAATTAATAAGAGAAATGTTATAGCTAAATGAAGGGGTGATGTTAGTTTTTGCATTTACAATTTTATTCGATACTTTTGATTAGACACATTTAGTTCAAAAACTCCAGATGCCCCAATGACGTTCAGATGCTGGAGTGTATGATCTCAAACAACTTAGATCCATAGAAAAATTATCAAACACATTGATTAATATATAATACTCATTAGCAAATTTAAAATATATACTTTGATCACTTGAAGTGAAACAATGTTTGCTTTGATTTAGTAGACTAGATTTTCTTTTAAAAAGAAGCCTTGATTTTAAAATTGTACTAATTAATCTCATCCGGTAATCACAAAATATATATGAAGAGTCTATAAGGTGATAAACAATACTGTAGAGTTGGGGGATCAATAGAGTAGGCTCGATTTTTGTAAATCAAAACTCTTAATACGTTTTTCAAACCAACTTATCAAGACCTTGATATTGCTATCAAATCTCAACAAAGTAAAACCAAATAAGATAAAGTAAAGAAAAAATTTGCAAAACAGGCACTTTATTTGGACAAATTGGGGCATTGTCCACCTTTTTGGACAAATTAGCAAAACGTCCACTATAAATACTTATTCTCACTTGTACGGACATATTCTCGTGTATACTCTCTTCCAAACTCTCTTCTCGCGCTCGTCAGTTTTCATCGGTTTTCTTCATTCTCGTTCCTTCAATCTGTGCGTAAGTAGTGAGATTTCGGCCGATTTCTGTTCGTTGTTGTGCTATCTGGTTCAATGTCGTCATCTAGCAACTCTTCAGGTATCGATATCGCTTGTTTTTGCTAAATGTTTCGTGCTAGGGTTTTGGAAGAAGTTGATTTATGTTGATTTTATTGATTTCTGCTTTCAGTTTTGATCACCTATAGGTAAATCGATGCTTGATATGCATAAATGTTTGCGATTTTGAGTGTTGTAGGTAGTTTAAGTAATTTGCATGTGTGAAATTCGTTTATTTTAACTGTTTGTGTGCTTCAATTTTTGTGATGCGGCAATTTGTATGTGCTTTTTTAACGTTATTCGTGTATTTTTCAACAATGTGTGTACTTGATGCTTTGTATTGTTTGTTTTGTTCATAGTGTAGATATCTGTAGGTATGCTCATGTGTAAGCGCGCTGACACTGTCTGTTTTTATACATGGTTGTTTTAGTTTTGGTAGTTTCAACAATGTGTGTACTTTGATTGGGGTTTCTGTGTTGTTTTTGTGATGTTTATGTTCTTTTCTTATGTGGTGGTGTCATTTTATTGTTATTTTTTTTATGGTTATTTGGTTTATCATGGATTCTGTTATTGTATTTTTATATTATTCTTTATTTTGTTTTTATTAGCGGCTCAATCTGGTGATGCATCCACATCTTATAGGGGTTCTGATGTAAGTTATTTTGTTTTTCCATTTTGAATTTTTTTGTTGATGAGCAAGTTTTGATTTTTTCCTAATCTGATGTTGTGTTTTTGGGTACTTTGTATGTGATTGATCAGGGTTTGGAATATTGCATTCCTGTTTCTGAACGATTCCATTGTAGGTCCAACATATATTCATATCCATCTGTTTGCGATTTGATTGAGAAGCATTTGTCTCATTCTGATTACAATATTCTGCGGGAAAGTTGTGTGGGATGGGTGCTGACGCAGGGCACCAAAATGGCTACCAATTTTCAGCTTATGCATCAAATGGTGCTTCGTCAAGTCCAAACTCAGAAGGAGAATGAGTTGTGGTTTAGAGTTGGTGGATATCTTGCACGTTTTTCAATTTTTGAGTTTCATGTCATCACTGGCCTTCCTTGTGAAGAACGTGTTTGTAATATCTCAAAAAAAGTGTCAATATCTGAATTTTTTGGGCAGAAGAAGATGACTCATGATGATTTAGTTGCTCGTTTCATATCTGAGAGCAAGAAGTCTAAGAAGAAGTTGATCATGGCAAAGTTGTTGTTGATTGAGAGGTTAATTGTATATAGGAGGTCAGAGGTTGTCAGTGCACAATTCCTTTCTCTTGCATGTAATGAGAAGGAATTTGAATTATATCCTTGGGGTAGAGAGTCGTACACCCGTTTGTTGAAGTCTTTGAAGAGTTCTTCTGTTGCAGACCGTGCTGGTGTTAGGGGCTCTTATCAAATGTATGGGTATTGCCTTGCATTCCAGGTATTCTGTTTTAGTGCTTGAATCACTTTTGTCGTCAATATTTGTCTGTGTCATCACAACTTTTATTGTGTATGTTAAGATTTTTGTCTAATATTGTTTTGTAATCTCTTTTTGCGTTTTATTTTGTAACAGTCTTGGATATTAGAAGCTTTCCCAGCCCTCTCTGCTAAAATTGACTGTAATTTTATGATGCCTGATAGAGATCCATACTCATTGCACTGGGTATGCGAGTTTAGCCATTCGTATGTTGAAGCTGAGCATTTGTTTCATGGTGATTTGGTAATATTTTTATGTTATTTATCTTTAAGACCATTTTTAGTTGATGCATCTTTGTTTATTTTTTTTTAAACATATTTTTATACTTGCATTTTGGGCAGACTCCGTTGTTCCCTACTTATGGGGAGTTTGCACGCACAACAAGGATGGGGTTTGCTGATGAAAAAGATGATCCAGTCGTTGATGCATCAGTTGAAGAAGTATGTGGGGGAGCTGTTGATGATGCATTATATGACAGCCGTCGTTTTCGTCAAAGGGCATATGCAGCTAGGTTTTCAAACAGAGTTGTACAAGCTGGTGGTGAAGAAGCTAATATCTCGGAGAAAGGTGATGAAGCAGAGACCTCAAAGAGGAAGACACCTGTGAAGAGAGGCAAAGCTGCTGGAAAGAAACAGGATGGGAAGTCCTTTGAAACTGCTTTTCAAGTTTTTCCTGAGGTAGAAAACAAAGATGTTGTAGAGTCCTCAAAGAAGAGGAAATCTGAGAGTGGAGGGATGGCTGGTAAAAAGAAAAAGAAGGTGGTGTCCAGCGATACTGCTGATGGATTGGTTTATGTGAGGAGGGGTCGTTCTGCAGCTAGGCAATGTGGTACAGTTGTTCCTTCTGAGAATGTGAAGATAATTAATGCTGACACAGATATGCATGAGGAGGGTGATGTGGTTGCTTCACCTTCCAAGCGAGGTCGGTTGGTTACTAATTTATGTGATTTATTAGATGATGATACCCCACTGAAATTTGTCTTTCAGCGGAGGTATAAGATGAAGAAAGCTGGGTTAGGTAGTGGGAGGCCATTGTATGATAGTACTGCTGACATGTCTTCTGTTCTTCCTTCAGTTTCTCTTGGTGATAATCAGAGTACTCATGGAGTGGAGAACGAAGAAATTCATGCTGCAGGCTTTACATCTGGTGGTGAAGGCAGTGATGGCGATGACAAGGTTAATGATTTTACTGCTGACACCCATTCTTGTGGATCTGATGAGTTGGCTGCTCCTCCTACTGCTGGGCTTTCTGTTTTGGCGGAGGTTGCAGATGTGGTTGGTTGTGCTGACAAGGTTGAAGGAGGTGAGACATCTTCTGGTGACAGGCGGGGAGAGGTTCAAACATCTAATGCTGGCACTGAAGGTGTATCTCCCCAAATGGAGGCCAAAAATTATTCAACGGGGGAGTTGCTTCCAAAAACACATGGTGATGGTTTTGCTTCTTCTACCCCATCTTATCCTGATTGGGTGAAGGAGATTTTTAAGAGGATTGAGAAGCTTGAAGATGTACCTCAGCGTATGGATGTGTTGGGTGCGAGGGTTGATGCTATTGAATCAAAGATTGCAGAGATGGCTGGGATGCTTGGAGTTGTTGGTGAGATGGCGATGAGGTATGATGAGCTTGAGGGTAGGGTTTCTAATTATGAAGCTATGTTTGCCAGGTCACAGGTAAATCCTGGGAATGCTGATGATAAGCATATAGGTGGTAAGCCCCAGGGCAGTCCTGTGAAGGTTGTTGATGAAGATGTCAGCGCAAAAATTGTCAATGATGTTGTAGCTGATCTTCAGAAGTGTTTCTCTGCTGATGAGGAAATGGTGAAATCATCACCCCATTCTGTCAATGTTGAGGACGTGTCCTTGCCCTCAATAAGATCAGAGGGCCCAACTTTGGATAAGGATATTCTGTATACTGAAATCCCTCCTGTGTTCCCAACTGTTGTCGCTGACACTGAGGGTGAGTATGTTGGTGCAGATGTGAAAGGTTTTAAGGATTTGAAAGGTGATATTTCATTAACTAAGAATGAAGTTGATGATGCCAAAAGGAGTGCAGATGAGTTTGGAATTCCATCAAGTTCTGCTGAAGTTGCTCGATCTGCCAAGTGTGAGGTTGAAGGTGGTGATGCTGTAGTCGGTGTAGTTGGTGGGCACTCATCGTTGGAAAAGTTCATATCTCTGTCTGATGATGAATATGACACGGGTGCAGGTGTTGATTGGGATTCGGTAGCCAAGGATACTGAAATTATAAATGAAGTTGAAAAATTAAAGGCTTCGAATCTTATCCCGTCAACCAGTACATTCTTGAATGGCCCAGCTGAGATTGAAAAGAAGGTGAGAATCTTAAAGCACGTCCCTAACAAGTCATTGATCAGCTTTGAAGATCATGAGTTTATGTATGGACTTGTAAAGAAGAAAAGGTATGCTTTATTTTTTTGTTCAATCTTTTTTTATGAAATGTTGTCTTTGTATTAGTACAGCACCTCATTCTTTATATATTTATATTCATCTTGTGTAATTTGGTTAGGAATTTTTCTGTTGCTGGTCCAATATCAAGGTGGGACAAAAAGTTTTTCCTGCACATCATATCAAAGAATATGTGGCTTGATTGTCAGGTAATATCTGCTTGTTTTTGAAATATATATATGTGTGTGGATTGGATTCTATTGTGTTTGTTGATTGTTGACATCTTTTTTTTTATTATTACTATGTTGTGTAGCATCTAGAAGACCCTGTGAAATATCGAGAGGTTCTTGTTCTTGATTGGCTATTTTACTTAAAGTACCTGCCTGATTATGCTTCAAATTATGGGGAAGATTTGCCTCTTGAAGTCAACACCGAGGAGTATTTTGTTGGTATGTGCCCTGCTGAGTATGGGAAGCCATGGGACTCTGTAAAGAAAGTCTACACAATATTCAATGTTATAAACAAACATTGGGTGGCGTTGGAGATTATGCTTGAGGAGAGGGTAATCAACGTGTACGATTGCAATGTGACTGCTGTTAAGGCTGGTGTACTTGAAGAACAATTGCAACCGTTTGCTATTTGGTTCCCAATTCATTTGGCAAAGGCTGGGCTCTATCAAAACTTTGCTTCCTCTCCTTTCCAGCTAAATATGGTTGATGATTTAATGCATGATTCTACTGGGTATGTATTTTATATGTTGTATTGTTTGTCGTTTAGCCTAAGATACTTGTTATTTATGTGCTCACATGACATGGGGTCTTTTTGTGTTTGTAGGGCTTCATGCGGCGTCTTTACATTAAAAGCAATTGAAGCATCTGTCTTTGGGGGAGATGTGAAACGATTCAACAATGAGAAGCTCTTTCGATACAGAGAACTCATGTGCTCAGATCTGATCAAGGAGACCTGGAGTTTTAGGTTTTAAAACAATTATTTAGATATGTAGTTGGTGCATACATGGGGTATTTTTTGATGTAATATGACAATCTATGTGCTCAAATTGTTAATTTGGTGGACATGTATGTATATTTGTAGGTAATGGATTTTATGGGATATTTCTTGGATGCCCTGTATTTTGGATGTGACTTTGAATCTGTTATGATTGTACATTTTAACTTTTATTAATGTTTATTAAGGTATCTATTTTTGCAATGACAATGTTTTATTTGAATTTGTATTAATAATGTGGGGGGCATGGGTACATATTTACCATGCTATAACAAAAGTGGTGACACCAGTCTTGTGTTTTCTGATATTGAAGTTTATGTGGTGACACTAGGTTTTTGAGGCCCAAAGTAGTGCTGACACTGTTAGTAGTTATAAATAGTGGTGACACCAGTCTGGTTTTTTTTCTGATATTGAAGTTTATGTGGGGACACTAGGTCTTTGATGTCCAAAGTAGTGCTGACACTGATATTAGTTACAAGTATTGGTGACACCAGTCTTGCACTTTTTTATTTTGAATTGTATGTGGTAACACTAGGTGGTTGAGGCCCAAAGCAAGGCTGCCAATGATATTAGTTACAAGTAGTGGTGACACTACCCTTGTTTTTTCTGATATTGAAGTGTATGGGGTTATATTTTCTGTTATTGAAGTTTATGTGGTGACAGTAGATGGGTAAGGCCCAAAGCAGTGCTGACACTGATATTAGTTACAAGTATTGGCGACAGTAGGGTTGTATTTTTTTTTATTTTGTTTTTTATGTGGTTGCACGAGGTGGTAAGGCCCAAAGTCTTGTGTGACACTGTTGGTTAGAGTAGTTGGAAGTATTGGTGACACTAGCTTTGTGTGTTCTTTGTTATTTAAGTTTATATGGTGACAGTAGGTGGTTAAGGCCCAAAGTAGTGCTGACACGGGGTGGTTAATGTCCAACAATGATAACTGTAAGCCCAAAGCAGCGATGACACGAGGGGGGTTGTTGTCCAGCAATTATAACTGTAACTCATATAACTGTAATCCGTTTACAGTTTATATTTTTACAGTTTTTATAGTTTTTTACAGGTACTCTGAAATGAAGTGCCCCAAATAACTGTCATAAGGAAGAAAACTGTATAATTATTGGCTATATATATCAAGAAATAATTCTTTGGTGTCCATTGGTGTCTACAAACTAATTGTAACAGAAATCAGAATACCAGAACTTGTATTCTTACTGCTTAACCACCCCCCACCAAAAAGATGAATTATGGCAACACTGTTGAGTTTTGCACAAGATTCCACCAAATGATGGACGATCTGGATGGTGTTGTTTACCGTGGGTATCACATGAGTCTCGTTGATGAGGCATGTGAGACTAACAAAGAGGCTCACAGGGTTGAGTTGGTGGAAGCCGTTGTGTTTCATTATAAATTATATGAGGAATTACAAAGATCAATAATAGCAAATGAATATCATATTCGCAGAGCAACCAAAGATGAAGATGCTGAAGCACTATCAAAGGTGATATATGAATTTTTATCCTTACTTTTTTTTCCCTCTCCAGTGTTAACTCTTATATTTTATGTTTTATCTAGGGGGAACGAGAACTTGGGGAACAAAGGCAGATGTTGGAAGAGGCAAATGACAACCTTATGCAGTGCGTTAAAGAAGTTTTAGATGCAGAAATGGAAAGGAGGAGGAAGATTGATGAATTTTTAGGCCTGTAGGTCTTGTATATTAATAAGTGATAATATTGGAACTTATTTATATATTTTAGTTTATATGTGTGTTCATAATGAAGATATGATGTAATTTATTAATATCATATTAATTATATGGATATTTTGTAATTTCGCACCTCGTATTTGATATTATAAAGTGTTATTGGAGTTTTAAGTCTTCATTGGTTGATACTGCGGACACATAGAGTGATTTGGGAATTGTTTTGGCAAAAGTAGTGCTGACACTGTTTAACTAAGGGTTTATGTTATTGTGAATTTGCTCAACATCATCTTAGTTTTGCTCAACAATAGTTTATATTTGCACAACAAACGAGATTTGTGAAATTTTGCCCAAAATAATCCTATTTTCTTTAATATAATTTTATACTTTCTCAATAGATAATTGCACAACATGGTATTATTTTTTTATAGTATCTTCTTTTCGTAGTAGTGTTTTTTTATAGTATTGATGACAGAATTGCGCTGACAGGCTTATTTTGTGTGCTTTTACCCTCTTCTTGAACTCTCCTATTGAAATCTTTCTCTTGCAAAGTATTGTCAATACTTAGGAATGGATATTATTAAATAAACTATATTTATAAAATACACCAGTTATAAACAGAAATCAAATATTTTAGTACCGGTGACAGAATTGTGTTGACATAGAGAAAAGAATACAAAATTGGTCAGATGCAGTTATAGTTGTATGAAATTGACAAATACAATCCAGGTTAAAATCATAGGGAAAACAACTGTCTTAATGCTCACGAAACAACTTTTCAGAAGCAGAGTACACAACTGTCTACACCCCAATACATTTGATAGTTTGCAACAAAAACATTATATTGTGTTGTAGCTGTTCAACCAAGGTTTATTTTTTGGCCTTGAATCCCCTTTGAAATCATTCTTGAATGGGATTTTGCTGCCTTCATAACTTCTTTGTTCACTTCATTCAGCTCTGAGCACACAATATCTGTTAGGTACTTCACCCGTAGTTTTGAGATATTCTTGAAATTGCCCTTTTCAAATCCACACTTGTAGCCTCGCTCTGACCCAAAGAAAGTCTCCATGTGACGCATGAGGCATACCCAGAATGCTGAACTTTCTCTTCTCCAGCCCACGCGATGGGGACAATTGATGTTGGTGCAGTTGACACTATTTCTGCCTTTGCTTCAAGCCCCTTCTCTGTTAGAAACGCAATCAGCATATCTCCCTGCATTTATTGAATTATAAAGCATTTAATGTTAATTGGGAACTGAGGTGATATTAGATTGAAGTTAATACAACTCAAGAAGATATTATGTATCATTAATAAAACTTACCAAACATTCAAAGGGGGATGCAAAGGTGCAAGTTTCAGCGGGGCAAGTTGGGTTGATATCAATGATTTGGGTGACTTTGTTTTTCAAGTTGAAGACAACCATGATGTAGACCTCTTCTTGTTGAACTCCAAAAACAAACTAATGAACATAATATTAAACAGATAGAAATTAGGGATTGAGTTTGTTAACTTTGATCTCAAAATCAGTATTTAGAGAACTTTTCATTCTTGTGGTTGTGAAGGGAGTACCATGTGTATATCTTTCAAAGAAATGTGTGGTGACAATGACAAAGCAGTATCAAGGTGGAGGTTAAACCTCTGAAACTGTTCATCACAAGCTCCTGATGACACACTGTCCACATTAAACTGGATCAAAAATAAAAATTAGTAAAAAAACAGACCCATTGTAATAATGGCAAAAGAATGGAGTGTAATTGAAAGATGAATAAGTAAAAATATTACAGATTTGTTGATATTGACAAATAGTCTAGCTGGTGACTGAGCACTTTTATATTGTTCCTTGTTGTTGAGGACTGCTGTCCATGCATCAATAATGACACTAGACAGTTGGGTTTCATCTTCAAGTGTACCCATGTCTCTTCTAACCACCTCAATAGACTTGTGTTTAAATAAGACTTCACTGCAAATGCAAGACATTATGAAGATGTATTAAATAAAAAATATCTTTTACTTGTAACTGAACATACATTAAGTAAATTAAGATTAAAATGAACTTTACGTGCTATGAGTTGTTGTCATTGCTAAATAGGCTGAAACAGTCCGCTCAATTTCAGAGATAGGATCGTTAATATCTACAACACGGGAATAATAGGGGCTTCTCAAAGATGCAAACGGTTTATATGCTCTCTTTGCAGCTTCTTCTCTCTTTGTGTCATGAAGTTGTTGTGGTGCATTCTCAGGAGCTGCGTTGACACGTGGTGACCTCCGGGGGGGCAATGGAGCAGGGGACTTGGATTTTCTTTTATCCTCCAATGGCTTCTCTGGTGGAATATCAGTTTGGAATTGAGTGGGGAGGGGATTGGGAGGGGTGCATAATGTGTCTGCAGTTTTAGCTTGGACATCCTGTTGTATAGGAGGATGACCATGGCTGGGTCCAGGAGCTTGTTGTGCGTCATTACCATCCTTGGTTGCATCTGCAACGTTCTGTGGTATCCCCGTATCTTCCCCCAAAACAGGATCATTTAGAAATATATCAAAGGAAAATTGCCCATCTCCTTTGATATTTGATTTCAATTTTGCTTATTCTGATACGCAAGCTATAAAAGCTTGTGACCTGTCAGCAGCATCTATAGCAGGCGCAGGGGTCACAGAACGTTGTGTTTGGAGAGTCGTCAGCAGGGTCTGACCAGAATGGGTGTTGGGAGTTGTTAAAAATTGTGTTTGGAGAGTCGTCCATATATGACCTGTCAGCAACATCTATAGCAGGCGCAGGGGTCACATCTCCCATCCCTAGGAGCTGGTTGGCTCCACGCAGAAGTGAATTCACCTTGTCATCATTTTGTAGTTCAGGCGGTATATTTGTAGACCACTCCACAAATTCAGAAATAGCAGATGCAAGCACAGAAGTCTTTTGAGCAAAAGTATGTATCCAATTCTAGAAGACAAGAGCACATGAGAAAATAAGATTAAAAAAAACATCAGTAAATAAGAAAACATGATAAACTGCACAATTTTAGATTGAATTGGTTAAAAAAATTCATATAGACCTGAAGTGGAGGTGGTTGTTTTTCTGGACCAGCGGGGTGTTCAGTACATTCTTCATTGTGTGTAGTAGATTGGGGACAAGCCGTAGGAGGTATTTCTTGAGTGGGAGGAACGATTTGGCGAGGTTGGATTGAGCCACGGCCAAAGCCTCCACTATTAATGTCATCAGTCTCTCTTTGGCGTAGAAGTTTGGAATTGATGCCAAAAAACACTGGCAAAGAACGAGGTATTTGTCTAAGCGCTGTGCTTGTGAACAGTTTCACCCTATCCATATACAGCAACTGACACATGAATGGGATAAACATATATCAGTATAATGATTCAGGACGGGAGTGCTGACATGAATAATATTGTATATATGAAATTAAAAATTGGCACTGGTGACATGGGCACTACAGACATGGTAAAGAAATTAAGCGGGGGGAGGAGTGCTGACATGAATAATATTGTAGATACTAAAGTTAAAATAGACACTGGTGACATGGGTACTACAGACATTGTAAAGAAATTAATTTAACATCACAGGGAAGATGATGGAGTGGGGCAGTGCTGACATGAATAATATTGTAGTTAGGAAACTTAAAATAGGCACTGGTGACATGGGTAGTACAGTCATGGTAAAGAAATTAATTTAACAACAGAGGAAAGGTTTGAAAAACTACTTACAACCAAGAACAATATAGGCCCTCTGAAGTGTCCATCCTTGTTCTTTTCCCAACTTTTTTTCGCATCAACCAAACTTTCTAACACAAGACCACACCAATTTAGCTCTCTCATGTCACCTAATTCCGGAACAACTCTTACTAAACTATGGTTTGCATGTCCATTTCCTAAAGTATCAATCAAGTAAGAGTCTAATACAACAATAAAGTTCACGAGGAATTGGTCACCACAATTAGTGTCAGCTATCAATTTATCCATAACCATAGCTGATGTTATATTATCCTTAACCTCAAATGTGTTTCTCCAATCTTTCACAAGGTTGAAATTTTCCTTTGCTGTTTTTCTTGCTACTAAAACCTTTCCCATAGGCAATCCCAATGTGATATGAACATCCATCTCAGTAATTTCAAGTTCTCCTCCATTAGCCATAACCAAACAACACTTGTTAGGGTCAAACTGATCCACTAACCAATATGAAAGATATTGTGGAAGGGAAACAATGTTCAAGTCGAACAAACATCCAAACCCAATATCTCTAATCAATTTCTTTTGCTTGTCATTCATTTTCTGCAATGATGACACAAGCAGGCGGGGGCTTGAACGTGTTTTCAAAGAGTTGAATTGTTTCTGTCTGCTGTCCCTCTCGGTCTTTGCAATCATTTGTCTGTTTTCTGAGATAGGTTGGATTTTAGTGCCTTCTGTTTGCTCATCAGATGTCATGTTATGCACAGTTGGGTTCACTGGTTGACCAAGCGTTACATTAGGTGAATCGTCTTGCAAAACTGTAATTTCAAGGGCTTCTAAACCAACAGTGCTAGTAGGAACAGTAGTCTCATGGGGGACCTCTTTCTTACTGTTTTTCCGAACAAGCGGTTGTGAATCTTTAGATTCAAGTGACAGGGAACCGACCCCTGTTTCACATGCTCTATCAGGCTGAGTATCTTCAAACAGTTCATCAATGAAAGCTGGTGAATCCCTAGATAAATCAATTACTGGAGGTTTAACGCCAGATCTTTTTGATCTCTTCGAAATTTGGTTTTGACTGTCTATAGTAGGTGAGTCACTCAATCTCTGCGGGCGTTTACCTATGTAATGAACACTGAAAATCAACTTCTACAAATAATGCATGCAATGGCATTGTAAAAGAAGGGAGTTTATTCCATATAAATTTGAAAATTGAACGATAAGTCCATCACATTAACTACACATTATAATGCCGAAGTCCTTAAATTAGCAAAGGCAGCTCGTGGAAGGTCAAATAACTTGAATAACTCCCATTTCCTGCTTTTCGTTGGAGCTAAACCCTAAACCGTAATCATTCTTATTTAAACTGTAATAAACGGAGAATAGGAAATCAAACCTTTCCGGTCTGGAGACATGGTGATGTATATGGTAGAGCAATAGAGAGGGGGATTTTCGATCTGGTCTCAGTGAGCGTATAATCAAACGTGAAGCAAACTTTGCAGAGCAAGAGAGATGAGATTTCGGGGGGGAGGATGAAAGAAATGACGATGACCGAATGTGTGTTGTAGAATGTGTTTTAATACCTTATTTATTGCTTTTTCTAATTTTTGTTTTTTTTTCTTTTCTTGTTTTTTTTAAAAATTACGGCAAGTGGTTAATACTTTATTTATTCCTCATTTTTGCTCAACATGCTCTTATTTTTGCTCAACACTAGTTTATTTTTGCACAACTATCAAGACTTTTGTGAAATTGTGATTCATATGATCTTATTTTTCTCAATAAGTTCTCTTAGTTTCTCTATAGATAATTGCACAACACGGTCTTATTTTTGCTCAACAATAGACTATAATTGCACAACATGAGCGTTTGTTGGAATTTTGCTCAACAGGCTCTTATTTTTGCTCAAGATGGTCATATTTTTGCTCATCAATAGCCTATAATTGCACAACATGGGCATTTGGTGGATTTTTGCTCAACTTGCTGTTATTTTTGCTCAACAATAATTTATATTTACACAACTATATAAGACTTTGTGAAATAGTGCTCAACATGATCTTATTTTTTCTCAATATGTTTTCATAGTTTCTCTATAAATAATTTCACAACACGGTCTTATTTTTGCTCAACAATATACTATAATTGCACAACATGGGCGTTTGTTGGAAATTTGCTCAACATGCTTTTATTTTTGCTTAACACATTGTTATTTTTGCTCAGCAATAATTGCACAACATGGGCGTTTGTTGGAAATTTGCTCAACATGCTCTTATTTTTGCTCAACAATAGTTTATATTTACACAACTATATAAGACTTTGTGAAATAGTGCTCAACATGATCTTATTTTTTATTAATATGTTTTTATAGTTTCTCTATTATTAATTTCACAACATGGTCTTATTTTTGCTCAACAATAGATTATAATTGCACAACATGGGTGTTTGTTGGAAATTTGCTCAACATGCTCTTATTTTTGCTCAACACAGTCTTATTTTTGCTCATCAATACTCTATTATTGCACAACATGGGCGTTTGTTCGAAATTTGGTTAACATGCTCTTATTTTTGCTCAACACAGTCTTATTTGTGCTCATCAATACCCTATAATTGCACAACATGGGGCACTTTGTGAAATTGTTGAGCAAAAATAAGAGCAAAAATAAGAGAAGATGTTAATGGGCTTATTTTAAAATTGATGAATGGAAGGGTTTGGCCCACTGTTATCTCTTCATACCCACGTTTTCAACCCAAAGCAGTTCGTAGTTGTGCAATCCCCGGTGTCCTTTCAGCTCCCTCCAACATCTTCTCCGTTTCCCCCGTTTTGTGTTTACAGTCGACGATCACTTCAATCGCCGAGTACCCTTCAATCGCCGGTGTCCTTTCAGTTCTTCTCTTCTTCAATGGCTTTTCAACCGGTTATGCAACAAGGGTATCATCACACTGTTGGTGAGTTTGTTGTTGAACTTTTAGCAAGCGAGTCGTCTGTATATGGTTCGAGTGAAATGTTAGTGTCAATCCACTCCGTGGATGTTCCTCTAATACTTCATCATTTATACGTTTGGAATGGGTTGCCAATGAGCTTACGGCGCTGCAATGGAATATTACGGGACGCGGGAATCCCAACTGTTGTTCGAAATCAAGTAGCAAATCATATCTTAAGGGATTTTACAAGTACTTGGTTTGCTCAAGATGATGAGTTTATTGAATATGGTCTCTGCCCTAACATCACCATCAATTTGTACTACACTTCCAACTCTTCTTCTGATTCAAGCTCTGACTCTTCTGACTCGGACATGGAGGTGGACTACCCACATCATCCAGCCACTGCAGCAGCTATTGATGGTCTACAAGAGGTATATCATCTTGAGCTTGATGGGCAGGCATGTTCAATATGTCTTGACCCGATGTTGGATTCAATGCCTGTCCTTGGCATGCCATGCTCACATTTCTTCCACCCAAATTGTATCCGAGAATGGCTTAGGGTTGAAGGGTCTTGTCCACTTTGTAGGTTTGCATTGTAAACTTACTTTTTCTGTAGTATTGTGATGTTAGTAAAAGAAAATGTAGTTTAACTTTTTGAGGGACTTGGATGTAAGCAAACTTGTATTCCCTGTTCTGTGAACTTGGTTTAAGCAAATGTATAATATGAATGGAATTTTGTTTTGATTGTATTTGTTTACAATTTTCACCAACTCCAAACTATCAGCTGGGAATGTCTGTTGATCTTCTTTGTCATTATCTGTTTTAATGCTGACACACAACTCAACAGCAAATTTAACATCATCTAGTTTGGACAACTCTAAAAACTCTTTCAAATCAGCATCACATTCAACGGTAAGAGGACCTCTCAAGACTTTGAAAGGGTGCAAATAGATTGCAGTAGTAAGAAACACAATTTGATTGAAGTGTTGACACAAGGAACCAAAATTTTATATGATTCAAATACAGTGCTGACATGGAGCAATCAAAGTGTAATAATGAATGTGGAGTTCATTATATTGTCAAATGCAATATTGGATGCAGCAGTGTGGAATGGATATCATTAAATCAACTATATGAATAAGATATACCAGTTATGAACACAATCCTACAAAATTTGCACCTCCGGTGCAAATTTTCTATAATTTAAGTGCAGTGCTGACATGGAGCAATCAAAGTGTAATAATGAATGTAGAGTTCATTATATTGTCAAATGCAATATTGGATGCAACAGTGAAGAATGGATCTCATTAAATTAACTATATGAATAGAATACACCAGTTATGAACAGAATCCTACAAAATTTGCACCTCCGGTGCAAATTTTCTAAGATTTTAAGTGCAGTGATGACAAGAGGTGAATCAAAGTATAAGCATATTTTAACTAGATATAGCAATGCTACATTTTAAAGTGCAAGCACATAATTCAAATGAGCATAAAGAAGCATGTATTTAAAAGGAGACTTCAAAATCTCATCCAATACATCAAAAATGAAATTTTCTGTAATTTTATTGGAGTAATCACTGAAGTGTATGTTGTAACACTAGGTGGTTAAGGCCCAAAGCAAGGGTGGCAATGATATTAGTTACAAGTATAACTGCATGTGATATTAGTTACAAGTAGGTGTTTTCTGATAGTGAAATTTATGTGGTGACACTTGGTGTTTGTGGCCCAAAGTAGTGCTGACACTGTTATTAGTTACAAATAGTGGTGACATCAGTCTGCTGTTTTCTGATATTGAAGTTTATGTGGTGACACTAGGTGTTTGAGGTCTGAAGTAGTGCTGACACTGATATTAGTTTCAAGTAGTGGCGACACAAGTCCAAAGTAGTGCTGACACAAATTTTTTTTTTGGAAGAATGCATATTTTTTAAATCAAAGTGGCAAAATTGCACAACATGGGCGTTTGTTGGAAATTTGGTCAACATGCTCTTATTTTTGCTCAACATAGTCTTATTTTTGCTCATCAATAGCCTATAATTGCACAACACGGGGCATTTTGTGGAAATTTTCTCAACATGCTCTTATTTTTGCTCTAAATGCTGTTATTTTTGCTCGACAATAGTTTATATTTGCACAATTATCAAGACTTTGTGAAATTGTGATCAATTTGATCTTATATTTTTCTCAATGTGTTCTCATAGTTTGTCTATAGATAATTGCACAACATGGTCTTATTTTTGCTCAACAATAGAGTATAATTGCACTGCACAACGTCGGCGTTCGTTTAAAATTTCCTCAACATGCTATTATTTTTGCTCAACACAGTCTTAATTTTGCTCACCAATAGCCTATAATTGCATAACATGCTCTTATTTTTGCTCAACAATAGTTATTGTGGGGACACTACCGTGGTGTTCTTTGTTATTGAAGCTATTGTGGTGGGGTGGTGGAACGAGGTTGTTAATCTAAAATATTATAGAATAATATTTTAGATTATTTCTCAACATTGTATTGTTTTTTAAGTAAACAACAATGATATAAATCTGAAATTTGATGAGTACCGATGACAAAATTGCGCTGACATAGAGAAAAGAATGTACAAACTTGTATTATTACATGATAAAATCTACAATTTTATTCTATAATGTTGAATGAATGTTTATTTTGGAACATACATGTCATTCATAATTTCTAAGCTGTATTCTTTCCTAGTAGTAATTTTACATAATACCAATGACAGAAATTGTGCTGACAGCCTTATTTTGAATGCTTTATCCTCCTCTTGAACTCTCCCATTGATAGCTTTCCATTTGAAGGAGGTCTTCCTGCTCTCTTTCTTACTACAGGGGGGTAACATTTGATAGATTTTATCGCATCAGGGACGTTTCCTTCATCTTCTTCCAACACTGGATATATTGTTTCTGCATATACCATACGCCAAGCATCATTGCTGTAAAAATTTGCAACAAAATCAGATATATTTGCCTTTACGTGTGTAATGGCTGATAGAGCATGTACACAAGGTATTTTCTCGACATCAAATACCCTGCACGTACATGTCTTCGCTGATAGATCAACTATAGCTACAGCTCCTTCGCCTTTGATCTCAAATTGTGATGCATTCATCCTTTCTACTCTGTATAATCCAATTTGCTCTTGTGATTTCCTTATCACCTTAAGGATTTCAGGAGTTATTCTGTCTTGGTTTTCTAGTGCTTTCTCTCTTCTCTCCTGGAACCATGATGTGAGCTTTTCCCTAGCAAACTCTATAAGTGCCACAATAGGATAATCCTTTTTCCCTTTGAAAATGGAGTTCAAGCTCTCTGCATTGTTGGATGTCATCATATTGTATCTATTGCACTTTGCATGTGCTCTGGCCCATTTTTCAAAACGTGCTGACACCAAATATTCTGACAGTTTTGGACAGGTTGCTTCTATTTGTGCAAGCCAGCTATTGAACTCTTGGATAGTGTAACTCTCTGCTGCTTTCTTGAACATTTTTCCCAGGTGCTTTTTCTTGAATGTCGCTTTGATGTTTTGTTTCAAGTGCCACATACATATGCAGTGTGTAGCTGTTGGGTAAACTAAAGATATAGCCCTTGCAATGCTAGCATGTCTATCCGAGACAAACACTAAGTCATTTGAGGGAGGCACAACCTTCAGCAGCCGGTACAAAAACCATTCCCAAGAGCTGTTGTTTTCAGAGTCAACAATTCCAAAAGCAAGGGGATAAATATGTCTGTTTGCATCTTGAGCAACTGCTCCAAGCAATGTGCCTCTATATTGTCAAGTTAAGAATGTCCCATCAATAACAACAACCTGGTAGATAAATAAATGAAATTACTAGTTATATTGAATTTATGAAATTCAATGAGAACAGAATTTATGCTGACACTGAGTAAGACATACCTTCTTTAAGAAGGGGAATGCTCTGATGCATTGGCCAAAGGATAGGAACAAGTACTTAAACCTGTCTTCTTTGTCTGTTGAAATCAATGCTATAGTCCCATTGTTTTTCTCCATAAGCATGTGGCAAAATGATGGCAAATCTGCATAATTGGATTCTGGTGTCCCCTTGACAATTTCTTTTGCAATTGTTGATGATTTCCATGCTATCCAGTAGGTAATTGTCATTTTTTGTTCTGTTCTCAGCTTATCCATTATCTGTGCTGGTTTGTATCCAGTGTCAACGCTGTTGAATTATATTAAAATTAGAATAAATAATATATTAAAAAGCAATATTAAATCTAAATACTATTTCTTACAAAATTTACTCACCTTGATTTGATGATGCTTGCAACCACTGATGATGAAGGTTTTTTGCAGTGTTTTGATCTGATATCCCACGTGCATGTGTGCATGTCATCGTACACTGTAACCTCATGCCAAGTTTGACCAAAAGTTTTGACATGCACTTTCCATTTGCAATTAGGATCTACACAATGCACCCTATAATACCTGGGTTCTGATTTTGCCACACGAAAACCAAATATCTCTGTTATTGACAATATTCTCAAAGCATTCTTAACTGCATTCCGGGATTCAAAGGTTTTGCCTATGTATATCAATTTTTCTGAATTCTGATTCATAATAGGCATGGTAGGGCTGTCAGCATCCCAATCTTCTAGTGTAGTCTCTCTTCTGTGTGCTGAAGAATATAGGGTGCTCCATATTTCAGCTGCAGAATCTTCATCACTGGGAGTATCACTGTTTCCAGAGTACATGTCATCTCCAATATCCTCTAACAACACACCCTTCATCCTGTTGTCACCGATCAATGTCATGCTATTTTCTTCAGTGACAATGTTAGTTATATTTGGAATGCATGTCACCAACTCCAAACTATCAGCTGGGAATGTCTGTTGATCTTCTTTGTCATTATCTGTTTTAATGCTGACACACAACTCAACAGCAAATTTAACATCATCTAGTTTGGACAACTCTAAAAACTCTTTCAAATCAGCATCACATTCAACGGTAAGAGGACCTCTCAAGACTTTGAAAGGGTGCAAATGATTGAATTCTAATTCAAATGCGCTGTCTATATTGAATCTGTTGTGCACTTTTTCACTTAAACCCTGTAGTGTTATTGAGTCATCAACTATGAACACTTTTGAAGTAGTGTGTCCGGCAAAGGTTGGACCTGATTCATCAAATAACCATTTCCCACCATATATAACTGTAATAACGTGGGTTGCCATTGTAATCTGTAGAATATGAATTTAAGAGGATAAATAGATTGCAGTAGTAAGAAACACAATTTGATTGAAGTGTTGACACAAGGAACCAAAATTTTATATGATTCAAATACAGTGCTGACATGGAGCAATCAAAGTGTAATAATGAATGTGGAGTTCATTATATTGTCAAATGCAATATTGGATGCAGCAGTGAGGAATGGATATCATTAAATCAACTATATGAATAAGATATACCAGTTATGAACACAATCCTACAAAATTTGCACCTCCGGTGCAAATTTTCTAAGATTTAAGTGCAGTGCTGACATGGAGCAATCAAAGTGTAATAATGAATGTAGAGTTCATTATATTGTCAAATGCAATATTGGATGCAACAATGAAGAATGGATCTCATTAAATTAACTATATGAATAGAATACACCAGTTATGAACAGAGGCCTACAAAATTTGCACCTCCGGTGCAAATTTTCAAAGATTTTAAGTGCAGTGATGACAAGTGGTGAATCAAAGTATAAGCACATTTTAACTAGATATAGGAATGCTACATTTTAAAGTGCAAGCACATAATTCAAATGAGCATAAAGAAGCATGTATTCAAAAGGAGACTTCAAAATCTCATCCAATACATCAAAAATGAAATTTTCTGTAATTTCATTGCATGTATCATTTGAATTGGAATGTATTTGATAAAGATTTACCAATGTAACATATTAACGATCATAAATAAGCATAAACAAGCAAAGATTTGATTGTAGACTTGAAAATAAAACACATATAGCAAAAAACAATCATTATCAGTAATTGATGCTTCAAAAATCAAGCAACATTTGAATAGAATACATCAGTTATGAACAGAATTCTATGATTCAAATGCAGTGCTGACATGGAGCAATCAAAGTGTAATAATGAATGTAGAGTTCATTATATTGTCAAATGCAATATATGGATGCAACAGTGAAGAATGGATCTCATTAAATTAACTATATGAATAGAATACACCAGTTATTAACAGAGTCCTACAAAATTTGCACATCCGGTGCAAATTTTCTAAGATTTTAAGTGCAGTGATGACAAGAGGTGAATCAAAGTATAAGCACATTTGAACTAGATACAGCAATGCTACATTTTAAAGTGCAAGCACATAATTCAAATGAGCATAAAGAAGCATGTATTTAAAAGGAGACTTCAAAATCTCATCCAATACATCAAAAATGAACTAAGTGCAGTGATGACAAGAGGTGAAATTTTATAGGAAAAAACGATCATAATCAGAAATTAATGCTTTAAAAATCAATCAAAATTTGCGCCAAAGGCGCAAATTTTGAGGCATTCCATAACAGTAATCACTCGATTCGACTGTATTTCATATAGATATAGCAGAAACGAACTTAAACAAGCTCAGATTCGGTTGTTTTGAAAAACCTCTTCGATAAGTCAAAAATTGAAGAATTACTTCAAAATTTGCGCCGAAGGCGCAAATTTTGTGTGGTTCTAATGGACAGAGTAGTAAATTCGTCAGCACAATCCAGAATCAACTTAGAAACGTGAAAAATCTATGAAAATTTGCGCCTTTGGCGCAAATTTTCAATGAATTGAAGGCCGCTTTTTGATGTAGTTTGTAATCGAATGTTGTACTTACTTGATTCTGTAGAAGAGATGCTCATATCGGTTGTTTTGATGAGATCGGAGAGATGATCGGCACCAATTCTGCAAAATCACCGTCGAGCAGGGCGTGAGAGAGAGAGCGTGCGGAGAGGGAGACAACATAAGAGAGAGAAAGTGCGTGGGAGGTTTATATTGTGGACATTTCACAAATTTGTCCCAAAAAGTGGATATTTCTCAAATTAAGACATATTTTATGGACATTTCACAAATTCCCCCAAAAGTAAATGCGGAATGTAAAAGATGAACACACAAATTGTTAACGACGTTCGACACGAACTTGGTCTACGTCCCCGCCTAGGGTTATCCAACCCATAGGATTCAAACACTTCTTATTTCACTTTCCTTAGAGCCTAAAACATCCCTTCTCCTATACAAAGCCTCACCGCTTCTATTATACCTCTCAACCTTACAAGTGAAAACAAAAGCTCTCACTACACACAAATGTGTGTTTTTGACGAGTATGAAACTCTTAGAGTGAAACAAATAACTTGTACAATAAAGGCTGTGATTCTCTCAACTCTCAAAAACCACCCACACTAAGCTTAACGAGTACAAGAGAGAATGTTTTAGAAGACTTGATCGCTTTTGAATGAATGCTTGCTTCAATGATCTTTGTCTTCTTCATACAGCTATATAAATAGTCGTTTGTCACCAACGCAAAGAGGGAGGTCCGTTAAAATTTGAATTCCTTCCAAAAATGATTCTTTCCATTTCCAAGATGCGCTCCCCATGATCATGATGGAATCGGCAATCTTTGATTCTACAGAGCCGATTGATTCATTTTCCTAAAATCAAATATAGCATAGATGGCAAGTGTATATAAAATATCTCACAAGGATTATGAGCCCAATACTTTTAGATACACAAACCCATACAGAATAGGCTCATCTCTTTATAATGAGTTATGCAAGTTAGCTTAGACAACCATACTTTACATAAAATGATTTACACAATATAATACGAGCAGGTTAAGCATTCAATATGCACACAAACTTAGTCTCAGTTTCAAGACCTTGAAACTAAGACAGAGTTTTGTCTTTCATCATCCTTTGGTATGACCTGTAAGTTAGATCTCAAGGTCTTACCATCAAGGTGGAGTCTTCAATCTCCCCCTTGATGGAAGACAAAACATGATTAAGAAGGTTCATAGAGATATAATATTAATCATAATATTAAGTAGTGCATAAAATGTTTAGACCGAAGGTTTAACCGTCCAAAAACCCGCAAAACTAGTCAACCAAATCATTCTCCCCCTTTTTGTCTTCCAACAAAAAGGGTAGAGACCAGAAGTTTTGAAACCACCGATCAAAGTTTAAACAGATGAAGGTTTTGAAAACGGATAGAGAGATAGAGAGAGAGAGCAGAGTTGTACCAAGGCCTTGAAGAGGAGGCACCACTAGTGGACTTCTTCTTCTTTTTGATGTAGGACTTGGTGGGCACTACTGAATGAGAGGGCTCTGTAGGAGTGGGAGCCGCGAATGTAGAGGGTTTAGCTGTAGATGGCTCAGCTTGCTTAGGTGGTGCTTTAGCCGATCCTTCCTCTTGCCACTCCCCAAAGGTGGGGTACTGCTTGCTTGGCCCAATGTACTTTCTTCTCACTTTGTCTCTGTAATTCTTCCTCCATCTGTCCATGGCATCCTTCGTGATTTTGTCCTTTTCCATTTGTGTCAGTTGCTTCTGCCTTTCCACATCTCTGTACTTCTTCACAACTTCATACTCTTCAACTATCAAAATGTTGGGTTCAGGATGAGTTGGACGCAAAATTGGCTTGTTCCTCACTAGCCTTTCACAGTTGAGGATGACATTCCCCGCTATCTCTCTGACATGATCAGCAGTTTCTTTGTCCAGGGGCATAATGGAGCTAGTAGCAGTGAAGATAAGGGCATTCAGCAGCATCATTTGATCGATTTTGCAGTTGACAATAGAAAGCAGCTCATGGATGTTATCCTGCCTTGACACAATATTTGTCCACATTCTCCCCATGTTCATCCTAGATCTTGAACGCCAGTCTCCAACGCAGCAATCCTGTCTTCTGAAATACCCGGATCAGGAGCAGTTGTTGTCTTGCCATCCTTCCTCAGCACCCACTGACCCCTTAGATTCCTAGCAATTCCAAGGCGTTTTAGGCAAGCCTCGTCGATTATGCCACTGTATGTCTGTCTCTCCTCTGTAGAGGTGTCGACATCAAAAGCTTTGAAGATTTTGGGAAGGATGTTTGCATATGGTAGGGGCATAGGTCAGGAAGAAGAGGTGGCATGGAGCATATAATTGATCATGAGATTGGGAAGGTTAGGTTCATAACCGCTGATGACAAGGTAAAGAATTTCAGGGAGGTTTTCAGTGATCAGTTCTCTGGAATTAACTCGAGGAAAAATGCAGCGAGCGAGAATGGCAAAGATCAATTTTGGCTGCATTTTGAGGATTATGTGGGTAGGCTTGTGGGTAGAGGAGGATTCAGGAGGGGCATGAAGAAAGAACTCCTCTCGAGCAAGATTGATGAAATCAATTTTGTCTGGGAAGGCTTCTGTGGGTATGTCTCTGGGGAGGTCAAGGATTAGAGCTAAGTTGTTGGCAGAGAGACGGATTCAGTGATTCTTGACTTTAGTGACGAGGGTTAGGGTTCCTTTGATTCGATGAGTGGTCATGTTGGCATAGAACAGTCGGGTGAGACGGGGGTAAGCAAAGTCTCCAGGATTGAGAATGGACCAAAGACAAGTAGATTTCAAGAGGGAAATACAGGCCAAGGGCATGGATTCAAGGAATTTGATGTCAACGGCGTCGCAAAAACACAATCGACGGTGTCCAAAACCCCGTTCCCAGGATTTGGCCACGTCGGAGGAGACAAACCAGTTGGCAAAAATGTCAGAGTTTACTTGTTGAGGGCGAGTAGTTGCCGGATGAGCCACTGGTGTTGTCTTAGATTTTCTGATCAGCGGGGTTGGTGAGGATGAGCTTGAATCCTTTGAGCTTTTGGCCGGAGGAGAGCATGCCCGTTTCTCTTTTTTGGCAGACATCTTGTAGCGCTTGGATGGGGGAGCCGCTGGTGAAGTAGTCGTTCTCTTGGAAGCCATTGATGCCGAGAGATTGAGAAGAGGAGAGAAAGTCTTGAAAGAGGAGAGGAAATCAGATAATGGAGTGGAGAGAGATGGATGAAGTGACAGGGAGGGAGAGAGTTTCAATAGTTGTACTCAGAAACCCAAACGCCACACTCCCTTTTTTCAAAGCAAGTACACTTCATTTACCCCAAACCAGATAATCATTAAATAGGAAAGGGGATATTTTAAAAAGATCAAATATCTTTTGGAAAGAGAAGGTGTAGCATTTTAACTTAGGAAATAATACACAAGGTTTTAGGACATAATTTTTAAAAGAAATACATTTTGAAAATTGGTAAGAATTTTCTTAAAAAAGAAATTCTGTCAATATCTAAAAAGATATTAACAAAAATTTTGGTCTAAAAATTAATATAATTTGGATTTTGGTTCTTTCAGAAGCATAGGATATCAAGGTCTAGAGAAAGCCAATCGAATATGAATAAATAAGGGAGGGTTGCTCCCCCTAAGAAAATGCTTCCCTGTTGAGCATGTCAAGTTCCAATCTAATGAAGTTGAAGCGGTCTTCAGGCAATGGCTTGGTGAAAATATCTACCAATTGAAACTCAGTAGATATGAAAGAAATAGATACATCACCTTTCTCCACATGATCTCTAATGAAGTGATGTCTCACATCAATATGCTTTGTTCTCGAGTGCTGCACATGATTCTTAGTGATAGATTGCACTAGTATTATCACATTTGATAGGAATACCTTTTAGATCAATTCCAATGTCTATGAGTTGTTGTGCTATCCATAGAATATGTGAGCAACAGGCTCATGCAGCTATGTATTCAGCCTCAGTAGTGGATAATGCAACTGAGTTCTGTTTCTTTGAATGCTAGCTGATCAAGGTTGAGCCAAGGAGTTGACAGCATCTAGATGTGCTTTTCCTATCCACCTTATATCCTGCAAAGTCTGCATCTGAATAGCCTGTTAAATGAAAATTGCTCTACAACTGGAACTGCAAGCCGGGAGCTTGTATTCTAGCTTTCAACCTTACAAGTGAAACAAAAGCTCTCACTAAACACAAATGTGTGTTTTTGACGAGTATGAAACTCTTAGAGTGAAACAAATAACTTGTACAATAAAGGCTGTGATTCTCTCAACTCTCAAAAACCACCCACACTAAGCTTAACGAGTACAAGAGAGAATGCTTTAGAAGACTTGATTGCTTTTGAATGAATGCTTGCTTCGATGATCTTCGTCTTCTTCATACAACTATATAAATAGCCGTTTGTCACCAAGGCAAAGAGGGAGGGCTGTTGAAATTTGAATTCCTTCCAATAATGATTCTTTCCATTTCCAAGATGCGCTCCCCGTGATCATGATGGAATCGGAAATCCTTGATTCTACAGAGCTGCTTGATTCACTTTCCTAAAATCAAATATAGCATAGATGGCAAGTGTATATAAAATATCTCACAAGGATTGTGAGCCCAATACTTTTAGATACACAAGCCCATACAGAATAGGCACATCTCTTTATAACGAGTCCTGCAAGTTAGCTTAGGCAACCAAACTTAACATAAAAAGATTTACCCAATATAATACGAGCAGGTTAAGCATTCAATATGCACACAAACATAGTCTCGGTTTCAAGATCTTGAAATCAAGACAATGTTTTTTCTTTCATCATCCTTTGGTATGACTTGCAAGTTAGATCTCAAGGTCTTACCATCAAGCTGGAGTCTTCAATATATATAAAAATTATGAAATGTATGTAACGTATACAATAATCAGTGTATAGTTAAGAAAATAAAAACATATCAATTGAGCATTACAGTAAAGGGAGTCCAATGTTGAGTTTGAGGGTCGTAACGGAGTATGCATCCATCGGAGACGCCGACATAAGGGCCTCCTCCGTATGCATAAAATGCATTAGATTTGGGACCGATCGCCCCCTCAGTTAATGCCACCCCCTTATGAAAAGTTCTTGCGGAGCATGCCGTTAAACTTGCCAAGATGAAAATAACGCCCACCGAGTAGCACAACAACATGATCGATCGATACAAGGATGATGGATGAATGATGAACTAGGAATTGAATGCAAGGATGTTGGATGTAGTTTGGAGGAGTGCTAATTATTAGGCAACTTGAGAATTTGTTGCTGATTCTGTAATTTGGATCTCTATTTATAGACTCAATCAACTTGGCCTCTACATAAATCAGATAGATAATTCTTTCTTTCTATATATATATATAGAGAGAGTGTGTGTGTGGGGTTCGGATATGCACCCTTTAGGGTGTGCACTGTGCACAAATATTATTCAATAGAGACAGAGAGCAATCATACCTAAAAACAAGTGGTGCGAGCGGGATCAGACCGAGACCCCAACGCACCCTGTCCCGCAAGCTAACATACACATACGCTAATATAAAGATGCTTTGATGCAATACGGAAATGTAATCACACTAACATGCTCCTAATTTACAATATGCGGAAAAGAACTGTAATGGTGCCCAAAGAATGCTAAGTGGCATATCCCTCTCCTACCTCTGCACCCCTTTCCGTTTGTACAGAGACTGGCCAGTTTGATGCAATAGCATATCATATCTCATCATAGCATATCATATCTCATCATCATATCATATATTGTGCTCATGCCCGATGGTGCTGGGCTATCATCATGCTCATAAATCGACAACTGACTCAGGGCACCCGATGAAGCTGGGCTACCCTATGACCCTAGTAAAGACTCTAATGATTTCACAGATAACGGCCATTCTGTTTACATACACATAAAAAAATAGAATGCTCGCGGTCAATGCACCCTATCATGATACTACATGGCATGCTGTAAATGCATATGAAGCACCTAGTATATCATATGATCACAAGCAGGAGATTTCTCTTTCGAATCTGAGTAAGCCCATATAGGAACTTACCTGAATAAGCCGAACAGTAGAGTAACAAGGCAGAAGCAGAATCCAAGCAATGAATCACCAATAGTAAGAAATGTCCAACATATCACAATCACCTAATAACATACAGACATGCATAAGTCTATCTAATCCACCCAAGGCGCCCATAACTATCATACATACTTCTCATATCTTATTTCAGATTAATCCATCTTATCTCATCACAATTCATATATCATTTCATGTTAATCTCATCTCATCATCTCATTTCCAAAACAATTTATCAAAGAATTCAACTTAGAAAATCAAACAATTCTTTTAAAATCGCTTATCCAAATCCCGACATTAAACACTTAAGCCTTAAAACCAATTTTCCAAAATCATAATATAGAAATCATTCCGGCATGTTTCTTATTTCAAAAACATTATATAAATAAATTCCAATATTAAATCATCAAAATAATCCTATGTTCACAAACCATATTCATAAATCAAAATCAACAATTCACTTTAAAATTCCTAACTCACATATTTAAATCCTCCTAAAATGCATCATATATAAATAATCCAATTAATACTATTTTAAAACAATAAACAATATATAACGATTAATTTCCAGAATTTATAATTATAACCAAATCCCAAAATAATAATAATATTCAAATAATTTAACACTTACTATCCATATAATCTCAAAACAATAACCATAAATATATTTATAACCCAATATCAAATAATATCACTTTTAAAACCTTTTTAAATATATTAAAATTTCAGAATATATATATATATATATATATATATATATATATATTTTCCCAAACTCTGAAATAACAATTAATATAACATATATATATATATATATATATATATATATATATATATATATATATAAATAACATAACATAATAACACTTAACATATATATGTATAACATAGAAAGAAAGAAGAAAAACCCACCCGGATCCACAACCCACAACCCAGGCAAGGAAAGAAAGGAAGACCCAGCCCAAACCGAAATCAAAACCCAGCCCATGACCCGGATCCGACCCGGCCCAAACTGAGGCCCAACCCGACAACCCAAAACAGATTTCAAGTGAACCGAGAAAAGAGAACCGAACTGGCACAAAGAAATAAGAAAAGAAAAGAAGGAAAACCGGGTCCTTGAACTCATCTTCAACCTTCAGCACCCCTGCCCAGGCTCTCGGAAAACTGAGAGAGAAAGAGAGCCCGGAGCTTCTTCCGGCAGCCTTTCGACCTGAGATTCACCTGACCCGACCGAAAACAAATTCCGACCATAACCCAAGCAAAGAAAGCAAAGCGCGAATGAGGAGGAGGGAGAAAGAGAAAGATTACCGAGGCTGAGCTTCTCCGACTCCGATGGCTGGATTCAGGGCTCGTTGGAGCTGGATCAACAGAGAATGGCCTAGGAGGAATGGAGAGTGAATAAAGGCTCTCTTTTATGAGTTTTCAAGGGAGAAAAAGTAAACGAAATGAACCGACCTTGCTTATGTCAAGAACAGGGGAACGGGGTTCCACCGGCGTCGATCTTGTCTCGAAGGGCTCCTGGAGGATCGACGTCGACGATGAGGGTGACTCAGACGACTGTCAAGATGCTGTTGCTTCGAAGGAGTGGAGGAGAGGCTTGGTGCTTCATGGAGACAAGGAAGAAGGGAGCTGGGCTCCTTCGTGGCGACAATGAACGCCGAGAAAAAACTGGAGCCGCTGCAGCAGCTGGACGACGATGACAACGGCGCTGGAGGCTTCCTTTTGTGCTCAGAAATGACAACAGAGGGGGTGGTGGAGCAAAGGTGGTGACTCGGCGAATAGAGAACAAGGAGGGGGATGGGGCTTTGTTTTGAAATGAAAATGGGAGAGAGGGAGAGGAGGGCTGAGAGAGAGGAGGTATGTGTGGGTTGTGGGTTTCTGAATTTCTGCAGAGAGAATTTGACATTTTGCCTGTAATAAGAGGAGCATGGTGAGAGAGGGAGAAGAGGCCAAGGAGAGGGGCCAGTATAACAGACATCCGAGGGAGAGACAGAGAATAAAGAAAAGGAAAAATTGAAAATATATGGAATTTGTTTCCCCACAAAACCAATTTGAATTCCCGACGCTCGAATCCGATTTCGCTCACTAAAATAAAACCCGACACTAGGAATTTAATCTAAATTTAAATCATCACAGAAATTAATATAATCATATTGATAATCAACCTCGAAAACGGGATTAAAATCCGCTACAACCCAAATTTTAAACAATGTCGGAATCTACTTTGAAAAGATTAAAAATAAAACGCGTTGCTCGAGGACGAAATTTTCAAATTTTTCCGAATTTCCAATTCTAATCAAATATAATTAATTACCCTTCCAAAATAATAATATATAAGAATATGAATATATATTCAGTCTTTATACTAACAAAGTTTTAGGTGACCAAACATAAGGATACAACAAGGAGATAAAACAAATTTCATGAGAAAGTAGTCGAGATCGACCTGACGAGGTTGAGGTCAACCATGCTAGGGTCGAGCCACTGAGTAAGAGTGATCGACATCGATCACCTTGAAGCTTGTTCGCTACGGGGGTGTGTGTAGGTTTTTAAATAATTCAAATTAAACAATTCACAACTAGACTACTCCCTGTCCCAAACAAATAATACAAGAATCCCCTCCCTTGTAGTAGTAGGGTAATTCAGGATCGAATCCACGAGGAGGTATGTATGCGCTTCCCTTGTTGTACTCACGATCAAAGCTTTCGACCTCAGAAGACACTCGATATCGATGTGTCTAGTCGATATCGACCTCAGTTCTGGTCGATTTCTAGTACAATTCATGCAGTAAAAAAAAGCAGCAAAGTCGACGTCGAGAAGAGACCTCGATATCGACGTTAGTTCTCGATATCGACCTTTATAGTCGATTTTGATGTTTGTCACAGAAACTGTATTACGTAACCAATTGTCGGAAAAGAGTCCGAAGAAAGTAGAATGGTAAATAAGGATTATCAGAAACAAAACTAAAAATTTTATATTGAATTTAATTAATTTAAAAGCTTCCAAAGTCGGGGTTTCATGCCACAACGATAACAATGCAAGTTGGCCTGTGCATAAAAGCGATTTCATACTCATAAAAGGAGGT
This sequence comes from Persicaria maculosa, assembly GCA_963922045.1. NCBI lineage: Eukaryota > Viridiplantae > Streptophyta > Magnoliopsida > Caryophyllales > Polygonaceae > Persicaria > Persicaria maculosa. The sequence goes on along the minus strand of OY998264.1, from coordinate 43,651,533 downwards.
AATATGCAAAAAATAATTTTAGCGACATAGCATTAATAATCAAGAGGACTTTTGCAAGCTTGTGAGAAGTAGATTGGTAAAGGGCTAAAGGTGGGCTAATATTTGGCCATGTGGTGTTAAATCCGGGGAAACATACTTTCTTTCCAAAACATTCGACATTCCTTCTTCATAATGTCTCACCTTTCACTCATCGCTCAATGCTTTTATTCAACATAATGCTTTTACCTCTCTAACCTTAGCACTGCCTTCTCGCGAGTCACAAACATGGGTGTCATGAATGGCCCCGGATACTTAGTACTTCGGACTCCTCACCTTGTGTCCTATCACGCTGAACTAACATCTCAACGAGCAGGGTCGACCTACCTTTATCTCCTGAGGTGGTCGGATTTTTTTCTCGCTCATTAAATTTTCCATATTTCGTAATTTTTTTCATTCTTGCCAAAAATTTCATAAATAATGCACAACTCCATATAACTCCAAAAATGATTCCATTCTCAAACTTGTCCCCGGATGGGGTATAAGGTATCAATGGGCAATATGTATATATGTGGAGCAATAATGATCATGATAAGGCTTATATATGGCTTGTGACTTTTGCAAATATGCATAGGTAAGGCTAGGATATGAACTCGTTTATGTAAGCACTTGTATGGAAATTTTCATAAAAAGTCCTCCATCATCTTATCATGCACATGTCAAAAGCATCTTCAAATTTTTCATCTCCTTTATTTTTTTTTCTTTTTGCACTTCATTGGGACTTCCCTTAACTAGGCAATTTCATGTTATATCTCTAATGAATCTAATTTTGCATCATAGAACTCTTTTTTATACTTCCATGAATCTTTCTTTTTTTTTCAAATTTTTGATGGGGGTTAGTTTTTTTTTTCGAAAATAAAACTAAATATGCATTAAGATAAATATGCAAATCTAAACTAAGTATGAATATGCAAGTAAGCCTTTCCCCCCCACCCCATACTTAAAATTTACAGTGTTCTCACTATATTAGAACTAGGATTTAAGAAGAAAACTTATTAAACCGTCACAAATTTCAAGAGTCGAAGAAGACAGCAGGCATGGTCGATATCGAGGTCTAACGTCGATATCGATGTTTCTTATCGATTTCTGGCTCAGGCTTCAGGGTGATCCGGCCTCGACCACAAGCCTATCTAAGTCGACCTTAAGGTCGATGTCGATCTTGGGCATCGATTTCGATGTCTCTTTTGTGTGCTTTTCTCTTTCCTGCAACTTGTTAAAACCAAAACAAAAATATTGAAAACAATAAAGTGTCTCAAACCAAAGTAAAAGCTGTCTAAAATCAAAACTAAGTCTTTGTTACAAGCTCTAGATTTTTAAGTCGCTAGGCCGACTTCTTCCTTTGCGCTTCTCAAGGTGGCATCTGCAGAGCCCATGTGGCTTGGGCCTCAAATATGACTCCTTTCTTTTCACGCAGCTGCATTCCGCCGGGATGGATTTGATTCACAGTGAATGGTCCTAAATTCTTATCCTTGAATCTCGTAGGGAACCAATGGTCCTTGGATTTGGCAACATAGACCTTGTCTCCTATCTCATATTGGCTCGAATCATCATCGGATACCCTACATAAGCGCACATGCCAAGGCACATCTCTTCCAAATAATGATAAATCCTTAATTGAAATGGAACAAGAGGAATCCGTACCTTGACTTACCTTCTTCTCAGTCTGTGGCTCAGGTCGATGTCGATGTTCAGAGGTCGATATCCACCTCTGTTTTACTCCTGGAGGATCAGTCGATTTGGAGAGTTTCTGCTCGATATGATCAGGTCGATTTTGACCCTCAGAGATCGATATCGAGGTCTCCTTTCCTCCCTTCTCAGTGCTGATGGTGGTCGATTTCGGCCGGGTATGGTCGATATCGACCTTAGACCCCGACTTTGATGTTTCCTCTTCTCCTCTGTCGACCCCATACTTATGACCTGGTACAAAATCTTGAACAATAGTAGTCGATATCGACTTACCTGGGTCGATTTCAATGTTTTGTTGGGTTCTTTCGTTCAAGATTGCCACAACTTCCTCCACCTGGGCTTCTATGACCCTCTTTTCAAGCTCCTCTGGTGTCATACTCCTTACCTTGGCTTCTCCACATGCAATGTAGACACCATTGATGGCTTTTATCTCCATTGGCCCTTGATATTTCACTGTCTTGTTGAAGGCATACTCTATCACCTCGTCACTAATTGTGAATGAGAGCAATCCTTTCTTTACGCTAATATTGGCATCGACGGTTGCTAGGAATGGCCTACCTAAAATAATTGGACAAGCAGGCTCCTCCGCTATATCAACAACTAGGAAATCAGCAGGGACAAATAATTTACCTACTTGTACTGGCACATCCGTCACTATCCCAGTTGAAATAACTACCGTATTGTTGGCCATGTATAATCTTGCATCCATGGGCTCCAGAGGACCTATCTTTACCTTGTGCCAAATGGTTAGTGGCATCATGCTAACGCTAGCACCCAAGTCAACTAAAGCATTAAATTTGAATTGGCCTACACCTATAGCGATAGAAAACTTACCTGGGTCCGCCCGCTTTTGTGGTAGCTCCAACCAGTTGCACTCCTCTGCGATCTCAGAGAGCGATCGCTTCTTACCCAAGATGTCCTTAAGGAACCTTACATAAGATGGCATCTCGTGAAGTGCCTCTGTGAATGGTATAGAGACATTAAGTCCTTGGAGCATCTTCACGAACCTTTGGAACTTCTTTTCCGCTGGGTCCTTAATCATCTTTCTAGTTGGGAATGGCAACACCTTCTTCCTTCCCGTGGCTGCGGTGAGGTCGACATCGACAACAGTAGGGTCAACATCGACTGGAGGAGTCGATTTCTGTGGTGACTCGGCTTCAGGGTCGACATCGACTGGAAGTTCGACATCGACGTCACCTTGGTCGATATCGACAGGGGGGTCGATATCGACAGGGGGGTCGATATCGACGTTTGTTCTGGCTCCTTCTCCTCCGCTTTTTGCTCGGGCGTTTTTAATTGACGCCCACTCCTTAGGTTCACCGTCGCAATGTGTCCAGTGGTTTTGCTCTTTTGGTTGGGCACAGTGGATCCAGGGAATGATCCTGACAATTTGGGTATTGCTTCCGCCAATTGACTCATTTAAGTCTCCATGTTGCACTTCCAAACGTCGATCTCCCCAAGTCTAGAATTGATGCCTTGCAGCTGAGTATAGACGGATTTGTTGGCTTGTTTGAACTCAGCCTGATTCCTCCGCATCTCATCAAGAATGATTTGCAGGTCATCTTTCCTTGTCTCCCACTCAGGGTGCCCTGGTGCTCTATATGGTGGGGGATCCCTTTGTTGATAGAACCTTTGATCACCCCAATATTGTTGATTTCCCCCTCCATAGGAGCCTCTCATCCACTTGACCTCCTCATGTTGTTCCGCCATGGATACTTGCTCAGTATGTGGGTAGGCACTAGTGTTATGCCTTGTTGACCCACACTCCTGACAAGTCTGATTGTTGCTTAAGAACCTGACTTGCTTTTGAAGGCGGCGTGTTTGATCGTTGTGGGATTGTTGCCGCACATCAGGATCTATCTCCCTTGGAGGCTCATATAGTGGCATTGATGGGGCAGGCCTTGCATCATAGGCCGCAGCAGCCCCATAAGTGTTGTCAAAGTTCACGAGCCTCTCAATGGTCTCTCATGCCTCCGTTGGTGTAAGCTCAATACACCGATAGGAGGTATATGAATTTATCCTCTCCTTATTCGGCGCATCAAGGGCATTGTATAAGATCTCCTGGATGACATATGGAAATTGCCCATGCGTTGGGCATGATCTCAGCAAGTCCTTAAATCGCTCCCACGCCTGTGCTAGTGTTTCACCTGGCTTTTGTTTGAAAGTCGTGATCCTTTGTCGCAGCATCGCCATTTTAGAAGGTGGCAAGAACTTATTCAGGAATGCATCCTTCACCTCCGCCCATGTCCTCAGCGAGCGTGGAGCCAAACTCCCAAGCCATTGTAATGCCTTCCCTGCCAAAGACCATCGAAAAGATTTTAATCGCACATGCTCTAAATTTACTCCATCAACAATTGTTTCACATAAGTCCATAAAAGTAGAGATGTGTTGCAGGGGGCATTCATTTGGTCTTCCTTCAAAAGTATTTCTTTTTATCTCAGATAGGAAGTTAATTTTTATTTCATTGTTAGAGTGAGGAATTAAAATAGCGGATTCAGGAACATGAAGCGGCGGATGCATGTATTGCATCGCCGTCTGTGGATACTGATTTAGCCGCTCTTGGGCTTGTCTACGCGCATTCTCCTCCCTATCAGCACGGGCTCGCTCTACAGCAGCGGCGACCCTTTCAGCAGCGATTGTAGCATTGTGGTCCTAGATCTCATTTCTCAACCGCTCTATGGTTTCTGCATGCGTCTCGTTATCAGCCATGATGCGAATTTCTTTGTTGCAAAGATGGTAGAAACGTTAAGGCTCGTTGATTGGTTCCAGGATAGGTCCGTGATCAGAACGTCGTATAAACCTGCAAAATAAGCTCAAAAAAAGATCGTGATTAAACTTAGGTGGCGATTGATTGCCTCCCCAGCAACGGCGCCAATTTGTTTGCTACGGGGGGTGTGTGTAGGGATTCAAATAATTCAAATTAAACAATTCACAGCTAGACTACTCCCTGTCCCAAACAAATAATACAAGAATCCCCTCCCTTGTAGTAGTAGGGTAATTCAGGATCGAATCCACGAGGAGGTATGTTAGCACTTCCCTTGTTGTACTCACGATCAAAGCTTTCGACCTCATAAGACACTCGATATCAATGTGTCTAGTCGATATCGACCTCAGTTTTGGTCGATTTCCAGTACAGTTCCTGTAGAAAACAAAAGCAGCAAAGTCGACGTCGAGCAAAGACCTCGATATCGACGTTAGACCTCGATATCGACCTTTACAGTCGATTTCGATGTTTGTCACAGAAGCTGTAATACGTAACCTATTGTCGAAAAGGAGTCCGAAGAAAGTAGAATGGTAAAGAAGGATGATCAGAAACAAAACTAATACTTTTATATTGAATTTAATTAATTTAAAAGCTTCCAAAATCGGGGTTTCATGCCACAACGATAACAATGCAAGTTTTATGCTAAAGTTATGAAATTTAATGCCTTTCCGTCAAATAACTTTCGTTATCAACACTTAGGTGATTAGAGGCTCTCGTATAGTTCCTAAGAGTTACTATCCAATTCATGAACAATCCAAGTTTACAATATGAATAGCTTTCGCTTCAATAATGCAAATAATGAATCTCCCTAACTTTCGCAAAGGATCATGCATGGGATAGAAGATGGAATCGCATAAAAGTTATACCTTTGATGCACTTACCCTACATCGCTATCGTCGGGCTCACCCTGACCCTAGAAGTGGGTTGACTACTCACTCCTCATCATGCACATCATCATCATTATTGAAAGAAAACTACTTTGAATTAAACCTTGAAAGAAAGTACAACCGAACAAGCCAAAACTCCGCTCTCGCTTCTCTCCAACTCACTCGGCCTCCTCTCTCTCTCTCTAACTCGTTACTACTGTAATTGGAACTGAATTGTATATGCTTCGATGTAAATTGAATGCCTAAACTCAGCCCTATTGGCCTCTAGATATAGATATCGAACTTTGCTATCCAAAGACTCGAAACTTTATCTTTATTCTCTAAGACAAACTTAAAGAAAGTAAAAACTAAAACTCCTATGGTAAATCAGCTTATATGATAGCTCTGGTGTTGAAGATAAGAAATCTCGACTTTAGGATAGACGTGCAAGCTTTGGATAGAATTCTATCAAAATCTGAGTCGGATTCTTCTGCTGGGCAACATCGATATCGACGTTGAACATCGATATCGACCTCTGTGAAACACTATCTCGAGCTCTCCTTCTCCTACTTGAACTGGCACTCGACTTCTATCATTTAGCTCGATCTGCCACCATTGATATCGACCTCTACACGTCGATATCGACCTCTCTGTGTTGACATGCTCTGTTTCATTTCCTGCTCGATTCCTATGTCTCTGCTGCACTCGATGTCGAGGTCCCCAGTTGATTTCGACCTCTATAGAAGACTTCGAGTTCTTTTTCCGGTCTTCTAAATCCGTCCATTTTTATCCTGTTTTCTGCGAAATCACATAGAAACTCCTATAGACCCATATATTTGACATTTAAGCATAGACTACACTAATCCCATGTTTTCCCATTAATACGCATGCAAAAGACGGTAAAATGGACTCCTACAGACCCATATATTTGACATTTAAGCATAGACTACACTAATCTTATGTGAATTACATGATTTTATTTGCTTATTTATTTGTTGCATAGCTTCTTATTATCGTTTTTCGGTAAAATTTTAAATTTTTATGGCTAAAACTGCTGAATGGTGTATATTATTATGTTCTCTTTGGATATTATGTTTTCTATTTGATCTTAAAGAATGATCCAAAGAAGAATTTTAAATAAATGAAAAGACATATACCTCCGAAAACAAAGAAAGTGTCATGGAAGCTTCAACAAGACTTGACAATGCAAAAGTGGATTCATTAGAGATATTGCAATGCAATTCTATAGTAAAGGGAAGTCTCAATAAAATGAAAATTTTTTAGAACACCACAAAGAAATGTAAATTGAAGTTGCTTTTGACATATACAATAGTAAAATGATTGAGGACTTTATAATTTCCATTTAAGCATTGTTTGCCTTACCCATTCATTACTTTTGCATTATTAGCCTTCACATCATATTCTAAGCCATATGTGCCTCAAAAGAAATTTTTGCTCCACAAGTTCTTAAATTGCCCATTTTTTATACCTTTTGACCCATCCAGGGAATCATGCTATGAAATGGATGAAATGTTATGGATTTGTTATATGGTTAGTTATGTTGTGAAATTATATGAATTTTAATGGCAAGATGATGAAATTATGAAAAATTTAATGAGCGAAAGAAAATTCGGTCACCTAGGAGTTAGGTGGATCGACCCTGCTTGCTTGAGATGATAGTTCGAGCGAGATGGGACACAAGATGAGGGGTCCAAAGCGCTAAGTATCTAGGGCCATTCATAACACCAATGTTTGTGACTCACAAGAAGGCAGTGTTAAGGTCAAAGAGGTAAAAGCAATATAGTGAAAAAAGCAAAGAGAGAATTAAGAGAAGGTGAGGGATGTGGAAATATCATAAAGGACAAAGTGCACCAAAGAAATAAAGAAAGTTTGAAAGTTTCTCCCCAGATTAGCACCACATTGCCTAAAAATAGCCCACCACTATACCTTTACCTTTTACTCCTATAAAGCTTGCATAAAGTCCTCTTGATTATCATTGTTTTGTCACTGAATATTTATTTTGCATAACTCTCCTTTTGTGTGAGATGTTTCTTTTATTCACAGGCATGGATTTTAAGCCAAAAGTACCTTTGCAAGGATGACATATTGTTGTTAGGTAAATATGAGAATGGTCCATGATGTTGAGAGTTTTTGTTGGGTTCCGCTGTGTGACCATGAAAAGTGTTGCTTGGGGACAAGAAAGCTTAAGTATGGGGTGATTTGATGACCGCTAAAGTGACCATGTTTTATGCCTATCTTTTACTTTGATTTCTATCTTATATTTGCATTAAGGGTTGGGAATGCTTTGAATTTGTGTAGTATATGCTTATTTGCAAGAAATAGAGGTCAACACAAGTTTTGGTATAATTCTGCAGAAATTGAATTGGAATCGAAGCCGAAACATGAAGCTGAGAATCAATGTAGAGTAGTCGACATTGACTAGATCTCTCGACATCAACTGGGATGAGTGATCTAGAAACAAAGTAAAGAAGAGTGAAGAAAAACCACCTACTGGAGAAGAGGTTGACGTTCCCTGAGATTGACCTAAGCACTCGACATTGACTGAGCAGCATGATGCCCGACGTCGAGTGAAGACAAAGTGCTCGATGTCAACTACTCAGGTTGACATCAACTGAGCCTATCTGCAGAATCTAACGCGTACAAGAAATTTGAGTTGAAGGAGTGTTGCTAAGCCACAATTTTACATCTTTTCTTTAGATAGATTTAATCCTTATGGGTATTTTCCTATTTACCACAGGGATATATTTTCTTTTCCTATTTAGTTTATATCTTCTTCTATTTTAGTTTTATCTTCTAGTTAGGATAGAACTACCTTTCCTAGGCTAGCTAGGAGATTGGTAATTATAAATAAAACCCTTGGGGCTGAGTTTTATTAATTCAGTTTACAAGCAATAAAACACACAATTACATTAAGTTTTAGGGTTTTGGCGCTTGCGAGAGCCGACGTTGAGATTGTGAAGACTTCTGTTTGGTTTATGAAAGTTAAGTTTGTTTCTTTTATATCAATCATGTTCTCTTCAATCATGAGCGAGTAGTCGCTTTGCTCTTAGGATCATGGTGAGCCCGACCTTAGCCATGCATGTTTGATTGAGTTTGATGTTGATATTTGTTATGTTTTGATCATCTCCTAACTTTTTGTTTTTAGCCCTTATCGAAAGAAAATGAATTCATGCGAACAACTTGGATCATAAATATAAAATCGGTAGAGACAAATTAGGTTTATTTACGAGAGCCAATATGTATATTTTGTTGGAAAATGGGAAAGCTTGGTCCTTTGATGTGATAGCATAATTGTCCGTCTTACTCTATCTTGTGCATGCACGGTTAACATTGTGGTGAACCTTAGCCTTAGGAGTTTGTTTATATTGTTAAAACCTCTATAACTGTTACCCTAAAACTTTTGTGTTTTGTTCATCGCTTCTATTATCATCCTTTTATTCTTCGGCCACCTTTTTCGACATTTTCTAGTTACTATTATGGTCATCGATATCGATTGTCTAGGTCGATGTCGAGTGCCTCATATCGATCGATGGTCTTCTGATTTGATCTACTGTTGCTACTGACATAGACATTGACTACCATAGTCAACGTCGACTTACTTGTTTGTGAGTGCAGGAATCCACTCGGCATCTAGGTCTTCTGATTAACATCAAAAGCATAGACAAGAGAGAATCCACTAGAGATCGACAACCCTGATCGGCATCGACTATTCCAATTGACATCGAGAGCTTCTGGTCGACTTCTACAGAACGTGTTCAAGTACTACTTCGGATCCGCTGACACGCTTCCTCGTGGATCGAACTTGATTCCCTTCCACTACAGCGGGGGAGTCTTGAATATCATTTGATAGGATTGATTTGATTGCTAGGGTTTATATTTCATATTATTTTATATCAATTCTCCCCTATATCATTTGGTAATATGATGTGATAGGCAATAGGTTATGTTAATATGTGATGATGAACTATTATAATGTTGATATGATATTATCCTTGTTGTGGTTGTTACCCCGATGCAACTTGATAGTTTGACTTGATTATGTCCATATAAGATGGACCGCAATATTATTAAGTATAAAGGTACCTTGAGATTTTATGATATGATATGGGTTGAGATGATTGATGATGAACTAATAATGTACAGTTATAATGTGCTCGCGAATATGGCGTAGGGCTTATGTGTGATGATTTCCATTACTGTTTCCTCCTTCATTATGGGGGTTGAGATCTTTTGGTAGAATGGTCGGAGAGTGGTAATAGGATTTGAGTTGTAAGATTTGATCGATGATGGTATGAGATAGAGTTATAGGAAGGAGATGTTATCTTAGGTAGGACCGAGTGAGTTTCTAGGGTTTATAGGAGATAGTGGCTAGCGGTTTTTAGATGAGCTTCATAGGTATGCCTTAGTGTGGAGTAGGGTTAGGATCGCAATATTTCGAGGAGAGGTTGTAGTATATGCGGGTTGCATATGAAGGTAGTCAATTGAAGGTTAGGATAGTTTTAGAGGTATGGATAGGCTAGGCATGTTGATCGAGGAATTCTTATAGACGAAGTGGTGATAGATAGGTTAGTGTGATAGGAGTAGTAGCTGGGTAGAATAGGAGCGAATTGTGGGCAACGTAATGCTTGATTGACTAAGGAATACTTGCAAAATTGTGGACTTTGGGACTAGGTTATATGCGTTGTGAGTAGGAACGACGTTGGTAAGAAATGAGTTTGGGAATTGTTAAGATTGAGTAATATAGGGTTGTTTTATAAATCATAGATCTTGGGAATTAGGTTGTTCGTATATTAGCAGGACTGGATGTGGGATGTGTACTTGGGTTTGCTCGAAAAATGTTGAGGATGTTTGATAGAGTTATAAGTGGATAAGTTCTGAAGGCGTGATTGGAGGACTTTAGCATAAGGGAGAATCGAAATTGGTATGTAAGAATTGGCATGATTATTAAGGTATTAGAAAATGAAAGATGAACCTTCGAGGAAAGGCCAGTAACTAAGTGAGAGCGACGTTAAGGTTGCTCATAAGTTTGATTGATTGGGATTCGAGGTAGGAAGATTTTGAGTAATGAATGTGGAAACTAGACAAGGTAGAAGAGATTGGGAGTACTATAGGTTAAGAATTGTTGAAGATTTTATTAAATGGCGATGCTTTGGGTAATATGGGTGAGGGTGACATAGAGATTATCTAGGGATAATGATTGGTAGATAGAGGCCTTAAGCGGTGAGATGTTGTGGTTCTAGGAATTGTGACCTAAGGTTATCTAGGAATATATGAAGATGAGGAACTAGAATAAGGTAACTTGATAATTGGTGATGAGTAGAGATTATAGTGGGGCTCTAAATGGTAAACTAGTATTATAAACAGATGAATTGTCATGATCTTATTGGGAAGTGAAGCAAAACGGTTCAGATTTGTTATGTCCTGTTGAGTTGGTTAGGTAGAATATGTTGTGGGTCATTTGGGATAGATAAGAGTAAGAAGGAACTTGATGATTCGTGGTGATGAGTTAGCACTAGAGTAGGTGGTTGAGTATTTCTAGCAAGATGAGGTGCATGTGTTTTCTTTGGATATGTTAGTAGTTTAAGGGAATGAACCTTGGTGTTGAATATTGAGGACATAAAATATAATAGATTCTCTTGTTGGGGTTAACAGTAGGTGTTCATTCTTTAGAGGTGGATTATTAGGGAGAGTGCTTAGTGGTATGGGAAGGGAGATTAGAGTGTTGAGGCAATTTGGGATTTCTCCTTAAGAGGGAATGATAGGATGAAATTTGAAGGACATGGAAGCAATGGATGAAATTTGTAAGAAATACCTATGTTAAAGATGTGCTTTATAGGGAGTCTCGAAGATGATTGATATATTGGGCTTGGTGGAATAGGGAATTGGATGGTTGTGAAGTTCGGGATATGGGCTTTAGCTAGTTGGATGGAAAGTTGGGAGTTGAGCTTGAATTGTTGAGGCAAATAGACCCTTAGAGGACTTATTAACCTAAGCGTACAGATACCTAGGGAATGGCTTGGGATTTAGGCTTTGACTTGCGGATGACTATTAGAGAGATTGTCTATAAGGTGGGTTATATGGTAAGCGAGATATGGATGTACTAAGGACTATCATCTGCTTCGAGTTTAGTGGACCTAGATAAGGCTTCATCTTGACTTGAGAGTTGAAGATGAGTGAGTGGTGGTTGTGTTCTATTGTGATTGGTAACTATATGTAAATTTTCTTGATTATGTGACCTATTGATATGTGATGATATAATAAGGTTGGCCATGATATATATTTCCATTGTGATGATATGAGAATTCCCGACATAACTAATTCTGTGATGCTGGCATTCTGATAATGTCATGAGTGTGACGTTGCTATGTGATACTTGGGATTAAATAACATGCAGATACTATGCTATGAACTATGTTGATTCTCTGATGTATTGTTATGTGATATGCGATGCGTTAATATTTACATAATGACTTCTTTGATATGATGCTTGTATGCGGCGATTCTTGCTATGACTTTGGTATAATAATTCTTGATAGTGGACGTGAGTATGATATTATGTGATTAGATTATGGTGCTATATGACTTCATTATGATGAGCATGGTAGTATAATGACATGATAAAATGATATTGATTTGAAACCTGGAACCTAGGAAGAGAATCTGCGATTAGCCATTAGAGGTGGATGAATTGATGCTTGAATGATTGGAAATTTGTTGACTAACATAGGAAAATTGACCTGGATTTTAAAAACTCATTGGTTTTGAAAATGATTTTAGTCTCGAGGACGAGACTTGTTTTTAGAGGTGAATGAAGGTAAAGACCTCGGTTTTAAAATAATATTTTAAAACTAAATAACATAAAATGGATTTAAGTTGAAAAATTCGGATATTTGAAAATCCTCGTCCTCACCTTGAAAATCGCTTTTAAAATCTATAAAGCGGATTCCGGCCAAATTTTGAACTTTTGAAAGACAATTCCGTCTTTCCACCTCGGGATTTGAAATCAACTTTGGATGTCGATATCCTCATGATTTGAAACACTAATTTGAGCAAATCGGGTTTAGATCGAGAGAGCGGGATTCGGAAAAACTAACTTGTGGAAACTAACGTCGGAAAATCGAACTAACGCTTTTTGGGACAACAGTCCTTGTCTCTTCCTCCCACTACATCCAAAATTTCCAGCCCCTTGGTCCCACTCAAGCTGATTTTGAATTCAAATGAAGCTTCACCCTCACTTTCCTTATTACACAAGTGGGCAAAATACCCACAAGTGCTTTCTCATTCCACCCATACTTGCTTCCCCTTTTATGGCAATGAGACAAACAAGAATTTTCCCTCTCATGTGCATCCAAAATAAGGCCCCCCAACAGCCCATCATCACTCACTTTAAATCTGATTTTCTAGCCCCTTCACGTCACCACAAAACACAGAAGAGAACCCTAGCAACAAAAGCTCCAAACCTCATCCTTTTCTCCCACTTCTTTCCCTCCTTTTCCATGAGATACCAAGAGCCTCAAGGATCCTCTTTTATCAATTGAGCACAACCAGAATGCCACCACTGCAGCCCCAAGCCCTCACCTTCCTCTTCTTCCTCCATTCGAAGCCAAACCGAGCACACCCAAGCTACCTTCTTGTGTTTTCGTGAGCATCACTCGAGCACCACAGCCCCATTCTTCTTCCTCCTTTAACAAGCACCAAGCCAGGAACCCCTCCACACCTCTTAGATATCCCACGAGCAGCAGCAGCCCCAGAGGAGCCCAGAGAAGCTGCGAGTATCCCAACGATGCCACCCCCTTTGTTTTTGGTTCAATGTCAGTAAACAGTTGGATTTCCCCCTCCTTCCTCCTCTTAACTAAGTAAAGCTCAACCTTTAACATCCCAACAACCTTCCTAGGCACTCTCACTCAAGATCCAGCCAAAACGAAGCCCCAAGGAGCCTCCACGAGGAAACCATCGAAAAAGAAGAAGCTTGGGTGAGCACATCTCCATTTCTCTCGAGTCTTCATGCCATTTGTGTGCTAACTGACGGAGGGAAAACCTGTTGTTGATCTGTCAAAGTAAACTCAAACCTATAACTAGTACAATAATAAGTAAGAGGTCGATCCACAGGGAGATTTGTTGCTCTAGTATGATTTAAATGCCGATTTAGTAACCGATTGGGGGTGTTTGTGAAAGCAAAGCGTATTAGCGAAAACAGAAGTAAATGTTTGCGATTCAAACAAATGAGAGAAGTAGTTCTACCTACAATTTTCCACTTTATTTGGTTGAAGCGATCCTTGTAACTTCTTCTCGTCCTATTAAGTTTCCTATGAATGCCCTTGTCCCAACCGAATATAGTTACTAGTCCAATCAGTCCTAGCAACCCTTATCAATCGAACAGTCCCTAAAGAAGGATTTAACCCAATTGATAGCTTTAAGTTCATAGATTAGCCAAGGTATTTGCAGTCCCTAAAGAGGGATTTAACAACACATTCAACTTCCTACTTGTCCAATTAGTTCAATCAGTCCTAAAGGGATAAGTTTGCTACTCAGGTTAAGGTTCACAATCAAGAATCTACAAAACCCTAGCAATTGAATTGATCTAACTAGTTGGCCAGACAAGATAGAACAAACCAATAATTCAATAAGCGCAAAGAAGTTGAAGCATTCAATAGAGGAATTAAGGAACGAGAATTAGAAACTCACAACCAATCCAAATAAAGCTTCAAATTGTTGGCAGAACCGATGAGTTTAGTTCCTCACGGTAAACATTGCTCAATCTGTCAAATGTATGATAGAACGTAGAATAGTAATGAAGTGCTTGAAAACTAATAACACTCGGCCTTAAAAAGTATAAGCCGAACCAAAAATGAAATAACAAATAACTAGGGTTCCACTAATCAAAACACGGCATTCAGATGACCAATGCGGCGGCCGCGGCATAGGTGCTGCGGCCGCTGCACGCGTGTTCAAGTCAGGACCCCGCTTGATGCAGTGCAATTGTCGATGACTCCTGGTGACATTGAGGACAACATGAAGGTTCCTTTCAATGGTCCTATCACTCGTGCAAGGGCCAAGAGGATTCATGATGCAACCAAAGCCCTTATTGTTTGTTACCAAGGAACTATGGAGCAACGGTTCAGGCCACCCTGGATCACTTTGCTCAGGACTACACCACCAACACAAGACTTGAGCTTGCGTCCGCACACAGAGCTCATGAAGACGCTTCAGCATCCTCCTTGATCAACACACATGTCACACTCGGCCCAAACCCATGTCGAGTGGAATGGAGGCCCATGTCGAGTCATGGTCTTGTGGTTGGGCCGGTTCACCTTATTTACTTAAATTATTATTTTATGCAATTAGATTTAATAAAGTGGAAGTTAATTATATCTTATCTAGATGTAATCCTTGTCCACTAAGTTTTTATCTTCTAGGTTTATCTATCTTTAGGATTTTAATTATATCTTTTATCCAACTAAATTCTATCTTGCATGGTAGAATTGGTTCCTAGAATTTCTATTTAATCATTGTAATTTCCTTTGAGTTAATTAGATTGAATAGAATTGGAGAAACCCTTTAAGGAATTAAGGGTTCTTCGATTTCAATCCCAAAGCTTCAAGTGCACTTGTGATCTACTTACATTCGGCAACACAAACCCCAAAACCCTAACTCTAAACCGAGCCAAAAATCCAAACACAAACAACACACAAACCCTAGCGCAAATCGTCGTAAAAGGGAGGCTTCTTGTCGCCAGAAGGAGAAACTCATGTCGCCGCGCCTCACCCGCATCGCACAGGCGGTGGCCGCCCCAAGCCTGCAGCGGCCGCTGCGTCCAGACGCCCCCGAGTGCGCTGCGCCCGCGCTCCAGGCGCTCGCGTGCCCTCTCCGCGCGCCTCTGTCACTGTTTCTCTCTTCTCTTGTTTTACCTTGTTTCAGTCGCTATTTCCTGCTCCAAGTTGCTGAAATTATTCCAAGTTTAAATCCGTCGCTAAAATCAGAAACTTAATCACTTGTATTATTTGTTCCAAAATCAGGAGATATCAAAGAGCATTGCAAGATCGGGCAAATATATGGCGTGGTTCTTGATCTTGAGCCCACAGGTGAAGGATCGGGTATCCCAAACGTAACAAGTGGTATCGGATTCTCAGGTTTATGCAAGTTCTTTACTCTCTTGATTCCTTTTTGAGTGATTTCTTTTTGTGCCATCTTTTTCACCATTCCCGCTGCATAAATTTTAGTTCTTTATTATTCACCCTAAAAAAATTGGCACTTTATTTTGGTTATTTTCTTGTTGGATCTTTAATTTGGAAGATATTGAGTTCTTGATTGCAAGTTTTGATTTTTTATTCCTTTTTTGCTACATATCATGCCTATGAATGTGATTATTGGATTAAAGCATTATATGAACTTGCACCACTAAAGAACCCTAATTTTCCAGATTTCTAGCCTATTTCCCTTATTTTCTTTATTTTTGCTTACTTTTAGATCATCGTAGCATAGATTTTTTTTTTCTATTTTGCTGTTTCTGTCGCATTACAGTAGCTTCCAGCAGCGATTTTCATCATAAAAAACAAACTGCGAGCTTCAAAAAAAAAAAAGCATTCCTCTTACCTTTGTTGAGTTAGTAACTCATTGCATATTGTTCCTTCTTTTATTTCGCTACTTGTTAGATGATCTAATTGGTTTTTAGCATTACAAAAGAACCCCCTTGTGTGATTTTGTGCTGTGCCGACACAGGAGCCTTGGTCACACCCCTCTTTCTCTGAACCGTGTTGCAACCGTCAGATAATAGTTGACGGAGTGTGTGCACTTGCTTACCCTTCTGATTGCATCGTATCTATTGCTACATATTAATATATTTTCGAGCATCACATTGTAGCTTTTATTTTTCTTCTACATTAGCCGCTTGTTCATACTTGCGATCCTTACTATCCGACTTGTGGCTGATTTCTTTTGCAATTTAATCTCTACTTGCTCTCTTCAATATTGCAAAATTCTGTGTCCAGGGAAGATTACTTGAATTGAGTGCCTTGTTTTCTCGCCTCTTTGATTTCTAAAACTGAATCACTCTTAGGATCAAAAGGTCTTGCATTACTTGGTTTCTGGTCTTTGCTCCGTTTACTTGTTGCTCTTCTGATATTGTAGGAACATGTCAAACGGGAACGACCCAAATTCTTCCCCTACCCCTCCTGCACCACTTACTGCGGCAGACGTATGGTCCATCATTGCGACTGAACTTGCCCAATTAACCAATCGCTTGGCCATTGAATAGGTCCAGGACCGTGCTGAACTTTCGACTCAGATCGACCAAGCCATTGATCGGAGACTTGAGGAAAGGAAACGGAATGAGGCTTCTGGATCTACACCTCCCTCAGGTAGTAAGCCGCCTCCTACAAGTCATACACCTCCCTCAGGTAATACCCCAACATCAGGTAATCCACCCCCGTCTGGTCAACTACATTTTAAACTGCGATCTGCTACGCCCAACCCTTTTGCAGGAGAGAATGACAATGATCCGTTATCTAGCTTTAACGGTAATGAGGTACGCCGAGACCATACCCCCCCTCGGCATCAGCAATATGGACAACAACAGCAGTATCAACCACCTCACCAGGCTCACGCTAATCCTCTGTTCGTCAGGGCCAACTGGGACGACAGTCGTAGCAATGCTGATCTGAACGACATGCCCCACTTGGAGGACGCATACCATGAGGTAGATCCTAACTTTGATGATTTACGTAACCCTAATTTTGGTCGTCCTAGATTTGATAATGCACAGGCTATCCAAAGGCGCGATGTTAAAATAAAATTGGAAACATTTGATGGTACTAATAATCCTGAAGCTTATCTTGTTTGGGAAGATTATACTAACTATGTTTTGGAACATCTGCGCTATGAGGAAACAGAGAAGTTGGAAGTCGTTATCTTACATTTGACAGGTATGGCTCGCACTTGGTGGTTCCGCACTCGTGAGATCCGTCGTCGTCAAGGTAAGCAACATGTTGAAACTTGGCCCAAACTTTGCTACCTGTTGAAGAAATGCCACGTGCCTGAGGAATACACAGACACCATGAGGATGCATCTCGCTTCTTGCCGCCAAGGAGCTCGCTCACCCATGGAATACAGAGACGAGATTGAACGACTCGCTCATCAGGCTAATGTTTATCTTACTGAGCGTGCTTTATGTACTCAATTTCTTGCTGAGCTTAATATCTCTATTAAAAATCCTTTTGCTTTTCATTCTATTAGGGATATTAATACTTTATCTCATAAGGCACAACTTCTGTATGATCAGCAGTAGCAACAGCAGAGGACCAGGATCGATCAAGCCTCCCAAGGTCGCAGGTTTGTTCCCTTTGCTTCTTCTAGTCAATCCAGACCTTCTACTAACCCTTCTATGCAGCAAAAGGGAGTTTCCAACTCACCTCAACAGGGTTATCAGGTTGAAACTAGAAGAGTTGTTGCACCATCTAAGGAACGCACCAAAGACATCCGCTGCTTCACTTGTGGTGGCTCGGGACATGTCTCTCGCGAATGCCCTCAGAAAATGAAGGTTCTTCTCAATGATTTGGGAGACCATTACTATGAGGAGGAGACTGTCGAGGACCATGTAATTTCGAGTGAAGTGGAGGAGGACCAGCCGATTGAGCCTAACGACGAAATAGACCCCAGTGACTTCCAAGAGACTCTTTGTCTTGTCAATCTTCGGGTCCTACACATCCAGGAAGCTCCCATGGCTGATCAAAGGGAGAACATTTTCCACACCAAGTGTGCGGTTAGCAAGGCTACCTTGAGCATCATAGTCGACGGTGGGAGTTGCTGCAACCTCATCAATGAAAAGGTAGTGGATTTCTTACACTTGACTACTACTCCTAGGGCTACTCACTATGGTTTAAATGGCATAACTGATGATGGATCTGATATTATGGTGACTAAACAATGCTTAGTGTCATTTTCTATTGGCTCATAATAGGATCAAGTCTTATGTGATGTTGCTCGAATGGATTGTAGTCATATTTTGCTAGGTCGTCCTTGGTTATATGATCGTTCTGTTATACATGATGGTCGTGCGAATACATATTCCTTCACTTTTGATGGGAGGAGAGTCACTCTCCTACCCCTTTCGCCTCAAGCTGTGTTGCAGGAACAGGTTCGCAAGAAACAACATCAGGACGCTCAAAAGGAGACCCATCGGAAGGGGAAGCAACATGCGGCCGAGACTACTGCGCCCGCGGCCTCCAAGGCCGTACCCGAGACGACGTCGGCGCCTACCCCCTCTCCCTCTACATCACCACAACCCTCTCATACCCCACTTCAGGGCTCTGTTGAACGACTTTCTTTGGTCTCTCAACCTCAGAAAGAGACTGTCACCTGGAATGCTCATCGACCTCATATCCTTTTGATCATGAAAGAAGTCTTACTTAATACTGTGGATTTGAGTCATATTCCTGCACCTATTGCTGCTCTTTTGCAGGATTATTTAGATGTCCTTCCAGCTGATCTACCACAAGGATTGCTGCCTATTCGTGGGATTGAACATCAGATTGATTTCGTCCCTGGCGCATCCTTGCCTAATCGTGCCGAGTATAGGGCTAGTCCAGAGGAAACTAAGGAGCTGCAACGCCAAGTCACGGAGCTGATGGATAAGGGCTTTGTTCGAGAAAGCCTCTCCCCTTGTGTCGTGCCTGTCATCTTGGTTCCTAAGAAGGATGGCTCTTGGCGCATGTGTGTTGATTGCAGGGCAATCAACCAAATAACGGTTAAGTATCGTCACCCTATTCCTCGTTTAGATGATATGCTTGATGAATTGTATGGTGCATGTATTTTCTCTAAAATTGATCTTAGAAGTGGCTATCATCAAATTAGGATGAAACAGGGAGATGAATGGAAAACGGCTTTTAAGACTAAGTATGGTTTATATGAATGGTTAGTAATGCCATTTGGTTTGACAAATGCTCCTTCTACTTTTATGAGGCTTATGAACCATGTGCTTAGACGTTACTTAGGCAAATTTGTCGTTGTTTATTTTGGCGATATCTTAATTTATAGCAAGAACATGCATGATCACCTTAGTCACTTAAAATTGGTATTTGATTGTCTTCGAAAAGAAAAACTATATGCCAATTTGCAAAAGTGCTCTTTTGCTTCCGCATCTACTATTTTCCTTGGATTTGTTGTCTCTGCTTCTGGTTTAAAGGTAGATGCGGAGAAGGTTCGTGCTATTCAAGAGTGGGCCCATCCACATACCCCCACTCATGTCCGCTCATTCTTGGGCCTTGCTGGCTTCTATCGACGCTTCGTCAATGACTTCAGCACCATTGCCGCCCCCTACATGAGCTGACCAAAAAGGATGTGACGTTTCGCTGGACAGACGCACATCAGAGGGCATTCGATGCTGTCAAGGATCGTCTCACCCATGCCCCAGTGCTGCAACTACCTGACTTTGCACAACCGTTCGAGCTCGAGTGTTATGCTTCTAGCACTGGCGTTGGTGGGGTACTTCTACAGAATAGGCGCCCTATTGCCTATTTCAGCGAGAAGTTGGGCCCCGCTGAGCTCAACTATTCTACCTACGACAAGGAACTGTTCGCCCTGGTTTGATGCTTACAGACATGGCAGCACTACCTTTGGCCTAAGGAGTTTGTGATTCATTCGGATCATGAAGCTCTGAAGTACCTCAAATGTCAAGCAGTGCTTAGCAGGCGACTAGCTCGTTGGGTGGAGTTTCTGGAGACCTTTTCCTATGTGGTTCACCACAAGAAGGGAAAGGATAATGTGGTAGCTGACGCGCTATCACGAAGGTTTGTCCTCCTAAACCATATGGATGCACATGTTTTGGGTTTTGCGTTGATAAAGGAACTGTATGCTTCTGATGGTTTATTTAAAACTATTTATGCTCAATGTGTGTCCAAGGGTGAAGTTGATTCTTATTTTCTTGATAATGGTTATTTATTTAAGATGGGCAAGCTTTGTATCCCAACTTCTTCTATTAGACGACTGTTAACTCAAGAAATACATGAATCTAGGGAACATGGAGGTTTCGACAAAACCTTAGCTAGACTTAAGGAACATTACTTTTGGCCTAAAATATCTAATTATGTGCTTAGATTTGTCAAAAGTTGTGTCACATGTGCTAAGGCTAAATCGAAATCTAATGCTAATGGTCTATATCAACCTTTGCCTATATCGAATGCACCCTGGGAAGATGTGTCTATGGATTTTATTGTAGGATTGCCTAGAACATCTATGGGTCATGATTCTATTTTTGTTGTTGTAGACAGATTTTCAAAAATGGCTCATTTCATACCTTGTCACAAAACTGATGATGCTATTAATGTTGCTCATTTATTCTTTAAGGATGTTGTTCGCTTACATGGATTGCCTCTATCTATAGTTTCTGATCGTGACTCCAAATTCTTAAGCTGTTTGTGGAAAACATTATGGTCTAAGTTGGGTACAAAACTATTATTTTCTACTTCTTGTCACCCCCAAACTGATGGCCAAACTGAGGTTACAAATAGAACTCTTCGGGCTCTCCTTAGAGTCATGTTGCAAACTAACCTCCGGAGGTGGGAAGACTGCCTACCATTTGTTGAGTTTGCTTATAACAGGTCTAGGCACTCAGCAACCAAGCAGACTCCATTGGAGGTTGTCTATGGCCGAAATCCACTCACCCCAGTGGACATGATGCCACGGCCTCTCAAGGAGAAGGAGAGCATGGATGTAGCTAAGAAAGTGGACTTCATCAAGCACTTGCATGAGCGTAACAAGGCGGAGCTGGAAAGAAAGACTGCGCAATACAAGGCAGCGAAGAACAAGCATCGCGAGGATGTGCAGTTTAACGTTGGTGATCTGGTATTGCTACATCTCAGGAAGGAAAGGTTTCCGCAACAACGGAAATCTAAGTTGGACCCCAGGAGAGATGGACCATTTCGAGTGGTTCAGAAGATGGGTCCTAATGCCTACAAGCTGAATCTCCCTGCCGACAAGTACAATGTTTATTCTACCTTCAACGTTGCTGATCTATCCTTGTTCATACCTGACGATGACTCTGACGACGATTTGAGGACAAATCGAACTCAAGTGGAGGAGAATGATGCAGTGCAATTGTCGATGACTCCTGGTGACATTGAGGACAACATGAAGGTTCCTTTCGATGGTCCTATCACTCGTGCAAGGGCCAAGAGGATTCAAGATGCAACCAAAGCCCTTCTTGTCCATTATCAAGGAACTATGGAGCAACGGTTCAGGCCACCCTGGATCACTTTGCTCAGGACTACACCACCAACACAAGACTTGAGCTTGCATCCGCACATAGAGCTCATGAAGACGCTTCAGCATCCTCCTTGATCAACACACATGTCAAACTCGGCCCAAGCCCATGTCGAGTGGAATGGAGGCCCATGTCGAGTGATGGTCTTGTGGTTGGGTCGGTTCACCTTATTTACTTAATTTATTATTTTATGCAATTAGATTTAATAAAGTGGAAGTTAATTATATCTTATCTAGATGTATTCCTTGTCCACTAAGTTTTTATGTTCTAGGTTTATCTATCTTTAGGATTTTAATTATATCTTTTATCCAACTAAATTCTATCTTGCATGGTAGAATTGGTTCCTAGAATTTCTATTTAATCATTGTAATTTCCTTTGAGTTAATTAGATTGAATAGAATTGGAGAAACCCTTTAAGGAATTAAGGGTTCTTCGATTTCAATCCCAAAGCTTCAAGTGCTCTTGTGATCTACTTACATTCGGCAACACAAACCCCAAAACCCTAACTCCAAACCGAGCCAAAAATCCAAACACAAACAACACACAAACCCTAGCGCAAATCGTCGCAAAAGGGAGGCTTCCTGTCGCCAGAGGGAGAAACTCTTGTCGCCGCGCCTCACCCGCATCGCACAGGTGGCGGCCGCCCCAAGCCTGCAGCGGCCGCTGCGTCCAGGCGCCCCCGCGTGCGCTGCGCCCGTGCTCCAGGCGCTCGCGTGCCCTCTCCGTGCGCCTCCGTCGCTGTTTCTCTCTTCTCTTGTTTTACCTTGTTTCTGTCGCTATTTCCTGCTCCAAGTTGCTGAAATTATTCTAAGTTTAAATCCGTCGCTAAAATCAGAAACTTAATCACTTGTATTATTTGTTCCAAAATCAGGAGATATCAAAGTGCATTGCAAGATCGGGCAAATATACAGCGTGGTTCTTGATCTTGAGCCCACAGGCGAAGGATCGGGTATACCAAACATATCACCACTCCAGCTCCTTACGGAGGCCGCGGCATATATGCTGCGGCCGCAGCCAATGTCCCGCTGCATATCTCGCTGCCAGAAGCCGAGATCAACTCCCATTCCTTGCTTTTCTTTCTTCAAGTCTCCAAAATCATGCATACCAATAGCATTCGAATCTAACTCTGTAAAATACTCACAAATTCGCGCAAAAACCGAACTCTTCCAGAATAATCGTCAGATGCACTTTAACTCCAATTCATTAACTAAATGCAACCTAACTAGCTAAAAATGTCTATAATGCCTATCTAGGATATGCATTATCACTAACATGTATGTTGATGTCAGGAAAAGGTATGGGAAAAATGGGAGGGTCAAACACTAACAATGGCGGCATCGACGAGCTCAAAACTAGAGCCCAGTTTGAGTTTCTCCGCAGCGAACATGAACTCGACGCGGCAAAAAAGAGCAAGTCGTGGGAGTGGCTTTTCGCAATGGCGAGACCCAAGTCTTACTACGGTGAAAACCACAGGTGCAGCTCATGATGTCGTGAGCCACTCCTAAAGCCTTGAGAGATGTGTCTCGCCATGGCAAGAGCTTCTCATCGCTGCGGCGATCATGCGCCTAGTGGGTCTTCGAAGCAATCGGGCCTCGCCACGGTGAAACTATGTTTCACCACGGTGAGAGCCTCTCACAGACGCGGGGACCCCATCTCGTGTGCTGAGTGGGTTTCGCCACGGTGAAAATATGTTTCACCGCGGTGAAATACCCCTTCTTGGCCGATTTTGGGTCTAGTCGCTTGTCCAATGGGATGGGTTTCGTGCGATGTTTTCAAGGATGGTTTAAATGAGTTTCGAGGTTTGAAATACAAGACTTGTTACATAAGCTTGGGTTTTCAAATAGGTATTTAAGAGACATTTTCATGGGCCGAAAAGTCGTTTTGACTATTTGAAAAAGGTTTTGGAAAATGCTTTAAACGCATCGGATTTCCTTGACGAAATTGGTTATTGATTGGGCTAGAGACCTAAGGTTTTCTTGGTTTTAGGGAAAAGATGTTTTAAAAGATTGTTTGCAAATACAAACTTGAACTAACTTGGGAATCACTTGCTTGAACTAACTTGTTGGATGGTTATAATATGCTATGATGTGTTGTGATGTTTGATGTGAGTATACGATTTGAGCATGATGTGTTGAGTAAGATAATGTTGTGATGATACGTGCTTATGAGTACAAACATGATTATTCATATGATCATATGTAGGAAAGTATGACTTCATTAGAGTCTTCTCTTTGCATTTGATACAGAACGGCCGTATTCTGTGAGTCATTAGAGTCTTTGCTAGGGTCATAGGGTAGCCCAGCTCATTTGGGTTATTCCTCTTGAGTCATGTGTCATAATACTATCTATTGAGAAAATGAGCATGAATTATGAACTATGTGAGGATCGTTAAGGAGATGAGCTCAGCCGACGTCTGCACTAACGGAAATGGGTGTAGAGGTAGGAGAGAGATATGACACTTGGCATTCTATGTGGGTACCCTTTAAATTCAGTATTGCATACATACATACATATATACATATATATATATGTATGTATATATGTATATATATATATATGTATATATATATATATATATGTATATATATATATATATATATATATATATATATATATATATATGTTAGCATGCTTGATTACTTAAAATCCTTGTACTACACTAAAACATCTTCATTAGGTATAGCCTATGCTATGTGATCGTAGTAGGGACTCCGGTCCCGTATGTGAGGCTCAATCTGACTCATTTCCCTGTTCTTAATATAGGTATACATGCATGATATTGACTCTTGTTGTGTTCTAGTTGGCGAGGGATGCTTATGGCGTATAATTGGAGACTAGCTTTACACTTGGGTAAATAAAATGTTAGTAAATCAATTACTTAAGGTTTTCCATTTTGACCGGGCTCTGACGTGGTACCCCAATGTAGTAGTTTATAACTCTGATTGCATTTAGGAATAAATGTTTTCCTCGCAACTTAGATTGTAGGGCAGGTACATGTATGATAACATCGGGTCTTCAATGGACCTCAAGAACTTTTGGGTACGAATCCCCCTTTCAAACTCTGATATTCGTTTTCAAACATTCAACCCATACTTGGTGTGTAAGATCCGAAAGAAGGTATCCGACCATAAAAATGTAACATGGGTTTTATAAACACGGGTCGTTACATGGAGCTCTGTGATTTCAGTCTGTAGATGGACCTGACCTTGGCACAGATTCGCCTACCCAAGACGCAGTGTCTCAATCTGAGAGTAGAGATCCTTGTAATAGGGAGAAGGTGTTGGTGTTGATCTACTGATGCCAATCCCGTCAAAATAGGGGTGGCTGCTCGTGTATCCCTCCTCCTTCTTCTAGCGCTCAAAGTGGAAGGAGGGTCCATACTCGCCATAGTGCTCAGCATCATGGATAATGATCTCAAAATGCTCCTCAGCATGAGCATATTTGGGCTCTCTCCTCCACCTCTGGGGGGGTACTCCATCACAGCAGCAGGGACATGATAGGCATTGGCAGACCAAGAAGTGTACCAATTTGGTATATCTAGGAGGTCTATCACTCCTTCGTGATAGGCACATCACATCCATGGTAGGGCACACGATGGTATTTACAAATCACTTGATGACCTTGACATTCATCAAATAAGAATGGTTAATGAATTGGGAAGCCTCATATTTATACCTCGAAAGATCCACTTCCAAGCGACTTGCCAGAAGTGTCACCATTCCTCCTATCCAATGCTCATCTTTTAGATCTTTGTACTCCTTGAAATGCCTCATAAATTCAAATCCAAGGTTCATAGGGGTCTCTACCTCATACAAAATACAGTTGAGGCAGACGATCTCAATCCTAGTAGGTCGGACAACTCATTCTTAGCCCATATCGTGCTACCTAAAATTCATAACATAATACGAAAAAGCATGTTAGAAATGTCCTTCCTTGGAGTGCATGATCGGGCAAGTTGTCCTAGCTGCTTAAATAGAACTACGTGTCCCACGGCCTGAAGCTGTTGAGGTGTTATGGTTTCGAAGGTTAGGAAACCCAAACAGAGCATTAAATTGCTCCAACGTTACCCTATGTTCCTCACTCCCCAGACGGAATGTGAGATGTCGTGAATACACGGGGGTGCTGACATCAGACGTCATTATCACTATGAATTCCACTGTGAGGGCAGGGTAATGTCTCTCATTGGGCTCCAGCAGTATCGTGGTGTCGAGGTAAGAAAAAGCCTCTACCAAGTTATCATGCATCCCTAGGGCGATACCATCCTTCTTGTCATACCATTTGGACTTGAATTAATGGTTCTTTCAGAGCATCTTATACTCCTTTCTCTCATCAGCGCCCGGAATAGTCACAACGTCAAGTGTGGTGGAAGAAGAAGAAGTTCTTGCCCTCTTGCTCATTGACCTAAACATGTTCCTATAAAAATAAAAACAAACCAAGCTGAATTCCCTTTCTAATAAAATCATGTCAATAATATAACAACCATGCAACACATGTAAATTCACAATATGCACCATATAAACCCATATAAACACATATGAACATATATAAACCAAGTGCATTACTCGAATAAATAAGCCCAAATGCAGCACCTTAACCACATACTTAGATCAAAAACAAGTATGAAAAATCAATATTAATAGGCTCAACTTGTTTGCACATGCCCAATCCTACAAAAATATAATTTTCATGCTCAAATAGAAGAAATTAATCAACATAAAACATTAAAATCAATTCACAATCAAAAGCCTAAATGAATTGCAATGAAATCCTGAAATTCCCATTAGCACACAATCCGTAAAGTATTTAGCAATGCAATGAACATGAAAATAGCTTCAAATTAACCCAACAACACAATCATATAATCAAATTCAGCCAATTTGGCTTTCGATAAAAAGTCCCAAATTTCAATCCTAACCTCAAACCCTAGGTTTTCAATCCAACCCCAAACCTTCAAATCAATCAAATAAATTGAAAGAAAGATGTTAAGGTTAAGAAATCATAACGGAAACTTGATGAAAGGAAGAAAAAAGAATGGGATTTGGAGCGGTAATGACCCAAAACTTGCAAAACTCCAAATAGGATAAGTGGGCTCACTAGTGGCTTGAGGGTGGCTCAACCTAGATGCTGCTAAGCTCGGGGGGTGAACCTCAGGGTAGGGGTTTATGAGGTGGGAGTGGTGGTGGCCGGAGGTGAGTGGTGGTGGCGTGGGTGAGAGAGAGAGAGAAAAGGGATATGTGCGCAGGAGGGTCGGAGAAAAAGGAAGGATGCTCGGTATGTGTTGAGAGAGAGAAGAAAAGGGCCAAATTTAAAACAAAAATTAAACCCTCCAGCGATCGATACGGACCCACCCACCTCGGTATGTGGGTTGGTATGGCACTTGGAAAAAAATTCGAAAATTTTCGACTAACTCCCAAAAGTCGGTACCAACCCAGTCCCCTATGTACGGGGGTCGGTACGACCTCTGAACTTAACTCTCTCTTCATCTCTTCTCACTTCTCGGCTCGGTACCAACCCACCAGGTTCGGTATGGGGGTGGGTATGGCCCCTGTTTTCTCCTTTTTGTCCTCTTTTTGTTCTTTTTCGCGTTCGTTCCATGCATTCTGAGTAAAAAATGTTTTATCCCAGCTACCTAACTATCGTAAACCTATAAAATAAAAATAAAACTTAAAATGAAGAAAAATAAAGTGGGTTGCCTCCCATAAGCACTAACTTTAACGTCGTTAGCTTGACGTGGTTACCTCAACCTCTAATCCACTAAAGTAAGAGCCCATGTGGCTTTGATTTCCTCTTCCGGCTCATCTCTACCGTAGTACTTCTTTAGCCAGTGACCGTTAACCTTTAAAGTGGTACCTCCTTCATCTACTAGATCCACTACTCCATTGGGGTATATATAATGAACCATTAATGGTCCACTCCATCATGATCTTAGCTTTTCTGGAAACAATCGTAATCTAGAGTTAAAAAAAAAGCACCTTATCACCTACCTCAAAGGTCATTGGCACAAACTTCTAATCATGCCACTTCTGTGTGCGCTCTTTGTAGATTTCAGCATTCTCGTACGCCTTGAGCCATAACTCCTCCAACTCTTGCAAGTCCATAAATCTTTTTGCTCTCTCCTTGTGAAGATCCATGTTGAGCTCTTTGAGAGCCCATTGTGCCTTGTGCTCAAGCTCAACGTGTAAATGGAAACACTTTCTATAAACCAAGTTGTAGGGAGTTGTGTGCAAGGGTGTCTGGTATGCCGTCCTATAACCCAATAATGCGTCATCAAGCTTAGATGACCAATCTTTCCTTTTGTGCGACACCGTCTTCTCCAAGATGCTCTTGATTTGCCTATTTAAAACCTCAACTTAGCCGCTTGTTTGGGGGTGATAGGGTGTTACCACACTATGAGACACCCTGTATTTCGCCAAAAGAGCTTCGAAGCCCCTTTCGATGAAATGTGATCCTCCATTGCTTATAAGCACTCTTGGGACTCCAAACCTTGCGAATAGGTTAGTTTTCAAAAATTTAGCTACTACCTTGGAATCATTCGTTCGTGTATCTATAGCCTCGACCCACTCAAAAATTATAATCCATCGCCAACAAATTGTATTTATAAGGCCCTGATGAATGAAAAAGGCCCCAACGCCACAACTCAAAAAGCTCGTCCTCTAGGATTTTGTTAAGTGGGTTCTCGTGTCTCCATGTGATTTTCCCCACTCTTTTTCACTCAAAGAATGTCTTTATGTAAGCATGCATATCTTTAAATAGGGTTGGCCAATAGAACCCACTTTGAAGAATCTTTGTCGTGGTCTTGAAACCCTTACTAAGGCCACCCGCTCGGAGAGTGTGACAATGCTTAATTACACTCTCTATCTCGTCATCTGGCACATAACATCAGAAGATATGGTTCCTTCCCTTCTTGAATAAGTAGGGATCGTCCCCAATAATAGCGCTTGACGTCGTGGAGGAACTCCTTTTTGATTGTGATGAAAAACCCGCTGGAATCTCACCTCATACAATGTAATTAACAAAATCCATAAACCAAGGCGTATTCGACCCTCTAATAGTGTGAATATGGTGAGATAAAGGAGAAGAAGGAGGGGTTAAAAAGAAATCCTCATCGGAACCAACTAATTCAGAGTAAAACAAAACAAAACCCCAGTAAAGGAGGATTGGTACCTACCCAACTAGGTTGGTACGGTCCTCAATATGGCCTCTTTTCTCCTCTTGGTTCAATGTGTGCTCCTCATCAAGGCTCGGTACGGCCCAGTTGGGTCGGTACGGCCTTCAGTGTGGCCCTTTTTCACCTTATTCAGCAGGAGGCTCTTGCCCTCGGTACTGCATTTCCAGACTTCATGAGGTGGTTTAATGGTAACTGTGATAGATCGTCAGCCATAAAGTTCTCTGCTCCCTTTTTATCTCTTATCTCGCAATCAAACTCTTGTAAAAGAAGCATCCAACGAAGCAGCCTAGGTGTGGCATCCTTTTTATTCATGAAATATATTACTGTTGCATGGTCCGTGTAGAAATTAACATTTGAACCTACTAAGTAAGAAAGAAAGTTTTCAAAAGAAAACACTACGGTGAGGAATTCCTTCTCCGTCCTGGTGTACTTACTCTATGCTTCATCAAGTGTCTTACTTAATAGTAGATGGCGTGTAGCTTCTTGCCCTTCCTTTGTCCTAGCACGGCACCTATGGCATAATCACTAGCATCACACATAATCTCAAAAGGAAAAGTCCAATTGGGCGATTGCATAATAGGAGCGGAGACAAGGGCTTTTCTCAACTTGTTGAATGCTTCAAGACACTCTGTAGAAAACTCAAACACATCATCTTTCATGAGTAGGTTAGTTAATGGTTTTGAGATCTTTGAGAAGTCTTGAATAAATCGCCTATAGAAGCCCACATGTCTTAAGAAGCCCCTGATGTAGGGGAGAATTGATTATAAAAATATATATATATATAATATGAACCAAGTAATCAACCCTTGCATCTCAAATAAATTCAAGACTCCCCCGCTGTAGTGGAAGGGAATCATATTCGATCCACAAGGAAGCGTGTCAGTGGATTCGAAGTATCTTGCAAACACGTTCTACAGAAGTCGACCAGAAGTCCTCGATGTCAACTGGAACAGTCGATGTCGATTGAAGGTTGTCGATCTCGAGTGAAAGCCTACAAACAAATAAATAGAGGCAGTCGACGTCAACTAGGGAGGACGATCTCAAGTCAGTGAAAACAACAGATCGACTCAGTAAACTGTCGATCGATATGGTGCAATCGATGTCGACCTGAGCTGTCGATATTGAGGGCAAAACAGTAACCAAAATGTAAGTCGACATAGCAAACCGTTGACCGATGTGGGGCAGCCGATATCGACGAGAGAAGTCGATCTCGATTACTCCAACAGAAACTAAGAAAACGTTGGCAAAGATGGACGAGGAGCAAAAGGATGAAAAAGAAGTAATAAACAACAAACATCAAGGTGTTGGGTTTTTCGGTAACTCAGTGAACGGCACAATAAATGATGTAAACAAATAAAGAAAAGATCTTCCAAAGCCAGGGATTACCTCGATAACAACCATGAAAGTAAAGCCAATAAATCACAAAAGAGGCATGCTTTATCATCAAAGGAAAAGGCTTTCACCCAATCCAGCAAATAGGAAAAGATATCTCACAATAAATCAACCTAGTTTGCGTCTACCTTTTTTCATAATAGAATTAATAAAATTTCGAATAGAAACCCCAATTACTACCAAATTTTCACAACATGAGCTCCTTAAATTCGCATTCAAGGATGAAGCACAAGGTAGAACAAGATAAAAGATACCTTCTTTAATGACTTACCGACCTTACCAACATGGCTATTGTCGGGCTTACCCCGACCCTAGAAGAAAGGGTGACTACTCTCTCATGGTAACAAAAGACATGATTGAAGAAAAGGAAATAACTTGCATAAAAGAAATCTTGGAGTCTTCACAATCACAACGCTTTAACTCTCGCAAGAATGTCAAAACTCTAAAGCTCAATACCCTAAAAACTCCCAAGTGTTATTGATTATTTTGTGTGTAAATTGAATTGATAATTGAATACCTAAAGCTCAGCCCCAAGGGCTTTATTTATAGGCTATCAATCCTTGCTAGCCAAGGAAAGGTAATTCTATTTAAATTAAAAGATAAAACTTTAATTGGGAAATAATAAAAATCCTTAGGGTAAATAGGAAAATACCCATAAGGAAAGAATCTATCTAAAATAAAAGGTAAAATTGTTGCTAGTAAAACTCCTCCAACTCGGATTCCTCAAAGCGTGTCCAAACCGTGGGAATTTTTAGTCGACGTCAACCTGGGCAGTCAATGTCGAGTGACTTGTCTTCACTTGACCTCGGGCATCCATTTTGGCTTTTTCGACATCGATCAGATCCCACGATGTCGATCACTCTCTGCCCTGTCGATGTCAAGTGCCTTGTTTGATCTATGGGAACATCGACCTCTTCTCCAGTAGCTTGTGTTTTCTTGGCTCATTTTCACTTAGTTTTCCACCATTTTCTTCGGTCGATGTCGAGAGCCTCATTCGATATCGACTGCTCTTCGACGGCTCTCAGCTTCTCGTTTTGGCTTCAATTCTGCTCCAATTTTTGCATAATTAAACCAAAACTTGTGTAGACCTCTATTTCTTAGAAATAAGCATATACTACACAAATTCAAAGCATTCCAAACCCTTAATGCAAATATAAGACATAAATTGAAGGAAAAGTAGGCATAAAACATGGTCATTTTACCGGACATCAAATCACCTCATACTTAAGCTTGCTTGTCCCCATGCAATACTTTTCATGGTCACACAGCGGAAGCCAACAAAAACTCTCAACAGCATGGACTCGTTCTCATATTTCCCTAACTACCATATGTCATCCTTGCAAAGATACAGTTGCCTTCAAATCCATGCATGTGAATAAAAGCAACATCTCTCACAAAAGGAGGGTTATGCAAAATAATTTTTCCTGTGACAAAACAATGATAATCAGCAGGACTTTATGCATGCTTTAGAGGAATGAAAAGTAAAGGTATAGTGGAAGGCTATTTTTGGGCAATGTTGTGCTAATCAGAGGAGAAACTTTCAAATATTCTTTATTTCTTTGATGCACTTTCTCGTTTATGATATTTCCACATCCCTCATCCTCTCGTGATTCTCTCTTTGCTTTTTTCACTATAATGCTTTTACCTCTCTGGCCTTAGCACTTCCTTCTCGCGAGTCGCAAACATGGGTTCGTAAAGAAGAAGAAGAACGCCCAGATGCCCACATCCTAAGGAGCACTATCAACTAGTGGTCCATGACCCCAATCAGCTTGGTGGGTACACAACCTCCTATCATTATGAGCGACAAGAAGAGCAGGACGATGCTAGTGCTAGTAGCCACCCTATTCTGATGGGGCTGGCTTGAGCAAAGATGGCCCGACCTCATATTGGTTGTACTTTGAGTTTTGTTTTGAGAGTGGGGACACTGTCCATTTTTAAGTATGGGGTGGGGATTCAGAAAACATATGTGTCCTTGAATTTTATGTCTTTGTGTTGCATTTTAGCTAGGAGACTTGTGTTATTTGGAATTCTATGTTATGCATTTTAGTCTTTATTTTAAATTGTTAGTTTAGTCTTTCCTTTAATTTTCATAAAATTTGAAAAAACAAAATGTCAAAAATACAAAAAAAAATGTGTAGTTCGTTTTTTTTACCCTAACTTAGATGTCCTATGATGAAACTAATAGCTAACTTGATCATGTAAATCCTATGGCATGTTCGGAACATTTAGCCTAAGTCCCTGAGAATTGTTTTTATGTGATTGTGAACTAGTGATGAAATTGAGCACATATGATCCTAGACAAAAAGGTAGAAATCCAATAAATTTGTCCTAGGGAGAATTTTTGCCTTATAGGGAGAATATTAAAAATCTCTCTGCTTTCTTGAGTGCATTTTACTCTTTCTATGCATCTCTAAATGATGTGATAGTTATTCAAAGCCAATGCATTTATATGTTTATATGAATGAGAATTAAATGACGGAGGTAATTTTTAAGCCTTTTTTTATCCTCTCTCTACCTACCCTACATTTTCCTTTGCTTGATTCCAAAATATTAGCCTGATACCTTTATATTGTAAGCTCCACAACATATTCCCTAGCAAAATTGAGCTTGATCCCATACGGAAATTAGGATTTAGTGAAGGTTGGAATGGTGATTTTTGGAGTGAGATAGGAAGATTTATGCAAGTGAATGCGGTTTTGAGACATATAATGTTATGGGATGGGTTTTATATTTTTCTCTCTATACACATCAATTAAAAGGATTTTTGGCTCCCCTTATAAATGCACTAGATATAATTTCTATTTATTTATTTATTTATTTATTTACGTTGAAAACAAATCAAAAAAAGAAAGGAAAAAGAAAGAAAAAAAGAAAGAAATATATTTGTTTTGAATAAAGTTATGTGCCTGAGCCAAATTTACCTTAGTTCTTTATTTATGCGAGTTTTATATATTTTGGGATATATTTGGTCTGAAAGTTTGTACTTCATTGATTAATGACTTTGGTTGTGCATAATTGTGAGTTATGGTTTGGTTGAGTTGTATTGGAAATATAGGAGTCTTGATTTCCGGATTTTACTAAGCACTACATATATGGCCAAATAATTCTATGCCCTTTATTTCTTACCAGCCCCATTACAACTCCTTCGAATGGAGTCTTCCTTGAAGTCTTCCATTGAGCGAAAGTCCTCTCAATGGTTCTTGTTTGCATTTGCATAATTGGTTGTAAAGTGGATTATTTTAAAATGCAATATTTATGACTTTGTATATGCAATTGAGTCGGGAGTTGATCTTCATAGTCTAAACACATTGAGAGTTGAGTGTGATACAATCAAGGATGAGCTTTTATGGGTCAAACAATGATCTTGACCCAAGCGAGGAATCAAGATTGGTTCGAAAACTATTGGAGGAAGAGTATGTGCTTCTAAAGACTCCTAAGAAGACTCCTCCGTGGAAAGAAGGACCCAAGATGCAAAGGGTGTTTATGCACACGTTTTAGATTGTTCAGGCATATTTGACAGTTTTGCGACACCTCAATAAAATGGGTCGTTCAGAGTTCATATTGATCGGATTGTATCGTGCCATACCTTGTTGAAACGAGGATGAAAAGATCTACAACTTTGATGTTGAAAGTTTTTCCAGAATCAACCTTGAACATGGCAAAAAATCATTATCTTTACAGTTATTCACTATAATTAGTTTATCATCTATGCATTATATTTATTTAGGAATAATATAAATTAGAATAATATCTATTAGTTGGCTTTTCAATTAATTGATACTAGTTTAGTACCCACACTATTGTGCGGTTTTTTTTAAATTAATAGATTTAATATTTCATATTATAAAATATATAAATTTTTTTTGTCTGTACTCTAAACTCTAAGTACTACTCACCTTGAAAACTATACTGACGGAGGGGAAACCTGTCGTTGTTCTGTCAAAGTAAACTCAAACTTATAACTAGTATAGCAATAAGCAAGAGGTCGATCCCACAGGGAGATTTGTTGCTCAAGTATGATTCAAGTGCCGATTAAGTAACCAGATGGGGGGTTTGAGAGAGCAAAGCAATTTATGAAAGGAAGGGTAAAGGGTTTTGATTTAAACAAATGAGAGAAGTAGTTCTACCTACAATTTTCCACTTTATTTGGTTGAAACGATCCTTGTAACTTCTTCTCGCCCTATTAAGTTTCCTATGAATGCCCTTATCCTGACCTAATATAGTTACTAGTCCAATCAGTCCTAGAAACCCTTATCAATCGAACAGTCCCTAAAGAAGGATTTAACCCAATTGATAGCTTTAAGTTCAGAGATTAGCCAAGGTATTTGCAGTCCCTAAAGAGGGATTTAACAACACATTCAACTTCCTACCTATCCAATTAGTTCAATCAGCCCTAAAGGGATAAGTTTGCTACTTAGGTTAAGGTTCACAATCAGGAATCTACAAAACCCTAGCAATTGAATTGATCTAACTAGTTGGCCAGACAAGATAGAACAAAACAATAATTCAATAAGCGCAAAGAAGTTGAAGCATTCAAATATAGGAAACAAGGAACGAGAATTAGAAACTCACAATCAATCCAAATAAAGCTTCAAATTGCAGGCAGAACAGATGAGTTTAGTTCCTCATGGTAAACATCGCTCAATCTCTAAATTGTCTGATAGAACGTAGAATGAAAATGAAAAAGTACTCAAAACTAAAATACTCTCGGCCTTTTAAAAGTCTAAACCGATCTTAAAATGATAATAACAAAAACTAGGGTTTCACAACTTGAAATGCTGCAGATGACCGATGCGGCGGCCGCAGCATATGTGCCGCGGCCGCTGCACGCGTGTTCTCTTCAGGCGCCGCTCCAGCTCCTTG
This sequence comes from Persicaria maculosa, assembly GCA_963922045.1. NCBI lineage: Eukaryota > Viridiplantae > Streptophyta > Magnoliopsida > Caryophyllales > Polygonaceae > Persicaria > Persicaria maculosa. The sequence goes on along the minus strand of OY998264.1, from coordinate 43,616,482 downwards.
CGGCGGCCGCTGCATGTATGCTGCGGCCGCGGCATATTCCCCGCTGCTTCATCCCGCTGCCAGAAGCTTGATCTCCAATTCTTTGCTCTTCTTCTTCAAGTCTTCCATTATCATGCATCCCATAGTGTTCGAATCTAATCTGTAACAATACTCACAAATTCGCGTAAAATCCGAACATTCTAAAATAATCGTTAGATGCACTTTAACTCTAATTCATTAACTAAATGCAACCTAACTAGCCTAAAAATGTCTATAATGCCTATCCATGATATGCATTATCAAATTCCCCCACACTTAGCTTTTGCTTGTCCTCAAGCAATGATAGAGTGAACATAAATCAATGCATCCCATAGGAAATCCCTTCAAGTCTCAACCTCATCAAAAAGCAACATTATAGCAAGTGTAACCACAAACCAAGCAAACAAACGTCATAGCATGTATACAAGTGATCAAAGCTTATAAGTAGAAATCATCCAACCTTACCAGGAATATGTGTTTCACTCATGCTCTCATGTGTTTAGGCTTTAGAATACAACTCTCAACTCAATCCCAAAATGCACTAAGCTCATAGACATTGACCTCCATATCACCAAATATCTACCGAAATGTCATTACTTGCGGGACAAAATAAAGAAAACTAAATAAAATGTAACACTTTTTTTTTTCCTTTTGTTTCCTTTCTTTTCCCTTTTTTTTTCTTTTTATTTGTTTTGGTGCTTTTCTTATGCGAGTCGCAAACATGGGTGTCATGAATGAACCCGGTTACTCAATGATCAAGCTTCCTTTCCTAGTGGGTAGTTTTCAACACTGTTTTGCGCGAATCATACACATGGGTGTCATGCATAGACCCGGTTACTAAGTGCATCAACCATTGCCACCTTATTTCACTAAATATGCACAAACTAAAACAAAAAGACTCAAGATATGAACATACTCCGCAAGCAACAACTATGTGATACTGAAGTCAATGCCAAGAGGTAGCAACACAAGGAGAGTAAATCACACAATTAAGCAGAAGAATTATAAACGATTCCATATAAGGCTAACATTCTCACAAGGGTCATGTTCATAGGATTTCAATCATACTTTAGCTCAATCATACATGCTCAATTATATTTGCAAGGTCATGTTTCATATAAAATAAAGAATATAGACAAGGCCAAAACATCCAGAACTCCATGGGATTTATATGATCATGCTGAAATTTAAATTAGAGGACAAACTAAGCCAGATGGGTATTTAAATAACACATATGGATGCAATGCATGATTTTTTTTTTTTGCATAAGTAAACATAAATGTAAATAAACAAGAAAAAATGTGTGCAGAAATTTAAACATGATCTACTGAATGCACTATATAAACTAATAAATTTCCTTCCCCCACACTTAAATCTTTCATTGTCCTCAAATAAATATCAAAGACAACAAAAATAAATCAAATCAACACGAGGTGAGGGTAAAGAAAACTAACTGCTCACTGAGGCCATATCACGAACATTGCGACCCAAGTCGCTGAGCTCATACTGAAAGGAGTCCTGGCGGATCAAATGCTGGTGCATCTGTGCAAACATGTCCTCACGCCAAGTGGACTCATCATAAGAAGAACTAGGCCCAGCAGAAGGGCCTGCAGCAAACTGTGCACCACCCCCATGAGAGTCAGGCATAGGGTGATCATGTGCATCCGCCTGCTCCTCCTCATCATCATCATCCTCATCAGCCAACAGGTAAAAGGAATCATCAGTAGGGCCATAAGGAAGGGCCCTAGGTAACCTCAGTCTGTGGACTCCTCCTAGTCCAGCCTTCCATACAAAACCACTCGCCTCCGAGCCCTCTAGCAAATAGGCCCTCCGCAGCTGGTCCTCAGTGTAAGTGAACCCACCAGGCATAGGGACCCCGCTCTGAGTGTGATCAATGAAACGGCGGGCGATCAAACTGATCATGCCTCCTAGCCCCACTCTACCCGACGTCTTCCTCTGAATCTGCAGGCAACTGTCCAGAAAGATCTCAACCCAATCCGGAATGATAGCGGACTAGGGAGAAAAACTCCACAACCAGGGTAAGTCTCCAGCTGACACCTTGTTCACATCGCCCTGGCCACTGAAAGCCATTTCCAGGACCTTGTGAACTAACCGCAAACAGGGATGGACGAACTTATAGTTATATTCTCCTCGATGTCTATCAAAAGTGGAGCCCGTCGCTGCGTACAAAAAATCATGGACCTGCTGCTCTGGCACGTGAGTAGCCCAATCCTCAGTGGGCTCCTGAGTAATCCCAATGGCTGCCCTCAACTGATCAAAAGTGCAATGATAAACCTGGTCCAACAGATGGAACTGGACCCGATCATCAGATACCTCAAGTGTAGCGAGAAACTCCTTGGCCAATTCAGGATACGTGGGGGCGCTATAATTCAGAAAAGCACCTAGGCCCCCACGAGTAAGCATCTGCTGGGTAACCTGTAACATCCCCAACCTCTGTAGTTTAGGAATATCGAAGAACTTCGTTTGCACGAATTTCTTCGAATCAAAACTCTCCCAAATCTTCCGCTGTCCTCTAGATAAGTTTCTCAATTGACGAACCATATTCAATAGATTTCAATCCCGCAATAAGCACAAATCAACAACTCAGAGAAACAAACCAACACAAGGCTCAAATCCAAACAAACCAATCAAATCAACTCAATCCTCCAAACAAACCACAAGTATCAATAGCACAAATCACCAAAAAAATCGAGCACCAAGCAACCAATAAATAAAGTGGAGCAACCGGACAAAACCTACAACACAAGCGAATGCAAACCTGGCGGCGGCGAAGGGTGCGGCGGCCGCGGCAAGGTGCGGCGGGCGCAACAGGCGGTGGCGGGCGCAGCGTTTGGCGGCGGCCGCTGCACAGTCGGGGTTGTCTCCTTCACTTGATCACCAATGGCGGCCCGAGTACCCCGGATCTAAATCCGATTCAGCGCGGGGTGAATGTGGACGGTGAGGATCGGTTGGGGTTTGGTTGGACGAAGGTGATGGGTTGGTTTGGGAGGATGAAGGTTGATGGAGGGGATGAAGATTGGTGTAGGTTGAGGATGAAGGTGATGAAGAAGATGAAGGTTGGGATTTTGAAAAGGATTTGAGATTTTGAGGAGGAGAAGGTGATGAGGGTAAAGAAAGTGATGGTTAGATCTAGATAGGGCAAGAGAGAAAAGGGGCTTCCGGTTTTTTTTGATTTTTTTTTAGAACTCAGAAAAAAGGTTCACGGGTCTGATATGCTGCGACCGCGGCAAGGTGCTGCGGCCGCTGCATTTGGCAAGGGCTGCGGGCAAGGTGCGGTTTCATGCGGCGGCCGCTGCATTTGTGCTGTAGCTCCTCTTCTTCCTCGATTTGCACAAACCCAATTCCGCTCTTTCATGAGTTGTTAGTCCCAATTCTAAAACAAAAGCAAAACAACAAGAAAACTACCTAAGGGTGATTAATTGAAAAGAACAAGAAAACTTACCTCGGGTTGCCTCCCGAGAAGCGCCTTTGTTTAAAGTCGTTGGCTCGACGTAATGACCCTTGATTGGCCTAGGTTCCTCCACCAAGGTCACCTAGACTTGTCATCTCATTGACAAGTACGGGCACCCTTGTAAGGTATAGCTAGTCCTGGGGGTTGTCCTGAAATCACAAAAGCTTCAACACCATTTGAAATTAGTTTCTCATAAGGTGAAAGTGCGGGCTTAAACGGATCAACATAACCATCAACACCTATTCTGAGTTCTTCTTTTCCTAGGGATTGCAATTTGTTAAGGGGCTCAAATTTCAAGAAACTATTTTCCTTAGATGTCTCTAACAAATCACGAAAATTATTGTTGCGATCAATATTATTAGCAATAGGCATATCTAAAGAACTTTCAGGAGAAAGCTTAGCATGATTAAAGAGAGAGAACTCTATCTTTCTTCCATCAAACTCCATAGTCAATAAACCCTCACAACAGTCAATTTTCGTTTTTGCAGTTTTCAGGAATGGTCTTCCTAATATGATGGGTGTTTCTGGGGCTCCCTGCTCCATATCTAAAACAAAGAAATCAACAGGGAAAAACAAATCATCAACCATAACCAAAACATCTTCAACAACGCCTCTTGGCTTGATCTGTGATCGATCAGCAAGTTGCACTATAACCCCAGTCTCAGTCAGAGCACCCAAACCCAAAGATATGTACAAGTTATAGGAAATAACATGGCTTGTTTGAATCTAGTATTCCCAATTGTACATGGAACCGTAAACATACCTGGGTCTCCACACTTTTCAGGCAATTTCCTTTGCACCACAGCAGAGACATTTTCATTTAAGCTTACCTTTTCCTTCTTTTTCAATCTTTGATTCTTCTTTATGGTGCACAATTCCTTCAAGAATTTAGCATATCTAGGAATGCACTTGATCAAGTTGAGTAAAGGAATGTTTACCTCGCACTTGTTGAATTTCTCACAGATTTCCTTATCGTTTTCATACCTTCGTGTATCCTTCAGAGCTTCGGGAAAAGGTGGGATAGGCTTCGGAGTCTCCAAAGGTAATGAAGAAGGAGGAGGAGGAGGAGAAGAAGAAGGTAAAGAAGAAGGAGGGACAAAGGGTGTACCTGGCGGCGGGGTTCCGGCTGGGGCTGCTGCCGCGGGCGCAGCATTGTGTTGTGGCCGCTGCTCACCTGGTTTGCTGCGGCCGCTGCATGGTTGCGGCGGCCGCCGCTCTGTGCAGCTGCCATCCTCCTCGCCTATAACTTCTATCTCTTCGTCCATGATTTCCTCGTCGCCCTTTGGTGGTGTGGCAATCAGTTCCTTGCCACTCCTAAGCGTTATTGCACTGACATTCTCCATGGGATTCGCAATCGTTTGCGATGGGAGCTTTCCTGAGTCATTTGCCTCTTTTGCACTTAGCAATTGAATGATTTGACTCATTTGATTCTCCAAGTTCTTACATCGTTCACCTTGGTCCAAGACTGCTTGTGCGAGGTTCTTAGTGCACATCTCTAAGTTCTTTGTGCGTTCAACCTGGTTCGTTACGAATTGTGTGAGGGCTTGTAGTGGATTTCCCTCAGATGTACTTGCCTGAGGTTGTCCTCCCTGACGAAGGTCAAACTGTTGTTGTGGCCTTACCTGAGGTCCTCCTTGCCGATTGAAAGGTTCTTGGTAGTTCCCATAACCAGAGCCCTGCTGATAGCCTCCATTGTAGTTATTATTGTTGAAGTACCCAGGATTACCAAAGTTGCCTTGCCTAGGCCTTTGTGGAGCAAAATTCCCAATTGCATTCAACTCAACATTAGGTTCTTGCAAGGTTGAGTACATATCCATAGGATGGAATGGATCGCTATAGGATTCACATGCTTTCAACTACTGAGGTGCTCTGTCAACTACGAGCTTCTTGATCATCTCTTTCATCTCTGCCATATCAGTCTGTAATGCAGCCACTGGGGCATCAATGGCAAGTACACCTCTAGCACGAGTGCTCTTGTTGAACTGCCTAGAGCCCTCAGAGAGCTCCTTGAACACCTCCCATGCTGCCACTGGTGTCTTATTCAGCGTGTTTCCCCCACAACAAGAATTCACCGTTCTGCGCTCCTCATCAGTAAGCCCATTAAATAAGAATAGAACCAGATCCTTCTGAGGAAAGCCATGACATGGGCAGCTAGCGCAGAGTTTCTTAAAGCGTTCAAAATACTCATAAATAGACTCTGTTGCCTGCTGCTCAATGCTGCTAATCGCCCTTTTCAAGACGTTACGCTTAGTTGCAGGAAAGTACCTCTCCAGAAAGGTTCTCTTCATTTCAGCCCATGTAGATATACTCCCAGGTGGTAAATAGAAGAACCACTCATTTGCGTCATCCTTTAGAGAGAAAGGAAATGCCCTCAGCTTGATTTGTTCTTAAGTGACATTCTCAGGTTTCATTCCAACCACCACAGTATGAAATTCTGATAAATGCTTGTGGGGATCTTCCCCACTCAACCCATGGAACTTGGGTAATAGATGAATTACCCTAGATTTCAGCTCAAAATTCACTCCTTCCCCAAGTGCAGGGAATTGGATTGCCAGGGGTTGTTGTGCCAAGTCAGGAGCAGTAAGCTCCCTCAGAGTAAGATTTGCGTTGTAAGCCATCTCTACAGTGCTTTCTCCCTGATCAGAAGAAGGTTTGTGAAAGCGATCACGAGTTTCACGCCGTAAGGCAGAAAGGGACTTTTCAATCTCTGAATCAAACAATAGCAAAGATGGATTAGTAGCACGGGTATGGACCATATAAGATGGTCCACACCAAAAATCAACACCAAAACACACAAGAATCAATAAACCTTCCCCGGCAACGGCGCCAAATTTGACGGAGGGGAAACCTGTCGTTGATCCGTCAAAGTAAACTCAAACTTATAACTAGTATAGCAATAAGCAAGAGGTCGATCCCACAGGGAGATTTGTTGCTCAAGTATGATTCAAGTGCCGATTAAGTAACCAGATTGGGGGTTTGAGAGAGCAAAGCAATTTATGAAAGGAAGGGTAAAGGGTTTTGATTTAAACAAATGAGAGAAGTAGTTCTACCTACAATTTTCCACTTTATTTGGTTGAAACGATCCTTGTAACTTCTTCTCGCCCTATTAAGTTTCCTATGAATGCCCTTGTCCCGACCTAATATAGTTACTAGTCCAATCAGTCCTAGAAACCCTTATCAATCGAACAGTCCCTAAAGAAGGATTTAACCCAATTGATAGCTTTAAGTTCAGAGATTAGCCAAGGTATTTGCAGTCCCTAAAGAGGGATTTAACAACACATTCAACTTCCTACCTATCCAATTAGTTCAATCAGCCCTAAAGGGATAAGTTTGCTACTTAGGTTAAGGTTCACAATCAGGAATCTACAAAACCCTAGCAATTGAATTGATCTAAATAGTTGGCCAGACAAGATAGAACAAAAGAATAATTCAATAAGCGCAAAGAAGTTGAAGTATTCAAATATAGGAAACAAGGAACGAGAATTAGAAACTCACAATCAATTCAAATAAAGCTTCAAATTGCAGGCATAACAGATGAGTTTAGTTCCTCATGGTAAACATCGCTCAATCTCTAAATTGTCTGATAGAACGTAGAATGAAAATGAAAAAGTACTCAAAACTAAAATACTCTCGGCCTTTTAAAAGTCTAAATCGATCTTAAAATGATAATAACAAAAACTAGGGTTTCACAACTTGAAATGCGGCAGATGACCGATGCGGCGGCCGCAGCATATGTGCCGCGGCCGCTGCACGCGTGTTCTCTTCAGGCGCCGCTCCAGCTCCTTGCGGCGGCCGCTGCATGTATGCTGCGGCCGCGGCATATGCCCCGCTGCTTCATCCCGCTGCCAGAAGCTTGATCTCCAATTCTTTGCTCTTCTTCTTCAAGTCTTCCACTATCATGCATCCCATAGTGTTCGAATCTAATCTGTAACAATACTCACAAATTCGCGTAAAATCCGAACATTCTAAAATAATCGTTAGATGCACTTTAACTCTAATTCATTAACTAAATGCAACCTAACTAGCCTAAAAATGTCTATAATGCCTATCTATGATATGCATTATCATATACCGTTATATATTGAGTGGGGGCAAGAGAACAAAAATTGAACTAAATCAAGTCGATTCTCAAAGTTTTACTTTTACACTATCTTATAAACAAACAATTGCATGCACGTACTAATTAAGGTCAATTGGAATAAATTATAAACAAACAAAGTAGAAAGATAAAATGCTAAAAATTAGATCGGTGACAAGATTGCAAGAAATGAGAATTAAATTAGAATGATCAATAAAAAAACTTACAGTGACAAAGACAACATTGATGGAGAGATGGTAGAATTTATACAATTGAAAACACAAGGGGTATTTTTGTATAAGAATCTTATTGAAGAGATCCAATATAGATTTTGTTAGTTATTTGAGTTTATTCGAAATTTTATTCAAATTCAAAATTGCAATCATATCCAAGTCAAAATAATTTTAATGAAATTAATAAAAAGAAATTTAAAATGAAAATCAATCGGTTAAGATTTAGGAAAAAAAAGAATGAATTAATTAATTATGTATTTAAATAAGTAATTTGATTTATAATAAATAATAAATTATTTAAATATAGAAAAATACCTAATTATTCCTCTACTAAAGGAGAAGGCGCCACATGGCTTAGGCGACTTCTCCTTTAGTATTATAATATTGATTATCTCTATTTAGTTTTATCATATTTTGTTATTAGAATAAATAAGATGTGTAAGGAAAGTCTATCTTGAAGGCTTCCTTACCCACCAAGTGGTTTGATTCTATCATATTGATGTGCGCCTATTTCACCATGTTTCATGCTCACAATTATTATATTTCTTATGTATATTTTATACTTTCGGGTCAGGAAAGTGGCGAATGTTTGTAGTTTGTGTTTATTTGCAAGATATAGAGGTATACACAAATTTTGGTTTAATTTCGCAGGAATTGGAACGTTTTAGAGCAATTACAAGTCACTGGAAGAGCACTCGATCTCGAGTACTACACTCGACCTCGAGAAGAGCCCTCGACATTAACCAAGACACCCGATGTCGACTAAAGGAAAATGCAGAATCTGAAAAACACAGCTTTAGGGCGGCCTATACCTAGCCTTGTAGCCATTGCTTTTGCTTTCTTGCTCACTAGTGGATGGTGATCAACATAACAAAGAAATAAGGCTTGTGTTTTTTTCTTTCCCTATTTCTTATATTGGTTGCGGGTGGACTTTAGCTTTCTCGTTTTTTTTTTTTTTGTTGTTATGGTCACAGTGAACCTTTCGAGGCAGGAAGGGAAAAAACCAGGAAGGAGAAGAAAATTGTCTTCTTTTTCTTTGCAACTACATAGGCCAAAAGAAGAAGAAGTCAGTCGAGGGCCCCAAAGCTTTTTATAGAGTAATAGAGGAAGTTACCTTCCACTTTAGGCCACGTACTGTAACTGTACCCTCATTTGATTTTTTTTTTTGCATTTTTTTGTTAACTCTAATGGTAATTTGAGGACAATTATATTTGTAAACCTCATTTCAGCCTTTTTGTTTTTTTTTTGACATCTTTGGACCTGATGAGGTTGGGCTTATAATGGAATTTTCCAGGCCAATCTTTGGATTTGTAAATCCTGTGAATAATTTGAAGAAAATTCTTCACATTTTTTTGGGATATATAATGAATGTGATGATTTGAAATCATGAATCTAAAGAAAAAATTCATAAAAATTTTCTTTCTTTCAAATATACATTGTTTTGTCAATAAAACATAAGTCTAACAAATATAAACTGATTTGTTCATTACAAACTAACACAAAACGAGAACCATAACCAAATGTTATAAAAAAATAACAACCAAAACAAGATGTTTTTCAACATATACTAAAATACAACAACCGTAACTTGTTCTCCTTCAAAAGATCTGACACGGATTAATTCATAATAATAATACACACCAATAAAATCTTTCCCTAACCTCTCATTGTCATCTCCCTCATTGTATGCATCACCAACAAAATCAACCCCTTCATTAGTTTCATAATTCATGTCAATATCACCAGCAACCTCACCCTCTCTATTGTCTGAATCCCCATGACTGGTATCTTTTTTAACATCTTTCCCTAACCCATTCTCAGCTTCATCCAAACCGCTGTCACCTACCTCCATCCCTATGGATGTCCCCTCTACCTCCTTGTTAGCTCCTTTAAAAACATTGTAAGCTCCCCCCAACACTTTCCCAATCCCTTTTTAGCGCCTTCCACCCCTTTTTCAGCTCCCTTCAAAACTTTATCAGGTGCTGACAACCCCTTCTTAATAACTTCACAGACTTCGGGGTAGCAGTAGATATTAAACAACCATGAAATCTTTCCACAATATGTAACCAATACCGTATCTACAAAACACAAACATGAACACATAAAACATAATCCCAACGACAAATATAAAAACAACGGACAAAAAATCAAAAGCAAATACTCATATCGAACTGACATTTGTATGATTTCAAGTCAGAAATAGTGACCCCAACTACACAAATTAGAAGACATTATAAAGAATGAGAACTAGGTTAAAATCGAATTCAGCAATAGAAAAAAATAGTTAATAAAACAAACAAAACACTATCAAAGTGAAAGAAACCGAGAGGGAAGCGCCACACAAGTACACTAACCTTTGCATGTGTGTTTGATTCAATCATTGTAAGTCTCAACAATGATCGAGTCCGCCCCTTTTTCAGCTCCCTTCAAAACTTTATTAGTTGTTGACAACCCCTCTTTAATAACATCACAAACTTTGGGGTAGTTGTAGATATTACAACAAGCATTAAATCTTTCCTCAATGGGGAAATAGTAGTCTATTTTCTAAAAAATACAAACATGCACACATAAAACAGAATCTCAATGACAGATATAAAAACAACGGACAAAAAATCACAAGCAAATACTCACATCGAACTCACATTTATATGATTTCAATTCAGATATAGTGACAACTACACATATTAGAAGACAATACAAAGAATGAAAACTATGTTAAAATCGAATTCAACAATAGAAATAAAACAGTTAATAAAACAAACAAAGCTCTAACAAATAGAGAGAGAAACTGAGAGGGAAGCGCCACGCAAGTATACTAACCTTCACATGTATGCTTGATTCCATCATTGTAAGTTTCAACAATGATCGAGAGCGAGAGATGAAGACGATGATCACAACTGGAAAAACGATGATCGAGAGTGAGAGGGAAGACGTTGACATAGAGAGAGAGAGAGAGAGAGGCGAGAAGACGTAAACAATAATAGCAAAAAACTGACCGGTGGACATTTAACTAATTTGGGGTGTCCGATAGACAATCGGTGGTTAATTGGGGGAGGAAATTGGGCCCATGCCCAATTTCCTATTATTTTTTTCAACTCACCGACTTTGTTATTTTGAAAATTATAAGAATCGTTTAGTTTTGCAGAATGTTGCTGATTTGAGAAAATTTTTCTATTTTTTATGCCATTTCTCCATTTTGAAGAATGAATAGAGAATCGATTAAAAATACCTTTAAATTATTTTTTAAAAAAAACTGCAAAATTCCTAAATTGAAAAATATGCACTTATAGGTACACAAGCCATCCAAATGTCATGTCATGCCATGAGTCCAGATCAGCTACAACCCACAGTACACCACTAAATTATTTTAGGTATAATTTTACTATAAAAAAAATAAAAAAATATTTTTTAAATTTTTTTATTGGAAAAACATATTTTTTAAATAAAATATTTTCTAATATAATTAATCTTTTAATTTTTTAAATTTTCTATAATAAAATTTTTTATTATAAAAGTTTATAAAAATGTAAATACAAGTATATGGAATGTAAATTTCTTTTAAAAGTAAAATGATACCCGGAATAATTTATTCGTACGCTTAAGGGTGGGGTGTAGCATATCCGGACTCGCCATGCCATGTAACCAGATCACTTTTCGAACGTTTAGTACGAAGTTTATATTGCTTAATTGAATGATAAGTTTTGAAGTTAAATAAAAAATAGTTTTTAATTATAAATAAATTAATTTAAAAAACAAAATACAACCAATCAAAATTAGACTACCCAAGTACGTTGGATAACAATGAATAAATTGAGTGGGCCACTGTTCGATAGAACGGGAGGTGCAATTCAAATATTCAAATATAATTCACAACTATGCTAACTCCTTTATCAATCAAATAATACAAGAATCTCTCCCGATGCAGTGGTAGAGTAATTCAGGATCGAATCCACGAGGAGGTATGTCAACACTTCCCTTGTTGTAATCACGATCAAGCTTTCGACCTCATAAGACACTCGATATCGATGTGTCTGGTCGATATCGACCTCAGTTCTGGTCGATTTCCACTGGATTCCTGCACAAGACAAAAGCAAACCAAATCGATCGACGTCGAGTGGAACCTCGATATCGACATTAGTCCTCGATATCGACCTTTGACAGTCGATTTCGATGTCTATTACAGAAACTTCTTTGTGTAACCTATGTATCGGAAAAGTATCCGAAGAGCGTAGAATGGTTGTAGAAAGATGGTCAGAAATCAAAACTTAAACTTTATATCAAATTCAATTAATTAAAAGCTTCCAAAGTCGGGGTTTCATGCCACAACTATAACAATGCAAGTATGGTGCTAAAGTTATGAAATTTAATCTTTCCGTCAAATAACTTTCGTTACCGACACTTAGGTGATTAGAGGCTCTCGCATAATTCCTAAGAGTTACTATCCAATTCATGAGTAATCCAAGTTCACAATATGAGTGGCTTTCACTTCAATAATGCAAATAATGAATCTCCCTAACTTTCGCAAAGGATCATGCATAGGATAGAAGACGGAATCGCATAAAAGTCATACCTTTGATGCACTTACCCTACATTGCTATCGTCGGGCTCACCCCGACCCTAGAAGTGGGTTGACTACTCGCTTCTCATCATTGCACTCATCATCATCATTGAAAAGAAAACTACTTTGTATTGAAAAAGAAAGAAATTACAACCGAACCAAGCCAATTCCGCTGTCGCTTCCACCAAACTCAACCCGGCCTCCTCTCTCTCTCTACAAATTCTCTGCGATAAACTACTAAAACTCGCTGTGCTTGGATGATTAAACTCAACCCTAACAGGGTCTAGATATAGATATCGAACTTTGCTATCCAAAGACTTGAAACTTTATCTTTATTCTCTAAGATAAAACTTAAATAAAGTAAAACCAAAAACTCCATGGTAAATAACATAATAGATGTAGTCTTGTGTTGGTGATAGGAAATCTCGACTTTAGGATAAACGCGCAAGCTTCAGATAGAATTCTATCAAAATCTGAGTCGGACTTCTCTGTTGAACAACATCGATATCGACGTTGGATCATCGATATCGACCTCTCTTTTATCTTATCTCGAGCTCTCCCTCTTCTCCTTGGACTAGCACTCGACTTCTATCATTTAGCTCGATCTAGGCACTCGATATCGACCACAAGACATCGATATCGGCCTTGTCTGTGTCGACATGCTCTGCTTTCCCTCTTGCTCGATTCCTGCCTCACTGCTGCACTCGATGTCGAGGTTCTTCAGTCGATTTCGACCACTTCAGAAGACTTCGAGTTCTTTTTCCGCTCTTCCAAACTTGTCCATTTTCATCTGTTTTCTGCGAAATCACATAAAAACTCGTGCAGACCCATATATTTGAAAATAAAGCATAAACTACACTAATCTCATGTTTTCCCACTAATATGCATGCAAAAGAATGATAAAATGGACTTAAATGTGCATAGAAAATATAGCTATTTGCGCGCACATCTGGTTCGAATCCGGCTACTCTAATTTTTTTTATTTTTTTTGTTTTTCTATCCTTTCATTCTTTTTTCTCTATCTAAGTGTCTAGGGCTTTACGAGGGTCTTCTTCTTCCATTTTCCAGACTCGGCCGCCACCCACATCAGATCCACTCGAGACTCGCCGCTAGCTCCAAGCCTCTAGCCCACATCTCGAGCTCTCCTCTCCAGCTCTCCTCAATCTCGTCTCGAGTCCTCTCTTCTCCTCTCCGCTAGCCCCAGCAAACAGCTGGACAATTCGCCTCTCCTCTCCGGCTCTCCTCAGTCCTCACTCCCTCACAATATCCTCAGCCCACGGCTCGTCGGGGTCTCTCAGCCAGCCCACGTTGTTGTCGTCGCCTATCGAGTCCTCTCGTAGTCTCTTTCTTCAGATCTACATCCGGCGCTTCAAGTCATCGTCGTCGACCTCGCTCTACGCTCACTTCAGATCCAGTAAGTTGTTTCTAGGCTCTAGGTGTTCACTTCAGATCCGATTCATGAGTAATCCAAGTTCACAATATGATTAGCTTTTGCTTCAATAATGCAAATAATGAATCTCCCTAACATTCGCAAAGGATCATGCATAGGATAGAAGACGGAATCGCATAAAAGATCATACCTTTGATGCACTTACCCTACATTGCTATCGTCGGGCTCACCCCGACCCTAGAAGTGGGTTGACTACTCGCTTCTCATCATGCAACTCATCATCATCATTGAAAGAAAACTACATTGTATTGAAACTAAAGAGAAATTACAACCGAACCAAGCCAATTCCGCTCTTGCTTCCACAACTTCACTCGGCCTCCTCTCTCTCTTTACACATTCTCTGCGATAAACTACTAAAACTCGCTGTGCTTGGATGATTAAACTCAGCCCTAATGGCCTCTAGATATAGATATCGAACTTTGCTATCCAAAGACTCGAAACTTATCTTTATTCTCTAAGATAAAACTTAAATAAAGTAAAAACTAAAAATTATATGGTAAAACAGCTCAAGTGATAGCTCTGACGTTGAAGATAGGAAATCTCGACTTTTGGATGGATGTGCAAACTTCGGATAGAATTCTATCAAAATCTGAGTTGGACCTCTCTGCTGGACAAGATCGATATCGACCTAACGACATCAATATCGACCTCTCTTTTAACTCTATCTCAAGCTCTGCTTCTTCTCCTCGGATTGGCACTCGACTTCTATCAATAAGCTCGATCTAGGCACTCGATATTGACCATTCATCCTCGATATCGACCCTTTCTATGTCGACATGCTCTGTTTCTCCTCTGCTCGATTTTTGCCTCGCTGCTCCACTCGATGTAGAGGTTCATAACCGATTTCGACCTCTTCAGAAGACTTCGAGTTCTTTTTCGGCTCTTCCAAATCTGTCCATTTTCATCCTGTTTTCTGCGAAATCACATAGAAACTCGTGCAGACCCATATATTTGACAATAAAGCATAAAATACACTAATCTCATAATTTCCCACTAATATGCATGCGAATGATGATAAAATGGACTTAAATGTGCATAGAAAATATGGCAATTTGCGCGCACATCAAACACCCCATACTGAAGCTTGCTTGTCCCCAAGCAATACCTTTAATGGTCATTGAAGGGAAGAAATTAAACCCTCAACATCATAGATTCATTTTTCATATTCCCTCAAATCAATTGCCATCTTCGATAAGGTACTTTCGTCAACCAAGTCCATTCCTGTGCATAAAAGCAATATCATGTTATAAAAGGAGGTTCATATGCATAGAACAATTTCAGCGACATAGCATTTGAAAGTTCGATAATGTAAAACAAAGTAATATAGAAATACTCTAGAAGGGGGGGTTGAATAGAGTATGCCGGTTTTTCGCAGATTCTCAAGACTTTTGAAGCTCGTGCAAAATCCTTTGAGATTAGACTTAGTCTTTTCTTTGAAAACCTGAACCACAAAGTTAAACGGTCGAACCAAGTGCGGAAATAATGTAAAGAAATAAGTAAAGGACTCGATGAGTTGTTTACGAGGTTCGGCACGAACTTGGCCTACGTCCCCGCCTAGGGTTCTTCCACAACCCTAGGATTCAACCGGCTTTTATTGATTCACAAGACTTAGGATCCTAGTAGCTCATCGAGAAGCCTCTCTCCTATACAATTGCAATCTAGTCAACTCACGTTCCCTTGGAGTCCTAGACTAATCTAGAAGAGCCCCACCTCTCTATGCTATCTAGTACAATCCTCTTACACTTAGTGAATCAATCGCCTAGTGTCTACTTCCCGAGTTACAAACTCTTGAGTATAACACTCTCTTGAAATATATCCTATAAGCTCACAGTGTAACTCTCAAATGCTTTGAAATGAAATAACAGACTCTTAAGGACTAGTAGAGAGCACACGAAGAAGACAGATCTCGCTTGAAGGCTTGAGTGTATGAAAGCTTGCGTTCAACAGGTGTGTAGCTGTCTTCTTCTTCCTTTTCATTTTATTGAAACAAATCGGCGCCTAAGGATCTTCACCAACGGCTAGAGAGGATCATGGCTTGAGCTGGATCTTCTATCTTTGGAAACTTTCGGAGGCCATGATCTTTCGATTTGAATCTTCTCAATTTACAACATAAGGAAGGAAATAATATTCGAAAATACTTCCTGAAAGGTTAGTGTATATATAATAATATAATGGAAGCATATAATAACATAAAATAATATTCGAATATAATATCATATAGAACAGGTTTTGTGTTTCATCAATACTGTTAAAGCTTCAAGACCTTTGACACAAACAGACTGTCAAGGCCTTTGAAACTTATTCCGATTTTCATCAAGGGAGTGGAGTTATCAATCTCCCCCTTGATGAAAGACAAAACCTGTGCATCCCTGCAACTTAGTCAAGCATATATAATATAAGTAAAATCGGACTAAGTACCTGCATGGGTTAGACAAATGTTGGATCAAAATTTTAAAGCAAGAAGACCATCCAACTGAAAATAAAACCAAGGTCTTCCAAGACCTTTAAATCGCAACAGTTTTAAAAAGTCTAACACCACCACAGAAAAGTCTAACACCACCACAGATCATCTCTCCCTTTTTGTCTTTCAACAAAGGGAGGAGGTAAAACAGTCACCAAAAGTTTTGAAACAGTTTCCAAAACCCAGCAATGTTTCAGATTTAGGGTTAGGGTAGGGTAGGATAGGGTTAAGCTTCATCATCCGGAACATCATCAGTGAGCCGCGACCACAGACCTTGCAACAGCTTGGTTACCCCACTCATCTCCGTCATAAACTCCTTGTGCAGCTCCTTGATAACCAGGCGAACTTCCTCCAAGCCCAACTCCAGGTTGTCCATGCGTTCATCAACGGCTGAGGCAGTGGGAAGAGCTTTTGAAGGAGAGGCAAGACTCCAAGACCCTTGGGGGGACCGAGTGATGCCAATCTTTTCAAGGCTCTTGGAGTCAAACTTACCCATATGACGCTGATGTTCTTCATTTTTAAAATCGATTCCAGAAGCTTTGAAGATTTGGGTCAAAAGGGTAGCGAAGGGGAGGGGAGTTCCTTTCCTGGCTTTTCTAGTGTGAGCCATGGATCCTAAAATGGTGTTGGCCAGATCAAGATCAAGGCCATTGAGGATTCGGTAAAGTAGGATCATGGCATTGTCGGTCAGGAGAGAGCCGGAGTTTAGACGGGGTAAGAGGCAACGCACAATGATGTTAAATATGATCTTTGCCTCTAGGGTAAGGGATGAGTGGGTTAGTTGCTTTGAGGTGTTGGTAGATGCCTCTGGTAGAAGATATTTGGATCGGGCAAGGGTAATGCAGTTTTCTTTAGAGGGGTTTTCTTGAGAGGGTGGACAAGGGCTAGGAAGGCCAAGGAAATCAGCGAAGTCAAAGGAGTTGAAAGAGATTCTAACTCCCTTGATGACAGATTCCAAGAACCAGCCATCGTCAGTGTGTTTGGCTTTGAGATTTATATAGAACAGGCGGGTGAGTTGGGGATAATAGACGATTTCAAGATTGAGAAGGGTCCAGGCTGGGGATTTTCTAAGAATAACAATGCACGGTAAATTCAAAGCTTCAAAGAACGCAATATCTAAAAAATCAGAACAACAGATACTACGAGTTCGAAACTCATCTACCCACTTACCAGCCATTTCAGCATTTTCAAACCATGAAGAGGGGAGGGATTGATTTACCTGAATGAGAGCGGGAGGATCAGCGTTCTTCCTTCTAGCATGTGTTGGAGCAGACCTCTTGGCAGGCGCCTCAAGGCTTCTGAGGGTGCCCTTCCTGGTGCGCTTGGGAGAAGGAGGCTTGGCTGAGAGGCTTTCCGCTTCTTTGGAGACGGGGTAGGAGGAGGAGGAGAAGGAGAGGGAGCATGCTCGGGCTCCTCTTCCTCTTCTTCCTCTGACCCCGAGTCCTCACCGGACCTTTCAGCGTTGTCTCCATCGGTATCCTCGTCCTCTTCCTCAGGCTCCTCTTCAGAAGGAACCTCCTTGAGAGCCTCCGCCTCGGCTTCCTTCCGGATTCTCTCAGCTTCCTCCTCGACCAACTTCCTTGCAAGCTCGGCCTCCTCCTCGGCCTTTTTCTTCCTTAAAGCTTCTTCTTCGGCTTCCTTGGCTGCATCCCTTTCCAGAATAGCATCAAGCTCCTCCTCTTCTTCTTCCTCATCCACCTCCTCAGCGATGACCTTCTTTTTCCCTTTCTGCTTCGCACTGAGAGGCTTCTTAGCAGAGCGTTTTTGAGAGCCCTTGGTTACTGTAGTCGTGCTCTCAGCGATGGTGCTCTGGACAACAGCAGGGACGATAGCTTGAGGAGTGGGTTCAGGTGTAGGAGAAGTAGCAGTGACCTGGCGTCCCTTGGGGGTGGCGCCAAGTCTTTTGGGTGTGGAAGCTTTCTTTGATTTGGGAGCCATGGAGGTATTCGGGTAGGGTTTCAGGATAGTTTGAGAGATTGGAGAGGGAGAATTGGAAGAGTTTCGGGTAGTTCTGAGGTTATGAGGTAATCGAGAGGGGTTTGGGTTTTAAATAGGAGAGATTTGAGTGATGGGACGGGGTTTAGGGTTCCAATGTAAGTAATGATAACATTGCCAATTTGAAAAATATTTCAATTCAAAAAAATCAAATCTTCTCTTAACCATTTTAGAATAGGAGGGAAATAACCGAAAATATTTTGTTCCAAAAATATCTCTACGGATAAAATATGTGACATAAATAAATTATTTTGAAATCCGATGAAAATAATACTTGATCAAATATCTAAAAAGATATTAACCAAATATATACGATCCGATATCTGTTTTCTATCATTCAGTTCACAAACCTTGACATAAAACTGAAGAGTCTTGACACTGAGTATAATTTATCTTTCGTAAAGGGAAAGCTCCCCCTACGAAAGTGCATCCTTGTTAAGCATCCCGATCTCTCGTCTAATGGAGGTGAACCTGTCCTCTGCCAAAGGCTTAGTAAAAATGTCAGCCCATTGATAATCAGTTGAAATAAAAGAAATGGACACATCACCTTTTTCGACGTGGTCTCTAATGAACTGATGCCTTACATCAATATGTTTGATCCTTGAATGCTAAACAGGATTCTTTGTAATGGAGATGGCACTTATATTGTCACACTTAATGGGAATGCCTTTGAGGTTGATGCCAAGATCTCGCATTTGTTGAGCTATCCAAAGGATTTGGGAGCAGCATGCTCCAGCTGCTATGTATTCGGCTTCTGCAGTGGATAGGGCAACTGAGTTTTGTTTCTTAGAATGCCAACTGATCAAAGATGCTCCTAAGAATTGGCAACATCCTGATGTGCTCTTCCTATCCACCTTATAGCCTGCAAAATCTGCATCAGAATACCCGATTAATGTGAAATCCTTTTGCTTTGGGTACCATAGTCCAAGCTCCTTAGTGCCATTGAGATATCGAAAGATCCTCTTCACAGCCACGAGGTGAGATTCTTTAGGATCAGCTTGAAACCTAGCACACATGCAAACACTAAACATGATGTCAGGTCTACTAGCTGTAAGATATAGTAAAGATCCAATCATTCCCCGATACTCCTTTTGATTGACACTCTTCCCAGTCTTGTCTTGATCTAGGGATAATGTTGAGCTCATGGGAGTCTTGGCAGCTTTGGATTGATCCATCTTGAACTTCTTCAAGAGATCCTTAGTGTACTTGCTTT
Organism: Persicaria maculosa; assembly: GCA_963922045.1. NCBI lineage: Eukaryota > Viridiplantae > Streptophyta > Magnoliopsida > Caryophyllales > Polygonaceae > Persicaria > Persicaria maculosa. Next base: position 43,597,004 of record OY998264.1, on the reverse strand, counting down.
GGTTGACAAAGATCCCTTTCTTGGATTGATGAACTTGTAATCCCAAAAAGAAGTTGAGTTCACCCATCAAGCTCATCTCAAATTCGCTGCACATGATGTCAGAAAATTCCTTGCACAAAGATGTGTTAGTAGCACCAAATAATATATCATCAACATAAATTTGAATAACCAAAATGTCCTTTCCTTTGGTCTTGATAAAAAGAGTCTTGTCGATCAACCCCCTTTTAAAATCATTTTCTAAAAGATATTTTGACAAGCGCTCATACCAAGCTCTTGGGGCTTGTTTCAAACCATAAAGCGCTTTGTCAAGTTTATAAACATGATGAGGAAATTCCAAACTTTCAAAACCTGGGGGTTGAGCCACATAAACTTCTTCTTCTAAGAAACCATTGAGAAAAGCACGCTTGACATCCATTTGATATAGCTTTATGCTCATAAAAGATGCAAATGCTAATAATATACGAATGGCTTCAAGCCTGGCTACGGGAGCAATGGTCTCCTCGTAGTCAATACCTTCCTCTTGATTGTAGCCTTGAGCAACAAGCCTTGCCTTGTTCCTCACGATCTTACCATTCTCATCTAGCTTGTTTCGAAATACCCATCGTGTGCCAATGACTGATTGATGCTTTGGCCTAGGCTTCAAGGTCCAGACTTTGTTCCTTTCAAATTCGTTAAGCTCACTTTGCATAGCAATGATCCAATCTGGCTCTTGAAGGGCCTCATCTACCTTTTTGGGTTCTATAGGAGAGACAAACGCGTGAAAAGCACAAAGATCTTTAAGTTTAGAACGAGTTTGAACACTAGAAGTAGGGTCAGAAATGATATCCTTTAATGAGTGTGATGAGGAGTATTTGAATTTTCTTTTGCTAGTCTCAGCTCCTTGATTCGTCACACCAGCAGGATTGATTTGTGGTACATCTGACTCCATAGTCCTGTTAGGTTCAGTTTCAGCAATTTCTGATATTTCAACACTGTTGGATTGGACACCAAGGGCTTTGGACGAATCTTTAACACCTTGGGCCAATTCTTCAGTGTTGAGAGTGTTGAGAATCTGTTCCTGCATGTTCCTCTTCTCTGTGTTCTTGGTAGCAGCATCATCACCTTCCTCGTTCTCCGCATGGATGTTAAGATCTATATCAGCAACACTTTCACTCAAAGAACCGTCATTGCATTCATCAAATATAACATGTATACTTTCTTCAACTAACTAGGTCCTTTTATTGAAGATTCTATAAGCTTTGCTACTTGTGGAGTAGCCAAGAAATATACCTTCATCACTACGCGCATCAAATTTCCCAAGGTTATCTTTTCCATTGTTATGAACAAAGCAAGTACAGCCAAAGGGTTTAAAATAAGATATAAGTGGTTTGCGGCCTTTGAAAAGTTCATAAGGAGTTTTCTTTAAGATGGAACGAATAAGACATCGATTCAAAATATAGTTAGCTGTGTTAACAGCTTCAGCCCAATAGGTTTTAGGTAATGCATTTTCTAAAAGCATAGTCCTGGCCATATCCTCTAGGGTGCGGTTCTTTCGTTCCACAACCCCATTTTGTTGAGGTGTCCTAGGAGCAGAAAAGTTATGGGAGATGCCATATTTAGCACAAAACAAATCAAACTGAAGTTGATCAAACTCCCTACCATGATCACTTCGAATTGACACTATGGGCTCGTTTCTTAAAGTTTGCAACTCCTTACAAAGTTTTGAAAACTCAAATAAGGCCTCTGATTTTTCTTTTAAAAATGCAACCCAAGTATATCTAGAAAAATCATCAACAACAACAAGCATGTACTTTTTACCATTGGGAGATTTGACTCGCATAGGACCACATAAATCCATATGTAAAAGTTCAAGGGGTCTAGAAGAACTTACAACCTTTTTGGGTTTGAAAGAGCTACGTGTTTGTTTACCTCGTGTGCATGCATTGCACATATCAATACCTTTGAAGTCCATCTCAGGTAGTCCTCTTACAAGCCCTTTGGACACAAGCTTCTGTAGTGTATGTGGACTCACATGACCGAGTCTCCTGTGCCAGAGCTTTGGATCGTCCGTCAAAGCTTTTAGACAGGTTAAGCTTCCTTGTGCCACTTGATCAGCATTCACAGCGTATATATTGTTGTAACGATATGCAGTTAGTATAACTTCACCTGTATCTTCTCTGCACACTAGACATCTTTTCTTGTTAAATCTGACATTATTGCCACTATTACATAATTGAGAAACACTAAGCAAATTATACTTTAAACCATTCACAAGATAGACATTTTTAATACTATGGTTGGAATCACTCCCAACGCTACCAATACCAACGATGTCACACTTTCCTTTGTCACCAAGAGTGATTGTTCCTGTGGATTGCTCCTTTAAATCATGAAAGAGAGAACTCTTCCCACTCATATGCCTCGAGCATCCACTATCAATAATCCATTTTTTCTCCTTCACCTTGGTGATCTCCTGCAAAATAAACATCAACCTTTGTGGCTAGACCAATAAGCAAATTTGGATCCATTATTGGGATAAACCATATTTGGTAAAATAGTGCCTTTTGGGACCCAAACTTGTGTTATCCGTTCTTTTCTCAAATGAACAGGGAATGTATTGCGAATGATATATGGATCCTTTCTTCTATTGGGGCAAGTCTCTTTTACATGTCCCTTTCGAGCACAATGGTGACATATAGGAGAGGTTTTGCTTCCTTTTGCCTTTACAAAGGTGGTAATGTGCTGCTTCTTTAAAAACCTTGGATTGTAACCAATACCACTTTTGTTTAGAGAACTTTATTGCTTACCCAACATCCTATCAAGAGTGCCTTTGGATTTGGTAAAACTTATGAGGGCTGTCTTTGGTCTTGAATCTTATTATTCAGGGAGATCTTCTCGTTCTCTAAGTCATGATGTTCACTTCTCAGAGACGAGAGATCTTGCTTGAGTTCATATTTCTCTGAGTCAAGAGTCTTGACTTTAATGTCAAGACATGAATAAGAAGCTTCAAGACTTTTGACCCTCATAGACAGATCCTCAATAGTTCTTTCCTGGTCCACAGTTTTCTTAATAAGAGTGTTAGTTTGGGCAATAAGTTTCTCTTCATTGACAATCATATTAGAAAGGAATTCTGATAATACCTCTTTTGGACTTGCCATAAGTTCTCTTACGGTTATCTCAAGCTTCTCATCGTGAGATTCATCTCATGATGCCATAAGACAGACATTGGCCTTCTCATCGTCGGAGTCGGAGTCAGAATCGCTCCAAGTTGCCACCATGGCTTTCTTTTTCCATCTATCACCCTTCTTGGACTGGCTCTTCGTCTTTTGAGGGTAGTCTTTCACAAGATGATCTGTTTCACCACATTCAAAACAAGACAACGGTTTAGTCTTCTTATCATTTTTGTTGTATTGAGACTTACCTTGGAATTTAGAAGACTCTGATCCATCCTTGTTGTTGAATTGTTTCTTCATTTTGAGGATTCGAGAAAGGCCTCTTGTGATAAGAGCAAAAGGATCATCCTCATCGTCATCCTCATCTTCGGAATCAGATTCATCTTTGTTGTCATCCTTCTTAGATTTGAGCGCCAAATTCTTAGTGCTTGCTGGAAGTTCTCTATCATCTTCATTAAGGATCATCTCATGCGTGATCAGTTTCCCAAGCAGGTCGTCAAGAGGCAGAGTAGTGAGGTCTTGGGCTTCCTCTATAGTTGTTACTTTAGGACCCCACTTTTCTTTTGGGAGACACCTCAATATCTTCCTTACTTTCTCAACGTTTGTAAAGCTCTTGCCGAGAGAGTCAAGGTTGTTGGTGATTTCTGTGAATCGTGTGAACATGACCTTGATAGACTCATCATGCTTCATCTTGAAAAGTTCATACTTTCGAAGGAAGATGCTGATCTTGGTGTCCTTCACTTGGCTGGTTCCCTCATAGGTGACGACCAGCTTGTCCCAAATCTCTTTAGCTGACCTACAAGATGAAATACGGTTAAACTCATCAGTGCTAAGACCACAATAAAGTAAGTTAATAGCCCTGTAGTTTTTGGAGACGAGTTCAAGATCCGCTTGGATGTATTCAGACTCCTTCTTTGCGACTTTGGTTCCATTTGGTCTGTCTTTCTCTGGAATCTTTGGCCCATTCTCTATAATGTTCCAAAGTTCCAGATCTTGGTCTATGATGAACATCTTCATCAATGATCTCCAGTGGACAAAGTTGTTTCCTACAAAGAGTGGTGGTCTGCTGGTAGACCTTCCCTGTGCAAATCCTCCGCTTGCTTCACCAGACATGATCGAAAACTCACAAGATTGTTAGATCAAAAGAAATGAGTAAAGCTCTGATACCAATTGAAGGTTCGATAATGTAAAACAAAGTAATATAGAAATACTCTAGAAGGGGGGGTTGAATAGAGTATGTCGGTTTTTCGCAGATTCTCAAGACTTTTGAAGCTCGTGCAAAATCCTTTGAGATTAGACTCAGTCTTTTCTTTGAAAACCTGAATCACAAAGTTAAACAGTCGAACCAAGTGCGGAAATAAGGTAAAGCAATAAGTAAAGGACTCGATGAGTTGTTTACGAGGTTCGGCACGAACTTGGCCTACGTCCCCGCCTAGGGTTCTTCCACAACCCTAGCTCACCGAGAAGCCTCTCTCTTATACAATTGCAATCTAGTCAACTCGCATTCCCTTGGAGTCCTAGACCAATCTAGAAGAGCCCCACCTCTCTATGCTATCTAGTACAATCCTCTTACACTTAGTGAATCAATCGCCTAGTGTCTACTTCCCGAGTTACAAACTCTTGAGTATAACACTCTCTCGAAATATATACTATAAGCTCATAGTGTAACTCTCAAATGCTTTGAAATGAAATAACAGACTCTTAAGGACTAGCAGAGAGCACACGAAGAAGACAGATCTCGCTTGAAGGCTTGAGTGTATGAAAGCTTGTGTTCAACAGGTGTGTAGTTGTCTTCTTCTTCTTTTTCTTTTTATTGAAACAAATCGGCGCCTAAGGATCTTCACCAACGGCTAGAGAGGATCATGGCTTGAGCTGGATCTTCTATCTTTGGAAACTTTCGGATTCCATGATCTTTCGATTTGAATCTTCTCAATTTACAACATAAGGAAGGAAATAATATTCAAAAATACTTCCTGAAAGGTTAGTGTATATATAATAATATAATGGAAGCATATAATAACATAAAATAATATTCGAACATAATATCATATAGAACAGGTTTTGTGCTTCATCAATACTGTTAAAGCATCAAGACCTTTGACACAAACAGACTGTCAAGGCCTTTGAAACTTATTCCGATTTTCATCAAGGGAGTGGAGTTATCAGAATTAATAATCAAGAGGACTTTTTCAAGCTTGTGAGAAGTATATTGGTAAAAGGCTAAAGGTGGGCTAATATTTGGCCATGTGGTGTTAAATCCGGGGAAATAAACTTTCTTTCCACATTCCTTCTTCATAATATCTCACCTTTCACTCATCACTCAATGCTTTTTTCATTATAATGCTTTTACCTCTCTAACCTTAGCACTGCCTTCTCGCGAGTCGCAAACATGGGTGTCATGAATGGCCCCGGATACTTAGTACTTTGGACTCCTCACCTTGTGTCCCATCTCGCTGAACTAACATCTCAACGAGCAGGGTCGACCTACCTTTATCTCCTGAGGTGATCGGATTTTTTCTCACTCATTAAATTTTCCATAATCATAAATTGATTCATTCCCGCCAACAACTTCATAAAATATGCACAACTCCATATAATATCTCCAAAGATGACATCCATTCTCAAACTTGTCCCCGGATAGGGAATAAGGTATAGAATGGGCAATATGATATATATGTGGAGCAATAATGATAGTGATATAAGGCTCATATATGGCTTGTGACTTTTGCAAATATGCATAGGTAAGGCTAGGATATGAACTTTTGTAAGCATATGTATGGAAATTTCATAAAAGTCCTCCATCATCTTATCATGCACATGTCAAAAGCAACTTCAAATTTTCATCTCCTTTATTTTTTTCTTTTTTTCACTTCATTGGGACTTCCCTTAACAAGACAATTTCATGTTATATATCTAATGAATCTAATTTTGCATCGTAGAGCTCTTTTTCATACTTCCATGACTCTTTTTTTTTTCACAATTTTTTAATGGGGGTCATTTTTTTTGTTCGAAATATAAACTATATATGCAATGCTTAAAAGTAAATATGCAATATGTTAAAATAACTATGTAATATGCATGAACAATGAAAAAACTATGCAATACTTATGAAAAATATGCTAAAATATGCTAAAAATATGCAAGTAAGCTTTTCCCCCACCCCATACTTAAAGATTACAGTGTCCTCACTGTATTAGAACTAGGGTTAAGAAGAAAACTTACTAAACAGTCATAAATTTCAGAAGTCGAAGAAGACTGCAGTGGTGGTCGATATCGAACTTGCAACATCGAAATCGATCTCTTTCATCGATTTCTGGCTCAGGCTCCAGGGTGATCCGGCCTCGACCACAACCCCATCTGAATCGACCTTAAGGTCAATATCGATTTGTCACATCGATTTCGATGTTTCATTTTTGTGCTCCTTTCTCTTTCCTGCAATTTGTTAAAAATAAAAACCAAAACAAAAACATGAAATAATAATATAAAGTCTCAAACAAAATTAAAGTTGTCCAAAATCAAAAAACTAATTATCTTAGTTACACGCTCTAGACTTTTAAGTCGCTAGGCCGACTCCCTCCTTTTGCGCTTCTCAAGGCGGCATCTGTAGAGCCCATGTGGCTTGGGCCTTAAACAACACACCTTTCTTGTCTCGCAGCTGCATTCCGCCTGGATGGATTTGATTCACCGTGAAAGGTCTAATCATCTTGTCTTTGAATCTAGTAGGGAACCATTGATCTTTTGATTTGGCGACATAAACCTTGTCTCCTATCTCATATTGGTTTGAATCATCATCGGATACCCTACACAAGCGCACATGCCAAGGCACACCTCTTCCAAATAATGATAAATCTTTTATTGAGATGGAACAGGAGGAATCCGTACCTTGACTTACCTTCTTCTCTATCTGTGGCTCAGGTGGACATCGATATTCAGTTGTCGATATCTAATAGCACCTAGTTTTATATATTATTCATGTGCATTTAGGTTAGTTTCATGCATCATTTTGGGGTATTTTTATTGTCTTTTTGTGTGGTTTCTGTATTATTTATGATTCAGAGATCTACACAAGCTTTGTTTGTCTTTTGTAGGTTTGGGTCGGTGATTTGGGCTAAATTGCATGCATCTAATGGAAGGGGATTGAAAGAAAAGCAAAAGAGACGGTTCATAGAGCAAGTATATCAAGCGAAACACTCATAGTAGCTCAAGGTGGTGTAGCACAACTCGCGGGACAAAGGTGTTAGTGCACTTTTCAGCTACAACAAGATGTCACGACTCGTGGGAGGCCTTCACGAGTCGTGACAAGTGAGCTAATCTATTTTGTGGCCTACTGCAGGATGTCACAACCCGTGACAGACTCTTCACGAGTCGTGACAGTACCAGATCAGCCAAACCTTTCATATTTCCGTTGTTTGATTCATTTATTTTGGTGTATGAATTAAAAACAGAGTAATTTCCAGATTTTGGAGGGGGGTTACGTTTTGTGCAAAGGGCTGAAAAACACTCCGATTTTAGGGGAGAAAACTTGAAAGAACCCTAGATTAGTGGGGGCTAAAAGATTGCAAATTGGATGCTTAAGACGATTTCCAAAATTGAAGATCAAGTATTTCTCTTACTCTTCTTTTCTATGTCATCTTATTTTGCTTTTGATTTGTTCTCTTCCATCATGTCTAGCTAATTCGATCGTTCTAGGGTTGGGGTGATCCCACCATGTTGAGATAGACCGTTACTTACTATCGCTTGAATGTAATTTGATTTTTGTTTGATTTAATCCTATTGATCATAGCCTAATCGATATCTGATTAGATCCTATTAGGGGTTGAGACCGAGAGGAGATAGCCCTAATAGGAAAATAGATGATTGCATGATACCGAGAGGTGATTGTTGTAATTGGAGCTATAGGATTGAACCTGAGATATTGATGTTTGCTTATGAGTGACATAATAGCACGAATCAATATCTCTAGAGGATTTATAGGTTGTCACAGAAATTCTAGGTTTGTTTGTTCTAATTGAGACCGAGAGGAGACATTTGAATGAACTTGCTTAGATTCTAAGAGCGTAATGGACCTAACTTTAGTTTAACTTTGCACGAGAGTGATTGTTAACCGATTAGGTACAATTTACTATGAGACCGAGAGGAGATTAATAAAGAACTTAGACAACCTACCTTCAAACAGAATCAAATTCATTCGAGCGAGAAAAATCTCTTAAGTCTATCGACGACACACGGTGGTTAATTCCCAATTCTATAATGTTTTCTCCATATTAATTTGCCCAAAAACTTCCATTTGCCTGTTTTAACTTGTTTTATTAGTTATTTCATAAAACCTCAATTTCTCTACTATTTTGGCTTAGTCAACTGGTTGCAAAGATTCGATTAATACTCCTATAGTCCCTGAGTTCGACACCTTGATATACTACAATCGATCTCATACACTTGTGGGAGTAGGTTTCTAGCCTATCAAGTTTTTGGCACCGTTGTCGGGGACTAGAGCTAGTATCGATCGTTGCTTGACAACTAGTTTGCTATGTTTTTCTTGTTGCTTTGATTTGTTTTTCTTTTTGTTTTTTGTCTCAGGTTGTGCTTTGAATGCGAAAAAAGAAAGGCTCTAGCAATCTAGTGCCTTTTGATCCTGAACCTGAACGCACATTCCACAAGAGAAGAGCTGAATAACAAGCTGCTAGAGTTGAAACGATGGATGATGCAATGGCCAGATTGGCAGTACTGGAGCGGAAAATGGCTCAAAGAGATCAAGAAAATGCCGACCTTCAACAACAGCTAGCTAATCAACAATTACAGCTCGGCCAGTCGCAAGGGCCGGCAACCCTAGGAGAGCGAATGGATCCAACTTAGTTCCTACCACAACCAGGTGTTGTCCTTCCTGCTTTAACACCCGCTAATTTTAAGCTAAAGCCTGCACTTTTGAATATGATAAGGTAGAATATGTTCAATGGGCTTCCTGCTGAGAGTCCTCATTAGCACATATCCACCTTCAAAGAATTGATAGATACAATGAGAGTTCAGGGTGTCGCTCCTGAAGAGTTGTTATTGTGATCATTCTCCTTCTCACTTGCAGGGAAAGCTAGACACTGGTACAACTCTATCCCTGCTGGCACAGTCACCACTTGGGAGGAACTGTCATCTGAATTCCTGAATCAGTCCTTCCCACCAGCGAAGACTGCTAAGATGAGGCGGAAGATAAATTCTTTCGTGGTTGGAGATGGGGAGAACTTCCATGAATCGTGGGAGAGATTCAAGGACCTTTTGTTTGAGTGTCATCACCATGGGATATCAAAGCTGAATCTGTTGGAGATTTTCTACAAGGCTGTGAGTGACAACACTAGAGTGCTTATTGACTCCTCATCTGGAGGAGAGTTTTTGGAAATGGGAGCTGAAGATGCTTGGGCATTCATTGAGAAGATGGCTAAGAGATGTGGGAAATACTCGCAACCCAGGGCGCTCTCTACAGTCAAAAGGGGTGCAGGGATCTATGAGGTGGATGCTGCAACTTATAAGGATGCTAGATATGACTCATTGGCTGCTGAAATTAAACGTCTAGCCTTAGTTATGGAGAAGTCCTTGTCCACCAAGGAGGTGAGTGTTGCGGGCTCTAGACTGGTGCCATGCCAGTTCTGTGGATCCCAAGATCACACTATTTCGGCTTGCCAGATCTACGCCTCCCAAGGTGATGAAAGTCAAGATGAGGAAGTTGGCTACATGGGCAACAACTACAATAGGAGTCAAGGGTATAACCGAAACTTTAACAACTACAACCCTCGAGCGAGGGACCACCCCGCTTTCTCCTATGCCAACAAGCAAGCCGTAGAAGGAATGCCTCCTGGTTTCCTACCAAAAGCCCCACCACAGAAGGACAAGATGGAGATAATGATGGAACAGCTTATGGGAACCGTTAAGAGTCTAGCTGGAGAAGTGCAGAATCTCACTAGAGGCCAAAAGATGCTTCAGACTCAAGTAGCTCAGCAGGCCAACAACACCGCTAGGCCTACTGGTCAGTTTCCGGGGAAAACGGAAGATAACCCCAAGGGAAATATTTCTGATGTGTCCTTAAGGAGTGGTAAGCAATTAGAAGATCCGAGGTCCTCCGAGCCAACTGGAGCTCAAGAGAATGCTAAGGAAGGAGAGAAAGTTGCTGAGTCGGTGATAGAGCCACCATATGTCCCACCTCCTCCTTACAAGCCACCGCTTCCATTTCCACAAAGGAAGGCTCAAGCTCAGATCGAGAAGCAATACGGGAAGTTCTTAGAGGTATTGAAAAAGCTCTACATCAACATCCCCTTCACCGATGCTTTGCCCCAAATGCCCTCCTATGTGAAGTTTTTGAAGGAGATCCTCTCTAATAAGAGGAAGCTAGATGAGTGTCAGACGGTGTTTCTTAATGAGGAGTGTAGTGCCTTGATCCAAAACAAGCTTCCACCTAAGCTGGAGGACCCAGGTAGTTTCGTTGTCCCTATTTTCGTTGGCCATGGTCCTGATTATAAGGCTCTCTGTGATTTGGGAGCTAGTACAAGCTTGCTTCCTCTCTCTATTTGTAACAAGCTAGACTTAGGAGAGCTTAGGCCTGCTAGGATGCAGCTTATTATGGCGAACAGGTCCGTAGCCCACCCTGCTGGTATCTTGGAGGATGTTCCTATAAAGGTGGGTAAGTTCTTTGTACTTGTTGATTTTGTTGTTTTAGATATGGATGCCAACATTCGTTGTCCTGTTATTCTTGGAAGGCCCTTTTTGGCCACTGCAGGTGCTGTGATTGATATCCGGAAAGGGACTTTTTCCTTTGAAATAGGGGATGACAAAATTGTGTTTAACCTCCCTAAATCTTTGAAAGCCCCTGTTTTTGAGGATGAATGTCGCAGGATTGATGTAATAGATAAAGGAGCTCAAGATGTCATGACGGAGGTGATTGAGCGAGACCCTCTAGAGCTATGTCTTATGGAGAGTGTGACTGATGCTGGTGATGATGAGCTACTTGCTGAAGTAGTTCAGGACTTGGAAGCTGTTGTAGAAGACCTCAAAGTTATTTTTTAGGTTTTGCAAAGAGATGATGAAGACTTGGGAGGTGCACCTAAGCTTGAGTTGAACCCACTTCCTTCTAATTTGAGGTATGAATTCTTGGGTCCTAATTCCACTTATCCCGTGATTGTGAGTGCTAGTCTAAGTCTGGATGAAACTGAAAAGTTGTTGCATGAGCTTAGATTGCATAAGAAGGCTATAGGCTACACCATTGATGATTTGAAAGGGATTAGCCCCTCTATGTGCATGCATAGGATTTTGATGGAGGATGATCATAAACCCACCCGAGAGCATCAAAGAAGGATTAACCCTAACATGAAAGAGGTTGTGAAAAAGAAAGTGCTTAAACTGTTAGATGCTGGGATTATTTTTCCTATTTCTGATAGCAAATGGCTTAGTCCTGTTCATGTGGTTCCTAAGAAAGGAGGGATGACTGTTGTCAAGAATGATGGGAACGAATTGATCCCTACTAGGACTATTACAGGTTGGAGAATGTGTATAGATTATAGGAAGTTGAATGCCTCCACCCGAACAGATCATTTCCCCCTTCCCTTCATAGATCAGATGCTTGAGAGGCTAGCTAAGCATTCTTTTTACTGTTATTTGGATGGATATAGCGGATTCTTTCAGATTCCTATCCATCCGGATGATCAGGAAAAGACTACTTTCACTTGCCCTTATGGCACCTTTGCATATAGGAGAATGCCTTTCGGTTTGTGTAATGCCCCTGCTACTTTTCAATGTTGCATGATGGCCATATTTTCTGATTTCATTGAGGACATTATGGAAGTGTTCATGGATGACTTTTCTGTGTATGGTTCCTCTTTTGACGCTTGCTTGTCTAACTTGTCTCGAGTCTTGCAGCGTTGCGAAGAAGTGAACCTTGTGTTGAATTGGGAGAAATGTCATTTTATGGTAACGGAAGGTATTGTCCTTGGTCATTTAGTTTCTAACCGTGGTATTGAGGTGGATCGAGTTAAGATAGATTTGATTGAGAAATTACCACCTCCTACCTCGGTTAAGGGCGTTAGGAGTTTTCTAGGCCATGCTGTCTTTTATAGGAGGTTCATAAAGGATTTTTCCAAAATTGCTAAGCCTCTTTCTAACTTGCTAATGAAAGATGTCACTTTTGATTTTTCTCCGGAATGCCATAAGTCCTTTTGCAGGTTGAAGGAGGCATTGATCTCAACTCCTATTATGCAGTCTCTTGATTGGGATCTCCCCTTCGAGATAATGCGTGACGCCAGCAACTATGCAGTTGGAGCCGTGCTGGGTCAAAAGAAGGATAACAAGCTCCATGCCATCTACTATGCTAGCTGCGATCTGATACTTGCTGCAAAAGAAATATGCAAAGCCGCCTCTCATTAGGTGGATCCTTCTTCTCCAAGAGTTCGATTTGGAGATTAAGGACAAAAAGGGCGCGGAGAACCTTGTTGCTGATCACTTGTCCAAGTTACCATCGGAGCAACTAGAGCACACTTCATTTGAGCCTCCCATCGATGAGACTTTTTCGGAAGAGCATCTACTTGATTTCGCCGCTGAGATATTGAGCACCACTTCTGAGGTACCATGGTATGCTGATTTTGTGAATTACATTGTATATAATGAGTTGCCTGGTGATCTGTCATTTCAGCAAAGTAAGAAATTCTTGAAGGACGTTGTGCATTATTATTGGAGCGAGCCATACCTCTTTAAAAGGTGCTCCGATGGGCTTTTTAGGAGATGCATCCCAAGGGAAGAAGTCCGTAGTGTCATCAAACATTGTCATTCTCTACCGGTTGAAGGTCATGCTAGCACCTCCAAGACCGTGGCCAAGGTATTTCAATCTGGTTTCTATTGGCCTACAATGTTCAAAGGTGTTAGAGAATTTGTTGTTTCTTGTGATGAGTGTCAAAGGACAGGGAATATCTCAAGAAGAAATGAGATGTCGCTGAATAGCATATTAGAGGTTGAGTTCTTTGATGTGTGGGGAATTGATTTTATGGGGCCTTTTCCCTCTTCTGGGCCATACAAGTATATACTTGTGGCGGTGGATTATGTGTCGAAATGGGTTGAAGCTGTGGCAACCCCCACTAATGATGCTAAGGTGGTCACAAAGTTCATCAAGAATGTGATCTTCTCGAGGTTCGGGGTTCCTCGATTTCTGATTAGTGATAGAGGTTCCCATTTCATTGAGAGGAATTTTGAGGCTTTGCTGAAGAAGTATGGGGTTCATCACCGGATTGCAACCCCATACCATCCTCAAACGAGTGGGCAAGTAGACGTCTCCAACCGGGAGATAAAGAGCGTATTAGAGAAAACTGTCTCCCGCTCACGGAAGGATTGGGCGACAAAGTTAGATGATGCTTTGTGGGCTTACAGGACTGCTTTTAAGACTCCGATTGGTACTACTCCGTACAAGCTGGTGTATGGAAAATCTTGTCATCTCCCCATTGAGTTGGAGCACAAAGCCTATTAGGCGATTAAGACACTAAATTTGGATATGAAGCTAGCGGGAGAAAAACGGCAATTGCAACTACAAGAGCTTGAAGAGCTGCGTTTGGAGGCTTATGAGAATGCAAAAATTTATAAGGAAAGAACTAAAAAGTGGCATGACAAGCATATCTCACCTAAGGAGCTTCATGAAGGCGACCTTGTCTTGCTTTTCAACTCGAGGTTAAGGCTTTTTCCGGGAAAGTTGAAGTCGAGATGGAGTGGCCCATTCTTGGTGCAAAAAGTCTATCCGCATGGAGCAATTGATGTGTGGAGTGAAGAAAAGGGCACATTCAAAGTAAATGGTCAGCGCCTCAAGCGGTACATATCAGGACATCCGATTGAGAAGGTCGTTTCCACGGTCCATCTTGATCCGAGGACCAAAAGCGGGGGAAAGTCTAGCTAACGACTTAAAAGAAGCGCTTCTCGGGAGGCAACCTGAGGTAGGTAGTAGGTAGTTTTTTCCTTTATTTTGTTTCTTTGTCCAAAATAGGTCCAATGAGTCGCAGTGTTGAGCCTAGACCTTAGCTAAATTTTGTTGAGAAATCTCACGAGTCGCGGGATGAATCTCACGAGTCGCGTGATTAATCTCACGAGTCGCGGGGACCAGTATTGATCTCAACTCAACCTACTAATGACTCTCACCATTCGCGGTGAAGTCTCACGAGTCGCGGGGACCAGTCTTGATCTCAACTCAACCTACTGATGACTCTCACGAGTCGTGGTGAAGTCTCACGAGTCGTGGCCACATGTTTTGTATGTTTTATTTTATTTTATTTTATTTTTTTTTTCTTCCTTTTCGTTTCTAAAAAAACGCATCTGCTTGCATCTGTAATAATATAAAAAAAAAGGAGAAAGGAAGAAACGCATCTGCTGCGTTTTAAAACAAAGGGGCACCCATCTTCTTCCCTCTCTCCATACCTGTTGCACACACCGGTTCCTGCCCAGCCAGCGCCCCGTCCTTGCGCCCCTCAATATGTGGATTTAGCTCATCTGAAGAGTTCAGGAATTATTCAAGGGGGGATGGGGATTCATATGCTTTAAAGATCAATCAGATAGGGAGGTTCAAGCCAGTTCGTGATGGCCCTGTCAGCACAGGAAACCGAGTTGATTGGTATGAGTCTTGGATCGGGAGTCCCACTCTGCGTACAGATAATGAGAAAGAGGATGGCGAGATGTCTGGCGGTGTGCCTGAAGATGGCTCATGGGTGATTCAAGTCATCATGAGCACGGTGGGGCTTCTCTGGATGAGCAGATCTTTTCACTCCGTCAGGATATGAAGGATTTACGTACTCACGTCGATGACCCGTTTTCTGAGTTCTTTCGACGATTGGATTTTCAAGATCACCTTCAGAAACAGATTTACTACCATGTGACGGGCCATCTATATGACCATGATGCCCCCTTCCCACCACCACCTACATAGGCATTTGTGAGTCTCTCCCTTTTCTCTTGTTTATTTCTACATTGGGGACAATGTAGGACTTAAGTACGGGGTGGGGTGTACTTGCATTTGCATTGTATATATAGTCTTCATTGCATTTTCACTTGCATTCTGCATTTTTATTTTTATTTTGCATTCTCAGTTTTTTTTTTCTTCTATTTGTTCCATCTATGTTTGGCTAGTGTGTGTGATAAATCCCCATGCTTTTAAAGAATTCACAATGATATGTTGATGATCTAGGAAGCTCAATGTTGCTCTTGATTTATGTGTTATGCTCAATTTGTATGGATGAATTGCCTAGCATAGGAGTCATTGAGGAGAATCATGCATAATTCAACTTCCTAAGCAAACACCCTGATGGAAGGAGTCTAAAAGGACATAACTTGAGTCCTCGTATACCATATTGAGTGTCTCTCACATGATTGCTTAATCTCTTGAACTTGCATTAGAATCTGGGTTGAAGCTATTTTGTGCATATGCATGACTTTGATGTGATAGAGGCATGATATTTGTTTCTGAGCCTATTTTTCCTTCTTTTTCCTTGTCCTATACTAGTCCTCTGCTTGACAGCTCATTGAGCCTTTAATTGCCTATTTTTGTAGCTCCTCAAAACATCCCGAGCCTTATTATTAAGCCTATTACCCATCTGGGAGTTAGGACCATGAGTAGTGATGGTTTGTGGAGTGTGATGGTTGTTGAAAGTTGAATGTTGTGTATGGATAAGAAATGGAAGAGTTGTCTTGATATTGATGTTTACTAGTGAAAGTGAAAGAAAGGAAAAAAAAAAGGAGAGAAAAAAAAGAAAGAAAAAGGTTCTAAAGAAAAATGAAAGAAGAAGTTTGAAATGAAAAGGCTAGTTCATCACTAATGTGCAACAAAAGAATGCAAGTGTAGCACAATAAAGAGAGAAGGGCCAAGAGTGAGCTTCAATGTTTATGTTTTGGTGTGTCAATGTAAGATAGGAGGTGGAGTTTTCTCATATGAAAATGGTGCATGAGTTTAGATGGTCTAAGTCCCGGATTTTAGCACCACAATTCCAAAAATACCGTCTTTCCCTCTATGTCTTACCATGGCCCCATTACAACCGTATAAAGACCTCTTGATTTTAGTCATATACATGTGTGGGTCGTGGATATCTAGAACGATGTGCAAGTTTTTGGTTGATTAGCATCATCGTGAGACCAAGCGAAATTGATCCCCCTAAACACATTTGAGTGAGTGTGATTCACTAAAGATACTCCATGTGAGATTTAGGGGTTGATGATTGCATTTTTCTCGATCAATGATGGTGATTTAGCAAGGATGGCATGTGTTTATGTGAATTGAGCAAAAATTTGTAATTCCAAGCATCGGATGAGCTGAGATTGTTGGACATGTCTTGCACTTGTGATTTTGATTACCGCATTTTGCTTGGGGACAATCAAGGTTTAAGTATGGGGTATTTTGATAGCACCTAGTTTTATATATTATTCATTTGCATTTAGGTTAGTTTCAAGCATCATTTGAGGTATTTTTATTGTCTTTTTGTGTGGTTTCTGTATTATTTATGATTCAGAAATCTACACAAGCTTTGTTTGTGTTTTGTAGGTTTGGGTCGGTGATTTGGGCTAAATTGCATGCATCTAATGGAAGGAGATTGAAAGAAAAGCAAAAGAGACGGTTCATAGAGCAAGTATATCAAGCGAAACCCTCATAGGAGCTCAAGGTGGTATAGCACAACTCGCGGGACAAAGGCGTTAGTGCAATTTTCAGCTACAACAAGATGTCATGACTCGTGGGAGGCCTTCACGAGTCGTGACAAGTGAACTCATCTATTCTGTGGCCTACTGCAGGTTGTCACGACCCAAGACAGACTCTTCACGAGTCGTGACAGTGCCAGATCAGCCAAACCTTTCATATTTCCATTGTTTGTTTCATTTATTTTGGTGGATGAATTAAAAATGGAGGAATTTCCAAATTTTGGAGGGGGGTTACGTTTTGTGCACAGGGCTGAAAAACACACAGATTTTAGGGGAGAAAACTTGAAAGAACCCTAGATTAGTGGGGACGAAAAGATTGCAAATTGGATGCTTAAGACGATTTCCGCTATAGAAGATCAAGTATTTCTCTTACTCTTCTTTGCTATGTCATCTTATTTTGCTTTTGATTTGTTCTCTTCCATCATGTCTAGCTAATTCGATCGTTCTAGGGTTGGGGTGATCCCACCATGTTGAGATAGACCGTTACTTACTATCGCTTGAATGTAATTTGATTTTTGTTTGATTTAATCATATTGAGCATAGCCTAATCGATATGTGATTAGATCCTATTAGGGGTTGAGACCGAAAGGAGATAGCCCTAATAGGAAAATAGATGATTGCATGATACCGAGAGGTGATTGTTGTCATTGGAGCTATAGGATTGAACCTGAGATATTGATGTTTGCTTATGAGTGACATAATAGCACGAATCAATATCTCTTGAGGATTTATAGGTTGTCATAGAAATTCTAGTTTTGTTTGTTCTAATTGAGACCGAGAGGAGACATTTGAATGAACTTGCTTAGATTCTAAGAGCGTAATGGACCTAACTTTAGTTTAACTTTGCACGAGAGTGATTGTTAACTGGTCAGGTACAATTTACTATGAGACCAAGAGGAGATTAATAAAGAACTTAGACAACCTACCTTCAAACAGAATCAAATTCATTCGAGCGAGAAAAATCTCTTAAGTCTATCGACGACACATGGTTGTTAATTCCCAATTCTAGAATGTTTTCTCCATATTAATTTGCCCAAAAACTTCGATTTGCCTGTTTTAACTTGTTTTATTAGTTATTTCATAAAACCTCAATTTCTCTACTATTTTGGCTTAGTCAACTGGTTGGAAAGATTCGATTAATACTCCTATAGTCCCTGAGTTCGACACCTTGATATACTACAATCGATCCCATACACTTGTGGGAGTAGGTTTCTAGCCTATCAATATCGAGCTCTGCCGTGCTTCTGGAGGTTCAGCCGATTTGGAGTGGTTGCTCTCGATATGACCAGGTCGATTTCGACCCTCAGAGATCGATATCGAGCTCTCTGTTCCTCCTTTCTCAGCTTTTGTGGGTGTCGATTTTGGCTCTAGGGCATGGTCGATATCGACCTTACTGCCCGATGTCGATGTTCCTACTCCTCCTCCGTCGACCCCATACGTATGACCTGACATAGAATCTTGAACTATGTTAGTCGATATCGACTTACCTGTGTCGGTGTCGATGTTCTGTATGGCTCCTTCGTTCAAGATTGCCACAACCTCCTCCACTTGGGCTTCTATGGCCCTCTTTTCAAGCTCTTCCGGTGTCATACTCCTTACTTTAGCTTCTCCACACGTGATGTAGACAGCATTGATGGCCTTAATCTCCATTGGCCCTTCATTGTTCCTCACTGTCTTGTTGAAGGCATACTCTATCACCTCGTCACTTATTGTGAATGAGAGCAATCCCTTTTTTACGCTGATGTTGGCATCGACGGTTGCTAGGAATGGCCTACCTAAAATAATGGGACAAGCAGGGTCCTCCACTATATCAACAACTAAGAAATCAGCAGGGACAAAGAATTTACCTACTTGTACTGGCACATCAGTTACCATCCCTGTGGGAATTACTACCGTATTATTTTCCATGTATAACTTTGCATCCACGGGCTCCAGAGGACCTATCTTTACCTTCTGTCATATGGTTAGTGGCATCATGCTAACGCTAGCGCCCAAATCAACTAAAGCATTAAAGCGATATCGACCTAAGCCTATAGCGATAGAAAACTTACCTGGGTCCGCTTGCTTTTGTGGTAGCTCCAATCTGTTGCACTCCTCTGCGATCTCAGAAAGCAATCGCTTCTTACCCAATATGTCCTTAAGGAACCTTACATACGACGACATCTCGTGAAGTGCTTCTGTGAATGGTATTGAGATGTTGAGTCCTTGAAGCATCTTCACGAACCACTGAAATTTCTTTTCCGCTGGGTCCTTAATCATCTTCCTTGTTGGAAATGGCAACACCTTCTTATTCCCTGCGGCTGGAGTGAAATCGACATCGACTGGATGGGGGTCGACATCAACTGGAGGAGTCGATTTCTGTGGTGACGCATCAGCAGGGTCGACATCGACAGGAAGGTCGACATCGACGTCACCTTGGTCGATATCGACAGGGGGAGTCGATATCGATGTTCCTTCTGGGGCTTTCTCCTCCGCTTTTTGCTCGGGCGTTTGGACTTGAAGCCCACTCCTTAGATTCATCGTCGCTATGTGTCCAGTGGTTTTGCCCTTTTGATTGGGCATAGTTGATCCAGGGAAAGATCCTGACGCTTTGGGTATTTCTTCCGCCAATTGACCCATTTGGGTCTCCATGTTGGGCTTCCAAACGTCGATCTCCCCAAGCCTAGAATTGATGCCCAGCAGCTGAGTATGGACGGAGTTGTTGGCTTTTTTGAACTCAGCATGGTTCCTCCGTATCTCATCAAGAATGATCTGTATGTCATCCTTCCTTGTCTCCCGCTCAGGGTGCCCTGGTGCTCTATATGGTGGGGGATCCCTTTGATAGAAGCGTTGATCTCCCCAATATTGTTGATTGCCCCCTCCATAGGAGCCTCTTGTCCACTTGGCTTCCTCATGTTGTTCCACCATATATACTTGCTCAGTATGTGGACAGGCACTAGTGTTATGCCTTGTTGAGCCACATTCCTGACAAGTTTGATTGCTGCTCAGGAACCTGACTTGCTTTTGAAGGTGGCGTGTCTGATCATTGTGGAATTGTTGTCACACATCAGGATCTATCTCCCTTGGAGGCTCATATAATGGCATTGATGGGGCAGGCCTTGAATCATAGGCCGCAGCAGTCCCATATGTATTGTCAAAGTTCACGAGCATCTCAATAGTCTCCCAGGCCTCCGTTGGTGTGAGCTCAATGTACCGATAGGAGGTATATGAGTTGATCCTCTCCTTATTCGGTGCATCAAGGGAATTGTAGAATATCTCCTGGATGACATATGGAAGTTGCCCATGCATCGGGCATGACCTCAGCAAGTCCTTAAAACGCTCCTACGCCTGTGCCAATGTTTCACCTGGATTTTGCTTGAAAGTCGTGAACATTTGTCGCAGCATCGCCGTTTTAGAAGGTGGAAAGAACTTATTCAGGAATGCATCCTTCACCTCCACCCATGTCCTCAGCGAGCGTGGAGCCAAACTCTCAAGCCATTGTAATGCCTTCCCTGCCAAAGACCATCGAAAAGATTTTAGTCTCACATAATCTAAATTTACACCATCAGCAATTGTTTCACATAAGTCCATAAAAGTAGAGATGTGTGGCATTGGGCATTCAATATGTCTTCCTTCAAAAGTATTTCTTTTAATTTCAGACAGGAAGTTAATTTTAATTTCATAATTGGAAGGAGGAATAAGTATAGCGGATTCAGGAACATGTAGCAGCGGATGCATGTATTGCATCGCCGTCTGTGGATACTAATTTAGCCGCTCTTGGGCTTGTCTACGCGCATCCTCCTCCCTATCAGCACGGGCTCGCTCTGCAGCGGCGGCGGCCCTCTCAGCAGCGATTGTAGCGTTATGATCCTCAATCTCCTTCCTTAGCGGCTCTATGGTCTCAGCTTGCGTCTCGTTGTCCGCCATGATTTGAATAGCTTTATTGTGAAGATGGAAGAAACGTTCAGGCTCGTCTATGGTTTCCAGGATAGGTCCGTGATCAGAACGTCGCATAAACCTACAAAATAAGCTCTAAAAGATCATGAGAAAACTTAGGTGGCGATTGATTGCCTCCCCGACAACGGTGCCAATTTATTCGATAGAACGGAAGATGCGATTCAAATATTCAAATATAATTCATAACTATGCTAACTCCCTTATCAATCAAATAATACAAGAATCCCTCCCGATGCAGTGGTAGGGTAATTCAGGATCGAATCCACGAGGAGGTATGTCAGCGCTTCCCTTGTTGTAATCACGATCAAGCTTTCGACCTCATAAGACACTCGATATCGATGTGTCTGGTCGATATCGACCTCGGTTATGGTCGATTTCCACTGGATTCCTGCACAAGACAAAAGCAAACCAAATCGACGTCGAGTGGAACCTCGATACCGACGTTAGTCCTCGATATCGACCTTTGACATTCGATTTCGATGTCTATTACAAAAACTTCTTTGTGTAACATATGTGTCGGAAAAGTGTCCGAAGAGCGTAGAATGGTTGTAGAAAGATGGTCAGAAATCAAAACTTAAAACATTATATCAAATTCAATTAATTAAAAGCTTCCGAAGTCGGGGTTTCATGCCACAACTATAACAATGCCAGTATGGTGCTAAATTAATGAAATTTAATGTCTTTCCGTCAAATAACTTTCGTTACCAACACTTAGGTGATTAGAGGCTCTCGCTTCATTCCTAAGAGCTACTATCCAATTCATGAGTAATCCAGGTTCACAATATGATTGGCTTTCGCTTCAATAATGCAAATAATAAATCTCCCTCACTTTCGCAAAGGATCATGCATAGAATAGAAGACGGGATCGCATAAAAGATCATACCTTTGATGCCCTTACCCTACATTGCTATCATCGGGCTCACCCCGACCCTAGAAGTGGGTTGACTACTCGCTTCTCATCATGCAACTCATCATCATCATTGAAAGAAAACTACTTTGTATTGAAACTAAAGAGAAATTACAACCGAACCAAGCCAATTCCGCTCTTGCTTCCACAACTCCACTCAGCCTCCTCTCTCTCTCTCTCTCTACACATTCTCTGTGATAAACCACTAAAACTCGCTATGCTTGGATGATTAAACTCAGCCCTAACGGCCTCTAGATATAGATATCGAACTTTGCTATCCAAAGACTCGAAACTTATCTTTATTCTCTAAGATAAAACTTAAATAAAGTAAAAACTAAAAATTCTATGGTAAAACAGCTCAAGTGATAGCTCTGACGTTGAAGATAGGAAATCTCCACTTTTGGATAGACGTGCAAGCTTCGGATAGAATTCTATCAAAATCTGAGTCGGACCTCTATGCTGGACAACATTGATATCGACCTAAGGACATCGATATCGACCTCTCTTTTAACTCTATCTCGAGCTCTCCTTCTTCTCCTCGGATTGGCACTCGACTTCTATCAATAAGCTCGATCTAGGCACTCGATAACGACCATGTATCCTCGATATCGACCCTTTCTGTGTCGACATGCTCTGTTTCTCCTCTGCTGGATTTCTGCCTCGCTGCTGCTCTCGATGTCGAGGTTCATAGTCGATTTCGACCTCTTCAGAAGACTTCGAGTTCTTTTTCCGCTCTTCCAAATCTGTCCATTTTCATCCTGTTTTCTGCGAAATCACATAGAAACTCGTGCAGACCCATATATTTGAAAATAAAGCATAAACTACACTAATCTCATAATTTCCCACTAATATGCATGCGAATGACGATAAAATGGACTTAAATGTGCATAGAAAATATGGCTATTTGCGCGCACATCAGCCACTGAAATTGGGAGAATAGACATATACAATAAGAGAATGAAACAAGTAATATTAAAAATATTCTCCCAACATATTAAAGAGTAAAAAACTAGATTAGCTATTATGTAGTGAAGCATATGGATAATAAGAAAGAAACTCATTTTCTACAACCCTTAACATTGAAAAGTTCAGAGTTGGATTGGGTATGTTAGAAACCAACTAAAAAATTGGGAGAACACTAAAACATTATACCAAAACGATTGAGAATAAAAGCATCCTATCAAACCCCAAAATCCGAGAAAAAAGAAAAAATTTAAGATGGAAAGCATCTCGATGTGGAAGCTTTAAAATCAACTTTGATGGCTCCAGACTCCCTTTTGGTGAAGCTTCGGCTGGTTTCATCATCTGGGATCAAGTTGGGGAGGTGGTGGCTTGCGAATGGTGCTTTATGGGTCTTGTCTCTCTGCTCATGGTTGAAGCTCTTGACCTTCGTGATGGTCTCTTGGCTGCAAAATCTCCTTATCTGCATCACATTGAAATTGAGGGTGATAGTCTTGCCATTACCAACTCTGTCAAACGTGTGTGGAAGTGTCCCTAGGAGGTGGAGATTGTCATTTCTGACATTCTTCTGTTATTTCGGGATTTTGCTTCAACCTCATGTGAGCACGTTCCGAGAAGTCAACCTGATTACTGATAAGGTGGTTCATCTACAACATTCAAAATATGCGATTAAATTAGTGTCTCATTCAAAACTTCATATTCTCATCCCAAAAGGACACTCTTGGACGATGGTTTAGCAAGCACCCAAATTATTCCATGTTTTAAAAAAATGAGTGGGCCACATCGAAGCCCTCTTTATTCTTCTTCATCGCTCTACCTCCACGGTTGATGGCTCCATCCATATCTCCAACCCTACAAAAAGACACGTGAAGCCCCCACGTCGCAAGACAAGCTATACATGTGTCAACTCAAATAGACACGTGTCACCTTCTCATATCCTCCTAAAAAAGGAATTAACCATATCCAACCGAAACAACATACAAACAAAGGAATAACCAATCTCTTGGAAGAGGAATTAACCAATGAATCAAATATACATAGAGAGAAAGATGATGAATGTGATAGCGATAAGCTTAGTGGGTTCTTCCATGGCGCTTGCAGG
This sequence comes from Persicaria maculosa, assembly GCA_963922045.1. NCBI lineage: Eukaryota > Viridiplantae > Streptophyta > Magnoliopsida > Caryophyllales > Polygonaceae > Persicaria > Persicaria maculosa. The sequence continues at coordinate 43,573,264 of OY998264.1, read as the reverse complement.
GGTTTGGTCTCCGAACCCTGGGGGTGGCGGAGGAGAGCAAGTGATCGTCAAAGGAGGCCACAGGGCGGCGGTGGTCGAGTACGCCGACGACTCCGGTCACGGCAACACAAAAGTCTCCATCTCTCCCCCGCTGACGGATCCCCAAATGGGTGCCGGCGACCGGCTTTCCTCCGCTAAGGATGCGGTGGCTCAGGATGCTAAGGCGGCGGCCATGGGAGCGTTGGACCCCGACGAATCCACCGGGAGGGGCGTCGGGGAGTGGATTTGTGATGCTTTTGGCAAGTGTAAGCATAATATTTCTGGGGCTATTTACACAGCCAAACACAAGGTATTTTCACTATTTTTATATAATATATATATATAATAAAATAAAATCGATGCATAACGTTCTACGTGGCACATTGTGATTGATTTTATGAAAAACATTATTAAATAATATGCTTTCGTAATTTATAGAAAGTTATCATAAAACACAATCTATCTATATATATTTTAACTAATTGATAAAAATATAAATCAACACTATTTCGTAATTTGATCGGTGTTATTTTATTTATATATAGATTATTTTTTGGTGAAAAGAATTATTTATATCTAAATTAATTATTTCATAGTTATTTTATTTATATCAATTTTTTATTAGTTATTTATATCTATATTTTTTTGGTAAAATGAATTATTTAGATCTAGATTAATTTTAATTTTATATTTTCAAGCACTTTGATCGTCATTTGTTTAATTATCACATTGTAATTCATATTTATTTATTTATTGTGATATTTATAATATGCTTTTTTTTATAGATAATAGATGTAATTTTATAATATTCTGTTAATATATTCTAGTGTATGGGACGGAAAATACACCAGTTGTGAAATAAAAATGAGTAATGGATTTTATCCTTAAATCGGTGAAACAAAATTTTCGTAAAAGCAATGGGTTTTAGCTTTATTTCATTTTCATTGTTCGCAAATACTTCGTCGGATCCAACGTTGTAGCAACGTCAAATTTAACGTTGTCACAATGTCCAATCCGACGTTGTTTGTGGTGGTGTATTTTCCCAAGGAAAAAGGAATACGACGTTGTAACTACGTCGGATTTGACGTTGTTAAAACGTCGGATCCGACATTGTATGCTGGAACCCACCGGGCTCCGTCGGGCTGAGAAACCTCCATTTGGACGTTGTTACAACGTCAATTTGGATGTTGTATGCCCAGTAATATCAGCAACCCCTATAAAAGGGGGTGAGGACCGCATTTGAAAATGCAACACAACAATTCCACATTTTCTTTCCTTCCATGGAGCCGGTTAAAACTGAACATCGCGGATCAACCCCCCGCATTGATTTTGTAATCAAAAGGGTTCGGTACCTAATGCTCCCAGAGGTGTGCGATGTTGCATTGTGAAGGGCTTAGTGTTGCTACCCTAGCAACCCTATACATAGGGTATGAAATGTCGGATTGGACGTTGCTACACCCTATGCAACGTCGGATCCGACGTTGCATTGTGAAGGGCTTAGGGTTGCTACCCTAGCAACCCTATGCATACGGTATGCAACGTCGGATTCGACATTGGATAGGGTGTAGCAACATTTGATCCAACGTTACATGCCCTATGCATAGGGTTGATACCCTACGCTGCATTTTGACTCGACATCGACTCATCTTCAATCGATATATTTGTTCTTCTAATTAGATTCGATTCAAGTGAATATTAAAATGATTCATATTCAATGTATTTGTTCTTCTTATTAGATTTGATTCAACTGAATGTTAAAATGATTCATATTTCAATGTATTTGTTCTTCTAATTAGATTCGATTCAAGTGAATATTAAAATGATTCATATTCAATGTATTTGTTGTTCTTATTAGATTTGATTCAAATGAATATTAAAATAATTCATATTCAATATTAAAATGATTCATATTCAATATATTAAAATGATTAATATTAAAAGGATTCATATTACATCACAAGAGCATACAGTTTATATAGAGTTTACATAGTTTACATCACATAGGGGAGTACATAGATTCGATTCGATCCAAGCTATAAATATCCCTAAGGTTAAAATCAAGGGGAGTACATAGAGTTTACATCACAAGTGCATTACCGAATATAGTACATATGAAAAAAAAACGTACAGTTGCCCCAAATCGTACATTGAAAACACAAAATCAATTGGATCAGTTGCTCCCAACGGACTCAGCAGGAGCCGCTAGTTGTATCTCAATCAGTGTTTGTTGGAACGCGTACATTGCCATAGTATCTTGGGGGCGCTACTAAGTCCACTGCATACTCAGCAATGTTGCGAATACGCAAATGACTCACGTCAATGTACATACTTTTGATATTATCCTTTATTTGCGCCAACACGCGAGGGTAGTACGATTTGGGGTCATCGTCGCAATCCCTTCCTCCGAAACGCACCTCCGGTGACTGCTCAGACCTGCGACGACACTGTATAGAAAATAAAGTGCATGGATAAAAATGAAGATACTTCATATGCTTGCAGTTGCAAGAGTGAAATTCAGGCGGCATGTCTGGTCACTTTAATAGTGAAATGGGTCCCGTATGAGAACTCGACTTCCTTGACGAAGCTGTACGGAGTTGAAGGCATGGTTGAGGGCTTTTGGGTGTTTGGTGTATGCGTGATGTGGGGAGTGGGGATCGAAGGCCGGGGTTTATATGGTGTCCCCAATCACAACATCGAATTGGACGTTGTAATAGGGGAATACACCTTTACAACATCGAATTAGACGTTGCCTAAGGGGGACGAACCTTTGCAACGTCCGATTTGATGTTGTAATTGGCTTTCCAACGTCAATTCTGATGTTGTGTAGGGAGGGTCCAACCGTATACAACGCCTAATATGACGTTGTGAAGGGAGAATGAATGTCATCCCCCCTCCCCCCCGATGCCTTTATATACCTCCACCATGAGGGCGAATGAATGTCGTCCCTTAGCCTCACAATTTCACACAATAGTAATTTTATCTATAGAGAGGAAAATATCATCATCAGAAAGTGAATGAGCGATGGAGGTGGCACGAGATGAAGCTCCGGCACCACAAATCAATGTCGTCCCACTGGTAAAATGTTATGGATGTATTATTTGCCTCTATGTTCTTATTTGTATCCAGTTTAAACTGAAGTAAGGATATACTTTTTAAGTAAAATCAAGTTAATATACTTTCTTATGTCTTTATCCAGTTTCGAGACTTTACAGTTGTGTTTACCGACACCCGTATTTGGCATTGCCATAAAAAAATGGTCGACCGTTTTAAGCAAATCGGCGTAAAGCGCAATATGGTCTTAGTAATCAAGCGATCGTGGTCTAGCGCTACAAACCGACCGGGTGGCGTGTTGTTAGTGTGCGAGCAATATGGGGTGTTTCACAGAAGGGGGCAGCAGATTTGCAGCACGCAGAGCAAACTAACCAACTGTCCATTCTCCTTACACGGTCATGAGGTGGGGCCGGGTATGTGGACGATGACCGTGCAAAATGGAACGCACAACCATCACCTTCCTCACCGTTTGAAGGGTCATGCTTACGCAGGAAGGATGAACCCGGGGGAGAAGAAAATGTGCAAGTGGATGAAAGACATAGGAACTCCGCCGAAGGCCATCGCGTACGGGCTACGGCAAGCAAATGTGAATAGTTTCACCTCAGCGCGATCACTGGAGAACACCCTCAACAAACTCGCCGTTGAAGAGAGAGGAAATCGGACGATGACGCAAGATACCCTCCATCGTCTCCGAGAAAGGGGCTACTACTGCGAATTCAGAAGAAGCCCAGATGATGAAAACGTATTAAATGACCTTTTTCTCGCACACCCGGATGGGATTCGTCTCTTAAACAAATACTTGAATGTCATCGTGATAGATAGTACGTACAAGACGAAAGCGTAAGTACCATATCCTATGTCTTCGTACATTTCTTCCTTATCAAGTGTTATACTAATGTGAGTACGTTGCTACACTGTGTCAATAGGTACAATGTTGCTATGTGCGAGATAGTGGGCTTAACGCCAACGGGAAATAACTTTTGCATCTCCAATGCTTTTATTGCTCGCGAGAACGAGGACACGTACGCTTGGGTTCTCAACAACCTACGTGTTATTCTTCAGGGTAGGGTACCCGATTCGATCATGACAAATCGGGAGCTGGGCCTTCTCGCTGCACTTAGGGTCGTCTTTTCCGATGTGCAACATCTACTGTGCTGGTTACATGTAACTCGCAAGTGTGAAGAGGCCGCTTTGAAGATTACCAAAAATTTGAAACTTGCAATTATATTCAAGAATCACGTGTGGGGTTTATTCTCGTCTTCTTCAGAGGAGTCGTTCGAACGGCGCCGATGATGGCTTCACGGCCAATGGCGGGCCACACCCGGGGTCATGGGGTATCTGGAATCAGTGTGGCTTATCCACCAGACAACCCTTGTCAGATGTCACACCGACCACGTCCTCAACTTTGGAACGAGGACAACCAATAGGTACGCATATCGTTTCTATTGTTACCCTTGTAACTCCTTTCCTAAATTTCGACATTCGTTCACCTCGAGCACATGATGCAATGTGTAGGGTTGAAGGCCAGCATAAAGTGTTGAAGGAAGCATTGCACTCGTCCACAGGTGATTTTTGTGTCGTGGTGGATGCCATTCATCGAGTTAATGAATGTCAGATGCATGATCTCCAGACTGCCTTGGAGATAGATCATTTCAAATGGCCAAGTAACGCACACAATGTCCCCTTATTCGAAGAGGTTAAGCACGTGATTTCGAAGAAGTGTTTCGAATATCTTTACAATCATTGGAGGACCGTTGTCAATGGAAAAGTACCTAAAGAGTGCCTCGATCGGTATTGAAGAATTTGCTATGGGTTGTCGTGTGTGTCCGACGTTCAGCGTTGTATTGCTGAAGGAGTTCCAATATCACCAGACGACATCCACCCATTTTGGAGAGATCTGACGTGGGATGAATCAGAAAATGCTGCCTTACCCTATGCCATATCATCTTCATACACTGCCTCCAATGAAGCCTGTGACCCTGATCTGCACCCACCCGAGCGTGGTAGCGTACGTTCAAAGGGCAAACCTAGAGGGAGGAGGAACCCGTGCAGAACGAATCCCTTGCGATATGAGGAATATCGGGCCAATTTTGAAAGGGAGGAAGCCAGATCAGGTCACCGCGGTAAGGACCGACAGTCCCGACCCCCGTCTTACGCACAGTACTGGGGTTTTGACTGGGGTCACAATAATGTGGACCCTTTTATGTTCAGGCACATTGCGGCAGCCGTCAACGTTGTAGGAGATGGTCACTACGGATATCGGGCTTTGGCACAACTGATGTTACGGCCAGGGGAGGCACGGTTTCATATATGAAAGGGTTATTGTGCACCCATTTCGAATAGAATCAGCAACTTTACGTTGGTTGCTACATGGGAGGATATTCGGTACGAGAGTTTGTCAACCTGCAGAGTTACTCTGGCATAGTGGGAGGTGATCGAAGATACTTGATCAAGCTGCCGATCATGAGTCTTGTCTTCGCAATCGTATACCAGGTGCCCCTTATCGTCTTATCTTGGCACATGCCATTCACATGCCTCCATATGTACACCGAACAACCAAATGACGCCCCCCACAAGGCCATACTAGGCCTGGCCTGCATCGAGAACCAAGATCATTTCGCAGCGGTAAGTATGATATGTGTTACTCTCGCTTCAACTGCATTTCATCCATAAATTACCAAACTTAGCATTCTACTATACTTATTGCAGATATGGTTACATTTCAGCGCTCCTTTACCTCCTCCAATGCATGAATGGATGGCATACCATCACCCGAGCGTCAACGGATGGGATACTCGCTTCCAAGACCAATTGGATAGATTTAGAGAATTGTGGGTTCAGAAAGGTCGTCCCCTACACCATGTTTAGGAGTCATGACACGATGTTCAGTTATCGTTGTCCTATTACATTGCCAGTTATCCTTGCACGTTTGTTGTTATCAAGACGTAGAAACCATAAAAAAAACAATCATTCAAGCAAAACGAACATCAGTTGGCGCCAAATCGAAAATTACAAACATTTTTTAACTTAAAATTTCAGCAAGGGTTCTTGTATTAAACGAAACAGCTACCGACGGACTCTTCAGGAATGTTTGGGTATATCCTAATCTGCACCTGCTGGAACGCATATGTCGTCATCTCATCTTGGGAAGGGTGCGCTACTATATCAACTACATACGGTGCTATTCTGCGACAACGCGAGGGAGACACGTCGTCGTAAAAAACGGTCAGCATATCCTTTATCTGCTCAGTTATCCACATATAGTACGATGCAGGGTCGTCGTCACACTCTTTACACCCGAATTGCAACTGTGTTGACCTCTCGAGGATGCAGCAACACTGCACAAAAAATAAATTGCATCGAAATAAATGCTTATAGTTCTTGTGCTTGCAGTTGCAAGCATCGTGTTCAGGGCCTTCAGGCGGACGACGGTGTCTCCCCACTTCAACAATGAAACGGGTACCATCACAAAACATGCCATCTTTAACAAAGCTATTTGGATTTGATGTCATGATGTGTGTTTAGTGTATGGTAGGTGACGTGCCTCGGGGAACAAGTGTTGCGGTATTTATAGATGGCCTAATTAACAACGTCCGATTGGACGTTGTTATGGGAGATCACAACGTCAAATCTGACGTTATTACAACGTCAAATTTGACGTTGTTATGTGGCCCGATCAGGCCCACTTTACAATGTCTAATTTGACGTTGTAAAGTGCCTGACCCGCCCCATCGTCCTCCAATTCACAACGTCGTGTATGGCACATCACAACGTCGGATCCGACGTTGTAGCAACGTCACATTCAACGTTGCTGCAACGTTATATCTGACGTTGTATTAGCAGCGCTAACCCGCGAATTTGCGGTGTATATAGGAAGACCCTTTTCTAATCCAAATAATTAGACGGTGCACTTCTACCGAGGACCACGGGAGAGGAGACTGGAGTAAGGAGGAGTAGACTAGAGAAGAGAGGAGATCACTATTTCAAGTTCTGTTTCAATCTATTATCTTCATTTGGCATCATCAAACATCTTTACTTCACAAGGCAATGGCAAATTCATCTCATCTAGCATAATAAAAAAAATTTGTTTCACATATGGCGGTTTTCAGATTAACAACCTACTTCACCGTCACTAAATAAACCAATAAAAGTCTTCATGTCACTGTCACAACATCCACTACCTTCCTCCATGACCCCCACTAACCACGCTATTGTTATAATTGTAGTACCTTAACTAACAAGTAACAACTTCACTAACCTCATTCAATTATGAAATCATTTTAATTTTTTTAAATTATTTTTATTTATTATTCATCTCTTTATTTTATTTTTTTATTTTTTCAAACCTTTTTTATATCTCGTATAACCTATAATATGTATTTTTTAAGAACATCATACTATTTCCTAGGAAGGGATTGATTAATGTATTTATTAGTTGAAAACAAAACCTTTTTAATTCATAAATAAAATAATAAAGAATTATAATTAACCAACCATGCTAACAAATAGTGTGCTCTCTAAACACTAAGAATGTTAATTAAATAGTGTATATATCGAATCTACATTATGCTGATAGAGGACTTGATTTGAAAACTTATTTTGAGTTTTGTATTTATTTATTTTTGTTCTATTTTCTTTTATTAGATTTAAAAAATACTAAGAATGTTCTTTTCAATTAGTCTATAATCTACTTGTGAAATAATGCTATTTAATTATAAACACATAAGATGAAAATTGTAGTCCAACTATTGAAGAAGAAATCACATACTTATTTATATGATTTTCTTATGCTCACTCATTCTCCTTGGATCCAAGAAGGTTTCACAGACTGCCGAGGAGATGGAAGAAGGCGCAAAGGAGGCTTCAGATTCAGTAATCGACAGCACGAAGGAAGCGGCTTCAAAGGCGAAGCACGCAGCGAATGAAGTCACTGAGAAGGCAAATCGGAGCGCCTCGAGAGCGAAAGACGTTGTAGAGGACACTGCAGCGAAGTTGAAGCACAAGGGGAAAGCCACCATCGGTAAAGCAGGGGAGGCAGTGGGCGATGCAGCGGACAAGGCGAAGCGGACCGCTTCGAGAACTAGCGGATAGATGGAGGAGACAGCAGAGAAGGCGAAGGAGGAGATTTCGGAGATAGTGAAGAGTGGGAATTGAAAGCAGTGTTGCACCGTGTTAAAGCATGGATAATCATGAGAGGGGTCTTCAGCTCTTTGATGGGCCTGGTTCATCTGCTTGGGTTTGCGACGGCTTATGGGACAGCGACTTGGGTCACGTTTGCGATGAGCCATTTGCTGGCTAGGACGTTACTGAGGCAGCAATTCGGCGTGGTGCAGAGCAGGGTTTACCCTATTTACTTCAAGGGCATGACTGTCAGTCTTGGGCTTGGATTGATTGGTCACTTGTTTGGGCATAGGCAGCCCAGGGAGTCGAATGTGGCTCGTACGTTGCAATCGTATAATCTTGCGGGTTTGATCACGATGGGTTTGGCCAATCTGTTCTGCTTGGAGCCCCGAGCTACCAAGGTATGCACATTCCAATCTAGCAAGCTCTTAATGTTATGGTGAATTTTGGGAGATTAGGCTTTGTTTGGACAACAAATTTGAAATGGGAGCCTCAGTATTTTCAGGAGGCCCTAAAACAGTTGTTTAGGACCTAGTAAAAACTATCGTACAAACACGACGTGTAATGCCAAACCAGGGATGTCGTGATTAACTTGACTTGCAAGTATTATTATATGTCAATGGACAGGTAATGTATGAAAGGATGAAGCTGGAGAGGGAAGAAGGACGAGGAGTCTCCATTCAAACAACAAAGTCGGCAGACACCCCGTTGAGCACCACCACCACCACAACGGCGCAAAGAAGGGAGGGAGGGGAGGCTAAGTCAAAAATGGAGAGACTGACGAGCTGACTGAGGAATCTGAACTCGTACTCGTCCTTGCTGAATGTGATGACTCTTATGGGACTCACTTGACACATGGTGTACCTAAGCCAACGCTTTTGCCTCTAATGATTTCGTGTACATATTTAGGGTTTAATCCTAGAGTCGGGAAAAGCTAGATGTAGTTTGTTTGGTGTGTGTATTTTGTGTGTTTCGTACAGATTGTTTTGTAATGTTAATCTCTAACTTTTGGTTGATGGTAATCCACATTCTACACTCTTTTTAACAAACAGGAAACATGAACGGAGAAGTGCAAATTCAGTATAATGCAGGATTTGAATTCGGGAGCGAAAAGAAAGCAATCCACTTTTTTTTAATGATAGTCTCTTCGTCTTTGCATAAAAGCCATATATTCCTGATAGAACAACGCTGAGGAAGATCAAAATGCATCAAACATGTGGACCTAAAACAAGCCCACCCAAAAAAAAACGAAAACGTAGACCTAAAACAAGACCTGATCCAACTGCCTACAAAAATCAGACTTGATACTCGAAAATGACTCAAACAACCCGGAAATTTTAGATAACTAGTTATAGCCCGCGTGCGTATACACACCTAAATTTCTATATAAGGCTAACATTCAAACAAGTATGAACAGTTTAGACATTGCAACTTCACACTCAATGCAGAAGGATCTGCAGAGCTCAAATTAGCTTGGATCGTTCCATGTTTTCTTCTTATAAATAATTCGGGTATATGACATGTAAAAGGCAATGTACTTGCTTTGTCACACAATCTACACAATTAAGAAAACCAAAAATGTGTTAATGTTTAATTAACTTGAAACTTATTATCCACACTACAAATATATAAAGTAGGTAAAGTATCCCTACTTAAAACAGACCACAGTGTTTCTTGCATTTGTCTTCAAACAGACCACAGTGTTTCTTGCATTTGGATAAAATGGGACCTCGATTTTGAATAAGGTTTCTTGCATATAAGTAACAAAAAAAAACTGTTGATGCCTCTGAACAGGTATTTCTTAGGATTTGAAGGTAGGAATCCTTTGTTCTTGACCTTGTCTGACAAATAAACCAAGTAATAATAATGAGAAATATATTTGAAGAAAATAAAAACAGTTATATCATCAGAGTTCTAGGTTTAATGATATCAAAATCTCAATAGCTTAAAAGTAGCAGAGAGGGAGAGGGAGACGACTGACGAGCGTCAGAGCTATCAGAGAGGAACGCTGAAGGAAAAAAATGGCAATTTTGTAAATTCTAAAGAACAGTTGTTAATTTAGGGGCAAATTGGTAACTCAACTTTTGGCAAACCTTGCCTTTTATATATATAGATGTTTCGATGATCGCTGACTTAAAGTTGACCTGGTGAACAACATCAAGTATATACCGTAAATGTGTTTGTTAGCTGAAATATATTTGTAATTATAAATATATTATTTTTATGTTTAAAATATTTATATAAATTAGGCGAAACTAATTAAAATAACCCGACCTTTAAGGGTGTATTAAAAATATATCCCAACCTTTCAAGTGTAAGATAAATATCTCGACCTTTAAAGGGGTGTTAAAAATATTTCTCAACCTTTCAAATGTAATATAAATATCTCGACCTTTATAAGTGATGTTAAAATAATATCTCAAAAAAATTTATACAAAAAAAAGCTAACAGTACATGCATATATGGCAAAAAAAAAATTTAATAAAAAAATAAAACTTTAAAAAATCTATATAAAAAATTATAGATTTACATATGTTTCATCTTTTATATTTTATACACACTATTTTCTTATAACTCTATATTAAAAACCTTGTTTTATTAATCCAGTTTTCTTTTTTTTTTTATCAAGGGAAAGAAATAAATTAATAAAATATAAATATAGATAAAAAATGATAGATTTACAAGTGTTTAATCTTTTATTTAGATGAATTTTATATTTGAGGGATAACACCCATATTTGTATAATGGGACATTTAACTAATTTTGCATTTTTAATTAAAATTTAAAATAGAAAGAAGAATAGTTAGAATTTTAGTAAATAAATTATGTAAAAAAAATGGGACAATTGAACAAAGAAGAATAATATGGAAAATTGAAATATTAATAAAGTTTCGCCAAATTTTTTTAAAAAAATAATAAATGAAAAACCTTGTTTTCTTAAACCCTTTTATTAATTTTTTATATGTATTTTTTAAATTTTATTTTTTTATTAATTTATTTTGCCACATACGTATGCCATGTTAGCTTTTTTTTTCCTAGAGAATTTTTTTAGATATTATTATAACATCACTTATAAAGATTGAGATATTTATCTTACATTTGAAAGGTAGGGATATATTTTTAACACATCCTTAAAGGTTGAGATATTTATCTTACATTTGAAAGGTTGAGATATATTTTTAACACACCCTTAAAAGTCGGGTTATTTTAATTAGTTTAGCCTATAAATTATTATTTTCAAGAATATTTCTGAACGTAATTGTGATTTTTTTGGACATACTAATGTTATAATCTAAATTTAATAATATTTTAATATGACTTAAATGTCTTTACAAAGTTTCAAGATTTTTAGATTTTTAATCGATTAATTCAACCCGAACCCAAGATAAATCATTTAGCTCGATCTGAAAGAGTCCATGACCCAATAGATCATCTGAAACCAGATTTAACCATTACCCGAGTGACCGAAACCCATGAATATTCTAAAGTGGGTAGGTTTATGCATAATTTAACAGACTTGCACAACAATATGGGTAAACCGGTCTACCGGTAGTTTACAACTGCAAGCTACTGCAGTTTAAACCAGTAAGCCACTCGAGCTCATGCAAGTGTACAACTTAAACACAACTCAGTAAGCCACATGAACCACACTAATAGTAAGTTGTAGGGCAATTTGTATATGTCAACAAGTGCCACTAAACTTACCTCAAGTTCTCAACTATGAAATTTTCATCAGTCAAGGGGGCTCGAGGCCAATGAATGAAAGAGCAGTCCGAGCCATTGAGGGGCAATGGAAAATCTGCTTATAAAGGCAAAGGGGGCTTTTCGTTACAACCCAAGATCTCTATCAGCATACAAATGGACTACTAGCATTACACCCCAAAAATGTGTAGTCTCAACTCAAGTGTCAAAAATTACATTTTCTTTTTGCATTGTCAAAATGCTATTCTCCAGCACAAGTTGTACATCAATCTGCTTTCTTCCCCCACATGAACTGCAATCTGACCCGAAACTACTGCCGCTTACTCACAACTTCTACCTAGTATATAGGCCAGGATGAATCCGATGACATAGGTCGATCTCTAGTCGCATTTGATGTTTCTGTAGATCCTCCTAACAAACAGTTCTGAACCCAGATACCCGACCGCTCCTGGTTCATTGCATAAAGATGTTAGGTGGGAGTGTGAGTTGAGGGCGGGAGGGAGTGAAGAGACAAAACCAACGGGAACTTACCACAGAGGATTCCAAGCCCGAGACAGAACATTGTGGTGTATCCGAAGTAAAAGCTGATCTGGAAGAAGCCAAACATCTTGGTCTTGACATGGTAGTAGTAGATCGAGTAGAGGAAAACATAGATGGCTGTTGAAGCGGCAGAGAAGAACGCAGTCCATTGCCAGTGATAGTTCTCGGCGTTCAACAAGAAGTAGGTTCCCACAATCGTGACACATACAGTGACAATCACCAAAATAAGGAAGACGAGCAGCATGAAGCCATAAACATAGTAAACCTACAAACGCAATACAGCAGAAATTTACACTAGCTGGATAGAGGAAAGGTTCAGAAGGAAATCAAGCCCAATGTTGCAGTAAGAAATTGATTACCAACGAAGATGGTAAATGAGGCCAGAGACCTAACCAAACCTGTCAATCAAGTTCGCCTAACCAAGGGTGGGTTCGAGTTGGGTTAACTCCTGTTTTGGGCCTAACACTCTAACCAACACCAACCCACAAAAGTAGGATAGTCATTTGAGGTCTATTATTCTAGAGTGGGGTTAGATCCAGTCCATGTTTTGGAAAGGTCTGACAGTTTTGGGTTACTTGTGGGAAAGCGATCAACTCTAACCCTAAATTATCTAGTTTGATGGGTAAAGTTTCAAGTGGGGTTAGGTTTTAATGGGTCGATGCTTAAATCACACGCAGAGAATAAAGAACAAACAGGAGGGGATATCATGTTACCTTGTAGTTCCAGAAGGATGTGAAGACAAAGTACATCTCAATGAATATACTCCCAAAGGGAAGCAGCCCACCCATGAGTGCGATAACAGATGGAGTGAGATACCATTTCTTTTCAGGAATGGGCCGAGGTATGGTCTTCACACGACACGGATTGTTTGGAGCAGCCGTCCAATTTCTTCCTACAACAGTGCCAAGTAGTGCCAAGGGGAAGGAGACGAAAGCAAAGATGACAAATATGACTACTATCGTTCCAAAGGGAATAGCTGCAAGAGATCCATAGAATACAGCGATTGTGTTGAGGATGAAACCGATTCCGAAGCACGAGAATGGGAAGAGAGAGGCTGAGAGAACCATTGTCTTTATCCAACTTTTGCCTGAAAAGACAATCAGATCAAGATTCAACCTTGTTAATGAACCAGCTACATCCAAGGGTGAAGAAAACAAAGAATAAATCACTGGATAAAGGAACCTAATTTTCAAGCAAGGAAACATGAAAGCTTAAACCATAAAAAGAAAACATAAATAACAGCTACGTACCACCATTACGAGCATGCATGCCACCACTTACATAGCCAGAAATGAACGATGTCAATGCATAACACACTATAAAAGTTGTCACTATTGCTCCTCTCCTGAAGCATTATCAACAAACAGAAGTGAAATCTTGATAGTTGCATGATGAGAACAAAAGTAATGAACGGGCATTTTAGCACAAACTACAAAAGCAACGATGGAATTGGTTGCAAATTCAACTAGTAATACCATACTAAATGAAGCATCAAACCCATATGATAAGAGCTCAACTAGATTGACATTCCCATTTTAAATATTGCAGTGGTAAAAAATTTAGTCAGCGGGTATATTCCACTATACATACCCAATATACAACATGCCAACAATTGCCAAGATGATGACAAGGAATACAAGAGTTGCCAACTGAGCACCCGTTCCAATAAGAGATGAGAGAAGCACGGAGTTGCGAGGAGGTCTGAAAACATCACCATGAACCAATTTCCAACCAGATTCTTCACTGACATCCCGCTCCTGATGATAAAATTAGGTCAACATCGTATGCAACATAAGGAAAAAGTCAACCATAAGATAGATCAAAATATAGACTGAAAGTTGAGTTACCAAGCTATCCAAGTCATCATCTTCCCTGGCATACTTGGCATAGTCGTTTCTAAGTGTCCGCATTAATATCATTGAAACCAACCCAGTTAGGAAGATCACCATCATGAATGAATTAAAAATGGAAAACCAGTGGATCTGTATACAGCAGAAGTTGTGAAATGTACAAGTTAGATGAGAACAATTGTTCTAACAAATATCCTTACAAAAAAAATTGCCAACGCAAAATGTATACAAATAGTAACATACCTGGTGCTCAAAGAATGGGTGGTCCAGATAAACATCAAAACGCCTTGGAAAGGTAACATTTGATTGTATCCACTTAACAGCATAAGTCATGTCATATACCCTACCCTCTTCCAGTGGCCTAGGACTGTCCTGAGTGAGATTAACGTGTATAATCTGCAAATATCATATCACCATTCACATTACATAAAATTCTCAAATTTAGAAGAATAACACAAAGGCACACAACTAAACATGAAAGTAGTTGACAACTGACCTGATTGCCATTGTATTTGATGATAACATTGTTGTTAGTAAATAATAATTGCTTGTTATCACCATTCTTATCAGGTTTCAGCTCACCAACAAAACCTTCAAACAAAAGAATGTGGAAATTTAGATCCTAAAATATAACTAAGCAAAAAGAAAGCATAAGCAGTAGATGCTTCATACCCCATAGTGGTAGATCATCTGAGATGTGTTACGTCACCAGAGGCCAGAGACGGAGAACAGAATTGACAACAATCAATGAGGATAAGTTAATAATATACTGATCGAACAATAAAGAAACAAGAGCATGAATAGCATGAAAGAAAAGACTTAATATCTCTGCACAAGAACTATAACTGATAACATCACAGCCTAGAAAGAAAAGGAAATATCATCACTGACTTACCAATAAAGAATTCAAACCAGTAGGTACTGTCAATAGCATCTTTAAACTGCTTAACATTATCCGCGTCCAGATGAAGTTCACATATTGTAGATTTGTCGACATTTTCTGCCACAAGGGATTTTAAGAGAAATCACTGTCAGGTTGCAGATAAAGCATCAAAAAGAATGATAAACATAAATCCCTATAGAGGGTTGACTCTCTGACAATGCTCCAAAACCACAACAGCCAGGATTAGAAGGAATGTGCATACTTCCAAATTTAATCTTGAGTTGGCTGTCAATTAACTCATTCCCGCCCAGAACCTCTCCAAGGCCACCCCATTTGTGAGCAGCTGCAGCGGTACCAGATGGGTGACAAAATGGAAGACTGTAATAGTTGTAGGTCTCTTGTGGATTGTTATATGGCCCAACCTTGTTCACCCATAAGGTCACAGGCTCATCAGCTTCATACTACCATGAAGTAAAAAGAGGATGATCATCAATCTCCAATGAAGCAAATTGCATTACATAAATATGAATCAAAAAGAGGAAAATGAAAAAAAAAAAATGAATCGAAATAAATGGCTGAACCCAGTCCCCATCACAGAAAATGATGTTACAGCAATAAATTTACAAAGTACAAGCGTTCACTTTCTACATCCTCCATATTGTTCACAATTCTACTCAACCAGATAATCAATAATCTTGAAAACATCACTGGCATCTACAAGTAGGTTCTCTGCATGATACTGCATGGGCTGAACATTGTGGATCTTAAACCCCTAGATCATCCTTCAAATTCTTCAATCCAAAGTCAATTTCACATTGTACTTCTTTGGATATCACAGTGCCCCGTAGGCTACACTATATCCCCTGCTTCAAGGCCCAAAGAAGTAAATCGCATTACGTGACAACAAAGCCAAGGTTCAAACCCATGAGCACTTCTGCACTTGCCCAACGAGCAACTCCGTTGCCACCACACCATGCGCTCTGGGGCCTTATGCCACATCATCCTTTTTAAATATAAATAATTTGCAGCTTTAACACTAGTTACAAGAACTGGATAGGAAATCAAATGTACTTGTGTGTCCAAGAACTGTTTTTTTTTTTTCAATTATAACTAGAGGGCTGAAGACCATCATTTCTCTTATGAAGTCAGAACCAATTCAAATTATCAGAACGGCATAAACAAGTTCCCCAAATGGTCAATTCCGCCAATACCCCTAAAAGTAATCCCACCCAAAGAATGGGATTTCACATAATCGAAGTTCAGAATTCAGAAATTAGGTCAACACTGAATGCAAAAGAAAACTGATGACAAAATTTCCAGTTTCCATTCCACCACAGGAGGTACTCCAAACACAGAAAACCGAGCATAAATTGACCACCTTGACTTACGAAATCAGATCGTAAAGCAACACACAGTTGAATAAGGAACGAGTGAAAGACTAGAAAAACACGAAACGATCCGTACAAATTCACAACAAAAAGAATCTAAGAGCAAACAAGGAGATCTAGTGCATGTCAGTAATAAAAATGGAAGAGAGAAACCCTTATCTAGGGAGAAGTGGGAGTGCTGACCTTGTGATCCGACTCGGAAGCAAGGGAGTGGGGAGAGGAGAGGAGAAGAGCGAGAAGGAGGACGGAGAAAGCGGTGGAGGAGAGAAATCGGGCCGTGGAAGCCATGGATCTGGAGAGGGAGAGAGAGAGAGCCAAGGCGAATAGCTTTCAAGTTTCAAGTCTCTGACTCTTGAGCTATGGAGGTTTTTATTTTTATTTATTTTTGGTTTTGTTATATTAAAAATTTAAAATCGTTTTCTACCATTTTTATACGGAGTTGATATTTTTATCGCTAATTTTTATTATCTTTACCGCTAACTACCGCACCATATTACGGTGAGTTAATTATGGATAATCGATCCCACCGCTGTATGTTGTGGTGAGTAGGGGATTAGACTGTACCGAACCATCAGACCACCGCATCAAGTTACAATGGATTACTATTAACATTAATTAAATATATAAAAGTAATTATGGAATTATTAGTATCCACCGCAACCGCAAGTACATGCGATGAGTACTTCACCTCCTTCTCCTGTAACTGTGTTCTTGAAATAATTTCTCCTTAATTAAATATATAAAAGTAATTATGTGCAACTATGGCGGCCATGATAACCAACTCTCCTACATCAGCGGCGACACCAACATCCTCTCCATCATCCGCGCCACAGGTTTTTCCGTCATCCTTGCCAAGCTCATTGTGACGCCCACCGAGGTTAGCTCGTTTTCCCAAGGACGAGTTGCTGGAGGCTCGAGTGTGCGAACAAGCTCGCTGGGACCGGGCCGGTGAGCTAGCTCCATCCTCTTTAGGGAGACGAGGCTGCTAGAGCCAATGTCTGAAGCTCTATCCGGCGTGGAAGGAAGCGAGGACAGGCCCTAGAGGGAGTTGTCGTTGAGAAAGAGCTTCTGGAGGGAAGCGAGGGAACTGAGCGAGTCAGGGAGGAAGTTGGAGAGAGAGTTGTGGGAGAGGCGAGGCGAATGAGACGGGTGAGGACGTGAGGTCAGAGAGGGAGTCGGGGATGGTGCCACCGCAACAAGTTGCGGTGGGATCAATTATCTTACTTTTACATGTTTAATTCCACCACACCGTAGTGCGTGCGGTGGACTTGAAATGCTTCAACTATCGGATCAAATCCATTGTTGTATGCTCTGATGTACATGATTAAGGGTTATTAATTCACCGCAGCTTGATGCGATGGTTAGAGGTAAAAATAGTAAAAATTAGGGGTGAAGATAGCCTTATTAAGAATATTTCTTTTTGATAAATATTAGTATTACGACTATTTCAACTCCTTGACTTCGAGTTGATTGTCGCAAGTCGTAACTCGTAAGTTGTAACACAGAGCTGAAAATTGATTGTGGTCAGAGCTATCAATACCCGACCCGAATCGAGAAAAATCAATCCGATTGATTCGACTCGAACCCAACCAACACCAGAACAAGTGGAAAAAAAATTTAGATCTGAGATTGACCGACCCGATCCGAGTTAAGCCCGAACCCAAAAGCAATCCGAACCAAATAATAACCCGAACCCAAATATATTTGAATGGACTGTTCCAAAATCAACCTGAAACTAGAAATTGCCCGATCCAAACATGTTCGAAACCAGAAATTACCCTACACCTAAAATAACTCAACCACGACTATATCCAAAACCAACAAAAATCTTATCATTTTCCCTAAATTACTAAAAACAACATAAGTATCCACCCCTAATAGATATAAATTCAGAAGCATGCTCTTTGTCAAAGAATGAGCCATGTGTCCAACATTGAGCAAAATTAAAAACCAAAATTTTCAGACTTTCCTCCTCCACGTTCTTTCCAACTACCTCTCAGTCCCAATTATCTTCTCTCTCACAAGGGTTGCCCAATTATCTTCTTCCTCACAAGGGTTCCGTTGCTGGAGGTGGGTGCAATCGGTTGGCGTCGGACGCAATCGGTCGGCATCGGGAGGAGGGCGATTGGTGGGCGGCGGGCTGCCGCCCACCAACAACGATCAATTTTGGTAATGGCTCTACATTACAAATTGAAAAACATCATCAATTTTGGACACCCACAGGCCACATTCTCTAATTCATCACTCACGATCGAACCACTAATTGAAAAACAACAACGATCGGGCGAGCACCTAGAGCCTAGAAACAACTTACCGGATCTGAAGTGAGCGTAGAGCGAGGTCGACGACGACGACTTGAAGCGCCGGATGTAGATCTGAAGAAAGAGACTACGAGAGGACTCGACAGGCGACGATGACAACGTGGGCTGGCTGAGAGACCCCGATGAGCCGTGGGCTAAGGATATTGCGAGGGAGTGAGGACTGAGGAGAGCCGGAGAGGAGAGGCGAATTGTCCAGCTGTTTTCTGGGGCTAGCGGAGAAGAGAAGAGAGGGCTCGAGACGAGATTGAGGAGAGCTGGAGAGGAGAGCTCGAGATGTGGGCTAGAGGCTTGGAGCTAGCGGCGAGTCTCGAGTGGATCTGATGTGGGTGGTGGCCGAGTCTGGAAAATGGAAGAAGAAGACCCTCGCAAAGCCCTAGACACTTAGATAGAGAAAAAAGAATGAAAGGATGGAAAAATAAAAAAAATAAAAAAAATTAGAGTAGCCGGATTCAAACCAGATGTGCGCGCAAATAGCTATATTTTCTATGCACATTTAAGTCCATTTTATCATTCTTTTGCATGCATATTAGTGGGAAAACATGATATTAGTGTAGTTTATGCTTTATTTTCAAATATATGGGTCTGCACGAGTTTTTATGTGATTTCGCAGAAAACATATGAAAATGGACAAGTTTGGAAGAGCGGAAAAAGAACTCGAAGTCTTCTGAAGAGGTCGAAATAGACTGAAGAACCTCGACATCGAGTGCAGCAGTGAGGCAGGAATCGAGCAAGAGGGAAAGCAGAGCATGTCGACACAGACAAGGTCGATATCGATGTCTTGTGGTCCATATCGAGTGCCTAGATCGAGCTAAATGATAGAAGTCGAGTGCTAGTCCGAGGAGAAGAAGAAGAGCTCGAGATAAGATAAAAGAGGGGTCGATATCGATGATCCAAGGTTGATATCGATGTTGTTCAGCAGAGAAGTCCGACTCAGATTTTGATAGAATTCTATCCGAAGCTTGCACGTCTATCCTAAAGTCGAGATTTCCTATCACCAACAGAAGACTACATCTATTATGTTATTTACCATGGAGTTTTTAGTTTTACTTTATTTAAGTTTTATCTTAGAGAATAAAGATAAAGTTTCAAGTCTTTGGATAGAAAAGTTCGATATCTATATCTAGACCCCGTTAGGGCTGAGTTTAATCATCCAAGCATAGCGAGTTTTAGTAGTTTATCGCAGAGAATTTGTAGAGAGAGAGAAGAGGCCGAGTTGAGTTTGGTGGAAGCGACAGCGGAATTGGCTTGGTTCGGTTGTAATTTCTTTCTTTTTAAATACAAAGTAGTTTTCTTTTCAATGATGATGATGAGTGCAATGATGAGAAGCGAGTAGTCAACCCACTTCTAGGGTCGGGGTGAGCCCGACGATAGCGATGTAGGGTAAGTGCGTCAAAGGTATGACTTTTATGCGATTCCGTCTTCTATCCTATGCATGATCCTTTGCGAAAGTTAGGGAGATTCATTATTTGCATTATTGAAGCGAAAACCACTCATATTGTGAACTTGGATTACTCATGAATTGGATAGTAACTCTTAGGAATTATGTGAGAGCCTCTAATCACCTAAGTGTTGGTAACGAAAGTTATTTGACGGAAAGAGATTAAATTTCATAACTTTAGCACCATACTTGCATTGTTATCGTTGTGGCATGAAACCCCGACTTTGGAAGCTTTTAATTAATTGAATTTGATATAAAGTTTAAGTTTTGATTTCTGACCATCTTTCTACAACCATTCTACGCTCTTCGGACACTTTTCGGACACATAGGTTACACATTGAAGTTTCTGTAATAGACAACGAAATCGAGTGTCAAAGGTTGATATCGAGGACTAACGTCGATATCAAGGTCTGTCTCGATGTCGATCTGTGTTGCTTTTGTCTTGTGCAGGAATCCAGTGGAAATCGACCAGAACTGAGGTCGATATCGACCAGACATATCGATATCGAGTGTCTTCTGAGGTCGAAAGCTTGATCGTGATTACAACAAAGGAAGCGCTGACATACCTCCTCGTGGATTCGATCCTGAATTACCCTACCACTACATCAGGAGGGATTCTTGTATTATTTGATTGATAAGGGAGTTAGCATAGTCGTGAATTATATTTGAATATTTGAATAGCACATCCTGCTCTTTACGAAAAAATTGGCGCCGTTGTCGGGGAGGCAATCAATCGCCACCTAAGTTTTCTCACGATCTTTTAGAGCTTATTTTACAGGTTTATGCGACGTTCTGATCGCGAACCTATCCTGGAAACCATAGACGAGCCTGAACGTTTCTTCCATCTTCGTAACAAAGCTATTCAAATCTTGGCGGACAACGAGACACAGGCTGTGACCATAGAGCGGTTGAGGAAAGAGATTGAGGATCACAATGCAACAATCGCTGCTGAGAGGGCCGCCGCTGCTGCAGAGCGAGCCCGTGCTGATAGGGAGGAGGATGCGTGTAGACAAGCCCAAGAGAGGCTAAATCAGTATCCACAGATGGCGATGCAATACATGCATCCGCCGCTTCATGTTCCTGAATCCGATATCTTAATTCCTCCTTCCAATTATGAAATTAAAATAAACTTCCTGTCTGAAATTAAAAGAAATACTTTTGAAGGAAGACCTAATGAATGTCCACTGTAACACATCTCTACTACTTTATGGATTTATGTGAAACAATTGCTGATGGTGTAAATTTAGAGTATGTGAGACCAAAATCTTTTCGATGGTCTTTGCCAGGGAAGGCATTACAATGGCTTGAGAGTTTGGCTCCACGCTCGCTGAGGACATGGGCGGAGGTGAAGGATGCATTCTTGAATAAGTTCTTTCCACCCTCTAAGATGGCGATGCTGCGGCAAAGGATCACGGCTTTCAAACAAAAGCCATGTGAAACACTAGCACAAGCATGGGAGCGATTTAAGGACTTGCAGAGATCATGTCCGACGCATGGGCAACTTTCATATGTCATCCAGGAGATATTCTATAATTCCCTTGATGCGCCGAATAAGGAGAGGATCAATTCATATACCTCCTATCGATACATTGAGCTTACACCAACGGAGGCCTGGGAGACCATTGAGAGGCTCGTGAACTTCGACAACACCTATGGGACTATTGTGGCCTATGATTGAAGGCATGCCCCATCAATGCCACTATATAAGCCTCCAAGGGAGATAGATCCTGATGTGCGGCAACAATTCCACAACGATCAGACATGCCGCCTTCAAAAGCAAGTCAGGTTCCTGAGCAACAATCAAACTTGTCAGGAATGTGGCTCAACAAGGCATAACACTAGTGCCTGTCCACATTGTGAGTAGTATCTATGGCGAAACAACATGAGGAAGCCAAGTGGATGAGAGGCTCCTATGGATGGGGAAATCAACAATACTGGGGAGATCAAAGGTTCTATCAACAAAGGGATCCCCCACCATATAGAGCACCAGGGCACCCTGAGCGGGAGACAAGGAAGGATGACCTGCAGATCATTCTTGATGAGATGCGGAGGAACCATGTTGAGTTCAAACAAGCCAACAACTCCGTCCATACTCAGCTGTAGGGCATCAATTCTAGGCTTGGGGAGATCGACGTTTGGAAGCGCAACATGGGGACCCAAATGGGTCAATTGGCGGAAGCAATACCCAAAGCGTCAGGATCATTCCCTGGATCAACCGTGCCCAACCAAAAGGGCAAAACTACTGGACACATAGCGGCGATGAATCTAAGGAGTGGGCGTCAAGTCCAAACACCCGAGCAAAAATCGGAGGAGAAGGCCCCAAAACAGACATTGATATCGACCCCCCTATCAATATCTACCAAGGTGACGTCGATGTTGACCTTCATGTCTTGTATAGGGTGAAAAGTGTATAATTATTAAAAAATTATGTGGTTTTGATTAATGTGTCTTGTCAAACAAATAAACCCCAATAATCTTTATGGAGTAAAAAAAATTACAGATTTTTATGAGGTATAGCCCTGTGGTTTAGTTTAATTCATGTGGTAAACGAGAATTATAAGATTTTCGTTGGGTTGTCATTTGTGTGTCTTGTCAAACAAGTAAACACCAATAATCTCTATGGAGTAAAAAAAATGTGAGATGTAACCCTGTGGTTTAGTTTAATTCGTGTGGTAAACGAGAGTTATAAGATTTTTGTAGAAGAGATCCTACAATTTTGATGGTCTTCGTCCACGAAAGCCATCGTCACACAGGGAGTCGATACATTCTTTCATTTCTGGATTCACGCCTTCAAGCATGCAAAGCACCATCTCCTTTATCCCTTCATGGAATCAATAAAAAAAACTAACAATCTGCTAAGGCCTTCACTCTTTCAAGGTAGTGGTGAAACTTCTCCCTTGGTGACTGGTACAATCTTAACATTTCAAAAGATTAATAATGGGGTTGTCGAGGACCCTAAGATAGGTCCACGACAAGAGTTAACAAATAAAACACACTAAATCAAGCAGCACTCCCAGACAATAGTGCCACTTTTGACAAGCGAGAAATTAATCGTTGAATCTTGCCAAAGAAATACACCCAAACTCAAATACTAGTATAGTAGTTAAGCACAAGTTTTGATCCCACAAAGAGCGTGAGAATTGGGTTATCTTGCTAACAATCAAAATAGAAATGAGAGAGGAAAGTAAGCAAAGACAGATCTTTAGAGTAGGAAAGAAATAGAGTGGAAACAATCAAAGTAACAAGCAATAAAGAACAAGGGTAAATGAATATGTCGATGGTTTCACCTTCTCATCGCAATATGGTTGGTCTCTCGATCATCGGGCTTCTTCTACTTATGATTATTCTAGTTCTGGTTTGTGTATAGAATTAGGTAGGTTGTCCTTATCGATCACCGCCTAACTCCCATACTCCAGCATGAGGGCGAGTAGCAATAGGTCCCATAATACAACGACATCTTGATTGACTACTTCCATCTCGTCATCTTTTTCACCTGGGTTGTCAAGGTAGCCACCACTTCAACTAAGAGTAACTACTTATCATACGATGTTAGTTACTATAATTAAAGTGTCAATCTCCCTACACAATCTAGTTTCCCGAACCGTTTCTGTCGGATGTGTTTGGTACTGTGGATTATGACTTGAAAAGCGGATATATTCAAAACCTTAGTGCGATGCGACTCCATCGAGTTAGCTAATCTAGACAAGAGATGCAACATAGCCATATAGAACAAAGGAGATGAAATAATATATGATAGATAAAACATGGAATTCAGCCCTCAAATTGCAAAGATCTTGCGAGAACTTCAGCTGATAGGATAAAAAGCAGGGTCATAAGGGGTCTCCTTGTCTCAAGATCCTTTTGGGAAAAAACTGGTCCATGGGCCCCTCATTTACAAGGATTGAGTACGATATGATGAAAATATATTCGTAGATCCACCCCCACAAACCTTTTATAGAAGCCAAATTTGGTCAAAACTTGTTGTAAATAGACCCACTTAATCCAATTGTATGCCTTTTCCATGTTGAGTTTAATAGCAATTGATCCAACTTTCCCTTTTTTTAGCTTTCAAAGTCTGAAAGGCTTCATGGGCGATGAGAATATTGTCATGTATCGACCGGCCTTTGGTAAAAGCCCCTTGTAACAGATGGATAGGTTTATCAATTATGAGGGCAAACCTAGTTATCATAAGAAACGAATCCCATCAGAAAAACCAGTTACTAGAGCACATACAATAGTAGTAAACCCATACTTTTTCCACAAGTGTTCATGTGGGATTGATAATACATATTTTGTATAGGCATTCTAGGTGGTATTAAGGTAGTTTTAGGTTGAATATCACATATTTTCTAGTTAATTTGCAACTTTATCATTTGGTGGTTGAAGTTCGAAATCTATGCTTTTTTAGGGTTAAATGCGCAGATTTGCAAATTCGAAATCGAAGGTGGATCAACAGGGCGATGCCGGAGCCCTAGGGCTGCTGGAGCTACTAAGGTTGGCTACTAAGAGGATCAAACATGTCCAAAAAAGAGCTAAAATGGAGCCAAGAGAAGGAGTGAGCTATATGTACGGAAGCAAAGACGAGGGATCCGAGAGGATGAAGATCGACACGCATTAATAGGGTGCGATACTCGCCGAGGGTGGATAAGGCCGGATCTGCATGAATCTTTTGAAAGTTTATGCAAATAGATTTATTCCTATAGTAAGATTCATTCTTGTCACCTATTGACTGGTATTTGTAGGGTTTTTTTATCAACCCTACCGTTATAAATTGAATAGTTTTCCTAGGGTTTCAGACACAACAATACACAAAATATTCTACAGAGTATTCGATAGACAAGTTTATAGTTTCTTTATATTTTTTAGGTAAGCTATGAGTGGATAATCTCTTTGTTAGTTTTTCTTGCATTTCAAGACATGGTTGATGAAATGTGAGGGCTGATCTTAGGAAAATTTTATTTAGTTTATTCCAATTATCTTTGTTCCGACAATGCTAATGTTTTTTTTTTATTATGTCTTGATTATGTCTTAATTGGCCACTAAGATAAAATCGCATCGCGCTAGGGTTATAGCTTTATCCTTTACACAACCTTCATCCATAAGTAGCTAACAAATCTTGTAGGAAGGTTTGGGAATCTTGATGATGTAGGAGGATTGCCAGGTAGAAAGTATCTCTTTTAGTGGAAGTGATAGTTGGGCTGACAACCTGGTGAGAAGATTGATGATATGGAAGAGTGATAATGCATATTTTAGATGGGCATTATTGGTAGTTTTAGGTGTATTAGAGTGTACATATTGCACGTTTAGTAGTTAAATTGCATGTTTGTTCATTTGGGCATTCCAGTTCGGAATCCACGCGTTTTTGTGCTTAATATATAAATTTATATTCCGAACTTGAAGAAAGGCGAAGATTGGATCATGGGAGTTAAGAAGGGGCTGAGATAGACATAAAGAGGAGTTGAGAAGATGAGGAATGAAGACAGATAATTAAGAATACGAAGTCTGAAAAACGGCGTCTGCCGTTTCCAAAGGCGCCAGCCGGTTTTGCTGTTTTCCAGAAAATTTGAGAACTTTCCGAATAATTTATTAGAAAATAATTATATTCTTTTTAGGGTTTATGAAGGTCGACTCTAAACCTATTTATGTTGGTTTTACAGAAGTTTTAGAGACATCTAATTTATTATTCATCTTTCATATTATGCAATTAGGATAATGAGCAACTAAACTCATTGTTTCGCTTGCGATTCGAAGACATGGTTAGTTAAATTATGAGGCTTTGATTTCTATTTTATTCCTACGATTATTTCATTATCTTTGTGCTGATTTTATGTTGTTATAATCCTCTCCTGACTGATCACCTTGATAGAATTGTATCTTGCTAGGGTTTTAATTCATTCGCGATAATACCTTTTGTAGCAATTATAATCATGAGATTCCGCAAGAAGGATCTTGATTGTGTAGGGTAATGACAACTTAGTTAAATATTGGTTTTTGAGTCACTAGAGCTGGTGGGATGACAACTGTCAATATATACTAGTTGCTTAATTAGAAGGGTTGGTATTGCCATTATGCCAAACACATTGGAAATTTGTGCTATTTGTATGTTAAATCCTACGGGAATAGGATTGCATGTGATTGTAAAGGGTTGGCATATTTGCGAGGAGTGTCAATCTATTTAAACCAATGTCAGAATAACTAAGGTAAATTGGAATAACTAGGAATCGAGCCAAGTATCATGAATACCAACCATTGTTGAGAAATCGTAGGTGAAGCGCTTCTCTCTTATTGTTATCGAATTCGCAATCATTCCTCTCTTTATTTATTTTGCTTATTTCATATTCCCTAATCTTATTATTTTATTACTTTGATTTGACAAAGAAAGCACGTAGAAATGGTATCTCTTTGTGGATCGACTTCGGACTTACCGACTATATTCGTTAGTGAGTTTGGAATTATCTTTGACATGAAACCAATGACTTTACACCCCATCAAATTTTGGCGCCATTGCGGGGAGCTTTACAATAGTTTTGTGTGTTTTTATTGTTAACTTTGGTGTGGACTGCTCTACATGGTCGACACATGTGCTACTAATTCATTTCCTTTGCCTTTCGATCCAAAAATCGAAAGATCAATTTCTAGGTTGAGAAGAAGACTTGATTTCAACCAAAAAGAGACAGAAGAGATGAACATCAATAATGATCTCCCTAGAGAAGTAAATCCGGAAAACCCCAATGACAACAACAACAACAATGATGGGAAATTGAAGCTCATCTCAAGAGGACCATGAGAAGTTTGAAGGAGCCCAATATGACATTGCGACTACTTGCAATCAGGCTATGAGCTCTTCCTGAAGGGTCCAAGTTTGAGTATATGTCTAACTGATCCACTATATTACTAGTTTTTCATGGAATGGTTAGGGAGGAACCCAACCAACATTTAGTAGAGTTCACTAACATCTGTGACATATTATGACCCCAAGGGTTAAATGATGATTAGATCATGCTCAGAGTATTCCCTTTCACTTTAAAGGATGCAACAATTGATTAGCTCTACTAACTGCTAGTGAAAAGTGTTAATTTTAAGCTTAAAAAGACAACATTCAAGCAAGATGGCTGACAACGACAAGCAAATCATCAATGAAAACAACAACCCATCAAGAAGGATGTTGTGAGATCTAAAAGAGCAAAATCTTACTTCACAACTGACAGTAGGAGGGGAATTGTATATCAAAATAAATATAGAAATAAACTCAAACCAAAGCAAATCCTTTTCCTATCAAATAAATTATAAGACTCCCTACCGATGCAGTAGTAGGGAATTAGGATTGATCCTCGAGGAGGCGAGTCAGCGGTTCCTGAATAGCCTTCAAAAAGTTCCTGTACGTCGGCCAGAAGCCTCGATATCGACTAGTTTGGTCGATATCGATAGGGGCTGTCGATTCCTATTGCTCTCGTTCTCGATCTGCAAATCCTGCACAACAAACAAAGCAGTCGACGTTGACTAAAGAGGTCGATATAATTTGGGTTAAATATGCTCTATCGACACAGAACACCGTTGACGTGATTTCTTCAGTGTAGGGGCGGTCGATCTCTACTGGATGAGTCAATCTCGAGTGGTTTCGCAGTGCGTAAACAGTAAAATAAAAGACATAAATAAAAGGGAAATAAAAGCGAATATTTTTTTGTGGGTTTTTAAACTTATAAACTAAAAGCTTCTACGGTAGCAATTCATCACAACAATAACCATGCATGCATAAACACTTAAATCACATAAAAGTTTAGGTTTTTATCATCATATGACAACTTTCGAAATCATCAAATAGGAATATAGAGGCTTTCACATAAATACCTAATTGTTTCTCTATTCTTTTCATAATTAGGGTTTAGTCAACTTTCGTAAACAAATCCTAATTACTATCCAAATTCACAAATAATCCACTTTCGCTTCATATAAGGTAAATAAGGAATTATACTAAACTCTCATAAAGGATTAAGCGCGGGATTGAAGATGAAAACACATAATCAAATTAGGGATTTAAGCTTACCTACATGGCTATTGTCGGGCTCACCCCGACCCTAGAAGTAGGACGACTACTCACGCATGATTGGGGAAAACATCGTTGAATAAAAAGAAAGAACTTGCATTGAAAGATAGAAACTTGAAGCCTTCACAATCCCGATGTCGGCTCTCGCAAATGCCAAAACCCTAAAGCTTCTTAAAACTAAAACCTAAAACTACTACTTTGTTGTGTTTGTATTGTGTTTGTTGGATGATATCCCTTAAACCAGCCCCTAGGGCTTTATTTATAGCCTCACATTCCTTGCTAGCCAAGGATAGGAGTCCTAATTCTGCTAACATTGATAAACTGAAATTCTATCTAAATATAAATTCTATCTAATTATCAATTTATCTAAAATAATATTCCATAGGGTAAATAGGAATATACCCATAAGGATAAAAGTATCTTTGGAAGATGATAAATTAATGACGTGGATAAGCTTCCTCCAAAGATCCGGCCCATTACACGTCTCCTACGCGTTTGTTGCTCTGGTCGATGTCGAGTGGACCAGTCGACGTCGAGTGCTCATTTTCGGTCGACATTTGTGGTTTCGGTCGAAATTGCTTCTTTCATGCCTTAGTCTCTGATTTGCATTTTTCTTCAGTCCACATCGGGTGTCTTGGTCAAGGTCGATGGCTTTGCTCGATGTCGAGTGACTTGCTCGAGGTCGAGTGCTTCTCCAGTGTCTTGTCTTTGCTCTAAAACGTTCCGTTTCCTGCGAAATTAAACCAAAACTTGTGTAGACCTCTATATCTTGCAAATAAACATAAACTACACAAATTCACTACTTTTCCAACCCAAAAGTATAAAATATGCATAAGAAATGGAATAAATGTAAGTATGAAACATGGTGAAATAGGCGCACATCAGCAACCACTAGAGATGAAGCTCCCAGATGTACCTGAAGGATCAAAGTTCAAGTTCAAATCTATTTGGGCATCTATACTGCCCAATGTTCTAAAAAGCGCTAGGCGACCGCTAGACGGTGGGTGACTGCCTAGGCGGATTTAGAACAACTTGATTATTTCCTTATCTTTAAACGTATAAAACATGTCAATAATTCATATAATGTAATAATAATCCATAATATCACTCATAAACCCAAATTTATGGTGCTAAACTAACATTAAAGTAAAAAAAGCAAAAGTGCGCGTCCAACTAATGATTCTAAACCTCCTAAAATAAAAGGTTCGACTCAAAAACAAATATATCTCGACTTGGGAGATAAAAAACCCCTAAGTTGACTAACCACATGCCTAAAAGCTAAAATTGAATAATCGTCGGGTTAGGTGGGACTAAGCGGCACATAGGCGGGACTAGGCGGCGCCTAGGTGGGACTAGGCAGCACCTAGGCGGTGCGTAGGGGGATTTCTACCTAGAGGCCTGCTTAGGCTTAAAAATTTCTAGGTCCCCTCCCGCCTAGCACCTAGGTGGTGCCTAGGCACAATTTCTAGAAAACTGATACTACCAAGCTTTCATGGAAGAAGCAGAGAAGACCCAAACAAGCATGTTGCAGAATTTATAATCGTCTATACATGCCTAAATGATGACTAGATGATGCTCAGACTAAGCTTTTCACACTAAAGGATTCAACGAATGATTTGCTATAACTATTTGCCAACGGAAAGCTTAAAACTTGGGTGGATCTGAAGAAGGTGTTCATGAATAAATATTTTCCCGCCACCTACCACAATAATGTAAAGAAGAAGATCGAGCAATCTCTGACTAAATCGCTCTATGATTACATTGAATGCTTCATCAAAGTCAAGGCCAATTTCCTACAACATGGCATAATGGAGGACAATCTAGTCCTCTATCTTTTTGAGGGGTTGCTTAACCAAGAGCGGAGCTTTATGTTGTTTAGACAGGAGGAATGTTAAGTATCTTAAATACAAATATAAAGATGTAAATAAACGTAAACCAACTCCTAGCCTATGCAAATAATTACAAGACGTCCTCCCGTTGTAGTGCAAGGGTAGTCAGGATCGATCCACGAGGAGGCGTGTTAGCGAGATCCTAGTAGCTTTGGAAATCTCAAGTCTGCGTCGACCAGAAGCCTCAATTTCGACCTTGGAGCTCGATGTCGACCTCGACTGTCGATGTTCTGTGCAACAGACGACCCGCAAAGACAAAAACAAGTGGTCGATATCGACTGGAAAGGGTCGATATCGATGTCAGTCACGAAATCGACTGGCTCAGAAGACTGACAGTCGACACAGTAGGGTCGATATCGATGTTCAGCAACCTCCGCAGTGATGATCGTCGTCGACTCAGAAAACTGTTGATGAACTCAGTGGTCGATATCGACGTCTGAGGTAGATATCGATGTCTTCCTGTAGTGGGTTAGTTCTTCGTTGGCAAAGAAGGGCCGAAGATTTAAGAATGGATGAGAAGGGATGAACAGAAATAACAGTGGTTTATGTGAATTAAACTATGTAAAAGAAACAACTCCTAGGATTAGGGTTTACCACAATGTTAACCAATGCATGCGATAAGATAAATAAGACGGACAGTTGCGCTATTTCACCCGAGGGACGAGCTTTCGCCGTACACCAACTCTTAGGATTACTCTTGCAAATAAATCTAATTGTCTCTACCAATTTTATGTTTATAACTCAAGTTGTTAGCATGAATCCCTTTTCTTTCGATTAGGACTAAACATAGAATCGTAGGAGGAGAGATAGACACAACGATATCGACATCAAATACTTACCTCAAGCGCGCATGGCTAACGTCGGGCTCACCCCGACCCTAAGAGCTTTGGGGAACTACTCGCTTCTCATCATGGAACTCATTGTTGATTGACAAGAAGAAACTTGCATTAAAATAAACTTCGAAGCTTTACAACTCAACGTCAACTTTCGCAAACGTCAAACCCTAAAACTTCTCTCTAACTCTAACTCTATTGATTGTCTTGATTGATGATTGTTTCTTGGTTTGAAAGATGATTGAATTCCAACCCCCTATGGCTTTATTTATAGGCTACTAATCCTTGCTATCCAAGGATTGTAACTTCTATCTAAACTATGAACTCTATCCGAACAATTAGGATAGGTCTTTTATTTTGATAAAACTTAAAGGTAAAAGATAACTAAGTCTTCAGCTGCCATCTATCTTGAAAGTATGAGATAATCCGTGCCTCCTTGAAGATAAAGTTCCCAATCCGCATCTCGAAATCGAGTCTATCTTCTGTCGAGATAAGGGGTCGATATCGACACCAGAGGTCGATATCGAGGTCTTTGTTCCTGCTCGACTTGTCCAGCTCCACTCGATGTCTATGTTGAGGTCGATATGAGGGTCCATATCGACACCAAAGGTCGATATCTATGTTTAAGGTCGATTTCTACCTTTGCTCAGCTTCACTTGGCTTCTTCGTTTTGACTCCAATTTTGCTCGAATTCCTGCATGGTTAGCTCAAAACTTGTGCAGACTCTATTTCTTGCATTTTAGCCCATTCTTACACAAGTTTATATACTTTTGAAACGTTTCTTTGGAAATCGAATGGAATATGAAGTCAAAATATGCAATAAAAAGAGATATAAATATGTACATCAAAACACCCCATACTTAGACTTGCTTGTCCTCAAGCAATAACCAAGCAATAACCAATACCTACAACACACCCTTCAAGTCTTCGCCCTTGTCAAAAGCAACATCATAAGCGGTAGCAAAGCAAAACAAGTGAATTTAACGTCATAGCACATATTTTGGCGATCCATAGGCATATGCAATTTTGATCCAACCTCACAGGCATAATGTGTTTGCACTCAACTCTCATGTGTTTAGGCTATGAAGATCAACTCTCAACTCAATTCCATATACAATCTCATAAACATTGCAATTTATAACAATCCACTTCGCAACCAATTATGAAAATGCAATAAGAACCATCAGGAGGACTTTTGCTCAATGTAAGACTTCAAAGAAGACTCCATTCGGTGGGGTTGTAATGGGGCTTGGTATGAAATAAAAAGGGTATGGAATTATTTGGCTATGCGGTGCTTTTATAATTCGGGAATCAAGACTCCTAATTTTCAACACTTGCAATATCCAAACCATAACTCTTCAATGTTGCACTTTCCAAGCTCAATCTCCTATAATGCTCTTTCCCAACTCATCTTTATATAATATGTTCTAAAGATGCACCAAAAAATGTAAACCATTCTATCAACCCTTCTTTCAAACTCTAATATACCTCTAAAAAATATAACACTTGTATGAATAAAAGACTTAAGGATTTTGGCTCATGCACTATATATATATATATATCTATTTTTTTTTCGGATTTTTTTTCGAAAATAATAAATAAATATTAAAAATATGTGCATTTATATAATGAGCCAAAAAATCCTTTTACAAAATATGACAAAATGTAAATATGCACCAACCCATAATTTCCTTGCTAAAAACTGGACAATATGCTCTTTTCTTTCCACAAGGCATTAGTCTAGCCCATCTAAGTCTCAATTCCCAAATGGGGGTCAGGCTCAATTCGGCTAGGGATAATTTTGTGGAGTTTGTAATTTCAGGCTCAGGCTGATGTTCTGGCTTTAAGCAGAGATAATGCAGGGTAGGTAAAGAGAGGATAAAAATGGCTTAAAAGATGCCTCCATCATTTAATTCTTATAAACATAAACATATATATACATCAGCTTTGAATAACTATCACAACATTTAGAGATGCATAGGAAGAGTAAAGTCACTTAAGAAAGCGGAGGGATTTTTGATGTTCTCCCTATAGGCCAAAATTCTCACAAGGACAATTTTTGTTGGATTTGCTTTTTAGCCTAGGATCATATGTGCTCAATTTCATCACAAGTTCACAATCTACATAATATTTTAAGGACTTAGGCTAAACCATCCAAATATGCCTTAGGATTTACATGATCAAGTCAGCTATTGAGTTTTCATCATAAGACATCTAAGTAGGGTTTAAAAATAAACTTAAAAATAAACATGCATTTTTTTTGTATTTTTGACATTTTTCTATTTTTTTGGATTTTTTTGGACATTTTATACAAGTAAAACTAAGAACAAAAATTTAAACATGAATGCAATGCGAAGAAGAAAACCAAGTTATAACCATAAGACATGTCTTTCCCCCACCACATACTTAAAATATACAATGTCCTCACTGTATTAAAAAGAAGAACAAGGGTAGAGAGAAACTCATAGAGCAACCTGCGGATTTAGGTCGATTTCAGGTTTAATCGATGCCAGAAGTCGATATCTAGTACAATGGTCGATGTCGCCTGCATCTGTCGAAGTCGAGGAAGAAGATGAAGACAAGGGCTGCCGGATTGGGGTCGATATCGATGATTATGGTCGATATCAACCTCTTCTTTTTCGCTCCTGAGTCCTCGATGTCGACTCCAAGAGATGGCTTGACCCTGGGGGGGGGTCGATTTCGACTGGTCTGGTCGATTTCGACTGCCTCTGCAGAAGCTTCTTTTCCTCTTCGTCGTTTCTTTTTGCTTAGAATCCTGAAATCTTTGTTAGAAATATAAATAAAGTCACGAAATATCTCAGTTTCAAAAAGTTTAATAAAACAAAAGTTAAATCCTAAAAACCCATCTATGAAAAAAATCAAGTTTTATGTACAAGCTCTAGAGTTTTGAGTCGCTAGGCCGACTTCTCCGTCAATTCTTCACGAGCCCTTAAAACAGGGACCTTTTGAGCTTGAGCCTTCTCCTGGATCATCTAGGTCGTTTTGGTAGTAGCTAAGCTCGGCAACCAAGGCTTCCTTTATGTTAGGTTCTTCTTTGGGCGCTTTCCTTCTCTATCGTGACCTAACTTTAGCAATATAGGCAAACCATGGAGCTTTGACCCTCTCTTTAGTAGAATTATCAATAATGGGCTTAATTGATTTATCAATAAGGGACAGAGGAGGGTTAGGAGTCATACTTGGGCTTACCTGTTTGGGCCCGAAACAGAAATTTTCGGGCTGAGGGGTGGTCGATTTCGACCAAGGTGGGTCGATGTCGAGAGCTTTGGTCGATATCGATATGTGTGGGTTGATATCGACCTCTGTGACCCCATACTTAAGCTCCTGGCAGCGATCTGGCATACTCGATTTCAACCAAGGGGGGTCGATTTCGATGTTTTTAGTCGATATCGACTGTTTCCAGTCGATGTCGACACTGCTTGCTGTTTCCGTCCTCGCCAACAAAAATTTTCTAAGCTTTTCCTTAGCCGGCGAGAGGACTACTTGCTCCAGATGCTTCGTTTCGCTCATGGTCGGGTTGAAAGAGAATTCTATTACTTCCTTCCCTATAGTAAAGGTTAGTAATCCTCGACGTACATTGATATTGGCATCAGCAGTAGCTAAGAAAGGCCTACCAAGGATAATAGGCACTACATGATCTTCAGGCATTTCCAATACAATGAAATCAGTAGGCATAAAGAACTTACCTACCTTTACAAGAACGTCATCAGCTATACCTGTGGGCCTGACGAATGATTTATCAGCCATATAGAGTTTCATGTCCACAGGTTCAAGGGCCCCAATGTTCACCTTTTGCCAAATAGAGAGAGGCATGAAACTTACACTTGCCCCTAGGTCACATAGGGCATTGTAGCGATGTTGGCCAAGTCCCACGGTGATTGCAAACTTCCCTGGATCACTATTCTTCTCAGGGAAGTCCTTCTTTGAGTACTCCTCTGTGATCTCTGTCATGGATCTCTTCTTGCTCAGGATGTCTTTCAAGAATCGTACATAGGAAGGCATCTCGCTTAGGGCTTCTGTAAGAGGGATAGTAACGTTAAGTCCTTGAAGTATTTTTACAAAGCGCCTAAACTAACCTTTGGTGGGATCCTCCAATGCTTTGTATGGAGAGGGCAACGTCTTCTTTGGTGGAGGGGCCAAAACGGTGGTCAGAGGGGCCTGTTGGACATCGATGTCGACTGGGCTCTGGTCGATATCGACTGGGGTCTGATCGATATCGACTGGAGTGGTCGATATCGACCTCTGTTGTAGCTTTGATGGCTTTGCAGTGGCCTCGACATCGACCTGGGTGTCGACCCGGGGGTCGATATCGACCTCATCCTCGACATCGACTAGTCTGTCGATGTCGACTGGGTCTACTGCTATCTCCTCCGCTTCCGTTCATGGCTTTTGTACTTTGTTGCCACTCCTTAATTGTATGGCTGCTACATGGCCCGTCCCGGATTGTCCCTTAGGATTTGTAGTGGGTTGCTAGGGAGTGTTCCGAACGGTCTAGGGATTTGTACCGCCAATTGACCCAGTTGGGTCTCTACGTTCCTTTTCCATATATCCATCTCCCCAATCCTTGTGGTAAGGTGATTGATTTGAGAATGGATGGCATTGTTGGATTGATCATTCTTAGCTTGATTCCTCCTTATCTCATCTAGCACAAGTTGAAGATCATCCTTCTTTTGGTCTCTCTTCTGGTGTCCAGGAGCTCTATAAGGCGGAGGGTCCCTAGGGTTAACCTGGTTCCTTTGTGGTTGATGGAACCTTTGGTCTCCCCAATATTGGTGATTGGTGCCCCTCATGTAGCGCGCCTCTTGGTGAGTCTCCGCTATTTGTACTTGTTCGGCATGTGGGCACTCGATGGTGGTGTGCCGCTGCGATCCGCATTCAATGCAATCTTGGTTCACTGAAAGGAACCTTACTTGCTTTTGGAGCTTTCTAAGTTGATCTAAATGGAATTTCTCCTTCACATCCGGATCGATTACATTGGAGGGTTCATATAGGGGCATAGATGGAGCAGGCCTCGACGATGATGGTGTGTCGGAAGCCTCATGAGTCCCATATGTGTTGTCGAACTCCACCAACCTCTCTATGGTCTCCCAAGCGTCTTGTGGAGCGAGGTTAAGGTAGCCATAGGAGGTGTAGGTGTTGATCCTCTCCTTGGTTGCAGCGTCAAGAGCATTGTATATGATCTCCTGAATTACATACGGTGGTTGGCCATGCGTCGGGCATGATCGTAGTAGGTCCTTAAAACTTTCCCAAATAGTCGCCAGAGCCTCACCAGGCTTTTGTTTAAAAGCCATGATTTTCTGTCGGATCAACGCTGTCTTAGAAGGAGGAAAGAACTTGTTGAGGAATGCGTCCTTGACTTCATTCCAGGTGCGGAGCGATCTTGGGGCTAAGCTTTCCAACCATTGCAATGCTTTTCCTGTAAGAGACCATCGAAAGGCTTTTAGTTGGACATATTCAAGACTTCGTCCATCAGCAATAGTATCACAAAGGTCTAAGAAGGTTGAAATATGTACCATAGGGCATTCGTTAGGTTTTCCTTCATATTGGTGCCTTCTAATCTCAGTTAGGAAGTTAGGTTTTATTTCAAAATTAGAGGCAGGGATAAGAATTGCCGATTCAAGCACTGTGAGAGCGGGGTGCATATATTGCTTGGCATTCCTAGGGAGGGCATTGATTTGGGCTTCTATTTGCCTCCGGCCTTCCTCCTCCCTATCCGCACGCTCATTAAGTGCTGCCTCTCTAGTCGTTAAGTCCTCAACCTACTTCCTTAGTTGCTCAATAAGTTCAGCCTGGTTCGCGTTGTCTGCCATGATTCTTTGAGCTTGGGCACTTAGATGGAAATAACGCTCAGGGTCGTCTACTCCTTCAAATTCAGGTGGGCGATCAATGCGTCGCATACACCTGCAAAGCCAATCTAGATAGAGACGTGAGATAAACTACTAGGGCGCGATTGATTGCCTCCCCGACAACGGCGCCAATTTGTTGTTTAGACAGGAGGAATGTCGAGTATCTTAAATACAAATATAAAGATGTAAATAAACGTAAACCAACTCCTAGACTATGCAAATAATTATAAGACGTCCTCCCGTTGTAGTGGAATGGTAGTCAGGATCGATCCACGAGGAGGCGTGTCAGCGGGATCCTAGTAGCTTTGGAAATCTCAAGTCTGCGTCGACCAGAAGCCTCGATTTTGACCTTGGAGCTCGATGTCGACCTCGACTGTCGATGTTCTCTGCAACAGAAGACCTGCAGAGACAAAAACAAGTGGTCGATATCGACTGGAAAGGGTCGATATCGATGTCAGTCACGATATCGAATGGCTCAGAAGACTGCCAGTCGACACAGTAGGGTCGATATCGGTGTCTGTCATCGATATCGATGTTCAGCAACCTCCGCAGTGATGATCGTCGTCGACTCAGAAAACTGTCAACGAACTCAGTGGTCGATATCGACGTCTGAGGTCGATATCGATGTCTTCCTGCAGTGGGTTAGTTCTTCGTCGGCAAAGAAGGGCCGAAGATTTAAGAATGGATGAGAAGGGATGAACAGAAATAACAGTGGTTTATGCGAATTAAACTATGTAAAAGAAACAACTCATAGGATTAGGGTTTACCACAACGTTAACCAATGCATGCGATAAGATAAATAAGACGGACAATTGCGCTATTTCACCCGAGGGATGAGCTTTCGCCGTACACCAACTCTTAGGATTACTCTTGCAAATAAACCTAATTGTCTCTACCAATTTTATGCTTATAACTCAAGTTGTTAGCATGAATCCCTTTTCTTTCGATTAGGACTAAACATAGAATCGTAGGAGGAGAGATAGACACAACGATATCGACATCAAATACTTACCTAAAGCGCGCATGGCTAACGTCGGACTCACCCCAACCCTAAGAGCTTTGGGGAACTACTCGCTTCTCATCATGGAACTCATTGTTGATTGAAAAGAAGAAACTTGCATTAAAATAAACTTCGAAGCATTACAACTCAACTTTAACTTTCGCAAACGTCAAACCCTAAAACTTCTCTCTAACTCTAACTCTATTGATTGTCTTGATTGATGATTGTTTCTTGGTTTGAAAGATGATTGAATGCCAACCCCCTAGGCCTTTATTTATAGGCTACTAATCCTTGCTATCCAAGGATTGTAACTTCTATCTAAACTATGAACTCTATCCGAACAATTAGGATATGTCTTTTATTTTGATAAAACTTAAAGGTAAAAGATAACTAAGTCTTCAGCTGCCATCTATCTTGAAAGTATGAGATAATCCGTGCCTCCTTGAAGATAAAGTTCCCAATCCGCATCTCGAAATCGAGTGTATCTTCTGTCGAGATAAGGGGTCGATATCGACACCAGAGGTCGATATCGAGGTCTCTGTTCCTGCTCGACTTGTCCAGCTCCACTCGATGTCTATGTTGAGGTCGATATGAGGGTCGATATCGATACCAAAGGTCGATATCTATGTTTAAGGTCGATTTCTACCTTTGCTCAGCTTCACTTGGCTTCACTCAGCTTCACTTGAGTTATAAACATAAAATTGGTAGAGACAATTAGGTTTATTTGCAAGAGTAATCCTAAGAGTTGGTGTATGGCGAAAGCTCGTCCCTCGGGTGAAATAGCGCAACTGTCCGTCTTATTTATCTTATCGTATGCATTGGTTAACGTTGTTGTAAACCCTAATCCTAGGAGTTGTTTCTTTTACATAGTTTAATTCACATAAACCACTGTTATTTCTGTTCATCCCTTCTCATCCATTCTTAAATCTTCGGCCCTTCTTTGCCAACGAAGAACTAACCCACTACAGGAAGACATCGATATGTACCTCAGACGTCGATTTCGACCACTGAGTTCGTCAACAGTTTTCTGAGTCGACGACGATCATCACTGCGGAGGTTGCTGAACATCGATATCGATGACAGACATCGATATCAACCCTACTGTGTCGACTGTCAGTCTTCTGAGCCAGTCGATTTCGTGACTGACATCGATATCGACCCTTTCCAGTCGATATCGACCACTTGTTTTTGTCTCTGCGGGTCGTCTGTTGCAGAGAACATCGACAGTCGAGGTCGACATCGAGCTCCAAGGTCGAAATTGAGGCTTCTGGTCGACGCAGACTTGAGATTTCCAAAGCTACTAGGATCTCGCTAACACGCCTCCTCGTGGATCGATCCTGACTACCCTTCCACTACAACGGGAGGACGTCTTGTAATTATTTGCATAGGCTAGGAGTTGGTTTACGTTTATTTACATCTTTATATTTGTATTTAAGATACTCGACATTCCTCCTGTCTAAACAACAAATTGGCGCCGTTGCCGGGGAGGCAATCAATCGCGCCCTAGTAGTTTATCTCACGTCTCTATCTAGATTGGCTTTGCAGGTGTATGCGACGCATTGATCGCCCACCTGAATTTGAAGGAGTAGACGACCCTGAGCTTTATTTCCATCTAAGTTCCCAAGCTCAAAACTTGTGTGCAGACTCTATTTCTTGCATTTTAGCCCATTCTTACACAAGTTTATATACTTTTGAAACTTTTCTTTGGAAATCGAATGGAATATGAAGTCAAAAGATGCAATAAAAAGAGATATATATATATGTACATCACTTTATCAATGCAACCAGCAGTGGAGATGTGCTATATAAGATACCAGAGGTGGGCATGAAAAATAAATTACACCTACGAGTTAAGATGTCGTTGTAGTAGGGAATCAAGATCAATCCACAAGGAGATTTATCAATGCCGAGTTAAGATGCCGAAGCTTTATCAATGCAACCAGCAGTGGAGCTTTTCCTAGCAAATAAATTATAAGACTCCCTCGCATTGTAGTAGTAGGGAATCAAGATCAATTCACAAGGAGGTGAGTCAGCGGTTCCTGAATAGTCTTCAAACGTCCTCTGTAGTGTTGACCAGAAGCCTCAATATCAATAGAAGCGGTCGATATCGACATGGGCAGTCGATTTTTAGTCACTCAGCAAAACCTGCACAACATAAATGAGTGATCGACGTCGACTGGGTAGGTTGATGTCGAGTGAGTTCCAAAAGCACATTCGACTCAGAAAACTATCGACCTTCAAATAACAATAGCAGGTTGGTCGATATCGACTGGGTATGTCGATATCGAGTACAGCAACAGAGAGTAGTAAATTTTGTTCAATAAAGTACGCTCGAAAGAATTTAAGATTGGTAAAGAAATGAATGATCAGAAAAGCAAAGATTTTTGGGGTTTTGTAAACTTATAAGACTATGGCCCCATTAGGGGAGGATTTGTAGGGGTTATTAGGGTTTAAGGTTATTTTTTTAAAAAAAAATAACCTTGGAAAAGCATGTTTGGCAGTGTGTTGTGGGATGTAGGAGTTGGAGATGGAGGAGGTTATAGTGCGATTAATTTTGGCCATATTCCAACCTTGCCTAGTTAAGGTTATAGGGAGGTTGTTAGGCTGTGTGACTGAATTACCCTCAGTAGCACAACAATTGACCATCATCAATGGCGATGCCACGAGGAAGAAGCACCGATTTTGCGCTGTGATGACTCGCTCTGCCCAAATCTGTCTCCCTTTATTAATGGAAGCGTCGATCCGCCTCCTTTGTTTTCATGTGTGATTGGAGCCATAGCCATTGAATCCCTTTTATCCCCCTTTATTGAAGGCGCCAAACCTCGCTTCTCCTTCCAAATCTACCATCAATGGCGATGAATCCACTACCTTCATTTTCTCTCGTTCTACATCTACCTTGGACCAAATAGAACCAGCGCCATCGCCTTTAGACGGTGGCCTGGTGTCACTCGATGCTCGAATATCCCCCGCCAGAGTTATGGAGTGGAGGCTGTGTGCTGGTCTAGGCTGTTGCTATGGTTGATGGCTCATGGAAGCTATAATTTTTACATAGTAGGGGACGATAGACAAAAACAAAATTGGGTTTGCTGGAGGAAGAAGAAACCAATTATGGGGGCAGTTTTGTCTTTTTGTGAAAAAAATAAATAACCTTATACCCACCAAACACCATACCGTATTATATTGGTGTTATTTTTAAAAAACAATCTCAACCTCTTCCATCTCCATAACTCATACAATAATCTCCACCCCCATATAACCACTTAAAAATAATCTCCACCCCTTATAAAATAACCCACTGAGAAACACACCCTAAGGCTTCCAAGGTAGGGATTCACCACGACAACAACCATGCATGCAATACACTCAAATCATAGAAAGATCATGCATTTATCATCATACGGAAACTTTCGCAACCAACAAATATAATCATAGAGGCTTTCGCGTAAAAACCTATTTGTTTCTATCTTTTTTATAATTAGGGTTTAGTCAACTTTCGGAAACAAATCCTAATTACTATCCAAATTAACAAAGTAATTCACCTTCACTTCATAGATTGCAAATAAGGAATTGTCCTCTACTTTCGCAGCAAATTAAGCATGGGATAAAAGATGATAAACACATAAGAAATCAATAATTCAAGCACACATACATGGGTATTATCAGGCTCACCCCGACCCTATAAGTAGGATGACTACTCACTCATGGTCATGATAGCACACATCATAAGCATAAAAACTAAACCTTGCATAAAAACTAAGCCTTTAAAAGTACAACCAAACGTCTTCTCTCTCTTTCTCACTCTCGGTTGTCTCTTCCTAACTCTATAACTTGATTTGCTCAAGTGCTCTTGGATGCTTTAAACCCTAGGCCTAATGCCGTTATTTATAGCTAACTAAACTTACCAATTAAGAAATAAAGTTCTATCTAAA
This sequence comes from Persicaria maculosa, assembly GCA_963922045.1. Lineage (NCBI taxonomy): Eukaryota > Viridiplantae > Streptophyta > Magnoliopsida > Caryophyllales > Polygonaceae > Persicaria > Persicaria maculosa. The sequence continues at coordinate 43,531,393 of OY998264.1, read as the reverse complement.
TTAGAAAATATAAATCTCTATCTAAAATTAATGTTTATCTAAAATAATGAAAGTTATCTTCATAAAGATATACCCCCTGAGCCCATCCTCACCCTGGTTGGAGCCCAACCGAACCCCCACCGAACCCACTTGTCTCGTTTCACTGTTTTGGTCCTTTTGGTTCGTTTTTCTTTGAAACCTCCGATTTTCTTCCTCTTTCTACTCAATATTGGTATGATTTCTTACCCTAAACTTGTTTATTTCAATTATTTGGATTGATTTGATGATTTGGGTTGAGATTGAAAACCTAGGGTTTGATTTAGAAGCGGAAATTGGGGCTTTTTACCGAGGGTCGAATTGGTTGAAATTAATGACGTGGTTGTGTTGTTGGGTTGATTTGGAGCATCTTTCGTGTTCATAGCATTGACAAATTGATTATGGATTGTGAGCCAATTGGATATTATGTTTTTCTTGCGATTTGTTTCGAGTTTTGATTTTGATTTGATTTTTATGCTTTAGGATGATTAGGTTCTTCTATTTTAGCATAAAGATTATCTCTTTACATGATTTGACAATTGCGAGCAAGTTATATATCCATTCTATATTTATTTGACTTGTTTTGAATTTATGTATGGGGTTGTGACGGATGAATTGTGTATAATGAGTTGTGCATTACTTATTTTACTTTTCTTGGGTATATTGTTGTATGATTAGGGGATGCCTTAGTGCTTCTACATGATGTTACATTAGTTATATTGTTTCCCCTTTTCATATAGTCTAGGTTGAGCATATATTTTATATATAAGTAGTGCATTATATTTATTCTATATGGTGGTGAGTTTGTGTGCATTGGAGTTCTTTTGATATTTTCAAGAATGTACTTATTATGATGTGGTTTTATGTTTGCACATGCTTTATATGCTTATAGGATTTATTTAGTGCATCTTACTTCTTTTGTGTCTACTCGGTTATGTAGGTGGGAGTGGCTTGATCATAATTGACTTGGTTTTATGATTATAGAAACATATTTAGCTTGAGTTTCTTTTCTTTGTTTCAGGAATATGTTCCGTTCTAAGAGCAAGAGGGTTAGGGAGTCATCTTCTACGGTTACATTGGATGACGTGATCATATACGACGCCCGTCAGAAGAAGGAGTACAAGGACATCCTCAAGAACCACAAGCTTCGGGCTCGGTGGTATGACCATATAGATGGAGTGAGCCTGGGAATACAGGATGACAAAGTGGAGGCCTTTTCCTATTTAGGCGCCACGTGTCTACTGGATCCTGTCCCGCGCTTCTACCCGGCCCTCGTTGCTGAGTTTGTGGCTACTTTGCAGGCGAACGTCAATGGGCCGGATTTTGAGGGCCCTATTACATTCCAACTAGGGAATGAGATGCGCACATTCACCTTGCAGCAGTTCAATGCTCTGTTGGGATTCCCCAACCCTGTAGAGCCATACAACGTCGTCAGCTGTAGGGCTTTGGATACATGGAAACTGATCACCGGCATGCCCATATGGCCTGAAAGAGCTCTTCCAGGTAAGGATATCGCGAACCCTCTTTTTCGCATTATCCTTAGGATTTTTGGTAGCACTATATGGGCAAAGAAAGAGCTTTCTAGGCCTACAAGGATGGAAATTGCTTGTTTAAGGGGGGTGTTATTCGAGATGGAGACGCCCCTAAATTTTGGTTATGAGTTCCTTGCGCATGTTAGAGATTACACGAAGAACGCCGATGAGATTTGGTTTGGTGGTATGATTGTGCTTTTGGCGAAGCGCCTACAAGTTGACCTAACCAGATACAAGTCTGCGGCTACTCAGCTTATAGACATTGCTTATTTGACGAGTGCTAAGGTGATCACGAGGAAAAGGGATAGGTACTTTTCTACTTTTCATGGTTATGATGTTGAGATTCTCAGGCAGAACTTGGACCTGTTGTATGTACCGAATTGGCGCAACACTTGGGCTGAGGAGTATCGTTCAATCTCAGAGGTCATTTTGGGAGATCCTCTGAGACGCCAGCGACCGCCCAGGTATCCCCATCCAGAGGACACATTAGGTTTAGTGGTTCACCAGCCGGAGCGTACTGAATTCATGGATCATGATGCTATCCCTAGTGGCCACTACTTTTCTGATGAGGCTGGTCCGAGTAGGACTTCTACGCAGCAATCTTCTTTTGATGATATCATGCGTGAGCTGCAATAACTGAGATTAGGCCAGGAGAGCTTGCAGGAAGGGCTGAGGGGTGAGTTTACACGCCTGAATGAGAGGATGGACCTACAAGAAGCACGCGCGTCCTCTTTTACATCTTGGGTATCCTCTCTCTTCCCACAGAACCCATACCCACCACCGCCGCCGCCCTCTGAGTAGAGTTTCTTGATTTCTTTAACAACTTCTGCATCTTGTTTTTGTGATTTTCTGAGTCTTTTTCCTTTTACTTTGATTTTCTTTTGACAGTGGGGACACTGTCTATTTTTAAGTATGGGGTGGGGGATTCAGAAAACTTGTGTGACATTATTTCTGAGAATTGTTCTTCTATGTGTTGTTCTGCACTTCATTTTATTTGGATTATGTTATGCATTCATGATTAAGTCTTATGCACTTTAAGTTTTAATTCCTTAGTCATATTTTAATTATCTTAGTCTTAATTTTAAAAAAAAAGAAGGAAAAATGTCGAAAAAAAAAGAAAAGAAAAATGCATGTTTATTTTATGTGTTAGTTTTAGCTTTATATCCTAACTTAGATGTCCTATGATGATAAATAATGGCCGACGTGATGATATAAGTCCCATAGCATAATACGGTTAGGTAGAAAAAATTGAGCATGAATGATCTAAGTTCTTAGGCATGACTGAAGTCCAACAAAATTTTTACCTAGTGAGAATTTTGGCCTTATAGGGATAACATAAAAATCCCTTTGCTTTCTTGAGTGAGTTTACTCTTCATATGTATATTATCTCTGAGTATTGCGATGATTATCTATTTTTCAATGCCAATATATATATAAATTTGATGTGAATGAGAATTAAATGATGGAGGCACCTTTTGAGCCAAATTTATCCTCTCTTTACCTACCCTACAATATCTCTGCTTGAAGCCAATAATTAGCTTGAGACCTTTATATATTATATAAGCTCTACAAAATTATTTCCTAGCCGAATTGAGCCTGACTCCATTTGGGAATTAAGACTTAGAGTTGGTGGGATTAATGATTTAGTGGAAAGAATGAGCTTATGTTTGGGTTCAAGTGAGAAGAATTTTGAGTTTATGGAAGCATGGGTTGGTTTTTATTTTTTTTTGTCTTGCTACATATTATGTAAAAGAGTATTTGGCTCACATTATAAATGCACTATTTTTATTTTATTTTATTTTCGTTCTAAAAAAACAGAAAAAAGAAAAACGAAAAATTCAGAAAAAAAAAGAAAAAAAAGAAAAAAAAAGGGTGAAGTTATTAGTATTTGAATAAAGTGCATGAGCCAAATAGTTCTTAGTTATTTTCTTTTATGCATGAGTTGTATGATTGAGAGGTATCTAGAGTTGGAAAAAGGGTTGAGTTCTTCACGAGATATGTTGATGAGTTTGGTTGATTCATATGATTGAGAGTTATGGTTTGGTTGAGTTGTGTTGAATATTTAGGAGTCTTGATTCCCTAACTTTATTGAGCACCACATAGCCAAATAATTCCATGCCCTTTTATTTTATACCAAGCCCCATTACAACCCCGCCGAATGAAGACTTCTTTGAAGTTCTCCATTGAGTGAAAGACCTCCTGATAATTTTTGTTTGCATTAACATCAATTGGTTGCGAATTTGGTGATATAAGTTTCAATATTTAAGAGTTTTTGCATTTGAATTTGAGTTGAGAGTTGTTCTTAAAGCCTAAACACATGAGAGCGAGTGAAACACTTTCCACTGGGAGGTTGGATGGATAAGCATGCAGGCTACTTGATCACTCATGTACATGCTAGGACGTTTGTCTACTTTATTCATGTGCACTAAATTGAAAAGGCTAGTGCGTAAAAAGGTATGTTTGTGGGATGAAAGACTCATGTTCGGTTATTGCTTGAGAACAAGCAAGTCTAAGTATGGGGTATTTTGATGTGCATGTTTTTAGTCATATTTTTCCATATACTTTAGTGTTAATATAAGTCTTTTTCATTGGTTATGCATTGGGTTTAGTGTCTTTTGCATAGATTTTCATGTTTCATAAGAAATAGATGTCTTCACTAGCTTTTGTGTAATTTACAGGACTTTGGAAGCTGTTTTTGAAGAAACTTTCAAGAAAGAAGGGGCGGAAAAGAATAAGGAGCGCATAGGAAAAAGAACGGAAGCAATCGGAGTTCAAACAAAGGAGATATGAGCGTTTTACTGAGCTGTACCGACCCTGTACCGACCCCCCTGAGTCGGTACCGAGGCATAATCTGACAGAACAAGCCAATCTGAGCAAAAGTAGTCATACCGACCCTAAGGGGGATCGGTACCGAGGTGGCACAGGGTCGGTACGGGCTCGCTGGCGCCTATTTTTATCCGGATTTAATTATTTTTACCTCTTTTCCTTAAATAGACTTTAGATAAAATTCATATATTTGTTATTTCCTCATTAGGTTTATGGGCTGTTAAGTATAAATAGGATTTTTAGAGTTTGGAGGAGTCGCTCTCTTCCTCCTACCAATTTTCAGCCCACGTTTAGAATTCTCAGCACACTTTTGAGAGCGTTTGTGAGCGGATTTGAGAGCTTTTTGAAGCGATTTCTTCGGCGAAAGTTGAGGATCGTTTTGTAAGGCTTTTGGGATGCATTGTTGACATTATTCTCAGGTTTTTATGCAATTTGAATTTCTGATTTTTAGTTATTTCATGAATTTTGAGTTATTCACCATGAATATGCGTGAGTAGTCGCCTTTTCTAGGGTTGGGGTGATCCCAACGATACTTATGCTTGCAATTTTGCTATGAATTGATGAATTGATTGGTCCTTATCTATTTTATATGCTTAAGTACTCAATGAAAATTTGGGGAAATTCCTTCTTTGCAATTGAATTGAAAGATTGAATTGTGAATTGGATGGTAATTAGGGTTTTGAACGCAAGTTTGATAACCTAATCAAGATTGTTAGTAAAGTTTATTAATTTGTGAAAATAAATTGATTACTTTGCTAGGGTTGATGCAAGTTGACCTATTTAATAGATAAAAATATGATTTTTATATGATTCATTGAAATGCTTGCATGATTATCGTTGTGGGGATCCTTATGCCCTAGACTTTTATTATTATTGATTTTTCCTAAAAATTTCAGCAGCCTACAAAATCCCAAAAATCTCTATATTTGTCATATCTCCTCGCTATTCTTGCTCTTTGGCAACTAAAATTGAGTCACTGACTTTCTCCCTGCGAACGAACTTGACCCTACTATACTATAGCGGGGTTTCGATCTTATAAATTTATTTGATTGAAAATAAACCCTTAAACAGAAAGAATTGAGAAAGAAAAGTAATATGAGCATGAACATGAGAATGAGATTGAGATGGAAATTGAGAATGAAAATGAAAATGAGAAAAGGAGATGTTGCTATAGCATTGAACGCGATCGGTTCCTGCACTAATTAGAATGGGTTTGGGAGTAGGAGAGGGTTATTCTTCGCTAAGGGGAGTGTGGTAAAGTAGGAGATTCAAATATTTAAAATATAACAAAGCAGAACTAGACTATCTCCCTGTCCCAAACAAATAATACAAGAATCCCCTCCCTTGTAGTAGTAGGGTAATTCAGGATCGAATCCACGAGGAGGTATGCCAGCGCTTCTTTTGTTGTACTCATGATCAAGGCTTTCGACCTCAGCAGACACTCGATATCGAGTATACAGGTCGATATCGACCTAAGTTCTGGTCGATTTCCTAGCGCAGTCCCTGCAGAAGACAAAACAGCAAGTCGACGTCGAGCAGATACCTCGATATCGATGTTAGACCTCGATATCGACCCGTATGGTCGATTTCGATGCTTGTCACAGAAACTGTTTTTGTAACCAATTTGTCGGAAAAGAATCCGAAGAAAATAGAATGGAGAAGGAAGATGAACATAAACAAAAGTAAGACTTTTAAGTTGATTTTAATTAATTAAAAGGCTTCCAAAGTCGGGGTTTCATGCCACAACGATAACAATACAAATTTATGCTAAAGATATGAACTTTAATGTCTTTACGTCAAATAACTTTCGTTATCAACACTTAGGTGATTAGAGGCTCTTGCATAATTCCTAAGAGTTACTATCCAATTCATAAGCAATTCAAGTTTCACAATATGAGTGGCTTTCGCTTCAATAATGCAAAGAATGAATCTCCCTAACTTTCGCAAAGGATCATGCATGGGGTAGAAGACGGAATCGCATAAAAGTCAAACCTTTAATGCACTTGCCTCACATTGCTATCGTCGGGCTCACCCCGACCCTAGAAGTGGGTTGACTACTCGCTCCTCATCATGCACATCATCATCATTGTTATTGAAAGAAAGCTACTTTGAATTAAAACTCCGAAAGAAAGTACAACCGAACAAGCCACTCCACTCTCGCTTTACAACTCCACTCGGCCTCCTCTCTCTCTCCACTCTCTATTGAAACTGAAATTCTCTGCGAAATTGGATGTTATTCGATCTGAAATTGAATACCTAAACTCAGCCCTATTGGCCTCTATTTATAGATGTCGATAAGGACTCGAAACCTTATCTTTATTCTCTAAGATAAACTAAAACAAAGTAAAAGCTAAAACTTTATGGTGAAATCAGCCTCCTCATGATAGATCTGGTGTTGATGATAGGAAATCTCGACCTTTGGATAGATATTGCAAGCTTTTGATATAATTCTATCAAAATCGGAGTCGAATTCCTCTGCTGGCATGGTCGATATCGACCCTTAGACATCGAAATCGACCCTTCCAAAACCTTATCTCGAGCTTCTCCTTCTCCTACTCGAACTGGCACTCGACTTCTATCAATTTGGTCGATCTGGCAGCATCGATATCGACCTCCAGACGTCGATATCGATCTCTTCTGTGTCGATATGCTCTGTTTCCTTTTCTGCTCGATTCCTATGTCTCTGATGTACTCGATGTCGAGGTCTTTAGTCGATTTCGACCTCTTCAGAAGACTTCGAGTTCTTTTTCCGCGAAATCACATGGAAACTCGTGCAAACCCATATATTTGACATTTAAGCATAAACTAAACTATTCCCATGTTTTCCCATTAATATGTATGCAAAAGACAATAAAATGGATTCATGTGTGCGTAGAAAATATGGCAATTTGTGCGCACTTCAAACACCCCATACTTAAGCTTGCTTGTCCCCAAGCAATACTTTTAATGGTCATTCAGGGGAAGAAAGTAAACCCTCAACATCATAGATTCATTTTTCATATGTCCCTACAATCAGTTGCCATCCTCGAGAAGGTACTTATGTCAACCAAGTCCATGCCTGTGCATAAAAAGCAATTTCATATTCATAAAGGAGGTAATATGCAAAAAACAATTTTAGCAACATACCATTAATAATCAAGAGGACTTTTTTTTTCAAGCTTGTGAGAAGTGGATTGGTAAAAGGCTAAAGGTGGGCTAATATTTGGCCATATGGTGTTAAATCCGGGGAAACATACTTTCTTTCCAAAACATTCCACATTCCTTCTTCATAATGTCTCACCTTTCACTCATCGCTCAATGCTTTTTTTTGAATATAATGCTTTTACCTCTCTAACCTTAGCACTGCCTTCTCGCGAGTCGCAAACATGGGTGTCATGAATGGCCCAGGATACTTAGTACTTCAGACTCCTCACCTTGTGTGTCCCATCCTGTGGAACTATTATCTCAACGCAAGCAGGGTCGAGCCACCTTTATCTCCTGAGGTGATCAGATTTTTTCTCGCTCATTTAATTTTCCATATTTCATAATTGTATCATTCCTGCCAACAACTTCATAAATGCACAACTCCATACAACTCCAAAGATGACATCCATTAAAAAAACTTTGTCCCCGGATAGGGTATAAGGTAAAAAATGGGCAATATGTGTATATGTGGAGCAATAATGATGATAATAAGTCTCATATATGGCTTTGTGAATATGCATAGGTAAGGCTAGGATATGAACTTTGCTTGTATGGAATTTTTATAAAAAGTCCTCCATAATCTTATCATGCACATGTCAAAAGCAACTTCAAATTTTCATCTCCTTTAAGTTTTTTCTCTTCTTGCACTTCATTGGGACTTCCCTTAACTAGGCAATCTCATGTTATATCTCTAATGAATCTAATTTTGCATCATAGAGCTCTTTTTTATACTTCCATGACTCTTTCTTTTCCAAAATTTTTGATGGGGGTCATTTTTTTCTCCTTTTTTTTTATGCATTAAAATAAATATGCAACCCTAATCTAAGTATGAATATGCAAGTAAGCCTTTACCCCACCCCGTACTTAAAATTTACAGTGTCCTCACTGTATTAGAACTAGGGTTAAGAAGAAAACTTACTAAACCGTCACAAATTTCAGGAGTCGAAGAAGACAACAGGGAAGGTCGATATCGACCCTTTACATCGATATCGATGTCTCTCTTGATTTCCGCTCAGGCTTCAGGTTGATTTGGCCTCGATCACAAACCCTATCCATGTCGACCTTAAGGTCGATTTCGATGTCTGACATCGATTTCAATGCCTTTCTGTGTGCTTTTCTCTTTCCTGCAATTTGAAAACTAAACACAAAATATGCAAAACAATAAAGTGTCTAAAACCAAAACAAAAGCTGTCTAAAACTAAAACTAAGTCTTTGTTACAAGCGCTAGATTTTTAAGTCGCTAGGCCGACTTCTTCCTTTGCGCTTCTCAAGGTGGCATCTGCAGAGCCCATGTGGCTTGGGCCTCAAATATCACTCCTTTCTTGTCCCGCAGCTGCATTCCGCCGGGATTGATTTGATTCACCGTGAATGGACCTAAGTTCATATCCTTGAATCTTGTAGGGAACCAATGGTCCTTAGACTTGGCAACATAGACCTCGTCTCCTATCTCATATTGGCTTGAATCATCATCGGATACCCTACATAAGCGCACATGCAAAGGCACACCTCTTCCAAATAATGATAAGTCCTTAATTGTAATTGAACAAGAGGAATCCGTACCTTGACATACCTTCTTCTCTGTCTATGGCTCAGGTCAAATGTCGATGTTCGGAGGTCGATATCGACCCCTGTTGTACACCTGGAGGATCAGTCGATTTAGAGAGTTTTGACTCGATATGATCAAGTCGATTTCGACCCTCAAAGATCGATATCGAGGTCTCCTTGCCTCCCTTCTCAGTGTTGATGGTGGTCGATTTCGATAGGGCATGGTCGATATCGACCCTTGACCCCGATTTCGATGCTTCCTCTTTTCCTCCGTCGACCCCATACTTATGACCTGTCATAGAATCTTGAACATTAGTGGTCGATATCGACTTACCTGGGTCGATTTCGATGTTCTGTTGAGCCCCTTAATTCAAGATTGCTTCACCTTCCTCTACTTGGGCTTCATTGATGGCTTTTATCTCCATTGGCCATTGACTTTGCACCGTCTTGTTGAAGGAATACTCTATTACTTCATCACTAATTGTGAGTGAGAGCAATCCTTTCTTCACGCTAATGTTGGCATCGACGGTTGCTAGGAATGGCCTACCTAAAATAATTGGACAAGCAGGGTCCTCCGCTATCTCAACAACTAGGAAATCAGCAGGGACAAAGAATTTACCTACTTGTACTGGCACATCCGTCACTATCCCAGTTGGAATCACTACCGTATTGTTAGCCATGTACAATCTTGCATCCACGGGCTCCAGAGGACCTATCTTTACCTTGTGCCAAATGGTTAGTGGCATCATGCTAACGCTAGCGCCCAAGTCAACTAAAGCATTAAATTTGAATTGACCTAGACCTATAGCGATAGAAAACTTACCTGGGACCACCCGCTTTTGTGGTAGCTCCAACCTGTTGCATTCCTCTGCGATCTCAGAGAGCGATCGCTTCTTACCCAAGATGTCCTTAAGGAACCTTACATAAGATGGCATCTCGTGAAGTGCCTCTGTGAATGGTATAGAGACATTAAGCCCTTGGAGCATCTTTACGAACCGTTGGAACTTCTTTTCCGCTGGGTCCTTAGTCACCTTTCTAGTTGGGAATGACAACACCTTCTTCCTTCCCGCGGCTGCAGTGAGGTCGATATCGACATCAGTAGGGTCGATATCGACTGGAGGAGTCGATTTCTGTGGTGACGCAGAATTAGGGTTGACATCGACAGGAGGGTCGACATCGATGTCACCTTGGTCGATATCGACAGCGGGGGTCGATATCGACGTCTGTTCTGGCTCATTCTCCTCCGCTTTCTGCTCGGGCATTTGTAATTGACGCCCACTCCTTAGGTTTACTGCCGCAATATGACCTGTAGTTTTGCCCTTTTGGTTGGGCACAGTGGATCCAGGGAGCGATCCTGACGCCTTGGGCATTGCTTCCGCCAATTGACTCATTTGAGTCTCCATGTTGCGCTTCCAAACGTCGATCTCCCCAAGTCTAGAATTGATGCCCTGCAGCTGAGTATGGACGGAGTTATTGGCTTGTTTGAACTCAGCGTGGTTCCTCCGCATCTCATCAAGAATGATTTGTAGGTCATCTTTCTTATTCTCCCGCTCAAGGTGCCCTGGTGCCCTATATGTTGGGGGATCCCTTTGATAGAACCTTTGATCACCCCAATTTTGTTGATTGCCCCCTCCACAGGGGCCTCTCGTCCATTTGACCTCCTCATGTTGTTCCGCCATGGATACTTGCTCGGTATGTGGACAGGCACTGGTGTTATGCCTTATTGAACCACACTCCTGACAAGGTTGATTGTTGCCAGAACCTTACTTGCTTTTGAAGACGGGATAGATGGGGCAGGCCTTGCATCATAGGCCGCAGCAGCCCCATAGGTGTTGTCAAAGTTCACTAGCCTCTCAATGGTTTCTCATGCCTCCGTTGGTGTAAGCTCAATGTACCGATAGGAGGTATATGAATTGATCCTCTCCTTATTCGGCGCATCAAGGGCGTTATAAAAGATCTCTTGGATGACATATGGAAGTTGCCCATGCGTCGGGCATGATCTCAGCAAGTCCTTAACGCGCTCCCACGCCTGTGCTAGGGTTTCATCTGACTTTTGTTTGAAAGCTGTGATCCTTTGTCGTAGCATCGCCGTTTTAGAAGGTGGGAAGAATTTGTTCAAGAATGCATCTTTCACCTACGCCCATGTCCTTAGCGATCGTGGAGCCAAACTTTCAAGCCATTGTAATGCCTTTCCTGCCAAAGACCATCGAAAAGATTTTAGTCGCACATACTCTAAGTTTACTCCATCAGCAACTGTTTCACATAAGTCCATAAAAGTAGAGATGTGTTGCAGGGGGCATTCATTATGTCTTCCTTCAAAAGTATTTCTTTTAATCTCAGATAGGAAGTTAATTTTCAATTCATAGTTAGAGTGAGGAATTATAATGGCAGATTCAGGAACATGAAGCGGCGAATGCATGTATTGCATCGTCATCTGTGGATACTGATTTAGCCGCTCTTGGGCTTGTCTGTGCGCATCCTCCTCCCTATCAGCACGGGCTCGCTCAGCAGCAGTGGCGGCCCTTTCAGCAGCGATTGTAGCATTGTGGTCCTCGACCTCCTTCCTCAACCGCTCTATGATCTCAGCCTACGTCGCGTTGTCAGCCATGATGCGTATTGCTTTGTTGCGAAGATGGTAGAAATGTTCAGGCTCGTTAATTAGTTCCAGGATAGGTCTGCGATCAGAACGTCGCATAAACCTGCAGAATAAGCTTAGAAAAAGATCGTGATTAACTTAGGTGGCGATTGATTGCCTCCCCGGCAACGGCGCCAATTTGTTCGCTAAGGGGAGTGTGGTAAAGTAGGAGATTCAAATATTTAAAATAAAACAAAGCACAACTAGACTATCTCCCTGTCCCAAACAAATAATACAAGAATCCCCTCCCTTGTAGTAGTAGGGTAATTCAGGATCGAATCCACGAGGAGGTATGTCAGCGCTTCCTTTGTTGTACTCACGATAAAGGCTTTCGACCTCAGCAGACACTCGATATCGAGTATACAGGTCGATATCGACCTCAGTTCTGGTCGATGTCGAGCAGATACCTCGATATCGATGTTAGACCTCGATATCGACCCGTATGGTCGATTTCGATGCTTCTCACAAAAACTGTTTTTGTAACCAATTTGTCGGAAAAGAATCCGAAGAAAATAGAATGGAGAAGGAAGATGAACAGAAACAAAACTAAGACTTTTAAGTTGATTTCAATTAATTAAAAGGCTTCCAAAGTCGGGGTTTCATGCCACAACGATAACAATGCAAGTTTAATGCTAAAGATATGAACTTTAATGTCTTTCCGTCAAATAACTTTCGTTATTAACACTTAGGTGATTAGAGGCTCTCGCATAATTCCTAAGAGTTACTATCCAATTCATAACCAATTCAAGTTTAACAATATGAGTGGCTTTCGCTTCAATAATGCAAAGAATGAATCTCCCTAACTTTCGTAAAGGATCATGCATGGGGTAGAAGACGGAATTGCATAAAAGTCAAACCTTTAATGCACTTACCTCACATTGCTATCGTCGGGCTCACCCCGACCCTAGAAGTGGGTTGACTACTCGCTCCTCATCATGCACATCATCATCATTGTTATTGAAAGAAAGCTACTTTGAATTAAAACTCCGAAAGAAAGTACAACCGAACAAGCCACTCCACTCTCGCTTTACAACTCCACTTGGCCTCCTCTCTCTCTCTCTCTACTCTCTATTGAAACTGAAATTCTCTGCGAAATTGGATGTTATTCGATCTGAAATTGAATACCTAAACTCAGCCCTATTGGCCTCTATTTATATATGTCGATAAGGACTCGAAACCTTATCTTTATTCTCTAAGATAAACTAAAACAAAGTAAAAGCTAAAACTTTATGGTGAAATCAGCCTCCTCATGATAGATCTGGTGTTGATGATAGAAAATCTCGACCTTTGGATAGATATTGCAAGCTTTGGGTATAATTCTATCAAAATCGGAGTCGAATTCCTCTGCTGGCATGGTCGATATTGACCCTTAGACATCGATATCGACCCTTCCAAAACCTTATCTCGAGCTTCTCCTTCTCCTACTCAAACTGGCACTCGACTTCTATCAATTTGGTCGATCTGGCAGCATCGATATCGACCCCCAGACGTCGATATCGATCTCTTTTGTGTTGATATGCTCTGTTTCCTTTTCTGCTCGATTCCTATGTCTCTGATTTACTCAATGTCGAGGTCTTTAGTCGATTTCGACCTCTTCAGAAGACTTCGAGTTCTTTTTCCGCTCTTCCGAATTCATCCATTTTTATCCTATTTTCTGCGAAATCACATGGAAACTCGTGCAAACCCATATATTTGACATTTAAGCATAAACTACACTATTCCCATGTTTTCCCATTAATATGTATGCAAAAGACATTAAAATGGATTCATGTGTGCGTAGAAAATATGGCAATTTGCGCGCACTTCAGTTATGCCACTTAGCATTTTTACGCCATTTACTGATTTCCTGTATTTATACACACACACATACACAAACACATATCCTGATAAGCATGACTTGCGTGTTTAAATTCCCGCAATGCATTAGACATCTTTGTTCATGTTTAAGATGCATATTATGTGGCCCCATCGATGCCTTAAGGCACATGTGCATTGCTCGATGTTCACTCATTCCCCCCTTTTTTAGGTATCCGTTCACCCTTATTATGTTGAGTGCTGTTTGACGGGTTAAGCCGTGGCATAATTGGAGAGACTGACTTCGTTATAACGCTTTATGTTTGAATTGTTTTATTATGTTTTGAACCGACTCATTTGTGGCACTTTGTATTTCGTATTTATGCCTATCTTACTTATTTTAGAATTAAATGATTTTGCATATATTAGGAATTAGGATAGGTAATGGTGTGTAAACATCGGGTCCCCAATGGACCTTACGAAACTTTAGGATACGAAATCCCAGCTTTTAAAACATAACCCCTTTGTTTTCTAATCAACTCATACTTGAATTGCAAAATCCGAACAAAGGTATCCATTCATTTGAAACGTAACTGGAGTTCTATAACTCGGCCTGTTACAAAAGGTGGTATCAGAGTCGATGTTTCGCAATTCGAGTACAAATGGGTCACAAATCACTTTTATAAAACCATCGAATGATTTCAAAAGGTTTTAAAACGAATTTCAAAAAGGGAAAAATTAATTTAATGAAGCTAACCCTTAAAGTGAGGAAATAGGATGGGATAATCACGCGGATAGAAAGGCGATAAACCATCCCTGATGGACGTAGACTCGGGAATCGGTAGACTGACCCTATCTTTATACTTTACAGAGGGCTTGAAAGACTCTAAGGAGTTTGCATCATGGTGGTTGGAGAAGCAGGGTAAGAATTAGAGATCGATAGGTTAGTTGCCTCTCGCAGGGCAACTTCTAGGTAGCTTTTGTGTTATATAAATTGGGTCTGAGGGCGATCCCCTTGAAGGGGATAAAATTTCTTATTGTTGGTTGTTTATGTGATTGAGTGCTATTTTTCTTAAGCAAAAAATCTGTTTGATATATTTGAATAATGGATTGTACCTCTCTAGGAATGGGATAGCGGGGGAGCCCTTCCTTATTATTTAGCCAGAATTTCAGTTCTTGTGAAGCAATCTTTTTCATTCTCAAACCGTTTGTGTTAGATTCTTTACATCCCGCCTCCTGTACCACAAATTTCTGGGTAGGGTTGACGATTGTTGAGGGGTGTCTATTCATTTCATTTCGTCTTTCTTTTCTTCTATCTTCTTTCATGTCTCTAAATAATGTCTTATCAATTATTTCCTTTTCTTTTCTTTTTTTATCTTTTCTTTTTTTTTTCTTCCTTTTCTTTTATCTTCTTCCATAGATGTTCTTATTGAGTCTTCTTTATAGTATTGGCATCTTTTATGGGAAATGGGGTCGGAAATCTAGTTGTATTCGAGATTTATGTTCGGGTGCACTGATTACTTGAGTGTGGGATGGAGTATGGTACTTGACACCATAAGTCATGCCACGAGTTATTTAACGTACTAGGATATCGAACCTGGAATGATCTAAGATTCTTGAGATAATTCTGAGTCTATAGAATAGGTCGTTTTGTAGAGTCATCCTTCTCGATTCTCGCATTGGTCAACTGGTGTCATCTTGTCACAAGATTCTATACAAAACCCTACAATCCTCTCTCAAGAACTAAATTGAGTACTCTTTCACCTTACAAAAATGAGTCATACCAGCATCCCACGGGAAATGGGCTATTGAGTCAGTAAGTCAATGTTGCCCTTGGAGATTTCTGTTTGGTTATAATAGTAGTCCCATCTGTGATTACATGACTTAATATATCATTATGTTAAAGACATTTCCTTTTCAGATATTTATTGATTTGAACATATGTCTTTATATCTTTATATTCATATTTAGCCACTTTACTTTAGGCTCGTGTTATACTTCGCTATATATTCCTGTATTGTTGTAGTATGATTTATTCGACATCTTGCATATTGTAGTGCTCATTGATTAAATGTATGTATGTATGATATGTTATGTATCTGCGATTTGTGTTGAGTCATTAGTATCATGTAGGATCAATGCTTTGTGATTTGTTCAATTTCGTGCCCTATCCAGATTATTGTCTGCTCTCTCTTCATATAGGTCGCTGATAGTATTATCATTCTTCCCTTATATCCTCGTAATATGATTTTCTTAGCCTTTTAGATTAGGTTACCCTTCGACACACATTATGCCTTGGGTGATTTCAATTAGTACCATGCCTATCTACTTGTCTCACAATGTTGTACATTTTTGCCCATAACATCCTTTTATGTGTGTATAAGTAAATAGCTTGCTACCCTGCATGTTCACACCACACAACTTATTTAGATTTGACGAGCACATGACCTACCAATATGGTATTAAACTTATTCCCCGACAAACATCTTTGTTTGTACCTATGCTTTATCATGAATTACTAGTATCATGTAGGACATATGCCTCCAAAATACAACTCATCATATGATTACGTGTCGTACTTGTCTTATTATGTAAACGTTGTTGTCATAGGATGTGATAGTTTTTCTATAACACTCTTATATGCACTTTTTTTAGCATTATGGTTTGATTATTCTGATATATCTTGACATCGTTGTACCGAACTTTATATTGTTATGACCTGTCTATGTGTATACCTTAAATGAGTAATTGTTCATACATGTGATGCCCTATAATGCTTATTAGATCCTAAATAGCTTTGTACCATGCATGCCCATTGTGATTCATGCAGACGTTGTTTTAGAAATGTCAGGTGTAGCTGTGTATATAAGAAATGATAGGTTGTTAGATTGTCCTGTATATACATCAATGCAGAACTTGATTGTGCTTCCTTGCTACTAATATATGTTGTTGTTATTCATTAAGACAGGTACATTTTAATGCTAGTTGATGTGACAGGTATATTTTTTTTTGTTGATGTGTGTTTTGCTTAACGCGATTATAACCTCATAGATTTCCATAAGGGCATCGTTGTCGTTCTTGGGTTGGGATCTTGTCTTTAGTCTCGACATCTTCAGTCTTAGTCCGTGCTTGACTTCGTAAGGGATCCGCGTTGTCCGCTTTTAACTCTCCCTTATTCCCGTTATCTTAGAAACCTTTGTGTCATCTTATGGGAGAAACGTCATTATGAGAAATAGGACAATTGGCTAGATAATGCTAGAGCAGCACAACAGAAGTGTAGTGAGCCCATAACCCACAGGTCCCAAAACCGATGCCATCATCGACATTAAAGGGCAAGTACGTTTAAAAGATCGTGGTCATTGGATATGATTCATATAGATGTCTTAGAAAAAGGGGCGTTCTCCATTCGAGTTACTGATCTTTTATGTGATGATTGAGATTGATGTT
The DNA here is from genome assembly GCA_963922045.1 of Persicaria maculosa. Classification (NCBI taxonomy): domain Eukaryota; kingdom Viridiplantae; phylum Streptophyta; class Magnoliopsida; order Caryophyllales; family Polygonaceae; genus Persicaria; species Persicaria maculosa. The sequence continues at coordinate 43,514,416 of OY998264.1, read as the reverse complement.
GTGCGATAGGCCTAGATCTAATATGATGATGAATTTTGATACGTTGGTGTTTTGATACGTTGATATTTTGAGCTAGTGGTGAGTATTGGCTGGTTGCTTTTTGCCTATGAGATCCGGTTATCAATGCTGGATTCACAATTTGGTGGTTATTGATGATAAAGATTTGGCGGTTAATGATGCTAATGATTTGGTGGTTGTTGATATGCTAGTTATGACATAGTGTGTATGCTTGATGGTTTTCTTTTCTTTTCTTCCTTTTCATTCTTTACTTTTCTTTTCTTTCCTTTTCTTTCCCTTTTTTTCTTTTCTTTCCTCTTATTTCTTTATAAGGATTAGGGTTTTTGACGATACCTAAATTTAGAATTCCACCATCAGGCTCCGAGATTGAATGAACCATCGACGATTGGGCTTACCTAAGGTGCATGACGGCCTTGTCATCCGTGCACCATTACATGTGCCGATCCGGGTATCGGGTGAGTGCGGTCCATTTTCCTCCCTCGGACATCATCAATAGTCAGCCCCTTGCCGAGTTGAGATAAAACCCGCTCGCGAAGCTCTTTCGGAGCCCCGTCCCTTAACTAGTTTATGTCACTCGGAGTATTCGGGAACCGACATTTGTCTTTGAGGCTTGATGCTTTATTTGTAAGGGTAGTCCACGGGACATTTTCAAAAAGTGTCCTACAACAAATGACAAGTGTCACTCGGTTGGGGAAAAGTGTCCACTTATGTGAGTTTGATGGATTTTCCCACTTTTAGTGGGTTTAAGTTGATTTTTGTTAGGTTATCCTAGAAGCGGGTTTATTTATAAACTGGGAACCCAATTATTTCATGATATCATATATGATATTTGGACAAGCAATATTTATGCGAGTGCATCATCATAGCTCCTCGAACCTTTCGTAAGTCTTTACTTATCTTGGGTTCGATCAAAATGGTGCACCAAACGTACTTGTACTTCGTTTATGTCCATTCGCGGAAAGGTTCTTAACATATTTGACCTTTAGCGTAAGGTTTCAACTTAGTTTGTTTGGTCTGGGCTGCACCCAACTATTAATGGGTTGCGTACGTATCTCTTGAGAAGAGATTCAAGCCTTTCGTAGTTCAACCACGAGCATTTTTTTGAACATGAGACGTGCTTAGTGATAAGTTTAAGTCAACCCCAGACATGCCCATAGACCATCTGATTGACCTACTTAGGTCAGCTCTAGACATGCTTGTGGGCGACATAGACGATGAGTTTAATTCAGCTCATGTGTTATGAGGCTTGGTTTGTACTCATTCAGAGTTGTTGTCGGAGAGCTCATAGCTTCAATCCAAGTGGCCCAGCATGAATGGTAGCTCCAACATCGTGGGACTTAGTTCATACTCATTTAGAGTTGTTCTCCAAGAGCTTATAGTTTCAATCAAGGAGGCTCTCCATGGATGGTAGCTCTAGCGTCGAGGGACTTAGTTTATACTTTGTAAGAGTTGTTCTCCAAGAGTTTATAGCTTCTACATGGAGCCCCTCCGCGAGCATAGCTCTAGCATCGATGGACTTAGTTTATACTCATTTAGAATTGTGTTAGGATGGGAAAGTGCTTCTTGCTATAAAATATATAAATAAAGTTAAAGCAAACCAATCCTCATTCCCGAAAAATGAATTACAAGACTCTCTCCCATTGTAGCAGTAGGGAATCAGGATCGATCCTCGAGAAGGCGAGTCAGTGGTTCCTGGATAGTCTCTAAACATATTTGCAGTGTCGACTTGTAGCCTCGATATCGACAGAAGCAGTCACAATCGATAGGGGCAGTCGATTTCTAGCACTTAGCAAAACCTAAACAACACAAACCAGTGATCGACGTTTACTGGGTAGGTCGATGTCGAGTGAGTTACAAAAGCTTGGTCGATTCATAAAACTATTCACCTTAAATCTCAACAGGCAGGTTGGTCCATATCGACTGGACATAGTCGAGCTCGAGTGTAGTGATAAAAAATAACATAAAGTAGTAAAGTGTGTTCGAGAAAGAATGGTCGAAAGAATTACGGATGGTAAAAGAATTATGATCAGAAATAAAAATAGTGGTTTTGTGTTTTTAAACTTATAAACTAAAGCTTCCAAGGTAGGGGAATACCATAACAACAACCATGCATGCTATACACTAAAATCATAGAAAAGTTCATGCCTATATCATCATATGACAACTTTCACAACCAACAAATAGAAATATAGAGGCTTTGTCCTAAAACTTATTTGTTTCTATCCTTTAATATTAATGGGTTTAGTCAACTTTCGCAAACAAATCCTAATTACTATCCAAATTCACAATGTAATTCACTTTCACTTCTAAAATTGCAAATAAGGGATTGTCCTCTACTTTCACAGCAGATTAATGATATAGGGAGAATTGAATTGTAAATATATAATAAAATATAAGAACAATTGCAATCCTAGACTCTCAAATAAATTCAAAACTCCCTGCTGTAGTAGTAGGGGAATTAGGTTCGATCCTCAAGGAAACGGGTTAGCGGGATTCGATAATAGTCTAAAAGCACATTCTGTGTCGACCAGAAGACACTCGATCTCGACAGAAGTGGTCGACGTCGAAGTGTCGATCTCGGTTAAAGAAGACATGCAGAGACAAAAACAGTAGTCGACGTCAACCTCAGGTGTCGATGTCGACCAACTTAGAAGATTGTCAATCGATCTGGAGATACTCGATGTCGAGTAAGGGACTCGATCTTGAGTCAAAAAAGGAGCAGAGAGTTGTGTCGACTCAGCAAACGTCGAACGATATCAGTGATGTCGATATCGACCTATGTGGTCGATTTCGAGTGCTCCTGCAGAAACATCAGCAATAGTTGGCAAAGAAAGGCCGAAGAAAGTAGAATGAAGGTGGAAGCTTTGAACAGAAACAAACAGGGGTTTCAAGTGATTTAAATATATAAAAACAAACTCTTAAGGCTAGGGTTTACCACAACACTAACCATGCATGCATAAGATAAGTAAGGCGGACGATTGCGTTATCTCACCCGAGGGACAAACTTTGGCCGCATACCAACAAGTAAAATTACTCTTGCAAATAAACCTAATTGTCTCTACCAATTTTATGTTTATAACCCAAGTTGTTAACATGAATCCCTTTTCTTGCAATAAGGACTAAACATAAAAGAGTAGGAGATGATCAAGACACAACAAATATTAACATCTAATACTTACCTCAAGCACGCATGGCTAACGTCGGGATCACCCCGACCCTAAGAGCCTAAGTGACTACTCGCTCATCGTTGAAGAAGACATCTTTGAATGAAAGGAAATAACTTGCATTGAAAGGAAACTTGAAGTCTTTTACAATCCCAAGTTGGCTTTCGCAAACGCCAAAACCCTAAAGCTCAAAATATAAACACTCTTTTACTATTGGTTAGATTGAATCTCTATAATTGAATGAATAAAGCCAGCCGCCTAGGGTGATAATTATAGCCTCTCAATCCTTTCTAGCCAAGGAAAGAAGTTCTAATCCTAGTAAAACTACTCTATCTAAATTCTATCCCACAACAAATAGGATGAAACATTATTAAAGTAATTAATAAAAAACTCAGGGTAAAAAGGAATGTTCTCTTAGGAAATAATCTAACTAAACTTTAGATAAAACCGTGGCTTTATTATATCTCTTTAACTCAGATTCTTCAAACCGCATACGAACCGCGGAAATCTTCAGTCGATATCAACCAGAGTAGTCAAATATCGAGTGCCTTGTTTCTGTCCAATCTCTGTTGATTCCACTCGAGCTCGGGTGTTAGGTCGATGTCGAGTGGTCCACTCGATCTAGGGTTATATCGAGTGCTTCTCCAGTAGCTTGTGTTTTCTTTTGACACAATTTCTGAGGCTTTGATCCAATCGATCTCGAGTTCCCAGGTCGATCTCAACTACCTTCTAACGGTTCTTGGCTTCTAGTTTTGAATCCGAGTCCGCTCCAGTTCCTACATATTTAAATCAAAACTAGTGCAGACTATATTTCTTGCACGTTAGCATATTCTACACAAATTCTCATTTTTCTCAACCTATGACATATGAATTGAATGGAATATGAAGTCAAAATATGCATCTAAAACGGCTACAAATATGTACATCGAAATACCCATACTTAGACTTGCTTGTCCTCAAGCAATAACCAAGGAGTAACCAATACCTACAATACCTCCTTCAAGTCTTCGCCCTTGTCAAAAGTAACATCTCATGTGGTAGCAAAGCAAAGCAAGTGAATTTAACGCAATTACACATATATGAGCGATCCATAGACATAGGCAATTTTAAATCCAACCTCACAGAGTTAATGTGTTTATACACATCTCTCAACTTGTTTAGGCTATGAAGATCAACTCTCAACTCAATTCCATATACAAACTAATAAACATTGCAATTTACAAAAATCCACTTTGCAACTAATTATATAAATGCAAACAAGAACCATCAGGAGGACTTTCGTTCAATGGAAGACTTCAAAGAAAACTCCATTCGGCGGGGTTGTAATGGGGCTTGGTAAGGAATAAAGAGCATGAAATTATTTGTCTATATGGTGCTTAATATAATTCGGGAATCAAGACTCCTAAATATCGACACAACTCAACCAAACCATATCTCCCAAATAACGCACAACCAACTCCCTTTCTCTATGAAGAACTCAACCTTTCTCAATATATCTCTAAAAAATGTAAATCTTTCATAAAAGAAAAGAACTAAGGAATAATTGGCTCATGCACTTAATAATTTCTCTTTTTTTTTCTTCGGATTATTTTTGAACGAAAATAAATAAATAACATCTGTAGTGCATTTATATGGTGAGCAAAAAATCTTTTTACAAATATGTGATAAGATGAAAATATATTTCCAACCTATAAATTTTCTTACTCAAAACTAATCATAATCCTTTTTTCCTTCCATAATTCATTTTTCTAACCAACTCTAAGTCTCAATTCCCAAATGAGGGTCAGACTCAATTTGGCTAGGGATGATTTTATGGAGTTTATAATATAAAGGTTGAGGCTAATGTTTTGGCTTCAAGCAGAGATAATGCAGGGTAGGTAAAGAGAGGATACAATTGGCTTAAAAGATGCCTCAATCATTTAATTCCCATTCACATAAATATATATATGCATTGGCTTTGAATAACTATCACAATATTTAGAGATGCATAAGAAGAGTAAATACACTCAAGAAAGCAGAGGGATTTTTAATGTTCTCCGTATAGGCCAAAATTCGCACTAGGACAATTTTTGTTGGATTTTGCTTTTAGCCGAGGATCATATGTACTCAATTTCATCACAAGTTCACAATCTACATAAAACAATTCTGTGGACTTAGGCTAAACCATCCAAATATGCTATCGGATTTACATGATCAAGTCAGCCATTGGGTTTCTTTATTGGACATCTAAGTAGGGTTCAAAAATAAACTAAATATGCATTTTTTTTTGACATTTTCTAATTTTTTTGGATTTTTGTATTTTTATGAAACTAATAAACTAAGAACTTAAATTTAAAATGCATAAAATTGTAAACACGAATACATAAAGCAAAATAAAAGTTTAGGCCTAGTTTTAACCAGTTTTAACCAAAAGCCAAGAAAGACATGCCTCAACCCCAGCCCATACTTAAAATATACAGTGTCCTCACTGTATTAAAAACAAGGGTAGAGGGAGAAACTTACAGAGTAACTTCCGGAGGAAGTCGATTTTAGGTGCTATCGATGGCAGTAGTCAATATCGAGTACGGAGGTCGATGTCAATAGCAACTTTGTGCTCTGAAGGAAGATTGAAGTCAAGGGTCGTCTTAGTGGCCGATATCGAGTAGCTTGCTCAATGTCGACCTCTCTGTGTTGCTCTTCGGTGATCGATCTCGATTACAGGAGGTGGCTCGACCCTGGTGCAGTCGATGTTGACTGGCCAAGTCGATTTCATCTGCTTCTGCAGGGACTTCATTTCTTCTTCTTTGTTTGTTATGTTTTGCAACCTGAAATTTTATTAGCCCATAATGCTAAAACAACGATTTATCAAAGTGTTCAAAACCAAAGTCTCAATTTAAATCCTAAAAAACCTCTAAGAATAGCTTTTTATTTACACGCTCTAGATTTTTTAGTCGCTAGGCCGACTTCTTCAATAGGGCACCAAGACCCTTTAAGGTATCCAAGCTCGGCGAATATTGCTTCATCTCCATAAAGCACTTTTCTTGGATATTTCTTCCATTTCCTAGTCCTTACTTTGCAAATATGAGCAAACCATGGAGCTTTGACCCTCCCATTAGTGAAATCATCATTAATGGATAAAGGAGGGTTAGAGATCATACCTGAGCTTACCTTTTTGGGCACAAAACAGCGATCTTTGGGTTTGGGGTCAGTTGATATCGACATGGTGGGGTCGACCTCGAGAGAGCAAGTCGAGTTCGATATGGTCTGGTCGACATTGGTAGGGCGGACCCCATCATTAAGGTCCTGCCATCTTGGGTGATCTTCAGGGGTGCCCGACATCGAGCCAGTGTTGTTGATATCAAGTTCTGTAGTCGATTTCGACTGTTTACAATCGATCTCGACCTTCTTTGCAGCTTCTATCTTCGCCAACAAGTAATTGCGTAGCTTCTCCTCTTCAGGTGTGAGCCCATCTTCGTCATAGAGTCCAAGGGTGAGAGCTCCTTGTATTGCCTCCTCACAAGGGATATAGTCCCTGCTTATGCCGATGTTCTTCACCTCTAGTCTTTTGGTTTCATTCATCGTCGCGTTGAAGCGGAACTCGATGACTTCGTTGCTGATTGTGAACGCAAGGGTGCCATCCCTTATGTTGATATTGTCATTAGTGGTTGCTAAGAAAGGCCTACCAACGATTATAGGCACAATAGGATCCTCCGGCATGTCCAACACGATGAAGTCCGTGGGCACAAAGAACTTCCCACCTTGATAGGGACATCATCCACAATCCCTGTGGGTCTCACGAAGGAGTTGTCCGCCATGTAAAGCTTCATGTTGACGGGCTCCAATGATCCTACTCTCACTTGTTGCCATATGGATAGGGGCACAAAATGATGGAGGACCATCTCAAGCACCACCCAATGCACCTCATTTAGGAGATGGACCTATCACAAGGTCCCGAGCTAAGAAGATAAGAGTGGAACTTAATGTCTTCATCAACCACCACATGAAGTTGGTGCTACCAATGGATCCCGAGGGTGACATCATCACATTGCTTGAAACCGCACCATTCTCGAGCTCATCTAAGGGTGATTCAGCCACCACCCACACTTAGCTTTTGATTTGCTTGCTTTGTTTTGGACTTTGTGTTTTGGGCCTTTGTTTGGGTTTAGTAGGACTTGTTGAAACTTTGTGTTTTTGGGCCCTTGCTTTTGGGCTGATTTTCTCAACTATTTAAGGCTTGTAACCTCTCATTTGAAGACACTTTTTGAACCTTTCTTATCAAAACCTAGTTGGTTTCACTCTCCAAAGGCGAGAGCTTCATGCCTTGTGTGCATGTGTGTTGCATTTAGTTCGGTTTGTACTTGGTTTTGTCAATTTCCAAAAGATGGGTGATTTCGAGATAAGCACGAACCTCCTCCTTGTACTTCCATGGCTAGCCATGGTTGTGTAAGGTTGTATAAGGTTGGTTTTGGTGTCATTCAAGTTGATTCTTGGTACATTGTCCCAATGGGTCTTCTTATTGTTCATCATGGATGATTTCTCCTATCTTTTCCTTTTCATTTCCCTTTATTTTGTTCTATTTTTCCCTTTCACTTGGTCGAGCCTTGTCTCCCAGGTTTTACCTCCCTTTGCCGTGTTTTCTTGTCTAACTTGTGCCCTCTTTTGTGTTCTTGTGATTCCAAGTCTACAACGTCCAGCTCCCTTGCCCGTTTCTTCTCATACTCCTCAGTAACCTGCGTTGGGGTAATGGGCTTGAGGACAACATTCTTTCCCTTAAACACAAAAGAATGACGGTTAGTGAAACCATCATGAATGACCTTCCTATCACATTGCCACGGACGAACCAAAAGAATATGAAAAGCTTGCATAGGAACTACATCACATAAAACACTATCCTTGTAATGTCCTAGTGTTATGGCAACCTTAACTTGCTTGTTCACTTTCAATTCACCACAATCACTCATCCAATATAATTTGTAGGGTCTAGGGTGGCTTAATGTTGGGAGTTGTAATTTTTGAACCATTTCAATGCTAGCAAGATTACAACAACTTCCTCCATCTATTATAATGTTGCATACCTTTTTCTTAACTAGACAACGAGTATGGAACAAGTTTTCTCTTTGTTTATCATCACAAGGAGAAGGTGTAGCATGTAAAAATCTTCTAACAATCGAAGACTCGCCATGCTCAAACTCAATCCCATCATCATTATCATCATCACAAGCATGCAAATTCACATCATCATCACACAAAACATTATCATCACAATCAGATTCAGATTCATATTTCCCTAAATGATTAATCATAAGAGTTTTCTTATTAGGACAATCTTTCATCATATGACATCTTTCTTGACACTTAAAGCACACAATATCTCTTGTTCTAGAAGAGGGGTTAGAGTTACTCCCTTGTCGAGATGCGGAAACCCCGTTAGATGGCCAAGATGATGATGAAGGTACGTTGGTAGGGTAGCCCTTGCGATGACCACCTTTCTCTCCTTGATGATTGAAGTTGGCTCCCTTTTCTTTTCCTTGCACCGCTTCCCTTACATAGAGCTGGTACCCTCGGTTTTGAGTTGATGCTTTCCATGAGTTAGGGTAGGCACTTGAGGTCCTTCCTCCTTGATTCCTGGCTTTGGTCTTTCTCTCCACCTTGATTGCTAAGTGTAGCAAATTTGTCATGGACTCATAAGGATACAAGTCGATTTTCTAAGCTAGAAATGGATGAAGAACTCTTAGGTACCTCACCATTGTGGTTTCCTCGTCCTCAACCACATTGGCTCTTACCATTTCCATTTGCATGGCATTGTATGTTTCCTCCGCACTCATGGAGCCTTGCTTCAAGTTTTCCAACCTTTGTCTTAGCTCTCGGGTGTGGTATTGGGGAACGAATCGAGACCTCATCAAGGCCTTCATTTGCTCCTAATTAACAACGGTTGGATCTAGAACTCGCCTTCTTTCTTTCACAAGATTATCCCACCAAATTAGTGCATAACCGGTAAATTCAATGGTTGCGAGTTGTACCTTTTTCTCTTCTGAGAAATTGTGGCAGGTCCAAATTTGCTCAATCTTTGTCTCCCACTCCAAATAAAGGTTGGGGTCTCACTTCCCTTCAAAGGCTGGAATTTTGACCTGCCTATTCCATCTCGCCTTTGTTCACGAGCTCTTCGCTGTTGGTATCCATGGCCTCGGGGTGGTTCCCAATCATCCTCTTGCTCTTCAAAGTAGTCATATTGTCTTCTTGGAGGAATGTGATCATCATGTAATGGAGGAACATTGTTAGGACCAAAATGTCTAACTTCTCGTAGGGGCACCGGGCCATGTCGAGGGCCAATTGGTGGGGTTGTTAAGGGCTCCTCCCGCTCTTGATGGGGCTCGTTTGGTACATGTTGGGGTGGTGTACATGTCTCTTATGCCACCATTCGAGATGTGAGCTAGCCAATGTTGTTCGACATGGTTTTAAGCATGTTGAACAACTCCGGGGATATTGGCTCCGATCCGCTTCATTGGAATGGTCCGAAGGGGGACGATCTGCGTTAGACATTCTCAAAACACACTAGCAAAGTTGTTACGTTAGTGAAAGCAAAATCAACCTCACAAGTGTTTCACTCCTCTATTTGAGTGTTGCAACCGAGCTTCAAATCCGCCTTGGTAGAGTCAATAATCAACCACAAGATTAACAAACCTTAAAGAACACAATGACTATAAGGGCTGATCTTAATACCAAACAAGCAGATTCTAGGTGCGGCTAGAGACTCAATAAATAAAAGTATGGCTAAACAAACACCCGAAATAATTATGAACGACCGACACAATGAGCTTTTCTTTTATTAAGAATAATTATTTTACCAAGTTTTACAAGGTTCAACCCCTTAACTTATTCCCATGTATCAATATCATGCAATGGTGCTCAAATATGCAAATGGGTTTAATTTAGGCTCTAAAATCAGTAGGGTAGTTGGCTGCGGAAAGTGAATGCAATGTGTTCAATGAATAGGTTTGCAACACAACGAGGAAGCTAACAAACACAAGCAACACTATGATGATATGCAAATGTTAAAATATGAATATTAACTAAAACACTTCAATAGCATGCACAAGATGTCACTATTTTCTTTGCTTTTCTTCTCTTTTCTTTTCTTTCTTTCTTTTTTTAAAAAAAAAACTGAATCTGATTTTTTTAATTTCGGTTTTAGCACTCTCTTTTTACAAAATATGAAAAGATAACTTATAAAGATATGAAAAGGTCAATGCTTCTTGGAAAAGCACAAAGAGACAACCTTTTGGGGAAACAATAAAGTGGACAACTTTTTGGGGAAGCACAAGAGTGTGCTTTTTGAGGAATTTCAAAGGGCAAAGCTTCTTGAGGAAGCACACATGCTCATCTATGGTGGCTGAGATGGGGGCTGTGGTGGTTCACTGTTGGGGCTGTGATTGTGCTAGGGTGGCTGGAGATGAGAAAATACACACACAAGCGCCAAAAACACAAAATCAACACAAAAGAATAAGATCAAGACATTGAGCAAGGAGTTTCTTGTAAAACTTACCAAGAGAAAGTGATTCTTGGTTTGATCTTTCTTGTTTCAAACAACGCCAAGTGAACCTATGCTCTGATACCAATTTGATGCGAGGTTAGCCGCTGTTTTCCCGACCTTCTTGACGTGGTAGACTCGGACTCACAAGAACACAAAGGAGGGCACAAGTTAGACAAGAAAATGCAGCAAAGGGAGGTAAAATTTTGGAGACAAGGCTCAACCAAGTTAAAGGAAAAAACAGAACAAAATAAAAGGAAATGAAAAGGAAGAGATAGGAGGAATTAACCTTCATGAACAACAAGAAGATCCATTGGGACAATGCACAAAGAACCAACTTGAATGACACCAAAACCAACCCTATACAACCTTACACAACCATGGATGGCCATGAAAGCACAATGAGGAGGTTCGTGCTCATCTCGGAATCACCAATCTTCAGGAAATTGACAAAACCAAGTACAAACCGAACAAAATGCAACACACATGCACACAAGGCATGAAGCTCTCACCTTTAGAGAGTGAAACCAACTAGGTTTTCATAAACAAGGTTCAAAAAGTGCCTTCCAAAAGAGAGGTTACAAGCCTTAAATAGGAGAGAAAATCAGCCCAAAAGCAAGGGACCAAAAACACAAAGTTTCAACAAGTCCTACTAAACCCAAACAAAGGCCCAAAACAGAAAGTCCAAAGCAAAGCAAGCAAATCAAAAGCTAAGTATGGGTGGCGTCTGAATCACCCTTAGTCAAGCCCGAGAATGGTGCTGTTTCAAGCAATGTGATGATGTCCCCCTCGGGCTCCATGGGTAGCACCAACTTCATGTGATGATGGATGAAGGCGTTAAGTTCCTCTCTTACCTTCTTAGCTCGGGACCTTATGAGAGGTCCATCTCCAAAATGAGGAGCGTTGGGCGGTGCTTGAGATGGTCCTCCGACCCATTAGCGCCCTCCGCCCCAATACCGAAGCCCGCCGCTAGTTATTTATATCTTTATACTTATTTTCTATCTATTTATATTGATATCTATAATATATCTATATTTATATATATATATATCTAAAGTATATCTATAATTATCTCTTATATACATATATCTATCTATAGTTAGATTTATTTATCTATTTCTATATATTTATATCTATCTATATTATTTATCTAAATTTATATCTATATAATATATTTATCTATGTATATTGTTTATTTATCTATTGAGAATATATCTATCTTAATATATTATTTCTATCCATCTAATTTTTTTTATCTTATAGTTATTCCCCTCCTATTCCAAATATCATATACTTGCCAATTTCCATCATTTGATCATTGTTCAAGCCCTTGTCTCCAAGTAAAACATAAGAACCCAATTATCCTACTTGAATCTAAATTCCAAAACCTAAGCCTTGTGTTTCAATCAAAAGCCTTTCTTTCCTCATCCATCATGCACATTCATCAATACCCTTCGTCCATCAAATTCGATTCTTTTCACACCATCACTATCCCTACCATCAAAAAATGACCTTGGAACCAGGTTTTGAACTTCAAGAAGCAATTTGGAAAGAGTTTGGACATCAGAACATCAACGTCTTAACTTGGATTAATCTCGGATTCTGCACACCGGCGCCCGTCGCTGCCGATAGTAGGTGGTCTTTGACGTTTTCTTTTGAGTTCTTTTGCGTTCTTCGCTTTTTTTGACAACATGGAAGGGTACCCTAGGAGAGTTATGCCAGTTTACTTTCATAATATTGAGATGGCTCGTTGGAGTGAGCTTGGAAAGTGAATTTAAGTGCAAACTCGGTTCTTTAACGTGGATGCTTTGAGACATTTAGGTTTTCTAGATTCGGTTATGACCTTGATGGCGCATGGTGGGATGAGAGAATTTGTGAGTAGGAATGCACCCACCTATCCTTATATAGTCAAGGAGATCTTAACCACTTTGGAGGTGCAATCTTCTAAGGATATTTGCTTTTAATTAAGAGGAAGAGAGTGTTGTGCTACAAAGGAATCAATTACATGTGGCTTTGGAATAAGAAAGAAGAATTCTAAGAAGTGGGAGCATGCTATGATTGCTCTAATGTCAGCAGAGATTTGGGGAAGCATGATGGGGATGCTTGAGGAATTCGGAAGTGCTAGACTTGATGATATGATCACACACCCTGCTCTTCTTCTATGTCTGTTGATTTTGGGCTCTACTTTCTTTGAATTTGAAGATACCACCATTGTTCATCTGGGCATGGCCGACTTGCTCTATTGCTTGACTCCTGAGTCTACAGTAGTTCCTAACTGGATGCAGCTGTTTTTGAAAGCTTGTGAGAGGGTTCGCTCGAACCACCGAGAGAGCCATCCCCTAATTGTTACTTTTGGAGGCGTGATCACCTTTTTGGCACTCTATTATGAGATTAAATTGAGTTCATTGTAGCATGAGAGCTCTTCCTACACTTTGACATCGACTGCACACATGATAGAGAAACTTTAGTTGCCGTACGCACCAGAGAGATTCCGTTGGTTGTCTGAACCTCAGTGGACACATCATTAGTATCTGATAACCATCTTAACTATGGGTCCTACTCTGGTTGATTTTCGTATGCGCCACATAGCAGCTGATAAGGAATCACGGAGATTTGCTTATCAACCAGTTACTCTTGAGAGCGACACTCAGGAGAGATTGAGTTGTCATCGATGGTTGTCTATGATAGCACGTGTATTACAAGCCTGGAGCACAGACTGGTAGACTTTGAGACACAGCAGGCAGTGCAACTGAAGGAATTGGCTCAAGCACAGGATAATTTAGCCGGAAAGATTGAGCAACTTCATAACATTTATGTTGGTTTATTACATCATCATCGTCAGCAGTCTGGACTCCAGACCCCATCTTCACATTGATAGGTTAGTTATTCCCTTCCTTCACCCTCAGTTTTATTTCATTGTTCTTTTTGTTTATGCATTGAGGACAATGCAACATTTAAGTGTGGGGGAGTGGTTTATGTTAGTTTAGTCCGTTTAGTTTTATTCATGTTTATGTTTTATGTTTCATGTTTAATTTAAAGTTGTTATTTATTTTGAGCTTATTTATGTTTAAGTTTTTAGTTTAATTCATGTATCATGTTTAAGTTTTATTTGTTATTAAAAATACAAAAAAAAATCAAAAAAAAAAGAAGAAAAATGTCAAAAATAAGTTTTATTTGTTATTAAAAATACAAAAAAAATCAAAAAAAAAGAAGAAAAATGTCAAAAAATAAATATATCATGCATTGCATATATATATATATATATATATATATATATATATATATATAGAGGATGGATCAATTGTGCACATGTCTTAGGATGTACCTTGTGCACAATTCTGGATCGTTGATCTACATGAAATGGATGCCTAGGATGATGCCACGTCAATGGGTTTATTTAAAAAAAAACGTGAAAAAGAAACCCACACACATCCGAATGGCTGTGTAGCGCGTGGAAACAAATTGAATAAAACCCTACAAAAGGATGCTGGTTCCAGATCCGTACGGCGAAGAGGAGGTTGAAGATGAGAGGCGAAGGACAACTAAGGACACAACGGTGGGCGAGGGCGAGGCGACCTTGCTGTTGACGGTTGTGATGGGGCCGGTTTTCAATCGACCTTGCTGTTGATGTATGGATTTGGTTTTCAATCGGTGACAATCGGGAGGCGGAAAGGATTTGGTTTTCCGTGATTCTAGTCACAAACCCCTCTGGTATGAAGTTTCAATGAATCCATGATTCCTCTTCGTTTTCCAATTCAATTTCATCTCATTTCTCACATCGATTAACTTCGATCAGTTAGATTCATTTGATTCTTAATTAATCGATCAAAACTTCAATCGATTCCTCTTCTTTTCTCTCAATTTCATCCGAATTTGACGTTATTTAAAAAAATCACAAATTGAGGATTACTTTCAAAGGCTTTGGAAAATTTGTTGCAGGTGGAATTGGTGGGACGCTGTGAATGTGAACATGAAGACGAAGATGATCAAATTGCCGACCTTTATAGGGTGGACTCCTCCTCCCCTCTCGCTCAGATCCGGACGGTGCTAGGGTCGGCTCCTTCTCCCTTATGGCTCAGATCCAGTCGGTGCTCGATCTTCTTTCCGGGCTATGGCCGGTGGTCGGGGTTGCCTCCATTCTAGGGTTCTCCATTCCGATTCGTCTCCATCTTCTTTACGTCCTCTTTTTCTATGGCATTAATTTGCTTTTTCTTTTTTTTTTTGTGGGGTTGAATGGGTGGCGGGGCTGGGTGGTTGGGTGGGTGGGCTGGGATGGGTGGCGGGGGTGGTGTGCGGGGTGGTTTGTTAAGTTGGACCTCCGTTCGAATGCAATGTAGTTTGAATGCATCGATTTATTATTCGTTAATTATTCAGATGAATGAGTCGAATTTTGGTTGTTAGTGTTAATGAGTTTTTAATTATTCGGTGGAATTTGAATTATTATTCATCGGTATATGGAGCTTTCGATTTTACAAACAACATAAAAACCTCTCATATACGACCGAATAATCCTTCATATACCACTGAATACTCATATATTCTATTGAATAATGTTGTTTCTATTTCCCCAAAAATATAACTATTCTACCGAATAATATTTCAAAACGGAATGCATAAAAAATAATTCAGAGTCAAAACTAAAATTGATTGACAAAAAACAAACATTATTCGGTAGTATGTGACAAATTATTCAGTTGAATTGGTAAAATTTGATCTGAAAATGGATGGAAAAATGAAATATAACATTATTCGATAGCATATGAAACATTATTCAGTGGAATGGACAAGTTTTTGAAAACATCGAAATCAGATCCGGAAAAAAAAAGCGCGTCAGACTTTTTTAGGTGGGTCCCACCAATTTTTTTTATTTAAAAAAAAAACACTCATTTAATCACGACCTTCCATCTTCTTTCAATCAAAGGCCCAGATTTGTGCACAAGGTACACCCTAAGGGGTGTGTACACTTGAACCACACCCGATATAAGTGTGTGTGTTATTAAAGATACCTAATTAGTTTGAGTTTGTCCTCTCTACTATATTCTGGTATGATCATATAAATCCCTTGGAATTCTGAATGGTTTGATCTTGTCTTAAAATTTCTTTTATGTGAAATATGATTTGGCATAGGTAATTGAGCATGTATTATCTAAGTTCTTAGGCATGATTGATATCCAACAAAACTTGTCCTAGTGAGAATTTTTGGCCTTGTAAGGGATTACATGTATACTCCCTTTTTGCTTTTGTTGTTTGATTTAATCTTCATAAGCACTTATCTATGAGTATGGACATGGTTATCTATTTTAAAGGTCGATTATAGACATGATCATTGCTTGATAAGTTTCAAATGATAAAGGCACCTTTTAGCCACATCTTATACATGTCTACCCTATGTTATATCTTGCTTTGAAACAAATTTGAGCCCTTAGCCTATTTTATTTGTAGCTCTAGAAAATTCATTATTGCTATCCTATGATAAGCCTTACCCCATCCGAGAATTAAGATTTAGAGTTGGTTATAGAAGTTTATTTGGAGTTTTGAGACATAAGCTAAAGTGAGATTTTTATGGCTTATAGTTTTGAGAAGATGTAATGTTATGTGCTTATATGTTCCCTCATATCATATTGTATTGCATTTTATTTGGCTCATAAAATGCCGAAAGAAAAAAAAAAGAAAAAAAAGCCATGTTATCTATTTTTACATATGAGGAGTTGGATAGATGTTTGGTTTAGAGTTTTATGAGATGAGTGGTTTTTATGAGAGTTGATGTTATATTGAGAGTTTTTGAGCATATTGCTATATTCTTGAGGGTTGTTGGACATTTGTTGAGAGTTGTGTTCTATTGTGAGCTTGATCTCTTGAGTTGGTTTGTGTTATGTTAGGAGTTTTTAGAAATCTTTTTTTTCCCGGAGTTAATACCACCACATGACCAAATACAATTCCTTGCCCTTATGTTTTTAACAAGCCCCATTACAACCCCGTCGAATGGAATCTTCTTTGAAGGTTTCCATTGAGCGAGATCCTCTGGATGTTCTTATTTTTTCTTTGATGTATCCGGTGGAGATTTTATGATATAAGTGTCTATATTTAATTTGATGGTTGCATATGGAATCAAGTTGAGTGTATGCTTAAAAGCCTAAACACATGAGAGCGAGAGAAACACATATTTTCCCTTGTGAGGTTGGATTGATAGGCATCGAAGCTACTTGATCAACCATATACATGTTATGACGTTTTTATGCCATGTTCATATTTGCACTATGGATTGAAGTTGCCTTTGATGAGGAAAAATTATGAAGGAATCTCTTGTGGATGCATTGTTTGTGTTTATGTTTCATGGTGCTTGAGGACAAGCAAGAGCTTAAGTGTGGGGGGATTTGATAATGCATATTTTAGATAGGCATTGTAGGCAAGTCTTATCGCATTTAAGTAGTCATATTGCATATGTTTTGGGGGGATTTGATAATGCCTTTTTAGTGTGGTGGGATTTGATAATGCCTTTTTAGTGTTTATTCTGCATTTCTACAATCCGAGCTTGGAGGAGATCTTGGAGGAGCTTAAAGACTGATTTTGGAGCATAAGAAAGGCTAATGAAGAAGCATCAAGGGAGCAAGGACTCACAATGCTGAAGAAAAGAAGGAATCACGGAGCCTGAAGAGCGGCGCCCGCCAATTTTCTGTATTTAGCAAACGCCAATTTTAGTCCGAAGATTCTATTTCTATTATTATATTATTATAATTTCCCTAGGGTTTTGAATGACTCTATTTAGGTTATTTTCATCTTATTATGAGAAGAGGTCGTGGTAAGACATTGAGAGTCGTTTGAGATAGATGAGCGTTACTTTGGCTATGAGTTGCTCAACTCATAGTTTCGCATGTGATTCGAAGACATGGTTGGATGAATTGTGAGGATTGATTTCAATTAGTTATTTATGATTTTATTTATCATCTTGTTCTTATTGATATATATATATATATATATATATATATATATATTTGTGTTCCTTTCTATGTTTGATCACCATGTTAGGAATTGCATCTATGTTATGAATTCGTTGTTGGTTTCTCGATAGCAAACAAAGTCATTGATTTAGTGATATTTCTATGGCTTTGTATTGGATGATGATAGCAACTGATCTATGCCGAGTGGATGTATTAGGGCCGAGTGGGTTGTTCCCTTGATTCCTAATTGCATTGAATTGATGTGTCAATTTGTCTTAAGTACTCGATTCGTTAATGCTATTTTTGAGTGATGCCGCCTTGCATAAGAGATTGTATCTTTACGGAACAATCGATAATTGGTTAGTCGACACAAACCCTATAAATAATATTGAAATCAACTCAAGGCTCATGAACCTCAACCATTGTCAAGAATTACAGGAAAAGCGCTTCTCTATCTTATTATCAATAATTTGCAATCATTACTCTATTTAGTTTGTTCTTGCTATTTCATTAGTTTACTACAACCTATTTGCTATTGTCATAAGAAATCATCAATAGAATTTTATAAGCGATACTTCTCTCTTTGTGGGTTCGACTCTGTACTACATTACTATTTGGGGAGGCGAAAGCTAACGACGTTTGTCCACCAATATGTTCTATTCGGATAATTTTTTATTTGAACATGTGTCCCTATATCGTTTTCATTCTCAGGTTGGGACCTTATCTTTAGTCTCGTTGTCCACACTCTCGATCTGTATTTGACTCCATAAGGAATCCGGGTTGTTCGCTTTGTCTCTCCCCTATCTCTGTTAACTTAGGAAGGGAACCCTTGTGTCATCTTATGAAAGAGGTGTTGACATAAGGAAGAGAACAACTGACTGGATAGCGTTAAAGGGGCGCAACTGAATTATAGTGGGTCTATAACCCACAGGTCTCAAAACAAACGTCAGCAGCAACATTGAAGGACGAGTACGCAGTGGATTCATAAATATGCCTTAGGAAGCGGGGTGTTCCCCGTTCGAGCTATTAACCTTCTCTATGATGATTGAGAATGATAATTATGTGCGATAGGCCTAGATGTGATATGATTCCGATGCGTTGATTATTGTTGATGCACTAGCAAGCTACGACTTAGTGTGTACGAATGATGATTTTCTTTTCTTTTCATTCCTTTTCTTTCTTTTCCTTTCTTTCCTTTCCTCTCCTTTTTTTTCTTTTCCTTTCCTATTTGTATTGTATTAGGTTCTTTTGTGGAATAGTCTGGGGAGTAATAATAGAGTTAGAAGTCGTACGTTCGTTTTGATGATGGTATGAGATAGAATCATAGGAAGGAGACATTAACTTAGCCAGGATCAAGTGAGTTTCTAAGGCCGATAGGAGATGGTGGTTAGAGATATTCAGATGAGCTTTCTAGGTAGACCTTAGGTGGGGCATAGGATGAGAATTGCGGAAATGAGATTGTAGTGTAGGTGAGTAATTTTAGCTGAAGGCCAGCGTAAGTTCGTTTAGGTATCTTTGACGGAGGATATGAGTAGACTAGGACATGTACGATTGAGGATTCTCGTAGGGAGGATGTGAATATAGATAGGTTTTTGTACTAGGAGTGGAAGCGATTTTTATGAGTAACTAGTTTTTATGACGATAAGGTTTGAGTAATTGGGATTGATTGAGGAGTTGTGGACCTTGGGACTTAGGTTATTCGTACTACAAGCAAAAACGACTTTGGTGAGGAATGAATTATGTATATCGTTAAGGTTTGAGTGGCTAGAATGGTCGAGGATTAGTAAATCTCAGGAATTAGGTTGTTCTTATGATAGATGGCGGAATGTGAGATCTGTACTTGGGTATTGTTGAAGTAAAATTGAGGATGCTCGCTAGTGTTGTAATTGGAGAAATTCTAGAGGCGTGATTAGAAGATTTTTTTAGCATGGGGAAGAATTGAAATTAGTATGTGTGGAATTGATTCGAATGTGAGGTGATTAAGAAATGAACGATAAGTATATGAGGAAATGTCTTAAGCTAAGTAAAGGACATCGTTAGTAGTACTTATGAGTCTGATTGCTTGGGTGTGTAGGTAGAAAGGTTATGAATGACGAATATGGGAACTAGTCCAGGTGAAGAATATGATGCTACTAATGGTTGTAGGAATTTGGAAATTTAAATAAATTATGATGCCTTGGGTGAATTCGAATAAAAATTATATAGAACTTCTATTGGAAAGAGGGATGGTGGTTAAAGTCATTAAGAGATAAGATGTCGTTGTTAAGGATTGTAGTCTAATGCGAGTGAGAAGTATGCGACAATAAAGAGGTATTATAAGATGGCTTGAGAGCTCACGGTTGATTGAGGCCATAGTGGGATTTCGAATGGTGAATTAGTATTGTCAGTAAGTGGAAATGTTATGGCCTTATGGGAAATGTAGAAATGCGATTCAGTTCGGAGATAATCTAGTGAGTTAGATGGGTAAGACATGTTGTTGACCACTTAGGTATAGGTACGGTTGAGGAGATTGGAGTGGTCATGTTAAGGGTTTAGCACTAGTTGGCTCTCTGGCTTGGAATCTGGTCAATGCAGACAATCGAATATTTCCAGGACTTTCCGACATGGCTGTGTGAGGTGTTTATGTTGTTCAGGATACGTAAGTAGCTTAGGAGATGAACCTTTTCTTTCGACATATTGAGGATATAGGATGTAGTGATGCCTTTTAATGAGGTTCGGAATAGGAGTTGGTGCCTTAGAGGTGGATTAACAATGAGTGTGCTTGTTGGTATGGAAAGTGAGATCAGGGTATGGAAGCAATTTGGGAGTTCTCTCGTAGGGATATTGATCGGATAGAATCTTAAGGATATAGGTAGAATGAATGAATTCAGGAGGAAACACCTAGATTTCTCGCGCACTTAGGTTCTGATGAGATTTTGGAGTATTGGGCTCGATTTATGATTTCTTGGAGGGTTAGGAGTTCCGACGCATGGGCTTTGAGTGGTTAGGTAGAAAGTCAGATTTGAGAGCTTGAGCTCTTGAGTGAATTGATTCTTAGAGGATTTGTTGACCTGAGGTTTGAGGGGTATAGTGGATGAATTTGGACTAGGCTTTGACCTTGAGACCCTTGTGAAAGACTTGATGAGAATACCTATGGGTTTTGGTTCTAAGGAAAGTAAGACGTGGCTGTATTTGGGGATTGTGACACGATTTGAGTTGTTGAACCTAGCTTAGACTTGACCCTGGCTTGACAAACTTAAACGCTGATGTTTGGTTTTATTGATATTTCGATGTATTGATATCATGTGAACTAAAATGATGATAGACTTTGATATTTGTGCATCTAATTGGGGTGATGTTGGCTATGATGATATGTTAGCATGTTATATTCTGAAATGTCATGCTTTGAGGTATTCGAATATATTATGACCTTGAACTTGATGTGTTGAGTATGATGATGCCTTGAGATTGATTTATTGAAGGTGATTCAGGTAAATGAACTTAGAAAGTGGAATATAGGATTAGCCCTTAGAGGTAGATGTTGCCACCTCTTGAGTTCTTAAAATCTGATTGGCTGATATAGGGAGAAATGGATAGAGTTTTGAAAGATCTCGTCCATTTTGAAAAAGGGTTTTAGTCTGGGGGACGAGACTTATTTTTAGAGGTGGATAATATTTTTATACTTATAGATTTTATTTTGATTTAAAATTTATTTAGATTCTAAGATTTCCGCAAAATTTTTTAAAGTTTTCGTCCTCAAGCAAGCGATTTTATTTTATTTTTTCGAGATAAATTTCGGCATGGACTTGTTATGCGATTGGAAAACGAATTTTTTCCGCTTTATTATTTCAAGGCTTGAAAATATTTTCGGATGTTGTAATTTATTTCAGATTTGAATATTTATTTTAAATTTATTTTTATCGAGTCAGGATAAGGTCGAAAAGCGGGTTTCAGGATTTATTACCGGGTATTTATTTTGACTTTTATTTACACTCCCACACTCCAACTCTCCCTCACCCCTACCCCTATTGCAGTTCAACTAACCTATCCCCCTTGCCCACTGATGTACATATTTCTAGCCATGTTTTTTTTTGCACATTTTAGCTTCGTATTCCATTTAATTCATATATTCTAAGTTGAGAGCATTGAGAATTTGTGTAGATAGTGATAATGTGCAAGAAATAGAGTCTGCACAAGTTTTTATTTAAATGTACAAAAATTAGATCGGAATCAAAGTCAAAATAAGAAGCCAAGAGCTGGCGAAGAGTAGTCGATATCGACCAGACCTCTCAAGATCAATGGCGTAAAAACTAAGTAAAAAGAGCCAGGAAAACACAAGATACTTGAAAGGCATTCGACACAACCCTAGATCGAGTGAAGTGCTTAACATCGACATAGTATCCGAGGTGGAGTAGAATCATGTGAGGTCGAGCAAAAACAATGCACTCGACATCGACTACTCAGGTCGATATCGATTGGAGATTTCCTTGGTCCAGACGCGGTTTGACGAATTCGAGTTGAAGAGTTATCATCAAGCCACGATTCTATCATAGATTTTAGATAGATTACTTCCTATGGATACTTTCCTATTTACCCTAGGATTTTTATTATTTACCTTAATAATGTTTTATCCTGATTATTATTACATAGAATTTAGATATATTAGTTTTACTAGGATTAGAACTCCTTTCCTTGGCTAGCAAGGACTGAGAGCCTATAAATAAAGCCCTAGGGGCTGAGATTTAGTCATTAAAATTCAGAGAGCAATTACACAAAGTAGCAATAGTTTTTAGGTTTTCAAGCTTTAGGGTTTTGGTACTTACAATAGTTGGCGTTGAGATTTTGAGGACTTTGGTTTTAATGCAAGTTTCCTTCTATTCAATCATGTCTTCCATCATCTTGAGCAAGTAGTCGCCCTTTCTTCTAGATTTGGGGTGAGCCCGACGATAGCCATATTGGTAAGGTTGATACGTCATTGAAGAAGGTATCTTTATCTCGCTCTACCTTGTGCTTCATCTTTAAATGCGAATTTAAGGAATTCATGTCCACCCAACTCATCGGGTAAATCCCTCTCAGCCCCTTGAAAACCCAAGTTGCTCAGCCAGCTTGTCAATCAACCAAGCTATCCCAGCTACATCCATCAACACTGCTTCTCCTATTGAGACTCCCCCTCCTTCTTTGGTGCAAATTTCTTATCCCTATATTGTCCCTTGCGTCAAAGACCTTCACAACAAGCTGGCCGAGTTCAGCCTTGTTGGTAGGTTTGTGGAATCGCATGTTGACCTCAAGCAAGTTATTGGGAAGATGAAGATTGAATGGAAAGCGCTCAAAGGCAATTGGGGGGCTGACACATCGAGAATGACTGGTTCATTTTCCGGCTTACAAACAAAGAAGATCAAGCTGTTGTCTAGAACAACCATCCCTATCACGTCCAAGGATCACTGTTGGCCTTGTTTCCGTGGACGAATTCCTTCAACCCTACGGAGGAGGACACCACCTCTGCGGATGTTTGGGTCCGTATCCCAAGACTCCCATACTAGTTCTACACTCCTGATGTTATTGCCCATATACTCCGAGTAGGTGGGGTGGGCTTACTCATCATGGTGGATCAAGAAGCCAATATTTGCAACAAGCTAAGGTTTGCTCAGGCATGTGTCCATGTTTCCCTTCTCTCTAAGCTCACCACCTTTGTTAATGTCAGGAAGAATAACAATGAAACTGTTAGGCTGAGAGTTTGGCACGAGGAATTTTTCGAGGGCTGTGGTTGTTGTGGAGGGTTTGATCATTCCTACGAGGAATGCCCTCTCAATGCCCCTAGGCCTCACAAATTCAATTGGATCCTTGAAGAAAACCCGCAGATTGATCTGTTGGCTCTCACCCTTCCCAACACACCTCAATGAAATACCTATGATCCCAAGACCATGAACTTGGCTAATACCTTTGGTAGTTTCCACCAGATTGAGTTTGATCCTATTATTGTCCATAATTTTCAAGCTCCTCAGACTGATTTTGGCATCTCTCAAATGGCCAATCTCCCCCCCACTCAAATCTAGCCTACTCTTCCCACTCAAAATAACCTCCATTATTCTTCCTAGCTCATCCGACAATTGATAAACCTCAACAATGCGCATGTTAACAAGCCGAGTGCTGATTCTCCCATCCCACCTTTTGCCATAGCCCCTTCTATTCTGCACACATTCATGAACACTAGTGACCCAACTGCTTCCTCCTCCAACCTAGTGGTTGACAGCTCTGCCCAAGCTCGGGCCAAGGCTAAAGGCAAAGGTAAAATGGTGAATGAAGGCCTAGACTTTGAGGGATCCTTATTCTCTCTCAAATTTGACAGCACAATGGTTAATAAAGTAGGGGGTATCATGATCAAACCTCAAGAGGATCAAGTACTCATCAACAATAATGAGCAAGGTAAGTGCAAGGATGATGAAGATCAAGCTGAAGCAACTTCCCCGGCTTCTAAGAAGTCCATAAAGAAGAAGAATTAATGATGCTGCCCGTATTGACTCTATATGGGGACTGTGAGCAGACTAAAGCTTCTATTATAATAAGTCACAACAATCCTTTTCATCCTTTCAGTGCCACTAGTTCATTTCCTAATTCTAGCTTTAAGCTTTTTTGTTTTAAGTACTTTACCATGACCCCTAGGGATGTTATGATTATGGATCTCTTGCTTCTTTCCCACATTTACAAGGGTTCTAGTTGTACTATCATTCGATCTAAAATTAATATAAAATCTTATTATTTGATGGCTCGAGTTTGGTGGTTTGGTTGGATGTAGATTCAGAATATTGGAGCTTTTCTTGCTAATTCGTGGAATTTGGGTGACTATGTGGTTTGCGCCTTCTCTTGCGCCTTGGAGTTGCTCCCTGAGGATTTTCCTTGAGGCTTAATGAAAGTAGCCATGGACTCTCCTTTCTTTATGAGTTTTTTTATTGTCCTCCCTCCTTCCTTCATTAATTTGAGGTCAGTTTACTGTAGGCTTGCGTCAAGCCAGTTACCGCTCAACATTACAAGCTTTTGAAACCAAGACATCGAAAGCACAAGGCTCTGCACTACCAACATGAATTGCAAGCTCAGGAAGCAAATTGTTGATGCACATCTGCACACACGCTTCTTCGCTCAATTTCTCTGAGTATTGCAGTCTCGAACTTCTCCATCTTGAATGAAGTCATTTGCTGATTCATTTAGTCTTTGTTGTGTATTTGCCTAATCCATGATGGATACCTTGGCTTTTAAGCTCACGAACTGAGCTAGGAACTCCCTTTGTAGATAGTCCCATGTGTCGATGGATTCAGATTGAAGCTGAGTGTAACGACCCAAAAGTTATGATATCCGAATATGCCTCCATTAATCCACTTAGAGGATTAATAAGGTTCGGATGATCCGGTTATTCGGGGTACGTTAAGGAAGAGTTTTGAATTATTTCGTGAGCTTTAGATCTTACGACCGAGTATAAGTTATTACTTAGATTATTTATTTAGCGGAAGCGTAGATAAGTTGTTAAAACGGGGATTTCGAACCCCAAAGCAAACACATGCCAATTGGAGGCTAGAACCTGTCCTAGGTAACTATCGCAAAACGGTTTTTTTAAGCGGAAGATAAAGGCGGAATAAAAGTACAACACATGTCGCGGCCTAGCCGGGTCAAAACGCAAAAGTAATAAGTAGCGAAAAAATACTAAAACGTGGTCCATGTCTCTCTCACTCTATCATCCCATAGGCTGAGCCCTACAAACATCCACATATGATCACGCATATCGGGTATCGGGGATACCTGAATCTAAAAACAAGAAAGATAACGGGTTCAATCATTGATTACTCATACACGTATGCACCAGCATACTCTGCGAGTACGTAAAAAGGCATATAAACGTGATGCGATAAAACTGTAAATACACTATCATGCTCCTAAGGCATAATCTGAATATATAAATAAATGCGGTAATGGGTACCCAAATGATAACAATCAACCATATAATCCCTTTCCAAATGCTTGGAGGTTACACCATCCTTTATCACCCAAATTCTTGGGGGATGTGCCAACCTTTATCGAATGCTCGAAGATTCGGCTACGCCGCAGCCTTTAAGGAATCCCGATAATCACCACACAACAACATAGAATAGGATGGCCACCTATTATAACAAAGACAAAGAGAAGACAAGGGTTCATTTGGTTCCCTATTTTCCGTTCTATGTTATAATTCCGGTTTATACCCTACAACAATTCTATGTCGTAAAATATGCATGAATCTATCTTGTTATGACACTCATGTGTCACGAGTAACCTCATGAGGAAGTCCAGGGGACTTACCTAAAATCCGAAGGTAAGCACGGAAACCAACAAGCATCAAGTGTAAACACGAATCAAGCACCTAACAATTGTAATTATTTCACATTAGGTTCTTCTTTTTAATGCATCACATAAACTAATACCGCAAGATAATCACACACATTCACATAAGGTTAATGGCTTAAGGACTTATAAGCTTGGTTAAGTATCCACACTTAAGAAGTTATAATCCGGGTCATATCATCACGTAATCCTAACCTTTTCATCCTTATTATTGGCCACGTTATGGGTATACTTCATTTCTGTATTTTATAGGAAAAATGACCAAGAATAATACCAACTATCACCCGTGAACCAAAAATAATACAAACTTTCAAAATTACTACTTAGTATACAAACTATCTTCAATTAATCCGATTTTGATACCATGGCTAAAATTCATAAACAGAAAAACAATTTAAACTCAAAATATAATTAACAAAAAGTTTGGGAAAATTTTGTAAAATTGGGAGAAACTAGTGCACTGTTCATCTTTTTCCTCCAGAAGCATTGTGGCGCTCGCGACGTGTGCAGCTCGGCAATAACTTCGACCTTGGCTCTGCTTGAAAATTGCAAGGTGGCGGGAGGGGAGGACATATCAAGATAGAGGAACGAGATCGACGCGACCCGAAGGTCACCATTAGGCTCGGGAGGGATCTTTGAATCGGTTCATCAATGGCTCCTCACGCCTCGTCTTCTCCAACCGGCAGATCCCTCACGCATCTCGGATAGCCGGAGAAACGCAACACCTTCCCTTACCCCCTGCAACTGCAACTGCAATTGCTCTCCCCTCCATGGACATTATTTAGAACACAAAAATTCCCAAACCACAAACCCTTCAATTGAAGTCAAGAACACAAATCATATATCGAATTAAGCAAGGATTTTTGCAGATTCTAAGATAGGAAATAAAAATTTGTCAACTTTCATGGCTAATTCGGATGAAAACCCCTCAAATTTCAGATTAGGGTTGCCGACAATCCCGGCTCTAGCCTCCAGGTCTCCATAGATGAATGACTTTTAATTTTACAACTTCTCCCAAACTTCTTATTAATTATATTTTAAGTCCAGATTATTTTTTCTTTTGTAAATTTGAGCTATTGTGTTGATATTGGTTTAATATAGAATAGTTTGTATATAAATTAGTAATTTTTAAAGTTCGTATTATTTTTTGTTCACGACCGATAGTTGTTATTATTTTTGGTTATTTTCCCTATTTTATATGCTCTAAGTTTCGGTTATGCCATCATATATTCAACCATATTCTAGCATTCCCTTAACCAAGTTTTTAATCGAGTCATTATAAACATTGTTTATTAAAATTATAATAACTCTTGATCCAACCGTTGGATCGTCCTCATTTTTGGAGGGAAGTTAGATAACATTGCCATGAACATCATATTACGATTACAGTAAGATCAGATCGTTGGATGGGAAATTAGGTCTAAATTACAGAGGCACATATATCCATTTTGTTTTTTAACGTTTTTGCTACAAAACGCAACCAAAACACATAGAGGCTCCACTTTCTAAACCTTTTCCACACCAAAACATATCTATCCTAGAGAGGGAAAGGCGGATGAGAGATTACATTCAAAGAATCCCACACAAACAACTCAAGAACACCCTCGGGAGTCCTTCGGAACACCTTCCAAACACCTTGCCATTTTGTTACCAAAAATCCCAAAACATGATTTAGATTCTTACTCAGAGTTGAAGAAAAGGAGATATAAAATATGTTGGAACTCAGTTTTGAAAGGAAACAAGAGGACTTACCAAAGATCAAGTTGAAAAACCCAAGGTCCTCCTAGAACATTCCACTGCAGCCCCAAAGACCGGTCAGTTTGGAGGGGAAAATGACCTTGGATTTGGATGTTTGATATACGTATTGAAATCTGATTCAAAGACGGAGCTAAGATCTCAAGAATCACTCCATTTGGATCAATATTGAGGGAGTTATGGCTTTTTGAATGGAAGGCAGCCAAAAAGGACTAGCAATGGAGATAGGCTTCTTTTCTCTCCCTTTCCTCTCAAGTGACGGCTTGTTCTTTGTGAATGAGTGAGGCTGAGCCTTGAGGATCAGATTTAAAGAATGGGAGAGGGATCCTTTGGTCAAAGCATGGGAGGGGTGATGGGAAAGAGAGTGGGTGAGATGAATAGGATCCCGAGTTCGTGTGCAAGGAATCCCAGCTTGTCATATAATCAAATCAAAGGGAGTGGGTGAGATGTGTGCAAGGAATGGATGGGGGTGGCTGCCCTTATATTAGCAAGACGTAAATCCCGAGTTCGTGACGCGTTGAAATCCGTTACGTTTACAAGATACGAGAAAAGTGGCTCGGGTATATATTTCTTTCATAAAATCCATAATTAAACCAATGTAAAGCCATCCATAAATTTTAAATTTTCTGGGTTTTCATAATTATAAGGGAGGATAATAATCTGATTATCCTATGGATATTTTATAAATATTAATTAAATTCCGGTCTTTACAATCATCCATCTCTAAAACAAGTCTCATCTCCGAGACCAAAAAGATTTAAACCAGTGGAGAAGGTTTTAAAATTTGAGTCCTTGAATCGGGCCGAAGGGCACACAATCATCTCGGATGCGTCGTCCAAGAATCTCATGTCACCTTTGCCACGATCGTAATAGCCCCGAATGGTTTTGCCAAGCATGTGATGGGCGCCCCCATCACATATCGCCCCGACCGCCGAAAATATCACAACTCGAGAGGGTTCATCATACTACCACTAGGTCTTAGCGAAAATTCCACGAGTGCCCCCGTGAAAAGCTCTTATCCACTTCGCGAAGCATAACTGGTTTACCCGGATAATGGAACCTTAAACTCGCTTATTTTCGAATCAATTTCAGAATTCAAGGTGTTTGGTGTCCCGACACAATCTTAGACCTAGACACTCCTAGTCTCAACTCAACTCGACCCTCAAGAGGTGAGCATCCACCTCTAAGGTCAAAACCCATGATCTTACCAAAGATATCTCATCTACACGTTTCTCCTTCCCAATTTCTCATACGGCAGAGGTGTCTTATCCACCTCTAAGGCTCATCCATAAGGTCTCACTATAACATATTCCTCGAACGAGAGGGTGGACTTCATCCACCTCTAAGGGTTACTCCCATATTCCATCCTTCTAGGTTCAGATTCTTCTATCAAGATACTCTACTACAAGGCAACTCCTCCGTGTAGTCAGGGTAATCGTCTACTAATTGTGGAGCACATTAGGGCGTTCCCTAATACCGCTCTCACCTAATAAGGAGTAGCACACAGCCATGTTACCGTAACTTGTACACGACTGCCCCTCGAGCTAGTGATACCAGGTTACGTAACAAGTGTGTGCTAGCACCCTCAACACATTACTCATCCATACGCAATCTAATCATCCCGTCGTAAAATATCACTAAACAGTGATAGCACATCAAAACAAGATAATAGCATAGCATATCATAGCGGCCACTCATGGGCCCACCACGCATATAAATCACATAAGTGCACACTCAGCACCAAAGTAAACACAGAATCATCAAGAATACAACTAAAGGATAAACATCCTAAGAGACACTCACTGGCCATCTCACGAGGTAAGGACTATATCCTCACGTGGCTCTACATACGAGGCTAACAGCTCGTCTAACACTCCCCCATAACTAGCCCGTATACTATCCTCTGTCTCCCATGTAGCCTCCTCGGGACTCCTTCTAGCCCACTGAATCAAGACCAAAGGCACCTCTCTACGTCTCAGCTTCTTGACCCGGCAATCAACAACGGCTATCGGGCGCTCCACGAAGGTGTGGTCGACCTCTAACTCGAGACCAGAGTGATCATGAACATGACTCGGATCAGGCTCGTACTTTCGAAGCTGCGAGACGTGGAACACGTCGTGGATGCTAGCTAATGTAATCGGTAGAGCCAATATGTAGGCTACCTCTCATACTCGTTCCAGGATCTCGAATGGTCTTACATATCTATGGCTCAGCTTGCCCTTCATACCAGAACGCCGGATCCCTCTCGTCGGCGATACTCGCAACCAAACATGGTCGCCTACATCAAAAGCCAACTCCGTCCTGCGACGGTCTGCATACCTCTTCTGATAATCATGTGTGACCCTCAGATGCTCGCGAATGCGCATAACTTGATCGGTAGCCTCCTGCACATACTGGGGAAATGTACCAACTACATCCCCAGGCTCATCCCAGCATATCGGCGACTTGCATCGCCTTCCGTACAACGCTTCAAAAGGAGCCATATGAATCGAAGAATGATAGCTGTTGTTGTACGAGAACTCCACCAGCAGAAGATGTCTCACCCATAGGTTTCCCCACTCAAGTACACATGCTCTCAGCATATCCTCCAAGGTCTATATCGTCCGCTCACTCTGACCATCCGTCTGCAGATGATAAGCTGTACTAAAGTGCAACTTGCTCCCCAGAGCCTCGTGCACCTGCCTCCAGAATCTCGAGGTGAACCTGCCATCTCTGTCCGACACAATCCTCTCAGGGACTCCATGTAGCCTCACAATATGCTGCACAAACGACTGTACCAATGTGGACACCAGCCACGTCTCCTGAATCGAAATAAAATGAGCGGTTTTGGTCAACCTATCGACCACCACCCATATCGAATCAAATCCTCGGACATCTCTCCTATGTCCGGTACCAAAGTCCATGGTGATATCTGTCCACTTCCACACGGGGTCAGGAAGTGACCTGATCATCCCTCCAGGCTTTTGGTGCTAAATCCTCACCTGTTGGCAGAGCTGACATCTCGCAACAAACAATGCGACGTCAGTCTTCATCCGGCGCCACCAAAAGGTCCTCCTCGGGTCCTGATACATCTTATTCGATCCCGGGTGGACCGAATAAGGAGTAGAGTGCGCCTCTATCATGATCTTCTGCCTTAGATCGTGTACCTCGGGTACCGCAACTCGACCCTAGAGCACTAACATCCCATCCTCTCTGACGGAAAATGACTTGCAGTGCCCCTGAGCCATACGTTGTCGGATGTCCGCTATCCGTGGACACTCTGCCTGTGCTCGGCGAATCTCATCCATCAGCTCGAACTGGATCTCGAGGAAGCTCAACTGACCACTCTCTCTCTCTCTGTGTGACCAGACCTCGATACCGCAACTCATCAGATCTCTCTACAACTCTGGTCGTGATGTCAACTTGGACAAGGTGACCTCCTGACGAGTATTCATACTCAGCGCATCGGCCACTACATTGGCCTTCCCGGGATGATAAACTATGTCAAGCTCATAGTTCTTTATCAACTCAAGCCACCTCCTTTGGCGCATGTTCAGCTCCTTCTGCATGAAGATATACTTCGAGTTCTTGTGATCGATCATAATCCTCATTGACGTACCATACAGGTAATGCCACCAGATCTTGAGCGCATGAACCACTGCGGCTAGCTCAAGATCGTGAGTGGGGTACGACTCCTCACCCGTCTTCAGCTGGCGTGAAGCATAAGCGATGACCCGATCTCTCTGTTGTAACACAAAGCCTAACCCTGAACTCGAAGCATCAATGTAGACCACGAAGTCCTCCATCCCCTCGGGCAACGCTAACACTGGCGCGGATGTCAACTTCTTCTTCAGAAGCTCGAAACTGGCCTGACAGGCCGGACTCCACTTGAAGGGCACTCCCTTCCTCATCAGCTGTGTCATTGGCCTAGCTATGCTGAAGAAACCCTCGACGAACCGTCGATAATAACTAGCCAAACACAAGAAAGACCGTATGTCTTTGACGGTCTTGGGGACCTCCCAAGCAACGATAGCCTCAACCTTCGAGGCGTCCACTGCTATCCCTGCTGTAGATATGATGTGCCCCAGAAACATCACCTCTGAGAGCCAGAACTCACACTTGCTGAACTTCCCAAACAACTTGTGCTTCTGCAGAATCCTCAGCATAATCCTCAGGTGCTCGACATACTCCTCTCTGCTCCTCGAGTAGACCAGGATATCATCAATGAATACAACCATGAATCTGTCAAGATAGTCGATGAACACCCTGTTCATCAACTCCATAAAAGCTGCTTGCATGTTGGTTAGCCCAAACGGCATAACCACGAACTCGTAATGACCATATCTGGTTCTGAAGGTGGTCTTCGGGATGTCGTCGCCCTTCAGTCTCAACTAGTGGTAACCCGATCTCATATCTATCTTCAAAAACACAACGGCTCCCTGCAGCTGGTCCATCAGGTCGTCTATCCTTGGCAGCAGATAACGGTTCTTCACTGTGGCCCAATTCAGCTCCCGGTAATCGATGCACAACCTCAACGATCCATCCTTCTTCTTGACGAACAGCACTAGTGCTCCCCATGGCGAAGCGCTCGGTCGAATGTAGCCCTTTGAGGCTAACTTCTCTAGCTGAGCCTTTAGCTCAGCCATCTCCGTCGGTGCCATCCTTTACGGAACCCTCGATATCGGCCTCATGCCCGGCTCTAACTGAATGGAGAAATCAACATCTCGCTGCAGCGGAAGTCCTGGTAGCTCATCGGGAAAGGCATCGGCGAACTCGCTGACAACTAGCACATCCGCTAGGCTTGGTCGCTCGCGATCCACCTCCATAGTGTAGAACCAATAGCTCGTCCATCCTGATCTAAGAGTCTCGCCGCTCGCACTACGCTGATCTGGGCTCCATTCCTCTTGGGGTCACACCCCCAAACCTGGTGCTCCGTCCCATCCTCTACAAGGATTGAAACTGTGTGGGTCATCAGGTTGATAATTGCTCCATAGAAGTCCATGAAATCTATACCAAGGATCATCTCATCCTTCTGCATCGGCATGACTATAAGTTCGGTGGGCCACTCTCGTTCCCCTATCCGGATGGGGCATCCTACAATCTCACGTCCCGTCCTAACGCTAGCCCCGTCCGCCATACGCACTACTAATGCACGACAAACTGTACATACTAGCTTCAACCTAGCTACGCATGCATCTGCTATAAAGCACTGGGTTGCCCTAGTGTCAAACAAAATGCGGATTGTAGACCCTAGGTGGGAGGCGTGCAGTAGAACCTCTTGAGGAAGCCTCCTCGATAACATTCTAATCTTCGCAGTATCCGTCCTGCAAAGCTACCCACAGTATACTAACTTGACATTAAACTGCTGAACGGCCTGGGTGATAGAAAGCGAGGGATCGTAACCACGATCGTAGAAGGCAGTCTCTCGGGCATCCTGCGTCCCTGGTGTGCAATACTCGCGTAGCATCATCTCCCTAAACTCAGCATATGTTCAGGTCTCTCTCTCGACTCTGTAGACTCTCCATGTGTCAAATGCAGCATAACGCAGCGTTCCCCCAGTCTCGGGTACGGCCAACAGCTCGAACAACCCCTCGATCATATAAAAACATTGCTCTACGTCCTCTCCCGGACTACCTAGAAACTGTGGCGGGCTACTCTGGGCGAACCTCTTCACCCAATCCACATGACGTCCCTAAGATCTAGGCTCCTCCTCCTGACCCTATCGTTGGTCTCCCCCAAGCGGGGTCTCGGTCTGCTGCTGCTCTCTACCGTCACCCCCTCTGGGTGCACTCTCCTGATCCTACTGTTGCTGCTGCATCGATGCCATCAGCGTGCGCACCAAATGCTCTAACCTAGCTCTATCGGTAGGCAGCTCAGTCTGAGTCTCAGTCTGTCTATCTCCAGTGGTATGACCTCCACGAGGTCTACCTCGGCCTCTACCTCGGCCGCTCGCATCTCCGGGACCAGTTTGTCCTCTCGTCTCAACCATGGTGCAACTGAACATATAAGTGTACTCAATATACACCTCAATGAAACGTCTTCTTCAAGGAAGACAGCCCTCAGGCACATTCATTTCACATAATTACATCCCTTTAAGGGGATGGCTCGTAGGCACAGTTTTATATCACACAGAAGCTAACTAGATAGCTATCCTTCGAGGGATAGCTTGGCGAGCCCGCCTCTAAATCCTATCCCACTCCAACCACCATGGTTGCTCCCTTGGAGTCTTCTTCGATCAACTATAAAGGAAAACTAGTATTTTGCCTACCAGAATCCCGTTCTACATTTCTATAAGATGTATATCGCCTTTATACTACCCATCAATCCTATCTATCATCTACAAGGATCCTAGCTAGTTCATTTTCATTTCCAAAGGGTTTTCAACTTTTCCCTTTAAAACCTTTTAAAATCCGTTAAAACTTCCAAAACGGTGGGCGGGTTTTGAAAATGTTTTATAAGTCGTGCGTACTCAGGTCGAGCAACCTTGGCTCTGATACCAACTTTGTAACGACCCAAAAGTTTGCATATCCGAATATGCCTCCATTAATCCACTTAGAGGATTAATAAGGTTCGGATGATCTGGTTATTCGAGGTACGTTTGTTGAAGGGTTTATTTTCAATCAAATAAATTTATAAGATCGAAACTCCGCTATAGTATAGTAGGGTCAAGTTCGTTCGCAGAGAGAAATTCAGTGACTCAATTTTAGTTACCAAAGAGCAAGGATAGCGAGGAGAGATGACAAATATAGAGATTATTGGGGTTTTGTGGGCTGCTGGAATTTTTAGGAAAAATTAATAATAATAAAAGTCTAGGGCATAAGGATCCCCACAACGATAATCATGCAAGCATTTCAATGAATCATATAAAAAATCATGTTTTTATTTATTTAATAGGTCAACTTGCATCGACCCTAGCGAAGTAATCAATTTATTTTCACAAATTAATAAACTTTACTAACAATATTAATTAGGTTATCAAACTTGCGTTCAAAAC
Source organism: Persicaria maculosa (assembly GCA_963922045.1). Classification (NCBI taxonomy): domain Eukaryota; kingdom Viridiplantae; phylum Streptophyta; class Magnoliopsida; order Caryophyllales; family Polygonaceae; genus Persicaria; species Persicaria maculosa. Next base: position 43,479,715 of record OY998264.1, on the reverse strand, counting down.
CCTAATCACTATCCAATTCGCAATTCAATCTTTCAATTCAATTGCAAAAAAGGAATTTCCCCAATTTTCATTGAGTACTTATGCATATAAAATAGATAAGAACCAATCAATTCATCAATTCATAGCAAAATTGCAAGCATAACTATCGTCGGGATCACCCCAACCCTAGAAAAGGCGACTACTCACGCATATTCATAGTGAATAACTCAAAATTCATGGACTAACTAAAAATCAGAAATTCAAATTGCATAAAAACCTGAGAATAATGTCAACAATGCGTCCTAAAAGCCTTACAAAATGTTCCTCAACTTTCGCTGAAGAAATCGCTTCAAAAAGCTCTCAAATCCGCTCACAAACGCTCCCAAAAGTGTGCTGAGAATTCTAAATGTAGGCTGAAAATTATAGCAGGAAGAGAGACTCCTCCAAACCCTAAATATCCTATTTATACTTAACAGCCCATAACCCTAATTAGGAAATAACAAATATATGAATTTTATCTAAAGTCTATTTAAGGAAAAGAGGTAAAAATAATTAAATCCGGATAAAAATAGGAGCCAGCGAGCCCGTACCGACCCGGCCCACCTCGGTACCGAGCCCCCTTAGGGTCGGTATGACTAGTGTTGCTCAAATTGGCTTGTTCTGTCAGATTATGCCTCGGTACCGAGCCAGGGGGGTCGGTACATGGTCGGTACAGCTCAGTAAAATGCCCATATCTCCTTTGTTTGAACCCCGATTGCTTCCGTTCTTTTTCCTATGCGCTCCTTATTCATTTCTGCATCTTTTCTTTCATAAAAGTTTCTTCAAAAACAGCTTCAAAAATCCTGTAAATCACACAAAAGCTAGTGAAGACATCTACTTCTTATGAAACATGAAAATCTATGCAAAAAAACACTAAACCCAATGCTTAACCAATGAAAAAGACTTATATTAACACTAAAGTATATGAAAAAATATGACTAAATGCATGCACATCAAAATACCCCATATTTAGACTTGCTTGTACTCAAGCAATAACCGAACATGAGTCTTTCATCCCACAAACATACCTTTTTACGTACTAGCCTTTTCAATTTAGTGCAACATGAATATAGTAGACCAACGTCCTAGCATGTACACGAGTGATCAAGTAGCCTGCACGCTTATCCATCCAACCTCACAGGGGAAGGTGTTTCACTCGCTCTCATGTGTTTAGGCTTTAAGAACAACTCTCAACTCCAATTCAAATGCAAAAACTCTTAAATATTGAAACTTATATCACAAAATTCACAACCAATTGATGCTAATGCAAACAAAAATTATAAAGAGGTCTTTCGCTCAATGGAGGATTTCAAAGAAGTCTCCATTCGGCGGGGTTGTAATGGGGCTTGGTGTGAAATAAAGGGCATGGAATTATTTGGCTATGTGGTGCTCAATAAAGTTAGGGAATCAAGACTCCTACATCTTCAACACAACTCAACCAAACCATAACTCTCAATCATATGAACCAACCAAACTCATCAACATATCTCGTGAAGAACTCAAACCTTTTTCCAACTCTAGATACCTCTCAATGATACAAATCATGCATAAAAGAAAATAACTAAGAACTATTTGGCTCATGCACTTTATTCAACTACTAATAACTTAACCTTTTTTCACCTTTTTTTTCTTTCCTCTTTTTCTTTTGTCTGAATTTTTTCTGTTTTTTTTTTCCGATTTTTTTTAGAACGAAAATAAAATAAAATAAAATAACAATAGTGCATTTATAATGTGAGCCAAATATTCTTTTACACAATATGTAGCAAGATAAAAAATAAAAACCAACCCATGCTTCCATAAACTCAAAATTCTTCTCACTTGAACCCAAACATAAGCTCATTCTTTCCACTAAATCATTAATCCCACCAACTCTAAGTCTTAATTCCCAAATGGGGTCAGGCTAAATTTGGCTAGGGAATAATTTTGTGGAGCTTATATAATATATAAAGGTCTCAAGCTAATTATTGGCTTCAAGCAGAGATAATGTAGGGTAGGTAAAGATAGGATAAAATTGGCTCAAAAGGTGCCTCCATCATTTAATTTTCATTCACATCAAATTTATATATATATTGGCATTGAAAAATAGATAAAAATCGCAATACTCAGAGATAATATACATATGAAGAGTAAACTCACTCAAGAAAGCAAAGGGATTTTTATGTTCTCCCTATAAGGCCAAAATTCTCACTAGGTAAAAATTTTGTTGGACTTCAGTGATGCCTAAGAACTTAGATCATACATGATCAATTATGTCTACTTACCCGTATTATGCTATGGGACTTATATCATCACGTCGGCCATTATTTATCATCATAGGACATCTAAGTTAGGATATAAAGCTAAAACTAACACATAAAATAAACATGCATTTTTCTTTTCTTTTTTTTTTTGACATTTTTTTGTTTTTTTTTTGTTTTTTTTTCTTAAAGCAAGACTAAGATAATTAAAATATGACTATGGACTTAAAACTTAAAATGCATAAGACTTAAACATGAATGCATAACATAATCCAAATAAAATGAAGTGCAGAACAACACATAGAAGAACAATTCTCAGAAATAATGACACACAAGTTTTCTGAATCCCCCACCCCATACTTAAAAATAGACAGTGTTCCCACTGCCAAAAGAAAATCAAAGTAAAATCAAAAAGACTCAAAAAATCACAAAAACAAGATGCAGAAGTTGTTGAAGAAATCAAGAAACTCTACTCAGAGGGCGGCGGCGGTGGTGGGTATGGGTTCTGTGGGAAGAGAGAGGATACCCAAGATGTAAAAGAGGACGCGCGTGCTTCCTGTAGGTCCATCCTCTCATTCAGGCGTGTAAACTCACCCCTCAGCCCTTCCTGCTAACTCTCTTGGCCTAATCTCATATATTGCAGCTCGCGCATGATATCATCAAAAGAAGATTGTTGTGTAGAAGTCCTACTCGGACCAGCCTCATCAGAAAAGTAGTGAACACAAGGCATAGCATCATGATCCATGAATTCAGTATGCTCCGGCTGGTGAACCACTAAACCTAATGTGTCCTCTAGATGGGGATACCTGAGCGGTCACTGGCATCTCAAAGGATCTCCCAAAATGACCTCTGAGATTGAACGATACTCCTCAGCCCAAGTGTTGCGCCAATTCGGTACATACAACAAGTCCAAGTTCTGCCTGAGAATCTCAACATCATAACCATGAAAAGTAGAAAAGTACCTATCCCTTTTCCTCGTGATCACCTTAGCACTCGTCAAATAAGCAATGCCTATAAGCTGATTAGCCACAGACTTGTATCTGGTTAGATCAACTTGTAGGTGCTTGGCCAAAAGCACAATCATACCACCAAACCAAATCTTATCGGCGTTCTTCGTGTAATCTCTAACATGTTCAAGGAACTGATAACCCAAATTTAGAGGCGTCTCCATCTGGAATAACACCCCCCTTAAACAAGCAATTTTCATCCTTGTAGGCTTAGAAAGCTCTTTCTTTGCCCATATAGTGCTACCAAAAATCCTAAGGATAATGCGAAAAAGAGGGTTCGCGATATCCTTACCTGGAAGAGCTCTTTCAGGCCATCTGGGCATGCCGGTGATCAGTTTCCATGTATCCAAAGCCCTGCAGCTGACGACGTTGTATGGCTCTACAGGGTTGGGGAATCCCAACAGAGCGTTGAACTGCTGCAAGGTGAATGTGCGTATCTCATTCCCTAGCTGGAATGTAATAGGGCCCTCAAAATCCGGCCCATTGACATCCGTCTGCAAAGTAGCCACGACCTCAGCAACGAGGGCCGGGTAGAAGCGCGGGACAGGATCCAGTAGACACGTGGCGCCTAAATAGGAAAAGGCCTCCACTATGTCATCCTGTACTCCCAGGCTCACTCCATCTATAGGGTCATACCACCGAGCCCGAAGCTTGTGGTTCTTGAGGATGTCCTTGTACTCCTTCTTCTGACGGGCGTCGTATATGATCACGTCATCCAATGTAACCGTAGAAGATGACTCCCTAGCCCTCTTGCTCTTAGAACGGAACATATTCCTGAAACAAAGGAAAGAAACTCAAGCTAAATATGTTTCTATAATCATAAAACCAAGCCAATTATGATCAAGCCATACATACCTACATAACCGAGTAGACACAAAAGAAATAAGATGCACTAAATAAATCCTAATAGCATATAAAGCATGTGCATACATAAAACCTCATAACCATAAGTGCATATTTGAAGATATCAAATGAACTCAAATTCACACAAACTCACCACCATATAGAATAAATATAATGCACTACTTATATATAAAATATATGCTCAACCTAGACTATATGAAAAGGGGAAACAATATATATAATGTAATATCATGTAGAGGACTAAGGCATCCCCTAATCATACAACAATATACCCAAGAAAAGTAATATAAGTAATGCACAACTCATTATACACAATTCATCCGTCACAACCCCATACTTAAGTTCAAAACAAGTCAAATAAATATGCAATGGATATATAACTTGCTCGCAATTGCCAAATTATGTAAAGAGATAATCTTTATGCTAAAATAGAAGAACGTAATCATCCTAAAGCATAAAAATCAAATCAAAATCAAAACTCGAAACAAATCGCAAGAAAAACACAATATCCAATTGGCTCACAATCCATAATCAATTTGACAATGCTATGAACATGAAACATGCTCTAAATCAACCCAACAACACAACCACATCATCAATTTCGACCTATTCGACCCTCGGTAAAAGACCCAAATTCCGCTTCTAAATCAAACCTTAGGTTTTCAATCTCAACCCAAATCATCAAATCAATCCAAATAATTGAAATAAACAAGTTCAGGGTAAGAAATCATACCAATGTTGAGTAGAAAGAGGAAGAAAATCGGAGGTTTCGAAGAGTAACGAAGCAAAAGGACCAAAACAGTGAAACGGGACAAGTGGGTTTGGTGGTGGCTCAGTGTGGGGGCTACAGGGCTCGAACCAGGGTGCTGCGGGGATCAGGGGGTGCGCCAGGGGATGGGGGTTCCAGCTAGGGTTGTGGTGTAGCCTGAGGTGGCTCGTGGTCGGCGTGGGGCGCGGAGAGAGGGAGGGGCTGTGCGCGGGGTCTCGGAACCGAGGTGAGGGCTGTCAGTAACGGTTCCGGGTGTGGGGGCTAGGGGCTCGGAATCGAGGTGCTGCTGGGGTCGGGGGGTGCGCCAGGGGATGGGGGTTCCAACTGGGGTGGTGGTGTGGCCGTAGGTGGCTCGGGCTGGTGGTGGGTGGCGCCGAGAGAGAGAGGGAGTAGGCGTAACGAGGCTGCTGGCTCAGGAAGAGAAGAGAGAGGGGAAGAAAAGAAAAAGAAAAGAAAGAAAAAGGAAGAAAAGAAAAAGGAAAGAAAAAGAAAAGAAAGAAAAGGGAAGAAAAGAAAAATGTAAAACAAAAATTAAATTTTAAATTTTTTTTTTTCGATTTTCTGATTTTTTTTTACTGATAGGGGGTCGGTACCGAGGCAGGGGGCCTCTGTACGGGGTCGGTACGCCTACTGGATTTTTTTTATTTTTCGAGATTCACTTACGTGTCCGTCAGGGGTCGGTACTGACCTTAGGAGCGTCGGTACGACCTCGGTACAGCTACTGGAATTTCTCGGTTCTCCGAGATTCACTTACCTGTCCGTCAGGAGGGTCGGTACCGAGGTAAGGAGCCTCGGTACAACCTCGGTACAAGTGTTTTTGAGCTTCTTTTTCCGTTTTTCGCCCGTTTTCGCAGTGGTTTCCTCCTAAGAACTGCATGGTTAGTGCAATATGCTCCACCCCAACAATCCTACCTATCCTAAAATTTAAAAACTAAAGATAAAACTTAGAAAGAAAAGGAAATAAAGCGGGTTACCTCCCGTAAGCGCTACCTTTAACGTCGTTAGCTTGACGTGGTTACCTCATCTTCATTCCAATGCTGTAAGAGCCCAATTAACTCTTATTTCTTCCTCCGGATCCACTCTATCATAGTACTTCTTGAGTCGGTGACCATTGACCTTGAATATGGCTCCTCCTTCATCAACGAGATCCACCGCTCCATGGGGATAGATATGATGAACCACGAATGGCCCACTCCATCTCGATCTAAGCTTCCCTGGAAATAACCGCAATCTAGAATTTAAAAGAAGAACTTTATCACCTACCTCATAGGTCTTTGGGACCAACTTCTTGCCGTGCCACTTCTTGGTGCGCTCTTTGTAGATTTCGGCGTTTTCATAAGCTTTGAGCCTCAACTCCTCCAATTCTTGCAAGTCCATGAATCTCTTTGCTCTGGCCGTGTCAAGGTCCATGTTAAGCTCCTTGAGAGCCCATAAAGCTCTATGCTCAAGCTCGACAGGCAAATGGCAAGACTTACCATAAACCAAGTTGTAGGGAGTTGTGCGCAAAGGTTTCTATATGCCCACAATCCTTTCGTGAGCGTGACACCGTCTTCTCTAAGATGCTCTTTATTTGCCGATTTGAAACCTCCACTTGGCCGCTAGTTTGAGGGTGATAAGGTGTTGCCACCCTATGAGTCACCCCATACTTAGCCAAAAGAGCCTCGAAGCCCCTCTCTATGAAATGAGATCCTCCATCGCTAATAAGAACCCTTGGGACTCCAAACCTGGGAAATATGTTAGTCTTCATAAATTTAGCTACAACTTTAGAATCATTAGTATGTGTAGCTATTGCATCAACCCATTTAGAAACATAATCGACCGCTACCAAGATATATTTATAAGGCCCTGATGAAGGGAAGGGCCCCATAAAATCAATACCCCATACGTCGAAAAGTTCAACCTCTAGGATTCCCGTGAGAGGGTTCTCATGTCTCCAAGTGATATTCCCCACTCTTTGGCACTCATCACAACCTTCAATGTAAGCATGTACATACTTGAACAAGGTAGGCCATTAGAAGCCACTTTGAAGAATCTTCGTCGTGGTCTTAAAGCTCTTTGCGTGGCCACCCGTCGGAAGGGTGTGGCAATGCTTGATGATGCTCTCAATCTCTTCCTCCGGCACACAACGTCTAAAAATGTGGTCACTTCCTTGCTTGAACAAGTAAGGCTCATCCCAATAGTAGTGTTTGACGTCGTGGAGGAACTTCTTCTTGGCTTGCGAGGTCAAATCCTTAGGGATTTATCCCCCTGTAATATAATTAGCAAAATCCGCAAAGCTAGGGGTCCTCGACCCTCTAACGGCATAAATATGGCAAGATATAGGAGAAGAATAAGGGGTATAAAAAGAATCCTCACCGGAACTCGCCGAATCGGAGCGAATGAGCTTAAGGAGGCTTTCGTCCGGCCTGGAGTCATTGATTGGCACTTCATTTTCCGACTTCTTCAGGTGGTTTAAGGGCAACCTAGACAGATGGTAGGCCACCGAGTTTTCCGCTTCTTTCTTTTCCCTAATCTCACAATCAAATTCCTGCAACAAAAGCATCCATCGAAGGAGCCTAGGCTTGGCATCCTTCTTAGTCATCAAATACCTTACCTCTGCGTGATCCGTATAAACAATGACCTTAGAGCCTACTAAATAAGTACGAAACTTTTCAAAGGCAAATACCACGGTGAGGAATTCCTTCTCCGTCGTGGTGTACTTACTTTGCGCTTCATCGAGTGCCTTACTTGCATAGTAGATTGCATGAAGCTTCTTGTCTTTCCTTTGCCCAAGCACGGAACCCACAGCATAGTCACTAGCATCACACATGATCTCAAAGGGAAGGTTCTAATCAGGCGATTGCATAATAGGAGCGGAAATAAGGGCTTCTCTGAACTTGTTGAATGCATCAAGACATTCTGCAGAAAACTCAAAGGCTACATCTTTCATAAGCAAATTAGTTAGCAGTTTAGCAATCTTTGAGAAGTCTTGAATGAATCTCCGATAAAAGCCTGCATGTCCTAAAATGCTCCTAATATCTTTCACATTGGAGGGAGGAGGTAGTTTCTCAATCAATTAAATTTTAGCACGATCTACCTCAATTCCCCTATTTGAAACCAAATGCCCTAAAACAATTCCCTCTTGAACCATAAAGTGACATTTTTCCCAATTAAGCACCAAGTTAGTTTCCTCACATCTTTCTAGCACCCTACTCAAGTTGGCAACACATGAATCAAAAGAAGAACCATAAACAGAAAAATCATCCATAACACTTCTACTATATCCTCAATCATCTCAGAAAAAATAGCCATCATACACCTTTGAAAAGTTGCGGGGGCATTACAGAGCCCAAATGGCATCCTCCTGCAAGCAAATGTTCCATAAGGACAAGTAAAAGTTGTCTTCTCCTGATCATCCAGATGAATGGGAATCTGCCAAAAACCACTATAGCCATCCAAATAGCAAAAATAATCGTGTTGTGCTAGACGCTCACGAACTCAATCAATAAAAGGAAGAGGAAAATGATCTTTTGTAGTAGCACTATTCAACTTCCTATAATCAATGCACATGCGCCATTTAGTAGTGGTCCTAGTAGGTACTAACTCACCTTTCTCATTCTCAATCACAGTCATTCCCCCTTTCTTAGGGACAACATGAACCGAACTCACCCATTTACTATCAGAAATAGCATAAATAATTCCAGCATCTAATATTTTCAAAATTTCTGATTTGACTACTTCCTGCATAATTGGGTTAAGCCTGCGCTGACGTTCTCTGGTTGGCTTATGATCACCCTCCATGAATATTCTATGCATGCATAAAGAATGTGAAATTCCAATGATATCATCCAAAGAATAACCAATAGCCTTCCTATAGGTTCTAAGTACATTAAGTAACTTCTCTACTTCTTCCTCATTCAATTTCGCATTAATGATCACTGGAAAAGTAGAATTGGGACCTAAGAAAACATACCTCAAACCTTCCGGAAGTGGCTTAAGCTCTGGTGAGGGATCAATTGGAACAAGTGTTGGCTCTTCCTCTTCCGTCTTTAGTATTGCTTCCAGAGCCTCTAAAGAATAAACTTCCTCTTGGTCCGCCAGAAGACCTGAGACTGGGCCTGCAGACTCAAGACAATCAAAATAGCTTACCTCTACCATGTCCGTGGTTTCCTTCATCGTTGGATTGAAGCGGAACTCAACGATGTCATCCCCAATCTCAAATGTCAGGAGTCACTTCCTAACATCAATTATTTCTCCAGCGGTTGCTAAGAATGGGTGTCCAAGAATGATGGGCACTACCGGATCCTTTGGCATATCCATAACAATAAAATCGGTAGGGACGAAAAACTTACCTACACGGACGGGAACATCATCAATCACCGCAGTTGGTGATACTACCGTGCCATTGGCCATGGACACTCTCATGTTGACGGGGTCTAGGGCTCCTAAACTCGTCTTTGACCATATAGAAAGGGGAAGGAGGCTTACACTTTCACCTAAATCACAAAAAACCTTGAAACGGTAAGATCCTAAACCAATAGTAATAGCAAACTTACCTGGATCTCCAAGTTTTTCAGGGAACTTCACTAACGGACCTCGTCAGAAAGCTCAGACATGGATCTCTTCTTAGCTAAGATGTCTTTCAAAAACTTAGTGTAAGCAGGCATCTCACTCAAAGCGTCAGTGAAAGGAATGGTTATATTTAAACTTTGAAGCATCTTTACAAACCTTTGAAACTTACCTTCCGCTGTGTCCTTTACCTTTTTCGGAGGATATGGAAGCACTTTCGTCGGATTCGGGGCTGAAATAGGCGCAAAAGAAGAATACATCACTGTTGGGGGGGTCGGTATCGACCCTAGGGGGGTCGGTACAGCCTCGGTACAAGTTGTGCTGGAGAGATGAGGGTCACCTGCTGCTGGGGGGGTCGGTACCGACCCTAGGGGGGTCGGTACGGCCTCGGTACAGATACTAGAATCAGGAGAAAAAGAAGAAAAGGATGTCGTACCTACAGGTGGGATCGGTACCGACCCGGTACAGCCTCGGTACGGACACTGTTTTCACCGTTTTCCTCCTCGTTTGACGTGCTTTCGCGTCCGGGCACTTTCTTCCCACTTCTTAGGTGAATTGCAGCTATTTTCCCTTTAGGGTTCTCATCGGGACGGACCGAGAATTTCCCTTGAGGTCGAGGGATTTGAGCCGCTAGATGCCCTAGTTGAGATTCCACTCCCTTCTTCCATGTTTCCAAGTCTCCTAGTTGTGCTTGAACACCTTTAATTTGAGAATTCACATCGGAACGAAGCCCATTGAATCCTTCCTTAAGCTCTTGTACCCGTGATGGTGGTTCTTGATAGCCAGGGGGCCTATATGGGGGAATCCTTTGATCTTGGGGAGGTTGGCTCCCTTGGCCTTGTCCATAGTTACCCCAATTAGGGTAATGGTTGTTCCTCCCTGCATAATTGTTATTTTGGTTCCCTGCATATATATTATTGTAACTGGGAGGCCTATAAGGGCCCCTCATATAACTTACCTCTTCGTAATGCTCCGCCCTTTGTACCTGGCTAATATTATCGCAATCTATAGTATTATGATATTGAGAACCACATTCTAAACAAGGTTGGTTTCTAAAAAGAAAACTCACTTGTTTCTTGAGGCGTCGGGTCTCATCATCATGGAATTGCCTACGCACATCAGGGTCAATTTCATTAGGAGGCTCATAAAGTTTCTTACCTGAGGGTCTAGCCTCTTGGGTGCCATACATAGCATCATACTCCGTTAGCTTGTCCAAAAGAGCTCATGCATCAGTCGGAGTCATCTCAAGGAACCCACAATCAGTGTGTAGGTTCAATCGAGTCTTGGTCTATGTATTGATGCCCTGGAAGAAGATTTCTTGGAGTACATACTCGGGTTGCCCATGGGTAGGGCATTGTCTCTGCAACTCCTAGAACCTTTCCCATGTCTCTAGAAATGTCTCTCCTGGCAATTGGTGAAAAGAGGTGATCTTCTTCCTAAGCTCCGTTGTCTTTGCCAGTGGAAAGAATTTTGTCATGAACAAGTCATACAAAGCCTTCCATGTAGTGATAGACCTAGGCGGTAGACTCTCCAACCAATTCAGGGCCTTTCCTGCAAGAGACCATTTAAAAGCCTTTAATTGAACACACTCTAACGATATATTATCAGCAGCAATAGTATCGCATAAATCAATGAAATTCTTGATATGAAGCATAGGGCATTCATTAGCTTTGCCCTCAAATTGAGATCTTTTAATTAAAGAGATAAAGTGAGATCCCCGACAACGGCGCCAATTTGTTGAAGGGTTTATTTTCAATCAAATAAATTTAAAAGATTGAAACCCCGCTATAGTATAGTAGGGTCAAGTTCGTTCGCTTGGAGAAAGTCAGTGACTCAATTTTAGTTACCAAAGAGCAAGGATAGCGAGGAGAGATGACAAATATAGAGATTTTTAGGGGTTTTGTGGGCTGCTGGAATTTTTAGGAAAAATTAATAATAATAAAAGTTTAGGGCATAAGGATCCCCACAGCGATAATCATGCAAGCATTTCAATGAATCATATAAAAATCATGTTTTTATTTATTTAATAGGTCAACTTGCATCAACCCTAGCAAAGTAATCAATTTATTTTCACAAATTAATAAACTTTACTAACAATCTTAATTAGGTTATCAAACTTGCGTTCAAAACCCTAATCACTATCCAATTCACAATTCAATCTTTCAATTCAATTGCAAAAAAAGAAATTTCCCCAATTTTCATTGAGTACTTAAGCATATAAAATAGATAAGAACCAATCAATTCATCAATTCATAGCAAAATTGCAAGCATAACTATCGTTGGGATCACCTCAACCCTAGAAAAGGCGACTACTCACGCATATTCATGGTGAATAACTCAAAATTCATGGAATAACTAAAAATCAGAAATTCAAATTGCATAAAAACCTGAGAATAATATCAACAATGCGTCCCAAAAGCGTTACAAAACGTTCCTCAACTTTCGCCGAAGAAATCGCTTCAAAAAGCTCTCAAATCCGCTCACAAACGCTCCCAAAAGTGTGCTGAGAATTCTAAACGTAGGCTAAAAATTGTAGAAGGAAGAGAGACTCCTCCAAACCCTAAAAATCCTATTTATACTTAATAGCCCATAAACCTAATTAGGAAATAACAAATATATGAATTTTATCTAAAGTCTATTTAAGGAAAAGAGGTAAAAATAATTAAATCCGGATAAAAATAGGAGCCAGCAAGCCCGTACCGACCCGGCCCACCTCGGTACCGAGCCCCCTTAGGGTCGGTATGACTACTGTTGCTTAGATTGGCTTGTTCTGTCTGATTATGCCTCGGTACCGACCCAGGGGGGGTCGGTACATGGTCGGTACAGCTCAGTAAAATGCCCATATCTCCTTTGTTTGAACCCCGATTGCTTCCGTTCTTTTTCCTATGCGCTCCTTATTCGTTTCCGCATCTTTTCTTTCCTGAAAGTTTCTTCAAAAACAGCTTCAAAAATCCTGTAAATCACACAAAAGCTAGTGAAGACATCTATTTCTTATGAAACATGAAAATCTATGCAAAAAAACACTAAACTCAATGCTTAACCAATGAAAAAGACTTATATTAACACTAAAGTATATGGAAAAATATGACTAAAAGCATGCACATCGACGTTAAGGAAGAGTTTTAAATTCTTCCGTGAGCTTTAGATCTTACGACCGAGTACGAGTTATTACTTAGATTATTTATTTAACGGAAGCGTAGATAAGTTGTTAAAACGGGGATTTCGAACCCCAAAGCAAACGCATGCCCATTGGAGGCTAGAACCTGTCCTAGTAAACTATCGCAAAACGGTTTTTTTAAGAGGAAGATAAAGGCAGAATTAAAGTACAACACATGCCGCGGCCTAACCGTGTCAAAACGCAAAAGTAGTAGCGAGAAAATACTAAAACGTGGTCCATGTCTCTCTCACTCTATCGTCCCATAGGTTTTGCCCGACAAACATCCACATATGATCACGCATATTGGGTATCGGGGGTACCTGAATCTAAAAACAAGAAAGATAACGGGGTCAATCATTGATTACTCATACACGTATGCACCAACATACTTTACAAGTACGTAAAAAGGCATATAAACGTGATGCGATAAAACTGTAATTACACTATCATGCTCCTAAGGCATAATCTGAATATATAAATAAATGCGGTAATGGGTACCCAAATGATAACAATCAACCATATAATCCCTTTTCAAATGCTTGGAGATTACACCATCCTTTATCACCCAAATTCTTGGGGGATGTGCCAACCTTTATCGAATGCTCGAAGGTTCGGCTAGGCCGCAGCCTTTAGGGAATCCCGATAATCACCACACAACAACATAGAATAGGATGGCCACCTATTATAACAAAGACAAAGAGAAGACGAAGGTTAATTTCGTTCCCTATGTTCCGTTCTATGTTATAATTCCGGTTTATACTCTACAACAATTCTATGTCATAAAATATGCATGAATCTATCTCGTTACGACACTCATGTGTCACGAGTAACCTCATGAGTAAGTCCAGGGGACTTACCTGAAATCCAAAGGTAAGCACGGAAACCAACAAGCACCAAGTGTAAACACGAATCAAGCGCCTAACAATTGTAATTATTTCACATTAGGTTCTTCTTATTAATGCATCACATAAACCCATACCGCAAGATAATCACACACATTCACATAAGGTTAATGGCTATGGACTTATAAGCTTGGTTAAGTATCCACACTTAACAAGTTATAATCCGGGTCATATCATCACGTAATCCTAACCTTTTCATCCTTATTATTGGCCAAGTTATGGGTATACTTCATTTCCGTATTTTATATGCTCTAAGTTTCGGTTATGCCATCATATATTCAACCATATTCTAGCATTCCCTTAAACAAGTTTTTAATTGAGTCATCATAAACATTGTTTACTAAAATTATAATAACTCTTGATCCAACCGTTGGATCGTCCTTATTTTTTAAGGGAAGTTAGATAACATTGACATGAACATCATATTAAGATTTCAGCTGGATCAGCGTTGTATTGGAAATTAAGTCCAAATTACAGAGGCACACATATCCATTTTGTTTTTTGACGTTTTTGCTACAAAACGCAATCAAAACACATGTAGGCTCCACTTTCTAAGCCTTTTCCACACCAAAACACATCTATCCTAGAAACGGGAAGGCGGATGTGAGATTACCTTTAGAACACTCCACTGCAGCCCCAAAGATCGGTCAGTTTGGAGGGGCAAATCACCTTGGATTTGGATGTTTGAAATATGTATTGCAACCTGATTCAAAAACGGAGCTAAGGGCTCACAAATCACTCCATTTGGATCAATATTGAGGGAGTTATGGCTTTTTGAATGGAAGGCAGCCAAAAAGGACTAGCAATGGAGATAGGCTTCTTTTCTATCCCTTTCCTCTTAAGTGACGGATTGTTCTTTGTGAATGAGTGAGGCTGGGCCTTGGAGATTAGATTTAAAGAATGGGAGAGGGATCCTTCGGTCAAATTATGGGAGGGGTGATGGGAAAGAGAGTGGGTGAGATGAATAGGATCTTAGCTTGTCATATGATCAAATCAAAGAGAGTGGGTGAGATGCGTGCAAGGAATGGATGGGGCGGCTGCCCTTATATTAGCAAGAAGTAAATCCCGAGTTTGTGACGCGTTAAAATCCGTTACGTTTACAAGATACGAGAAAAGTGGCTCGGGTATATATTTCTTTCACAAAATCCATAATTAAATCAATGTAAAGCCATCCATAAATTTTAAATTTTCTGGGTTTTCATAAGAATATGAGAGGATAATATTCGAATTATCCTACGGATATTTTATAAATATTAATTAAATTCCGGTCTTTACACTGAGTATACCATACGAACGCGGACCCCCGTAATGATTGAACAAATTGTCTTATCAATAGTTGGTCACTTATAGCAGTTTCTCCAGATGCGAGTAAAAGTGAGCTAAATGTTCACGTGGGGACCCATTGAGGCCATTAAATTTATCAAAGTTCGGCCTTTGGTAGTTCGGAGGAAATGGGATCACGTCGAATTCCGCATGATAGGGTTTTCTGTAGCCAATCACATGCGAACTCTGAGAAATCTTGAACTCTCGGATCCCCTACGCGATCCATTATTTTATTTCATGAGGAGAGATGGAGGCACTGCTTTCTCCCATTCTGGGAGGTACCTGCCTATTCTCTGCAGTTTGCTCTTGCCTATTCTCGGAATTTCGCTCCTACCTATTCTCCGAATTTTGCTATTGGAGCTGGGTCATGAGCAATTGAATTTGAGTTTCTCTCTCCTCTAGCTTCTTTTGTAGTTCCTAGAGCTGCTCTTCGGTGCTTGTTGCCCTAGTCACTAAGACTGCATGCTTTCAATTTCTCTGTCCGTGTCACCAGATGATCCACCCTCGCTTACAACAAGTGGAAAATCCTCTTCCTGAAACAGAGAAGTAGAGTCCCCATATAATGGGGAATTTTTCTTTTCTTCTTGAACCGTTTCTGAATTCGAAGACTGGGTGGTCACCCCAGCATATGACTTGGCCTTAGACATGGACCTTGTTACCCGCCGCTCGCACTTCTCCAACTGATTGGGAAGCGACATAGATTTCTTTGCTATAACCGGACCCTTTCCTTTCTCCTTGGTCTGAGAAGCCTTCGACGTCTCCTTTTGAGGTTTGGGAGACTTTGATACCTCAATCTCTAGGAGCTTGGCCTTTCATCGGATTCGAGCTTTTCTTGATAATCCGAATGATTGGTCCACGAGCAATTATAGGGGTGGGCTCATCTCCGTTGGCCTCATCTTCCTGGATGACTTCGAAGCTGTTGTTAGTTGGGATCTCAGCCATGATGGACTCCCTGGTCACATCAAATTGAATTTTGAATGACCTCCTTCTCACCCAGCGACCGCCCTCCACGAGGAAAGTTGCTGGCAGTTCGTTGAAGTTGATCATAACTCTTGGTGCCATTTTTCTCCTACAAACAAAAAATAGGCAAATATTACTATCAACACAACTAAGAGATGAAGAGGCAAAAAGGGTCCCACCGAGCGTGCCAAAAATATGTTAAACAAAAATGCGCGAATAATTGCAAAACATATTTTATTTCATTTTTTTACAATTTGAGTTCGACCCCTTTTGGTTATCTTCTTGAGAAGTTGTATCGACAACAAGACTTGACTGGTTTTGGTGATTTGGGCTGCACTCGAATTTTACCGGGTTGCCTACGTATCTCTAGAAAGAGAATCAAGCCTTACGTAGTTCAGAGTGTATTGAACTGATTTAGTTTTTGGGTTTGGTGATTGAACCGGACGAGCTTGGTCGCGTGTCCTACGTACCCGTTTGGAACGGGATGAAATCACCTTTAGTTCTTTATTCGAGAAAAAATTTAATTTAATTGGAGATAGGTGACTGGATCCGATATATATATATATATATATATATATATATATATATATATATATATATATATATATATATATATATATATATATATATATATAGAATTTTGATAATGGACTTCCTACGTAACTCATATAAGAGCATCATGCCCTTACGTAGTTCTTTTTAGAACTAATTTAATTTTCTTCGGTTTGACAATTGAACCTGACGAGCTTTAGCTTTATTTTAGGTGGCCTACGTATTTGACAATTCGGAATCAAATCGAGCATAGTTCATTTGAGAACCACTTGAATTTGGGGAAATTTGATTTGAGATTTTGACTCCGTTCTGGTTTAGAAGTCAATTTTGAGATCGACCCACTAGAATAAACTGGCGATGAAATTTTAAGAGTTTAACTTAATAATTTTGTCAAACTCAACTTCTAATTTATGCCAATTGTAATCTTTATATTTTAGTGGGTAGGTTTTGTGATTAAACTTGATTTAATCTTCATAAAACCGATTACCCACTTTAAAATTTTCTAGTGGCTTTGTTTTATTATCATACGATTTATATGCATGTTAATATGGGGTTTTGACATCTGAGCAATTTTCCGGACCTAATTTTTTTTATTTATTTTTTAACATTTACATTGTCTAAAATCACATTTTGTAATTGTTAAATACACACGGCAGGGATAATCTGGGCCGTCGTTTCCTCTTCATCACAGCCGCCCATTCTCCACCTAGCCATGGCCTGACACGCGTCCCCCCTCCCTCTGCCATGCGCCTGCTTCTTTCTCTGGTGAAACGCACCGTTTCAGCCTCCAGCGCTCTCAAGCGACGTCATTTTGAGTTCCAGATTTCGGCAAAAAATAAAGCTGCCCACATGGGCCCCACACATAGGATACTAAGAGGGATACTACCTCTGGTGTCCGAAAGATGAGATCTTGTACTCCACCCTATATTATATTATTAAAAATACTGAAGTATCTCTCCTTAATACCCCTTTAAACATGCTCTAAGCCCATTCCCAAATCGAATCTCCCAAAGTTTGACCATAACCCAATTCAAGTTGACTTTAATGAAGCCCATTTTTTTCTGAACCGAACTCGTTGTTGTTGTGTTTTTTTTCTAGCTTTTGCAGAAACCTCATCTGCTCAACTCTCTCTCTGATAGAGGGCGACTGTTCCTTCAACAGTTTCCAATGCCTCAGAGCTCCGGTCGTGGGCGATTGAAGTGGTGGGGAGCAGAGCAAGGGCGACGCAAGGATAAGGCAAGGGCGGAGCGAGGGCAAAGTGAACCGAAGACGTTTCGATCTCGGGTATGTGCTAGGGCTCTTCTTTTTTGAAAATTTTAGACCCCCAAACTTTCAATTTGAGTGATATTTGAGAAATTAAAACACCAATCATGCTCTTCTTTCACCCTTCCCTCTAATCTTATGCTCAATTTTGTGAGTTTTAACCTTTGTTGCAATTTCTAGGGATGCGATTTCGGTGATTTGGTTTGAGCAATTGGGCTTTGGAACTTCCCGCTCAGAAAAGGCAAAGGAAATTGAATATGAGTCCTCGAGGGAAAGGTGGACGCGACGACCACCTCCTTGGCGTGTCAAGTCCGCCAAGTACGTCGTCCTTCGCTTTCCTGTCCTTTCCTTTTGCTGATTCTTGTATATCGATTTGTGCTTGTATTGCCTCATGTGGTGCTCGCCTTGACATCTTGCTTATTTTACTTGGATTGTGTGGTTTGTGCTGCTATGTTTGTTTTAGATTTTTTTGGTGAAATTTCCTGAGCCCCCTTTTTTTTTACTTTGTTAACAAACTTGAATTGCCCTGGATTAGTTATCACCATCTTCAGTAGTTCCTTGATTGGGTCTAGGCTCCTCTACGAGTAATTTAACGCCTTTCATTTGGGTGGCAACTGATTCCAACTTGATGAGGTTGCTTTGTGCAAAAAAAAAATTTGAGTCTACAGTGCCGCTTGTTTGGGCTAGGTTTGTTTTGCCACTATTTTTCAGCGATTAGCCTCTTTTTTTTTATTTGGGAATTTTGCTGGCCAATTTGAATAGATTCAATGTCGCTCTCTTTGATTTAAATTTGAACCTTCACAAGGCTGGTTGCAATGAATTTGTTTCCTTTTGATTTGCTCAAACTGTTTGTAATTTGTATGCCTAAATTAGTCTCTTAGTTTCGGGAAAAATCCAACAGCGTTTCGCCCTCTTTTAGGGCTATTTGATGATTTCGAAACCCATGCCACGAGCGAAATCTTGCAAGGTTCACAAGGGCTTAAGCCACGACCGAAAGCTTGCAGGGTTTGCAAGGGCGAGATTTCGAGAATCGATTTTGATAGCACTTCGACTTGTTTTGGGTAATTTTATGACTCCGAAACCCAAGCCACAAGCGAAAGCATGCAAGGTTTGCAAGGGCCTAGGTCACGAGCAAAATCTTGCAAGGTTTGCAAGGGCAGGGTTTCGAGAATCGATAGGAATCCCCACGCATAGAAGGAGAGCTACCTTGTTGGCTATCCTCTTCTTTCTTTCTTCCTTGCTTTCTGTAGACGTGTTTGAATGCTTGGTGTGTTTGTTTTCTTTTTCTCTGCAACCTTTTTTCCTGCCGTGTGTGCTCTTTTTTTTTAGCCCTAGACCTCCTTTTATAGGGTCAAGAAATCGGAGGATAGATGATATCTTTTAATATTATTCTATCCTTTTAGAACACTCAGAGAATCTTGTATTTTGATCACCTTTCTCCTTTTTTTAATATATCCATACAAGATCTTCTATTTTTTTTTTTTTATTTTAAGGGTAAATATATTAAAACAAAATTTGAGTACAAGGGACCAAAAATAGAGAGGGATGGAGAGAGAGAGAGGGGGGGTCACCCCTAGTAACGTCTAATGACTTAACTAGGGGAACCAAACCATGTGTCCTACTCAAGAGATGCAACCCCTAAGTACGGACAAAGCATCGACTACCAAACCATGTGTCCTACTCAAGGGATGCAACCCCCAAGTAAGGACAAATCATCGACTACCATACTAAAGATACCACACAAAGGGTCCTACAAAAGGGATGCAACCCTTAAGTACCAACGAATGGCATAAACTAGGGCACGCAGGCCACTACAATCTAAATCGACATAAACCAAAGACAACTCAAAATACATCATGGAAGCAGCCACCATCAACAATACTAATCACCATCAATCAACCATAGCCTTCGAAATCAAAGGACAGATTCCGGAGAGCCAAAGCCAAAGGTGACACGCCAAACCACACCAAGGACACGAGTAGCCATAAGGACATAAACAGCTCTATTGCTGCTAGCATTTACGGGCGTGGGGAGGTGCGGGAGGGTCCTTGATTTCACAAACCAAAGGCTAAGGTCATCCTATGAGGAACTAGATTCAAGGTGCGAAAGGAAGTGGCTGAACTTGTGACTAAGGGAGAACCGAAACCCTCCTGGAGTAGCGCAAGAAACTCAAACAAGACTCCAAATCAAGGGGCAGGGGACAAGTAGATGCGGGCACAAGTGAGGACCCGACGATAACAAGACTCCTGTTAGTTGCTGATCCTCTCTCTTTTTTTAGATATTGACAGATCTTTTTTCTACCCATCTAATGTGTTGATTCCTTTCTTTCAATTTGGTACTTAGGCAATAGTAGTTTGGCTGCCATTTTGCTTTTAGGTTGGGCTGCTTTTGCTTTTGTTTGATTGAATTGTTTTGGGCTACCTTTCAATTGGACAAACCCACTAATTCAACTGTAAATTCACTTTTTTTTTTGCAGATTTGATCCGACAGGTGAGCTACCGTTGGATTTCGAGAGACTCACCACCCAAGGGACGAGGTTTGTGCTTTCGAGAGCTTAACAACATAATTTTCTTTTTATTATATGCTCAACTATCATATTAAATTTGTATACTTTAGCTTACCAGCTTGTAGTGCGCTAACATGATATATTTGACATGTAACACATTTTGCACACTCTTTATTTGCTTATAACTATTGTCAACCAATTTCTTCTCGCTTTTGATATATAAAGTATTACATGAAAGCTTCCACGAAAATGATCTCACATGATAACTTTTAATCAAACACGAAATTTTACCCCCAAATAGCTTCATATTGTCGTTTTTCGGTGAAATTTTAGTTTTTTTATGGCTAAAACTGCTGAATGGTATAGTATATTATGTTCTCTTTGGATATTATGTATGTTATTTTTGGTCTTTAAAGAATAATCCAAAAGAGTTTTGAAAAGGATTCAAAGACTCACACCCCCGAAAACAAATAGAGTGTCATGGAAGTTTTTACAAAACTCGAAGATGCAAAAGTAGATCTGTTAGAGATATAGAAATTAAATTGCCCAGTAAAAGTAAGTCTCAATGAAGTGTGATTTATTTAGAGAAAAACCATGAAAGGAGCTAAAATTTGAAGTTGCTTTTGACATATGCATGATAAGAGGACTAATATTGCATATTTCATATATGCATTATAGGTAGTTCTTATTGCATTTAGATAGGAGTTTTGCATATGTTTTAGTCTAGTTTCATATCTTGCTTATGAAGTATTCGAGTTCGGAATCTACACCTTTGTAGTGTTTATTCTACAGTTTTGCATTCCGACCTTGGATGGGATCTTTGAAGAGCTTATGAGACATGTTCGGGAGCATATGGGGGCGGAGGAAGAGGCTACGGACGAGCAAGGAAGCACAACATTGAAGAAAAGAGAGAAAGCCGTGTTCAGCGAATCCCGATTTGGATCCGAATATCCTATTTCCTGTTATATTATTATTATTATCTTTCTAGGGTTTTCCATCACTCTTTATTAGGTTAATCTAGGTTATTCCAGGCGTGTGTGGTGGAAGTGAGGCGTAGAAACAATGAACGCTTTGAGATAAAAGAGAGGTTTTTGGCCTATCAGTTACTAAACTCATAGTTTCGTTTGTGATTCGAAGACATGGTTGAATAGATTGTGAGGATTTGATTCTATTTAGTTATTTATGAGTTTATTTATCATCTTGTGTTTATTAATTATATTTGTAGTCCTTTCTATGATTGATCACCATGTTAGGAATTGTATCTAGGCTATGAATTCATTATTGTTTTCTCGATAGCAAACAAAGGTATTGAAGTAGTGATATTTCCTTGTCTTTTTAGTGGATGATTTTGATTGATCTATATCGTTAGATGTTAATTATGCCGATTAGGGTTGTTCCGGTTGTGTCTTAATTGCATCGAATCGATATGCCAATTGGTCTAAAAGCTTGAGTGTTTAATGCTATTCTTTAGTAATATTGAAAAGGTGATTGTATCCCTGCTGATCCTTCAACTTTAGTCAAGTAGACATAAGCTTATGAATAATTAATGAATCAATCCTATGACCATGAATTTCAACCATTGTCAGAGAATTACAGGTGAAATGCTTTTTCTATCTATATTATCAATCACTTTTCAATCATTAGTTGTATTCACTTTACTTTGTTATCAATTTGTCATAAGTCATTACTTTTGTCATAAGAGTCATTGTTAGATATATTGCATAGTAATCTGCTTCTCTTCGTGGGTTCGACTCCGGACTTCATTGCTATACTAGTAGTTGTTTGGTTTATCAATTCATTGATTTACTAATCTATTGGTTTCACTACAACAGAAGTCACTTTTAGCGAAGAATTTTTTCCTCGTTGAAAATTGATATTTCGTCGCTAAACATATTTAGGGAGAAAATATGCTTCCTTTTTAAGTGGTCGTTGAAACATCATCACAACAGAGTCTAGTGTGGAAAAATAAAACCGTCGCAAACAAAATGTTTGGTGACGAAGTCAATTTCGTCGTTGTAAGTCATTAACGACTATTAAATTCATCGTAATAGGTAATTATATTTGTCGCGAAAGAATTCAAAGGATTTCATAGCAGTCATTAAAGGTACATGGTGAGAAACTTTAATTCCTCGCAAAATTGTATATTTCCTCGTTAATAATGATATCAACTTGGCTCTATATTATTTCGCGACATATATTTTTGTCGCTAAAAAATAATAATTTCATCGACAAAAATGTTGAAAGAATCGATAATAGTCGTTAAATGTCTTTAGCGATGACATAAAGCTCATCGCTAATATAGTAGTTTCCTCGCGAATGATGGACTATAGTTACAAAATTTTGAACATTAAAAGTTCATTGGTGAGAAAAATGTTTGTTACTATAAGCATGCTATCACAGTGAAGTTG
Source organism: Persicaria maculosa (assembly GCA_963922045.1). NCBI lineage: Eukaryota > Viridiplantae > Streptophyta > Magnoliopsida > Caryophyllales > Polygonaceae > Persicaria > Persicaria maculosa. Next base: position 43,457,201 of record OY998264.1, on the reverse strand, counting down.
AATCTATCGTTATAGGAATCGTTTTAGCGATGAAATATATTTCATCAAATAATATATGATAATGCGGGAAAAAAATCCTCACTAAAAAACATTCAATAGCAAGAGAATATATTTTTCATCGTTATATTATCAATCACCATGTCATTTTGTCGGTATAGAAAATATATTTTTTTTTATAAAATGACTTTCCTCCCGTAATGTAGGTTATGGCGAAAAAATATCTTCATCGATGCAAATATTCTAAAACATACAAATTAGAAATAAAATGAATATTTTAATATAAATGCAATAGAAATATATATGGGAAAACATAATATTATATGTTTTATATCGATCAGTCTAAAAGTGGTAAATCAAATAAATAAAATCCGAGTTAACAATCTTATTAAATAGGAGGTTCTATGATAAAATCTACTAAACATCAACCATTTGGTCTTTAAATTTGGCCATGAATTCTTCGAACTTTGCAGACCTTTCATTTAGAGCCTTTATCTCTTGACTCTGAGCTTGAATTGTATCTTCCAGCTCTTGGTTCTTCTCATATACCTCGTGCATTGCAGATTTGGAAAATCTTGTGGTGGTAGGTTGAGGTCCAAAACCAGAACCTTTGATGTATCCTGACTTTGTCCCGAAAACTTTTTCGACGATCTCTTCCGCAGTCATGGAGCAAGTTCCATCTTCATTAGTTTCCTCAGAACGCATCAACCCCATTTCATCCTATAAATGATTAATGCATTCAAATTCATACCAAACTTTAAAATACATATATAATAGTGCAGATTTTCAAAATAAGGAAAATAATTTGCATCAAATCTTATCATAACTAACTTCAACTTTCGATTATCAGCGCCACAAAGAATTGAACATAAGGGTCATAGTTAACAACTTAATTTCCATATATGAGCATTATCATACTCAATTACTAATTCTTGGCAATATAAAGAGTTCTTTTTGATGAATAGAATAGACAAATCACACCTCATTTTAATTTTATTTCATCAAACTCTACAAATCTCATTTCTTTTTGTTCTAATAGAATAGACAGAATGAATACATACCCATTTCTCTTTTGCTCCCAAATCCCAACCTTTTTGCTCGCTCTTATATTGAATCACAAATCTGTCAATTGCATCTAGTGGCGAACCTGTAGTTGGTGCCTACAACATAACAAAAAAATTATGATAAGGAAAAAATATGTACTTTAATCCTAACTCAAAATGGTTTGATGAATATGTAAAATAATTTGTAATAAAAATACGAAAAAATATTTAATGTTTACGATATAAGAAGAAAGTATTCTCAAGAATATAACTTACCGTAGATTCTACATGTAAGAGAAAAGAACAAGATCCGGCCTTATGATGATACTTCAGTTTTGATCTCTTAATAATATTTTGTTCGGACTTTTTCTACAGGTAATTAAAACAAAGTTAGATGAATCATAAGGTGAACTGCAATAAGAAAGTCATATGAATAGATTCACACATAGTTTCCTATAAATACCTGAAATTCTTCACTTGAGAAATAATTACACAGATACTCCCACTCCACAGCAGTCTTCACCTCACTAGGTTTATTCTTTTTGGCTTCCTCAACATTTGGGAAATTCTGAACTTTCTTTTTCAGTTGGGTACGAATGTTGCTAAATGCTACTCCAAACGTGTGGTGCACGTATCTCTTAACCCAGGGAAGCGCCAAGTCAATGTCAAACCTATTCTGAAATAGGAGCAAAGTCTCAATAAAAAGACTTCAATATAAGTATGTGATATATAATACAATTTGTTATCTAACAAAGGCTATAAGTTATAAAATACGAAAATTAACTATATATATATCATGACAATGTACAATTTTCATTTGCATATTTTTGAAGGGAATTATTGAAAAAACAATACTTTAAATTATAGTACTCACAGCCAATCTTTTTTCCAAGACTGCTTTAACTTCAGGAGTAACCTTACTCCACTTTTCAACATTGAGGGGTATATGGTTCCTAGCGATGAATCCAATCTCAGATGAAAACATCCTTGCATATTTCCCGCTTGGTTTACCATCTTCCAATTTCAGCGTGACAGGTATTTTAGTACCAAGTTGTGCAAAGACCTTCTCTGCCTTCACTCCTCGACTCTTCCCACGCACATTTTTTTTTGGTTCTGCTGCACACAAATATGTACTTTAATAAATATGTACATTTAAAAGTTATAAATGAAGTGCAACATTTATTAATTTAAATTAACATATACTAGTAGCAACCGCAGATTCCTAGGTACCAGCTGCAATGGAAATATCATTGATGGTCAAAGAAACAAGTATATTCATAAATATGCCCATTTAATTTAAAAGTTATAAATTAAAGTGAAAAATATCATAATTTAAAGTAGCATATACCAGCAACAGCAGATGATGTTTCAACACTATCTAGTGAAGAATTATCGTTGATCGCCATCTCCACATGTGTGTCTTCTATCCCTTCAGGGTTTGAAGGTTGGGTGTCAACTCGAACATTCATAGATGGATCTATAATAGACATTTTAGGTTTATTTAATCGTAATAACCCAATAGAATAGTTTAAATAAGGTAAACATTAATAATATATAGTTTTTACAAGAAAAAAGATATAGGTGAAGGAATGAGAATTCTTACTTTCAATTATTCCATCCGATCTTGGGAGATGTACAGTTTCAGGTGCGGTTAGCTGGATGCGTGTTCTTTTTGGCACAATAGCATCTGTGTATGCATAAAGTTTAGTAGTCAATGGGTACCTATTGCGAAGTGTGTGTGTGTGTGTGTGTATATATATATATATATATATATATATATATATATATATATATATATATATATATATATATATATATATATATATATATATATATATATATATATATATATATATAAATGCTCGAGTTTCTAAAGTGAATAATTGATATATGATGCTTACTAGCAATGGCCTTAGTTGTATTGGCCACGAAATGATGCGAACGTTTTTTGTTTCCATGTGTGTTAGATTGTTTGTCCATGGCCTTTTGTGCAGATTTGCTCTTAGATTGAGATCTTGTTCCTTCCATGAGTCTAGAAGAACATAAAATAAAATAGTTAACATAACTCAAGAGAATTCAAAAAGTATTGAGCATATCCAAAATATATATGACAGAAAACTACATAAGGCAGATAGAAAAACATAGCAAGGCCAAAAAAACCAATGACAGCAACCTGTATATACATATTAACTTTTGTGCTTATATATTAAATTGAATATATGACATTAAAATAATATACAACTTATATATACATATTAACTTTTGTCGATCCACAATATTACAAATAGAATTAAGTACTTTATAAACAATATTCATGTTCAACCCACTAAATATTCATTTAAAATACAATATATATTCATCACAAATTGTGTGATTTTTTAATTAATCTTATCCGGCCACCTGCAAGTCCAAGGCACCAAGATACAAGATTTTTGTGCTTATATTACTGTATAAATATTTTTCCTTCTTAATTAGAAATTACTCTGTAACTAACTAACTACCTTTAATTTAGGTAATGATTTAACCGATGACTATTTCTCTACAATAAACTCATTATGTGTTACACGTAATATGAAAGCAAAAAAAAAAGTATGACAGAAAAACAAAAAAAATTGACCCTAAACAAAAAGTATGACAGAAAAAAAAAACTCGACCAATAAAAAATGTATGACAGGAAATCAGATGCAATACATTTGCAATTCGATAGTTCAATGGAAACCTTCGATTTTTACTGTTCGATGATAACCTTTGATCGAAAATTTAGTATACAACAACTAATACATATCACAGGAAAAAAAACTCAACTATTGCAGGAATTTTCAATCGACAAAAGCAAATAGATTTGGAAACTGTCGAACATCAAACAAATGAAAATCGAACAACTGCAAAGTAGAAGGCATCGAACACCAGGTCAAAATTGTCGAACATCAAAGTAGAGGCCATCAAGCAGCAACTATACTGAACAACAACTATTGATTGAAATTTATATCTATATGATAGCAAATATCAAACAACAAATGAAAATCGATTGAAATTAAAGGCCATCGAACAACAACTAACAATAGACTGAAATTAGAACCGACTCAATATACCCAAATCGAATTGAAATTTCAAACCTGGACTGATGTCAATAAAGAGGAGAACGAGAGGCGTCTGAAGTACGTGCTAGAGTAGAGTCGCGGAGCGTCGAAGCGGATGATCTCCCTGAGGGTTCAAGATTTGGGTACAAGTCGAATTGGTCTACTATTTTACCCTACTTTCATGGATTGCCTGGGGAGGAACCAAACAAACACCTTGTTACCTTTGTGAGTGTGTGTGATAGACTTAGACCCCAAGGCCTTACCGATGAAAAATTGATGTTGAGAGTGTTCTCCTTTACTTTGAAAGATTCTGCAAGCGAATGGCTTTATTACCTACCCCCCGAAAGCATTACTACTTGGGTTGAATTAAAGAAAGCTTTCCTTCAGAAGTACTTTCCTACTACTCGCCTCAAAAAACTCAAGAAGGAGCTATCTAGTATTGAGTAATCACCTACGAAGAGTCTTTATGAGTATGTCGAACGATTTAAGAAGCTTAAGGGTAGTTGTCCAGAACATGGTATACCTGAGGATGATCTAGTGCTATATCTTTATGAGGGCTTGCTTGACACAAACAGGAGTTTCATCAATGCTACTAGTGGAGGAGATATTTTGGATAAGACACCTTAGGAAGCAATGCAGATTTTCGAAGGGTTAGCTAATGCATCGCAATAATATGGGAAACACCAAGGAGTTAGAGGAGTTCAAAAGTTGGATAATTCTAGAGATGGTCGCAAGGATGACTTAGATAGGCTTACTGAGATCGTGAGCAAGATGGCTATACAAATGAATCAACCGCGGCAGCCTAGACCTTGTGGTCTCTGTGGAGATCCAACTCATCCGAGTGATAAGTGTCATTTGATTCAAGAGGATGTCGCTGATTTGAGTGCTATGGATTATGGACCTCGCCGCATCTTTGGTAACAATGGTTACAATCAGGGCTACAATTCGAATTATCAAAGTGGATTTGACGGGAGAGGTCAGCAGCAACAAGTTCCTTATCAAGAAAGAGGACAATTTAAGAATCATAAAAGAAACACTCAATAAAAGGATAGAGATGATACATTGAGGTTTTTTTTTATAAGATGAGTGTTCAAGAAAAGTTGATGAGTCAAATGGCTAAGAAGATTGGAGAATTAAAGGCAAAAGATTCGAGGAAATTGCCATCAACAAGTGGTAGTTAATCCGAATGAGAATGTGAGTGTCATGATCCTTAGAGCAGGAAAACAAGTGAATGTGCCCAATAGGAATGTTAAAGATAGGCATAAGGAAGTGATTGACGTGCGTGAGGAAGACAACAAAAGCTCAGAGATGCACACCGTTGATGACGGCTCCCGCCACTGTTAATAGGAGGAATGTCGAGTTTGAAAACAAATATAAAATATAGATGCAAACTGAATCCTAGCCTATACAAATAATTACAAGACTTCCTCCCGTTGTAGTAGAAGGGTAGTCAGGATCGATCCATGAGGAAGCAGGTCAGCGGGATCCTCGATAGTGTTGAAAGCTCACGTCTTTTGTCGACCCGAAGCCTCGATCTCGACCAATATGCTCGATGTCGACCTTGGATGTCGATTTCTACTGCAACAGAAAACCTACAGAGAAAAAAAAGGCAATCGATATCGACTAGGGTGGTCGATATCGATGTTAGTGACAGAAATCGAATGGCTTAGAAAACAGCCAGTCGATACAGGGCAGTCGATATCGAGTGGTTCACTCGAAATCGACCTCAACAACAAGAACAAATGAGATCGACGTCGACACAGAAAACCGTCGACGAAGGCAAAGTGGGCGATACGACTAGATAGGTCGATATCGACTGGTTCCTGTAGAAACGTTAGTTTTTGTTGGCAAAGAAGGCCGAAGATGAATAGGATGAAAGAGGGCGCAATGGACAGAATAAAGACAGGATTTTTTGTGAATAAAATATATAAAAGGCAACTCCTAGGGGTAGGGTTTACCACAACGTTAACCAATGTATGCAATAAGGAAAATAAGACGGACAATTGCACTATTTCACCCGAGAGACAGGCTTTCGCTGTACACCAACTCTTAGGATTACTCTTGCAAATAAATCTAATCGTCTCTACCAATTTTATGTTTATAACTCAAGTTGTTAGCATGAATCCCTTTTCTTTCGATAAGGACTAAACATAGAATCGCAGGAATGATATAGACACAACGATATCAACATCAAATACTTACCTCAAGCATGCATGGCTAACGTCGGGCTCACCCCGACCCTAGAAGCTTTGGGAAACTACTCGCTCTTCATTGCATAAAACACCATTGGTATGAAAAGGAAAACTTGCATTAATAACTCCAAAACTTTACAACTCAACGTCGGCTCTCGCAAAGGCCAAACCTTAAAGCTTCTCTCTAACTATACTTCTATTGCAATTGTTGTTTGATTGAATCCATGAATGCCAGCCCCCTAGGGCTTTATTTATAGGCTACTAATCCTTGCTACCCAATGATAGTATCTTCTATCTTCTATCTAAACTCTATCCAAACAAGTAGGATATATCTTTTATTTAAGTTAAATATCTAAATAACTAAATAAACCTTTAGGGTAAAAAGGAAATATCCCCAAGGTATATTCTATCTAAATTACAAGGTAATTCATGGCTCCTATGGATAGAATTGTGATCCGCGTCTCGAAAAGAGCGTCCAACCCGTGTCGAAATCCAGTCGATATCGACCAGATATGTCGATTTCGACCTCTTCGTTTCTGCTCGACGGGCTCAGTTCCACCCGATTTTTGGGTCTTGGTCGATATCGACCTCAGGTAGTCGATATCGAGTGCTCTTCTTTGCTGGTGTTCTTGGTCTATATCGACAATCAGAGTCTGTGTCGATGCTTCAGTCGTTATCGACCAGATAGGTCAATTTCGACCACTTTTCTGCTTCACTTGGCTTCTTCATTCTGACTCTAATTCTGCTCCAATTCCTACATATTTAGACCAAAACTTGTGCAGACTCTATTTCTTGCATGTTAGCCCATTCTACATATATTTATAATATTTTTCAACCTTTTATTTGGGAATTGAATGAAATATGAAGTCGAAAGACGCAATAAAAAGGGTACTAAATATGTACATCAACCACTCTTCAGACCGGCGCCCGCCGCCACCTCAGACCCCAGATCCGAATGTTGAAGTTGTGCAATCCCCAAGGAAATGATCCAAGGAGTGGTTTTCTGGGGTTTCAAGACCTGCACCACCCTTTCCTCATGCCTTAAGACCTGATCATAAGTGGGAAGATGAACAAATCCTTTACAACACCTTTGCTCATTGTGAGGTAAATATTCCACTCTTTAATTTGATTTAAATCGTGCCTCACTATGCGAAATTCTTGAAAGAGCTAGGGAACTGCTTTGCTTCAGAAAAAGATTGCCTAAAAAGTGCGCAGATCCAGGTATGTTTACTATCCCATGTGCAATAGGTAATGCTAGCTTCACAAAAGCTATGCTAGACCTAGGTGCTTCAATCAATGTGATGTCTTATAACTTATACATGTTTTTGGGTTTCAATGCTTTTTCTGAAATTGGTATTACTATACAACTTGTTGATCGTTCTAGCATTAAGCCTAGAGGAGTTGTTGAGGATGTTTTGGTAAAGGTAAATGATTTGATATTTCCAGCTGATTTCTTTATATTAGATATGGAACAAGGTACACTTGCAACCCCAATGATCTTGGGAAGGCCATCCTTGCGAACGGCTAAGACTAAGATTGATTTCTTTGAAGGTTCCCTAACCATGGAGTTTGACTGTAGAAAGATTGAATTTTCTATATTTGAACCTGCTACTCTTTCTACTAATGATTCTATGGATGTTCTTGACTCTAATGATAGTGATCAATGAATCAAATAATTTTTTAGATGCTTCTATTGAGAATGAGTCATTTCGTATTGAGTCTTCTAACAAAGAGAAAGTTGATTTAGGGAAAGATGACATTGTTGAGATGTCTAACTCAAATGATTATATTGTTCTTCCCTAAGAGAAATCGATTCCTAACAATGTTGAGGTTTTTGCAATTTGAGGACAACCTCCAGAAGAAACTCATTTCAAGAAGGAATTGATTGGTGCGATTGATGGATACATTGGAAAAATTCCTAAAGTTCCCCCTCTTGTCAAGAAAAGGACAAGTGTGGAGGATCTTGATAGGATAACTTGATCAAAAAATGCATCACGTCGAGCCAAAGACGTGAAACAAAGGCGCTTCTTGGGAGGCAACCCAAGGTAGATTAGGTAATATTGTTTCAATTTCACATTTAGTTTTACAATTCAATAAAGTAGGACAAGTCTTTTTGCTGTACATTGGAGTAGTGATAGGCTAAAAACCTACCCGGAAGTATACGGGAACGATTGTAGTATGAAGTAATAAAATTATCGTTCTTCCCAAAGGACCTAAGACACAATATCAATTGATCTAATTAAGCTAAACCAGTAATTAAGAACCAAGAAGAGAGTTGTGAAAAATATATAATAAAAACTAACTATCGTCACAAATAATTACTCCCTCCGTTCGGCAAAACTTGTCATTTTAGCTTATTTCACAAGTTTTAAGGTAATTAACAAATGTACTAATTTACCCTCAATTATTACCTTCCTTTTTTACTTTATCGAAAACTACAACTAACAAACCATCAATCATATCAAGGGCATTTTTGTAAAGTGAAAGGCAAAATACCTACAATGACAAGTTTTTTTGAACAAAAATAACACCCTAAAATGACAAGTTTTGCCGAACGGAGGGAGTATAAAATATAGATAAAAGACATCTAAGGATCCGAGTATTAGGTTAACATCATGTCAAGTATCGAATTCATCCGGTTGTTCATATTCATCTAAAAGCTATTAAACTCTCGTTATTCAATTTAGACTATTAACTAGTAAACCCGTTTTATTCACTCCTAAATCAAAGCTAGTAAATTCACTCTCAATCCAAGGCTATTGTGTTCACTTTCGATGAAAAGCTATTAAGCGTGTCAAAGCTATTCACTCTGGATCAAAAGCTAATGAGTTCACCTGAAAGACAAAGCTATTAAATTCACTTTGAATCGGAGCTATTAAACATACTATGTTATTGACCTTGATTCGAAGCTGTTAAGCTTGTCATGCTATTCACATCAAATCAGGCTATTAAACAAATCAATACATGACTACATCTTAAACCTAACAACCCATCACCTTAGACAAGAGAATTAGCCAAGCATAATCGAATATATGATAAAAGCAATTAAATCAATCACAACATCATGAACCAAATTAGAAGAGAAAGAGTAAGAAGACTTATCGTTAATCTTGCAAATAATTCAAAAGTCGAAACTTGATTAAAGTTTAAATCTTCAATCACACCAAACTAAATCTCCGTTGTGAAGGTAGAAAATATATAGACTCAAAACTTCAACCCAAATTTAAACCTAAAACTAATCTAATTATGGCCGAAGCCTTATTGTACGACAAGTCTCCCGTCCGAACTCCCCTGGTTCTTTCACAAAAGCGAGTATTTATAATCTAAAATTCTCCCAAATTACAATTTCAGCCTAACAATTTAAGGAATTCAAATTTAGCCCAACACCTAATTAAAAATTTAGCACATAAGATCCAAATCTGGCAGTTTCGCGTGTTAGCTTTAAAATTCCAATCCAATCATGCTCGCTCCTTCGTATCAACTCTTGAATTTCATAATATTAGCCTTAGAATATCTGAAATAAATGCAATACGAGTGTAGACTCCGAAAATGCAAAAATTAAATAAAGCATAAAATATGATTAATATGCATGAAAATGACCTAAACTAATACGCAAATGCAACCCTAAAATATGACTAAAATAGACGTTATCAAATCACCACATGATTAAACCTTGCTTGTCCTGAAGCAAATACAAATATAAATATTTCACAAGAAGGATTTCGATTTCTATCCAAGCTATGCATTTGCATATTTAGATTTTGACATTCAGTTCAAAAACATGAATGAGCAAATCATACAAGAGACAAATCAAGACATCAATTCCAAGACCTCGCAGAGGATAAATTTTGTGGAACTCTCTAACTCGTGTGTTTAGGGTATAAATATCACTCAAGCTCAAATCATGAAAACTCATCTACCATAGGCTTGAATTAGCATCCTAATTCTCCATCTCTTGGATTATGCACAAAAACATAAATCATGAGGACTTTTCTTGGGTTGTAATGGGGCTAAGTAATGAAAAATAAGGTATGAAATTCTTTGGCTATGTGGTGCTAAATCCAAGAAATAGAATTACTTCCTAAAATTCAACCACAATTTCATCTTCTTTTCACACATACCAAATTTCTCACAAAAACCACATCACATAATCAAATAAACTCATAAGCTCTCAACTTTTGATAAATCATTCCCTTTTCATAAATTATTCTCTTTCTATTTTTTTTCTCTTTTTCACTTCTTTTTTCTCTTTCTATTCTTTTCATAAATTAATCTCTTTCTATTTTTTTCACTTCTTTATTCCGTTTTTTTTCTCTTTCTATTTTTTTTTTCTCTTTTTCACTTCTTTTTTTATTTCATACTTTCTTGCCTTCGTCAAAAGAAAATTACAACTGAAGCACAAAATCCCTCACTCAATACATAATCACTCAAAGCCAAGTATTCTTTATTGTCCACAAAACGACACATAAATCTATTTCATCCTAATTCCCGAATGGGTAAACGAGGCTAAAATAGGCTTACAGATAATCTTGTAGAGCAACAAATAAATAGGCAATATGCACAACGGTCTTCAAGCAAAGGATATATGAATGGGTAGGAAGGGAATAATAGGCTAACAAAAATTGCCTCAATCATGGTTATGTAATGCACACAAGTCATATATGTGACCTCAACAGGTTCTAACGCAAGTTCTGAAGATAAAGCAATCAAGATGAGAAATTCACACACACAATTAAGAAAGAGGACTCATGGATGTCAGTCCTTGGCTCAGAAGCTCACGACTTTTGTCTCAGAATCTCAATCTCAATAAGTCTCAAACAATGATTAGTCTTGAAAGAATCATAGCATAAACCCAATAATCTAGATCATCACAAGCTTTTTAACATGCCTTAAAGGATATCATCCACCAAAATCAATCGAGGAAATGACAAGTTCTCCAAGAAGAGCAAGGAATCATTATAGCAAGGGTTCATCTCAATACACCTATATGCAAATGCAAAGTATGAAATGCACATGAAAAAGGAAAAGAATATATATATGCAAATACGGAGTGACACATGAACTATACGTGAGTTGCAAATGAGTTACCCCCACCCCATGCTTAATTCCTACTTTGTCCTCAAAGTAGGGAAAAAGAGAGAGAATAAGAATGAGAGAACTCACCAAATAAGCAGGCACAATGAAGCACTATTCAGCAGACAAGTCCATCTTGAAGCTTAGCAGAAAAAGAGCTTTTATAACTCATCAAAGCAGTAGGCAATATCCTCTCTTGGGTGTGATTGAGAACTCATAAATATTTGGGTCCATCACATTGAAATCGAGTCTGGCCAAGACAACAAAAATAAATCAAACAACCAACAAGACAACACAAGTTCTATCCAACATCAAGGGTACAACACTAGACAAAACCAAAAGTAGGTTATAATCACTTTAGATCAAATAGACTTCATGGAACCATCGTGTAAAATCAGAAATCAAGTCCAGGAGTACAGCAAAATGATCGCCAATGAAAGTTTAGCACCATAATATCATTTAACACCCAAACACATATCGGTAAAAATCAAAGAATTGAAGTGAATTCAGAGAGTGCAAAACTAACAAGAATTAAAAGCACCTAAACCATCCTACATTCAGATCAGAAACATCACCACAAGCAACCCCATACTTAAAAATTTAGCAAGTTCACAAATCAATTCAATATAACACAAACTTGAAAATTTCTAAGCACAATTCTCACCAAATCCAAAAGGTTAAATTGATGAATCCAACACAATTGTTTATTTGACTTTCAAGTGACCACAAATCCGAAATTTAAGCAAGTCACTAAATTTATCAATAAGCACACATAACTTGCAAAAACTCAAGAACACAATCATCAGGATAAACACAAGCTGCAATGGAATCTTAATTCATCAAATTCAACCAATCAGCCACATTAATCATGAGATGCAATTCATAAGAATATAGCACAAAGGTCTCTTGAACTCAGTCACAAATCCTCAACATCCCCAAATCAATTCCATAAACCTTAGCCCTATAAATTGAAATTTCCAAATCAATGTTAACCATAGCAATTTGTAGGAAAAATCAAAGCACAGGCTAGATTAAGGATACATACCGAAACTATGGAGCACAAGGGAAAGAATAGGGGATTGAGCACACAAAGGTAGAGGGAAGAGTGGTGGGTGCTCGGGGCTGGTGTGGCCGCTGGAGCGATAAGAATGGTCGATTCAGGTACTGAGAGCACAAAGTGCATATATTGCTTGGCATTCTGAGGGAGGGCATTGATTTGGGCTTCAATTTGCCATCTTGCTTCCTCCTGCCTATCAGCACGCTCCCGTAGTGCTACCTCTCTAGTGGTGAAATCCTCTACTCGTTTCCTTAGACGCTCAATCTGCTAAGCCTAGGTCCCTTGGTCTGCCGTGATTCTTTGAATTTGGGACCTTAGATGGAGATATCATTCAGGGTCTTCTACTCCTTCAAATTCAGGCATACGATCAGCGCGTCGCATAAAACTATAAAGCACAACTTCAAGGAAGACGTGAGATAGACTCACTAGGGCGATTGATCGCCGTCCTGACAACGGCGCCAAAATCTGATAGAGGGAGAATTGAATTGAATAATATAATAAAATATAAAACAATGCAACCCTTAGCCTCTTCAAATGAATTCAAGACTCCCCGTTGTAGTAGTAGGGAATCAGGATCGATCCACGAGGAAGTGTGTCAGCGGGATCCTAGATGGCCTCGGAAAGCTCACGTCTTGATCGACCAAAAGCCTCGATCTTGAGTGGGGTACTCGACGTCAACCTAGGCTATCGATTTCTACTGTAACAGAAAACCTGCAAAGACAAAAACAAGCAGTCGATATCGACCAGGAGTGTCGATATCGATGTCAGCAATGAGGTCGACCTGGCTCAGAAAACTGCCAGTCGACACAAGGGACTCGATCTTGAGTTTTGTACTCGATATCGATCTAAGCAACAAGAACAAAGTGTATCGAAACAGCAGACCATCTACGTAGAGCAAAGTGGTCGATATCGACCTGTTGGGTCGATCTCTAGTTCTTGCAGTAGTTAGTGACAAGGTCGGCAAAGAAGGCTGAAGACAAATAGGATGGATAACGAAAGATGGACAGAAAAGGCATGTTTTTTATGATTGAAATATATAAAAAGGGTTTACCACAACGTTAACCAATGCATGCATTAAGGCAAATAAGACAGACAATTGCGCTATCTCACCCGAGGGACAAGCTTTCGCCGTACACCAACAATTAGGAATACTCTTGCAAATAAACCTAATTATCTTTACCAATTTTATGTTTATAACTCAAGTTATTAACATGAATCCCTTTTGTTGCGATAAGGACTAAACATAGAATCGTAGGAGATGATCAAGACATAACGATATCAACATCAAGTACTTACCTCAAACACACAAGGCTAACGTTGGGTTAACCCCGACCCTAGAAGCTTTGGGGAACTACTCGCACCTCATCGCAACAAACACCATTAATTGAAAAGAGAAAACTTGCATTAGTATAAACTCCAAAACTTTACAATCCAACGCCGGCTTTCGCAAATGCCAAACCCTAAAGCTTCCCTAAACTCTAACTCTATTGTGTATTATATCTTGTGTTCTGGAATATAGGAATGAATAAAAGACCAGTCCCTAGGGCTTTATTTATAGCCTACTAATCCTTGCTAGCTAAGGAGAGTAGTTCTAATCCTACTAAAACTTATATCTAAAATTCTATCCCATCGTAGATAGGATGAAACACTATTAAGGTAAATATAAAATATCCTAGGGTAAAAAAGCAAGTTCCCTAGGACATAATCTATCTAAAAACAAGATAAAACCATGGCTAATTGGATAACTCTTGCAATCTGCGTCTCGAAAAGTGCGTCCAAACCGTGTCGGCTTCCACTCGATAATGACCAGGTAAGTCGATAACGAGGTCTCAATTTCGGCTCGACAAAATTCACTCCACTCGAGCTCTGGAGTCATGTCGATGTCGACATCTTCACTCGATGTTGAGTTGTCTTTAGTGGTTTTTTGTGGTCTGTCTCAACGCTCAAGGTCCACGTCGAGCTGGCATGTCGATCTCGACATATATGGTCGATATCGACCTCCTTAGTGATTGGCTTGCCTTTCTCGTTTTGACTCCGATTTCGCTCTAATTCCTACATATTTAGACCAAAACTTAAGAAAACTCTATTTCTTGCACATTAGATCATTCTACACATATCTGCATTATTTTTCAACCTTACTTTAGGAATCGAATGGAAAATGAAGTCAAAACATGCAAATAAAAGGACACTAAATATGTACATCACCTTCATCCATCAAATTCAAATATTTTCCACACCATTCCCATACCTACCACCAAAGAAAGCCTTTGAAACCAAGTTTGGTCATCAAGTTTCAAGGTTGGAGGAGTTGAGGACATTGATTCTTCAACGTCTTGCACGGATTCTGGTTTTGTAGAAATCGGCGCCCACAACCCCATACACGGCGCCCACCACCCCTGCAAAGAGGTCATTTTTGGTCGTTTTTATGGGGTTCTATCATGTTCTTCTTTATTTTTGTTAGTTATGTCTCGTGTTCCCGCAATGGAGGCCCCTAAGTATTTTTCTAGAGTTGAGAAGGAACGTTGGTTTCAACTGAAGGATGTTACTTATCAACCGACTTGGTTCTTTCATTTGGAAACATTGCAAAGGCTTGGTCTTCTTGGTCCTATCTCTTTCTTACTGGAGAATGGAGGTCTTGCCAACTTTGTCTCGAGAGCCGAGCTAACCTATCCTGCCTTGGTGCGTGAGTTCCTTGCTACTCTTGATGTGTGTTCTGATAGGGAAATC
This sequence comes from Persicaria maculosa, assembly GCA_963922045.1. Lineage (NCBI taxonomy): Eukaryota > Viridiplantae > Streptophyta > Magnoliopsida > Caryophyllales > Polygonaceae > Persicaria > Persicaria maculosa. The sequence continues at coordinate 43,442,032 of OY998264.1, read as the reverse complement.
TGTTTCATATTGCTGGGTACTGAATGCTCCATCCAGAAGCAATTTCTGTCTCTCACTTTGGGAATGCATTTACCTTGGTCGACTACCTTGAGTCGCACTATGTCATCAACCACGCCTGCTGGGACTTGGGCTACAGTGTCCGGACTACCTGAGGGGCTTGAGGACTATCACGATTACTTGATTACACATCCTGACCTCCGTTTGTATCACATGGCGTTAAGCCCTGCGTTCTATGGTTCGGATGATCCGAAGATTATTGCCAAGAGGATGTGGATGTGGTTATATTGTCTGACGCCGGAGGCTGAGTTTGTACTAGATTGGGTGCACTTGTTTCTGACTACTTGTGCAGAGACACTTTGCCAGAGAGATGGAAGGCATGCTCAGGTTATCACTTTTGGTGGAATGATTACTCTCGTAGCACGCTGTTGGGGTATAGATTTGAGCTTCCTGCAACCCATGCGATCACCTTTCTATTATGATATCTTTGCCTTGCTGAGAGCTCGTCTTGTTGAAAGGGTATTCCTCCAAGACAACAGCGAGTGTTTCCGTTGGTTATTTGGTGTGAGGGGTGAGCACCATTTGTATCTTCCTGTGACTCTAACTATTGGTCCTACTTTGGCTGCTTTTCGTGTTAGTCATATACCAGCATCTATTGGAATGGTTGTGGACGCTTCTTCTGTAAGTAGATTCTTTATGGGTGATAAGGATGATGATGATTATGATTCTGACTTCCCCATTGAGAATGACCCCTTGCTTGAGCTTATTGAGGGCCTTGACGGTCGCGTGACTAGGATGGAGGATTAGCAATCACAGCGCTTTAAGGAGATACATGATCATCAGTTGACCTTGGCCGAGAAGTTAGATGAGATCCATACCAGTTTGATGAGTCCCTGGGTCCAGTTAGTGCAACAACTGAACCAGCGGTCTGGATCCCAGACACCACCTTCACAGTAATTGTTTAGTTTATTTGCTTCCTTCAACCCTTTATTTTCTTTTTCATGGTTCTTTTGTGTATATGTTTATACATTGAGGACAATGCAACATTTAAGTGTGGGGGGGGGGGGGAAGTGGAGTAAATTTGTTAGATTAATTCATGTTTATTTTTGTTTCATATTTAGATTTCTAGTATTTGATTTTTTTTATTTTCGATATTCTTGTAATTCATGCATCATGTTTATTTTATTTGTTTTTATAAAATGACAAAAATGAAAAAAAAGTGAAAAATGTCAAAAAAAAAAATTCCAAAAATAAGAAGAGTCTCATGCATTGCATATTTGTGTTATCAAAGATACCCATCTAATTTGAGTTTGTCCTATTGACTTTATGCTGGCATGATCTTATAAATCCCATGGAATTCTCGAATGATTTGACCTTGTCTCTAAAATTGGTTCTATGTGAAATATGGTTAGGCATAGGTAGTTGAGCATGTATGATCTAAGTTTGTGAGCATGCTTGATATTCATCAAAAATTTGTCCTTGTGAGATATTTTTGGCGTTAAAAGGGATACATCTATATTCCTTTTGCTTTTCTTGTGTGATTTACTCTTCCTACGCATTTGTCTTTGAGTATTGACATGGTTATCTATTTTCAAGACCGATTCTATACATGATCATTGCTTGATAAGTTCAAATAGTAGAGGCAACTTTTTAGCCACGTTTTATCCATGTCTACCTTATGTTATATCTTGCTTTGAAGCCAATTTGAGCCTTTAGCCTATTTTATTTATAAGCTCCACAAAATTGCATTATTCCTAGCCTATGATAAGTCTTACCCTTTTATAGGGAAATTAAGATTTTGAGGAGGTTATGGATCTATTTTGGAGTGGTGGAGGAAAGAAGCTAAAGTGTGAGTTTTATGGTTTATGGTTTTGAGAAGATGTAATGTTATGTGCTTTATTTTCCCTCATATTTGTATTTCATGTATATGGCTCAAAAAAAGAATAATAAGAGCCAAGTTTATTTATTTTTGCATATGAGGAGGATTGGAATTATGCTGGTTGAAAGAAAGATTGGTTGGGTGTTGCATATGCATATGTGTGCATGATGATGATGAGATGATTACGAGATGATGATTTATAGAGGATTTTGGGCTTATTGCTATATTTTGAGATGTTGTGTTATTGCGAGCTTGATGTACAGTTGAGTTGGTTTGTGTTATGTTGGGAGTTTTGGAATCTTATTTTCCCCGAATTTATAGTACCATATGACCAAATACAATTCCTTATGTTTCTTACCAAGCCCCATTACAACCCCGTCGAATGAAATCTTCTATGAAGGTCTCCATTGAGCGAAAGTCCTCTTGATGTCCTTATTTTAGCTTTGATGTATCTGGTGGAGATTTTGTGATATAAATGTTAATATTTGATTTGATGCATGTATATGTAATTAAGGTGAGTGTATGCTTAAAGCCTAAACACATGAGAGTGAGATATACACATTATCCTTGGTGAGGTTGGATTTTTGAGCATGCAAGCAACTTCATCGCATATATATATGTTATGACGTTTATATGCCTTGATTATATTTGCAATATTGATGGTGTTGTTTTTTATGAGTAAAATTGTGAAAGGATCTCATATGGGATGCATAGATGATGTTTTTGTCTTATGGTTGCTTGCGGACAAGCAACAGTTAAGTGTGGGGGGATTTGATAATGCATATTTCATATAGGCATTATAGGTAGTTCTTATTGCATTTAGATAGGAGTTTTGCATATGTTTAAGTCTAGTTTCATATCTTGCTTGTGAAGTATTCGGGTTCGGAATCGACACCTTTTTAGTGTTTATTCTGCAGTTTTACATTCCAACCTTGGATGGGATCTTGGAAGAGCTTAGGAGACATGTTTTGGAGCATATGAGGGCTGAGGAAGAGGCTATGGAGGAGCAAGGAAACACAACATTGAAGAGAAGAAAGAAAGTCGTCACTGCATAGGCGGCGCCCGCCGTGCCTTAGGCGGCGCCCGCCGTGATGTCGTGTTAAGCAAATCTTGATTTGGATCCGAATATCCTATTTCCTATTATATTATTATTATCTTTCTAGGGTTTTCCACGACTCTCTATTAGGTTAATCTAGGTTATTTGTTCGCGGCGGGGGTGATAGTAGGGATTCAAATAATTCAAATAAACAATGCACAACTAGGCTAACTCCATGTCCCAAACAAATAATACAAGAATCCCCTCCCTTGTAGTGGTAGGGTAATTTAGGATCAAATCCACGAGGAGGTATGTCAGCGCTTCCCTTGTCGTACTCACGATCAAAGCTTTCGACCTCAGAAGACACTCGATATCGAGTAATCTGGTCGATATCGACCTCAGTTCTGGTCGATTTCCTAGCGCAGTTCCTGCAGAAGACAAAAGCAGCAATGTCGAAGTCGAGCAGAGACCTCGATATCGACGTTAGACCTCGATATCGACCCTTACAGTCGATTTCGATGTTTGTCACATAAACTGTTTTTGTAACCAATTTGTCGGAAAAGAGTCCGAAGAAAGTAGAATGGTAAAGGAGGATGATCAGAAACAAAACTAGAACTTTTATATTGATTTCAATTAATTAAAAATCTTCCAAAGTCGGGGTTTCTTGCCACAACGATAACAATGCAAGTTTTATGCTAAAGGTTATGAATTTTAATGCCTTTCCGTCAAATAACTTTCATTATCAACACTTGGGTGATTAGAGGCTCTCGCATAGTTCCTAAGGGTTACTATCCAATTCATGAGGAATTCAAGTTCACAATATGAGTGGCTTTCGCTTCAATAATGCAAATAATGAATCTCCCTAACTTTTGCAAAGGATCATGCATGGGATAGAAGTCGGAATCGCATAAAAGTCATACCTTTGATACACTTACCCTACATCGTTATCGTCGGGCTCACCCCGACCCTTGAAGTGGGTTGACTACTCGCTCCTCATCATGCACATCATCATCATTGTTGTTGAAAGAAAACTACTTTGAATTAAAACTTCGAAAGAAAGTACAACCGAACAAGCCACTCCGCTCTCGCTTTACAAACTCCACTCGGCCTTCTCTCTCTCTCTAACTCGTTACCACTGTAATTGGAACTGAATTGTATGTCAAATTAAATGCCTAAACTCAGCCCTTTTGGCCTATATTTATAGATGCTTATAAAGACTCAAAACTCTATCTTTATTCTCTAAGATAAAACTTAAATAAAGTAAAAACTAAAAATCCTATAGTAAATCAGCCTTCACATGATAACATCTAGTGTTGATGATAAGAAATCTCGACTTTTGGATAGACGTGCAAGCTTCGGATAGAATTCTATCAAAATCAGAGTCGGATTCCTCGGCTGGCGTGGTCGATATCGACCTTTAACATCGATATCGACCCCTATGAAACTTTATCTCGAGTTCTCCTTCTCCTACTCGAACTGGCACTCGACTTCTATCATTTAGCTCGATCTGGCAACATCGATATCGACCTCCAGACGTCGATATCGATCTCTCTGTGTCGACATGCTCTGTTTCATTTCCTGCTCGATTCCTATGTCTCTGCTGCACTCGATGTCGAGGTCTCCAGTCGATTTTGACCTGTTCAGAAGACTTCGAGTTCTATTTCCGTTCTTCCGAATCTGTCCATTTTTATCCTGTTTTCTGCGAAATCACATAGAAACTCGTGCAGACCCATATATTTGACATTTAAGTGTAAACTACACTAATCCCATGTTTTCCCATTAATATGTATGCAAAAGACGATAAAATTGACTTTTATGTGCATAGAAAATATGGCAATTTGCGCGCACATCAAACACCCCATACTTAAGCTTGCTTGTCCCCAAGCAATACCTTTAATGGTCATTTTGGGGAAGAAAGTAAACCCTCAACATCATAGATTCATTTTTCATATGTCCCTACAATCAATTTCCATCCTTGATAAGGTACTTATGTCAACCAAATCCATGCATGTGCATAAAAGCAATTTCGTACTCATAAAAGGAGGTAATATGCAAAAACAATTTTAGTGATATAGCATTAATAATCAAGATGACTTTTGCAAGCTTGTAAGAAACAGATTGGTAAAAGGCTAAAGGTGGGATAATATTTGGCCATGTGGTGTTAAATCCGGGGAAACATACTTTCTTTCCAAAACATTCCACAATCCTTCTTCATAATGTCTCACCTTTCACTCATCGCTCAATACTTTTATTCAATATAATGCTTTTACCTCTCTAACCTTAGCACTGCCTTCTCGCGAGTCGCAAACATGGGTGTCATGAATGGCCCAGGATACTTAATACTTCGGACTCCTCACCTTGTGTCCCATCTCGCTGAACTAACATCTCAACGAGCAAGGTCGACCTACCTTTATCTCCTGAGGTGATCAGATTTTTTTCTCGCTCATTAAATTTTCCATAATTCATAATTCTTTCATTCCTGCCAACAATTTCATAAAATAATGCACAACTCCATATAACTCCAAAGATGACATCCATTCTCAAACTTGTCCCCGGATAGGGTATAAGGTATAAAATGGGCAATATGTATATATGTGGAGCAATAATGATCATGATAAGGCTCATATATGGCTTTGTGACTTTTGCAATTATGCATAGGTAAGGCTATGATATGAACTTGTATATGTAAGCACTTGTATGGAAATTTCATAAAAAGTCCTCCATCATCTTATCATGCACATGTCAAAAGCGACTTCAAATTTTCATCTCCTTTGTTTCTTTTTTTTTGCACTTCATTGGGACTTCTCTTAACTAGGCAATTTCATGTTATATCTCTTGCATTATAGAGCTCTTTTTTATACTTCCATGACTCTTCTTTTTTTTTTTCCAAATTTTTGATGGGGGTCATTTTTTTTTTCGAAAATAAAACTAAATATGCATTAAGATAAATATGCAAATCTAAACTAAGTATGAATATGCAAGTAAGTCTTTCCCCCACCCCATACTTAAAATTTACAGTGTCCTCACTGTATTAGAACTAGGTTTAAGAAGAAAACTTACTAAACCGTCACAAATTTCAGGAGTCGAAGAAGACAGCAGGAGTGGCCGATATCGACCCTCAACATCGATATCGATGTTTACCATCGATTTCTGGCTTAGGCTTCAGGGTGATCCGGCCTCGATCTTGGACATCGATTTCGATGTCTCTTCTGTGTGCTTTTCTCTTCCCTGCAACTTGTTAAAACCAAAACAAAAATATGCAAAACAATAAAATGTCTCAAACCAAAGTAAAACTGTCTAAAATCAAAACTAAGTCTTTGTTACAAGCTCTAGACTTTTAAGTCGCTAGGCCGACTTTTTCCTTTGCGCTTCCTAAGGCGGCATCTGCAGAGCCCATGTGGCTTGGGCCTCAAATATGACTCCTTTCTTGTCCCGCAGCTGCATTCCGCCGGGATTGATTTGATTCACCGTGAATGGTCCCAAATTTTTATCTTTGAATCTTGTAGGGAACCAATGGTCCTTAGATTTGGCAACATAGACCTTATCTCCTATCTCACATTGGCTCGAATCATCATCGGATACCTTACATAAGTGCACATGCCAAGGCACACCTCTTCCAAATAATGATAAATCCTTAATTGTAATGGAACAAGAGGAATCCATACCTTGACTTACCTTCTTCTCAGTCTGTGGCTCAGGTCGATGTCGATGTTTAGAGGTCGATATCGACCCCTGTTGTATTCCTGGAGGATCAGTCGATTTGGAGAGTTTCTGCTCGATATGATCAGGTCGATGTCGACCCTCAGAGATCGATATCGAGGTCTCCGTTCCTCCTTTCTCAGCGCTGATGGTGGTCGATTTTGGCTGGGTATGGTCGATATCGACCCTTGACCCCGATTTTGATGTTTTTTTTCCTCCTCCGTCGACCCCATACTTATGACCTGACACATCATCTTGAACATTTTTAGTCGATATCGACTTACCTGGGTCGATTTCGATGTTCTGTTTGGCTCCTTCGTTCAAGATTGCCACAACTTCCTCCACTTGGGCTTCTATGGCCCTCTTCTCAAGCTCTTCCGGTGTCATACTCCTTACTTTGGCTTCTCCACAGGCAATGTAGACATCGTTGATGGCTTTTATCTCCATTGGCCCTTGATTTTTCACCGTCTTGTTGAAGGCATACTCGATCACCTCATCACTAATTGTGAATGAAAGCAATCCTTTCTTTACACTAATGTTGGGATCGACGGTTTCTAGGAATGGCCTACCTAAAATAATTGGACAAGCAGGGTCCTCTGCTATATCAACAACTAGGAAATCAGCAGGGACAAAGAATTTACCTACATCTACTGGCACATCCGTCACTATCCCAGTTGGAATAACTACCGTATTGTTAGCCATGTATAGTCTTGCATCTACGGGCTCCAGAGGACCTATCTTTACCTTGTGCCAAATGGTTAGTGGCATCATGCTAACGCCAGCGCCCAAGTCAACTAAAGCATTAAATTTGAATTGAGCTAGACCTATAGCAATAGAGAACTTACCTGGATCCGCCCGCTTTTGTGGTAGCTCCAACCTGTTGCACTCCTCTGCGATCTCAGAGAGCGATCGCTTCTTACCTAAGATGTCCTTAAGGAACCTTACATAAGATGGAATCTCGTGAAGTGCCTCTGTGAATGGTATAGAGACATTAAGTCCTTGGAGCATCTTCACGAACCGTTGGAACTTCTTTTCCGTTGGGTCCTTAATCATCTTTCTTGTTGGGAATGGCAACACCTTTTTCCTTCCCGCAGCTGCCGTGAGGTCGACATCGACATTAGTAGGGTCGATATTGACTGGAGGAGTCGATTTCTGTGGTGACTCAGCTTCAGGGTCGACATCGACTGGAAGGTCGACATCGACGTCGCCTTGGTCGATATCGACAGGGGGGGTCGATATCGACGTCTGTTCTGGCTCCTTCTCCTCCGCTTTTTGCTCGGGCATTTGTAATTGACGTCCGCTCCTTAGGTTCACCGCTGCAATATGACCAGTGGTTTCGCCCTTTTTGTTGGGCACGGTGGATCCAGGGAATGATCCTGACGCTTTGGATATTGCTTCTGCCAATTGACTCATTTGAGTCTCCATGTTGCGCTTCCAAACGTCGATCTCCCCAAGTCTAGAATTGATGCCCTGCAGCTGAGTATGGACGGAGTTGTTGGCTTGTTTGAACTCAGCATGGTTCCTCCGCATCTCATCAAGAATGATTTGCAGGTCATCTTTCCTTGTCTCCCGCTGAGGGTGCCCTGGTGCCCTATATGGTGGGGGATCCCTTTGTTGATAGAACCTTTGGTCACCCCAATATTGTTGATTGCCCCCTCCATAGGAGCCTCTCGTCAACTTAACCTCCTCATGTTGTTCCGCCATGGATACTTGCTCAGTATGTGGACAGGCACTAGTGTTATGCCTTGTTGAACCACACTCCTGACAAGTTTGATTGTTGCTCAGGAATCTGACTTGCTTTTGAAGGCGGCGTGTTTCACCTAGCTTTTGTTTGAAAGTCGTGATCCTTTATCGCAACATCGCCGTTTTAGAAGGTGGAAAGAACTTATTCAGGAATGCATCCTTCACCTCCGCCTATGTCCTCAGCGAGCGTGGAGCCAAACTTTCAAGCCATTGTAATGTCTTCCCTGCCAAAGACCATCGAAAAGATTTTAATCGCACATACTCTAAATTTACTCCATCAGCAACTGTTTCACATAAGTCCATAAAAGTAGAGATGTGTTGCAGTGGGCATTCATTAGGTCTTCCTTCAAAAGTATTTCTTTTTATCTCAGATAGGAAGTTAATTTTTATTTCATAGTTGGAGTGAGGAATTAAAATAGCGGATTCAGGAACATGAAGCGGCGGATGCATGTATTGCATCACCGTTTGTGGATACTGATTTAGCCGCTCTTGGGCTTGTCTGCGCGCATCGTCCTCCCTATCAACACGGACTTGCTTTGCAGCAGCGGCGGCCCTTTCAGCAGCATATGTAGCATTGTGGTCCTCGATCTCCTTCCTTAACCGCTCTATTGTTTCGGTCTGCGTCTCATTGTCAGCCATGATGCGAATTGCTTTGTTGCGAAGATGGTAGAACCGTTCAAGCTCGTTGATTGGTTCCAGGATAGGTCCGCGATCAGAACGTCGCATAAACCTGCAAAATAAGCTCAAAGAAGATCGTGATTAAACTTAGGTGGCGATTGATTGCCTCCCCGACAACGGCGCCAATTTGTTCGCGGCGGGGGTGATAGTAGGGATTCAAATAATTCAAATAAACAATGCACAACTAGGCTAACTACCTGTCCCAAACAAATAATACAAGAATCCCCTCCCTTTTCGTAGTAGGGTAATTCAGGATCGAATCCACGAGGAGGTATGTTAGCGCTTCCCTTGTTGTACTCACGATCAAAGCTTTCGACCTCAGAGGACACTCGATATCGAGTAATCTGGTCGATATCGACCTCAGTTCTAGTCGATTTCCTAGAGCAGTTCCTGCAGAAGACAAAAGCAGCAAAGTCGACGTCGAGCAGAGACCTCGATATCGATGTTAGACCTCGATATTTACCCATACAGTCGATTTTGATGTTTGTCACGGAAACTGTTTTCGTAACCAATTTGTCGGAAAAGAGTCCGAAGAAAGTAGAATGGTAAAGGAGGATGATCAGAAACAAAACTAGAACTTTTATATTCATTTCAATTAATTAAAAATCTTCCAAAGTCGGGGTTTCATGCCACAACGATAACAATGCAGGTTTTATGCTAAAGGTTATGAATTTTAATGCCTTTCCGTCAAATAACTTTCGTTATCAACACATAGGTGATTAGAGGCTCTCGCATAGTTCCTAAGGGTTACTATCCAATTCATGAGCAATTCAAGTTCACAATATGAGTGGCTTTCGCTTCAATAATGCAAATAATGAATCTCCCTAACTTTCGCAAAGGATCATGCATGGGATAGAAGTCGGAATCGCATAAAAGTCGTACCTTTGATACACTACCCTACATCGTTATCGTCGGGCTCACCCCGACCCTAGAAGTGGGTTGACTACTCTCTCCTCATCATGCACATCATCATCATTGTTGTTGAAAGAAAACTACTTTGAATTAAAACTTCGAAAGAAAGTACAACCGAACAAGCCACTCCGCTCTCGCTTTACAAACTACGCTCGACCTTCTCTCTCTCTAACTCATTACCACTGTAATCGGAACTGAATTGTATGTCAAATTGAATGCCTAAACTCAGCCCTATCGGCCTCTATTTATCGATGCTGATAAAGACTCGAAACTCTATCTTTATTCTCTAAGATAAAACTTAAATAAAGTAAAAACTAAAAATCCTATGGTAAATCAGCCTTCACATGATAATATCTGGTGTTGATGATAAGAAATCTCGACTTTTGGATAGACGTGCAAGTTTCGGATAGAATTCTATCATAATCTTAGTCGGATTCCTCTGCTGGCATGGTCGATATCGACCTTTAACATCGATATCGACCCCTATGAAACTTTATCTCGAGTTCTCCTTCTTCTACTCGAACTGGCACTCGACTTCTATCATTTAGCTCGATCTGGCAACATCAATATTGACCTCCAAACGTCGATATCGACCTCCCTGTGTTGACATGCTCTGTTTCATTTCCTGCTCGATTCCTATGTCTCTGCTGCACTCGATGTCGAGGTCCCCAATCGATTTCGACCTCTTCAGAAGACTTCGAGTTCTTTTTTCGTTCTTCCAAATCTGTCCATTTTTATCTTGTTTTCTGCGAAATCAAATAGAAACTCGTGCAGACCCATATATTTGACAATTAAGCATAAACTACACTAATCCCATGTTTTCCCATTAATATGTATGCAAAAGACGATAAAATTGACTTTTATGTGCATAGAAAATATGGCAATTTGCGCGCACATCATTATTCTAGCCGCGTGTGGTGGAAGTGAGGCATAGAAACAATGAACGCTTTGAGAGAGAAGAGAGATTTTTGGCCTATAAGTTGCTAAACTCATAGTTTCGCCTATGATTTGAAGACATGGTTGAATAGATTGTGAGGATTTGATTCTATTTATTTTTTTATGAGTTTATTTATCATCTTGTGTTTATTGATTATATTTGTGTTCCTTTCTATGATTGATCATCATGTTAAGAATTGCATCTAGGCTATGAATTCAGTATTGTTTTCTCAATAGGAAACTAATGTATTAAAGTAGTGATATTTCCTTGTCTTTGTAGTGGATGATTTCGATTGATCTATATCGTTAGATGTTGATTATGCCGATTTGGGTTGTTCCAGTTGTGTCTTAATTGCATCGAATCGATATGCCAATTGGTCTAAAAGCTTGAGTGTTTAATGCTATTCTTTAGTAATATTGAATAAGGTGATTGTAGCCATGCGGATCCTTCCACTTTAGTCAAGCAGACAGAAGCTTATGAATAATTGATGAATCAGTCCTATGACCATGAATCTCAACCATTATCAAAGAATCACAGGTGAAATGCTTCTTCTATCTTTATTATCAATCACTTTTGAATCATTAGTTGTAATCACTTTACTTTGTTATCAATTTGTCATAAGTCATTGCTTTTTTCATAAGAGTCATTGTTAGAAATATTGCATAGTGATCCGCTTCTCTCTGTGAGTTTGTCTCTGGACTTCATCGCTATACTAGTAGTTGTTTGGTTTATCAATTCATTGATTTACTAATCTATTGGTTTTGAGCTTTGAGTTGGGATATTATTACTATTTGGCAAAAGGGCAAAAGTGTCAACGACGTTCTCCCCGCACCAAGGACGAATGACTTTATTTTTTAATCGATCATTATTTGTCGTAGGCATTACCCATTCTTATTAGCCTTACATCATATTCTAAACCATATGTGCTTTATGTCATTATTGCTCCCCGAGTTCTTAAATTGCCCATTGTTATACTTATTTACCCATCAGGGGAATTATGTTGATAAGTGGATGAAATATTATGGAGATGTTACATGGTTGGTATGTTGTGAAATTGATATAAAGTTGATGGCAGGATGATGAAATTTTGGAAAATTTAATGAGTGAAAGAAAATCCGGTCAACTAGGAGTTAGGTGGATCGACCCTGATTGTGGAGGATAAAATTCAAGCGAGATGGGACAACAAGGTGAGGAGTCTGAAGCGCTAAGTATCTAGGGCCATTCATGACACCCATGTTTGCGACTCGCGAGAAGACAACGTTAAGGTTAGAGAGGTAAAAGCATATAAGTGAAAAAAGCAAAAAAAACATTATGGGGGATGAGGAATGTGGATATCATAAAGGAGAAAGTGCATCAAAGAAAGAAAGTTTAAAAGTTTCTCTTCGGATTTAGCACCACATTGCCAAATATAGCCCACCACTATACCTTTTTCCTTACTTCACCATGCGCATAAAAGTCCTCTTGATTATTAATGTTATGTTACAAAATTGTTTTTGCATAACCCTCCTTTTGTGTGAGATGTTGCTTTTCATTCACATGCATGAATTTGAAGGTGATAGTACCTTTGCGAAGATGGTAATTAATTGTTAGGGTTATATAAGAATGGATCTATAATGTTGAGAGTTTAGTCCTTTCGCTATGTGACCATGAAAAGTATTGCTTGAGCACAAGCAAGCGTAAGTATGGGGTGATTTGATGTCCGCTAAAATGACCATGTTTTATGACTATCTTTTACACCAATTTCTATGTTATATTTGCATTATGTTTGGGAATGCTTTGAATTTGTGTAGTATGTGCATATTTACAAGAAATAGATGTCTACACAAGTTTTGGTTTAATTGTGCGGAAATTGGAGCAGAATCGAAGCCGAAATGAGAAGCCGAGAACGAGAACAGAGCAGTCGATCTCGACTCACCCTCTCCACATCGACTAGAATAGAGGTTCACAGACTAAGTAAAAGACACATAAAGAATGACCAGACACTGGAGGAGTGCTCGACATGACATTAGATCGACCAAGTTGGTCGACATCGACCGAGATAAAATGTGACCGAGATAGAGCAAAAGAAGGGCACTCGACATCAAGTGAAGCAGTCAACGTCGACTAGACCTTTTGACAATAGTAGACGCGTTGAGAAATCCTAGTCCGATGAGTACTACAATTTGCCACATTTTTACATCTTTTGTAGATAGATTTAATCCTTATGGGTGTATTCCTATCTACCCTAGGGATATAGTTTATTTGCTATTAAGTTTATATCTTTTGCATCATTTGATAGAGTAAGTTTATTTGTTATTAAGTTTATATCATTAGATAGATTCAATACCTGTGTCGATCGACTTTTATGACTAACTCGACATCGACTGCCTGAGTCGACGTCGACTACCTTTGCCTTCTGTTTGTGCAGGAACACCATTTGAGATCGACAACTTGATTGAGATCGATTGTACAAGTCAACATCGAGAGCTCCTAGTCAACTTCTACAGAACATTTTCGCGAATTACTTCAGATCCACTGACACGCTTCCTCGTGGATCAATCCTGACTCTTCCACTATAGCGGAGGAGTCTTTAATTTATTTGAGAGGCTAGGGTTGATTACATTATTTATATTTTATATCCATTCTCCCTTACATCAACTTTGTCTTGATTCGAGTCGCCACTATCAGCCCCTTTCTCTCCTGTTCTTCACGACCAACTGAGCACCACTACCAGCTCCCTCTCCTCGCCAATCTTCGTTGTCCAACAGCCACCAACTTCCCCTCATCGTTGTCAAAAAATTCGAGCTTCCCTATTTCGCCGCGAAGAAGACGACCTCGGTTTGTCCTTGCTCCCTTGAAGTATCCAATCTCCACCTCCCTCTGAGCAGTTGCAGCAGCGACTGGGAGTCCCCGTCGAAGCCCAGAAGCCCCCCTGAAGCCAGGCTGAGTAGTATTCGCACCTAACTCCCCTGTTTTTCCGGTTCCACTTCGGTAAGCTCTAAACATCCCGTTTTCAACTCAAATCTATTCAAAGCTTGACCTTTAACCCCTCCTTCACTCTCCCAGTCCAAGTACAGTTCGAGTCCACCTGAGCCCATTGGACCTTTTTCCGGTGAGAACTTCGAATCGTTGTGAGCTCTTCCTCTCTCTTCTTCCTTGTTGCGTATGAGTTCTTTTGTGTAGGTTGGGGTCGGGGAAGACTATAGAGTAGTCGGGAATTGGTTGGGCTAGAAATGGAGCTCCGATGAGAGCTCGGTTCCTCTTCCCCTTCTCCTGTTTCAAGCCCATGAGTAGAGGTTGAAGAAACGGTTCAGACCCGCGGTTCTCTCCTTTCTTTTTCTTTTTCTGGCCGATTCGGTTCCTTTTTTTTATTTGTGTGGCCTGATCATTTTCTGGGAATGGGCTAGGCGAGCGGGTTTGGGTTTTGGGCTTTTTCTTCGAGTTTGGGTCGGCCTGATTGTTTTTGTTTTTGTTTTATTTGTTTTGTTTTGTTCTTTTGTTATTACATAACTTATGTCATGTATTTAATTCTTATTTAATTTAATTCTAAAATATTATTATGAAATATTCTGAATATTTAAATTATTATTAAGTTAGTAAAATCTGATTTATTGAGAATTTAATTAATTAATACAAATTGTTTAAAATTGTTATTACTTATATGATCCATGGACTTGTTGACTATTTATTAATTATTAAGTTATTTACTAATTTTTTCTGAATTATTTATTTATTTATTTATTTTGATTTGTTGAGAATTATTTATGTGAATAATTTATTGGTTAAGTTTTGACATATAAAATGGTTAATTTTGAATTATTAAGTTGTTTGAAGTGTTTCTAAATGCCAAAATTTGTTTTAATGACTTGACTTGTTAAAGACGGATTCAAAAAGGGGTTCAAAAGTTCGATAAAGGCTTTCGGGACAAATAATAATTTTAACAAAAAATTATTTTAACAAAAAATTATTTTAACAAAAAAGTTCGATAGAGGCTTTCGGGACTGATTAACCGAACTGTTTGGACTGTTTGGACTCTGAATTGGATCTTAACTGTATGTCTTGATTGAGAATATGGCTTGGAATGAGAACTTGATGAATATTGGAAATTTCGGATGTTGACATGACGGAATTTATATGAGATGTTATGAGACGAGATGTTGGAATGAGATAATAATGATGAAGATGAGAATAGGTCGGAAAGTGAAAACGAGATGTTTAATTTGTTGATTTTGTGAAGCTTTTGTATGTATGTTTATTTATGCTTAGTGTAATTTAGACTTAGAGTTATTTATGCTATCTATTGATTCTAGGTGATTTATGACCTGTTGGCTTATCTTCTTGCTGCTTTACTTTGTTGTTTTGCTCCTCCAGGTAAGTTTTCTACGGGAGCTTACTCAGTGACCGGACCTCATGCCTGGTGTGTCATATAGTGTGTAGATGTTGCATCCATCATATTCATGTAGTAGCATGCTTAGGTTGCACAACTGATCGAGCATCCGTATTCTCTTTGAGTATGGTAGAACGACCGTTAAATTGTGAGTTGTAGAGTCATTTACTAGGGTTATAGGACGACCCAGTCCAATCGGTTTTGTTCCAATTGAGTCTGATATTATACCATGAAAAAGGAAGAATGAAAAGCATGATATATGAAATGAGACTTGAGACATGATATATGACATGATGAGATGTTGCTGTATAGCATTGAACGCGGCCAGTTCCTGATGAGCATGGGTGCGGGAGTGGAAGAGGGACATGCCACTTTGCATTCTGTGAGGGATCCCATTTATTCGCATGCTTGTGTATTTTAATATTTTCGCACTGCATTAGAGCATCCTTTATTTAGGCTTATTATGCTATATGTCCTCAACGAGGTCTTTAGGGCCCGCATGGCTATCTTGGCCTAACTTCGTGGTTAGTTTCAGGTATTTGATCCTTTCTTGTTCTGTGCTTCCACGACGAGGGTTTCTTTTGGGACGTTCAGCTGATCGAGAGACTAATTTACCACCAGACTTGACACCTTGGATGTTTTAGACTCGTTTGTTTTGGTTTTGACCCGGCTCTGCCGAGGCAAGTTGTATCGTCGATTTCTTTTCATTATGTTTTGAACTATAAATGGTTTTGAGCGAATTAGTCAAATAGGACAGCTTATGGTTCACAATGGACCTCTTGCGAATTTAGGATATGAAATCCCTTCTTTAGTACCAACACTTTGTTTTCAAACTCAACCCGTACTCTAATTGCAAGATCCGAATGAAGGTATGGATGTACATATTTAGAGTACTTTTTTATTGCATCTTTTGACTTCATATTCCAATCGTTTCCCAAAGAAAAGGTTAAAAATAATGCAAATTTGTGTAGAATGAGCTAACGTGCAAGAAATAGAGTCTGCACAAGTTTTGGTCTAAATATGTAGGATCCGGAGCGAAATCGGAGTCAAAACGAAGAAGCCAAGCAAAGCTGAAGAGAGGTCGAAATCGACATGTCTGGTAGATATCGACTGAAGACCTCGACATGGACTCTGATTGTCGAGACAGACCACAAGACCAGCATAGAAGACTACTCGATATCGAGTACAAACATCGACATCGACTTCACACCACAGATCGAGTGGAATTGAGCTTGTTGAACAGAAAATAGAGAGGTCAATTTCGGCCTGACTGGTCGATATCGACTAGAATGCAACACGGATTGGACGCGCTTTTCGAGACCCAGATTGCAAGTTCTATCATCAAGGCCATGGTTTATCTTCTTAATTAGATAGGATATGTCTTAAGGGTGATTTCCTTTTTATTCTAAGATCTTTATTAATTGTTTTAGATATTTACCAAAATAAAGATTTATCATATCTGTTGGGATAGAGTTTAGATAGAAGATAGGATCTACTTTCCTTGGCTAACAAGGATTAGTAGGCTTTAAACAAAGCCCTAGGGGGCTGATTTTATTCATTTAAGCATTCCAACACACAATAATCAATAGAGTTAGAGTTAGAGAGAAGCTTTAGGGTTTGACGTTTGCGAGAGCCGGCGTTGAGTTGTAAAGCTTTGAAGGTTTAGTTTTAATGCAAGTTTTCTTCTTTCAATCAATGGAGTTTTTTGCGATGAAGAGCGAGTAGTCGTCACACTTCTAGGGTCGGGGTGAGCCCGACGGTAGCCATGTAAGTACGCTTAATTCTATATTTGATTAGGTGATCTCTTCTTCTACCTCGCGCTCAATCCTTTATGCAAGTTTAGGATCATTTCTTATTTACCTTATATGAGGCTGATGTGCGCGTAAATTGCCATATTTTCTATGCACATAGAAGTCCATTTTATCATTCTTTTGCATGCATATTAGTGGGAAAATATGGGATTAGTGTAGTCTACGCTTAAATATCAAATATATGGGTCTGCACGAGTTTCTATGTGATTTCGCAGAAAATAGGATAAAATGGACATATTTGGAAAAGCGGAAAAAGAACTCGAAGTCTTCTGAAGAGGTCCAAATCGACTGGGGACCTCGACATCGAGTGCAGCAGATACATAGGAATCGAGCAGAAAATAGAACAGAGCATGTCGACACCAGAGAGGTTGATATTGAGGATCTAAGGTCGATATCGAGTGGCCAGATCGAGCTAAATGATAGAAGTCGAGTGCTAATCCGAGTAGGAGAAGGAGAGCTCGAGATAGAGTTTCACAGAAGTCGATATCGATGTTGCCCAGAAGATAAATCCGACTCATATTTTGATAGAATTCTATCCGAAGCTTGCACGTCTATCCAAAAGTCGAGATTTCTTATCTTCAACATCAGAGCTATCATATGAGCTGATTTACCATAGAATTTTTTGTTTTTACTTTATTTAAGTTTTATCTTAGAGAATAAAGATAAAGTTTCGAGTCTTTGGATTGCAAAGTTCGATATCTATATCTAGAGGCCATTAGGGCTGAGTTTAAGAATCAACACACATCCAGTTTCAGTATTCAAATGCAGAGAGTTAGGAGAGAGAGAGAGAGAGCCGTGTTGAGTTGGTGGAAGCGAGAGTGGAGATTTGGCTTGTTCGGCTGTAATTTCTTTCTTTTGCAATTTCAAAGTAGTTTTCTTTCAATGATGATGATGAGTTGCATGATGAGAAGCGAGTAGTCAACCCACTTCTAGGGTCGGGGTGAGCCCGACGATAGCGATGTAGAGTAAGTGCTTCAAAGGTATGACTTTTATGCGATTCCGTCTTCTATCCTATGCATGATTCCTTGCAAAAGTTAGGGAGATTCATTATTTGCATTATTGAAGCGAAAGCCACTCATATTGTGAAGTTGAATTGCTCATGAATTGGATAGTAACTCTTAGGAACTATACGAGAGCCTCTAATCACCTAAGTGTTGGTAACGAAAGTTATTTGACGGAAAGGCATTAAATTTCATAACCCTAGCATAAAACTTACATTATTATCGTTGTGGCATGAAACCCCGACATTGGAAGCTTTTTAATTAAGTGAATTCATATAAAAGTTTTAGTTTTGTTTCTGATCATCCTTCTTTACCATTCTACGTTCTTCGGACTCTTTGCCGACAATTGGTTACGAAAAACAGTTTCTGTAACAAACATCGGAATCGACTGTAAAGGTCAATATCGAGGTCGAACGTCGATATCGAGGTCTGCCTCGAAGTCGACTTTGCTGTTTTTGTCTTCTACAGGAACTCTACTGGAAATCGACCAGAACTGAGGTCGATATCGACCAGACACGTCGATATCAAGTGTCTTATGAGGTCAAAACTTTGATCGTGATTGCAACAAGGGAAGCGCTGACATACCTCCTCGTGGATTCGATCCTGAATTACCCTACTACTACATTGGGAGGGATTCTTGTATTATTTGTTTGGGACAGGGAGTTAGCATAGTTGTGAATTTTATTTGAATCTATTTGAATTTATACCTCCCGCTTCTTTAAGGAGAACGAACAAATTGGCACCGTTGCCGGGGAGGCAATCACTCGCCACCTATGTTTTCTCACGATCTTTTTGAAGCTTATTTTGCAGGTTTATGCGACGTTCTGATCGCGGACCTATCCTAGAACCCACCAACGAGCCTGAACGTTTCTTCCATCTTCACAACAAGGCAATTCGCATCATGGCTGACAACGAGACGCAGGCTGAGACCATAGAGTGGTTGAGGAAGGAGATCAAGGACCACAATGCTACAATCACTGCTGAAAGGGCCGCCACTGCTGCAAAGCGAGCCCGTGCTGATAAGAAGGAGGATGCGCGCAGACAAGCCCAAGAGCGGCTCAATCAGTATCCACAGACGGCAATGCAATACATGCATCCGCCGCTTCATGTTCCTGAATCTGCTATTTTAATTACTCACTCGCATTATGAAATTAAAATTAACTTCCTTTCTGAAATAAAAAGAAATACTTTTGAAGGAAGGCCTAATGAATGCCCTCTACAACACATCTCTACTTTTATAGATTTATGTGAAACAGTTGCTGATGGAGTAAATTTAGAGTATGTGAGACTTAAATCTTTTCGATGGTCTTTGTCAGGGAAGGCATTACAATGGCTTGAAAGTTTGGCTCCACGCTCGCTGAGGACATAGGCGGAGGTGAAGGATGCATTCCTGAATAAGTTCTTTCCACCTTCTAAAACAGCGATGCTACGGCAAAGGATCACGGCTTTCAAACAAAAGCAAGGTGAAACACTAGCACAGGCGTGGCAGCGATTTAAGGACTTGCTGAGATCATGCCTAACGCATGGGCAACTTTCATATATCATCCAGGAGATATTTTATAACACCCTTGATGCGCCGAATAAGGAGAGGATCAATTCATACACCTCTTATCAGTACATTGAGCTTACACCAACGAAGGCATGGGAGACCATTGAGAGGCTCGTGAACTTTGCCTTCAAAAGCAAGTCAGGTTCCTGAGCAACAATCAAACTTGTCAGGAATGTGGCTCAACAAGGCATAACACTAGTGCCTGTCCACATACTGAGCAAATATCCATGGCGGAACAACATGAGGAAGCCAAGTGGATAAGAGGCTCCTTTGGAGGGGGCAATCAACAATATTGGAGCGATCAAAGGTTCTACCCAAGAGATCCCCCGCCATATAGAGAACCAGGGCACCCTGAGCGGGAGAGAAGGACGGATGACCTGCAAATCATTCTTGATGAGATGCGGAGGAACCATGTTGAGTTCAAACAAGCCAACAACTCCGTCCATGCTCAGCTACAGGGCATAAATTCTAGACTTGGGGAGATCGACGTTTGAAAGCGCAACATGGAGACTCAAATGAGTCAATTGGCGGAGGCAAGACCCAAAGCGTTAGGATCATTCCCTGGATCCACTGTGCCCAACCAAAAGGGCAAAACCACTGGACATATTGCGGCAGTAAACCTAAGGAGTGGGCGTCAATTACAAATGCCCGAGCAAAAAGCGGAGGAAAAGGAGCCAGAACAGACATCGCTATCGACCCCCTTGTCGATATCGACCACGGTGACGTCGATGTCGACCCTGATGCTGAGTCACCACAGAAATTGACTCCTCGAGCCGATGTTGACCCTACTGATGTCGATTTCGACCTCATTACAGCCGCGGGGAGGAAGAAGGTGTTGACATTCCCAACTAGAAATGTGATTAAGGACCCAGCGGAAAAGAAGTTCCAACGGTTCATAAAGATGCTTCAGGGACTCAATGTCTCTATACCATTCACAAAAGCACTTCATGAGATGCCATCGTATGTAAGGTTCCTTAAGGACATATTGGGTAAGAAGCGATCGCTTTCTGAGATCGCAGAGGAGTGCAACAGGTTGGAGCTACCACAAAAGCGGGCGGACCCAGGTTAGTTTTCTATCGCTATAGGTTTAGGTCAATTCAAATTTAATGCTTTAGTTGACTTAGGCGCTAGCGTTAGCATGATGCCACTAACCATTTGGCACAAGGTAAAGATAGGTCCTCTGGAGCCCGTGGATGCAAGGTTATACATGGCAAACAATACGGTAGTAATTCCAACTGGGATAGTGACGGATGTGCCAGTACAAGTAGGTAAATTCTTTGTCCCTCCTGATTTCTTAGTGGTTGATATAGCGGAGGACCCTTCTTGTCCCATTATTTTAGGTAGGCCATTCCTAGCAACTGTCGATGCGAACATTAGCGTGAAGAAAGGATTGCTCTCATTCACAATTAGTGACGAGGTGATAGAGTACGCCTTCAACAAGACGGTGAACAATCAAGGACAAATGGAGATAAAAGCCATCAATGGTGTCTACATTGCATGTGGAGAACCCAAGATAAGGAGTATGACACCAGAAGAGCTAGAAAAGAGGGCCATAGAAGCCCAAGTGGAGGAGGTTGTGGCAATCTTGAACGACGGGGCCCAACAGAACATCGAAATCGACCCAGGTAAGTCGATATCGACTAACAACGTTCAAGATTCTGTGTCAGGTCATAAGTATGGGGTCGACGAAGGAGAAATTGGAACATCGAAATCAGGCAGTAATGTCGATATCGACCATGCCCTAGTGACGAAATTGACCACCATTGCAGCTGAGAAGGGAGGAACGGAGACCTCGATATCGATCTCTGAGGGTCGAAATCGACCGGGTCATATCGAGCAGAAACTCTCCAAATCGAATGATCCTCCAGGAGTACAACAAAGGTCGATATCGACCTCTGAACATCGATGTCGACCTGAGCCACAGACTGAGAAGAAGGTAAGTCAAGGTACGGATTCCTCCTATTCCATTACAATTAAAGATTTATCATTATTTGGAAGAGGTGTGCCTTGGCATGTGCGCTTATGTAGGGTATCCGATGATGATTCGAGCCAATATGAGATAGGAGACAAGGTCTATGTAGCCAAATCTAAGGACCATTGGTTCCCTACGAGATTCAAGGACAAGAATTTGGGACCATTCACGGTGAATCAGATCCATCCTGGCGGAATGCAGCTGCGTGATAAGAAAGGAGTAATATTTGAGGCCCAAGCCACATGGGCTCTGCAGATGCCACCTTGAGAAGCCCAAAGAAAGAGGTCGGCCTAGCGACTTAAAACTCTAGAGCTTGTAACAAAGACTTAGTTTTGGTTTTTGACAGTTTTTACTTTGGTTTGAGACACTTTATTGTTTTGCATGTTTTGTTTTGGTTTGTTTAACAAGTTGAAGGAAGGAGAAAAGCACACAGAAAAGTCATCGATTTCGATGATGAAGATCGACATCGACCTAAAGGTCGATTCAGATGGGCTTGTGGTCGAGGCTGGATCACCCTGAAGTTGAGCCAGAAATCGAGGAGAAACATCGATATCGATGTTCAAGGTCGATATCGACCATGCCTGCTGTCTTCTTCGACTCCTAAAATTTGTGATGGTTCAGTAAGTTTTCTTCTTAACCCTAGTTCTAATACAGTGAGGACATTGTAGGTTTTAAGTATGGGGTGGGGGAAAGGCTTACTTGCATATTCATACTTAGTTTAGATTTGCATATTTATCTTAATGCATTCTTGGTTTATATATTTATTATTCGAAAAAAAAAATGACCCCCATCAAAAATTAAAAAAAAAAGGAAGAGTCATGGAAGCATAAAAAAAGAGCTCTATGATGCAAAATTAGATTCATTAGAGATATAACATGAAATTTCCTAGTTAAGGGAAGTCCCAATGAAGTGCAAAAAAAAAAGAAAAAAATAAAGGAGATGAAAATGTTGAAGTTGCTTTTGACATATGCATGATAAGATGATGGAGGACTTTTTATGAAATTTCCATACCAAGTGCTTACATATACAAGTTCATATCCAAGCCTTACCTATGCATATTTGCAAAAGTCACAAACCATATATAAGCCTTATCATGATCATTATTGCTCCACATATATACATATTGCCTATTTTATACTTTATACCCTATCCGGAGACAAGTTTGAGAATGGATGTCATCTTTGGAGTTAGTATATGGTGTTGTGCATATTTATGAATTTGTTGGCATGAATGAAAGAATTTATGAATTATGGAAAATTTAATGAGCGAGAAAAAATCCGATCACCTCAAGAGATAAAGGTAGGTCGACCCTGCTCGTTGAGATGTTAGTTCAGCGAGATGGGACACAAGGTGAGAAGTCCAAAGTACTAAGTATCCGGGGCCATTCATGACAACCATGTTTGCGACTCGTGAGAAGGCAGTGCTAAGGTTAGAGAGGTAAAAGCATTATATTGAATAAAAGCATTGAGCAATGAGTAAAAGGTGAGACATTATGAGGAAGGAATGTGGAATATTTTGGAAAGAAAGTATGTTTCCCCGGATTTAACACCACATGGCCAAATATTAGCCCACCTTTAGCCTTTTACCAATCTACTTCTCACAAGCTTGCAAAAGTCCTCTTGATTATTAATGTTATGTCGTTAAAATTGTTTTTTGCATATAAACCTCCTTTTATGAGTATTAAATTGCTTTTATGCACAGGCACGGACTTGGTTGACATAAGTACTTTATCGAGGATGGCATTTGATTGTAGGGACATATGATTGTAGGGACATATGAAAAATGAATCTATAATGTTGAGGGTTTACTTTCTTCCCCCTGAATGACCATTAAAAGTATTGCCTGGGGACAAGCAAGCTTAAGTATGGGGTGTTTGATGTGCGCGCAAATTGCCATATTTTCTATGCACATATACGTCCATTTTATCATTCTTTTGCATGCATATTAGTGGGAAAACATGGGATTAGTGTAGTTTACGCTTAAATATCAAATATATGGGTCTGCACGAGTTTCTATGTGCTTTCGCATAAAACAGGATAAAAATGGACATATTTGGAAGAGCGGAAAATGAACTCGAAGTCTTCTGTAGAGGTCGAAATCGACTGGGGACCTCGACATCGAGTGCAGCAGAGACTTGGCTTATTTGGTTGTAATTTCTTTCTTTTGCAATTTCAAAGTAGTTTTCTTTCAATGATGATGATGAGTTGCATGATGACAAGCAAGTAGTCAACCCACTTCTAGGGTCGGGGTGAGCCCGACGATAGCGATGTAGGGTAAGTGCATCAAAGGTATGACTTTTATGCGATTCCGTCTTCTATCCTATGTATGATTCCTAGCCAAAGTTAGGGACATTCATTATTTGCATTATTGAAGCGAAAGCCACTCATATTGTGAACTTGAATTGCTCATTAATTGGATAGTAACTCTTAGGAACTATGCGAGAGCCTCTAATCACCTAAGTGTTGGTAACGAAAGTTATTTGACGGAAAGGCATTAAATGTCATAACCTTAGCATAAAACTTGCATATTATTATCGTTGTGGCATGAAACCCCGACTTTGGAAGCTTTTTAATTAAGTGAATTCATATAAAAGTTTTAGTTTTGTTTCTGATCATCCTTCTTTACCATTCTACGTTCTTCGGACTCTTTTCTGACAATTGGTTACGAAAAACAGTTTCTGTGACAAAAATCGGAATCGACTGTAAAGGTCGATATCGAGGTCTAACATCGATATCGAGGTCTATCTCGATGTCGACTTTGTTGTTTTTTCTTCTACAGGAACTATATTGGAAATCGACCAGAACTGAGGTCGATATCGACTAGACACATCGATATCGAGTGTCTTCTGAGGTCGAAAGCTTTGATCGTGATTGCAACAAGGGAAGCGCTGACATACCTCCTCGTGGATTCGATCCTGAATTACCCTACTACTACATTGGGAGGGATTCTTGTATTATTTGTTTGGGACAGGGAGTTAGCATAGTTGTGAATTTTATTTGAATCTATTTGAATTTATACCTCCCGCTTCTTTAATGAGAACGAACAAAAGCGAACGTGGATTATACATGTGAATTTGGATAGTAATTAGGTTGTGCATGCGAAAGTTGACATAAACCCTAATTATGAAAAGGTAGAAACAATTAGGTTTTTATGCGAAAGCCTCTATATTCCTAATTGATGTTGAGAAAAGCTTAATCTTTTATGTGAATTGAGTTATAATACATGCATGGTTACCGTCGTTGTAAATCCCTATCCTAGGAGCCTTTTAGTTCATTAAGAATAATCCAAACAAATTTGTTGTCTTTATTTCTTTCTTCTTTACTTTCTTTCTTTATTTTCTGCATTCGACATCGTCTGAGAAGCCACTCGATATCGATCATTCCAGTCGATATCGACCACCTGCAATGGAGCAACTCTACGTCGAGAGTCTTTTGAGTCGACAGGAACTACCGATCCACTCGATTTCGACTACTCCAGTCGATATCGAGTTCTTCTATTATTTTCTCTTCTTCGCAGGTTCTTCACATATCGACGTCACCCACTTGGAATCAACTGCCCCAGTCGATATCGACTTCCCAACTCGATATCAAGGCTACTGGTCAACTTGCGCAGAAGCTTTAGAGATTATCCATGCATCGTTGATCGCTTCCTCGTGGATCGATCCTGATTCCCTTCCACTACAGCGGGTAGAAGTCTTGTAATTTATTTGCATGGACTAGGATTAGGTTTGATATCTACTTATTATTTATTAGACTTGACATTCCTCCTTCATCAAATTTTGGCGCCGTTGCCGGGAAGGCTATCAATCGCGCCCTGTTTAGTCTATCTTACTTCTCTTCCTAGTGTTTTTTTGAAGGTGTATGCGACGCGCTAATCGCACGCCTGAGTTCGCAACTTTAGAAGATCTGAAACGCTTCCTTCGTCTACAAGAACGTGCTAAGAGGATCATGGCCAATGAGGCAACAATGCAACAAGAGCTCAAAAGGCTCCAAAAGCAAGTGGAGGGTTTCAAAACCGAGCGCACTCAGCATACCCAGGCACAGCATAGAATGAACACTCACTATGAAAAAGAAGTCCAAGCTCGCCGGGAAGCCCAAGAGAAACTTCGCTAGATCCCATAGAATGCAAAGGAAATCCTATATCTATCTATATGAAGAAGCAATCATGTTACGAAGCGGTGCCTGAGTCTCCTATTGTTCTCCCTAATGTTGCTTTTTAAATTAAAACTACTTTTATTGCGGAGATTAGGAGACATGCCTTTCAGGGAAAGCTTTTCGATGGTCTCTTGTTGGAAAGGTGCTTCATTGGTTGGAGAGCTTGCCGCCATGATCTATCCGCACATGGGCTGAACTTAAGGATATCTTCTTCAACAAGTCCTTTCCACCATCGAAGACGACAGAGATCCGTAAGAAAATAATGTCCTACAAGCTAAGACCAGGGGAGACGCTAGCACTGGTCTAGGAGCGCTATAAGGAATTGCTGAGGTCCTGCCCTACTCATGGGTAACCGCCATATGTCATCCAGGAGATCATCTTCAATGCCCTGGACGTGCCAACTGACGTGGGGAGAATTGAATCGAAATATGTAATAAAATATAAGCAATACAACTCTTAGCCTCTTCAAATAAATTCAAGACTCCCCGCTATAGTAGTAGGGAATCAGGTTCGATCCACGAGGAAGCGAGTCAACGGGATCCTAGTAGCGATTGAAGACACGTCCTAAATGTTTCGACCAGAAGCCTCGATCTCGAGCTCAAACCTCGATGTCGATTGTGGTTGTCGATGCTTTCTGCAATAGAAGACCTGCAGAGACAAAAACGGTAGTCAATATCGACTGGAAAGGTTGATATCGATGTTAGTCCATGAAATCGACTGGCTCAGAAGTCCGCCAGTCGATACAGAGGGTCGATTTCGACGTTGGGATCGATATCGATGTTTGCAGCAATGACCCAGGAGTCTCGAGATCGACTCAGAAGACTGTCGATCTATCAGCGTGGTCGATATCGACGTTCAGGGTCGATATCAATGTTCTCCTGAAGTGGGTTAGTTCTTTGTCGGCAAAGAAAGGCCGAAGATTTAAGAATGGGAAGGAAGCGTGAACAGAAATAAACAAAGGTGTTGGGTTTTTCGATGACTCAATGAACGGCGGGCAAATATGAATGTAAACTTCAATAAAGAAAAGATCTTCCAAAGCCAAGGATAACCGCGATGACAACCATGATAGAATAAGTAAGAATCTACTAAAGATGCATGCTTTTATCATAAAGGAAAAGGCTTTCACCTAAACCGACAAATAGGAAAAGAGATCTTGCAATTACTTAACCTAATTTGCTTCTACCTTTGACATAATTGAGTTTATAATATTTCGAATAGAAACCCTAATTACTACCCAAGTTTTACAACTGAGTTCCTTAAATTCTCATTTAAAGATGAAGCACAAGGTAGAGCGAGATAAAAGATACCTTTTTAGCGACATACAAACCTTACCACCATGGCTATCGTCGGGCTCACCCCGACCCTAGAAGAAAGGGTGACTACTCGCTCATGTTGAATGAAGACATGCTTTAAATTGAAATAACTTGCATAAATGGAAAATTTCGAATCTTTACAATCTCAACGCCAACTATCGTAAGCGCTTGAAACTTTAAAGCTCAAAAACTCTAACTTTCTATTGCCTATTACTATTGTCTTTCTTGCTTGGATTATCTAACAAACCATCCCCTAGGGCTTTATTTATAGGCTATTAATCCTTGTTATCCGAGGATTGTAACTTCTATCTAAACTATGAACTCTATCCAAACAATTAGGATAGGTCTTTTATTTTGGTAAAACATAAACTAACTTGATAAAACTTAAAGGAAAAGATAAATTTAGCTGCTAACTATCTAGAAGTACAAGATAATTCGTGTCTTGAGGATAGACTTTATAATCTGAGCCTCGAAATCGGATCTATCTTCTTTCGAGATAAGGTCGATATCGACCACAGAGGTCGCTATCGATGTCTGTGTGTCTGCTCGACTTGTCCAGCTCCAGGCGATGTCTATGTTGAGGTCGATATCGATGTAGTATGTCGATATCGATGTCTTCTTGGTTGGTCTGTGTGGTCTATCTCGACACTCAGAAGGCGTGTCGACAACTATGGTCGATATCGATGTTTAAGGTCGATATCGACCTCTGCTCAGCTTCACTTGGCTTCTTCGTTTTGACTCTGATTTCCCTCGAATTCCTGCATGATTAGCTCAAAACATGTGCAGACTCTATTTCTTGCACTTTAGCCCATTCTTACACAAGTTTATATTCTTTTGAACCCTTTCTTTGGAAATCGAATAAAATATGAAGTCAAAAGATGCAATAAAAAGAGGTACAAATATGTACATCAAAACACCCAATACTTAGACTTGCTTGTCCTCAAGCAATAACCAAGCAATAACTAACACCTACAACACACCCTTCAAGTCTTTGCCCTTGTCAAAACCAACATCATAAGTGGTAGCAAAGCAAAGCAAGTGAATTTAACGTCATAGCACATATTTAGGCGATCCATAGGCATATGCAATTTCGATCTAACCTCACAAGGATAATGTGTTTGCACTCAACTCTCACGTGTTTAGGCTATGAAGATCAACTCTCAACTCAATTCCATATACAATCTCATAAACATTGCAATTTATAACCATCCACTTCACAACAAATTATGAAAATGCAATAAGAACCATCAGGAGGACTTTCGCTCAATGGAAGACTTCAAAGAAGACTCCATTCGGCGGGGTTGTAATGGGGCTTGGTAAGGAATTAAGGGTATGGAATTATTTGGCTATGTGGTGCTTTTATAATTCGGGAGTCAAGACTCCTAAATCTCAACACTTGCAATATCCAAACCATAACTCTTCCATGTAAGTCTTTCCATGCTCAATTCTCCATAATGCTCTTTCTCAACTCATCTTTCTATAATATGCTCTAAAGATGCACTTAAAAGATGTAAACCATACTATCAACCCTTCTTTCAAACTCTAATACGCCTCTCATAAATATAACACTTGTATGAATAAAAGACTTAAGGATTTTGGCTCATGCACTATATATATACATCTCTATTTTATTTTTTTTTATTTTTTTGATGAAAATAATAAATAAATACTAAAAAGAAACATTTGCATTTATATGGTGAGCCAAAAATCCTTTTACAAAATATGACAAAATATAAATATGTACCAACCCATAATTTCCTTGCTCAAAACTGAATATATGCACTTTTCTTTCCACAATGCATTAATCTAACCATTCTATGTCTCAATTCCCAAATGGGGGTCAGGCTCAATTCGGCTAGTGATAATTTCATGGAGTTTGTAATTTCAGGCTCAGGCTAATTTTCCGGCTTCAAGCAGGGATAATGCAGGGTAGGTAAAGAGACGATAAAAATGGCTTAAAAGATGCCTCCATCATTTAATTCTCATAAACATAGACAAATTTATGTATTGGCTTTGAATAACTATCACAACATTTAGAGATACATAGGAAGAGTAAATTTACTCAAGAAAGCGGAGAGATTTTTGATGTTCTCCCTATAGGCCAAAATTCTCACAAGTACAATTTTTGTTGGATTTGCTTTTTAGCCTAGGATCGTATGTGCTCAATTTCATCACAAGTTCACAATCTACATAAAAATTTTAAGGACTTAGGCTAAACCATCCAAATATGCCATAGGGTTTACATGATCAAGTCAACTATTGAGTTTTCATCATAGGACATCTAAGTAGGGTTTAAAAACAAACTTAAAAATAAACATGCATTTTTTTGTTTTTTTTTTTGACATTTTTTCTATTTTTTTGGATTTTGACATTTTTATAAACTTAACAAACTTAAAAGACTAAGGACTTAAACTTTAAAATGCATAAATGTTTAAATATGATGCAATGCATAAAAATAAAGTAGAAAGCAAATAAAAGATAAATACAAGCCAAGTTCGCCAAGTTTTAACCATTACCACAACCAGATAAAGAAGTTTATAATGTCCAATTTTAATCCCACCCATACTTAAAAATTACAGTGTCCTCGTTGTTGGAAAAGTAAAGTAAAGGGAAGGAAACACTCACGCTCACTTACGTAATAAACATCACTGCTCAGGAGGCGGAGGAGGTGGCAAAAGCAAGGGCCAGTCCTCTGTAGGAGCTAACCCTGAGTAAAAGGTCGGGGCGCCCTGTGGGAATGTCGAAGTACCAGCCTGCTGATCGAAAGAATATCCCATGTAAGAGCCCAGTCCCTCAAGCATCCTCCCATAGCGGCGCTGTTCATCGCGGATCTCAGCGACGGATAACTCCAGCCTAGTAAAGCGGGCAGTCACATCGTCCTGCCAGTTTGTGGAATAGGCGGGCTGGAAGGGAGGAGGAGGTGGAGGCACATAACTGTGGTGGCTGTGGTGGTTGTGATGGCTGTGGTGGCTGTGGTGGGACCCTTGCAGGCCCTCTCTACCCCCAGCTGCATCGTCCCCGGCGTCATCATCATCATCGCCGCCATCCATGCCCCCTGGTAGGCTGGGGGTTGCTGTGCTCCATCTGAGTGGGAGTCTGCGTCCTAAGACATGGCGTCCACCTCTGGGTCATGGTTGTAGAGTGGGGGCCTCCTCCGAAGTGTAGGATCATCAGACGGATCTATATCTGTATGATTTGGTTGCCCAGTCCAAGACTGGTACCAATCTGGGATATACAGGAGATCCGTAAAATCCTGTCGGAGACGCATCCCCGTTTGGGGGTGTCTCCATCCCTGTGGGCCGGCCGCAATGACTCTGCCCTGGCGTAATACAGAAGAATCAAGGTACGTGAGCTGGTAGGCAGTGTACCTCTCAGTGTGGACACCCAGGCCCTCGGCTAGGATAGCCACCATGTCGCCGTCAATGATATCCGTGGAGACCGTGCGTCTGAGGTCCAGGATGTGCTCGAGCCAAGCGTATAGGAAAGACAGATGCTCATCCTCAAAGAGCATCCTCCTCAAAGTCTCCGTCTCACGGTGTGTGGGGCGACGGAGCTCAGGTCTAGCCCATAGGGTACTCGCCAGGACTCGCAGTATGACCCTGAATAGTGGACTCATGACTCTGGAGGTGAAGGAGTCTGTGGGAGCGGGGTAGGGGATGCCCGAAATGTAGCTCCAAATGACGTTGGGGTCCTGGACCCTGAAGGCGGCGGGAGTATGGATGAATCCAAAGATGTTGCTCATCTCCTCGAGCGATAGTCTATGACGCCTGTTGCCGAGCTGGAATATAACTCGGCGGCCGGTCGATGTGCGCTCAGGGACCTCTAGGGTAGACATAAACTCCCCAGTCAGCACGGGGTAGTGCGCCTCCAAAGGCTCGATCAGCCTGTGCAGGGAGACATTCTCGAATGCCTCCTGGACGCTAGTGTGAAACCCCAGCTGGATCATATCGGGGAGATGGTACCAGCGAGCCCTGCCGACTTGGCAAATCAGATCCTCAGCTAGGGTGCGCTGCTGATCGTCATCAATGTGAAGTGTGTCCTGAGGGATGTTCTTAACTCTCACCATCGTCTGCAAAAGAAATCATTGCCATAGATAATTCCTCTTTTGTATAAAATAGGGAGAACCCCATACTTAGGTTCCATATTAGCCCAAAAATTATGTAAAGGTAAATTGACTAAGTTAAAGTGCTAATCTTGCAAACCCAATTTTAATGATCAAATAAGGATATATTATCAAAAATTTTAACCGTAAAAAATAGGCATGATCTAATAAGAAGTCAAGAAATTACATAAGGTTGGCAATTTGTATAAACTTAATTTTCTTGAATTTTTAACACTAAGGAACCTAATAAATTTCATATTTTTGTCCCACGTATATATAAAAATCAGATTTTAATCCCCATATAAAAAATCAGAATTTAATCCCCTGAAAAAATCAGAATTTAATCCCCTAAAAAGATCAGAATTTTATGCCCTAAAAAAATCAGAATTTTATCCCCTAAAAAAATCAGAATTTTGTCCCCTAAAAAAATCAGAATTTCGGCCCTTGTATAGAAATTCGGATTTTTGCCCAACATGTATATAAAATCAGTTTATCAGCCCATATATTTATAAAAATTAGATTCTTGCCCCACATGTATAAAAAATCAGATCTCAGCCCATATATATATATAATTCAGATTTTGACCCACAAATCATGCGATTACTCTTTCTCGTGCAAATATCATTCAAACCCTAAACACCCAATATGCAATTTCCACCCAAAATGAACTAAATAATCATGTAAATCTGTAAAAAT
Organism: Persicaria maculosa; assembly: GCA_963922045.1. Classification (NCBI taxonomy): domain Eukaryota; kingdom Viridiplantae; phylum Streptophyta; class Magnoliopsida; order Caryophyllales; family Polygonaceae; genus Persicaria; species Persicaria maculosa. The sequence continues at coordinate 43,410,187 of OY998264.1, read as the reverse complement.
AGATAAAGGGTAAGAAATCATACCAGAAGAGTGTCGGAATTAAGGGAGAAAGAGGCAAGAAACTGCAAAGAACACGAAAAAAACACTGCAAAACTGTAACCGACGTCGATATCGGCATCAAGGATCGAAATCGACCGGATCTGGGCGGCGGTCTTCTTTCTGGTGCTGCTGTGAGCTCGCCGGTGGTCTTAGGTGGCCGGATCTGGAAGTTCTTGGCTGGACGGAAGTATGTCTGGGCGAGGAAAGCTAGAAAAGGAGATAGAGAGACCAGGAGCGAGAGAAGAAAGAGAAAACCGAGCGCTGTCGGGGTGTGGTTGCAGCAATGGGGGCCGGATCTGGTGGGGGTGGCGGGTTGCAGTGGTGCGGTGGTGATGGCTGATGGAGAGCGACGGGAGAGGGATGAGAGATGAAGGAGAGAGAAAAAGAACAAGAAGCTATGGCGGCTGGTAGGGTCTCGAAAAGGGGATACAATGTCGAAATCGGGGTATTTAAAGGGGATAAAAAAAATAAAAAAGAAAAAGAAAATAAAATCTGACCTGGCACCTACCTCCAGTTGTAGTCGATATCGACCTTAGAGGTCGATATCGACCCCCCTTCTGAATCGATGTAAGTCTACTCATCTGATGCTTCTGTCGGCCTGTCGATATCGACCTTATAGGTCGAAATCGACCTCTCCTCTGGACTCGATTTCCTAGTTTACTTTAGATAGAATAGCCACGAATAATCTAAAATGTATAAAATAGACTAAAAACAAAAAGAGAAAGAAAAGAAAAAGAACGGGTTGCCTCCCGGAAGCGCTTGAGTTTAATTCGCTAGCTCGACATACTCCCCTTTTTGCGCTAGTTCAACGCCAAGGTGGCACGAATCTCTTCCTCTGGGTCCTCCTTGTCATAATATTTCTTTACCCGGTGGCCATTTACCTTAAAGGTGGATCCATCGTCGCAAAGTAACTCCACTGCTCCATGAGGGAATATTTTATGAACTTTGAAAGGTCCGCTCCATCTTGTTCTTAGTTTCCCTGGAAATAAGCGAAGTCTATAATTAAAAACAAGCACTTTGTCACCTACCTCGTATGTTTTTGGCACCAATTTCCTATCATGCCACTTTTTAGTGTGTTCCTTGTAGATTTCGGCATTCTCATATGCCTTTAGGCGCAACTCCTCCAAGGCTTGCAAGTCAATGAACCATCTTTTCCAAGCTTCGTCAAAATTCATGTTAAGCTCCTTGAGAGCCCACATCGCCTTATGCTCAAGTTCGACGGGAAAATGACATGACTTACCATATACCAAGTTATAGGGAGTTGTGCGAAGTGGTGTCTTATAGTTCGTCTTCTCCAAGATGGCTTTGATTTGGCGATTTGAGACTTCTACTTGGCCGCTGGTTTGAGGGTGATAGGGCGTTGCCACCCTATAATTCACCCCATACTTGGCTAAAAGAGCTTCAAAGCCTCTCTCAATGAAATGTGAGCCACCATCTGAAATAAGAACTCTAGGAACACCAAAGCGAGGAAAGATATTAGTTTTCATAAACTTAGAGACTACCTTTGCATCGTTGGTCCTAGTTGTCACGGCCTCCACCCATTTAGAGACATAGTCCACCGCTACTAGAATGTATTTGTAGGGGCCTGAAGCAGGGAATGGTCCCATGAAGTCAATACCTCATACGTCAAAGAGTTCTACCTCTAGAATGCTTGTGAGTGGTGTCTCATTTCTCCATGTGATATTACCGGCACGTTGACACTCATCACAAGAGGTTACATAGTTTTGCACATCCTTGAAAAGGTTAGGCCAATAAAAACAACATTGATGAATTTTCATCACGGTCTTGAATCCTTTAGCATGGCCTCCTGTAGGGAGAGAATGACAATGGTGAATCACGCTCTCTACCTCTTCCTCCGGGATACAACGTCGAAAGATATGGTCTTTCCCTTGCTTGAACAAGTAGGGTTCATCCCAATAGTATTGTTTGACGTCATGTAAAAACTTCTTCTTTTGTTGTGAAGTTAAGCCTGAAGGAATCTCGCCTCCGGCAATATAGTTAGCAAAATCCGCATGCCAAGGTACCTTCGCCCTTTTGACAGCAAATAACTCATGAATAGGACTGGAAGGAGGTGTAAAGAAGAAATCCTCACTGGAGCTTACCTCTTCGTCACCTTCGGAGTGTTTTGAAGGTGGTCGATATCGACCTATAGGGGTTGATATCGACTGGACGGCATCGACATGTTCAGTCGATATGGGATGCTCGATATGGGTCCTCGATGTTGATGTTTGGCGGTCGATTTCGACCTCTGTAGTTGAAAACCTGTGATCATAATTGGTCGACATCGACGCAAATCTTACCTTTGGGGCAGTCGATATCGACCTGTCATGGTCGATATCGAGTGGATTTTCTACCCGTTCTACCTCTTGCCTCATTAGGTGCTCGTCGGGGTGGGAGTCATTGATTGGCATGTTGTCATGTGACTCATCCAGAAGCCCTTTTGGTAGCCTTGAAAGATGATCGGCTACGGAGTTCTCCGTTCCTTTCTTATCTTTTAGCTCAACGTCGAACTCTTGTAGTAGGAGCACCCATCATAGGAGCCTAGGTTTAGCATCCTTCTTTGCCATCAAGTATCTAAGAGCTGCATGGTCAGTATGAACAATTACCTTAGAGTCCACTGGGTATGAGCGGAACTTCTCAAAAGCGAAGACCACCGCCAAGAACTCTTTTTCCGTTGTGGTGTTCTTAGTTTGAACGGCATCAAGAGTCTTGCTTGCATAGTAGATGGCGTGAAGCTTTTTTTCTCTCCTTTGTCCTAGGACAGCACCTACGGCGTAATCGCTTGCGTCGCACATGATCTCAAAGGGTTGCGACCAATCGAGCGATTGAATGATAGGGGTGGATATAAGGGATTCCTTCAACCTATTGAAAGCTTTAAGACAATCATTAGAAAACACAAACTTAACATCCTTTATTAGTAGGTTAGTTAAAGGTTTGGCAATCTTAGAAAAATCCTGAATAAACCTCCTATAGAAACCTGCATGACCAAGGAAGTTTCTTATGTCCTTAATAGATGAAGGTGGTGGCAACTTTTCAATAAGCTCTATCTTTGCCCTGTCCACCTCAATTCCCCTTTTTGAGACTTTGTGGCCTAGCAAAATTCCTTCTCTTACCATAAAGTGGCACTTTTCCCAATTGAGAACTAAGTTTGTCTCTTCACATCATGCAAGTACCCTGCGAAGGTTAGCAAGACAAACATCGAAAGTAGTGCCATAAATAGAGAAATCATCCTTAAATACCTCCACGATGTCCTCTATCATGTCAGAGAAGATGGCCATCATACATCTTTGAAAGGTAGCAGGGGCATTGCAAAGCCCAAATGGCATTCTCCTATATGCAAAAGTCCCATAGGGACAGGTGAAGGTGGTCTTCTCCTGATCGTCAGGATGAATAGGGACCTGCCAAAAGCCAAAATATCCATCCAGGTAACAAAAATAATCATGTTCGGCAAGTCTTTCCAATACATGGTCAATGAATGGAAGGGGAAAGTGATCCTTTCTAGTGGCGGTGTTGAGCTTCCTGTAATCAATGCACATTCGCCAACTAGTTGTGATTCGCTTTGGCACAAGCTCGCCCTTCTCATTATCCTCAACGGTCATTCCACCCTTCTTAGGCACCACATGGACTGGGCTTACCCATTCACTGTCGGAGATGGCATAGATGATTCATGCATCCAGCATGCGCATGATCTCCTTCTTTACCACCTCTCTCATGTTGGGGTTGAGCTTCCGTTGGTGTTCTATAGATGCCTTATGATCATCCTTAAGGAGGATTATATGCATACAAGTAGCAGGTGAAATACCTTTAATGTCCTCAAGAGAATACCCAATAGCCTTACGATGAGCGCGAAGCACTTCCACAAGCTTATCTACTTCCTGTGTGGTTAGTGAAGCATTGATAATTACAGGAAAGGTAGAATTGGGACCAAGAAACTCATACCTAAGTGTGTCGGGTAAACGTTTAAGCAACGGAGAAGGGCCTTGTGGGATAAGGATTGGCTCTACCTCCTCCGTCTTCATAATCTCACCAAGGTAATCCGTCTCAATTCTCTTGATTGAAGTTCCCAAATCAGCTATAGGGGTTGGCATGGACCAAGCATAGAGTGATGCCAACTTTGATTGGGACTCTTCAAAGTATTCCTGCAGAAAAGAAGTCGAGGGCGAATAGGAATAATCAATATCGACTGAGAGTTCAGCACATACCTCGACTTCGGAGCTGTTTGACGACAAGTGGTAAGGTGTTGGGTTTTTCGATGACTCAACGAATGGCGGGCAAATATGAATGTAAACTTTAATAAAGAAAAGATCTTCCAAAGCCAAGGATCACTGCGACAACAACCATGATAGAATAAGTAAGAATCTACTAAAGATGCATGCTTTTATCATAAAGGAAAAGGCTTTCATCTAAACCGACAAATAGGAAAAGAGATCTTGCAATTACTTAACCTAATTTGCGTCTACCTTTGACATAATTGAGTTTATAATCTTTCGAATAGAAACCCTAATTACTACCCAAGTTTTACAACATGAGTTCCTTAAATTCTCATTTAAAGATGAAGCACAAGGTAGAGCGAGATAAAAGATATCTTTTTAGCGACATACAAACCTTACCATCATGGCTATCGTCGGGCTCACCCCGACCCTAGAAGAAAGGGCGACTACTCGCTCATGTTGAATGTAGACATGCTTTGAATTGAAATAACTTGCATAAATGGAAAATTTTGAATCTTTACAATCTCAACGCCAACTATCGTAAGCGCTTGAAACTTTAAAGCTCAAAATCTCTAACTTTCTATTGCCTATTACTATTGTCTTTCTTGCTTGGATTATCTAACAAACCAGCCCCTAGGGCTTTATTTATAGGCTACTAATCCTTGCTATCCGAGGATTGTAAATTCTATTTAAACTATGAACTCTATCCAAGTAATTAGGATAGGTCTTTTATTTTGATAAAACTTAAACTAACTTGATAAAATTTAAAGGAAAAGATAAATTTAGCTGCTAACTATCTAGAAGTACAAGATAATTCGTGTCTTGAGGATAGACTTCATAATCCAAGCCTCGAAATCAGATCTATCTTCTGTCAAGATAAGGTCGATATCGACCACAAAGGTTGATATCGATGTCTGTGTTTCTGCTCGACTTGTCCAGCTCCAGTCGATGTCTATGTTGAGGTTGATATCGATGTAGTATGTCGATATCGATGTCTTCTTGGTTGGTCTGTGTGGTCTATCTCGACACTCAGAAGGCGTGTCGACAACTATGGTCGATATCGATGTTTAAGGTCGATATCGACCTCTGCTCAGCTTCACTTGGCTTCTTCGTTTTGACTCTGATTTCCCTCGAATTCCTGCATGATTAGCTCAAAACTTGTGGAGACTCTATTTCTTACACTTTAGCCCATTCTTACACAAGTTTATATTCTTTTGAACCCTTTCTTTTGAAATCGAATAAAATATGAAGTCAAAAGATGCAATAAAAAGAGGTACAAATATGTACATCACCAACACGCCTGCAGATCAACACCAACACCACCTATCGTTACATGGAGCTTACCCCTACTCAAGCCTGGGATACGATTGAAAGGCTAGTGGAGTTTGACAACACCTCTGGGACTCATGCGGCACGTGATGCTAGGCCGCCCCCATCCATGCCACTATATGAGCCTTCCAAAGAGGTGGATCTTGAGGTGAATTACCAGTTCATGAAAGACCAGGTAAGGTGACTTCAAAAACAAGTTAGCTTTCTATCTGACAACCAAGCTTGTTTAGAATGTGGGTCACAGAAACACAACATGATGACTTGTCCTCACACGGAGCAAGTTCAATTGGCAGAGACCCACGACAAAGTCAAGTATGCACAGGGGTCTAACTATGAAGGCAACTAAGGGAATTGGGGTTATCAACAACCCCACTATCAACAACATCAGCAACCCCCGCCATACAGAGCACCTGACCATCCCGACAGAGAAAGGACGGATGATCTACAACTAATCCTAGACGAGATGAGGCGGAACCAAGCAGAGACAAAGCAATCCGACAATGCCATCCAAATATCACTACATGGCATTAACTCTAGGCATGGCGAAATTGACACATGGAGGAAGAGCTTTAAGACCCAACTGGGTCAATTGCCGACATCTATTCCGCGACAACTCGGAGGGCCCTCTGGCCAATCACAGGCCAATCCAAAAGGGCAGCCATCGGGCCACATCGCCGCCATTCGCTTAAGGAATGGCAAAGAGATACCAATCAACATCGGAGAAACGGAGCCTGCGGAGAAAATCCCTGGAGAGTCAGTCGATATCGGCACCCCTCAGTCGATATCGACTAACCCACTCGATGTTGACCCACCTGTCGACGTCGACCTTGTCCATGCGCCCCCGAGATTGACCTCTGAAGTCAATATCGACACCCCCAATCGATGTCGACCCTTCATTAGCACCACCTCGGGCCAATCCCGCTCTGCCGAAGAAGAAGCCATTGCCTTACCCCTCCAAATCTTCAAGGGATCCAGCGGAAGCAAAGTTCCAACGCTTTGTGAAGGTTCTCCAAGGCCTTAATGTTACAATTCCATTCACGGAGGCCCTTTATGAGATGTCATCATACGTCCGCTTCCTTAAAGATATCTTGAGCAAGAAGTGATCAATTGTTGAGATCGTAGAGGAGTACAGCAAGGTGGACTACCTAGAGAAGAGGAGTGATCCTGATAGATTCGCCATCCCCAGTGGGCTCAGCCAACATCGCTACAAGGCCTTGTGCGACCTAGGGGCTAGCGTGAGCCTCATCCCTTTGTCCATCTCGTCAAAGGTCAACATTGGAGCCTTGGAGCCAGTTGATATGAAACTCTACATGGCTGATAATAACTTTGTAAGGCCCACAGGCATTATCGATGATGTCTCAGTGAAGGTGGGTAAGTTCTTTGTGCCCACTGACTTCATTGTGCTAGATATGGCAGAGGATCCTACTTGCCCGATCATCTTATGAAGGTCGTTCCTAGCTACATCCGATGCCAATATCAGCGTGCGGAAGGGACTATTGTCATTCACCATTGGCAATAAGGTCATCGAATTCTCCTTCAACCCTACAATGAAGGAGGTGAATCAAATTGAGGTCAAGGCGATGCATACAATAAGGAGAGTAATCCCTTGCGATGAACCAACGGAGAGAGCCTTCACCGACAAAGAGCTAGAAGAGAGGGCCATGGAGGCCCAAGTGGAGGAGCTTTTGGAGATTTGGCATCAAGTCGACGATAAAGAAGAGCCTGACAAAGCACTCGATATTGACACAGTCCACTCAATATCGAGTACACTGGAACCAAATCGAGTGCCAGAAGCTAAGTATGGGGTTGACACTACACCCGAAATCGACCAGGGCCAGTCAATATCGACTGGACCCACTCAAGATCGACTCTCCCTACTCGACCTGCCTTTATCAACTGAGAAGAAGGAACACGATATCGAGCCCGCTACTCGATGTCGAGTGACCCCTGAAAGCAAAACGGACTCAGAGGTAAGTCCATGTAAGAATCCTCCACCTTAGAGATAAATTCTGATATCCCTATGAAGCGAGTATCCTTGTTCGTATGCCTTACTAACATGATAGGTAAGCCAATAAGCGAATACAAGTTAGGCGACAAGGTGCTTATGGAGCAATGCAACGCTCTGGGATCCAAAAGAAAAGATTGAAGGAAGGGATCTCTAATGACGATTTATAAAGTCTATCCAGGAAGGTTGGAGCTCAAAGACAAGAAAGGGACGGTGTTCAAAGTAGAGCTTGAAAGCCCTAAAGAGGACCTGAGAGCGATATGGTCCCTACATGTGCCACCTTGGATAGAAACACGGAAGAAGTCGGCCTAGTGACTATAAAATCTAGAGCTTGTACATAAACCTTTTAAATTTTCACTTAGATAGTTTTTATGGTTTTAAATTTTGGATTTTGGATTTTGAAAACTTTGATATACTGTGGCTATTTCTTTATTGCACTAACAAGAATTTCAGGTTACAAAGCAAAAGGAACGACGAAGAAGAAAAGAAGCTTCTGTAGAGGCAGTCGAAATCGACCAGGCCAGTCAAAATCGACCACCCTAGGGTCGATCCATCTCCTAGAGTCGACATTGATGACTCAAGACGATGACTCAAGAGCCAAACATAACACTCGATATCGACCAATCAAGTCGATATCGACCAAGCCCAAGCGGCCCTCAACTTCAACTTCTTCCTCCACATAGACAGATGCAGTCGACATCGACCACCTTACTCGACATCGACTTCTAGCATCGACTTAACCTCAAATTGACCTAAATCCGTAGTTTGCTCTGTGAGTTTCTCTTTTCACCCTTGTTTTTTTTAATACATTGAGGACACTGTATATTTTAAGTATGGGGTGGGGATGAAACATGTCTTATGGTCAAATCTTGGCTTTCTTTTATCCGCATTGCATTCATGTTTATGTTTTTGCACAAGTTATTTACTTTCATAAAAATGCAAAAATCAAAACAAATTAGAAAATGTCAAAAAAAGAAACAAAAAAATGCATATTTACCTTTTAAGTTTGTTTTTAAACCCTACTTAGATGTCCTATGATGAGAACTCAATAGCTGACTTGATCATGTAAATCCTATGACATATTTGGATGGTTTAGCCTAAGTCCTTAAAATGGTTTTTATGTAGATTGTGAACTTGTGATGAAATTGAGCACATATGATCCTAGGCTAAAAAGCAAAATCCAACAAAAATTATCCTAGTGAGAATTTTGGCCTATAGGGAGAACATTAAAAATCCCTCTGCTTTCTTGAGTGTATTTACTCTTCCTATGCACCTCTAAATGTTGTGATAGTTATTCATAGTCAATAGTTATATATGTTTATGTTTACAAGAATTAAATGATGGAGGCATCTTTTAAGCCATTTTTATCCTCTCTTTACCTACCCTGCATTATCTCTGCTTGGAGCCAGAATATTAGCCTGAGCCTCATATTGCAAACTCCACAAAATTATCCCTAGCCAAATTGAGTCTGACCCCCATTTGGGAATTGAGACTTAAATTGGTTAGATTTGTGCATTGTGGAAAGAAAGTGCATATTGTTTAGTTTTGAGCAAAGAGATTTATGGGTTGGTATATATTTGAGTCTTGACACATATTGTAAAAGGATTTTTGGCTCACCATATAAATGCACAATTTTTATTTCTTTATGTAATTTTCGTTCCAAAAAAAAAGAAGAAAATATTTTTATATTAGTGCATGAGCCAAATAATCCTTAGATCTTTTATTTTATGCAAGATTTATATTTTTTGAGAGCATAATAGGGTTTGAAAGAAGGTTGATGAGCATTATGGAAAGAAAGTTTGGAAAGTGCATCATTGTTGGAGATATGGTTTGGATATAGTTGTGATAAAGTTTAGGAGTCTTGATTCCCAAATTTTATAAGCACCACAAAGCCAAATTATTCCATACCCTTTATTTCTTACCAAGCCCTATTACAACCCCGCCGAATGGAGTCTTCTTTGAAGTCTTCCATTGAGCGAAAGTCCTCCTGATGGTTCTTATTGGATCTACATAATTGGTTGCGAAGTGGATTATTATAAATTGCAATGTTTATGAGATTGTATGTGGAATTGAGTTGAGAGTTGATCTTCATAGCCTAAACACATTGAGAGTTGAGTGCAAACACATTATCCCTATGAGGTTGGATTAAAATTGAATATGTCTATACATCGCTCATATATGTGCTATGACGTTAAATTCACTTGCTTTGCTTTGCTAGATTATGATGTTGCTTTTGACAAGGGCGAAGACTTGAAGGGTGTGTTGTAGGTGTTGGTTATTGCTTGAGGACAAGCAAGTCTAAGTATGGGGTGTTTTGATGTACATATTTAGAGTCCTTTTTATTGCATCTTTTAACTTCATATTCCATTCGATTCCCAAAGAAAAGGTTAAAAATAATGAAAATTTGTGTAGAATGAGTTAACGTGCAAGAAATAGAGTCTACACAAGTTTTCGTCTAAATATGTAGGAATCAGAGCGAAATCGGAGTCAAAACGAATAAGCCAAGCAAAGCTGAAGAGAGGTCGAAATCGACATGTCTGGTCGATATCAACTGAAGACCTCGACATGGACTCTGAGTGTCGAGACAGACCAAAAGACCAGCATAGAAGACTACTCGATATCGAATACAGACATCGATATCAACTTCACACCAGAGATCGAGCGGAATTGAGCTTGTTGGGTAGAAAACAGAGAGGTTGATTTCGACCTGACTGGTCGATATCGACTGGAATGCAACACAGATTGGACGTGCTTTTTGAGATACAGATTGCAAATTTTATCATCAAGGCCACAGTTTATCTTTTTAATTAGATAGGATATGTCTTAAGGGTGATTTCCTTTTTACCCTAAGATCTTTATTAGTTGTTTTAGATATTTACCAAAATAAAGAGTTATCCAATTTGTTGGGATAGAGTTTAGATAGAGTTACAGTTAGAGAGAAGCTTTAGGGTTTGGCGTTTGCGAGAGCCGGCGTTGAGTTGTAAAGCTTTGAAGGTTTAGTTTTAATGCAAGTTTTCTTCTTTCAATCAATGGAGTTTGTTATGATGAAGAGCGAGTAGTCGTCCCACTTTTAGGGTCGGGGTGAACCCGACGGTAGCCATATAAGTACGCTTAATTCTATATTTGATTATGTGATCTCTTCTTCTACCCCGCGCTCAATCCTTTCTGCAAGTTTAGGATCATTTCTTATTTACCTTATATGAAGCGAAATTGGATTATACATGTGAATTTTGATAGTAATTAGGTTAAGCCTGCGAAAGTTGACAAAAACCCTAATTATGAAAAGGTAGAAACAATTAGGTTTTTATGCGAAAGCCTCTATATTCCTAATTGAGGTTGAGAAAAGCTTAATCTTTTTTGTGAATTGAGTTATAATACATGCATGGTTACCGTCGTGGTAAATCCCTAGCCTAGGAGCCTTTTAGTTCATTAAGAAAAACCCAAACAAATCCGCTGTCTTTATTTCTTTCTTCTTTACTTTCTTTCTTTATTTTCTGCATTCGACATCATCTGAGAAGCCACTCGATATCGACCATTCCAGTCGATATCGACCACCTGCAATCGAGCAACTCTATGTCGACAGTCTATTGAGTCGATAGGAACTACTGATCCACTCGATGTCGATCAATTCAGCCGATATCGAGTTCTTCTGTTGTTTTCTCTTCTTTGCAGTTCTTCACAGATCGACGTCACCCACTAGGAATCGACTGCCCCTGTCGATATCGACCTCCTAACTCGATATCAAGGCTACTGGTCAACTTGGGCAGAAGCTTTAGAGATTATCCAGGCAGTCTTGTAATTTATTTGCGTTGACTAGGATTCGGTTTGATATCTACTTGCTATTTATTAGAGTTGACATTCCTCCTTCATCGGGTATTCAATCCTTCGAAATGTAAATTGAATATTTATATTTGGGCCGTTACAACAAGAACCCAAAAAATGCAGTGCACAAAATGGAAAACATAACCTCTCTAGAAATTTTCATTCTTAGTCATAAACTTATTTTATAACATGCCCTCTCATACGATTGCAATTGATGCCAATAGGGATGGTGCATGATAACAATCTCATCACCTCATTCAAACTAAAACTCAATCCATCACTTAAGAATAATTTGTCCTCCATTTTATTACTCATAGATAATAAAATTTTCAAGCAATATAAAAATTACTATAACATGGTGGTGTTTATGGGAAAAGAGAAATACAAAAATATTTGATAATCAAAACGCATAATCTATTTAAAATATCTAAAATTATATCAACCAACAACTTAAGAATCGAGAGTTCTCAAAATCGATTTTTATGGACGATTTCCAACAACAATAAAAACAAAACAAAAAGACAATGAGAAAGAAAGAACATGAGAGGAATAGACCACCTAAAAATGTTACAAGATTGAATCGGTACATGTTGTGTTGTGAAAAGCTCATGGTTAGCTACCTTGTATCAATGGATAGCTGAGCTTCTAACAACATAACGTCGCATGCTTAACACAGTGTGCTTGCACCGCGATATGAAAAGGCAACGTACCATATCGAGGAGAACATGGAGGTTGTCATCATGATTGTTTTATCAACTTCCCTAACTGACAATCAATCAAGTCAGTAGCGTGGAAAGTGAACTCTTAAGTAGCTCGAGACCAGGCAGGTTGGGTATAGAGATGGACCCTAACAAGTACCGTTTCTTGGTTTTACCTTGACAAGTACCCCGAAAGATTGAGACTAGGGTAGATTTCATTATTAGAGACCGTTACGGTTTAGTAATTGAGTGTATTGGCACCCATTATGGTTAGAATTCAACCTTGGTCGAGGAGAGGCTCTCAAAGGTAGCATAACAAAGACAAAGAAACTTGGTTATTCCAATCTAGTTGAGGGAGATAGTTTGATTTTCATTAAATTGCATTTAGAGATTATGTAGCTATCCGTGAGAGATTAAGATATTAGTTTTCAACATCCTTCTTTGTCTTTCAATATTTGAGGTAGTGTAGGTTTTCCACGTTTTTTATGACATTAATACCATTGCTTGCACGATCTTTGGGCTTCTTCATTCTATTGCACCTAGGATCTAATCTCGAAAAAATTTGCAAAACAGGCACTTTATTTGGACAAACTGGGGAATTGTCCACCTTTTGGACAAATTAGCAAAACGTCCACTATAAATACTTATTCTCAATTGTACGGACAGATTCTCGTGTTTACTCTCTTCCAACCTCTCTCTTCGCGCTCGTCAGTTTTCTTCGGTTTTCTTCGTTCTCGTTCCTTCAATCTGTGCGTAAGTAGTGAGATTTCGGCCGATTTCTGTTCGTTGTTGTGCTATCTTCTTCAATGTCATCATCAAGCAACTCTTCAGGTAACGATTTCGCTTGTTTTTGCTAAATGTTTCGTGCTAGGGTTTTGGAAGAAGTTGATTTATGTTGATTTTATTGATTTCTGCTTTTAGTTTTGATCATCTATGGGTAAATCGATGCTTGATATGCATAAATGTGTGCGATTTTGAGTGTTGTAGGTAGTTTAAGTAATTTGTATGTTTAAATCCATTGATTTTAACCGTTTGTGTGCTTCAATTTTTGTGATGCGACACTTTGTATGTGCTTTTTTAGCGTTATTCGTGTAGTTTCAACAATGTGTGTACTTGATGCTTTGTATTGTTTGTGTTATTCATAGTGTAGATATCTGTAGGTATGCTCATGTGTAAGGGCGCTGACACTGTCTGTTTTTATACATGGTTGTGTTAGTTTTTGGTAGTTTCAACAATGTGTGTACTTGGATTGGGTATTATGTGTTGTCTTTTTGATGTTTATGTTCTTTTATTATGTGGTGGTGCCATTTTATTGTTTTTTTTTAGGGTTATTTGGTTTATCATGGATTCTGTTATTGTATTTTTATATTATTCTTTATTTTGTTTTTAGTAGCAGCTCAATCTGGTGATGCATCCACATCTCATAGGGGTTCTGATGTAAGTTATTTTGGTTTTCCATTTGGAATTTTTTTGTTGATGAGCAATTTTTGATTTTTTCCTAATCTGATGTTGGGTTTTTGGGTACTTTGTATGTTATTGATCAGGGCTTGGAATATTGCATTCCTGTTTCTGAACGATTCCATTGTAGGTCCAACATATATTCATATCCTTCTGTTTGCGATCTGATTGAGAAACATTTGTCTCCTTCTGATTACAATATTCTGCGGGAAAGTTGTGTGGGATGGGTGCTGATGCAGGGCACCAAAATGGCTACCAATTTTCAGCTTATGCATCAAATGGTGCTTCGTCAAGTCTAAACTCAGAAGGAGAATGAGTTGTGGTTTAGAGTTGGTGGATATCTTGCACGCTTTTCAATTTTTGAGTTTCATGTCATCACTGGCCTTCCTTGTGAAGAACGTGTTTGTAATATCTCAAAGAAAGTGTCAATGTCTGAATTTTTAGGGCAGAAGAAAATGACTCATGATGATTTAGTTGCTCGTTTCAAATCTGAGAGCCCGAAGTCTAAGAAGAAGTTGATTATGGCAAAGTTGTTGTTGATTGAGAGGTTAATTGTTTATAGGAGGTCAGAGGTTGTTAGTGCACAATTCCTTTCTCTTGCATGTAATGAGAAGGAATTTGAATTATATCCTTGGGGTAGAGAGTCGTACACCCGTTTGTTGAAGTCTTTGAAGAGTTCTTCTGTTGCAGATCGTGCTGGTGTTAGGGGCTCTTATCAAATGTATGGGTATTGCCTTGCATTCCAGGTATTCTGTTTTAGTGCTTGAATCACTTTTGTCATCAATTATTGTCTGTGTCAGCACAACTTTATTGTGTATGTTAGCATTTTTGTCTAATATTGTCTTGTAATCTCTTTATGCGTTTTATTTTGTAACAAGCTTGGATATTTGAAGCTTTCCCATCCCTCTCTGCTAAAATTGACTGTAATTTTATGATGCCTGATAGAGATTCATACTCATTGCACTGGGTATGCGAGTTTAGCCATTCGTATGTTGAAGCTGAGCATTTGTTTCATGGTGATTTGGTAATATTTTTATGTTATTTATGTTTAAGACCATTTTTAGTTGATGCATCTTTGGTTTTTTTTTAAACATATTTTTATACTTGCATTTTCTACGGACTCTGTTGTTCCCTACTTATGGGGAGTTTGCACGCACAGCAAGGATGGGGTTTGCTGATGAAAAAGATGATCCAGTAGTTGATGCATCAGTTGAAGAAGTATGTGGTGGAGCTGTTGATGATGCATTATATGACAGCCGTCGTTTTCGTCAAAGGGCATATGAAGCTAGGTTTTCAAACAGGGTTGTACAAGCTGGTGGTGAAGAAGCTAATATCTTGGAGAAAGGTGATGAAGCAGAGACCTCAAAGAAGAAGACACCTGTGAAGAGAGGCAAAGCTGCTAGAAAGAAACAAGATGGGAAGTCCTTTGAAACTGCTTTTCAAGTTTTCCCTGAGGTAGAAAACAAAGATGTTGTAGAGCCCTCAAAGAAGAGGAAATCTGAGAGTGGAGGGATGGCTGGTAAAAAGAAACAGAAAGTGGCGTCCAGCGATACTGTTGAGGGATTGGTGTATGTGAGGAGGGGTCGTTCTGCTAGCCGTGTCAAGAGTAAAGTAAAGAAGATTAGACAGAAGGCTTCAGCAGTTAGGGAATGTGGTAGAGTTGTTCCTTCTAAGAAGGTGAAGAGAGTTAATGCTGACACGGATCTGCATGAGGAGGTTGATGTGGTTGCTTCACCTTCCAAGAGAGGTCGGTTGGTTACTAATTTATGTGATTTATTAGATGATGATGCCCCACTGAATATTGTCTTTCAGCGGAGGTATAAGATGAAGAAAGCTGGGTTAGGTAGTGGGAGCCCGTTTTATGATAGTACTGCTGACATGTCTTCTGTTCTTCCTTCAGTTTCTGTTTTTGATAATCAAAGTGCTCGGGGAGTGGACAACGAAGATATCCATGTTGCAGTCTCTAAATCTGGTGGTGAAGGCACCAATGTTGATGACAAGGGTGATGATTGTACTGCTGGCAGGTCTTCGGTTCTTCCTTCAGTTTCTCTTGGTGATAATCAGAGTGCTCATGGAGTGGAGAACGAAGATATTCATGTCGCAGTCTTTAAATCTGGTGGTGAAGGCAGCGATGGCGATGACAAGGTTGATGATTTTACTGCTGACACCCATTCTTGTGGATCTGATGAGTTGGTTGCTCCTCCTACTGCTGGGCTTTCTGTTTTGGCGGAGGTTGCAGATGTGGTTGGTTGTGCTGACAAGGTTGAAGGAGTTGAGACATCTTCTGGTGACAGGCGGGGAGAGGGTCAAACATCTAATGCTGTTGGGAATGAAGAAATTCGTGATTCAAGTTTTGAAGCTGCTAAAATGGGAGACGAGGGATATAAAGTTGTAGGTACTGAAGGTGTATCTCCCCAAATGGATGCCAAAAATGATTCAACGGGGAAGTTGCCTCCAAAAACACATGGTGATGCTTTTGCTTCTTCTACCCCATCTTATCCTGATTGGGTGAAGGAGATTTTTAAGAGGATTGAGAAGCTTGAAGAGGTACCTCAGCATATGGATGTGTTGGCTGCGAGGGTTGATGCACTTGAATCAAAGATTGCGGAGATGGCTAGGATGCTTGGAGTTGTTGGTGAGATGGCGATGAGGTATGATGAGCTTGAGGTTAGGGTTGCTAATTATGAGGCTTTGTTTGCCAGGTCGCAGGTAAATCCTGGGAATCATAATGATAAGCATATAGGTGGTAAGCCCCAGGGCACTCCTGTGAAGGTTGTTGATGAAGATGTCAGCACAAAAATTGTCAATGATGTTGTCGCTGATCTTCAGAAGTGTTTCTCTGCTGATGAGGAAATGGTGAAATCATCACCCCCCTTCTGTCAATGTTGAGGGTATGTCCTTACCCTCAATAAGATCAGAGGGCCCAACTGTGGATAAGGAGATTCTGTCTACTGAAATTCCTCCTGTGCTCCCAACTGTTGTCGCTGACACTGAGGTTGAGGATGTAGGTGCAGATGTGAAAGGTTTGAAGGATTTGAAAGGTGATATTTCATTAACTAAGAATGAAGTTGATGATGCCAAAAGGAGTGCTGATGAGTTTGGAATTCCATCAACTTCTGCTAAAGTTGCTCGATCTGCCAAGTGTGAGGGGGAAGGTGGTGATGTTGAAGTCGGTGCAGTTGGAGGGCACTCATCGTTGGAAAAGTTCATATCTCTGTCTGATGATGATTATGACACGGTTGCAGGTGTTGATTGGGATTCGGTAGCCAAGGATACTGAAATTATAAATGAAGTTGAAAAATTAAAGGCTTCGAATCTTATCCCGTCAACCAGTACATTCTTGTATGGCCCAGCTGAGATTGAAAAGAAGGTGAGGATCTTAAAGCACGTCCCTTACAAGTCATTGATCAGCTTTGAAGATCATGAATTTATGTATGGACTTGTAAAGAAGCAAAGGTATGGTTTATTTTTTTGTTCAATCTTTTTCTATGGAATGTTGTCATTGTATTAGTTACAGCACCTCATTCTATATATATTTTTATTCATCTTGTGTAATTTTGGTTAGGAATTTTTCTGTTGCTGATCCAATATCAAGGTGGGACAAAAAGTTTTTCCAGCACATCATATCAAAGAATATGTGGCTTGATTGTCAGGTAATACCCGCTTGTTTTTTAAATATATATATGTGTGTGGATTGGATTCTATTGTGTTTGTTGATTGTTGACATCTTTTTTTTTTACTATGTTGTGTAGCATCTAGAAGCAGGTTTGATTCACTTTAGGAGGCGCATTTCTGAGGATCCTGTGAAATATCGAGAGGTTCTTGTTCTTGATTGGCTATTTTACTTAAAGTACCTGCTTGATTATGCTGCAAATTATGGGGAAGATTTGTCTCTTGAAGTTAACACTGAGGAGTATTTTGTTGGTATGTGCCCTGCTGAGTGTGGGAAGCCATGGGACTCTGTAAAGAAAATCTACACAATATTCAATGTTATAAACAAGCATTGGGTGGCGTTGGAGATTATGCTTGAGGAGAGGGTAATCAACGTGTACGATTGCAATGTGACTGCTGTTAAGGCTGGTGTACTTGAAGAACAATTGCAACCGTTTGCTATTTGGTTCCCAATTCATTTGGCAAAGGCTGGGCTCTATCAAAACTTTACTTCCTCTCTTTTCCAGCTAAACATGGTTGATGGGTTAATGCATGATTCTACTGGGTATGTATTTTATATCTTGTATTGTTTGTCGTCTAGCCTAAGATACTTGTTATTTATGTGCTCACATTACATGTGGTCTTTTTGTGTTTGCAGGGCTTCATGCGGCGTCTTTACATTAAAAGCAATTGAAGCATCTGTCTTTGGGGGAGATGTGAAACGATTCAACAACGAGAAGCTCTTTCGATACAGAGAACTCATGTGCTCAGATCTGATCAAGGAGACCTGGAGTATTAGGTTTTAAAACAATTGTTTAGATATGTAGTTGGTGCATACATGGGGTATTTTGGATGTAATATGACAACCTATGTGCTAAAATTGTTAATTTGGTGGACATGTATGTATATTTGTAGGTAATGGATTTTATGGGATATTTTTTGGATGCCCTGTATTTGGGTGTGACTTTGAATCTGTAATGATTGTACATTTTAACTTTTATTAATGTTTATTAAGTTATCTATTTCTGTAATGACAATGTTTTATTTGAATTTGTATTAAGAATGTGTGGGCATGGGTACATATTTACCATGTTATAACAAAAGTTGGGGTGGGGGGGGGGGGTTGATAGTGATGGTTACAGTACTTAGAAATAGTGGTGACACCAGTCTGGTGTTTTCTGATATTGAAGTTTATGTGGTGACACTAGGTGTTTGAAGCCCAAAGTAGTGCTGACACTGTTATTAGTTACAAATAGTTGTGACACCAGTCTGCTGTTTTATGATATTGAAGTTTATGTGGTGACACTAGGTGTTTGAGGCCCAAAGTAGTGGTGACACTGTTATTAGTTACAAATAGTTGTGACACCAGTCTTGCATTTTTTTATTTTTGTAGTGTATGTGGTGACACTATGTGGGGTGAGGTCCAAAGTAGTGCTGACACTGATATTAGTTACAAGTAGTGGTGACACCAGCCTTGCATTTTTTTATTTTGAAGTGTATGTGGTAACACTAGGTGGTTGAGGCCCAAAGTAGGGCTGACAATGATATTAGTTACAAGTAGTGGTGACACTACCCTTGTTTTTTCTAATATTGAAGTGTATGGGGTGACATTTTCTGTTATTGAAGTTTATGTGGTGACAGTAGATGGGTAAGGCCCAAAGCAGTGCTGACACTGATATTAGTTACAAGTATTGGCGACAGTAGGCTTGTATTTTTTTGATTTTGTAGTGTATGTGGTTGCACGAGGTGGTAAGGCCCAAAGTCTTGTGTGACACTGTTGGTTAGAGTAGTTGGAAGTATTGGTGACACTAGCCTTGTGTGTTTTCTGATGTGGAAGTGTATGTGGTGACGTTTTCTGTTATTGAAGTTTATGTGGTAACAGTATGTGGTTAAGGGCCAAAGTAGTGCTGACACGAGGTGGTTAATGTCCAACACTGATAACTGTAACTCAAATAACTGTATTCCATTTACAGTTTATATTTTTACAGTTTTTACAGTTTTTTTACAGGTACTCTGAAATGAAGGGGCCCAAATAAATGTCATAAGGAAGAAAACTGTATAATTATTGGCTATATATATCTAGAAATAATTCTTTTGTGTCCATTGGTGTCTACAAACTGATTTTAACAGAAATCAGAATACCAGAACTTGTATTCTTACTACTTAACCATTCCCCTCCAAAAAGATGAATTATGGCAACACTGTTGAGTTTTGCACAAGATTCCACCAAATGATGGACGATCTGGATGGTGTTGTTTACCGTGGGTATCACATGACTCTCGTTGATGAGGCATGTGAGACTAACAAAGAGGCTCGCAGGGTTGAGTTGGTGGAAGCCGTTGTGTTTCATTATACATTATATGAGGAATTACAAAGATCAATAATAGCAAACGAACATCATATTCGCAGAGCAACCAAAGATGAAGATGCTGAAGCACTATCAAAGGTGATATTTGAAGTTTTATCCTTACTTTTTTTCCCTCTCTAGTGTTAACTCTTATATTTTATGTTTTATCTAGGTGGAACGAGAACTTGGTGAACAAAGACAGATGTTGGAAGAGGCGAAAGACAACCTTATGCAGTGCGTTAAAGAAGTTTTAGATGCAGAAATGGAAAGGAGGAGGAAGATTGACGAATTTTTAGGCTTGTAGTTCTTGTATATTAATAAGTGATAATATTGGAACTTATTTATATATTTTAGTTTCTATGTGTGTTCAGAATAAAGATATGATGTAACTTATTAAAATCATATTAATTATATGGATATTTTGTAATTTCGCACCTCGTATTTGATATTATAAAGTGTTACTGAAGTTTTAAGTCTATCATTGGTTGATACTACGGACACATTGAGTAATTTGGGACTTGTTTTGGCAAAAGTAGTGCTGACACTGTTTAACTAAGGTTTTATGTTATTGTGAATTTGCTCAACATCATCTTAGTTTTGCTCAACAGTAGTTTATATTTGCACAACAAACGAGATTTGTGAAATTTTGCCCAAAATAATCCTATTTTCTTTAATATAATTTTATACTTTCTCAATAGATAATTGCACAACATGGTATTATTTTTTTATAGTATCTTCTTTTCGTAATATCTAAGATATATTCTTTTCCTAGTAGTGTTTTTGTATAGTATTGATGACAGAATTGCGTTGACAGGCTTATTTTGAGTGTTTTACCCTCTTCTTGAACTCTCCTATTGAAATCTTTTTCTTGCAAAGTATTTTCAATAGTTAAGAATGGATATCATCAAATCAACTATATTAATAAAATACACCAGTTATAAACAGAAATCGAATATTTTACTACCGGTGACAGAATTGTGTTGACATAGATAAAAGAATACAGAACTGGTCAGACGCAGTTATAGTTGTATGAAATTGACAAATACAATCCAGATTAAAATCATAGTGAAAACAACTGTCTTAATGCTCACGAAACAACTTTTCAGAAGCAGAGTACACAACTGTCTACACCCCAATACATTTGACAGTTTGCAAAAAAACATGAAATTGTGTTGTAGCTGTTCAACCAAGGTTTAGTTTTTGGCCTTGAATCCCCTTTGAAGTCATTCTTGAATGGGATTTTGCTGCCTTCATAACTTCTTTGTTCACTTCATTCAGCTCTAAGCACACAATATCTGTTAGGTACTTCACCCGTAGTTTTGATATATTCTTGAAATTACCCTTTTCAAATCCACACTTGTAGCCTCTCTCTGCCCCAAAGAAAGTCTCCATGTGACGCATGAGGCATACCCCAGAATGCTGAACATTCTCTTCTCCAGCCCACGCGATGGGGACAATTGATGTTGGTGCAGTCGACACTATTTCTGCCTTTGCTTCAAGCCTCTTCTCTGTTAGAAACGCAATCAGCATATCTCCCTGCATTGATTGAATTATAAAGCATTTAATGTTAATTGGAAACTGAGGTGATATTGGATTGAAGTTAATTCAACTCAAGAAGATATTATATATCATTAATAAAACTTACCAAACATTCAAAGGGGGATGCAAAGGTGCAAGTTTCAGCAGGGCAAGTTGGGTTGATATCAATGATTTGGGTGACTTTGTTTTTCAAGTTGAAGACAACCATGATGTAGACCTCTTCTTGTTGAACTCCAAAAACAAACTAATGAACATAATATTAAACAGATAAAAATTAGGGATTGAGTTTGTTAACTTTGATCTCAAAATCAGTATTTAGAGAACTTTCATTCTTGTGGTTGTGAAAGGAGTACCATGTCTATATCTTTCAAAGAAATGTGTGGTGACAATGACAAAGCAGTATCAAGGTGGAGGTTAAACCTCTGAAACTGTTCATCACAAGCTCCTCATGACACACTCTCCACATTAAACTGGATCAAGAATAAAAATTAGTAAAAAAACAGACCCATTGTAATAATGACAAATAATGGAGTGTAATTGAAAGATGAATAAGTAAAAATATTACAGATTTGTTGATATTGACAAATAGTCTTGCTGGTGACTGAGCACTTTTATATTGTTCCTTGTTGTTGAGGACTGATGTCCATGCATCAATAATGACACCAGTTGGGTTTCATCTTCAAGTGTACTCATGTCTGTTCTAACCACCTCAATAGACTTGTGTTTAAATAACACTTCACTGCAAATGCAAGACATTATGAAGATGGATTAAATAAAAAAAATATCTTTTACTTGTAACTGAACCTACATTAAGTAAATTAAGATTAAAATGAACTTTACGTGCTATGAGTTGTTGTCATTGCTAAATAGGCTGAAACAGTTCGCTCAATTTCAGAGATAGGATCGTTAATATTTACAACACGGGAGTAATAGGGGCTTCTCAAAGATGCAGACGGTTTATATGCCCTCCTTGCAGCTTCTTCTCTCTTTGTGTTATGAAGTTGTTGTGCTGCATTTGCATGAGCTGCGTTGACACGTGGTGACCTCCGGGGGGGGCAATGGAGCAGGGGACTTGGATTTTCTTTTATCCCCCAAATGCTTCTCTGGTGGAATATCAGTTTGGAATTGAGTGGGGAGGGGTGCATAATGTGTCTGCAGTTTTAGCTTGAACATCCTGTTATGTTGGAGGATGACCATGGCTGAATGCAGGAGCTTGGTGTGCATTATTACCATCCTTGGTTGCATCTGCAACGTTTTGTGGTATCCCTTTATCTTCCCCCAAAACAGGACCATTTACAAATATATCAAAGGAAAATTGCCCATCTCCTTTGATATTTGATTTCAATTTTTGCTTATTCTGATACGCAACCTCAATCTGAGTAAGGCAATCTATAAGAGCAGGGTCTGACCAGAATGGGTGTTGGGAGTTGTTAAAAATTGTGTTTGGAGATTCGTTCATATATGACCTGTCACCAGCATCTGTAGCAAGCGCAGGGGTCACATCTCCCATCCCTAGGATCTAGTTGGCTCCACGAAGAAGTGAAGTCACATTGTCATCATTTTGTAGTTCAGGCGGTATATTTGTAGACCACTCCACAAATTCAGAAATAGCAGATGCAAGCACAGAAGTCTTTTGAGCAAAAGTCTGTATCCAATTCTAGAAGACGAGCACATGATAAAATAAAAATAAAAAAAACATTAGTAAATAAGAAAACATGATAAACTACACAATTTTAGATTGAATTGGTTAAAAAAATTCATATAGACCTGAAGTGGAGGTGGTTGTTTTTCTGGACCAGCGGGGTGTTCGGTGCATTCTTCGTTGTGTGTAGTAGATTGGGGACAAGCTGTAGGAGGTATGTCTTTAGGGGGAGGAACGATTTGGCGAGGTTGGATTGAGCCACGGCCAAAGCCTCCACTGTTAATGTCATCAGTTTCTCGTTGGCGTAAAAGTTTGGAATTGATGCCAAAAAACACTAGCAAAGAACGAGGTATTCGTCTAAGCGCTGTGCTTGTGAACAGTTTCACCCTATTCATATACAGCAACTGGCACATCAATGGGATAAACATATATCAGTATAATGATGGAGGAGGGTAGTGCTGACATGAATAATATTGTATATATGAAAGTAAAAATAGGCACTGGTGGCATGAGTACTACAGACATGGTAAAGAAATTAAGCGGGGAGTGGTGACATGAATAATATTGTAGATATGAAAGTAAAAATAGGCACTGGTGATATGGGTACTACAGACATGGTAAAGAACTTAATTTAAAATCAGAGAGAAAGATGATGGAGCGGGGAGTGCTGACATGAATAATATTGTAGATATGAAAGTAAAAATAGGCACTGGTGACATGGGTACTACAGACATTGTAAAGAAATTAATTTAACATTACAGGAAAGATGATGGAGTGGGGGAGTGCTGACATGAATAATATTGTATATATGAAACTTAAAATAGGCACTGGTGACATGGGCACTACAGTCATGGTAAAGAAATTAATTTAACAACAGAGGAAAGAAGATGGAGGGGAGAGTGCTGACATGAATAATATTGTAGATATGAAAGTTAAAATAGGCACTGGTGACATGGGTACTACAGTCATGGTAAATAAATTAATTTAACATCAGAGGAAAGGTTTGAAAAAATACTTACAACCAAGAACAATATAGGCTCTCTAAAGTGTCCATCCTTGTTCTTTTCCCAACTTTTTTTCGCGTCAACCAAACTTTCTAACACAAGACCACACCAATTTAGCTCTTTCATGTCACCCAATTCCGGAACAACTCTTACTAAACTATGGTTTGCATGTCCATTTCCTAAAGTATCAATCAAGTAAGAGTCTAATACAACAATAACGTTCACGAGGAATTGATCACCACAATCTGTGTCAGCTATCAATTTATCCATAACCATAGCTGATGTTATATTATCCTTAACCTCAAATGTGTTTCTCCAATCTTTCACAAGGTGGAAATTCTCTTTCGCTGTTTTTCTTGCTACTAAAACCTTTCCCATAGGCAATCCCAATGTGATATGAACATCAATCTCAGTAATTTCAAGTTCTCCTCCATTAGCCATAATCAAACAACACTTGTTAGGGTCAAACTGGTCCACTAACCAATATGAAAGATATTGTGGAAGGGAAACAATGTTCAAGTCGAACAAACATCCAAACCCAATATCTCTAATGAATTTCTTTTGCTTGTCATTCATTTTCTGCAATGATGACACAAGCAGGCGGGGGCTTGAACGTGTTTTCAAAGAGTTGAATTGTTTTTGTCTGCTGTCCCTCTCGGTCTTCGCAATCATTTGTCTATTTTCTGAGATAGGTTGGATTTCAGTGCCTTCTGTTTGCTCATCAGATGTGATGTTATGCACAGTTGGGTTCACTGGTTGACCAAGCAGTACATTAGGCGAATCATCTTGCAAAACTGTAATTTCAAGGGCTTCTAAACCAACAGTGCTAGTAGGAACAACAGTCGCATGGGGGACCTCTTTCTTACTGTTTTTCCGAACAAGCGGTTGTGAATCTTTAGATTCAAGTGACAGGGAACCCACCCCTGTTTCATATGCTCTATCAGGCTGAGTATCTTCAAACAGTTCATCCTTGAAAGCTGGTGAATCCCTAGATAAATCAATTACTGGAGGTTTAACCCCAGATCTTTTTGATCTCTTCAAAATTCGGTTTTGACTGTCTAGAGTAGGTGAGTCACTCAATCTCTGTGGGTGTTTACCTATGTAATGAACACTGAAAATCAATTTCTACAAATAATGCATGTAATGACATTGTAAAAGAAGGGAGTTTATTCCATATAAATTTGAAAATTGAACGATAAATCCATCACATTAACTACACATTATAATGCCGAAGTCATTAAATTAGCAAAGGCAGCTCGTGGAAGGTCGAATAACTTGAATAACTCCCATTTCCTGCTTTTCTTGGGAGCTAAACCCTAAACCGTAATCATTCTAATTTAAACTGTAATAAACGGATAATAGGAAATCAAACCTTTTTGCTCTGAAGACATGGTGATGTATATGGTAGAGCAATAGAGAGGGGATTTCCGATCTGGTCTCAAGGAGCGTATAATCAAACGTGAAGCAAACTTGCAGAGCAAGAGAGAGGAGATTTCGGTGGAGGTTGAAAGAAATGGCGATGACCGACTGTGTGTTGTAGAATGTGTTTTAATACCTTATTTATTGCTTTTTCTAATTTTTCACGAAAAACAATTTTTCTTTTCTTTTCTTTTCTTTTTTGTAAAAAATACGGTAAGTGTTTAATACTTTATTTATTCCTTATTTTTTAGCTTGTTTTTGCACACCACTTTATTTTTTCACAATATGATCCTTTATTTGGGGAATTCTAATGTTATGTTGCGAATTTTGTGCCCATAGAATAAAGTTGCACAACATGGGGGGGATTAGTGTAAATTTGCTCAACATGCTCTTATTTTTGCTCAACACTAGTTTATTTTTGCACAACTATCAAGACTTTGTGAAATTGTGGTCAATATGATCTTATTTTTCTCAATATGTTCTCTTAGTTTCTCTATAGATAATTGCACAACACGGTCTTATTTTTGCTCAACAATAGACTATAATTGCACAACATGAGCGTTTGTTGGAATTTTGCTCAACATGTTCTTATTTGTGCTCAAGATGGTCATATTTTTGCTCATCAATAGCCTATAATTGCACAACATGGGCGTTTGTTGGAAATTTGGTCAAAATGCTCTTATTTTTGCTCAACACGGTCTTATTTTTGCTCATCAATAGCCTATAATTGCACAACATGGGCATTTGGTGGAATTTTGCTCAACTTGCTCTTATTTTTGCTCAACAATAGTTTATATTTGCACAACTATCAAGACTTTGTGAATTGTGCTCAACATGATGTTATTTTTTCTCAATATGTTCTCATAGTTTCTCTATAGATAATTGCACAACACGGTCTTATTTTTGCTCAACAATAGACTATAATTGCACAACATGGGCGTTTGTTGGAAATTTGCTCAACATGCTCTTATTTTTGCTCAACACAGTCTTATTTTTGCTCATCAATAGCCTATAATTGCACAACATGGGTGTTTGGTTGAAATTTGGTCAACATGCTCTTATTTTTGCTCAACAATAGTTTATATGTGCACAACTATCAACACTTTGTGAAATTGTGCTCAATATGTTCTCATAGTTTCTCTATAGATAATTGCACAACATGGGCGTTGGGTGGAATTTTGCTCAACATGCTCTTATTTTTGCTCAACACGGTCTTATTTTTGCTCAATAATAGACTATAATTGCACAACATGGGCGTTTGTTGGAAATTTGCTCAACATGCTCTTATTTTTGCTCAACATGGTGTTATTTTTGCTCATCAATAGACTATAATTGCACAACATGGGCGTTTGTTGGAAATTTGGTCAACATGCTCTTATTTTTGCTCAACACAATCTTATTTTTGCTCATCAATAGCCTATAATTGCACAACATGGGGCATTTCGTGGAAATTTGCTCAACATGCTCTTATTTTTGCTCAACATGCTGTTATTTTTGCTCAACAATAGTTTATATTTGCACAACTATCAAGACTTTGTGAAATTGTGTTCAATTTGATCTTATTTTTTCTCAATGTGTTCTCATAGTTTCTCTATAGATAATTGCACAACATGGTCTTATTTTTGCTCAACAATAGACTATAATTGCACAACGTCGGCGTTTGTTTAAAATTTGCTCAACATGCTCTTATTTTTGCTCAACACAGTCTTAATTTTGCTCACCAATAGCCTATAATTGCACAACATTGGCGTTTGGTGGGAATTTCCTCATCATGCTCTTATTTTTGCTCAACAATAGTTATTGTGGCGACACAAGCGTGGTGTTCTCTGTTATTGAAGGTATTGTGGTGGGGACACAAGGTGGTTAAGGCCCAAAGTAGTGCTGACACTGATATTAGTTACAAGTAGTGGTAACAATAGCCTAGTATTTTTTGATATTCAAGTGTATGGGGTTGAACGAGGTGTTTAATCTAAAATATTATAGACTAATATTTTAGATTATTTCTCAACATTGTATTGTTTTTTAAGTTAACAACAATGATGTAAATCTGAAATTTGATGAGTACCGGTGACAAAATTGTGCTGTCATAGAGGAAAGAATTTATAAACTTGTATTATTACATGATAAAATCTAAAATTTTATTCTATAATGTTGAATTAATGTTTATTTTGGAACATAAATGTCATTCATAATGTCTAATCTCTATTCTTTCCTAGTAGTAATTTTATATAATATCGATGACAGAAATTGTGCTGACAACCTTATTTTAAATGCTTTATCCTCCTCTTGAACTCTCCCATTGAAAGCTTTCTATTTGAAGGAGGTCTTCTTGCTCTCTTTCTTACTACAGGGGGGTAACATTTGATAGATTTTATCGCATCAGGGACGTTCCCTTCATCTTCTTCCAACACTGGATATATTGTTTCTGCATATGCCATACGCCAGGCATCATTGCTGTAAAAATTTGCAACAAAGTCAGATATATTTGCCTTTACGTGTGTAATGGCTGATAGAGCATGTACACAAGGTATTTTCTCGACATCAAATACCCTGCACGTACATGTCTTCGCTGATAGATCAACTATAGCTACAGCTCATTCGCCTTTGATCTCAAATTGTGATGCATTCATCCTTTCTACTCTGTATAATCCAACTTGCTCTTGTGACTTCCTTATCACCTTAAGGATTTCAGGAGTTATTTTGTCTTGGTTTTCTAGTGCTTTCTCTCTTCTCTCCTGGAACCATGATGTGAGCTTTTCCCTAGCAAACTCCATAAGTGCCACAATAGGATAATCCTTTTTCCCTTTGAAAATGGAGTTCAAGCTCTCTGCATTGTTGGATGTCATCATATTGTATCTATTGCACTTTGCATGTGCTCTGGCCCATTTTTCAAAACGTGCTGACACCAAATATTCTGATAGTTTTGAACAGGTTGCTTCTATTTGTGCGAGCTAGTTGTTGAACTCTTGGATAGTGTAACTCTCTGCTGCTTTCTTGAACATTTTCCCCAGGTGCTTTTTCTTGAATGTCGCTTTGATGTTTTGTTTCAAGTGCCACATACATATGCAGTGTGTAACTGTTGGGTAAACTAAAGATATAGCCCTTGTAATGCTAGCATGTCTATCAGAGACAAACACTAAGTCATTTGAGGGAGGCACAACCTTCAGCAGCCGGTACAAAAACCATTCCCAAGAGCTGTTGTTTTCAGAGTCAACAATTCCAAAAGCAAGGGGATAAATATGTCTGTTTGCATCTTGAGCAACTGCTCCAAGCATTGTGCCTCTATGTTGTCCAGTTAAGAATGTTCCATCAATAACAACAACCTGGTAGATAAATAAATGAAATTACTAATTATATTGAATTTATGAAAATCAATGAAAATAGAATTTATGCTGACACTGAGTAAGACATACCTTCTTTAAGAAGGGGAATGCTCTGATGCATTGGCCAAAGGATAGGAACAAGTACTTAAACCTGTCTTCTTTGTCTGTTGAAATCAATGCTATAGTCCCATTGTTTTTCTCCATAAGCATATGGCAAAATGATGGCAAATCTGCATATTTGGATTCTAGTGTCCCCTTGACAATTTCTTTTGCAATTTTTGATGATTTCCATGCTATCCAGTAGGTAATTGTCATCTTTTGTTCTGTTCTCAGCTTATCCATTATCTGTGTTGGTTTGTATCCAGTGTCAACGCTGTGGAATTATATTGAAATTAGAATAAATAATATATTAAAAAGCAAGATTAAATCTAAATACTATTTCTTACAAAATTTTACTCACCTTGATTTGATGATGCTTGCAACCACTGATGATGAAGGTTTTTTGCAGTGTTTTATTCTGATATCCCACGTGCAGGTGTGCATGTCATCGTATACTGTAACCTCATGCCAAGTTTGACCAAAAGTTTTGACATGCACTTTCCATTTGCAGTTAGGATCTACACAATGCACCCTATAATACCTGGGTCCTGATTTTGCCACACGAAAACCAAATATCTCGGTTATTGACAAGATTCTCAAAGCATTCTTAACTGCTTTCCTGGATTCAAAGGTTTTGCCTATGTATATCAATTTTTCTGAATTCAGATTCATACTAGGCATGGTAGAGCTGCCAGCATCCCAATCTTCTAGTGTAGTCTCTCTCCTGTGTGCTGAAGAATATAGGGTGCTCCATATTTCAGCTGCAGAATCTTCATCACTGGGAGTATCACTGTTTCCAGAATACATGTCATCTCCAATATCTTCTAACAACACACCCTTCATCCTGCTGTCACCGATCAATGTCATGCTATTTTCTTCAGTGACAATGTCGGTTATATATGGATTGCATGTCACCAACTCCAAACTATCAGCTGGAAATGTCTGTTGATCTTCTTTGTCATTATCTGTTTTAATGTTGACACACAACTCAACAGCAAATTTAACATCCTCTAATTTGGACAACTCTAAAAATTCTTTCAAATCAGCATCACATTCAACGTTAAGAGGAGCTCTCAAGACTTTGAAAGGGTGCAAATGATTGAATTCTAATTCAAATGCATTGTCTACATTGAATCTGTTGTGCACTTTTTCACTTAAACCCTGTAGTGTTATTGAGTCATCAAGTATGAACACCTTTGAAGTAGTGTCTCCGACAAATGTTGGACCTGATTCATCAAATAACCATTTCCCACCATATATAACTGTAATAACGTGGGTTGCCATTGTAATCTGTAGAATATGAATTTAAGAGGATAAATAGATTGCAGTAGTAAGAAACACAATATGATTGAAGTGTTGACACAAGGAACCAAAATTTTCTATGATTCAAATACAGTGCTGACATGGAGCAATCAAAGTGTAATAATGAATGTGGAGTTCATTATATTGTCAAAGGCAATATTGGATGCAACAGTGAGGAATGGATATCATTAAATCAACTGTATGAACAGAATACACCAGTTATGAACACAATCCTACAAAATTTGCACCTCCGGTGCAAATTTTCTATGATTTAAGTGCAGTGATGATATGAGAGGAATCAAAGTGTAAGCACATTATTTGAATGTATTTGAACTAGATATAGCAATGCTACATTTAAAGTGCAAGCACATAATTCAAATGAGCATAAAGAAGCATGTATTCAAAAGGAAACTTGAAAATCACATCCAATACATCAAAAATGAATTTTTCTGTAATTTCATTGCAATAATCATTTGAACTCGAATGTATTTGATACAGATTTACCAATGTAACGTATTAACGAGCATAAATAAGCATAAACAAGCAAAGATTCGATTGTAGACTTGAAAATCAGACACATATAGCAAAAAACAATCATAATCAGTAATTGATGCTTCAAAAATCAATCAAAATTTGCGCCAAAGGCGCAAATTTTCTATGATTCAAATGCAGTGATGACATGGAGCAATCAAAGTGTAATAATGAATGTGGAGTTCATTATATTGTCAAATGCAATATTGGATGCAACAGTGAGGAATGGATATCATTAAATCAACTATATGAATAGAATACACCAGTTATGAACACAATCCTACAAAATTTGCACCTCCGGTGCAAATTTTCTATGATTTAAGTGCAGTGATGACATGAGAGGAATCAAAGTGTAAGCACATTATTCGAATGTATTTGAACTAGATATAGCAATGCTACATTTTAAAGTGCAAGCACATAATTCAAATGAGCATAAAGAAGCATGTATTCAAAAGGAGACTTCAAAATCTCATCCAATACATCAAAAATGAAATTTTCTGTAATTTTATTACAGTAATCATTTGAATTCGAATGTATTTGATATTGATTTACCAATGTAACATATTAACGAGCATAAATAAGCATAAACAAGCACAGATTCGATTGTAGACTTGAAAATCAGACACATATAGCAAAAAACGATCATAATCAATAATTGATGCTTCAAAAATCAATCAAAATTTCCGCCAAAGGCACAAATTTTGAGGCATTCCATAGCAGTAATCACTAGATTCGACTGTATTTCATACAGATATATCAAAAACAAACTAAAACAAGCTCAGATTCTGTTGTTTTCAAAATCGTGTTCGATAAGTGAAAAATTGAAGGAAATTTGCGCCGAAGGCGCAAATTTTATGTGATTCTAATGGTTAGAGTAGTAATTTCGTCAGCATAATTCAGAATCAATTTAGAATCGTCAAAAATCTATGAAAATGCGTCTTTGGCGCAAATTTTCAATGAATTCAACGCAACTTTTGATGTAGGTTGTAATCGAATGCTGTACTTACTTGATTCCGTAGAAGAGATGCTGAAATCGGTTGTTTTGATGAGATCGGAGAGATGATCGGCACCAATTCTGCAAAATCGCCGTCGAGCAGGGCGTGAGAGAGAGAGAAAGCGTGCGGAGAGGGAGAGCGCGTAGGAGAGAGAAAGCGCGTGGAAGGTTTATATTGTGGACATTTCACAAATTTGTCCCAAAAAGTGGATATTTCACCAATTAGTACATATTTTATGGACATTTCGCAAATTGCCCCTCTAATCTCCGATCTAAAACGCTGCGTTTTCATCTAAGCGACAAACTCGCCTTACAACAACAACAACAATAATTACTGGGCCTTGTATGACCCAGAGTATAAGGTTAGCCCAGCCCATTTGTAAGTTTCTCGACCCATCAATTAACTTAACAATTTATCTTTTTTTTTTCTATAAATCTCTCACAACATAAGATTGCATAGCAGCTCCACTCGCCGTACGCAGCGCCGCCGCCAAAACCACCGCCGCTAATCAATCCCCGACGAGCTTCACCAGATAACGGAAAAGATGAGGCTTTTGACTCACAACATGCTATCCTCCAACGTGAAGGGAGTTTCCGACGGGTTTCCCCTTCGAATCGAAGCCAAAGAGGTGGTGAACAAGGAGGTGGACATGAATCTCGATTTCCTAAAAAATATGTTTGCGAAGATCGAGTGGAAGGCGCTGGTGGACGCCGCCAAGGCCATGGGCTACTCCGAGCTTCCAGACGAAGCCGATCCCTTGATGCTTCAGTCCCACGAGTTCCTCCGCAAATTCCATCACGCGCTACTCGAGCTTCATCTTGAAGAAGGAGCCCTAATTTGCCCGCAGACGGATCGCAGGTTCCCGGTTACCAAGGGTATCCCCAATCTGTTGCTTCACGAAGATGAGGTCTGAAGAAGCAATCGGCATTGTTTGGGTCTGAATCGGCACCCAATTTCACCGTAGATTTTGGCTATCTTTACGCCCTAAGAGACTAGTTTGTTGATGTTATTGGGGTTTGTCTGTTTTCCTGTTATCAATTAAGCTTTGATTCCATAGGTTTAACTATATATCTCTCTGTGGTGGGTTGTGTTGTGCTTAATGCATATCACCTGTTCGATTAAATGCCTCAATGACAGTGAAGTTGTATTTCTGCCCAATTTACTATTTATACTGTTCTCATAACCTCTATGATTTGTTTTACTTGTTTTTTTCCCTCCTTGTTAACTCCAAAACTACTGGTCTGCTTTCAATTGATAGTATGTTAAATGTGTATACTTGTTTCCTTTCTCTTATCAACTACATTACTAATGAGGGGGACTGCAACTGCTCAACGCCATCATCAATGAGCACTTGGAACTTGGGTGCCCAATTTAAGTGAAGTTTCATCTACCATGGTACGTACAATTGCACCTACTATGCATCATTAATACTCAAACCAAATTTTTCTTGATCTGCACGGCATAAATGAACTCATCCACCTGTAAGAAATCGATCCCAGGCTGATCAGCTATTATATTTATGAGTCAGGACAGTTGGGCCTGGTACTAGTTTCACTGTATTGATTGCTGTTTTGCTGATCAATAGAGTTCCTGTCATTTCAATCCAGATCTGGTGTTATAGGTCTTCTTCTAATGCTTGTAAATTGTATTGTTATCTTCAGATGTAGCCCTATATATTTGTTCTTATGCATGTTAAAGCTGTAGCCACTGAAATTTTCACAACTTTTAGAAAGTTAGCCCTTTATTTTAAATTTCATTAAGCATTCACAGGCTAGCTACATTATAGTCTCACTGGGTTTACTTATTATAAGCTCTATCTGTATTCGTTATGGTTGCTAATTCATACTACTAATCTAGTTGCATTTAATTTGAATTGATATTTTCAACCTACAGGAGGACTAGTTCAAACTTCAAAGTGAATCTGGGACTATTTATCTACAATTGGCCAAAGATGAAGGTACACTTCTAAACTTATTATACTGATCAGTGCTATTGCTTATGATATTTCCTAAGATGTGTAATGTCTAAGTTCTATTTCTATTTGTTCACGGATAGAATGGCCCAAGTAGAAATATGTTTGCTTATCAATACACTTGAACGTCCACCTCTAACCAGGAGGGAAGTGTCCTCTTTGACTTCCACCTAAAAGAGTGACACTGTATGGATGTCTAAAGGTTTCAATACCTGTTGAACAGAAACTTTTGTTCCTTTAACGAGAACAATTTAAAGACTGACATATATGAAATCTACTTGGTGTTTATTTTTGGTAGAAATAATTGGTCTTTTGGTTGGTTGTGTATAACTAAAATGAAGAAGCTGATTTAAGAAATTGATAATTAGAGTACTGATATCTCAGCCTGCATAGCAACATGTATGCACTTGTCAAGCTGAACTAGTGCACAACAATATTACGTTATACATTAATGACACAATATAGTTAGCCTGCTCGCTCAATCTATATTTGGAATCTCCAATATCTTATCAAGGGATCCTACGATATTCCTTCGAGCAGGTCTTTATCTTATAACTTGCTAATAATAGTATTAACACTTACTTTTCCTCCCCTCTTATCGTACTAATACATGTTACTAAAAGAAGAAATACTGACGGGCTAACACAGAAGACTGAGTCTTGTCTTGAGAAACTTCGGAAGGTTCTGTTCTGATGTTGGGTGCATGAACTTGCAGTTTGGGCATGCAGGGTATGACTTGCAGAGCATCACCAGCAGGTGGCACTGCTTACAGGCAGCCGCTACCATTTCTTGCTGGTCCATATCAGCTGTTGGAATCGCTGATGGAGTAAACAAGGACAGTGTCGGTCTGGTCTTGTTATCCGGACTGTCATTTTCACCATCCATCTTGACATTTGGTATGTTGTGATGATCTCCATGCGCCAAATTGAGCTCCAAATCTAAGTTCACATGGGCTGATGGTTTTGTGGTTGGGGTTACAATCGGTGTTGCCTTACTCACCCTCGGGTCCCTTTGCGTTCTCTTGTGAGTTATCGTGTTGAAGAAGTGGATCTCCCCTGACTGCAAGATATAAAGGAAGATGAACTACAAAGCAGAATATAACCATTTGTTTTTCCCTGGACTTTGCCTGATTGGTATATAAAACAGTACCTGGATATCAAGGCAGCGCTGCCATTCAGAGGGTATGGGGATTTCAAGGCTGAGATCAATGGCGGAGGACATCCATGGCTTGATCACGGGATGAGGATGATGATCATCGCTGAGGTATGTTGTGTTATCCCATTTCCTCTTCTTTGACAGATTGTTTTCAAACTGTGGGATTGAATTTGGATGTTGGTTTGGGGGGAGAGGTGATTGGAATGACACCATAGCTTTCTGTTTGCTTGATCAACAGTGCTCAACTACCTCCCTCTGTGTTTGTGTTCACTCTTCAGTAGGTGAGAGCTTGTTATATATCAAGTAGGATGAAGATGTAGTTGTGCTTTAAATAGGGAAAAAGCTAAGGGGCTGGTAAGAGAGGGAGGGAGAAGTAGAAGGCAATTAATGTTAAAGGGCAATCAAGAATCTAAATTGGGGGCAAATATAAATGTGGAGTAGGAGTGATACAGTGGCCCTACATCTGTATCTCTTTCTCCCTGTGTCTTTGCTTGGGATGGCCTCCTCCAATCCATTCAAAACACAATTGATCTTTGGGTAAATTACAGAAAACCATCCCTAAAATCTGATATTTATCACAAAACCACCTATAAATTTGGAAATTATAGAAAACCCCCCTTAAATTTGGCCTTTTTTCAACAAACCACCTGCAAGCCCCTTCATGTGTGAAAAAATGTTTAAAAAAATTAAGATTGCCACTTTATTAATCAAACTAGTCTATTCTCCGTGCTTTGCATGAACTTATTGTAAAAATATTATAAAATTATGATAATTATTGTCAAATTAATTGTAAAAACATAGTAACCTTTTAAAAAATAAATAAAGTATATTTGTCTACAAACACTACTAAAAAACTGTCAAATAGCAACGGCTTTTAGCCACCAAATTAGTATGTTGCAAAAGTTGTTGCTAATAGCCATGATAACAGCGACGAATTAACAACGTCGAAGCTAAATTTGCGTCGAAGAAAAACGGTCGTTGCTAAGGTCGTGGCCAATGCCCGATAAAATGAAGTCGTCACTGAGTTCGTTGCTAATAGTCACGAAATTATTAGCTGTAGTTGTAATCGTGGTAATTTAGCAACGACTTGAAGCACGTGCCCCCAACGTGTGGATATTTGTCGACGAAGGTACCCACGAATCACTATTCCATGGCCAATATAAGCGACAAACATAGAGTTTGTGGCTAACGTCGAAGCAATTTCGCCTCAACCATTATGCGATGGTCTATCCGTGGCTAATAGATACGATTTTAGCGACGACAAATGTATTTGTTGCCTGTCGAAAAGGGCGGAGACGTGTAGCCACGTAATACGTCCGTAGCAGATGTCATGGCTAAAACAGTTGGGGTCATTAATGATCGAATTGAAGTTTTACACTTTTAAGGACGATATATGTACGTTGACTGTACTTTGCCTTCTTCTTCATTTGCCCCAACTCTCATACCAGAGGAGCCCCAATTTCGATCCGAT
This sequence comes from Persicaria maculosa, assembly GCA_963922045.1. Taxonomy (NCBI): domain Eukaryota; kingdom Viridiplantae; phylum Streptophyta; class Magnoliopsida; order Caryophyllales; family Polygonaceae; genus Persicaria; species Persicaria maculosa. The sequence continues at coordinate 43,374,175 of OY998264.1, read as the reverse complement.
TAAAAAAATTCGATATTGAGATCGAGCTTCGAGCCTCCTCATGACTCATGAGTGGTGATTAATTAAGGTACGTACGTGTATTTGTATGGTTCAAATGAAAATGGTTCTTAAAATGAAAATCCCTCTTAAAATAAAAATGATCCAATTTGAAGGTAAATGGACCTAATTTAAAAGTTAATGAGCCTAATTAAATAAGCCTAATTAATGTGTAAATGGGCCTAATTTTATGGTGTAAATGGGTAAATGGGTAAATGACCATAATTATGAGATAAATGTCACCACCTCTCCTATACTTTTTATTTCTACCAATATCGCCCTTATTTCAATTATAAAAATTATAGATTTTAGCCCGTAATTTTTATTTGAAATAATAGTATAAGGTTCATCTATAAGATTACAAAATACAACAAAATATGCTACATCACATTTCTTGTCTTTATTTTAAAAAGTGAAAAATATGAGATTACAAAATATAAAGTGAACAAATAATACAATAAAGATTAATATTCATAAATGTGCATTTTCTTAATGCAAAGTAAGTTTCCTACCAAATATTTTCGGGGGAGTTTGCAAAATGTCCAAAAAAGTTGTCTCAATTGGTGAAATATTCACATTTTGGGACAAATTGGTGGAGTGTACATCTTGTCAATAGCAATTTTATTATCTTGCCTATAGCCTCACTCTTTTTTTTCTTTTTCTTTTTTTTTACATTTTGTCGTGCAAAAATAAGAGTATGTTGTGCATGTGCAAATATAACCATATGTTGAGCAAATATGACCCAAGTCTAGTTTTTTTTTTTTTTTTTTTTTTTTTTAACATTTTGTCGTGCAAATATAAGAGTACGTTGTGCAAATATAACCGTAAGTTGTGCAAATATTATCCAAGTCTAGTTTTTTTATTAACATTTTGTCGTGCAAAAAAAGAGTATGTTGTGCAAATATAACCGTAAGTTATGCAAATATGACCCAAATCTAGTTTTTTTTACATTTTGTCGTGCAAATATAAGAGTACGATGTGCAAATATGACCCAAGTCTATTTTTTTTTACATTTTGTCGTGCAAATATAAGAGTACGTTGTGCAAATATAACCGTAAGTTGTGCAAATATGACCCAAGTATATTTTTTTTTATATTTTGTCATGCAAATATAAGAGTACGATGTGCAAATATAACTTTAAGTTGTGCACATATAACATTTTGTTGTGCAAATATAATTTTATGTTGTGCAAATGTAATATTTTTTTTTTCGCTTTTTTTTTCGTTTCAGCACTTTTTGTTGTGCAAATATAATCATATGTTGTGCAAATATAATATTGTGTTTTGCAAACGTAATATTTTTTTCCTGCGCCTTTTTTCTTTTCTTTTTTTTCGTTTCAATACTTTTAGTTGTGCAAATATAACTTTATGTTGTGCACATATAACAATCTGTTGTGCGAATTAGAGTTTTTTCGTGTAAGCACTTTTTGTTGTGCAAATATAATAATGTGTTGTGCAAATATAAGTTTATGTTGTGCAAATATAAAAAAATACGCATAAAAATGATGTCAACACTGAAAAATACGCATAAAAACAATGTCAGCACTAAAAAATACGAATAAAAACGATGTAAGCACTAAAATTTTTTGCAAAATTACTAAAAAATGTAAACTTTAGCCTATGCGGGATTCGAACCCACGTATTTGTGCATAAGCACATCGCTCTACCGTTGAGCTAAGAGGCTTTTTCCAACATCAAATCTATATTAAAAATCACAGTGTTTAGAGGCATCATAAAAATTTTAGATCCACACATTTTCTGAAAGCAACTTAAGATATGATTGTATGCCACAAAAACAACAAAAAAAGATCAGGAAGCTTCTGAGACGAAGATCATATCTTAAACTACACAAAGTGATGCATCTACCAGAACTCAGAAGGCATTTAATTTAAGCTCCATCAGTTTTTTGCAACTAATCAAGGGCTCGTTAGACAGCCTTACGAGCATAGTTCCATAACCATCTGCCACTTTACAGCCAGACATCAAGAACGGTTGCTTTGAATCCTTCACAACCTGAACCACCCCAACCAAGAAACAAGCAAAGTCATTAAACTATTAATCCTATGAAAGAACACTTGGTAATTAAGATGGAGGAGGAATTCATGTAAACGGAATATAGGACAGCGCATCCTCTTTCACGGATGGGGGTTTGGAAAGAAAAGAACGCCAGATAACTTCCCAAACAAACCCATACTTGCAAGAGTAACCTTCCAACTTAATTCACTAGCATGAGAACAGATTCATAGCTTTCTAATCATGCATGAACAGAAAATGAAGCAGATGGTATGTGAAAGCTTACAATCTTGCTTTCCCCAGTCATGCTAGACTCATCAATTGCAAGTGATTGACCAGATATCAGAATTCCATCAGTAGGGACCTAATGAACAAGCACATGTTATGTATGAAATAGGCAAAATAATACGACATTGAGAACTAGTCCAGGGAGAAAACATATACACCTGATCACCAATCTTTGGAGGTATGACATCTCCAACAACAATATCAAATATTGAGATCGCGACTCTTCTACCCCCTCTAATAACCTGTAAAATCATATTGTCAATTCCATGCATTATATGAAATGAGTGTCAACAAAATCACAAACATAATGGTAAAAGCAAAGACATAAAACAGGCACTATAGAGATCTTCATGAGATAATGTGAGCAAACCTCCAAGTGTATATTACGCTTCTCATCATTTAGACTTTGAAACTGAAGAGACTGTCTATAATCACTTACAACTGGGAATAGAGGGAGAGCAAAGATCAGATGCCCGTAATTTGGGGTAAGATAAAGCTATATCAATTATAAACTGATGCAGATAACCAGACATACACTTCATATAGATGTAAAGATTTTATTTTTATTTTGGTGAACTCATATAGATGTAAAGATTGTAACTACCTAAATCTACATGTATTAAAAAAATACATCTCATTTTTAAGTAATCTTCAAGCATCTAGATAGCCTTTTCCTTATTCAAGATGTTCTGAATTCTGATATTTTAGCATAAACATTTTGTAGTTCAGAACACTTCCTTACAAAGTCAAAGAGGATCCTATTAATTTGCAAATCACAAATCCTCAATTTTCCTTCATGACATAGATTTCATTAGCACCGTTATTTGAACTTGGAGCAATGAAAATGCAAAAGATAAATCTTTGCGGGGGAAAATTGAACCTGAGACGAGAATTGAATGAGTGGGACCTGGAGATTGTTATCGAAGACGATGACAAGATGTGCAGCCCATTCGAATCCTCCGATCTCGCTCCCTCGATTGCTCGCTCCCTCGATCGACACCGGAGAGCTGAAACCTCCGATCTCGCTCCCTCGATCGCTCCCTCCGGCCGCTCGACCTCGCTCGCTTGCTCGCTCCGGCCGCTCGCTCGATCTCGCTGAACCACCGACTGGTAGATTTGGAGGTTGGAGAACTGGTAGATCTAGATCCAGACCTTCATAGCGCGATCGAAGATCGCTCGCTCTTGGATCGCTCCCTCGCTCTCAGAGGATGCACTCGCTCGCTCCGCTCCCTCGATCGCTCGCTCTCGGATGTCTGAGGACGGCGCGGATCTGAGGAAGGGGAGGAGGAAGACAGAGATCGGAGGAGGAGAGGGGAAGGGGAGAAGTGGAGGATCCAGAGGTCGGTGGAGGGGAGGAGGAGGGATCTGAGGAAGGCGATGATGAATCTGAGGATTTACTTGGGTGGACAATTTCACAATTTGTCCCAAAAGTAGGACATTCTGCTAATTAGGCTGAAAAAGGTGCATGTGACACAAATTTTCTCTATTTTATTTACTTATTGGGCCGGGTCAGATTTAAAATTTTAAAATTAGACCTATTTTTACTTTAAACCTTTCATTTTGAGTATCATTTTCATTTTAACCACACCATATATATATATATATATATATATATATATATATATATATATATATATATATATATATATGGAAGATTAATTATATGGCTAATTAATTGATCAAAATTTTGGAAGAAATTTTCGATGTTTAAAATAAGCTTATATGCTAGCTAATTTTATTTTCCTTTAATGTATATATATAGGGATTGACTCCGGTGAAAACCTCAAATTGTGGTAAAAACCGTGATAAATACTTTATAGCTTGGTTTATTTGAAACCCGTGCTAAAAACCTCAATTACACATTGACTTTACAACTCGGTTCAACCTAAAAACCGTGCTAAAAAATCCAGTTTTAAAATAACACATGACTTTATATCTCGGTTAAACCTAAAAATCGTGCTGAAAACTCATGTTTTAAAATTACATTAGTGACTTTATAGCTCGGTTTTATTCAGAACCGGGTTAAAATATGTGACTTTATAGATCGGTTCTATTCAAAACTGGGCTATAAAACTAGTGAACCGGGCTAAAAAGCCGGTCCTCACAGGTTTTTACCGCAATTTTGGTTTTCACCGGAGCGCAACCCTATATATATATATATATATATATATATATATATATATATATATATATATATATATTGGAAGCAGGATAAGAATTAGGAAATCCGCCGACGAGCAGACTTCTTTCCTAGGGCGTCCAAGCGGACGAGGTCACGAAGATCCGGATCATCAGCCAAGCTATCATCGGCAGGGAAGCAATAAGCCATACGTGCAATCCTGTCAGCTACTGCATTGGACTCCCTGAAAATATGACGAATAGCAACATTAGAAATGTATTGGAGATTTAGAATCGTATCTGTCATCATCAGCTCGATATTCCAAGGGCATGATCAGTCACCCAGGAGAGCCTTTATGATGACCAAACAGTCTCCCTCAATAAGGAGGTTCTGAATTCCTAGTTCTCTAGCCCTAGAGACCCCCAAGTGAAGTCCCGAGGGTTCAGCGAAAACTGGAGACGTATTGTTACAACTTCCTGACCCTATTGAGGCTATTTGACCTAAATGGTCACGAATGACATAACCGAAGGATGCCTCACCAGATTGTCGATAAGAGCCATCAAAATTGAGTTTGTGATAACCCGCAGGTGGTTTGGTCCAAACCTGATTTAGAGCTTTTGAATTTCCTGAACCAAACACTGAAGTTGTGTCCCTTTTACCATTTCCCGAGTAGGAAGGAGTTGAGGCCATTCTACTGTTGATATCTAAAGTGTCAAAGCGGTCCTTCCAAGTACATTGGGTAGACATATAGAAGAGCGCGATTTCCTGACTAGAAGTCGAATTTGTACTGTTGAAGATCCGCTTATTGCGGAAGAACCACATCCCCCACCAAGCAAAAGCAAAATTACTCATTTTCTCCTTGGTCACAGATCTGTAAAGGTGCTAAGGATAGTGTTGGGTTTAGGATGGTTGTCTATCCCATGGTGGGTCGGGATAACCATGTGCAGTTCCGATAACAGTGCCAAAGTCATTGGACATTGAAGGAGTAGGTGAAAAGTCGATTCTGTGGTGCAGTCACAGAAGCAGCAACCCGAAGGGGACTGCGACATGAATTCTCTGTAACCGTTCAGTCATTGGTAGGCTATCACGAGAGATTTTCCAAAGGAAATGTTTAATCTTCTGGGGGATGTCCAGATTCTACAGCCAATGACAATCGAAATTGACCGTCTCATCTTTTTGTCTGATTATAGAAGTTGCCGAAAAAGTCGAGAACCAGCCATTTCTACTAGGGCCCCAATAGAGTCTGTCAGAGAGATTGTTTTCCGGAAGTTTGGTCTGAATGATATTATGAATGGTTATCGTAGGGAGAACATTGTGTAGCTCATTTTTCAATTTATCGATATCCCACCTTTTTTCATCCGTGATATATCGATCGACTGACCAATTGGCCGTCGTAGCGCTGATGGGAGTTAGGGCTGACTTCAGTAATGGGCTGTTTAGGACCCAGCTGTCTTTCCAGAATTTTACATCCTGCCCATTGCCAATAGACCAGCGTAGACCTGGCTTGAATAGATGTCTAATGGCCATCAATTTAGGCCATTGCCATGAGGTGTTGCCTTTCTTTTCGTAGTCCATTAGCAGAGTTTGTTTAAGGTATTTTACAAAAATGACTCTCACCCAGATATTATTGGGTTCAGCAATGATTTTCCAAAGTAATTTCATCTGTAAAGCTAAGTTCATTGTTTCTGCTTTGTAAATGCCCAAACCACCGTTGATGGTGTCAGAACAGATTTTGTCCCAGCTTACAAGAGGAGTAGAGGACGGGCCTTTATTCCAAAAGAATTGTCTATAGACTTTATCAAGCTCCCTAAGAATAGACTGAGGAAGCATGAATGCTTGCATAATAAAAAGAGGTTTGGCGCTGAGACTCGACTTGATGAGGACTGTTCTCCCCTCAGCAGATAGAGAAGAAGCTTTCTATTTAGACAGTTGTTGTTTAGCTTTCAGAAAATGACCTCTGCGAAAGTATCGCGATTTACTCTTCCAATAATGATTGGGCATCCTAGATATTTTTCCAGCTTATTTGTTTGTGGGATTCCGAGTGAAGTAGAAATTGTGTGAATTGCCGTTGTAGAAGTGGCCGCAGAAACTTGGAAGTTGGATTTGTGCAAATTAACTTTTTGTCCCGAGATAAGGCAGAATCGTTGGATTGTGTTGGATAGGCTGTTGCATGTAGTTTGATTTGCTTTGCCAAAAAGCAAGATATCGTCCGCGAACGCCAGGAATGGGATCTTGATCCCCGGATTTCCAAGACAGAAACCAATGTCATTTGAGTCGTTCGCCTGCCGATTTAGCGTTCTTGCAAGCACCTCGGCTACAAGGATAAAAAGGAAAGGTGACAAAGGGTCTCCCCGTCTTAGACCCCTCGTTGGTCGGAAGGGTATCGATGGTTCGTCATTTATTAGGACAGAATAGGAAACTGTTTGTACACATTCTTTAATCCAAAGAATGAACTTATCCTCAAAACCGAATTTCTACATTACTGCAAAGAGAAAAGGCCATTCTACTCTGTCATATGCCTTTTCCATGTCTAGTTTGAGCGCCATGTAACCACATTTAGCCTTGGAGATTCTGAATGAATGAAAAATTTCGTGCGCGATCAGAATGTTGTCCTGAATGGCTCTACCTTTAGTGAACGCACTTTGTAGGGGGTGAATCAGTCTATCGAAAACTTTGGATAGTCTCTTTGTTAGAATTTTTGAAATAATTTTGTAAACTGTTGAGCATAGACTGATTGGTATGAAATGGTTAACCGAATCCAGATTATCCTTCTTTTGTATGAGGGTGATGAACGTGTGGTTTACCTGTCGCAGCAATTTTCCCGATTGGAAGAAAGCCTTTATTACTTTTATAACGGATGGACCGACAATATCCCAGTAAGTTTGGTAGAAACCTGCCGGCATACCATCAGACCCCGGTGCCTTGTCTGCTTTGACTGAGAATAAGGCACTTTTTATTTCACCGTTGGTGACTGTAGAGGTTAGGAAGGTGTTGTCGTCCTCTGAAATCTCGGGTCCGATGACGTTTAGGTCGTCTGTGAACCGTATGTCGTGGTTATAAGACGACTTAAATCGTTGGTAAAAGTTGTTAGTGAACTCAGATCTAATCGAGACATGATCCGAAAGAGACAAACCTGAATCAGAATTGAGGTGTTTTATTACTTTTTCCCCCACCTTGCCGAGGCAACTCGGTGGAAGCACGCAGAATTTGTATCATTTAATTTGGTGTGTTTAAGTTTGGCTCTTTGACTCCAGTAACGTCTTTGGAAATCAAGCATTCTTTCCCTTTTGTTTTGTAATTTGTTGTGTCGTATAAAAATATCCTGTTTGTGTTCCTTAATCAAGATTTGCTGAAGACGCATAATCTCCTCATCAGTTTGGTAAATCTGTTTGTGAATATTATTGAAGTTTTCCTTATGCCATTTTTTGGCCATTTTTTTAAGTAGGGTCGTTTTTTTGACTAATTTGAAAAAGTAAGAGCCGTTTGGGTTTTCGCGCCAATCTTGTTTGACAATATTCTTAAAATCTGGTTTCGTAGTCCAAGCTAGTTCAAAACGGAAGGGTTTATTATTGATTTGTTTCTGTGGTCGGAGATCGACAGATATCGAGGCGTGGTCCGAGCTAGTAAAGGGGTGGATTTGAACCCTGAGGCCGTCATGTTGAGATATGATCTCACTCTGAGCAAGCAAATGGTCAATCTTTTTTTTTTGGAGAGCCAATCTTTTTTTTTTTGCCAAGTATAATTTCCTCCATAGGTGGGCACCTCATGAAGGAAAAGATTATTTTTGATTTCTTGAATTATGTGAAAACGTGACTGTGACGGAGCAATACCACCCAGCTTATTATCTGGGACCGCAATTTCATTTAGATCTCCCATGATATAGAATGGGGTTGTTAAGTTGGAGGTATACCGAGTCAGAGAGTCCCAGAAGCCCACCTTAGCGGCAAGGTTCGGAGGAGCATAAACAAATAAAATAGCAAATGATGTGTTCATATTCCCGTTACTATAATTTATATGGATAAATCTATGATCGATAGAAACGAGCGAGATCTCTCCGTCTACAGGAGGTAACTCCTTCCATAGAAGACAGATCCCGCCAGAGAAACCAATCGCTGTATCAAAAGCGATGTTTGAGAATCCACATTTTTTTACAAGAGTAATCCGGTGGTGGAATATTGGTCTTTGTCTCAACGAGGGCTAAAACATTGATGTAATTGTTTTTACAGAACAGCTCCGTATTAGTTCAGAAATTCCGTTTTTTAATGCCGCAGCAATTCCAAGAGCATATATTCATGGGAAACAATCTAAGATCCGTGATGGTGTGTTAAGAGCCTTGGCAATGGCCAAAGTGATTGTTTGGTGAAGAATTGGAGAGTTACTTAATATGTATTTAAAAAGTTGTTTTGAATTGAAACAAGAAGACCTGAGGTAGCAAATGAATCTTAGGTGAAGTCTCAAAGTGAAGAAACATTGTTTGATTGGGAGCATTCATCAGCTTACGTGGTAGAGGGCTACCATGATTAATAAATTGCTTAGTTAGATAGATAGAATTAGATATGTTAGTATAATATATTTAATTATATTATATAAATTACGATATTAGGATAGATAGAGTTAAAATAGATTAGTTTGTTTCTACCTACATATACATACAATCATACGGCAAAACGGAAGACCGGGACCGTCACTATTAACCCTAAACCCTAATTATATTTTGTCTTATTTTTATGGTAATCTAAATTCTTCCGTTTCGTCTATGAATTAAAGCTTTGGTTTGATAAAGTTGTGAGATTTCTATTATTGTTTTATTCCTATTGATTTGTATTGATTCTTTTGCGAATATTGTTGATTTCTTCAAGCCCGTACAACTAGTTGAGATTATTGCTAGGATTTTGTAGATTCCTCGTAGCGAACCTTAATCCATAGTAGCAATCATGCCTTTTTAGGACTCGTAGGACTAAACTGGTGTGTAGAGAATCAATTATATGTTAAATGCTGACTCGTAGCTTGGTGTTGCATGTATCCTGGTTAATCCTTAATCTTAATGCTACTATTAGGTTAAATCTTGACCGTGTTAGGGTTATCTAATTAGTAAGGGTTACTAGGTGATGCGGATCAAGATGACCTTCTGTGGGTCAAACAATGATCTTGATCCAAGCGAGCTCTCAAGATCGATTCGAAGGCTACTGATGCCAAAGAGTGTCATCCTCAAGAGGAAGAAGAAGGCACCACCATGGCTTGAAGAAAAGATATTTTATTTATTTAATTATTATTATTATTATTAGTTTTTATTTTCTTTCCATATTTAGTAACTCCTATGTTAGTTGGAGCTATTTATGGAATGTCTTATTTATAGTATTACTTAGTTAGGTTAAATAAGATGGTTAGGAGAGTCTATCATTAGGCTTTCTTAATTATCATCTTTTTATGATTTATCTAGTTAGGATTTTAGTTATATTATTATATTAGAATTAGGTCAGCCAAGTCTATCCTTTTGTAAAGGATGGCTGGCCACATATTAGGGGTTATAGAGATTAGGATTCTATTTAAACACTTTGTATTTCATTCAAGAAATTTTAGGATTAAAAGGTTTCCCCAATTCCCCAATCCAAAAGCCTTCACTATCCTTTATGTTCTTGTTACCCAATTCAACCAAGATCCAAACACAAACCTTCAAACACACGTCAAACACAAAGATCACCAAAGCTGCAAAAACTGTCGCCAAATCAAGAACCCAGCCTTCGCGTGACTGTAGCGGCACTGTAGCAGCGGCCGCGACACTGTAGCAGCGCCCGCAGCATCCGTCGCTGTTCAATGTTTTTTGCCTTTTGCCTTAGTTTTATTTGTTTTTTTTTTCGTTTCTATCACAATAGTTCAAAGTCTTGATTGTAATTGATTGTAAACATCGAGATTAGCAAGGATAATTGCAAGATCGGGCCATCAACAAGTTGGTGTTCTTGATTCCGAGCCCACAGGCGAAGGATCGAGGATTCCAAATGCATCACTAGGACTCGTAGGACTAGTAATTTACACAAGATCAAGACAGGAACAATAATAGGATGAAAAGAGAACTTGAAGAAGAATCGAGGATCAACTGGCCAAACTAAAGTGGATATTTGTAGATCAAACTATTATCTTAATTGTTTTCTCCATTAATTTGTTTATAGTTTATTTTATTTTCTTTCTTATTCTCAAACACAAAACCCTTTGTTTTCTCTTAATTGGTAAATAGACTTTACTTAGGAATAACTTGATTCTCTGTGGGATCGACTCCTTAGTTGCTTGCTATACTTAGTTAGTTAGTTTGGATTTATTTTGATAGGGATTGACGCGACTAAAATCCTTCTGTCAAATTGGCGCCGTTGCCGGGGACTCAAAGTTTATTTCTTTGTTTTGTGTGTTTATCAATTATTGTATATAACTAACTCATCTCCATAGTCGGAGATATTTGTGTTTAGTGTTCTTGTGTCTAGGTGGTTCACTCTAAAGATGACTCAAGGATTATATTGTGAGTTTTGCGGAGTTACTAATCATATATTTGAATATTGTCCGGTGTTTATAGTTCCAATTCAAAAGGTTAAGGAAGTATACCATATGTGCAAAACTCAACTTTCTCGTGAGATGGATATCATACATGAGATTGCACAATTGGAGATCCAAATTGGACAATTAGAGCCTCCATGCGTGACTCTGCAAACATCACAAGAATCGTCCATGTTGCCCCTTATGGAAGAACACTTTGCTGCAATGGAGTCCCAACTTACAATGATCCAAACTGATTTCAATAACAAGATGATGCGGATCCCAGTGGCTCAACAAATTACACTTCCAATTATTTCAGAGATTTTTCCTATGCAGACTGAGGTGGTTGTCAGTGACGTCTGTGCTATCATCCCTTTTAGCGAGGACATCTTAGAAGATTGGATATATGAGCAAGATGAGGAAAATTTCACGAAGGGGATTCAATTGTTTGAATTTAATGAGGGTGCAAACGGACAAAGAGTTAAAAGAAGGCAAGGGAGTAGCGCATATTTTGATAAGCCACCAATGGAACTGAATTGGTGGTATTACATATCCTTTGCAGAGAGTCATGCTCGCATATTTGATAAGTTGAAATGATTTTTGTCTGCAATATTATTTAGTTTCAGTTTATTAATATATTATAGAGAGCACCAAGGTATGTTTTTTTATTATTGTATTTTATTTTATTTTCTTTTAGCTTGGAATAATTTTTATTGTTATTTTTAAAATTTGAATTTCCTTTTATTTTATTTTCTGGTTTAGTTAGATTTTTTTTTTATAAATTTCATCCTTTATTTAAAAAGAAAAACATTAAAAAAAATCAGAAAATCACTAAAAAAAAGGGAGGAAACTGTCGTTTTTTTTACTTTTATTTAGGATTAATTTTTATTTTTACAATTTTACCTTCCTTTTATTTTATTTTTAGTTAGGAATAATTTCTATATACATATTTTTTTTCTTTTCGGAAAATAATAATAATAATAATAAATTTCTCGTCTCCCTCTTCCTTTCCTCTCTTACCCATCTCAAACCTACTTCACACCATCTACCTCAATCCGCCCCCAGTCCCACTGGTGCCCTCTTTACCTCGCCGTCCTCCTCTGACCGCCGGATCACCCTCCTTCTTCCGCGCCACCATCGTCGCATGCATCTCGCCAGCGACAACACCGACCTCCTTCTTCTTTGTTGTTCCTCTCCCCTTTCCGCTTGCCACCAGCAAGCTCCTCACCCTCCTCGATTCATGCTCTCCGCCTCTGTTCACCTCTACCACTAGCAGCCACCACGCCTCCGCCCGAAGCTGCTGCACTAAGCCTCGCCGCCCGATTCTTCTCAACCCTTGTTGTTGTTGCCATTGACCCAAACCCTATCTCAGAATCCTCCAATGTTCAACCCGATGGTAAGTGCGGGTAACATTCCTCTTCACCCAATTGTTCTGAATTTTATAGATTGAATGTAAATGTGAATTGAGTAAAACAATGTGCTTAGGGTTATTTATTTGATTGTGCACGATTTAGGCTGATGCTACTGGTCTTGGGGTTGCAATGTTTGCGAAAAGATTATCGAGCAATGTGTCCATTCACATGATCAGATTTAGTTGTCTGATTGTTTTGTTGTGAATGCGATCCATCTAATTTGTGAATTGCAGAACTTGGTTGAGATTGGGCTGTTATGTTTTTTTTTAATTATTGGTTACATGTTGCTGAATTTTTTGGGACTTAGAAACGATAAGTTACTCCCTGTAGCTGATTGTTTTATCCTTATCATGTCTAAAATCAGCTGAGTTAATTTTGCAAGTCTCTTCTAGATTAGTTGGTTTGTGCGTTATGATGGGTTAAGTAATTGTATGATTCGTCCTTGTTATCTTCTTTTCTCATGCTCCCTGAAATCACTTGTATTCCATGTTTTTAGTTTGACATAAGTGATTGAGCATGACTTGCAAGGGCTGATTTTTGGTTTGACCAGTCTTTGTTTTCTTTATTCTTGGATGATATGTTTTTCTTGGATGTTGGAATGTGTTTGTTTGTGGTGCGTTCTTTTTGTTTTGTGTATTGGCCAGGCGTTTTGCAAAGAGGATAGGTCTATATTTATCCAACTCCAAGAAGGTTCACGAGTTTCAATTGCATCCAAGTTGCTGCTGAAAGTTTCTGCTGAACACCTAGGGCTGTAATTTCTGCTCTTTTATCCTTTTTTAAGGGTGTTAGTAGTTAGGAATAGTCACCTATCTTGCTAAATTTTATGCTTTGATATTCCTTTGTTACTAAACTGAATCTGTTGCTGATTGCTATGCAAGTTTTGCTTATTTTTTTGTTGTTTGTGGTTTGAACAGGTCCTATAACTTTGAGAAGTTGCTGAATTTTATAGTCTGTTCAGAGGCTACACCACTACCTCTTTTTGAGCTGAGAGCTTGTCTTTGAATGCCTGATTTGTTTGGTGACTTTCCTCTACCTCTTTCATTCTTTTTCTTTACTTGGAGGACAAAGTAAGATTTTAAGCATGGGGTGGGGAAGTCAAGTGTAGCTCCGTATTTTATATATGTTAGTTTTTATTTTTCTTCAATTTTTGTTATGCATTGCATTATAGGTTTCATTATATGTTGCATTATAGGGTGTTTGATAATTATCTCATGGTCGTAGTAAGTCACTGAGTCTTTGTTTTTTTATTTGTTAGTTTTTCTTTTAGTTTTGATAGGAAAGATGTTTCTATGATTGGTATGACCTCGATGATGATATATTGTTTTTCATGGCTTAAGAGTTAATAAACTTGAATTTTAATTGAATAACAAAACTTGTGGGATTTCCATAGATAATCTGGATTATGAGCTTAAGTTATAACTTGATTATTGGTTGGATGTTCAGTTTAGAGCAATCTTTAATATTTATATGATTTCTAGTGTTTATGTCTAAACCCCAGATGAAAAGCACTAGTAAATTCGGTTATCTGTTTGATGTGATTTTTGTTGTGATTCGATATATGTTTACTGTGATTTAATATATGTTGGGTTGATGAGTGTAAGGAGGATAAAATTCACTTGCACCGCTCGAGGAGGATAAAATTCACTCGAGTGAAAAGAATCATTAATAAACCAATGGTCGAGGAGGATAAAATTCACTCGACGCTCATGAGAATTATGAAAAAAAATACGGTTAGTAACCGATCCTGTTTGTGGAGGATAAAATTCACACAAAGAGGAAGAAAAAAAATAATTAGAACATACTTTGAAAAAAGAAAGAAAAATAAGAGCTTTATTGAAACTCCGAAGTAGAAAAGGCTAAGTAATCTATGGGTGTTTATGACTATTTTTAAGTGTGCTTAACGATTTTGATTGCTCAATACATTCTGAATGCAAGGATCCCCTGAACCTAATCTTGTTTAAGCAATGAGTATGACAGGTTTGATGTGGTCTCATAGTGTCATAACTATTTTGAGCTTAACGTAATAAATACTTCTGTAGCCATGAGAACCATATTGATGAGTGATCATTCATAGAAATTTCTTTGAGTCTCTTGTCTTTCATTTTGAGTTTGTCTTTGTTTCGTGATTAGTTTGCTTGGGGACCAGCAAAAGTCTAAGCATGGGGTAGTTTGATAGGGTCTATTTTAGTCGTGTATTTGCATATTATATTAGGACAATTTCATGCATGTTATACATATTTTATAGTTATTTAGTATTATTAGGTTTTCGGAGTCTAAACGTGTATTTTATTTATTTCAGGTATTTTTTGCATTTGACAAATTATAAGAGATCGGAGTGAGTTGTAAATTGATGAAATTACGGATCAATTGGTTAATTGGGCTGATGAATTGCATTGAAAGAAGGCCACGGAGATTCCAAAGTCGACGGTTTCCACTGCAAAGAGAGATTTAGTTAGATAGATAGAATTAGATATGTTAGTATAATATATTCAATTATATTATATAAATTACGATATTAGGATAGATAGAGTTAAAATAGATTAGTTTGTTTCTACCTACATATACATACATTCATACGGCAAAACGGAAGACCGGGATCGTCACTATTAACCCTAAACCCTAATTATATTTTGTCTTATTTTTATGGTAATTTAAACTCTTCCGTTTCGTCTATGGATTGAAGATTTGGTTTGATAAAGTTGTGAGATTTCTATTCTTGTTTTATTCCTATTGATTCGTATTGATTCTTTTGCGAATATTGTTGATTTCTTCTAACCCGTATAACTAGTTGAGATTATTGCTAGGATTTCGTAGATTCCTCGTAGCGAACCTTAATCCATAGTAGCAATCATGCCTTTTTAGGACTCGTAGGACTAAACTGGTGTGAAGAGAATCAATTATATGTTAAATGCTTACTCGTAGCTTGGTGTTGCATGTATCCTGGTTAATCCTTAATCTTAATGCTACTATTAGGTTAAATCTTGACTGTGTTAGGGTTATCTAATTAGTAAGGGTTACTAGGACTCGTAGGACTAGTAATTTACACAAGATCAGGACAGAAACAATAATAGGATGAAAAGAGAACTTGAAGAAGAATCGAGGATCAACTGACCAAACTAAAGTGGATATTTGTAGATCAAACTATTATCTTAATTGTTTTCTCCATTAATTTGTTTATAGTTTATTTTATTTTCTTTCTTATTCTCAAACACAAAACCCTTTGTTTTCTCTTAATTGGTAAATAGACTTTACTTAGGAATAACTTGATTCTCTGTGGGATCGACTCCTTACTTGCTTGCTATACTTAGTTTGTTAGTTTGAATTTATTTTGATAGGGATTGAGGCGACTAAAATCCTTCTGACAATACGATAATTAAATTGTTGAAATTATATTTGAAAGTGCTACTTATATGATTCCATATTATTGAAAGCGAGATTTTAAAAAGGGTATTTTGAGGAAAACATTTGTCAAGGTCGAAAGTTGACTTAACTATTTGAAATAAGGTTTTGGAACATTTTAACCTGCAGAGATTATTTTAATAGTATAATTTTGCAAGCTGATTAAAGATTTAATGTTTTATAAATGGAATTGCTAAGTATGGTTCTAAAAGAATTGTTTGAGATATTAAATTGACTTAACTTGAGATTTAAGAGTTTTCGAAAACTTGGGGAAAATGATTTACTTGATTTAACTTAGTGAATTACTTGATGGATCTTACTTGATAATTATGTGATATATGTTATGACGAAAAATGAAATGGTATATGATGAGATGATGATGTTGATATGGAATTGAGATGGGATGAGACTATGTTGATGATATGGCTTGATTTTGATAAATGAGTTCTTTTATTTTTACTTAGTTCTGTGTAGCGGTAAATGGATCCCCTTGTGCTTTAGACTTATAATTGTTACTTATTAAATTGTTAGGTGATTTACGACGTGTTTGGCTTTGCTTCTATTGCTGGTTGTTGTCCTTGCTATTCTGTACTTCCAGGTAAGTCCTCCGGGGCTTACTCAGTAACAAGGACCTCATGCCTAATGTGTCATATAGTATGTAGGTGTTGTATATCGCATGCCATGTAGTATCATGTTTAGGACTTGCACTTATGAATGAGCATCTTTATTCTCTATGCATTTGAGACAGAACGACCGTTATCTGTGAGTCCTAGAGTCTTTGCTAGGGTCATAGGACAGCCCAGCTTCATTGGGTGTTGTCCTCCTCGAGTCATTTAAATATCACGAGATACGAGATGAGCATGCTATACGATATGATGATGAGACATGATGAGATATGATATGCTATAGCACTGAACTGGCTAGTCTCTGCACTAACGAAAAGGGGTGCAGACGTAGGAGAGGGATATGCCACTTGGCATTCTATGTGGATCCATTTAATCGCTTTATGCATATATAAAATGTCAGCATGCTTGAGTGATTTAAATTTCAGTACTGCATTAGAGCATCCTTTATTTTAGGTATAGGCGTATTATATGTCCACATCGAGATCTTTAGGGCCCGCATGCGTCTCTTGGCCTAACTTCGTGGTTAGTTTCAGGTATTTGATCCTTGCTTGTTCCGTGCTTCCGTGACGAGGGTTTCCTTTGGGACGTTCAGCTGTCCGAGAGACTGACTTAACACAAGACTTGGTACTTTAGATGTTTTATACTAGTTTATTTTGTTTTGACCCGGCTCTATCGAGGCAAGTTGTATCTTCGATTTCCTTTCGTTATGTGATGTGAACTTAAAATGGTTTTAAGGGACTTAGAAAGTAGGACAGGTTATGGTCCCCAATGGACCTCTCGCGAATTTAGGGTACGAAATCCCTCATTTTAGTACGAACACTTTGTTTTGAAACTCAAACCGTACTCGAATTGCAAGATCCGAACGAAGGTATCCTATCCTTCAAAATGTAACCCGAATATTTATATTTGGGCCATTACAAATATGGTATCAGAGCTTGGGTTGCTCGAATCGAGTACAAATGGGTTGAAGCATGATTTTGAATACCGCCCAATGTTTATAAAGGATTTTGACGAGTTTTAAAAAGAAAAATAAATTTAATAGGGCTAACTTAATAAATATAACTTAATAAAACTTGACTTAAAGAGAGGAAATCGGATAAGGGAAATCAAGTGGTTAGAAAGGCGATAGACCATCCCTATTGGTTGTAGACTTGGGAAAGGGTAAGCAAAACTTAGCTTTGTACTTTATAGAGGGCCTGGAAGACTCCAAGGAGTTTGCACCGAGGTGATTGGAGTAGCGGGGTTAGGATACAAAGGTCGAGAGGATAGTTTCGCCTACGGTCAGTTACCCCTCGAAGGGCAGCTTCTATGTAGATTCTGTGACTTTACATAAACTGGGTCTGAGGGTGATCCCTCTCGAAGGGGATCAGATTAATTAATATTGATTGATGTTGTGTTGAGTGATATCTTCCTTGAACAAGAATTCAAATTGTTGATTGGTTTGATATCTGTAGCTATGAATTGAACTTCTGTGTGAATGGGATAGCGGGGGAGCTCTTCCTTACTCTATAGCTAGGATTTTAGTTTTTGTGAAGCAATCTTTTCCACTATTCAACTATTTGTGTCATTTTTCTTTTCATTTCACCTTTGGTTCAATGGATTTCTAGTTAAGGTTGATAATTGTTGTAGAGTGTCTATTTCATCCATTCCACTTTCCTCTTCTCATATGTCTCTAAATGATGCCTTATCGAGTCTTTCTCTTTCCCTCATTTCCTTCATTTTCCTTTATTTTCATTCCTTCCCTTTTCTATCCCTCCTTCTTCCCTTACTTTTATCTTCTTCCACAAGATGTTCTTATCGAGTCCTCTTTATGGTATCGATATCTTCCACAACTGAGTGGGTTAGGGACGTAACCATATTTGGAATTTCTGTTCCGGTGCAACGATTACTCGAGAGTGTGATGTAGTATGGTACTTGACACCATAGGTCATGCCACGAGCTAATTAATGTACTAGAATGTCAAATCTTGAATGATCCAAGATTTTCGACGTGATTCTAAGTCTAAGGGAATAGGTAGTTTTGTCGAGCCATCTCTCTCGATTCTTTCGTTGATCAATAGGTGTATTCTTGTCATTAGGCTTTATCTAGAGTTATACCATCCTTTTATTGGGAAACAATTTGTGTACTCTTTTTCATTACCCAAATGAGTTATATAAGCATTTCACGGGAAATGGGCTCTTGAGTCAGTGGGTTAATGCTGCCTTTGAAGATTTATGTTTGGTTATAATTGTAGTCCCATATGTGATTACATGGCCTGATATAACATTATATTAAATACATGTCCTATTCAAATAATTGTTGATTTAAACATGTGTCCCTATATCGTTGTCATTCTTGGGTTAGGACCTCGTCTTTAGGCTCATTATCCTCGATCTCGGTTCGTAATCGACTCTGTAAAGAATTCGGGTTGTCCGCTTTTGTCTCTCCCCTATCTCTGTTAACTTAGGACCCTTGTGTCATATTATGAGAGAAGTGTCGACATGAGGAAGAGAACAACGAACTGGATAGCATCGAAGTGGCGCAGCGGAAGCGTAATGGGTCGATTACGCAATGGATTCATAGATTTGCCTTAGGAAGGGGGTCGTTCCCTATTCGAGCCACTAACCATCCTTGTGATGATTGAGAATGACGATTGTGTGCGATAGGCCTAGATGTCATATTATTCTGATGCGTTGATTGTTGTTGATGTACTAGTGAGTGACGACTTAATGTGTACGTCTAACGATTTTCTTTTCTTTTTGTTCCTTTTAGTTCCTTCTTTCTCTTCCTTTTCTTTCTCTTCCTCTTCTTTCCTTTTCTTCTCTTTTGTTTTCCCGTTCTATTTATGTGGATTTAGGTTCTTTTGTGGAATAGTTTGGGGAGTAATAGGAGAGTTAGAAGTCGTCGGTTTGTTTCGATGATAGCATGAGATAGAGTGATAGGTAGGAGACATTGGTCTAAGGAAGACCGAGAGAGTTTCTAGGACTAGTAGGAGATGGTGGTTAGGAATTTTCAGATGAGCCTTCTAGGAAGGCCTTAGATGGGGCATAGGATAAGAATGTCGAGGTTATGGAAGTAAGGTTGTAGCATGGATGAGTACCTTTGGGTGAAGGAGTCTGGTAAGTCCGATTATGTAACGGCCTGGGATTATAACTCCTAGGTTACGTTTCGAGGGATGAAACCCCTCGTGGGATCTTGCACCTCGAGTACAGGTTGAAGGTTTGAAATCAACAATATCACTTTAAAGGTGGGATTTCACACCCAAAACTGAGAGAGATCGTTGGAATTCCCGTGGTAAGTCCCCTGTACCTACCCTATGGCCTAAGTAGTAAAATCCATTTATCATACAACCCAGTAAAGTTTCCAAATCATACATAAGGTTGCCATGGTAGAGCCGGGTCAAAACAAAATCCAAACACTTAAGTTCAAACCGTTATTAATTTTGTGTAGTTAGAGTCTCAACTCTCCCTTTCCGCCGTGTTAGACCCCGCGGTCATGGAACCAAATCGGCATCAATAGTAGTAAGCATATTGGATACCTAAAAACATTAATAGTGGGCAGGATCAGGTGATGCCCGCTTGCTCTTTCCCCACCCTAAGTACACACATACGCTATACCTAATAATCATGCTTCTAGAATGCAAGGCGAAAATCTTAACACCATGCCCCTAATTCTCAAGTGCATAATAATAATGAAGGCCTTAGCACAGAATACCAAATGGTATATCCCTCTCCTACCACCGCCCCCCCTTCTCGATAGGGCGGAGACTGGCCAGCTCATGAATGCATTCCATTTCATAATATTTGGATCAAGCCGATTAGCCCAATCCGTAAGCATGCTCATCATATTCATCATATTCATCATCATATTGTTCATAATCATCGTGCTCGGAATATAAATGGAGGTGTTACCGTATGACTCAATGACTCAGAATGAGACCCGATGGGACTGGGTTGTCCTATGACCCAAGCAAAGAGTCTAGTGACTTCACAGATAACGACCGTTCTGTTTACATGTGCATACAAAAATAGAATGCTCAATGGTCAATGAAACCTAGCATGATCCTACATGGCATGTTGATCATGAATGCACATAAAGCAGGGAGGTCTCTTTCGATCTCAGTAAGCTCCGAAGAAACTTACCTGGCTAGCAAAACAGCAAAAATGAAATCCTAGCAAGCAGCACAACAATCAAACTGTATCACCTAGATACACATCAGAACACATATATAAGTCTACGTCTAACCATTCAATCACTCAAAGCACACATCATTCAATAGAATCATAAACACATCACAATTGCCTTTCCATCACATCATACGTACCATAAGACCACATCATTCTCTATATATCACTCAACCAATTCCGCATGCTCATATCCATCATATCCGCATATCCACCCCAATAGTTCATCTTGATCATAAGGTATACTCGTGCGATAACATAATCATACTGCCTCGTCATAATTATCAGACATTTTAATCCTCTTATTGTAAATCACCACAAGTCATGCTATTAGTCACACATATAAGAACATCATGCTAGTCAGTCACCGATCAAGTCAGAGTCCCAAGTTAGTTCCAAACTGTTTCAAACAAAACTGCGTCAACCGGTTAAGAATTCCGACCTTTTAAAATGCTCGCAAACATTCCTTTTCAATTTATTCATGAAATCATTTTCCAACCTTGAAATTAGTTTTCAAATTTGTTTTTAAAACTTCAAGTCTCAATTAATATAATTTAAATCCCAATTAATATTATATAATATTTTAATACCATTTATTAGTTACTTTCGAAAAATATATCCAAATCCTTTAAAGTCCCAATCGTCTTTATTTAGTAATACCCACCCTTTATAAATTCTCCGAAATAATATTTTATATTTTGATGTGCGCGCAAATTGCCATATTCTTCCATACACTTTTATGTCCATTTTGTCGATATTTTCATGCATATTGGTTGGGAAAGAATAAGATTGGTGTAGTTTATGTTTATTTGCAAATATAGAGGTCTACACAAGTTTTCATGTTATTTCGCAGAAATCAAGACAAAAATGGAGCAATTTGGAGAAAGGAATAAAAGCTGAAAAAGAACCCGAAGTCTACCGAGGAGTCGAAATCGACCTAAAGACTCGACATTGAGTGGAACAGAACACCAGAAATTGAGCAAAGGAAGAACAGAGCATGTCGACACAGACTGGTCGATATCGACATGAAGTGGTCGATATCGATTGCCCCAAATCGAGTGAATTGATAGAGTTCGAGTGCAAATCCGAGTTCGAGTAGAACTGGCCCGAGATAGAAGAGATGAGGTCGATATCGACATGACCTGGTCGATAACGATTGTTGTAGACAGATCCGACGCCGTTTTGGATAGAATTCTATCCTAAGAGTTTACATCTATCCTAAAGTGGAGATCTTTTATCCTTTACCATCAGACTTGTTATCCTTTATGGTGAACCAATTTAGATAAGGGAAGAAAAGCTGAAAAAGAACTCGAAATCTACCGAGGAGTCGAAATCGATCTAAAGACTCGACATCGAGTGGAACAGAACACCGGAAACCGAGCAGAGGAAGAATAGAGAATGTCGACACAGACTGGTCAATATCGACATGAAGGGGTCGATATCGAGTGCCCCAAATCGAGTGAATTGATAGAGTTCGAGTGCAAATCCGAGGTCGAGTAGAACTGACTCGAGATAGAAGAGATGAGGTCTTGAAGTATATCAAGGACTACTAGTTCGTGGCTTCTCTTGCAAAGGGATTAATCCAAAAGGACCTCTGGTTCTTATTGGAAGATGGTTACATTCACATATGCTTGTTCGATTGGAACATAAAAAACAAATTCAATAACATTTTTCGAAAGTCCACTTTATTAGTCGGCAGTGAAAATGTAGTTTGATTGACTCAAAACCTAAGCTACCAAATTCAATCTGACTGTAAGGTTTTAACCTCAACGATTAAGAAGTCAAAACCTAGGTTAACAGATGAGGAACACCTCCACCAGAAAAGCAAAACAGAACGCACCATTAAAAAATGAAAAGCAAAATAAAAAGCCATCAGAAAACCAAAACAGAAAGCAAACTTACAGAAAATGCAAAAATCTCCAGTTCATCACATAAGAAAATAAGAGAACAAGCTTTCGATCACCTGAAATTGCTTGAAATTGCTTCAATTTGGAATCACTTCAAATTGCTTCTCCCTAATCCTTCACCCAAATCATGCAAAATTACAGAAATTGCTCGTGTCGATCATCCCTCAAAACCCCAAATTTCCCAAAATCCTTCGCCCTAATCCTTCCCCAAGTTGAGACCTGATCCCCCTAATCTTTCGATTCTGTCATCCCTCAAAACCCTAAAGCAGCTAATCCCTAATCGTTCCAGTTGTCCTAATCTTCGTTCGTTTTCCCCAAATGATCAAAAACCCCAAATCCCCAAAACCCCAAATCACCTAACCCGCTTTTTATTTTTTTTCGCGGGCATTTTAATTTTTTGGCCGAAATTAGGGCGGGCCGGAATTAGTGAACCCGCCAAACCCATGAACCGCTACCTCAAATACATGGCTTTACTTGGGTTTTGGTGAACCGCTGCTATAGGTTTTATCGCTTAACTAAACCGCTTCCAAAACAACATTAGACCACCGCCATAGAACTATGTTTTAAAAACCCCTGCCTAAATCGCCTCCATAGACTAAAACAATTCTAAATTCGCAAAATCCCCCTAAACCGCTGCAGTGAATCGCCTCCCTAGTGAACCGCCACTTTGAACCGCCGCCTCTGATCAGAATTGTAGTAGTGGGAATTGTAGAAAACTATTTTCTAACATCTAATTCAGGATCTCATGCATGAATTGATATGAACAATATAGAAGGAAAATGTCATACCTTTCTTGTGCCGAACCTTGATTCGAAATCACATTTGGAGAAGAGAGCCTCAAACGCGACTCCTCTACTTGGTCACACGAGCACGAGATTGGATCTCCTTGTCTCCGTTTGCTAGAACGAACGATCGAAGAATTGCAACTCACACCTAACACTTAAGGGATGCTTGTGGTTTTTGGTTGGAGAAGAAAAGATGCACAATGCCCAAAAAAATTAGTTTAAGACTTATTCCTAATAAGTCTCTTTATATAGTGCACAAAATGGGTCAAATTTATCCCTAATAAGTTACCTTTTATATTTTATCTTCTATCCACAATATCTTCTATCCAAAATATCTTTCTATAAAGATATTATATTAACAATAATAACTTATTATTATCATTAATCAATTATCCAATTTCTAATACTCTTTTGTGTGTCATCTTATAGGACCCGAATAAAATAGTAATAGATTAAAGGAGAATTACTACTAAATACCCCACTTTGATAATTGGTTTGCAAAAATACCCAGGTTTGAAAACAATTGCATCAATATATAAAAATTTACAAAAATACCTTATTTAATTATCAAAACTACCCATCACCCCGAAAAATAAGATAAAAAAAGGTAAATATTTTTGGTATTTATCATTTTTCTTATATTTTTAAATTATATTAAATAATAAAAAAATCTAGAATTAAAAAAATCCCAATCCCAATCCCTAACAGCTAGCCTCGACCCAAGGTTATGATTTAGGTCAAAACCGTATCTTTACTCAACCTCACGCCGATTATTGATCATATCCTGTCAATATTCATATTTGGGATTGTCAAGAACGATATTCATCCTGTCAATGTGATAATATTATGGTTTCAAGATATATATATTCACAATCCTTTTGCAAATATGGTCAATAATCCTGAAGATATGATTTACCGTATCTTTAGTGATTCTCTCACCGATTATAGCTTCCATCCTGTCAAAGTAAACCTACAGCCTTGTCACTATGAACATTACTCCTGCCGTTGGGAACAAATAACTTTGTTATCTTGGACATACCTTTATTTGTAAATATGGTTAATAATCCTGAAGATATGATTTACCGTATCTTTAGTGATTCTCTCCCCGATTATAGCTTCCATCCTGTCAAAGTAAACCTACAGCCTTGTCACTATGAACATTACTCCTGTCGTTGGGAACAAATAACATTATCATCTTGGACATGCCTTTAATTTCTAGTTATGGTATGGATAAAATCGTATCTTTATTCTCTTCCCTATTATAGACTTCATCCTATCAGTATTAATTATCAGCTTTGTCATAAAGAACTTATATCCCGTCATAAAGAAATTTATTCCTGTCAGTATTAATTCTCTTACTAAGAGAATGTTTTTCATCCGGCTAGTTTTATTATTTTTAAATTTCTGAGAAAAAATATTAAAAAACATTATTATAATATATATTTCATTTTTTATATATATTTTTACTTTTCTTTTAATTCATAATTCTCCTTTCAAAGATTTTTACATTTAAATTTAAAAGTAAAATCACTCATTATTTTTTAGCACAAATGACCCACATATTCTATTTTTGCTATTCTCAGAAAACGGGTATACTTTTGCAAACCGAACACTGATTTGGTGTATTTCTGCAAATCGGCCTAGATTAAATCAAATTTAATCAATAAATTATAATTGACTTTTAGCAAACACTATAATTACCTAAATTATTCAGATTATAAATCTTAATTTTAATGCTATTATATCATTGGTATTTTACACATCAATTAAAAGACAGATATTCCTTCATCATCCCTATCCCGGGTGACTACAAAGATCGAAAATCTAGAGCAAAACATTGGAGCATTGTCCGTCAAACTGACTCCTGAAGAGATGGCTGAGCTTGAAGCCCTCGCGGCTGCAGATTCCGTTAAGGGGGATAGGAACGGGTCTAACTTAGCGACTTGGGAGAACTCCGATACTCCTCCCTTCTCCTCTTGCAATCCATGAAGCAATGCGATTTTTCGCCTTTAATAATTGATTGATTGTAATGAGGAAAAGAATAAACTTTGTGCTTACTAGCTAGCTTGGTACCTGAAGGTTGTGATTTCAGTTTTTGTTGAAATAAAACACTAGTTTGCATGCTTCATCTTATACAGTTGATGGAACTTGATGTATTACAAGTTTACAACATTGTATACACCATCACAAGTTACAACCTTAATTCTCATATATATTTAATATGAAGCATTAAGTAATTACACGTACAACGGGAGGAGGGCTCAGATCGACTTGAAGACCTTAGGGTAGCTAGACACGATGTCATCCTCCCCTGCTAAACTAGATATCTAATAATAACGTTAAAATTTAGACACAAACTTACCACATTTCAAAGTCATTTTACCTCATCAATTTGATTGTACGTACGTTGTGTGCAATTCCTCATGGATCAACGAAATGTAACCTCAGGCACATCAACTGGATAACCATGAATCTTGTCAAACCAAGCATTTTTAAACCCATTTTTTATAACTCCATCTCTGGCTACACACTTCCACACAGCACTGTTGCATTTGAAACCACTCCCAAAGCACAATTGCCATACCTTATCCCCTTTCTTCACCCTCCCTTTTGCTTCTAAGTAGCAAAGGGAATACCACGTCGAGGAAGACGAAGTGTTCCCAAACGCGTGGAGTGTCATCTTTGATGCCTCAACGTGCCTCTCGGTTAGCTTTAGGCTCTCTTTGATGGCATCTATCACAGCCTTCCCCCCTGCGTGGATGCAGAAGTGATCGATCGCCTTCTTGAAATCGGGTATGTACTCATGCCCCTTCTTCTTCGCTGGAGGCCAAGCTTTCCTCCAAAGCAAAGATGATACATAACGGATTTGCTCCGAGTATGGAAGTATCAATGCGCCTAGAGATCCCATGTTTATCTTGAGGGCTTCTCCCGCGACCTGATACAGATCGATGTTCGTCGAATCAACACAATTCAAGTAGTATAAAATGTCTCTAAGAAATTTTTATTAGTGTCTTCCATTGATGATACCTGAACCACGGTTCTTGCCAGGGAAACTCCAGTGTGGCCATCGTCATCCGTCTCAAGGAAGACACACTTGTAAGCACTATCCTTGGCTCCGAGATGGGTTCTAACGACATGTTGGAGCTCATACTTGGCAATACTCTTGTCGGAGATTCGATTAGAGAGCAAGATGGCTGCTCCTCCCATACGAAACAAGCAGTTTGGGAGGAGCATGGACTTGAGCTTCCCATTGTAGATGGAGGAGGATATCGATTCCGTGCTAAGGACCAATGCCAACGAGTTCTTGTGCACTTTTAACAGGTCACGAGCTAAGCTAATTGACAACAATCCAGCACTACAGCCCATGCCCGAGAGGCTGAAGCTTCTCACATTGCTCCGGAAGCCAAACCGATTTATGACCATAGCGGATAAAGAAGGCGTTGGGCAGTTGATGCTGCAGTTTGTGACGAGGATGTCAATGCTTTTCGGGTTGATCTTGTTCTTGGTAAGGAGATCTTCAACCACTGTGAACAATACCAACTTAGCCTCCTCCATGGTTGAGTCAAGGGATTGGTTTGTTGGGATGGAGTGGATTCCGCTAGGGAGGGAAGTGTCATTCCCAATGCCCGATCTCTCCAAAACCTTTGCTTGGAAATCAATGGCTTCCCTGCTGAAGTTGCCTACAAACTCCAAGTGCTCCAAGAAGGAAGAAATGGGAGCGCGAAACTCTTTTGGTGCTTGAAAGCAGGCGAAATCAACAAGATACACGCGCGCGCGTTTGCAAGACATGTAGGACATAGCGAGAAGGGCAAAAAGTATGGCTGTGGAGTACTTGAAGGGAGATAGTGAGCCAAAAAGATCATATGGAAATGCAACTTCTTCAAATAAAGAGTTGAAAGGCTCCATCCCAAAGAAGTAGATATGATTTGAGGTGAATGTAAATTGAATTTGATATATACGGTGATCAGTTGAGGAATCAATGAATGAATAGATCATCTCTTTTTTGTTTTTTGTTTTTTTTAATACAAGTAAAAAGCCCAAATTTAGGCTTCGTTTAAGCATAACCATCGATAGGTTGTTTGAGTACATGAAATTTATGTGAAGAAAAGTATGTAGCAGTGAAACAATGAGATCTAGCTACCTGGAATCGGAGCAATTAAACTGTTTTCCCCTGATATTTTATCAACAAAAGTTTGCATTTGTTAATTTGGCTCTGTTAAGTAGAGGTGTTATTCGAACCGAACGAGCCGAGTTTGACCCGTTCAAGATTGATTCATTTGCTAAACTAGCCTGAGTCGAGTCAATCTCAATTTTTAAAAAAGCTTTAGTTTGTTTTATCAAGTTTGGCTTATTTAGAAAATGAACGTGTTCGAGCCGAGCTTTTATCATGCTTTAAGCGGTTATACTTGGTCATAACGTATTAACTTAAAGAAAAATTTAAAAATCCATAAAATTCGAGTTATTCAAGCATAAATCGTATGAACTGAGCTTTCAACCGATCTTAAAATCTTGTTCAGACTCGGCTTATTCATATTAGTAAATGAGCTCAAGTCGAGCTTTTTTCGAGTCGTATGAACTCGAGGTGTTATATGAACCCTACTATTAAGTGTGCAAGGGAACAAATTAAATTGATGATCAATCCTGTTAAGTATGCACGTTTTTATTAATTGTGGTATTTTTTCGCTATTTCTTCTTCTTTGCCCTTTCTTAGTTCGCCATGTCCCTCTATTTATTTTTGTTGCTTGGTTGTTTTTACTTGGTTATATTTGTTTGATTGTAAAGTTCGAACTTAAGTAACTTTAAAGTGAGGTGAAATTTGAAAAACAATCCATTCAAATTTTTATCTTTTTTTTTTTCGAAGAATCAAATTTTTATCTTAATTGTCTGACACAATTTAATGACGTTAGTTTGAAATTAAGAAAATTTTTATACACCCTTTTACATAGATCTGTCAATCGAGTTATTCGGGCCGGGTTTGGGTCGGGTCACTTCGAGTTCCGGATAAAACGGGTCATGGATATACCCGAGTTGACTCGAGACCGAATTTGACCTAATTTCGGGTCATTTCGGGTCGATTTCGGATTAGTCAATTTTTAACTTTTTGCAATAAAAAAATTCGATAATCGCGATAAAATAAAAAATATTAAAATAGAATATTGACTAACAAAAGGTATAATAAATCACTTGGGCACTATAGAAATGTTAAAATAGAATATTGACTAACATTACAGTAGTTACACTTGATTCAACTTATGTTGTTCAAGGACACACTCCCTAGTAATAGATGCTTGTGTTACTCACATACCCCTGCATCTTGGAGCTAACTCTCAAAACCCTCCTCAATAAGCATTTCATAAGGGAACCCTTCCTCCAAATTGTGCATTGCCAAGATCACATTGCGAGCCACCCGTGCCAGTTTCCTGTTTTGTTTATTAACCTTTTCCGAGGAGCTTCTCATTGCCTTTAACTCACTAGCAAAGGCAGGAGTTAAACAGCATGACGAGGAAACATGATCACTAGGTTGTCCAATCCTATTCATTTCAACTACATTCGGGAGCTATCATATAAGGAGCAACACCCCCATCACCACCCTTGCACCTGTTGAGTTGCTTTCCACTCCTGCCATCACAAAGTCACCCAGTTGTGCACCACTCGCGTGAGGAGGAGGCCTTGGTGTACTGCTTTCATTATGGGTCAAGCATACCCCCTTCTCTTTGTCACTCGTCCCTACAAGTATGTAACACAAAACAAGCATTGTTTCAATATTCATATTAAGTAAATTCACTTAATGAGAAAGACTAAATTCAAGTATCTAATCTGAACTCCAAGCAACAATGTACAGAACATTCCAACAATCACTCAACTATCCAAATTTAAATCTCAATCTTTCTATCGAAATCAGCCATTCAGGCCACATAATTGTGGTGGTAAATGATTTGTTTAGCAGTTCATCCTGAAAATCACTTCCAACTTAACTTTACAATCGAACAGTTACCACTTCGACTAATCAAATGCAATGCAACAAGCAACACAACGTGATACCCTTTCAGTTCGGAAGTTGAGTAGTAGGTATATGTACGTAGCAGCTCATGTATTAGTAAGAGGAAATGAACTAAACTGTATTTTTGTTCCCTTGTACGTACCTATGTTTTCATACATAATCCGACAATTATATTACTATTTTATGAAAATTGGGCATACATGTCATGGCTAGACCTTCAATGTTTTCGTTCAGACATTCTTTGAAAAAGCTCCCCAAATCATGATTGCAAGTACATGTTTAAGTGAATATCTAGACAAAATATTCATAATACACTTTCAAATTAGAAATAATGATAGTTCCTACATAAACTTCAAACTGAACGTAGCTAATTGAAACAAAAAAATCTCATAAATTGAACAACTATAAATTGATAAATGCAAATAAAATCGGCAACAACCTCCTCAATATCATAATAACAACAGCTAATTCAAGAACACACAGTAGACAATATCTAACATAACACAAAATTCACTTAAATGAGTTACCACTTACTGGATGGTCCAGATCTTGCAATTCTTCAACTCGGTGGACACTGGACAGTAGAGATGGAAGAGGGAAAACCGATGGGTCCTTCAACTCGGTGAGAGAAGGGTCCTCGACAGTGCACAAGGATGAAAACGGGCAGAAGGATGACAATGGCACAACTCTCGATGGGCAGAAGAACGACGACGGTGCACAAGGATAGGATTGAAATTGGCCGCTTGAAATGCTTGAAGTTGAACGCTTAGGGTTGAAGACGACGACGACACCCACGGATGACGACGACCCGTGGCGGATCTAGGGGGTTGGGGTGGCTGAAGCCCCCCATGATGAGTTGGTAATATATTAAAGAAAGGTAGAATGTGAATACTAAATCGAGTTAGCCCAATGGTAAGGACACAGTAGTAATTTATTTTGGAGGCTGTCAATACCTGGTTCGATTCCAATTACCAGCTTCTTTTGCATCTGTTTTTTTTTAACATCAAAACCCTTCTCTTTTTTTTTTTCAGACGCGAACAGACATCAGAGCCAAAGCGACTAGAGCCCCCGAGCCGGCTGCCGCTGCCGCCTGTCAGCTCCACCTCTGGCCGACCCTGGCACCGACACACCACCGCAACCCAGCCGCACTGGTGGCGCAGTGGCGCACTCCTGTCTCCCGCACAGCCGACCTTCAATCTTCATTACTCTCCTCTTTCACTCCTTCGATATAGAATTTGGTTAGTTTTATTCCTTTTCCTTCTAATTTAATTGTTTTTACTTCAATTGATTGAGGGAGAATCAATTTAGATTAGAATTTGTGGATTTGAAAATCAATTTGGGGAAATTTCTATTAGGGTTTGTGATTTGTGAACAAATTTTGTGAAAATAGAGTTTAATTTTGAGAATCAAGTTCAATTGATTGAAATGACAATCAGTTTAGATTAGAATTTGTGGATTTGAGAATCAATTTGGTGGAAGTTCGATAAACAAATTTTGTGAAAATAGGGTTTCCTTTGGAGAATCAATTTTGTGAAGTTTTGATTAGCCTTGTAAATATATACGGGGTTGGTTGAGAGCTTCCAGGAATGTTTAAATAATTTTAGAGTTATTGGTCAGATTTATATAGATAATTTTTCAATAAGAAACTTCGAGTTTTTGGTGACAAATAGACTCATCGATACAGGATGCTTGAGGGGTTTGAAATGGGAGCTCTTGTGATTTTAAAGACATAATTTTCAGGCTACAATTCAAAGAGTCGTGTATCGGGAAAAAAAAATTCAGCCCCCCCTTACAAAAATTCCTGGATCCGCCACTGACGACGACGCACCACAGTTAGGGTTAAAGTTGAAGTGTTGAACGCTTGAAACTTATAGGTGAATGGCTGAACTGAACGAGAACTAAGCAAATATAAAAAAGAGGAGTAAAAAAACTGGGTCGATCTGGACCCGAACCCGATTTACCCGGAAAATTACCGGCTAATTCGGGTTCGGGCCAAAAAAACGAGTCTTGACCCAAAACTTACCAAGTGTATGTGTCGGATTTTTCGGGTCTGACTGTGTTATGTTTTGACAGGTCTACTTTTACACGTTAATTTTTCAATTATAAAGTTGATATGAATAAGTTTTTTCTTACATTGGTGTGTATATATGAATTTGGTTACTCAAATGACATAAAACCCTTGTAAGTTTGTCACAATGAATTTTAAATCCAAAGCCTAAAAACCATAAACTAATAGGCTATTTGAGTAAATCAAATTCAGCCTTGCAAGTTTCATGTGTGTGGATTCCGCTAAGTAGATGTGGGATGAGATAGTAGAGAGATTCAGTCAAATTGGGACCTTTGAATAATGTTACTTAAGGCAGTATGAGTCTGGCTAAGGTGTATAATGCTCTTAAGAAGCGTTGGGACGAACTTCAAGTACTGGAAAGGATGCCTGAATGCACTCTTGGAGTGATGAAACAGTGCACTTGTGATCTTAGGAAGGACGTTAGTGAGATTGAGTCGAGAAATAGGCATACGTAGTTGTTAGCCAATTTGAATGAGATATATGATGAAGCTAGGAATCAAATAATAGCCATGGATCCTCTCCTACCAGTGAACATAGCCTATTACATTTTGCAGCAAATAGAGAGAGAAAGAGAAGCAACAGGAACAACTCAAAGCAACTCTATAGATGCAAGTGCATTCATAGCAGTTAAGACTCCATACAACAATCAGCAAAGTTCTTCATGTAATGCTCAGCAACCGAAGAAGGATTCGAAAGAATTGAAGAAACTAA
This sequence comes from Persicaria maculosa, assembly GCA_963922045.1. Classification (NCBI taxonomy): domain Eukaryota; kingdom Viridiplantae; phylum Streptophyta; class Magnoliopsida; order Caryophyllales; family Polygonaceae; genus Persicaria; species Persicaria maculosa. The sequence goes on along the minus strand of OY998264.1, from coordinate 43,342,126 downwards.
AATTGTAACGGTAGAGGACATACTACAGGTCAGTGCTTCAAGCTACTTGGTATTCCTGATTGGTTCAAGACCTTGAAAGAGAGTTATAAAAGATAAAGGGAAACATAAGTTCAACCAATGCTGCATGATCTATGAATGCTTTTATGATAGGGACTCCTCTGGATGATGTTGTTGCTAATAGAAATGGGACAAATAGGCAATTAGATAATGCTATGGTCAATGCAGTGTGTCAGAAGGTTATAAAGAGGATGAAGGGAAAGAATTCCAATTAGAATGCTTATGCCAACTTTGTAAGTAAAGTTTCCTCTTCAATTAGTGATTTAAATTGCACTAGAGGATCACAATTGGAATGGATTGTTGACATAGGTGCAATCACTCCTTGTATGAGAATGTTAGGCTGGATAAGACTATGCTTATAGGCCTACCCGATGGATGCATCAAATAGTCACTAAAATGGGAAAATTGCAGTTGACATATTCTATTTGTCTAGATGGTATACTTTTGGTACCAAGTTTCAAACATAATCTTCTCCCAGTGGGGAAATTGCATGTTGATAATGATTTGATAATTGTTTTCAATTCTGCTTCCTGTTACATTAAAGACCATAGAACTAGAAGAGTGTTGCCGATGAGTTTCCCCTTGAGGATCCTTAAATCTCAGTACAAAGTAAGTCGGAACAAGCCTCGAACCAACCAGTGGAAGATGGATGATGAAGATAGATTTTGATGGAATATTTTTGGTATTTGTGATAATGATAAAACTCAGATTTGGAGGAAAACTAACTAAATTTTATAAAGGATAGGTGAACAAAAACAAGTGGACTCACCACAAGTTCTTGAACATAGATCAAGTACAAATGGAAATTACGCACTAAAAATACAAGATCGGACCTTTGATATGATTCACGAAGGAGATGAAGTTTTCAACCTTCAAACTAAGGATATAAACCTGGTTTTTGATGATAAATGATGTGCCCTCTAATGGCTACAAGGCTGCATAATATAGAGGAAGTTTGTGGAAAGCTTGTGAAAAAAGGTGGCTTGTATTAAATGCAGTCTTGGAAGTTGTTCTTTTCACAAATGCACCAGCTGCATGGGGCATGTATTCCATGATGTCTTCTCTTCCCAATGTGCATTTAAATGCATGAGAAGTTTGAATTTGAATATGATTTGCCTCCATAATAATCAGCTAGAACCGAGGCATTTCCGGACTTCTTGGGCTGCGTGTTGTGATCTTCAATTTATTGTAGACTGGTTAAAGCTTCAACTTGAACTTGATGGTTCATGGTAATGGTTAAGAGTCCTTAAAGAAGGTCAGCTTGAAGTCGCCTTACCCGAGCTCGAGTGATGGAACCGAGAGGCAACTCGTTTGATGAGTCTTTCGGAGCTTCGTCAAGTTTTGCTTCTTGATTGATCATAGGTGTGATCACATCATCCTCGCTTCCTTGAAAAGGATTCGACCTTTAATCAGACCCTTCATCTTGTTCATCATCTCTTACAACAAAACGAGACAAGTCAGTAATATTAAACACATCATGAACACCATACTCACCGGGAAGCTCAATTTTGTAGGCATTGTTGTTGATTCTTTCAAGCACTTGAAATGGGCCATCTCCTCTTGGCTTCAGCTTGGAATTTCTCAATGTAGGAAATCGATCCTTTCTAAGATGAATCCATACAAGATCACCCGGTTCAAGGATGACTTTTATTCTTCCTTTGTTAGCTTGTTGCACGTATTGTGCAGTTCTCTTTTCAAGTTGCAAACGAGTGGACTCGTGCAAACTTTTGATGTGCTTAGCTTGGTTTGCACCTTCAACACTTTCTTGCTCTTTTATGGAATGGAAAACCAAGTCAAGAGGAGTGATGAGATTCTTGCCATACACAACTTCAAATGGTGTCTTCTTGGTGGTCGAGTGGACTGACCTATTGTAGGCAAATTCAACAAAAGCAAGGCATTCTTCCCACCTACGAAGGTTAGTTTTCAACAAAGATCGAAGCAAAGCACCAAGAGTTCTATTCACAACTTTAGTTTGTCCATCCGTTTGAGGATGACAAGATGTAAAGAAAAACAACTTAGTACCTAGTTTAGTCCAAAGTGTCTTCAAAAAAATAACTAAGAAACTTAGCATCACGATCAGAGACAATGGTCTTAGGAATTCCATGCAATCTAACAACCTCTTTAAAGAACAAATCAACCACATGAGAAGCATTTTCAATTTTATTACATGCAATGAAATGAGCCATTTTGGAAAACCAATCAACCACAACAAAAATAGAATCTCTCCCCCTTTTGGAACGAGGAAGTCCCAACACGAAATCCATGGAAATATCTTCCCAAGGAGTATGAGGAATAGGGAGGGGGGGGGGGGGGGTACAATCCATGGGGACTCATTTTCGACTTAGCACTTAAACAAGTAATCATGCAGCACAAAACATCTCTACATCCCTATGCATGCGAGGCCAAAAGAAGTGCTCCTTCAAAGTATTCAAGGTTTTGGTAACACCAAAATGTCCTATTAAACCACCTCTATGAGCCGCATGAACAAGCAACCTTCGAATAGAACTACTAGGGATGCGAAGCTTTTCACACTTAAAGAGATAACCATCATGCATGTAAAACTGATCACTACTACCCTTATCCACGCAAATGTGATAAATTTCACCAAAATCAGCATCATTAGCATATAATTCACGCATGAAAGCAATGCCCAACATTTTAGCATCCAGGGTAGAGATAAGAGAATACCTTCTTGAGAGTGCATCGGCCACTACATTGTCTTTTCCCTTCTTGTACTTGATGACATATGGGAAAGCTTCTATGAATTCCACCCACCTAGCATGCCTCTTGTTTAGTTTGCTTTGGCCTCGTAAAAACTTGAGTGCCTCATGATCAAAATGGATGACAAACTCCTTAGGCAAGAGGTAGTGTTGCCATGTTTTGAGCACACGAACATGAGCATGCAACTCTTTGTCATAGGTAGGGTAGTTCAACTCAGCGCCACTCAATTTTTCACCAAAGAAGACATTTGGGTGCCCTTCTTGCATCAAAACTTCTCCAAGGCCAATTTCGGATGCATCACACTCTATCTTAAAAGTCTTCGAGAAATCTAGTAAGACCAATAGAGGGGCATGGGTTAGTTTCTCCTTGAGAATTTCAAAAGCTTGTTCTTGTGGTTTATTCCATGTGAATGGAACATTCTTCTTGGTGAGCTCGATCAAGGGAGAAGCCAATGTGCTTAAATCCCTTACAAATCTGCGGTAGAATCTCGCTAACCCTAAAAAACTCCTCACTTGAGTCATGGTCGTGGGAGTAGGCCATTCTTGGATGGTCTTAACCTTCTCTTCATCAACCTTCAATCCTGCCTTGCACATAATAAAGCCAAGGAAAACAACATGATCCGAGCAAAAATGACATTTCTTGAAGTTCACATATAATTTTTGTTCCCTCAAAACTTCTAAGATCAGCCTAAGATGTTCAACATGCTCATGTAATGTGCGGCTATAAATTAGAATGTCATCAAAATAAACCACCACAAATTTTCCTAGGAAAGCTCTGAGAACATGGTTCATCAAACGCATAAAGGTGCTAGGAGCATTAGTTAAACCAAAAGGCATTACTAACAACTCATACAAACCATATTTTATCTCGAAGGTTGTTTTCCATTCGTCTCCTTCATTCATTCGGATTTGGTGGTAGCCACTCTTCAAATCAATCTTAGAAAACATGTTGGATCCATGAAGTTCATCAAGCATATCATCTAGGTGTGGAATGGGGTGCCTATACTTGACGGTGATGTTGTTGATGGCTCTACAATCAACACACATACGCCATGACCCATCTTTCTTAGGCACAAGGATGATGGGACTGCACATGGACTTAGGCTCTCACGCACATAGCCTTTATCCATAAGTTCTTGCACTTGTTTTTGATGCTCCTTTGTCTCAGCTAGATTAGTGCGATATGCAGCCCGGTTGGGTAATGTTGCTCCTGGAATGAAGTCAATTTGATGCTCTATTCCCTTTAATGGTGGAAGACCATTGGGAATTTCTTCTTGAAACAAAACTTTAAATTCCTGCAATAAAGTAGAAACAAGTGGAGGTAGATCATTCAAATCTTGAGAAATAAACAAATTATCTTTCAAAAGCACAAGAAAACATGTTTTACTCCCCTGAATTGCATAATCCACTTCTTTTCCCTTAGCTAGCAGAATCTGATTAGAACTAGCCATGTTTGAACCAATGGCTAGCTTCTTCTTTTGCTTTCTTCTCTCCAAGTTAGCTACATGGTCAGCCACAGTCTCATTATCGGTGCCATAGAATGAAGTGTAATTTTCTTACCTTCCATTTGGAAAGTGTGCTCATTGGTGACTCCGTTGTAGATCACACATCGATCATATCGACATCCTCTCCCTAAAAGAAGGTGACATGCTGTCATGGGGAGAACATCACAAAGTATCTCATCTTTATATCCTCCAATTGCAAATACAATCATGGCTTGCTTGTCAACTCTTAGAGGTGCCTTGGAATTCAGCCAATTCAAGGTGTATGGTTGCGGATGTGGGCTACATTTGAGGTTGAACCTATCTACAACCTCTTGACCAATAAGATTGCAACAAGATCGTCCATCAACTATCACACTACATACTTTGTCTTTGATGAGGCATCGAGTATGGAAGAGGGTCTCTCTTTGAGTAGGAAATGAAGGAGCATCATTGGAGATCAATGATACAACCGCATTAGCATGAATTTCCTCTTCCTCATCTTCTAAGGTTGGTTCTTCTTGGCTCTCATCCTCGGATTCATACTCTCCTTGATCATTGAGTAGCACTTGCCTTCGAGTAGGGCACTCTCTAGAAAAATGACCCCTACCCAAGCACTTGAAGAACTTGAGGTCCCGATTACAGGATTCAGATTCACTCCTTGGATTCACAACATTAGGCATGTTACTTCTTGAGGTTTGGCTTGGTGGTTGAGTTTCTCGCCGTGTGGAGGGCCTAGGAGGCTCACTTTTTGGCTCATTTGGACATGGATTTGATGTAGTACCTGGGCTAGGGTTCGAGCTCTAAGGTTTAGGGCCGTGTGTTCCCTTTCTCCGTTGAAGGTTTTGGTACACTTGGTTAGTGTAATGTATCACCTCCTCAACTTGAGTTCCCGTGCCAAAATGCTACATTTAAACATGTGAAGCAATATCTAAATTCATCCCACCAATAAATTTTGAGATTATATACCTCTTGGGCAATCGGATTCCCGATCTAAAAACAAGCTGCTTTAGCTCCTTGTAGAACTCATCGGGATTGCGGACCCTTTCTTGATGCATTCCAATTTGACTTGGACACGATCCACATAATCTTCGGGCACAAATCTTTCTTTTAGGGATGTTTTGAGATCCTTCCAAGTGGTGATATGGGGTTATCCCATATATGTTCGCTCTTGCTTTTCTTCTTGCCACCATGAGTATGCAAAATTTGAAAAAATGAATGGTAGCAATAGCCACCCTTTGAGCATCATGGTAACCATAGTAATAAAAAATGGACTCAACTTTGGACTCCTAATCCATGTATGCCTCAACATCGGATGTCCTGGCAAATTGAGGAATGGTATGCTTGACGCCATGGTGTTGATCTCGCCCCATATCTTGGCGATGCTCATGCTCCTCATTTTGGTATCTCCTATGAAACATGCCATCAAATCTAGCACGTTGAGTGTGTTGTGGATTGCATCGGGGCATCCTAAGTGGTTGTGGTTGCTGCGGATGCGGTGGATCTTGAGCATAATGAGCTCGTGGATGCTCCCTACATTCATTAACACTTATGTTATCATCAAAATAAGTTTGGTAATTAAGTGGTCGTCGGGACATTTGGGGCCATGTCTCATTGTGACGGCCTCTTGTTTGACCACGCCTTTGTGGAGTCCCATTGGGCTCGCTCTCCTGACCGGAGTCATGTGGCTCATCATTTCTACCGTTAGTTCTAGAACCACTAAGTCTTTGCTCAATCATTTCATCTAGGGCTCTCAATAAGTTAGCCCTAATCCTCTAATACACTTTTCGTCTCGCAACCTGATGTGCGCGCAAATTACCATATTTTCTATGCACATTTATGTCCATTTTGTCGTTATTTGCATGCATATTAGTTGGGAAATCATAAGATTAGTGTAGTTTATGCTTATTTTTTTGAATATAGAGGTCTACACGAGTTTTTATGTGATTTTGTAGAAATGAAGACGAAAATGGACGAATTTGGACAAGAGAAGAAGAGCGGAAAAAGAACTCGAAGTCTACTGAGGAGTCGAAATCGACCTAAAGACTCGACATCGAGTGAAATAGAGCAACCAGAAATCGAGCAGAGGAGAAACAGAGCATGTCGACATGAGAAGGTCGATATCGATGTTACAAGGTCGATATCGAGTGGTCGAGATCGAGCAAATAGATAGAAGTCAAGTTCCAATCTGAGGTCGAGTAGGACTGCTCGAGATAGAGGTCGATATCGAGGTTCAAGGTCAATATCGACTACTGCTGCAGAACAGATTCAACGTTGTTTTTGATAGAATTATATCCGAAGCATTCACATCCATCCTAAAGTCGAGATATTCTATCATACAATCACCAGACATTTTATCCTTTATGTTATTTACCTAGAGATTTTAATTTATACTTTATTATAGTTTTATCTTGAGAATAAAGATAGGTTTTCGAATCCTTGGATAGTGAGGTTTGAGATCTATAATTAGATGCCATTAGGGCTGAGTTTATTCATTAAGTTTTTACATTCAATTTCAGCAAGAAAAACACATAGTTACACAGAGATTTAGAAGAGATAGAGAGAGAGCCGAGTGAGGATGAGTGGATGCGAGAGCGGAGAGTTGGCTTTGTTCGGTGTAATCTTTCTTTTGAGTTTTAATCAAAGTAGTTTCTTTTACATGATGATGATGGGTTCAATGATGAAGCGCGAGTAGTTCACTAACTTCTAGGGTCGGGGTGAGCCCGACGATAGCAATGTAAGTTTGTGCATAAAAGGTATGATTTTTATGCGATTCGGTCTTCTATCCTATGCATGATCCTTTGAGAAAGTTGAGGAGATTCATTATTTGCATTATTGAAGTGAAAGCCAATCATATTGTGAATTTGGATTTGTCATGAAATTGGATAGTAACTCTTAGGTTTTATGCGAGAGCCTCTAATCACCTAAAAGTTGGTAACGAAAGTTATTTGACGGAAATGCATCATCTTTCATGAATTTGGCATAATGCTTGCATTGTTATTGTTGTGGCATGAATCCCCGACCTTGGAAGCTCTTAGTTTATTGATTCATATAAAAAGTTTGTGTTTTTATTTCTGTCCATCCTTCCATCATCATCCTACGTTCTTCGGACATCTTTTCCGACAAATTATGTCCATTTACAGTTTATGAGTGAAGACTCGAAATCAACTGCAGAGGTCGATATCGAGTGCTAACATCGATATCGAGTACCCAACTCGACATCGACTCGTTGCTTCTGTCATCTGCAGGTACTTAGCTGGAAATCGACCAGAACTGAGGTCGATATCGACCAGACACCTCGATATCGATCGGCCTTCTAGAGTCGGAATTTGATCGTGATCGCAAGCTTAGGAAGCGCTGACATACCTCCTCATGGATTCAATCTTGAATTACCCTACCACTACATCGGGAGGGATTCTTGTATTTTATTTTCTTGGTTAAGGGAGTTCGCTTAGTTTGATTTGAATATTTTATTTAAGCGATACCCCTCCCCTTTGCGAACACAACCACATCTTCTTCCCTAGATTGTCGAAGAACATCTTGCAAATCAGCTAGGGTGATAGCTCTTCCTTCATTCCCTGCATTGGACATGTTTTCCCACACACAAAATGCACAAAGAAAAAGAAAAACAAAGAAGAACCGAGAAAATCATAAAAACATGCAAAAACGTAAGGATTAGAAATCAAAAGACCCTCTCTCTCTCTCACCTCCCTCATATTCTTTTCACACATGAATTTTTCTTTTGGGGGTGAAACTCTCCCTCACATTGAATGTGATCTCTCTTCACTCAAAATTCGGATTGTTAGCACATAAGTATGCAAACAACACTTCTTCAAGCAAGTGATGTGAGGGTGCTTCTTCCTTTCTAGAACAAGGTCTATCTCCGCTAAGGCAATGTAACTTAGTGATGTTGTCCTGGAAACTCACACAAAAGTATCAAAAGCACAAGCCAAGGCAAGCCCAAAGGCGAGTATTCACAAAATTCCAAAATCAAGTAAATAATGCTTGAATGGAAAAGGGTAAACAAGGTTTAGGCAAGACAAGGAACAAGGCTTGGAGTAGCTAATGATATGATGAGAATGTCTTGTAAACAATAACAACACAATTTGCACTTCAAATGCTCACAACTTGCAAATAGAACAACTTTTGGAGCTTTTCTAACTTCTTCTCCTTTCTTTCTTTTTCTGTTTTTTTTTTTGTTTTAGAATCAAAAGAACACAACAACACTTACAAATCCGAACTTACTTCAATTTTCAAGCACTTATCAAGCACATTCCATAAATAGCTCATCACCATATACTATGCAAAGCATTAGGAGAATAATGGTGCAACACATTTAAGGGTGAAGTTCAGATTTTTGGTAGGAAGGATGAAGGTTCATGCAAACACTCAAGAACACTAGGTAGAAGCATAGAAAACCGAAAGAACAATTGATAGTTCTGAATTTCTCTTCTTCTTTTTTTTTTTCAGATCTTAAACACTCGTATAAAGTAGAAAGGATAAACAAAATGATGGGAAAAGGCTGGAGAAAAATACGGAACAAGGGTGGATAGAAATGGCTGAATATCGAGCAAAACAAACCGAAAATAGAGAGGTAATTCGTACCCCTTTGGCTTGAGAAACTTACCTTGAAGATAGCTATGATACCACTTGATGAGTTTCGCCTTGAGGATCCTTAAATCTAAGTATAATTAAGTCAGAACAAGTCTCGAACCAACCGGTGGTAGATGGATGATGGAGATAGATTTCGGTGGAATATTTTTGGTATTTTTGTGATGATGATAAAAATCAGATTTGGGGGAAAACAAACTAAATTTTATAAAGGATAGGTGAAAAAAACAAGTGGATATGACTCACCACAAGTTCTTGAACTTAGATCAAGTACAAATGGACATTACGCACCGAAAATACAAGATCGGACGTTCGATATGACTCACGAAGGAGATGAAGTTTTCAAGCTTCAAACTAAGGATATAAACCTGGTTTTTGATGATAAATGGCGTGCCCTCTAATGGCTACAAGGGCTGCATAATATAGAGGAAGTTTGTGGACAACTTGTGCAAAAAGGTGGCTTGCATTAAATGCAGTCTTGGAAGTTGTTCTCTTCACAAATGCACCAGCTGCATAGGGGATGTATTCCATGATGTCTTCTCTTCCCAATGTGCATTTAAATGCATGAGAAGTTTAAATTTGCACTGATTTGCCTCAATAATAATCAGCTAGAACCGAGGCATTTCCGGGCTTCTTGGGCTACGTGTTGTGATCTTCAATTTGTTGTAGACTTGTGAAAGCTTGAACTTGAACTTGATGGTTCATGGGAATGGTTAAGAGTCCTTGAAGAAGGTCAGCTTGAAGTCGCCTTGCCCGAGCTCGAGGGATGGAACCGAGAGGCAACTCGTTTGATGAGTTATTTGGAGCTTCGTCAAGTTTTGCTTCTTGATTGATCATAAGTGTGATCAAATCATCCTCGCTTCCCTGAAAAGGATTCGACCTCGAATCAGACCCATCATCTTGTTCATCATCTCCTACAACAAAAGGAGACAAGTCAGCAACATTAAACACATCATGAACACCATACTCACTGGGAAGCTCATTTTTGCAGGCATTGTTGTTGATTCTTTCAAGCACTTGAAATGGACCATCTCCTCTTGGCTTCAGCTTGGAATTTATCAATGTAGGAAATAGATCCTTTTTAAGATGAATCAATACAAGGTCACCCGGTTCAAGGATGTCTTTCTTTCTTCATTTGTTAGCTTGTTGCATGTATTGTGCGGTTCTCTTTTCAAGTTGCAAACGAGTGGACTCATGCAAACTTTTGATGTGCTCAGCTTGGTTTGCACTTTCAACACTTTCTTGCTCTTTTATGGAATGGGAAACCAAGTCAAGAGGAGTGATGGGATTCTTGTCATACACAACTTCAAATGGTGTCTTCTTGGTGGTCGAGTGGACTGACCTATTGTAGGCAAATTCAACAAAAGCAAGGCATTCTTCCCACTTACGAAGGTTAGTTTTCAACAACGATTGGAGCAAAACACCAAGAGTTCTATTCACAACTTCAGCTTGTCCATCCGTTTGAGGATGAGAAGATGTAGAGAAAAACAACTTAGTTCCTAGTTTAGTCCAAAGTGTCTTCCAAAATAACTAAGAAACTTAGCATCACGATCAGAGACAATGGTCTTAGGAATTCTATGCAATCTAACAACCTCTTTATAGAACAAATTAGCCACATGAGAAGCATTGTCAGTTTTATTACATGCAATGAAATGAGCCATTTTGGAAAACCGATCAACCACAACAAAAATAGAATCTCTCCCCCTTTTGGAATGAGGAAGTGCCAACACAAAATCCATGGAAATGTCTTCCCAACGAGTATAAGGAATAGGGAGGGGGGATATACAATCCATGGGGATTCAATTTCGACTTGGCACTTAAACAAGTAGTACATGCTGCACAAAACTTCTCTACATCCCTATGCATGCGAGGCCAAAAGAAGTGCTCCTTGAAAGTATTCAAGGTTTTGGTAACACCAAAATGTCCCATTAAACCACCTCCACAAGCCTCATGAAAAAGCAACCTTCGAATAGAACTACTAGGGATGCGAAGCTTTTTACACTTAAAGAGATAACCATCATGCATGTAAAACTAATCACTACTACCCTTATCCATGCAAATGTGATAAATTTCACCAAAATCAGCATCATTAGCATATAATTCACGCATGAAAGCAAAGCCCCACATTTTAGCATCCGGGGTAGAGATAAGAGAATACCTTCTTGAGAGTGCATCAGACACTACATTGTCTTTTCCCTTCTTGTACTTGATGACATATGGAAAAACTTCTATGAATTCCACCCACCTAGCATGGCTCTTGATTAGTTTGCTTTGGCCTCATAAGAACTTGAGTGCTTCATGATCAGAATGGATGACAAACTCCTTAGGCAAGAGGTAGTGTTGCCATGTTTTAAGCACACGAACAAGAGCATACAACTCTTTGTCATAGGTAAGGTAGTTCAACTCAAGAAGGTATAAAGTAAAAGATATAAATTAATTTATTATAATAAGAAAGGTCTTTTATAGATAAGATATACTTTTAGGGTTTAATATATGAATAATAAGGTAGTGAAAAGGAAACAAAAATTTAATGCTCATTAAACTTTTAGCGTTTATATTGCCATGCCACTTTTATTGACTTGTTTCTTATGTACTAGTCTTTGTTAGACCGTGATTTTACTATTGGTATTTTAAAGCCACTTAGCTCAAATTGGTAGAGCGATGTGCTTAAGCACAAAGATGCGGGTTCAAATCCTGTATAGGCTACAATAACAGAAAAAAATTACAAATTCGTCATTCAACATCGAGTAATAACTGATGTCTTTAAAAAAATCGATGTATATGTGGGTGATGTAATAAGTCAAAAGTTTTTTACATCGGCCAAAGCTCGATGTCTATAGTATTTATAACATTATTTCTAATTATAAAATTGATATTTTTAATATCTTATAACATTGATAATATTATTGTAACTGATGTTATAACATACAAAGACATCGGGGTTTGATCGTTGTTACAAATTTTTTACTTTTAACATCACCCACATAGACCTTGATTTTTTTAAAGACATCGGTTATTATCCGATGTTAAATGACAAATTTGTAATTTTTTTCTGTTATTGTAGCCTATGATTTGAACCCGCATATTTGTTCTTAATCACAACGCTCTACCAATTTGAGCTAAGAGGCTTTAAAATGCCAATAATAAAATCACGGTCTAATAAAGACCAGTACATGAGAAACAAGTCACTAAAAGTGGCATGGCAATATAAACGCTAAAAGATTAATGAGCTTTAAATTTTTGTTTCCTTTCCACTACCTTATTATTCATATATCAAAGCCTAAAAGTTTATCTTATCTATAAAAGACATTTCTTATTATAATAAATTGATTTATATCTTTTACTCCGTACAAACGTATTGTTAATAATTATCAGTCCACATATCAGAAACCGATATTGAGGAAAAATATCCCAAGTTCCCACATTTCACATTACAAATCTTCACTTTCAAAACCCAGAAATGAACCAAAATAAATGTATGTGGGCTTGTGGATTAGACAGCTTAACTAAACTATTAAAATAACCATCGACCTAAGCTAATTTGAGAATTGAGATACCTGAACAAAATAATCAAACAGTAAAAATGATGTTGAATTCTCAAAAGAAAAACAAGGATGTAGTAGATGTGCATTACCCCCAAGTATGATATCTGTTGTTCCCACAAGCACTGGCCGACATGTCTTGTGCATTCTTGGTATCTCCCCAACTACCATCTGCCATTTGCTTGTGGTTGCTATAAAGACAACATCAGATAAATCCTGCAACATGTTCGGACAAAGAAAGTTCAGCAGTAAAGACACTACTTTAACAGTAGAATAGAAGGTTTTATGTTTTGCCAATAGTAAGCACTAAATAATGTACTTGGGTGATTAAGTTCTTATTACATAACATTTGCTGCAATTTCTATATTAAAATTTTCAAATAATTTGAACTACGGTTTTATGTCAGTGGATTTCAGAACCTTAACTAAACCATGGAAATAGAGTGGGAATTCATTTATCAACACTATCATCCACGTCTAAATTAATATCCCCATTGTACCTTGATTGGATAAGATATTATCTTATTTAAGAGAAATAAGTGATTATTAGAAGTCACAACATTTCTTTTCGTCTATTTTGGCATAAAATAGTTGCTCAAAGGCACGAAGAAGAAATGCTACCATTGAATGAAAAACATGATAAAAGAATCAAAAGAAAAACAATAATATAGCAATGAATATAGAAAAAAAATTCCCCTCTAAGAGAAGCAATCAACACTCTAGCAAGCACAAAAATATAGAAATGAAAACCGAAAGAAATGGACAAAAACAACCTTGAACCTAACTTATTCTAAAAATATAGAGATATACAAAAAATGACCAAAATCAGTAACTTTTTTATGACAACAGATGGAGAAAGGAGGGAGCTGACTAAAAGGAACTGAAATAATAGGCTTTAACTTTATGTCTTCCTCCTAAAACAGCGGCAACAACAAACTAAATGAGGATACTAGATGATACCTTGAAAGAAGCAAGTTGAATGCTTGCTCTAGGTTAATTTGTTTACATAAAATGGTCTTGGAATCAAACAATTAGTATAATGAACAAGTTCAAATTCAATCTGAGCATAAAATACAAATCTTAGTTAATTTGTTTATATGTCAAATGTTTGTCTTTGGGCTAGCTACAGAACAAGATTAGAATCCGGCTCAAATGATTGCATCATAAAATGCAGTTATTTCACCCAATTTCTGCAACTCTTTCACCAAATACTTAAAACATCTACCACAATCAACTCAATTGATTTAATATTCCAATTACTATCAAACCAACAGCTCCAAAAACATGGAAAATCATTACATCAGACAACAAGGACTTCAAAATAATCGAATGAAACAATAAACCTTTCTCAAATTTTCAAATGTGCACTAGTACAAAATAGGTCTTAGACAATGGTTATTTATCAACATAGACAATGGTTATTGCATTGTTGTCTATGTCAGTGTGTTTTTAGGTAAAACAACGGTTGGACCTATGACAACGGTTCTTTAAGACAACAGTTATAACCGTTGTGAAAGATGCTCGATAACCATTGTCCATGCGACTCCAAAATTTGGAACAATTAACATTAAACGATTATAACCGCTGTTTATGTGTCATATAACCATTGTTTATTTGTCTTATAACCGTTGATTATGTGTCATATAACTATTGTTTATGTACAATCTAATTGTTGTCTAGGTATACCATAATCGTTGTCTATGTATCATTTAATCGTTATTTATGTCACATATCCCCGTTGTCTAAATTTTATTTTAACCGTTGTCTAAATACAATTGAACCGTTGTCTCTATATAATCTTATTGTTGTCTTGGTACACCATAACTGCCGTGTATATACCATATAAACGTTGTCTAAATTCCATTTTATTCGTTGTGTAAATACAATTGAACCGTTGTATATATACAATCTAATTGTTGTCTAAATACACTAAAACCATTGTCTATGTACCTTTTAACCGTAGTTTAGGTACACTATAAACATTGTCTAAATACTCTTTAACCGTTGTCTAAAAAAAAGTCAATAAATTCACATTTTGCCTAGTTTTATATTGTCTTTCATTTGAAGTTCGATACATGTATAGTCATTAAAATCACTCAAATATGTATATATATACACCTTTAATAATGCGAACCCATTATCGGGCATTTATGTTGTGTCCAAGTGACCTGTTTATGTTCCAACTAACTACAAGCGACCCAAACAAATAAGACTAGGATTGAAAGAGCAAAAATTTTACCACTAAAAAGCTCCTACCACTCAAAATTCAACTGCTTACCCGTATGTCTTCTGCTAGTATAGTTAAGCTACAATTCCTTGCAGCAGAAGCACTTGCAGCAGCTCATGTGTCCTTGAACTTGTGGAATGCAATAAACTGAAACAACAATCAAGGAGAACTAGTTTATAAGGTTCAGATCAAGTGAGTCTTGACCATCACAAAAAGGTGAAGACATTTAATCCGCTAAGTGTAGAAACATTTTAATAATTACTCACACACTACTACACCCGATGATAAGTTTTCAAGCGACTCAAACAAATAACACGGGGAATGGAAGAGCATAAATTTTACCACTAAAAAGCTCCTAACACTCAAAATTCAACTACTAACCTGTATGGCTTCTACTAGTATAGTTAAACCATAATTTCTTGCAGCAGAAGCACTCGTAACAGCTCTTGTATCCATGAAACATTTTAGCATTCACAAATTAAATTGACAAACGAGAAATTCAAATCACAAATTCACAAAATTGATTCTCAAAATCATTAACCCTAATCAACATTCCAAAAAATTAGTTTCTAAAATCAAAACCCTAAACGAATTCTCATATCCTACCTATAATTGAATCTCAAATCAAATTTAAAGAACAAATTGACAAACTATAGGGGTGCAAAAACCTAACCTTTCCAATCGGATTTGGGAAGAATGTTCAAGGCTGCTGCAGCGGGGACTCGAGTCGGATTGAGTGAGGGCTAGGACAGCACCAGCCGCAAGCCATCAGCCATGAACAGATGCGTCATCGACACAACCATCCATTGAGCGTTGGAGCGGGGTGCGCAACTACCTATATGGGAACTTCTCTTCACCTTCTCCCTTCTGTCCTTCTCTTCGGCCTGGTTTGGGGACAGAAAGAAGGGACCTGGGTCGGACTGAGTGAGGGCTAGGACAGCACCAGCCGCTAGCCAGCAGGCATGAGCGGACGCGCCATCGCCATAGCTAGCCACTGAGCGCCAGAGCGGGATGTGCCATTGCCTGCGGGACCTTCTCTTCGCCAAATCGCCCTTCTCTACTTCTCTTCGGCCTGGTTTGGGAATAGAAGAAAAAACCCAGTAAAACGTGAAAAAAACGCATCAAAGATAAAAAGGGATAGAGTTTAGGAATAGAAGAACCCGGGCCTATTAGCCCATAAATACATCAAGTATCAAAGTTTGTATGGTTATTAAACAAAGGAATAGGGAATATTAATGTTTGAATGGTTTATTGATTAACAAAGGACAAAGATTTTTTTTTATAACGTCAGGTTATTGACTAATCTATATGGGGCTTACCACTTACCTACAATAGTTTTTATATATTCGAAAGAGAACAGTTTTAGCTGGGAATAGATAATTGTTCTGTCACCTGTATTATTTGAGATGTGTTCTATGTCTATTACAATGATTCTTTATATATTCGTTGTATTTATAATTACAAAGACAACGGTTTCAGTTGGACATAGACAAAAGTTATGTCTGCTGTATTATTTGAGATGTTCTCTATATCTATGTAAAGACCGAAATTTAATTAATATTTATAAAATATCCGTAGGATAATCCGAATATTATCCTCCCTTATGATTATGAAAACCCGGAAATTTTAAAATTTTTATGGATGGCTTTACATGGATTTAATGATAGAAATATATACCCAAGCCACTTTTCTTGTATCTTATAAACGTAACGGATTTTAATGCGTCGCGAGCTCGGGTTTTACGTTATGTTAAAGAGTTCAGCCGCCCCATCCAAACCAATGCCCAACAAGGAGCTACCAAACCCATTTGATTTGGATGGAAACTAACTATGCTCCTATTCTAGTTCAACCACACCCATCACTTCCTTCCCATCACACCCATGCTTTGACTCATGAAGCCAACCACCCTTCTCCACTATAAAACTGACCCCAAGGCTCATTAGGAGCTCATCCAAAGAAACCCTAATCGTCCATGAGAGGAAAAGCAAGATAAAGATAGCCTATCACCATTGGTAGTCCATTTTGGTGACCTTGCAAGAGAAACTCCATATCTCCCTCATTCCAACTCCGATTGGAGCAAACTTGGTGGCCTTAGAACCGTATGTGAACCAGCTTTTCAACGATATATCATGATTCAAAATCCAAGGTGGTTTGCCCAGCCAAAATCGTCCATTGTTGGAGCTGCAGAAAACTGTTTTTGAAGGGTCTTGAGAGTTTGACTTGATTTCTTGGTAAGAACCCTTCTTTTTTTTCAAACATCTTTTATATGACTCCTTATTTTCAGTTTTAAACAAAATCCTAACTCATGTGTTTGGGGTTTTTGGTGACAAAATAGCAAGGTGTTTGGAAAAAGGTTTCCGAAGGATTTCCGAGGGTCTTCTTGAGTCATTTTGTGGGATTCTACAAAAGTAATCCCTCATCCGCCTTCCCCTCTCTAGGATAGCTTGAGTTGATGTGAAAAGGCTTAGGATAGTGGAGCCTCTATGTGTTTTGGTTGCGTTTTGTAGCAAAAACGTCAAAAAACAAAATGGATATATGTGCCTCTGTAATTTAGACTTTATTTCCAATCCAACGATCTGATCTGACTGAAATCTTAATATGATGTTCATGTAAATATTATCTAACTGCCCTACAAAAATGATGATGATCCAACGGTTGGATCAAGTGTTATTATAATTTTAGTAAATAATGTTTATAATGACCCGGATTATAAATTGTTAAATGTGGATACTTAACCAAGCTTATAAGTCCTTAAGCCATTAACCTTATGTGAATGTGTGTGATTATCTTGCGGTATGGGTTTATGTGATGCATTAATAAGAAGAACCTAATGTGAAATAATTACAATTGTTAGGCGCTTGATTCGTGTTTACACTTGGTGCTTGTTGGTTTCCGTGCTTACCTTCGGATTTCAGGTAAGTCCCCTGGACTTACTCATGTGGTTACTCGTGACACATGAGTGTTGGAACGAGATAGATTCATGCATATTTTGCAACATAGAATTGTTCTAGGGTATAAACCGAAATTATAACATAGAACGGAACACAGGGAACGAAATGAACCCTTGTCTTCTCTTTGTCTTTGTTATAATAGGTGGGCATCCTATTCTATGTTGTTGTGTGGTGATTATCGGGATTCACTAAAGGTTGCGGCATAGCCGAACCGTCGAGCATTCGATAAAGGTTGGCACATCCTCCCAGACTTTGGGTGATAAAGGATGGTGTAACCTCCAAGCATTTGGAAAGGGATTATATCACATCCTCCAAGAATTTGGGTGATAAAGGATGGTGTAACCTCCAAGCATTTGGGAAGGAATTATATGGTTGATTAACCTCCAAGCATTTGGAAAGGGATTATGTGGTTGGATGTTATTATTTGGGTACCCATTACAACGTTTATTTATATATTCGGACCTTGCCTTAGGAGCATGATAGTGTGTTTACAGTTTTATCGCATCATGTTTATATGCCTTTTTACGTACTCGCAGAGTATGCTTGAACATACGTGTATGAGTAATCAATGATTGACCCCGTTACCCTTCTTGTTTTTAGATCCACGTACCCCTGCCACCCGATATGCTTGATATATACATGTGCATGCTTGACGGGGTTGACCATATGGAACGATAGAGTGAGACGAGATAGAACATGGTACTCTTTTATTTTCTCGCTACTTATTACTTTTCCGTTTTGACCCGACTAGGCCGCGACATGTGTTGGACTTTAATTCCGCCTTTATCTTCCGCTTGAAAACCGTTTTGCGTTAGTTACCTAGGACATGTAAACACCTCCAATGGGCACGCGTCTTTCTTGGGGTTTGAAATCCCCTTTTTTACACTTAACTACGCTTCCGCTAAGTAATCAACTTAACTAATAACTCGTACTCGGTTGTAAGATCTAAAGCTCACGGAAGAATTCAAAACTCTTCCTTAACGTTCCCCGAATAACCGGATCATCTAAACCTTATAAATCCTGTAAGTGAATTTATGGAGGCATTTTCGGATATCCAAACTTTTGGGTCGTTACAAAGTTGGTATCAGAGCCAAGGTTGCTCGACCTGAGTACGCACGAATTATAAAACATTTTCAAAACCCGCCCACCGTTTTGGAAGTTTTAAAGGATTTTAAAAGGTTTTAAAGGGTAAAGTTGAAAACCCTTTGGAAATGAAAATGAACTAGGACCCTTCTAGATGAGAGATATGATCGATGGGTAGTATAAAGGCGATAGACATCTTATAGAGATGTAGAATGGGATTCTGGTAGGCAAAATACTAGTTTTTCTTTACAGCTGGTCGAAGAAGACTCCAAGGGAGCAACCATGGCGGTTGGAGTGGGGATAGGATTAGGCGGGCTCGCCAAGCTATCCCTCGAAGGATAGCTATCTAGTTAGCTTCCGTGCGATATAAAACTGTGTTTACGAGCCATCCCCTTGAAGGGATGTAATTATATGAAATGAATGTGCCTGAGGGCTGTCTTCCTTGAAGAAGACATTGACGTGTATATGGAGTACACTTATATGTTCAGTTGCACCATGGTTGAGACGAGAGGATAGATTGGTCTCGGAGATGCGAGCGGCCGAGGTAGAGGCCGAGGTAGACCTCGTGGAGGTCGTACCACTGGAGATAGACAGACTGAGACTCAGACTGAGCTGCCTATCGATAGAGTTGGGTTAGAGCAGTTGGTGCGCACGCTGATGGCGTCGATGCAGCAGCAGGATCAGGAGAGTGCACCCGGAGGGGGTGACCGTAGAGAGCAGTAACAGACCGAGACCCCACTTGGGGGAGACCAGCGACAGGGTCAAGAGGAGGAGCCTAGATCCGAGGGACGTCGTGTGGATTGGGTGAAGTGGTTCGCCTAGAGTAGCCCGCCACAGTTTCTAGGTAGTCCGGGATAGGACGTAGAGCAGTGGTTTTATATGATCGAGGGGTTGTTCGAGCGGCTGGCCGCACCCAAGATTGAGCATCAAAGACTCGCAGTGGGACAACTGCGTTATGCTGCATTTGACACATGGAGAGTCTGCAGAGTCGAGAGAGAGACCTGGACATATGCCGAGTTCAGGGAGATGATGCTAAGCGAGTATTGCACACCTGAGATGCAGGATGCCCGAGAGACTGCCTTCTACGATCGTGGTTACGATCCCTCTCTTTCTATCACCCAGGCCATTCAGCAGTTTAAGGCCGAGTTAGTATACTGTGGGGAGCTTTGCAGGACAGATACTGCGAAGATTAGGATGTTATCGAGGAGGCTTCCTTCGGAGGTTATGCTGCACGCCTCCCACCTAGGGTCTACTACTTTTGATAGGTTTCTAGATGTTTTGTTGAGATATAATCAGCAGCTGCAGCTGGGCAGTTCGAGTTCTCGCTCCACCCGCGCTCCATCAGGCGAGAAGAGGCCGCGACCAGTAGAGAGGAGGTCTGAGGGAGGCACCTGGATCAGGCCAATGGTGAGAGGAGGAGGACATGGCGGTAGAGGCACCAGACCCATCCCAGCTATATTGATGTCATCTTATAGAGAGGCGAAGGTGAGGGCTGTCACCTGTCACACGGATGTTACGAGAGTGGCCCGTCGATCTTATAGTCATGCCCAAGCAAAAGGATGAGATGATCCTTGGTATGGATTTCATGGACTTCTATGGAGCGATTATCAACCTGAGGACCCGCACAGTTTCGATCCTTGTAGAGGATGGGACGGAGCACCAGGTTTAGGGGAGTGACCCCAAGAGGAATGGAGCCCAGATCAGCGCAGTGCGAGTGGCGAGAATCTTAGATCAGGAATGCAAAAGCTATTGGTGCTACACTTTGGAGGTGGATGGCGAGCGACCCAGCCTAGCAGATGTGCCAGTTGTTAGCAAGTTCGCCGATGTCTTTCCCGACGAGCTACCAGGACTTCCGCCGCATTGAGATGTTGATTTCGCCATTCAGTTGGAGTCGGGCACGAGGCCGATATCGAGGGTTCCGTATAGGATGGCACCGACAGAGATGGCTGAGCTGAAGGCTCAACTAGAGGAGTTAGCCTCGAAGGGCTACATTCGACTGAGCGCTTCGCCATGCGGAGCACCAGTGTTGTTCGTTAAGAAGAAGGATGGATCATTGAGGTTGTGCATTGATTACCGGGAGCTGAACCAAGCCACAGTGAAGAACCGTTATCCGCTGCCAAGGATAGACGACCTAATGGACCAGCTGCAGGGAGCCGTTGTGTTTTCAAAGATAGATCTGAGATCGGGCTACCACCAGTTGACAGTGAAGGGCGAGGACATCCCGAAGACCGCCTTCAGAACCAGATACGGTCATTACAAGTTTGTGGTTATACCGTTCGGGCTAACCAACGCGCCAACAACTTTTATGGAGTTGATGAACAAGGTGTTCATCGATTATCTTGACAGATTCATGGTTGTATTCATTGATGATATCCTGATCTACTCGAGGAGAAGAGAGGAGCATGCCGAGCACCTAAGGATTGTGCTGAGGATTCTGCAGAAGCACAAGTTGTTTGGGTAGTTCAGTAGGTGTGAGTTCTGGCTCTTAGATGTGATGTTTCTGGGGCATATCATATCTGCAGCAGGGATAGCAGTGGACGCCTCGAAGGTTGAGGCTATCGTTGCTTGGGAGGTCCCCAAGACCGTTAGAGACAACCGGTTTTTCTTGGGTTTGGCTAGCTATTACTGACGGTTCGTCGAGGGTTTCTCCAGCATAGCTAGGCCAATGACACAGCTGACGAGGAAGGGAGTACCCTTCGAGTGGAGTCCGGCCTGTCAGGCCAGTTTCGAGCTGCTAAAGAAGAAGTTGACGTCCACGCCAGTGTTAGCGTTGCCCGAGGGGACGGAGGACTTCGTGGTCTACATTGATGCTTCGAGTTCAGGGTTAGGCTGTGTGTTACAGCAGAGAGATCAGGTCATCGCTTATGCTTCACGCCAACTGAAGACTGGGGAAGAGTCGTGCCCCACTCATGATCTTGAGCTACCCGCGGTGGTTCATGCGCTCAAGATCTGGAGGCATTACATGTATGGTACGTCAGTGAGGATTATGACCGATCACAAGAACTTGAAATATATCTTCACGCAGAAGGAGTTGAACATGCACCATTGGAGGTGGCTTGAGTTGATAAAGGACAATGAGCTCGACATAGTTTATCATCCCGGGAAGGCCAATGTAGTGGCCGATGCGCTGAGTAGGAAGACTCATCAGGAGGTCACGTTGTCGAGGTTGACAGCACGACCAGAGTTGCAGAGAGAGCTCATAAGTTGCGGTATCGAGGTCTGGTCATAGAGAGAAAGTGGTCAGTTGAGCTTCCTCGAGATGTAGTCCGAGATGATGGATGAGATTCGCCGAGCACAGGCGGAGTACCACGGATAGCGGACATCCGACAACGTATGGCTCAAGGGCACTGCAAGTCATTTTTTGTCAGAGAGGATGGGATGTTAATGTTGTAGGGTTGAGTTGCGGTACCCGAGGTACACGATCTAAGATAGAAGATCATGATAGAGGCGCACTCTACTCCTTATTCGGTCCACCCGGGATCGAATAAGATGTATCAGGACCTGAGGAGGACCTTTTGGTGGCGCCGGATGAAGACTGACGTCGCATTGTTTGTTGTGAGATGTCAGGTCTGCCAGCAGGTGAGGATTGAGCACCAGAAGCCTGGAGGGATGATCAGGTCACTTCCCGACCCCTTATGGAAGTGGACAGATATCACCATGGACTTCTTTACCGAACTTAGGAGAGATGCCCGAGGATTTGATGCGATATGGGAAGTGGTCGATAGGTTGACCAAAACCGCTCATTTTATTCTGATTCAGGAGACGTGGCCGGTGTCCACATTGGTACAGTCGTTTGTGCAGCATATTATGAGGCTACATGGAGTCCCTGAGAGGATTGTGTCGGATAGAGATGGCAGGTTCACCTCGAGATTCTGGAGGCAGGTGCACGAGGCTCTGGTGAGCAAGTTGCACTTTAGTACAGCTTATCATCCGCAGATGGATGGTCAGAGTGAGCGGACGATACAGACCTTGGGAGGATATGCTGAGAGCATGTGTACTTGAGTGGGGAAACCTATGGGTTAGACATCTTCCGCTGGTGGAATTCTCATACAACAACATCTATCATTCTTCGATACAAATGGCTCCTTTTGAAGTGTTGTACGGGAGGCGATGCAAGTCGCCGATATACTGGGATGAGCCTGGGGATGTAGTTGGTACATTGCCCCAGTATGTGTAGGAGGCTACCAATCAGGTTAGGCGCATTCGCGAGCATCTGCGGGTCGCACATGATCGTCAGAAGAAGTATGCAGACCGTCGCAGGACGGAGTGGGCTTTTGATGTAGGTGACCATGTTTGGTTGCGAGTATCGCCGACGAGAGGGATCCGGCGTTTTGGTATGAAGGGAAAGCTGAGCCCTAGATATATAGGACCATTCGAGATCCTGGAACGAGTAGGAGAGGTAGCCTACCGATGGGCCCTACCGACTACATTAGCTGGCATCCACGACGTGTCCCACGTCACGCAACTTCGGAAGTACAAGCCTGATCCGGGTCATGTTCTTGATCACTCTTGTCTCGAGTTAGAGCCCGACCACACCTTCGTGGAGTGCCCGATATCCGTTCTTGACTGCCGGGTCAAGAAGCTGAGACGTATAGAGGTGCCTTTGGTCTTGATTCACTGGGCTAGGAGGAGTCCCGAGGAGGCTACATGGGAGACAGAGGATAGTATACAGGCCAGTTATGGGGGAGTGTTAGACGAACTGTTAGCCTCGTATGTAGAGCCACGTAAGGATATAGTCCTTACCTCGTGAGACGGCCGGTGAGTGTCTCTTAGGATGTTTATCCTTTAGTTGCATTCTTGATGATTCTGTGTTTATTTTAGTGTTGAGCGTGCACTTCTGTGATTTATATGCGTGGTGGGCCCATGAGTGACCGCTATGATATGCTATGTTATGCCTTGATATGTTGTGCTATCACTGTTTAGTGATATTTTACGACGGGATGATTAGATGGCGTATAGATGAGTTATGTGTTGTGGGTGCTAGCACACACTTGTTACGTAACCTGGTATCATTAGCCCGAGGGGCAGTTGTGTGCAAGTTACGGTAACATGGCTGTGTGATACTCCTTATTAGGTGAGAGCGGTATTAGGGAACGCCCTAATATGCTTCACAGGTAGTAGACGATGATCCAGACTACACGGAGGAGTTGCCTCGTAGTAGGGTATCTCGATAGGGAGATCAGGAACCTAGAAGAATGGAATATGGGAGTGATCCTTAGAGGTTGATGAGCCACTTCTATCGTATGAGAAAATTGGGAGGGAGAAACGTGTAGACGAAATATCCTTGGTGAGATCATAGGTTTCATCCTTAGAGGTGGATGGTAATCCACCCTCCCGTCGGGGGAGAATAGATCATGTGAAAGCTATGGGTTTTGACCTTAGAGGTGGATGCCCACCTCTTGAGAGTCGAGTCGAGACTGGAAGTGTCTAGGTCTAAGATCGTGTCGGGATTCCAAACACCTTGAGTTTTGAGATTTGTTTCGAAAATGAGCAATTTTAAGGTTCCATTATCTGGGTAAGCCCGTTATGCTTCGCGAAGTGGATACGAGCTTTTCACGAGGGCACTCGTGGAATTTTAGCTAAGACCTAGCGGTAGTATGATGAATCCTCTCGAGTTGTGACATTTTCGGCGGTCGAGGCGAGATGTGATGGGGGCGCCCATCACATGCTTGGCAAAACTGTTCGGGGCTATTACGATCGTGGCGAAGGCGGCATGAGATTCTTGGACGACGCATCCGAGCTGATCGTGTGCCCTTCGGCCCGATTTAAGGACTCAAATTTTAAAACCTTCTCCACCGGTTTAAATCTTTTTTCGTCTCGGGGACGAGACTTGTTTTTAGAGGTGGATGATTGTAAAGTCTGGAATTTAATTAATATTTATAAAATATCCGTAGGATAATCCGAATATTATCCTTCCTTATGATTATGAAAACCCGGAAAATTTAAAATTTTTATGGATGGCTTTACATGGATTTAATGATAGAAATAAATACCCAAACCACTTTTCTCGTATCTTATAAACGTAACGGATTTCAACGCGTCACGAGCTCGGGTTTTACGTTATGTTAAAGAGGTCAGCCACCCCATTGAAACCAATGGCCAACAAGGAGCTACCAACCACATTTGATTTGGATGGAAACTAACTAGGCTCCTATTCTAGTTCAACCATCCCCATTACTTCATTCCCATCACACCCATGCTTTGACTCATGAAGCCAACCACCCCTCTCCTCTATAAAACTGACCCCAAGGCTCATTGGGAGCTCATCCAATGAAACCCTAACCATCCATGAGAGGAAAAGCAAGAGAAAGATAGCCCATCACCATTGGTAGTCCATTTTGGTGACCTTGCAAGAGAAAATCCATATCTCCCTAATTCCAACTCCTATTGGAGAAAACTTAGTGGTCTTAGAACTATATTTGAACCAACTTTCCAACCATATATCATGCTCTAAAATCCAAGGTCGTTTGACCAGACAAAATCGTCCATCTTTGGAGCTGCAGAAAACTGTTTTTGAATAGTCTTGAGAGTTTGACTTGATTTCTTGGTAAGAACCCTTCCTTTCTTTCAAAAACTGAGTTTGAATCTTTTATATTACTCCTTATTTTCAGTTATAAACAAAATCCTAACTCATGCGTTTGGGGTTTTTGGTGACTAAATAGCAAGGTGTTTGGAAAAGGGTTTCCGAAGGATTTCCGAGGGTGTTCTTTAGTCATTTTATGGGATTCTACAAAGTTAATCCCTCATCTGCCTTCCCCTCTCTAGGATAGCTTGATTTGATGTGAAAAGGCTTAGGATAGTGGAGCCTCTATGTGTTTTGGTCGCGTTTTGTAGCAAAAACGTCAAAAAACAAAATGGATATATGTACCTCTGTAATTTGGACATTATTTCCAATCCAAGGATCTGATCTGGCTGAAATCATAATATGATGTTCATGGAGAAATTACGCGGAGCCAAGGAGTTCAGTCGAACAGCGACTGCCCTCCAAAAATGACGATGATCCAACGGTTGGATCAAGATTTATTATAATTTTAGTAAACAATGTTTATAATGACCCGGATTATAACTTGTTAAGTGTGGATACTTAACCAAGCTTATAAGTCCTTAAGCCATTAACCTTATGTGAATGTGTGTGATTATCTTGCGTTATGGGTTTATGTGATGCATTAATAAGAAGAACCTAATGTGAAATAATTACAATTGTTAGGCGCTTGATTCGTGTTTACACTTGGTTCTTGTTGGTTTCCGTGCTTACCTTCGGATTTCAGGTAAGTCCCCTAGACTTACGCATGAGGTTACTCCTGACACATGAGTGTCGTAACGAGATAGATTCATGCATATTTTACGACATAGAATTGTTGTAGGGTATAAACCGGAATTATAACATAGAGCGGAACATAGGGAACGAAATGAACCCTTGTCTTCTCTTTGTCATTATTATAATAGGTGGGCATCCTATTCTATGTTATTGTGTGGTGATTATAAGGATTCCCTAAAGGTTGGGGCGTAGCCGAACCTTCGAGCGTTCGATAAAGGTTGGCGTTCGCGAACGTCAAACCCTTAAAACTTCTCTCTAACTCTATTGCTATTGATTGTGTTACTTGCTTGGATGGTATCTCGAATGCCAGCCCCCTAGGGCTTTATTTATAGGCTACTAATCCTCGCTATCCAAGGATTGTAACTCCTCTCTAAACTATGAACTCTATCCGAACAATTAGGATAGGTCTTTTATTTTGATAAAAACTTAAAGGTAAAAGATAACTAAGTCTTCAGCTGCCGTCTATCTTGAAGAACAAGATAATCCGTGGCCTTGATGATAGAGTTCCCAATCCGCATCTCGAAATCGAGTCTATCTTCTGTCGAGATAAGGGGTCGATATTGACCACAGAGGTCGGTATCGATGTCTGTGTTTCTGCTCGACTTGTCCAGCTCCAATCGATGTCTATGACGATGGTCGATATCGAGGTAGTATGTCGATATCGATGTCTTCTTGGTTGGTCTGTGTGGTCTATCTCGACACTCAGAAGGCGTGTCGACAACTATGGTCGATATCGATGTCTTCAGGTTGATATCGACCTCTGCTCAACTTCACTTGGCTTCTTCGTTTTGACTCCGATTTCATCGAATTCCTGCATGGTTAGCTCAAAACTCGTGCAGACTCTATTTCTTGTACTTTAGCCCATTCTTACACAAGGTTATATACTTTTGAAACTTTTCTTTGGAAATCGAATGAAATATGAAGTCAAACGATGAAATAAAAAGAGATACAAATATGTACATCAAAACACCCCATACTTAGACTTGCTTGTCCTCAAGCAATAACCAAGCAATAACCAATACCTACAACACACCCTTCAAGTCTTCGCCCTTGTCAAAAGCAACATCATAAGCAGTAGCAAAGCAAAGCAAGTGAATTTAACGTCATAGCACATATTTAGGCGATCCATAGGCATATGCAATTTTTGATCCAACCTCACAGGGATAATGTGTTTGCACTCAACTCTCATGTGTTTAGGCTATGAAGATCATCTCTCAACTCAATTCCATATATAATCTCATAAACATTGCAATTTATAAAAAAATCCACTTCGCAACCAATTATGAAAATGCAATAAGAACCATCAGGAGGACTTTCGCTCAATGGACGACTTCAAAGAAGACTCCATTCGGCGGGGTTGTAATGGGGCTTGGTATGAAATTAAGGGTATGGAATTATTTGGCTATGTGGTGCTTTTATAATTCGGGAATCAAGACTCCTAAATCTTAACACTTGCAATATCCAAACCATAACTCTTCAATGTTGCACTTTCCAAGCTCAATTCTCCATAATGCTCTTTCCCGACTCATCTTTCCATAATATGTTCTAAAGATGCACTAAAAGATGTAAACCATACTATCAACCCATCTTTCAAACTCTAATATAACTCTAAAAAATATAACACTTGTATGAATACAAGACTTAAGGATTTTGGCTCATGCACTATATATATAGCTCTTATTTTTTTTCGATTTTTTTTGCGATAATAAAAAACATGTGCATTTATATGTTGAGCCATAAATCCTTTTACAAAAGATGACAAAATGTAAATATGCACCAACCCATAATTTCCTTGCTCAAAACTGGACATTATGCTCTTTTCTTTCCACAAGGCATTAGTCCAGCCAATCTAAGTCTCAATTCCCAAATGGGGGTCATGCTCAACTTGGCTAGGGATAATTTTGTGGAGTTTTCAATTTTAGGTTCAGGCTAATCTTCCGGCTTCAAGCAGGGATAATGCAGGGTAGGTAAAGAGAGGATAAAAATGGCTTAAAAGATGCCTCCATCATTTAATTCTCGTAAACATAAACATATATATGCATTGCCTTTGAATAACTATCACAACATTTAGAGATGCATAGGAAGAGTAAATACACTCAAGAAATCGGAGGGATTTTTGATGTTCTCCCTATAGGCCAAAATTCTCGCAAGGACAATTTTTGTTGGATTTGCTTTTTAGCCTAGGATCATATGTGCTCAATTTCATCACAAGTTCACAATCTACATACAAATTTTAAGGACTTATGCTAAACCATCTAAATATGCCATATGATTTACATGATCAAGTCAGCTATTGAGTTTTCATCATAGGACATCTAAGTAGGGTTTAAAAACAAACTTAAAAATAAACATGGTTTTTTTGTATTTTTGACATTTTTCTATTTTTTTTTTGGATTTTTTTGACATTTTATAAAAGTAAAACTAAGAACAAAAATTTAAACATGAATGCAATACGAAGAAGAAAACCAAGTTATAACCATAAGACATGTTTCCCCCACCCCATAATTAAAATATACAGTGTCCTCACTGTATTAAATAGAAGAACAAGGGTAGAGAGAAACTCACAGCGCAACCTGCGGATTCAGGTCGATTTCAGGTGGGGTCGATGCCAGAAGTCGATATCTATGTTAGTGGTCGATGTCGACTGCATCTGTCGAAGTCGAGGAAGAAGGTGAAGAAAAAGGCTGCCTGGTGGTGGTCGATATCGATGATTATGGTCGATATCGACATCTGCTTTTCTGCTCCTGAGTCCTCGATGTCGACTCCAGGAGGTGGCCTGACCCTGTGGGGGGTCGATTTCGACTGGCCTGGTCGATTTCGACTGCCTCTGCAGACGCTTCTTTCCTTCGTTGTCGTTTCTTTTTGCTTAACAACGTGAAACCATGGTTAGAAATATAGATAAAGCACGAATTATCTCAGTTTTAAAAGTTCAAAATCCAAAATTTAAAACCCTAAAAACCATCTATGCGAAAAATTTAAATGTTTTATGTACATGCTCTAGAGTTTTGAGTCGCTAAACCGACTTCTCCGTCAATTCCTTCAAGAGCCTTTAATGCAGGGACCCTTTGTGCTTGAGCCTTCTTTTGGATCATCTAGGTCCTTTTGGTAGTAGCGAAGTTCGGCGACCAAGGCTTCTTTGAAGTTAGGTTCTTCTTTGGGCGCTTTCCTTCTCTTTCTTGACCTAACTTTAGCAATATAGGCAAACCATGGAGCTTTGACCCTCTCATTAGTAGAATTATCAATAATTGGCTTAATTGATTTATCAATAATGGACGGAGGAGGGTTGGGAGTCATACCTGGTCTTACTTGTTTGGGCCCGAAACAGAAATCTTCGGGCTGAGGGGTAGCCGATTTCGACCTAGGTGGGTCGATGTCGAGTGCTGTGGTCGATATCGACCTTTGTGGGTCAACATCGATGTCACTGACCCCATACTTATGCTCCTGGCAACGATCTGGCATACTCGATTTCGACCAAGTGGGGTCGATTTCGATGTTTTTAGTCAATATTGACTAGTTCCAGTCGATGTCGACCCTGCTTGCTGTTTCCGTCCTCGCCAACAAAAATTTTCTAAGCTTTTCCTTAGCGGGCGAGAGGACTACTTGCTCCAGGTGCTTCGTTTCGCTCATGGTCGGGTTGAAAGAGAAATCTATTACTTCGTTCCTTATAGTAAATATTAGTAACCCTCGACGTACATTGATATTCGCATCTGCAGTAGCTAAGAAAGGCCTACCAAGTATAATAGGCACTACAGGATCTTCAGGCATCTCCAATACAATGAAATCAGTAGGCACAAAGAACTTACCTACCTTTACAGGAATGTAAAGGTAACTAAGTCTTCAGCTGCCATCTATCTTGAAGAACAAGATAATCCGTGGCCTTGATGATAGAGTTCCCAATCCGCATCTCAAAATCGAGTCTATCTTCTGTCGAGATAAGGGGTCGATATCGACCACAGAGGTCGGTATCGATGTCTGTGTTTCTGCTCGACTTGTCCAGCTGCAGTCGATGTCTATGACGATGGTCGATATCGAGGTAGTATGTCGATATCGGTGTCTTCTTGGTTGGTCTGTGTGGTCTATCTCGACACTCAGAAGGCGTGTCGACAACTATGGTCGATATCGATGTCTTCAGGTCGATATCGACCTCTGCTCAGCTTCACTTGGGTTCTTCGTTTTGACTCCGATTTCATCGAATTCCTGCATGGTTAGCTCAAAACTCGTGCAGACTCTATTTCTTGTACTCTAGCCCATTCTTACACAAGTTTATATCCTTTTGAAACTTTTATTTGGAAATCGAATGAAATATGAAGTCAAACGATGCAATAAAAAAGAGATACAAATATGTACATCACTTGAGCACACGTGTTTGAGTAATCAATGATTGACCCCGTTACCTTTCTTGATTTTAGATCCAGGTACCCCTGCCACCCGATATGCTTGATATATACATGTGGATGCTTGACGGGGTGTACCATATGGAACGATAAAGTGAGACAAGAGAGAACATGGTACTCTTTTATTTTCTCGCTACTTATAACTTTTGCGTTTTGACCCGGCTAGGTCGCGGTATGTGTTGTACTTTAATTCCACCTTTATCTTCCGCTTGAAAACCATTTTGTGTTAGTTACATAGGACAAATAAACACCTCCAATGGGCACGTGTCTTTCTTGGGGTTTGAAATCCCCTTTTTTACACTTAACTACGCTTCCGCTAAGTAATCAACTTAACTAATAACTCGTACTCGGTCGTAAGATCTAAAGCTCACGGAAGAATTCAAAACTCTTCCTTAACATTCCCCGAATAACCGGATCATCTGAACCTTATAAATCCTCTAAGTGGATTTATGGAGGCATTTTCGGATATCCAAACTTTTGGGTCGTTACAATCTATGACAACAGTTCTTTATATATTCGTTGTCTTTATAATTACAACGACAACGGTTTCAACTAGGCATAGAAAACGGTGTCAATCGTATTCAATGAGATAGATGTCCTTTATATCTATGACAATGGTTCTTTATATTCATTGTCTTTGTAATTACAAAGACAAGGATTTTAATTGGACATAGACAACGGTTCTGTCAACCGTATTTTTTGAGATGTCTTTTATATCTATGACAACGATTTTTTATATATCCGTTGTCTTTGTAATTATAAAGACAACATTCTTAATTGGGGGAAAGATAACGGTTCTATCAACCATATTATTTGAGATGTCCCCTATATATGACAACAATTTTTTTATATTCGTTGTTTTTGTTATTACAAAGACAACAGTTTCAATTGGGCATAGACAACGGTTCTATCAACTGTATTCTTTGAGGTGTCTTCTATATGTATGAAAACAGTTCTTTATATATACGTTGTCTTTGCAATTACAAAGACAACAATTATATCTGATGAAACCATACGAAAATGCCCGAAAAAAGCAAGAAAACGGAAAATAGAATAAGGATGCCATCCGCGGATGAAGAGCGGAAGATTAGAAAACTAAAACTCCATCGGGATAAGGTGGATGCGGACATATATGGACAACACGTGTCTACCATGCCCCCAACCCACGGAGGTCACACGTGCCCACACAACGGTGACAAATGTCACAACGAGGACACCCCGCCATTCACTATAAAAGGGAGAATGAACAGAAGAAGAAGGGACTTTTTGCAAAAAGAAGGACTCGAGGAGAAGAAGATAGAGATAGAGAGCAAAGAGAAGAAAAAGACGGAAGAACCTTAATTCTCAGTGTAAAGGCCATAGGATCAACGATCGCTCACCTGGAGGATAAAGGTAATTTCGGATTTAGGAGAAAGTACAGGGCCCCGTTTACTGCGTCGACGCCGGATCTAGAGAATTTACACGGTCAGGTAAATCCCTATTTCCCCTACAAAGTTAGATGATCTCCCATACCAGAGGTGGGATAGGAGAGGCATTTAATTATGCGACAAAAGCACGACCCATGTAAAACCATGAGACGCACGATCAATGAGTCAGGTAAGTCCGTGTTCCAAGGCCGCGTGATCTAGATCCATCCCCCAGGGACCCACCGCAAGTGGGCCCCTTAGTTCTTTTTTGGGAGGAACTCATCAATATCTATAACCGTTGTGCATCCCCAAAAACTCTAATTTTTGCCAATATAAAAAAACCGTTGTCTATAAGGTGTTGTCTACAACCATTTTTGTACTAGTGGTGGTAACCGCAATGGATTCCTCTTTCGGCCTTTTAGATTTCCTGCTAAACATGGTTGGTTTCGCCAACTAATCACCCTCCAACTTTGATTCAACAAAGAAAATTAAATCAATAATGAAATATTAAAAAATAAAAAAAAATAAAAAAAATATAAAAGAAGAAGATTGAAAGAAGGAATGAAATTCGATTAGAATTGAAAGAAGGATTTGTAGGGTTTCAAATGTGGTTTACCTGATAGAAGGAAGAGAAAATTGAAACTTGTCATGCGCGAATTGTTAGGGTGGTCTTATCCCACTCACGGATTTTTGGAGCATGCTGGTTTGACTTTGATGAGTTCGAAAACAATAACCTCTCTTTTATAGATCGAGAGAGGTGCGAGAGAAATGCGAGGGAACCAAGGGACAAGAGTGAGATGAGAGGGAGAGGGAAGAAGAAGAGTCTTAAGGGTAAGGGAGACGAGAATAATGATGAAGGAGGTCTTAGGGCATGACATTTCGACAAAATAACGATGAAGGAGGTCTCACATTTCGACAAAATATGAGAACCAAGAGCCATTGATAGAAGCAAGAGCTAAAGAGGAGTTGAGTACGTTATACAAAGGTTGTGTTTTTTCAGATTCGCTTTTTGGAGAAAGGTTGTAGAGAGAGAGGAGAGAGATAGTGTTCTGAATAAGTAAGAGGAGAGAGAAGATGATGGTTTT
This sequence comes from Persicaria maculosa, assembly GCA_963922045.1. NCBI lineage: Eukaryota > Viridiplantae > Streptophyta > Magnoliopsida > Caryophyllales > Polygonaceae > Persicaria > Persicaria maculosa. Next base: position 43,309,252 of record OY998264.1, on the reverse strand, counting down.
GTTTTCAATTTGGTTAGGTTTACTTAATGCGGGTTTTCAAATTTATTCAAGATTACACTTTCGTGCTTTACAAATTATTTTCGAAAAAATCTTTGAACATCGACAAAAAAAATAAGACAATGTCTTTTATATTTTGCACATCTCAATTTTAAAACACGATGTTAAAAACCTATTATACATCACGTGTTTTTCTAACTGATGTTAATCCACGAATGTTAAATGATAGAATTCTAGCGGTGTAAATTGGCGGGTCCTAATTCAGCTATTAAATTCAGATTTTAAAATTTAGATTCTTGAGTGTCATTTGAAATGATTTGCAACTTCGTGTCAGATTTCGGGATAGGTTTTCGGGATTCGGGGTCGAATCAGCGGAATCTCTCTCTCTCACTCTCTCTCTCTCTCTTCCTTCCCACTCTTTCCTTTATGTTTTTGTCTTTGTCTCCATTAAACCCTAGTGAGCCAATTTGCCTCCCTATATAAAGCAAACTCCGATCCCCAAAAACCTAAAGAGCAACATAAAATTCTGAGCCAAACACCTAAACCCTAGCCTCCCTCTCTCACTCTTTTCAATTGAGATTCAAACCCTAAGTCACCTTCACTCTCACTCCTCTTCAATCTTCCAAACCCTTCTTCCAATCTCATCTTTTGTGTTTTTCCCAAGCATAAAACCCCCAAACACACCTCCATTACCTCCTTCTTGAAGATCTCACCAAGAAGACGAAGGTCGGACATCGATTTAAGCAAAATAGCAATTCTAGAGGATTTCTCCGCTGCAAAGTTCTAAGTCGAGGCTGCAAGATGGAGCCCATAACACTTTTTACCACCGTGAGTTCTTGGTTGCGGCCATGAAACCGAGCTCAGTAGCGCCTGTTCGTCGGTTTCTCGCGGTAAATCGTTTCGTTCTCCCTCCTCTTGATTCCTTTTCCTTCCAAATCTTTTATAGGTGTTTCTTTACTAAGTCCCCAACCTTCTAAGGTTGAATTTGAGTGGATCTAACCCCTGGAAAACATGAAATCGAGCCCTTCTTTCTCCTTTCCCCTATTTTTGAAGGTGACCTAGATCTCTGTCGGTTTTACTCGTTTTGGTCCCAAACTTTATAAAGTAGCAATGTTATTCATTCTCTACCTTTCTTAGGCACGATCTTTCACTTTCTCATCGAATCAAAGCTCAAAGGACCACCCATTCGAAGATTTTTAAGAAGCCTCAAACAGGCTAGGTAATTCCTCTTCCACTTTCCCCTTTAGTCCTTGTTTGAGTCTTTTATTCTTCTTTGGTGTCGGAATGCATTTATCTATATTTTGAAAGATTTTTTGTTTGAAATGGATTTAAATTGAGGCAAAAACAAGCAAAATGTTTTGAATCTCGCCGCGGCGAAACCATGGTCGCTTTGGCGAGTTAGAACAAACCAAAGGCAGGAAGGGGACGCCTCTCGCGGCCACGACCGCGGGTTTCGCCGTGGCAAAATCTGCCTTTCATGGCCAGTGAAGCTCCCTTCTCGCAGGAGCACTGTGATGATTTTCGTCGCGGCGAATGGCCCTCTCGCCGCCGTGAAAACCACCCTAGAAGCTTTGGAAAAGCAACTCCCTTATCCTTTGGAAGATTTTGTTGGTTTTTAGTTCAATCCTTTGAGTCGAATTTTGGTCAATGGTGATTTTTGGAATATTGATTTTAATATTTAAAAAGGGGATTTTAACGTAATTTGAAATATCAGTTTATCAAATTGAATATTTCGGAAACGTTTTGAAGTTTTCATTTAAAGTGTCGAGATTCTTTAAACCTGACTATGAATCAATGATTGATGCTTGGAAATGAGTTTTGACTTGAGTATTAATGGAATTTGAAATATTCGTATGACTTGGATTTTGACGTTTTCTGGATTTGGATATGGTTCGAAATGGTTTGACTTCTGATTGATTTTGAAGACGTTTTGGGAACATGGTCTCGGTATATGTGTGTTGAATAGGAGGAATGTCGAGTCTAAATAAATATATAAAATAGATGCAAACCGAATCCTAGCCTATGCAAATAATTACAAGACTTCCTCCCGTTGTAGTAGAAGGGTAGTCAGGATCGATCCACGAGGAAGCGCGTCACTGGGATCCTAGATAATCTTGGATAGCTCAGGTCTTTTGTCGACCAAAAGCCTCGATATCGAGCAAAGTACTCGACGTCGACCTTGGCTATCAATTTCTATTGCAACAGAAAACCCGCAGAGACAAAAACGACAGTCAATATCGGCCAAAGTTGTCGATATCGATGTCAGTAAGCGAGTCGACCTGGCTCAGAAAACTGCCAGTCGACACAGGGTAGTCGATATCGAGTAGATTACTCGAAATCAACCTTAGCAGTTGGTGCAGGATGATCGAGATCGAAACAGAAGACTGTCGATCTAGGGCAAAGCGGTCGATTCGATATCGACTAGAATGGTCGATTTCGACTGGTCCTGCAGAAACGTTAGTTTGTCAGCAAAGATGGCCGAAGACGAATAGGATGAAGAAGGAAGTATGAACAGAATAAAGACACAATTTTTATGAGAATAAAGTATACAAAAAGGCAACTCCTAAGGCTAGGGTTTACCAGAACGTTAACCAATGCATGCAATAAGGCAAATAAGACGGAAAATTGCACTATCTCACCCAAGGGACAAGCTTTCCCTGTACACCAACTCTTAGGAATACTCTTGCAAATAAACCTAATTGTCTCTACCAATTTTATGTTTATAACTCAAGTTGTTAGCATAAATCCCTTTTCTTGTGATTAGGACTAAACATAGAATCGTAGAAGATGATATAGACACAACGATTTCAACATCAAGTACTTTTCTCAGGCACGCATGGCTAACGTCGAGCTCGCCCCGACCCTAGAAGCTTTGGGAAACTACTCGCTCTTCATCCCATAAGACACCATTGATAGAAAAGAGAAAACTTGCATTAATTGGAACCTTCGAAAACTTACAATCCAATGTCGGCTCTCACAAACACAAGACCCTAAAGCTTATCTCTAACTTTATTGCTATTGATTGTATTTTGTCGAATTGAATGAATAAAAACCATCCCCCAAGGGCTTTCTTTATAGGCTACTATTCCTCGCTATTCAAGGAAAGTAGAGCCTATCTTCTATCTAAAATCTATCCAAACAAGTAGGATAGATCTTTTATTTAAGGTAAATATCTAAAACAATTAATAAACCTTTAGGGTAAAAAGAGAATATCCCAAGGTATAATCTATCTAAATATGGAGATAAGTTGTGGCTTAGATGATAAGATTTCAAATCCGCGTCTCGAAAAGCACGTCCAACCCATGACGAAGTCCAGTCAATATCGACCAAAGAAGTCGATATCGACCTTTCTGTTTCTACTTGACGGGTTCAGCTTCACTCGATTTCTGGGGCATAGTCGATGTCGACACCCTCACTCGATATCGAGTGCTCTTCTGTGGTGGTCTTTGTGGTCTATCTCGACACTCGGTAACCATTTCGAGGTTTTCAGTCGATATGGACCAGTCCTGTCGATACCGACCACTTTTCAGCTACTCTTAGATTCTTCGTTTTAACTCCCATTCCACTCCAATTCCTACATATTTAGACCAAAGCTTGTGCAGACTCTATTCCTTAGACGTTAGCCCATTCTACACAAATTTATATTATTTTTAACCTTTATTTTAGGAATTGAATGAAATATGAAGTCAAAACTTGCGAATAAAAAGGGTACAAATATGTACATCAGTGTGATTAGTAGCGTCATACCTTATCACATTCTTTATTAACATAATAGGTGCTTGTTATTTCATTAGATTCTGCATTTCACTATAATTTGTTGTTCGGCTTTCCAGGTAAGTTCCTTTATGGGCTTATTAATAGCATGCATTTATATGGTCATAATAGGTTTCATTTAGCTTAGTTAAGATGCATATCATGCGTGGTTTAAGCACAATTTTCATATTTGCTCTCTATGTTGGTGGAGTCGAAATCTACACGTTTTTATTGATTATTTCATGTTACTGTGGATCCGAGGAGGAGACATGGGGACCATGCGTTGAAATGCACTTTCAGAGAGCTACAACTTTCCTGTTGACGTCAAGAGCTGATTTGATCTGCATTTTCCGTAAAAGGCTGATATAGGGGGCGCCGCCATATGTAGCGGCCGCCGCATTAGTGATGCGGCCGCCGCATTTTCCAGCAGCGACGCGTTTTGCGCAGCGACGTTTTATCTGTCCAAACCCTATTTATCTAACAAATTGTCTTTTGGCCGAGGGTGGACAATTTTAGAGAAGGCTTAGCCCTAGGTTGTGATTCATTCATTAGATTAGGATTCAAGACGATTTTAGTGGGAGATTGAGAGCGATGTTCGCCATGGGCGGCTAAACTCTCTTCGTTCTATCTACGATTTGAAGTTTTGTTTGGATTGAGTTGTGAGTTTCTAAATCTTGTTCCTTATTTCTTATATTGAATGTTTCAACTTCTTTGTGCTTGAATGTTTGATTATTTTATTCTATCTTGCCTGATCAACTTGGTAGAATCAATTCAACTGCTAGGGTTTTATAGATTCCTGATTGCGAACCTTAACCCAAGTGGCAAACTTATCCCTTTAGGGCTGATTGAACTAATTGGATGGTTAGGAAGTTGGATGTGTTGTTAAATCCCTCTTTAGGGACTGCAAATACCTTGCTTAATCTCTGAACTTAAAGCTATCAATTGGGTTAAATCCTTTTCTAAGGATTGTTCAAATTATAAGGGTTTCTAGGACTGATCTGACTAGTAACTATATTAGGTTGGGACAAGGGCATTCATAGGAAACCTAAAAGGACAAGAGGAAGTTACAATATCAATTCAACCAAATAAAGTGGATAGTTGTAGGTAGAGCGATCTTCTCTAAATTGTATTGCATCATTTGTTTTTATTTTATTTTGTTTTCTTTTCAATCTCAATCAACCAAAACCCCCCTTTCTACTAATTGGTAAATACACATTGCTGAGAAATACTTGATTCTCTATGGGATCGACCTCTAACTTACTTGTTATACTAGTTTTTAGGTTTGAGTTTTATTTTGATACGGTTTACGCGACTAAACACCGTTCATCAAATTGGCGCCGTTGTCGGGGAATCAAGTTTATTTCTTTGTTTTGTGTATTTATTGATTTTTGTGCATATATCTAACCCGTTTTGAGCCTATCTTATGGTTCACGACGCCTTTGCTACTAAGTTTTTTAAGATGTTGAGGTTAGCGCAGTTTGAAGGTGAGAACTTTCACCAATACTTCACTAGATTGCATGAGTATGTTGACGACCTTGGTTCATGGGGTTATCAATTTAGCATCCGAAATATGATTATGTGCATAATGGATGGGATGACTGTTGAGACGCGAGCGCTTGCTGAGCACCTGAGTAACGGAGGCCTGAAGTGGTTAAGAGGATTGTCGGGGTTGTGGGATTTTTTCTGTTACAAGGATTACCATGTGGCATAGGAAGAATTGCTCGCCTCATCTTCTCCGCCAATGGAGGACTCTATCACACACCTGAAAGATCCATTCCACACTCTCACACAAGTGGTGCAGCAGTTGGAGGAAGTAAAAGTGAGTCGAATCAGAAAATTATAGGAACAGATGAACCAACTCATTCAAATATTAAGTGCAAAAGGCGAGAAAGAAATGAGCTTCGGAGAAGATGATGAAAATATGACGAAGGGTGAAAAATCTGATGAGGTTACATGTGATGTGTCTCCTGCTCCATCTACAACATCCATTCTGAGCTTGCCCATTGATGAACTAGGTCTACAGCCATCAGTTGAGGCTCAAGAGGTAACAACGGTAAACTTTTGCAATTTGGAAGGTAATGGTGATTATGTTGATCCTTTTGATTGCTATTTTGAGAAGCCACCAGCGGAACTGTGTTGGTGGTATCATATTTCTTCACGAGAAAGTCATGCTAGACTCTTTGATAGATTCAAAGGGTTTTTGAATTTTATATTTTATACTCTCAATTTGTTGTGCTATGATGTCTTTTGTAAGATGTGTGCATAAGAATATGACAGGCTACTAAGGGCCTTGACGATGTCTGATCGCTTAGATCTTGAGAATGAGAATAAGTCAGGCCAATGACATTAAAGAAAGGCGCTTCTCGGGAGGCAACCCGAGGTAACTCTTCTAATTTAGTTATTTCAATTCCTAGTTAGCTAGTTTTCTTTTCAATAAATTAGGTTTTCCATTAGGCATTAGATAGTTGCTTTTAGTTTTGGATAGACAAACTTTTCAGAAAAGGTCGTAACGAAATGGGCAGCATAGTGCAGCGGCCACCTCCATATGCCGCGGCCGCCGCCTTTAACCCGGCGCAATGCTCAGATCCGATGTATCAGGCTATTATTTGAAAGGAGATCCTTCGACCACATTATGAGTATTTCATTTATCTCTTCCTCTATGTTTTTATTTTTTTATTGTTGTTGTCTTTTATGTTTCATTGAGGACGATGAAAGGTTTAAGTGTAGGGGAGGGATTGCATTGCATATAGATAGAGTTGCATATCATGTTCATTTATGTCTACATATTTATTTTTATTCATATATTGCACTTGAAAATAAATCCAAAAATATCATGCATATACATAGATTTCAAATACCCACCTTAATTAGTGAAACTCTACATTCTTATGGCATGAACTTGTAAATCCTACGATGAATTTGTATTGCTTAGCCTAATCACCTTGAAATGTTTTCTTATGAAGCAGGATTTTGGGATGTAATTGAGCATGTATGATTGAGATAAAGTATGATTGAAATCCTATAAACATGACCCTTGTGAGAATGTTTTTAGCCTTATTAGAATCATTCATAATTCTTTTCCTCAATTGTGTAATTTACTCTCCTTGTGTTTCTACCTCTTGGCAGTGACTTCAGTATCTATTTTTCAAAATCGACTCACATGTTTGTTGCTTGTGGAGTTTATTTGTATATCTTGAGTCTCTGCTTTTAGTTTGTGCACATTTAGTGAAAAAAGGTGGCAATGGTTGATACACTTAGTAACTGGATCTACGCATGACACCTATGGGCATGATTCGCGCAAAACAGTGTTGAAAATTACCCACTAAGGAAGAAAGCTTGATCATTGAGTAACCTGGTTCATTCATGACACACATGTTTTCAATTCGCATCAAAAGATGATCAAGTGGACTTTAATTAAGTAGGTTGAGGTGTTGATATACCGGGGCCATTCATGACACCCATGTTTGCACATCGCGTAAGGAAGGCTCAAAGACAAGAAAATAAATAGAAAAAAAAAAGAAAAGAAACGAAAATGAAAAAAAAAGAGTAAAATTGTGCTTATTTTCTTTATTGTTTCCCGCAAGTAATGGCATTTCGGTAGAGATTTGGTGATATTATGAGCTTAGTGCATTTTGGATAGAGTTGAGGGTTGAACCTTAAAGCCTAAACACATGAGAGCATGAGTGAAACACATATTCCTGGTGAGGTTCGAGGATTTCTACTTCTATGCTTTGATCGCAAAATACATGCTATGATGCTTATTCACTTGGTCTTGTGTTCATTTAAAATTGATGTTGCTTTTGATTTGGGCTAATGCATGAAGAAGGAAAGTGTAGGTATAGGTTGCTTTTATATTGTTCGCTCGAGGACTAGCGAAGCTTAAGTGTGGGGGAGTTTGATAGCATGCATTTAGATGGTCATAATAGGTTTCATTTAGCTTAGTTAAGATGCATATCATGCATGGTTTAAGCACAATTTGCATATTTGCTCTCTATGTTGGTGGAGTCGAAATCTACACGTTTTTATTGATTATTTCAAGTAACTGTGGATCCGAGGAGGAGACATGGGTTGATGAAGTATTAGATGAGGATTTTCTAGTTGATCGAGGAAGCTTACATGAAGATCTAAAGAGGTTATGAGAAAAAGAAGTGAACCTAAACGAAGAACAAGTCTGCAGAAGTTGTCGCCAGACATGCTCAACTTGTTTTGCACTTTTTGGAGGCCTCGGTTGTTAGATCGACTATTAAGACCATGTGTTGGAAAGCTCTTTCAGAGAGCTACAACTTTCCTGTCGACGTCGAGAGCTGATTCGACCTGCATTTTCCGTAAAAGGCTGATGCATCGGGCGCCGCCATATGCAGCGGCAGCCGCATTAGTAGTGCGGCCGCCGCATGTTCCAGCAGCGACGCGTTTTGCGCAGCGACGTTTTATCTATCCAAACCCTATTTATCTATCGAATTGTCTTTTGGCCGAGGGTGGACGATTTTAGAGAGGGTTTAGCCCTAGGTTTCCATTCATTCATTAGATTAGGATTCAAGACGATTTTAGTGGGAGATTGAGAGCGATGCTCGCCATGGGCGGCTAAACTCTCTTCGTTCTATCTACGATTTGAAGCTTTGTTTGGATTGAGCTGTGGGTTTCTAAATCTTGTTCCTTATTTCTTATATTGAATGTTTCAACTTCTTTGTGCTTGAATGTTTAATTGTTTTATTCTATCTCACTTGATCAACTTGGTAGTATCAATTAAACTGCTAGGGTTTTGTAGATTCCTAATTGCGAACCTTAACCCAAGTGGCAAACTTATCCCTTTAGGGCTGATTGAACTAATTGGATGGGTAGGAAGTTGGATTTGTTGTTAAATCCCTCTTTAGGGACTACAAATACCTTGGTTAATCTCTGAACTTAAAGCTATCAATTGGGTTAAATCCTTTTCTAAGGACTGTTCAAATTATAAGGGTTTCTAGGACTGATTGGACTAGTAACTATATTAGGTTGGGATAAGAGCATTCATAGGAAACCTAAAAGGAAAAGAGGAAGTTATGTTGTTAAAGGGCAAGTAGGATTCAAATATTTAAATAATCAATTCACAACTAGACTACTCCCTGTCTCAAACAAATAATACAAGAATCCCTCCCAATGTAGTAGTAGGGTAATTCAGGATCGAATCTACGAGGAGGTATGTCAGCGCTTCCCTTGTTGCAATCACGATCAAAGCTTTCGACCTCAGAAGACACTCGATATCGATGTGTCTGGTCGATATCGACCTCAGTTCTGGTCGATTCCTAGTAGAGTTCCTGCAGAAGACAAAAACAGCAAAGTCGACGTCGAGTGGAACCTCGATATCGACGTTAGACCTCGATATCAACCTTTACAGTCGATTCTGATCTTTGTTATAGAAACTGTAATTCGTAACCAATTGTTGGAAAACAGTCCGAAGAACGTAGAATGGTAAAGAAGGATGATCAGAATATGAATGGCCTTCACTTCAATAATGCAAATAATAAATCTCCCTAACTTTCGCAAAGAATCGTGCATAGGATAGAAGACAGAATCGTATAAAAGTCATACCTTTGATGCACTTACCCTACATTGCTATCGTCGGGCTCACCCCGACCCTAGAAGTGGGTTGACTACTCGCTTCTCATCATGTAACTCATCATCATCATTGAAAGAAAACTACCTTGAATTAAACTATGAAAGAAATTACAACTGAACAAGCCAAATCTCCGCTCTCGCTTCCACACAACTCACTCGGCCTCCTCTCTCTCTAATTCTCTGCGTGTATGTGTTTAAATAACTGAAATTGGATGATTAAACTCAGCCCTAATCGCCTCTAGATATAGAAATCGAACTTTGCTATCCAAAGACTCGAAACTTTATCTTTATTCTCTAAGATAAAACTTAAATAAACTAAAAATTCTTTGGTAAATCAGCTCATATAATAGCTCTGATGTTGAAGATAAGAAATCTCGACTTTTGGATAGACGTGGAAGCTTCGGATAGAATTCTATCAAAATCCGAGTCGGATTTATCTTTTGGGCAACATCGATATCAACCTTTAGACGTCGATATCGACCTCTGTCAAACTCTATCTCGAGCTCTTCTTTTCCTACTCAGATTAGCACTCGACTTCTATCTTTTATCTCGATCTGGCCACTCGATATCGACCTTGGGTCATCGATATCGACCTCTTTGGTGTCGACATGCGCTGTTTCATTTCCTGCTCGATTCCTATGTTTCTGCTATACTCGACGTCGAGGTCTCCATTCGATTTCGACCTCTTCCAGAAGACTTCGAGTTCTTTTTCCGCTCTTTCAAATCTGTCCATTTTTATCCTGTTTTCTGCGAAATCACATAGAAACTCCTGCAGACCCATATATTTGATATTTAAGCATAAAGTACACTAATCCCATGTTTTCCCATTAATATGCATACAAAATGACGATAAAATGGACTTATATGTGCATAGAAAATATGGCAATTTGCGCGCACATCAAACACCCCATACTTAAGCTTGCTTGTCCCCAAGCAATACCTTTAATGGTCATTCAGGGGCAGAAAGTAAACCCTCAACATCATAGATTCATTTTTCATATGTCCGTACAATCAATTGCCATCCTCAATAAGGTACTTATGTCAACCAAATCCATGCTTGTGCATAAAAGCAATTTCATACTCATAAAAGGAGGTTTATATGCAAAAATAATTTTAGTGACATAGCAATAATAATCAAGAAGACTTTTTGCAATCTTTGTAAGAAGTAGATCGGGAAAAGGCTAAAGGTGGGCTAATATTTGGCCATATGGTGTTAAATTTGGGGAAATACTTTCTTTCCAAAATATTCCACATTCCTTCTTCATAATGTCTCACCTTTCACTCATCGCTCAATGCTTTTATTCAATATAATACTTTTACCTCTCTAACCTTAGCACTGCCTTCTTGCGAGTTGCAAACATGGGTGTCATGAATGGCCCCGGATACTTAATACTTTGGACTCCTCACCTTGTGTCCCATCTCGCTGAACTAACATCTCAACGAGCAGGGTCGACCTACCTTTATCTCCTGAGGTGATCGGATTTTTTCTCGCTCATTAAATTTTCCATATTTTATAATTTCTTTCATTCCTGCCAACGACTTCATAAATAATGCACAACTCCATACAACAACTCCAAATATGACTTCCATTCTCAAACTTGTCCCCGGATAGGGTATAAGGTATAAAATGGGCAATATGATATATATGTGGAGCAATAATGATCATGATAAGGCTCATATATGGCTAGTGATTTTTGCAAATATGCATAGGTAAGGCTAGGATATGAACTTGTATATGTAAGCACTTGTATGGAAATTTCATAAAAAGTCCTCCATCATCTTATCATGCACATGTCAAAAGCAACTTCAAAATTTTCATCTCCTTTATTTTTTTCTTTTTGCACTTCATTGGGACTTCCCTTAACTAGGCAATTTCATGTTACATCTCTAATGAATCTAATTTTGCATCATAGAGCTCTTTTTTATACTTCCATGACTCTTCTTTTTTTCAAATTTTTGATTGGGGTCATTTTTATCTTCTCTTTTTTTTTTTGAATTATATGAACTAAGTATGCATTAAGATAAATATGCAAATCTAAACTAAGTATGAATATGCAAGTAAGCCTTTTCCCCACCCCATACTTAAAACTTACAGTGTCCTCACTGTATTAGAATTAGGGTTAAGAAGAAAACTTACTAAACCGTCACAAATTTCAAAAGTCGAAGAAGACAGCAGGCATGGTCGATATCGACCTTGAACATCGATATCGATGTCTTTTCTGTGTGCTTTTCTCTTTCCTGCAACTTATAAAAAAATAAAACCAAAGAAAAAATATGTAAAACAATAAAGTGTAATTCTCAAACCAAAGTAAAACTGTCTAAAACCAAAACTAAGTCTTTGTTACAAGCTCTAGACTTTTAAGTCGCTAGGCCGACTTCTTCCTTTGCGCTTCTCAAGGCAGCATCTGCAGAGCCCATGTGGCTTGGGCGTCAAATATGACTCCTTTCTTGTCACGCAGCTGCATTCCGCTGGGATGGATTTGATTCACCATGAATGGTTTTAAATTCTTATCTTTGAATCTCGTAGGGAACCAATGGTCCTTGGATTTGGCGACATAAACCTTTTCTCCTATCTCATATTGGCTTGACACATCATCGGATACCATACATAAGCGCACGTGCCAAGGCACACCTCTTCCAAATAATGATAAATCTTTAATTGTAATAGAACAGGAGGAATCCGTACCTTGACTTACCTTCTTCTCTGTTTGTGGCTCGGGTTGATTTCGATGTTCAGAGGTCGATATCGACCTCTGTTGTGCTCCTGGAGGATCAGTCGATTTGGAGTGTTTCTGGTCGATATAACCAGGAAGATTTCGACCTTCAGAGATCGATATCGAGGTCTTTGTTCCTCCCTTTTCAGCTTCCATGGTGGTCGATTTCGGCTGGGTATGGTCGATATCGACCTTAGTACCCAATTTCGATGTTTTGTTTTCTCCTCCGTCAACCCCATACTTATGACCTGGCATAGAATCTTGAACATTAATGGTCGATATTGACTTACCTGGGTCGATTTCGATGTTCTACTGTGGCCACTTCATTCAAGATTGCCACAATTTCCTCCACTTGGGCTTCTATGACCCTCTTCTCAAGCTCCTCCGATGTCATACTCCTTACTTTGGCTTCTCCACATGCAATGTAGTCAAATAATGGGACAAGTAGGGTCCGCCGCTATATCAACAACTAAGAAATCAGAAGGGACAAAGAACTTACATACTTGTACTGGCACATCCGTCACTATTCTAGTTGGAATTACTACCGTATTGTTTGCCATGTACAGTCTTGCATCCACGGGCTCCAAAGGACCTATCTTTACCTTGTGCCAAATGGTTAGTGGCATCATGTTAACGCTAGCGCCCAAGTCAACTAAAGCATTAAATTTTATTTGACCTAAACCTATAGCGATAGAAAACTTACTTGGGTCCACCCGCTTTTGTGGTAGCTCCAACCTGTTGCACTCCCCTGCGATCTCCGAAAGCGATCGCTTTTTACCCAAGATGTCCTTAAGGAACCTTACATAGGATGGCATCTCATGAAGTGCTTTTATTAATGGTATAGAGACATTAAGTCCCTGAAGCATCTTCACGAACCACTGGAACTTCTTTTCCGTTGGGTCCTTAATCATCTTTCTAGTTAGGAATGGCAACACCTTCTTCTTCCCTGCGGCTGTAACGAGCTCTAATACCATCTGTAAGACCCGGGGTCTTAAGAGGCGCCAGCCCATGCCACCTAGCCCTCTCAGGTCCGTTGTCCTCACTTGGAGCCTGAAAAGGAAGAGCTCTTGTAACATGGGTAGGGCTTGAATCACTTATAAATCACTCCCAACATCCTTATGATATCCGATGTGGGACGGGGGTATTACAATCTCCCCCACTTAAAGCACTGACGACCCCATCTGGCCCGAGGGACTGCCCTCCGGGAGGAGCGTACCCGAGCATACTGTCAGAGTACCTCCGGGCCCAGAGTCGGCTCTGATACCATCTGTAAGACCCGGGGTCTTAAGAGGCGCCAGCCCATGCCACCTAGCCCTCTCAGGTCCGTTGTCCTCACTTGGAGCCTGAAAAGGAAGAGCTCTTGTAACATGGGTAGGGCTTGAATCACTTATAAATCACTCCCAACATCCTTATGATATCCGATGTGGGACGGGGGTATTACAATCTCCCCCACTTAAAGCACTGACGACTCCGTCAGGCCCGAGGGACTGCCCTCCGGGAGGAGCGTACCCGAGCATACTGTAAGAGTACCTCCGGGCCCAGAGTCGGCTCTGATACCATCTGTAAGACCCGGGGTCTTAAGAGGCGCCAGCCCATGCCACCTAGCCCTCTCAGGTCTGTTGTCCTCACTTGGAGCCTGAAAAGGAAGAGCTCTTGTAACATGGGTAGGGCTTGAATCACTTATAAATCACTCCCAACATCCTTATGATATCCGATGTAGGACGGGGGTATTACAACATCGACATCAGTAGGGTCGACATCAACTGGAGGAGTCGATTTCTGTGGTGACGCAGCATCAGGGTCGACATCGACAGGAAGGTCGACATCGAGGTCACCTTGGTCGATATCGACAGAGGGGTCGATATCGATGTTTGTTCTGGCTCCTTTTCCTCCCCTTTTTGCTCGGGCATTTGTAATTGATGCCCACTCCTTAGGTTTATTGTCGTAATATGTCCAGTGGTTTTGCCCTTTTGGTTGGGCACAGTGGATCCAGGGAATGATCCTGACGCTTTGGGTATTGCTTCCGCCAATTGACTCATTTGAGTCTTCATGTTGCGCTTCCAAACGTTGATCTCCCCAAGTCTAGTATTGATGCCCTGCAGCTGAGTATGGACATAGTTGTTGGCTTGTTTGAACTCAGCATGGTTCCTCCGCATCTCATCAAGAAGGATTTGCAGGTCATCTTTCATTGTCTCCCGCTCAGGGTGCCCTGGTGCTCTATATGGTGGGGGATCCCTTTGAGAGAACCGTTGATCGCCCCAATACTATTGATTGCCCCCTCCATAGGAGCCTCTCGTCCACTTGGCTTCCTCATGTTGTTCCGCCATGGATACTTGCTCAGTATGTGGACAAGCACTAGTGTTATGCCCTGTTGAACCACACTCCTGACAAGTTTGATTGTTGCTCAGGAAACTGACTTGCTTTTGAAGGCGACATGTTTGATCGTTGTGGAATTGTTTCCGCACATCAGGGTCTATCTCCCTTGGAGGCTCATATAGTGGCATTGATGGGGCAGGCCTTGCATCATAGGCCGCAGCAGCCCCATAGGTGTTGTAAAAGTTCACTAGCCTCTCAATGGTCTCCTAGACCTCCGTAGGTGTAAGCTCAATGTACCGATAGGAGGTATATGAATTGCTCCTCTCCTTATTCGGCGCATCGATATCTGGTATCGATATCTGGCTCAAGCTTCAGGTTGATCCGACCTCGACCACAAGCTTATCTAAATTGACCATAAGGTCGATGTCGATGTGTAACATCGATTTCGATGTCTCTTCTGTGTGCTTTTCTCTTTCCTGCAACTTGTTGAAAATAAAACCGAAACAAAAACATGCAAGACAATAGAGTGTAGTGTCTCAAACCAAAGTAAAAACTGTCTAAAACCAAAACTAAGTCTTTGTTACAAGCTGATGCGGATCAAGATGGTCTTCTGTGGGTCAAACAATGATCTTGATCCAGGTGAGCTCTCAAGATCGATTCGAGGGCTATTGATGGCAAAGACTGTCGTCCTCAAGAGGAAGAAGATGGCGCCACCATGGATTGAAGAAAAGATATTTATTTATATAATTATAATTATAATTATTAGTTTTTATTTTCTTTCCATATTTAGTAACTCCTATGTTAGTTGGAGCTATTTATGGAATGTCTTATTTATAGTATTACTTAGTTAGGTTAAATAAGATGG
Organism: Persicaria maculosa; assembly: GCA_963922045.1. Taxonomy (NCBI): domain Eukaryota; kingdom Viridiplantae; phylum Streptophyta; class Magnoliopsida; order Caryophyllales; family Polygonaceae; genus Persicaria; species Persicaria maculosa. The sequence goes on along the minus strand of OY998264.1, from coordinate 43,294,012 downwards.
TTAGGAGAGTCTATCCTTAGGCTTTCTTAATTATCATCTTTTTATGATTTATCTAGTTAGGATTTTAGTTATATTATTATATTAGAATAAGGTCAGCCAAGTCTATCCTTTTGTAAAGGATGGCTGGCCACATATTAGGGTTTATAGAGATAAGGATTCTATTTAAACACTTTGTATTTCATTCAGGAAACATAGATTGGAAAATATAATTGAGAAACCTTTTTAGGATTAAAAGGTTTCCCCAATTCCCCAATCCAAAAGCCTTCACTATCCTTTATGTTCTTGTTACCCAATTCAACCAAGATCCAAGCACAAACCTTCAAACACACGTCAAACACAAAGATCACCAAAGCTGCAAAAACTGTCGCCAAATCCAGAACCCAGCCGTCGCGTGACTGTAGCGGCACTGTAGCAGCAGCCGCAACACTGTTGCAGCGCCCGCAGCATCCGTCTCTGTGCACCTGTTTTTGTTGTTGTTTAGTGTTCTTTGCCTTTTGCCTTGGTTTTATTTGTTTTTTTTCATTCCTTTCACAATAGTTCAAAGTCTTGATTGTAATTAATTGGAAACATTGAGATTAGCAAGGATAATTGCAAGATCGGGCCAACAACAAAGTTGGTGTTCTTGCGGATACCAAACACATCAAGTGGTACCAGAGCCGTAGGTTTCGCAAGTTCTTGTTTTTTTTTCTTAATGTTATTCACGATTTGATTCAATGGTTGGCATTATCTGGGGAGATTGGGATGATGATCCCGATCCCTTGGATGAGTTCTTCGCTTTGGAACGGGTTGCACAACAACGACGCCGCCGAGAGTTGCATAGACGAGCTTTGCTACATCAACATGCTTTAGAGCGACAATGAGAGGCTCAAAGGCACCGCCTTTGGCTTCAACGGCAAGCAAAAATCGATAAGGAGAGGCGTCGACAACAACTTAAAGCCGAACTTACAGCCGAACTTCAAGCCGAACTAGATGCCTATGATGCCAGATCACAGGCGAAGCTCGAGGAGGGCTTGAAGGAATTGGAGAAGGCCATCTAGGATAGAGTTTGTTATGCTCTTGCTTTGGCCATCACCCATACTCCAGTGGCTATAGTTGCCTCAACCAACGACGAGGTAATTAAGCCTAAGGAGCCTATAGTTGAATTCGTTGCCCCGGATTCAGCACAGCGCGCCAAACTTGTTTCACAGATTCTCGTTGACTCTGACCTCATAATTGAGTCAGCTCAGTCTTATTGCGAAGCAGACTCGACCAGCTTTCCAACGGTGGGTCACAGGCTGCCAGATTCTTCCAGGAAGACCTCCGAATCTATGCTGCAAATGGACTGCAGTGCTGCACTAGATGTGGTTGGTTGCTTCTGACGACAACGATGAGGACGTTGGGGACACTTCTCCTGAGTTAGCTATTGTACCTCTTGAGAATGTTCTTAATATTGAGATTTCTGAAGTTCATAGGGTTGTTGAGCCTAATGATATTGTTCCTTTGCTCAATGTCCCATATGACAGGTGTTGTTTTTGAGGCTCCTTTGCCTCAAATTCTGCTTGCGCCATCTCAAGTTAATTGTCAAGGAAGTTACTTCTGATTGTTGCTCCTTCCCCACTGCTCTTCAATGACTCGATTCGAGGATGAATCGAAGTTAAGAGGGGGAGAATGATGCGGATCAAGATGGCCTTCTGTGGGTCAAACAATGATCTTGATCCAGGTGAGCTCTCAAGATCGATTCGAGGGCTATTGATGGCAAAGACAGTCGTCCTCAAGAGGAAGAAGATGGCGCCACCATGGATTGAAGAAAAAATATTTTATTTAATTATTATTATTATTATTAGTTTTTATTTTCTTTCCATATTTAGTAACTCCTATGTTAGTTGGAGCTATTTATGGAATGTCTTATTTATAGTATTACTTAGTTAGGTTAAATAAGATGGTTAGGAGAGTCTATCCTTAGGCTTTCTTAATTATCATCTTTTTATGATTTATCTAGTTAGGATTTTAGATATATTATTATATTATATTAGAATTAGATCAGCCAAGTCTATCCTTTGGTAAAGGATGGCTGGCCACATATTAGGGTTTATAGAGATTGGGATTCTATTTAAACACTTTGTATTTCATTCAGGAAACTTAGATTGGAAAATATAATTGAGAAACCTTTTTAGGATTAAAAGGTTTCCCCAATTCCCCAATCCAAAAGCCTTCACTATCCTTTATGTTCTTGTTACCCAATTCAACCAAGATCCAAGCACAAACCTTCAAACACACGTCAAACACAAAGATCACCAAAGCTGCAAAAACTATCGCCAAATCCAGAACCCAGCCGTCGCGTGACTGTAGCGGCACTGTAGCAGCAGCCGCGACACTGTTGCAGCGCCCGCAGCATCCGTCTCTGTGCACCTGTTTTTGTTGTTGTTTAGTGTTCTTTGCCTTTTGCCTTGGTTTTATTTGTTTTTTTTTTTCATTTCTTTCACAATAGTTCAAAGTCTTGATTGTAATTAATTGGAAACATTGAGATTAGCAAGGATAATTGCAAGATCGGGCCAACAACAAAGTTGGTGTTCTTGCGGATACCAAACACATCAAGTGGTACCAGAGCCGTAGGTTTCGCAAGTTCTTGTTTTTTTTTCTTAATGTTATTCACGATTTGATTCAATGGTTGGCATTATCTGGGGAGATTGGGATGATGATCCCGATCCCTTGGATGAGTTCTTCGCTTTGGAACGGGCTGCACAACAACGACGCCGCCAAGAGTTGCATAGACGAGCTTTGCTACATCAACAAGCTTTAGAGCGACAACGAGAGGCTCAAAGGCACCGCCTTTGGCTTCAACGGCAAGCAAAAATCGATAAGGAGAGGCGTCGACAACAACTTAAAGCCGAACTTCAAGCCGAACTAGATGCCTATGATGCCAGATCACAGGCGAAGCTCGAGGAGGGCTTGAAGGAATTGGAGAAGGCCATCTAGGATAGAGTTTGTTATGCTCTTGCTTTGGCCATCACCCATACTTCAGTGGCTATAGTTGCCTCAACCAACGACGAGGTAATTAAGCCTAAGGAGCCTATAGTTGAATTCGTTGCCCCGGATTCAGCACAGCGCGCCGAACTTGTTTCACAGATTGACCTCATAATTGAGTCAGCTCAGTCTTATTGCGAAGCAGACTCGACCAGCTTTCCAACGGTGGGTCACAGGCTGCCAGATTCTTCCAGGAAGACCTCCGAATCTATGCTGCAAATGGACTGCAGTGCTGCGCTAGATGTGGTTGGTTGCTTCTGACGACAACGATGAGGACGTTGGGGACACTTCTCCTGAGTTAGCTATTGTACCTCTTGAGAATGTTCTTAATATTGAGATTTCTGAAGTTCATACGGTTGTTGAGCCTAATGATATTGTTCCTTTGCTCAATGTCCCATATGACAGGTGTTGTTTTTGAGGCTCCTTTGCCTCAAATTCTGCTTGCGCCATCTCAAGTTAATTGTCAAGGAAGTTACTTCTGATTGCTGCTCCTTCCCCACTGCTCTTCAATGACTCGATTCGAGGATGAATCGAAGTTAAGAGGGGGAGAATGATGCGGATCAAGATGGCCTTCTGTGGGTCAAACAATGATCTTGATCTAGGTGAGCTCTCAAGATCGATTCGAGGGCTATTGATGGCAAAGACTATCGTCCTCAAGAGGAAGAAGATGGCGCCACCATGGATTGAAGAAAAGATATTTTATTTAATTATTATTATTATTATTAGTTTTTATTTTCTTTCCATATTTAGTAACTCCTATGTTAGTTGGAGCTATTTATGGAATGTCTTATTTATAGTATTACTTAGTTAGGTTAAATAAGATGGTTAGGAGAGTCTATCCTTAGGCTTTCTTAATTATCATCTTTTTATGATTTATCTAGTTAGGATTTTAGTTATATTATTATATTATATTAGAATTAGATCAGCCAAGTCTATCCTTTGGTAAAGGATGGCTGGCCACATATTAGGGTTTATAGAGATTAGGATTCTATTTAAACACTTTGTATTTCATTCAAGAAACTTAGATTGGAAAATATAATTGAGGAACCTTTTTAGGATTAAAAGGTTTCCCCAATTCCCTAATCCAAAAGCCTTCACTATCCTTTATGTTCTTGTTACCCAATTCAACCAAGATCCAAACACATGTCAAACACAAAGATCACCAAAGCTGCAAAAACTGTCGCCAAATCCAGAACCCAGCCGTTGCGTGACTGTAGCGGCACTGTAGCAGCGGCCGCGACAATGTAGCAGCGCCCGTAGCATCCGTCGTTGTGCACCTTTTTCCGTCGCTGTTCAATGTTCTTTGCCTTTTGCCTTAGTTTTATTTGTTGTTTATTTTTCATTTCTTTCACAATAGTTCAAAGTCTTGATTGTAATTGATTGGAAACATCGAGATTAGCAAGGATAATTGCAAGATCGGGCCAACAACAAAGTTGGTGTTCTTGATTCCGAGCCCACAGGCGAAGGATCGAGGATACCAAACGCATCAAGTAGGGTCGACATCGACTGGAGGAGTCAATTTCTGTGGTGACTCAGCATCAGAGTCGACATCGGCAGGGGGGTCGACATCGACGTCACCTTTGTCGATATCGACAGCGGGGTCGATATCGATGTTCGTTCTGGCTCCTTTTCCTCCGCTTTTTGCTCGGGCGTTTGTAATTGATGCCCACTCCTTAGATTCATTGCCTCAATGTGTCCAGTGGTTTTTCCCTTTTGGTTGGGCACAGTTGATCCAGGGAATGATCCTGACGCTTTGGGTATTGCTTCCGCCAATTGACCCATTTGGGTCTCCATGTTGCGCTTCCAATCGTCGATCTCCCCAAGTCTAGAATTGATGCCCTATAGGTGAGTATGGACGGAGTTGTTGGCCTGCTTGAACTCAGCATGGTTCATCCGCATCTCATCAAGAATGATATGCAGGTCATCCTTCCTTGTTTCCCGCTCAGGGTGCCCTGGTGCTCTATATGGTAGGGGATTCCTTTGATCGCCCCAGTATGGTTGATTGCCTCCTCCATAGGAGCCTCTCGTCCACTTGGCTTCCTCATGTTGTTCCGCCATGTATACTTGCTCAGTGTGTGGACAGGCACTAGTGTTATGCCTTGTTGAGCCAAACTCCAGACAAGTTTGATTGTTGCTCATGAACCTGACTTGCGCGCTTTTGAAGGCGGCATGTCTGATCGTTGTGGAATTGTTGCCGCACATCAGGATCTATCTCCCTTGGAGGCTCATATAGTGGCATTGACGGGGCAGGCCTTGCATCATAGGTTGTAGCAGCCCCATAGGCGTTGTCAAAGTTCACTAGCCTCTCAATGGTCTCCCAGGCCTCCGTTGGTGTAAGCTCAATGTACCGATATGATATATAGGAATTGCTCCTCTCCTTATTCGGCGCATCAAGGGCGTTGTAAAAGATCTCCTGGATGACATATGGAAGTTGCCTATGCGTCGGGCATGATCTCAGCAAGTCCTTAAAGCGCTCCCACGCCTGCGCTAGTGTTTCACCTGGCTTTTGTTTGAAAGTCGTGATCCTTTGTCGCATCATCGCCGTTTTAGATGGTGGAAAGAACTTATTCAGGAATGCATCCTTCACCTCCGCCCATGTCCTCAGCGAGCGTGGAGCCAAACTCTCAAGCCATTGCAATGTCTTCCCTGCCAAAGACCATCTAAAAGATTTTAGTCTCACATACTCTAAATTTACTCCATCAGCAATTGTTTCACATAAATCCATAAAAGTAGAGATGTGTTGCAGTGGGCATTCATTAGGTCTTCCTTCAAAAGTATTTCTTTTAATTTCAGAAAGGAAGTTAATTGTAATCTCATAATTGGAAGGAGGAATAAGTATAGCGGATACTGATTGAGCCGCTCTTGGGCTTGTCTATGAACATCCTCCTCCCTATCAGCATGGGCTCGCTCTGTAGTGGCGGCGGCCCTTTCAGCAGTGATTATGGCGTTGTGGTCCTCGATCTCCTTCCTAAACCTCTCTATAGTCTCGACCTGCATCTCATTGTCCGCCATGATCCGAATTGCTTTATTGCGAAGATGGAAGAAACGTTCTGGCTCGTTGATGGTTTCCAGGATAGGTCTGCGATCAAAACGTCGCATAAACTAGCAAAATAAGCTCTAAAAGATCGTGAGAAAACTTAGATGGCGATTGATTACCTCCCGGGCAACGGCGCCAATTTGTTCGCGTTAAAACGGAAGGTAGATTCAAATATTCAATATAAACTCTAACTATGCTAACTCCCTTTCCCAAGCAAATAATACAAGAATCCCTCCCGATGTAGTGGTGGGGTAATTCAAGATCGAATCAACGAGGAGGTATGTCAGCGCTTCCCTTATTGTAATCACGATCAAGCTTTCAACCTCAGTTCTGGTCGAATTCCAGTAGAGTTCCTGCAGAAGACAAAAGCAGCAAAGTCGATGTCGAGACAGACCTCGATATCGACATTAGACCTCGATATCGACCTTTACAGTTGATTCCAATGTTTGTCATAGAAACTTCAAAGCGTAACTTATTGTCGGAAAAGTGTCCGAAGAACGTAGAATGGTGAAGAAGGATTATCATAAATCAAAACTTAACTTTTTATGTAATTCAATAAACTTTAAGCTTCCAAAGTCGGGGTTCCATGCCACAACGATATCAATGCAAGTTTGATGCCAAAGTTATGAAATTTAGTTCCTAAGAGTTACTATGCAATTCATGAGTAATCCAAGTTCACAATATGAGTGGCTTTCGCTTCAATAATGCAAATAATGAATCTCAATAACTTTCGCAAAGGAACATGCATAGGATAGAAGATGGAATCGCATAAAAGTCGTACCTTTGATGCACTTACCCTACATCGCTATCGTCGGGCTCACCCCGACCCTAGAAGTTGGTTGACTACTCGCTTCTCATCATACAACTTGTCATCATCATTATTGAAAGAAAACTACTTTGTATTTGCAAAAGAAAGAAATTACAACCGAACCAAGCCAATTCCGCTCTCGCTTCCAACCTTACTCGGCCTCCTCTCTCTCTCTCTACAACTTCTCTGCGTTCTATGTGTTTGAATAACTGAAATTGGATGATTAAACTCAGCCCTAACGGCCTCCAGATATAGATATCGAACTTTGCTATCAAAAGACTCGAAACTTTATCTTTATTCTCAAAGATAAAACTTAAATAAAGTAAAAACTAAAAACTTCACGGTAAAACTAGTAAAAGATGTAGTCTGGTATTGATGATAAGAAATCTCGACTTTAGGATAAACGTGCAAGCTTCGGATAGAATTCTATCAAAATCTGAGTCGGACTTCTCTGCTGGCAACATCGATATCGACCATAAGACCTCGATATCGACCTCTCTTTTATCTTATATCGAGCTCTCCTTCTTCTACTAGGATTAGCACTCTACTTCTATCATTTATCTCGATCTAGGCACTCGATATCGACCATTGATCATCGATATCGACCTCTGCTGGTGTCGACATACTCTATTCTTCTCTCTGCTCGATTCCTGCCTCTCTACTACACTCGATGTCGAGGTCCTTCAGTCAATTACGACCTCTTCAGAAGACTTTGAGTTCTTTTTTCGCTCTTCCAAATCTGTCCATTTTTGCCCTTTTTTGTGTGAAATCACATAGAAGCTCGTGCAGACCCATAGATTTGACATTTAATCGTAAACTACACTAATCTCATGTTTTCCCACTAATATGTATGCGAAAGAATGATAAAATGGACTTATATGGGCATAGAAAATATGGCAATTTGTGCGCACATCAGCTACTGACATCGATGGTGACACCCCTAGTCAATATCGACTTCTCATTTTTGTCTCTATAGGTTTTCTATTGTAGTAGAAATTGACGGCCTACGTCGACGTCGAGTAACCTACTCGAGATCGAGGCTTCTGGTCGACATCAGAACGTAACTTTCAGGCTCTACTAGGATCCCGCTGACTCGCTTCCTCGAGGATCGAACCTGATTTCCCTACTACCACAGTGGGGAGTCTTGAATATCTTTGAAAAGGATAAGGGTTGCATTGTTTATATTTTATTATATTATTCAATTTAATTCTCCTTACATCAAATTTTGGCGCCGTTGCCAGGGAAGTTATCAATCGCGCCCTAGTAGTCTATTCTCACATTCTTTTAAAGTTTTGCTTTATAGGTGTATGTGACGCACTGATCGCACACCCAAATTCAAAGGTTTAGATGATCCCGAGAGTTATCTCCACCTTCACGCTAGAATGCAAAGAGCCATGGCGGACCAAGAGACCCAGGCTCAACAAATTGAGCGACTAAAGAAACAAGTGGAGGACCGCTAGAGAAGCGGCACAATGAGAGCGTGGTGATTGGGACGAGCAAGCTAGAAGACAATATGAAGCTCAGATCAATGCACTCCCACGAAACACAAAGCAATACATGCACCCATCGCTCACCGTGCCTGAATTGGCAATTGTTATCCCCACTTCTAATTTTGAAATTAAGCCTAGTTTCCTTACTGAGATTGGGAGACACCAATATGAAGGGAAACCTAATGAGCGCCCTATGTCACATATTACTACCTTCTTTGATCTCTGCGATACTATTGCTGATGGAACGAGCCTTGAATATGTCAACCTAAAGGCTTTTCGTTGGTCCCTTGCAGGAAAAGCATTGCAATGGTTGGAAAGCTTAACCCCAAGATCGCTCCGCACTTGGAATGAAGTCAAAGACACGTTCCTCAATATGTTCTTCCCTCCATCCAAGACGGCGTTGATCCGACAAAAGATCACGACTTTCAAGCAAAAGCCTGGTGAAGCTTTGGAGACTATTTGGGAAAGGTTCAAGGACCTAGTAAGATCATGCTCGACGCATGGCCAACCACCGTACGTGATTCAGGAGATTATTTACAATGCTCTTGATGATGCAACCAAGGAGAGGATCAACACATACACCTCCTATGGCTAACTTGAACTCGCTCCACAAGAGGCTTGGGACACCATATAGAGATTGGTGGAGTTTGATAACACATATCTCCCGAGGCTTCTGACACATCATCGTCATCGAGGCCTGCCTCATCTATGTCACTCTATTTACCCTCCAACGATATCGATCTGGACATGAAGGAGCAATTCCACAAAGATCAACTTTGAAAGCTCCAAAAGCAAGTGAGGTTCCTCTCAGCGAACCAAGATTGCATCGAATACGGATCACATCGGCACACCATAACCAAGTGCCCTCATACGAAACAAGTGCAACTAGGAGAAACTCATGAATAAGTGGAGGAGGAGAGTTCATAACCAATCGACATCGAGCACTATGTCGATGTCGAGTCACTAGTCGATGTCGACCTCGAGGTCAACGCCGAAGCCACTGCAGAGCACTCGGAGGCACAGACCCACCCGATATCGAGATGTCCTGTTGATATCAACACCCCTCTAGTCAATGTCGACACCTCAAAGGCACCTCCGACGACCGTTTTTGCTTCTACACCAAAGAAGATGTTGCCCTTCCCTTCTAAAGCATTGAAGTACCCCACCCAAGGTAAGTTTAGGCACTTCGTGAAGATCCTCCAAGGTCTTGACATCACTAACCCACTCATGGAGACCCTAAGTGAGATGCCCACCTATGTTCGATTCCTCAAGGACATCCTTAGCAAGAAGCGGTCCATGGCAGAGATCGTAGAGGAGTGCTCAAAGATGGACTTCCCAGAGAAGAATAGTGATCCAGGGAAGTTCGCAATCACCGTGGGACTTGGCCAACATCGTTACAAGGCCCTATATGACCTAGGGGCAAGCGTAAGTCTTATGCCCCTCTCTAGTTGGTAAAGGGTTAACATCGGAGCACTTGAACATGTGGACATGATGCTCTACATAGCTGATAATTCATTCGTCAGACCCATAGGTATAGTTGATGACGTTTTGGTAAAGTTAGGTAAGTTCTTTGTACCTACTGAATTTATTGTATTGGATATGCCCAAAGATCCTATTGCACCTATCATCCTTGGTAAGCCTTTCTTAGCTACTGTAGATGCCAATATCAATATGCAACGAGGACTCCTAACCTTTATGATAGGGAACGAAGTGATAGAGCCTTCAACCCCACAATGAAGGAGCTCAATGGAATGGAGATCAAGTCGGTCTATGCCCACATCAATGCCATAGATTGCAAAGAACCGATGGAAAGGGCCCTAACTCATGAGGAAGGCCTAACCAAAGCTGTATAAGAGCTCACCGATGAGGAAATTGAGGAATTCCTGGCTACATGCACCACTGATGAGGAGATCTTCGACGATGCTTTATCCACGGAGTTCGAAGAAGATTTCAAAATCGACCAGGACCTGTCGATATCGACCACTCCACTCGATGTCGAGTACCCCCACTCTACGTCGACACACTTAGAAAGCCAGGTATGTTCATATTTTTCAGGTGATATTGAGGCAACTCAATCGACAACAGAGGTCAAAATCCACCACCCCATATCAACCCCAGAGGTCAAGATCGACCAGGTCCCCTCGACATCGGACATCTCAGAGGCCGAGGTATGTGCTGAATTCTCAGTCGATATCGACTTATCCTACTCAACATTGACTTCTTTTCTGCAAAGTTACTACGAAGAATCCCAATCAACGTTGGCATCCCTATATGCTTGGTCCACGCTAACCCCTGTAGCTGATTTGGGAGCTTTAATCAAGAGAATTGAAACAGATTACCTAGGTGATCATGAAGACGGAGGAGGTAGAGCAAATCCTGATCCCACAAGGACCTTCTCCGGTGCTGAAGCCTTTACCCGACACGCTTAGGTATGAGTTTCTTGGTCCCAATTCTATTTTTCATATGATTATCAATGCTATACTAACCACGCAGGAAGTGGACAAGCTTATGAAAGTGCTTCGCACTCATTGAAAGGGAATTGGGTACTCTCTTGAGGATATTAAAGGTATTTCACTCGCCACTTGTATGCATAGAATCCTTGTAGAGGATGATCACAAGGCATCTATAGAACATCAGCGATAGCTCAACCCCAACACCCCAACATGAGGGAAGTGGTGAAGAATGAGATCATGTGCATGCTGGATGCAGGAATCATCTCCGCCATCTCCGACAATGAATGGGTGAGCCCGGTCCATATGGTTCCTAAGAAGGGCGGAATGACCGTTGAGGAGAATGAGAAGGGAGAGCTTGTGCCAAAGTGAATCAATACTAGTTCGCGAATGTGCATTGACTACAGAAAGCTCAACAACGCCACTAGGAAGGATCATTTTCCCCTCTCATTCATTGACTAGGTTTTAGAAAGACTTGCTGAACATGACTATTTTTGTTACCTAGATGGATATTCTGGCTTTTGGAAGGTCCCTATTCATCCCAAGGATCAAGAGAAGACCACCTTCACATGTCCCTATGGGACTTTTTCATATAGGTTGATGCCATTCGGGCTCTGCAATGCCCCTGCTACCTTCAAAAGGTGTATGATGGCCATCTTCTCTGACATGATAGAGGATATTGTGGAGGTATTTATGGATGATTTCTCTGTCTATGGCACTACTTTCGATATTTGTCTTTCTAACCTTTGCAGGATACTTGCCCGATGTGAGGAAACGAATTTGGTTCTCAATTAAGAAAAGTGCCACTTTAAGGTAAGAGAATGGATTGTGTTAGGCCACAAGGTTTCAAAAAGAGGAATTGAGTTGGACAGGGAAAAGACAGAGTTATGGAGAAGTTGTCACCACCTTCATCTATTAAGGAGATAAGAAGCTTCCTTGGTCACGTAGGTTTTTATAGGAGGTTTATTCAAGATTTTTCTAAGACTGCCAAACCATTAATTAATCTACTAATGAAGGATGTTAAGTTTGTGTTTTCTAGCAAATGTCTTGAAGCTTTCAACAGGTTGAAGGAAGCTCTTATATCCGCCCCTATCATTCAATCTCCAGATTGGTCGGAACCATTTGAGATCATGTGTGACGCAAGAGATTACGCTGTAGGAGCTGTCCTAGGACAAATGAGAGACAAGAAGCTTCATGCCATCTACTATGCAAGCAAGACTCTTGATGCGGTCCAAACAAAGTACACCATGATTGAGAAAGAGTGCTTGGGGGTGGTCTTCGCTTTTGAGAACTTCCGCTTATACCTAGTGGGCTCTAAGGTAATTTTTCATACGTACCATGCAACTCTTAGGTACTTGATGGCGAAGAAGGATGCTAAACCTAGGCTCCTACGATAGGTGCTCTTACTCAAAGAGTTTGACGTTGAGCTTAAGGATAACAAAGGAATGGAGAACTTCGTAGCCAATCATCTCTCACAACTACACAAAGGGCTTCTAGATGAGTCAAAGGACAACATGCCAATCGATGGCTCCTGCCTTGATGAGCACTTAATGAAATAAGAACCAAAACGGGCAGAGACTTCACCCGATATCGACCTTACCCACTCGATATCGACTGCCCCTAAGGTAAGTTTTATCTCGATGTCGACTAACTTGGATGAGAGGTAAACGATGAAAGATGTCGAGATTGACCAGCCTGTGTCGACATCGAGTGACTATCTCGAGCAACCCAGATCGACTGATCATGTCGATGCACACCAGTCGAAATCGACTATTCTAGGTTGAGATCGACCACCATCCAATGACTCCGAAGGTGACGAAAAGGTAAACTCCGGTGAGGACTTCTTCTTTACTCCTCTCTCTAGTCCTATTCATGAATTATTTGCTGCAAGAGGGGCGAAAGTACCTTTGTTTAAGGATTTTGCTAACTACATTGTAGGAGGCGAGATACCATCAAGCTTAACTTCGCAGGCGAAGAAGAAGTTCTTGCATGACGTCAAACAATACTATTGGGATGAACCCTACTTGTTCAAGCAGGGAAAAGACCATATTTTCCGACGTTGTATTCTGGAGGAAGAGGTAGAGAGCATGATTTGCCGTTGTCTTTCTCTCCCAACATGAAGCCATACTAAGGATTCAAGACCGTGGCGAAGATTCTTCAATGTGGTTTTTATTAGCCTAACCTTTTCAAAGATGTGCAAAACTATGTACCCTCTTGTGATGACTGTCAACGTGAAATAAATATTCGATGGAGGAATGAGACAACGCTCACAGGAATCCTAGAAGTGGAGCTTTTTTATTATGTGGCATTGACTTCATGGGACCATTCCCTGCCTCAGGCCCCTATAAATACATTCCAGTAGCGATGGATTATGTCTCAAAATGGGTTAAGGCCATTGCAACTAGGACCAACGATGCGAAGATAGTTTCCAAGTTTATGAAAACTAACATCTTTCCTTGCTTTGGTGTTCCTAAAGTTCTTATTTCAGAAGGTGGCTCAAACTTCATTGAGAGAGGCTTTGAAGAACTTTTAGCCAAGTATGGGGTGATACATAGGGCGGCAACACCCTATCACCCACAAACAAGTGGCCAAGTAGAAGTCTCCAATCGTTAAATCGAAGCAATCCTACAAAAGATAATCTCCCGCTCGAGGAAGGATTGGTCATCCAAGCTAGATGATGCGCTCTGGGCCTACCGAACGACCTATAAGATACCACTTCGCACAACTCCTTGCAACTTGATGTATGGTAAGTCATGTCATTTGCCATCGAACTTGAGCACAAGGCGATGTGGGCTCTCAAAGAGCTCAACATGGATTTTGATGAAGCCGGGAAAGGAAGGTTCCTTGACTTGCAAGCCTTGGAGGAGTTGCGCCTAAAGGCATATGAGAATGCCCAAATCTACAAAGATCGCACAAAGAAGTGGCACGATAGGAAATTGGTTTCAAATAAATATGGGGTAGGTGACAAAGTCCTTATTTTTAACTCTACACTCTACTTATTTCTAGGGAAACTAAGGACGAGATGGAGTGGACCATTCACGGTTCCTCAAATTTTCCCTCATGGAGCGGTGGAGTTACTTAGTGATGATGGCACCACCTTCAAGGTAAATGGTCACCGGGTAAAGAAGTACTATGACAAGGAGGACCCAAAAGAAGAGATTCACGCCACCCTAGCATTGAAATAGCGCAAAAAGGGAAGTATGCCGAGCTAGCGACTTAAACTTAAGCGCTTTCGGGAGGCGACCCATTACACTCTTTTTCTATGTTTTCTTTTAAATATTTTATTTTTTTCTTCTAGATATTTTTGTGGCAATTCTATATAGTTTATCCAGGAGAACGAGAGTCCATAAGAGAGGTCGGTGTCGACATAAGAAGTCGATGTCGACTGGCTGAGAGAAGAAACCTATAGGTCGACTGAACTCCATCGACTCAGAATGGGATGTTCAATGTCGACACTATAGGTCGATGTTGACTCGACCAAGTTTATTAGACGAGGTGCAAGTCAGTTGTTGGCCAAGGCAGTCGATGTCGATCAAACCCACCGAGGTCGAGTAGGTGACTCAATATCGACTATTCTAGTCGATGTCGATGCCGCTAACAGACAGGTAAGAATGACAGGTCTGATTTGTTAATTTATTTTTATATACCAACCGACCTTGACTTTCCTTTCTCCTTTACCCCCACATCGACCTAGCCCTAGCCGCATCTCTCTCATCTCTCTCGTCTCTCTCGTCTCGTCCCTGCCCTCTTGCTCTACTCCCTCCGTTCACCACCTGCTCGCCAAATCCCCTTTGTGTTGCACCTGTCATCCCCCAGCAGCCACACCGCCCAGATCCGATAGCAACTCGATAGTAGACAAGCGAACCCTCTCCTTCTCTCTCACGTCCTCTAGTGCTCGTTCCCTTGTCTCTCCTCTTTCCATATCCTAGATCTGGCGCCATCCCACCAGTTCTGGCCACCCTTGCCCATCCCGCACCCCTATCCGTCTGCAGTGACCGAGATCCGCCCAGACCTGGACCAAGATTGACCGGCTTACTCGATTCCGACCACATTAATAGATCTCGACTTCTTGGTTGAATTACCTTCTATTTCTCCTCCTTTTAACCGATTTCAAGTATTCTTCGTGTCTGAATCTCCCCCCTTTTCTTTATTTACAGATTTTGTTATAAATTTGTTGAATTTAGGGTTGGATTTGATATTGAGTGATTTTAGGGTTTGAAGGTTTTGCGCGGGAAATTGAAATTGTATAATTTTGAGCATATGTTGGATCTGATTTTTTGAGATTTGATGGGTCTAAATGAGATTTGCTTTGGTTTGTGTTTGTGCTAAATATTCAAGAAATTTGGGTTTATAAATTTGTTAAGATTTAGAGAAATTTCTTGAAGTTCTTTAAATATTCCTTATTTTTGATGTTTAAAAGTTGATTAGTAATCTTTACTTTGAGCATTAAATTTAAGATTGCATGATTTAGCACTAAACATAGCCTATGTTGATATTGTAAATGTTTAGGCTAGTTTCTGAACCTAAGTATGGGGTTGCTTTATATTACTTAATCTAGTTCATTATCTTGGACACTATTTTCTTTGCAGAAAATGGTAAGATCCAATAATGTTGAGAGGGACGCTTTTTACATCCCTGATGATGAGCTGAGGACCCTAGCCACCCGCCTCATTCCCGGCGCCCATAGAGCCCGCTGGTACCACCACCCTGACATGAGGCACTTGGGCTTCCACACTAGCGTCTGGGAGGCTTTGGAGTATGTATCTCTACAGAGGCTCATCAGCGACCTCAGTGCACACTACCCCATTCTGACTAAGGGAGTTCATGGCCACGCTGGAGATACCTGATCGCACATCATCCACACGTCAAGTCTCTTTTTGACTCGGCAACAGGCAGTACCGCTTTACCATAGGTGAGAGGAGCAACCTCTTCGGGTTCACCTACACCCCTCTGTACTTCATAATCGAGGATACCAACATCATCTAGAGCTACATCTTAGGGAACCCAGACCTTGCTACCACTAACGTCCTCACCAACAAGGTCGTCAACCCGCTTTTCCGAGTGATCCTCTGTATCTTGGGGAGCACTATTTGGGCTAGACCCGAGCTCCGCCGCCCTATGCACAGCGAGACTGAGACCTTGTGGTAGATGCTTTTTGAGGATGACTCATTGCCCCTCTTGTATGCATGGCTTGAGCACGTTCTGGAGTGGAGGCGCACTACAAGAGGAGACATCCTGGACGGCAGCATGGTGGCCATCCTAGCCCATGCCCTTAGCATCTGCGTCGACAGGTATACTGCCTATGAGCTCAACACTATGGATGCTAGTATACTGTGACAAGGCGGAGTCATAGCAGCAGGAGCGGATGGCTGGAGGCACCCCCAAACGGGGATGCCTCTCAAATACGACTATATGGATCTTCTATATGTCCTTGATTGGTTCCAGTCCTGGACTGGTGAGCCATATCATGAGGACATAGATCCTACAACAGACCCTACGCTGCGAAGGAGGCCACCGATCTACAACCACGAGTCGAAGATAGAGGCCATGTCCTGGGATACCGATCCACACTCCGCTAGTGCGCAGCAGCCCCCAGCCTATCCAGGAGATGATGGTGATGACGATGATGACGGCGATGATGATGATTCTAATGATGCTGATGATGGTGGTGGTGATGGCCCGTAAGGGTCACACCACAGCTATATTCCACACACTCCGCCGGTGCAGCTTGTCTATCCTACTGAGTGGCGGGAGGACGTGATTGAACGACTATCTAGCCTGGAGGTGGAGTGCAAAGTGATACACCAATTCCTGCACGACGTTCGAGCTAATTTGCGATGATTCGCTGCATCTCAGGAGCGACTCACTAAGTTCTTCGAGGATTCCAGTTTCGGCTTCACCTCCAACCCCCATGGCCAGTCGTACTATGGTCAGCCAGGACCATCTTACTCAGCACCAGGTCCATCTTTCTAGCAGGACTCGCATCACAACTATCCTGGCAACCCCACCTTCCAGCAGGGCGGCCCTTCCTATCACCATGGGTCATCATCTTCACAAGGTTTACCCCTACTTCTTTCACCTTCACCTCCGCCTCTTGAGGAGTGATTTCTGAGAGTAAGTGAGCGTGAGTGTTTCCCCTCCCTTTTACTTTATTTTTCAATAGTAAGGACATTGTAATATTTAACTTGGCTTGTAATAACTTTTATTTTGCTTTCTGTCTTATTTTTCTGCATTGCATTCATGTTTAAAGTCTATGCATTTTAAAGTTTATGTTCTTAGTACGTTAGTTTATAAAAATGCAAAAATCCAAAAAAAATAGAAAATGTCAAAAAGGAAAAAAAAATGCATATTTACCTTATTTATGTTTTTAAACCCTACTTAGATGTCCAATGATGAAAACTCAATAGCTTACTTTATCATGTAAATCTTATGGCATATTTGGATGGTTTATCCTAAGTCCTTAAAATTGTATTTATGTAGATTGTGAACTTGTGATGAAATTGAGCACATATGATCCTATGCTAAAAAGCAAAATCCAGCAAAATTGTCCTAGTGAGAATTTTAGCCTATAGGGAGAACATTAAAAGTCCCTCTGCTTTCTTTAGTGTATTTACTCTTCCTATGAATCTCTAAATGTTGTGATAGTTATTCAAAGTCAATGCATATATATGTTTGTGTTTATGAGAATTAAATGATGAATGCATCTTTTAAGCCATTTGTATCCTCCCTTTACCTACCCTGCATTATCTCTGCTTGAAGCGAGAACATTAACCTGAGCCATATATTGCAAACTCCACAAAATTATCCATAGCCGAATTGATCCTGACCCCCATTTGGGAATTGAGACTTAGAATGGTTAGAATAATGCATTGCGGAAAGAAAGTGCATATGTTTAGTTTCAAGTAAAGATTTATGGGTTGGTACATATTTGCATCTTGTCACATATTGTAAAAGGATTTTTGGCTCACTATATAAATGCACATATTTTATTTATTTATTTATTTTTCATTCAAAAAAATCCAAAAAGAAAAAAGAAAAAAGTTATTATATTAGTGCATGAGCCAATTATTCCTTAGTTCTTTTATTTCTTGCAAGATTTATATTTTTGAGAGCATATTAGGGTTTGAAAGAAAGTTGATGATCATCATGGAAACTAAGTTTGGTTGAGCATTATTTTTAGATATTTTTTGGATAAGTCGTGTTAAAGTTTAGGAGTCTTGATTCCCAAATTTTATAAGCAGCACGTAGCCAAATAATTCTATACCCTTTATTTCTTACCAAGCCCCATTACAACCCCGCCGAATGGAGTCTTCTTTGAAGTCTTCCATTGAGAGAAAGTCCTCCTGATGGTTCTTTTTGCATTTACATAATTGGTTGCGAAGTGGAGTCTTCTTTGAAGTCTTCCATTGAGCGAAAGTCCTCCTGATGGTTCTTTTTGCATTTACATAATTGGTTGCGAAGTGGATTATTATAAATTGCAATGTTTATGAGTTTGTATATGGAATCAAGTTGAGAGTTGATCTTCATAGCCTAAACACATTTAGTGTTGAGTGAAACACATTATCCCTGTGAGGTTGGATTAAAATTGCCTATGCCTATGGATCGCTCATATATGTGTGATGACGTTAAATTCACTTGCTTTGCTTTGCTTGATGTTGCTTTTGACAAGGGCGAAGACTTGAAGGGTATGTTGTAGGTTTTTGTCATTGCTTGGCTATTGCTTGAGGACAAGCAAGTCAAAGTATGGGGTATTTTGATGTACATATTTAGAGTCCTTTTATTTTTATATTTTGACTTCATATTTCATTCGATTCCTAAAGTAAAGGTTGGAAATAATGCAAATTTGTGTAGAATGAGCTAACATGCAAGAAATATAGTCTGCATAAGTTTTGGTCTAAATGTGTAGGAATTGAAGCAAAATCGGAGTCAAAAAGAGAAAGCCAAGTGGACCAGAAAAGAGGTCGATATCGACCATATATGTTAAGATCGATATGCCAGCTCAACATGGACATTAATTGTCGAGACAGACCACACAGAACCACTGAATACCACTTGACATGAACTCAGATCGAGTGGAAGCATCGACATCGAGTAGAACTCTGAGCTCGAGTGAAGTAAAGACTATCGAGCCGAAACAGAGACCTCGACATCGAGTGGAAATTACACGGTTTGCACGCAGATTGAGGACGCAGATTTGAGATTTATCCAAACTAAGCCACGATTTTATCTTCTTTTTAGATGGATTATGTCCTAGGGAACTTTCCTTTCTTACCCTAGGATATTTTATATTTACCTTAATAAAGTTTCATCCTATCTATGATGGGATAGAATTTTATATAGAAGTTTTAGTAGGATTAGAACTACTATCCTTGGCTAGCAAGGATTAGTAGGCTATAAATAAAGCCCTATGGAGCTGGTTTTTATTCATTCAAGCAAGCAAGACACAAAAAAATTAAACATTCAAAGCAATAGTTTTAGGTTTTAAGCTTTAGGGTTTCGGCGCTTACGATAGTTGGCGTTGGGATTGTAAAGATTCAAGGTTTCCATTCAATGCAAAGTTATTTCCTTTCAAGTTCAAGTATGTCTTCATTCAACATGAGCGAGTAGTCTCCCTTTCTTCTAGGGTCGGGGTGAGCTCGACGATAGCCATGGTGGTAAGGTTTGTATGTCGCTAAAGAAGGTATCTATTATCTCGCTCTACCTTGTAATTTATCTTTAAATGCGAATTTAAGGAACTCGTGTTGTGAAACTTGGGTAGTAATTAGGGTTTCTAGTCAAAAGATTATAAACTCAATTATGACAAAGGTAGACGCAAATTAGGTTAATTTATTGCAAGATATCTTTTCTTATTTGCCGGGTTTGGGTGAAAGCCTTCTCCTTTATGATAAAAGTATGCATCTTTATTGATTCCTTACTTCTACTTTCATTGTTGTTGTTGTGGTAATCCCTGACTTTGGAAGATCTTTTCTTTCTTTGTTTACACCGCTATTACCTGTCGTTCGTTGAGTTATCGAAAAACCCAACAACCCACTGTTACTTGATTTTCATTGCTCCTTCTCCATCCTACTTTCTTTGGCCTTTCTTTGCCGATAAAGACTAACCTTTCTGCAGGAAACACTCGATATCGACATCAGAGGTCGATATCAACACATTTGTTCTACGTCGATGTTTGCTGTGTTGATGTCCCATCCTTCCTGCTGCTGAGCTCGATATCGAGTACGCAACTCAACATCGAGTGTCCTGTGTCGATTGGCAATTTTCTGATCCAAGTCGATGATTGCTACTGACATCGATATCGACACTCCTAGTCGATATCGACTTCTCGTTTTTGTCTCTGCCGTTTTTCTGTTACAGTAGAAAGGCACTAGACCATCCCTATTTGATGTAGTCCTTAGGAACGGGAAGGCAAACTTAGCTTGAGCTTTACAGATGGGCCTGGAAGACTCCAAGGAGTTTGCATCGTGGAGGTTGGAGTAGCGGGGTTAGGATATAGGGACCGAGAGGTAGTTTCCCCCTCCGATCAGTTGCCCCTCGAAGGGCGGCCTTACGTAGCTTGGTTGTGTTTATATGTACATAAACTGGGCCTGAGGGCGATCCCCCTCGAAGGGGATCATATTATTATTGATGATTACTTCTATGCTGAGTGTTGTTATGCTTAGGATAAAGATCTGATTAGTATGTCCTACCTGTAAAACATATATTGACTGATCTGTGAAAATGAGATAGCGAAGGTACCCTTATTCTTATATGGTCAAAGTCCAGTTTGGGTGCAACAGTCCCTTCCATTATGTTAACCTCTTTGATGGCCCTATCGAGTCCTTATCCTGGTTATCAGTGTACTCCATGAGAAATAGGGTTGGCAAACACATTATCTTTGGGGATCATGTTTGGATATGATGGTTACAAGAGTGAGTATTGGAAGACGGCTCTTGAAAAAATTCTGAGTTTAGAGAGTAAGGTGTTTCTAGGACTTTCCTTCAAACTCTTATGATGATCAACCAGTGTCGTCTTGCCATAAAGAGTCATATCAGAGTCATACGGGAAAGAGGGGTGATGAGTCGGTTGGGATGAGTCGATGGTTGCTGATAATGCATATCCTAGATAGGCATTATAGACATTTTTAGGCTAGTTAGATTGCATTTAGTTAATGTTTGGAGTTAAAGTGCATCTGACGATTATTTTGAAAGAGTTCGGATTCTACGCGAATTTGTGAGTATTTTTACAGAGTTAGATTCGAACGCTATTGAGATGCATCATCTTGGAGACTTGAAGAAAGAAGAAGCAAGAAATTGGAGCTGATCTCGGCTTCTAGCAACGGGAGATATGCAGCGGCCGTAGCATACCTACCGCGGCCGCCGCAAAGAAGAGAAGCAGCGAGATTGGAAGAGCTAGTGTGCAGCGGCCGCAGCAACATGCTGCGGCCGCTGCATGTGTCACATGGGCGCTGCGTTTTGTTAAATTGAAACCCTAGTTTGTTATTTCGTTTTTGGTTCGGCTTAGACTTTTTAAGGCCGAGTGTTATTAGTTTGGTAGGGATTCATTTTTCTTTTCTACGTTATATCATACATTCGAGAGATTGAGCAATGTTTACCATGAGGAACTAAACTCATCGGTTCTGCCTACAATTTGAAGCTTTATTTGGATTGATTATGAGTTTCTAATTCTCGTTCCTTAATTCCGCTATTGAATGCTTCAACATCTTTGCGCTTATTGAATTATTGTTTTGTTCTATCTTGTCTGGCCAACTAGTTAGATCAATTCAATTGCTAGGTTTTGTAGATTCCTTATTGGGAACCTTAACCTGAGTAGCAAACTTATCCCTTTAGGGCTGATTGAACTAATTGGACAAGTAGGAAGTTGAATGTGTTGTTAAATCCCTCTTTAGAGAGTGCAAATACCTTGGCTAATCTCTGGACTTAAAGCTATCAATTGGGTTAAATCCATCTTTAGGGACTGTTCGATTGATAATGGTTGCTAGGACTGATTGGACTAGTAACTATATTAGGTCGGGACAAGGGCATTCATTGGAAACTTAATAGGATGAGAAGAAGTTACAAGGATTGCTTCAACCAAATAAAGTGGAAAATCGTAGGTAGAACTGTTTCTCTCATTTGTTTAAATCAAAACCATTGACCCTTCCTTTCATAAATTGCTTTGCTCTCACAAACCCCCCATCTGGTTACTAAATCGGAATTTAAATCATACTTGAGAAACAAATCTCCCTGTGGATCGACCTCTTACTTATTGTTGTACTAGTTATAGGTTTGAGTTTACTTTGACGGATCAACGACAGGTTTTCCCTCCATCAAATTTGGCGCCGTTGTCGGGGAGGTTTATCGATTCTTGTGTGTTTTTGGTGTTGATTTTTGGAGTGGACCATCGTATATGGTCCATACTCGTGCTACTAATCCATCTTTAATATTGTTTGATTCAGAGATTGAAAAGTCCCTTTCCGCCTTAAGGCGAGAAACTCGTGATCGCTTTCACGAATCTTCTTCTGATCAGGGAGAAAGCACTGCATAGATGGCTTACAACATAAATCTTACTCTGAGGGAGCTTACTGCTCCTGACTTGGCACAACAACCCTTGGCAATCCAATTCCCTGCACTTGGGGAAGGAGTGAATTTTGAGCTGAAATCTAGGGTAATTCATCTATTACCCAAGTTCCATGGGTTTAGTGGGGAGGATCCCCACAAGCATCTATCAGAATTTCATACTGTGGTGGTTGGAATGAAACCTGAGAATGTTACTGAAGAACAAATCAAGATGAGGGCCTTTCCTTTCTCTCTAAAGGATGAGGCAAATGAGTGGTTCTTCTATCTACCACCTGGGAGTATATCTACTTGGGTTGAGATGAAGAGAGTCTTTCTGGAGAGGTACTTTCCTGCAACTAAGCTTAACGCCTTGAAAAGGGCAATCAGCAGCATTGAGCAGCAAGCTACGGAGTCTATTCATGAGTATTTTGAACGCTTCAAGAAACTCTGCGCCAGCTGCCCATGTCATGGCTTCTCTCAGAAGGATCTAGTTCTATTCTTATTTAACGGGCTTACTGATCAGGAGCACGGAATGGTTAATTCTTGTTGTGGGGGAAACACGCTGAATAAGACACCAGCGGCAGCTTGGGAGGTGGTCAAGGAGCTCTCTGAGGGCTCAAGACAGTTCAACAAAAACACTTGTGCTAGGGGTGTACTTGCGATTGAGACCCCAGTAGCTGCATTACAGACTAATATGGCTGAGATGAAAGAGATGATGAAGAAGCTGATAATTGACAGAGCACCTCAACAGTTGAAGGCATGCGGGCTTTGCAATCAATTTACTCATCCGATGGATGTGTGCCTAATTCTGCAAGAGCCTAGCGCAGATGTGAATGCCATTGGGAATTTTGCTCCACAGAGGCCTAGACAAGGCAATTTTGGAAATCCTGGGTATTTCAACAATAAAAATTACAATAGAGGCTATCAACAGGGCTATAAGAACTACCAAGCCCCTTTAAATCAGCAAGGGGGCAACAGACAAGACCCCAACAACAATTTGACACGGTTACTGAGGATCCTCTGCAGACTTTGACACGGTTACTCTTGAAGGTGGAGAAGCAACAATCAGATCGGATATCAAATTGAAAAAATCAAATGAGTCAACTCATTCAAGTCCTAAGTGCAAAAGAGGCAAACGATTCAGGAAAGCTTCTGTCGCAAACTGTTGCGAACCCTAAGGAGAATGTCAGTGCAATAACGCTTATGAGTGGCAAGGAACTGATTGCCACACCTCAAAAGCACGACGAGGAAATCATGGACGAGGAGATAGAAATATTAGAAGAGGATGGGAAATGCACGGTGCGGTGGCCACAGCACACATGCCGCGGCCGCGTCACACCGGGGGAGCGGCGGCCGCAGCACAATGCTGCGCCCGCAGCAGCGGCCCCAGCCGGAACCCCGCCGCCAGGTACGCCCTTTGTCCCTCCTTCTCCTTTACCCCTTCTTCTTCTCCTCCTCCTCCTCCTTCTTCTTCTTCCTTACCTTTGGATACTCCGAAGCCTATCCCACCTTTTCCCGAAGCTCTCAAGGATACAAGAAAATTTGAGACGGACCAGGAGATTTTGGAGACATTCAGCAAGTGCGAGGTAAATATTCCTTTACTCAAGCCAAGAGGCGTTGTTGAAGATGTTTTTGTTATGGTTGATGATTTGTTTTTCCCTGTTGATTTCTTTGTTTTAGATATGGAGAGCCTCAAAAACACCCATCATACTAGGAAGACCAATCCTGAAAACTGCAGAAACGAAAATTGATTGTTGTGAGGGTTTATTGACTATGGAGTTTGATGGAAAAAAGATAGAGTTCTCTCTTTTTCGTGATTTGTTAGAGACTCCTAAGGAAAACAGTTACTTAAAATTTGAGCCCCCTAACAAATAGCATTCTTTAGGAAAAGAAGAACTTAAAATCGGTGTTAAAAGTTATGTTGATCCGTTTAAGCCCATACTTTCACCTTATGAGAAACTTATTTCAAATGGTGTGGAAGCTTTTGCGATTTCAGGACAACCCCCAGGATTAGCTCAAGGAGAGAAGCTAATGGTGCTGGATGAATGCTTGGACAGAAAGTTGCATCTTCCGAGGGTACCCGCACTTGTCAATGAAATGACTCGTATAGGTTACCCTGGTGGAGGAACCTTGGCCAATTAAGGACCATTACGTCGAGCCAACGACGTGAAACAAAGGCGCTTCTCGGGAGGCAACCTGAGTTAAGTTTTTCTTTCTCTTTCGTTGAATTTATTTAGTTAGTTTTCATTCTGCTTTGCATTTGTTTGTTTTCAATTTGATCACTAACATAACACAAAAAAAATGTGGAATGGCACATGGCGAACAGAACTATAGAGTGTAGCTACCACCAAATGCAGCGGCCGCCGCATATCAGCTGCAGCAACCAACAGAAGCAGCGGTCACCGCCAACAGAAGCAGCGGCCGCCGCATCATCTTTTTCTGATCGTTTTTTTGCCTTTCTTTAAAAAATAAAAAAAAATATAGACCAGCCACATAAAGAAAACCGTACCCATCCAAAACTACCAAAAGAGCCATCACTTTCTTCAACACTCCCCCATCAACCCTAACCTCCCATCACCATTTCTCCCATCTCCAACCTTCATCCTCTCCACAAAACCACCAAATTTCTTCAAATCCAACCCCAACCGGCCTTAATATCTTCCTCTACACCACCTAGGCTTCACCCGACCTGATATTTATTAACCGGCAGCCACATCAAGCTTCCGAGCCCGGATCCATCCACCATTGCCAACAAAGGAGGAAAGAGGCGCCGATCTACCAGTGCAACGGCCGCCCCATACCTGCAGCGGCCACCGCCCTTTGCCCGCCGCCGCCCCCTGTTGCAGCGGCCTCCCCCTGTTGCAGCGGCTGCCCCCTGTTGCAGCGACCGCCGCATGCATCCCGCTGCCTTTGCATGTTCGTTGCGTAGTTATGTTTTGGGGGTACTTGTGTTTGGGTGGTTGTTTTGTGTGTTATTGTTGGTGTGTTGTGTGCATTGAGTAGATTATTCGATTGAGGATTGAGATTGGGTACTATTATTGTAACTGAGTGTTGATTGAGTATGGTGAGACAGTTGAGGAACTTATCTAGGAGTCAGAGGGAAGTCTGGGATGGATTTGAGGTGAAGAAATTCGTGCAAACGAAATTCTTCAATGTCCCGATGTTGCATAGGTTGGGCATGTTAGTTTGTACATAGTAGATGTTAACAGATGCGGGCTTGGGGGATTTCATCAATTTGAGTGCGCCCACATATCCGGATTTGGTCCGAGAGTTTTTGTCGACATTGGTGGTGTCGGAGGATGAGACTATTAGGTTCCATTTGCTTGATCATGTGTATTCCCTCACGTTTGCTGAGTTGAGGGAGATCTTTGGTATTTCTGAGGAGCCCACCGAGGATTGGGCCGAGCATGGGAATGAACAGATGACCCATGATTTTTGGTATGCAGCGACCGGCGAGGCCTTTGATGGACACAGAGGCGAGTATAACTACAAGTTCGTCCATCCATGTCTGCATTTGGTTCACAAGGTCCTAGCCATGGCTATCATTGGGCAGGGCAAGGTGAAGAAGGTCCTCGCTGCTGATTTCGCTTGGTTATGGTGCTTCTCGCCCCAGTCAGATGTCATTCCTGATTGGGTTGATTTATTTTTGGAGAGTTGCAAGAGAGTTGCAACGAAGAGGACTGGGAGATTTGGTCTGGGGGCATTATCACTCTTATCGCCCAGCGTTTTATTGATCCAGCACAGGGCGGTGCTCGCATGTCTGGCGGGTTTACTTATACAGAGGATCAGCTAAGGCGAGCCTATCTGTTGGAGGGCTCACAGGAGACAGGTTTTGTTTGGAAGGCTGGACCTCAAGGGGTCCACAGATTGAGATTACCTAGGGCCCTTCCTTATGGTCCTACTGATGCTTCCTTCTACATTGAAGGCGATGTGGATGATGATGCTCCTGATGACGATGATGAGGAGAAGCATGAGGATGCAGCTGAGCAGGTTCCCCCCGCAGATCATCGTATGCCTGACTATCATGGAGGTGGTGCTTAGTTTGCTGTAGGGCCTCCTGCTGGGCCTAGTTCCTCTTATGTTGAGTCCACTTGGCGTGAGGATATGTTTGCACACATGTACCAGCTTTCTATCCGCTAGGACTCCTTTCAGTTCGAGCTTAGCGACTTGGGTCGCAATGTTCGTGATATGGCCTCTTCTATAGAGGACATGCGGAGGCATTAGGAGTATTACTATAGCCTGGGGTGGCCTCAGTTTCCGCCCTACCAGCCTCCGCCTCAGTGAGCGGTTAGTTTTCTTTACCCTCACCTCGCGTTTATTTGATTTAGTTTTGTTGTCTTGGATATTTCATTGAGGACAATGAAAGATTTAAGTGTGGGGGAAGGAAATTTAGTGTATATAGGTGAGTTTAGTGTATATAGTGCATTTAGTTAGATCATGTTTAAATTTATGCACACATTTTTATTTTTGAATCATTTCATATTTACATTTTCTGTTTACTTATGCATTGAAAAAAAATCCAAAAACATCATGCATTGCATCCATATGTGTTATTCAAATACCCATCTGGCTTAGTTTGTCCTCTAGTTTAAATTTCAGCATGATCATATAAATCGGATGGAGTTCTAGATGTTTTGGCCTTGTCTATATTCTTGATTTTATATGAAGCATGACCTTGCAAATATAATTGAGCATGTATGATTGAGATAAAGTATGATCGAAATCCTATGAACATGACCCTTGTGAGAATGTTAGCCTTATTGGGAACCATTTATAGTTCTTTTGCTCAATTGTGTGATTTAGTCTCCTTGTGTTGCTACCTCTTGGCATTGACTTCAGTATCTATTTTTCAAGACCGACTCACATAGTTGTTGCTTGCAGAGTTTATGTTTATATCTTGAGTCTTTTTGTTCTAGTTTTTGCATATTTAGTGAAATAAGGTGGCAATGGTTGATACACTTAGTAACCGGGTCTACGCATGACACACATATTTAGTGAAATAAGGAATCTTGATCATTGAGTAACCGGGTTCATTCATGACACCCATGTTTGCAACTCGCGTCAAAAGATGTTCAAGTGGACTTCATCTTAGGAATTTGAGGTGTTGATAGACCCGGACCATTCATGACACCCATGTTTGCGCCTCGCGTAAGGAAAGCACCAAAACAAATAAATAGAAAAAAAAAAGAAAAAGGAAAAAAAGAAAAAAAAGCACAAAAGAAAAAAAGTCACATTTTGGTTATTCTTTTTCTTTATTGAGTCACGCAAGTAGTGACAATTCGGTGGAGATTTGGTGATATTGTGGTCAATGTCTATGAGCTTAGTGCATTTTGGATTGAGTTGAGAGTTGTATTTTAAAGCCTAAACACATGAGAGCATGAGTGAAACACATATTTCTGGTGAGGTTAGATGATTTCTACTTATAAGCTTTGATCACTAGGATACATGCTATGACGTTTGTTTGCTTGGTTTGTGGTTGCCCCTGCTATAATGTTGCTTTTTGATGAGGTTGAGACTTGAAGGGATTTCCTGTGGGATGCATTGATTTATGTTCATTGTATCATTGCTTGAGGACAAGCAAAGGCTAAGTGTGGGGTAATTTGATAATGCATATCCTAGATAGGCATTATAGACATTTTTAGGCTAGTTAGGTTGCATTTAGTTAATGATTTGGAGTTAAAGTGCATCTGACGATTATTTTGGAAGAGTTCGGATTTTGCGCGAATTTGTGAGTATTTTTACAGAGTTAGATTCGAACGCTATTGGGACGCATGATCTTGGAGACTTGAAGAAAGAAGAAGCAAGAAATTGGAGCTGATCTCGGCTTCTGGCAGTAGGAGATATGCAGCGGCCGCAGCATACCTACCACGGCCGCCGCAAAGAAGAGAAGCAGCGGGATTGGAAGAGCTAGCGTGCAGCGGCCGCAGCAACATGCCACGGCCGCCGCATGTGTCACCTGGGCGCTGCGTTTTATTAAATTGAAACCCTAGTTGTTATTTCATTTTTGGTACGGCTTAGACTTTTTAAGGCCGAGTGTTATTAGTTTGGAAGGGATTCATTTTTCTTTTCTACGTTCTATCATACATTGGAGAGATTGAGCAATGTTTACCATGAGGAACTAAACTCATCGGTTCTGCCTATAATTTAAAGCTTTATTTGGATTGATTGTGAGTTTCTAATTCTCGTTCCTTAATTCCACTATTGAATGCTTCAACTTCTTTGCGCTTATTGAATTATTGTTTTGTTCTATCTTGTCTGGCCAACTAGTTAGATCAATTCAATTACTAGGTTTTGTAGATTCCTGATTGTGAACCTTAACCTGAGTAGCAAACTTATCCCTTTAGGGTTGATTGAACTAATTCGACAAGTAGGAAGTTGAATGTGTTGTTAAATCCCTCTTTAGGGACTGCAAATACCTTGGCTAATCTCTGGACTTAAAGCTATCAATTGGGTTAAATCCTTCTTTAGTGAATGTTCGATTGATAAGGGTTGCTAGGACTGCAAATACCTTGGCTAATCTCTGGACTTAAAGCTATCAATTGGGTTAAATCCTTCTTTAGTGAATGTTCGATTGATAAGGGTTGCTAGGACTGATTGGACTAGTAACTATATTAGGTCGGGACAAGGGCATTCATAGGAAACTTAATAGGACGAGAAGAAGTTACAAGGATCGCTTCAACCAAATAAAGTGGAAAATTGTAGGTAGAATTGTTTCTCTCATTTGTATAAATCAAAACCATTTACCCTTCCTTTCATAAATTGCTTTGCTCTCACAAACTCCCCATCTGGTTACTAAATCGGCATTTAAATCACACTTGAGCAACAAATCTCCCTGTGGATCGACCTCTTACTTATTGATGTACTAGTTATAGGTTTGAGTTTACTTTGACGGATCAACGACAGGTTTTCCCTCCGTCAGTTGCCCTTAGGATCTATGTCTAGTTATAATGGTGACTCTCTCTGAAATTTGGTTACATAACATAATCTTGTGTTCTCCGACATGTACCTTGTGGATGACCATTACTTAAAAGTTGCACATATCATTACATCGATGCTTAGTCACATTGTGTAGGTCTCGTGTTGTACTTTTCCATCTTTCTGCCATGATCTTATGTTGTCACAACATGTCTACTTGGCCTATTTTACTTATCACGCTAATGATTGATTTCAATCATGAACCGCATGATATGAATCTACATGATTGTTGTTCTCTCCTTAATTATGTTCATGATAGTGTGATCAACTCTTCTTTGTATGAATGCCCCGTAAGACGATCTGCTTAGCATGTTAGTTAATGTTGCCCTTGATTTTGCTGGCTGTAATCGTAATTCCATCTGTTATCACGTGATTTGATGTAATATTTTGATAAGTGCATGTCTTACTCAAGCATCTATTGATTTGAACACATGTCCCCATATTTTAGTCATAGTGCCCCATTACTTAGACTCGCATTATACATCGCTACATTTCCTCCCATGCTTCTATATCATTGAAATATGATTGATTTGATTCCTTGTGTATCGTCGTGTTAATCAATTAAATGTATATATGTATCGTATGTTATGTTGAGCCATTAGTATCATGTACGACCCTTGGTTGAAGCTTGTGCGAATTTATACCTTGCCGATATTATTACGGATTCTCTCTTGAGCTAGGTCCTTGATAGTGTTGTCCTTCCTCTGTACATCCTCTTAAAATGTCTTACTTATCCTGATCTGATTGATGTTGAACTCGATGATCGATTTGCTTTCCGTGATGGCTAATCCTAGCATGTTTACCAAGTTATCGCTCGGTGGTGTTCTCCCTATTACTCTATGACGTCCTCTTGTGTTTGCATGAACATATGACCTGACACCTCGCATGATCACACACCACGCTATATCATGACTTCGCATACGCATGACACATGAATGTTAGGTTGAATCTATTCAAATCGCCTTGACTGTATACATACATCGATGTCTGTTACTAATACATGTAGGACACATGCTTCTCGATATGACCCCTTAAATGGTTATATATTGTACTTGCCCTAATACGTAAACATGGTTATCCTATAATGTGATAGTTACTATACCACTTCTATGTGCCCCTATGATAGTTCATTTCTAACGTGCTTATAAATCTATTGCCTCGTGATGACCTCTTTGTTACTCAATGATAATCCCTCATGCTTTCATGAACATTATGTTGACTTCATTTAAATCACTCTTAACTATGCCCATGTCTTATCATGTATCACTAGTATCATACAGGACCTATGCTTTCTAAATGTATCTCGTCGTATGATTACATGTCATTCGTAACCTATTATATGATCATTAATGTCAGATATGATAGTTACTATGCCGGCCGTACGTATTCTTGCATGGCACTTAGTCTGATTGTTATGATATACCTCGACATGTTGTGTTTGACCTCATTTGTTGATGTGTATACCACGCTTGTGCATTTATTCATATATGCAATACTTGCTATACTTATTAAATCTTGTATGACCATTACTGGTTTCCACATAACTTGCTTAAAATTTCTAGGCATATTTATTTCATGGAATGATAGATTACTACTTTATCTCACATGCACCTCAATGTAGGACTTGATTGTGTCTTTTGAAATAAATACGTATGTCGTTATTCTTTGAGATAGGTAATGTTAGTGTAGAGTAATGTGATTGATATGCTTTAGGATGAATTCATGTGTGCTTGTCACAATTGTAACCTCATAAGCTTCTATAAGGACATCGTTCCTATTCTCAGGTCGGAGTTGATGTAGGGGAGAATTGATTATAAAAATATATAAAATATAAACCAAGTAATCAACCCTATCCTCTCAAATAAATTCAAGACTCTCCCATTGTAGTGGAAGGGTCAGGATCGATCGACGAGGAAGCGTGTCAGCGAATCCAAAGTAGTTCACACAAACGTCGAGTTGTTCAGTCGATCCCGATCAAAGAAGTCGATCTCGAGTGTGTAATCCTGCAATCACATAAGGCAGAGTAATCAACATCGATCAGTTCACTCGACGTCGAGTTAGTCTAGAAACTCGACCGACACAGAAAACCGTCGATCGATTTAAAAGCAGTCGACACAACAAAGACGTCGATCGATATGATGCAGTCGATATCGACCTAATGAGTCGATTTTGACCACTTTAACAGGAACCAATTTTGTCGGCGAAGAACGACCAAAGAATGTAAGGATGGAAAGAAAGATCTGGATAGAAAAGATAAAGGTTGTTGAGTTTTTCGATTACTCAACGAACGAAAAAAGCAACAAATTAAAAGGGTTTAAAAAAAATTAAAACAGACTCCTAAGGCTAAGGATCACCACAACGTTAACCACACATGTAAAAGATAGAGTAAGACGGACAGTTACGCTTTCTCATCAAAGGAACAAGCTTTCGCTGTACACCAACAACTAGGAATATTGGCTCTCACCATCAAACCTATTTGTCTCTACCTTTTAGTTGTTTTGACCAAAGGTATGAGATGATAAAGACATAACAATATCAAAATCAAAACTTATATCAGATGTGCGCGCAAAATGCCATATTTTCTATGCATGTTTATGTCCATTTTATCATCATTTGCATTGCATATTAGTGGGAAATCATAATATTAGTGTAGTTTATGCATTATTGTCAAATATAAAGGTCTGTACGAGTTTCTATGTGATTTTACAGAAATCGAGACGAAAATGGACAGATTTGGACAAGAGATGAAGAGCGGAAAAAGAACTCGAAGTCTACTGAAGAGTTCGAAATCGACTATGAACCTCGACATCGAGTGAACAGAGCAACCAGGAATCGAGCAGAGGAGAAACAGAGCATGTCGACACAGAAGAGGTCGATATCGATGTCTAAAGGTCGATATTGAGTAGCCTAAATCGAGCATATTGATAGAAGTCGAGTGCCAATCCGAGGAAGAGAAGGAGTGCTCGAGAGAGAGATAAACAGAGGTCGATATCGAGGACCAAGGTTGATATCGATGTTGCTAGCAGAAGAGATCCGACTCAGATTTTGATAGAATTCTATACGAAGTTTTGCAAGTCTATCATAAAGTCGAGATCTTCTATCTTCTACACCAGACTTCATCTTTTATGAGTTTTACCTAAGTAATTTAGTAGTTTTACTTTATTAAGTTTTATCTTAGAGAATAAAGATAGGTTTTCGAATCCTTGGCTACCAAGATTTGAGATCTATATCTAGAGGCCATTAGGGCTGAGTTTCAACACACACACACATCCAAACAATCAGTTTTTATATTATATAACGTAGAGATTTAGGAGAGAGAGAGGGAAGAGGCCGAGTGAGTTGTGTAAGCGAGAGCAGAGTGGCTTTGTTCGGTTGTACTTTCTCTTTTGCAATTTTAATCAAAGTAGTTTCTTTTCCATGATGATGATGAGTTCAACGATGAAGCGCGAGTAGTCAACCCACTTCTAGGGTCGGGGTGAGCCCGAAGATAGCAATGTAGGGTAAGTGCATCAAAGGTATGATTTTTATGCGATTTCGTCTTCGATCCTATGCATGATCTCTTGCGAAAGTTAGGGAGATTAATTATTTGGATTATTGAAGCGAAAGCCAATTATATTGTGAACTCATGAATTTAATAGTAACTCCTAGGTTTTATGCGAGAGCCTCTAATCACCTAAGTGTTGATAACGAAAGTTATTTGACGGAAAAACATTAAATTTCATAACTTTAGCGTCATACTTGCATGAATATCGTTGTGGCATAAATCCCCGACCTTGGAAGCTTTTAGTTAAATGAATTTGATAAAAAAAAGCTTGAGTTTTTAATTATGTCCATCTTTCCTACACCATTCTAAGTTCTTCGGACTACTTTTCCGACACACAGGTTACGAATACAGTTTCTATTGTTGACATCAAAATCGACTGGCAAGGTCGATATCGAGCACTAACATCGATATCGAGGTTCATCTCAACGTCGACTACTTTGCTTTTATCTTATGTAGGAAACTCACTGGAAATCGATCAAAACTGAGGTCGATATCGACCAAACACCTCGATATCGAGTGTTTTCTGGAGTCGAAAGCTTGATCGTGATTGCAACTGAGGAAGCGTTGACATACCTCCTCGTGGATTCGATCCTGAATTACCCTACCACTGCATCGGGAGGGATTCTTGTATTTATTTGCTTGGATAAGGGAGTTGGCATAGTTAGAGTTTATATTTGAATATTTTATTTAAGCATAATCACCCTCCCCTAAACGAAAAAATTGGCGCCGTTGCCGGGGAGGCAATCAATCGCCACCTAAGTTTTCTCACGATCTTCTCTTAGTGCTTATTTTGCAGGTTTATGTGACGCTCTGATCGCCGACCTATCCCGGAAAGCATAGACGAGCCTGAACGTTTCTTCAATCTTCGCAACAAAGCTATTCAAATCATGGCAGATAACGAAACACAGGCTGAGACCATAAAGCGGTTGAGGAAGGAAATTGAGGACCATAATGCTACAATCGCTGCTGAGAGGGCCGCCACTGCTGCAGAGCGAGCCCGTGCTGATAGAGAGGAGGATGCGCGTAGACAAGCCCAAGAGCGGCTCAATTAGTATCCACAGACGGCGATGCAATACATGCATCCTCCGTTACATGTTCCTGAATCCGCTATTTTAATTCCTCCTTCTAACTATGAAATTAAGATTAACTTCCTATCTGAGATTAAAAGAAGCACTTTTGAAGGAAGACCTAATGAGTGCCCTCTGCAACATATCTCTACTTTCATGGATTTGTGTGAAAATATTGATAATGGTGTGAATCTAGAGTATGTTAGACTAAAATCTTTTCGATGGTCTTTGGCATGGAAGGCAATACAATGGCTGGAGAGTTTGGCTCCACGCTCGCTGAGGACATGGGCAGAGGTGAAGGATGCGTTCCTAAAAAAGTTTTTTCCTCCTTCTAAAATGGAGATATTGCGGCAAAGGATCACGACTTTCAAACAAAAGTCTGGTGAGACATAGGCACAGGGGTGGGAGCTCTTTAATGACTTGTTGAGATCATGTCCAACGCAAGGGCAACTTCCATATGTCATCCAGGAGATCTTCTATAACTCCCTTGATGCGTTGAATAAGGAGAGGATCAACTCTTATACCTCATATCGGTACATTGAGCTCACACCAACAGAGGCCTGAGAGACAATTGAGAGGCTCGTGAACTTTGACAACACTTATGGGACTATTGCGGCCTGTGATTCAAGGCCTGCCCCATCAATGCCACTTTATAAGCCTCCAAAGGAGATTGATCCTGATGTGCGGCAACAATTCGATAACAATCAGACACGCCGCCTTCAAAAGCAAGTCAGGTTCCTGAGCAACAATCAACCTTGTCATGAATGTGGCTCAACAAGGCATAACACTAGTGCCTGCCCACATCTTGAGTAAGTATCTATGGCGGAACAACATGAGGAAGCCGAATGGATAAGAGGCCCCTATGGAGGGGGCAATCAGCAGTATTGGAGAGATCAACGATTCTACCAACAAAGGGATCCCCCACCATATAGAGCACCAGGGCACCCTCAGCGGGAAACAAGGAAGGATGACCTGCAGATCATTCTTGATGAGATGCGGAGGAACCATGTTGAGTTCAAACAAGCCAATAACTCTGTCCATACTCAGTTGTAGAGCATCAATTCTAGGCTTGGGGAGATAGACGTTTGGAAGCGCAACATGGAGACCTAAATAGGTCAATTGGCGGAGAAAATACCCAAACCGTCAGGAGTGGGCGTCAATTGCAAATGCCCGAGAAAAAATCGGAGGAGAAAGGGCCAGAACAGACGTCGATATCGACCCCCTTGTCGATATCGACCAAGGTGACGTCGATGTCGAGGCTCCTGAACTCAATGTCGACATTGTTGCTGAATTACCACAGAACTCGACTCCTCCAATCGATGTCGACCCCCATCCAGTCGATGTCGACCCCCATCCAGTCGATGTCGACCTAACTCTAGCCGTAGGGAAGAAGAA
This sequence comes from Persicaria maculosa, assembly GCA_963922045.1. NCBI lineage: Eukaryota > Viridiplantae > Streptophyta > Magnoliopsida > Caryophyllales > Polygonaceae > Persicaria > Persicaria maculosa. The sequence continues at coordinate 43,258,709 of OY998264.1, read as the reverse complement.
GGTGTTGCCATTCCCATCAAAGAAGGTGATTAAAGACCCGGCGGAAAAGAAGTTACAGCGGTTTGTGAAGATGCTTCAAGGACTTAATGTCTCAATACCATTCACCGAAGCACTTCATGAGATGCCATCTTATGTGAGGTTCCTTAAGGATATATTGGGTAAGAAGCGATCAATTGCTGAGATCGTAGAGGAGTGCAACAGATTGGAGCTACCACAAAAGCGGGCAGACCCAGGTAAGTTTTCTATCGGTATAGGCTTAGGTCGATATCGCTTTAATGCTTTAGTTGATTTGGGTGCTAGAGTTAGTATGATGCCACTAACCATATGGCACAAGGTAAAGATAGGTCATCTGGAGCCCGTGGATGCAAAGTTATATATGGCGAACAATACGGTAGTGATTCCAATAGGGATGGTAGATGATGTGCCAGTGCAAGTAGGTAAATTCTTTGTCCCTGCTGATTTCTTAGTTGTTGATATGGCAAAGGACCTTGCTTGTCCCATTATTTTAGGTAGGCCATTCCTAGAAACCGTCAATGCCAACATAAGCATGAAGAAAGGGTTGCTCTCATCCACCATCAGTGATGAAGTGATAAAGTACGCCTTCAACAAGACGGTGAGGAACAATTAAGGGCCAATGGAGATTAAAGCCATCAATGGTGTCTACATCACATGTGGGGAAGCAAAGGTAAGGAGTATGACACCAGAAGAGCTTGAAAAGAGGGCCATAGAAGCCCAAGTGGAGGAGGTCGTGGCAATCTTGAACCAATGAGCCAAAAAGAACATCGAAATCAACCCAGGTAAGTCAATATCGACTAACAAAGTTCAAGATTCTATGCCAGGTTATAAGTATGGGGTCGACAGAGGAGATGGAACCTCGAAATCGAGCATAAAGGTCGATATCTGCCATAAGCAAATGCCGAAATCAACTGCCCTAGAAGTTGAGAAAGGAGGAGCAAAGACCTCGATATCGATCTCTAAAGGTCGAAATTGACCTGATCATGTCGAACAGAATAACTCCAAATCGACTGAACCTCCAGGAGCACAACAGAGCTCGATATCGACAATTGATGATCGATGTCGACCTGAGCCACAGAAAGAAGAGAAGGTAAGTCAAGGTACGGATTCTTCCGTATCCATCTCAATTAGGGATTTATCATTATTTGGAAGAGGTTTGCCTTGGCATGTGCGCTTGTGTAGGGTATCCGATGATGATCCGAGCCATTATGAGATAGGAGACAAGGTTTATGTCGCGAAGTCAAAGGATCATTTGTTCCCTAATAGATTCAAAGACAAGAGGATGGGACCCATCACGGTGAATCAAATCCATCCAGGTGGAATGCAGCTGAAAGATAAGAAAGGAGTTTTATTTGAGGCCCAAGCCACATGGGCTCTGCAAATGCTACCTTGAGAGCTTAAAGGAGAAGTCGGCCTAGCGAAGTGTAGAGCTTGTAACGAAAACAATTAGTTTTGGACAGTTTTTTACTTGGTTGTGAGACATGAGATATTACTGTTTTGGTTTTGGTTTTGGTTTGGTTTTCTAACAAGTTGCAAGAAAGAAGGAGAAAAAAAAGACATCGAAATCGAGTATTAAGCTCGATATCGACCATAAAGGTCGATTTCAAGGGGCTTGTGGTCGAGGCCGGATCACCGTGAAGCTTGAGCCAGAAATTGATACAACTAGTCGATTTTGATGTTGAAGGTCGATATCGACCACCACTGCAGATTCTTCGACTCCTGAAATTTGTGACGTTTTAGTAAGTTCCCTTCTTAACCCTAGTTCTAACATGAAATTGCCTAGTTAAGGGAAGTCACAATTAAGTGCGATTTTTTAGAGAAAAAAAAACCATGAAGGAGAGGTAAAATTCGAAGTTGCTTTTGACATGTGCATGATGAGATGATGGAGGACTTTAAGAAATTTCCATACAAGTTCTTACAAAAGTTCATATCCTAGCCTTACCTATGCATATCTGCAAAAGTCACAAGCCATATATAAGCCTTACTATAACATTATCATTATTGCTCCACATATATTACATATTGCCCATTTTTATATACCTTATACCCTATCCGGGGACAAGTTTGAGAATGGATGTCATCTTTGGAGTTGTTATATGGATTTTGTGCATTATTATTGAAGTTGTTGGCAGGAATGAAACAATTTTTGAAATATGGAAAATTTAATGAGTGAGAAAAAATCCGATCACCTTAGGAGATAAAGGTAGGTCGACCCTTCTCGTTGAGATGTTAGTTCAGCGAGATGGGACACACGGTGAGGAGTCCAAAGTACTAAGTATCCGGGGCCATTCATGACACCCATGTTTGCGACTCGCGAGAAGGCAGTGCCAAGGTTAGAGAGGTAAAAGCATTATAATGAAAAAAAGCATTGAGCGATGAGTGAAAGGTGAGAAACAATATGAAGAAGGAATGTGGAATGTTTTGGAAAGAAAGTTTTATTTCCCCGGATTTAACACCACATGGCCAAATATTAGCCCACCTTTAGCCTTTTACCCATCTACTTCTAATAAGCTTGCAAAAGTCCTCTTGATTATTAATGCTATGTTACGAAATTGTTTTATGCATATAAACCTCCTTTTGTAAGTATGACGTTGCTTTATTGCACAGGCATGGATTTGGTTGACATTAGTACCTTATCGACGATGGCAATTGATTGTAGAGACATATGAAAAATGATCTATGATGTTGAGGGTTTACTTTCTTCCCCTGAATGACCATTAAAAGTATTGCTTGGGGACAAGCAAGCTTAAGTATGGGGTGTTTGATGTGCCCGCAAATTGTCATATTTTCTATGCACATTTATGTCCATTTCATCATCATTTACAATGCATATTAGTGGGAAATCATAAGATTAGTGTAGTTTATGCATTATTGTCAAATATAGAGGTCTGCACGGGTTTCTATGTGATTTCGCAGAAATCGAGACGAAAATGGACAGATTTGGACAAGAGATGAAGAGTGGAAAAAGAACTCGAAGTCTACTGAAGAGGTCGAAATCGACTATGAACCTCGACATCGAGTGAACAGAGCAACCAGGAATTGAGTAGAGGAGAAACAGAGCATGTTGACACAGAAGAGGTCGATATCGATGTCTGAAGGTTGATATCGAGTAGCCTAAATCAAGCATATTGATAGAAGTCGAATGCCAATCCGAGGAAGAGAAGGAGTGCTCAAGATAAAGATAAAGAGAGGTCGATATCGAGGACCAAGGTCGATATCGATGTGGCCAGAAGAAAAGATCCGCCTCAGATTTTGATAGAATTCTATCTGAAGCTTTGCAAGTCTATCATAAAGTCAAGATCTTCTATCTTCTACACCAGACTTCATCTTTTATGAGTTTTACCTAAGTAATTTAGTAGTTTTACTTTATTAAGTTTTATCTTAGAGAATAAAGATAGGTTTTCGAATCCTTGGCTAGCAAGATTTGAGATCTATATCTAGAGGCCATTAGGGCTGAGTTTAAACACACACATATCCAAGCAATAAGTTTTTACATTATACAACGCAAAGATTTAGGAGAGAGAAGAAGCCGAGTGAGTTGTGTAAGCGAGAGCGGAGTGGCTTTCGGTTGTACTTTCTCTTTTGCAATTTTAATCAAAGTAGTTTCTTTTCCATGATGATGATGAGTTCAACGATAAAGCGCGAGTAGTCAACCCACTTCTAGGGTCGGGGTGAGCCCGACGATAGCAATGTAGGGTAAATGCATTAAAGGTATGATTTTTATGCGATTCCGTCTTCTATCCTATGCATGATCTCTTGCGAAAGTTAGGGAGATTCATTATTTGCATTATTGAAGCGAAAGCCAATCATATTGTGAACTTGGATTACTCATGAACTGGATAGTAACTCTTAGGTTTTATGCGAGAGCCTCTAATCATCTAAGTGTTGGTAATGAAAGTTATGTGATGAAAAGACATTAAATTTCATAACTTTAGCATCATACTTGCATGAATATCGTTGTGGCATGAATCCCCGACCTTTGGAAGCTTTTAGTTGATTGAATTTGATAAAAAAAAAAAGCTTGAGTTTTTATTTCTGTCCATCTTTCCTACACCATTCTAAGTTCTTCGGACTACTTTTCCGACACATAGGTTACGAATACAGTTTCTGTTGTTGACATCGAAATCGACTGGCAAGTTCGATATCGAGCACTAACATCGATATCGAGGTTCATCTCGACATCGACTACTTTGCTTTTGTCTTCTGCACGAAACTCACTGGAAATCGACCAGAACTGAGGTCGATATTGACCTGACACCTCGATATCGAGTGTCTCCTAGAGTCGAAAGATTGATCGTGATTGCAACTAAGGAAGCGCTGACATACCTCCTCATGAATTCGATCCTGAATTACCCTACCACTGCATCGGGAGGGATTCTTGTATTTATTTGCTTGGATAAGGGAGTTGGCATAGTTAGAATTTATATTTGAATATTTTATTTAAGCAGAATCACCCTCCCCTAAACGAACAATACCCTAAGAGAAAAGCTCTAAACTTAATGTAAATGTTTGTATGTTGGTATGATCCCTAAAGCCAGCCCCCAAGGGCTTTATTTATAGGTCACCACTCCTAGTTAGCCTAGGAGAAGGAGTCCTAATCCTAGTAAAAGATGTTTATCTAAAATCTATATTTAATAATGAAAAGGATATAAACTTATTAACAAAATAAACTATATCTCTAGGGTAGATAGGAATTACCTATAATGATTAAATCTATCTAGAAAAGAAATAAAAATTTGGCAAATTAATCTTCTCCTTGAACTTGGATTGCTTGACGCATCTACTACTGCACAAAGGTTCAGTCCACATCGACCGTTGCTCTTGATTTTGAGTCACAGCTTCCTGCTCGATCTCGGTCACATGTCATCTATGTCGACATCGATCAGTTCCTCGATATCAATCACTTCCGTCGATGTCGATTAGTCTGGCCGATCTAAGGTCATGTCGAGTGGTCTTTTAGTAACTTATCTTTCTCCATGTATCTTGTACTTAGTCTGTGGACAATTTCTCCATTCAATGTCGAGAGGGTAAGTCAAAATCGACCACTCTATTTCAGCTTTTGGCTTCTCGTTTCGGCTTCGATTCCGCTCCAATTTCTGCAAAATTAAACCAAAACTTGTGTAGACCTCTATATCATATAAATAAGCACAGGACTACGCAAATTTTAAGCATTCCCAAACCATAATGCAAATATAAGCAAGAAATTGGCATAAAACATGGTCATTTTAGCGGACATCAAATCACCCCATACTTAAGCTTTCTTGTCCTCAAGCAATACTTTTAATGGTCACACAGCGGAAGGAGTAAACTCTCAACATCATAGATTCTTTCTTATAGAACCCTACAATCAATTACCATCCTCGCAAAGGTACTATTGCCTTCAAATTTTGTAATATAGCATTAATAATCAAGAGGAGGGTTATGCAAAAACAATTTTGTAACATAGCATTAATAATCAAGAGGACTTTTATGCGCATGGTGAAATGAAGGTAAACGAGATAGTGGTGGGCTATATTTGGCAATGTGGTGCCAATCTGGGGAGAAACTTCAAACTTTCATTGACTTTGATGCACTTTCTCCTTTACAATTTCCACGTTCCTTTTCCTCATAATGCTTATTTTTTCACTTATATGCTTTTACCTCTCTAACCTTAATGTTTCCTTCTCTCCAATCACAAACATGGGTTTCATGAATGGCCCTGGATACTTAGTGTTTCTAACTCCTCCCCTTGTTGTCCCATCTTGCGTGAATTTTATTCTCCGCAAACAGGGTCGATCCACCTAACTCCTAGGTGACCGGATTTTCTTTCACTCATTACATTTTCCATTAAAAATCTCATGCCATCAACTTTATAATAACTTCACAACATATCAACCATATCACCACTCCATAACATGATTTCCATTTCTTAACATAATCTCTCGGATGGGTAAAAACGTATAAAAATGGTCAATTTAAGAACTTGTGGAGCAATTATGTGATGTAAGGGAGAATTGATTATAAAATATAGATAATATACTCAACCTAGCCTCTCAAAAAATACAAGACTCCCCCGCTGTAGTGGAAGGGTCAGGATCGATCCACGAGGAAGCGTGTCAGTGGATCCAAAGTAGTTCATGCAAACGTTCTGCAGAAGTCGACCAAGAGCTCTCGACTCGACCTGTTTAGTTGATCATGAGTGTAGCAGTCGATCTCGAGTGCTTCAAAACCTGTAAATACAAACAGAAAGCAGTCGACGTTGACCAGTTCCCTCGACGTCGAGTTAGTTTCAAAAGTCGATCGATACAAAAGACTGTCGATCAAACAGAGGCAGTCAATATCGACTTAAGCAGTCGATCTTGACCTCTCAAACAGAAAGTAATCGTCGGCAAAGAACGACCGAAGAATATAAGGATGAAAAGGAAATTGTGGATAAAAAAAGATATAGGGTTGTTGAGTATTTCAATTACTTAACGAACGACAAAAGCAATAAATAAAAAGTCACTACCAAAAATGCAGGAAACAGCCACGGATTTGTTAGCAACGGCGTATGGTTGTGGCCGATGTCGTGGCTGTTAGCTACGAATGTAGCCACGACCTGATATGTCGTCGCTAAATAAGCGACGAGTGAAGTTATCCGTGGCTAAATCCGTGGCCAGGATAATGACATAAAATCGTGTCCAGAATGTTGTGACTTTTAGCCAAGATCATGAATGTCGTAGCTAAATTCATGGATGTTAGCAATGACTTTAGCCACTGATTTAATATCCGTGACTGATTTCAACGCCAAGAAGCCCGCGAAAAAAGCCCGTGGCTGTGCCCGTGGCTACGAAAAGGTGGCCAATTGCAATTGAGGCCTGATGATGTTGTAAATAGCCACAAATTTAGCCACTGGTGGTATATCTGTGGCTGGATTCGATGCTAATATGACCATGCCCGTTGTTCATTGATGCCTCCGAATTGTGGGTAATTCTTACAAAGCCTAATAATTTTAAAGCACAAAATCTCACCCAAAAAATTATTAGAGCCCAATGGTGGTCAATCAAATATCAGAGATAGTCAAGGCCCAAAGTCGGTCAACCTGTTAGTGGTAGTCAAAGCTCAATATGAATAAAGAAGTCCAATCAATAGCTTTTGGCGTATTAAGGAGCCCAATTATTAGCCACGGTCATATCCGTGGCTAATGTCGTGGCTATTTACAGTTGAGTTCATCAATGCAATTTGTACTTTCTAGTTGTCGACTTTAACATGATGGTGAAAGCTCCCTGCGCAAACACTGAGCATTGTTGTCATCTTCTCCGTGAAATGGAGGGTTAATGTCAAGTGGGAGATGAAATTTTGAATTTGAGAGGTATGTTATATATTATATATTTTATATTTTATATTTATGTATATATATGCTATATATTTTATAGTTGTATAGATCTAACAATCACAAAATTTGTAGAGTTTAAAAATGTTGTGTTTATGGAATTTTTATTTGATTTTTGAAATTTATGGACTTTGAATAGTAATGTAATTAAACTTAATGGGTTGAATATATGTACTATATATATTTAATGGGTTTAATATATGGACGTTTAAGTTGTTGGGTTCATGTTTAATTTATATATATGATAATTTCATAAGTGGTAGGAAAATAGTTGTGTTTATATGGAATCTCTTAATTTTTAAAATTTATGGAATTTTAATAGTAATGTAAGTTGTTGTGTTCATGGGTTTGTATAAGTTGTTGTGTTCATGGTTATTTATATACATGATAATTTCATAAGTGGTAGTAATTTGTATGAGTTGAATATATCTCAATGGGTTTAATATATTATTTACTCCACCCATTTACAATTTTATAATTCGAATTAATATTCATTATTTATATGTACATATGTACAGAAATTGGTGAAGTGCAATATGGATGATCGTTCATGGATGTATGAAGGATTAAATAATGAATTATTCAAAGGGGTGGATGAGTTTATAAAATTTGCATTGGAGCATCCCCTTTATGTCGATGAAGGCAAGATTAAATGTCCATGTCGGCGATGCACTAATTGAAAATGGTACAGAGGAGATGAGGTTAAGGAGCATTTATATCGTCGTGGGTTGATGTGTGGTTATCATCGATGGACAGCACATGGTGAAACTATTGTGCCTCCAAACCAGAATCTGTCTATGTATGATCAGTTAACAGGACAACAAAGGATGGTGTTTGACATTGCAGGTTTGAACTTTGTTATATCCTATATTGTTTAATGTTCGATTGAAATGATGATGAATTACAAGAAGTTGATGGTGTTTGAAATTTCAAGTCCCAACTTTGTTCCTCCTCCATGGTTTAATGTTAATGGAAATGATGTTGAATTCCAAGAAGTTGTTCATGGTGGTGGTGAAGACATGATGACAGAGGAGGCTAATCTCTTAGCAACGCAATGTGCAGAAGTGCTTAGAGCCGCTGAGGACCCAGTGTATCCAGGTTGTACTTCACATACACAGTTGCCCTTTGTAAGCCGACTTATGAGCCTGAAGTGTCAATATAATGTCTCCCAACCACTCTTCAATGGATTCCTGCAATTGTTTGATGAAGTGTTGCCTTCTAACCATAAGATTCCCACTAGTTACTATGAAACTGAGAAGGTGGTTCGAAGTTTGGGTCTACCAGTGGAAAGAATAGCCATGTGTCCTAATGGTTGTATGTTGTATTGAAGGAATGATGCCAATGAAAAATCTTGTAGGTTTTATGGGCATGCAAGATATAAAGTGGCGAGCAATGGAAAACGCACTCCACACCAAGTGTTATTCTACTTACCTTTAACTCCGAGACTTCAGAGATTATATGCTTCTAAGGTGACAGCTAGTCATATGACTTGGCATGCAGAACATGTAACAAAGGAGGGAATGATGTGTCATTTATTTGGGTTTATGCACCGATGGCTTTGCTACCTTCAACAAAAGTGGACAGATTTATTCTTCTTGGCTGGTTATTGTTACTCCTTACAATCTTCCACCTCATTTGTGCATGAAAACGGTCCTTGTTGATGCCGGGTCCGAAAAACCCGAAAAAGTTCATTGATGTTTGCCTCCAACCTCTCATTGATGAGTTGATGCAGTTATGGGAGGTCGGTGTACCTACTTACGATGTTTCGAGGAGAGAGAACTTCATTATGCATGCAGTTGTACTTTGTACAATAAGTGATTTCCCTCCATATGCTATTTTGTCGGGATGGAGCACTTCTGGTTTGATGGCTTGTCCGATTTGTATGGAATCGGGATCTGATTGTTTTTGGCTGAAAAATGGAAGGAAGGCTACCTAGTTTGATTGCCATCGGAAATTTTTAGAGATTGACCATCCCTTTCGTAGAAATAGGAAGGACTTCTATCGAGGACATGCAGAAACAGCGTTGCCACCGCCGATGCTATCGGGGGAGCAGATATAGGACCGGGTACGTCAGTTGCCAACGGTCATTAATGATCCTTTTCCCACGTCATCGGACTATGGGATTTCACATAAGTGGATAAAACATAGCATTTTCTGGAGACTTCCATATTGGAAGGACCTTCTCATCCGTCACAATCTCGATGTTATGCACATTAAGAAAAATGTGTTTGACAATGTCTATAACACCATGATGGATATCCCTGGGAAGACGAAGGATAACTTGAATGCACGGAAGGATCTTCACCTATATTGTCATCGACCTGAGCTGGAGGTGGCTGATGACCACAGAGGCACAAAGCGTAAAGCAATATATACCTTGTCACGAGAGGCGAAGAAGAAGGTGGGTCAATCGTTGAGATCTATGAAGTTTCCCGATGGATATGCTTCTAATATGGGAAGTTGTTTTCTGAGTGACGAGTGCACTCTCAATGGGATAAAGAGTCATGACTGTCATGTGTTTATGGAGAGACTCTTGCCGATTTCTTTCAAAGAGTTGTTGCTACCATCCGTTTGGGGTCCTTTAACCTAGTTGAGTATCTTCTTCTAGACAATTTGTTCATTGAGCTTGTTAGTTAGTGTGATGGAACAGTTTCATCGCATGATTCCTATACTTGAATGTAATCTGGAGTGTATCTTCCCTCCATCATTTTTTGACTCCATGGAGCATCTTCTTGTCCATTTACCGTATGAGGCACGAATAGGGGGGCCAGTTCCGTATCGATAGATGTACCCATTCGAGAGGTATTTATTTCATCTCAAATAGAAGATCGTCTAAAAGAGTAATGTTGAAGAGTTAATCGTGATGGCATACTAAGGGAGGAAATAACATCTTTCTCGGTGCACTACTTTCCTTCGCATGTTCCTTCAAAATTCAGGAGAGTCGCGAGAAATGATGTCTACTCTGGTGACGATTATGCTTTCTCCATTTTCAATCACCCTGGTGAGGGTCATGGCAAGGGGAGAACAAGGTGGTTGAATGAAGACAAAGAGTGGAGGGTCGCACACACATACGTGTTGGTCCATTTTCCGGAAGTACAACCATACCTCGAGTGAGGAAAATTTCTTATGAATTAGGTATATTTTCGATTTTATGTCATATAATGCATCTTATACGTATGGATATCCATACATGTAGGATATTTGTAGCTACAATGGGGGGAGATGCGTGCAGAGATGGCACATTGAACAAGATTTTGCGGAATGGTTTAAATTATATGCAAGTGTAAATATATAATTTTGCATATATATAATTTTGCACATATATAATTACATATATAAGTATTAATAAAATGGTTAAACAATCTGTTTTGTAGGCCATGGACCGAAGCAATGGGATTGGTCCAAATACTCTCTTATGGAGTTTGGCATGGGGTCCAAATGTGGAAGCAAAAAGTTGGGATCGATTCTTTGTCAATGGCTACAAGTTCGAGACTCTACAGCAAAGTGTTGGGAAGAAGACAATGAATAATGGGGTTTGTGTTCGAGGCTCAAACTATGCGAATGCGGAGTCAGATTTCTATGGTCTTCTCAAAGAAATCATCGAGATGGAGTACCCAAGTCCAAACGATTAGCCGCTGAATGTAGTCCTTTTCAAGTACAGATGGTTCGATCCAACGACACGTGGAACACAAATTCATCCGGTCTACCATTTTGTCGAAGTCAATCAGAAAAAATTGTATCAACGGTATGAGCCATTTGTACTCGCAGAGTAGGTTGTGCAATTTTACTACCTTCAATATCCAGGAGCCACACGGTATGAGCCATTGGTGGAATGTGTGCAAAACAAGGGCTCGACACAAGATAGAAGAAAGATGGGTATCGAAGACCCCCACTAATGCACAAACTGCGTACCAGTCAGACGAAGTCAACAATGCTCAACTCTCCATTGACATCGAAGTAGAAGACTCACCGACTTCTTAGCGAGATCCCTCCGGTGCATATGATGTCTGCGATGACTACAACGAGGTTATGGTCTGACGATGATGGAGATGACTTGGACGAGGGTGTGGTTCCTGCTGATGAAGAAGAATCCGATTGAACACACCCTGTAGTATGATGTTTCTGTTTTTTTTTTTTGCAATGTATATGGACCTGTGAGGGAATCGAACCCACATCACTATGCATGCACAGCGCTCTTCCAATTTGAGCTAATAGGCCTTGACAATGTAGATTTTCCAAGATGCATATGTATGCCTATACACTGACATCTGATGTGTGCGCAAATTACCATATTTTCTATGCACATTTATGTCCATTTTATCATCATTTGCATGCATATTAGTGGGAAAACATAAGATTAGTGTAGTTTATGCATTATTGTTAAATATAGAGGTCTGCATGAGTTTTTATGTGATTTCACAGAATTCGATGCGAAAATGGACAGATTTGGACAAGAGAAGAAGAGCGAAAAAGAACGTGAAGTCTTCTGAAGAGGTCAAAATCGACTATGAACCTCGACATCGAGTAAAATAGAGCACCAGGAATCGAGTGAAACAGAGCATGTCGACACAGAAGAGGTCGATATCGATGTCTAAAGGTCGATATCGAGTGGCCTAAATCGAGCATATTGATAGAAGTCGAGTGCCAATCCGAGGAAGAGAAGGACTGCTCGAGATAAGATAAAGAGAGGTCGATATCGATGTCCAAGGTCGATATCGATGTTGCCTGCAGAAAGATTCGACTCAGTTTTTGATAGAATTCTATCCGAAGTGTTCGAGATAATCCTAAAGTTGAGATCTTCTATCATTAAGCACCAGACTTCATATTTTATGAGTTTTACCATGGAATTTTTAGTTTTTACCTTTATTAAGTTTTATCTTAGAGAATAAAGATAGGTTTTCGAATCCTTGGCTAGCAAGATTTGAGATCTATAATTAGAGGCCATTAGGGCTGAGTTTAATCATCGAAGCACATCGAAGAACAGCAAGAGTTTTTAGTTTTATCGCAGAGAATTTGTAGAGAGAGAGGCCGATTGAGGTTGGAGGAAGCGAGAGCGGAGATTTGGCTTTGTTCGGTTGTACTTTCTTTCTTTTGCAATACAAAGTAGTTGCTTTTAGATAATGATGATGAGTTCAACGATGAAGCGTGAGTAGTCAACCCATTTTTAGGGTCGGGGTGAGCCCGACGATAGCAATGTAGGGTAAGTGCATCAAAGGTATGATTTTTATGCGATTCCATCTTCTATCCTATGCATGATCCTTTGTGAAAGTTTAGGAGATTCATTATTTGCATTATTGAAGCTAAAGCCAATCATATTGTGAACTTGGATTACTCATGAATTTAATAGTAACTCTTAAGTTTTATGCGAGAGCCTCTAATCACCTAAGTGTTGATAACGAAAGTTATTTGATGGAAAAACATTAAATTTCATAACTTTAGCATCATACTTGCATGAATATCGTTGTGGCATGAATCCCCGACCTTGAAAGATTTTAGTTTATTAAGACAAAAATGGATCAATTTGGACAAGAGAAGAAGAGCAGAAAAAGAACTCAAAGTCTATTGAAGAGTCAAAATCGACCTAAAGACTCGACATCGAGTGAAACATAGTACTAGAAATCGAGCAGAGGAAGAACAGAGCATGTCGACATAGAGAGGTCGATATCGATGTTACATGGTCGATATCGAGTTTCCTAAATCGAGCATCAAGATAGAAGTTGAGTGCCAATCCGAGGTCGAGTAGGACTGCTCGAGATAGAGAAAAGATAAGGTCGATATCGAGGTCCCTGGTCGATATCGACTGCTGCTGCAGACAGATCTAACGCTGTTTTTGATGGAATTCTATCTGAAGCTTTGCATCTATCCTAAAGTAGAGATCTTCTATCATATACCGTCAGACTTGTTATCCCTTATGGTGAATTTGTTATTTACCTAAGGAGTTTTAGTTATTTACTTTATTTAAGTTTTATCTTAGGAATAAAGATAGAGTTTCGAATCCTTGGATAACGAGGTTTGAGATCTATAATTAGAGGTCATTAGGGCTGAGTTTAAGCATTCAATTATAGCAAGAACAATTCAATTTTTACAGTGGAGAATATCGAGAGAGAGAGAGAGAGAGAGGTTGAGTGGAAGCGAGAGCAGAGAGTTGGCTTTGTTTGGTGTACTTTCTTTCTTTTTTGAAATTTCAATACAAGTAGTTTCTTTTCAATGATGATGAGTTCAATGATGATGAAGTCCGAGTAGTTCACCCACTTCTAGGGTCGGGGTGAGCCTGACGATAGCAATGTAAGTTTGTGCATCAAAGGTACGATTTTTATGCGATTCCGTCTTCTATCCTATGCATGATCCTTTGCGAGAGTTGAGGAGAATCATTATTTGTATTATTGAAGCGAAAGCCAATTATATTGTGAATTTGGATTACTCATGAAATTGGATAGTAACTCTTAGGTTTTATGCGAGAGCCTCTAATCACCTAATAGTTGGTAACGAGAGTTATTTGACGGAAAGGCAACATCTTTCATAAATTTGGCATAATACTTGCATGGTTATCGTTGTGACATGAATCCCCGACCTTGGAAGCTTTTAGTTTATTGAAGTTATAAAAAGTTGTGTTTTTATTCTGTTCACCCTTCTCTCATCATTCTACTTTCTTCTGACATCTTTTCCGACACAAATTAGCTTAGTTTACAGTTTTTTTTTTTTGAAGACTCGATTTCGACTGCAGAGGTCGATATCGAGTGCTGACATCAATATCGAGTACCCAACTCGACGTCGACTTTGCTTCTGTCTTCTGCAGGAACTTAGCCGAAAATCGACCAGAACTAAGGTCGATATCGACCAGTCTACTCGATATCGAGTGGTCTTCTGAAGTCAAAACTTGATCGTGATCACAAGCTTGGGAAGCGCTGACATACCTCCTCGTGGATTCGATCCTGAATTACCCTACCACTACATTGGGAGGGATTCTTGTACTTTATTTGCTTGGACAAGGGAGTCGGTCTAGTTTGATATTTAGTTTGATATTTTATTTTAGCGATCCCCTCCCCTTCACGAACACGACCCGTCCAGAAAGCCCAAATCGACCACTTTGGCTCTGAAACCAATGAAGACACTCCCGTTCCCGTCCAAGGTGTTGAAGGATCCGGCGGACACCAAGTTTAGGTGCTTCATGAAGGTGCTACAAGGATTAAACATCACCATACCTCTAAAAAAAGCCCTTAGCGAGATGTCGACATACATGAAGTTCTTGAAGAACATCCTAGCCAAGAAGAGGTCCATCGCCGATATCACCGGAGAGTGCCATTCCATAGGATTCCCTGAGAAGAGAGGCGATCCGGGAAAGTTTTTCATGACGGTAGGGGTTGGTAAGCACCAATTCAAAGCCCTTTGTGACCTTGGGGCTAGCGTAAGTTTGATGCCCCTATCAATATGACAACAAGTAGGAGTAGGACCATTGGATCGCGTCGACATGAAGCTTTACATGGTGGACAACTCCTTCGTGAGACCCACAGGAATTGTGGATGATGTCCTTGTCAAGATGGGCAAGTTCTTTGTGGCCATGGACTTCATCGTGTTGGACATGCTGGAGGATCCTATTGTAGGGGTGTGCATATCCAGGAACCCGACACGAACCGAATAATCGTGTCGGGTACCCGAAACCGTTTATGTCAAAATGCCCGAACAGTATACGAACCATCTTAAGCCGGGTACCCGACACGGTTAAGCTATTCGGATCCGTGTCGGATACCCGACACAAACCATTTTTTTTTTCCGTGTGCGGTTGTGCGCTGTGTCACTGTGTGTGCTATCTCAGGAGTACTTGAGCTTCATATTTGCAAAGTCCAAGCGCTTAATTCAAATATAGTGGATGGAATTTGAGATTTGATCAGCCGTTTATCCCTTGGCCAACCAATAAATACTTTTCAAAAGGGATTCATGGACTCATATGCTTTTACGGGAGGGTGAGGCAGGGGTTCATTTGGCCTCAAATCTCAGATCTAGGCTCACTCACCTTGTTCCAAGTTAGATCCATTGCACTTTGTGATGATTCTCATCCAGACGTTTATTATTTTGAAGAGTTGTGTGCGCTACCACTGTGTGCAGTTGTTGCCGTTGAAAATAGGGGAAGTTGGTTGGGAGATGGACAGATCTGAAAGGGGAGGAGACAAGAACAGTGGGTAGCCGAGATTGAAGTTTTCGAGAGAGTCATGAGGGACTGGCAACAACAATAAATTCGAATAGATTTGAACTGGGGAAGAAGATGACTGAAGAAGAAGTGAAAAGTGGGTCGACGACGGCTGTTCCAATTGTGAGAATGAGAGGTTAGGGTTTAGGCTTTGAAGATGATAAAAGATATATATATATATATATATATATATATATATATATATATATATATATATATATATATATATATATATATATATATATATAGGGGAGATATCTAATGAGAAGTAACATTTGGGTGAGAAGATGAGAAGTAAGCCTTATACCCCTTAGATTAAAATGATTTTTTTATATGGATATAGGGGACATATCTAATGATAAATATATCAATGTTTTATTTTTTAAATTAATTTTTATGTTATTTCTCTAGATGGTGATTTAATGGTCATTTTAGGGGTTTTATGCTAATTTAAATTAGTTTTTTCATTCACCACCCAGAAAAATAGCATAAAAAACTAATTAAAAAATATTGATACATTTATCATTAGATATGTCCCATATATCCATATAAAAAAGATCATTTTAATCTAAGGGGTATAAGGCTTACTTCTCATCTTCTCACACAAATGTCGCTTCTCATTAGATATCTCCCCTATATATATATATATATATATATATATATATATATATATATATATATATATATATATATATATATATATATATATATATATATATATATATATAGCGCTGGAAAAAAAGGAAAAAAATAGAGGAACCCCAGAATCGAACACAGGTCTTAATTGCAAAGCGCTGGGATATCATCAACCCAAAATCAAATGCGCTACTCACTCTTACTGAGCTATCAGGGTATGTATATATATTAGTATTGTATTTAGTATACTTATAAATTAAAAAAAATTAAATGGTTCGTGTCGGGTATCCGACAAGGGAAATCCCCGACCCGAATACGAACCATTTACAACCGTGTTTTCTCAGTTCGTGTCATTTTCGTATCGTGTCTTTTCGGTTTCGTGTTTTTTCGTGACGTGTTTTCGTATCGTGTCATTCGTGTCGGGTTTTTTTTGCACACCCCTATCCTATTGTGCCTATCATCCTTTGTAGGCCATTCTTAAAAACCGCTGACGCCAACATCAACGTGATGGATAGAACACTTACGTTCAAAATCAGCAACAAAGTCATCGAGTTCCACTTCAACCCGAAGATGAATGAAACTAAAAGTCTAGAGGGGAAAAACATCGGCCTAAGCAAGGACTATATCCCTTGTGAGGAGGTAATACAACGAGTTCTCAGCACTGGAATCTATGACGAAGACGGGCTCACACCCAAATGGGAAAAGCTACGTAATTACTTGTTGGCGAAGGTAGAAGCTGCAAAGAAGGTCGAGATCGACTACAAAGCTCGATATCGACAAGTCTATCTCAATGTCGAGCACCACAAAAGAACACCCACTACTAGAATACTGCAATTAGACATCATATCATTTAAGTCTGTCAAAAAGCAACCGATGTTAAATTAATATATTACATCAAATAATAAATTTGTGATGTGAAAACAACTTAAGACAACAGTTGAATTTTTTGACAGATGTTAAATAGATAATTTAAAAAAAAATTGAAACGCGCGTCCGATAAAATTTTGTAAGTGTTTGAACGCCCGCCTAAACTTCAAAATTTTTTTTAAACACCCGCCCATACTTAATGAAAACATGAGCTATTCGGTATTATCCAAACCTCCCCTTTCTCCCAACTCCGTCTCACCTTAGTCCATTTCTCGTCTCTCAACCTCCACCCGTTCTCTCCTTCTCTCTCTCGCCGACGGTCATCCTCCACCAAACCAACAATCTCTTCACATCTCCCTCTCTCGCCAGTGACCATCCTTCACCAAACCATCCCTTGTCGTCCTTAATTTCTCTCCCCCGCTTGATCTCTTCACATCTCCTCGCCGCCTCTTTTCGACTTCCCTCCGTTCGTCCTTGTTCTCTGCCTCTCTCTCAGATCTCTCGAATCTCAACCCCAAATTGAAGACAAAGGCTGGTACTTCTCCTCCCAACTCAAACTGTCCAGGCACCGCCTCCAGCGGCATTCTCCCTCTCCTCCTCCACCCGATGTCGGCGGCTAAACGTCGCAACGACGACTACTCAATCTACTCCGTGAACGCCACCTCTTGCCAATGATGGTTAGTTCTTCTCCATCTGATTGCTGCTTCAATTGATTCTTGAATTAGGCGAAGAGGCAGTTGGAAAGCTGAAAAACATGGTAGGGGATTGTAGAAACAGGAAATCCCTAAATGATATAGGAAACCTTGTTACCGACAAAGCACCGCAAGGCAAGCCACAAGCCTAGATCAGCGGACCTGTTACAAAGTTTGTGCTTTTCCTCTTCCATCACTTTTTTTGTTATGTGTTTTCTTGTTGAAACCCTAAACTAAATTCCCTTCAATTTGTTTTTTTATCAACTCGAAACGCCTCCATGTAATGACGATACAGGGAGCCAGGAAAGAATATGGTGGAATTTCGCATGATACAGGTCTATTAGAGGGAGGATCAGTGGAGATTGGAATGTGCGAGACGGTTAGAAGAAACGGTTAACTTCATAGGTAGTCATATAAGTATTTGGTCACATTCGCTCTCTAGTATGAATAAGAGGCATGTCATCCCATTTACGAATGCAGTTATTTTTTGAAGTTGGGAAGTGTAGAAATATTTGCCTAGAGGGAGTATCTTTCATTGTATATCCTTAATTCCAGTTCAATACTAAGTTCCATAAAAAAAAGTTCAATACTAAGAGGTTGCAACCCATAGTTTCCTTAAATCACTCTATTGGTGTGTGAATCTGTTCTTAATGGTCCTAATCTAGATTTTAGGTCAATCACTCTTATCATTTTTTTCATGTTCTTGCATTGTCAGGTGCTACTTTTGAAATTGGATTGGGATAGTTTGTTTAATTTGATTTGGTGGAGATGAACTTAACTTGACAATTGACATTTAGCTTTATGTAAGAAAATTATCAAATCTGATGTTTGCTCTTATTTTAAAATAGGAATGCTCTACTAGTCTCATGTGGTTGATATAATTAACAGGATGTTGCAATTTACTTAAATGTAAGTTTTTTTTTTGCCCATATATACCACGAAGGTTTTGCAATCAAAAGTCAACAAGCCCCAATAAAATCCCCAACCGGTGACCCATTCCTATATACGCTACAAAAAAAAATTGGCCACGCTAACTAGCTTCGGCAAGGGGCTTGGCGTGGCAATTGATACATATTTATTTTGGAAATAAATATCACCAATTTCCTAAATTATGATTAGCTAGTTAGTGTATTATTTGCATTCATTACTGATCAGTTAGTTAATTATTAATAGAAAAATGAAAAGCATTCTAGATCAAAGCTAATACATTGGTGATCTTAAATATCACCAACTTGTGGTTCAAACCTCATTTATGAATTAGTAATAGAAAAATGAGGTAGGTAGGAAAAATGTATGGCCATGGATGGCGAACCCGTAAAAGGTGATCAAAACTCATACCTCATTTGTTAATTAGTAAAAACTCATACCTCATTCTAGGCCAAATAGATCAATATTATTAACTTCACCTTTTACTCTCTTAAATATCACTATTAAAAACTCATACCTCATTTATTAATTAGTAATAGAAATATGAGAAGCATTATATTTGACTGGACTTTAGCTTTATGTGTTACTTGTCTGATAATGTATAGATTTCATTCGGTTCAGTTAGAGATTTGAGGAGGGGATTTTGGATTAGATAGGAGATGTCTAAAGCTTTTACAATTTAGGTTAGCTTTTTAACTCTTGAATGTCATTAGTATTTCATTATATGGTGATATTAATCAATCTAGGTATAGGTTAGCTTGTCAATGTGTTAACTATTAACGAGTTTCCATTTGTGCCTTTTGCCTTAAAACAACAATTCCTTCAGTATGTAGACTACTATTCCACTTAACATTTTTCCCGGTGTTAAAGCATAAAACCCCTATATGTACGAAGAAGTAGACAATAGTTAATTTATCCCATTTATCCTTGTGCCAAAATAAAGTCTAATACTCTGAAACCTATAAGGTTGTAATTGAACTGATTAGCTTAGAGATGCTTGGCTGATGTAAGTATTATTGAAAATTTAAATTGCATTCATCAATTTTACTATCTTTACTGCTGTCAGATTGCTAAAGGACTTTAATGATGTCATTTAGGATATTTTAAGAAAGAAACTATCAAACTTGCAGTGGATGTCTATTATCCTTTTGGGAGTTGGAACCACCACAAGCCAGGTAAGAATGCAGACTATTCTTTTAGTAGCTAAAGCTTTCTTTTATGTGTTTAGAAGCTAAACAAGAAGAATCTATACTATTCCTTCTTTTCTTTTATTTGTTCCATCTCTCTTTTGTGTTTAAACTTCGACGATTCTTCTTGTTTAGCTTCAGATGTTCTCTCTCTTTCATTTGGTTTTAGCTAGGGGGAATCGAGTTGATTATATCACATACATTAAGCTTGAAATTTCATTGGATTCGTTTGATTTGAAATCCATGTGAACTAAACTCTAAAGAGAGTCATCTAATCTAGCTAGTCTTCTGCTTTTTCTTCTTGTACTTCACCCCTTCGCTTATTTTTTACTAATGAATTGCAGAAAATCAAGAGGCAGATGGAGACTAGACGAGACCAGTTAGCGGAGGCTCTTTATCAGAAAGGGCTTGCACTTAGTGAGCTTTCCACTTTTAAGGTTATTCTCATTCAACTATTAATATTGATCAGTGTTCTAAAAAGCGCTAGGCGGATCCTAGGCGGTGAGGGGCCGCCTAGAGCCTAGGCGGCGCCCAGGCGGTCAAGGCGGACACCTAGGCGTGCTTAGGCGGCCATTTAGCTCTAGGCGGAGGGGGGTCGCCTAACGCCTAGGCGGTGGCCAGGCGGTGCTTCCTAAATGATAAGTCATCCAAGTGCACATCTTCTAAAAGCTAAAAGGTTTTACTGAAAGTTGACCTTTTTATAATCATTTTGCAGAGTATATTAGCACTGAAGGTTCACTTAGACTTTATATTCCC
This sequence comes from Persicaria maculosa, assembly GCA_963922045.1. Taxonomy (NCBI): domain Eukaryota; kingdom Viridiplantae; phylum Streptophyta; class Magnoliopsida; order Caryophyllales; family Polygonaceae; genus Persicaria; species Persicaria maculosa. The sequence continues at coordinate 43,238,093 of OY998264.1, read as the reverse complement.
ATAATAATTCATGTGAAGAATGTAACATTTGTGTTTAAAAAAATAGAAATAAATATGGCTCTGACACCAATCAATATGTGATAGTAAGGCATAAGATTGTGTTGTTCTATTTGTTAATTATCTCATCAAGTTGCACAATTTGCCATGTTTTTTCTTTAATCTACATTTGTTTGTTCCTTAGCGGATCCTATTCTGATGTTACTTTTACATAGCAGCTTGAATGTCTCAAGGAAGCAACCAAATGTCTCGTATTTATTCATGGTGGCAACCTTCCGATCAAGTCGGAAATGGAAATAATCAGAGCCAGACAGATTGAATGAATCTGGATCGACAGGCTAAGTATTCAACTGAATTAGATCTGAAGCCATATGTTTCTAGTCCATATAGCTAGCCAGGAGAGGACAATCGTACAAAACAAATATTTTCTGAACTAGACAAAGATAGTGTCATGCAACTTCAAACATTATATAAAAAATTGCGGATATTTTTCTGGTAAAAGGCTTACTTGGTTACATTGGACTCTCTAATTTGTTGAAGGAAATGGAATTTAAAATAGTGTTCTAAAATTCAATGGATGAGATGATTCCTCTTTATAGGTTGTCAAACACCAGTTACTTCAAATTCATTCATTTATGAAGTTGATCTTCTATTTTTATCTATGATCATATTTCTAACATGTGCCTTTTCTTTTACTAGAAGAATGAAATACCAAAAGAAGGATTTGTGAGGCTCACGAGGAGTATTGTCGGGTACGAGAAGTTGAAAATGTTAGTTGTGAAGATGCAATCAAAGGTGAGTTGGCATCAAAGGGATTAGCTTCCATCATTTACTAAAAATTTATTCAATTGCCTTCTCATAAGAAGATTGCTAGGTTATCTGTTCTTATTATGTTTTCTTATAGCTTTCACCATAAATTATAAATGTTTTACATGATGGTCTCAATATGTCAGGCAGAAGATGTTTAAAGGGCTTGCATTTAGATTGAATCTGCAGTATTGAGATTAGGGTTTCAATTTAGTGTTTCTTTGTGGGATATGTAAACTTTTTCTTTGAGATTCCACCAAGTTTGTGTTCATTACAAGGCATTGGGAGCAAGCTCTTACCTGGGTTCAGTAGCTAGAGGACAATGGTTGACATTGGAAACCTAATGCTTACCATTTGACTGGAACTCAGGTAAAAAAAACAGTGGCATGAGTGAAGTTTCTGAGCTATGAAGGATATCATTTTTTGGCATAGTTATTGAGAAAAGTATACCCATTTTTTTTAATAAGTTAAAAGAGGGGAAAAGGAAAAAAGTTCATTCTAGTCCCTCGTTTATGTTATAAGGGTAATGGATAAGTTATAGTTGAGGTTACTTTCAGTCTTATGTAGAAACTGGAATTTCTGAGCTGTGAAGGATAGTCAAACAACCTGTTGTAATTGTGATTTCAATGGAATTTATCTAGTCCCAACTCATGATCAATCAATGCCTGAAATGGGAGTCAATCTGCTCATGAATTACTCTCATAGATTAAAAGCATTTCTTATCTTGAGGATTACTTCTAAAATGTGTAATATGGTCATGCAAGTCCTATTTGTGTCTATGAAAATTTTGCAGGTGCGGCCGGATGAACTAGGTTAAAGCAACCAGAGGCAACTCCATGAACAAAATAAAATCATGCCAAGTTAATCTTCTAATTTATTTTCATAACTTTGTATTTGGTCTCATTACTAGGTTATTTTTGGTGATGAGAGCACTCTCCAAGTCCGATTTCTAGACTGGACTTGGAGAGTGCTTGATTTGTATCTTTTAAGTACCTATCCTTTGTAAAACATTTGTAAATGTCGATTTCGCGTTTATCTTAATATATATGTTCATTAAAGTAAATCGTCATTTGCAAAATCTTATTATATGAACAAAGGGTGTTGTGTATCGAATGAAAAAACATTGAATTATAGATCAAAAGTGTTGTGCTTGAATAGCTATAAAATCGAATCATTACATAAAAACGGATGCTAGTATCATTATAGACATTGTCTAAATAATCTAAACCAATGTGTAACATATATTTATACATCACAATGTTAATATAAATTGATATATATTGCTAACAACAACATCTTTATAAAAATCTAAAATGATGTCTATATCATATTAATACATCAGTTATGTACATATATCATACGATAGATTATTTTAAAACAATAAAAAAAATCATAAATTATACATATGAAATAAATATACACAAAATCAATATAATAAAATGGATGTCTATTTTGTTTTAATACATTGGTTATTTTAAAAATAGTGATGTAAATGTAAAATTTAGGCTTAGTGTGAACATCTTCAAAAACTTATAAATGAAAAATAACGAGGCTTTAACAACAAATGAACATGTCAAAAATAAATTTGAGGGGATGATTTATATCTATATTTAAAATAAAATAGATGTTTTAACCAAGAAAAGACATCGGCTTAAAACCGATGTGTAAAAGTTGATCTTTTACTACACGCACAATAAGGTCGGAATTTTTTTTTGAAAGACATCTGTTCACAACAGATGTCTAATTGCATTTTTCTAGTAGTGACCTGAGATGCTAGGAGCTTAAGTATGGGGTCCTCACTGTCGATGTCGACCATCCTATATCGACGTCGACCATAGACATCAAGGTCGACCCCATTATGTCGATATCGACTGACCCCAAGCCCGAAGATCGCTGTTTCAGGCCCGAAAAGGTAAGCTCAGGAATGATCTCTAACCCTCCTTTCTCCATTGATGATTATTTCACTAATGGGAGGGTCGAAGCTCCATGGTTTGCTCATATTAGCAAGGTTAGGTCTAGAAAAAGGGGGAAATGACATGATCCAAAGGAAGAGCTTGATGGAAAAAAAAAAAGCAATATTCGCCGAGCTTGGGTACTACAACAAGGACCTAGATGATCCAAGAGAAGGGAAACCCTAAAGGGGCCCTACCTTATAGGGTCTTGATGCGCTATCGAAGAAGTCGGCCTAGCGACTCAAAAATCTAGAGCTTGTAAATAAAACTTTAAATTTTCTTAGAAGGTTTTTAGGATTTTGGTTTTAAAGACTGGGATAAATCATGGTTTTATATTTTATGAACTAACGAGAATTTCATGTTGCAAAGCATTAAAGAACGACGAAGAAGAAACGAAGTCTCTGAAGAAGCGGTCGAGATCGACTTGCCAATCGACATCGACTGCCACAGGGTCGAGCAAGCTCATTGGTCGACATAGACCACCTTGAAGCCACATACTGAAGTCAACATCGAGCAAGCTACTCGACCTCAACCACCCTAGCGAACCTCGACTTCGACCTTCCTTCTTCACACACAAATGTTGTCGACATCGACCTCTGCACCGATATCAACAACTGGCATTGATAGCACCTGAAATCAAATTCCTCCGTTGGTTACTCTGTAAGTTTCTCCCTTTACCCTTGTTTTTAATATAGTGAGGACACTGTATATTTTAAGTATGGGGTGGGGATGAAACATGTCTTTCTTGGCTTTTGGTTAAAACTTGGCTTGTACTAAATTTTTTATTTTGCTTTATGCATTGCATCATATTTAAAGTTTATGCATTTTAAATTTAAGTTCAATGTTTATTAGTTTCATAAAAAATACAAAAATCCAAAAAAAAATTAGAAAATGTCAAAAAGAAAAAAAATGCATATTTACTTATTTAAAAACCCTACTTAGATGTCAAACGATGAAACCCAATGGTTGACTTGATCATGTAAATCCTATGACATATTTGGATTGTTTAGCCTAAGTCCTTTAAATTGTTTTTATGCAGATTGTGAACTTGTGATGAAATTGAGCACATATGATCCTAGGCTAAAAGCTCATGTAAATCCTATGGCATATTTGGATGGTTTAGCCTAAGTCCTTTAAATTATTTTTATGTAGATTGTGAACTTGTGATGAAATATAAATTGAGCACATATGATCCAAGGCTAAAAGCAAATCCAACAAAATTGTCCTAGTGAGAATTTTGGCCTATTAAAAAGAACCTCACTGCAATAGGCAAACAACAAATTATAAAAAGAAATATAAATCACATAAAATTAAATATAAAAGGATAAGTCAATGATAAATAAAACAGACTTACACATCAGAAGTTGATCTCTTAGATAAATATGCACAAATGCAACGCTCAATGTCAGACACATGCTAATTCACATCAACAACTCTAGTAGTAAGGACACTTCAAGGAATTAGCAGGTTTAGGTACCCTCTTACCCCCAACATCTTTCTCACTTTGATCTTGCCTTGAAACATCTAAAACAACAGGGCAACCCCTAGTAGACCTACGTAAAGGCAAGACAACATGAGACTTTTGCTTCCTCTTAAACACTTTAGGACTTGCACAAGGAATGTCACTTGAAGTTGAAATCCCTGAAGGAGAAGCAACACCTCCCTCAGTATATTCCTTGGCAATACCGACAATTGAAGCAGGAACACCAGATACACCCTCAACATCCTTCGTTGCAACTCTGATATCCTTATGTGCATCAGTATTGGGGTTGGGTACAGATACAAAACCCTTTTGGGCATACTGATCACACTTGGCAAAATCCTGAGCAAATTCCTCTTCAGTAGATTTCTTTTGGTAATTGAAGACAGAATCAGAACCAAAAAGATCAAAAGATGGCTCAGCAGGAAGATTCATTCCCATATTCCCCTTACTCTTAGCACATGCAGAAGCACTCTTCTTCCCAATATCACATTCATTTTCACAACCAACACTACCAAGCCCCCCTCCAGCTACATAACCAAATGAAGCAAAAGGATGATCATCCTGAGTAGCCACTTTCATCTTACCCTTATTCTTGTAAGCAACTCAATTTGAGCAAGATAGTCCAAAAACACAGGATCTGTCCAGAAAGGATCCTGGTAGGAATTCAAGAGAGAAGAAGGGGATTCATTCAAATGAGAATGGTCTGCAGAAGCAGACCCATAGCTTTAGGAGCATTACGGGGAGCCTGAGATTTCTTGATACGTTTTGGACCACAAGACACAACAACAAGAGATTGACCATCACCACTAGACCGTGTTCGTTTACCTATAAGGACACAAATGTCAAATGATAGAACAATAAAGCACTAACAGATTAAAATATAAACAAACAATAAAACCCTAACCGCTAATAACTGAACACGAAGAACAATAAATACATAAAATTGACAAAGGACGATAAATGAACACCAAAATTTGACAAAAAATGAAAACAAAACAGAGTAGAAATACAAATTCGCAAAGAACATTAGTAAAATCGAATATCTAAGAGCATAAAAGACTAAAAACAATAAAATAGAGAAAGGAACTAGGGAACAACAAAACCCTAACCCTCGGGCAAATGAAATAGGAGAGAAAAATAGGAAATCAATGTCGTACCTACTGGAGAGCTCGACATGATGGAAGGACGACAACAAAAACAACGCACAAGGATCGTCGGAGATCAAGGACACCGAGAATCAAGCACGAAACCTCCAACGACAAAGAGAAAAGAAGATCAGAGTTGAAGAGGAAACGAACACACTATTAGAAACAATACGGGAATAAGAACATGGGCAGCCCAAACAAACAGGCCCAACTCCCTTCATTAAACACTAATCCGCCCCAACAACTTAATTAAGGAAATTTTACACCTTAAGCCAATTTTACACCCTATGACTATTTTACATTTGAACTTTTGCATATATATATAAAGGCAACCTTTCCTTATTGAGGTAAGTGGTTGATTCCAATTGGACTAAGACGTTTTTATTATTCAGAGAAATACATTTTTCAGTTCTCAGATGCAAATAGTCTTTCCCCATTGAGGTGATAGAGATTTTGATTCCAAATGGACTCAAACGTTGCTATTCTTTAGGTAATTTAAATTATTTGGTGGCCACCTATGAAGCTCAAAGGTATGACTTTAAAGAGCAGCTTTCCGCAGTAATGGAAACCCGGTACCCTCAAAAGAACGCGCCTATACACGCGCCCCCTTTCCCTTCCTCCTCTGATGAAACCCTAACCCAAACAATCCGAAATCCTACCAGATCCAATCCCCTGCCATGGCAATCATCCCCCTACTTGTACTCTCTGCCCAGCTATGGAACCTCTATAAACACAAAACCGTATTGGGTTTGGATCTAGTACTCACATCGAAGCTCTTTCAAAAAAAATCGAAAAAAGTCTCCTCTTATATCCCATCGAAATCATGCGATGGTTCTGGGCTCGAATTCACTAATTCTTCCTGCTCTAGAGGCGTCTCTCCCAGATTTCTACCTTACTCATGAGCTTTATGGATGTGACTCATCCTCCCCGCCCATTAATCGTGCTTGGTTTCTCAGAAGGGGCGTTCTCTGGGTGTCCGATGTGTCTTTCCCGAAACGGGTTGACTTCCTGTGCTTTCTGAAGTCGAATTGCTTGCTATGGTGGACGATTTGCCATCGTTGGACCTGTTGTGGTTTTCGGTGGTGGTTCTTCTTCAGCCGTTCTGACAGGTATGCCATCTCTCTCTACAACCCTCATCCTTATTTTAACTCTGTCTCTAAAACTATAAATTATTTAAGGTACCTGCACATTCAAACCCTTCTAAAGCTCAAGAACCCTAAAAAAATTCACACTCAAACCCATCCCTATAAAAGAACAAAGAACCCCAAATTAAATGCTCATCAAATAATCTCTCCTCCTATAAATCACATCTACTTTCTGTGCTTATTTGCTCTCTTTGATATTTGCATTTACTCCAGTTCTTACTTGGTTGCCATGACGGGCAACAAAAAACCCTCTAAAGGGAAGGAAAGTCTCATAGAGGCTTCTCCGAACCCCACTGCTACCACCCAAACTGGGAAGCCATTAGGCGAACCCCACAAACCCAACACTCCCTCCAAGTCATCTAAGGGTGACAAGGGCAAAGGGAAACTTGATTTTACATCCTTTTACTCTCAACTGCAAACATACGCTCCTAAGTATAAATTTGAGACAACAACCATCTTGATTGGGAGTGATTTTGGGGCCCCCAATTCTTGGCAAAAACTTGCAGCATGTCTATCTCTAATCCTCTTGCAACAGGATCTCTATGGTCTTGCTCTAAATATTGATTTAGTTGATGCATGTATCCCTTATATCCTTTGCTACTTTAATGGAACCATCTATGTGCTTTATATGTATTGTCTTTATCTCAACATCCATATTTGGATCAGTATGACTGTTTGTGATCACGTTATAGCTATAAATCTTGTTAACAACTACATAAGATGCACCTATAGATCAAGTGAACCCTACACTGGTTGCTATATTACTTTTCTTGCAAGTTTGTTTGCAAAAAACTACCCACCTACTGATACTGCACAAGTTTATTCAATTATACATTCACTTCTAGCAACACCTTGTATGTGCAATCTACATGTCCACATTAATTTCACAATCTACACTGGTTGTTTTATTACTTTTCTTGCAAGCTTGTTTGCAAAAAATTACCCACCTACTGAAACTGCACAAGTTTATTCAATTATATACTCACTCCTTGCAACACCTTGTATGTGCAATCTACATGTCCACATTAAATTCACAATGTGCATGGATTTACCTCTGCTTTCACTAAGAGATATTAACATTGCTCGAGTGATCTACTCGCTCGAGCAACATGATCTGTACCTTTTATTACAGGTATACAGTGGGTTGCAAACAGCTACAAGTCTCAAATTTGAGCTTTGGAATGGCAAAATACTGTGGGGGGCTTTATGCTGGCCTGCACTGCCTTTCAAACTTGGTCTCTTTGGGAAGCTGGTTATGTACCATCTCAACCTTTGCTTGATCTTCTTGCATCAATACTTAATGCACTATCTGTCTGATTTAAACTACTGCAGTCACATGATAACACATCTACTCCGTAGGATAAATATAAATCTCCAAATTGCTAGCTTATCCTACTTGATTTTGTATCTAATATTCATGAGAGCCACTACTTTAACAGTAGCTATGTCTTTCTTTGGAAAGCAACATATGTGCCACTTTAAATGTTCAAGAAGGGGTCTTCTGGTAGTTACAAATCTCAAACCTAAGTCTATGGACTGTGTTGGGCCGTGTGGAAATCTCTCTTGGCCAACTCTGGTCTCCAAAATGATTCTCCTGAAGTGGATTGGCTTGGATACTCTCAAACCTTATTTGTACAGTGACAACTATCTAAATATAATTCTTCTATGGTTGTATAAATTACCATCCTATTATTTACCAACCTCCCCTAATTGGAGCAAAAAACTACTATATCAAAATCAACTCACGTCATTAGCTTTAAAAAGAATGAATTATGGTTTGCACAACATGAAGACAATTGACCACTCTATCATAAATACGATTAGCATTGTGCAACCTGAAAATGAACCACATCAACCAGAGAAAGGGCTCACAAGCGCATCTCAGACTATTTCTTTTTGCCCACTATATATCACTCATTGTCAATTAAAATAGCACATCATTCTCAATTATTATTCCATGAAAACGTTATAATAGAGATTACTAGGTTCAAACCGAACCTCACAAACGCATCCCTTTGGGTTACTAATCGCAATACTAAAACTAGTTACCTAGTCTTGGATCTACTCCCTTTGTATAAGGCATACCTTATAATACCCCTTATTCAAATAAGTGTCAAACCATGAAAATAAGCTTCTGGAATGTCAGAGGACTTGCAAGTAAGAACATTTGGACACAAATAGACTCAACCTGTAAAATTGAACATATTCAAATATTAGCACTAGCAGAAACCAAGATTAAAACACCTCCTAAAGAATCTCTTTGGCGGCATGCCGGGTTTGATAACCTTTGCTTCTTCCCTTCTGTAGGGCTCTCAGGAGGTCTCTGCCTCCTATGGAAATCTTCCCACCTAAACAACGACACCTTTGAGATCATAAGGTCAAAAGAACGATATATTCTGACAAAATACAAGAATACGAGTCTTAAATTGACTATATCAATTTTATTTGTTTATGCTCCCCCACACCAGAACCAAAAAACACAGTTCTGGAATGAACTCTCGATAATTATCCAAACTAACCCACACCCATGCATTATCGCAGGTGATCTTAATGACATTCTCTATAACTCTGACAAACAAGGAGGGTCATCTCCTTCTTCTACAAGGTTCCACAGACTCACAGACTTCATACTAAAGCATGATCTGATAGACCTGCCAACGACTGGAAACCAATTCACCTGGCGAAAAAGCTCGCGCACTGAACAAAATACATACGAAAAATTAGATCGATTCTTGGTACATAAGAATATCTATGCGATACTGCCAAACCTAACGACAGAAAATCATGCCTTCACAACTTCAGACCATACCCAAATTACATTAGAATTATTCCCAAACGAGCTACCAATCATGCAGCCCTTCAAATTTGAATTGGCATGGACAAAACATAAAGACTATGAAAATCTAGTCAGGCAAGCGTGGCGGCTAAATCCTACAGGTTCCCATCTATTTAAGCTAATCAAGCGGCTACAAGACCTAAAAAGAAAGAGTAAACTCTAGAGCAAACGTACGTTCGGGAATATCTTTGCGCAAATCGCCAATACAGAAACAGAGCTCCAACAACTGCAAACTCAATTATTCACAAATTATGACACAAACATTGACACAAAGCATAAACGCCTCCTAAACAAGTATAATCAATTAGTAAACTTTCAAAAAACATACTGGGGGCAACGCGCTAAGAGGATACACCTAAAAAATGTGGACACTAACTCAAAGTACTTCCATCGGGTGGCCACGGGGAGAAGAAACAGAAACATAATAAAATCTTTCACTACAAAGGAAGGTGTTGTTCTTAATACAGTAACTCAGATTCGAAATGAAATTAAATCAGACTTCTCTGGCCGATATTCAGCTACACTATTAACTCAAGGGCAATGCGCGTTACTACAACATATTACACCAGAAGTCACTGATGCGGACAATGACTGGTTAACCAAACCAATTTCAAACTCTGAGATTAGATCTGCAGTCTTCTCTTTAGCAGGTGATAAATCTCCAGGCCCTGATGGTTTCCCTGCGGGATTCTTTCACTCATACTGGCACATTGTTGGTCCTTCTGTCATAAAAGCCACCAAAGGTTTCTTCTCCAGTGGGAGAATTCTAAAACAAATAAACCACACCTTCATCGCACTAATTCCCAAATGTGACAAACCGCAAACGACATCTAATTTTAGGCCCATTAGTCTCTGCTCTACCATTTACAAAATAATCTCTAAGATCCTAGCAACCAGACTTCGACATATACTCCCAAAATTAATTCACCCGCTCCAAAGTGCATTCATAGCTAAACGATCTATCCAGGATAATATTCTGATCGCAAATGAAATATTCCACTCTTTTCAACATAAAAAAGGAGTATCAGGCTGGATGGCCGTTAAACTAGATATGGAAAAGGCCTTTGACATGGTTAGATGGGAATTCTTACTTGAAATTTTGGAAAAATTTGGATTTAACAACATATTTTGTTCCTGGATAAAGGAATGTATAACAACTGTCACCTACTCGGTCCTTGTTAACAACGAACCCACAGAAATGTTCTCACCATCAAAGGGCCTGAGACAAGGAGACCCTCTATCATCATACCTATTCCTTCTAGTATCTGAAGTCCTTGCTCGGGGACTACAACATGGTGCTCACCTACCTAGCAGTCATATTGGCATCTCTATCAAAAGATGTTGTGACAAGATTCCATTCCTTGCTTTTGCTGACGATATCATTATCTTTGCAACAGCAACCAAGAAAGCATGTGACCAAATAAACAGAATTACCCAAGACTTTTGTAGACACTCTGGTCAACGGATTAATTTCCACAAATCAGCTTTTTATACCACAGGGAACACAGATAACTCTATAAAAACACAATTAAAAGTGAACTCAACATAGCATACACAACTAACCTAGGAAAATATTTGGGATGCCCTGTCATTTCTAGCAAAGTCACAAATTCAACCTTCAACGAGATCACATATGCTGCCAGAACTCAACTTACAAAATGGACTGCAAACAATCTATCACAGGCGGGTAGGTGCACACTAATTAAAGCCAACTTACTGCTAAACCACTACACATTATGCAGTGCTTTCTCCTTCCCTCGCACATACATAAAGAACTTGACAAAATTAACAGGAACTTTCTTTGGAATAAGGGTCTCAAACATAAACCCCTTATCAACTGGTATGAAGTATGTAAGTCACGTACCAAAGGTGGTTTGGGCATTCGCCTTTCCGAAGACATGAACAAATCTCTCCAATTAAAGCTCCTCTGGAAACTACTAGCTGAACCAAACAACCCATGGGTCAGACTAGTATCCCAAAAATATCTAAGAGATAAAAACATACTCAATTACGAGAAAAAAGGAATTGTGTCATGGCAATGGTCAAAACTAACCTCCCTTCTTCCACTATTTAAAAGCGGTTTGTGCTGGGGAGTAGCTAATGGAAAATCAATTAATTTCTGGCACGACCGTGGGCTGGAAAAGTCCCGCTTCTAACCAAAGCAAGAAACACAACCCTAATTGACCCCCACCTTATGGTGGGCAACTTTATCACCGCTGACAAGAATTGGGATATTAATAAACTAAGAGATACCATAGGTAATAATGTCTGCAATGATACCCTCAGAATGATTACCCAAATCCCAATACCAAAAAACATACATCAAGACAGACTATACTGGGCCTACAGTAAAAATGGTTGGTTCTCTACAGCCTCCGCAATTGAGCTAATTCACACAATGAAAAACCACTCCCCATCTGACACTTCGTGGATTTGGAAGTTAGATGTGCCCTCGAAAATAAAAAACTTTTTGTGGCGAATAACTAAGAATGGACTTCCAACTTCCATAAAATTGGCTGCCCGTGGAGCAGGTATCCCCACTGACTGCCCCCTTTGTGACATGAACTATGAAGACATAGATCACTTCTTATTCAAATGCCCTAACATAAACCACACATTACAACTACTCTCCCCCAACATCCGAAACACCCTTTAATACACCTATGACACTACGACTAACACCAACGAAGCTTTATGCACTCTTTATACCTCCCTTGGTAAATCAGCATTTTCCACTCTTGCTACGACTTGGTGGTGCTCTTGGTTCTTTAGGAACAAAGCCCTTTTCGAAAACCACAAACCGAACTCTAAAACAATAGCATCCCACATAACTAACCAATTGTCAAACTGGGAAAAAGCAAAAATTGACGACCTAGGTATGGACACTAATACAAGAACAAATACTCCCAAACCAAGTAAGGGCAGAAAACGCCCAACAAAATGGACTAAACCACGGCCCGATTGGTATAAGCTAAACTTCGATGGAGCGCTTTCCTCTGACAATTGCAGCTCTTATGGATTTCTTATCTGTGATAGCCTAGGTAGGGTTCTGTATTCAGAATCAGGCACCTCTCCTATCTCTTCCGTGATTGGATCCAAATGTTTTGGATTATGGAAGGGTATTCTAAAAGTACTGGATCTTCACATCGAGCAGATCTGTATTGAAGGCGATAACCTTAGTATTATCAAAAGTCTTAGCACAGGTGTGTCTAGCTATGGCGAAATAGAGATGTTATTATCAGATGCTCTATTTGCTCTGACACTTTTTTCGGAATATGAGATCTCTCATATCTTCAGGGATGGTAACCGAGCAGCTGACCGTCTATCTCACATTGGGATCGACTTCTCTGGCTCGTCTTTCCCCCCTGATGCTGTTCTTAGTGAAATCATCAGTAAGGATGCTCTTAGCTAGTATGTTTTGCGTACAGCTAAATTATTTCTTGTTAAAAAAAAAGAGCAGCTTTCCGCAATAGTAAACGATTGAACAATCAAATCATTCATTGGGTTGTTTTAACAACTTTGTTTTCAAGTTCGTTGAGTTTGATTTTTTCTAAAAAAGGTTTTTTCAAGCAAGATTCTAAAATCTTTACGCGTATAGTATAAACGATATTTTGTTACTTATTTATTTCGGAATTTCCACCGGGTAACCCTAAGGTTTTGTCTAATTCGCGAGGTAACCAAAGTTTTTGGTGAGTCCGCGTGGTAACCCTGGAGTTTTAATTTTTTCCGCGTTTTAACCAAATTGTCATTTTGGGATGAAAAGAGTGTGGGTGGAAAGTTTGGGTAAAAAATTGCAAATTAGGAGGGAGTTGAGAAATAAAAAACGCAGGTGCTCTTCTTCTTCCCAGTGCGAAGAGCGATAGCAGAGAGTTCCATCTTACGTTCGACGAAGAGGACAAGGGAGTGTTGGCGATGACGGGTGGCGGAGGAGATGCCAAAAGCAGGTAAGTACTTCTTTTCTATCATCTCTCCTCTAATCTAGCATTCGAATTTAGGGTTCATGAATTGGGGATAAATTAGGGCTTTTCTCAATTTCGAATTTGAGGTTCCTTCTTTCCCCACATTTTTATGAACGTTATTATTTTGCAGAAAGGTAGAAAATATAGTGTTGAGACTACGGTATAACCAATCTGAATGTGTAGAAATACATGTGGGTGATCCAGAGCAAAGCAATCTTCTTGACTTATTTGTAGACCTATTAGAAGGGGCTGAAAAAATTGGGATGGAGCTTCCTGAACAACCAACATTATGGTATGCCTTCAATTCTCAGAATTTCGAGTTAAAGAATGACAGTGATTTGGTGAAGATGTTCAACTCGTTTCATGACAAGAAGTTGATTAATTTGGCAATTGGATCAGGTGATTCTCCGTCTAAGAATCTAGAGTTGGCACGAGGTCTAATTGATTCAAAGAAGCTTGTTGATAATGCTGTAACTCCAAGGTCAAGCCATGGGACAACATCTATGGACTCACAATCATACAAGCCGAGTAAGAAAGTCCCTGCCACTACTGCGAGAAAAAGAGGAATACATATTCTGAAAGTGAAAAATACTTCTCAAAGCTCTAGTAGTGAGCCTACTTTGGGTAGTGAGCCTACTTCGGGTAATCTTAGTAGAACAAGGGATGTTGATGTGGTTTCTACCTTGCCGAGTGGCAATACACTTGATGATGATGATGTGGTTGATATTCATGTGCAAAATGCTGATTTGTCTGATGATGAAGGCGAGGAAGATTACTTTGATAGGCTTTATGGTAATGGTGAGATGTATGAAGATTATGAGTTTGGAAAAATTAGTCTTAAAGAGTGGATGATCTTTATGGACAAACCTCAACTTCTGGATGTTATAAGAGATTACTGTGTTCAAGAGGGGTTTTGCCTTGTAGTAATAAAAAATGAGGGAAACAGATATACAGCGGTGTGTGCTGAAAAAGAATGTGGTTGGAGGATCCATTCATCGAGATTGGTAAATGGATGTACATGGGTGATAAAGTCATAGAATAACAGTCATACATGCATGAGACTAGGCATGCATAATCCCATGGCAACTCCGGCATGGGCAGCTCGAAAGATTCTCCAAGATGTGAATGCAAATGAAAACATCACGGGGAAAACCATAAACAAGCTCCTGTTTCAAGCATTTGGCATTAATCTTAAGCATTCATCCTTGTACGAGGCAAAGAAAATTGCTGAAAAGATGCTTCATGGAGATGAAGGCAAATCGTATGCCAGTTTGCCAGGATATTGTGAGGTTTTAAAGTCAACTAATCCAGGCTCTAAGGCTCATTGTGTGTGGGGAGATGTAGCTGATAACCCCGAGAAACCGATTCAATTTAAGAGTGTATTCATTGCTTTGAAGTCGATGATTGAGGGATTCATCCTAGGATGCAGAGGGTTAATTGGAGTAGATGGGTGCCATCTAAAAGGCAAATATGGTGGGGTTGTACTGTCTGCAATCGCACTAGATGGAGACAACCATATTTTCCCCATAGCATATGGTGTATATGAGAATGAAAGCAAGAATACATGGTCTTCTTTCTTATATCACTTGAGAGGTCTGTTGGAGAATGCGGATCGAGATAACTGGTGCATCATATCAGATAGACAGAAGGTAAGCCAATACCAAAAAATTTAAAAGTTTGCAAACATTATTTTTTCATGTTTCTAATAAAATACATTGGTTGTGTTTGTGTCATATACTTAGGGGGTTGAACCGGCTCTTGCGGAAGTATGGCCCACATCTTCAAGACGATATTGTGGTACCCATTTGTGTGCCAACTTCAAAAAGAAGTTCCCAAGACAACACATGCATGATCTCTTTTGGTCTTGTTGCTATGCATACTCCGAGTCAAAGTTTAAGAAGGCAATGGAACGGGTGCACCAGGCAGCTGGGCCTAGTGCTGTAACATGGTTTCAAGAATTGGGAGATACGAAGTGTTGGGCTAGGCACAAGTATGATCCTAGCTTGCATTCGCCCGATACATCAAGTAACTTTGTCGAGTCCTTCAATTCCACATTAGGAGCGGATAGGTGCCTTCCTGTGTTGACACTTCTTGAAGGTAACCGCAATCTGAACTCTATTGCTAGCATAGCTGATTATATTTTTTTATTAGGTTGCATAGAATCCATTTTTTACTTGCTGGAATGCATAGGTTATTTATGTTGAACTGACTATATTTTTGTCCTCAAACTACACGTCTGCAAGTATTCGGCGTACATGTATGGGTAGACATTGTGAGAGGCAAGACTATGTTCGAAAGTTACCTATAAATGGCATAGCGGAAGAAGCACAACGCATATTAGATGAAGCTATAAAAAAATCACGCAAGTTAGAGGTTTGTTCAATTCTATTTATGAAGTTTCAGATTACGTTCTTCTATTCTATTTATTAGCTTTGTTCAATTCTATTGTTAGCATAGTTGATTATATTTTTTTTAGGGATGTGTTATTATACATTAGTTGGTTTTTTATGTTCTTGTAGGTGTTCAAGGCTTCAGATTTTGAGTATGAAGTTAAAGATGGAAAATCATCCTTACCGGTCAACATTCCAAACAGAACTTGTGCGTGTGGTGAATGGCAAATAAGTGGGATTCCTTGTAGGCATGCCGTGAGGGTGATTACTGAAATGCGGGGGCAACCTCCCCAATAATTTGTTTCTAAGTGGTACTCTACAGAAATGCTGCGAAAAACATACTCTATTGATTATAGGGCTATGCTCGATGAAGAACAATGGCCAACTTTTGACTTCCCAACAATTAGCCCTCCCACCATGAAAAGAGGAATTGGAAGACCGCCAAGAAATAGGAAAAGACAAGCCGGACAAAAAGAAAAAGGGTTGAGGTCTCGCACTGTACAGTGTAGTAAATGCAAGGCATTCGGGCATAATGCTAAGACATGTAAAGGTGGTTTGACTGCAAGAGAACGTCGTGAACAAAGTGGCCTGGTTCAAAAGGGACACAAGAGGGCAAGAAAAGTAGCAACCTCTGTCGAAAGAGGACAATCGGTGGTTGATGTAATGTGTTCAGCACCATGTGTTCAAGGTAGTCAGCTCTAGGAGACTTCTCATAGCCAAAGAAACATTGTTGGTACTTTTGTTTGAATACCTAATGCAATGTATTTGTGGGTACTGGTGGCTTTGTTAAGTTCTCTACTTTTGAACAACTAATTTTGTAACCTTGCTCTATGATTTTAATCAATATGAATGATTTTTATTGTGATCTTGCTATCAATTCCAGATCAGTTCTGTTGGCATATTTCTCCTAGTTCTATTCTGGTAGCAGCTATAACAAATTTTTGTTCCATTAAATAAGCTTTATTATTGTGAAAAAATTAAGTTTAAGTGGGTATTCAATTGAGAGGAAAGGTCTGCAAAATTAGAACCTAAGATACTTTAGCAGCAACCAAAATACAACATGTGTATAAACACAACCTGGAACTAAAATATTTTAGCAGCAAAAGGAAGAAAGTTGCACTTCAATCCATCAAAGTTAACTTGTAATTAACTTGCTAAATCCAATTCGACATACACATGATTCATGAATATAATAAGCCTACGTGGGATTTGAACCCACATCTTTGTGTATAAACACAACGCTCTCCCATTGAGCTAATAGGCTAAATGAATTGCCTGAGGTAAGCAAGGCATTAACAGCAAAATATGTGTCCTTTGCCAAAACAATACACAGTAATTTTTAACAACAATCAAAAAATCAGCACACATGAACATGCCTACTCAAAAAACAGTTTTAGGCAAAGGTCTAAAAAGAATCAGCACACATGAACATGCCTACTCAAAAAATCAGCACACAATCACACATGAACATTACAGCAAAAGAGGCCATAAACTAATTTAGCAAAGTTAAAAAGAATCAAACAGTTTTATTGCCAAAACAACACAGTAATTTTCAGCACATTGTAAACATGCCTATTCAAAAAACTTCACCTAGTTTTTAACAACAATCACACAATTTTTCACAAAAATCAGCACATGAACAAATTTTTAACAAGAATGAAACTAAATTTTAGGCAAAGGCAATACACAGTAATTTTAATCACATTGTAAATGCCTACTCACAAAACTTCACCTAATTTTTTAACAAGAATCACACAATTTTTCACAAAAATCAGCAAACCACCAAGAGGTTCTTTCTCTCATGTAATTTATCATGAACAAATTTTAACAAGAATGAAACTAAATTTTAGGCCTAAAAACGCCCCAATTTTAGATGAGAGGAGAGAGGTAAGTGGAGAGGAGTACCTGCTCGTGGTCAATTCAAATCGTCACTACTGGTCGATACCGCACCACTGTCTTCGGCAATGAAGGAAGAGGAGGACTGCAACCGCTTACTTATTTCATGCAATACTTCGTATTTTGGATGAGATATCACCAAAAATTCAATCTCCATTCATAAAAAGGAGTGGAGGAACCCTAAATTCGAAATTGGGGAAAAGCCCCAATTTAGCCCCAATTCAAGAACCCTAAATTCCAAACCTAGATATAAAGAGATATAAGAGGAGAGGGGTATTACCTGCTCTTAGCTTCTTCAATCTACACCTTCGGTCATCGCTAGGATTCCCTCGTCCTTGTCGTCGAAAGTATTGGACAGGAGAAAGGAGATCGATCAACCTCTGCTATCGCTCTTCGCACTAGGGAAGAAGAAGAGCACCTGCGTTTTTTATTTCTCAACTCCCTCCTAATTTCCAATTTTTTGCCCAAACTTTTCATCCACACTCTTTTCATCCCAAAATGACAATTTGGTTAAAACACGGAAAAAATTAAAACCCCAGGGTTACCACACGGACTCACAAAAAACTTTGGTTACCTCGCGGATTAGACAAAATCTTAGGGTTACCCGGCGGAAATTCCGTATTTATTTTTAGTTTTTAGTTATATGAATCACATTTTTTTTTTAAATATTTTATATTATAATATTATAAGGTAAGATTGTATGAGTTTTTTAAAGAGAACAAAAATCTAATCAATCAATCAATCATCAATATATAATACTAAAACAGAGGCGTGGAAATCCTATGTGGCGGGCTCTGGTGCGATTCGCGTACGTGTCGTTCTATGGTGCAATCTGGCCCGAGTTTTTTGACACGTTAATTAATGATTCTCCAATAAATTTAAGCCGTGTTAGTCAATCATTCAACCTATTTTATCCACGTGTCATCCTATGTGTCAATTTTAATTGATTAGTACGATTAGTTTTTAATATAAATATGATCTTATCAATTTAATAAGAACATGATAACTTAATTGATTAGTTAATTACGTTATTACTCCATGGATAGATGATATCTATTAATGATAAGATTTCATTGTTTTTTTAAGGAGATAATATTTTATTGTTCAATAGATAATTAATTATGAATTTTACCTCATCTTTTATCCACCTTATTTAAGGTACCACAATTAATTTAAATAATAAATTATTATCATATACTCTCTCCGTCTCAAAATAGATGTCTTTTTAGGACAGAGCACTGGAATTAAGAAGTAGGTTAAGTGTAATAATTAGATGTAAAAAGTAGGTTAAATGTAATGATTAGACTTGTATTTATTTCTTTTTTTTTAAAATTTGTGAGAAGGAGAGTAGGGGTGATGTAAAAATTAGAGTATTGATTAGATGTAAAAGTAGGTTAAATTAATTATTAAAGCTAAAAAGACATGTATTTTTTACAAAATTACATGGGCTAAAAAGACATGTATTTTGAGACGGAAGGAGTATTAGTTAGTTAAATTTTAATAATATTTGCACTTATTTGAATAAAATAAACTTCAAATAAATTATATCGATTTATAAGGGTGTTGTTTTTTACACCCACAAAATTTACTATTTACACCCAAAATCCAAGTTTTTCTTTTTTTTTAAATAAACCCTACGCCTCCTGAGTCATAGACGTGTGACTCAAGAGGGGCAGGGTATGTATATAGAAAAAAATAGCTGCGCCTCTTGAGTCACACACCTATGACTCAAGAGGCGTAGGGTTTATTTAAAAAAAACAAAAACTTGGATTTTGGGTGTAAATAGTAAATTTTGTGGGTGTAAAAAACAACCCCTATTTATAAGCATGATTTGAAACAACGGTTTAATTTCTATCCCGCATGATGGAACATGAAATCTTACTTATTGATTATTTTAAATCAAAATCAATACGTAAATCAATCATCAATTTTATTAGAATAATAAAAAGAATATTATAAATAGGAGTAGTTGTAATTAAAATAGCAGAATAGCTAAATCTAGGTTTAGCAATTTTGAATGGAAGAATATCAATTTGGGAAAATATTTTTATTTAATATTTTCAAAGATATTTAATCATATTTATAATAAATAACTGAAATAATAGAGTTACCACTAATCCAAAAATCAAAATAATCAACATTATTATCTCAATTATTTTTATTTAGTATTTTTTTAAAGATCTTTTAGCATATTTATTGTTAAAAATTGAGATAATAATGCTACCACTAACACAAACTCAAAATAATTTTGTCATTTATTTTATTTAGGATATATAGTACTCCCTTCGATATAAAATATAAGACTTTTTACAAACATGTACTTTGAGGAGTTAAAACATTATATAAAATATTAAATTTCTATTTTTTTCAAACAAATTTAATATTTATTAATAATAATTATTCATTTTGTTAAAAATATTAATATTTTATATAGTTTTTAGCTTTTTAAATACATGTAAAAAAGTCAAGCATCTTACATTCTTGATCAGAGGGAGTAATAAGATATTAGGGAAGAGAATACAAATTTTAATACTCTTGTGCACCTCAACATTTTAATCCAACATGTATGTTTAATATATAATGTGTATTTTTTGTAGAGTTTATGAAGTTTTTATAAAATTTTATAAATATTTGACAAAATTAAAAGAAATTCAATTCTTCATGTAGATTTCGCCTTATATAATTCAATGTTTTATGACGAAACAAAATTTATTAAATAACCGCAAAAACATGGGTAATAAGACTAGGTATATTAAATAAGTTCCTTGTGCGCAGTGAACACTGGTCTTGACTTCTGTGGTCGGTTGAGTCACCATAATTTACATCTTTTCATAATTTCCTTCGGGGTGCGGGTGAGGGACGTCCGGGGTGAGCGATTTCAACTTTTGAAACAAGTTATATTAAATAAGTATAACTATTAAAACCGTGCCCGGCACGCATATAGAACTAGACAACTAGTTCTTTATGCAAGATGTACGTATACGTATACGCAAAAAAAAAGGATGTAAAATGCATAAATTAAATCAACTTTGAAAAAAAGAAAAGAAAAGAAATCCTACTTTTTTTAATTCTTTTATTCCTTTTATTAATTTAATTTATTTTTTTATTTTTCTTTTAAATTGGGGTTTGTGAGGCGAGGAGCTAGGGATACGAGGGGGGCAAGGTTGAGGACAGGGATTTGACTCCCTTTTCCCCTCTCTCTCAAATCTCAATCTCTCACTTCGGCGCGCTGAGATGGTGGTAATGGAGGGTTTCGAAGTGATCGATCTCACTCCCTACTTGGATGCTGGACATCCCAGTGACGATCCGGAGCTTAGTCGACTTTGTTCGGAAGTCAGCCGGATCTTGATCGAAACCGGAGCTTTGCTGGTTAAGGATCCGAGATGCTCCGCTCAAGACAGCGATCGCTTCCTGGATATGGTTGAGAAGTACTTTGAACAACCTCCTGAATTCAAGCGTCTCCAAGAGCGACCGCATTTGCACTATCAGGTAGGTCTCTCTTTGTACTCCCTCTCCCACTAATCGATCTGAACAATCAATTTCTTATTCCAGCTGGATTTTGATTTCAGTATTAGGTTTGCGCCGTGCTTTTCTGTGTTTATCGTTGGTTGTGGCATTTAGTGTCTTTTCCCTTCCGCGAATGATTGATCAGATTGTTTTAATAATTCGGTCTTCCTTTTTAATAATCCTGGATATTGGAGGACTGTTCAACGAATTTCAACGAAATTGAAAAATTTTGCAGTTCAAGTTGGACTTTTGGGAGCTGGTATGCTGCTGGACGTTGGAAGACTGGTGTTGATGTGTGTGTTCATGACAATAGAGGATTACAATACGAGTTTTGTAGAAAACGATTTGATCCTAGATGCTAACACAGAAGCGAGATCGGAAATGTAAACATGCAAAGCGGAAGCGAAATAACACACAGATTGATGACGCAGTTCGGTTTCCCTACTCTGCGGAGCCTCAAGAGGGAGAGACTCAAACCCTAGAATCCACTAAGTATGAACGAGTTACAGATCATGGATACAAGTAGTGACGAGCTCAAGGAAACAGATCTAGGTCAAGCAACTCAGAAAACACAGACAGACAAGGAGAAAAAAGCAGAAGAGGAACAGATACTCCCTTCACTCCGAAGAATATCGAAGCAGGACAAGAGCAGGTGAAGACGACGCTTTAGCGGTTGAGAAACCAGGCCGGAAGCTCGTCTTCTTCCTCTTCAGTGTGAGATCTCCGTCGGCGGCGCTTGGAAACCTAGGGTTTCACCTCTTCTCTCTCTTTCAGATGGAAGAACAGTGAATGAGCTCGTGCTTAGGGTTTCTGAGAAAGAGACCTCTTATAGGGAGCGTCTTTAGGCAAAACGCTGCGTTTGAGACAAACCCTACTTTGCTGTTGGAAGCTCCTCAGAGTTGGGCTAAGAAGTGGGCTGAGCTTCAACTGGATTGGGCCGACACTTAAGATGAATTAAATTCATCTTAATATCAATCCAACACATCAGCTATAGAAGGACACCAACCAAGTTCACCAAGCACCATTGGCTAGCTCACTGAGCCACCCTTGGTCCATGCCTTGAGCCACCTCTGACCTAGTCCTAATCCTTGAGCTTCTAGTCTTTACAAGCATACACATAATAAATATACATACATCTGGATTATAGACATTACAATTTGCCCTCCTAATCCAGCCACTATGTATACAACTCGTTCATTTAAATAGGGATCTGGGTTCATGTCTTCAATCCGTCCGTCCTCGGCCCATGTACCTGCAAGTTAGTTCACATCAAGAATATGAAGAAAGTTTCTGCAAAAATAGAATTTGCCAGAAGGAACAATCTTTTTGCCAAAATCAGCTGGATTCAGCTCTCCCTTGATCTTTCTGAGGCTCAAGGTCTTGTCCTCAACCCTATGTCTGATGAAGTGAAACCTAACATCGATGTGTTTTGTCTTTTCATGGTACATAGGGTCTTTACACAAATACAGAGCACTTTGGCTATCCATGTTGATCACAGGTACAAACTTTCTTCTGAAAATCTCACCAAGTATGCCTTTCAGCCAGATGGCTTCCTTGGCAGCTTCTGTAGCTGCAATGTACTCAGCTTCTGTGGATGACAAGGCCACCACAGATTGTTGTTGAGACTTCCAGGATATGCAATTGCCAGCCCAGGTGAAATAGTATGCAGTTGTGGACTTCCTTGTGTCCTTGTTGCTTGCATAGTCAGAGTCTACAAATCCTTGAAGATCACTTGCAGGAGAGTAGTTGGAATAAATCAAGCCTAAGTGTTTAGAGCCATTCAAATATTTCAGTAAATACTTCATAGCATTCCAATGAGGTGATCCAGGATTAGACATATATCTACTTAGAACACTTATAGCAAAGGCTAAGTCAGGTCTGGTGCAAAGCATTGCATACATAATAGAACCAACAGCCACATCATAGGGAACATCAGCCATTTCCTTTTTCTCATGATCAGTCTTAGGGCATTGACCTTTGCTCAAAGCAAGGTGCCCTCCTAAGGGTATAGGTGAAGACTTAGTGTCAAGCATGCAAAATTTCTCAAGAACCTTTTCAATATAGTCAACCTGGGATAGCATGAGAGATCTCTTAGCTCTATCTCTTATGATTTTAATCCCCAGAATTCTCTTGGCATTGCCAAGATCCTTCATATCAAAATGTTTCATTAAGTTCCTTTTAGTATCAGAAATGATTCTCATAGAAGCACAGACAAGGAGAATGTCATCCACATACAGAAGAATAAACAGAGGAAACTTGGTGGTAACACCTTTGATATACAAGCAGGGATCAAAATCACTTCTAATAAAGCCCAGAGATCTCATACAAGAATCAAACTTTATGTTCCACTGTCTAGGAGACTGTTTAAGACCATAAATTGATTTTTTAAGAAGACAGACATGGTCAGGTTTCTTCTTATCAGTGAACCTCTTAGGTTGTTTCATGAAAATAGTTTCATCAAGATCTCTATGTAGAAAGGCTGTTTTAACATCCATTTGTTCAAGTTCCCAATCAAAGACAGTAGCAATAGCAAGAAGTAATCTCAGAGTTTTATATTTCACAACTGGAGCAAATATATCATTATAATCCAACCCTTCTCTTTGACTAAATCCCTTAGCTACAAGTCTGGCTTTGAATTTAGATGGCTCATCAGTTTTAACCCCTTCTTTAATCTTAAAGACCCATTTACAGTCAATGGCTTTAGCATGAGGAGGTTTAGGAACAAGAACCCAGGTGTTGTTTATTTTCATAGATTCAAGTTCTTCAAGCATAGTCTTGTACCATTTTACAGAATCAGAGGATCTCATAGCAGATTCAAAGGTTTCAGGGGGATTACTTTTAATGATCTCAGATGCAACAAATGCAAACTCAACAATATTAATGTCATCAGTGTATCTTCTATTAGGAATCCTAGTTCTAGGACTCCTATCCCTAACAAGTTGATAATCATTAGCAGCAGAATTATCATTTAGAGGCACAGAAGAATTCACAGAGGTAGAAGAAGAAGAAGCATGCTCAGACATGGAAGGCCCAGAAGAAGGAGAACTGGGAGAATCAGAAGAAGATTGAGGGTTTAGAGATACTCCCTGTGTTGTGTCTTCTTCATTTCCTTCAGGTTGTTGCTCTTCATCATTTTCTCCTCCTAATTGTTGAGGTTGCTGAAGTGGTGTGGTAGGAGAAGTTCTTCTTTGAGCAGAGAAGAAGGTTGGAACATGACCAGTGTCAAACTCATCTTCTTCAACTGGCTCAGTTACAGAATCCCTGAGTTGGTCATCAGGAACAAAGAACTTGGAGGGCTCATCAGTGTTGCCTGCATTCTCATTTCTAGGGGTGAGGATATTCTTAAAATGGAAGTCAGTTTCATTAAATGTAACATTTCTAGCCACAATAACTGTATATCCACCAGGTTGAATGAGAAGAATTTTATAGCCCTTCACACCTTCAGGGTAACCCAACATCACACCCTTTAGGGCTCTAGGCTGTAACTTACCTTGAGAAACAGTACAACCAAAGGGTTTAAGGTATGATAGATTGGGTACCTTTCCAATCCACAGTTCTTGTGGAGTTTTGAAGCCAGTTACAGAGGAGGGGCTCCTGTTGATCAGATAGGAGGCAGTGACCATAGCCTCTCCCCATAGGCTATGCTTCATTCCTGCAGTGAAGAGAAGGCATCTGGCCTTCTCTAACAATGTCTTGTTCATCCTCTCAGCAGTGCCATTCTGCTGAGGGGTGTCAGGCACTGTGAGTTGCCTTTTTATCCCATTCTCCCTGCAGAAATCATTGAAGGCAGTATTGCAAAACTCAAGGCCATTATCAGTCTTAAAACACACAAGTTTATAACCAGATTGAAGCTCTATCTTTGATTTCCAAGCTTTGAAAGCCTGGAAGGCTTCATCCTTAGATTTAAGGAGAGTAAGCCATACCTTTCTGGAGAAGTGATCAATGAAGAAAATAAAATATTTCTTACCACCAATAGTGTATACCTGTGCAGGACCCCAGAGGTCTGAGTGTACATATTCAAGAGGCTTGGTGGCCTTGTACACTGAGTTAGGAAACACCTGTTTGGTAGCTTTGCCAAATACACAGTTCTCACAGAAAGGCAGATCAGAGAGTTTATCAGATATTAAACCATGTTTATGCAAATAATATAGGCCTTTGTTTCCAATATGCCCTAACCTGAGATGCCAAAGTTTGGTTAGATGAGAAGTATCAATGAGATTGCACTCATTTTCAGGGGTGATGACATGATATAAACCCTTTTTCCTAATAGTCTTGACAATGCACTTATTATTGGAAGAAACAGTTTTAATGCCACCACTGGTATGTATATCATAATTCATGCAATCAAACACAGATTCAGACATTAGACTCCTCCTCAAATCAGGAACCCATTTGACATCTTTCAGAGTGATAACATTCCCATCAAACATCTTTAGAGAAACATCTCCAACCCCCTTGATGGCAAGTGTGTGATGGTCACCAAGTTTGACCATCCCACACCTACTCTGATCAAGGTTATCAAAGCTGGCTTTGATAGGGGTGGCATGTATGGTGCAACCAGAGTCAAGGATCCAGTTGCCTGAATCACCATCCTCTGGTGTACACATAAAGAGTTCATTGGGATATGCACCACTGTCAGACTCAAGCAATGAAACAGAAATATCATTTTTGAGTTTATTTTCATCAGCTCTTTTCTTTTTCCTGCAATCTTTAATCCAGTGACCTAGGTGACCACAGTAGTTGCATTTAGAATCTTTAGGCACCTTGGTAGTAGACTCGGATTGTTTAGCATTAGAATTCTCATCTTCCTTAGCATTTTTCTTCTTCCTGTTCTTATTTCTATTGCCATTAGACTTGTTGGAATTAGCAAACAAGACTTCAGATTTTTCAGTGTTATCAGATTTAGCACCAAATTTAGATTTGAAAACTTTTAGCATCTCATTCTTCTCAGTGATGGTCTCAACTATTCTTTCCTTAGTGAGAGGCTCCCTAGAGAATTGAATAACATCCTTAAAGTGATCAAACTGTGAAGGCAAAGAATTAAGCAACAAGATAGCCTGATGAGAATCCTTAATACTATCATCACATCTCTCTAATTCTTGGGTCATTTTCAGAAACTTGTCTAAGTTGTCATTTAAAGTGATGTTGATATCCATTTTAAATGTAAACAACCTGCAGAGAAGAGAAATGCGACTAGGCAGAGATTTAACAAGAAAAAGATCCTCCAGGGCTAACCACAGAGCCCTGGGGTCATCTACCTTCAATACCTGTCTTGCTACATCATCAGTGAGCCCTGAGCATGATCTCAGCATGAGCCTGCTCAGATGTTTCAGGTGGAATAGGAGCTGGTGGGACTGGTTGGACTGGAGGACCTCCCTCTGGTGCATTTGCAGCAGGAAGTGCTAGTTCAAGAGGAGCAACTGCTCTCCAGCACTTTTCCTTAATGAGGATCGCTTTCATCATGACTTGCCACATGGCAAAGTCAATCTTACCATCAAATGGTTGGATTTTGACATAAGAGTCAGCCATGGTACCTACAAACAAAACCAAACAAAGTTAGATAGCTCTAATAACAAAAAATAACAGCAAAGATTACTTAAAGCAAGAGCTATTCAACAAAGTAAAGCACACAAAAAACTGTTTTTTTGAAAAAACGAATCAAAAACTAGTTTTGAAAACAGGTGTGGTACGTCGGACGGGAGAGGAACAGCGCCTGGCCAGTGGACACTATATGCGGCTTGCCTAATGTCCACGCCCCCAGATCTATTTCCAGCGTCTACAGCGACGAGAGAAAGGAAGAAAAGGGACACTCAAGCTCTGATACCACTTTGTAGAAAACGATTTGATCCTAGATGCTAACACAGAAGCGAGATCGGAAATGTAAACATGCAAAGCGGAAGCGAAATAACACAGATTGATGACGCAGTTCGGTTTCCCTACTCTGCGGAGCCTCAAGAGGGAGAGACTCAAACCCTAGAATCCACTAAGTATGAACGAGTTACAGATCATGGATACAAGTAGTGACGAGCTCAAGGAAACAGATCTAGGTCAAGCAACTCAGAAAACACAGACAGACAAGGAGAAAAAAGCAGAAGAGGAACAGATACTCCCTTCACTCCGAAGAATATCGAAGCAGGACAAGAGCAGGTGAAGACGACGCTTTAGCGGTTGAGAAACCAGGCCGGAAGCTCGTCTTCTTCCTCTTCAGTGTGAGATCTCCGTCGGCGGCGCTTGGAAACCTAGGGTTTCACCTCTTCTCTCTCTTTCAGATGGAAGAACAGTGAATGAGCTCGTGCTTAGGGTTTCTGAGAAAGAGACCTCTTATAGGGAGCGTCTTTAGGCAAAACGCTGCGTTTGAGACAAACCCTACTTTGCTGTTGGAAGCTCCTCAGAGTTGGGCTAAGAAGTGGGCTGAGCTTCAACTGGATTGGGCCGACACTTAAGATGAATTAAATTCATCTTAATATCAATCCAACACATCAGCTATAGAAGGACACCAACCAAGTTCACCAAGCACCATTGGCTAGCTCACTGAGCCACCCTTGGTCCATGCCTTGAGCCACCTGTGACCTAGTCCTAATCCTTGAGCTTCTAGTCTTTACAAGCATACACATAATAAATATACATACATCTGGATTATAGACATTACAAGTTTCATTATATCTTTTGGTTTCAGTTGACTGGTTTTGACCAATCAATTAATCTTGTAATTAGGCTTAGGCACATCTGAATAACCATTGTGATGTATCATTTGGACTCATTTTGTTAACTCTTTAGACTGTTACATTTGACGCCGAAATTTTTTTTTTTTACTATTTGGACAACGAATGATGCTTTTTCTTCTTTTTTTTCCCCTCTAAAGACTCAGTAATATGTATTTCATGCCAAAACTTGATTGTTTTCTCAGGTTGGGGTAACCCCTGAAGGAATTGAAGTTCCACGGAGTTTAGTGGATGGAGAACTACGGGGAAAGTTACAACCAATGCCTAACGAGTTTCAACCATCCATTCCCGTTGGACCTGATCCAAAGTGGCGATATATGTGGAGAGTGGGTTCTCGCCCATCAAACACCCAATTCAAGGTCTCAACGTCTCATATTTGCCTACTTCTGATGCTATATTAACGTGCAAGATTTGGACTTTTACACTGATCGAGCTTGTCCATAGGAATTGAATTCAGAACCTGTCATTCCTGAGGGTTTTCCTGAGTGGAAAGATACAATGGACTCTTGGTGACACAAAATGATATCTGCTGTAGAGGTGAATTGACCATCAGTTTAAGCTTTTCACAGGCTGCGGATGCATAATACGTGACTCACTCGGTCTTCCTTGATTCTCCCTGTTTCAGACTGTAGCTGAAATGGCTGCAATCGGTTTTGGCTTGCCTAAGGATGCATTTACATCTTTAATGAGCCATGTGAGTCATCATTCACTATGTTCCTACAATTTGAATATGGGCGTCGTGCATTTTGTAATGGTAGATTGCAGCATTTAGATGTATATTTTCCTGGACTCCTGTTGCCTGCAGCATCATAAAGTTCTGTTATCCACTATATAATACTACAGGAACCAGGAAATAGGTGTATCATGCTAATTTAACCGTCAAGAAATTGTATACTCTGAATTATCTGTGACCAATTACTTAGTTTATGTTAGATCTTGCCAGCTCCTTAACATCAAATTTGTTGTGTTTCTTGCATTTTAATCCAGGTAATAGGGAGATGTAGGATTGAATTTACTCATAGCTCTGTTTTAGCCTATCAGCATTCTGAACATGATCTTTGTTTTCTGATTTTCAGGGGCCACATCTACTTGCTCCCACAGGGAGTGATCTTAAGCGCCATGGACAGGAGGGCATTGTCTTTGCAGGATACCACTATGACCTAAACTTTTTGACTATTCATGGCCGGAGTTGATTTCCTGGTCTGAACATTTGGCTTAGAAATGGGCAGAAACTGGAGGTAAAAGTTCCAGTGGGGTGTCTTCTCATTCAAACAGGCAAACAGGTATGGTAGATTGATATCATGAGCCTCTTTAGGAGCAAGTAAAAGATTCCAAATAAACAATTATGAAATTTCTTATCTTATGCATTATTTGGCGTAAAAACCTTTAAGCCTTATGAACAAATCACTGGAGCTACAGCATATGGAATTCATTACATACCTATTCTTTTTGTGTGTTTATTTTAGTGTTCACTTCAGATATTTTAAGATGATAGAAATGCTGTCTGAGATTTTTGGTAAAGAGTGCATAACTTCATCAATCAAGTAGCTGCATCTTGTAGCTGCTTTAGATATGTTATCATAGAAAATCCAAATTCTTCCCTATTATTACCTGTACATATGAAAGGATTTAGAAAAGCCAACTGTCCTTGTTTTGCAATACCGTGTCTTCTAGCCTCTTGGCCCGTTTTTGAAGTCCTAGAAAATGTCAGTGAGAGTGTAATGATTCTGGATTTTCTTGAAGTTCACATTCAAAATGTCTGATTTTGTTTTATCCCCACATTTTCCACATCTGTTCACGTAGGACTCATGTAGGAACTTTAAAGTTAGATAGTCACTTAACTAGGTGTGTACATATATGTAGACAGACTTTTAACTTCACATAGAAACATAGTACGTTTTGATATGCATAACCTCTAATACCTCTGCATTGTAGATAGAATGGTTAACAGCAGGAGAATGCCTAGCTGGTATGCATGAAGTTGTAGTGACCAAAAGGACACTGGAAGCAGTTAAATTAGCATCTTAACAAAATCATAGTCTGTGGAGAGTTTCTTCAACTGTAAGCATATCCAAAATTTGTCCTTTTAGCAACTTATGTGAGGCGATTCCACCACTAAATTCTCTTTCTTTTTTTTTTCACTGACAACCTTCTGATCTTTTTTTGGCTGTACGTCGTAGTTGTTTTCACACATTGCGTCTGATGCTGTTTTAAAGCCCTTGGGTCACTTTGACGAGTTGCCTCTTGCAAGTAAGTACACTCCTATGCTTGTCGGGGACTTTGTAGTAAAAGAACTGGCTGTGATCAATCTGAAAGGAAAGGTGGAAGACGATTGATCAATCTAAGGTGGATCAAGAAGGCCATTGCTCACTTATTTTATGCTAATGACACCAAAAGTTGATGGTGGATGCTTGAAATCGTGAAGTTAATGTACTGCATTCTTTTGAAAGAACTCACAAGAAATGAATGATTGAACCTTTGTTAATTTGTTTCTTGAAACTGTTCTATCGTCTCTCTTGTCATGTTTTCTTTCTAGTTTCGACATAACCGAATTTGACTATAAAATACAAACATGATCCTGGATATTGATTGATTGATTGATTTGACAATTTCAAGGAAACAAAGCAAAATGAACGAATATTCTCATAAATTACAATGTGCAACTCGAGTCCTTGAATTATTGATTAGCTAGTACTTCTCAACATGAATGTTTTCAAGCAATTGAATTCTATGTTCGTGATCTATCTGAATCCAATTTACATGAAATCATAATATCCACTCAATACATATGTTCAGTTCATGGATTTGTTTCTAATTGGAATTATATTGCAGTAGTCAGAAACTACTTGGTATATCCCCAGAAATCCATCTCACTGTGTAAAGAATGTTGGTGTTGATGAGTCGTTGTCATTTGAGAAATGTTGGTTTCTGCATTGGTGTCAACCTCGTCGTCTTCGTGATGATGCTGAGGGTGAGGCGGCTGAACGAAGTGGTCAATCATGACACACTGATCATTCAAGCTCTGGTGGTGGTGCTGGTGGTGGTCCTCTAAACCGCCTCCGCTAGAGGCGGATGCAGTGTGTATCGCTGGCTGCTGCTGATCAGTTGAGTTGGGTGACGTCATAAGTTGTTTCAGCATGATAGGCGGTTGATGATGCGGTTGGAGGCGGCTGAAGTCGTACAGCTCCATGGGCGCCGACTGGTCAGGTGCAGCCGCTTGGTGTGAGTACTGGTGATCATGAGAAGTTGCAGCAAGAAGGGGCATTTGATACTGTGAGAAGTTATGCAGGCCAAGTTCAGGCTTCATGTATAGATAGTTATGTTGTTGTTGCTGCTGTTGCTGTTGATGATGACTGCTAGCAGATTCGTTGGCGCCTTGTATTCTATGATGCATCATCATCAGAGACGACTGAGTTGGCCCGTTTATTCCGTCTGCGTTACCAACACCACTGATTCCGAGCAGCTGATTGGAGGCAGTGGTGGCGCTATTGCTGTGACTGGTACTTGAACCGCCACCTCCACTTCCACCACCTTCGCCTCCGATCCTGAATAGGTTTTTCTTCTTAAATACTCTGCAAATCACCCATCCATCCTCCTGCGATGTTACATGTAAATATTTTAGGCTCAATTATGGAGTTCCATTCCAATCATGCATGATGGAACTTGAAAATCTATATCGACACGTATCAGTTGATAACTGAGATGACTTCCATCATATACACATGTTTGATGTTAAACTATAGGTTATAATCTGAAGATATGAACCAAATTGCGTCAAAACCTGCAATAACTCAAACCCGAATGCACCTAATTGAAATAGCTCAAGCGGACTGGATCGACTAGACCTGAACCGGACCAATCGATGAGAGAGATAGAGAGAGAGTACTCACGGTGGAGATTCCTTCAGGATCATCGCCATCTTCAAGACGGTATTCGTGCATGATCCAATCGGTCTTCTGGCCATGAGGGGCTCTGCCTCTATAAAACACGAGAGTTTTGCGCATTCCGATCTTCTTGAAGCTGTTTCGGATGCATTTGTCGCGGCCAGTTGCTTTCCAGAATCCGGCGCTTGTAGCCCTGTTGGTCCTTGAACCCGTCGGATACTTCCTGTCCTTGTGGCTGAAAAAATACCACTCGTTTTGTGGCGTCGATCCGATCCTACATCGTTCTTTCGACAAAATAGATATCGATCAGTACATAAATCAAACTAATTTCATGCTCTAAATAATACGTATTGCAAGTTAGTCATTATATATGACCCTCCTTTTCAATAAAATAGTTTTATTATTCGTCCGTTGCGCGATTTGTTAATAAATTTTATTATATAAACCATTTTTAAATTAATATAAATTACTAATCCATATAAAGTAAATATATATAATATTCAATTGTGTTTTTTTTTAGAATGTAAAGACATGTTTAAGTTTTTTTTTAGAATGTAAACACATGTTTGAGTTTAGATTAATCATGTTTGTTCTCTTATTAAAAAATAGTTCAAATATATTTTCATTTTGAGTCTAGATTTTATACTTTTTAATAAAAATATTAAATGGTAAAAAAGCTTACGTATTAAATTCAAAAGAAAGGAATATAGAATAAATTCCATATATAAATTTAATCCATTTTTATTTTTATTTTAAAAAAATAAATATAAATATTGATAATATTTATAACAAAATGTTATAAAAATATAACTAAGATATGATAATAATTTATTAACTGATGTAATATTGGATAGATTATTTGATCTAAAAAAATAAGTTTTCTAACCAATTAAGATATAAGGTTGAATATTTATAAGAATAAGTGAGACCATTAATTGAGATGTCAAAATTATATTGGTTTATTAATTGATGTGGCTAAAAAATATGACACCATATTAATCCAGAATATGACATGTATGCGAATTGCTCCAGAATATGACATGTATGCGAATCGCACCACAGGAGACTTCAGGTCTCTGTTTTAATATTTTATATAGGTTTTCTATTATATTATATTATATATATATAATTTAAAATTTAATTAAAGGATTGATTTTAGGTGTAAAGATGAGTTTTATGTAAAACCAAGTTACTGCTATGCTACTATTAACCAGTTTCTAATAAATTATTTAATTACTTCATCCATCCATCCATTATAATAAGAATAAAAATAATATATTTATATTCTCACATGGATAAAGTATATATATTTTGACGTAATATAATCATAACAAAATAGATATATATCTATATCCATTTTCAATCAAATATATAAAAGATTAATATGTCGTGCAAGTAATTGATAAAAAAATTTGATATGATTTAATTCATTTTTAAAAATAATCAAATCGATTCATTTTTTAAGGATAAAATTATAATGGATTATTAATAATGAACCAAATATTCGATAGATATAAGGTTGATCAAATAATAAAAAGATAACACCATTTTAATCCAGAATATGAAATATATACGAATCGCGTCAGAATCCGTTTCAGACCTCTGTTTTAGTATATTATATAGATATTATCTTATTGGTTTGTCATGTATCAGTAGTATATATAACCCATGATGTATTTTTTATATTGTCAAACAGTACTTACAAATATTAGTACATGATCAAACAACATGCAAATTAACCTAAAATAAACATTAAACAAGAAGAAATTAAAAAAAAAATCTTGACCCATGCTGTCAATTTAAGTCCTTTTTTTTCTAAATTTGTGAATTTGGTTAATCAATTAGCCTGATAACTAACTACATGAATTAATGGAACCAAAAATTTTCCCCACTTCATGGCCCGACTAAACTAATATATATAGCCCAAAGTATGCAAGGCTAAGGATGGTTCGATAACAATAACACAAACTATGTGTAAGATGTTGAAATAAAACAAATTAAACCTTTAATATATGCTATCACATAAAAAATAAAAAAAATAAAAAATAAAAACTTTCTTCCCATACAATATGTGTAGTTTGTATGCTTTGCTTAATTGCAAATCATATCTATATATATAAAATTCTAAAGCAGAGGTTTGAAGCGGCCTCTGGTGCGATTTCGCATCCATGAAATTTTTTGGATTAAAACGGAATTATTTTTGCTTACATGTCATATTCTGGATTAAAATGGTCTTATCTTTTTTATGATTTGATCAAACTTATATCTATCCAATATTTGGTTCATCATTAATAACCCAATCTAGTATAATTTTTCATTTAAATAATTATTATGGATTACGGTAAAAGTAGAGGAAGAAAAGAGAATAAATGATTAGTTGATTTAACCATGTTAATTTATTTCATTAACTATTAAAATTATGGATTACGGTAAAAGTAGAGGAAGAAAAGAGAATAAATGATTAGTTGATTTATAACCATGTTAATTTATTTCATTAACTATTAAAATTATACGGAGTTCGATTAGATTTCTACTAAAATATCATATCCAATGAAGATATATTAAGAGGGATAATTAATTGATAAGAAATATATATTGTTATGATAAAGTTTGCAGACATAACTAAAAAGTATAAACCGAAAAAAAATTTTATTTATAAAATTTGTAAATTCTTCGGGTTCAAAATATATTTGCTTATTTTATATATACTTAATAAAATTATTTATAAAATCAATATATATATATATATTATAAATATTAAAAAAACCCCTTAGAATGACAGGTTAAATTTAAGTAGTAGTTATAGTACATTAAAGATTAATGAATTAATAATCAACTTTATATCTTACTTAGGTAGAAAACTTATCTATTTATATAAAATAATCTATCCAATATTTTATCAAGTATTCTACGAAGAATATAATATATCTATATATATAGGATGTGGTCAAACTTATCAAAAAAAATTGTTCCTTATCGTCAAATTTGATGATAAAATTTTACAAAATAAATCTATGCATACTCCTATATATATATATAGAGGGTGGTTATGGTGTAAACACCCCTTAGGGTGTAATTTGTGAACGCATCTAGGCTTTTGATTTGGGATAAATAAACGGCTGAGATTAATCCCATTTAATAAATAAAAAACAAAAAAACACAATAATTACCTGCTTGAAGCGCGTGTACCCCACCCAAATTAGCCACAAATGCAGTAAATAATAATAACGGTTTCGGCTTTCAAATGGAGTCCGTTCACTCCGTTGTTTGATTCAAAAAAGAAAAAAAAATGGAGTCCGTTGTTGTGGAAATTTTTTTGTATATATTTTATTCCGTACGTTTTTGTTGTACAAATTTTATAACATTTTTTAAGGTGTGTATATATTTTAATAATTTTGACTACACATGAATAATTTTCTTATTTCCCTCAAAAAAAAAATTCTTATAAGTCGAATAAACAAATTATCCGTACAAATAACCCATTATATTTGTACGAATAACCCATTATATTCGTACGAATAACCCATTATATTCATCTTATTCGTCCAAATAACCTATTATATTCGTCCAAATAATCTATTCGTCCAAATAAATAAATTATTCGTCCGAATAACTCATTACTATATTAATCCGAATAACCCTTTATATTCATCCGAATAACCCATTATATTCATTCGTATAACTAATTAAATTATTCGTCCGAATAACCCGGTATAAAAAGTCCTATACAAGACTAAGTTATACGTATACGGTTTGTTCAGCTAAGATGTGTCAAATATTATGTTCAAATTCCAACAAAATATAAATAAATAAATATATAATCTACACCATCCATTTTCCACAATTTAAATGCTCAAATTTATCCACAAATTGTGTGTTTTGGAATGCATGAATTATTCGCAAAAATAATTATTCGTTGATATCTCATTAATTATTCATAGAAATTTCTAAACTATTCATTGATTTTGATAAATTATTCACCAATATGTGAGAAGTTATTCGTGGTGTGGTGTGATGTGAATGAATATATCATATAAATAACGGAATTATTCGTCGACATAGGAGGAATTGTTCGTCAATATACGTGGAATTATTATTCGTATGTATAATTATATTTGGAGAAGGTTTTAATGTCATTGGAGAACATATTATAATTGTATGAAGTATTTGTTAAAATTATGCATATTATAATTGTATTGATTTGTTAGTAATTATTCGATCATTTAAAAATTTTATCATTTTATGCAATTTTCTATTACCCACTTACTTAAATTTATACGATTTTTTTATTTATGTGTCTCAAAATAAAATAAAATAAAAACCTTTCATCATTTGAGAGATTTTTTTTTAAAAAAAAAGTGTCGCAAAGACGCCAGCCACACCCGTCTCTACGTTCAAATATATGGAGTATATACTAATACTATTGATAATGCATCAAAATAAAATAAAAAGAATAACAATTGGTGGGCCATCCATTAAAAAAACACACAATATTCGGATTTTTCTTGAAAAAAAAAAGAAAAAAGGAAAAAATGTACCACGCGGAATAAGAGGGAATGAGAGTTGGTTGTTTTAATGTGGGCCCCACGTTTTTGTGAAATTAATAAAAATAAAAAATGTGGATTAAATCTCTACCATCCATTTCACTTCATTCAATGGTCAGAATCTGTGCACAAATTGTATCACAATGAGTGTTTACAAAAGATCCACCCCCTATATATATATATATATATATACACCACCGTATTTTCCTTCTTTTTTTTAATCAATAAATCTATGTATAATCTATCGATATATATTATATATATATATGTATATATACCACCTTATCTTCTTTCAAATTTCAGGAAAAATATAAATTAAACATAATTTTATTTATTAAGAAACCGCACAACGGGCGGGTAAATAAAATTAGTATAATACTAAAACAGAGGCCTGATTATAAATATTCTGGTTAAATTTTGATTATAAATATTCAAACATATATCTTAATTAGTTAGAAAACTTATCTTTTTATATCAAATAATCTATCCAATATTACGTCAATTAATAATTTATTATCATATCTTACTTATTTATATTTTGCTAATATTTTATAATTTATTTAAATAAATCTAATTATTTTAACATTAACTTAAGAAATTCAAGATTTAAGAAATTGTACGTAGGATTTAATTTTACTCAATTAATTTTCATGTTGATAATTTTGAGTGATTAGCTAAAACGGTGATATGTAATTTGCTAATTAATTTTGAGGGTTATCAATTCATTTGTTATTCCCGAAACATCACCATAATTTGCTAATTAAAAAAATATGGACAAGGTTATAAATGTATCTTTGACAAGAAAAAATTATCAATTAAATTATTTCATTAATTGATTTTAAAAAAAAAAGAGTTTCAAGACCCCTAAAATTTTAGAATATGATGTTACTATAGCTTATATATATATACCCCATTTATAAATATTTTCCATACGAAAAAGATGTTTAGAATATGATGTTAGTATAGTTTATATTTATGAACTCTCAATTGCTTTAATTTCACTTTTAAATTTTTGGTTCGATCATCGCCTCATTGATGTATGTTTTAAACGATTTATTGATATGTTTAAACATGGTTGCAAAAATAAAATATCATTTCTAAAGAAACCGCGCGAGGTGCGGGTAAATAAAACTAGTTTAGAAGAAATTTTCCAAATCTATCTAAGTATATTATTTAACAGTTAATTTGGTATTGAGAAATTAACCGGGCGATCGATTGTAATTCGTTAATTCGAATCCAGATATATGGAAATCTAACATAAATAAATAAATAAAAAGGGGGGACGAATATATATAAATGAAGCAAGTACCTTGGAGTTCCCAGGGCTCCATCTTGTTCAAATCGACCTCTCTGATCACATCCATATCGAACTTCTCAAAAGTTATCTTCTTCTTCAAGTAGTAATGCAGCAGCTCTTCATCCGTCGGGTGGAACCGGAATCCCGGGGGAACCCCGCCGCCGCCCCCGCTCGACGATGCCATACCTCTTGATCAATCAATCCGCTAAAGCAACTAATTATTCAACAAACAAGAATTTATATATACTCTCACACCCTCTCACTTTATATATATATATACTATTAAGAAAAATGGGGGGGGTGCCGGTGAATATGTGAATAGCGTTGACGCCCGGTAACGACGCCGGCGGGGAAGCTCCTCAAAAGCTGACGTCATTTGCAAGCTTTCAAAGGAATTCAAACACCATGAAAAATTAAGCTTTGATTTGCAATGGATCCTAGGGTTTTGACTTATCTGGGCACCCACGTACTGAGTTTAATTACAGCAATTAATTAATTAATGGAATTGCATCGATTGGAGGGATTAAAGCCATGAAACGATCCCGAGGAGATGATTAATACTCCGTATATAATGATGCAATTATTCATTAATTTTGAGAGGAGATTTGATTACTCCTAAAGCAATGCTAGCTCCGAAACAACCAGCTAGTCAGCTTCTTGGGGTTTTCGATATTTCATTGGGCGCGCGGTTTAAATTAATCAAATCATATTTTTTTAGGGTTCTTCTGATTTTGTCAAATTTAAATCTCTTTAATTTACGTGAGAAGGACGCTTTCGAGTGGCAGTTGATCGATCCATCGAGCTTCCGGTCATTGAGGTATGACCTCTGGGGAATGGCTTCAAATTTAATTCCTTGCGTAAATTCTAATATATCCTTTTCCTTTTTTTTAAGTCCAAGTAAGTGATGATATGCACCTTCTTCTTCTTCAATTTTCAAAAATTATTTCAAGTTACTGATTACAAGTTAATAGTGGTTTTGATGCCTACTTTTCATATTTAAAGAACTAGATTCGATTTCGAATGACTAAGTATGCTCAAATTAGACTAATACAGAAAATGAGTCTCATTGAATTGTACTAAAAATATTTAAAAAGGTTTTTTCAAGTTTGAACTCGAGGAAAAAATCTCTTATAACTTGTCTCACTTCTGAAATCTCCAATTGTAATGACTCTCTATTTTAAAGATTTGGAAAACCATTTATGGCAAAAAAATGTCTCTCCAAAAATTCTGCAAATTTGGAGAAAAATATCTATTTTACATACTTCCTCTCTTGAATAAAACCTAAATACGCTCTTGAATATTACCAGCTGGTGCAGTGGTAAATACATGGTGTAATTGTGTAATTACAAACACTACAAGTTACGAGAGATTTGAAACTTGTCTGCACCAATAACTATTCATGTCTATTGATGGTGTTTCCCAATCACGTATGGGCACAAACTTCAGTTGTACAACACAAACTTCAGCTGTAGAAAGGACACCATTACAATTTTAATTTTTTAAATGGGATGTGTTTAATTTAAAGCGAAGTTTATACGAATGCATAATGAATCCAATTTTAAGATACAATGAATTATCTATGTATACACCATCCTAAGTTTTTAGAGCAACGTTCATTGATTGCCACCTGTCTGCATCGCCAATTAAACAAATACACAGTATGATTATGGCTTTCTGGGCAACGAACTGGGATGATCACACTACGCCAGACAAACACTCAGGAGACGAACAATAGTTGTCACCTGAGAGCAAAAACCGTCGCTGGAATATTGAAGTGACGGACGTCCGTCTCCTGAAGGGTTGTCTCATGAGCACCGTCCCTTCAGTTAAAGGGCGATAGAATGGTTAAGTTCGTCGCTTCAGTTACATCCAAGCGACGAACTATTATCGTCTCTTGGACATAACATTGACCTTTCGGGAGGCTCTCTCTCGTGACCAAGCGACAACCTCCTCCGTCGCTTCAGTTCTGAAATTCTCAGGTGACAAACAGATGGTTCGTCTCTTGGATGTTATTTGTAAATTTTGGTTTATGTTGACGCAACGAAGTTACCTTTCTCCATCCCTTGAATGATTTTCCTTTATAAGCCTAAAATGGAATCTATTATTCCCACATGTACACACACCCTGATCATTCATACAACACAACCAAGACATAACATTCACAACACACAACCTGCACATTACATTCACACAACCTCTAGAACACAATCCATTTAAAAGCTTGCACTTAGCAATTGTTGCACAAAAACCTGCATACCATTTAAAAGCCTTACAAAGTTTCATTTGTTTTCACCCAAAAACTTGCATACCTTTGAGGCTTGACAAAGGGGATACCCAAGCACTTGCGACAATTCATAACATATAAACATACATAGGGGCTGTTTTTTTACCCAAAACCTACCATGTTCAATGAAGATGCTCCCAAAAAGTTGTAACTACCTATCATGACCAAAAAACTTACATGCTAATGATGAGTTTAAGAGGTAACTACCTTAGCGGTTGGTTGAAGAGAGGGACTTTCGCACAAACTGCTCTAAGGCCTCCATATGTTTCTGCGTCTCATCGGATTTTTCGATGGTGTGCTTTGCCCTCTTGTCAGCATTCTTGGCTCTATCCTCAGCCCGCTCAGCTCTCTCGTCAGCCTTCTGAGCTCTCTCCTCAGCCTTCTGAGCTCTATCTTCAAGCTCTTGCCTTTTTGATGAACTCTCCATGCTCCAACAACCCTCTCTTTTCTTGGAAGGCCTTCTCACATTTCCTCCCATCCTTGTACAAAAGAAATAGAAACAATCAATCACAAACAGAAGGTATAAAAAAATCAGCCAATCAATCACACAAGAAGGAAAAAAATAACAGAACTGCAGAGACAAATGGATGAGATTTTTCTGGAGTTGTAAGTGCTTGACAATTAAGAAAAACAGTAGTTGTTTCTATTGATCATTGTGTTTTTGATAACATGAAAAGCTTGCATCTATAACACATCATTTTCTTGTTGTACATCATTTACCAGAAAATCACTTTGAAGCCCCTCCAATTTAAAATTTTGACAGGAAAGAAGATAAATATCAGAAAGAAGCACTTCCCTGCCACATCTATAACACATCATTTTCTTCCCTTAAACCCCTTGTTTTCTTCCTATACACTTGTACTATCCATTTAGCAAATGGGTAGCTTCTAAAAAACACATGTATGAAACTTGACTATTGTATACCCACAAATTTTCATTTGAAACTGAGGAAGGAAAAGGGAAAAAAAGGCTGCAGTGAATATGACAAACACTCAGGAGATGGACAATCCAGAAGGGAAAGAACAAGAAGACCATATGCATCAAATTAATTCAAAACTAGATATTAGTATCATCAGAAAAGCATCAATATATATTGGGAAGAAGCCATATGATATATTCTTGATACTTAGTATGATCATTTGATATTCAATTTAATTCTTTCCTTCTTGTATAAATTATTTGTATATTTCTTTCTTTTTCCCTTCTGTATACTTGATGCCAAACTAAGATTTTTTGCAAAGTTGGGGTGGGGAACATTGTTACCTAGTACTTCGGTGCCTCGCCGTTCTCCGAAGCACTTGATCAAGATCTCACATTTCTCCTCCACAGATATAGGCGGATCTTGAGCATCTTCATACTCCAAAATTTTCTGTGCGTCTTCAATCTCTTTAAGTGAAGATTTCAAACTATCCTGCCATTCAAATTGAAAGTTGACACAATTAATTTCAAGGGAAGTATTTATTCAAAACTTTAAAAGACATAAATACAACAGAATAAGTAACTACACTCACCACTTTCTCCTTAGCGTTAGGACATGCTTCATACGCGTGTATTGTAGCATGAAGATGTGGGGCCGGCTTCCCAGTCTGATAATAGTCCTCCACCCTATGACTTGGGGGTTTGGACCCCGAATGATGGTTGATCGGGTTGGGATTTTTTGTCCTATTTCTCTGTTCCTTTCGCTTATGGCCTCCAACAACATAAACAACACAATTAACATCAAATACAAACACTTATTGCGAAATCAGTAACTTAAAAAAATAACAGTAGCTTTTCTATTAAAAAATCAGTAACTTCAAAAAAAGTCATCTTAAATAACAGTAGCTTTTGTAAACTGTAAAATCTGTAAACAATAAGAGTAGCTTAAAAAAATAATGTAACAGTAGCTTAAAAAATGTAAACTGTAAACAAAAGTCATCTTAAATAACAATAGCTTAAAAAAATAATGTAAACTGTAAAGAATTTGGTAAACAATAACATTAGCTTAAAAAATAATGTAAACTGTAAAATCTGTAAACAATAAGAGTTTAGTCATCTTAAATCATTTCAATAACAGTAGCTTAAAAAAAATAACAGTAGCTTAAAAAAATAATGTAAACTGTAAAAAAATAACACAATTAGAAGGAAAAGCATATACATAATTTTAAAACATTACCTAAATGTGAAAAGCATATACATATTTTCATAAAAGCATATAAACGCATATAACCGTAGCTTAAATACATATTCATTCAAAATCATCTCAGAGGTAATGCAAACTGTAAAATCTAAAAAAAAAAGCAGTAGCTTTTCTAGTGTTATTGTTATTCACATTTTCATAAAAGCATATAAACGCATATAACCTAAATGTGAAAAGCATATAAATAATTTTAAAACATTACTCTTTTTGCTTCGGGCAAGAATTCATGCTGCAGCAGCCAGTTCCACTGCTCTGGACGGTGCCTGAAGTCTTCCGGGAGAGTTGTCCCATGTACCTTGAAGAATCGACGACACCTATACTTCTAGTCCCGATACCGAACGGCTGCTGTTGCCATTATATAGTCATTCAGAGGTGTATCATCAGGGTGTATTTGATACATGTTCTACAAAACAAAACACAACAATTAAGTTTCTAGTATACTAAAGAAATTATGGAAAAGTATATACAAAAAGAGGTTGAGAAGGTAACCTGCAAATAGGATAGCAGAATGTCCCGATGCTGCTTTTCAAGCTCAGCCCAACTTGGAGCAAGTGTGGACACGTGAGTCTTGACGATGGCGCCAATGTCCGCACCAGCTTGGTGTAAGTATCGTGGGTTGGGTCTTTTGTGAAGTCCGACCAAGTAACTTTGATCTTTCCTGAAGCCCTCACAATGTGGTTTGTCTTTGCACTCACAACAATTCTATACTTGACTGGCCCCTCTCCTAATCACAAACACAATCCGCACAATAATCAGAAAGAGGGTGATTCAACTCATTACCAATCAAATATATGAATCCAAGTGTTCAATAAATGAATCCCACATGAACTATATATATTGACAGAACACATGAACGATAACATGTCAACTTAAAAATAGAATACTTTACATAACACAATTGAATATATATAAATTAAAATGGTAAGGAGAGATGGGTTTGCAGGTCAAGAAGAGATCATTACTGAATGGATGGCTTAAATTGAAGCGCTTTTTATTGTCACATGAGATACTTAAACTCTCTTACTACTACTATACTTAATGTGTAAAGTACATTATTAAGTGCATATAAGATGTGGATGATCTAATTCTTTTGCTGCTAAAGGAGCTAAACAAAATAATAAACTCAAACACAAAGCACTAGAATGCAATTGTACAAGCTATTCATGACGAACTGAGCATAGTTTTGCTGCCAAATTCCAGGTCATGCTAGATACTGTTGGCCCTGAGCTACAAGTGTTCAACAGAAGCAAGCAAGCGATCTCACTTGTGGAAATGACTTTATCACACTTATACCAGACCAGGGAGGCGATGCTTCTTCTAAGCTACTCCGGATCAACTATAATGGACTTGCACAGGTTAGTTAGTCCCACAAATTGTTGTGTTTTTTCCATCTTATGGATTTTCGACAGTAAAGATTCATCTCAAGCTATTTCATATTTCCATGTGGCATGTGTTTCTCTATATTTGCTCATCAGTTATTGTGCAGAATTAGTACCTGTTTTTTGAGAAATTTCTTATTTAAGTACAATGGATGTAAATGTGTAATCGAATGACTTTATCATATTGAAGAGACTTCGACTTTGGAAACACACTTGCATTTCATAAGCTGATTTGCACTATATATATAATTTTTACTCTTTTTTCTGGACTTCT
Source organism: Persicaria maculosa (assembly GCA_963922045.1). Taxonomy (NCBI): domain Eukaryota; kingdom Viridiplantae; phylum Streptophyta; class Magnoliopsida; order Caryophyllales; family Polygonaceae; genus Persicaria; species Persicaria maculosa. The sequence continues at coordinate 43,194,413 of OY998264.1, read as the reverse complement.
CAATGCTTATTTAATCCTCAGTAATGGTTTGTTACATGATTTTTTATGCATATTAAGATGCTTATCTTCTAATTTAAAAAGGATTTTCTCTCATTTATAGCTCTCAAGTTAAGTACAAGAGTTATGCAAGTCAAGTGATAACTAAGAGCTTGTGTCAAATCTAGCATGAAAATTCCTCACACTGAAACCCTAAGTTTGCATCATCAAGATATCTATAGATTTTGGGGGCTTTTCATCCATTCGATCAGTTGCTTCCCCACGAACAGAAAACCAAAAATAATCGCAAAGAATAGACATTGACATTAGGGTTTGGGATTCGAACATAACCTCCATTGTTCTTGCATCTTATACTCAAATAGGGTCCTTCTGGATCCGTGGAGGTGGATGAACCATCTGTAATCACTAGATTTGGTGTTTGGGGTGGAGGGTCGGCGGCTTGTGGTGGTGGAGATGCAGATTCCGATCGGTGCGAAGGGCTTGTGGTAGTGGGAGAACTGGCGGCTGTGGGCGGAGGCGTGGTAGCGGGAGAACCGGCGGCTGAGGGCAGTTCCAACTCCAATAGGGGGGCCGGCGGTGGAGGCAGTCTCCTGCAGGGTTGGGGTGTGGGGCAGTGGAGAGCGGAGCCGACAACATGGCTTTGAGGCTCTTTTGTTTTTTGGGAGGCATGGCGATGAAGAGTGAAGGAGAGGGGAGGTCGGAGCGCTGGCCTAGGAAGGAGAGTGAAGGAGAGGGGAGGTCGGAGCGCTGGCCTGGCGGCTAGGAAGATGATGATCGAAGAGAGCGCTAGGATCGAAGACAGATTGGGCTCGGCTTCCCCTTTCTTTTGTTCCCCTTTCTTTTGTGCATTTCAAAGTACATTAAAAAATTAAAAAAAAAGTTCACTAGAGCCACCAACATATATGTAAGTCCGTCACTTTATAATTTTCAAAATTTTCGCAAAAAAATAAGTGGGAAAAGACCCCGCCAAATGAGAATTTTAATGGGAAAATATCCCGCCATTGTTGAAATAATTCAAGCGACAAACATAGTATCTCCGTCACCTGAAATTCATAGAAAGATATACAAATTTTTATTATTTAAAAATATTAATTTTTACTGAAATTCATAAAGTGTGTTTACATTTTTAATGAAATTTATAGAAAATAATTATGTTTAAATGTCTAAGAAGAAACTAAAATTATAAAATAAAACATTCATAATATGAATTCATAAAGCGTGTTTACATTTTTTTTGTTTAAAAGAGAATATGATAGCAATGGATAAACATAGAAAATAATTATGTTTAAATGTATAAGAAGAAACTAAAATTATAAAATAAAACATTCATAATATGAATTCATAAAGTGTGTTTACATTTTTTTTTGTTAAAAGAGAATATGATAGCAATGGATAAACATAGAAAATAATTATGTTTAAATGTCTAAGAAGAAACTAAAATTATAAAATAAAACATTCATAATATGAATTCATAAAGTGTGTTTACATTTTTTTTGTTAAAAGAGAATATGATAGAAATGGATAAAAATAGAAAATAATCATGTTAAAATGTCTAAGAAAAAACTAAAATTATAAAATAAAACATTCATAATATGAATTCATAAAGTGTGTTTACATTTTTTTGGTTAAAAGAGAATATGATAGCAATGGATAAAAATAGAAAATAATTATATTTATTTGTCTAAGAAAAAACTATAATTATAAAATAAAACATTCATAAATTCATAAAGTGTGTTTACATTATTAGAAAAAGGACATTCATATTATCAATCCCCTTCGTCTTCGTCTTCCTTGTCTTGTTGTTCTTCTTCTTCCTCCTCGACTTCATCTTCCTCCTTGACTTCACCTTCGTCCTGTTCGTCTTCATCTTCTTCTTCTTCTTCTTCTTCGTATTCCTCGTTTTCCTCGTCTTCCTTGTCTTACTGTTCTTCTTCTTCACTCTCTGATTCATTTTGGAACGAATGCAGATCGATGGTGAGTTCAAAATCTCCAATATAAACTGGGTCGAGTTCTTGATAGGCTTCTTCTTGTGGTTGAGCTCCATCTGCATGTGTTTCCAGAGTGGTGAGATTGTAAACATTTCTATGTGTCATCACATTCACAACGTTCCAGCCGTCACCTAGCTTCGGGTCATCCACATAAAACACTTGCTTTGTTGTGCGTGCGAGACAGAACGGGGAATCATCGTACCAACTGTTATTTGTATCAATAGTCAACAACCCATGGTCGAACTTGTACGTGATACCGATGTTGTCAAGATCAGTGTCAAACCACTTGCACTTAAACACTACAACCGGCATCATGTTGGTGTACATGATTTCAACCAACGATTCAAGGATACCATAGTAGTTGGCACTCTCCGTCTCTACCATAACCCCGCAATTTTGGGTCTGCAAGTTCCGATCTCTATCTCATGGGACGAATTTGACCCCGTTCACATAACAAGATGTGTAAATCCCATGTGAAACTGGTTGTCTAGCCAAAGACAAAACCTCTGGTTTAAAGTGTGGATCTCCGTCTCTTTCCAGTCTAGAAACCTATAGTGGTAAGAAGTAAGGATGGAAATTACTGAAGTAAGGATGTAAAGTGGTAAGAAGTAAGGATGGAAATTACCCAATTAAGGAAGTAAGGATGGAAATTAATTTTACGTGCATATCCAGTGGCATCCTCAAAATGTTGTAGCCAATGTTTCTCATGTTCATCCAAGTAGTGTGAAACTTCTTTGCATTCAAGCAAAACTTGCCAGTGCGCCTCTGCAATCTCTGTATGAGTTAACCTCGCACGAGGAATATAACTTTGAGGACGAACGAGCTCCGACACAACAGAAATATCATAAATTCCAGGAGAGGGGGTGGGTGTATTGTCAAGACCTTCTCCATCACCCAAGTACAAATTACAATATGTAATCACCTCTTCACAAATATAACGCTCGGTTATGGATCCTTCAAGGTACCCGGGGTTGGAAACATATTTTTTGTATGCGCCAAGTTGGTTGAGATAGAAAAGAATTTGGTAAATGGTGTTTATCAATTAATTTAGTAAGAAATAAAGTTGCAAAAAATTTAAAAACAAATTATATACCATTCGATTGGATACATCCATGTGTAATGGACAGGTCCAGTTAGCAACACTTGTCAGGGTAGGTGAACCATAAGATGGACCATGATCGTGAAAAAGTGTGGAGGGTAAATCATCTCAAGGTGGCACAAAATATCAGCTATCTCATCCTCCATTTGTCGAACATCCTCCTTTGTCACCTCTCTTGAACATAATTTCTGAAACCATCTACATAGAGCAATCAAAGGCTTGACAACATGATCTGGTAAGTATGCACGAATGACAATTGGAAGAAGGCGTTGCAGCATAACGTGGAAATCGTGCGTCTTCAATCCTTGAAACCTTTTTTCCTCGACCTTAACTTTGTGTTTCGAACTCCCAGCATAACCATGCGGGTATTTAACATCAGCAAACCATTCGAACACCTCTCGAAGATCCTCCTTCCTCACTACATGTGGCGCATGAGGAAGTTGTCTGTTCCCCCTTGCATGTAGTGATGATTGAACCCCTCTCCGTTTTAAAGCAACACGGGCTTGGGCCCCATCTTTGGACTTTCCTTCAATCGAGAGAGTAGTCCCAATAATGTTGTCAAAAACATTCTTTTCAATGTGCATAACATCAAGACAATATCTCACTCTCATGGATGGCCAGTACGGTAATCTCCAAAATATGCACTTGTTAGTCCAGCATAATCGATTTTTCGAACTGAATGGAGTCTTGAACTGTGGATGCAAGCTAAGAGAGGGTAACATGCATCTGGTTGTGGTTGAAAGAAAAATACGTAAATACAAATACACATACACACAAAAAAAGGAGAGTTTGGTGTTCATACCTATCAATCCTTGATAAGATCTCCTCCCCAGACAACGAACGAGGTCTTGGCCTGAATTCGCTCTTCCCATTGAAAGCACGACCAGCGGACCGCCAAGGATGGTCACGTGCGAGCCATCTACGATGACTTTCGTATACCATCCTCCCACATTCGTATGTTGCAGAAGTATCATCCAAACAATGTGGACATGCTTTCACTACAAAAAAAAAATAGCAACGGCAAAATCCCGTCGCCAAAAGTCGATTTTCTGTCGCAAAAGTCCATTAACGACGGCATAGCGACAGGAAACCAGCCGTCGCCAAAAGTCCCGTAGCAAATGATCATCGGCGACGGCTAAAAGCTGTCGCTAAATTATTTATGGAGATTTTAAAAAAATGTTCCCAGCTTTTTAGCCCAGACACTATAGAACCGGGCTAAAAAGTCCCATGTTTTTATATATATAAAAAAAATTCTACCACATTCTTTATCCATTCTTATGAGCGTCTTTCTGATTTCGCAAACATGAAACACATCTTCTGTGCATTACACTAATTCATTTATTCCAAATATTACACTAATTTTAATATAGATTACATTACATTGAACATCATCAAATATTACATTCAGTCCAAAATCACATATTACACCAATTTTAATATAGATTACAGATTTCAGCTTTTTCAGCATACAAATTACAAATTTCCAATACTAGTACAGATTTTACAGGGTGAGAAGTACGAGAAAGAGCAAAAAATCAAAACGGATAAGAGCTATAGAAATCATAGCAAACCTAGGATAGACACAACGATTTCAACGAGGCACCGAGGTAGGAGGAAGGCACGCCGACGAGACAAGATCTGATGGGCCAGGCTTGAGGTTGTGTAGTGATCGGGAAATGGGAACGAACTTACGAACGAGTAGCACAAAGCAATAATTGAGAGATAAGTTGGAATAGAAAAGATAACCATAAACTCCATATAGTAATGCATTTATACTTTATTTAAAAATCCAAGGCATTCCTTAGTTTAAATATGCAAAAAAAAATACAAATGCATATATACCTACATATATAAAGGCTAAAAATTCTATTTGTTCTCTCTTTTTCTCTTATTAATAGCCTTAAACAAATTCACATATCATGAAGATAATAGTCCATTAAGGGTTTAAATATTACCTGGATTGTATGAATAAATATGGATAGGCTGATTACATATTTCACAAAATGTTTGGATCTCCACATTATTCCCATATACACCTCCCATTGAGACTAAAATTAAAGGAATTTTATCAAGAAAATATCACACATCACACAAAATATTGCAATGCTTTAACATGCCTAACATACAACGGTTTAAATAAAGTGTAAGAGCAAGAAGTTGACTAAAGTCCTTAACAAAATCGATCAAAAGACAAAACCCTACAAGAAAGTGATTCATTTCGAAAAACCAGCTCTTTTGTTTTGAACATCCCAAACCAAGCAAATTCATAAGCCACATGGGCTGGAGATTGTCATAATTCTAAACCAAGCTTTAATTCAGCCCAAGTTCAGGAGCTTCCACTTAGAAAAACTACTCCTAGCTAGTGCTATTTTTTTGGAAAGACTGAACATTGCCCAGAACTCTTTGTACAAACATTTAATGACATCGGGTTCAACACTATTGCAGTTTAAAACTCATTATATCCTCATTTTTTTAAAATTAGATTTAAGATAAATCAATTTAATGACCTAGGAAGGCAGCATCAATTATGTAGTTGGAAGTCAACTATAATAGCCATTACCTATAATTTTAAGATAGTTGGTTTATGCATTTAATTTGTCATATAAAAACTAAAAATCTCTCATACAATGGTTAATGGAAGTAAGATTAATCACATTCATTCAATCTTGTGAAGGGTAACTCATGGAATAATATTTAAAGTTTAACCACAATTAAAGAATACTGGGAATAACGACAAGGTAAAAGGGATTTTGAAATACAAATACATATATCACTTGCCTTGACAGGAACGGTGCCAATAGGTAGCTTAGTCATTAAAAGTTCCCTTAGTTGTTTGATAGCCTTAACCTTGTTTGCTAATATGTATTTGTCTTCATCCGTGGCTGCTGGCAAATCAAGAACATTCATTGCAGCTTTAACCTTGTTTGCTAATATGAATGAAGTGAGTGGCAGAATATACCTACATAACATGAGCAAACTCATACTCGTCAAAATCAACCACTTGACTCAAATTGGAACCTAAAAACACACCACCAATAAGAGGTAAATCAACCAAAAACTAAATGTCCAAATATAAAGCTCACAAATTAAACAAAGAAGGATAAAAATTGGGAATGTGGAATCAAGTTGAATCGTTGGTTAGCAGCCAGTAATGGGAAAGGAATGAAGGAGCTAGGAACAAATGAACACAAATGTCCATGTAATGATTTTGATCCCAATGTCCATGTAATGATTTTGATCACAGAATTCAAAGGAAAGATGTAAATAGAGATATCATAAAACACATTCATTCCACCATAGCAGGGTTAATTCATTACATGGTGTTTTTCTTTCATCGTGAAAACATCATCATGATACCATTTATGCAAGAAAACACAGGACACAACCACTCAATCCCCATATCCCTAAACTACACAACATTTTCATTTTAGAGAAACTATATAAACAAGTCACAGACTTCCCGTTCTTCATCAGCTTCTTCTTCTTCTTCAAACCCTTGACTTTAAAGCAAGGTCATTCAGTGCCCTTCCTACCCAAAATCTATCAGATTCCAATCTGACTTTAAAGCAAAAACAACAAAATTTCTACCAATTAAGCCAATTAGCATTAGTAGCTACAACACCTAGAACTGCTCTCGTTCAGGCATTTCGTCGAACACCTAGCAGGCAATCAAAAGGCAGTGCGGAGTTGCTACAAATACTAGATAAACAACAAAACGCATTTTAATCCAACTCCTACAACAATAAACCATAATCAAAATGAAAATCAACCCAAATTGAGAACCCACAAGCAGCAAAACCTAAGGTGGTTCATACCAAAATCGAACCCCCCTCAAATGAAATTGAGGACCCACAAATACTCCCCAAAAACGAAATTGGGGGTCGAATTCACAAAAACAGTGAACACGGACGACGAGAGGAGATAGGGGTTTGATGCACATCAATGAAATCGAATGGGAGAAAGAGGTTTACCTTGGATTTGCGACGTTGCCCTAGTCGAATCCTCCGTCTTATTGATCTTGTTGCGCTCATAGGACCACCGCCGGGAGGACAATCCGGTCACTCTAGGGGTTATAGAGGCCAATCACCACCCCCACCTTCCTTCGACAGGGTTGAAGACGCCAAGTGAAAGTGGAGCGGCGCATAGAAGTTAGAAGACCAAGGGAAAGCGGATGCTCCTGTAGTCCTGTGTGCTAGGTTTAGTTCAATTCACATTTATTTTCCTTTAAAAAAAATTAAAAATTAACGACGGCAGGTCTAGCCGTTGCTTGTCCGTGGCAAAAGACACATTAATGGCGACTAATACTAGCGTGCCGTTGCAAACGCCGTAGCAAATTGATTTTTTTTTTTTTTGTAGTGTTTGTACCCCTTCGTCGTTGATCCTGCTAGCATCCCTAAACCGAGAAAGTCACTAATAGTCCATAAAACTGCTACTCTTATTGTGAACATAGACTGTGAATATCGATCAAAAGACACTCAAACACTTCCCAGGTGACTTAGGACCCGGGATCAATAAAGTCAACATGTTAAATTCCTCTTTCATACACATCGAATGAGGCAAATTATACGGCATCAAAATGACAGGCCATGTGCTATGGAGATTTGCTAGCTTCCCAAATGGATTGAATCCATCAGTTGTCAATCCGAGCCGCACATTCCTCACTGTAACGGCCCGGGATTATGATTCCCGAGTTACGTTGCAAGGGATAAAACCCCTTCGTTGGATCTTGCGCTCCGAGTACAGGTTGAAGGTTTGAAATCAAACATTTGTAATTTAAAGTGGGATTTCATACCCAAACCATAAGGACCGTTGGAATCCCCAAGTGAAACCCCTGTACCTGTCCTAAGCCTAAGTCGCGAGAAATTCATTTAACATTTGAAACCAACATAAGTCTGAGACGATACATCAGGGTGCCACGGCCAAGCCGGGTCAAAACATAGTCCAGTTAATATAAAATCCGGAAGGTCATAAGGGTTGGTGAAGTCAGAGTCTCAAGCGCTTGCTCTCCGCCATGTCAAAAGGACCCCGCCATACAACACGGAATCAACAAGGATCAATACCTGAAACTAACCACGAAGTCAGGCTAAGAGACGCCTGCGGGCCCTAAAGACCGCGTTGAGGACATATAATACGCTTATACCTAGAATAAAGGATACTCTAATGCAGTACCGGAATATTAAACACATTAGCATGCTCCTAGTTCATATGTGCAGAATATTAAGTAAGGCCTAAGCAAAGAATACCAAGTGGTATATCCCTCTTCTACCTCTACACCCTTACCCGTTAGTGCAGAGACTGACCAATTCGATACTATATCATATCATGTCTCATCATCATATCATATCTCGTCATCATATCATGTCTCGTAATATATATAACTGACTCGAGGAGGACAACACCCGATGAAGCTGGGGTGTCCTATGACCCTAGCAAGGACTCTAGGACTCACAGATAATGACCGTTCTGTATTCAAACGCATATAGAATAAGAATGCTCATTCACTTGTGCAATCCTAGCATGGTACTACATGGCATGCGATGTGCATATGCGACACCTACATACTATATGACACATCAGGCAGGAGGTCCTGGTTACTGAGTAAGCTCCCGCAGGAAACTTACTTGGTGAAGCACATAATCCAAACAATGATCAGCAATGGTTAGCAATCCAACATATTAGAGATCACCTAGTAATCCCATAAATAACACAATCAGTCTAAGTCTAAACTACACAAGGCACACAAATCACATATGAACCATATAAGACACGCATACATATAATAACTTCGACCGTCTCATCATTATCATTATCATTTCATCTCCAATTCTCTTCTCGTCTCATCAAATCTCATAAACCAACATCTTACTCAACTTGGTCATAACATCATCCTCATCAATTCAAATTCACAATTTACCATTTCATGCTCACACTTATCTCACACACACACACACATATATATGTATATGTATATATATCATCAATATCATAATATCTAACATTTAATCTCTTAAAGTAAATCAGCGCAAGTCATGCTATTAGTCACACATATCAGATCATGATGCTAGTCAGTCACCAAACGAGTCAGATTCTCAAGTTAGATCCAAATCTGTTTCAAATCCGAGTTAGAATCCGACCCTTGAAAATATTAGCAAAACTCCTTTTTCAATTATTTACTAAATCATTATCCGACCTTGAAATTCTTTTCCAATTTCTTACTTTTAAATCGACCGATCTAATAATTTATATAAAACCCAAATGATTTTATGTTATATTTTAAAACACCATTTATTAAACACTTTTACAAAACATCTCTAAATCCTTTATAAAATAATTCCAACCCATTTTTATTTAATAAACCAATCCTTTATAAATCTCCCAAAATAATATTTTAAAACCTCAAATAATATTTTCTAATATTTTAAATACCCTTAAATAATTAAATAAATAAACGGATAAACCCGTACCGAACCCACAAATTAAAACCCCAAACCGGTTAATCAAAATACACACACACACACACATATATATATATAGGGTGTGGTTAAAATGAAAACGGTCCTTAAAATGAAAATATCCTTAAAGTGAAAACGGGTCTGATTAAAAAAAAAAGCGTCCGGCCCAACTGGACACGCTAACACGCCCTAAATCCCTTTCTCCTACATGTACGTTCAGCGGCAACTTCTTCGATCTTCGTTCTTCCAGATTGTCGTTCTTCCCCCTTCCAGATTGTCGTTATTCATTTGCACTCGATCAACTTCTTCGATCTTCAAGGAGAGCCCGTCTTCAAGGAGCCAAGGAGCCCGCCGCCCTGTCACCACCGTCAACTCCGTCTCCCTCTCCGACCTTGATGTCTCGACCTCTCCCTTCAGCCGAACGTCAGCCTGGACGTCGATTTGACCATCCGCAACCCTAACAATGTCAGATTCAAGTACGGCGGCATCTCCCTCTTGCTGGATTACAGAGGCGGTGAGGTTGGCGAGGCTCTGATCAATCTATATCCGATTGCTCATTGCAAAGCATTTGATCTACACTGGTTGAAGATTTCGAAGAGGAGGCGTTCTACGAGGACATCGAAGCTCCCAAATTCGTTGATTTCAAGCGCTCAGATCCGTTTATTCCCTGTACATGTTAGATCCAATTTCAAGCATTTGATCTACACTGGCTGAAGATTTCGAAGAAGAAGAGGAGTTCTACTCTCGATTTGGTCAGTTATTTCTATTATTCCACTTTGTTTTTGTTCCTTGTACATGTTAGATCCAATTTCCGTTGAATTTCAGCTTCTGAGCTCTATTTTCATATATCACTTGATATAATTGGGAAATCGCGTCCGTGCTTCCGGTGCTACCGCTGACCACAAAGATAAGGTGTGGGTTTGAATTTCGATTTTAATTTGATCAGCATCTTTTCGCCCTTGTTTAATTTGCTATTTATGGATTTCAATTTTGGGATTTTCTGGACTGATTTTGTGCTGAATTAATGTTGAGGGGGGTGGGTTGTAACTTAAATTGTGAGTACGAATGAAGAAATTTTGAATTCGCATCAAGTTAAGGGTTTTGATCAGTGGTCATAGTCAAAAAGTTCGAGCTCGATCATGGGGCTTTATTAGTCCAGAATCAGGTTGCAATTACATAATGTCAGAAACTGATGAAGTATGTATGGGGTAAAGATAATAAACAGAATAGCTTTTTTATTGAATTGGTTGGGAACAATTTTAATATGAATTTCTTGCGAAAAAATTGACTTCCTTATTCCAGGTTTGGTAACTTTAATTTGTTTGCTCTTTTTCGTGATGTGATTATTGTAAGCTTGAGATTCCGATTGGTACAGGTTGTTTCAAATCAGAATATCAGCTTGTTTTTTTTCTTATGATTCATTCATCGATGTTGTTCGAATTCGGTATTCGTTTTGGTTTTGATTTAAGCCTGTGTTGATCAGAATCAAAGAAGAGATTTTCGGTGATTGATTTTGTCTGATTTCGTGATTACAAGTTACTAAATAATTCAATTTTGCACACTTTTTATTTGTTGTACTTGTTAAGTTTAAGCATATTAGCTTAATGGTAGAGCAATGTGCTTATGCACAGAGATGTAGGTTCGACTCCTACATAGGCTAAATTGTTTAATTTTAATAGTGTGTATTATTTTCTGATAAATGTGCAATTTCTAATCTTAATTGTGCACTTCATAATCTTATTCTTGCACTTTATCATATTATTTATGCACTTTATAATCTTAATTGTGCACTACACTTTCTTATTCATGCACTTCATATTTTTATTCATACACCATCATTTTATTCTTGCACTTATCATTTTATAATATTATCATTTTATTCTTGCACTTTATCATTTTATTTATGCACTTTATAATCTTAATTGTGCACTTCATAATCTTATTCATGTACTTTAGCATTTTATTCTTGCACTTTGTCATTTTATTCTTGCACTTAATCATTTTATTCTTGCACTTATCATTTTATTTGCACAACATAATATTATATTTGCACAACATAATATTATATTTGCACAATATAATATTGTATATGCACACCATAATGTTATATATGCATTATATTATCTTATTTGTGCACATTATCATTTTATTATTGCACTTTATAATCCTATTCATGAACGGGAACAAAAAGAAGACAACCATAAATAGCCTATGTGGGATTTTGAACTCGAACCTTTGTGCATGGGCACATCGTTATACCATTTTGAGCTAATAGGCATTTAATGACACATGTCGCATTAAAGTACAAAACCGCCATAAAAATAGCAACCCATAAAGAAAATATTTGGTAGGAAACTTACTTTACATTAGAAAAATGCACATTTATTAATAATAATCTTTATTGTATTATTTGTTCACTTTATATTTTGTAATCTCATATTTTTCACTTTTTAAAATAAAGACAAGAAATGTGATGTAGCATATTTTATTGCATTTTGTAATCTTATAGATGCACCTTATAATATTATTTCAAATAAAAATTACGGGCTAAAATCTGTAATTTTTATAATTGAAATAAGGGCGATATTGGTAGAAATAGAAAGTATGGGAGAGGTGGTGACATTTATCTCATAATTAGGGTCATTTACCCATTTACCCATTTACACCATAAAATTAGGCCCATTTACACATTAATTAGGCCGATTTATCTATTACTCATTTAATTAAGCCCGTCTATATATTAATTAAAAGCAAAGCACCTACGCCATGTGTCATCACCTCATGCAAAGTTATTTTTGACAATATTTTATATTGAATATATTTAGAAATAGCTTTTTTGGCAATATAAGTTTTTGATTATTCTATTCACATTTTCATCTATAATACATATATATATATCCTATTTTTATCTAATATTAATTACACAATATCATTTCATACTACATTTTTGGCAAAACTAATTAAAATAACCCAACCTTTAAAGGGGTGTTAAAAATATATCCCCACCTTTCAAATGTAAGATAAATATCCCGACCTTTATAAGTGATGGTAATATAATATCCCAAAATTTTCTCCCCCACAAAAATGCTTACATGGCACATATGTGGCAAAAAATAATGATCATATTCACAAGCTTGCCCTTGGATCTTAATGCTCGAATTATACAAAGTATAGTCTAAATTGTCATGATAATTTAAAAATAAATAAAACTCTCTTTTGTAACTGAAAAAAAATCATTCAATTTAATACGTATTTATAGATTATAATTAAATTTAATCAAAACAAGTACAATAAAACAAGTAAATATTTAAAATATAATTTTCAATATCTTGATTGTGTAAAATATCATTCAAGTTTCTTAGATTAAATTAGATTGGTTTTAAGTTTATCTTAATTTTTTTATTTTGGATTTAAGAAAAAATAAAAAATAAAAAATTTACATTCTTTTATATATTTTTAATAATAATAATTTACTTCTTATATAGAAATGAACACCATTGAATAATCTAAACAATTAAATTTTCATTTCAATTTCGTAGTAACATAAAGTTTATAATTGACAAAATATTCTTCAGTTTTGATGAGTTAAATTACTAGCTAATCATTTACTAATTGAAAATATGTTATTTTGCTTTAAAAAATTTTTATTTGGCTTGTTATAGATATTAATTATTTCGAAAAAAGATATAAAAAGTTAGGTACAAATTAAATCTAAAACTACAAAAGTTTATTGAATAAACTTTTAAACTCATCTAATTTAATTTTATATGTGTTATTTGAATTGAAAATACATGAGTAATACAATACAAAAAATAAGAATTTTATTGAAGAGAAATCATTAGGATATTATATTACCATCACTTATAAAGGTCGGGATATTTATCTTACATTTGGAAGGTTGAGATATATTTTTAACACCCCCTTAAAGGTTGGGTTATTTTAATTAGTTTTGCCTACATTTTTTTAACCAATCTATCTATATATTAATTAAAAGCAAAGCACATACGCCACGTGTCATCACCTCATGCAAAGTTATTTTTGGCAATATTTTATATTGAATATATTTAGAAATATTTTTTTTGGCAATATAAGTATTTGATTATTCTATTCACATTTTCATTTATAATATATATATATATATATATATATTTATGTATCCTATTTTTATCTAATATTAATTACACAATATCATTTCATACTACATTTTTTAACCAATGGTATTAATTCAAAACTTATTTTATAAATAAAGTTAATATTAACTGCACAATATTGTTCCATTTTATATTAATGACACAATATCATTTCATACTGCATTTTTTTAAACATCTATATCTATATATCTATATAATTACTTAAAAGCAAAGAGTTTTTGCCACGTGTCATTCCACCCATGTTTTTTGGGTTTTCAACCAATGACGTTATTTTGTTTAATTTCGTCCTTTTACTTTTTTTTTTCTTTTTTCAATATTCACACATTGGAAGATTAGGGTTCACTTCATCTGCCTCATTCACCGCTTCCCACCTCCTACCTCTGGCGATTTCGATTCCACATGAATCCTCCGTCGATCGAAGCTCTCCCTCCTTGCATCTGCCGATTCAATGACACAGGACTTCGTCTTCCTCCTCCGCCGAGGTTCTACCAGAGGTTCGTTCATCTTCCTCCTCCGCCGACTTCGATAATGGCGTCCTTGCCTCTGTTGGTTCCCTCTTCTTGGCCTTTTCGCTGATTTCGCTCGCCGTCTTTGTCCAATCACACACCGCATCGAGCGACTGGAAATCGTTGAGGTTTGGCTATGGAAATCGCCGAGGCTAATCACTACTCTGAGTCCTGGCTTCATCGATGTCCTAGAAATAAGGTTTGTCCCTATTTTCTTTGTCTTCCTTAATTCTGTTTCTAAAATTCAAGCTCTGCAAATCTGATATTGATTTTGGATTTGTACATCAACCTCTCTGTCTTTCTCATTTCAAGATCTTCATTTTTCTCTAATGTCTTCTAATGTTCATTCGAATAGGTTAGCGCTTTGGTTTCATCATTTTCTTCTAATGTTCATTCGAATAGGTTAGCACTATCGCTAATTTCTTTTTCTATGTTTATCACTAATTTCTCTCCCTCCAATGTCTCTCGCTGACTTCATGTTGTCCTTCCTCCTCCGCCGAGGTTATACCCGCTCATCTCCTCCATCTTTCTCCGCTTGAGGTTCAATAATTGGTCATGGGGACGTGCATGTTAATCTCATACACCAGCAATACTCTCCCTACAATAAGAGATTCTTCCATTTTCATGCTCTTTCAATTCACAATTATTTTACAGCAATTGCCAAGTTTGATGGATTAATTTCCATACATGGCTGGTAGTCATCGCTTTGTTATTTTTTCTTATGATTTAAGACTTTCTTAGGTAAACATTGATTCATTTTCATATCATCCCCCCATGAGATTGAAAATGGATGAATTGCCCTCTCTCTCATGGAAAGACTTAATTACTAATATGAGTCCATAGGGATTCTCCCTTTTTATTCGGTGTTGGAAACATTTGCGTCGAGTCTTCCTTGATTCGAGAGTTTCCAGATGAGTTTATACATCATCATGAGTTCGTGGGGATTTGAATCTTGGTAAATTTTGTGCCTTTTATCTTCACTTTAATGGAATGTATGTTTGTCAAATTATAAAGGCTTTGGTGATGTGCAGAGCGGAAGCTATTAGTATCAAACACTCATTCAATTTTTGATTTGGGGGTTTACTGATGTATAAGCTTGCAGATTCTTTGGTTTTGTCATCTAATTTTTTTTTGGTATTTTGGGTTGTTCATGTGATGTGAGCTTTGACTGTTTAGAGGAACCGTGTGATTGACAGAGATTAAAGGTTAACTAGGAGTGCCTTAGTTGTGTAGGGTGGCTTTCGGTGAAGTCGGGAAGGTGTCTCATATCGTGGAGGTGTTTATAATTAGAGTAGAGAAGGCATTACTTTTGGTAGTGATGATGATAGGAAGTTTTTGCTTGAAATTACTAACTAATTGTTCTACTTTTGTTGCAATTGTGTGACCTTGAAGATGAAATCATTTCATAAATCGCGAATTCTTCATAATCTAATTGTTGTTTAAAAGTTACTCTTATTCATTGCTGAAGCGATTTTGTGTTTCAAGCGTATTGGGATTCTATCGGTATCATGTCAGTTATAATGGCGACATCATGCTCCCTTCCAACATACACCTCCAATGGAGCATTTTCTGCTGCAACAGCTATAAAGTCGAGCAGAACATTTATGATTGGTTTTGCAAACTTATCTAACAAATATTCCTTCTCCTAGATCATTTCTGTATTTTGTTATGTCTTTTACTCCGATTGCACTTGCTTGTGTGTTGCTGAGTTTGCATGTTTCCATGACCAACTTAATGGTAATAGTGCATGTTGTATTGGTGTTTATTTTTATATATCAGGTACTTTGCTAAAACGTCAGTATACTGTTAAATTTACACACTGTTTACTCTACTAAAACCTCGGTCTATGTTTACTTACTAAAATATCTAAGTAGATCACCCTTTTTTTAATGGAAATCGATGGCTATTTTCTCTTCAGAATAGATGCATATGTAATGTTACAAGATTTATGCTTACGCTGAAATATCTTTCATATGAGCACATGATTACTAGGCCACATTAGTTAATATTTGTTGTACCATATTTATGTTATGGTGTTTACTCATTTATTTCTCGACATTTAACCCTTTTGTTTATGGATTCAGGCATGGTGACTGGAAAAGGCCAATTACACCAAGGTACTTTTCACTTCCCTGTGTTATATAATACATTACTATATTATTTTAGGCAATGTATGTTGTTAAAGGACTGATGTCTGTTTGTTATTACACCACCATACTATAAAATTTCAACTTTCGCTTTCTAAGCTTACTGCATCACCCACAATTCGTCTTTTTCAAACCTTATACCTATCATTTATAACATTTTAGGTTGGTGATATGGATGCATTCCCCAAAGATTTTAACGTTTTGCTCAATAAGAGGTTTTTGTTTTGAGTTCAAGTCAAGGGTTGGTACCCACAATTGAAGAATAAAACACACACTTTTTGGAGCATGTCAAATGATTTGGCGATGATTGATCAGTGCAACTTAATGACTCCTTCCTTGCAGGTAATGCGTTTGCATACCTAGATTTCGCCATCCTTAGAGTAACATATATAAATACTGATTTTTTCACTTTTTATTCTCATTTATTTCATGCAATCTAAATTATATTAATAATGAATATGTCATTTACAGAAATTTCTTTCAACTAATTACCTTCTCATTGTTTTTTACCCTTAGGACCTCTCATTCGAATGTTTGTTCTTCCAGAGCCCTTACCCTAGCTACTCCCGGAAAACGACGTTGCCATCGATAGTGAGGATGATAATGAGGACTGTCAGATTGAGCGTTGATGTTCCTGTTATCGACCTTCATGATTATTTAGGGAGCCGTCTTTGTTATTGTCGAGTTGATCATTTTATTTCCCCTGGATGTTTGTTTGGTTACTTCTTTGGAACTCATTTCGGTTGGTTTATTTAATCCCTTGGATGTTGGTTGTTGTTTGATGAACAATTTTGATTTTTAAAAACCCTAGATGCTTTTAATATTAAATCGTTATAGCACATTTCATATGGTGAACAATCTGTATTGGTTATGAGCCACCAACGATAATCTGCATTGGTTATGAGCCACTAACGATGTCATTTGTTGCTGAAGTTACTCACCTGAAAATGCTGCTGAAACATCTTATAATAAATATTTTATATTCTGTTTTTTCTTTTTATTTTCCCCTCGCAAACGCGCCATGGCGCGGGAATTCCACTAGTATTAATTAAAAGCAAAGCACCTACGCCACGTGTCATCACCTCATGCAAAGTTATTTCTGGCAATATTTTATATTGAATATATTTAGAAATAGCTTTTTTGGCAATATAAGTATTTGATTATTCTATTCACATTTTCATTTATAATATATATATATATATATATATATATATATATATATATATTTATGTATCCTATTTTTATCTAATATTAATTACGCAATATCATTTCATACTACATTTTTTAACCAATGGTATTAATTCAAAACTTATTTTATAAATAAAGTTAATATTAACTGCACAATATTGTTCCATTTTATATTAATGACACAATATCATTTCATACTACATTTTTTTAAACAATGGGATTAATTCAAAACTTTTTTTTAATAAAGTTAATATTAACTATACATTATTATTTCATTCTATATTAATTATACAATATCATTTCAATCTATTTTCTTTAAACAATGGGATGAATTTAAAACTTTTTATTATATATATATATATATAGTATGTTCCAAATATATGATTTTTTTTGGACCAAACAATCTATATATATAATGACAACTAATTTTATTTTTATAATAACATTAATTTTTGGAATTTCACCCAACCAACCTAATCTACATAAAATTTCACATGATAAAATTTTTAAACATTTTTTTTAACCAATGGGATTTATTTATTCTAAAGTTTTCCAAAAACAGCTTAAGAATTTAGAATCACGATCAGACACAATAGACAATGGCAATCCATGTAAGCGAACAACATCTTTAAAGAATAAATGAGCAACATGAATAGCATCATCAGTTTTGTGACATGGTATGAAATGAGCCATTTTTGAGAATCTGTCTACAACAACAAAAATAGAATCATGACCCTTAGAAGTTCTAGGCAAGCCAACAATGAAATCCATAGATACATCTTCCCAGGGTGCATTCGAAATAGGTAAAGGTTGATATAGACCATTTGCATTAGCTTTCGATTTAGCCTTAGCACATGTGACACAACTCTTGACAAATCTAAGCACATAATTAGACATTTTAGGCCAAAAGTAGTGTTCCTTTAATCCAGCTAAGGTTTTTTCGAAACCTCCATGTCCCCTAGATTCGTGTATTTCTTGAGTTAACAGTCGTCTAATTGAAGAAGATGGGATACGAAGCTTGCCCATCTTAAATAAATAACCATTATCAAGAAAATAAGAATCAACTTCACCCTTGGACACACATTGAGCATAAATAGTTTTAAAGAAACTATCAGAAGCATACTGTTCCTTTATTAAAGCAAAACCCAAAACATGTGCATCCATATGGTTTAGGAGGACATACCTTCATGATAGCGCGTCAGCTACCACATTATCCTTTCCCTTCTTGTGGTGAACCACATAGGAAAAGGTCTCCAGAAACTCCACCCATCGAGCAAGTCGCCTGCTGAGCACTGCCTGACCTTTGAGGTACTTCAGAGCTTCATGATCTGAATGAATCACAAACTCCTTAAGCCATAGGTAGTGCTGCCATGTTTATAAGCATCGAACCAGGGTGAACAACTCCTTGTCGTAGGCAGAATAGTTGAGCTCAGCGGGGCCCAACTTCTCGCTGAAATAGGCAATAGGGCGCCTATTCTATAGCAGAACCCCACCAATGCCAGTGCCAGAAGCATCACACTCGAACTCGAACGGTTGTGCGAAGTTAGGTAGTTACAGCACTGGGGCATGGGTGAGACGATCCTTGAGAGCATCGAATGCCCTCTGATGTGTGTCTGTCCAGCGAAACATCACATCCTTCTTGGTTAGCTCATGTAGGGGGAGGCAATGGTGCTGAAGTCTTTGACGAAGCGTCGATAGAAGCCAGCAAGGCCCAAGAATGAGCGGACATGAGTGGGGGTATGCGGCTGGGCCCATTCTTGAATAGCGCGAACCTTCTCCTCATCTACCTTTAAACCAGAAGCAGAAACAACAAATCCAAGGAAAATAGTAGATGCGGAAGCAAAAGAGCACTTTTTCAAATTGGCATATAGTTTTTCTTTTATGAGACAATCAAATACCAATTTTAAGTGACTAAGGTGATCATGCATGTTCTTACTATAAATTAAGATATCGTCAAAATAAACAACGACAAATTTGCCTAAGTAACGTCTAAGCACATGGTTCATAAGCCTCATAAAAGTAGAAGGAGCATTTGTCAAACCAAAAGGCATTACTAACCATTCATATAAACCATACTTAGTCTTAAAAGCCGTTTTCCATTCATCTCCCTGTTTCATCCTAATCTGATGATAGCCACTTCTAAGATCAATTTTAGAGAAAATGCATGTGCCATACAATTCATCAAGCATATCATCTAAACGAGGAATAGGGTGACGATACCTAACTGTTATTTGGTTGATTACCCTGCAATCAACACACATGCACCAAGAGCCATCCTTCTTAGGAACCAAGATGACAAGCACGGCACAAGGGAAGAGGCTTTCTCGAACAAAGCCCTTATCCATCAGCTCCGTGACTTGGCGTTGCAGCTCCTTAATTTCCTCAGGGCTAGCTCTATAGGCAGCGCAATTAGGCAACGCTGCACCAGGGATAAAATCAATTTGATGTTCAATCCCTCGAATAGGCGGCAATCCTTGTGGCAGATCAGCTGGAAGGACATCTAAATAATCCTGCAAAAGAGCTCACTTTTGATGGGAGGAGAGTTATTACGACGGGGCGGGCGATCTTGCAATACTCCTTGATTTCTCTTGAGGCAAACAAGTGTCTTGAAGGTAGGAAAGGTGTGGGGATGGCGGAAGCAAAACAAGAAAACAAGCAACAACACAAAAAAAGCAATTGCAACACTGCTGGAAAAGCCGCGGGCACGGCCAAGGAAGCCGCGAGCGCGACCCTGACGCTGGCGACGGTTCTGGGCAGATTCAGCGACAGTAACTCTAGTTCAGTGACGGTTTCTCACGATGGGTTTCTCCTTTGTGTTGGTGGGTTTGTGTTTGAGATTAGGGTTTGGATCTTTGAATGTGGAATCGATAAGAGCATAAGTGTTTGCTAGAGCTTTTGGATTGGGGAATTGGGGAAACCTTTTAATCCTAAAAAGGTTCCTCAATATAAATTCCAATCTGATTTTTATTGAATGCCAAAGAACGTTTAAATAGAATCCTAATCTCTATAAACCCTAATATGTGGACAGCCATCCTTTACAAAAGGATAGACTTGGCTGACCTAATTCTAATATAATAATATAACTAAAATCCTAACTAGATAAATCATAAAAATATGATAATTAAGAAAGCCTAAGGATAGACTCTCCTAACCATCTTATTTAACCTAACTAAGTAATACTATAAATAAGACATTCCAAAAATAGCTCCAACTAACATAGGAGTTACTAAATATGGAAAGAACCTAAAAACTAATAATAATAATAATAATAATAATAATAATAATAATAATAATAATAATAATTAAATAAAATATCTTTTCTTCAAGCCATGGTGGCGCCTTCTTCTTCCTCTTTAGGACGACACTCTTTGCCATCAATAGCCATCGAATCGGTCTTGAGAGCTCGCTTGGATCAAGATCATTGTTTGACCCACAGAAGGCCATCTTGATCCGCATCACCGCCGCCTGGTCTTGGGCAGGAGCACAGCGCCGGGGAGCCTCTTCTGTTCTGCGACGGTGGTGCATGCGTTTTAGCGACGGTTTTCTGCAGTAATTGTGTTTGAGTTGATGGGTTGTGTTTGGGGTTAGGGTTTAGAAAGGCACTTGTTTGGATGATTAAAAGGATGAAGGAGAATCTGAATTTTTGAATGCAAAGTTTTTGGGATTGATAATTGAAGAACCCTTTAGCCAAAGGGTTTCTTCAATTCTATTTCAATCTGATTTTTATTAAATGACAAAGAACGTTTAAATAGAATCATAATCTCTATAAACCCTAATATGTGGCCAGCCATCCTTTACAAAAAGGATAGACTTGGCTGACCTAATTCTATTATATTAATATAAATAAAATCCTAACTAGATAAGTCATAAAAAGATGATAATTAAGAAAGCCTAAGGATAGACTCTCCTAACCATCTTATTTAACATAACTAAGTAATCCTACAAATAAGACATTCCATAAATAGCTCCAACTAACATAGGAGTTACTAAATATGGAAATAATTAATAATAATAATAATAATAATAATAATAATTCAAAATATCAATGTCTTCTTCTCTTCAAGCCATGGTGGCGCGTTCTTCTTCCTCTTAAGGACGACACTCTTTGCCCTCAATAGCCCTCGAATCGGTCTTGAGTGCTCGCCTGGATCAAGATAATTGTTTGACCCACAGAAGGCCATCTTGATCCGCATCATTATCCCCCTCTTAGCTTTGATTCGTCCTCGAATCGAGGCATTGAAGAGCAGTGGGGAAGGAGCAGCAATCAGAAAGTAACTTCCCTGAGCATCAACTTGAGATGGCGCCAGCAGAATTCGAGGCATAGAAACCTCAAAAACAACACCTGTCATAGCGATCATTGAGCAATCAAAAGGAACAATATCAATAGGCTCAATAACCTCATGAACTTCAGAATTCTCAACATTAGGGACATTCTCAAGAGGTACAATAGCTAACTCAAGAGAAGTGTCCCCAACATCCTCATCGTCGTCATCAGAAGCGACCAAAACATCATGCAGAAAATTATAGCCAGCTTGCATATCAGATTCGGATGCCTTACTGGGGGAGTCTTGCAGCGTGTGACCCACCGTTGGAAAGCTCGCCGAGTAAGCTTCACAACAAGACTGAGTTGACTCAATTCCCAGGTTGGAGTCAACGGGAATCTGCGAAATAAAATCGGCGCGCTGTGCTGAATCCTGGGCAACGAATGCAACACTAGGCTCTTTAGGCTCAATTACTTCGTCGGTGGTTGAGGCAACTATAACCGCTAGGGCAGGGGTTAAGACCGAAGCAACAGCTTGATGAAAGCAATCCGAGAAGTCCTTTTTGAAGCCCTTCATGAACTCGGCCCTTGATTCGGCGAACATGGCAGAAAGGTCGGCTTGAAGTTGTGCTCTCTCCTTTTGTCGTCGTTCATCCTCAGCCCCTCTTTGTTGGAGAAGCCAAATCTGACGACGACGTTGATGTTGTTGTCGACGCCTTTCCTCTTCGATCTCCACTTGCCGTTGAAGCCAAAGTTGGCGTCTTTTGGCTTCGCGTTGACGCTCTTGTTGTTGTTGTTGCCGACGTCGTTGATGTGCAGCCCGTTCCATAGCAAGGAACTCATTCCAGGGATCGGGATCATCATCCCAATCTCCCCAAATCTCCCATGCCATGAAATCAAAACATTAGTAATAACAAGATTATCAAAGGAGATGCAGTAACCCGAAACTGATACCACTTGATGCGTTGCTATTCCTGATCATTCGCCTGTGGGCTTCGAATCAAGAATAATAACTCGTTGACAACCCAATCTTGCAATACTCCTTGATTTCTCTTGATGTTTACAATTAATTACACTAAAGGTTTTAAACTATTGCGGCGGAAACAAGTAAGAATAAACAACTAACACCAAAAGACAAGGAAACAACGACGGAAAAAAGGTGCAGCGATGGATGCCGCGGCTAGGCAGCAACCTAGGCGGCGGGTGATGCAGCGGCCGCTGCTTGGAGGGGGCAGGAGCACAGCGACAGGGAGCTTCTTCTGTTCTGCGACGGTGGTGCCTGCGTTTTAGCGACGATTTTCTGCAGTAATTATGTTTGTGTTGATGGGATGTGTTTGGGGTTAGGGTTTCGAAAGGCACTTGTTTGGATGATTAAAAGGATGAAGGAGAATCTGAATTTTTGAATGCAAAGTTTTTGGGATTGATAATCGAAGAACCCTTTAGCCAAAGGGTTTCTTCAATTCTATTTCAATCTGATTTTTATTAAATGACAAAGAACGTTTAAATAGAATCCTAATCTCTATAAACCCTAATATGTGGCCAGCCATCTTTTACGAAAAGGATAGTTAAGAAAGCCTAAGGATTGACTCTCCTAACCATCTTATTTAACCTAACTAAGTAATACTATAAATAAGACATTCCATAAATAGCTCCAACTAACATAGAAGTTACTAAATATGGAAATAATTAATAATAATAATAATAATAATAATAATTAAAAATATCAATGTCTTCTTCTCTTCAAGCCATGGTGGCGCCTTCTTCTTCCTCTTGAGGACGACACACTTTGCCCTCAATAGCCCTCGAATCGGTCTTGAGAGCTCGCCTGGATCAAGATCATTGTTTGACTCACAGAAGGCCATCTTGATCCGCATCAGTCGGCCTCGATCCACCTCTAAGGCGTAGCACCAATAACCCGTGCAACCCTGATCTAGAAGCCTCGCTACTCGGACTACGCTCATCAGTGCCTCGTTCCTCTTGGGGACACTACCCCAGACCTGGTGCTCTGTGTCATCATCTGCCAGAATAGCCATGGTCCTCGTTCGTAGGTTGATGATTGCCCTATAGGGGTCCATAAAATCCATGCCAAGAATCAAGTCGTGGGTCCTCAACGTCATCACGATCAGATCGGCGGGCCATTCTCTCTCACCTATACGGAGGGGGCACCCTAGGATCTCACGACTCGTCCTAATCCTAGCCCCATCTAGCATACCCACAATAAGGGACGAACCCCTCGTGTAACTCAGGCTCAGCCTAGCGACGCACAACTCTGCTATGAAGCAGTGAGCGACACCCGTGTCAAAAAGAATACTCGATCACTAATCAGGGAGAAATATAGTACCTGAGGCACTCGAAGCGGATCGATCCTCGACTCTCATTTGGAAGACGCGGGGCGGTGGGGGCAATGCAGAACCAGATCCTCCAAATGTCTACCCTCACTCCAAACTGAAACCAGATGGTCCTACTGATGATGATGCTCTACCTATCCCGGACTCAAATGGTCCGCGACCTCCTCTCAGAGAGCCTCTGCCTCTACCTCCTGCTCTGGCTCTACTTGATGAGTCGCCTCTCCCCTGCCCTCGAGGGAAAGTCAGAAGTGAGGGTCGAGAAGATGAGGGAAGTCTCGGTGCAATTGTAGCTGGTGAGGTCCTACCACCCTGAGGACAACGAGCAACTTTGTGTCCAGTACCTCAACAAGTATAGCATCTGGTAGCTATATTAGGGCAATCCCTCGGATAATGTTCTCACTCGAAACAGCCAAGGCATGTGATGCTCTAAACACTAATATGTCGACTGCCTGTTGATGACACTGGAGGTGGTGGGGCTCTCGGTACTCCTCCTCTGAATCCTATGTGAAATGCTCCTCGGTGTCGCACATCCCATCTATCTACTGTTTGGGGGCCTAATACTTGAATTGCACAACCTGGCTCTGATACCAACTTTGTAATGACCCAAATATAAATATTTGGGTTATATTTCGAAGGTTGGATACCTTCGTTCGGATCTTGCAATCCAGGTACGGCTCAAGGTTTCAAACCTCAGATGATTGCATTTTAAAGTGAGGATTTCGAACCCCAAAACCATCGAAGGGTCGTTGAGTAACCTTAACATGTCATAGAAGACTAAGTTGTCGAATTCATTTTAAGTAAAAAGGCACAAACGAAAAGTAGAGGACAACTTGCCACGATGAGGCCGGGTCATACCAAAACATGAAATCTCGGATTAATGGAATATTTAAGCCAAGGTGGTAAGGTGAGTTTTCCATTTCAATCGCCCAAGCAATTCTCCGCCATAGAAGCACGGATCAAACATAATCTGCAAACAACCATAAAAAAAATATGCAAGGCAAGCAATCAGACCGATGCCCTTATGCATTCTGATCCCATAAGTAGGGATGGCAATTTCACCCACACCCGACTCGAACCCGAATCACCCGACCCGAAAAAGTGGGTGAATGTAAAGGCCGAATATATTTTTATATTATTTTTATATTATTTTAATTAAATATTCTATTATTTTATTCAAATTGTAAAAGTGGAATAAAAACCCGTCCTCGAGCATCAAGTTTCGATTTAAAATCATTCCGGCATCAATTTAAATTAGGATTTTTGACGGGATTTGATTTTCGACATCGAGTCCGAGTATTAATAAAAAATTAAATTGAGCTACGAGTATTGATTGAAATTTATTTAATTTTCGATTATCTTGAATTAAAAACTTGATTAAATTTGATTTAGTCGGGATTAGCGGGTTTCGAGATATTTGTCGGGTATTCAAAATATCTTGTCGGGACCACATATATATACACATTTCTTTTCCTTTTTTTTCTCTCTCTCTCTCCCTCTCTCTCTCTCTCTCGGCAGCCCTGCCTCCCCAAACTGCAATTCACCCAATTTGCAATTGGTCCCCTCCCTCCCTCTTGTCATCTTCCCTCACACCCACACAGAATTCAGGATCCACCCCAACACCCACACAAACCCTTATCCCCTTTCTTCCCTTTGATTTTGCCGAGAGCCAAGGCTCCCATTCCTCCTACATTTCAGCAGGCACCACCAAAGCTCCCTCCTTCCCCCTCCTTAAGCCGGCGCCACCAGTTCGCCAACCACAGCGCCACCCCTGTCTCCAGAAGTCGATGCCGAGCACCGAGGCCGCGCCTCACAGCTCCTCCTCTCTTCCTCCTCCTTTCTCAACACCCAGCAGCAGCGACCGAGCCCCACCAAGGCCCCTCCGTTCTCCTTCGAGTCGAGCAGGCGCCCAGAAGCAGCCCCGGAACCACCGACGCCGCCCCTTTCTTCTTCTCCTACCCTGTTTTCTGATCCAAGCATGGTAAGCTCGACTCCCTCCTCTTTCGTCCTCAAACATCATAAAGGTCCTCTTTTATAACTCCCCCCTTCGTCCTAGGCCGATTCCGGTGTCAATCCATCTCCGACGAGGCAAATCGCGCATTTCCGGTGAAAAACTTCAAATCTCGGTGAGCTCCGTTTCCTTCCCTTCCTTCGACTGTGTTTGAGTTTTTTTCTGCTGATTAGGGCTGGGAAGGGACTTGTTGTTCGGTCGGGGTGAGGGTGGTGTTGAACCGAGCCTCCGCCGGAGGTCCCCGGGCTTCCTCTTCTTCCTCCGACGTCACTCTCATGCTATGTTTTCTGTTGGGTTGAAGACGGGTTCAACACCCGACTCTCTATTTTATTTCCCTCTTCCGGTTCACCTCCTCCCTCCCGGTTCATTAAACACAAACGGATCTAGACCCGGATCCGGATTAGGTATAAGGGTTATGCCATTTTTCAGCTGGGCCTTCTTCTCTCTTTTCAGATGGGCTCGGGTTGGGGCTTGATTCCGGGTTAAAATGATAGGGCCTGCTGGGTTTGATTTCCAAGTGGTATCTTTTGGTTATGTGTGACTTATGGTGATTTCATATATATGTTTTATTTATGATAGTAGTGCTTATTATATTATTATCTTGTGTGTTAAATTATGAATTTATGAAAGTAAAATTTCTGAAATTATCTTATATTGGGAAATTATTTTAAAAAATGATATTATTGAGGTAAGTATTTTGTGATGATTTAAATATGTAAGTTGAGAATTTTGAAATGGCTTGTTGATTTTGGATTTAATAGGAATTGTGGAAATGGATTTAATTTGAGGCATTATGTTAATTATATATTGCGGATAAAGTATTATTTAAGAGAGTCTTCAAGTTTCCGGAAGTAGCTCCTAAATGATTTATTGTTGAAAACCAAGATGCCGGAATATTTTGATAAAACAAGATTTGGGGTTGACTTAGAAAATTCTACACTTCCTCTTGATTTAACTAAATATGATTTGAGAAATCGTTTTGAATATGAGTTGATTTAACTTGAGATTTAAGAGTTTGGAAACCTTTGGAGAATGATTTACTTTACTTAACTCGGTGAATCTATTGTTGGTTTATGCTTAAAAAATTTGTGAACTTTAAGAAAATATGATATATTATATGATGATGCAAGGTGAGATTATGGGTGAGCTAGTGAGATGATACTGGTATGAAATGATAAGATACGACGGAATAATCTGAAATGAGATATGAGAAGAGATGTATGATAGTTAGGGGCGCCTTGTGTGAAATAGGTAGACTTATGCATTTATATGTTATTAGGTGTTTGTGAATGTTGGACGTTGCTTGCTATCGGTGATTCATTTCTTGGATTCTGCTCTGCCTTGTTCTCTGCTGTTCGGCTTATTGAGGTAAGTTCCTTTATGGGCTTACTCAGATTCGAAAGAGATTACCGGCTTGTGAATGTATGACATACTAGGTGTTGCATAAGCATTAAAGCATGCTATGTAGTATCATGCTAGGTTGCACTTGTGATTGAGCATTCTATTTCTTTACGCGTATGAAACAGAACGGCCGTATCTGTGATAGTCCTAGAGTCTTTGCTAGGGTCATAGGGTAGCCCAGCCCCATCGGGTGCCCTGAGTCTATCGAGTCGATATGAGCATGATGATAGCCCAGCACCATCGGGCATGATTTATTTATTTTAATTTATGTTATGATGATGAGATATGATATGCTATAGCATCGAACCGGCCGGTCTCTGCACTAACGGAAAGGGGTGCAGAGGTAGGAGAGGGACATGCCACTTGGCATTCTTTGGGCGCCTTTACAGTTATTTCTCGCATATTGTAAATTAGGATCATGCTAGTGTGATTTAATTTCCGCATCTGCATCATCTTTATTATTAGCGTATGTGTATGTTCGCTTGCTGGACAGAGCGTGTTGGGGCCTCGGTCTGACCCCACTCGCACCCATTGTTTTTAGGTATGATTGCTCTTTGTTTATATGGCGTGGGAAAGTCCCTCGGTGATTGCAAAGAAATCTGTCTAACCCCGCTAATCTGGCCACACGACTTTAGAATTATGTTTCGGTTTTTGACCCGGCCTTGCCGTGGCTTTTGTATCTAAATCATATTTCCACTTCACTTTCGTTTAAACTGAATATATGAAACTTCGACTGATTAGAGGTTTGAAACCTCGACCCGTACCTGAATTGCAACATCCGAACGAAGGTATCCGACCTTCGAAACGTATCCCCGATATTTATATCCGGGCCGTTACAATGAAAACCCGAAAAAAAGTGGGTGGAAAGTGGATATGGGTGGTGGGTCGGGTGGGGTGATATTTTTTCCACCCACACCCGATCCACCACCCGATCCATCATCCACCACCCGACCCGATCCACCATCCATCTACATTATAAAATATTATTTATATATCTTATATAAAAAATCTATAAACTTTCTAAGTTCCTAAACTCTAACTTTCTAATTGGCACTTTGTTCTGCTAATCTCTTGCCCTCTTTGTCCTCTACCACTCTTGTCTTGTTGTTGCTGAGCGACTTATTTTCCTTAAGAAAATGCTATTTAAACTCCCTTTTATGTTTAAGACTTAGATTATGTGTTTAAGACAATGTTATTTAAACTTATGACTTATTTAAGACTTAATATGTAAGATAATGTTATTTTAGTCAATATTTTCTCTACATGTTTTATTGGAATTCAATGATGTGTATTTAGTAAAAATCACCCACATGTCATCCATATTTCACCCATTTCACCCGCTCACCCGATGGATATGGGTGAAGTGGATATGGGTGGTGGGTCGGGTGGGGTGATTGGTCATCCATGGTGGGTCGGGTGAAATGAGGGTTCATCCACCCACCACCCGACCCATTGTCATTCCTACCCACAAGCAGGCATACACATTGTATTTATTTAGGATGGTGTTTCTGTTTTCCGGTTTTATTAGTCTCTCAAGAATCAGATATAATCTCGAATTTCTACTTTATAAATAAAACTAGTATTTGTTACCCGCGCGGTTGCGGGTTTGTTAATAAATTATATTTTATTATATTAATTATATTAACATATTATATTAGATTATTAATTGATGTGGCTTAAAAAAATAAAACCATTTTTTTGGTAAACAAAAAATAAAACCAAATTGACGTGGCTCACAAAAATAAAACCATATATAAATATATTATATTCAATTTGATCTAAAAGGTAGAATAATTGACCAAATATTCTTTCTTCATATTTTAGAATCTTGACATGGCATATATTTATATATAGATATATTATATCTAATTTGATCTAAAACGTAGAATAATTGACCAAATATTGGATAGATATAAGGTTGATCAAATAATAATAATAAAAAATAATGTCATTTTAATTCAAAATATGACACGTATGAAAAAATAACAATATTTTTATCCAGAATATGACACGTATGCGAATCGCACCATAACCTGTTTCAGACCTATGTTTTAGTATATTATATAGATATAGATAGTAAATATATAATTTTAGTTCAAATTAGGCACAAGGGTAATAGAAATAATCAATATAATATAAATTGTAGGATAGATATAGATCAAACACATGTTATTTTATAACACTTTATTCCAATTTTTTGTTCCAATTAAATTGTAACCATGAGTAGATAAAAAAATTAGGTTAAATCTGTAATATAATTAAATTACAAATCTCTTTAGGATTTCAAGCACAAAATATCCATCATACATTAGGTAATACGGAGTCCAATTATCTAAAGAATATATACTTATAATTTGATATAATAATTAACAACACTATCGAACACAAAAGTTAGTTAGATATATGGCTCAATATTCATAAAAAATCTAATTAAGATATAAGGTTATATTGGATAAATTATTTGATCTAAAAAGATAAATTTTTTACCTAACTATATTGGTTTATTAATTGATGTGGGCAAAAAATATAATACAATTTATTTCAGAAAATGACACGTAAGCAAAAATAATCTCGTTTTAATTCAAAAAATTTCACGTAAGCGAATTGCACCTTTAGTATTTTACATATGTCAATTAATAAGTCAATATAGTTAGATAAAAAAATATATTTTTTAGATCAAATAATCTATATAATATAACTTTATATCTTAATTAGATAGATTTATCTACGATAAAATTCATCCATTAGGTTTTCTACTTTTACCATAAAAATTTCAAATAAATTATTTTAATTTTCACATAAAATTTAATTAAAAAAATAATGTTATTTTACATATATACTTTTCACATCACATGCGTTGGGATAGAATGTTGTATCTAACTAAATATTCAATTCTGTCACTTTTTTTATAATGGAAAAATAAAAGATCGATTAGCTTTACCCCAATATATATAATACCATCATTATTTTTTTTTTATCATGTTAATATATTTAGATCATTTAATTAAAAAAATCAATGAATGAGATTAAAAGTAAGTTGTGATTATTAAAAAATATCAGTCACACATTCGGTGAAATAAAGTAGAAATCAAACACTACTATTTTTTTTACTAAACAACGTAACACAATAGTCACTTATAAAAGTTTTAAATTTTACCCCAATTTAACAAAATTCAAAATCCTAGAAATAATATCTATCGATATATCTATTATATATATAATCCTTTTTAAATAAATATTACCCTCATATATTAATGGGAGAAAATAATATTATTATGTAGATATTTAATGGATGAATTCAGAATATGACACGTATGAAAAAATAACAACATTTTTATCCAGAATATGATACGTATGCGAATCGTACCATAACCCGTTTCAGACCTCTGTTTTAGTATATTATATAGATATAGATAGTAAATATATATTTTTAGTTCAAATTAGGCACAAGGGTAATAGAAATAATCAATATAATATAAATTGTAGGATAGATATAGATCAAACACACGTTATTTTATAACACTTTATTCCAATTTTTTGTTCCAATTAAATTGTAACCATGAGTAGATAAAAAAATTAGGTTAAATCTGTAATATAATTAAATTACAAATCTCTTTAGGATTTCAAGCACAAAATATCCATAATACATTAAGTAATACGGAGTCCAATTATCTAAAGAATATACTTATAATTTGATATAATAAATTAAGGATTTTTTTGGTAACTGTCCCAAAAATGGGGGCTATTTTGCTAAATGTCCATTATTATAATAGATTTTGCAAAATGTCCTAATTTGACATTTTTACCCCTATCTATTCTATATAAAATACTAAAACAGAGGCCTGAAACGGCCTGTAGTGCAATTCGCTTACGTGGAATTTTCTAGATTAAAACGGGATTGTTTTTGCATACGTGTCATATTGTGGTTTAATTTTGATTATAAATATTCAACCTTATATTTTAATTAGTTAGAAAACTTATCTTTTTATATATACTTCATATCTAAGAAATAATCTTTACAATTTAGTAACTTAAATTTTTATAATTTTATCTACATCTTAATTTGAAAGATTTGATTTAAATACAAATACAGTTTAAGATTTCATTACGTTTTCAATTTCACGTATAATTATTTCTTTTTCACCTTTTTAAAATATATTATTATCCTACCTACGTATTTATAATTTAAAGATAAGGATTTGCCAAAAGAGATGATTGAAAAAAGATAAGATACTTACCTACTCTTTTTTTTGTTATGTATGTTAATTCTTTTATTGTAAAAAAAATAACAACGCACCCTACTTATTCAATGTGCAATTTCTTACACGAAACGATCTCTCGCGCAGCTCGAGCCCTATATGCCTCAATCTCATTTCCGAAGCCACATCGTTTTTGTGCTTGGTGTGGAAAAACTTAAAAGATTTCAATATTTTTTTATCCACATAAATTAATTAATTTTGGATCATACTCCATAATTGATGATTTTTTAAATGAAGTTGAACACTTAAACCTATGTTTTTATTATTGGGATATCATTAGAAAATACTACCGATTGAAATCACAACTTTATTTTATAGTACATACTGTATATACACACACTAAATAGAGATCTAAAACGATTTTTGAATTCCTATGTGGTGGGATTTGTTCGCTTATTTGTCGTTTTTTGGTGCAATCTAACAAATTTTTTTGACACGTCAATTAACGATGATATAATAATTTTTAGTCATGTCATACAACGACCTGATATATTTATCTACGTATCATCCTATGTGCATAAAACATTAATCCGTTTTATTTTAAATGTATTTCCAATCATTTATTCAAGATATCAAATTCTAAGAAAATCCTATGTTGGATGAATCTTAAGATGAATAAATGTACGAATAGAGGGGTCCTATTGAAAATCCACATTTACAGAGAGTAGATAAAAGGTATTAAAAAAACAATAAAAGTTAAAATGATATAGTTAGGGGGATTTGATCCCTTGACACCATGAATAAGAATAATACTAAGAACCAATAATCAATAAGCTCTCTCTCTCTATATATATATATTAGAGTTATTTAAAAACATTTAATATGTGCAATTAATGGGTTTCACTCAACTTTATATATATACTAGCCAAGGTATACCCGTGCTACGCACGGAACGTAAATATAAGTTTTCCTAGTATTTTATAAGGCTATTTAAGAGATTATTTTATATCATCTCATTGACTAATTTATACAGTATATGTGTAAATCTTGGTTTTATATACTTGATAATTTGCTTTAGGTTATTTATTAAATCTTTATATTTTTATAGGTTTTTTCTTCAAGAAGACCCCTTGTAAAATAATTTTTTTTAATAAAAAACACCTTTTAATTTTTTCAAAAACAAAAACACCTTATATAACATAAGGTATTCGATCAATTGAAGCACCAAACTTTATATTTCAAATAAAATTTCAAGTTTTCAGTGATATTTTTTTAATCGATAATCGAAATGCCCTTATTTAACTAACTTATTTTGAAAAAGGAATTGTATATAATAAATTTGAAGTTTTTAGTGGTAGTGGTCAATTTCTTCACCTCTTTTTCTAGCTATTGGTGTTTGAAAATTTGAAGACTTGTCAAAGTAGTTAGTAATGCTAAAATCACATTTCTTATCCATTTGAAGTAATTGTGTTGATAACCTTTTTAAAAAATCAACGATTCTCATTCCAAACTCTTAATTTTAATTTCTTGTTTGGCTCTCTATTGATTTTTTCATTGTTGATTTTTTTAATAAATTAAAGACTAAAGGAATTTACCTTAATTATATCAATAAAAATATGAATTTCAAAGCATTTTGTTGGCACATAATAAATTAATAAAAAAAGAGAGTATATACGTATCGAGTATATATAAATAAGTAGACTCCAAAAAGCAAAAAAGATCTTTGAGTTTTTTCTTTCCTATCTCCCCTAGTTTTTTTTTATGAGCTCTTGTTCTTCTATTTTTTGTTTTGGTTTTTAACTTTTATGAAATTTACGAAAGACTCGACCCTATACCCTTTTCTATTGATCATATATATAAAAAGATATTGAGTAGCCGATGATCTTATAATCATTGAATTTATGATAATCAATTCAATAAAATTGAAATTAATTAGTTAACCGTTTGTTTTTTCTTCCATCGTTTCATATCCCTTCAAAGTGTCCAAATTAGTGGCCATTGGAGTCTTGAATTTAGCATGGACAATAATTTATATTAATGGTTGCAAGTAATTAACCCTAATTCATCCACGTATAATAGTCCTCCATAATAATATTTGGTAAATAATATATGGTGATAATCATGATATATATTGGTACCAGAAGTAAAATATTTTTTAATTAATTTTCACCATGTTTTAATTAGGAGATTAGAAATACAGAGTATAAAAAAGTGACATAAAAAAGTAATAAATTATTATCCTTGCTAAATTTGGATTAACTTATAATCGTATGTTTTATTACTTATATAATTATATTTTAGAAATTGTTAGGCAAAAATTAAAATTAATTTATTAATTATGTTAAAATCCATTAAGGATTCTAAAACTAACAAAATATATATATCTATAAAATAGACTTTTGATATTTTTTTCAACAAAAAAAATCAATAAATTGGGACCGTAAAGATGCTTTGATATGTATAGAAATAAAAGATTAAGGATTAATTGATTTTTATATGAATATATGTTATTCGGATGATATGAATTTCACAAATATATTGAGGTTTAAAATGATTTGAGTGAGGTCATTATTATTGAGGATCGAAATTTAGAAAAATATAATTAATTTTCTTAAGTTAGTAAGAGTATATAATAAACCATTTATGAATACATTAATAAAATTAAAGGAAAAGAAAATAATTAAAAAAATGAGAATGTCTTTAATGAGAGCCATTAAGGGGCCTTGGAACACAATTTTTAAAGGTATATATAGATAAATAGAAATAGAAATAAGGGAAAACTGATTAAAACACCCCCCACATTTGAGAGTATGATAAAAATATATCCTTATCTTGTAAATATAATAAAAATAGTCCAACTTTTAAAGATAGTTGTAACATATTGTCACCAGTTTTTCATGGGCCAAAAATGCCGATAAGACGGCATACATGGAAAAAAATTATTTAAAAAAAAACAACCCATTTACGAATCAATATTAAAATCCGGTATAATTCTTGGTTTTATGGAAAAAAAATGAGGAGTTAACCAGACAAACAAAAGAAAATTTTGGTTTTTATTAAACTCGACTGGTTATTTTCACATATAGCCTGCAAAACTTGGACTCTAATGATGCACACGCTCTCTTTGTCGATCTCCTTGAATCCCTTCTTTTCCCCCTTGAAACTCACCATCATAGCTACTTAGAGGAAAGTGGTGTTCGTTCAAATTAGCAACCGCCTAACCTCTGACGCCACCGAACAACCGCCTAACCTCTGAGCTCCTTGAAGCCCGACCTCCATGGTTGTCTCTCTATTAAAATTCTATTGTAGGAAGTTGCCCAACCGTTTCGACCTTTCTCAATTTTGGGAATAATATTTTTTCATTTCAAAAACGATCGTAGCTTGAGCCTCTCGGAGCACAAAATAGCATAAGCCCCTAGACGCAGGAGCTATCCGCGTCGGGCCTCCGATCGTAGCCTGAGCCTCTCGGAGCACAAAAATAGCATAAGCCCCTAGACGCAGGAGCTATCCGCGTCGGACCTCCGATCGTAGCCTGAGCCTCTCGGAGCACAAAAATAGCATAAGCCCCTAGACGCAGGAGCTATCCGCGTCGGGCCTCCGATCGTAGCCTGAGCCTCTCGGAGCACAAAAATAGCATAAGCCCCTAGACGCAGGAGCTATCCGCGTCGGGCCTCCGATCGTAGCCTGAGCCTCTCGGAGCACAAAAATAGCATAAGCCCCTAGACGCAGGAGCTATCCGCGTCGGGCCTCCTGCTCGTAGCTGGTAAGCTCATGGAGATAAACTCTAAATGAGTATAAACCAAGCCCCTCGACGCTGGAGCTATGCTCACGGAGGGCCTCCTGCTCGTAGCTGGTAAGCTCGCAGAGATGAACTCTAAAAGAGCTAAAATATAGATCCTTTATAAGCTTTATATTTCTGAAGTAGTCTCTCCAATACAATACTTGCAAGCTGGAAGCAAAGATGTAGACTCCGAGAGATGTAATGCCAAAAGTAATAATGTTAAACCAAGAAACTCTGCTATTGGTGTTTTGACTCATTGCAAGGGACAACAAACAAAATGATGCCGTTAGAATCACAACATGTTGCGCATAACATGCTAATGCTATTGTTTGGCCCAAATAATCATTTTCACCGGCAAAATACAGAAATTGAAATAACACCTGGATGAATCTGTCATGATAAAAAATGCACCTCTAAATCGATATGTTACCTGTAAAGTGTACATTATAATTGTAAAAAGTCTGGTGCCAATTTATTTATCTATATGGACAGTGCATTAACAATCATTACCAAAAGTGCATGATTCCCAATGTATGAAATTAGAAATGTCAGAAATATTCATTTGTACTTGGAAAGAAAAGATTAACCCCTCGTTTGTTTTTTGGTAGAGAAAGGTAATGATTACCCTTATGAATATAGTCCATATTTAAGTTAATATTCATTGATCACTATTATAATCATTCCCTTTCTTCTCCCATTTTTCATACAAATTTGTTACCCTTCTATTCCCTAATTTGAAGGAGGGTAACTAATACCTCTAGGATGGGCTAATAATCCACCCCACCCTCTCCTCCAAGCTCACAAAAAATTATAATCATATACATTTTATATGTAAAATTTAATACCTTACCTTTCCATTCTCCTCTTATATAAACAAACGAGCCCAATGTATCAGACCTAAATACCATGGATGAGAATAGAGCAAATTTTAGCAATGTCGGTTAATGGAACTCAAGTGGCAGTACAAATTTAACTATTAGATAATTCACAAGCCGCAGTACAAATTCCTTGACAAACATCTCAAGGAAATTGCAATGCTATTCAAATTTATTTTTATAGTTAATAGAAATTGAAGGAAATGGCAAGTGCGAATTGCAGGTAACTACTTACAAATTACTAAACTTGCAAGGCTCAATGGACCATCAAGACTCCATAGGTCTGATCCTATCTTTACCAACAAACAGCAATTGCAGAAGCACATAATTTGAGCCAAAAAACTAATAGACATAGAAGGTGAAAATATCTCAATAAGGTGCAGATGTTGTTGAATCAGAGACCATAGTTCAGTAGAAAAATAAATGCAGACATAATTTATGATCATATAAAACAAATACAGTGAACTTTCTAAACAAGACATAAATTATACAAATACATCGAAGCTAATTTTGGTCAACTAAATAGAAACTGTTAAAACTTCTTTTCTACCCAACTTCTTTCTGCTTCAACTATCTAAATTGATATTTGTCCTTACTTTGGATATGCACCAAAGTAAGGACTGATGAAGAAGATATCATTGAAGAAATTATAAAAGAATCAAGTACAATACAAAATGAAATAAAAAAAAGATTAGAATTTGACCTGAATCGAAAAGCCTGATAAATGATATAAGCGGGACTCTATTTATATATCCTTGAGCTCATCAACCTCTTAAGCACCCACAATCATCAAATGAAAAAATGGAGAAAAGAAATAGAAAATGGATTTAAATACATGGGCATTCCAACCACGAACAAGAGATGCACCGCATAGAATTGTTGCAGCATGCATCTTTTATTCATTTGAACCACCAACTACAATCTCAAATATCTTCTCTACTCCTGTTAAGCTTCCGTCAAGAAAAATGAGTTCAAATTAGTTGTTATATGATAAGGATCAAAATATAAGCCTTTGACTTTTGCATAAAAGTATAAAACTTATTTTCAAGTTACTGAAACAAAAAGCTTTATCCAATATGCTGGCATTGAAGATAGAGGGTGCATAGAAGAGGGTGAATATCCCTCCACAAATAGGAAAAAAGAACGATAAAAAAGAATTCGAGAAAAAACAATTTAAATAAATAAAACAGCAAAGAGAATAAGAGGATAACTGAAATTGTACCATGAAGCATGAGTCGAAACAAGAGTGTTAACCATTGGTGCAATAAGAGGAGCCCCTTTTATTAAAGATGGCCAACCAAGAATCTGTCCAACATCATTACGAGAAATCTGGCTGTTGCATGCACTGACATAACCAGGCCACATATATGCTGATGTATCTAATAGATCTCTTGCAATGCAAGCCTCAACAATCAAGTGCAACATGTTTCCAGCTGCATGAACCAATATATCAGAAAGAAGAGTAAAAGGGGAAATTCCTAAAGGCAAAAGAGAGTGTAAAAAACTGAGAAAGGAGAGATCCAATCATGATCAATCTCTAAGCTAACTGGCTTAATGGAGCAGAAAACACAATGTAGAAAATCATAAGTTACTTTTCTAGCTGGGATGTTAAGCAACACCAATCAAAGATTAAAAATAAGGAGACTTTCCTCTTCTGGATTAGGTGCAATCAAGATAGCTAGTAATATATTTCTCAAAACAAAAAAAGATAACAATTAATAACTTGAATCCAAGATCTTTGAAACTTCATAAATCTAGTAAATAGTGACTATATGAAATATATTTTGCTCGTTCATTTCATAGACTATGAGACCTAAATAGCACATGAAGGAAGACGGTGAGCTGATGTTAAAATGCATAACAGAAACACAAAAAAAAAGAAGTTACTATTGTAGAAATGTAGTGGCACACTGAAACACCCAAAGAAAAAAAAAGGCAAGAAATCACGGCTGATGACAATGGTAAACACAGACTCTGAAATTTGGGAGGTTATTAAAGGAGACTTTGTAAAACGATACCAAAATAACAGCATGCAAAGAATACCAAGTACTTTGCTTAACAACGTTGGCAGGGAAATCACGGCTGATGACAATGAGTGGCTAACCAGACAAGTAACTAATGAAGAGATAAAAAAAAATGCGGTTTTCAGCCTAGCAAATGACAAATCACCAGGACCTGACGGTTTTCCCGCCGGTTTTTATAAAAAATACTGGAACATTGTGGGACCATTTGTCATTAAGGCAGTCAAAAGTTTCTTCCTTAGTGGCAGAATCTTAAAGCAAATAACCCACACCTTCATTGCACTAATACCAAAATGTGACAACCCGTCAACCACATCACAGTACACTCAACCACATACAAGATCAACGTAAAGGTACTGTCATCTAGACTGAAAATAATAATACAAAAAATCATAAACCTGTTGCAAAGTGCTTTTACATCTAGAAGAGCTATACAAGACAATATCTTAATAGCAAATGAAATATTTCACTCATTCTCTAAGAAAAAGGGACAATCTGGCTGGATGGCAGTCAAATTTGACATGGAAAAGGCATTCGACTTGGTAGACTGGGACTTCCTTCTAACAACCATGGACAAATTTGGATTCTCTAAAAGATTCACTTGTTGGATTAAGGAATGTATAACTACAGTCGCCTACTCGGTTTTGGTAAATAGTGAACCAACGGACCTATTACCTAAAGCGGTACATGTTGAACTCGATAAGATAGACCGAAACTTCTTGTGGAACAAGGGCCCTAACCACAAACCACTTGTTAGCTGTTTCGAGGTCTGCAAGGCTAAATCACATGGGGGTCTAGGCTTGCAAAATTCCGAAGACATGAACAAAGCACTACAACTAAAACTAATTTGGAAAATCATGGCAGAACCACATAACCCATGGGTCTCCATAGTCACGGAAAAATATCTCAAAACCCAGGATATACTACATTATCATAAAAAGGGAGATTCGTCTTGGCAATGGAGTCAGCTTACCAAACTAATACCCCTGTTTTAGGAAGGCTTACGATGGTCAATAGGAAATGGTAAAAGCATAAACTTCTGGAACGATCACTGGGTGGGAGATGCGCCACTCATTACAATGCTCCCTAATGACTAGCACATTGATACCCATGTCACTGTTCAACATTACATAACAGAAGATAAGGTTTGGGACTTACAGAAACTAAACACAACCTACCA
The DNA here is from genome assembly GCA_963922045.1 of Persicaria maculosa. NCBI lineage: Eukaryota > Viridiplantae > Streptophyta > Magnoliopsida > Caryophyllales > Polygonaceae > Persicaria > Persicaria maculosa. The sequence goes on along the minus strand of OY998264.1, from coordinate 43,154,811 downwards.
ACATATACTACCAAAGCAGATAATAAATTCAATAACAACCACCCCAATCCCCAAAAACATCCATATAGATAGATTGTACTGGAAATGGAGTAAAAATGGATGGTTCTCTACCAGCTCTGCAATAGATATGATTAACAATTTTAAGAAGCATCGAAAATCTAATATGAGATGGATTTGGAACATAGACATGCCATCAAAGGTAAAAACTCTACTTTGGAAAATCACAAAAAAAACGGCGTTCCTACATCGGTTAAACTTGCCTCTCGCGGTGTTGGGATACCGACTACATGCAAGCATTGTGACTCCAATCTTGAAGACCTAGCCCATCTGCTATGGGACTGCCCCATTACGCATGCGACAATAACATCCATAGACCCAACATTAGTAATGACTTCGAACAACTGCTTTACGCAAGGAGAAACACTAAATGAGACCATCCGAGAAATAAAGGACACCATAGGCATAACACGATTCTCAAAACTAGCCCTCACTTGGTGGAGCATCTGGTACTTCCGGAGCAAAACTTTATTTGGCAACACCATACCAGATGTGAGAGGAATAGTATCTTTCATAAATGATCAAGCATATCTATGGAATGTTTCAAAGCATAATGATGATGCTTGGGAGGATCAAGTACACCATCAACAACACATACATGACCAAAATGCTACCACAAGAAGAAGAAGGAAAGCTAAATGGTGCCCCCCCCCCCAAACAGAGGACATATAAACTAAACTTTGATGGAGCTCTTTCTTCCTCCAACAAGGGCTATTTCGGATACGTAATCAGAAATCATGAAGGAACCCCAATTTCCTTTGGTGCAAGGCCTTCCTCCATCCCCTCTATTACTGGATCGGAGGGGCTTTGATTATGGAATGGCATCAATGCTGCACGGGAACTAAACATAACTAAACTTGTAATTGAAGGTGATAACCTCACCATTATCAACAACCTTAAAGGTTGTGGTTTGCCTCCGGGAGATTCTGAAATGATTGTCTCCGACAGTCTAGTCTCCCTTGGTGCTTTCCATACTATTGAGATTTGTCATATCTATCGAGAAGCAAATCAAGTTGCGAACCGCCTGTCGCATCTTGACCTTGTGTTCTCCGGCCCATCTGCACCTGACGACTCAGTGCTTTGCAATTTCATCCGCTTGGATGCTCTTGACAGGTAAGGTTTTTCCTTATTGCCAAATTATTTTCGGTTCAAAAAAAAGGCAAGAAAAATATTCACTTATAATTATACAGAGGCATGTCATCCATGCTGACAGAGTCAAGATAACCACTACCATTGCTAATGCCAGAAAGAAACATCATTGCTTTATAGCAGCAACCTGATTAGCCCCTGGAATAATCAACACAGGAGGAGTTAACAAGCCTTGCTGTTCACCAAGTAACTGTAGACATGATAACAACACACAACGGCCCCTGCCAACTATAGGTTTATCCAGACTTTGAGCCATGGAGAAGCATTCAGGCTCTTTAGTCACTGCATTTTCTTCCTCCTCAATGATATTGCCAACTGTAAGTATTGTGATGGACAACCGCAAGCACAAACAGGTGTCAAGATGAGGAACATGACCCTCGATAGGATTCATTTCCTAAAAAAATAAGAATACGGTCAAACTTAATTGAATAAAACTGGACGAAGATTTTGAAGTCAATGCTTGTCCGGTCATGCAAGAAGTAAATGGGATTAAAACTTTTGTTCTTATAAGGATCCAATTATGAGCTATATTTTAAACACTACCTTACACCATATTTCTTTGACTACAAAAATAGATTTACCACAAAGAAATCTTCAAATGTGAATTTTGGATGGCCAAAATTCAGAAGACGTTTTCGGCACTCCGTCACAATAGCGGCCACACCTTCTAGCTTAGATTTGTTCTTTTTCTCCCAGAATATGTTCCTCTTTCAGTAAATTTTTTTAATCACTTTTACGTATGCACTTGTAAGCCCATAACTTGTTCTAAACCATCAGTTTAGGAATTGAAGAAACATCCAATTCTGACAGAACCTTCTCAACAGCATCCATCTGTTGCTGAGCCAAGGGACGGCTGAAAACGAAAAGAAAAGTAAGGATTGGAAAGTTTTCAGGAAATCAATAAAAAAATCCAAAATAGAGACCCAAATATACCTAATATCCACTACATGTACAAGAAGTGACGATTCTAGGGTAGCTCTAAAACGAGCAACCTGCTTATAGACGCATTGCTCATCATTTTTGAAACTTTCTAGATGCCTTAATCTACCTAAATTTTGAAACTTTCTTGTCCCTTCACAAAGATCTACTACTTAGATTCGATTTCATGAAAGTTTGTTAGACTCTGCGAATTCTCAATCACCTAAAGTAAATATATCACAATACAGGAGATTACAAATAAGAACTTGAAATTTATGGAACCTCATAAGACAGTCAAAGTTCTTTGTGCTTCTTATAGATATTTGTTAATGAACGGATATTTACAAATACGAGCAGCAATACATGGAAGCAATGGAAAAAATAACAAAGAGCTCTAAACAGCCTTATAAAGGAAGGTAATTTTTGGTGGAAAAAAAAAGACCAAAAGCCCTCAATCTATTGGATCCACACAACTTCCTCTCGTTCTAAACCACATCCAGACCCAGACACATAGGTTGATAGTTTTATTTGTTACAATGAGAAATGCCCAAAGTTATGCATTAGCATTACTTAGTAGGGTTGGAATTGTAACACTTATTTCTCTCCTACTTTCACATTTTCTTATCACCACAGATCTTCACGAAAGGTATTGTTTGTCTTATTCTGAATTCATCTTCCTGGATTTAGCACTATTGCCTCTTGTAGCAATATTGCCATTATAGAATCATTGTGAACAACGTTTTATTGAATTGATAACTGTGCTTAGTGCTCCATAGACCATGCTTTTTTTACTAATGACCATGGTCAGTATATAGACTCAAGGAGAACAAGTTTATTTTTATGAACCTATGACATATTGCCATGTAGCCTTATCCAACTATTTAAAGACTTGAGATTTGTTAACTAATCTATCTTGACTGAATCTTTGAAGATGTGAATTTTTATAAGGAAACGTTTGTAGCTATGCTAAGCATCAATTTGCACTACAAATGGAGGGATCTGAATTTCACTTTTATTGTCTGCGACTCTGCATGCTGAACATTCCAGTTCAATTTTGTATTTTTTAATTGTAACGTTTCGGATTTTCAAATCGTAATTTTTTGGAAAAAAAAAGAGATTAGAAATGAATTTAAATCGGATTTAAAACTCATAAAGCGGATTCAGACCTGAATTTAAAATTTGACAAACGTATCCATCCATTCACCTCGAGAATTTAAAATAATTATCAGATGGCGATATCCTTTTTCGGTTTTAAAAATCTAATCGATCGGGAAAGCGAGATTCGAAAAAACTAACTTTCAAGAACAAATTTTGGGATTTGAAATTCGCGTATTCGGGATTGATTTGCAAGCATTGGTTTAACCAATCCCATACTCTACCCTTCACCAACTCCCTCACCCCACCATACCTCTTTCAAATCCCCCTTACCCCGTCATTTACCATACTCCTCACCATCCCTCTCCTTGTCATTCACTCACCATCACCATTCTTTCACCATCTCCCACTCTCATCATTACCGTCACCACTCCTCCTTCCTTTTCACTATCCATCATCACCACCATCCCTCACCAGTTCCATCATCAACATCATCGACAACACCACCATACACCTCAGTTCCTCCTCTCGCCATGACCCCCACACACCACGCCTCATTGCGCCATCACCGTCATCACCACCATCGACTTCCCCTCATTCATCGAAGGCCAACAGTAGCATCCTCAGAGCACTCGGTGCCACCGACCGGAAGTCCACCGCCCGTTCAATCGCAAAACAAACTTTCAGTAACCCATTCTCCTTCGTTTTCGATCGGAATCGCCCCCGAGTTCTACCATCATACTCATTCCCATCCGACGCAGATCCGGCAAGCCATTACGAGACTATAACGACGCCCAAAACTCCAATCGAGAGCACCGAAGTCGCGAACATCTGGGTGAGCCTTCGAACCTCCATCCTTTTACTTGATTCGTTTTAGCTCCTTATTGTCCTCGGGTGGTCGAGGGAGAGAGTCGGGGATGGGTCGGAGAGGAGTGGGCGGGCTTGAGAGCTCCGGTGAGCTTGAGAGCTTCAGCGAGCTCGAGAGCAGGCGAGCATGAGGGCGAGTCGAGCGTGAGTGCGAGGAGCATGCGAGCAAGGAGCGAGCGATGCGTGAGCGCGAGGCGAGGTGGAGCTGAGGGTGCCGACAGGCTGGACGGGCGAGGACTCAAGGAGACGAGGACGAGCGTCGCTGGCGGCCTCCGTCTTCTCCAGGCGATCAGCGCAGGCGAGGAAGCACGGAGCCAGGCGGGAGTCTTCGGTTTGAAATGAAAGAAGAAGACTAGTAGTGGGCCCCACCTCCTAAAATAATTATATATATATTTATTAAAACCAAAACACCTACTCCACGTGTCGGTCCCTCGCGTAAAGTTATTTTTGACAACATTTATATTGAATATATTTAGAAATAACTTTTTTTAAACATCTATATCTATATATTAATTAAAAACCAAAGCACCTACGCCACGTTTCGCTCCCTCGTGCACAGTTATTTTTGGCAACATTTATATTGAATATATTTAGAAATAAATTTTTTTAAACATCTATATCTATATATTAATTAAAACCAAAGCACCTACGCCACGTGTCGCTCCCTCGCGCAAAGTTATTTTTGACAACATTTATATTGAATATATTTAGAAATAACGATTTTTAAACATCTATATCTATATATTAATTAAAACCAAAGCACCTACGCCACGTGTCACTCCCTCGCGCAAAGTTATTTTTGGCAACATTTATATTGAATATATTTAGAAATAAATTTTTTTAAACAAGGGATTAATTCAAAATTTTTTTTAATAATGTTAATTTTAACTATACAATATTATTTCATTCTATATTAATTATCCAATATCATTTCAAGCTATTTTCTTTAAACAATCTATATATTAATTAAAACCAAAGCACCTACGCCACGTGTCGCTCCCTCACACAAAGTTATTTTTTGCAACATTTTTATTGAATATATTTAGAAATAACTTTTTTTAAACAATCTATATCTATATAAACTCTTAATTTAGAAGAGTTTATGCTGAGGTGTCAACATTAGAGAGATTTTAGGGGTTTTGACCAATTATAATTTTTTTTTCTCTTTAATCCTCTTTTTTTTAATTCTCTTTTTTTCTTCTTTTTCTTTTAATTCTCTTTTTGTTCTTTAATCTTACTAACTATCTATATAAACTCTTAATTTAGAAGAGTTTATGCCGAGGTGTCAACATTAGAGAGATTTTAGGGGTTTTGACCAATTATAATTTTTTTTCTCTTTAATCCTTTTTTTTAATTCTCCTTTTTTCTTCTTTTTCTTTTAATTCTCTTTTTTTTTTCTTTAATCTTACTAACTATTGGACTTAATTCAAAACATTGAATTCAATCTAATATAACTATTGGGCTTAACTCAAATTCATTTACTAACTATCTATATCTATATCTATATACTATACAATATTAATTTATGTCACATGTCCTCTTCATGTTCAAAGTTATTTGTGGAAATATTATTTACATAATATCATTTTATTATGGTAACTATATTTTCTAATATTTTTTTAAATATTGTAATATTAATTACCCAATATTATTTCATGTTACATTTTTTAACCAATGAGATTAATTCAAAACTTTTATCTTTCACTATTTATTATTTATTTTTCTCTTTATCTCTATAACCCAAGTGTATTTTTTTCTATTATTTTTAACACATTTACTAATCAATGGGTTTAATTAAAAATATTGAATTAAATCTAATGTCTATGATTTATCTATATCTAAATATTATTTACAAAAAAATCGCGCCATGGCGCGGGGATCGTACTAGTATTAATTAAAATCAAAGCACCTACGCCACGTGTCGCTCCCTCGCGCAAAGTTATTTTTGGCAACATTTATATTGAATATATTTAGAAAAAACTTTTTTTAAAACAAAGGGGTTAATTCAAAACTTTTTTTAAGAAAGTTAATATTAACTATACAATATTATTTCATTCTATATTAATTATACAATATCATTTCAAGCTATTTTCTTTAAACAATGAGATGAATTTAAAACTTTATATATATATAGTACATTCCAAATATATGATTTTTTTGGAGCAACCAATCTATATATATATATTGAAAACTATTTTTGTTTTTTATCATAACCTTAATTTTTGTAATTTCACCTAACCAACCTAATCTACAAAAAATTTCACATGATAAAATTTTTAAATGTTTTTTTGACCAATGGGATTTATTTATTCTAACTATTCAATGATAAATATTTTTTATTAATTAGATGTCATAATCACCTTAATTTTACAATTTCCTCCCAATCAACTGAACCTAGAAAAAAAAAATCCAACTATTAAAATTTGGACAAGTTTCTTTAATTAATCTATCTATATCGAACTAATAAACCGTAAGCATTTTTTATTAGGTGTTATAACTTATAAGCACCTTTAATATAAGATTTTCACTCAACCAAACTATTCTACTTAAATCTTAAACTAATGTAATTTTTACACATTTTTCACAAATATTAATTTTTTACTTACTTTATCAAATCAATTTTTTTCTATTTTATGTTAACGTATGGTAATAGTTTATTTCATTTTATAGCGGTAATTTAATTTTTATAATTACATAAATTTACTTTTATTTTTTTAAAAGAAAAATACGCGCCATGGCGCGGGGACTGTACTAGTATTATATAATTTATTTTAATATTAAACCGGTTGGGAGTATATCATTACGGGTTCGGTTCAGTTTGATTGGGTTTAGTTTGGTTGGGTTTAAATGGGTTTGGTTCGGTTCGAGTTTATTCATTTAATTATTTAATTATTTAACGGTATTTAAAATATTATAATATTATTTGAGGATTAAAATATAAAATATTATTTTGGATATATTTTTCGAAAGTATTTAATAAATGGTATTAAAATATTATATAATATTAATTGAGATTTAAAATATATTATTTGAGACTTGAAATTTTTTTAAAAAAATTTGGAAAATAATTTCAAGATTGGAAAATGTTTTAATAAATAAATTGAAAAAGGAATTTTGCGAGTATTCTCAAAGGTCAGAACGTCTAACTATTTAAATCGGAATTGGAATTAGGTTGGAACTGACTTGGGTATTTGACTTGATCGATGACTGACTAGCATGGTGTCCTGATATGTGTGACTAATAGCATGACCTGTGGTGATTTATTATAAGAGGACTAAAATGTTAGATAATTATGACGAGGTAGTCGTATTAGCTTATCGCACGAGTTATACCTTCCGATTATGATGAACTATTGGGGTGGGTATGCGGATATGATGAATATGAGCATGCGGAAATTGGTTGAGTGATATATAAAGAATGATGTGGTCATGTGGAACGTATGATGCGATGGAATGACATTTGCGATGTGTTTGTGATCCTATTGAATGATGTGTGCCTTGAGTGATTGAACATTTAGATATAGACTTATCTATGTGTTCTGATGTGTATCTAGGTGATACTTTTTGGTTGTTGTGCTGCTTGTTGGGATTTCACTTTTGCTGTTCTGCTAGCCAGGTAAGTCTCTTCGGAGCTTACTTAGATTGAATAGATCTCCTTGCTATACGTGAATGATTTACTAGGTGCTTGCATATCATGATCAGCATGCCATGTAGTATCATGCTAGGTTGCATTGACCATTGAGCATTCTATTTCTGTATGCACATGTAAACAGAACGACCGTTATCTGTAAAGTTAACTAGAGTCTTTGCTAGGGTCATAGGACAGCCCAGTCCCATTAGGTCTTGTCCTGAGTCATATGAGTCATGAGCAACACTTTATTTCTATTGATGCGATTGATGATGTTATGGTATTGAACGCGGCCGGTTCCCACACTAACGAGCATGGTTGTGGGAGTAGAAAAAGCGGTCGGTTCCTGCACTAACAAGCATAGGTACGGGAGTAGAAGAGGGACATGTCACTTGGCATTCTGTGCGGGATCCCATTTAATCGCTTTTTTCATATATATATATATATATATATATATATATATATATATATATATATATATATATATATAGTGTATGGATCATTTGTACACAGCCCTTAAAGTGTAGCTTGTTCATAAATATTATTCTGTGAAATGTGAAACATTATTCGGTGAAATTTGAAGCATTATTCGGTGAAATGTGAAACATTCTATCGAATACTGTTGTGTTTTCTTTTTCCGTTCAGTTCAGATGAAAACATTCAAATTCCACTGAATAGTATTCGGTAGAATCTTTCACATTTCACCGAATAATGCTTCAAATTTCACCGAATAATGTTTCACATTTCATCGAATAATATTTGTGAACAAGGTACACTTTAAGGGGTGTGTACACCCGAACCACTTTTATATATATATATATATAAACATATATATATATATATATATATATATATATATATATATATATATATATATATATATATATATATATATATATAAACTTTTAGCATGCTAGTGTGTTAATATTCCACCTTGCATCTAGAAGCATGATTATTAGGTGATGTACACATTTGCACCTTCTTTTATTACATCTTTTGACTTCGTATTTCATTCGATTTCCAAAGAAAAGGTTCAAAAGAATATAAACTTGTGTAAGAATGGGCTAAAATGCAATAAATAGGATCTGCACAAGTTTTAAGCTAACTATGCAGGAATTCGAGCGAAAATGGAGTCAAAACGAAGAAGCCAAGTGAAGCTGAGCAGAGGTAGATATCGACCCTAGACCCAGATATCGACCTCTGGGGTAGATATCGACCTTCAACATAGATATCGACCTCAACATAGATATCAAGTGAAGCTGAGAAGAGGTAGATATCGACCTTTGATGTACATAATTGTACCTATTGTTTATTGCATCTTTTGACTTCATATTTCATTTGATTTCCGAACAAAAGTTTCAAAAGCATATGATCTCATGTAAGAATGAGCTAAAGTGTAAGAAATAGAGTCTACACGAGTTTTGAGCTAACTATGCAGGAATTCGATGAAATCGGAGTCAAAACGGGCAAGCCAAGTGAAGCTGAGAAGAGGTCGATATCGACTGGAGACATCGATATCGACCCTGGAATTCGACACGACTTCTGAGTGTTGAGATAACCACTCAAACCAAACTAGAAGCCTCGATATCGACACACCTGCATCGATATCGACCATCGTCATAGACATCGACTGGAGTTGGACAAATCGAGCAGAAACACAAGCATCGATATCGACCTCTGGTGTCGATATCGACCCTACATCGACAGAAGATAAATCCGATTTTGAGGCTCGGATTTTGAAGTCTATCATCGAAGCCATGAGTTATCTCGTTCTTTTAGATATTAGCAGTTGTTTGTTATCTTTTCCTTTAAGTTTTATCAAAATAAAAGACCTATCCTAATTGTTCGGATAGAGTTATTAGTTTAGATAGAAGTTACAATCCTCGGATAGCGAGGATTAGTAGCCTATAAATAAAGCCTTAGGGGCTGATTTGTGAGGCATCCAATCATAGAATCATCAAAGACAAGGACAATAGACAATAGATAGTTAGGTTTTTTGAGCTTTAAAGTTTCAAGCGCTTACGATAGTTGGCGTTGAGATTGTAAAGATTCGAAATTTTCCATTTATACAAGTTATTTCAATTCAAGACATGTCTACGATCAACATGAGTGAGTAGTTCCACTTTCTTCTAGGGTCGGGGTGAGCCCGACGATAGCCATGATGGTAAGGTGAGTACGTCGTTAAAGAATGTATCTTTTATCTCCTTCTACCTTGTTCTTCATCTTTAAATGCGAATTTAAGGAACTCATGTTGCAAAACTTGGGTAGTAATTAGGGTTTCTTTTCGAAAGATTATAAACTCAATTATGACTAAGGTAGACACCAATTAGGTTAAGTAATTGAAAAATCTCTTTTCCTATTGGTCGGTTTAGGTGAAAGCCTTTTCCTTTATGATAAAAGCATGCATCTTTAGTTGATCCTTATTTCTACTATCATGGTTGTCGTCGCGGTAATCCTTGACTTTGGAAGGCTTTTTCCTTTGAGTTTACATTAAAATTAGCCCGCCGTTCGTTGAGTCATCGAAAAACCCAACACCTTTGCTTATTTCTGATCATTGCTTCCTTCCCATCCTTGATTCTTCGGCCTTTTCTTTGCCGACAAAACCACTAACCCACTGCAGGAAAGACATCGATATCGACAGCAGAGGTCGATATCGACCAAAACTGATAGATCGACGGTTTTCTGAGTCGATCTCGAGACTCCTGGGAACTTCTGCAAGCATCGATATCGACCACTTTGTGTCGAAATCGACCCCCTGTATCGACTGGCAGACTTCTGAGCCAATCGATTTCATGAACTAACCTCGATATCGACCCCCACCAGTCGATATCGACTACAGTTTTTGTTTCTGCAGGTTTTCTGTTGCAGACGACATCGACAGCCAAGGTCGACATCGAGGTCTGACATCGAGATCGAGGCTTCTGGTCGGACATAAAGGACGTGTCTTCAAAGTTACTAGGATCCCGCTGACTCGCTTCCTCGTGGATCGAACCTGATTCCCTACTACTATAGCGGGGAGTCTTGAATTTATTTGAAGAGGCTAAGAGTTGTATTGGTTTATATTTTATTATATATTTCGATTCAATTCTCCCCACGTCAAATTTTGGCGCCGTTGCCGGGGAAGCTATCAATCGCGCCCTAGTAGTTTATTTTCACGGTTCTTTTTAGTGTTATTTTATAGGTGTATGCGACGTACTGGTGACCAACCTGAATTTGAAGGACTAGACGAACCAGAACGCTTTCTCCACCTAAGATCTCGAGTCCAAAGAATCATGGCGGACAACGAGACCCAGGCGCAACAAATTGAACGCTTAAGGAAGCAAGTAGAGGATTACGCTACCAGAGAAGCGACACTAAGAGAGCGTGCTGACAGGGAGGAGGAAGCCAGGAGACGATATGAGATTCAAATCAACGCCCTCCCCCGGAATGCTAAGCAATACATGCACCCATCGCTCACAGTGCCTGAATCGGCTATTCTAATCCCTACTTCTAATTTTGAAATTAAGCCAAACTTTTTAACTGAAATAAGAAGGCATCAATATGAAGGGAAACCTAACGAATGCCCTATGGCACATATATCAACCTTCTTAGACCTCTGTGATACAATTGCTGATGGACAAAGTCTTGAGTATGTTCAACTGAAAGCATTTCGCTGGTCTCTTACAGGAAAAGCATTGCAGTGGTTGGAAAGCTTAGCCCCAAGATCGCTCCGCACCTGGAATGAAGTCAAGGACGCGTTTCTCAACAAGTTCTTTCCTCCTTCTAAGACGGCGTTGATCCGACAGAAAATCACGGCTTTCAAACAAAAGCCTGGTGAGGCTCTGGCAACTGTTTGGGAGAGGTATAAGGACCTCCTACGATCATGCCCGACGCATGGCCAACCACCGTACGTCATCCAGGAGATCATATACAATGCTCTTGACGCTGCAACCAAGGAGAGGATCAACACATACACCGCCTATGGCTACCTTGAACTCGCTCCCCAAGAGGCTTGGGAAACCATTGAAAGGTTGGTGGAATTTGACAATACATATGGGACTCCTGAGGCTTCCGACGCACCATCATTGTCAAGGCCTGCCCCATCTATGCCATTGTACGAACCCTCTAAGGTGATCGATCCGGATGTAAGAGAACAATTTCATAGGGATCAACTTAGAAAGCTCCAGAAACAAGTGAGATTCCTATCGGCAAACCAGGATTGCATCGAATGTGGATCACAGCGACATACTACCATTGAGTGCCCCCATGCTGAGCAAGTGCAACTAGCGGAGACTCATGAGGAAGCCAACTTCATGAGGGGTCCTAATCGCCAATATTGGGGAGACCAAAGGTTCCAACAACCACAACGGAACCAGGTTAACCCTAGGGACCCTCCACCCTATAGAGCTCCTGGGCACCCTGAGAGAGACCAAAAGAAGGATGATCTTCAACTTGTATTGGACGAGATAAGGCGGAACCAAGCTAAGAATGATCAATCCAACCATGCAATCCACTCTCAACTCAATCACCTTTCCACAAGGATTGGAGAGATGGATATTTGGAAGAAGAACGTAGAGACCCAACTGGGTCAATTGGCGGCACAAATCCCTAGACCATCCGGAACATTCCCTGGGCAACCAACTACCAATCCTAAGGGGCAATCCGGGTCAGGACACATTGCAGCCATGCAACTAAGGAGTGGCACCAAAGTTCATAAGCCACAAAAGGCGACGGAGGAAGAAGTAACAGAGCCTGTCGACATCGACAACCCAGTCGATGTCGACCCTGAGGTCGATATCGACACCACTGTCGACCCCTTGGCTGACATCGATGACACTGCAGAACCTGAGAGAGAACAACATAGGTCGAAATCGACCCTACCGGTCGATATCGACCACCCTCCTGTCGACATCGAGGTTCAGCAGGTTCCTCCGACCACCGTTTTGGCTTCTCCGCCAAAGAAGACGCTACCCTTCCCTTCCAAAGCATTGAAGGACCCCACTCAAAGTAAGTTTAGGCGCTTTGTAAAGATTCTCCAAGGACTGAACATTACTATCCCTCTTACAGAAGCCCTAAGCGAGATGCCCGCCTATGTTCGATTCTTAAAAGACATCCTTAGCAAGAAGCGATCCATGGCAGAGATCACAGAGGAATGCTCAAAGATGGATTTCCCTGAGAAAAGGAGCGATCCAGGGAAATTTGCAATCACCGTGGGACTTGGTCAACATCGCTACAAAGCCCTATGTGACCTAGGGGCAAGTGTAAGTCTCATGCCTCTCTCTATTTGGCAAAAGGTGAGCATTGGAGCACTTGAACCTGTGGATATGAAACTTTATATGGCTGATAATTCATTCGTCAGACCCACAGGTATAGTTGATGACGTCCCTGTAAAGGTAGGTAAATTCTTTGTGCCTACTGATTTCATTGTATTGGACATGCCTGAAGATCCTATTGTACCTATCATCCTTGGTAGGCCTTTCTTAGCTACTGCGGATGCCAATATTAATGTACGTAGAGGATTACTAACCTTTACTATAGGGAACGAAGTCATTGAATTCTCCTTCAACCCCACAATGAAGGAAGTTAATGGTATGGAAATCAAGTCGGTCTACACTAGCATCATGGATTGCAAAGAACCGACGGAAAGGGCCCTAACTCCTGAAGAGGCCCTAGCCCTAGCTGCAGAGGAGCTTACCGACGAGGATATTGAGGAGTTCCTGGCTACATGCACAAGTGATGAGGAAATATTCGACGATGCTCTATCCAGGGAGCTCGAAGATGAAGTCGATATCGACGAAGAAAGGTCGACATCGACCAATCCACTCGATATCGAGTGCCCTCAGTCGACATCGACACACTCAGTAAGTCAAGTTCTCCCTTCTTCTCCTACAGGCGAAATCGACCAGCCCATGTCGACAGAAGTGGCCGAAATCAACCAGCCGAAATCGACAGAAGAGGTCAAAATCGACCAGCCGATATCGACATCAGAGGTCGAAATCGACCTTTACCACTTGACGCCAAACAGCTCCGAAGCCGAGGTATGTGCTGAACTCTCAGTCGATATTGACTATTCCTACTCGCCCTCGACCTTCTTTCTGCAGGAATATTTTGAAGAGTCCAAATCAAAGTTGGCATCACTCTATGTTTGGTCCACACCGACTCCTATAACTGATTTGGGAACTTCTATCAAGAGAATTGAGACAGATTACCTTGGTGAGATTATGAAGACGGAAGAGGTAGAGTCAATCCTTATCCCACAAGGCCCCTCTCCGGTGCTTAAGCCTCTACCCAACACACTTAGGTATGAGTTTCTTGGTCCAAATTCTACTTTCCCTGTAATTATCAATGCTTCACTAACCACACAGGAAGTAGATAAGCTTATGGAAGTACTTCGTGCTCATCGTAAGGCTATTGGATACTCTCTTGAGGACATAAAAGGTATTTCACCTGCTACCTGTATGCATAGAATCCTCCTTGAGGATGATCATAAGGCATCTATAGAACACCAACGGAAGCTCAACCCCAACATGAGAGAGGTAGTGAAGAAGGAGATCATGCGCATGCTGGATGCAGGAATCATCTATGCCATCTCCGACAGCGAATGGGTGAGCCCAGTCCATGTGGTGCCTAAAAAGGGCGGAATGACCGTTGAGGAGAATGAGAAAGGCGAGCTTGTGCCAAAGCGAATCACAACTAGTTGGCGAATGTGCATTGACTACAGGAAACTCAACAATGCCACTAGAAAGGATCACTTTCCCCTTCCATTTATTGATCAAGTATTAGAGAGACTTGCCGAACATGATTATTTTTGTTACCTGGACGGATATTCTGGTTTTTGGCAGGTCCCTATTCATCCTGACGATCAAGAAAAGACCACCTTCACTTGTCCCTATGGGACTTTTGCATATAGGAGAATGCCATTTGGGCTCTGCAATGCCCCTGCTACCTTTCAAAGATGTATGATGGCTATCTTCTCTGACATGATTGAGGACATCGTGGAGGTATTTATGGATGACTTCTCTGTTTATGGCACTACTTTCTATATTTGTCTTGCTAACCTTCGCAGGGTACTTGCACGATGTGAAGAGACAAACTTGGTTCTCAATTGGGAAAAGTGCCACTTTATGGTAAGGGAAGGGATTGTGCTAGGCCACAAAGTCTCTAAACGGGGAATTGAGGTAGACAGGGCAAAAATAGAACTCATTGAAAAATTACCACCACCTTCATCAATTAAAGACATAAGAAGCTTCCTTGGTCACGCAGGTTTCTACAGGAGGTTTATTCAAGATTTTTCTAAAATTGCCAAACCATTAACTAACCTACTAATGAAGGATGTTAAGTTTGCATTTTCTAGTGATTGTCTTGAAGCTTTCAACAGGTTGAAGGAGGCCCTCATATCCGCCCCAATCATTCAATCACCCGATTGGTCGCAACCTTTTGAAATCATGTGCGACGCAAGCGATTATGCCGTAGGTGCTGTCCTAGGACAAAGGAGAGACAAAAAGCTTCATGCCATCTACTATGCCAGCAAGACTCTGGATGCCGTTCAAACAAAGTACACCACGACGGAAAAGGAGTTCTTGGCGGTGGTCTTCGCTTTTGAGAAGTTCCGCTCATACCTAGTGGGCTCTAAGGTTATTGTTCATACTGACCATGCAGCTCTTAGGTACTTAATGGCAAAGAAGGATGCTAAACCTAGGCTCCTACGATGGGTGCTCTTACTACAAGAGTTCGACGTTGAGCTTAAAGATAAGAAAGGAACGGAGAACTCCGTAGCCGATCATCTTTCACGGCTACCCATAGGGCTTCTGGAAGAGTCACATGACAACATACCAATCAATGACTCCCGCCCTGACGAGCACTTAATGAGGCAAGAAGTAAGACGGGCAGAAGAACCACTCGATATCGACCCCAGCAGATCGATATCGACTGCCCCAAAGGTAAATCTTGCATCGATGTCGACCAATTTTGATCACAGGTTGTCCATTGCAGAGGTCGAAATCGACCTCCAGACGTCGACATCGAGGACCCATATCTAGAAGCCCATGTCGACTAAGCCTGTCGATGCCGACCAGTCGATATCGACCCCAGAAGGTCGATATCGACCACCTTCAAAGCCCTCCGAAGGTGACGAAAAGGTAAGCCTCGGTGAGGGTTTCTTCTTTACACCTCCTTCTAGTCCTATACATGATCTATTTGCTGTAAGAAGGGCGAAGGTACCTTGGTATGCGGATTTTGCTAACTATATTGTAGGGGGCGAGATTCCTTCAAGCTTGACTTCGCAACAAAGGAAGAAGTTTTTGCACGACGTCAAACAATATTATTGGGATGAACCCTATTTATTCAAACAGGGGAAAGACCATATCTTTCGACGTTGTATCCCGGAGGACGAGGTAGAGAACGTGATTCACCATTGTCATTCTCTCCCTACAGGAGGTCATGCTAAGGGATTCAAGACCGCGGCGAAAATTCTTCAATGTGGTTTTTATTGGCCTAACCTTTTCAAGGATGTGCAAAACTATGTAACCTCTTGTGATGAGTGTCAACGTGCAGGTAATATCACATGGAGGAATGAGACACCACTCACAAGCATTTTAGAGGTCGAACTCTTTGATGTATGGGGCATTGACTTCATGGGACCCTTCCCTGCTTTAGGCCCCTACAAATACATTCTAGTAGCGGTGGACTATGTCTCTAAATGGGTGGAGGCTGTAGCAACTAGGACCAACGACGCGAAGGTAGTCTTTAAGTTTATGAAAACTAACATCTTTCCTCGTTTTGGTGTTCCTAGAGTCCTTATTTCAGATGGTGGCTCGCATTTCATTGAGAGAGGCTTTGAAGCTCTGTTAGCTAAGTATGGGGTAAACCATAGGGTGGCAACACCCTATCACCCTCAAACTAGCGGTCAAGTAGAAGTCTCCAATCGCCAAATCAAAGCCATCTTGGAGAAGATGGTTTCCCGCTCAAGGAAAGATTGGTCGTCCAAACTGGATGATGCGCTCTGGGCCTACCGAACGGCCTATAAAACACCGCTTCGCACAACTCCCTATAACTTGGTATATGGTAAGTCATGTCACTTGCCAGTTGAACTTGAGCATAAAGCAATGTGGGCTCTTAAGGAGCTTAACATGGATTTCGACGAAGCGGGAAAGAGGAGGTTCATTGACTTACAAGCCTTGGAAGAGTTGCGCCTAAAGGCATATGAGAATGCCGAAATCTACAAAGAGCGCACTAAGAAATGGCATGATAGGAAGTTGGTGCCAAAAACATATGAGGTAGGTGACAAAGTCCTTGTTTTCAATTCTAGGCTTCGCTTATTTCCAGGGAAACTAAGGACAAGATGGAGCGGACCTTTCAAGGTTCATAAAGTATTCCCTCATGGAGCGGTGGAGTTATTTTGCGACGATGGATCAACCTTTAAGGTTAATGGCCACCGAGTAAAGAAATATTATGACAAGGAGGACCCAGAGGAAGAGATTCGCGCCACCTTGGCGTTGAACTAGCGCAAAAAGGGAAATATGTCGAGCTAGCGACTTAAACTCAAGCGCTTCCGGGAGGCAACCCGTTCTTTTCCTTTTTCTTTCTTTTTTAGTTTTTTGTTTATTTTATATTTTTGAGATCATTCGTGGCTATTCTATCTAAAGTCAACAAAGAAATCCAGCCCAGAAGAGAGGTCGATATCGACCTATATGGTCGATATCGATCAGCCGACAGAAGGGAGTAACAGGACGTGTTAAACGGATGTAGAAGGGGGGTCGATATCGACCTCTAAGGTCGATATCGACTACAGATAGAGGTAAGTGCCAGGTCAGAATTTAATTTCTTTCAGTTTTTATTTTTTGGGGTTTTCATCCCCTTTATACAGCCCCGACTTCGACACCCTCCCCCCGTTTTCGACACCCTAGCCGCCCCTCTTCCTCTTCATCCCTCTCCCTCCGATCACCCTCCCCACAGCCTCCCATCGCCGCAACCACCATACCCACCCACTGTCACCAAGATCCCCTCCTCCCTTCCTCGCCCTGTGCAGCGACGCCCCAAGCCACAAGATCCCCTCCTCTCTTCCTCGACCTAGCCCTCTCTTTCTCCCTCGTTTTCAAGCCTCTTCACCCAGATTTACACGTTGCCTACCAAGAATCGCCAGATCCGGCCACCCCACGCCACCGGAGGTCCCACCGCGCCACCAGCAGCCCCGACAACACACAGCATCCGGTCGATTTCGACCCTGGGCATCGATATCGACACCCTCCTGTCGACAGTCGGTTTTCTCTCTCGATTTTGCGGTTGCTTGCCTCTTTCTCTCCTAATTCCAACACTCTTCTGGTATGATTTTTCACCCTTCCTCTATTTTTTTTCTGATTTTTCATATTTAATTAGTTGATTGGGAAGAAATTTCATATTGGGTGTTTAGGTTTTGAACGTAGATTGCGCGGGAAAGAATATTTGTATGGCATGAAATTTTTTATATATATGTGGGGCTATGAATCTGAGTTTTGTATGTACATGGGCATGAAATCTGATTTATATATATATTAGGGAGAAATCTGACTTTTATAATTCATGTGGGGCAATAATCTGAATTTTTCATAAGTTTGGGCTAGGAATCTGAATTTTATATATGTATGGGCTGATTTTGTAAATCTGATTTTTTAGGGGGTTTATATTCTGATTTTTTATATAGTTTGAAATCTGATTTTTTTTAGGCAAAACTTATTTATGTCATAAGGTTCCTTAGTGTTAAAACTTTAAGAAATTGTGTACTTTCTTCCACTTAGACATTTACCTTTACAAAATTTCTAGCATAATTAGAACCTAAGTATGGGGTTCTCCCCATTTTAATCAAAGGGAATGTTATCTTTGGTATTGGCTTCTTTTGCAGACGATGGTTAGAGCCAAGAACATCCCTCAGGACGCGCTCCGCATTGAGGATGATCAGCAGCGCTCCCTTGCTGAGGAGTTGATTCCCCGAGCCACCAGGGCACGATGGTACCATCTCCCTGACATGATCCAGCTAGGATTTCACCCAAGCGTTCAGGAGGCGTTTGAGAACGTCTCTCTACACAGGCTGATCGAGCCCCTGGAGGCGCACTACCCCGTTCTCACTGGGGAGTTTATGGCCACATTAGAGGTTCCCGAGCGCACTTCGACTAGCCACCGAGTCATCTTCCAGCTCGGCAGCAGGCGACACAGACTATCGCTCGAGGAGATGAGTGATATTTTTGGGTTCATCCACACTTCGGCCGCCTTCAGGGTCCACGACCCCAATGTCATCTGGAGTTACATATCAGGTATACCCTACCCTGCCCCTACAGACTCCTTCACCTCTAGGGTTGTGAGCCCACTTTTTAGAGTTATCTTGAGGGTCCTGGCGAGTACCCTTTGGGCCAGGCCTGAGCTCCGTCGCCCGACACACCGTGAGACGGAGACTCTACGGAGGATGCTTTTCGAGGATGACCCTCTACCATACCTCCATTCTTGGCTCGAGCATATAGTAGACCGTAGACGGACAGTCTCTACAGACATCTTGGACGGCGGCATGGTGGCCATCCTCGCTGAGGCTCTAGGCGTCCACACTGAACGGTACACGGCCTACCAGCTCACGTACCTAGACGCGGAGGTATTGCGCCAGGGCGGAGTCATCGCATCAGGAGCACAGGGATGGAGACACCCCCAAACGGGGATGCGCCTACGACACGATTTCATGGATCTGCTGTATATCCCTGATTGGTACCAGTCTTGGACTGGGCAGCCATATCACACGGATATAGATCCGACCGTTGACCCCACCCTACGGAGGAGACCCCCGCTCTACAACCACGAGCCAGAGGTGGATGCTATGTCCTGGGACGCTGATCCCCACTCCGACGGAGCTGAGCAGCCCCCAGCCTACCAGGGAGGCATGGATGGCAACGACGATGATGACGCCAGGGATGATGCGGTTGGGGGAGGAGGGGGCCCGCAGGTGTCCCACCACAGCCACCACAGTCACCATAGCCACCATAGCTATGTACCGCCACCTCCTCCTCCCTTCCAACCTGCCTACACCACTGATTGGCAGGAAGACATGTCTGCCCGCTTTACTAGGCTGGAGCTCTCCGTCTCTGAGATGCGCGAGGAGCAGCGACGCTATGGGAGGTTCCTCGAGGGTTTGGGCTCATATATGGGCTTTTCCTTCGATCAGCAGGCTGGACCTTCCACTTTCCCACAGGCCGCCCCGACGGACTACTCAGGGACAGCTCCTACACAGGGCTGGCCCTTGCTATTGCCACCTCCCCCGCCCCCTGAGCAGTGATATACATCTAGCGTAAGTGAGTGTGAGTGACCTTTCCCTTTACTTTATTTTTCTAACAGTGAGGACACTGTAATCTTTAAGTATGGGGTGGGGATTGAACTTGGACATTATAAACTGCTTTATCTGGTTGTGGTAAGGTTTAAAATTTGGCAAACTTGGCGTGTATTTTATTTACATTCTACTTGTATGCATTGCATCATATTTAACATTTATGCATTTTAAAGTTTAAGTTCTCAACCTTTTAGTTTGATTTTGTTGAGTCTATAAAATGTCAAAAAAATCCAAAAAAATAGAAAAATGTCAAAAAATACAAAAAAAAAGCATGTTTATTTTTAAGTTTATTTTTCTTTAATCCCTACTTAGATGTCCTATGATGAAAACTCAATAGCTGACTTGATCATGTAAACCCTATGGCATATTTGGATGGTTTAGCCTAAGTCTTTAAAATTTTTATGTAGATCGTGAACTTGTGATGAAATTGAGCACATATGATCCTAGGCTAAAAAGCAAATCCAACAAAAATTGTCCTTGTGAGAATTTTGACCTATAGGGAGAACATCAAAAATCCCTCCGCTTTCTTGAGTGAATTTACTCTTCCTATGCATCTCTAAATGTTGTGATAGTTATTCAAAACCAATGCATATATATGTTTATGTTTACGAGAATTAAATGATGGAGGCATCTTTTAAGCCAATTTTATCCTCTCTTTACCTACCCTGCATTATCCCTGCTTGAAGCCAGAACATTAGCCTGAGCCTGAATTGCAAACTCCACAAAATTATCCCTAGCCGAATTGAGCCTGACCCCCATTTGGGAATTGAGACTTAGATTGGTTGGAACTAATGCCTTGTGGAAAGAAAAGAGCATAATGTCTAGTTGTGAGCAAGGAAATTACAGGATGGTACATATTTACGTTTTGTCCTATTTTGTAAAAGGATGCTTTGGCTCACCATATAAATGCACATAGTTTTCCATTTATGTTCGAAAAAAAAAATCCGAAAAATATATATATATACAAAGTGCATGAGCCAAAAACCTTAAGTTTTTTTTTATTCATACGAATGTTATATTTTTGAGAGGTGTATTAGAACTTGGAAGAAGGGTTGATGGAATGCATCTTTAAGAACATTATATTGAAGAGTTATGGTTTGGGTAGTGCAAGTGTTGAGATTTAGGAGTCTTGATTCCCGAATTTTAAAAGCACCACATAGCCAAATAATTCCATACCCTTTATTTCATACCAAGCCCCATTACAACCCCGCCAAATGGAGTCTTCTATGAAGTCTTCCATTGAGCGAAAGTCCTCCTGATGATTCTTATTGCATTTTCATAATTGGTTGCGAAGTGGATTTTTATAAATTGCAATGTTTATGAGATTGTATATGGAATTGAGTTGAGAGTTGATCTTCATAGCCTAAACACATGAGAGTTGAGTGCAAACACATTATCCCTGTGAGGTTGGATTAAAACTGCATATGCCTATGGATCGCCAAAATATGTGCTATGACGTTAAATTCACTTGCTTTGCTTTGCTACCGCTTATGATGTTGCTTTTGACAAGGGCGAAGACTTGAAGGGTGTGTTGTAGGTATTGGTTATTGCTTGGTTATTGCTTGAGGACAAGCAAGTCTAAGTATGGGGTGTTTTGATGTACACATTTGCACCTTCTTTTATTGCATCTTTTGACTTCATATTTCATTCGATCTCCAAAGAAAAGGTTCAAAAGAATATAAACTTGAGTAAGAATGGGCTAAAATGCAAGAAATAGAGTCTACACAAGTTTTGAGCTAACTATGCAGGAATTCGAGCGAAAACGGAGTCAAAACAGGCAAGCCAAGTGAAGCTGAGAAGAGGTCGATATCGACTGGAGACATCGATATCGATGTCTATGAGATTGTGATGTTGCTTTTGACAAAGGCAAAGACTTGAAGGGTGTGTTATAGGTGTTGGTTATTGCTTGGTTATTGCTTGAGGACAAGCAAGTCTAAGTATGGGGTGTTTTGATGTACATAATTGTACCTATTGTTTATTGCATCTTTTGACTTCATATTTCATTTGATTTCCGAACAAAAGTTTCAAAAGCATATGATCTCGTGTAAGAATGAGCTAAAGTGTAAGAAATAGAGTCTACACGAGTTTTGAGCTAACTATGCAGGAATTCGATGAAATCGGAGTCAAAACAGGCAAGCCAAGTGAAGCTGAGAAGAGGTCGATATCGACTGGAGACATCGATATCGACCCTGGAATTCGACACGACTTCTGAGTGTTGAGATAACCACACAAACCAGACTAGAAGCCTCGATATCGACACACCTGCATCGATATCGACCATCGTCATAGACATCGACTGGAGTTGGACAAATCGAGCAGAAACACAAGCATCGATATCGACCTCTGGTGTCGATATCGACCCTACATCGACAGAAGATAAATCCGATTTTGAGGCTCGGATTTTGAAGTCTATCATCGAAGCCATGAGTTATCTCGTTCTTTTAGATATTAGCAGTTGTTTGTTATCTTTTCCTTTAAGTTTTATCAAAATAAAAGACCTATCCTAATTGTTCGGATAGAGTTATTAGTTTAGATAGAAGTTACAATCCTCGGATAGCGAGGATTAGTAGCCTATAAATAAAGCCTTAGGGGCTGATTTGTGAGGCATCCAATCATAGAATCATCAAAGACAAGGACAATAGACAATAGATAGTTAGGTTTTTTGAGCTTTAAAGTTTCAAGCGCTTACGATAGTTGGCGTTGAGATTGTAAAGATTCGAAATTTTCCATTTATACAAGTTATTTCAATTCAAGACATGTCTACGATCAACATGAGTGAGTAGTTCCACTTTCTTCTAGGGTCGGGGTGAGCCCGACGATAGCCATGATGGTAAGGTGAGTACGTCGTTAAAGAATGTATCTTTTATCTCCTTCTACCTTGTTCTTCATCTTTAAATGCGAATTTAAGGAACTCATGTTGCAAAACTTGGGTAGTAATTAGGGTTTCTTTTCGAAAGATTATAAACTCAATTATGACTAAGGTAGACACCAATTAGGTTAAGTAATTGAAAAATCTCTTTTCCTATTGGTCGGTTTAGGTGAAAGCCTTTTCCTTTATGATAAAAGCATGCATCTTTAGTTGATCCTTATTTCTACTATCATGGTTGTCGTCGCGGTAATCCTTGACTTTGGAAGGCTTTTTCCTTTGAGTTTACATTAAAATTAGCCCGCCGTTCGTTGAGTCATCGAAAAACCCAACACCTTTGCTTATTTCTGATCATTGCTTCCTTCCCATCCTTGATTCTTCGGCCTTTTCTTTGCCGACAAAACCACTAACCCACTGCAGGAAAGACATCGATATCGACAGCAGAGGTCGATATCGACCAAAACTGATAGATCGACGGTTTTCTGAGTCGATCTCGAGACTCCTGGGAACTTCTGCAAGCATCGATATCGACCACTTTGTGTCGAAATCGACCCCCTGTATCGACTGGCAGACTTCTGAGCCAATCGATTTCGTGAACTAACCTCGATATCGACCCCCACCAGTCGATATCGACTACAGTTTTTGTTTCTGCAGGTTTTCTGTTGCAGACGACATCGATAGCCAAGGTCGACATCGAGGTCTGACATCGAGATCGAGGCTTCTGGTCGGACATAAAGGACGTGTCTTCAAAGTTACTAGGATCCCGCTGACTCGCTTCCTCGTGGATCGAACCTGATTCCCTACTACTATAGCGGGGAGTCTTGAATTTATTTGAAGAGGCTAAGAGTTGTATTGGTTTATATTTTATTATATATTTCGATTCAATTCTCCCCACGTCAACCTTAGACCCAGATATCGACCCCCAGTGTCGATATCGACCCCCATATCGACCTCAACATAGAAATCGACCAGAGCTGAACAAGTCGAGCAGGAACAGAGACCTCGATATCGACCTCTGGTGTCGATATCGATCCCTTATCTCGACAGAAGATAGACTCAATTTCGAATGCGGATTGAAACTATATCTTCAAAGAGGCACGAAATTATCTCATACTTTCAAGATAGAGGACAGCTGAAGTTTTATTTATCTTTTACCATTAAGTTTTTATCAAAATAAAAGACCTATCCTAATTGTTCGGATAGAGTTCATAGTTTAGATAGGAGTTACAATCCTTGGATAGCGAGGATTAGTAGCCTATAAATAAAGCCCTAGGGGGCTGGCTTTCAATCATCTTTTAATCCAAGAATCCAATCGCAGAACAATCCATTAACCCAAGACAAAGACAATAGACAATAGAGTTAGAGTTAGAGAGAAGTTTGAGGGTTTGACGTTTGCAAAAGTTGACGTTGAGTTGTAAAGCTTCGGAGTTTAATTTAATGCAAGTTTCTTCCTTTCAATCAATGATGAATTCCATGATGAGAAGCGAGTAGTTCCCCAAAGCTCTTAGGCAACGGCTAACGTCGGGCTCACCCCGACCCTAAGAGCTTTGGGGAACTACTCGCTTCTCATCATGGAATTCATCATTGATTGAAAGGAAGAAACTTGCATTAAATTAAACTCCGAAGCTTTACAACTCAACGTCAACTTTCGCAAACGTCAAACCCTCAAACTTCTCTCTAACTCTAACTCTATTGTCTATTGTCTTTGTCTTGGGTTAATGGATTGTTCTGCGATTGGATTCTTGGATTAAAAGATGATTGAAAGCCAGCCCCCTAGGGCTTTATTTATAGGCTACTAATCCTCGCTATCCAAGGATTGTAACTCCTATCTAAACAATGAAATCTATCCGAACAATTAGGATAGGTCTTTTATTTTGATAAAAACTTAATGGTAAAAGATAAATAAAACTTCAGCTGTCCTCTATCTTGAAAGTATGAGATAATTCCGTGCCTCTTTGAAGATATAGTTTCAATCCGCATTCGAAATCGAGTCTATCTTCTGTCGAGATAAGGGATCGATATCGACACCAGAGGTCGATATCGAGGTCTCTGTTCCTGCTCGACTTGTTCAGCTCTGGTCGATTTCTATGTTGAGGTCGATATGGGGGTCGATATCGACACTGGGGGTCGATATCTGGGTCTAAGGTCGATATCTACCTCTTCTCAGCTTCACTTGATGTCTATGTTGAGGTCGATATCTATGTTGAAGGTCGATATCTACCCCAGAGGTCGATATCTGGGTCTAGGGTCGATATCTACCTCTGCTCAGCTTCACTTGGCTTCTTCGTTTTGACTCCGTTTTCGCTCGAATTCCTGCATAGTTAGCTCAAAACTTGTGTAGACTCTATTTCTTGCATTTTAGCCCATTCTTACTCAAGTTTATATTCTTTTGAACCTTTTCTTTGGAGATCGAATGAAATATGAAGTCAAAAGATGCAATAAAAGAAGGTGCAAATGTGTACATCAAAACACCCCATACTTAGACTTGCTTGTCCTCAAGCAATAACCAAGCAATAACCAATACCTACAACACACCCTTCAAGTCTTCGCCCTTGTCAAAAGCAACATCATAAGCGGTAGCAAAGCAAAGCAAGTGAATTTAACGTCATAGCACATATTTTGGCGATCCATAGGCATATGCAGTTTTAATCCAACCTCACAGGGATAATGTGTTTGCACTCAACTCTCATGTGTTTAGGCTATGAAGATCAACTCTCAACTCAATTCCATATACAATCTCATAAACATTGCAATTTATAAAAATCCACTTCGCAACCAATTATGAAAATGCAATAAGAATCATCAGGAGGACTTTCGCTCAATGGAAGACTTCATAGAAGACTCCATTCGGCGGGGTTGTAATGGGGCTTGGTATGAAATAAAGGGTATGGAATTATTTGGCTATGTGGTGCTTTTATAATTCGGGAATCAAGACTCCTAAATCTCAACACTTGCAATACCCAAACCATAACTCTTCAATGTAAGCTCAATCTCTATAATGCTTTTTCCCAACTCATCTTTCCATTATATGCTCTCAAAAATATAACACTTGTATGAATAAAGGACTTAAGGATTTTGGCTCATGCACTATATATCTATATTTATTTTTTTCGGATTCTTTTTTTTTTCGGAAATAATACTAAATCTGTGTGCATTTATATGGTGAGCCAAAAATCCTTTTACAAAATATGACAAAATGTAAATATGTACCATCCTACAATTTCCTTGCTCAAAACTAGACATTATGCTCTTTTCTTTCCACAAAGCATTAGTCTAACCAATCTAAGTCTCAATTCCCAAATGGGGGACAGGCTCAATTCGGCTAGGGATAATTTTGTGGAGTTTGCAATTTCGGGCTCAGGCTAATGTTCTGGCTTCAAGCAGGGATAATGCAGGGTAGGTAAAGAGAGGATAAAAATGGTTTAAAAGATGCCTCCATCATTTAATTCTCGTAAACATAAACATATATATGCATTGGTTTTGAATAACTATCACAACATTTAGAGATGCATAGGAAGAGTAAATTCACTCAAGAAAGCGGAGGGATTTTTGATGTTCTCCCTATAGGTCAAAATTCTCACAAGGACAATTTTTGTTGGATTTGCTTTTTAGCCTAGGATCATATGTGCTCAATTTCATCACAAGTTCACAATCTACATAAAAATTTTAAAGACTTAGGCTAAACCATCCAAATATGCCATAGGGTTTACATGATCAAGTCAGCTATTGAGTTTTCATCATAGGACATCTAAGTAGGGTAAAGAAAACAAACTTAAAAATAAACATGCATTTTTTTTGTATTTTTGACATTTTTCTATTTTTTTTTTAATTTTGACATTTTATAAAAGTTAAACTAAAAACGAAAAATTAAAACATGAATGCAATGCGAAGAAGAAACCAAGTTATGACCATAAGACATGTTTTTCCCCCACCCCATACTTAAAATATACAGTGTCCTCACTGTATTAAAAAGAAGAACAAGGGTAGAGAGAGACTTACAGCGGATTCAGGTCGATTTCAGGTTTGGTCGATGCCAGAAGTCGATATCTAGGTCAGTGGTCGATGTCGACTGCATCTGTCGAAGTCGAGGAAGAAAATGAAGACGAGGGCTGCCTGATGGGGGTTGATATCGAGTATTAGGGTCGATATCGACCTCTGCTTTTCGATCCTGAGTCCTCGATGTCGACTATAGGGGATGGCTTGACCTTGGGGGGTCGATTTCGACTGGCCTGGTCGATTTCGACTGCCTCTGCAGAAACTTCTTTTCTTCTTCATCGTTCCTTTTGCTTGATAACCTGAAATCTTTGTTAGTAATATAGATAAAGCATGAATTATCTCAGTTTTAAAAGTTTCAAACAGCCAAAAATTAAATCCTAAAAACCATATATGCGAAATTTAAATGTTTTATGTACACGCTCTAGATTTTTGAGTCGCTAGGCCGACTTCTCCGTCAATGCTTTATGACCCTTTTATGTAAGGACCCTTTGAGCTTGAGCCTTCTCCTGGATCATCTAGGTCCTTTTGGTAGCATCTAAGTTCGGTGACCAAGGCTTCTTTGATGTTAGGTTCTTCTTTGGGCGCTTTTCTTTTCTTTCTTGACCTAACTTTAGCAATATAGGCAAACCATGGAGCTTTGACCCTCTTATTAGTAGAATTATCAATAATGGGCTTAATTGATTTATCAATAATGGACAGAGGAGGGTTAGAAGTCATACCTGGGCTTACCTGTTTGGGCCCGAAACAGAGATCTTCGGGCTGAGGGGTGGTCGATTTCGACCAAGGTGGGTCGATTTCGAGTGATGTGGTCGATATCGATATGTGGGGGTCGATATCGACCTCTGTGACCCCATACTTAAGCTCCTGGCAGCGATCTGGCATACTCGATTTCGACCAAGGGGGGTCGATTTCGATGTTTTTAGTCGATATCGACTGGTTCCAGTCGATGTCGACCCTGCTTGATGTTTTCGTCCTCGCCAACAAAAATTTTCTAAGCTTCTCCTTAGCCGGCGAGAGGACTACTTGCTCGAGGTGCTTTGTTTCGCTCATGGTCGGGTTGAAAGAGAATTCTATCACTTCGTTCCCTATAGTAAAGGTTAGTAACCCTCGACGTACATTGATATTGGCATCAGCAGTAGCTAAGAAAGGCCTACCAAGTATAATAGGCACTACAGGATCTTCAGGCATCTCCAATACAATGAAATCAGTAGGCACAAAGAACTTACCTACCTTTACCGGAACGTCATCAACTATACCTGTGGGTCTGACGAATGAGTTGTCAGCCATATAAAGTTTCATGTCCACAGGTTCAAGAGCGCCAATGTTCAGCTTTTGCCAAATAGAGAGAGGCATGAGACTTACACTTGCCCCTAGGTCACATAGGGCTTTGTAACGATGTTGGCCAAGTCCCACGGTGATTGCAAACTTCCCTGGATCACTCTTCTTCTCAGGGAAGTCCATCTTTGAGCACTCCTCTGCGATCTCTGCCATGGATCTCTTCTTGCTCAGGATGTCTTTCAGGAATCGCACATAGGCAGACATCTCGCTTAGGGCTTCTGTAAGAGGGATAGTAACGTTGAGTCCCTGAAGTATCTTTATGAAGCACCTAAACTTGCCTTTGGTGGGATCCTCCAATGCTTTGGAAGGGAATGGCAACGTCTTCTTTGGAGTAGGGGCCAAAACGGTGGTCGGGGGAGCCTGCTGGACATCGATGTCGACTGGGCTTTGGTCGATATCGACTGAAATGGTCGATTTCGACCTCTGTTGTGGCTCTGATGGCTCTGCAGTGGCCTCGACATCGACCAGGGGGTCGACATCGACTGGTCTGTCGATGTCGACTGGGTCTGTTGCTTTCTCCGATTCCGTTCGTGGCTTTTGTACTTTGGTGCCACTCCTTAATTGTATGGCTGCGATATGGCTTGTCCCGGATTGTCCCTTAGGATTTGTGGTGGGTTGCCCAGGGAGTGTTCCAGACGGCCTAGGGATTTGTGCCGCCAATTGACCTAGTTGGGTCTCTACGTTCTTCTTCCAAATATCCATTTCTCCAATCCTTGTGGTAAGGTGATTGAGTTGAGAATGGATGGCATTGTTGGATTGATCATTCTTAGCCTGATTTCGCCTGATTTCATCCAGTACTAGTTGAAGATCATCCTTCTTTTGGTCTCTCTCCGGGTGCCCAGGAGCTCTATAAGGCGGAGGGTCCCTAGGGTTAACCGGGTTCCTTTGTGGTTGATGGAACCTTTGGTCTCCCCAATATTGGTTATTGGGACCCCTCATGTAGCGCGCCTCTTGGTGAATCTCCGCTAGGTGTACTTGTTTGGTATGGGGGCACTCGATGGTGGTGTGCCGCTGCGATCCACATTCAATGCAATCTTGGTTCACTGAAAGGAACCTTACTTGCTTTTGGAGCTTTCGAAGTTGATCCCTATGAAATTGCTCCTTCACATCCGGATCGATTACATTGGAGGGTTCATATAAGGGCATAGATGGGGCAGGCCTCGACGATGATGGTGCGTCGGAAACCTCAGGAGTCCCATATGTATTGTCGAACTCCACCAACCTCTCTATGGTCTCCCAAGCCTCTTGTGGAGCGAGTTCAAGGTAGCCATAGGCAGTGTAGGTGTTGATCCTCTCCTTTGTTGCAGCATCAAGAGCATTGTATATGATCTCCTGAATTACATAGGGTGGTTGGCCATGCGTCGGGCATGATCGTAGAAGGTCCTTGAACCTTTCCCAAACAGTCGCCAGAGCCTCACCAGGCTTTTGTTTGAAAGCCGTGATTTTCTGTCGGATCAACGCCGTCTTAGAAGGAGGAAAGAACTTGTTGAGAAACGCGTCCTTGACTTCATTCCAGGTGCGGAGCGATCTTGGGGCTAAGCTTTCCAACCACTGCAATGCTTTCCCTGTAAGAGACCATCGAAAGGCTTTTAGTTGGACATATTCAAGACTTCGTCCATCAACAATAGTATCACAAAGGTCTAAGAAGGTAGAAATATGTGCCATAGGGCACTCATTAGGTTTTCCTTCATATTGGTGCCTTCTAATCTCAGTTAAGAAGTTAGGTTTTATTTCAAAATTAGAGGCAGGGATAAGAATTGCCGATTCAGGCATTGTGAGAGCGGGGTGCATATATTGCTTGGCATTCCTAGGGAGGGCATTGATTTGGGCTTCTATTTGCCTTCGGCCTTCCTCCTCCCTATCCGCTCGCTCCATAAGTGCCGCATCTCTAGTCGTTAGGTCCTCAACCTGCCTCCTTAGTTGTTCAATAAGTTCTGCTTGGTTCGCGTTTTCCGCCATGATTCTTTGAGCTTGGGCCCTTAGATGGAAATAACGCTCAGGGTCGTCTACTCCTTCAAATTCAGGTGGGCGATCAGCGCGTCGCATACACCTACAAAACCACACTAGGTAGAGACGTGAGATAGACTACTAGGGCGCGATTGATTGCCTCCCCGGCAACGGCGCCAATTCATTGTTGTAGGAGGATTGATATGTCAAGTAATTACAAATAATAAAGATGTAATAAACGTAATCCAACTCCTGGCCTAAGAAAATAATTACAAGACTTCCTCCCGTTGTAGTGGAAGGGTAGTCAGGATCGATCCACGAGGAGACCTGTCAGCGGGATCCTAGTAGCTTTGGAAATCTCAAGTATGTGTCGGCCAGAAGCCTCAATTTCGACCTTGGGCCTCGATGTCGACCTCGGCTGTCGATATTCTCTGCAACAGAAGACCTGCAGAAACAAAAACAAGTGGTCGATATCGACTGGTGGGGGCCGATATCGATGTCAGTCCACGAAATCGACTGGCTCAGAAGACTGCCAGTCGATACAGAAGGGTCGATATCGATGCTAGGGGGTCGATATCGATGCTCAGCAAACTCCGCAGCGATGTTCGTCGTCGACTCAGAAAACTGTCGACGAACTCAGTGGTCGATATCGACGTCTGGGGTCGATATCGATGTCTCCCTACAGTTTGTTAGTTCTTCGTCGGCAAAGAAAGGCCGAAGATTTAAGAATGGGGAGAGAAGCAATGAACAGAAATAAAACAGTGGGTTTCGATGAATATAAAATATGTAAAAACAACTCCTAGGATTAGGGTTTACCACAACGTTAACCAATGCATGCGATGAGATAAATAAGACGGACAATTGCGCTATTTCACCCGAGGGACAAGCTTTCGCCGTACACCAACTCTTAGGATCACTCTTGCAAATAAACCTAATTGTCTCTACTAATTTTATGTTTATAACTCAAGTTGTTAGCATGAATCCCTTTTCTTTCGATTAGGACTAAACATAGAATCGTAGGAGGAGAGATAGACACAACCATATCAACATCAAATACTTACCTCAAGCGCGCATGGCTAACGTCGGGCTCACCCCGACCCTAAGAGCTTTGGGGAACTACTCGCTTCTCATCATGGAATTCATCATTGATTGAAAGGAAGAAACTTGCATTAAATTAAACTCCGAAGCTTTACAACTCAACGCCAACTTTCGCAAACGTCAAACCCTCAAACTTCTCTCTAACTCTAACTCTATTGTCTATTGTCTTTGTCTTGGGTTAATGGATTGTTCTGCGATTGGATTCTTGGATTAAAAGATGATTGAAAACCAGCCCCCTAGGGCTTTATTTATAGGCTACTAATCCTCGCTATCCAAGGATTGTAACTCCTATCTAAACTATGAACTCTATCCGAACAATTAGGATAGGTCTTTTATTTTGATAAAAACTTAATGGTAAAAGATAAATAAAACTTCAGCTGTCCTCTATCTTGAAAGTATGAGATAATTCCGTGCCTCCTTGAAGATATAGTTTCAATCCGCATTCGAAATCGAGTCTATCTTCTGTCGAGATAAGGGATCGATATCGACACCAGAGGTCGATATCGAGGTCTCTGTTCCTGCTCGACTTGTTCAGCTCTGGTCGATTTCTATGTTGAGGTCGATATGGGGGTCGATATCGACACTGGGGGTCGATATCTGGGTCTAAGGTCGATATCTACCTCTTCTCAGCTTCACTTGATGTCTATGTTGAGGTCGATATCTATGTTGAAGGTCGATATCTACCCCAGAGGTCGATATCTGGGTCTAGGGTCGATATCTACCTCTGCTCAGCTTCACTTGGCTTCTTCGTTTTGACTCCGTTTTCGCTCGAATTCCTGCATAGTTAGCTCAAAACTTGTGTAGACTCTATTTCTTGCATTTTAGCCCATTCTTACTCAAGTTTATATTTTTTGAACCTTTTCTTTGGAGATCGAATGAAATATGAAGTCAAAAGATGCAATAAAAGAAGGTGCAAATGTGTACATCATTAGGTATAGCGTATATGTGTAAATATTGTGGGGACAACATCCTTAAGGAAGAGACAGACCCAAGTGGGCATCATCTGATCCCGCCTACTATTAACGTTTTTAGATATCCATTATGCTTACCACTATTGAGGCTGGTTTGGCTCCATGACCACGCTGATCGGACGCCTGAATTCGACGAAGTAGACGACCCTGAACGCTATCTCCATCTAAGGTCTCGAGTTCAAAGAATCATGGCAGACAATGAGACCCAAGCTGAGCTGATTAAGCGCCTAAGGAAGCAAGTCGAGGACTTCACAACTAGAGAGGCGGCACTTAAAGAGCGTGTAGATAGGGAGGAGGAGGCTAGGACGTAAATAGAAGCCCCAATCAACGCCCTCCCTCAAAATGCCAAACAATAAATGCACCCTGTGCTCTCAGTGTCTGAATCGACTATTCTTATCCCCCATTCTAATTTTGAGATTAAACCTAGTTTCTTAACTGAGATTAGGCGACGTCAATTTGAGGGGAAACCTAATGATTGTCCTATTGAGCATATATCTTTATTCCTTGACTTGTGTGACACTATTGTTGATGGACAAAGCCTTGAATATGTAAAACTAAAGGCTTTTCGTTGGTCTCTCGCAGGGAAAGCTCTAGCATGGTCGGAGAGCCTAGCCCCCAGATCGCTCCGCACGTGGGATGAGGTCAAGGATACCTTCCTCAACAAATTCTTCCCACCATCAAAGACCGCGATAATACGCCAAAGGATCACGGCTTTTAAACAAAAGAAGGCAAGACATTAGCGCAAGAATGGGAGCGCTTTAAGGAGCTGCTGAGGTCCTGCCCTACGCATGAGCAACCACCCTACGTCATGCAGGTGATCATCTATAACTCCCTAGATGTAGCTACTAGGGAGAGAATCAACACCTATACCTCTTATGGGTCTCTCGAGCTCCTACCACAACAAGCTTGAGATACTATAGAGAGGTTGGTCGAATTTGACAACACATATGGGACTCCTGTGGCCTCCGACTCAAGGCATGCCCTATCGATACCACTCTATGAGCCCTCCAAAGAGATTGATCCTGATGTCAAGGATCAATTCATAAAAGATCAACTCAGGAGGTTGCAAAAGCAAGTTAAATTCCTCTCCGCCAACCAACTATGCGTTGAACATGGCTCCATAAGGCATATCACCATTGATTGCCCCCACACAGAGCAAGTACAACGATTTGAGACCCACTAGGAGGTGTGCTACATGAGGAATCCCAATCGCCAGGGTTACCAAAACTGGGGAAATCAACCACCCTAATACCACCCCAGAGATCCTCCACCATATAGAGCATCTGGCCATCCCGACAGAGAAAGAAGGGATGATCTACAACTCATCCTAGACGAGATGAGGCGCAATCAAGCCAAGAATTATCAATCCAACAATGCCATCCAAACATCCTTACATGACGTTAATTCTAGGCTTAGCGAGACAAATACATGGAGGAAAGGGGTTGAGACCTAAATGGGTCAATTGGCGGCACAAATTCCACGACAATCCAGACGGCTCCCTAGCCAACCACATGCCAATCCAAAGGTGCAGCGATCGGGCCACATCGTCGTAGTTCGTCTAAGGAATGTTAAGGAGCTACCAACGAACGTCGGAGAAGCGGAGGAAAGTCTTGGAGAGCTAGTCGATATCCACCGCCCCCAGTCGGTATCGACTAAGCCACTCGATGTCAACCCACCTATCGACGTCGATCCTGTCCAGACGAACCCGGGATCGACCACTGCAGTCGATATCGACATCCCACCAGTCGATATCGACCATTCATCAGCACCACCTCGGGCCATTCCCACTCCACCAAAGAAGAAGCCATTGCCCTATCCCTCCAAATCATTAAAGGATCCAGCGGATGCGAAGTTTTAATGATTTGTGAAGGTTCTCCAAGGCCTTAATGTCACCATTCCATTCACGGAGGCCCTTCATGAGATGCCATCATACGTTCACTTCCTTAAGGATATATTGAGCAAAAAGCGATCAATTGCTGAGATCGCTGAGGAGTGCAGTAAGGTGGACTACCCAGAGAAGTGGAGTGATCTTGGTAGATTCACCATCACCATTGGGCTTGGCCAACATCGATACAAGGCCCTGTGCGACCTAGGGGCTAGCGCCAGCCTCATGCCTTTGTCCATCTGGTCAAAGGTCGACATTGGAGCCTTGGAGCCAGTTGACATGAAATTGTACATGGTCGATAACAACTTTGTAAGGCCCACGGGCATCATCGATGACGTCCCATTTAAGGTGGGTAAGTTCTTTGTAGCCACTGATTTTATTGTGCTTGATATGACAGAGGATCCCACTCGCTCAATCATCTTAGGGCGGGCGTTTCTAGCTACAGTCGATGCCAATATCAGTGTGCGGAAGGGACTCTTATCATTCACTATTGGCAATGAGGTCATCGAATTCTCCTTCAACCCTACAATGAAGGAGGTACAACAAATGGAGATCAAGGCGATGCATATGGGGAGAGTAATCCCTTGCGATGAACCAACGGAGAGAGCCATGACCGACGAGGAGTTAGAGGAGAGGGCCATGGAGGCCCAAATGGAGGAGCTTTTGAAGATTTGATGACAAGCCGACGACAGAGGAAAACCAGACAAAGCACTCGAAATCGAGACAACCCGGTCGATATCGAGTGAAAAGGAGCCAAATTGACTGCTAGGGGCTATGTATGGGGTCGACACAGCACCCAGAATTGACCAGGGCCAGTCGATATCGACTGGGCCCACTCGACATCGACCCCCCTACTCGACCTACCTCCATCGACTGAGAAACGGGAGGTCGATATCGACCTGCCCCTGAGAGCAATACGGACTCCAAGGTAAGTACAAGTAAGATTCCTCCACCCTTAGAGATAAATTCGAATATCCCTTTAAAGCGATTATCTTTGTTTGTATGCCTGACTAACATGATAGGTAAGCCCATAAAAGAATACAAGGTATGCGACAAGGTGCTTATTGAGCAATGCAACGCCTTGGGATGTAGAAGAAAGGATGGAAGGAAAAGGTCAATCATGACAATCAATAACGTCTATCCAGGAAAGTTGGAGCTTAAAGTCAAGAAAGGGACGTTGTTCAAAGTAGAGCTTGAAAGCCCTGAAGAGGACATAAGAGCGATATGGTCCCTACATTTGCCACCTTGGAAAGAAGCGCAGAAGAAGTCGGCCTAGCGACTATAAAGTCTAGAGCTTGTACATAAAACCTTTTCAATTTCCACACAGATAGTTTTTAGGATTCAAAGTTTGAATTTTTTGGATTTGAAGACTTTGGATATATTGTGGTCTTATCTAACGATTTCAGGAACGACGAGGAAGAAAAGAAGCTACTGTAGAGGCAGTCGAAATCGACCAGGCCAATCGAAATCGACCACTCTAGGGTCGAGCCATCTCCTGGAGTCGACATCGATGACTCAAGAGCCAAAAGGAGCACTCGATATCGACCAAGCTAATCGATATTGACCAGGTCCAGGCGACCCTCGACTTCACCTTCTTCCTTGACTTCGTCAGATGCAGTCGACATCGACCACTATACTCGACATCGACTACTGGCATCGACCAACCTGAAATCGACCTGAATCCGCAGGTTGCGCTGTGAGTTTCTCTCTACCCTTGTTTTTCTTTTAATACAGTGAGGACACTATATATTTTAAGTATGGGGTGGGTAGAAACATGTCTTATGGTCACAACTTGGCTTTCTTCTTCGCCTTGCATTCATGTTTAAATTTTATGCACTTTAAGTTTAGGTCTTTTAGATTCTTAGCTTTTAAAAAAAATGTCAGAAAATCCAAAAAAAATAAAAAATGTCAAAAATACAAAAAAATTGCATGTTTACCTTCTTAAGTTTGCTTTTAAACCCTACTTAGATGTCCTATGATAAAAACTCAATAGTTGACTTGATCATGTAAATCCTATGGCATATTTGGATGGTTTATCCTAAGTCCTTAAAATGGTTTTTATGTAGATTGTGAACTTGTGATGAAATTGAGCACATATGATCCTAGGCTAAAAATCAAATCCAACAAAAATTGTCCTAGTGAGAATTTTGGCCTATAGGGAGAACATAAAAAATCCCTCTGGTTTCTTAAGTATATTTACTCTTCCTATGCATCTCTAAATGTTGTAATTGTTATTCAAAGCCAATACATATATATGTTTATGTTTACGAGAATTAAATGATGGAGGCATCTTCTAAGCCATTTTTATCCTCTCTTTACCTACTCTACATTATCTCTGCTTAAAGCCAGAATATTAGCATGAGCCTTATATTGCAAACTCCACAAAATTATCCCTACCCGAATTGAGCCTGACCCCCATTTGGGAATTGAGACTTAGAATGGTTAGAATAATGCATTGTGGAAAGAAAGTGCACATTGTCTATTTTTTAGCAAAGGAAATTATGGGATGGTATATATTTGCATCTTATCATATTTTGTAAAAGGATTTTTGGCTCACCATATAAATGCACCTTTATTTTATATATATGTGTTGTTCATGAGCCAAATTCCTTAGTTCTTTATTTATTTCATACAAGGTCTATATTTTTAAAAGCATATTAAGGTTTGAAAGAAGGTTTATGAGCATTATGGAAAGTAAGTTTGGTTGAGCATTATTGAAGAGATATGGTTTGGATATAGCAGTGATAAGGTTTAGGAGTCTTGATTCCCGAATTTAATAAGCACCACATAGCCAAATAATTCCATACCTTTACTTTATATCAATCCCCCTTACAACCCCACCGAATTGAGTCTTCTTTGAAGTCTTCTATTGAGCGAAAGTCCTCATGATGGTTCTTATTGCATTTTCATAATTGGTTGCGAAGTGGATTCTTATAAATTGCAATGTTTATGAGATTGTATATGGAATTGATTTGAGAGTTGATCTTCAGAGCCTAAACACATGAGAGTTGAGTGCAAACACATTATCCCTTTGAGGTTGGATCAAAATTCCATATGCCTACGGATCGCTCAAATATGTGCTACGACGTTAAATTCACATGCTTTGCTTCGCTACCGCTTATGATGTTGCTTTTGAAAAGGACGAAGACTTGAAGGGTGTATTGTAGGTATTGGTTATTGCTTTGTTATTGCTTGAGGACAACCAAGTCTAAGTAGGGGGCCTTTTGATGTATATATTTAGTACCCTTTTTATTACATCTTTTGACTTCATATTTCATTCGATTCCCAGAGAAAAGGTTGAAAAATAATGCAAATTTTTGTAGAATGAGCTAACGTGCAAGAAATAGAGTCTGCACAACTTTTGGTCAAATTATGTAGGAATTGGAGCGAAATTGGACTCAAAACGAAGAAGCCAAGTAAAGCAGAAAACTGGTCGAAATCGACCTATCTGGTAGATATCGACTGAAGCATCGACACAGACCCTGAGGGTCGAGACAGACCAAGAACATCAACAGAAGAAGAGCACTCGATATCGACTACCTGAGGTCGATATCGACCAAGACCCAGAAATCGAGCGGAACTGAGCCCGTCGAGCTGAAACGAAGAGGTCGAAATCGAATTGTCTCGTCGATATCAACTGGATTTTGACACGGGTTGGACACGCTTTTTGAGATGCGGATTGCCATTCTATCAACCAGAGCCACAATTTATCCTTTGTAATTTAGGTAGATTATACCCTGGGGATATTTCCTTTTTGCCCGAAAGGTTTATTTAGTTATTTACATATTTACTTAAATAAAAGATCTATCCTACTTGTTTGGATAGAGATTAGATAGAAAATAGAAGATACTATCCTTGGATAGCAAGGATTAGTAGCCTATAAATAAAGCCCTAGGGGGTTGGCATTCATTCATTCAATCACACACACAATCAAATAGAGTTAGAGTTAGAGAGAAGTTTAGAGTTTGGCGTTTGCGAGAGCCGACGTTGAGTTGTAAAGCTTCGAAGTTTAAAGTTTAATGCAAATTTCCCTTTTCCCATCAAAGATGTTTGTTGCGATGAAGAGCGAGTAGTCGTCCCACTTCTAGGGTCGGGGTGAGCCCGACGGTAGCCATGTAAGTGTGCTTATTCCATATTTGATTATGTGATCTCTTCTTCTAGCCCGCGCTCAATCCTTTATGCGAGTTTAGGATCATTCCTTATTTACTTTATATGAAGCGAAATTGGATTATATAAGTGAATTTGGATAGTAATTAGGTTTTTGCCTGCGAAAGTTGACATAAACTCTAATTATGAAAAAGGTATAAACAATTAGGTTTTTATGCAAAAGCCTCTATCTCCCTAATTGGTGTTGAGAAAAGTTTCACCTTTTATGAGAATTAGTGATAATACATGCATGGTTACCGTTGTGGTGAATCCCTATCCTAGAAGCTTTTTAGTTTATTGAATTAAAACCCAAACCAACTGTTTCTTTTTATTTCTTTTGTTTTATTTTCTGTTCTACTGCAAATCGACATCGACTGGATTTCTACTCGATATCGACCTTTCCAGTCGATATCGACCACCTGCATCGAAGCACTTCTTCATCGACAGTTTTCTGAGTCGACAGAGCTACTGACCTACTCGACATCGACCAACTTAGTCGATATCGAGTGCTTCTGTTGTTTACTTTCTTCGCAGGTTTTCTCTCTAGATCGACGTTTTCACTAGGAATCGACTGCCCCTGTCGATATCGACCTTTCAACTCGATATCGAGGCTTCTGGTCGACTTGCACTGAGTTCGCAAAGACTATCCAAGCACCGCTGACTCGCCTCCTCGTGGATTGATCTTGATTCCCTTCCACTACAACGGGAGGAAGTCTTGTAATTTATTTGCGTGGACTAGGATTCGTTTTGATATCTACTTGTATTTATTAGACTTGATTTCCTCCTACGTCAGCTCCATTAGAAGACCAATTTGTATGGATGAGTGCACAGAGGAATGTTTGAGAGTCTCATATGCTCGTTTGCTGATAGAGGTATCGACTGTGGAGGCGTTATGCAAGGAGATTGAATTGGTGGATGAGTGTGAGCAGTAGAGAATGCAAAAGGTGGTGTTTGAATGGGCACCCCCGATCGGTAGAGTGTGTCTGAGCTTTGGTCATTTGCAGGATAGATGTAGGCTACCTAAAGGTACTAACACTAGTACAAATCTTGAATTATATCACATAACCCTAATATCACGGACCTAATATATTCGTGATTTTAGGTCTTTTTAAGTGGGAAAAATAAAAATTTAATAGTTAAAGACCTAATATCACGATATTAACAAGTAAAAACAGAATATTAGGGGTAGATTCCAAAATGTAATAAAATCTATATTCCGAGAGATAAAATGTAAAACACGCCCGGGATATTAGATGTAATATCCTAGAAAAATATCCCGGATTGTAAAAATGGAATATTTGGGTGATATATTACAATTTCTAATTTTTTACCGTTTCGGCTATATACACCGCAAATCCCCACGTCCTTAAGGACGTGCAAGCACGTTTTTATTTTTTTTAAAAACGTGCTTGCACGTGCTTAATGACGGGCTTGCACGTCCTTAAGGACGTGCAAAGTGCACGTTCTTAAGGACGGGCTTGCACATCCTTAAGGACGTGCAAGCCCGTCTACAAAAGACGAAGAGGACGTGTCTCTTCGTCTTCCCTTCGTGTTTGCCTGAGAGAAATCGAGAGAGAGAGAGATCGTCTTCGCCGGAGTGTGAGAGAGGGAGAGATTTCCGGAGTGAGAGAGAGAGAGATCGTCGGAGTGAGAGAGAGAGGAAGAGATCGAGACAGAGAGAGAGAGAAACAGAGAGAGATGGAGCCGGAGAGAGAGGTTGTGGTGGAGCCGGTGGCGGAGGAGGGTGGTGGTGGGGGTGGAGCACTGGGGGAGGGGGTGGCGGTGGAGCCTGTGGCCGGGGGTGGTGGTGGGGCGGTGCCCATGGAGGTTGAGGAGGGTGGTGGTGGTGACGGTGGTGGTGGTGGAGCAGCGGCGGCGGCGGCGTCCGGTAGTGGTGGTGGCGGCGGAGTGGTGGAGGCGGACCTATTACCGCCGCAGAAGCGGCGGTCTGTAGAGGTTTTGCCGGTCCCGACCCCACCGGTATGTTTTTTGATTTATTTATTTTGTTTGATTTATTTTTATAGTTTTATAATATAGTTTAGATTTTAATATAGTTTTATAATATAATTTGATAGATTATAATTAGTTTTAGTATATAGTTTGATAGATACTATATAATTATGTAGTTTTAGTATATAGTTTGATAGATATTATATAGTTTGTATATTTTGATAGTTTTAATGGAAAAACAATAAAAACGATTAATATGTATTACAAGATATTAAAACATATTAAAATATATTAAAATACATTAAAAGACATTAAAATAAATTAAAATAAAAACATTAAAATATATTAAAATATATTAAACTACATACAAATAAATTCTAATTGAAAGACAATAAAAAATAGATTATATAGTTTTAGTATATAGTTTGATAGATATTATATAGTTTGTATATTTTGATAGTTTTCATGGAAAAACAATAAAAACGATTAATATATATTACAAGATATTAAAACATATTAAAATATATTAAAAGACATTAAAAGACATTAAAATAAAAAAAACATTAAAATATATTAAACTACATAGAAATAAATTCTAATTTAAAGACAATAAAAACATTAAAATATATTAAAATACATAAAAATAGTTAACTGGATAAAATGAAAAACCTTAAAAGTAACAGGATCTCAACATTTCATAATAACAGGCAGGGAGGCTCATGAGGGGTGATGGTACCCTCCGGCCTGTTACGATCGCCGGCCGGGCAGCGGTCAGCCAGATTCCAGAGGAGACGGTACCCGACATTCCGACAGCCACAGTCGACGATCTGCTTGCGTCTGCAGAGCGGTACCAGCAGTCGATGGGTACCCCCCGGCCGACGAGCACGACAGCTTCTGGAAGGGTCTGCCAGCTTGGGATCCTTCTGGCGATGCGATGATGGGGTTGCAGCCTTCTTTAGAGACCGCTGATGTTTTGAGTAGCTGCATTACTGACGTAGTCGTTGGGCGACGGGGCGACATGGGTAGACCGCCTACTCGTGTTCCACCCACCATCCCGGAGGCATCTACTTCAGCCATTCCGGAGACTTCTACTTCAGCCGTTGCAGAGGCTTCTACATCCGGCACCCACGAGGCCGAGCCTTCGACCTCCCCCACACCAGCGGCGATCTCCTTGGCTTCTGCAGATGATGTGATCCCTGACGTCGTTGAGGAGGCTGTCGACGGTCAGGAGGGGCAGGCTCAGGGCCAGGGGGGCCCACAGGTAGAGCCCGAGCCCATACCTGCGCAGGCTGCCGCCCCGGCTGTGCAGGTCGACCCTTTATTGCCGCCGGGAGAGCTGCTTCTGTCTTACAGACATCACCGCGCGTATCAGGTGTAGAGAGATCCTACTGTGGAGCTGCCGCTGCTGAAGTTCCACCACCGGGCGACTCACCTGCAGCCTTTCGATCGCTATATATTTGAGGGCCCGGGGACCTGGGTGCAGGATCTGATCCCATCCGGCATCTCGCAGCTGAGGTCCCTCCAATGGGAGTGTGTCGACGAGTTTACCTGCACAGCCTTCTTGGAGCATTGGCACCCGGAGACCAGCTCCTTCCACTTTCCATGGGGCGAGATGACCATCACGCTGCACGATGTTGCCTGCCTCATGGGACTTCCGATCGATGGCCTCCCTTGTACGTCAGATCTGCCCGCGGGCGCGTTGATCCCCACCGTCGCGGAGTACTACCAGCTCACCCAGCAGGCCCTGAAGTCATACAGACACGCTGGCGGGCCTCCAGTGACTTGGTTGACTGACCTGTGGCAGCAGAGACACGGCCCG
Source organism: Persicaria maculosa (assembly GCA_963922045.1). Taxonomy (NCBI): domain Eukaryota; kingdom Viridiplantae; phylum Streptophyta; class Magnoliopsida; order Caryophyllales; family Polygonaceae; genus Persicaria; species Persicaria maculosa. The sequence continues at coordinate 43,112,763 of OY998264.1, read as the reverse complement.
CTCGTCGACCCCGCCCCCGCTGATGACCCAGATGCCGCGGCTGATCCTGAGCAGATTAGGCTGCGCAAGCATGTGGGAGGGGGGCAGCCCCAGGATGACCCTGCACAGCGGCGGTTTCTCCACATAGGTTACATGGCCATCGCTCTCGCCGCGACTTTGTTTGTGGACAAGTCGCAGAGCCGGATCCCATGGAGGATATTCGGCCTTATTTGGGACATCCCGCGTACGGCCACCCTTGCATGGGTAGCAGGTGCCCTCGCATCTCTCTACATGGGCCTAGGCGAGGCTACCCGCTCCGGTGCGAAGGGTATAGATAGCTGCACGCCAATCCTACAGGTACGAGACCGCTGAAATAGAGTTATAGTTTACAAATATTTATATTATATGCTAACGAAATTCTTTTTTGTGTCAAGGCTTGGATATGGGCGTACTTCCCTCGCTTCCGAGGTGATTTCTCCAGCGACCCGGCTAGGAAGGCGGACCCTCGCTTCTACGCGAAGTTCATCGGTCCGAAGGCGCCACAGCGCATGAAGGACGCCGCGAAGCTGAAGAAGGTGCGGCAGCTGCGGGACGAGGTGGACCGTCTTACCGTCGCCGACGTATGTATTCGAGACTCTATCTATATAACTTATATTTCTTAACCGTGAATTACGCCTGATTTTTTTAATTATAGGTCGAGTGGATGCCCTTTGGGCGTGATCTGGACTTCGACGGCCAGTACCGTCAGTCCACCTATCGGGGCACCATCACCTTCTGCGGGGAGGAGGAGCCGTATATGCCCGATAGGTGCCTCCGGCAGTTCGGACGGGTCCAGGGGATCCCGTAGGACGTCATCACACCAGATCAGGTCTCTCGCGATACCACCTTGAAGAATGCGAGGTACATCGTCGTGTTTGCCCACAACCACAACAAGTGGCGGATCTGCAGGACGAGAGTCGCTTCTACAGGCTGGCCGAGCACAGACGCACCAGCGAGGATTGCCAGGTCGGTGTCACAGCAGATTACATGGCTTGGTACGCGTCGCAGAGCCGGCCTTACGTGCTGCCGACCACGCCACCCCATCCTGACCCGCCGACGCCCATCCACCCGATCGGCTTGGATCCATGGGTGGACCTGCCTCAGCCTCCAGCCATCCCTCCGGCGTTGGCGGCCCGCTTGCATGAGATAGAGGGCTATTGGAGGGCCCTGTCTACCGACCCTCGCCTTGAGGAGCTATTAGACGAGGTGACGGGTATTCTGCATCAGGCTGTCACCAACCCACCTGGACAGTGATTCTTTTATACTTTTGCAGTATCTATCTCTATATTATACTTTTATATTATTATACTTTTATAATACGGATTTTGTATCTATCTCTATATTTCTATCTCGAGTAAACTCCTCTCATTTCTTCCGAGTCATATAGCGTAAACATCAAGAACGAAAACGAAAACGTTAATATGATAAGGTTGCCCGATAACAAAAACGTGAAGAACGGATTAACATAAAGAACGAAAATGAACGTTAAGGACGAGTTAGGTTAGTTAGGGTTTAGGGTTTGGCTAGGGTTGTTAGGGTTTAGGGTTTGGCTAGGGTTGTTAGGGTTTAGGGTTACGGTAGGGTTTGGAAAATTGCACGTGGTCAACGACGTGCTTGCACGTCCTTAAGGACGTTCATTTTTCCTAACCCTACCTAACCCTAAACCCTAGCACGTCCTTAAGGACGTGCTTGCAAGTCCTTAAGGACGTGCATTTCTGCTTACCATTGACGCAGCAGTGCCTATTTGAAGCGAAGGGAGACAGCTTGATTCCGCACTCCAAAACAAAGTCCGACTTGTTTCGATATATTCATTCACCGTTAGAATCGTTATGGCCGAGCCGCGAAGCAATCCTCGTCTCCAAGTTTGCCAGGTACAGATACGTTTCGTATAGTGAATATATTTCGTATTCCTTCCGTTTTGTTCATATTCCACTAATGTTAATACAGTTTCAAGACTTTATGCCCGAGTTCTCGGACCCAAGGGTTTGGAATGACCGTGACGAAATGGTTACGCATTTCAAGGACTTGGGTCGGAGACACTGCATGATTTTAGTAATCAAGCGGTCTTGGACGGGGGCGTCGAATCGTCCAGGCGGGGTTTTTCTTGCTTGCGAGCAGTATGGGGAGTACCGACCACGCGGGAGGAAGCTCCGGAGCACGCAGTCGAAGATAAACGGTTGTCCATTCTCTCTACACGGACACGAAGCTCCGCCGGGTCACTGAGTTATGACGGTAACCCACGGTGTTCATAACCATGGGCTTCCAACGATCTTGAAGGGTCACGCCATCGCCGGACATATGACAGAGGGGGAAAAGAAGATGGCCAGGTAGATGAAGGAAATTGGCACTCCTCCAAAATCCATTGGGTACGGATTGAGGCAGTTGGATGAGACCAGCGTCACGTCAAGGAAGAGCCTTACCAACACGCTCACCATGATGGTCGCCGAAGAAAGAGGTAGTCGGACGATGACCCAGGATACCTTGCACCATCTGCGGGAAAGAGGGTACTACTACGAATTCAGACGACATCCGGATGACGACAACGTCTTGAGCGACCTCTTCCTGGCGCATCCCGACGGGATCCGGCTTCTCCGAAGGTTCCATTACGTCATCGTAATGGACAGCACGTACAAAACAAATGCGTAACTTATTTAATAACGATTACATTATTGCACATATAGCCAATTATAAAATATTTTACATGTAACATATTTACACTTACAGATATGGGATTCCATTGTGCGAAGTGGTCGGGTTCACACCCTCAGGCAATACTTACTGCATCGCTTATGCCTTCATGTCGAAAGAGAACGAAGACACATACGCCTGGGTGTTGCGTCAGCTTCAGAACTTGCTTGGGATGGTTCAGCCTCAAGCTATCATGACTGATCGGGAGCTAGGTCTCATGGCGGCGCTGAATGTTGTCTTCCCCGACGTCCAGCATCTCCTTTGCTGGTTACACGTGACGAGAAGATGCGAGGAAGCTGCTCTGAAAATCACGAAGAATTTAAACCACGCTGGCATCTTTAAGGGCAACTGTTGGGGGCTGTTCGAATCGAGGTCGGAGGAATCATTCAACCGACGTCGTCGGGCGCTACACGCTGCATGGCACCCATTCCCAGGTGTGGTGGCGTATTTAGAGGCGGTGTGGCTTCCACACAGCAAGAGCATCGTACGATGCTACGTAGATAATGTCTTCCATCTCGCCACCCGTACGACAAATAGGGTTGAGGGTCAACACAAGGTTCTGAAGGAGGCACTTCACTCATCGACTGGTGACTTTCGCATCATGATCGATGCAATCCATAGAGTCAACGATTGTCAACTGCATGAGCTGCAAACTGCTTTGGAGATCGACCGCTTCAAATGGCCAACAGCGGCGTATAAAGTCAACCTTTTCGATGAGGTAAAGACTTTAATATCCAAAAAGTGCTTCGATTATCTGTACAAGATGTGGCAGGACGTCGTGGACCAAAAGGTTCCTCCGGTATGCACGGACCGACATTGGAGGGTTTGTTACGGGATCCCATGTGTCCATGAGATTCAGGGATACGTCAACTCCGGTACTCCGATACCCGCCGAGGACATCCACCCGTTCTGGATGGATTTGTCATGGACTGACATCGACGACACCCCACTGCCGTATGAGCTGTCATCTTCATATACGACTTCCAACGATGTATGCGAGGATGAACTGCACCCACCCTCATCAGCAAGCGTCCGAAGGAAGGGGAGGCCTCGGGGGTCGAGGAATGCCTGCAGAACCAACCCGTTGCCATACGAGGAGGTAAGGGAAAGGTTTGAGAGAGAAGAAGCGCGTGCTGCTCGACGTGTTGCTCGGCATCGTCCACAAGCGACCTCAGCTCGACGTGGACGTGATGATGTGTTCGGAGGGTTCAACTGGGGTCGAAACAACGTTGATCCCTTCATGCTCGGTCATATTGAGACGGTGAGGGACACTGTTGGAGATGGTCATTGTGGCCACCGTGCTTTGGCGGCTTTGACATCACCGATCGGCGAGACTGCTTTCCCGGAACTCAAAACGTTACTATGCAATCACTTGGAGGATTACGCCGATCTGTATGCCGGTTGTTATACGGGAGGGTACCAATTCCAGCAGTTCGTCGACTACCACAGATGGGCGGGAGCTGTGCATGGTGATAGGAGACGGTGGATAGAGCTACTCATTATGGGTTTAGTATTTGCAACGGTATATCAGATTCCTCTCGTCGTCCTAGCTTGGCATCATCCGTTCACATGTCTCCCCATGACCTCGCCGACACCTGCTAACAACCCTCAATCAGCAACCTTTGGTGTAGCCTGCATCGGAAACCAAGACCATTTTGCCGCAGTACGACTTCAAACGTTTTTTTTATTACCTATTCTTGCTTTTCATATATATGTCAATACTCTAACTCTAATTTTCCGTTCTCATAGATCTGGTTGCGTCGTAACGCTCCTATTCCGCCGCCTCCGCCAGAATGGGTCGCACATCATCATCCGAGCGTCGAAGGATGGGATGCTCCGTTTCAAGCTCAGTTTGAGAGATTTCGAGCCTTGCGTGTCGAGTCCGACCGCCCTTTACTATTTTCCTAGATTTTATCTCTGGCCTCACTTCGTCTCTCAGATTTCGCAATCGCCGCCCTCATCTCTCTCTCCGGCCTCGTCCTCGTCGCCGTCTCTTGCTCCGTCCTCGTCTCGTCTCGTGCACACTTCGTCGCTCTCGCCGTCCTCGTCTGCACACCTTACCACACCGTCTCTCTCGCCTCTCTCGCCGTCCTCGTCTCTCTCTCGTCTTGCCAGAGGAGATTTTGCTCTTGACGAAGTGAACCTGTGGTCGTCGGCGTCTATCCTTAGGATTTTTCTCTTGGGGTAAGTACACTCGAATTCAATCTATACTTGGGGTTTTGTCGATTCTTGAATTCAATATGTAATTAGTTGTGATAGTTTGGGAATCTCGAGTTGTAAAGGTGCTCGGATAGTTGGGAATTTGATTATAGTCTAAAATGGCATCTGCTCAAAGTAATTTGCGTGTACTTTTCTGGTTTGGAGCAATAATTGTGCTAGCTTTCATCCTCCCTTGCCTTTTGCCGATTAGATCTTATGCCTCAACACAGATAGTGAAACCCCTCTGCAGGCTGTACTCTACTGTAGTCCACATAGTACTCAAACCCAAGTAGAAGATTCCTCTGCACAAACACTTCTCTTCTACCTTTAATTCAACCACTCATAAGTCATACCCTATTAACCCCATATTAGTATTTGTATCCAATCGGGTCAATATCATTAGTTGGTCTGATTAGCTACGTTAAACTCTCGAATATGAATCGTAATCAAGTCGGACTATTTTAATATGAACAGGTATAGTGATTGAAACATAAATATTCTTTGATTTAACAGTGGTACAACCCAAGTAGAACATAAATATTCATTGATTTCATAGTCGGGATAAGCAATGATCCTCTGCACCAAACTCTCTGTGTCTCGAATATCATTAGTTGGATGCACTAAAAAGAGCCATTGAAAGCAGGTATAGTGATTGAAAATCTTAAATCTGCTTTATATTCCAATTTGTTTGTTACATCTGTCATGTTGCTCCAGTAAACATTATCTCTAGTGAGCATGTCTTCAAATTTCTATGTTAGTATAATAAAAAAAGATCATTAAAAGAATAGATCTTCTAGCAAGCCCAATACACTTTCTAACATTAGTATTTGTCACATACAAGAAAGCTTCTATATTATGGAGTATGGACACACCTAACATTATAAGCATATGTAAAACTGCTTTATATTCCAATTTGTTTGTTACATCTGTCATGTTGCTCCAGTAAACATTATCTCTAGTGAGCATGTCTTCAAATTTCTATGTTAGTATAATAAAAAAAGATCATTAAAAGAATAGATCTTCTAGCAAGCCCAATACACTTTCTAACATTAGTATTTGTCACCTACAAGAAAGCTTCTATATTATGGAGTATGGACACACCTAACATTATAAGCATATGTAAAACTAGAACCAACTTGCAAACCTTTGCTGACCACATTCATAAAAGGAAAGATCCTATGAAATGGTAGACTCAATAGTAATATGTGAAGGATTTTTTTTACTGATGAATTGTTTACAATGGATATCACTTAAGAAAATTACACTCTTGTATTTTAAAATAATCTCAACTAATAGTCTTTTCAAGATTTGGCTGCAAATTCGATCTTACTCATATAGCTAGATGATCATGTCTTCATACATGCCCAAGGTTTGGCACATACCGATATTTTAGATAGAATCTTGCAATTTTTAATATCCGAAGGCAACGAATTTACTCATTAGTAACTTTAGGTTCATGTTTATATGTTAGATTACATATTGTTTCTAAAACAATGTGGAGCTTATTTTCATTCTAAATTAGTGATTCAATCTTATTGCTCAGCAATGGATATGAATTTTTTTAACTGAAGAGTTATATTTTGGTTGACTCCGGTTCTTGGCAAATCACCCCACCATGTCCTTGAGATGGTGCAAGAGGTAAGTTATTTTTTTTTCTTAATTGTGATTGAGATTAGTCTTATTTTCTTTTGTTGTTTGATGATCTGCATCTGTTTGTATTCTTTTCTGGTTGATTTTCATAAATTTTTTTCTTAAGAACGTTTTTCTTTTATTTGAACAGAAGTATTCATGAGGAGTTGGATTCAAAAGCAGGGCAGAACTCCTTAATATGATTCTAACTAAGGTAGTTTCTCTTTTTAATATCCATCTTGTTCTTCTGTATATATAAATTTATTACTTCTTCTGTGTATGCTTGCTGTTTTTTACTTTTCTATGTGTGTGACTGTGTTCTTGAAGAGCTACAAGCAGGATCTGTGTGCGATCTTCAATAGGGGTTATTTCCTCGATTGCTTCATGGCTCCTTGCTGGTATTTCTTTTGTCATTGTTGCTTTATGAATGGTTTGACGTTTGGAGTTAACTTGCCTTGGTCTTTCTTGCATTATTAGTTGATAGCCTATCTCCACCTTGAAAAAACATAATTCATGTCAGTACATGATGATTGCTCAATGCATATGAAAATGATTATCTGCTTAAGCTTCCGCTTTCCTGCCTAAATTTTAGTGAAGTTTTATTTGCTTCTAATATCAAATTAACATCAACCTACACAGGTTTTTAGCTTAAGTAAGTTCACAAAAAAAATGTTTGGCCTTAAATGAAGGAGATAACTAATGAAAAACTGAAGTGAAGAAATAAATATCGCAAACAGAGATGGATCTCAAACAATAAACATAAAAGACAAGTTCTCCACTTATCAGCATTCACTTACCTTGGATTGAACTTGTAGATTTAGTTCGAGCTGGGAATCTTGTTAATCATGCATGGGGTTTATTCACTGTATCATTCAATCATTTCCCTGCAGTTATGATGAGATTTCATGGAGAATGATGTCTTAGCTACTTCTGGATGTTGCTGGTCATTGTTTAAATATCTGTTATAAGATGCCCTGTATCATTGTGGCTGCAAAAGATTGACCTGGAAGCTTACCCTTTGGCAATCCTTGATTTTACTCGGGTATATATCTACTTCCAATCTGTTGTAGTTTCTTTTGGGAAATCCTTACCGTTAAACTTGGAATCTTTATTTTGAAAAGAAAATTAGTCGTGCTTTCAATTTCTAATATACATGCTAGTCACTGTTATTAATAAATATTCTATTTTTTGCTTTATTTTTCAGTTCGAGCGAATAGTAACAACATTGACATTTTAAACCCTTTTATTCAAGATATCTGGAGGTTTGATCCATCTTTTGTCACTCTATATGAGAAAAACCCACATATGTAAATAAGTACGAAATTGCTAGGTTAGTACCTAACCTTCATCTGTATCTAGGACTATCTGGCTTGAACTAAAAGATTTCAAAATAGTATCATAGGATGGATCATATGTTTGCTCCGCTTTCTTGGATCCGCTTGTTATCACTTATTCTTGTCTCCCATGCCAACTTTAAGATGATTCTAAAGCTTGATTTTGTAGTGTTGCTACTTATTTAGCATCTCATGAAAGTAAGAAACAACAGAAACCCAGTTGTTGTTACTTGTTTTAAGGAACTTCATCCTTGATGCACATTAGAAAGTAAGAAAGTAATATCTACTGCTGCCATGAAATACTTGAGTTAACATTCCTTGAAACATTTACCTACAATTCATGTTGTAATGTATAATATTTTGATCCATATCATGTCTTTTTCCTTCAAGGTCCAATCTGTTCAGGGTTGAGACTTGGTGTGTTGAGGCTCCAACTCTTGCTTAGCTGCGATAATCAAGATGTAGCTGTCAAGTATAGCTTCAAACACACATGGCCAATAAAAGCATTTCGTCACTTGAGCTTGAAATGAAGGTATCTTCTACTTGGTGTAAATCATGTGGTCATGCAATGTGTATGTGTGCTCGAATTTGAATTTATTGTTCAAAATACCAACACATGGTTGCTAGAAAACAATCGTCTTCTATTTCTCATGTCTGAGATACTTTTAGAGTTTCATTCTAATTTTTGTGATTTTTTTATCTGCTAGTGAAAGATGTAAAAATGTACAAGAGAGATTTGATCCACTAAAAAAAAAGAACTTTATAGCCCAGACCTTGTTGTCGGGCTGTAAAGTCGTTTTTTTTCTTCTTTAATAGAACTTTATAGCCCGGGTCAAATATAACCGGGCTGAAAAGTCACTTTTTTTAATAAAAAAAAAGACCCTAATATCACGGGTGTGTAAAATGGGAGATTCGTGATATTAGAGTGGTAATATGAAAAATATTATAGTCTAATATCACGGGCGTGTCAAATGAAAGATCTGTGATATTAGACTGTAATATGAAAAATGCCACAGTCTAATATCATGGGCGTGTCAATTGAGATATCCGTGATATTAGAGTGGCTTATCTAATAGCCCACTGACGTGAAGCCCGGACATGTCTTTTATCATATCAGTGATATTAGGCTCGAAATGTCCGTGATATTAGGCCTAATTTGTACTAGTGTAAAAGCTACAAAGTGGCTACAGCTGGTGGGGGTAGCAGGCTAACTTGGAAACCAATTGAGAAACATGCAGATGGGTCTGGAATGGACAAAGAGGGGAAGGAGGAGATCAATGTGATAGAACTTGCTGATGGAAGTGCACCCGTTGGTAGCTCTCTAAAGAGTAATTCTGTAGAGCAAGGTGAAGTTCAGTCTACAAATAAGGAGGGAGATAAAAATGGAAGTAAGGACAGCATTGATGACAGCAGTGCTTCCATGGGACCTGCTATAGAAGAATGTAATGTGGAGGAGGCTTCTTGATCCAACGTCGCTAAGAAACATTCTGCTAGGGCCAAGCAAAATGCCATAGTGCGCAGCAATGAGGCTAATGCAATGAGTTGCATGGTTAGTATCAATGGGAGGAATTTTACAATGCTAAGTATGAATGAGGTCAATAAGGTAGTTAATAAAGCAGAGTTAGTAGCTGATTCAATGGTCCAGAAATCTTTATGGTGTAGCACCCTTGAGCAAAAATCTTATGGATAGAATCCGAATTGCAGCTTGGAATGTGAGGGGGTTTAATGATGAAATTAAAAATAGTATTATAACCTCCTATGTTTTTTAGAATGACATAGCTCTTGTTGCGTTTCTGGAAACGAAAATGCTTGAGAGGAATATAGAGGAAGTGAAGCATAGTTTGATGAGAGGATGAAAGCACATGATAAATGGTCAGGGAGCTGAGAAAGGGCGCATATGGCTGTCATGGAACCCTTTAATCATGGAAGTCAGCATAAGAAGTATGCATAAACAAGTGGTACATTGTGTTGTGAAAACGTTGGATGGGAAATTTAGTTGTGAAGCCTCATTTGTGTATGGTGCAAATACAAGGAGGGACAAAGAAGAGATGTGGACTGAATTGCATAATATTGCTGCTGCTGTAACATAACTGTGGGCTGTTTTGGGGGACTTTAACTATGTATTGAGTATGGAAGAGAGGTGGCCATTTAAAATCCCTCAAAGGGATATTTTTGAGAAACTTAGGAATGAATTGGTGCTATATGGCCTCACAGATTTGAAGTATTCGGGAGCTCAATTCACTTGGACGAACAAACAGAGTGGGGCAAGCAGGAAGGAGAGAAAGCTTGATAGGGTACTGGTTAATGATGCTTGGCTAGAACAAATGGTCCAAACTAGTGCATATTTTGGTATGCCTGGGTGTTCTAATCACTCCTCGGCCATTTTGAATATTAGAAATGCAAGTGTCAGAAGGAAGTATCCATTTAAGTTCAAAAATTTCTGGACCAAAGAGACTGAATTTGAAGCCCTTGTCCAGTGTGCCTGGAATCAGCAACATGTGGGTTCTAAGCAGTTCAACCTTATGTGTAAGCTGAAGAGTGTGAAGGAGAACCTTAAGACATGGGATAGAGCAAGGTTCCCAGAACTGCAGACACAAATTAAGCTAGATAAGCAAAGCCTCCATTAGATTTAAATTCAACTGCAGACAGATTTAGGGAACCCCAGTTTGATAGCAGATGAACTGCAAGTGGAGGAAAGGCTTAGAAAGAACTTTGCTAGACACCTCAGTTTGGTTGCACAGCGTGTTAAGCTCCATTGGATAACGATGGGAGAGGAAACCTCCTCTATTTTCTATCGAAGTATGAAGGAAAGGAGGGCTAAGAATGCTATACATGTTATGCAGAACGCCTCAGGAAGAATGATGGAAGATGAGGAGGAAATTAGAAGCCATATTCTGGAAGTGTTTCATAAACTACGTGCTACTAAACCTGATGATGTCCCAATGCCAAGCATTATTGAAGGGGTTGTAGTGAGCACTGTCGATGCTGGGAACATGTGCAGATTGTCGTCAAACGAGGAAATCAGGAAATCTATATGGCCAATTGGAGCTAACAAATCTCCCGGACCTGATGAATTTGGGAGTCAGTTTTTCAAGATCAGTTGGAATATAGTGGGGGGGGGGGGGAGATGTTTGTGCTGCGACTAAGGAGATTTTCCGGAATGGGAAGATTTTAAAGCAGATGAATGCGACCTTTGTTTCTCTCCTCCAAAAGGTGAGTAACATGACTTTGGTGAAAGATTTGGGCCCAATTTCATGATGCAATACTGTTATGAAGATGGTGAGCAAACTGCTGGAGTCCAAAATAAAGAATTCCTTAAGCTATTTGGTGTCAGATTGTCAAGGTGCATTTGTGCCCAGGAGAACTTTAGCACATAACAATGCAGTTGCATTGGAAGTGGTAAGAGGCTATAGAACTAAAAGAGTATCACCAAGGCGCACGATAAAGTTTGATCTCCAGAAGGCGTATGACTTCGTTAGCTGGAAGTTCGTTCGATTCACTTTGCAGCAGCTACAGTTTCCAGCGACAATGGTGGATTTATAAATGGAGTGCCATAGGGTTATTTCAGAGGGAAGAGAGGATTGAGGCAAGGAGATCCACTCTCGCCTTATTTGTTTGTGCTCTATATGAAAATGTTAAATCGTATATTGATAGAGGAAACTACACGCCCTGAATTTCATTATCATCCGAAGTGTAAGAGAATGAAGCTGGTACTTATCTTCTGCCAAGTGGATATCCAATCAGTGAAAGTAATTAAGGGGGCTCTGGACATATTCTTTGATGTGTTTGGGCTTCGGGGAAATAAGGATAAAAGCACGATTTATTTTGCTGGAGTGGAATCTGATGTGGCTAGGGGGATATGTCAGGTGCTTGGTTTCCAAGAGGGTCAGCTTCCCGTGAGATACCTTGGTATGCCAATACATTCTAAGAGGATATCCTTGCATAAATACACTGATCTGACTAAGAAGTGTGACCGATATGTACAGAATTGGGTAACCAGAAAACTCTCATATGTCGGAAGAGTGCAACTACTAAAAGTTGTCCTTGGTGGGATTATATCTTTCTGGAGTCAGTCCATCTTATTGCCGAGGGGGATGATTGACAAACTTAATGAGATACAATGCCATTTCCTTTGGAATGGAGCTAGAGAAGGTTGCAAAAATCTGGTTGCTTGGCATGATGTTACTAAACCATATGAAGAAGGCGACCTTGACATAAAAGAGATAGTCGGTTGGAACAAGAGTATTTTTTTCAAAGCTTTTATGTGCCATTGAGGTACAAAGAGATTGTATATGGGTGAGATGGGCGAATCACAATTTGCTAAGAGGGAATTCCATCTGGGATGTTGGCCCTAAAGTAGATGACTCGTGGGCTTGGAAGGAACTCCTTAGGGTTAGAGATGAGTTACAGATGCGTCTGCAGCCCCGTGGAATGCTTGAATGGGAGTCATTACTACACCCAAATGGAGGCCTTGCAGGCGTGAAGGTGTATGATTTGATGAGGGATCGGGGAGAAATATGTAACTGGGGCGGTTTCATTTGGAAACGAGCCTAGTGTAAGAGATTGTCTTTCACCACATGGCTTGCGGCCAGGAAGAGACTCCAAACAGGGTGTATTATAAAGCATTGGATGGGTGCTGATGCAGCTTGGTGTCCGTTTTGGAAAGAGAAGGAAGAGACCGAGGATCATATTTGGTTCGAGTGCAGGGTGATAAAGGACATTCAGCAAAGGGTGTTTGACTTGATAGGCATGGGGGTGAGTTTTTGTACCCTACACGAGTGTCTACAGTGGTTTGAGCAAGAGCCTGAAGAAAACCGAAAAGGGGCTATGTTCCAAGGTAAGTTGCTAGTGATGTGTTATTTTGTCTACATGACTTGGAGGGCGAGGAATAGTATGATATTCATGGGTGTACAATGCAACCCAGTTGAATGCGCCATGGAAATCAGCAAAGCTTGCAAGAAAAGAATTTCCATCAAGTGTAAATGTAGGAATAGGATGGAAACATTTCGGGTACAAATGTTGATTAGGTAGCGTGGTCTGGTAGAGTTTTTGTCGAGTTTGGATGTATAGAGGGGGTGTTGATAGCATACGTTTTTTAGGAGGGAGGTTTAAGGATACGTTTTGAGAGATATAGCATGATGTATTTTCCCACGAGACCCTTGGTTTGGTCTTTGTGTTTTTTTGTAACCTAGTTACACCCATCTTATATATATTTACCAGTTCAAGTCATAATGGGAGCTTTGTGCGCGAAAAGCATTCCATGAAATTTTCGGACCAAAAGTGACCACATCGGCATCACCTTTCTTTATCCACTAAAAACTGTATTGTTTTCGCTCAAATGTGTCCCAAACATGTTTATATGTGTATAGGTCATAATGGGAGCTTTGTGCGCGAAAAGTTTTCCATGAAATTTTCGGCCAAGTTTGGGACACGTTTCAGCGAAAACAACACATTTTTGGAGGATAAAGAAAGGTGATGCCGATATGGTCTATTTCGGTCCGAAAATTTCACGGAAAGCTTTTCGCGCACAAAGCTCTCATTATGACCTATACACCATATAAATATGTTTGGGACACATTTGAGCGAAAACAACACAGTTTTGGTGGATAAAGAATGGTGATACCGATGTGGTCACTTTTGGTCCAAAAATTTCACGGAAAGCTTTTCACGCACAAAGCTCCCATTATGACATATACACCATATAAACATGTTTGGGACACATTTGAGCGAAAACCACACAGTTTTGGTGGATAAAGAAAGGCGACGCCGATATGGTCACTTTTGGTCCAAAAATTTCACGGAAATCTATTCGCGCACAAAACTCCCATTATGACCTATACACCATATGATGAGTTTCCCTTTGAGGATCCTTAAATCTCAGTACAAAGTAAGTTGGAACAAGCCTCGAACCAACCGGAGGAAGATGGATGATAGAGATGGATTTCGGTGGAATATTTTTAGGATAATGATAAAACTCAGATTTGGGGGAAAACAATCTGAATTTTATAGAGGATAGGTGAATGAAAACAAGTGGATATGACTCACTATAAGTTCTTGAACATATATCAAGTACAAACGGATATTACGCATCGAAAATACAAGATCGGACCTTCGATATGACTCACAAAGGAGATGAAGTTTTCAAGCTTCATACTAAGGATATAAACTTGGTTTTTGATGATAAATGGTGTGCCCTCTAATGGATACAAGGGCTGCATAATATAGAGGAAGTTTGTGGATAGCTTGTGCGAAAAGGTGGCTTGCATTAAATGCAATCTTGGAAGTTGTTCTCTTCATAAATGCACCAGCTGCACGGGGGATGTATTCCATGATGTCTTCTCTTCCCAATGTGCATTTAAATGCATGAGAAGTTTGAATTGGGATCTGATTTGCCTCCATAATAATCAGCTAGAACTGAAGCATTTTCGGGCTTCTTGGGCTACGTGTTGTGATCTTCAATCTGTTGTAAACTTGTGAAAGCTTGAACTCGAACTTGATGGTTCATGGGAATGGTTAAGAGTCCTTGAAGAAGGGCAGCTTGAAGTCGCCTTGCCCGAGCTCGAGTGATGGAACCGAGAGGCAACTCGTTTGATGAGTCATTTGGAGCTTCGTCAAGTTTTGCTTCTTGATTGATCATAGGTGTGATCACATCATCCTCCCTTCCTTGAAAAGGATTCGACCTCGAATCAGCCCCGTCATCTTGTTGATCATCTCCTACAACAAAAGAAGACAAGTCAGCAACATTAAAGACATCATGAACACATACTCACTGGGAAGCTCAATTTTGTAGGCATTGTTGTTGATCCTTCCAAGCACTTGAAATGGGTCGTCTCCTCCTGGCTTCAGCTTTGAATTTCTCAATGTAGGAAATCGATCATTTCTAAGATGAATCCATTAAAGATCACTCGGTTCAAAGATGACTTCCTTGCTTCCTTTGTTAGTTTGTTGCACGTATTGGGCAGTTCTCTTTTCAAGTTGCAAACGAGTGGACTCGTGCAATCGTTTGATGTGTTCAGCTTGGTTTGCACCTTCAACACTTTCTTGCTCTTTTATGGAATGGGAAACCAAGTCAAGAGGAGTGATGGGATTCTTACCATACACAACTTCAAATGGTGTCTTCTTGGTGGCCGAGTGGACTGACCTATTGTAGGCGAATTCAGCAAAAGCAAGACATTCTTCCCACCTAAGAAGGTTAGTTTTCAACAAAGATCGAAGCAAAGCACCAAGAGTTCTATTCACAACATCAGTTTGTCCATCCATTTGAAGATGACAAGATGTAGAGAAACGCAACTTAGTTCCTGGTTTAGACCAAAGTGTTTTCTAAAAATAACTAAGAAACTTAGCATCACGATTAGAGACAATGGTCTTAAGAATTCCATGCAATCTAACTTCTTTAAAGAACAAATCAGCCACATGAGAAGCATAGTCTATTTATTACATGCAATTAAATGAGCCATTTTGGAAAACCGATCAACCACAACAAAAATTGAATCTCTCCCCCTTTTGAAACGAGGAAGTCCCAACACAAAATCCATGGAAATGTCTTCCCAAGGAGTATGAGGAATAGGGAGGGGGGTATACAATCCATGGGGATTCATTTTCGACTTAGGACTTTAACAAGTAGTACATGCAGCACAAAACTTCTCTACATCCCTATGCATGCGAGGCCAAAAGAAGTGCTTCTTCAAAGTATTCAAGGTTTTGGTAACACCAAAATGTCCCATTAAACTGCCTCCATGAGCCTCATGAACAAGCAACCTACGAATAGAACTACTAGGGATGCAAAGTTTTTCACACATAAAGAGATAACCATCATACATGTAAAACTGATCACTACTACCCTTATCCATGCAAATGTAATAGATTTCATCAAAATCAGCATCATTAGCATATAATTCACGCCTGAAAGCAAATCCCAACATTTTAGCATCCAAGGTAGAGATAAGAGAATACCTTCTTGAGAGTGCATCAGCTACTACATTGTCTTTTCTCTTCTTGTACATGATGACATATGGGAAAGCTTCTACGAATTCCACCTACCTAGCATGCCTCTTGTTTAGTTTACTTTGGCGTCGTAAGAACTTGACTGCCTCATGAACATAATAGATGACAAACTCCTTAGGCAAGAGGTAGTGTTTCCATGTTTTGAGCATATAACTCTTTGTCATAGGTAGGGTAGTTCAACTCAAAGCCACTCAATGTTTCACTAAAGAAGGCAATTGGGCGCCCTTCTTGCATCAAAACTCCTCCAAGGCCAATTCTGGATGCATCACACTCTATCTCAAAAGTCTTCGAGAAATCTGGTAAGACCAATAGAGGGGCATGCGTTAGTTTCTCCTTGAGAAAATCAAAAGCTTGTTCTTGTGGTTTATTCCATGTGAATGGAACATTTTTCTTGGTGAGCTCGGTCAAGGGAGAAGCTAATGTGCTGAAATTCCTTACAAATCTGTGGTAGAATCCTGCTAACCCAAGAAAACTCCTCATTTGAGTCATGGTCGTGGGAGTAGGCCATTCTTGGATGGCCTTAACCTTTTCTTCATCAACCTTCAATCCTGCCTTGAACACAATAAAGCCAATGAAAACAACATGATCCTACAAAAATGACATTTCTTGATGTTGACATATAATTTTTATTCCCTCAAAACTTCTAAGATCAACCTAAGATGCTCAACATGCTCATGAAATGTGCGGCTATAAATTAGAATGTCATCAAAATAAACCACCACAAATTTTCCTAGGAAAGCTCTAAGAAAATGGTTCATCAAACGGATAAAGGTGATAGGAGCATTAGTTAAACCAAAAGGCATTACTAACCACTCATACAAACCATATTTTGTCTTGAAGGCTGTTTTCCATTAGTCTCCTTCCTTCATTCGGATTTGGTGGTAGCCACTCTTCAAATCAATCTTAGAAAACATGTTGGATCCATGAAGTTCATCAAGCATATCATCTAGGCGTGGAATGGGGTGCCAATACTTGACGGTGATGTTGTTGATGGCTCTACAATCAACACACATACGCCATGACCCATCTTTCTTAGGCACAAGGATGACGGGGACTGCACATGGACTTAGGTTCTAATACACATAGCCTTTATCCATAAGTTCTTGCACTTGTTTTTGAAGCTCTTTTGTCTCAGCTGGATTAGTGCGATATGCAGACCAATTGGGTAATGTTGCTCTTGGAATGAAGTCAATTTGATGCTCTATTCCCCTTAATGGTGGAAGACCATTGGGAATTTCTTCTTGAAACAAATCTTCAAATTCCTGCAATAAAATAGAAACAAGTGGAGGTAGATCATTCAAATTTTGAGAAACAAACAAATTATCTTTAAAAAGCACAAGAAAACATGTTTTACTCCCCTGAATTGCAAACTCCACTTCTTTTGCCTTAGCTAGGAGAATCTGATTGGAACTAGCCATGTTTGAATCAATGGCTAGCTTCTTCTTTTGCTTTCTTCTCTCCAAGTTAGCTACATGGTGAGCCACAATCTCATGAGGTGTCATAGGATGAAGTGTAATTTTCTTACCTTCCATTTGGAAAGTGTTCTCATTGGTGACTTCGTTGTGGATCACACTTTGATCATATTGCCATGGTCTCCCTAAAAGAAGATGACACGCTGTCATGGGGAGAACATCACAAAGTATCTCATCTTTATATCCTCCAATTGCAAATGCAATCATGGCTTGCTTATCAACTCTTAAAGGTTCCTTGGAATTCAGCCAATTCAAGGTGTATGGCTTTAGATGTGGGCTGCATTTGAGGTTGAACCTATCTACAACCTCTTAATAAATAAGATTGCAATAAGATCATTCATCAATTATCACACTACATACCTTGTCTTTGATGAGACATTGAGTATGGAAGAGGGTCTCTCTTTGAGTGGGCAAAGAAGAAGCATCATTGGAGATCAATGCTCTCTTCACCACAAAACATTCTCCAACAGCCGCATTAGCATGAATTTCTTCTTCCTCATCTTCTAAGGTTGGCTTTTCTTGGCTCTCCTCCTCGGATTCGTACTCTCCTTGATCATTGAGTAGCGCTTGCCTTCGAGTAGGGTAATCTCTAGAAAAATGGCTCCTACCCAAGCACTTGAAGCACTTGAGGTCTCGAGTACAGGATTCAGATTCACTCCTTGGATTCGGAACATTAGGCTTGTTACTTCTTGAGGTTTGGCTTGGTGGTTGAGTTTCTTGCCGTGTGGAGGGCCTAGGGGGCTCACTTCTTGGCTCGTTTGGACGTGTATTTGATGTAGTTCCTGGGATAGGGTTTGAGCTTCAAGGTTTAGAGCCATGTGTTCCCTTTCTTCGTTGAAGGTTTTGGTACAATTGGTTAGTGTAATGTAGCACCTCCTCAACTTGAGTTCCCGCGCCAAAACGCTGCATTTCAACATGTGAAGCAATATCTAAATTCAGCCCACCAATAAATTTTGAGATTACATACCTCTTGGGAAATCAAATTCCCGATCTAAAAAGAAGCTGCTTTAGTTCCTTGTAGAACTCATCGGGAGTGCAGGAGCTTTGCTTGATGCATTCCAATTTGACTTGGACAGGATCCACAAAAATCATCGGGCACAAATCTTTCTCTTAGGGCTGTTTTGAGATCCTTCCAAGTGGTGATAGGAGGGTATCCTATATATGTTCTCTCTTTCTTTTGTTCTTGCCACCATGAGTATGCAAAATCTGAAAAATGAATGGTAGCAACAACCACCCTTTGAGCATCATGGTAACCATAGTAATAAAAAAATGGACTCAACTTTGGACTCCCAATCCATGTATGCCTCAACATCGAAAGTCCCGGGAAATTGAGGAATGGTAAGCTTGACGCCATGGTGTTGATCTCGCCCCATATCTTGGCTATACTCAAGCTCCTCATTTTGGTATCTCCTATGAAACATGCCATCAAATCTAGCACGTTGAGCCTGTTATGGATTGCGTCGGGGCATCCTAAGTGGTTGTGGTTGCTGCGGATGCGGTGGATCTTGAGCAGAATGAGCTCGTGGATCATCCCTGCGTTCATTAACACTTACGTTATCATCAAAACCAATTTGGTAATTAAGTGGTCGTCGGGACATTTGGGGCCATGTGTCATTGTGAGGGCCTCTTGTTTGACCATGCCCTTGTGGAGTCCCATTGGGCTCGCTCTCCTGACCGGAGTCATGTGGCTCATTATTTATTTCGTTGGTTCTAGTACCATTAAGTCTTTGCTTAATCCTTTCATCTAGGGCTCTCAATAGGTCAAGCCTAGTCCTCTCATACTCCTCTCGTCTCACAGCCACATCTTCTTCCCTAGATTGTCGAAGAACAGCTTGCAAATCATCTAGGGTGATAACTCTTCCTTCATTCCCTGCATTAGACATGTTTTCCTACACACAAAATGCATAAACAAAAGGAAAAACAAAGAAGAACCGACAAAATCACATAAACATGCAAACACGTAAGGGTTAGAATTCAAAAGATCTCTCTCTCTCACCTCCCTCATATTATTTTCACTCATGAATTTTTCTTTTGAGGGTGAAACTCTCCCTCACTTTGAATGTGATCTCACTTCACTCAAAATTCAGATTGTAAGCACACAATTATGCAAACGACACTTCTTCAAGCAAGTGATGTGAGGGTGCTTCTTCCTTGCTAGAACAAGGTCTATCTCCGCTGAGGCAATGTAACTTAGTGATGTTGTCCTGAAAACTCACACAAAAGTATCAAAAGCACAAGTCAAGGCAAGCCCAAAGGTGAGTATTTACCAAATTCCAAATCAAGTAAGTAATGCTCGAATGGAAAAGGGTAAACAAGGTTTAGGCAAGGCAAGGAACAAGGCTTGGAGTAGCTAATGATATGATGAGAATGTCTTATAAATAATAACAACACAATTTGCA
Organism: Persicaria maculosa; assembly: GCA_963922045.1. Taxonomy (NCBI): domain Eukaryota; kingdom Viridiplantae; phylum Streptophyta; class Magnoliopsida; order Caryophyllales; family Polygonaceae; genus Persicaria; species Persicaria maculosa. The sequence continues at coordinate 43,093,020 of OY998264.1, read as the reverse complement.
CTTCAAATGCTCACAACTTGCACATAGAACAACTTTTGGGGCTTTTCTAACTTCTTCTCTTTTCTTTCTTTTTCTATTTTTTTTTCAGAATCAAAAGAACACAACAACACTTACAAATCAGAACATACTTCAATCTTCAAGCACATATCAAGCACATTCCATCAATAGCTCATCACCATATACTATGCAAAGCATTAAGAGAATAATGGTGCAACACATTTAAGGGTGAAGTTCAGATTTTTGGTAGGTAGGATGAAGGTTCATGCAAACACTCAAGAACACTAGGTAGAAGCATAAAAAACCGAAAGAATAATTGATAGATCTGAATTTCTCTTCGATCTTTTTTTTTTGCAAATCCTAAACACTCATATAAAGTAGAAAGGATGAACAAAATGATGGGAAAAGACTGGAGAAAAATCAGGAACAGTTAAGGGTGGATAGAAATGGCTGAAAATCGAGCAAAACAAACCGAAAATGGAGAGGTAATTTGTACCCCTTTGGCTTGAGAAACTTACCTTGAAGATAGCTCTGATACCACTTGATGAGTTTCCCCTTGAGGATCCTTAAATCTCAGTACAAAGTAAGTCGGAACAAGCATCGAACCCACCGGTGGAAGATGGATGATGGAGATGGATTTCGGTGGAATATTTTTGGCACTTTTGTGATAATGATAAAACTCAGATTTGGGGGAAAACAAACTGAATTTTATAGAGCATAGGTGAACAAAAATAAATGGATATGACTCAACATAAGTTCTTGAACATAGATCAAGTACAAACGGATATTACGCACCAAAAATACAAGATCGGAACTTCAATATGACTCACGAAGGAGATGAAGTTTTTAAGCTTCAAACTAAGGATATAAATCTGGTTTTTTATGATAAATGGCGTCCCCTCTAATGGCTACAAGGGCTGCATAATATAGAGGAAGTTTGTGGACATCTTGTGCAAAAAGGTGGCTTGCATTAAATGCAGCCTTGGAAGTTGTTCTCTTCACAAATGCACCAGCTACATGGTGGATATATTCAATGATGTCTTCTCTTCTCAATGTGCATTTAAATGCATGAGAAGTTTGAATTTGGATTTGATTTGCCTCCAAAATAACCAGCTAGAACCGAGGCATTCACGGGCTTCTTGGACTGGGTGTTGTGATCTTCAATTTGTTGTAGAATTGTGAAAGGTTGAACTCGAACTTGATAGTTCATGGGAATGGTTAGAGTTCTTAAAGAAGGTCAGCTTGAAGTCACCTTGCCCGAGCTCGAGTGATGGAACCGAGAGAAAACTCGTTTGATGAGTCATTTGGAGCTTCGTCAAGTTTTGCTTCTTGATTGATCATAGGTGTGATCACATCACCATATAAACATGTTTCGGACACATTTTAGCGAAAACAACACAATTATGGTGGATAAAGAAAGGTGACGTCGATATGGTCACTTTTGTTCCGAAAATTTCACGGAAATCTTTTCGCGCACAAAGCTCCCATTATGACCCATAAACCATGTGAACATGTTTGGGACACATTTGAGCGAAAAATACACAGTTTTTGATGGATAAAGAAAGGTGACGCCGATATGGTCACTTTTGGTCCGAAAATTTCACGGAAAGCTTTTCGTGCACAAAGCTCCAATTATGACCTATACACCATATAAACATGTTTGGGACACATTTCAGCGAAAACAACACAATTTTCGTGGATAAAGAAAGGTGACGCCGATATGGTCACTTTTTGTCCGAAAATTTCACAGAAAGCTTTACGCGCACAAAGCTCCCATTATGACCTACACACCATATAAACATGTTTCAGATAGATTTGAGCGAAAACAACACAGTTTTTGGAGGATAAAGAAAGGTGACGCCGATATGGTCACTTTTTTTCGAAAATTTCACGTAAAGCTTTTCACGCACAAAGCTCCCATTATAACTTATACACCATAAAACATGGTTGGGACACATTTCAGCGAAAAGAACACAGTTTTTGTGGATAAAGAAAGGTGACGCCGATATGGTCACCTTTGTTCCGAAAATTTCACGGGAAGCTTTTCGCACACAAAGCTCCCATTTTGACCTATACACCATATAAACATGTTTTGGACACATTTGAGCGAAAACAAGACAGTTTTGGTAGATAAAGAAAGCTGGCGCCGATATGGTCACTTTTTGTCCGAAAATTTCACGGAAAGCTTTTCGCGCACAAAGCTCCCATTATGACCTATACAACATATAAACATGTTTGATACACATTTGAGCGAAAACAACACAGTTTTGGTGAATAAAGAAAGTTGATGCAGATATGATAACTTTTGGTCCGAAAATTTCACGGAAAGCTTTTCACGCACAAAGCTCCCATTATTACCTATACACCATATAAATATGTTTGGGATACGTTTGAGCGAAAACCCCACAGTTTTGATGGATAAAGAAAGGTGATTCCGATATGGTCACTCTTGGTCCGAAAATTTCACGAAAAGCTTTCCGCGCACAAAGCTCCCATTATGATCTTTAAACCATGTAAACATGTTCGGGACACATTTCCGCGAAAAAACACAGTTTTCGTCAACAAAAAAAGGTGACGCCGATATGGTCACTTTTTGTCAGAAAATTTCACGAAAAGCTTTTCGCGCACAAAGCTCACATTGTGACCTATACACCATATAAACATGTTTGGGACACATTTGAGCAAAAACAACACAGTTTTGATGGATGAAGAAAGTTGACGCCGATATGGTCACTTTTGTTCCGAAATTTTCACAAAAAGCTTTTTGCGCGCAAATCTCACATTATGACCTATATACCGTATAAACATGTTTGCGACAAATTTGAGCGAAAACAACACATTTTTGGTGGATAATGTAAGTTGACGTCGATATGGTAACTTTTGGTCCGAAAATTTCACGGAAAACTTTTCGCGCACAAAGATCCGATTATAACCCATACACCATAAAACATGTTTGAGACAAATATCAGAGAAAACAACACAGTTTTGGTGGATGAAGAAAGGTGACGCCGATATGGTCACATTTGGTCCGAAAATTTCACGGGAAGCTTTTCGCGCACAAAGCTCCCATTATGACCTATACAACATATAAACATATTTGGGACACATTTGAGCGAAAACAAAACAGTTTTGGTGGATAAAGAAAGCTGACGCCATTTTGGTCAATTTTGGTCCGAAAAATTCACGGAAAGCTTTTCGCGCACAAAGCTCCTATTATGACCTATACAGTATATAAACATGTTCGGGACACATTTGAATGAAAACAACACAGTTTTGGTGGATAAAGAAAGTTGACGCCGATATGGTCACTTTTCGTCCGAAAATTTCACGTAAAGCTTTTCACGCACAAAGCTCCCATTATAACCTATACACCCTAAAACATGTTAGGGACACATTTCAGCGAAAATAACACAGTTTAGGTGGATAAAGAAAGGTGACGCCGATATGGTCACCTTTGGTCCGAAAATTTCATGGGAATCTTTTCGCGCACAAAGCTCCCATTATGACCTATACACCATATAAACATATTTTGGACACATTTGAGCGAAAACAACACAGTTTTGGTGGATAAAGAAAGTTGACGCCGATATGGTCACATTTGGTCCGAAAAATTCACGGAAAGTTTTTCGCGCACAAAGCTCACATTATGACCTATACAGCATATAAACATGTTTGGGACACATTTGAGCGAAAACAACACGGTTTTGGTGGATAAAGAAAGTTGACGCCGATATGGTCACTTTTGGTCCTAAAATTTCACGGAAAGCTTTTCGCGCACAAAGCTCCCATTATTGCTTATACACCATATAAATACGTTTGGGACACGTTTGAGCGAAAACCCCACAGTTTTGGTGGATAAAGAAAGGTCATTCCGATATGGTCACTCTTTGTCCGAAATTTTCACGGAATGCTTTCCGCGCACAAAGCTCCCATTATGACCTCTAAACCATATAAACATTTTTGGGATACATTTGAGCGAAAACAACACAATTTTTGGTGGATAAAGAAAGGTGACCTCGATATGATCAATTTTTGTCCGAAAATTTCACAAAAAGCTTTTCGCGCACAAAACTCCTATTATGACCTATACACCATACAAACATGTTCGGGACACATTTCCGCGAAAACAACACAGTTTTGGTCGACAAAGAAAGGTGACGCCGATGTGGTCACTTTTTGTCCGAAAATTTCACGGAAAGCTCATCGCTCACAAATCTCACATTATGACCTATAAACCATATAAACATGTTTTGGACACATTTGAGCGAAAACAAAATAATTTTTTGTGGATAAAGAAAGGTGACGCCGATATGGTCAATTTTAGTCCGAAAATTTCACGGAAAGCTTTTCGCGCACAAACCTCCTATTATGACCTATACACCATAAATACATGTTCAGGATACATTTCCGCGAAAACAACACGGTTTTGGTCGATAAAGAAAGGTGACGCCGATATGGTCACTTTTTATCCGAAAATTTTACGGAAAGTTTTTCCCGCACAAAGCTCACATTATGACATATACACCATATAAACATGTTTGGACACATTTGAGCAAGAACAACACAATTTTGGTGGATAAAGAAAGTTGACGCCGATATGGTCAATTTTGTTCCGAAAATTTCACATAAAGCTTTTTGCGCGCAAAGCTCTCATTATGACCTATACACCGTATAAACATGGTTGGGACAAATTTGAGCGAAAACAACACAGTTTTGGTGGATAATGAAAGTTGACGCCGATATGGTCACTTTTGCTCTGAAAATTTGACGGAAAACTTTTCGCGCATAAAGCACCCATTATAACCCATACACCATAAATCATGTTTGGGACACATTTCAGCGAAAACAACAAAGTTTTGGTGGATAAAGAAAGGTGACGCCAATATGGTCACTTTTTGTCCGAAAATTTCACGGAAAGCTTTCCGCGCACAAAGCTCCCATTATCACTTATACACCATATAAACATGTTTGGGACACATTTGAGCGAAAACAACACAGTTTTGGTTGATAATGAAAGTTGATGCCGATATGGTCACTTTTGTTCCGAAAATTTCACGGAAAGCTTTTCGCGCACAAAGCTCCCATTATTACCTATACACCAAATAAATATGTTTGGGACACGTTTGAGCGAAAACTCCACAGTTTTGGTGGATAAAGAAAGGTGATTCCGATATGGTCACTCTTGGTCCGAAAATTTCACGGAAAGCTTTCCGTGCACAAAGCTCCCATTATGACATATAAACCATAAAAACATATTTGGGACACATTTGAGCGAAAACAACACAATTTTTGGTGGATAAAGAAAGGTGACGCCGATATGGTCAATTTTGGTCCGAAAATTTCACGGAAAGCTTTTCGCGCACAAAGCTCCTATTATGACCTATACACCATATAAACATGTTCGGGACACATTTCCGCAAAACAACACAGTTTTTGTCGATAAAGAAAGGTGACGCCGATATGGTCACTTTTTGTCCGAAAATTTCACGGAAAGCTTTTCGCGCACAAAACTCCCATTATTACCTATACACCATATAAATATGTTTGGGACACGTTTGAGCGAAAACCCCACAGTTTTGGTGGATAAAGAAAGCTGATTCCGATATTGTCACTCTTGGTCCGAAAATTTCACAGAAAGCTTTCCGCGCACATAGCTCCCATTATGACACATAAACCATATAAACATGTTTGGGACACATTTGAGCGACTGTGATGAATATTTGATAATATTCATCAATATTCATCAATATTCGGCAACTTTCCAAATATTCACAATTTGAGCGACTCAAATATTCATCACAGTCACTCAATTATTCACAATTTCCCAAATATTCATCAATATTCGGCAACATTTAAGAAATATTCATCACAGTAACATAATTACGGGATTGGGGGTGGATACATGTGCAAGGGTTTGAGTTTTTTGGGTGATAATTTTTTTTAATTGGTAACAGTTATTAATTGAAATGAATGTCTTAAATGTTGTCGAAAAGCTTTGATGAATAATTGAGTGACTGTGATGAATATTTGATAAATTTTGCCGAATATTGATTTTTTAACATTTAACACCGTAAGAGTTGTTAACATTTTATCTATATTCTATATATATATATATATATAAGGGTTCAAGTGAGAAGTACTCGTCCCAGTGAAAAGAAAAGAAGCACTCTGATAGGTTGAAATAGATCTAAATTTTTCATCTACTCACAAGCTTTCTCTTCTACTCAATTTGGGGTTTTCCTTTTCTTCGCCCTCTGGTTTCTTTGCTTCTTAGATGTCGGCTCCTCTGCTTCCTCCAACAACACTAGCCATGGATGCTAAATCTCGATTTAATTAAGCACCGTCTAGGACTATTTTTCCTCCTGATCCGGTTCGGCCGGCGCTTTCCCTTGGCCGCGGCGCTCGGCAGAGGGTGAGCCAGAGGCATGACGGTGGCTGATTTAGTCTCGTCATCGTCATCGCTAGAGGAGGCGGCAGAGTTCTGGATCTCGCGGCGAGAGAGGGAGACAAAATCGTCGTCCGCGGAGTTATGGAGATGTCTTTTCTTCACCGTAGTAGATTCTGAGTGCTTATTCCTATCTGAGGGAGGCGGAGGGTGGCGAAGCGGATGATGTCAGTAGCCGTGATTCTCCTTCAGCGGCTGCGGCGGGCGTGGTATTGAGCCATTTTTTTGTCGCCGGAGGAGGCATGTGGAAAGGAGGTGGCGGTGACACCATGACAGATTGCGGGAGCTGGAATCAGATAAAACAGTGGAGGAGGGGAAGGGAAGGAACAATGTGAACAAAAAAGCCGCCACGGTCATTAATGGTGAACCGATTGAAGACATCTCCATAGATTAGGATTCAAGCTCAATGGGTGGAAAGAAAGTATGATATAAAATTACTATTATTCAAAGCACTTTGTTTAAATACTTTAATGAGAAAATGTCACTTGTTTAAAATTATGAAGCCTCTGCATGCAACAGCTGTTAGGGAAATTTACAATAAGTTGTTCAAGGTTTTTATAAATTATAATAAATAAAATTATAAATTATAAAAACTTATAAAATTTGTAAATTTTACCTAATTGGTTCAGTGACTAAATAAAGAGTGGTTCAGTGACTAAATAGAGATTGCTTCAGTACTAAATAAAGAGTGGTTTAGTGACTAAATAGAGATTGGTTCAGTGACTAAATAGAGATTGGTTCAGTGACCAAATAGAGAGTGGTTTAGTGACTAAATAGAGATTGGTTCAGAACTAAATAAAGAGTGATTCGGTGACTAAATAGAGATTGGTTCAATGACTAAATAGAGAGTGGTTCAGTAACTAAATAGACATTGATTCAGTACTAAATAAAGAGTGGTTCGGTGATTAAATAGAGATTGGTTTAGTGACTAAATAAAGAGTTGTTCAGTGACTAAATAGAGAGTGGTTTAGTAACTAAATAGAGATTGGTTCAGTGACTAAATAGAGAGTGGTTCATTGACTAAATAGAGATTGGTTCAGTACTAAATAAAGAGTAGTTCAGTGACTAAATAGAGATTGGTTCAATGACGAAATAGAGAGTGATTAAGTAACTAAATAGAGATTGGTTCAGTACTAAATAAAGAATGGTTTGGTGACTAAATAGAGAGTGGTTCGGTAACTAAAAAGAGAGTGGTTCAGTAACTAAATAGAGATTGGTTCAGTGACTAAATAGAGAGTGGTTCAGTACTAAATAGAGATTGGTTTAGTGACTAAATAGACACCGGTTCAGTACTAAATAAAGAGTGGTTCGGTGACTAAATAAAGATTAATTCAAAGACTAAATAGAGAGTGGTTCAGTGACTAAATAGAGAGTGGTTCAGTGACTAAATAGATATTGGTTCAGTGACTAAATAGAGATTGGTTTAGTACTAAATAGAGATTGGTTCAGTGACTAAATAGAGAGTGGTTCAGTGACTAAATAGAGAGTGGTTCAGTACTAAATAAAGAGTGGTTCGGTGACTAAATAGAGATTGGTTCAATGACTAAATAGAGAGTGGTTCAGTGACTAAATAGAGAGTGGTTCAGTGACTAAATAGAGATTGGTTCAGTGACTAAATAGAGAGTGGTTTAGTGACTAAATAGAGATTGGATCAGAACTAAATAAAGAGTGGTTCGGTTACTGAATAGAGATTGGTTCAGTTACTAAATAGAGAGTGGTTCAGTGACTAAATAGACGTTGATTCGGTACTAAATAAAGAGTGGTTCGGTGACTAAATAGAGATTGGTTCAGTGACTAAAGAGAGAGTTGTTAAGCGACTAAATAGAGAGTGGTTTAGTGACTAAATAGAGATTGGTTCAGTGACTAAATAGAGAGTGGTTCAGTGACTAAATAGAGATTGGATTAGTACTAAATAAAGAGTGGTTCGGTTACTGAATAGAGATTGGTTCAGTTACTAAATAGAGAGTGGTTCAGTGACTAAATAGCGATTGGTCCAATACTGAATAAAGAGTGGTTCGATGACTAAATAGAGATTAGTTCAGTGACTAAATAGAGAGTGGTTCAGTAACTAAATAGAGAGTGGTTCAGTGACTAAATAGAGAGTGGTTCAGTGACTAAATAGAGATTGGTTTAGTGACTAAATAGAGAGTGGTTCTGTGACTAAATAGAGACCGGTTCAGTACTAAATAGAGAGTGGTTCTGTGACTAAATAGAGATTGGTTCAGTACTAAATAGAGAGTGGTTCAGTGACTAAATAGAGAGTGGTTCAGTGACTAAATAGAGATTGGTTCAGTGACTAAATAGAGATTTGTTCAGTACTAAATAGAGATTGGTTCGGTGACTAAATAGAGAGTGGTTCAGTGACTAAATAGAGATTGGTTCAGTACTAAATAAAGAGTGCTTCAGTGACTAAATAGAGATTGGTTTAGTAACTAAATAGAAAGTGGTTCAGTGACTAAATAGAGAGTGGTTCATTGACTAAATAGAGATTGGTTTACTGACTAAAAATTTTCTTTTTCAACAAAATATATACAAAATGGGTGTCTATTTGTAGATAAAATTAAATCACAACCAAAAAAAAAATTTATTTTTTTTAACAAGTGAAAATGTGAAAAAATAATTTTTAAAAGTCCATGTAAACACTTTCATATGTACGTACATTGTCTAATTAATTAGTAAGTTATGTTGATTGGTGCGTGCAATTAATTAGTATTATATTTGAGAGTGGGGGTATTACTAATTAATTTGGGTGGGTGTTATTAATTAATTAGGGAAATTCGCGTGTCTCTTATTTTTAATTTATTTTTGGACACGTGGACCAATCAGATTGCTTATTTTCTTCTCACTGGTTCACCTCTTCTCACCTGAACCCGACCCTATATATATATATATATATATATATATATGGGATGCGCTCCGGTGAAAACCAAAATTGCGGTAAAAACCCGTGAGGACCGGCTTTTTAGCCCGGTTCACTTGCTTTATAGCCCGGTTATGAATAGAACCGATCTATAAAGTCATAAATTTTAGCCCGATTTTGAATAAAACCGAGCTATAAAGTCACTATGTAATTTTAAAACATTAGCTTTTTAGCACGATTTTTCGATTTGACCGAACTATAAAGTCATGTGTTATTTTAAAACTGGAGTTTTTAGCACGGTTTTTAGGTTGAAGCGAGTTGTAAAGTCACCGTGTGATTGAGGTTTTTAGCACGGGTTTCAAAAAAACCAAGATATAAAGTAGTCCTCACGGGTTTTTACCACAATTTGAGGTTTTCACCGGAGTCAATCCCTATATATATATATATATATATATATATATATATATATATATATATATATATATATATATATATAGAGGGTGTGGTTATAATGAAAAAGGTCTTAAAATAAAAATTTTGCTTAAAATGAAAATGGAGGAAACAACAAGCGCGCCCCTAATTCATCTACTACGCTCCGCTCCCTCATCTGCTCCGCTCTCGCTTGGTAGCACCATCACGAGCCCCTGGAGCTTTCCCCTCAACCCGCCGCCGCCTTCTTCCACCCCCGATCCCAGGGCGTCCAATGATCCTCTCACATACGGTGGCAGATCTCAAATATGGTGGCGGGTTTCTTCTCGAATCTCATATACGGTGGCGGATGTCACTTCTGCATCAGGTATGCGCCATGAGCCAAAGCTTAGCCTTTCGCAATTTTCCTCTGTCGATCCATCCTGTTCTTATTTTTTTCCCTTCTTTTTGCAAGTTTGAGATTTTATGGTATGAAATTCGATGTTGGGATGAATTTCGGATCTATTGATTTTCGGTGCTGATGTTGGGATGAACTTTCTAGCTGGGATTGCACTGGTGGTGGTGGTGGTGGTGGCTGCCTGGTCTCGGTCTAGTTCAGAAACCTTAAGGAACCATTCTGTGGCGGCTTCCCGGGAGAGCTCGTGCCTCTACTCGTCCGTCAAGGGAGCTGGCTTGTTTAACTCCATGGTTTGTCTTTTCTTTTGCATATCTTGTTCTAATTGGAATGTGTTCTTGCAAGTAATGATATGCACAATATTTGGTCTCAAATCACTGCAACCCTAAATGTTGAATGCTGATGAATATATCTACAAGGATTCGAACTCCGAGTTTGAGTAGGTTCAGTTCTTGTTTGCAATTTGCTGGTGTGATTCCTCTCGTTTCGTAATTCGAACACAAGCAGTGTCTGATTTCTAAACTGTATCAATGGGGGCGGCGTCTAATGTAAAATGACAAAATATGACATATATTGTTGCTGTTATTGAGGCTGTGTAGATGGACGGGGCATCGCGGGCATCGGAAGTCGAGGGGACCGACGTCGGCTTCAGCTTGATCGGAACGCTAGAGCTTCGGAGTGGGAGAGCCATGGAAGATTAATGTAGCATGGGAGAGGTACAAGAGCTTCATAATCAAAGATGAGGTCGGCGAGGCGATGAGGTCGGCATCTCCCTCTTGTTCGAATTTGGTATTCGTTTTGGTTTTGATTTAAGCCTATGTTGATCAGAATCAAAGAAGAGATTTCCGGTGATTGATTTTGTCTGATTTCGTGATTACAGGTTACTAAATAATTCAATTTTGCACACTTTTTATTCCTTGTACTTGTTAAGTTTAAGCCTATTAGCTTAATGGTAGAGCAATGTGCTAATGCGCAGAGATGTAGGTTCGACTCCTACATAGGCGAAATTGCTTAATTTTAATAGTTTGTATTATTTTCTAATAAAAGTGCAATTCATCATCTTAATTGTGCACTTTATAATCTTATTCTTGCACTTTATCAATTTATTTATGCACTTTATAAACTTAAGTTTTTAACAATACAGTTAGGGTTTGCCCTTCAAGTGAGTAGACATTTAGATTGAAATACAATTGTTTTCTTTGCAAACTCCAACCCAACCTCCAATTCAATACAAAAGTTCTATAGTGTGAACCAGAAGCTCAATTTAGCGAAGGTAGCGAAGGTAGCGAAAAACACAATTGAAGCTCAATTTCAAAACCATTAATAATGCACTTTATAATCTTAATTGTGCACTTCATACTCTAATTCATGCACTTCATCATTTTATTCTTGCACTTATAACCTTAATTGTGCACTTCATAATCTTATTCATGCACTTCGTATTTTTATTCATATAGCATCATTTTATTATTGCACTTATCATTTTATAATATTATCATTTTATTCTTTCACTTTATCATTTTATTTATGCACTTTATAATCTTAATTGTATATCCAACGTTAATATGCCCTCAAAACTTTGATTATGCACACGAGGTGATTAATCAAACCCTGCATTTGGATATTGTGAACCCCAATTTGGTGTTGTAAAGTTGATAGTACAGTAGGACATGATAAATTTGGATAATTTGTTAGCTCATGAGTTGACGAATTACTTTAGTAGACGAGCAATGGAGGGTATTGTGGTGTTTTGTGCAAATACCTTGATGTGTTTGATAATGATATTGTGGCTTCATGGTTCCTATTACTTCTTGAATTCGGGTTGGACAATCCGCAAAATCTTTATGCAGGCATCTGAACACTCGGATACGAGAAATACATGTTTCACCAGAAATATATGTTTATATAACTTTAATCCGTGTTAATTTCTTAATCCCTTCTGCATTTTTAATTAATTTTGTGATTTATTAATCCCTTCTGCACAATTAATTTTATCTTACTTTTGCACAATTTTATCTTATTTTTGCACAATTTTATTCTAAATCTGCACATATTGTATATTAATTTTGCACACTTTTATTCTAAATGTGTATAATTGTATTCTAAATCTGCACAATTGGGGTCTTACTTTTGCACAATTGATTGAGACAAGATCGGCGAGATTCCTTCACTGTTTTTTAATAATTGTTGTATTCACACTTGTCTTTTAAATCTGCACAATTGTATCTTAACTTTTGCACGTTTTAATATTAGTAATTGTTGTATGCACACTTACACAGTTTATAATATTATTCTTGCACTTTATAGTATTATTCTTGCACTTCTGTAATTTTTGCTAAAATCTGTAATATTTACTTAAATATGAAATTTGTAATCTAGGTATGTTTTTATTTACGCTAGAATAATATAATGATTATTGCTTGTATCTACTTTAAAACATACTCTAATAAAATAGTCTTGATTTGAAAATTAACCTTGTAATATATAATACTATTTTATAATGCTTGTTTGCACATTACAATTTTACTTGTGCACTTTATGATCTTATATTTGCACATTACAATTTTATTTTTGCACCTTATACTTTTATTCATGAAGAGAAACATAGTACTCGTAAGAGATAAACATAGAATCATAGATAGCATATGCGGGATTTGAACCCGCATTTTTGTGCGTAGGCACATTGCTCTACCATTTTAAGCTAATAGGCTTTGGTGCAAAAACTTCAAGGTTGAAGTAGAACAATGAGCAAAAGAGATTATATCTGAATGCTTGTTTACGTTGCAAACAGATTCGTAAAATATAGGATGTATCAAAGAAAATCGTAACATATAGGAACTCTTCACGTTCTCTGCTGATGGACTACAAAAAACAAACCAAAAGGGTTGACTCACTAAATTGTTCAGCAACCAAAATATACACAACAGAAAATAAGAAACAAAATATCTAAGATAACAGTCATACAGATGCAGATGCTAACACTGCCAATGCACGACTAAGTTCACAAAGCTGTTCTTGTTTTTCCAATGACTTGGCTAATGCTAGTTCCTGTGCTTCTTTTGTAGTTACATCAATCATTTCCTTCAACGCCAGATCCTCTTCACTGTCCGCGGATTCCTTTAGTCTAGCTTGCTCTTCTTCCATGTCTTCTTCTTTCTCATGGCATCAGTTTGAATAAGATGAACTAATCAAAGGCCATAACCAAGCAAGAAAAGGTCAATGTACAATATGTGAACAGGTTTCGTATTCAAAGGAGACATTATGAGCAATGAAATGTGTCATAACTTGGATTAAAAAATTCTATTTACTCAAATCGCATATCTACTCCAACTCTCCAAGAACAGCAGCCCAGTCGCATAAAAGTATCAAATTAGAAATCGAACAAGTTTCACATCTTTCTGTAACAGTTTATTTCACAAAGCTAGAGCAAAGGTACATGATTTAAATTATTGACCTTAATGAGTTACTCCTCCTCAAGGAACTCTAGCTTTCTTCTCCTCTCAGAAACAAAATCTTCTGAAGGCAAAGTTGTGACAACAGTTTCTACTACCTTATATGGAAGAGACGACAAGGTTGCTTGAACTGCTTGCTCGGGATTTACCTCCCAGAAACCATAAATGCTCTGAAATTGAGGTTTTAGACACTTCAAGGGAAAGAGTAAGCATCAATATGCCAATGGAGCATTAGCGAATAGACAAATTTCTAGGCAATATGAAACAGTACCTTGAAATAATTAGTAGAGAAGAAGGTACAGAATGATTAAGAGATAAATCAAGCCAGTCACGAAGCTGCAAATTAAAGAGAACAGTCACATTAAATGCAAACCTAGTAACAAGACATTCATATGCAAATTCTAAGCAAGAAACTAAATCCTCATAAGTATATTTTCCAAAAAATGAGAAAATAAAAAGGGTTACCTAATGTCGCTGTTAAGCAGGAGGAACGTCGAGTATCTCAAATACAAATATAAAGATATGTAAATGCAAATCCGACTCCTACCTATGCAAATAAATACAAGACTTCCTCCCGTTGTAGTGGAAGGGTAGTCAGGATCGATCCACGAGGAGGCGTGAAAGCGGGATCCTAGTAGCATTGGAATCTCACGTCTTTCTTCGACTAGAAGCCTCGATTTCGACCTTGGAGCTCGATGTCGACCTCGGCTGTCACTCCTCTCTGCAACAGAAGACCTGCAGAGACAAAAACAAGTAGTCGATATCGACTAGGGAAGGTCGATATCGATGTTAGCAGACAGAATCGACTGGCTCAGAAGACTGCCAGTCGACACAAGTGGTCGATATCGACGTTGAAGGCCGATATCGACCACCTGTGTCGTCGTCGACTCAGAAAACTGTCGACGAACTCAGTGGTCGATATCGATGTCTTCTCCTGCAAAGTCGTTAGCTTTTGTCGGCAAAGAAAGGCCGAAGACTTAAGGATGAATAAGGATGCGATGAACAGAAATAAAGACAGGGGTTTTGATGAATTAACTTATATAAAAGGCAACTCCTAGGATTAGGGTTTACCACAACGTTAACCAATGCATGCGACGAGATAAATAAGACGGACAATTGTGCTATTTCACCAGAGGGACAAGCTTTCGTTGTACACCAACTCTTAGGATTACTCTTGCAAATAAACATAATTATCTCTACCAATTTTATGTTTATAAATCAAGTTGTTAGCATGAATCCCTTTTCTTTCAATTAGGACTAAACATAGAATCGTAGGAGATGATATAGACACAACGATATCAACATCTAACACTTACCTCAAGCACGCATGGCTAACGTCGGGCTCACCCCAACCCTAAGAGCTTTGGGGGACTACTCACACATGTTGAATGTAGACATGCTTTGAATTGAAATAACTTGCATAAATGGAAAACTTTTAATCTTTACAATCTCAACGCCAACTATCGTAAGCGCTTGAAACTTTAAAGCTCAAAACTAAAACTCTAACTTTCTATTGTCTATTGCTATTGTCTTTCTTGCTTGGATGATCCTAACAAACCAGCCCCTAGGGGATTATTTATAGGCTACTAATCCTTGCTATCCAAGGATTGTAACTTCTATCTAAACTATGAACTCTATCCAAACAATTAGGATAGGTCTTTTATTTTGATAAAACTTAAAACAACTTGATAAAACTTAAAGGTAAAGATAAATCTCAGCTGCTAACTTTCTAAAAGTACAAGATAAATCCGTGCCTCCTTGAAGATAAAGTTTCCAATCCGCATCTCGAAATCGGATCTATCTTCTGTCGAGATAAGGTCGATATCAACCAGGAAGGTCGATATCGATGTCTCTGTTCCTGCTCGACTTGTCTATCTCAACTCGATGTCTATGTTGAGGTCGATATCGATGATGTAAGGTCGATATCGAGTGCTTTTCTCTGTTGTGTGATGGTCTGTCTCGACACTCAGTTCTGTATCGATGTACTATAGTCGACGTCGATGTTTAAGGTCGATATAGACCTCTTTTCTGCTCTCCTTGGTTTCTTCGTTTTGACTCCGATTTCTCTCAAATTCCTGCATGGTTAGCTCAAAACTTGTGCAGACTCTATTTCTTGTCCTTTAGCCCATTCTTACACAAGTTTATATTCTTTTGAACCTTTTCTTTGGAAATCGAATGAAATATGAAGTCAAAAGATGCAATAAAAAGAGGTACAAATATGTACATCAAAACACCCCATACTTAGACTTGCTTGTCCTCAAGCAATAACCAACACCTACAACACACCCTACAAGTCTTCGCCCTTGTCAAAAGCAACAACATACGTGGTAGCAAAGCAAAGCAAGTGAATTTAACGTCATAGCACATATTTAGGCGATCCATAGGCATATGCAATTTTTTATCCAACCTCACAGGGATAATGCGTTTGCACTCAACTCTCATGTGTTTAGGCTATGAAGATCAACTCTCAACTCAATTCCATACACAATCTCATAAACAGTGCAATTTATAAAAATCCACTTCGCAACCAATTATGAAAATGCAATAAGAATCATCAGGAGAACTTTCGCTCAATGGAAGACTTCAAAGAAGACTCCATTCGGCGGAGTTGTAATGGGGCTTGTTATGAAATAAAAGGTATGGAATTATTTGGCTATGTGGTGCTTTTATAATTCGGGAATCAAGACTCCTAAATCTCAACACTTGCAATATCCAAACCATAACTTTTCAATGTTGCATTTTCCAAGCTCTATTCTCCATAATGCTCTTTTCCAACTCATCTTTTCATAATATGCTCTAGAGATGCACTAAAAGATGTAAACCATACTATCAACCCTTCTTTCAAGCTCTAATATGCCTCTTCAAAAATATAACACTTGTATGAAATAAATAAAGGACTTAAGGATTTTGGCTCATGCGCTATATACATATATCTCTCCCTTTTTTTTGACGAAAATAATGAATAATACTAAAAAATATGTGCATTTATATGGTGAGCCAAAAATCCTTTTACAAAATATGACAAAATGTTAATATGCACCAATCCATAATTTCCTTGCTCAAAACTAGACAATATGCGCTTTTCTTTTCACAAGGCATTAGTCCAGCCAATCTAAGCCTCAATTCCCAAATGGGGGTCAGGCTCAATTCGGCTAGGGATAATCTTGTGGAGTTTGCAATTTCAGGCTCAGGCTAATATTCTGGCTTCAAGCAGAGATAATGCAAGGTAGGTAAAGAGAGGATAAAAATGGCTTAAAAGATGCCTCCATCATTTAATTCTTGTAAACATTGACATATTTATGTATTGGCTTTGAATAACTATCACAACATTTAGAGATGCATAGGAAGAGTAAATTTACTCAAGAAAGCAGGGGGATTTTGATGTTCTCCCTATAAGTCAAAATTCTCACAAGGACAAATTTTGTTGGATTTGCTTTTTAGCCTAGGATCATATGTGCTCAATTTCATCACAAGTTCATAATCTACATAAAAATTTTAAGGACTTAGGCTAAACCATCCAAATATGCCATAGGATTTACATGATCAAGTCAGCTATTGAGTTTTCAGCATAGGACATCTAAGTAGGGTTTAAAAATAAAATTAAGGAGTAAACATGCATTTTTTTGTATTTTTTACATTTTTGTTTTTTTTTATTTTTTTGACATTTTATAAAAGTAAAACTAAGAACAAAAATTTAAACATGAATGCAATGCGAAGAAGAAAACCAAGTTATGACCATAAGACATGTTTTTCCCCCACCCCATACTTAAAATATACAGTGTCCTCACTGTATTAAAAAGAAGAACAAGGGTAGAGAGAAACTCACAGCGCAACCTGCGGATTCAGGTCGATTTCAAGTTAGGTCGATGCCAGAAGTCGATATCTATGTTAGTGGTCGATGTCGACTGCATCGGCCGAAGTCGAGGAAGAAAGTGAAGAGAAGGGCTGCCTGATGATTGTCGATATCGACCTCTGCTTTTCGCTCCTGATTCCTCGATGTCGACTCCAGGAGATGGGTTGACCCTGGGGGGGTCGATTTCAACTAGCCTGGTCGATTTCTACTGCCTCTGCAGAAGCTTCTTTTCTTCTTCGTCGTTTCATTTTGCTTAGAAACCTGAAATCCTTGTTAGAAATATAGATAAAGCCACGAACTATCTCAGTTTTAAAAAGTTCAAAATCCAAAAAACCTAAAAACCATCTATGAAAAATTTAAAGGTTTTATATACATGCTCTAGAGTTTTGAGTCGCTAGGCCGACTTCTTCGTCAATTCTTTACGAGAATTCTATCACTTCGTTCCCTATAGTAAAGGTTAGTAATCCTCGACGTACATTGATATTGGCATCAACAGTAGCTAAGAAAGGCCAACCAAGGATAATAGGCACTATAGGATCTTCAGGCATCTCCAATACAATGAAATCAGTAGGCACAAAGAACTTACCTACCTTTACAGGAACGTCATCAACTATACCTGTGGGCTTGACGAATGAGTTGTCAGCCATATAGAGTTTCATATCCACAGGTTCAAGTGCGCCAACGTTTACCTTTTGCCAAATAGAAAGAGGCATAAGACTTACGCTTGCCCCTAGGTCACATAGGGCTTTATAGCGATGTTGGCCAAGTCCCACGGTGATAGAAAACTTCCCTGGATCACTCCTCTTCTCAGGGAAGTCCATCTTTGAGCACTCCTTTGCGATCTCTGCCATAGATCTCTTCTTGCTAAGGATGTCTTTCAGGAATCGTACATAGGCGGGCATCTCGCTTAGGGCTTCTGTAAGAGGAATGGTAATGTTAAGTCCTTGAAGAATTTTTACAAAGCGCCTAAACTTACCTTTGGTGTGATCCTTCAATGCTTTGGATGGGAATGACAACGTCTTCTTTGGCGTAGGGGCCAAAAAGGAGGTCAGAGGGGCCTGCTGGACATCGACATCGACTGGGACGTGGTCGATATAGACCGGGATGGTCGATGTCGACCTCTGTTGTTGCTCTGATGGCTATGCAGTGGCCTCGACGTCGACTTGGGTGTCAACCTGGGGGTCGATATCGACGTCGTCCTCGACATCGACTGGGCTGTCAATGTCGACTAGATCCGCTGCTTTCTCCGATTCCGTTCGTGGATTTTGTACTTTGTTGCCACTCCTTAATTGCATGGCTGCGACATGGCTCATCCCGGATTGCCCCTTAGGATTTGTAGTAGGTTGCCCAGGGAATGTTCCGGACGGTCTAGGGATTCGCGCAGCCAATTGACCCAGTTAGGTCTCTACGTTCTTTTTCCAAATATCCATCTCCCTAATCTTTGTGGTAAGGTGATTGAGTTGAGAATGGATGGCATTGTTGGATTGATCATTCTTAGCCTGATTCTGCCTGATTTCATCCAGCACAAGTTGTAGATCATCCTTCCCTTGGTCCCTCTCCGGGTGCCTAGGAGCTCTATAAGGCGGGGGGTCCCTAGGGTTAACCGGGTTCCTTTGTGGTTGATGGAACCTTTGGTCTCCCCAATATTGGTGATTGGGACCCCTCATGTAGTGCGCCTCTTGGTGAGTCTCCGCTAGTTGTACTTGTTCAGCATGGGGGCACTCGATGGTGGTGTGCCACTGTGATCCGCATTCAATGCAATCTTGGTTCGTTGAAAGGAACCTCACTTGCTTTTGGAGCTTTCGAAGTTGATCTCTATGGAATTGCTCCTTCACGTCCGGATCAATTACATTGGAGGGTTCATATAAGGGCATAGACGGGGCAGGCCTCGACGATGATGATGTGTCGGAAGCCTCAGGAGTCCCATATGTGTTGTCGAACTCCACCAATCTCTCTATGGTCTCCTAAGCCTCTTGTGGCGCGAGTTCAAGGTAGCCATAGGCGGTGTAGGTGTTGATCCTCTCCTTGGTTGCAGCATCAAGAGCATTATAGATAATCTCCTGAATTACGTACGGTGGTTGGCCATGCGTCGGGCATGATCGTAGTAGGTCCTTAAACCTTTCCCAAACAGTCGCCAGAGCCTCACCATGCTTTTGTTTGAAAGCCGTGATTTTCTGTCGGATCAACGCGGTCTTAGAAGGAGGGAAGAACTTGTTGAGGAACGCGTCCTTGACTTCATTCCAAGTGTGGAGCGATCTTGAGGCTAAGCTCTCCAACCACTGCAATGCTTTTCCTGTAAGGGACCACCGAAAGGCTTTTAGTTGGACATATTCAAGACTCTGTCCATCAGCAATAGTATCACAAAGGTCTAAGAAGGTTGATATATGTGTCATAGGGCATTCATTAGGTTTTCCTTCATATTGATGCCTTCTTATTTCAGTAAGGAAGTTAGGTTTAATTTCAAAATTAGAGGCAGGGATAAGAATCGCCGATTCAGGCACTGTGAGTGCGGGGTGCATATATTGCTTGGCATTCCGAGGGAGGACATTGATTTGGGCTTCTATTTGCCTCCGACCTTCCTCCTCCCTATCCGCACGCTCCTTAAGTGCCGCCTCTCTAGTCGTTAAGTCCTCGACTTGCTTCCTTAGTTGCTCAATAAGTTCAGCCTGGTTCGTGTTGTCTGCCATGATTCTTTGAGCTTGGGCTCTTAGATGGAAATAGCGCTCAGGGTCGTCTACTCCTTCAAATTCAGGTGGGCGATCAACGTGTCGCATACACCTGCAAAGTCAAACTAGATAGAAACGTGAGATAGACTACTAGGGCGCGATTGATTGCCTCCCCGGCAACGGCGCCAAAATTTGACGACCCTGAGCGCTTTTCTCTGCTGTGTGATGGTCTGTCTCGACACTCAGTTTTGTGTCGATGTACTGTAGTCGATGTCGATGTTTAAGGTCGATATCGACCTCTTTTCTGCTCTCCTTGGTTTCTTCGTTTTGACTCCGATTTCGCTCGAATTCCTGCATGGTTAGCTCAAAACTTGTGCAGACTCTATTTCTTGTCATTTAGCCCATTCTTACACAAGTTTATATTCTTTTGAATCTTTTCTTTGGAAATCGAATGAAATATGAAGTCAAAAGATGCAATAAAAAGAGGTACAAATATGTACATCAGTCGCATTTCTTGTATTGAACTTAATCCCAACATGCCTCTTTCTCTACAACCCCAATATGGAACATCAACTTGACAAGGTTTTCGTTGAACTCGTCGACTGTTTCTCCCAATGCTGGTACCATAGCCATCAATCTGCTGCCTATAACCAGGAATGAAAGATTGATTTAGCAATTTAACTATTGATTCATCAACATGTCCAACCAAAGTGAGAGAGCTGAGTGAGAGAGACGAGTGAAAACAATTAATCTGAAAGACAAGGCTGTAAAATTGAATGACAATGAAGGATAAATTAGAAAGTGAGAGAGCCGAGTGAAAACTGAGCAAAAATCACACAAGCGGTAGCACAAATACGAAATAGCAGCAGTAGTATAACACAATTTCAGCACAGCAGCAGCAACTACAATATAACACAAATACAACAAAAAATCAATTCCGGAAAATCCTAAAATCTTCAAAATCAAACGTTACAAAACAAGAGGATGATAATAAGAAATCTGCACATAAAGATGGAGAAAAGGAAAAAGAACAGTACTAGGCAAATCCCAAGGCTCGACCTTGCAGACATCAACTTCTTTGATGACGCTAACATCACTCTCACTGCCATTGATCTTGAGACGAAGGTAGTGATCAACAAGCTCTACATCCGTCGGCCTGAATCTAAACCCCAGTGGTAGCTTTTCAAACGACAAGATCACCATTTCCCCTCAGAAACAAAAAATCACAACAAAAAAAAATCCGAGAAACCAGAGAATAGAATCAATTCTTCTTCCAAGCAACACTCCAATACTAACTTATTTTGATTTCTAGGGTTTCAAGCCGGAAATTAAGAAATTTTGCAAAACAGATCTCAAATTGGAGAGAGAAAGAGAGATTACATGTAAATCATGGGATCGAACGATGGGAAAGAGAGAAGAGGCACTGAAATTCATCCTCATCCATCGAAGTTGCTGATCCGAGCCTCTGATTCGCTGAAGCATCTCCTTGTAGCAGAGTCAAACATTAAGCCTAGAGGACTGAATGCGTTGAAATTTGGCATGGAATCACCGTCCTCGTCTCATCCCCACCAGCGCGCCGCCGCCTTTAGACGTCGTTCAATCGTCGAGCATGAAAAAGGATGAAGAAGATGAAGAAGGATTGAACGGGAGCAGAGTGAACACAGGAATACATCTATTATAAAAGAGATACTTAAATCGGGTCGTCCCCGGATCCCAACCCATGAAAATGACTCATTTTCACTTTAAACCAAATTTTCACTTTAAAGAGCATTTTCATTTGAACCATTATCTATATATATATATATATAGTATTTTTATCAATGGAAATCATTTCAAATCCGTTTCAAATCAAAATAACAATGGCATTCAGCTTATGTGCATCAAAATGAAGAATCACTTGGCAACCTATGCCGCTTGTGAATATGAAAATTATATAGAATTTCCAGTCTTCTCCACATCATTCCTTGTTAAAAAAAATTAATAAAAAATCACATCAGACAAGTGAGTGATCATGTCATTCATTTCTCTGTTGCCCTACAAATCAATGCCCCTACCATGAACAAGCTTCACTACAAGGTGAACCAACACTATCCCCAGGGTGATTAATTCTTCTATCCCGCCCACATATTGTATGAATATTTGCCAATCTGTAACAAAAAATCTCCCTCCCGAACACGAGGACAAGCATTCGTGGATTGAATGGGTCATTTGCCTTCTTATTGTTAATCTCGGACAAAAAATTTCTTCAATAATAGGAGCAAGAGCAGGAAGACGGAGCACTCAAGGATGAACTTGGGGGCAGTAGCATGTTCCATGATTTGCTTCCACCTGTAAGTTCAACCAGTAGATAGCTTCTGATAAAGCCTGTTATCCAATTTGAACATGTCTTATATTACACCACATACGTCAAGACTTTCACAAGGAGACAAGTGGGATTCTTAGGCAGTATAAAACTTTTAGTTTGATCAAACTGTTACGAATAATTGAAGTTCATGGCATGTAACAAAGTCGGAGTACTGAAAATGCAAAACAGCAGAAGAGCGTCGTGTGAATTATGAATGACAATCAGAATCAGTATTATTATCAGCACTAATAACGAGAGCGAAAATAAGCAGAACTTACCAGTTACTTGCATCAGATGAACTGTTTTCTCGGATAATCTCCTCCTCTTCAAATTCTTCCAATATAGCACGCTGACGATCATTTACTTTTCTAAAAAAAACAATATAGAAACCATGGATGTTGGCTAATCCATCAGAACCTAGCAAGGATAGCCATGGATGTTGTATAATGCAAAGAACAAACAATGAAATAACATAACCGATGCATGCATCTTCTTATTTTTCACTTGAAGATTTGGTTTTATATAGTACTCGTAATTTAGTTCTAAAAAATTTACTTCCAACAGTTAAATTCCCAATTAGTATTAGATGAAGTGAGAACAACTCTTTCATAAACCAACTCCAGCAGCAAAGTGAAGGGTCCATTCAATAATCAGGTTCATCGGAAAAGCCAGTTCAAATTTCAAACAAAACTGTTGTTTCATATCAACAAAGGACAAACTCACTTGGGGAAATTGACACGAAAGCGTACATATTGATCACCGCGATCAACAAGGAAACCATGTTTCGGAAATCCTGCCAAAAGTGATATTTAGTATATCATTCAATATAGTAATTGGCCACGCCCATGATAAATGACCAACCAATGCCAAATATGAGTATTGATACCATTGCCAAAAAAATCATGTGTACTATCATACCTTTGCCTCTCAAAACCAAAAGCTGTCCTGGTTGAACACCCTTGGGTATCTAAAGGGGGGAAACAGAGGGGTACTCAAGTTAAATGACAGAAGTGACAGTGAAATGAACTTTCATAATAACAAACATGGCATTTTAAGAGGAAAGCTATGAGCCAAAATGATTTATAGTTTATCAGGAAATCAGAAAGAAAGGGAGAAAAATAACAATTAAGAAAGGTAAGTTCAGAATGGAAGGAAGAAGGTAAGTTCAGAATGGAAGGAAGATAACAACTTTCCACCAGTAGCTCCTTTCCTACTCCTCAATAAACATGGTAAAGAAGTGAGTCATGGGCTGCTGATCACCCCAGTTTTAAATCTATTCAGATTTAGAGCTTCTCCCTTTTTAACTTGCTACTAGCTAGCAGAAAACAGCTACTCCATACAACCAGTAGGCTAACTAATCTATATATATATATATATATATATATATATATATATATATATATAGCAGAAATGTCAAATATATAACATGTGTGTATCAATGAGTAAGGATAAAAAGGGACTGATGGTGAGAGATTTCATACATCTAATTGTAGCCTCCCCATCAGAGTTGGTACATAAACTTTGCCACCAAGTATAGCCTGTCAATTAGGACTGTCAGACAGGATCCATCTCTACAATCGCATATATTTTGTTAAGCAATAGTTTAATAACAGAAACAGTTATTTAACTGCCACCTTCATTAAAAAGGTCATGAAGGTGATATACTCCAAATAGTCCTGTGAAAAGATGTTAAAGCCAGTTCAAAGGCTAGATATATTTTTTAACATTATGGGACTTTAACCTCATGTTTGATGAGGCAAAAACTATGGTTACCGGGAAGGTGAAGTAATAAATAACATTATATCAAATTCAGATGCAAAATTACCTACCTGAGTAAAGCTTATATTACAGTCTGCATACACATCTGCACCATCTCTGGTAAATACAAGATCATCAGAAACCTGCATATCAAAGGAAACTCTAGGATCATCAGGAGTTTAAACTTTAAAGCACTCTAAAACCTTTACCCATCACGCTCAATCATGTCCATGCAAATCAAAGAAAACTTCTAGATCAATCCCATGAACCAGAGCAGTACAAAGCCAGAAAATAGTGGACAACAATCAACATGGGTAACAGACTTCAAATGAACTAGTCTCATCGCAGCATAAAATTATTGAAGAAAGTTGCATGTGATACAACTGAAGCAGTGAATCAAAAAGGAATCTACCTTCAGTCTTATGTAAAGATTGCCAGCTTGGACACCTCGGCCTCCAGAATTGCCAGCTTTTGGAACACGAATTGTATCACCGGAATCGACTCCTGATCAGTCACCAAGTTTGCATGTTAAGAAGATTGAGTACATTAATGTAACTTGCCAAGCCTTGGCTCACAGATATACGAGGACCACAAAACATCACAAATGAGCAATCTGTTCTCTCCTATGAAGCACGAACACCTTGAGTTGGTGTAGTTTCACATGTTGGAGACTTGTAAACTTACAAAAGCCCCTAGAAACTCCTGGACAACTGGAGGACAGCCTAGGATACTTATACACATGTTTGCCCCCACCCCCACCCCGCCTTTTCGTTTGTATGGTGGAAGGTCGGCAATTTTTTCCTTCCTTTTTCGTTGCTTTTAATAATTCTTTACTTTTTTTTATCTACATTCCTATTGAACTTGTTAAATTCATATTTTATTGTTTATTTGGTGTTAATTTATTGATATACACTTAGAGCTGGCAAAACCCGACCCGAACCCGAAAACCCAACCCGGAACCGATTGTTCCGAACACCAACCCAACCTGACCCATTTTGATCCCGAAATCCGAATAACCGATAACCGAAACTCACCCAAATCCGAATGAACCGAACCCAATTCAACCGAAACTCATTAAGACCCGAACCCGTTATAACCGAAACCCGAAATAACCCGAACTTTAAGATACATTCTAGTAAATTTTTTAAAATGAATATTAAAATAATGAAAACTTGAGACAATCCAAACCCGAAATAGCAGAAACCTCAGACAACCGAAACCCGAAATAACCACAACCCGAGCCAATCGAAACCCGAATAACCGAAACCCGATACAACCGAAACCCGACCCAACCGCCCGATTGCCACCTCCATATACACTTGCTTTGCATAATTTATATTGGCTTTTCATTGCAGTGTCCGTATCCTACATTTTCAGAATTGATGGTTCTTCATGTCTGTTTCCTTTTCTGTGCTACTTAAATAATCTCTGTATTTATCCTCTTTCCTTTTCTGAAGTAAATCAATTTTCTGTGAAATCCCGCCGATTAATTTTCTGTAAAATCCATGTATTCCTAATATAAAATTAGTCTATTACATGGTTTCTGCCTCTCTGAAGTAAATTAATTTTCTATGAAATCCTGCCGAATAATTTTCTGTAAAATCCATGTATTATTAATATGAAATTCTTCTATTTCATGGTTTCTGCCTGAGAATCCACTCCCGATGTATGTCTCCGCTCCAAGACTTATGCATCATATCTATGACGTGAAATAGTTGTCAATTGGTGAAGCGCATGGTTCTCCAAGTTACACCAACTAATTGCTTGTGACAGCACAGCTACATTATAGAATATTAAGTAGTAAAAATGCCACCAAAAACAATAGTTCAGGTAAGATAATCATCTTGTGTTGGTTCAACTAGATGAATTCACACTATTGAAAGAGATATGCATTGCAAGCATCATTTTGGGTCATTATCTTAAAATGGTAGAATTTCCTTCAAATAGGAAAAGGAAAAAATTTCACTTGACGATAATGGGGTTTGGGCCAATTCAAATTGTGGAACTGTGATTTGAATAATTAAACTTGACATTTCAAGCCTTTTCCAACTCAAGGGACACTGAGTAATGTATCTCTTCTCTCATCCTCTCTTAATTATTTTCTAATTTTTCTTCTCACACAATGGCAACATTAGCTACACTGTTCTCTTACCCAATGGCACCATCATGGTAGCTCCATTATTGCTACCAATAATGAGATTATAAAAACTTTGACCTTTTTTAAGCTTCAACAACCCTAATCTTGTGTCCTCTTTCCCACTAAAAGAACAGAAATGTAGGGGAGAGAAAACAAGAGGTCAATAGATGTAAAACTAAGAATAATTCCTAGTCTAGATTTTTTTTTTATCATTTTAAGTGTTAAAAGGTGTGAAAATTTTAGAACTTCATGGTACCCAAGTGGGATTATATCAACTATGATACAAAATGTTGAATTTCCCCAAAATCATTAGCCTCGACAAGTGGAATTTTTCTAAAGCAAAAAGTGCAAGGAAACCTCACAGGTCATTTTCAACATGATATTAAAAGATTCCAGACATTTATTGTTTAAAATTATGGTTTGATAAAGAAGCATTCACCACTAACCTCCTGGTATTGTAACTTCAACTTCCTTGACACCTTCAACCACCCCTATCCCTTTGCACATCCTACAACTTTCCTGCAGGATAAGAAAAATTGTGTCAAACCTAAATGCATACTAAGCATTTTACAATATTTATTACCCATAAGAAGCATATGTTGCTTACACTGATAATACTCCCCATTCCCTTACAAGTACTACATGTTGAAGTAAAAGGTGGAATCGTTACCTGTAAAATTAAATTTAAATCGGACATAAAAAAAATGTCAATAGAATAAATTTTTTGTTCTTTTCAATAATGTAATTGTAAGGAAATGATCAATGATGTGCTTAACCTTTCCAATGCCTCTACAAATTGGACAAGTCTTGCTCTTAGCATCAAGCGGATGGCCACGCCCATCTAAATCAAGAAAGAGGATGAAAAATGTATGGATCATAAGGATAAAATTGCTCTAATGATGTAGCAGCAAGAACAATAAATTGTATATACAATGGTTAATTGGAAGAATACAATTGACAAACTCCAGAGCAAAAACCCTTTATCATCAGTCATCACTGCATTAACCTTGGCAAAACCCCTTCAGAAAATGATTGGCTCTGATCTAGCTAAATATTTCGTAACTGCTCCTTATCATCGATTAAGCATAATCAGAAGAGTAAAAGGCCTATTGGACAGAACTAAGTAGACAGCAACAACATGGAAGACTTCATATACAATGTCAGATCTTTATTAATCATAACTTCTTCCATAAATAAATTGAACAATTGTCCAGTTTGACAAGAAAGGTCCCTGGGCATTATATACAAGACAAAAATGTATAGGTGATAGAGAAAAGAAATATGGGTCCAAACAAAAAAAAAAGAATATTAACGTGGATATATTTTCTATTACCTATATAGCATATTAGATTGCTTCCCTCTCACAAGCATTGATTTATGTCATTCATCAAAATCAAACTCTTACAAAGCTAAATTAAATCCAAATCAACAATAGGATCAAATGGTTATTACTCACGGCAGGAATCACAAGGTATGTATGCGTCAAAAGACAAATGCTTTGTACATCCCTTTGCCGCTTCAGAAAATGAAAGTGACAGCTCCACCTAAAATGGCCTATGTTACATTAGGAACAGTCATTAACCCAGGAAAATAACCATTAGAACAACCTCACATACATATAACTATGCAGTAAAGTGAAACTAATTTTAACCTGAACATCAGCTGCAAAGTTTTCGGTCTCATCTTCAAAAATCTGGGACAGCCAAAGAGATTGTCACAGCAATGAATTTCAAATGCCAAAGTGGTGAAAGAAATGCAATTAATAAAGAAGATATCTATTAAACAGTGAATCTTGGTTCCTTACGGTCAAAGTAGAATACCCGAGATCACAGATGCAAGTTCAATAGAATGACGATTGATTTATTTTTGAATAATTAATAATGAAACAGAGCAAACTGAGAGGATAGCAAAATAATTAGTACCTCAGAAAAAATTTTGTGGAATGAGCTTGAGAAATGAGTTTTGTAAGCCTGCCTAAAAGCTTCCTCTTGTCCAAAATTACTCTCAGTGTTTTCTGATCCACTCTTGAACCTCTTCATTTGACAAAGAGAGCAATAATTCACAAAACACAGCCAAGCAGCTAACATTTTCAGAAAGTGGCTTGTATTGATCAAAATTAGCAAATAAGCAATGCCTTTTCACAATTTTATGTACAGTCTTACCATGTCATATTGTTCTCTCTTTTCTGTATCTCGTAGAGTCTAGAAAACATCAAAAGTTCATGAGATTTAGACATCAAACCACATAGAGAGAAAAAACTCAAATTTCTAAAGTAATACAACACTAAGCCAAATCTTTTGCATCACTATAACCACAAACCTCATAAGCATCTCTTATTTCCTGAAATTTCCTCTTCGCGGCTGGACTACTTTTGTTTCTATCAGGATGATATTTCTTGGCAAGCTGCACAGACTCTCTGACTCAATCAAACACAAAGTAGATGTAGGTGCAGATATAAAAGTAATAACAGCACACAACCGTGGTAAGAATGAAACAAAAGTACATTATAATTTGAAATATTCATAATAAATCTTATTCTCCTCTAAGCTTTTGTTCTTCTTAAGAGTCCAGAGTAAATTTATATGTTTGAATCAAATATATTCCTTAATGTTCTCCAATTTTGAAGGACGAATACATCAGTAACTTCCATTGTATCAGATTCAAACACAGACATTAGGCCTTTACCTCGTGATATACCTTCTTAATCTCATCACGACTGGCGTCTTTAGGAACTCCGAGCATTTCATAGTAATCTTGCTGACTTGAATAACAAGCACCTGCAAAATACACAATCTCACTATGATTACAAGAAGACACTACACAAACTTGGATTAATAAGAAGAATCTGAAAGGGGGGGTAGGGGAATTCAAACCTGTGGCATGAAAAAATTGCTTTCTCCAAACCAATCCTCTAACAGCATAATCTACAATCTTTTCCCCAATTACAAATCTGTTAATAAACGAATCTGAACAATAATCGTAAAACCAAAATCAGCAAACCAGTACCAAATTTTAAAACTACAATATACAGTACATAAGAACGTATTCATGCATGGCTCACTTCTATCATGAATTAGCGTCTGTTTTAGCAGCGAATGCGCATCTCCATGGTACGACTTCAAACAGAAACCCTGCCGCTGTTTCAATCAAACAGAAAAATCCGCGAATATTAGCATTTGTTTGAAGCAAAACCGATCAATCAAACAGAGGGCACTTACGTGAAGCCTCCGTGCTAGGGATTTGGAGAATTGACCAATCAACATAAACCGTCCCATTTCCTCTCACAATATGTGCAGATGGGAGCTGGTAGAAGTAGGAAATTTGGAAATGTTTCGGGAAAATTTTGATATTCAGAAGAAGGTGAGGTTATAGTGAGGCCAAGAAGATGGGGGGAGAGCGCCGAACGATGCTACTGCCGGTATGGAAGCTAGGAGGAGGTGGATCATGCGGCGTCGTTTTGAAGCTGCTCAGTCATCGAGAAACTCTGGTCATCTGGATTTCAGACCAAGCGAAGGAATACAAGTATAGTAGTTTAGGGTTTACGACTACGACTTGGTAATCGAAAGAAATTGACATCTTGCGAGGGAAAAATTACTCTAAACTAGTTTTATCGCCCGCGATTTTCGCGGTTTTTTTATACGAATGTTATTATTGATGTACAAATTGTGCAAGATCATAAAAATTATATAAATATTATTTTATAACATTTTAATTTCATATATATATATGAATACTTAATAGTAAAATTTAATTTATATGCCGGATCAATGACATTTAATTTCAAATTTGTATGATGTAATTTCATTATTCTTTTCCTAATTTTTTTTTCATAAAACAAAATTATTTTTTTGCTAAACAAAGCAATATGTATAATGAATCTAATATTTGTATAAATTTGGTTTATAAATTAATTGGTACGTGAGCAATATTTGCATAAATTTGATATGTGAGCAATATTTGCATAAATTTATTTTATAAATTAATTAGTATCCGTTAAAGATAACCACTTATTGATTTGCATTATTTTTATTGTTTAATGTGATTGTTTAAAGATAAATAAAATTATTTGGTACGTGAGCAATATTTGCATAAATCTAGTTTATAAATTAATTGTCTGTTAAAGATAAACACTTATTGATTTGAATTATTTCTATTGTTTAATGTGTTTATTTAAAGATAAATAAAATTATTTGGTACATGAGCAATATTTGCATAAATTTGGTTTATAAATTAATTACAGTATTTGTTAAAGATAAACACTTATATATATATACTAGTCTTATTACCCGCTTCGTACGCGGTATTTTATAAATTTTATTTATATGTAATAATGTTTATGGATTTAAATAAATTAATACATTAATTTTTATAATAATTTTTATGTATACATAAAATACTCACATTTCATTCATATATATAACTAGTTTTACTACCCGTCCGTTGTGCGGTTTTCTTAATAAACAAAATAATGTGTAATTTATATTTTCTTTCTAAAATTTGAAAGTTACTAGAAATGCATTCCCGCGCGTAGCGCGGGTCATTATTTAGTATGTTAAACTTTAAATCTTATGTGCAACGTACCTGACATCTTTGAAAATATTATTTACACATTAATGTGGCTATGGTTTTGGCCTTTTATATGTGCTCATGCCATTAGTCTTATATTACAATCTTTCATATACTGATTTTATCCCTTATTACTTAAGTTAAATAATATAATTTAGCATGTACAATATTTATTCTTATACTATACTCCCTCCGTTCAAAAATAAACTTTTTTTTTCAAAAATAATTCTAAACTTATAACTAATAAGTCTAAAATATATAAAAAAAATTGATTAAAAATTTGATATTTTATATAGTTTTAATCTCCTTAAAAACTTGTCAAAATGTCAAATGACATATAATTCTGAACGGATGGAGTATTTAATAGAATTGATCAGTTTTATGACAAATTAAAATATGTTTTAATGTTTAGAAAAATATTTATTTTATTTTGGCAATTGATAACCACTTAATTTGCATAGAATTATATATGCTTATTTTTGACAGCATTTATTTAATCACATTTTGTCAAAAAAAATATATTATTATCAATGTTTTAACATTAATATAATGTAAGGCCTCTATTTTTTTATTCATTAAATAATATTAAACATAAATAATATATGTCTTATAATGACAATCATAACCATTAGTTAAACATAAAATATTTAATTTTAAAAAACACTTTTTTAGATAAAAATGTATTAGTAGTTATGGTGCTACATCAAAAAAATATTATAATTCTATTGTCTAAGAAACCATTAGAATTTTTATAACGAAAAAATATTAAATATTTTTTATCTAATAAATTCACGGCATTAAACTAATATAATTAAAAAATACAAAAATAGTGCAATTAAGGAGAGTTGAACCCTTGACCTCATGCATATAAATCATTCCTTAACCATTAGGCTAGAACAACCTTTTGATTTTTTATGCTAATATTTAATAATATTAGATTATTTTTTTAATCATTTAATAGGTGCAATCAATGGGCTTTCACTCAAATCTATACTATATTAAATATTTTTTTTAAAATATAAAATATATATTTAATATATATCCTATATAATAATTTTTAAAAAATATGGTAGAATTTTTCTATTGTTTAAGAAACCATTAGAATTTTTATAACGAAAAAATATTAAATATTTTTTATCAAATAAATTCAAGGCATTAAACTAATATAATTAAAAAATAAATAAAATAGTGTAGTTAAGGAGAGTTGAACCATTGACCTCATGCATATAAATTATTCCTTAACCATTAGGCTAGAACAACCTTTTGATTTTTTATGCTAATATTTAATAATATTAGATTATTTTTTTAATCATTTAATAGGTGCAATTAATGGACTTTCACTCAAATTTATAGATATAGTATAGATAATAGTCTGGTTGAAATCTTTGCATGTTTTAATAACAATGAACTAAATTAAGAGTATGTTTATTTCATATCAATATACAACATATTATATATATAATAGATATATAAATTATGTTTGACTGAAATTAATATACTTCAAATTTTTTTTAAATAAATAAATTAAAACCTCATAAATTTTTTAGAGAAAATTTGGTAAACGGCACCCTTTTCACCTTTTAATTAGGTGTTTGTCCCTCTTAAAATTTAATTAGCCGTGCTACACCCTCTTGAAAATTAATTAGCTCAGTTAACCCTTTTCTTTCATTCTCTCCCTCAGATCCGAGAGACCTCCATGGCGATTTCGATTTCCCTCTCTCAACCTCCGTTCCCTCCTCCTCCATCGACCTTACTCTCTATCTCTCACACGCTTTCCCTTTGTTCCCTCCGTTCACCTGGCACTTCTAGTCCCCTCCGTTCACTTGCGAGGACTAAGCCATACTCATCCTCCCCCGATTCGATGGCCGGACGAAGCCAGACTCAACAATTCCCCGCGCGATTTCGGTGTCCATTGAAGGATTGTTGTTGAGCCCAAACAACGGACCAGGCCACCCTGCCAACCTCCAGGTGCTTCCTTTTTCCCTAATTGGTTGTTTGCTTTCTACCTTTGTGATCGATTTTGGCCTTTTGGAGGTTGAATTTGTGTGTGGCATTGTTATTGATGTTACATTGGAATTGATATCTGTATCAATTTGGAATTTCGCTATTGGAATCTGTTTTCATTTTTCTATACCTATAGAAATCAGGGCTTTTGATTTAATACTGCCTTTTCATGGATTCACACAGGTTTCAATAGTTTAGTGTGAAATTGACTCCCCTTGTAAGATTGATTTGGCTATTAAGTGTGACCTTTGTCAATGGAAAATGTTCTTGCTGCTATTGATAGTGGCAGATCGATCTGAAGTGCTTCTGTTGGTCAACACTGGGTTTTGGATCCCATTGATAGTACTAAGGGGTGAGTAATTTGGAGTTTAGATTAAGAAATCAGTGTTTGTTATCTGTATACTTCACTTGTTCATTAGGGGGGTCTTCGGTTATGATGTCCATATGCTGGAATGAGAAATATGAATCTGGACTTGGGTGAAGAAATCTCTGTTCTTGATTTAACCAAAGATACTTTTCATTGCATATTTACTCCTAGCTAAACCCACATCTCTACACCTGAAAAGAAACTTGAGTTTTTCATCTCTCTAAATTCACTCCCTACTGATTAGATGATTATTGTTTTTCTTCATGTTCTTGATGACTTATTTTCTATATTTCTCCTCCTTATGTTTACATGCTGATGTTTAAATTTTACAAATACCTTTGGACGTTAGGTTTGGGCTCCAAAATTGTATATTCCTCTCTGCTGCACATTTACTCATGCTGGAATCTTGACATACACACTGTTGATGATTCTTGCTGTGTTATGATGCTTACAAAAACTTTCTACTTGAATCATTATTTCAGAGGATTAGTCAATGGTTTATAGTCCTTATTCGCCACTACAAGCATTATTTCCAGATTCAGTTCTGGGTGAGATGACTGAAATTAAGGAGCTGGAGATGAATTGCAGATTATGTTTGTAGGTATGTCACCACTGCAGGTACAATAAACTCATGAGTTTCACTTGCCTAGTTTTACATATTATTGCATGATTGTGTTAAAAAAGGTTTTGCTGCAATTCCTTTGCAATTAGATTATGTTAAAAAAGTTTTTGCTGGAGGAAATGTCATGTGGAATATATTGCATGAAGTTGGAAATAAATATACTGACCTACCTAACTAGAGCATGTCTTTCTATTTTCTACCTGTAATTCTGGAATCAAGAGCAAGAAAATCAACATGGTTTTCCCTCCAATACTTTTTTATGGTGTCCTTTTTTTGGGATTTCCCCCCTCTCACTTCTTTTTTTTTAAATCCATCATGAAGGCATGAGTGATAATTTTAATTTTGATATTTAGATAGGATAGAGCATTCCAGGCTAGGATATAATCCATTCTTCAGTGAACTTATTCTTACACTCTAATTACAACTAAATCAAACTAGTAGTTGTTGCAAGAAGGCTTTCAACCATATCTACTTGACACTAATCAGTTGGATCAGAAGATATGATTTTATTTTTAATGGACAGTTGCACAAATGATCTCGATGCACCTGATGTTTGATATTTGTCCATTTTGCAGGACTGCCACTGAATGTCTCCGGCCAGAAGAGTGTGAGGTATTTGCAACAATCCGTGTCCTGGTGACAGTGAAGTACATAGAATCTGTTCTGAATTTGTGCAGGAAACCTACCCGTGTGGTCTTAAACCTACATAAGAAACAATACTTTGATAGTTAGAGAATTTTTCATATAAAAAGGCTGATCTGTTTGTCATTATCCACTGATACGGTTTTTAATTTTAATGAGGCGCATTTTTTAGTAACTGTTGCTGCATATTTCCGCCCTCGGGGTTCAAAGACTGCATCTTTCAGCTTGCTAAAACGATCTTGAGCTGAACCCTTGCTTCAAATCATAGGCTATGTAGGCTTATAGGTTACTGCAGACCTAATCATGGTTAGTGTATGTGAAGTGTTAAAACTAGTTACCGATACATGGCGGTGTTAGCATCTGTAATTATACATTGAAAGACTTCAGAATGTTTTTTTTGTAGATTGATACACTTTCGGGTTCGAATGATCAAGCATCGGACCCTAAAAAGTCTTTGATGGGGTAAACTTTTTTTATAGGGATAGCAAAAGGTTCAAAGTGAAGCAAATTTTTACAGATTGAAATCACCTAGATGAAGTCACCACAAGGGGGTCAAGTTGTACAAATGATTAAATATTTCTCAATTTTATTCTCACCAAGCATTTCTTTGTTCACATTGGTATAATTTTTTATAGTATTAGTACTACTTTAGTGATGAGATTATTTAATATGTCAAGACACATTCTCCTCTCTGTATAAATGTAATATCATTCTAAAACCGGAATTATGAGTTTGGTTTCCTTTGCAATATATAATATGTTGCAGTTGATTTTGTTATAACACTTGATATGGTTTTTTCTCGTTGCCTAATTCTTAGAAGTTAGAAACCAAATCATGGATGCCTAACTTAGACGGTCACTCAACAAGAGGAATGGGCTCCCGACTTCCCATACCCTCGCATTGTTGAGGATTCATAATTGTGCATGCGTATGGATCTATAACCTCATAGAGGTGTAGAAGCCACATAACCCATCTTGATAGCCTACTAACAGCCTTAGCCGTTGCATCATGAACTATCTTGAATTGATTCGTTTTGATTCCGTATGCATGCTATGGTTTTCCTATTTCTTGTGATGAATGATGCAAAATTGCTACAACCAAGCAATGTGGTACAAGATTATGAAGTTGTGCATCTTGGTGTTGTTCCTCGTTGGTTAAATTCCTTGTTTGGTGACACTGTTTTGATTCCACATTTCATACTTCAATGTCATTAATTTTATAAAAATATCATCACAATGATTGAGATAAATTAATCGTAGTTACAAATGTGTCATCAATGAATAAAAGTCATCAATAAAATTGTCATCAATGAATTGTAATTACGTATTAAGCTCATATGTCATCAATTGTATAAAAATATCATCAACAAAGAATGTCATCACAAATGATTGAGATCAATGAAATGTAATCACAATTGTGTTATCAATGTCATCACAAATGAGTGAGATCAATGAAGTTTAATCACAAATTTGTCATCACTCATCAGTGAATAAAAATAGAATCAATGAAAATATATTGATATACAATTTACTGAATTACAAAGGTGGCATCAAACGATTTGGCTTAAAAGTGACATCAAATAATTACATTAGAAAAATGACATCAAAACACTACTTTAAAAAAGTAGCATCACATTAAAGAAAAAATGTCTTTAAAAAAATGGCATCAAAACACTACTTTGAAAAAATGGCATCACGGTAAAAAAATGACATCAAAAAAATTGCATAAAAAAGTGACATCAGTGGTCAATAGTGAAAAAATGACATCACAAAAAAGTGGCATCAATGGTCAAAGTGGGAGGAAGGAAGGGAAGGGAAAAGTGGGAGGAAGGAAAGGGGAAGGAAGGGAAGGAAAGAAGGGGGTACACCCCACCTAATTTATTTTGTTTAGGGTCTAATTGCCTAATTAGATTTTCATAAGAGACTAGTTACCTAAATCACCCAATTTTTTAAGATAAAAATAAAGAACGTTGCTTATTGTTTCGGATTTGTATCATTTTGTAGTAGTAATTTTAAATTTATTTCCTTCAACTGAATTTTTATCCCATAAGAATAATATCACGGCAAATTGCATAAAATATCTCTAAATTTGAGATAAGTTGAGATTCATATTTTCAAGTATTATTAAATTGTTATTTGATGTAATATTGGATTTTAAAAGATAAGTTTTCTAACTAATTAAGATATAAGGTTGAATATATATAATAATAAATGGGATCACTAATTGTCTAAAGACCGAGATTTTTATAATTAAGGATTTTATTCTGATTCTTAATTTACTTAGAATTTATTTGGATTCTAAGGTGTTCGAAAATTTTTAAAAATTTCCGTCGTTGAGCAAGCGATTTCATTTTATTCTTACGAGACAAATTCCGACACAAACTTGTTATTCGACTTGAAAACGAATTTATTCCGCTTTATTTTTTTTGAGGCTTGGAAATATTTTCGGGTTTCGTTATTTAATTCGGATTCGAATATTTATTTTAAAATTTAAAATTTATTTATTTTATCGCGTCAAATTAATGTCAAAAGGCGAGTTTTGGGATTTATTTTCGGATAGTATTTTTGACCTTCTTTTACCATTCCCAAACTCAATCTCACTCTTTCCCCTAGTCATTCCCTACCCCCTAGCTCGGTTGCTAAGCCATCCCACCTATTCATTCACAGTCACCACCATACCCTTCATCTTTTTCTTCAACCTATACTCACCTCCTCCTGTATTCCCCCATCTCCCTATTGTAGGCTTGCAGCTGCAACCCCTTTTCTTTTATTTCTTTCTTCCCTTCATCTCTCACTCCACCCTCCTGCACTCCTCGACCACACCAGCCCGCCACCACAGAAGCCCCTCCGCTCTCCTCCTCCTGTCGCCGAGCCCACCATCACCACCCTGTTTTTCGAGTGCAGCCCAAGCACAACCACACCACACGCTTCACCTCCTCTTCCCTTCGAGATTGAGTCAAGCAGCACCCAAATCACTTCCTCCGTTGTCCGACGAAGCCAAGCTCGACGCCGCTAGGAGCCCGACGCCAGCGATGTCCACATCCTCTCATCTTCCCCTGTTTCCCCGTTTTAGGTCCGGTAAGGTCGCCTTCCTCTCCTTTCCGCTCCCAAACATCATAAACTCGCACCTTTAAGCCATTGGTCTCCGTCCTAGGCCGTGAATGCACCGATTCCGACTCCGATGAAGCCGAAGGAACCCTCGACGAACCTCCGACGAGCCGTCTCAATCGATTCCGCTCGGTGAGCACTCTAGGCCCCCTTTGAGTCTCATCTTCGATTCTCATGTTTCTTCCCGTCCCTTGTCGTTGAACTGTCTGGAGTGGGTGAGAGAGGGTCGCCGGAGAGAGGGAGGGTGAGGCTCGGAGTTTGGGCAAGGATGAGCGAGACTGCAAGGGTGAACAAGAGCGAGCGAGGACAAGCGAGTGAGCGACGTCGGGCATGGGCGAGAGAGCGAGCGAGCACTGAGCGTGAGGGTGTGGGCGCTGCGAGCACGAGGGCGGGGGAGCAAGGCTAGGTGAACAGGGGCGACGAACGGAGGGGAGTTGAAGGTTAGGGATGGGTTTGGCTAAAACCGGTTCTCCCTTTCTTTTTCTATTCCTCTAAA
This sequence comes from Persicaria maculosa, assembly GCA_963922045.1. Lineage (NCBI taxonomy): Eukaryota > Viridiplantae > Streptophyta > Magnoliopsida > Caryophyllales > Polygonaceae > Persicaria > Persicaria maculosa. The sequence goes on along the minus strand of OY998264.1, from coordinate 43,054,881 downwards.
TCGGTCCGGTTTACCTCTTTTTCTTCGGTTCATTTAAAAGCTAAAATGGGTATGGGCTTCTGGGTTGTATTCGGGTCGGGTTTTGGATCTGGGTGTTGTTGGGCTGGCCTCTTGGGTTTGTTTTAAGATTTTGTTATATTGTTTTACCTATTATGATATATAGCTAGTATATATAATATTTATTTGATTATTATTATTATTATTATTATTATTATTATTATTATTATTATTATTATTATCGTCGTCGTCATCATTTAAATTGTTATAAAATTATTTATTTAGTAGTTATGAAATTATTATAAATTATTTATTGAATTAATTAATTATGTAATTTATTTATTTATTATAGATTTTTAAAATGGATTTATATGGGTGCTTATTTAATTTTTGATATATATTGTTTTAAAGTTGTTAGTGTCATTGACTTGTTAATACCTTGTAGAGTTTATAACTCTAGTTTACTCATATATATACATCATATATTATATGTGTGTTTTGTATATTGGGCTGGTAACCCATCAGCTTGGTAAAGGCCCAGCTCCTGCCTAGCCCATCAAGAGCTTCATCTCTACTCCGAGCCTGATGCGTGTCTTCAGCCTTGCCTCTGCACATCGTTTTGATGACTTGTAAGCATCAAATATAAGGCTTCTTATTTCCTGTCAGTCACTGTAGCAAAACAGAGAGAGAGAACACAGAGGCGGAGAAAAAGAGATGAGGGTTAGGGTTCGAGAAGAGGAGCTCGAAGCGCCGCCGAGACAGCTTGGGAGCTTATCCCATGGCTGCTCCGGTTATGAGAAGGCACTGGGTACTCCAGTGAGTCAAAAGACAAGGAAGAGAGAGCATCGGTGCCATGGCTGCGTCGATGAAGCTCGAGAGCGAGATCGATCAGGATCGAGCGATCTCCAAGAGCCTTCTTGAGTAAGATCCAGCGAGTGCGACAACGATCGACGCCGAGCGATCTTCCGAAGCCAACCATGAGCACGATTCCGAGACCTTTCCTTGAGCGAGTTCCAAGGAGAGATCGGCACCAATAGTTCGCCTTTCCGAGCGACGAAGTATGTAGAAGCAACAACACCAGGTCCAAGCGATGAGCAAAAGACAACGAACAAACGACAACCGAGGAAGATCAAGAGATCTTGGCCTCGGACAGCAACCGAAAGACGACAAATCAAGCAGAAGTTCAGGGGACGATTGAACCAGTGGACTGCGACTTGGAGCGGCTCCGACGAGTCCACTACAAGGCCTAAAATCAGGGAGTTCAATCCCTTCTCGTTTCATTTCTGCATCATTGTCTGCGTGTATATTCGGTTCTTGAGTTTGTGTCGTTCTTGTTTAGATTGCTATTCTTAGGACTGTTTGTATGCTTTCGTTATCGCCTTAGAGCACAGTGGAACGCTCTCTTGAGCCGGGGACGTAGGGAACTTTTCCCGAACCTCGTAAACAAATCATTGTGTCCTATTCGGTTTGTTTGATCTAGATTCGGTTCAATCTAGAATCGAGTCTGCGATGATTAAGACTTGATATACGACTCGATTGACCTATTCGATACCTAGAACAAGGATTTTACAGATTGGTATCAAAGCGAGGTTGGCTCGTTCTTGATTTCTGGCATGCTTCTTGTTTGATTATGCTTGAAATCTGCTTATATTCATGTTCTTTGGTGAGTTACTGTTTCCGCTGCATACTTCCTGTGTTTCTGAATGTCTATGCTTCAAGAAAGTTGGTTACTACGTTGTTTAGTTGCCTTAAGACATGTTGCTTGTGCTTTCTTGAATGTTCAGTTCTGTAAACATTGTTGTGTGTGACTCTTGAGCATGAATTTCTGAGATCCTGCTGGTTATTTGGTATTTCTCTCAACCATACATATGTACTATATTGTGCCTTGATTTCTATATGAATTCTTGACTATACAGATGCATATAGGTTGAGATCTTGGTCAGTGTTGTTGGACTGATATGTGCTTGTTTGAACTCCTTATGTATCACATGCTTGATTTGATGAATTTTGCGTCTTATGACATAGTTGTCATCTATGTTTAAAGCATCTATGTTTTGCATATTCATCATCTTTAAAAAGTGTGTGTGCTTGTCAAATTTCTCTTGTATATGATATCTGATGTTTGGGGTTCTTAATATGAGGCTTTATGTGCTCCTTCTTCCCTCCATTCAAGTCTTGAACATGTTATGCTAGTGTTTCCTACAGCTTTGTGCATAAGGATTACTTGCGTTTCTGTATAACTTGTTTTATAGCTCTTTTACGAGCCTTGACTTGATTTTCTGCTGAGATTTATCCTTTCTCATGTTCTCTTACATCCCCTACCTTCATTATTATACAACCTTGTTTTGATTTTTATACCCTACTCACTGTCAGCTTTACATTCTCATTGAACTACTTGTTTTCTTGCATGATAAAGTGGATATATATTACTCCTGATCACAGTAATGTGTTGTCCTAAGTTTCTTGCATGTTTTAGTAGTTAATTAAATGTATATTTGCTTGGCATATTGGGTTCTTGTGCATATTTGATTGCCCTTCTTTATCTTGTATGATAAAGATATAGTTGACATATTCAAATTCTTGTCAAAACTGTTTGTTGGTTGTTTTGTTTGGGATTAAATGAAGCTTTACATGTTGTCTATTCAAGTGTTTATGAGCATAGAAAATGAGTAACTTTCATAAGTTCCTTGAGTTTTTCTGTGCCTTGTGCATAACTTGATGTGGTCTACAACATTCATGCTTTTTTCCCTTAGTTCTCTCTGCTGCCCCATGTTATCACTGTTGGTGTTGCATACATGTGACTTTGTGATAGATTCTTGATGCACAACTACCTGGTTTCATGGCATATACATATAGTTCTCAATTACTCATGTTTGTTGTAATTTTTCTTGCTATATTTAATGCCTGATTAACTGTCTATGGTAGTGTCCTGAATCTGCACTTGTATGTCATGTATGTCTAGGACAGTTTCATGAATTTTTTCCTCTATGTGTAAACCTGTCCCATGCCCCTTAACATGTGATCCTCATTTCTGATTATGTGTTTTGTCATATACGTGTGTACCACTTGCTTGTGCTTACATGATAAGTTTTTTGTTACACTTCCTTCTCACTAGCATCTTGTTTGATGTTTCTTGTTGGAAGTTATAAAATCTGTACATGTTATGCCATTATGAAAGCAGATCATCATCTTTCCTATTTTTTGTTCAAATTAGGATTAACTTGATCTGTTCTTTCTCTATGTTGTGGGAACTCTCTGTTGCATGTTACCTCCCTGTTTGAGTTTACAGAAAACTTCTATCTTATTGGCCTACTGTAAGAAAGTGAGAATTAACTCAGTGTGTTACCTTTTGTGCAAGGAGAAAAACAACACACAGTGCTAAGGAAACTAATGGTGAAACCTTTGGGTTTGAGCCAGAAAGAGAAGAAAGGTAGTTCAAATCAGGAACCACGACTGTTACTGTGGGTGTCCTTCGAGATGAGAGCTTCATCGAAGTTGGCTGACTAGGAAACCATGACGATGGTTATCCTTCGAGATGCTCGCTCCATCAAGCATCTGATTAAGGGAGGATCTGGGATTCCTCTTGTTTCTTTCTCTATCTTTCAGTTTTCGTTTACATTTCTAAAATGTCAAGCACTATAATGAGTTTATGTGATCTCTTTTCTCTTAAGTAATCTATGAGTTCCATGTGATCTCTGATTGGCCTTACTCTAAGATAGTTTTCTTGTTTAAAATCTCATCAGGTGTTATGTGTTTAACTTTTACGTAATTCCTCGAGCATGATAAATTTTGTTGTCACCTTGTGTACTTGAATTTCTACTTATGCTTGAATTACTTGTTTGAAGATCTATGTGATATGATCTGTCTGGACATAAACTAGGATTTAAATGCTTATTTTTAGGACTAACCTTGCTGTTTTTCCCTTTAAATTTCAGAGCATATAATCTGACAGTTTATGGTCATGTGCAAATTCTTTTTTGGATGATTTCTGTGTGTTGTTCAGCATGTTCCTTCTGTGATTAAATGCTTTACGTAAACCACACTTCATTGTCAAAATCATGTTTTTAGGATTTGTTGTTTATGTATTTGAGTACTATTTTGTGACATATTACTTCTATGTGTTAATCATATATGTTGCATAAGTACTTGTATCTCCTTTTTTACTCCTTTTTTGACATCCTCTATGAAACCTTTCTGAGATAAGATGACTAAGCAAGTTGTCTTTCTGTTTTGCCAGAAAGTTGTGCTTGAAGAAAGAGTGACCTTGTCACTTGTCAGCCAAGCAGCTAAGGGGTCCATGGTGGCTCGGCGAAGCCTCCCCATCTGCAATATTCTTCAAGAAGTCAGAGGATAAAAGGGTAAAGGAAAAAAAAAACCAACCAGTGGACTACACCATCAAAAATAGAAGAAAAAATTAAAGTGAAGAAAATAAATAACAGCAGCAACTACGGAGTTCAAAAGCTCATGATGAGCATGAACCAGCTGCAAATCAGTTGCCATTACCATCAGCAGTAAAAATTGATGCACTCACCAAATTAAGGGGGCAAAGGTAAGTATCTCTACTCCTAAATCTAAAAGGAAAACTCTCATGCTATCACAAGCTCACTGAGTTGTGCTCTCTCATGCTAGATATATGTTTGTCTTGCTATGAGTTTGCATGTGTTGTCTTACATGTCAATGTATGCTATCTCACGTGCTTGAGCTCCTTTAGATTATAAAATACTTGCAAGTTCTTGCTTTGTAATTTGGGTGAATAATCAATTTAAAACTGTTGGTTTCATATTTTGGCTTATTTTCCCTTCTTTTCTTATTTTTCTTCTTATGGGAATCATGTAGACTTTCCCTTGTGTTTGTGTGGTGGTCCGAGAGCGTGTTACTCATGCTATTTACCTGGTTGTGCACTACTCTATTTATTGACTTGGTGTACATGTTCTTGAGTGCTTTGTTCACTTTTATGAATTCATGTATTATCTTTGTTAAAGTCTTTGATTTACCTACATGTCTAGGTCTGTTAGAGTATGTGCTTTGGCCTTCTTTGGCCTTCACCTTGCATAAAATCAGTTTGCTTATACTTGCTATATGTTAGTTGTATAAATGCTTACTGTTTTTTTTCTGAGTTGCTTGTGGTGTTGGCCTCCAGAGGGCATTATGTGATATTGCCTCTCATGCGTCTCATTGACTAGAGGGACTCATTCCCTTAGAGACTTTTGCGTCTTGTAGTCTATATGAGACATGCTTTCATGGTTACACATCTAGCTTGCTAAAATTTAATGCATCTGTTATATGCTGAATTTGTGCTTCATATGCTAGAGTTTACTATGAGAAAGACCTGCTGAAATTCTTAATTTCTATCTCCTTTGTTATGCTTAATACTTGTTATTGCTAACCGTGTGTGGAGAAAGTGCAGGTACAGCGATGACAGACGACGTTTCACTGTGCAATTAGGTTTTCTTTCTCTTTATTGGTTTCTTTCGTAAACTAGACTTAAGAGGGCAAATTGTAGAGTTTATAACTCTAGTTTACTCATATATATACATCATATATTATATGTGTGTTTTGTATATTGGGCTGGTAACCCATCAGCTTGGTAAAGGCCCAGCTCCTGCCCAGCCCATCAAGAGCTTCATCTCTACTCCGAGCCTGATGCGTGTCTTCAACCTTGCCTCTGCACATCGTATTGATGACTTGTAAGCATCAAATATAAGGCTTCTTATTTCCTGTCAGTCACTGTAGCAAAACAGAGAGAGAGAACACAGAGGCGGAGAAAAAGAGACGAGGGTTAGGGTTCGAGAAGAGGAGCCCGAAGCGCCGCCGAGAGAGCTTGGGAGCTTCTCCCATGGCTGCTCCGGTTATGAGAAGGCGCTGGGTACTCCAGTGAGTCAAAAGACAAGGAAGAGAGAGCATCAGTGCCATGGCTGCATCGATGAAGCTCGAGAGCGAGATCGATCAGGATCGAGCGATCTCCAAGAGCCTTCTTGAGTAAGATCCAGCGAGTGCGACAACGATCGACACCGAGCGATCTTCCGAAGCCAACCATGAGCACGATTCCGACACCTTTCCTTGAGTGAGTTCCAAGGAGAGATCGGCACCAATAGTTCGCCTTTCCGAGCGACGAAGTATGTAGAAGCAACAATACCAGGTCCAAGCGATGAGCAAAAGACAACGAACAAACGACAACCGAGGAAGATGAAGAGATCTTGGCCTCGGACGGCAACCGAAAGACGACAAATCAAGCAGAAGTTCAGGGGACGACTGAACCAGTGGACTGCGACTTGGAGCGGCTCCGACGAGTCCACTACAAGGCCTAAAATCAGGGAGTTCAATCCCTTCTCGTTTCATTTTTGCATCATTGTCTACGTGTATATTCGGTTCTTGAGTTTGTGTCGTTCTTGTTTAGATTGCTATTCTTAGGACTGTTTGTATGCTTTCGTTATCGCCTTAGAGCACAGTGGAACACTCTTGAGCCGGGGACGTAGGGAACTTTTCCCGAACCTCGTAAACAAATCATTGTGTCCTATTCGGTTTGTTTGATCTAGATTCAGTTCAATCTAGAATCGAGTCTGCGATGATTAAGACTTGATATACGACTTGATTGACCTATTCGATACCTAGAACCAGTATTTTACATACCTTATTTATTATTAAATTATTCAATTATAATTTCTGAATGAATTATTCATTTATCTAATTTGCTTTGTTGAGACTTATTTATGTGAACAAATTTTTTGTTTAGTTTTGGTGTTTAAAATGGTTAGTTTGGATTATGTAAGTTGTTAGAAATATTTATCAAGTGTCGGAATTTATCTAAAAATATTAGAACAAAGGTTTTGGAAATAAACTAACTTATGTCGGATTATTTTAATAGTATAAAATTGTGAGGTCGGTTTAAAGGTTTAAATGCTTTAATATTGGACTTTGGCTAAGTATGATTTTAAAAGAATTGATTGACTAACGAGTTGACTTACTTTGGATTTAAATGGCTTTGACTAACTTTGGGACCGACTTATTTGGACTTGACTTGGTAAATTGTTTGAAGAATATATCTTACTTGTGAATTTATGTGAATATGATATGGATATGAGTTTCAAGCATGAGTGATATTTGAAATCTTGAGTTGATGATTATAAAGCATGATGTGTTGATATATGAGTTATGTGATGAAAGATGAGATGCTATATAATGATGCATGATAAGATGGCGAATAAGATATTAAATTTGAGATAGCTTGAGATTATGAGGTGATGAGATGATACGAGATGTTATATGAAGAGATCTGATGACTTATATGATATGAGAATGAGATGACATATGACGATATGAGATAGTCGAGATAATGATGATGATGTTATGACTAATAACTGATGGATAAATTATGTGTAGTGGTAAATGGATCCCGTTCTGTGCAGTATGCTTATACATGTTCATTAATAATTGCTAGGTGATCTGTGACCTGCTTGCTTATCCTCTTGTTGATCTGCTACTCCAAGTAAGTTCTCTGGGGCTTACTTAAGTTAGAACCTCATGCTTGATGTGTCCTATAGTGTGTAGGTGTTGCATCCTGCATAATCATGTAGTATCATGCTTAGGTTGCACAAATTAATCGAGCATCCGTATTCTATTTTCATATGGTAGAACGGCTGTTAAATTATGAGTCCTAGAGTCATTTGCTAGGGTCATAGGATAGTCCAGTCTCATCGTGGTTTGTCCTCATCGAGTCAAACTATTAAATTGACGAGCATGACTATTGATGCGATTGATGATGTTATGGTATTGAACGCGGTCGGTTCCCGCACTAACGAGCATGGGTGCGGCAGTAGAAAACGCGGTCGGTTCCTGCACTAACGAGCATGGGTGCGGGAGTAGGAGAGGGACATGACACTTGACATTCTGTGCGAGATCCCATTTAATCGCTTTTTGCATATATATATATATAAATTGTTACCATGCTTGTGTGTTTAATATTTCCGCACTGCATTAGAGCATCCTTTATTTAGGTGTAAGCATATTATATGTCCTCAACGAGGTCTTCAGGGCCCGCATGAATGGCTCGACCTTGACTCGTGGTATAATTTCAGGTATTTGATCATTGCTTGTTCCGTGCTTCCATGACGAGGGTTTTCTTTTGGGACGTTCACACCGAGAGATTGATTTACCACCAGACTTGGCGCTTTGGATGTTTACATTCATTTATTTTGGTTTGACCTGGCTCTGTTGAGGCAAATTGTATTATGAGATTTCCTTCTTTATGCTTTTCATACTCAAAACGATTTAAGAGACTTAGACAAATAGGACACGTTTGGGGCACCCAACGACCCTATCGTGAATTTAGGGTGCGAAATCTCTTCTTTTAGCACTCACACTTTGTTTTGAAACTCGACCCATACTCGACTTGCAAGATCCAAACGAAGGTATCCAATCATTTGAAACATAACGCGAATATTTATATTTGGGTCGTTAAAAAGGTGGTATTAGAGCTTGGGTTGCGCGATTCAAGTACAAATGGGTTGAAGTATGATTTTGAAAATTGCCCAATGTTTTTAAAGGATTTTGAAGAGTTTTAAAGGGGCAAAATGAATTTAATATGGATAAATTAATGAACATAGCTTAATAAACTTGCCTTAAAGTAAGAAAAATCGGAAAAGGGAAATCGAGTGGGTAGAAAGACGATAGACTATCCTCATTGAATGTAGACTTGGGAAAGGATAGGTAAAACTTAGTTTTGTACTTTATAGAGGGCCTGGAAGAGTCCAAGGAGTTTGCACCGCGGTGGTTGGAATAGCGGGGTAGGATATAGAGACCGAGAGGGTAGTTTTCCCCTCCGGTCAGTTGCCCCTTGAAGGGCAACTTCTAGATAGCTTCTATGAGTTTATATAAATTGAACTTTTCATGGCCAGCAAGGATTGGTAGCCTATAAATAAAACGCTTGGGGGCTGAGTTTAGAATCATCCATCATACACAGATATAAATAATCAATTACATTCGACTTTAGAGTTTTTAGGGTTTAAGGAAGCTTTAGGGTTTTGGCGTTTGCGAGAGTTGGCGTTAATATTGTGAAGACTTCGCTTTTATATTCAATGCAAGTTAAGTTCTTTTATCTTATATCAATCATGTTTCTTCCTACCATGAGTGACTAGTCGCTTTTCTCTTAGGGTCGGGGTGAGTCCGATGTTAGCCATGCATGCTTGATATGAATTTGATGTTGATATTTGTTATGTCTTGATCATCTCCTACCTTTTTGTGTTTAGCCCTTATCGAAAGAAAAGGAATTCATGTTAATAACTTGGATCATCTACACGAAAATCGGTAGATACAAATTAGGTTTATTTGCTAACCCATATACATTTATTTGTTAGAAAGGCGAAAGCTTGTTCCTTTGATGTGAAAGCATAATTGTCCATCTTATTCTATCTTTGTACATGAATGGTTAACGTTGTGGTGAGCCCTAGCCTTGAGAGATTCTTTTCCCATATTTAGTTAAACCTCTTTAGTTGTTACCAAAACCTTTGTCTTTCTGATCATTGCTTCTACTTTCATTCTTTTACTATCCGGTCGTTCTTTGCCGACGTTACTGTGTCACTGTAAGAGTGCTCGATATTGACTGCCTAGGTCGACGTCGAGTGCCCTGTGTTGATCGATGGTCTTCTGTGTTGATTGATGTTGCTTCTAATATCGACATCGACTGCTCCTAGTCGACATTGATTACTTATTTTTGTGTGTGCAGGAAATCCATTCGACATCGAGGTTTTCTGATCGACATCGAGAGCCACATACGAGAGCTACTGGACAATACCACTCGATATCGACAGCCCTCAATTGACATCGACTGATCCGAGTCGACATCGAGGACTTCTGGTCGACTTCTACAAAACATGTTTGCAAGCTACTTCGGATCCCCTGACACGCTTTTTCCTGAATCAAACTTGATTCTCTTCCACTACAGCGAGAGAGTCTTGAATTTTATTTAATAGGCTGGAGTTGCGATTGTGTTTATATTTTATATTTACATATTCAATTCTCCCCTACAACAAATTTTGGCGTCGTTGCCGCAAATTTAACATAGGATAACAAGTAGGAGAGGGGCTATCACCCCCACAAAAGCAAGCACAACATATGGGCAGACGATCAAGAACCCAACATACCCGAGTGGCCGACGTAACCAGCAACAGAAAAAGGTACATCCCCGATGCACCCCCACCAACCTTCCTAGGCCAAGTAAAAGCGTAGACCAAAATGAAGGTCAAGTTTCACCCCCTTCGGACCCACTTTAAACCAATCGGCATCATCGGACAACACAACGCCCTCCTTGGGGCCCAAAAGTGTAACCTTCATCACTGGCTTCCTATGGATACGAGAGTTGCACTCCTCAAAACAGTGAGACAGATTCCCATATATAAAAACCACACCCCTTAGGGAAATCCTCATACCACAAACGTAAATTTAAAGGCTTCCTGGATTCATCCGGAATAACAATACCCCCACAAGCCTAGCCAAGTTAACATTATCACATAAACGATTATAATCCACTCGAATCTTCTTATAAGACAGTTTATCAAGTCTAATAAGGGTCCCCACATTAAACTGTTTAAGAATATCAACAATGGTTCAAACTAAATTTCGACGGTTTCTTCCGCCAACTTGAGGAAGGGTCCCACAGATATGTCATTCGCAATCACAACGGGGCAATTGTCTCTATTGGTGTTGGCCTCTGTAACAATAATTCCGTCGTTTTTTTTTCTGAAGCTTTGGGACTGCGTATGGGAGTTTCTAAGGCAAAGCAGTTGGGTTTAAACAACCTCCTTATCGAAGAAGATTTTTTAGCGGTAATTAAAGCTCTCTTGGGTGATTGGAAGTGTCCATGAAACATTGAGCTATTAATCGCAGATACGCATATGGATCTATCCACACTTTCTAATGTTTCTATTCATCATATTTTCAAGGATTTTAATGTTGTGGCTGACAGGATTGCACGTCTGGCCTATGGTAACCCTGCCGATGATATCCTGGATTCCGACTCAGAACTACGCGTTCTCGTCCTCTCGGACACTCTAGGAAATAAGCCCGCTCATTGGCTTCCTTCTTAATTTTTATTCCGCTTCAAAAAAAAATATTTACACATTAGCTTACATTTATGCATTTTTTTTTATTTTTATACCTAAACTTGAGACCCAATACTTTATATATGTAATCAGAGATTTTTTTTTTGTAAACATATGATGCGAGAATACCACCTTTGTTAAAAAATTTAATGTATTCTTTTTTTATTAAGAGTTAAAAGGTAGGGGCAGATCCTTTTTGAGGTCAGGGGTTACAGTCGCCCCAATCAAAAACAAAATTTAATTATTCTAGTCGATAACTTCGATTTGATATACTATATTTCATTTTTTAACGTCCTTGCACTATATGTGAATTAACGCACATCTCAACATAATGCAAGAAAATATGTCAAACGAATATGCTGAGAAGACCCGATGAAAATCTTATCCACTAGTAGGGCTGATATTCAAGTCGAGTAGCTCGAGCTCGACCCGGAAAAAGCTCGGTTCGAGCACGTTCAAATTTTAAAAACAAGCCGAGTTCGAGCTTGAAGTCGAACTCGAGCCGAGCTCAAGCTTGCTTGTTTTGCTCGTTTTAGATTGTAATGATATTTTTACCCCTAGGTTTTATTTTTAACCCTATCCTCTTTTGTTAAGTCCTTCCTTGACTATTCATTCCAGCCCTCAACCTCCAACCTCCAATCTCAATCTCGCTCAATGTCGTTCTCTTTCTCGTTCTGCTGCTCTCGCTTAGTCGCTCATCTCGCTCTTGCTCTCTCGCTCTCACTCGGTCTCTCTCTGTTGCTCAATCTTGCTCTCTTTTGCTCAATGTCGCTCTCTATCTTGCTCGGTCTCGCTCTCCGACTCTCAAATCTTGTCTCAGATCTCGCTCTCGCTCAGTCTCGCTCTCCCGCTCTCAAATCTGTTGCTCAATGTCGGCCCTCGAAGAACTTGCTTGGGCTCGTTTCAATATGAAGCTCGAGCTCGTTTGCTCGTATATCACCCCTATCCACTAGGGGACACAAAATACGGGCTCACATATTTTCGGGCAGAAATTAGGATGTAACTGGCACGAGTTGTTGCCAACATGGGCCAAACTTTGGTCTTCAATTATCTTTTGGGACTTTATCTCTCTTTACAAATTTGGGCCGGTCCAATTCCTTAATTGGGCCTCAGCCCAACAACGTCGCTCTCCTCCACGTAATGAACGCGCACTTATACTTCCTCCTCTCCCCTCTCTCTATACCATCGATCTTCACGCGGTCAACGTCTAATCCCCCAAAATGATGAACGATCACCAACCGGCCGGCGACCAGCCAAAGCCCGCCGGATCCGGCGCCGATCACCACTCCGGTGACTACGCACCTTATCCTCAGCTCAATCCCGAAGATGTGAATCCTCCCGCTGATCCGCTCATAGCTCATCCACCTCCCGGCGGCGCCACCACCACCATGCCCGCCGAATCCAACCCCTACGTTTCTTCTTCTCCAGTTCCAGCTTCAACTTCCAAGAGTGAGTGCTTATTCAGATTCTAGAGTGCTGTTTTTCGAAGCTTCTTGTTTCAACTGAAATTGAATTGTACGAATTTTGTTGTGATGCGATTAGATCCGATGGATTCGATGAGGGATGTGCTGGGGAGTTGGGGTAAGAAGGCGACCGAGGCAACCAAGAAGGCGGAGAATCTGGCTGGGAATATGTGGCAACACTGTCAGTGCTCTCTCACCTTGATGGCTTATGCTTTGATTTGCCATCAATTTTTTATTCTAAATTTCAACCTTTTTGAAAGCTCTTTCTTCGATGATTTTATATGTACTTCCTTTTTGGTGCCTAGTTAACAGTTATGTGTGCAAGTTGTAGGGGAAAATAGGTTTCTCTTTCAATTTTCAAACTTGGGTTTATTTATTTGTTGATTTGTAAGGAACTGCTTGTGCTTTGATCTAGTGTTTTCGAGCTTGGGACTTACTGAATTCCTTGGATGAATAGCAAATTGAGCTTGCTCCGGCACTTGGGTGCCTTAATTTTGGCATTGAAAATTGCAAATTCAAGATGGAATTTGATCATTTGGTCACTGTTTATTCAGTCAGGCTTGCTGATAACTTTTTGAAGGCGCAGACTTCATTTCTATGATAAGATGGTGAAGTTAGATAGTTGGAGTTAATCATATTAGGTTTACTTAGATTGCCTGAGAATTGTTTTGTTCATAGAATTGGAATTGCACCTTGGTTGAGTTAATTGTACTCGTAAGCAGGCCTGCAACTCGTCCACTACCAAGTTTATTTTGGCCATTGTAGTTTTAGAGGAACACGAGACCATGCAAGTAGTCTTATTAAACAAAAAGCTTTTCTACATTATTCTTTGGTTTTTTGTGCTCATTTGGCATTAGCTCAGTTGCTTTGCACTATCAACTTTCTTTTTTACTATTTTAGCTTGCATCTTTGTGTTGTGAGGGTGGAAATCTAATTGCCTTTAGCCTTGATTTGGACCAGTAAAAACAAGCCCTAATATTGCTGATGCTGCGGTAGCCAGAATTGCTCAGGGAACAAAAGTTCTTGCTGAAGGTGGTTATGAGAAGGTGTTTTGTCAAAATTTTGAGACTACGCCTGGGGAGCTACTTCAAAAGACTTATGCTTGCTACCTCTCTACATCTGCTGGACCAGTCATGGGAACTCTGTACTTGTCAACCACAAAACTAGCATTCTGCAGTGACAATCCTCTGTCGTATCAAGTTGGTGAGAAGACAGAATGGAGCTATTATAAGGTTCTTTCCTTTGCTTCTCAAACTCTATTCCTTTCAGCGCACATCCACTTCTAGTTTTCAGGAACAAGTCCTTATTCATGTCTCATACACTCTCATGATAGCTTTTCTGTTGACTACTTTAGCATTAACTTGTTCTAGTAGTACACATGTTAATAGCTCTGTCATACAAGATACTCTTTTACTTCTAACATGCTAGAGTAATTAGGAGGGAACTGTCAATTTTGCTTGTTCTGCTATATATGATTTACTGATAGAACTTAACTATGAGCTTGTTGTTGTTCAGCATTTTGCTGTATACCCGTTTGACGAAACTGTTTGAGGAACCAAACTTTGCTTAGCAAACTCTTCCTATATTTCTTGCAACAACACATGCTTGTCCCATGAGAATGCTAAGGATTTGCTGAGTTTTTCAAGTCATATATATCATTGATACTTCCCGTTGAGCTCCATCTGCCCAAAGTTAACAAGATGGGATATAGGTAGACAGATTGACTCTTTCTACTGCTATAAGTAATTTGGTCAATTTCTTGACTCTTCAACGATGATTACTGCTGCACTAAGGCACCACGTCACATAAGCGACTCCATGATCATGTTGTTGATTAGGGTGGTCATGTATTGTGTAGGTATAAGGTATACCGTGTTTGGGTTTTCATATCGTTGCATAAGTAGCTTCCATCATAAAGCTGATGATGTAACATTGAGATAATGGTATTCAACCTTAGAAACTAGTAGGTTTGTCAACTTGTCCACTTTTCACATTAGAAAGTTACCCCTTTTTTTTTAATTAGGAAAGAATTCGAGGTCTGACATATCTGAACCTCGAAGGCCGACAAGTCGGCGGACGGATAACCGTCAATACAAACATAAAAATACAAAGATGGTGCAAACTAATGCAAGACCTCTAGAAAAGCGAAACTAAATACAACTAAACCGAACAAGACGAGGACGTAGACGAAAGACGAAGCGAAGCACTACTCCGAAGCAGCACTATAAGTCAGCGGCACATCAGGAGTCACCTGTGGGCAGTGAAGACGAACCTCCAAGGAAACATACTTCCGAAGAAAGGAGACGCCTCGATACACACTGTCACGACCCTAGCCTATCCCGACTCCGACCGCCAGAACCCCATCAAACGGAGAAGAAAATCTAGCACGCCAACCGAAGAGTCATACAAAGCATGAACCAAAAGCACCAGAAACCCAAGCGGGAATTACACTAACCCCACTGGGAAACCCAAGCGGGATTTTAATTACGCCATTTTATATTCTTCCTATATATATATAGCAGGAGGGTTACCTGTAATTAATTTAGAATCTTAAATTTTTTCTCATATGCTGGTGCAGGTGGTTCTCCCCCTGAATCAAGTAAGAGCGGTTAATCCTTTAACAAGTAAGGTCAACCCAGCTGAGAAGTACATCCAGGTTATCTCGGTTGACAACCACGAGTTTTGGTTCATTGGATTTGTAAACTATGACAGCGCTGTCAAAAACCTACAAGGAGCCATAGGGATACGACCATAGTGGATATTTTCAGCGAGATGTAAAAGACCCCACGAGATGGTCATGTTGCAGACGTGTTATACATTATTGTGCTGTTGAGGATACCGTCTCTTAAGCCGTTCTTGGTGTTATAAAAAATGCTGTTGTGATTGGTTGCTTCTGCTGGTTAAAGCTGTACACCTTATTGTATTGTATAGAAGATGTAAAATGCATGTTGTTTATGAATTGGGTATTCATCGTTGGAATCGAAAATAGTCCTATGTTGTACTAAGTTTGTTACCTTCATCTACACTTGTCAACTTGTAGTTGAGTGGGACGTTTTTCAAATGACGTACTCTTTGATTTGGGTTTTGAGATCCGTCTATACCTACCTAAGAAGCTTTTATTTATTTATTTATCATCAGGCCCTGCCTAAGAAGTAATGTTACAGGGAAACTCCAAAGGGGAGACTCGAAATCACGAAAAAAACACATTCTTGTGCCAAATTATGGAAGCTCTAATTGAATTGATGTTTCACCGTTTCATTTTATCCTATTCCAAGGTTAAATTCAAGACTATGCACCAGCACCACTATTATGCAAGACAACAAGTCAAGCAAACCAACCAAAACACACGGTAGCAGATCGATACAAAAGGTCATGGGACGTGCTTAGAATTTCTGAAGATTAAGTTCAAACGAGAGATTTGATGCAATTCAAATTGACAAGCAGTAGCGACAGCATAATAAACGATCATATGTTTGACGAAGCTTCTCTACTATGTATGTATATCCCTAGGCAAACAGAGAAGCCCTCTTAGAACTCAGATTCGTTTAAATTAAAATTTAAAGGAATCGACATTCATTACAACTATCATCTGAAACCAGAAAATGATTTCCACTGCCAGCTCTAAACCAAAAACAAGACTCAGTGCTGTTTACACAGATGCTGTGAAATGGACCCAAGATTAATTAACAAACACAATCAACTACAGCATGGATTACAAGTTGAAGTCTTGATAGTTTTGGATATGATAATCTTCTTCATACTTTGACAAAAGTTTATTTTGAATCCTTGGATTCAAGATATACACAACACTTCGTGAGTTTATACTTTATACCAACGCAATCACACAACTATAATGGACAACACGAAGACATTATACTGAAGATTGGAGAAGATTTTATACAACTGCAACAATAATTTAAAGAGAGAAAGAGACTCTGAGGACAAACTATGCTACTAGCTCAGCAACGTTAATAACTTCCTTTTATTCCCCAATCAAAGAAAGAACGAAAGAGGGTAACACATCTGAAACTTGATATTTATGGTAATCCGGATATAAGATTCTTCAAGAGTTGGGTATTAAGCTGATATCGGGTAAAGTGAGGTAGAACCCAGTATTTTCCCTTCCGCTAAGCAGCCAGCTCTGGCAATCCCATGAATAAGTTCTTTATGGAAAACAAGGGATACTTACACATGCAATGGAATAATTTGCTAAAGCGACCCAAGAACCTGCAAGTTAAAAGACCAAAAGCAGTCATATTGATTTGTCTCACCAGCTTGCTAAGAGGCCAAGAAGATAACACAACTAACCACCCATGCACAAATATATGAACCATTTTTGCAGCAAGGCTATTTTAATCTCGACTTTAACAGCGTGCAAGTATAAAGAGATAAACCCTTTATAACCTTTCACCATTAGCTATATAAAAAATATTTCGTTCAACATTTAATTAGCCCAAATATTTGCAATGCAATGAACACTTCACAACTATGAAACAATGGTTCAAGGAAAAATTAGTTCAAATATCGATGCAGGTGGCAGAGATGGCATATGTCAGGAAAATCAATCTACAGCAAAGAGATTTCATATGATGAATGTCAGAAACCTGTGTATGGAAGCAAGCCGATCAGCTTTGAGTGCACTGGACACCTTGCAGGGTGCCTAATGAGCCTTCAAAGGAATCAGGCATGCCAAGCCGCTCCAAAATTTCAAACGGCCTATAGAATAAGATGAATATTAATTAAGCAACAGATTTCACATGTTCGGTAAGAAATATGAAATAAAATAGGCAATTAAAAGCCAATACAAGCCAACACATAAAAAGACAACGACATGCAAATATTACACTTACACAAAAGGACAATGTGTACGAGACAGACTACGTTCATTGCTTTCCATAGCTTCCAATGGATTGACAACATCTGGGCCAACAGCAGTTGGAGTCCATATCTAGAAACAATCAACAAAAAGATGAGTTCTCTAGGATCTCGCTTTCATGTTTGCATCTCAAAATAGAATCATAGAGATAGATGCACGCACCTTAATTGTGTTATCTATCCCACTTGTAGCCACAACACTGTCAAAAGGGTGACACTGTATACAATTTACAACTGCAAAGAATTGATGACAAGAGACTCATGATGAGAAAAATATATTGCAAGTTGTTTCAAAAACTGCTTACACATTTTATAGTTGGTTATTGGGTTCCTTGTGGAAATATGTGCCATTGTACCCTATGGATCAATATGAAAATTGGAATAAAATGGAACAGATAAGGAATACAGCACACTTTACCAGCTTCATCACCGACGAGCATTTTTATCAACCTACTTGTTTTCTTTTCCCAGATGAACCATCTACCATCATCACTTCCACTAGCAACATATTCACCTATCAAGTTATAGAAGAGAAGAAATGACGACAAACAAAAGTTGGAAAGTTCCAGCACACATTCCCATCCGATTACATAAAAATCAACAGCCAAAAAAACAGTAGATAACATAATCCAAATATATCTGTCATTCTGTCAATGTGTTGCTATATGCTTCCATGCTAGATTAGAACCTTCCTCTTCTATGCTACAAATTGATCGTCTCTCTTTGATTTAGCAATATGTCAAGGTATCATGCAACCAACGAAATTGCAATATCACAAAAGTAGGGTCTGGAGAACAACTCCTGTACTCTCAAAACTCAAAATAATAATGACAACTTCAAATCCAAGTTTTGAACAGCATAACAAAGCCTCTTTTTTCTTTTCTTTTTTGAACCCACTTTGCGACACCATAAGATTAAAAACATTCATCACCAAAGAATGGAAGTAGTGGTTTCATTACTGTTGCGAACAACACAAGTTACCTAACCAATAACATGTTCTATAAAATTGGTCCTTCAGAACCCCCTTCAAGTTGTTCTGAATCTAAAGAAGAGCTCATACATATCTAAAGGTGAAGGCTTGAAACAGGCAGCAACATATCAGTGCAGTTCAATCATTAGCCACTTGTCCTCCGTAACAAAGCAAAAGGATGAAATAATCATTGTTCTATGCCAAAAGGAATTGATACATTTCCACAAAAAAGTGTAAAAGAAACGAAGCAACTTATCCTGAGGACGAATCTCAACCCTATTATACCACCCCTCCCCTTAGCCAAATAACCCATTCATCAAACTAGCACCTTTTACAATAGTACCAGTGCACATTGACAAAAGTTCCATGATATCCTTTACAGGACTAAATTAAAAGCTCAAGTATAGATATCTCCAGTGAGAACTAACAGTCACATCTAAATTCAATCTTTTGAAAATTCATGATATCCTTTACAGGACTAAATTAAAAGCTCAAGTATAGATGTCTCCAGTGAGAACTAACAGTCACATCTAAATTCAATCTTTTGAAAATTAAAAAACCACCTCATTTTAATTAACGATGTACATAGAACATGAATCCAAACAATGGCCATTGATGAATGAGATGACACATAAATAACAAAAAGATAAAGTCAGAAGCATTCAACTTATGAAGAAAACGTACAGGCATACACAAGGGACTATCATACCTTTTTGTCCCAAGAAACTAGCCTGTTTTATGTCTGTCCCCATGTTGCAATGGCCAACATATCTTTGTTTCATATCAACTGCCGCTTCAGGCTGCAGAAAAGCATGAAGCTTAAATCAGATGACAAAAGAAGTACCAGAAAAGTGGGACAACCAGCGTGCTTGTATAGGAAGAAGATGAATATGCAATGCAAGAAAACATCAATTCAAAACTGGAACTACTTAATAAATGAAGAATGGGTGCAACCATGCAACCTACGACTAATAAATTAAAGAGAATGAAAGCAAAACAGCTACTTAAATCTTCAGAACCTTAAAGGTTGCCTTTTCATCTTGGGTAGATTGAGAAGCAGATAAGCTGTTTGAACATCCAGCCTCTCTATCTTTTCTATGTATTCTCAGATTCAAGCTTCCATGGAGAACATTGGAATCATCATTACGTCCTTCATCTCCAGATACTGAAGTTTCAAAGTCCAGCTCTAATTCCTCATCATCTTCGGAGTCTTCTCTTTCAGATCTCGGACCATCTTGTAAATTGTCGTTACTTGCAGCAGATCGGGAAAACAAGTTACTCAATGATACTATACGCCCATCTCGTGATTCAGCTCTTGCTGCTTCATCTCTTGCACTCTCACTTTTTTCAGCTTCCACTGTAAAACACCCACAAACAAGCCCTATTAAATAACAATAATGATACAAGGAACCCATGTAATAAGACACTGAGCAATTTCAAGCAACCTGCCGCAAGATGTTTTTTTATGCTCTCAATTCTCTCTGTGACGTCTGAGGAGGAGACCAAGCACTGAGCAGCATGGGCGAAGTCCAGGGCTTCTTTGTGTTTGTCCAACTGCATCAGAAACATAATACACATAATGGATAGAAGCACCACTTAATACCTAAATAATACCATCTCTATTCTCAAGTTCCATAAACATGGGAACTTGAATAAAAAAAAACAAAAAATGTCTACTCCGTATATTGGAGGACAAATAATGAAAAGGTATATACATAGAGATGATATTAAAAAAATACTGCAAATTTTCAGAAAGGAAACCATCTTGGTTTATGTAGAACCAAACTCTAAATTAACAGGAATCTCACCTCCACCAACGCTTCAGACATGTAATAGAGCACCCTAAATGACGAAGAATTGACTCTCCGAGCTTCATTCAAATCTCTTACAGCCATATGTGCATCATTTTTCCACTTCCGCTGAAATAAATTTATATATGAAGGAACATAAACATGTAGAACTGATACCAAGAAAGGAAAAAAACTACAACAACAGCTAATTCTATCAACCTTTAGAAGCAAAGCTGCACGCATGCAAAGACAATCATGTGTAATCAATGGATCAAGCTTAGATCGAAACCCATATAACACTTCATTACAAGCCTCAATTCCATGATAGTAATTGCTCCCTTCGTTCAAGCATTTTTCTGCTAGTTGGAGCAGCTTCCTGCACTTATCTTGCTGCATTGCACACTGATTACAACTAACACTAGGAGTATACACAACACAACTCTCAAGAGGTATAGCATAACATCTTACAAATGTTCAATGGAGAGAATACCTGTCCAATAGTTTTCCTCCCAAGAGAGGAAGATTCCCCATGATTCTCAGTTGGTTGTAACTGGACACCATTTAAAATGGGGGAAAAGGTCCATTGCTTCATCACATCTCCTGAAGCATACTGTACAGAGCTCCTATCCCCTATATCCAAATTTCACCACCATAGGGAGGAAAATAGTGGTAATCAAAGTTCTAGACCAACCCAAAAACAGTGCTATGCAGACCAAAATACTATGCTAATATTCTGAACAGGTAAACAAAAAGTTATTCTTATGCCATTTCCCTAGGTAAAACTCTGTTAGGAGGAAAACTATGAACATGACTTCTAATGGAAAGATATAGGAATGGGCTTAAATAAAGTTTTTCCTCACGGTGACCAAGAACTTTTGCAAAAGTTCTTATGGTAACCACGAGGTTTTGATAAATTAGCTTACATAACCATATCTTACATTTCTATTATTGTGTATCATTAAAATAAAATGTGAACCTTTAATTGAGTTTTGAAATATGAAAAATGGTGTGGGCCACATCAATAATTGTCCAAATGTAATTTTTATTAAAAAAAACTAATATTGAGTACAAATTGGATTAGTAAATTAACTCCAAAATCCAATTTACGCTCAAAATTAGTTTTTTAACAAAAATTAAAAAATTGGGCATTTAATGATGTGACATCACTAAATTTTCGAACATCCGGTTGACTCGTTAAAAAATGGGCTGGAAATTGATCGTAATTTATTCTATATCGAAATTGGTTTAATGTGCAATAATTTGTATGCCTTTTAGTAATTTTAAAAGTTTGTAATAATATTGGTTCATAGGTGATAGCTCCTATTATTTTTGTCATTTTCCTTAAAGATAAAAAACTAAACGATAAGAACAAGTCAAAATTATATGCATAAAATTTTGAAAGAAAATATTAAAATTGGTTGGATTATCTCTAAGAAAATATGTAAATTAAAAAATTAGTTTTTACAAAGATTCAAAGTAATGCACAATGTTATAAAGTGTTTTCCAAAATAATTACAATAATATCATTTTTATATATTTTTTAAAAAATCACAATCTCAAATTTCCAATATTAAAACAACTATTGTGGTTATCACATAAACTTTTGCAAAACCTCATGGATACCATGTGGAATTTGTCAAAATTTTGTGTACCACGCGGAATTTACAAAAGTTCGTGGTCACTAGGAGGAATTTCCAAAAAAAAAAAAAAAAAAGAAAGAGAGATGACTTAAGGAGAGACATCATTACGCCATGATGAGATAATATACCTTGATTAATATCAAATAGGTATACATGCTCTCCACTATAGCTAATAAGAGCCTCTTCTCCGCACGGACTAAATGTGACATGAGTCAAATGGAGGCTCCGTGGTCCCTGCAAGCAAGATATTTCAAATAACAATGCAGTATCATTAGTGGGGTACAAATAAGCTTTAATATTCAAATTATGTACATCTGGAACTACAATAGAAACATTTCAAACCAGCAAAAACAAGGCTGTTAAGTGAAATATAACAGGTTTCCTAGTCACTTATAACACAGATAGATTTTCATTAGAGTGGGCCAAGACAAGCTTCAGATTTCAGATTGTTCATCACATCACTTAGGAAGATACTCCAATGATGTCAGACCTTTCCTCCTGGTTATCACATGTTAGCCCCATACATATTCCCCTCCATCTAGGGGAAATTTAGAGGGAAGAGGCACATTTCAGGATTTAACCAATAGAGCAAAAAAAATGAGTATGAAATCTTTCCTCAAGCTAACACTTACAAAAATTCCTCCTTATTTCACCCACGTGGAGCAATTGCATTAGATAGATACACACTTGACACACCTGGTCCTTTTTCTAAGTCCAACCACAACTCAAATAGGTTCATGTGCAAATATTTCCTGTGAAAGGTCATTCTTCTTTGGATCAATGTTCCATAACAAGTCTGTTTGGCACTTATGCATATGACTTATAATTTAAGTTATGCGACTAGTATAGTTAACTGATTGTGTGGAGAAGCCCGTAATTTAGGAGAAACTTCTAGGATTCCATTTGAGCATTACACGTCTTGGCAGGTACCAACTTGCCAATCAGCTGTAGAAGCCCTGTAATATTTCTATCTTAGAAGTATACAATGAAGAAAGAGTGTCACCTCTAAGATAAGGACATTATTGTTAGCGGCTAGGCTAAAAAAATCGATGATATAAAACGGAAGCTTTGGATGAACTGTACAGCAAGGTGAATCTGCAGAAAATGTCACCCGTTAAGATGCTTGAGGAGAAGGAGAGGATATGCCTCGTTGGAAATTTTGGAAGAGATGAGGAGAAAGCAAAGGACAGCCCATGATAATTTTTGGAGAGTAATCTTGGAGCAGCCATGATCTTGAGTCAAGGTGAAGACAGACTGATATACAAGAAAGATTCCAGACATATTTCTAGGGTTTCGACGCTTGCGAACCCTTTACCCGTGATATACAAGAAAGACTGATGTACACACTCTTTCCTTAACTACGTCGAGAGAATGTTTCCAAAGTACAAACAGAAACACACAACACACAACACACAACACAGAAAAGGTTATAGCAATGTACAAGGTATAACAAACATCAAAACAAAGTGCTTGGTAAAAGACATATAGTGTGAGAACGGTGATGCAGGAGCACTTTTATCACTTTTATCTTTCAATTAGGATTTTTATCTTTTAATTAGAATTTTCTTTTTTTATAGGTTTTTTAGATAAATTAGGAATTTATATATTTATTTCATATTGTAGGATGCTTATTATTCAATCAATCATAATTCAATTCAATTAGAGAATTTTCTCTTTATCTCCATGGTGGATTCCAAGCTCTTTTTCTTGGTGGATTCTAGACATATTTCTAGGGTTTCGACACTTGCGAACCCTTTACCCGTGAGAACTCGCATTGGCGTGTTTCTCGAAGCTTCCTACTGCGTCAATTGGTATCAAAGCGAGGTTTGTCCTGTCTGTTTTCAACTTGCCTCTCTGTTTTCAACTTGAAGCATGATGAGAGATCAACAACTTACCAAGGCAGACCTTAAAGATTTTTCCGTGCATCAGTTGGCAATATTGCTTGCCAGCAAAATCAACGGCAACAACAACAAACGTGTCAACAACGCCATCTACAACATTCGCAGCATCCATATTAACACCAACTTCAACATCCGCGACACTCATGCTAACACCATCAATAGCACCCTCATCGTCAACACCAACACTTCCCTTAACAACGCTGATCAAAACAAGCCACGGGTGGCCAAAGAGCTGGATCAAGATCGCCAGCCACAAGAAGAGTGCTTCCATGAGACAAGAGATTCCCGTTCCAAGGAAGAAAAGTTCGTTAAAGGTGAGGCTCTTGAGAAGGTAGTCCTTCAAGAGGATGTCATTTAAGAGGTCCTTGGAAAGAAGGGCCTTCAAGAGGAGGATGTCCTTGAAAGAAGGCCTTTGAAAAAGAGTTCCATGAAAGAGAGGTTTTTCAAGAGGAGGTCCTTGAAGAGAAAGTCCCTCAAGAGTGCCTAGACCACCCAAGCAAAGTGGACACAAGCTTCAACGTCATGAAGGTTCCAAAAAGCCAACTAGTAAAGGAGGCGGTCCCTTTCACCAATGGCTTGAAGAGTTCTGTGGAGGAGGAGATAGTTTGCAAATTGTGTGGACTGTATGAGAAGCTCCAACTCTGGCCTGAGAAAATTTTGCACCTTTTCGCAAGTATCATAAAGGAGTAATCAAGAAGCCATGAAGAACAAGGATGAAGATGCAGCGTATAAGAAAACGAGTCTAGTAGTTGATACGAGATAGCAGAGCAATGTTGATGGAGTCCTACATCCATTAGAGAACTCGGGTTGAGTTCTTCAGAGGTGGAGGAGTCTAATGCAGGAGCACTTTTATCACTTTTATCTTTTAGGATTTTTTATCTTTTAATTAGAATTTTCTATTTTATAGGTTTTTGTAGATAAATTAGGAATATATATTTATTTCATATATTTTTATCTTTTTATTAGGATAAGAGTTTTATTTTGCCTTATGGCCCAAGTTAGGAACTAGCGTTTCTTTAGGAGTATTCCCTATATAAACTCATTGTAGGATGTTTATTATTCAATCAATCATAATTCAATTCAATTAGAGATTTTTCTCTTTATCTCCTTGGTGGATTCCAAGCTCTTTTTCCCGGTGGATTCCAGACATATTTCTAGGGTTTCGACGCTTGCGAACCCTTTACCAGTGAGAACTCATGCTGGCGTGTTTCTCAAAGCTTCCTACTGTATCAAACAGGGACAAAGAAAGACAAATAGTCTAACCCTCTATGACATGAATAATGCTCCTCCATTGCATCCTATCCCTAACCATGTCCTCATTAAGGTTTATGCTTAGAGCTCTGCTAGTAAATTACTCTTCAAATTTAGCAGAAGAGAGATTTCAATTCAGTAGTTTACTTTCAAAGAATATACTCATATGTAACATCTGATACTCACACGGCTAGAGAGATGCATTGGGCAGAAGTAGTTAACACAAGGAGGTGGGGATACTCTTCTCTGACTTGAGGAGAGTGGTGGCAGCATCCGTCTATCATATAAACGAGCAAATGCATCACTGCAACATTAAGAAAGAAGTACCACCAATGCATTGAGTCAAGAACCATGTAACTGTACAATATTTTGATGAACCACTTTCCAAGAAGAGATGCAAGAGCCTTTAACACTTACCTGCCTCCAACAAGAAGTAGATGGGGCCTTGTGACACTGATATCACAAGATTTTAAATTAAGATTTCCATTAGGTGGATCAGACAGGGATCTTTTCTCCCCACATCGCAGGTCAAGCTGCCATTGGATACTGTATGTGAAAATTACGACGACGGTGCATATTAGGTGAATCACATACAAGACAGTAAGCTGCTAGACTTACTAGAACATTTCGGCATTCAATTTCAGTAGATCCAACAGATGGACAAGAACAACCTTCACGTAGGTCATGCTGCCTCAATGTACCATCTTCACTAGCACTCCACACAAGATGAGGATTTCCAACTTCAACCTGTGAAAAAAAAAATGCTTGCGTATGAAAACTGATGGAAGGTAATGTTAACAGTCTGACAAATAGAGGCCTACTATCAGACAAAGCAATCAGTGACTCTTACAGCTAATTTTTTAACTCTTTTAGTATGACACTGGAAATGAGCCAATGGAGTAGTGGGAGCGACTTCACTTCTTCTCTCACTTGAGTGAGCAACATTGAATACACGAACCTGAAAAATAATAGGGACCATCATCAACTAAGTTTTCTCTTACTTAAACTTCAAAAATACCAAAGATCAAATTCACCTCACGGTCTCCCGCGCCTGATGCCACAAGTTCATCAGATGTCTCAGGGAGAAACTTCGTGCAAAATATATTAGCAGAATGGCCTGTCTCCATGGAATGCAAAAGCTTACTAGTAGAATAACTCCATAAGTTAACCTGTAGATATGTGAAAGATACCAACTTATATCTCAACTGCAAACCATAATTTTACAAAGTTATTGCTTAATGCTATGAGTAAATTGAAAAAGAAAGCATTGCTAATTTGAGTTCCCAAGACTAGCAATATTCATTTCAAATATAATAAAAAATCAGTCTACCACATAATATCCATTCCAAAATTTTCAACCTCTCATCTCAAGATTGTACAGTAACTGTAGTACCTGATTCATATCAACTGAAGAGAAAAAGAACAAGATACTTACACACTGGTCATCTGAACCGGATATTAGAAGTGAGCCTTGAGAATTCCAAGCAATAGTATTGACGCAACCAACATGTCCCTGGCAGGAAACAAGAAAAGGCAATTTCAAATGATAAAAATAAGGAATCATTCAGGTGGCCTTAAACAAGAGAATTAATGAAATTATTCCTAGATTTCACCAGAAATAATTTAACTACTTTTCCCCCCATCACATGGGGATATATGCAGAAGCCATTTTGAGAACTGTATCCATTTGATGCCTTAATTTTCTAACAGTATTTACCTCTATTTTTACATAAAACTGTCCAATTTAGTGCTTCTACTAGCTATTTACAATAAGTTTGTAATAATAATATATGAGCAAATAAAATGAACCTTTTCACATAAGCAACCAAAAGCCTCACCTAAACCTTAGCTAAATCAAGTAAACTTGCAAGTATATGTGGAAAAAGAAACAAATCACTACACACCATCAAATGGTAGAGCACATCTGTAAGAGAACTATTTATTTTGGTTTGTAAAAACAGTAGTTATTTACTCTGCCTACTTTACTTTCTCCTTCAGGATTTTATTTTTCTTGGAGAAAAAGGGATATTAAAATTAGTCGATAAAAGAAAACTTAAGAAGGATCTTGACAAAAATCAAACCTCCAATTCTCTTTCCAGTTGGAGCCTTTTTACCAACGATGAATGCATCTGTAAATTGTGCTTATCACCCTGAAAAATAAGGAAAGAAAGAGGGTAGGGAAACTGTACAAATGATTGTAGATCATATACAGCATTTCGACTCGTCATTCTATTCATAGATTAAGGAATTCATAAAATATCACAATGCAGGACTAAATTCCAAAACTCTATAGCAAGACATGATAGGTTGATTGGCAGATCGCCATCATACAACCAGAAAAGGATGCTTTTAGTTCTTAGTATTCAAGGTTTTAAACCATCTAGGACCTTGAGCAGTCTACAACTAGATGACTAGTTGCATACAAGCAATTCTTAGACCTTCTCCGTCTGTTTTTTACCAATTGCTTCTTAATTTCGGTTAAATAATTCAGAACACTGATAATCAAAAGTGTAAATTTGATGGCTACTGAGCTTCCGGGAATAAGAGCACTGATAATCAAAAAGTCTTTCACAATGTTGATGACTGAGTAACATATGTACCGTACCTGTTCAAACACAGTAACGACTTTCGCGAACATAAAAACCTAATGTTTAGCAATCATATCCAACTATGCCAAGTACTAACTTGATAGAAAAAAACACGAAGCAAATCACACCAACAAAAAAGCTATAAATTGAATGCTCTGATTGTAACATAAAATAAGAAGCGAAATTCCGATAAACAGTTACGAAATCGTAAATGAACAGCATACATAGAGAAAGAGAGATAGAGAGAAAAGCAAAGAGAGTACATAGCGAAAGTCGATGCAGCGGTCATCGATGAGTCTTCCGATGTTGCCGTCGTGAAAAGGAACGGAATCCATGAGCGAATCTCCAGGAGCAATCTCAGCTGATCAAAGCTGACGGAACCACAAGAACAGGAGTAATTGAGCGCTGGGAAAGAGCAGATAAAGGGAGAGAGGGGGGAGATGATCAGGGATCCATCAGCGCCGGGAGGGAGGATGCAAGCGCAGGTCGGTTATTTTGTGCACCTTCTTCAGGTTTCCAGTTCTCCTTCCCCGCAACCCCACTGTGTCTGTGTATTTCTTTACAATTTTTTTTTGGGAAAATTACAGAAAACCACCCTTTAAATATGGGTGTTTTCACTTAACCACCCCTTAAATTCAAAATTACAGAAAACCACCCTTTAAATAGTATTTGTTTACAACTCACCACCCATTCAACTATTTTCATTACTTTATCATTAAATATATTATATTTTAATATTTTTAAACTCAAATTTGATTGTAAATATATTCAAATTTTGAAATTTAAGGGTCCAATTATATTTTAGGGATCATTGTATTTATTTTTAAAAATAATAATCAATAAAGCCTAGAATTATTATCTTAATTTATGTTTGAAAATGTTTATAAATTTTTAAAACATTATGTAAATTACTCTTATTTAAAATATAAATAAATAAGAGTAATTTCTATAATATTTTAAAATTTTATAAACATTTTCAACCATAAATTAAGATAATAATTCTAGGCTACATTTATAATTATTTTTTAAAAATAAATAAAATAATCCCTAAAATATGATCGAGCCCTTAAATTCAAAATTTGAATATATTTACAATCAAATTTGAGTTTAAAAATATTAAAATATAATATATTTAATGATAAATTAAAGAAAATAGTTGAATGGGTGGTGAGTTGTAAACAAATACTATTTAAAGGGTGGTTTTTTGTAATTTTGAATTTAAGGGGTGGTTAAGTAAAAACACCCATATTTAAAGGGTGGTTTTCTGTAATTTTGCCTTTTTTTTTTACCAAGTTCAACATTTTCGTCCGTATGAAAATACTTCATTAGTTAATTAATTAAAGGCAAAATTGTCTATATACCCATCAAATCTTCTCAATTTGTTTATATACCCATCAAAAGTTTAAAATGGTCTATATACCCATTTAAACATCTAAATTTTGTTTAATTACCTAATATAAGACTTTTTCATGAATTAAAAACTCTAATTAATAATTCAAGCTGCACCTAATTGATTAACAATTTTAGTAAAGCAAAAGATTTAAGGGATCATTTTCCTTAATTCCTTGTAAAACTCTGAGGTTTGGTTGTGCTTGATGATATATCAGTATAGGCAATGTACTGTACGTGTGTGTAGACCAAACTTTCCTTTTTTTTTTAAATCTTGAATTACTCCTTGTACTGCCTAATTAATGAAGTTTCTTCCTAAACCAAGACTTACTTGACAGTACTGGTTTTCTTGATGAATGCTAAAACAAATGCAATTAATTTAAAAAAAATATTTGGTAGGGATATACATTCTGTAATAAGTGGTGATTATGGTCATCATTTGCCTTACCACATTAGGGCTAATAGTTATTTTAAAGTAAGAACTACATATTTCCAACTTCAATAATCTTAAAGATGTTTGGTGGACATGCCCTCTTCTTTTTTCGCACATTGCCTCCATTTCCACCCCTACAATTTATATATAGATATTAGTAACAACACAAAAACAAATAAGTAAATTAATAATTAATCAACTATAAACAAATTTACAAGTAAGGTAAATATGAGCAAACAGTAACTAAAAAAAGTAAATTTAGTAATCAATCAACTAAAACAAACCTTTTGCTTGACTCTTGCTGCAATTGTGAATGGGAATTGGCAGCTTCACTTTCTTCCACTCTTATGGCATTTTTACATGTATTTCTATGGTGGCCATACATACCGCATCTAGTGCACTTGTGAGATCTCTTTTTTGGTTCATCTAAAGCCCTTATGCGGGTTTTCCGAGGTCTACCTGCTGGCCGCTTCAATGTAGGTGGAAGTATCATGTATCCCAAATCAACCTTCGCACATTCATTTCTACTTGGCATTGGAGCTATGCTGATCGAATAAGCTGCTTTGAATCAGTCAACTGTGAAGTATGTATCAACGTAATCTTCCCATTTAGCATTTCTAATTGAGGCTATCAATGTTGTTGCATGAACACATAGAATGCCCTTTACTTGCCACGATCTACAACTACATGTCCGCTCTTCTAAATTCACCTCCCACCTCAATCCATTTTTTTGTACCTCAGCATGAAAATACATACTTCTGTGCACCTCATATCCCCCCAAACTCTGAAAAGAATAAAAACAAATTAGAAAATTGAATCTTGATCATAAAAAAAGAGTAATTATAAAAATGTAAATGACATTACCCGAGATATCTCTTTTATGTAGTTTGCAACCTTAGGAACCAGACGACATTTCCAAGTAGTTGCAATCCTTCTCCTTCGATCAAACTTTACCATGATTTTTTTCCTTATGGAGTCAAGCAATTCTATAACTAGTTTCTGCCTCTCCTCGGAAATCCATGAATTGAAAGTTTCTGCAATGTTGTTCGTGAGGTAATCACATTTAGCTGTTGTACCAAACTGGCTTCTACTCCATAAGTTTGGGTGTTCTGCATTGAGGTAATTTATACTTGTTGGACATTCTTTACTCATCTCACCAATTAAATCATTAAAATGATTTGAGGAGTATGTTCTTGTTGCACCCCAAAAGCCAAACTTGAAAAGATCTCCATGAAAATGCTTCTTGAAATTGCTAAATAGATGTCTCATGCACTCTCTACGCTCGGCTGATGGATATACCTTTGCAAGAGCATTTTGTAGCCCCTTTTGCATATCAGATGATATAACGAGCCCTTCTGGCATACCAATCGCTTTGTGCAATGCAATCAAGAACCACTCCCATGAATTCTCATTTTCTCCTTCCATAACAGCAAATGCAACCGGAAACATCCAACTATTTCCATCTATAGCTATTGCTGCAGCTATCACCCCTTTCCACTTGCCTTTCATGTGACATGCATCAAGACCAATGTAAGGTCTACAACCCTTCAAGAATCCACTTACGCAAGCTCCAAGTGCAACAAAGAATCACTGAAAATGCCGATTTTCATTCACATTCTCCATTTTAAACTCAACAACACTTTGTAAATCTCTTCTCAATAGCTCCTCTTTGAAAGCTCCAATTCGGATGAAAGAATCAACCCATTTCCCATGAACCTCCTGGAGTGCTAGTTCCTTTCCCTTCCATACCCGATCATACGGCAATGCAATACTATAATTTGTCTCAAGTTTGGCCTTCAAATCTTTTGCTGAAACATTCACATCCTTCTTTATATCATCGATTATCCGGTCAGCTATGTAAAGACTGAATTTATTCTATATTATTATATTATTATATTTGAGTAAATAAATTATTATTTTATTCAATCGGTAGAAATGTGAGAAAACCCGTCCTCGAGCGTAAGTTTTGACTTTAAAGTCATTCCGGCATCGTTTTGAGAATTTAGATTATATCGGATTTTAATCCCGCATTCAAGCTCCGAGTATCGAAAAATTAAGTTAATTGCGTTAATCTTGAAATTTAATTGAAATTTGATTAAAGTTGATTTAGTTGGGATTTGATAGAGTCGGGATTAGCGGGTTCGAATTCGAATATCGGGTATATTCTCTTTGCATTTTGTATGGGGACCACATACATATATTCATTCCTTTTCTTTTTTTTTTCTTTCTTTTTCTTCTCTCTCTCTGCTTTCTCCTCTACCTCTCACGTTCAACCACACCTCCCTCACCCAAATTCTGAAATTTGGTCCCCTTCTCTCTTTTGTATTCTTCCTACTCATGTCCTCATCCTCCTTACACTCTCCTCTGCTCATCAGCCTCCCCTCCTCATTACTTTTGTCTTCAAACACCCTCACTCTCTTTCTCTCTCTTTGTTTGCCGAAGAACCCACACCCCCTCTCCTCCTCTTATCTCTTTCAACCAATGCCCCTTTTCCTCTTGGTTTTGCCACTTCCAACGCCACCCTCTCCCCCCTGAGCTTCTCCTCGACGCTACCATCACCCTCGTCTTCCTCCACTCCGCCATTGAAGCCGAGAAAGCTCCGAGCCCCCTCCATTTTCGTATTCAAAGGCGAAGCCGAGAGCACCACCAGCCTCCACCTTCTTCTTGCCTTGATGAGCAGCAGCACCGGCGTCGTCCTCACCTCCTCTGACGTCCACGCGATCCCAGAGCCGCCTAGGAGATCCCTGGAGCCGCCGCTGCCACCCTCTTCCTCCTCCTTCCCCTGTTTTCCGTCCTAACTCATGGTGAGTTCCTCTCCTCCACCTTTCTCCCTAAATGGTCAAAAGCTCCGCCTTTAAACCATCATTTTCCTTCCCAGGCCGAGAGCGGCTCGTTTCCACCTCCGATGAAGCCGAATTAAGCTCCGACGAACCTCCGGCGAAGCATCGAGGCCCATTCGGTGAGATTTCTTCCTTCCTTCCTCCTTGAGTGTCTTCGATCGATTCATGTGGGCGTCGGGTAGTCAGAGTCGGGTGGCCATGGTTGGGTCCGGAACCAACACCGGCGACCCTCCTTCTCTTCCTCCTTCGGTTCTTCAAAGGTATGAGAGGCCTCTGTTTCTTTTTTTCTTCAACCCGGAAAAATGAAGGGGAAGAGTGCGGGCCCCACGTCCACATCCCATTCCACCTCACCGCCACCTTGGCATGGGGCCCTCTCCCTTTTAATTTTCTGAGCTCGGGCTTAGAGGGAGGAAGTGAATGGGGAGGTCTTGGGCTTGATTTTATGGGCCTATTATTCGGGCCGGATCCATTTCCTTCTTTTCTTTTAGATGGGCTGGCATGTGGGTTCTTCTTTTTAAAAAAATTCAGTAGTGTATATATATATATATTTATGTGTTATATGTTATAATTTTTATATTTCATTGTTGACAGTTATTATTACTATTATATTTATATTATTCTGGTTGTGAAGATATATTATGAAAATATTAATATTTTACTTTAAATGGTTTTAGAAGTAATATTAATTGATGTTGGTGTTATAAATATATTTATGGTTATTGTTTTGAGACTATATGGATAGTAAGTGTAAATTATTTGAATATTATTATAGTTTTGGAAATTGGTTATAATTATAATATTCTGGAAATTAATCTTTATATATCGTTTATATTGTTTTAAGATAATATTAATTGGATTATTTAATTGATGCACTTTATGAGGATTTAAACATTTGAGTTAGTAATTTTAAAGCGAGTTGTTGGTTTTGAATTATAAATATGATTGGTGAACATAGGTTATTTTGATGATTTAATATTGGAATTTATTTATATAATGTTTTGAAATAAGAAATATGTCGGAAGGAGTTCTATAATATGATTTTGGGAAATTGCTTTTTAAGGTTTAAATGTTTAATGTCGGAATTTGGATAAGCGATTTTAAAAGGATTGGTTGATTTTCTAAGATGAGTTCTTTGAGAGATTATTTTGAAAATGAGTTGATGAGATGAGATGAACATGGAATGATATTTGAATTGTGATGAGATAAGATGGAATAATCTGAAATAAGTTATGAGAAAAGATGTATGATAGTTAGGGGCGCCTTGTGTGAATTAGATAGACTTATGCATTTATATGTTATTAGGTGATTGTGATATGTTGGACATTGCTTGCTATTGGTGATTTATTACTGGGATTCTGCTTCTGCCTTGTTCTCTGCTGTTCGGCTTATACAGGTAAGTATCCTACGGGACTTACTCAGTAACCTAGACCTCCTGCCTGATGTGTCATGTAATGTGTAGTTTTGTTGCATATTAAGCATGCCATGTAGTATCATGCTAGGATTGCATTGAACTGAGCATGTGTTTACTTTGTGTGTTTGAATACAGAACGACCGTTATCTGTGATAGTCCTAGAGTCTTTGCTAGGGTCATAGGGTAGCCCAGCCCCATCGTGTGCGCTGAGTCTATCGAGTCGATATGAGCATGATATGATAGCCCAGCACTATCGGGCAAGAGATGAGACGATATGATATGATATGATTAGCCCAACACCATCGGGCATGAGCATGATTTACGATATGATGATGAGATATGATATGATGATGAGATATGATATGATATGATGGTACCGTGGTGAAGTGCACCACCACGAGGAAATGGCTATGCTATAGCACCGAACTGGCCAGTCTCTGCACTAACGGGAAGGGGTGTAGAGGTAGGAGAGGGATATGCCACTTGGCATTGTCTTGGGCCCTTTACAGTTCTTTCCTGTATATTATATATATACTAGGGGCATGATAGTGTGGTTTAAATCTTGTACCGCATTAGTCATCTTTTATTTAGGTATAGGCATGTTATGTGGCCTCATCGCGGTCAGAGGACCCGTAGGCGATCACCGGGCCTGACTTCGTGGATAGTGTTAGGTACCGCTCTTGTTGCTCCTTGCTTCTGTGACGGGAAATCTCTTGGCGAATTGAAGAATCCGGCTAATATATTCTAACTTGACAAATGGCAATCACCCACTTTGTTTTGGTTTTGACCCGGCTCTGCCGTAGCACTTGTATCTAAACCTTGCTTCTGCTTTATTTTCATTTGAATCGAATTTCCGCGACTTTGATTGCTTGGGGTTCGAAATCCCCGTTTTGGAATGCTGATCTTCGAGGTTTGAAACCTCGACCCGTACCTGAATTGCAACATTCGAACGAAGGTATCCGACCTTCGAAACGTAACCCAGTTATTTATATCCGGGCCGTTACAAGCTACCCATCCTTTTGTAGCATGTTTGTTTCCACGTCTATTAACTCCATGACATGTATGCTTCGGTGTCAATGTTCTAACTTCAAAAGTTTCGTTATCCTTATCCTCCAACTACACTCAAGTTTTGCACATCGGGCCGTCACCCGTGTAGAATCACTCTTGTCTAAATTATACTCGAAATCATGAATCACTACATAGTGATTTAAGGAAATGCTATGACATGGGGAAAAATGGAACCTATCTCCATCTTTGGGTCATCTTTGTCATATAAATATAGCTCATCCTCGTATCCCAAATCAAGCTCTAACTCGCCGTCCTCATCCGTATAACTATGTCGACTATGGTAACTCTCTTCACTATGACAATAATCTGACCCTTCTTCATAATCAGGATAATTTCCAGCTTCCAAAACTTCCTCATAAACAACTTTTTGCTTCCTAGTCACATAAATCACAACTTCTCTCTTGTCCGCATACATTTGAAGCATCAACTCATAAGCACCATCATCAACTAGTTCAATGAATGATTAAGCAACAACTTGATTATTTAAGAAACACAATGAAAGTACTGCCGTTTCATCCAAAGAATACACACTA
This sequence comes from Persicaria maculosa, assembly GCA_963922045.1. NCBI lineage: Eukaryota > Viridiplantae > Streptophyta > Magnoliopsida > Caryophyllales > Polygonaceae > Persicaria > Persicaria maculosa. Next base: position 43,019,637 of record OY998264.1, on the reverse strand, counting down.
TTCACTTCCTCCAACAGATCAACAAAGACATAGTTTAGAGGATCCGAGTAAAAGGTCTTTTGTCTACCGAAACAATATTTCTTTTTGCTCCCATTATTTATCAACTTGAAGTACCCATCGTATTTAACTTTGAATTTGAAGCGAGATGCACTTGCACTGGCAAAATATAGTAACAATATTATCAAAAACAAAATAAATTTCTAAACAATTAATTAAGAATCAATCATGAATTTACCTTGAATTGTCCACAATCGTCTTTTTTGACTTTCTTCTTGGCTTCAACTTTTGATTAGGTAAGATATGAGTAATGAAATTTTCATTTTCATCAATTGATTGATCAACGATCAAGGTGGAGAAATTATCATGATTTGTATAATCTCTCTCCATGGTGCATCTCAATATGCAATACCTACAAATTAAGATAAGTATACTCAAACAAATAAAAAATCAGTACATAACTAGCATATAGAAATAAAGAATTGAATAAATTATACCTTTCACTTTAAATGAAGAGGAAGATGTTTGTGGCTTACAACCGATCTGACTTCTTCATGTTTGATAGGGATAGGGAAGAAAGAAAAAAAAATGAAAATCACAACAAATTTTTTTTTGTTAGGAATGAGATATTATAAAATTATATATTGGGCAATTAAACAAAATTTATATGTTTAAATGGGTATATAGACCATTTTAAACTTTTGATGGGTATATAAACAAATTGAGAAGATTTGATGGGTATATAGACAATTTTGCCTTAATTAAAATAGGAAAAATGACTAAAAATAATACGAACTATCGGATGTTAACCAAAAATAATACGAACTTTCAAAATCACAAATTCGTATACAAACTAAACTATACCATATTAAACCAATATTAATACGATGTCCGTAAATTACAAATGAAAAATTGTTTTGAACTCAAAATGTAATAAATAAGAAACTTTGGTCAATAGTTGCAAAATTTGAGAGTAAAAATTACTGTTCATCGTCTTCTACACCAGCCCCACCCCAAATCCAAAAATCGATTTTCAGATTTTGAGCAAAATCCAAATTAAAGTTGGGGCTTTAGGTATTTCTTGGTTCATAATCCCAATTTCATCTATCCTCTTGTCTAATTCGAGCAGCCATGACTCAGATTTCATCACTTTGGTTCACTTCTCGCCGACCTCGAGCCCTAAATCCCTAATCCGACTGCTCGCGTGTTCGTGGTGCTTGTCCTTCCCCTCGCTCATCATTCCGTCTGGCCTTGTCGGTGGCGCCGATGCCTCCAGTTGCTCCGACATGGACTCCAATGATAGTCCGTCGCCGCGAGCTGTCGGGGGTTCGAATCCAATCCCCGGCTGTTCACGCTTGGGATCCTCTTCCTGCTACTCCATCGGGATCGGCCGCTCGTCGTCGCCCATCCCTGGCTAACCCCGGTGATGCCGCCCTCAGCCTGACCTGGCCGGTTCTCCAATGATGAATTCACTCCTCTTTGGCGGCGTGCAAGTTGCAGTACGTAATGGGTTGATGGCTTGCAAGGTGTTCTGGATGGAGTATGACGATGTTAATTTCAAGTTTTGCAATTAGATTCCAAAGTTTCTTATTGTGAGTTCAAAATAATTTTTCATTTGTAAATTATGGACATCTTATTAATATTGGTTTAACATGGTATAGTTTGTATACGAATTTGTGATTTTGAAAGTTCGTGTTCACATTCGATAGTTCGTATTATTTTTAGTTATTTTTCCATTAAAATATGTTAGTTTAGAGATTTAACAATATTTTAAAAATCAAATAAAAATACACTTATATATCTAATTAAATTATTACTTTATTTTTTCACTTTCTCAAAATTTACAACTATCATTTGTCTATTTATTACAAGAATAATTTTGAAAAGTGGAAACCAAAATATAAAATGACATCTTTTTCTTAATAAGATTCTCTTATTAAAATGATACTTCATCCGTTTTTAAATATAAGTCCTTTTAGATTTTGCACGCTTTTTAAAAACCTAAAAAATATGGTAAAATATTAACTTTATTATCAAATTTTTTTAATAATTTGATACTTATTAGTAAAAAAGTATGAAATTATTAAAAAAATTTGATAAAAAGTTAATATTTTACGATAATTGTTTTTTTTAGAACAAACAAACAAGTTGTATTAATTCAAATCAGAAACCAAGATGGCATCCAAATTCGGCAGAAAAGAAACGCTCAAGCAAGAAACAAAACTTCTGCTCGGCCTCATGCTAGCTAAATAGTACGTCGCCCTATTCACCGACCTCCGAACATGCCTCCAAAGGCAGCAGTTGAAAAATCGAGCACACATCTTGATCTCCCGTAGCACAGCACCCATGCTTCCCCTTTGTTCAACCCCTTGCTGCAGCTTTCGGATCAGATTAAGGCAATCAGATTCCACCTCCACCTTTGCAAAGCCCTTTCCATAGACAGCTCGCATACCCCATAGGATCGTCTCCGCCTCCACCATTTCCACTTCCGATGTCCCCTAGACCCATAGAGCACAATGAGTCCCCTCTCATCCCTGGCAATGAAGCCCACTCCACAACCCTCTATGCTGTCTACCGCTCCATCACAATTGATTTTGATCATTTCTTCACCCGGTTTGCACCACTCCTCCGCCAGATTTTGATGTTGATCCCCAACCACACCCCTTTTCTCTCCCTCCTCATTCATATATTCTTTCACCAGAGTGACCACATCTCCAACTATCCTTTGTGGATCCGCGCTCGCACCCTCAAAATCACCTCATTCCTCACCCTCCAGATTGCACTCATCACAAAAGCCCACGGCTGTAGAGTTTTTGTCCGACGGCTCTTTCATACCCTTTTCATGAAGTCCATGATCGTTCTGCACCCCTTCCCCCATCTCCCGACCTTGGGAACTTACTTCCAGAATGATGTGATCCTAGTGGTCAATGAGCTCGACTCATTTATCTTACAAAGCTTTGTCACTGGAGTCAAATATCAACTCTCGTTTGAGAAAACAGCATGGCAAAACCGTGGTATTTTGGCTCATTTGGGTTGTATAAAATGCCGATGAGCACTTGTTGGAAAGATATTACACGATCTTATTAGGATAAATTAATAGGGGTTTCCCGCTATACAAATTAAACCCCGGGTTAAATATAATACTAATATATACATATATTTTTTTTTTGATTAGGTAAAAATTCGAGGCCAGACATACCTGGACCTCGAAGGCCGACAAGTCGGCAGACGGAAAACCGTCAAAAACAAACAAAAAAAGATGGTGCAACATACAGACAAAAGCGCTCTACAAAGCGAAACAAAACACAACTAAACCGAAACAAGACGAGGACGTAGATGAAGGACGAAGCCAAGCACTACCCTAGATACACACTGTGGGCAGTGAAGACGAACCTCCAAGGAACCATTCTTCCGGAGAAAGGAGACGCCTCGATACACACTACCACGACCCCAGCCTATCCCGACTCCGACTGCCAGAACCCCATCAAACGGAAAAGAAAGTTCAGTCACGACAAAGGTAGAGCCACCCGATGCCTGAAACGAAAACACCAGAAACCCAATCGGGATTTACACAAACCCCATAGGGAATCGTTTATTATAGTTATTTATTATAATTTACCACATTTAATTTTACTTAAATTATTCTTTAATCCAACGGGCCAGCTTTGGGCCCAAGGCAACCTTGGGCCCAAAGAACACCATCCAGGCCCAAAGAGAACGCAGTACAGAGCGATGCCAAACGTGAATCCTTTAGGAAAAAATAGTACAACCGACCACCGTAGGTGGTGGCGATAGTGGCACCGGGAAAAATTTTCAAGCGAGATTGCAACTTATACTTTGGCAGAAACTTAAGAGTTGGTGCTAGAATTTGGCTTTGAATTTGTTGATTTACCAAAATATAAGATGGAATGAAGATATAGGGGAAATTAATTTCAATATGGGATTTCAAACTTGTGTTACGACTACTCGCATAGGAGACGAGGAGGATTTGGCCGCCGGAGAAGACCCGCGGTAGCTAGATGCGCCAAATGTTTACGATACACCCGGACGAGTGGGTTGGGCTCCCGAAGGAGGGTTGGGCTCGCCCCCCACTAGGGGTTTGAGTTTTTTTTTTTACCTTGTTTAGTTAATCAATGATTTGGGGTTGTCAAAAATCCAACCCCCGCACCCCATGAAACAAACAACAGGCAAAGACACCCGCCCACGAATCCGCTGAACGGAGGCCGGCCTAGCCCAAGCGAATGGTGACAGGCCAGCAAACACCGGAGACGCCGAGCAAGACCCACACCTGCGTCGCAAGGGCACGGGAAAGAGGCACCAAGGGACCCAGCCGGAGGCCACCAAGAAGCAGATTCGCCGGCGAAAGACCAAAAACAGAACGAACCAAGCCCGGAAAGCCTAGATAGAAGATGAAACTCGACCAAAAAACAAAGGATGAAGACGAACCGGGCAAAGGACGACCGGAAACGACAACATTGATCACCAAGGAAGAGCCGAGATCCCAAAATTGGATGGTGGAGGCGACGTAACGGCTGATGGAGAACCCAAAAAAGCATGAAAACCATGCTAATTGAGAAGAACAGAGAAGATTGGAGCCGGCTGGCCAGGTTGTGCGAAGCTTAGGGTTGGAGATTGGGATTTTGCAAACTCTCTCTCTAGAAAACTAGAGAGAGAAGAGAGTTTTCCGAATGTGTACACATGATAGCAAGTGGGCAATACAAATAATATATGTACACATTTATATGTCGGCAAGTATATATATCTCTATATCTATATATAAAAAGAGAGTAAGGGCAACTTAAACAGTAAATTGACAACCATGTCCTGAGCTGAGACTTCCAATTACAAAGTTGCCCAAGTTTATTTTTATTAGAAGGCGAAACTAATTAAAATAACCCGACCTTTAAGGGTGTGTTAAAAATATATCCCAACTTTTCAAGTGTAAGATAAATATCTCGACCTTTAAAGGGGTGTTAAAAATATTTCTCAACCTTTCAAATGTAATATAAATATCTCGACCTTTATAAGTGATGTTAAAATAATATCTCAAAAAAATTTATACAAAAAAAGGTAACAGTACATGCATATATGGCAAAAAAAAATTTAATAAAAAAATAAAACTTTAAAAAATCTATATAAAAAATTATAGATTTACATATGTTTCATCTTTTATATTTTATACACACTATTTTCTTATAACTCTATATTAAAAACCTTGTTTTATTAATCCAGTTTTCTTTTTTTTTTATCAAGGGAAAGAAATAAATTAATAAAATATAAATATAGATAAAAAATGATAGATTTACAAGTGTTTAATCTTTTATTTAGATGATTTTTATATTTGAGGGATAACACCCATATTTGTATAATGGGCCATTTAACTAATTTCGCATTTTTAATTAAAATTTAAAATAGAAAGAAGAATAGTTAGAATTTTAGTAAATAAATTATGTAAAAAAAATGGGACAATTGAACAAAGAAGAATAATATGGAAAATTGAAATATTAATAAAGTGTCTTGAAATTTTTTTAAAAAAATAATAAATGAAAAACCTTGTTTTCTTAAACCCTTTTATTAATTTTTTATATGTATTTTTTAAATTTTATTTTTTTATTAATTTATTTTGCCACATACGTATGCCATGTTAGCTTTTTTTTTCCTAGAGAATTTTTTTAGATATTATTATAACATCACTTATAAAGATTGAGATATTTATCTTACATTTGAAAGGTAGGGATATATTTTTAACACATCCTTAAAGGTTGAGATATTTATCTTACATTTGAAAGGTTGAGATATATTTTTAACACACCCTTAAAAGTGGGGTTATTTTAATTAGTTTCGCCTTATTAGAATAATCTTCTGATTTGAAAACCAACTACATAGGCCCAAGTTTATTAAAAAGAAGAAGGCCCATTGCCCATGGTTTTACATCCTTCTGATGGCAAGGGTTTTCTTTTAAGCGTTCTCTTCCGCTTAAATTTTCCATCGCCTCTTACCTATGGCTAAAATCTATACCACCAGTGACCTCAGCCAAAACTCACCGTTGAAGCGCGCCTCCACCGTCGTCGAAGTTCTCTCCGCCCTTTGAAGTCTTTACAGCTCACGGCTCTCTTCGCCAGATTTGAGTGTTTACTTTGAAGCCCTCACAGCTCTCTCTGCCCTTTCGGTATTGTGTTTGTTTCAATTCCTTATTTGGTTTTTAATTCCTTAGTTTCGACTCTCGAATGTTGCAGATCTTAGTTGGTTTTGATTGAATTTATACTATAGCTTTTGATATAAGATTGAATTTGTGAATTGGATATGAGAATTTGTAAATGAGATTAAACATCTAAAGCAGTACATCAAGTCAAATAAAAATGCCGGAAATGGCAATCTTAAAGTGCCAAGCAGTGCAACAAAAGTTGGCACTCCCCTTTCCAGTGCAAACTGAATTTTTGCTTTATGTGATTCTCTTGGAGCAAAAAACAAGGTCATAATATTTTCAAATATTGAATAGCACAAACATTGTATGGCTGGTAAGAAGCAGGGCTGAGTAGTTAGCGCAAAGTAGAGGTTGAGTGCTTCGATGCTTCCCATAAAAACAAAATTGTTGTATTAAAGCATAACAACATAATGAATAAAAATTTGCTATAATCTCTTATTATCTTAAATAAAGTTAGGTGTTTTTGATTATTTGCCTAATTTTATAATGTGAATTAAATTTGATAACCGATACTGCTTTGGTTAAAAAGGGAAATATGAAACCTTAAATTTTTCTTTAATTAATAAAAAGACTATCTTTCAAGTTCCATAATTTATATTGTAAAGTGGTAGAAGATACTGATAATGCATATTTTTAATAGGCATTATAGGGTAGTTTAGATGCATTTACATTGTAGAATATGCATGTTTAGTGTTAAGTTAGATTAAATGCTTTTTGTGGAAAAGTTCGGAATCTACGCTATTTCGGTTAAATTGTGCAGAATCGTAGATCCGACATGGTGGAAAGCAAGAAAAAGCGGCAAAACATGGCCAAGTGAAGTCAAGAAATCAAGCTAAGAAGAGAAAGAAATGAGTAAAGAAAGAATGGGGAAAGAACGAAGAGAAACAAAGATTCTGGGCAAGACTCGCTGACAGCGAGTCAAGTTCCGCTGCCAGCGAGTCGAGTCAGCTGAGAAGGAGCCCAGTGAGTGAGAGAGGTGGCGCCAGCGAGGGGAACCCAGACACCAAGGAAGCACCCAAAGAACCCAAGGAACCAGTCGCTGCCAGCGGAATTGGTCACTCGCTGCAGCGAGTCAGTCGCTGCCGCAGGAGAGGCCTCGCTGCCAGCGGGAGTCGCCAGCCGCTCCATCCTCCAGGCCATTCACTCTAGCGAGTGGGCCATCTCGCTCCAGCGGGAGACCAATTTCGCGCTAGCGAGTAGGAAGAGTCGCGGCCGCGGAAATTGCCTCGCTGCCAGCGGGTTCCACTAAGATGACAAGCGACTAAGGCACGAGGAGTCGCTGCTAGCGGGTTGATGGTGAGCTCCTGGCGAAAATCCAACAGTAGGTTGATCAAGATATCCACGAAGGCTCGTTGCCAGCGAAACTCAACTCGCTGCCAGCGAAATCCATCGCCGGACTATTTTAGGAAAGCTCTATCTTTTATCTAGTTTGTTTTAGGAAGTTTCTATCTAGTTTATCTATCTTTTATCTTATTTATTCAGAACTTTAGGCTTATAAATAGGATGTTTAGGGTTAATTTTAACACACATTCAATTAGACCAATCACCATAGAAGAGAAGAGAGCATAGGCAAGCCATGAGCGGCTAATTTTCCTAGTGTTTCGCCTACGTTTTCGAGACTTGGTTGGTGAATTGTGAGTTTTTAATTCAAGTTATCTTTCCTATATTATAATTCCTTCAACTTCCTTGTGCTTATTGTTATGTTATTGATGTTATCTTGTTTGGCCAACTAGATAATATTGATTTCGTGCTAGGATTTAATACTTTCGTATTTGTGTTATTTCCATAGTAGCATGCATAAGATTGTGGATTCCGTATTTGAAGCATGATTATGTAGGAAGTTGACATATATCTTAAACATCGATTTACCGTGTTTAATTGGTGTTATTTATGTGCTCAAGTTCTTGGGACGTTTTGCTATCTCTTTGTTAAATCTTAACTGTGTTAGGATTACATAGGGGTGTAAGGGATTAATTGGACTCGTAGGACTTTTAATCTATATAAACCAAGACGAGAGGAATTTGTAGGAAAGTTAATAACTTGAAAAGGATTCGATGATCAATAAGCCAACCAATGTCAAAGAATTCGTAGGTGGAACCGTTTTCTACTCTTGATTTTATTACAAAATTCCGTCTTTACTTTATTTTGCTTATTATTACTTAAAAATTGCATCTTTTCCCACTCTTGTTACTTGTTGGTGATTAAATTGCATTGTGAAATCTTAAGTCTCCCGAGGATTCGACCCCTTTCTTGCCAATTATACTAATTTGTGAGAGTGGGAACTACTTGATTGGGAATCAACGATTTTCATCCCATCAAGTTTTTGGCGCCGTTGCCGGGGAGATTTAATTTGATTTCGTTGTGTAGGTTAATCATCAACTTTTGTGTGGACCACTCGCATGGTCCACACCCGTTCTACTAATTCCAATCTCTTACCTTTTGACCCAGAAATCGAGAGGACAACTTCTAGGTTGCGAAGAGGGCACTCATCCAACCCGGAAATCGAAGAAGAGATGGACGACAACAATGCAATCTTGCCCCCACCAAGGCGCACTTTGAAGGACCTAAAGGAGCCAAATTTGGAAACTCAGCCATTGGCTATTAGGCTCCCCGCGCTTCCGGAGGGCACCAAGTTTGAATTCAAGTCACCATGGGTCCACCTTTTGCCGATGTTCCATGGCATGAGTGGAGAGGACCCGAACAAGCACCTTGCAGAGTTTCATGGAATATGCGATCGTTTGAAACCTCAAGGCATCACGGAGGATCAAATGATGCTAAGGGCCTTCCCATTCACCTTGAAGGATGCGGCCAACGATTGGCTCTATTATCTACCCACGGAGAGCATCACAACATGGATGGAGATGAAAAAGGCCTTCTTGCGCAAATACTTTCCCGCCACTAGACACAATATCTTGAAGAAGGAGATATCAAGTATCGAACAATCGGCCACGGAGACTCTCTACGAATATGTGGAGAGGTTCAAAAAGCTAAAAGCTAGTTGCCCCTATCATGGCTTTTCGGAGGACGATTTGGTCCTATACCTTTATGAGGGGCTACTTGATCATGATCGTGGGATAGTTAACTCGGCTAGTGGAGGGAACATCCTCAACAAAACACCGGAGGAAGCTATGGAGATATTTGAAGAGCTCGCTAATGCTTCTCAACAATATCGAAGGTCTAGTGGAGCTAGAGGAGTCTTACACTTGGACTCCCCCACATCAAGCATGCAAAACGAGCTCAAGGAGATTCGAGAGGCCCTAAAGAAGCTAACTATGCAAAGAGGTCAACAACAACTCAAAGCATGTGAGTTGTGTGGAGACCCATCCCATCCCATGGATTTATGCCCCGAGATGCAAGAAGAAACCATGGAGGGGCTATACCTTTATGAGGGGCTACTTGATCATGATCGTGGGATGGTTAACTCGGCTAGTGGAGGGAACATCCTCAACAAAACACCGGAGGAAGCTATGGAGATATTTGAAGAGCTCGCTAATGCTTCTCAACAATATCGAAGGACTAGTGGAGCTAGAGGAGTCTTACACTTGGACTCCCCCACATCAAGCATGCAAAACGAGCTCAAGGAGATTCGAGAGGCCCTAAAGAAGCTAACTATACAAAGAGGTCAACAACAACTCAAAGCATGTGGGTTGTGTGGAGATCCATCCCATCCCATGGATTTATGCCCGGAGATGCAAGAAGAAACCATGGAGGGGCTATACCTTTATGAGGGGCTACTTGATCATGATCGTGGGACGGTTAACTAGGCTAGTGGAGGGAACATCCTCAACAAAACACCGGAGGAAGCTATGGAGATATTTGAAGAGCTCGCTAATGCTTCTCAACAATATCGAAGGTCTAGTGGAGCTAGAGGAGTCTTACACTTGGACTCCCCCACATCAAGCATGCAAAACGAGCTCAAGGAGATTCGAGAGGCCCTAAAGAAGCTAACTATGCAAAGAGGTCAACAACAACTCAAAGCATGTGGGTTGTGTGGAGATCCATCCCATCCCATGGATTTATGCCCCGAGATGCAAGAAGAAACCATGGAGTTCAATGCTATGGGAGATTACGGCCCTCGCCGCAACTACGACAATAATTTTTACAATTCTAACTTCCAACAAGGGTATGGTGGCCGGTTCAACCAAAAACAACACCAACAACCTCCCTATCAACAAGGAGGACCCCAATATAGAGCACCCTATGATAATCGCCAAAGGGGGCCTCCTCAAGCTAATTAACAAGGTGAGGATCCATACAAGCTCATCCTAGAAACCCTCAAGGCTCAAACAGAGAAGATGAATGCACAAGAGAGGATGATGGGCCAAATGGCTCAAGCAATTGGAGAATTACAAGCAAGAGACTCGGGCAAGCTACCATCACAAGTGGTGGTTAACCCAAGGGAGAATGTTAGCGCCATCACCCTAAGGAACTGTTTTCCGCACCTAGGGGTGAAAATGAAGCCTTAGAAGAGATCGTGGAAGAAGACCAAGAAGGCGACAAATTCTGGGCAAATTCCGCTGACAGCGAAATCAGACTCGCTGGCAGCGAATGCGACTACTGAACCAGAGCTGATCCTAGTCGCTGACAACGAACCCCTACTCGCTGACAGCGAGCCCAACCCGCCACCAGTGAAACCAGATTCGCTGCCAGTGGATTCTGCCCAGAAAACCAACATCGCTAAGTCCGGACAAGCCGTTGCTGATTCCAAACCTCTTCTTGATGATTATAAGCCGGTGGCACCCTTTCCGGAGGCTTTGAGGAATCCAAGGAGGCCGGACAGTGACACCAAACTCTTCGAGACATTCGCCAAGTATGAGGTGAACATCCCCCTACTCAATCTAGTCAAAGCTATTCCTCGTTATGCAAAATTTTTGAAGGAATTATGCACGGTTAAGAGGAATCAAAAGTTGAAGGGGAAGCAAAAGCTACAAGTAAGTGAACATGTGTTGTTGCAGGAGACTTGATATGTCAAGTAATTACAAATAATAAAGATACAATAAATGTAATCCAACTCCTGGCCTAAGCAAATAATTACAAGACTTCCTCCCGTTGTAGTGAAAGGGTAGTCAGGATCGATCCACGAGGAGGCGTGTCAGCGGGATCCTAGTAGGGTTGGAAATTTCACGTCTGCATCGACTAGAAGCCTCGATTTCGACCTTGGGCCTCGATGTCGACCTCGGCTGTCGATGTTCTCTGCAACAGAAGACCTGCAGAGACAAAAACAAGTGGTCGATATCGACTAGAAGGGGTCGATATCGATGTCAGTTCACGAAATCGACTGGCTCAGAAGACTGCCAGTCGATACAGAAGGGTCGATATCGATGCTAGGGGTCGATATCGATGTCAGGAAACTCCGCAGCGATGTTCGTCGTCGACTCAAAAAACTGTCGACAAATTCAGTGGTCGATATCGACCTCTGGGGTCGATATCGATGTCTCCCTGCAGTGAGTTAGTTCTTCGTCGGCAAAGAAAGGCCGAAGATTTAAGAATGGATGAGAAGGGATGAACAGAAACAACAGTGGTTTTGGGTGTATAAAATATGTAAAAAGCAACTCCTAGGATTAGGGTTTACCACAACGTTAACCAATGCATGCGATAAGATAAATAAGACGGACAATTGTGCTATTTCACCTGAGGGACAAGCTTTCGCCGTACACCAACTCTTAGGATTACTCTTGCAAATAAACCTAATTGTCTCTACCAATTTTATGTTTATAACTCAAGTTGTTAGCATGAATCCCTTTTCTTTCGATTAGGACTAAACATAGAATCGTAGGAGGAGAGATAGACACAACGATATCAACATCAAATACTTACCTCAAGCGCGCATGGCTAACGTCGGGCTCACCCCGACCCTAAGAGCTTTGGGGAACTACTCGCTTCTCATCATGGAACTCATTGTTGATTGAAAAGAAGAAACTTGCATTAAAATAAAATCCGAAGCTTTACAACTCAACGTCAACTTTCGCAAACGTCAAACCCTAAAACTTCTCTCTAACTCTAACTCTATTGTCTTGATTGATGATTGTTTTTTGGATTGGATGATCTAACAAATCAGCCCCTAGGGCTTTATTTATAGGCTACTAATTCTCGCTATCCGAGGATTGTAACTTCTATCTAAACTATGAACTCTATCCGAACAATTAGGATAGGTCTTTTATTTTGATAAAACTTAAAGGTAAAAGATGATAAACAGCTGCTAATATCTAAAAGAGCGAGATAACTCATGGCTTTGATGATAGACTTCCCAATCCGAGTCTCGAAATCGGATTTATCTTATGTCGAGGTAGGGTCGATATCGACACCAGAGGTCGATATCGATGCTTGTGTTTCTGCTCGACTTGTCTAGCTCCAGTCGATGTCTATGACGATTGTCGATATCGATGCTTGTATGTCGATATCGAGGCTTTCTTGTCTGGTCTGTGTGGCCTATCTTGACACTATGAAGTCGTGTCGAAATCTAGGGTCGATATCGATGTCTCAGGTCGATATCGACCTCTTCTCAGCTTCACTTGGCTTCTTCGTTTTGACTCCGACTTCGCTCGAATTCCTGCATGGTTAGCTCAAAAACTTGTGCAGACTCTATTTCTTGCATTTTAGCCCATTCTTACACAAGTTTATATTCTTTTGAACCTTTTCTTTGGAAATCGAATGAAATATGAAGTCAAAAGATGCAATAAAAGAAGGTGCAAATGTGTACATCAAAACACCCCATACTTAGACTTGCTTGTCCTCAAGCAATAACCAAGCAATAACCAACACCTACAACACATCCTTCAAGTCTTCGCCTTTGTCAAAAGCAACATCATAAGCGGTAGCAAAGCAAAGCAAGTGAATTTAACGTCTTAGCACATATTTTGGCGATCCATAGGCATATGAAATTTTGATCCAACCTCACAGGGATAATGTGTTTGCACTCAACTCTCATGTGTTTAGGCTATGAAGATCAACTCTCAACTCAATTCCGTATACAATCTCATAAACATTGCAATTTATAATAATCCACTTCGCAACCAATTATGAAAATGCAATAAGAATCATCAGGAGGACTTTCGCTCAATGGAAGACTTCAAAGAAGACTCCATTCGGCGGGGTTGTAATGGGGCTTGGTATGAAATAAAGGGTATGGAATTATTTGGCTATGTGGTGCTTTTATAATTCGGGAATCAAGACTCCCAAATCTCAACACTTGCAATACCCAAACCATAACTCTTCAATGTAAGCTCAATTTCTATAATGCTCTTTCCCAACTCATCTTTATATAATATGCTCTAAAGATGCACTTAAAGATGTAAACCATACTATCAACCCTTCTTCCAAGTTCTAATATACCTCTCAAAGAATATAACACTTGTATGAATAAAAGATTTAAGGATTTTGGCTCATGCACTATATATATCTTTATTTTTTTTTTCGGATTTTTTTTCCCGAAAATAATAAGTAAATACTAAAGCTATGTGCATTTATATGTTGAGCCATAAATCCTTTTACAAAATATGACAAAATGTAAATATGCACCAACCCATAATTTCCTTGCTCAAAACTGGACATTATGCTCTTTTCTTTCCACAAGGTACTAGTCCAACCAATCTAAGTCTCAATTCCCAAATGGGGGTCAGGCTCAATTCGGCTAGGGATAATTTTGTGGAGTTTGCAATTTCAGGCTCAGGCTAATATTCTGGCTTCAAGCAGGGATAATGCAGGGTAGGTAAAGAGAGGATAAAAATGGCTTAAAAGATGCCTCCATCATTTAATTCTCGTAAACATAATCATATATATGCATTGGTTTTGAATAACTATCACAACATTTAGAGATGCATAGGAAGAGTAAATTCACTCAAGAAAGCGGAGGGATTTTTGATGTTCTCCCTATAGGTCAAAATTCTCACAAGGACAATTTTTGTTGGATTTGCTTTTTAGCCTAGGATCATATGTGCTCAATTTCATCACAAGTTCACAATCTACATAAAAATTTAAGGACTTAGGCTAAACCATCCAAATATGCCATATGGTTTACATGATCAAGTCAGCTATTGAGTTTTCATCATAGGACATCTAAGTAGGGTTAGAAAATAAACTTAAAAAATAAACATGCATTTTTTTTTGTATTTTTGACATTTTTCTATTTTTTTTTAAATCTTGACATTTTATAGACGTAAAACTAAGAACAAAAATTTAAACATGAATGCAATGCGAAGAAGAAAACCAAGTTATGACCATAAGACATTGTTTTCCCCCCCACCCCATACTTAAAATATATAGTGTCCTCACTGTATTAAAAAGAAGAACAAGGGTAGAGAGAAACTCACAGCGCAACCTTGCGGATTCAGGTCGATTTCAGGTTGGGTCGATGCCAGAAGTCGATATCTAGGTCAGAGGTCGATGTCGACTGCATCTGTCGAATTCGAGGAAGAAGATGAAGACAAGGGCTGCCTGATTGGGGTCGATATCGAGTATTAGGGTCGATATCGACCTCTCTTTTTCGCTCCTGAGTCCTCGATGTCGACTCCAGGAGATGGCTTGACCCTGGGGGGGTCGATTTCGACTGGCCCGGTCGATTTCGACTGCCTCTGCAGAAGCTTCTTTTCTTCTTCGTCGTTCCTTTTGCTTGATAACCTGAAATCTTGGTTAGGAATATAGATAAAGCACGAATTATCTCATTTTTAAAAGTTCAAAAAACCAAAAATTAAATCCTAAAAAACCATCTATGAAAAATTTAAAAGTTTTATATACAAGCTCTAGAGTTTTGAGTCGCTAGGCCGACTTCTCCGTCAATTCTTCACGAGCCTTTTATGTAGGGGCCCTTCGAGCGTGAGCCTTCTCCTGGATCATCTAGGTCCTTTTGGTAGTAGCGAAGTTCAGCGACCAAGGCTTTTTCATCGTTCGGTTCTTCTTTGGGCGCTTTCCTTCTCTTTCTTGACCTAACTTTAGCAATATAGGCAAACCATGGAGCTTTGTCCCTCTCTTTAGTAGAATTATCAATAATGGGCTTAATTGATTTATCGATAATGGATGGAGGAGGGTTAGGAGTCATATTTCATTCGATTTCCAAAGAAAAGCTTCAAAAGTATATAAAATTGTGTAAGAATGAGCTAAAGTATAAGAAATAGAGTCTGCACGAGTTTTGAGCTAACCATGCAGGAATTCGATGAAATCGGAGTCAAAACGAACAAGCCAAGTGAAGCTGAGAAGAGGTCGATATCGACTGGTGAGATCGATATCGACCCTAGATTTCGACACGACTTTTGAGCGTCGAGATAGGCCACACAGACCAGAACAAGAAAGCCTCGATATCGACATACATGCATCGATATCGACCATCATCATAGACATCGACTGGAGCTGGACAAGTCGAGCAGAAACACAAGCATCGATATCGACCTCTTGTGTCGATATCGACCCTACCTCGACAGAAGATAAATCCGATTTTGAGACTCGGATTGTGAAGTCTATCATCAAAGCCATGAGTTATCTCGTTCTTTTAGATATTAGCAGCTGTTTATTATCTTTTCCTTTAAGTTTTTATCAAAATAAAAGACCTATCCTAAATTGTTTGGATATAGTTAATAGTTTAGATAGGAGTTACAATCCTCGGATAGCGAGGATTAGTAGCCTATAAATAAAGCCTTAGGGGCTGATTTGTTAGATCATCCAAGACAAGAAGCAAGACAAGGACAATAGACAATAGATAGTTAGAGTTTTTGAGCTTTAAAGTTTCAAGCGCTTACGATAGTTGGCGTTGAGATTGTAAAGATTCGAAATTTTCCATTTATGCAATTTATTTCAATTCAAGACATGTCTACAATCAGCATGAGTGAGTAGTCGCCCTTCTTCTAGGGTCGGGGTGAGCCCGACGATATCCATGATGGTAAGGTAAGTACGTCAGTAAAGAATGTATCTTTTATCTCCCTCTACCTTGTGCTTCATCTTTAAATGCAAATTTAAGGAACTCATGTTGTAAAACTTGGGTAGTAATTAGGGTTTCTATTCGAAAGATTATAAACTCAATTATGAAAAAGGTAGACACAAATTAGGTTAAGTAATTGAAAAATCTCTTTTCCTATTTGTCGGTTTAGGTGAAAGCCTTTTCCTTTATGATGAAAGCATGCATCTTTAGTTGATTCTTACTTCTTCTATCATGGTTGTCGTCGCGGTAATCCTTGGCTTTGGAAGACTTTTCCTTTATTAAGTTTACATTAAAATTTGCCCGCCGTTCGTTGAGTCATCGAAAAACCCAACACCCTTGCTTATTTCTGATCATTGCTTCAGTCCCATTCTTAATTCTTCGGCCTTTTCTTTGCCGACAAAACAACTAACTCACTGCAGGAAGACATCGATATCGACAGCAGAGGTCGATATCGACCAAACTGATAGATCGACGGTTTTCTGAGTCGATCTTGAGACTCCTGGAAAACTTCTGCAAGCATCGATATCGACCCCCTTGTGTCGAAATCGACCCCTTTGTATCGACTGGCAGACTTCTGAGCCAGTCGATTTCGTGGACTAACATCGATATCGACCCCCACCAGTCGATATCGACTACCGTTTTTGTTTCTGCAGGTCTTCTGTTGCAGAGAACATCGACAGCCAAGGTCGACATCGAGGTCTGACATCGATATCGAGGCTTCTGGTCGGAACATAATGGACGTGTCTTCAACGCTACTAGGATCCCGCTGACTCGCTTCCTCGTGGATCGAACCTGATTCCCTACTACTATAGCGGGGAGTCTTGAATTTATTTGAAGAGGCTAAGAGTTGTATTGGTTTATATTTTATTATATATTTCGATTCAATTCTCCCCACGTCAAATTTTGGCGCCGTTGCCGGGGAAGCTATCAATCGCGCCCTAGTAGTTTATTTTCACGGTTCTTTTTAGTGTTATTTTATAGGTGTATGCGACGTACTGGTGACCAACCTGAATTTGAAGGACTAGACGAACCAGAACGCTTTCTCCACCTAAGGTCTCGAGTTCAAAGAATCATGGCGGACAACGAGACCCAGGCACAACAAATTGAACGCTTAAGGAAGCAAGTAGAGGATTTCACTACCAGAGAAGCGGCACTAAGGGAGCGTGCTGACAGGGAGGAGGAAGCCAGGAGACGATATGAGACTCAAATCAACGCCCTCCCCCAGAATGCAAAGCAATACATGCACCCATCGCTCACAGTGCCTGAATCGGCTATTCTAATCTCTACTTCTAATTTTGAAATTAAACCAAACTTTTTAACTGAAATAAGAAGGCATCAATACGAAGGGAAACCTAATGAATTCCCTATGGCACATATATCAACCTTCTTAGACCTCTGTGATACAATTGCTGATGGACAAAGTCTTGAGTATGTCCAACTAAAAGCCTTTCGCTGGTCTCTTACAGGAAAAGCATTGCAGTGGTTGGAGAGCTTAGCCCCAAGATCGCTCCGCACCTGGAATGAAGTCAAGGATGCGTTTCTCAATAAGTTCTTTCCTCCTTCTAAGACGGCGTTGATCCGACAGAAAATCACGGCTTTCAAACAAAAGCATGGTGAGGCTTTGGCGACTGTTTGGGAAAGATTTAAGGACCTCCTACGATCATGCCCGACGCATGGCCAACCACCGTACGTAATCCAGGAGATCATATACAATGCTCTTGATGCTTCCACCAAGGAGAGGATCAACACTTACACCGCCTATGGCTACCTTGAACTCGCTCCTCAAGAGGCTTGGGAAACCATTGAAAGGTTGGTGAAATTTGACAATACATATGGGGCTCATGAGGCTTCCGACGCACCATCATTGTCGAGGCCTGCCCCATCTATGCCATTGTACGAACCCTCTAAGGTGATCGATCCGGATGTAAAAGAACAATTTCATAGGGTTCAACTTAGAAAGCTCCAGAAACAAGTAAGATTTCTTTCGGCAAACCAGGATTGCATCGAATGTGGATCGCAGCAACACACTACCATTGAATGCCCCCATGCTGAGCAAGTGCAACTAGCGGAGACTCTTGAGGAAGCCAACTTCATGAGGGGTCCCAATCGCCAATATTGGGAAGACCAAAGGTTCCAACAACCACAAAGGAACCAGGTTAACCCTAGGGACCACCCACTCTATAGAGCTCCTGGGCACCCGGAGAGAGACCAAAAGAAGGATGATCTTCAACTTGTGTTGGACGAGATAAGGCGGAACCAAGCTAAGAATGATCAATCCAACAATGCTATCCACTCTCAACTCAATCACCTTACCACAAGGATTGGGGAGATGGATATTTGGAAGAAGAACGTAGAGACCCAACTGGGTCAATTGGCGGCACAAATCCCTAGACCGCCCGGAACATTCCCTGGGCAACCAACTACCAATCCTAAGGGGCAATCCGGGTCAGGACACATTGCAGCCATGCAACTAAGGAGTGGCACCAAAGTTCATAAACCACAAAAGACAACGGAGGAAGAAGTAACAGAGCCTGTCGACATCGACAAACCAGTCGATGTCGACCCTGAGGTCGATATCGACACCCCTGTCGACCCCCCGGTCGACGTCGATGACACTGCAGAACCTGAGAGAGAACAACAGAGGTCGAAATCGACCCTACCATTCGATATCGACCAACCACCTGTCAACATCGAGGGTCAGCAGGCTCCTCCGACCACCGTTTTGGCTTCTCCGCCAAAGAAGACGTTGCTCTTCCTTTCCAAAGCATTGAAGGACCCCACTCAAGGTAAGTTTAGGCGCTTTGTAAAGATTCTCCAAGGACTTAACATTACTATCCCTCTTACAAAAGCCCTAAGCGAGATGCTCGCCTATGTTCGATTCCTAAAAGACATCCTTAGCAAGAAGCGGTCCATGGCACAGATCGCAGAGGAGTGCTCAAAGATGGATTTCCCTGAGAAGAGGAGTGATCCAGGGAAATTTGCAATCACTGTGGGACTTGACCAACATCACTACAAAGCCCTATGTGACCTAGGGGCAAGTGTAAGTCTCATGCCTCTCTCTATTTGGCAAAAGGTGAACATTGGAGCACTTGAACCTGTGGATATGAAACTTTATATGGCTGATAATTCATTCGTCAAACCCACAAGTATAGTTGATGACGTCCATGTAAAGGTAGGTAAATTCTTTGTGCCTACTGATTTCATTGTATTGGACATGCCCGAAGATCCTATTGTACCTATCATCCTTGATAGGCCTTTCTTAGCTACTGCTGATGCCAATATTAATGTACGTAGAGGATTACTAACCTTTACTATAGGGAACGAAGTCATTGAATTCTCCTTCAACCCCACAATGAAGGAAGTTAATGGTATGGAAATCAAGTCGGTCTACACTAGCGTCATGGATTGCAAAGAACCGACGGAAAGGGCCCTAACTCCTGAGGAGGCCCTAGCGACGAGGACATTGAGGAGTTCCTGGCTACATGCACGAGTGATGAGGAAATATTCGACGATGCTTTATCTATGGAGCTTGAAGAAGAGGTCGATATCGACGAGGAGAGGTCGACATCGACCAATTCACTCGATATCGAGTGCCCTCAGTCGACATCGACACACTCAGTAAGTCAAGTTCTCTCTTCTTCTCTTACAGGCGAAATCGACCAGGCCATGTCGACAGAAGAGGTCAAAATCGACCAGCCGATATCGACATCAGAGGTCGAAATCGACCCTTACCACTTGTCGTCAAACAACTCCGAAGCTGAGGTATGTGCTGAACTCTCAGTCGATATTGACTATTCCTACTCGCCCTCGACTTCTTTTCTGCAGGAATATTTTGAAGAGTCCCAATTAAAGTTGGCATCACTCTATGTTTGGTCCACGCCAACCCCTATAACTGATTTGGGAACTTCTATCAAGAGAATTGAGACGGATTACCTTGGTGAGATTATGAAGACGGAGGAGGTAGAGCCAATCCTTATCCCACAAGGCCCTTATCCGGTGCTTAAGCCTTTACCCGACACACTTAGGTATGAGTTTTTGGTCCAAATTCTACTTTCCCTGTAATTATCAATGCTTCACTAACCACACAGGAAGTAGATAAGCTTATGGAAGTACTTCGTGCTCATCGTAAGGCTATTGGATATTCTCTTGAGGACATCAAAGGTATTTCACCCGCTACTTGTATGCATAGAATCCTCAACATGAGAGAGGTAGTGAAGAAGGAGATCATGCGCATGTTGGATGCAGGAATCATTTATGCCATCTCCGACAGCGAATGGGTGAGCCCAGTCCATGTGGTGCCTAAGAAGGGTGGAATGACCGTTGAGGAGAATGAGAAGGGCGAGCCTTTGCCAAAGCGAATCACAACTAGTTGGCGAATGTGTATTGATTACAGGAAACTCAACAATGCCACTAGAAAGGATCACTTTCCCCTTCCATTCATTGACCAGGTATTAGAGAGACTCGTCGAACATGATTATTTTTATTACCTGGATGGATATTCTGGCTTTTGGCAGGTCCCTATTCATCCTGACGATCAGGAGAAGACCACCTTCACTTGTCCCTATGGGACTTTTGCATATAGGAGAATGCCATTTGGGCTCTGCAATGCCCCTGCTACCTTTCAAAGATGTATGATGGCCATCTTCTCCGATATGATTGAGGACATCGTGGAGGTATTTATAGATGATTTCTCTGTTTATGGCACTACTTTCAATGTTTGTCTTGCTAACCTTCGCAGGGTACTTGCACGATGTGAAGAGACAAACTTGGTTCTCAATTGGGAAAAGTGCCACTTTATGGTAAGGGAAGGGATTGTGCTAGGCCACAAAGTCTCTAAACGGGGAATTGAGGTGGACAGGGCAAAGATAGAGCTCATTGAAAAATTGCCACCACCTTCATCAATTAAGGACATAAGAAGCTTCCTTGGTCACACAGGTTTCTATAGGAGGTTTATTCAAGATTTTTCTAAGATTGCCAAACCTTTAACTAACCTACTAATGAAGGATGTTAAGTTTGCATTTTCTAGTGATTGTCTTGAAGCTTTCAATAGGTTGAAGGAGGCCGTTATATCCGCCCTAATCATTCAATCGCCCGATTAGTCGCAACCCTTTGAGATCATGTGCGACGCAAGCGATTATGCCGTAGGTGCTGTCCTAGGACAAAGGAGAGACAAAAAGCTTCATGCCATCTACTATGCAAGCAAGACTCTTGATGCCGTTCAAACAAAGTACACCACGACGGAAAAGGAGTTCTTGGCAGTGGTCTTCGCTTTTGAGAAGTTCCGCTCATACCTAGTGGGTTCTAAGGTAATTTTTCATACTGACCATGCAGCTCTTAGGTACTTAATGGCGAAGAAGGATGCTAAACCTAGGCTCCTACGATGGGTGCTCTTACTACAAGAGTTCGACGTTGAGCTTAAAGATAAGAAAGGAACGGAGAACTCCGTAGCCGATCATCTTTCACGGCTACCCATAGGGCTTCTGGAAGAGTCACATGACAACATACCAATCAATGACTCCCGCCTTGACGAGCACCTAATGAGGCAAGAGGTAAGACGGGCAGAGGATCCACTCGATATCGACCCCCACAGGTCGATATCGACTGCCCCGAAGGTAATACTTGCATCGATGTTAACCAGTTTTGATCACAGGTTGTCCACTGTAGAGGTCGAAATCAACCTCCAGACGTCGACATCGAGGACCCATATCGAGCAGCCCATATCGACTGAACCTGTCGATGCAGTCCAGTCGATATCGACCCCTGCAGGTCGATATCGACCACCTTCAAAACCCTCCGAAGGTGATGAAGAGGTAAGCTTTGGTGAGGATTTCTTCTTTACACCTCCTTCCAGTCCTATCCATGATTTATTTGCTGTAAGAAGGGCGAAGGTACCTTGGTATGCGGATTTTGCTAACTATATTGTAGGAGGCGAGATTCCTTCGGGCTTAACTTCGCAACAAAGGAAGAAGTTTTTGCACGACGTCAAACAATACTATTGGGATGAACCCTACTTATTCAAACAGGGGAAAGACCATATCTTTCGACGTTGTATCCCGAAGGACGAGGTAGAGAGCGTGATTCACCATTGTCATTCTCTCCCTACAGGAGGCCATGCTAAAGGATTCAAGACCGCGACGAAAATTCTTCAATGTGGTTTTTATTGGCCTAACCTTTTCAAGGATGTGCAAAACTATGTAACCTCTTGTGATGAGTGTCAACGTGCAGGTAATATCACATGGAGGAATGAGACACCACTCACAAGCATTCTAGAGGTAGAACTTTTTGATGTATGGGGCATTGACTTCATGAGACCATTCCCTGCTTCAGGACCCTACAAATACATTCTATTAGCGGTGGACTATGTCTCTAAATGGGTGGAGGCTGTGGCAACTAGGACCAACGACGCGAAGGTAGTCTCTAAGTTTATGAAAACTAACATCTTTCCTCGCTTTGGTGTTCCTAGAGTTCTTATTTCAGATGGTGGCTTGCATTTTATTGAGAGAGGCTTTGAAGCTCTTTTAGCTAAGTATGGGGTAAACCATAGGGTGGCAACACCCTATCACCGTCAAACTCGTAGCCAAGTAGAAGTCTCCAATCGCCAAATCAAAGCCATCTTGGAGAAGACGGTCTCCTGCTCAAGAAAAGATTGGTCGTCCAAACTGGATGATGCGCTCTGGGCCTACCGAACGGCCTATAAGACACCACTTCGCACAACTCCCTATAACTTGGTATATGGTAAGTCATGTAACTTGCCCGTTGAACTTGAGCATAAAGCAATGTGGGCTCTTAAGGAGCTTAACATGGATTTCGACGAAGCGGGAAAGAGAAGGTTCATTGACTTACAAGCCTTGGAGGAGTTGCGCCTAAAGGCATATGAGAATGCCGAAATCTACAAGGAGCGCACTAAGAAATGGCATGATAGGAAGTTGGTGCCAAAAACATATAAGGTAGGTGACAAAGTCCTTGTTTTCAATTCTAGACTTCGCTTATTTCCAGGGAAACTAAGGACAAGATGGAGCGGACCTTTAAAGGTTCATAAAATATTCCCTCATGGAGCGGTGGAGTTACTTTGCGACGATGGATCAACCTTTAACGTGAATGGCCACCGAGTAAAGAAATATTATGACAAGGAGGACCCGGAAGAAGAGATTCGCGCCACCTTGTCGTTGAACTAGCGCAAAAAGGGAAATATGTCGAGCTAGCGACTTAAACTCAAGCGCTTCCGGGAGGCAACCCGTTCTTTTCCTTTTCTCTCTTTTAGTTTTTAGTCTATTTTATATTTTTTAGATCATTCGTGGCTATTCTATCCAAAGTCAACAAGGAAATCCAGCCCAGAAGAGAGGTCGATATCGACCTATATGGTCGATATCGACAGGCCGACAGAAGAGAGCGACAGGCTGAATAACACAGATGCAGAAGGGGGGTCGATATCGACCTCTAAGGTCAGATTTTAATTTCTTTTCGGTTTTATTTTTTGGGTTTCTATTCCTTTATATCCCACCCCTACTTCAACACCCCCCTCTCCTTTTCGATACCCTAGCCGCCGCTCTCTCCTCTTCACCTCTCTTCTTCATCTCTCTCCTGTAACCCTCCTGCAACACCAGATCCGCACCCACCCACCACTGTCATCACCATTACAGCCCCCAGCAACATCAGATCCGAAACCCGCAACCCCCCAACTCTCTTCCTCTTCTCGCCATAGCTCTCTCTCTCCATCTTTTTCAAGCCGACGGAGCCGGATCTACCCACAGGAGGCCAAGGTGCACCAGATCCGGCCGCCCCAAGCCACCGGAGACCCCACCGCGCCACCAGCAGCCCCGACGTCGCACAGATCTGGTCGATTTCGACCCCCGGGCATCGATTTCGACGTCTCCTGTCGACAACAGTTTTTGTTTTCTTGATTTTTGCGGTTGTAGCCTCTTTCTCCCCTAATTCCGACACTCTTCTGGTATGATTTCTCACCCTTCCTCGAATTTTCCTGGATTTTCATGATTAAATAGTTGATTTAGGGAAGAAATTACATATTGGGTGTTTAGGGTTTGAATGTAAATTGCGCGGGAAAGAATAATTGTATGTTTGTGGGGCATGAAATCTGATTTTTTTAATTTATGTGGGGCTATGAATCTGATTTTTGTATGTATATGGGCATAAATCTGATTTTTATATATAATGGGGTGAGATCTAACTTTTATAATTAATGTAGGGCAATAATCTGAATTTTCCATAAGTATGGGCTATGAATCTGAATTTTATATATATATGGGCTGATTTTGCAATCTGATTTATTTTGAGTTTTTTTTTTCAAGTTTAAATTCTGATTTTTTTTAGAGACTTAAAATCTGATTTTTTTATGTGGGCTAAAATTCTACAAGCCATTAGGTTCCTTAGTATTAAAAATTCAAGAAATTATGTTTATATAAATTGCCATCCTTAGGTACTTTCTTTTTAGAACATATTACCACTTTCACTTAGACAATTTACCTTTACATAATTTCTAGCATAATATGGAACCTAAGTATGGGGTTCTCCCTATTTTATATAGAGGGGAATTATCTTTGGCAATGTCTTTTGCAGACGATGGTGAGAGCCAAGAACATCCCTCAGGACACGCTCTGCATTGAGGATGATCAGCAGCGCTCCCTAGCTGAGGATTTGATTGCCCGAGCCACCAGGGCGCGATGGTACCATCTCCCTGACATGATCCAGCTAGGATTTCACCCAGGCGTTCAGACTGGGGAGTTTATGGCCACATTGGAGGTCCCCGAGCGCACTTCGACCGGCCGCCGAGTCATCTTCCAGCTTGGCAACAGGCGACACAGACTATCGCTCGAGGAGATGAGCGACATTTTTGGGTTCATCCACACTCCGGCCGCCTTCAGGGTCCAGGACCCCAATGTCATCTGGAGTTACATATCAGGTATACCCTACCCTGCTCCTACTGACTCCTTCACCTCTAGGGTAGTGAGTCCACTTTTTAGGGTCATCTTGAGGGTCCTGGGGAGTACCCTTTGGGCCAGGCCTGAGCTCTGTCGCCCGACACACCGTGAGACGGAGACTCTACGGAGGATGCTCTTTGAGGATGACCCTCTACCATACCTCCACGCCTGGCTCGAGCACATCGTAGACCGCAGACGCACGGTCTCTGCAGACATTTTGGACGGTGGCATGGTGGCCATCCTCGCCGAGGGACTTGGTGTCCACACTGAGAGGTACACGGCCTACCAGCTCACATACCTAGACGCTGCAGTGTTGCGCCAGGGCGGAGTCATCGCGACAGGAGCACATGGATGGAGACACCCCCAGACAGGGATGCGCCTGCGACACGATTTCATGGATCTGCTGTATATCCCAGATTGGTACCAGTCTTGGACTGGGCAGCCATATCATACGGATATAGATCCGTCTGCTGACCCCACCCTACGGAGGAGACCCCCACTCTACAACCACGAGCCGGAGGTGGACGCTATGTCTTGGGACGCTGACCCCCATTCCGACGGAGCAGAGCAGCACCCAGCCTACCAGGGGGCATGGATGGCAACGATGATGATGACACCAGGGATGATGCAGTTGGAGGAGGAGAAGGCCCGCAAGGGTCCCACCACAGCCACCACAGCCATCATAGCCATCATAGCTATGTACCTCCACCTCCTCCTCCCTTCCAGCCCGCCTACACCACTGATTGGCAGGACGACATGTCTGCCCGCTTTACTAGGCTGGAGCTCTCCGTCACTGAGATGCGCGAGGAGCAGCGACGCTATGGGAGGTTCCTCGAGGGTTTGGGCTCATATATGGGCTTTTCCTTCGATCAGCAGGCTGGACCTTCCACATTCCCGCAGGGCGCCCCGACCTACTACTGAGGGTCAGCTCATACACAGGGTTGGCCCTTGCTGTTGCCACCTCCCCCGCCTCCTGAGCAGTGATATGTGTGTAGCGTAAGTGAGCGTGACTGATTCCTTCCCTCTACTTTACTTTTCTAACAGTGAGGAAACTGTAATCTTTAAGTATGGGGTGGGGATTGAACTTGGACATTATAAACTGCTTTATCTGGTTGTGGTAGGGTTTAAAACTTGGCGAACTTGGCTTGTATTTTATTTACTTTCTACTCTATTTGTATGCATTGCATCATATTTAAACATTTATGAATTTTAAAGTTTAAGTTCTTAATCTTTTAGTTTGTTAAGTCTATAAAATGTCAAAATCTAAAAAAAAATATAGAAAAATGTCAAAAATACAAAAAAAATGCATGTTAATTTTAAGTTTGTTTTTTTACCCTACTTAGATGTCCTATGATGAAAACTCAATAGCTGACTTGATCATGTAAATCCTATGGCATATTTGGATGGTTTAGCCTAAGTCTTTAAAATTTTTATGTAGATTGTGAAGAAATTGAGCACATATGATCCTAGGCTAAAAGGCAAATCCAACAAAAATTGTCCTTGTGAGAATTTTGACCTATAGGGAGAACATCAAAAATCCCTCCGCTTTCTTGAGTGAATTTACTCTTCCTACGCATCTCTAAATGTTGTGATAGTTATTCAAAACCAATGCATATATATGTTTATGTTTACGAGAATTAAATGATGGAGGCATCTTTTAAGCCATTTTTATCCTCTCTTTACCTACCCTGCATTATCCCTGCTTGAAGCCAGAACATTAGCTTGAGCCTGAAATTGCAAACTCCACAAAATTATCCCTAGCCAAATTGAGCCTGACCCCCATTTGGGAATTGAGACTTAGATTGGTTGGACTAATGCCTTGTGGAAAGAAAAGAGCATAATGTCCAGTTTTGAGCAAGGAAATTATAGGATGGTGCATATTTACATTTTGTCATATTTTGTAAAAGGATTTATGGCTCAACATATAAATGCACATATTTACTTATTATTTCCGAAAAAAAAATCCGAAAAAAATAAATAAAGATATCTATATATAGTGCATGAGCCAAATTCCTTAAGTCTTTTATTCATACAAGTGTTATATTTTTGAGAGGTATATTAGAACTTGGAAGAAGGGTTGATAAAGTGCATCTTTAGAGCATATTATGAAGAGTTATGGTTTGGGTATTGCAAGTGTTGAGATTTAGGAGTCTTGATTCCCGAATTATAAAAGCACCACATAGCCAAATAATTCCATACCTTTTATTTCATACCAAGCCCCATTACAACCCCGCCGAATGGAGTCTTCTTTGAAGTCTTCCATTGAGCGAAAGTCCTCCTGATGATTCTTACTGCATTTTCGTAATTGGATGCGAAGTGGATTTTTATAAATTGCAATGTTTATGAGATTGTATATGAAATTGAGTTGAGAGTTGATCTTCATAGCCTAAACACATGAGAGTTGAGTGTAAACACATTATCCCTGTGAGGTTGGATCAAAGTTGCATGTGCCTATGGATCGCCAAAATATGTGCTATGACGTTAAATTCACTTGCTTTGCTTTGCTACCGCTTATGATGTTGCTTTTGAAAAAGGCGAAGACTTGAAGGGTGTGTTGTAGGTGTTGGTTATTGCTTGAGGACAAGCAAGTCTAAGTATGGGGTGTTTTGATGTACATATTTGTGCCTTTGTTTATTGCATCTTTTGACTTCATATTTCATTCGATTTCCAAAGAAAAGCTTCAAAAGTATATAAACTTGTGTAAGAATGAGCTAAAGTATAAGAAATAGAGTCTGCAGGAGTTTTGAGCTAACCATGCAGGAATTCGATGAAATCGGAGTCAAAACGAACAAGCCAAGTGAAGTTGAGAAGAGGTCCATATCGACTGGTGACATCGATATCGACCCTAGATTTCGACACGACTTTTGAGCGTCGAGATAGGCCACACAGACCAGAACAAGAAAGCCTCGATATCGACATACATGCATCGATATCGACCATCGTCATAGACATCGACTGGAGCTGGACAAGTCGAGCAGAAACACAAGCATCGATATCGACCTCTGGTGTCGATATCGACCCTACCTCGACAGAAGATAAATCTGATTTTGAGACTCGGATTGTGAAGTCTATCATCAAAGCCATGAGTTATCTCGTTCTTTTAGATATTAGCAGCTGTTTATTATCTTTTCCTTTAAGTTTTTATCAAAATAAAAGACCTATCCTAAATTGTTTGGATAGAGTTAATAGTTTAGATAGGAGTTACAATCCTCGGATAGCGAGGATTAGTAGCCTATAAATAAAGCCTTAGGGGCTGATTTGTTAGATCATCCAAGACAAGAAGCAAGACAAGGACAATAGACAATAGATAGTTAGAGTTTTTGAGCTTTAAAGTTTCAAGCGCTTACGATAGTTGGCGTTGAGATTGTAAAGATTCGAAATTTTCCATTTATGCAATTTATTTCAATTCAAGACATGTCTACAATCAGCATGAGTGAGTAGTCGCCATTTCTTTTAGGGTCGGGGTGAGCCCGACGATAGCCATGGTAAGGTAAGTACGTCAGTAAAGAATGTATCTTTTATCTCCCTCTACCTTGTGCTTCATCTTTAAATGCAAATTTAAGGAACTCATGTTGTAAAACTTGGGTAGTAATTAGGGTTTCTATTCGAAAGATTATAAACTCAATTATGACAAAGGTAGACACAAATTAGGTTAAGTAATTGAAAAATCTCTTTTTCTATTTGTCGGTTTAGGTGAAAGCCTTTTCCTTTATGATGAAAGCATGCATCTTTAGTTGATTCTTACTTCTTCAATCATGGTTGTCATCGCGGTAATCCTTGGCTTTGAAAGACTTTTCCTTTATTAAGTTTACATTAAAATTTGCCCGCCGTTCGTTGAGTCATCGAAAAACCCAACACCCTTGCTTATTTCTGATCATTGCTTCCTTCCCATTCTTAATTCTTCGGCCTTTTCTTTGCCGACAAAACAACTAACTCACTGCAGGAAGACATCGATATCGATAACAGAGGTCGATATCGACCAAACTGATAGATCGACGGTTTTCTGAGTCGATCTCGAGACTCTTGGAAAACTTCTGCAAGCATCGATATCGACCCCCTTGTGTCGAAATAGACCCCTCTGTATCGACTGGCAGACTTCTGAGCCAGTCGATTTCGTGGACTAACATCGATATCGACCCCTACCAGTCGATATCGACTACCGTTTTTGTTTCTGCAGGTCTTCTGTTGCAGAGAACATCGACAGCCAAGGTCGACATCGAGGTCTGACATCGATATCGAGGCTTCTGGTCGGAACATAAAGGACGTGTTTTCAACGCTACTAGGATCCCGCTGACTCGCTTCCTCGTGGATTGAACCTGATTCCCTACTACTATAGTGGAGAGTCTTGAATTTATTTAAAGAGGCTAAGAGTTGTATTGGTTTATATTTTATTATATATTTCGATTCAATTCTCCCCACGTCAGTCCACAGGTTCAAGGGCGCCAATGTTCACCTTTTTCCAAATAGAGAGGGGCATGAGACTTACACTTGCCCCTAGGTCACATAGGGCTTTGTAATGATGTTGGCCAAGTCCCACGGTGATTGCAAACTTCCTTGGATCACTCTTTTTCTCAGGGAAGTCCATCTTTGAGCACTCCTCTGCGATCTCTGCCATGGATCTCTTCTTGCTCAGGATGTCTTTCAGGAATCGCACATAGGCAGGCATCTCGCTTAGGGCTTCTGTAAGAGGGATAGTAACGTTAAGTCCTTGAAGTATTTTTACAAAGTGCCTAAACTTACCTTTGGTGGGATCCTCCAATGCTTTGGAAGGGAATGGCAACGTCTTCTTTGGTGGAGGGGCCAAAACGGTGGTCGGAGGGGCCTGCTGAACATCGATGTCGACTGGAGTTGGGTCGATGTCGACTGGAGTTGGGTCGATATCGACTGGTAGGGTCGATTTCGACCTCTGCTGTGATTTCTCAGGTTCTGCAGTGTCATCGACATCGACCAGGGGGTCGACATGGTGGTCGATATCGACCTTTGGGTCGACATCGACTGGTCTGTCGATGTCGACTGGGTCTGTTTTCTCCTCCGTTTCCGTTCGTGGCTTATGTACTTTGGTGCCACTCCTCAATTGTATGGCTGCGACATGGCCCGTCCCGGATTGTCCCTTATGATTTGTAGTGGGTTGCCCAGGGAGTGTTCCGGACGGTCTAGGGATTTGTGCCGCCAATTGACCCAGTTGGGTCTCTACGTTCCTTTTCCATATATCTATCTCCCCAATCCTTGTGGTAAGGTGATTGAGTTGAGAATGGATGACATTGTTGGATTGATCATTTTTAGCTTGATTCCTCCTTATCTCGTCTAGCACAAGTTGAAGATCATCCTTCTTTTGGTCTCTCTCCGGGTGCCCAGGAGCTCTATAAGGCGGAGGGTCCCTAGGGTTAACCGGGTTCCTTTATGGTTGATGGAACCTTTGGTCTCCCCAATATTGGTGATTGGGACCCCTCATGTAGCGCGCCTCTTGGTGAGTCTCCGCTAGGTGTACTTGTTCAGCATGGGGGCACTCGATGGTGGTGTGCCGCTGTGATCCGCATTCAATTCAATCTTGGTTCGCTGAAAGGAACCTTACTTGCTTTTGGAGCTTTCGAAGTTGATCCCTATGAAATTGCTCCTTTACATCCGGATCGATTACATTGGAGGGTTCATATAAGGGCATAGATGGGGCAGGCCTCGATGATGATGGTGCGTCGGAAGCCTCAGGAGTCCCATATGTGTTGTCGAACTCCACCAACCTCTCTATGGTCTCCCAAGCCTCTTGTGGAGCGAGTTCAAGGTAGCCATAGGAGGTGTAGGTGTTGATCATCTCCTTAGTTGCAGCGTCAAGAGCATTGTATATGATCTCCTGAATTACATACGGTGGTTGGCCATGTGTCGGGCATGATCGTAGTAGGTCCTTAAACCTTTCCCAAACAGTCGCCAGAGCCTCACCAGGCTTTTGTTTGAAAGGCGTGATTTTCTGTTGGATCAACGCCGTCTTAGAAGGAGGAAATAACTTGTTGAGGAACGCGTCCTTGACTTCATTCCAGGTGCAGAACGATCTTGGGGCTAAGCTTTCCAACCACTTCAATGCTTTCCTTGTAAGAGACCATCGAAAGGCTTTTAGTTGGACATATTCAAGACTTCGTCCATCAACAATAGTATCACAAAGGTCTAAGAAGGTTGAAATATGTGCCATAGGGCATTCGTTAGGTTTCCCTTCATATTGGTGCCTTCTAATCTCAGTTAGGAACTTAGGTTTTATTTCAAAATTAGAGGCAGGGATAAGAATTGCCGATTCAGGCACTGTGAGAGCGGGGTGCATATATTGCTTGGCATTCCTAGGGAGGGCATTGATTTGGGCTTCTATTTTCCTCCGGCCTTCCTCCTCCCTATCCGCACGCTCCTTAAGTGCCGCCTCTCTAGTCGTTAGGTCCTCAACCTGCTTCCTTACTTGCTCAATTAGTTCAGCCTGGTTCGCGTTGTCCGCCATGATTCTTTGAGCTTGGGCTCTTAGATGGAAATAACGCTCAGGGTCGTCTACTCCTTCAAATTCAGGCGGGCGATCAGCGCGTCGCATACACCTGCAAAACCAAACTAGGTAGAGATGTGATATAGACTACTAGGGCGCGATTGATTGCCTCCCCGGCAACGGCGCCAATTTGTTGTTGCAGGAGGCTTGATATGTCAAGTAATTACCAATAATAAAGATGCAATAAATGTAATCCAACTCTTGGCCTAAGCAAATAATTACAAGACTTCCTCCCGTTGTAGTGGAAGGGTAGTCAGGATCGATCCACGAGGAGGCGTGTCAGCGGGATCCTAGTAGGGTTGGAAATTTCACGTCTGCGTCGACCAGAAGCCTCGATTTCGACCTTGGGCCTCGATGTCGACCTTGGCTGTCGATGTTCTCTGCAACAGAAGACCTGCAGAGACAAAAACAACTGGTCGATATCGACTAGAAGGGGTCGATATCGATGTCAGTTCACGAAATCGACTGGCTCAGAAGACTACCAGTCGATACAGAAAGGTCGATATCGATGTTAGGGGTCGATATCGATGTCAGGAAACTCTGCAGCGATGTTCGCCGTCGACTCAGAAAACTGTCGACGAATTCAGTGGTCGATATCGACCTCTGGGGTCGATATCGATGTCTCCCTGCAGTGAGTTAGTTCTTCGTCGGCAAAGAAAGGCCGAAGATTTAAGAATGGATGAGAAGGGATGAACAGAAACAATAGTGGTTTTGGGTGTATAAAATATGTAAAAAGCAACTCCTAGGATTAGGGTTTACCACAACGTTAACCAATGCATGCGATAAGATAAATAAGACGGACAATTGTGCTATTTCACCTGAGGGACAAGCTTTCGCCGTACACCAACTCTTAGGATTACTCTTGCAAATAAACCTAATTGTCTCTACCAATTTTATGTTTATAACTCAAGTTGTTAGCATGAATCCCTTTTCTTTCGATTAGGACTAAACATAGAATTGTAGGAGATGATATAGACACAACGATATCAACATCTAATACTTACCTCAAACACGCATGGCTAACGTCGGGCTCACCCCGACCCTAAGAGCTTTGGGGGACTACTCGCTTCTCATCATGGAACTCATCATTGATTGAATGAAAGAAACTTGCATTAAACTATAAACTTCGAAGCTTTACAAATCAACGTCGGCTTTCGCAAACGCCAAACCCTAAAAATTCTCTCTAATTCTATTGCTATTGATTGTGTGTGTTGATGGATGATTGAAAAGATCCTTGAATGCCAGCCCCCTAGGGCTTTATTTATAGGCTACTAATCCTCGCTATCCAAGGATTGTAACTTCTATCTAAACTATGAACTCTATCCAAACAATTAGGATAGGTCTTTTATTTTGATAAACTTAAAGGTAAAAAGATAAATTCAGCTGCTAACTATCTAGAAGAACAAGATAATCCGTGGCCTTGATGATAGAATTCATAATTCGAGTCTCGAAATCGGATCTATCTTCTGTCAAGATAAGTTCGATATCGACCACAAAGGTCGATATCGATGTCTGTGTTCCTGCTCGACTTCTCCAGCTCCAGTCGATGTCTATGTTGAGGTCGATATCGATGTAGTATGTCGATATCGATGTCTTCTTGGTTGGTCTGTCTGGTCTATCTCGACACTCAGAAGGCGTGTCGACAACTATGGTCGATATTGATGTCTTCAGGTCGATATCGACCTCTACTCAGCTTCACTTGGCTTCTTTGTTTTGACTCCGATTTTACTCGAATTCCTGCATGGTTAGCTCAAAACTTGTGCAGACTCTATTTCTTGTATTTTAGCCCCTTCTTACACAAGTTTTTATCCTTTTGAACATTTTCTTTGGAAATCGAATGAAATAAGAAGTCAAAAGATGCAATAAAAGGAGGTACAAATATGTACATCATCGAGAACAAAGAAGGAGAGCTAGTGCCCACGCGAGTCCAAACCGGATGGAGAGTTTGCATCGATTATCGCAAATTGAACGCAGAAACTCGCAAGGACCACTTCCCTCTCCCATTTATTGACCAAATGGTGGAGCGCCTCACTAGAAGAGCCTACTATTGTTTCTTGGATGGCTACTCAGGCTACTTTCAAATTGCCATCGCACCGGAGGACCAAGAGAAGACAACGTTCACATGTCCTTTTGGCACCTTTGCTTATCGGCGAATGCCTTTTGGACTATGCAATGCTCCGGGTACATTCCAAAGGTGTATGGTAAGTATCTTCTCCGAATACATTGAAAATTTTATCGAAGTTTTTATGGATGATTTCACCGTTCATGGCGATGATTTCAACTCTTGCTTAGACCATTTGGCACTAGTTTTAAAGAGATGTGTTGAAACAAATTTAGTTTTAAATTCCGAAAAATGCCACTTCATGGTCGAGCAAGGGATTGTTTTAGGTCACATCGTCTCCCGAAAGGGAATTGAGGTTGACAAGGCAAAGATTGACAACATTCAATCTTTGCCTTGCCCCACTAATGTGCGCGAAGTTCGCTCTTTTCTTGGTCACACATGATTTTATCATCGGTTCATCAAGGATTTTTCCAAGATCGCCGCACCTCTTTGTGAAGTGTAAGGAGGCTTTCCATGAGTTGAGAAGTCGCCTTATCACTGCACCAATCATGCAAGCCCCGGTGTGGACCCTCCCATTCGAGTTGATGTGTGATGCAAGTGATTACGCCATTGGAGCGGTGCTTGGGCAAGGGGTTGACAAAGCCTCGCATGCCATCTATTATGCTTCGATGATGCTAAACGGAGCCCAAAGAAACTACACAACCACGGAAAAGGAGCTATTGGCCGTGGTGTTCGCCTTAGACAAGTTCCGCACGTATTTTCTAGGCGCAAAGGTAATAATCTACTCTGATCATGCAGCTCTTAGGTACCTCATGAAGAAAAAGGACGCCAAACCAAGGCTTATTTGGTAGATCTTGCTTTTGAGCGAGTTCGACATCGAAATCAAAGACAAGAAGGGCGCGGAAAACTGTGTGGCAGATCACCTTAGCCGGATCGTGCACCCGGATAGTGTGGGGGAGAAGATGCAAGCACTTGGAGAATTCCCTGACGAAACCTTGCACTTCATTTCCAGCTCTGCTGAAGACTCGCTGCCAGCGAATCCTGTTGGCTCCCGGCGAACCAAACTCGCTGCCAGCGAACCCTGCACGCTGACAGCGAGTCCAGTCACCAGCGAGTCTCTCCAGTCGCCGTCATCAGCCCACATTCTTAGCTCAGTCGCTGGCAACGAACCTGACTCGCTGCCAGCGAACCTTGCCCAGAAGGTATGTCCGGATTCTTTTACCTCTTTGTCTTTGATGGCAGCCAACGTTCCTCGGCCGTGGTTCACGGACATAGTCAATTTTCTTTTCACGAAGGAGTTTCCACCGAACTTTCCAAAGTACAAGAAGGACAAAATTCGCCACAACGCTCGATTCTATGTGTGGGACGATCCGTTTCTTTGGAAGCATTGTGCGGATCAAATCATTAGACATTGCCTTCCGGATAATGAGGTAATGGCTGTCCTTAGCTTTTGTCATTCTTATGCATGTGGGGGACACTTTGGATCGAACAAAACGGCTAGGAAGGTACTTGATTCAGGATTCTATTGGCCTATGCTTTTTCGTGATGCATATGCTTTTTGTAAGTCTTGTCATCGGTGCCAACGCATAGGGAATATCGCAACTAGGAATGAGATGCCTCAAACTAGGATGATGTTTTGTGAAATTTTTTATGTTTGGGGGATCGATTTCGTGGGACCTTTTCCTAGTTCTTTTAGGAATCTTTATATTTTGCTTGCGGTGGACTACGTTTCCAAATAGGTGGAGGTAAAGGCCACCAAAACTGGCGATTCTAAAGTGGTTTCAGGATTCCTTAAGGACTTGTTTACTAGGTTTGGTGTTCCACGTGCATTGATTAGTGATCGAGGCACCCACTTTTGCAATAAGACAGTGGCCGCTCTCTTGAGGAAATATCATGTCACACATAGGGTATCCACCGCCTATCACCCTTAAACCAACGGGCAAGCCGAAGTGTCAAATAGAGAGATCAAGAGAATCTTGGAAAAGACGGTTGCCCCAAACCGGAAAGATTGGAGCCAACGATTAGATGATGCTCTTTGGGCATATCGCACAGCCCACAAAACCCCAATTGGTATGTCCCCTTACCGCTTGGTTTATGGAAAGTCATGTCATCTTCCGGTAGAGCTCCAACACAAAGCTTATTGGGCGGTGAAAGAATGCAACATGAGACTAGATGAGGTTGGCGAGTTTCGCAAGCTCCAAATTCAAGAACTAAAGGAGATTCGTTGGGATGCTTATGACAATGCCATCACTTACAAAGAAAAGACCAAAGCGTGGCATGACAAGCACATCTTGAGAAAGGACTTCAAGGTAGGCGATAAGGTACTTCTTTATCAATCTCGCCTTAACCTCTTTCCAGGTAAGCTACGCTTAAGATGGAGAGGCCCCTACACGATTATGCACATATATCCACATGGAGCGGTAAAAATCAAGGATGAGGAGAATGCGCACGTGTTCAAGGTAAACAGCCACCGCCTCAAGCGCTACTATGATGGTTTTTCCGATAAAATTATAGAAGAGATGAACCTCCAAGAGCCTACCAAAGAGACCCATTGAGGTGTCATACCGTCGAGCCTACGACATAAAACAAGGGCGCTTCTCAGGAGGCAACCCGAGGTAAGTTTTTCGTCTTGCAATTATTTCTTTTATTTTAGTTAAATTAGTCTTATTTTGTTAGAAATTTCTTTATCATACTAGATAGATGTTTTCGGAATAGTTGTGGAGCTAACCTCGCAGGGGTAAGAGAAAAAGTTGGAAAAAGGAAGCATTGAGCTTGATTCGCTGACAGCGAACTCAACTCGCTGCCAGCGGAAGAGGCAGGCCAGGATTCCAGGAGGAGCCTGGCACAACAGCAAGACTCG
Organism: Persicaria maculosa; assembly: GCA_963922045.1. NCBI lineage: Eukaryota > Viridiplantae > Streptophyta > Magnoliopsida > Caryophyllales > Polygonaceae > Persicaria > Persicaria maculosa. The sequence goes on along the minus strand of OY998264.1, from coordinate 42,983,159 downwards.
CTGCTAGTGAGCCCGAAACGCTGGCAGCGGGTCCCTACGTCTCAGAGCCGGGCACAACAGTTCGAATCGCTGCCAGCGAACCCGACCCGCTGGCAGCGAGTCCTGACGTCCCAGAAAGTCACCCATGGCCCCACCTGGATCCGAAAAAAAAATCCCTTTTTTGCACTTTCTTTTTTACCCACTTTGCTTTACCCATTACCCATTCTTCATCTTTCCCCTTTTACCATCTTCTTCCTCCTTCCAAAAACTCCATTAAAGCACCTCCAAGCTTCAAACCTCCATAGCCACACCACCACCTTCGACACCCCAAGAACAAATTCCGGCACCGGATCCCAACTCCCGACGAACCGATCTACGCAACCACACAAAATTCGTCATATTCCGACCACCACTCAACCACACCATCACCACAAGATCACACAAATCCCTTTCTTTTCTTCCACCATCGCGTAGATCGGGTCGTGTTTGGAAACTTTTGTGAAGAAATTTTGGAATTCCGATGTCCGTGCAACGACGCTGGAGTTTCGAAGGATCCAACTCGCTCCCGCGAAACAGTCGCCACCACCACAGTCGCCGCCAGGAGAATTTCGCTGCCAGTGACAACTTTCGCTGACAGTGAACCACCAAGCCAAGAAGGCCAACCAGGTGATCCTAGTCGCTGCCAGCGAGTCTTGCCAGTACGCAGCCTCCTAGGAGCGACTCCGTCCGCTACCAGCGAGCTCCATCCGCCACCAACGAACCTTGCCAGCTCCTCCACAGTGCGCAGCTTCCTCGTCCTGACTCCATTCGCTGCTAGCGAGCCTCACCCGCTGCCGGCGAGATTCCCGCAGAACCTTTGTGAGTCCTCAGTTTTTCCCCTTTTTATTATATTTGTCATGGCTTCTCCTCCCATGGTTAGACCTAGATGATTGAGTAGAGCTCAAAGGACTAAGTAGGAAGAGCTTGGACCTAGGCGGTATATTTCGACGAAGTTCTTTGATATTCACACATTGAGATTGTTGGGACTTGAGGAGAGTGTGCGAGATTTTATGCACATAGGAGAAATTGATGGGTTGGTAGACAAGTGTGTTCGCACCTATCCGGATTTGGTTAGGGAGTTCTTAGCAACGTTTGCAATATCGGGTGATGACAACTTGGTTTTTCGATTGGGTGGGGAGAATAGAGCTATGACTTTCGCAGATTTGAGAGATATATTTGGGATCACGGGTGAAGCCACCGCCCATTGGTCTGATTTGCCACGCAGCTCCATTCCTCCGCAGATATGGTTTGATGTCACCCAAAAGGTCATGACCTCCGGCAATAACTATAACTCTAGCATCGTCCACCCAGCCCTTAGGCTTTGCCACAAGGTATTGAACAACACTTTTTTTGGGCATGCCGAGATAAACAAGGTCTCCAAAGGGAGTTGGGCGTGGATGACTTGTTTGTTGCCAGAAGCGCAAGAGACTCCTGATTGGGTGGATCCCTTATTTAGAGCTTGTGACGAGGCTACCAAGACCCATTCAAGGAAGGAAGAGGTAAAGATTGGGTTTGGAGGTTTGATTACATTGATTGCGCTCGAGTTTGATATTGATTTGAACACCTATATTCCTCTCGCGGACAACTTTCGGCTTGACTTGGGGTCCCCTAAGAAGGCTAACGTAGTGAGGGTGAATGATGATGCCTGGAGTTTCACTTGGTACGCCGGGAACGATAGGTCCCATATCTTGCTCCTCCCTCGCCCATTACCCACGGGTCCCTCCCCCTCGGATTTATATATTCCCTCTGACGCTCCACCATTGGCACCACCTCCCGTAGCCAACAAGGAAGTTTATGAGGAACCTTATGACGAAGGTATGAAGATGGAGTATGAGCCGATGCAATTGGAGACACTCCACCCGAGGGAGTCCTATGGCGGGGGAGCTAGTTCCTCACATGGCGGGTTTCATGAGTCTTATGATGGATACCCATCCCATGGCTATTTTGAGAGTGCCTTCCGTCATATCACCGATCGTCAAGATGCAATGGATCGATGCATTGAGGAAAACCATACCATTCTCATGGAGCAACAACGGAAGAATCATGAGGAGATCATGGCCCAATTCACCGTTTGGGCACCATTTGGTTGGCAACACCAATTTCCACCTGACAAAGGATTTTTAGTCGCCTTAAATCCTATCAAATAAATCCGACTGACCTAACTAATGTAGTTTGGCAAGTACAGGTCGATCCAATAGAGAGTCAACGATTCGTATGCAAGTCAAGTGTGCTAACTAAGAACTAAAGAAACAAAGGGGGGGGGGGGATTGTGATGGTTTGAACTAACTAAGAATGCAAAAGTACGCAAAACAATAAAATAAAACAGATTGAATGAATGAATATGAGAGAATAGCTCAGGTCAATCAATCTCAGCAATCCGGTTTGTTCATTGATCATTGATATCGAAAAGATAACTTCCTCTTGAATACTTTATTGTGGAAAAACTAGGTCTTTTGAATCCAATTCCTTATCGAAATTAGTTAACAGGACAACCAGACCCTGAAAACCCTAATTATCAAACAATCTTGAAACTATCAAGATTCAATTCAATAATCGATTAAGCTTAGAGGAAATCAACAGAGACAATCGACGCACACAACCAGTTATTGCATCAATTGCAAATCAATTCTTTATACAAATCCATGAATCAACCAGTTTCAGAGATTTATACTTTGCTACTCAAGAATATAGATAATTCAACCAGAAATTACCTATATCTAGCTATAGATTATCATGAAAAGGCATCAGTTGATCAGACTAACTGAAATTCATGAAAACCCTAAACAATCAGTGCAAAGAATTGATAATATTCAAAGAGGAGTATTAAGATAGAGAAATCTCACAATGAAATAGAAAACCTGAAGCTTCGATTAATTTCCCCAAGCAAGGAGGATTAGTTGTTCATAATCGATAAATTACAATCCACAAAGTCTCCAATGTTTCCTACTCCTGTTCGTACTCTTCCTCTCCAAAAAACTCAAACAAAACTTCTACTGTTCGTCCCCAACTAACGTTTCATGTTCTCCACTAATTAAAATTCAGAATAAAAATAAAGTAACACAGCGTAACAGCTGTTCCTTGCACAAAACTCGGGTGCAACACAAGGAAACTCGGCCGAGTTTGTGTCTTCCCACCCGAGTTCTTCCCAAAATCAACAACTCGGTCCTCTTCAATGGACTCGGCCGAGTTTCATGCAATCTTGGCCCGAGTTCTTTACAGTTCCATTCCTTTGCATGTGTGTTCAGCTCCTCTCTTCGACTCTTCAGCTCTCTTGCTCCAGGCTCCGATTTCCATCTCATCTTCTATCATTTATACGAGCTCAGCTCCACCTTTCCACAATCACTTGAAATCATGCACAAAACTTGTAGATTCCGACTCTAATTGAAACATAATGAAAACATGAAAACTACTCTAAACTCATGCATTTTACCCTACCTAAACTCATCTAAATGCCTATATTAACACTACCTAAATGTGCATGATCAAACTCCCCCACACTTGAACCTTTCTTGTCCTCAAGAAAACAAAATCAATCTAGTTAAACATCCCACAAATACACTCTTCATGGATTCACCTCATCAAAACACAATCCAAATCAAGTAGGAAGCACAAGACAATAATCAACATCCTCACATGTATTTGAGCAACTCAAAGGCTTAGGCACATTTCAATTCAACCTCACCGGATACATAAAGTGTTTCACTCATCGCTCTTGTGTTTAGGCTAAGTCAATTCCGCTCAAACTCAATCCAATGCAACTAAGCTCCATGAAAATTGAAATTCACATCAACATGTCCACCGTGAGTGACATTACAAGCAATAATCATCATGAGGTCTTGTAAGGGTGGCAATGGGGCTCGGTGAGAAAATTAAGGTAGAGAATGTTTTTGGCTTGTGGTGCTCATAATCCGGGAACTAAGCTCCTAGTAACCAATTACAAGCTCAACCAAACCTTATCACAAACCATCAAACTCAAGCCTCAAACACAACACAATACAAGAACTTTCTTTAGACCAAACAGTACTCCCAAATCATTTCTAAAGGTGATGAAGAATGGTTCTTTTTATTGCAACTCTTTTTTTTCTTTGTTTTTTTTCTTTTTCTTTCTTTCTCGACTTTTACTCCTAAGTGAATTTTATTCTCCTTAGGCCCCGAGTATACATATATATACATAAATTCATAGAACCAATCATCATAATAAGCACCAAATGATTCAACACAATACATAAATCCCATTCTCAAAGCACTCACTCAACTCAAACCATCATTTTACCAATTCTAATCCTAATTCCCGGATGAGTTAGGCTACAATTGGCTAAGGATAATTTTTGTGGAGCTACAAAGATAGGCTAATAGGCTCAGTTTGGCTTCAAACAATGGATGATATGCAAGGGAAGATAGGGAATATCATGGCTCAATGACAATCATGCCTCAATCATGCGAAAATCACAAGTAATGATCACAATATACAACCTTGACATAGATATCAATCCCAATTCGCAGAGGTAGTCACATTGGAGAGTATCACACACAAGAAGCATAGAGGACATCCATAAAGCATAGTCCCAAAAAGGCTAACAAAAACTCACAAGGTAAATTTTTGTTGGATTTCAATGCCACCTAAAACGTAAGAGTTATACATGCTCAATCAATCCATTATCTCATGCTCCCATAGATCAAACAAACTAGACGATGATCAACAATTCAAGCATATCATGGGACTTATAATCAGATTAAGACGACAAGTGGTACAGATGGGGTTATCTAGAATGTCATGCATGCTGAAAAATTTTCTTTTTATATGATTTTTCTGTTTTTTTATATAATATGCAAGACTAAGAATAATAAACATGAAATGCAAAGAAATAAATATGTATAATGCAACCTAAGAATAATAAACATGAGATGCAAAGAAATAAATATATACAATGAAACCTAAATGAAAACATGTAAATGTTCCCTCCCCCACACTTAATTCACACATTGTCCTCAATGTGAAAAATAAAAGAGAAAGGAAGAAAACACTTACAGAGTCATCTACATGTCAGGCAGAGGTGGAGGTGGAAATCCATGTTGCCAACCATAAGGGTTCCAAGCATCAAATCTGGTGTTCAGCAACTAGAACTGTTCCTGCATTTGACGGAAATGCTCATCTTGTCTCTCACCCAGCAGGCGAAATTGTTCATCCATATGAGATCTCAAACCCGACACTGATTCCATCACAGTGTCAAACCTGGAATCAAAGTAAGCATTGCTCTGCTGGCCCCTCTCCTCAGGGATGTAATCCATATCTTCCGCCGCCTCTTCCTCATCACCATCATTTCTTTCTTCTTCCTCATTCCCTTCTTCGTCCGACACTTCTGGAACTTGCTCTTTATGACGAAGCCTCTTACGAATAGCTATATCCTCGAGGCGAAGATCATGCCTCCTCACTGAAATTGACCAGTTGGCCTCCGTTGTCAAAGAAGTACGACTGACATCCGAAAGGCGCACTAACCTCTTCAAGCTTCCAATAAGCCAACAGTAGTCCCCTCTTAGCTGATAAAGAATCCGCATATGGTGTAGAGCATTGAAATCTAATGGAGTGGACTCGATATCAGCCGGGCTAGTGAGTGGAATCTGATAATGGCAGGCAAATTTTGTGACAATCCCACCTATACCAATACCACCCTTACCTCGATGGCTTACTGTTGCTAAGTGGTGCATTAGAAAACCCGCTGAGTTGACTGGCCTCCTTTTCAAAGCAGCTGCTATCATCACTAACTCCTTCCTCGGGAAATTTTTTTCCCCATCTGCTCGCCCGAAGATAGTGTGGGCCATGAATCGCTGGAAGATCCGAATTGCCGGATTAGTGATGCAGGAGGCCTTTGAGGATGAAGGGTTGTAGTTAGATCCTGTAGCAATCTTATCCCAAAAATTGTTCGGGCACCAAATAGCTCGGCTTTCACATCTCGCGATGTCATCATTCACCACTGGGAAACCAAAAATCTGGTTGATTTTATTCAAAGTGAGCGTCCGCTTACTTCCTCCAAGCTGAAATGTGCATATTCCTTCTGCTACTTCCGGGCCTCCATGAATCTATACATCAAGTGTGCTCAAGAACTCCAGCGTGAGTCCCTTTTAAGTAGGCTCACTAAAAGATAGGAATTTATCCCATCCTAAAGCACTTGCCAATCGCTCTATATCAGCCCGAATGCCCAACTCAGAAAGGAAATGAAAGTCCAGATGGCGTGTACCCTTTCACTCCTTTTTTTTCAACTGGTGGAAAGTGGTCAGATGTGCAGGATCCCTCAGACGGAAACCAAACGACTCCGCGGTCGACTCCCCTACTCTAGTGGGAGGGCCATGAGCTACAGATCTTCGGGACGAGGAAGATGATGCATCTTTCTTTCTCCTTTGGAATACTCTCGGCGGCATGACGAATTGATACCCCTGCACACCCTACACAACAAACACCCAAAAAGCACAGAAATTGTTGTCCCGGCAAGGACAACTCTCACAATAATGCACTGGTGCTATATCAAACCACACAACCATAACCAAACTTCAAATCTTCAAAGCTAGTGTAAGTTAACAAGAAGCAAGCCAAAATCCATCAATACTAATGTCAATAAGCTCAACAAGACAACCAAATCAAATTTTATAGCATAGATGGAAATCAACTCAATGCTTAAGCTCAATAAACTCCACTTTGTAACTTCTCCTCCAACATGGCATCTCGAATAACAAAATCAAGACAAGTTCCAAACTCAATCCTCTTTCATCAACAAATATAGCCCAAATAAGGTTTCATTTCACCCAATCAACTCCTAAATTACACAAATTTAATAAATTGGAAAAAACCTAAAAATTGGGGATTTTGAAAACTTACCTCAACACCTTCAATGGAGGAGAGAAAGAGGAGGGAGGGCTGACCGGCTGGTGGTCGGCGTGGGGCGTGCTGCTGGCGTGGCCTGGTGAGGTCAGCTCAGGGCGGCTCTGTGGGAGATGGTGGCTGGCGGCTTGGTTGCTGGGAGAGAAGGAGAGAAGGGTACTCGGTCTGGCTGGCGGCTTGGTTGCTGAGGAACTCGGGAGAGAGAGTGCTTCTCCCTTTTTTTTTGGGGGGGATACAAAACTACTCGGGTGGGGCATAAAAAACTCGACCGAGTTTCGTTTTTCCCACCCGAGTAGTTTCTTGGGACCTGTTACTTACTCTGGTTGGCCAAGAACTCGGCCGAGCTCTTCACCCGAGTAACCTACTGTATTTTTCTTGCTTTTTGCCCCAAATTTGACGAACTTTACTTACTCGAGTTGGCCAAGAACTCGACCGAGCTCCTCACCCGAGTAACCTACTGTATTTTTCTTGCTTTTTGCCCCAAATTTGACGAACTTTACTTACTCGGGTTGGCCAAGAAATCGACCGAGCTCCTCACCCGAGTAACCTACTGTATTTTTCTTGCTTTTTGCCCCAAATTTGATGAACTTTTTTTTTAGAAACTTGAAATTGAGAACTAAAATGACAAAAACAAATGAAAAAAAAACAAATCTAAACTACTCACCTTGGGTTGCCTCCCAAGAAGCGCTTGGTTATGGTCGTTAGCTCGACTCAATTCATGCTCACTCTTTTGATTCCGGCTCCCTAAGAGCCAACTCTTCAATGACTTCTTCACTAGCTCCCTCATGGTACAATTTCAAGCGTTGTCCATTGACTTTGAAAGTTTTGTGTGTGGCAGCCTCATAAATCTCTACAACTCCATACGGAAACACTTGAGCAACCACATAAGGACCAGACCAACGGGAGCAGAGCTTACCAGGAAAGAGGCGCAGACGCGATTGAAATAGGAGGACCTTATCCCCCACCTTGAATTCCTTTCTCAAAATGTTCCTATCATGCCAAGCTCTTGTCCTTTCCTTGTAGATTGATGAATTATCATAAGCCTCAAGACGGAGCTCCTCTAACTCTTGTAATTGTAGCTTCCGACCCTTGCCAGCTTCGTCAAAATCCATGTTGAAGCTCTTTACTGCCCAATATGCTCGGTGCTCTAGCTCCACGGGAAGATGACATGCCTTCCCAAACACCAACCGATATGGTGACATACCAATCGGTGTTTTGTAGGCTGTTCTGTAAGCCCATAATGCATCATCTAACCTCATACTCCAATCTTTCCTATTCGGAGCAATTGTCTTCTCAAGAATGGATTTGACCTCTTTGTTAGACACTTCCGCTTGGCCATTTGTTTGTGGATGATAAGCCGTGGACACCCGGTGTGTGACATGATACTTTTTCAACAAAGCACTCACAGTTCGGTTACAGAAATGCGTTCCCCGATCACTAATCAAAGCTCTTGGGATCCCAAACCTTGCAAAAATGTTCTTCTTCAAGAAATCTGCCACCACCTTAGAATCATCAGTTTTGGTGGGCTTCGCTTCCACCCATTTGGAAACATAGTCCACCGCTAACAAGATGTAAAGATTACGAAAGGAGTTTGGAAACGGTCCCATGAAGTCAATGCCCCAGACGTCGAATATTTCACAAAAAATCATGGGAGCTTGAGGAATCTCATTCCTCCGGGATATGTTTCCAACTCTTTGGCATCTGTCACAAGACTAACAAAAACCATATGCATCTCTAAAAAGAGTAGGCCAATAGAATCCAGAGTCTAATACCTTTCTCGCTGTCTTTTTGAGTCCAAAGTGACCCCCACATGCATATGAATGACAGAAGGCTAAAACAGAGGTTACCTCATTATCAGGAAGGCAACGACGGACCACTTGATCTGAGTAGTGCTTCCACAGATATGGGTCATCCCATACATAATACCTCGATTCACTGCGTAACCTATCTTTTTAAGCCTTGGAGAAAGCGGGAGGAGTCTCACCTGTTGCTAGAAAGTTCACAATGTGGGCATACCATGGCTTCAGAGGTTGGACGACGAACAATGTATCGTCAGGGAATGTTCCTTAAATGGGTTTTTGCCGTTAGCACTTGTCATCCTCCTGGATGAGCCTACTGAGATGATCCGCTACCAAGTTTTCGTCGCCTTTCTTGTCCTTGATCTCGATGTTGAACTCGCTCAATAGCAAAATCCACCTGATCAACCTTGGCTTCGCCTCCTTCTTCGTCAATAGATAACGAAGAGCTGCATGATCTGTATACACTATCACCTTTGTGCCAAGTAAATAGGACCTGAACTTCTCTAATGAGAAAACCACTACTAGGAGCTCTTTTTCTGTTGTGGAGTAGTTCCTCTGCGCGCCATTCAGAGTCATGGACACATAATGTATCACATGAGATGCTCTCATATTCTTTTGCCCCAGAACAACCCCAATAGCATAGTCACTCGCATCGCACATGATCTCAAATGGTAAAGACCAATCTGGTGCCTGGATGATCGGGGCACTAACCAGACGCTTCTTCAGCTCATCAAACGCCTTCTTGCACTCTCCATTAAAGTCAAACACCACATCCTTTTTCAACAGCTCGCAGAGAAGAGAGGAAATCTTAGAGAAATCTTTAATAAACCTGCGATAAAAGCCTACATGGCCTAGAAAAGAGCGGATTTCGCGCACGTTAGTTGGATAGGGTAGGGACTGAATGACATCAACCTTGGCCCTATCGACCTCAATTCCTCTCGTGGACACTATATGACCCAGTACTATACCCTGTTCGACCATAAAATGGCACTTTTCAGAGTTTAATACTAGGTTGGTATCCACACACCTTTTGAGCACAAGTGTAAGGTGTTCTAAGCATGACTCAAAATTGTCTCCATAGACTATAAAGTCGTCCATAAAGACTTATATGAAGTGTTCAACATAGTTAGAGAAAATACTTACCATGCACCTTTGAAATGTTGCCGGCGCATTACACAATCCGAATGCCATTCGGCGATAAGCGAATGTCCCAAACGGACATGTAAACGTCGTCTTCTCCTGATCTTCTGGTGCAATAGCCACCTGAAAGTAACCTGAATACCCATCTAGGAAACAATAGAAAGCACGACCAGCAAGTTGCTCGAGCATTTGGTCAATGAATGGCAAAGGAAAGTGATCTTTCCTAGTTACCGCAATCAATTTGCGGTAGTCTATACAAACACGCCATCCAGTTTGTGTCCTAGAGGGAACCAGTTCACCCTGTTTGTTCTCAACGGCGGTAATCCCACCCTTTTTAGGAACAACTTGGGTGGGACTCACCCATGCACTATCAGAGATAGGGTATATCATACCTGCTTGGAGAAGTTTTATGACTTCCTTCTTCACCACCTCCATCATAGGCGGGTTGAGCCTCCTTTGAGGTTGTCTGGATGGCTTTGCTTCGTCCTCCAATAAGATCCTATGCATACATGTCGAGGGACTAATTCCCTTAATGTCTGCAATAGTCCATCCTATAGCCGCTTTGTGTTCCTTGAGGACCGCTACTAGCTCTCCTTCTTGCTCCTTAGAAAGTTTGCTTGAGATGATGACTGGTAGTGTTTCTCCTTCTCCTAGAAAGACATACTTGAGATGACTCGGAAGTTGCTTGAGCTCTACCTCCGGTGCTTGAACAATAGAGGGTAAAAGCTTCTCGCTAGGCGAGGTTAGTAGCATGGGTTTTGAGCCCAATGGAGAGAGAGGTAGCTTAGAATAAGCATCTAACTCCATCACAACTTCCTGTAGGTTAGTGCACAATCCATAATCCATAGAAATGTCCTCTAGAGGAGTTTCTAAAGCAACTTGAACATCATCCACACAATTCAATTCAAAGATATCTTGCACTAGTGGCTCAAGAACATCAACGAAGCACGAAGAATGATCATCAGAGGGATATTTCATAGCATCATAAATGTTATACTCGACCCTCTCACCATCAAATTCCATTGTTAATGACCCCGAATACACATCAATTTTGGTTTTCGTGGTCCTTAAAAATGGCCTTCCTAAAAGAATAGGAGCTTCATGACTACCTTGCCCCATATCCAAGACAAAAAAATCAGCGGGAAAGACCATCTTATCCACCATCACAAGAACATCCTCTATAACTCCTTTAGGGTACACATTAGAGCAATCAGCCAATTGAATCACTACCCTAGTTTCAAGCAAAGGGCCAAGTCCTAAAGATTCATACAAAGAGTAAGGTAACACATTGATAGATGCACCCAAATCCAACATTGCCCTTTCAATTCGGGTTTCACCTATCACACAAGGTATAGTGAACATGCCAGGGTCGCTACATTTCTTAGGGAGACGCTTCTGAAATACAGCAGACACATGCTCACTAACCCTAATCGTTTGTTTTCCCTTATATTTTTGATTCCTCTTGATTGTACACAATTCTTTCAGAAATTTTGCGTAGCGAGGAATACTCTTAATCAGATTAAGTAAAGGGATGTTTACCTCACATTTGCTGAATGTTTCGAAGATTTCCTTTTCACTCTCTGGCCTGCGGGTATATCTCAATGCATCAGGAAAGGGTGGGCTTGGTTTGTATGAACTCTGTGGTGGCATGTCTAGCTTGTTCACCACCTTCGTGGTCTCTTTGTCCTTATCTTGAGATTCCTTAGGGCTCTCTGCAGCTTGAGAATCCTCTACCACAATTTCTTCATCCTCATCATCTATGAGGGTTGTGTTCTCATCCTGAGTCTCTAACTTCTTACCACTCCTTAGAGTGATAACACTCACATTCTGCTTTGGATTCAACTGAGTTTGAGATGGAAACTTACCAGAATCCTTAGCCTCCAGCTTGCCCAAAGCACCAGCAATCTATCCAACCTGACTCTCCAAGTTCTGAATGCTAGACTTTGTTTCCTGTTGGAATTGCACCATGTTGTTCTCCATTGTAGTCACATTCTGTGTCAGAGCTTTGATCATGTCCTCAGCTGACATGGTGATGTGCGCGCAAATTACCATATTTTCTATGCACATATGAATTCATTTTATTGTCTTTTGCATGCACATTTATGGGAAAACATGGGAATGATGTAGTTTATGCTTAAATATCAAATATATGGGTTTGCATGAGTTTCCATGTGATTTCGCAGAAAACAGGATGAAAATGGATGAATTCAGAAGAGCGGAAAAAGAACTCGAAGTCTTCTGAAGAGGTCGAAATCGACTGAAGACCTCGACATCGAGTACATCAGAGACATAGGAATCGAGTAGAAAAGGAAACAGAGCATTTCGACACAAAAGAGGTCGATATCGACGTCTGGAGGTCGATATCGATGCTACCAGATCGACCAAGTTGATAGAAGTCGAGTAGGAGAAGGAGAAGCTCGAGATAAGATTTTGGAAGGGTCGATATCGAGGTCCAAGGGTCGATATCGACCATGCCAGCAGAAGAATTCGACTCCGATTTCGATAGAATTATATCCAATGCTTGCAATATCTATCCAAAGGTCGAGATTTCCTATCATCAACATCAGATCTATCATGAGGAGGCTGATTTCACCATGAAGTTTTAGTTTTTACTTTGTTTTAATTTATCATAGAGAATAAAGATAAGGTTTCGAGTCCTTATCAACATCTACAAATAGAAGCCAATAGGGCTGAGTTTAAGATATTCCGAATTCCGTTTTAGACAGAATTCAGTTGCAATAGAGAATAGAGAGAGAGAGAGGAGGCCGAGTGGAGTTGTAAAGCGAAAGCGGAGTGGCTTGTTCGGTTGTACTTTCTTTCGGAGTTTTAATTCAAAGTAGCTTTCTTTCAAAAACAATGATGATGATGTGCATGATGAGGAGCGAGTAGTAAACCCACTTCTAGGGTCGGGGTGAGCCCGACGATAGCAATGTGAGGTAAGTGCATCAAAGGTATGACTTTTATGTGATTCCGTCTTCTACCCCATGCATGATCCTTTGCGAAAGTTAGAGAGATTCATTAATTGCATTATTGAAGCGAAAGCCACTCATATTGCGAACTTGAATTACTCATAAATTGGATAGTAACTCTTAGGAATTATGCGAAAGCCTCTAATCACCTAAGTGTTGATAACGAAAGTTATTTGACGGAAAGACTTAAAAGTTCATATCTTTAGCATGAAACTTGCATTGTTATCGTTGTGGCGTGAAACCCCGACTTTGGAAGCCTTTTAATTAGTTAAATTCTCCATAAGAGTCTTAGTTTTGTTTCTGTTCATCTTCCCTCTCCATTCTATTTTCTTCGGATCCTTTTTCGACAAATTGGTTACAAAAACAGTTTCTGTGACAAGCATCGAAATCGACCATAAGGGTCGATATCGAGGACTAACATCGATATCGAGGTCTCTGCTCGACGTCGACTTGCTGTTTTGTCTTCTGCAGGAACTGCGCTAGGAAATCGACCAGAACTGAGGTCGATATCGACCAGTATACTCGATATCGAGTGTCTACTGAGGTCGAAAGCCTTGATCGTGAGTACAACAAAGGAAGCGCTGACCTACCTCCTCGTGGATTCGATCCTGAATTACCCTACTACTACAAGGGAGGGGATTCTTGTATTATTTGTTTGGGACAGGGAGATAGTCTAGTTGTGCTTCATTTTATTCTCCTATTTTACATACAACACCCCGCAAACTCCCCCCGTGTGCGAACAAATTGGCGCCGTTGCCGGGGAGGCAATCAATCGCCACCTAAGTTAATCACGATCTTTTTCTAAGCTTATTTTGCAGGTTTATGCGACGTTCTGATCGCGGACCTATCCTGGAACCAATTGACGAGCCTGAACATTTCTACCATCTTCGCAACAAAGCAATTCGCATTATGGCTGACAACGAGACGCAGGCTGAAATCATAGAGCGGTTGAGAAAGGAGATCGAGGACCACAATGCTACAATCGCTGCTGAAAGGGCCGCTGCTGCTGCTGAGCGAGCCCGTGCTGATAGGGAGGAGGATGCGCGCAGACAAGCCCAAGAGCGGCTAAATCAGTATCCACAGACGGCGATGCAATACATGCATCCGCCCCTTCATGTTCCTGAATCTGCCATTATAATTCCTCACTCCAATTATGAATTGAAAATTAACTTCCTATCTGAGATTAAAAGAAATACTTTTGAAGGAAGACATAATGAATGCCCCCTGCAACACATCTCTACTTTTATGGACTTATGTGAAACAGTTGCTGATGGAGTAAACTTAGAGTATGTGCGACTAAAATCTTTTCGATGGTCTTTGGCAGGAAAGGCATTACAATGGCTCGAAAGTTTGGCTCCACGATCGCTAAGGACATGGGCGGAAGTGAAAGATGCATTCTTGAACAAGTTCTTCCCACCTTCTAAAACGGCGATGCTACGACAAAGGATCACGGCTTTCAAACAAAAGCCAGGTGAAACCCTAGCACAGGCGTGGGAGCGCTTTAAAGACTTGCTGAGATCATGCCCGACGCATGGGCAACTTCCATATGTCATCCAAGAGATCTTTTATAATGCCCTTGATGCGCCGAATAAGGAGAGGATCAATTCATATACCTCCTATCGGTACATTGAGCTTACACCAACGGAGGCATGGGAGACCATTGAGAGGCTTGTGAACTTTGACAACACCTATGGGGCTGCTGCGGCCTATGATGCAAGGCCTGCCCCATCTATGCCACTATATGAGCCTCCAAGGGAGATAGATCCTGAAGTACGGCAACAATTCCATAACGATCAAACACGCCGCCTTCAAAAGCAAGTAAGGTTCCTGAGCAACAATCAACCTTGTTAGGAGTGTGGTTCAATAAGGCATAACACCAGTGCCTGTCCACATACTGAGCAAGTATCCATGGCGGAACAACATGAGGAGGTCAAATGGACGAGAGGCCCCTATGGAGGGGGCAATCAACAAAATTGGGGTGATCAAAGGTTCTATCAAAGGGATCCCCCAACCTATAGGGCACCAGGGAACCCTGAGCGGGAGACTAAGAAAGATGACCTGCAAATCATCCTTGATGAGATGCGGAGGAACCATGCTGAGTTCAAACAAGCCAATAACTCCGTCCATACTCAGCTGCAGGGCATAAATTCTAGACTTGGGGAGATCGACGTTTGGAAGCGCAACATGGAGACTCAAATGAGTCAATTGGCGGAAGCAATGCCCAAAGCGTCCGGATCACTCCCTGGATCCACTGTGCCCAACCAAAAGGGCAAAACCACAGGTCATATTGCGACAGTAAACCTAAGGAGTGGGCGTCAATTACAAACGCCCGAGCGAAAAGTGGAGGAGAAGGAGCCAGAACAGACGTCGATATCGACCCCCCCTGTCGATATCGACCAAGGTGACATCGATGTCGACCCTCCTGTCGATGTCGACCCTAATTCTGCGTCACCACAGAAATCGACTCTTCCAGTCGATATCGACCCTACTGCTGCCGATATCGACCTCACTACAGCCGCAGGAAGGAAGAAGGTATTGCCATTCCCAACTAGAAAGGTGACTAAGGACCCAGCGGAAAAGAAGTTCCAACGGTTCGTGAAGATGCTCCAAGGGCTTAATGTCTCTATACCATTCACAGAGGCACTTCACGAGATGCCATCTTATGTAAGGTTCCTTAAGGATATCTTGGGTAAGAAGCGATCGCTCTCCGAGATCGCAGAGGAATGCAACAGATTGGAGCTACCACAAAAGCGGGCGGACCCAGGTAAGTTTTCTATCGCTATAGGTCTAGGTCAATTCAAATTTAATGCTTTAGTTGACTTGGGCGCTAGCGTTAGCATGATGCCACTAACCATTTAGCACAAGGTAAAGATAGGTCCTCTAGAGCCCGTGGATGCAAGATTATACATGGCTAACAATACCGTAGTAATTCCAACTGGGATAGTGACAGATGTGCCAGTACAAGTAGGCAAATTCTTTGTCCCTGCTGATTTCCTAGTTGTTGACCTAGCGGAGGACCCTGCTTGCCCAATTATTTTAGGTAGGCCATTCCTAGCAACCGTCGATGCCAACATTAGCATGAAGAAAGGATTGCTCTCACTCACAATTAGTGATGAAGTAATAGAGTATTCCTTCAACAAGACGGTGCAAAGTCAAGGGCCAATGGAGATAAAAGCCATCAATGAAGCCCAAGTAGAGGAAGTTGAAGCAATCTTGAATGAAGGAGCTCAACAGAACATCGAAATCGACCCAGGTAAGTCGATATCGACCACTAATGTTCAAGATTCTGTGACAGGTCATAAGTATGGGGTCGACGGAGGAAAAAAGGAAGTATCGAAATCAGGGTCAAGGGTCGATATCGACCACACCCTATCGAAATCGACCACCATCAGCGCTGAGAAGAGAGGCAAAGAGACCTCGATATCGACCTCTGAGGGTCGAAATCGACCTGATCATATCGAGTCCAAACTCCCCAAATCGACTGATTATACAGGTGTACAACAGGGATCGATATCGACCTCCGAACATCGACATCGACCTGAACCACAGACTGAGAAGAAGGTAAGTCAAGGTACGGATTCCTCTTGTTCAATTACAATTAAGGACTTATCATTATTTGGAAGAGGTGTGCCTTGGCATGTGCGTTTATGTAGGGTATCCGATGATAGTTCAAGCCAATATGAGATAGGAGACAAGGTCTATGTTGCCAAATCTAAAGACCATTGGTTCCCTACAAGATTTAAGGATAAGAGCTTAGGTCCATTCACGGTGAATCAAATCAATCCCGGGGGAATGCAGCTGCGGGACAAGAAAGGAGTGATATTTGAGGCCCAAGCCACATGGGCTCTGCAGATGCCACCTTGAGAAGCGCAAAGGAAGAAGTCGGCCTAGCGACTTAAAAATCTAGAGCTTGTAACGAAGACTTAGTTTTGGTTTTAAGACAGCTTTTGTTTTGGTTTTAGACACTTTATTGTTTTGCATATTTTGTGTTTAATTTTCAAATTGCAGGAGAGAGAAAAGCACACAGAAAGGCATCGAAATCGATGTCAACCATCGAAATCGACCTCAAGGTCGAGATGGATAGGGTTTGTGATCGAGGCCGAAAAACCCTGAAGCCCGAGCAGAAATCAAGAGAGACATCGATATCGACGTAAAGGGTCGATATCGACCTTCCCTGTTGTCTTCTTCGACTCCTGAAATTTGTGACGGTCTAGTAAGTTTTCTTCTTAACCCTAGTTCTAATACAGTGAGGACACTGTAAATTTTAAGTATGGGGTGGGGGAAAGGCTTATTTGCATATTCATACTTAGTTTAGAGTTGCATATTTATTTTAATGCATAAAAAAAAAATTTTGGAAAAGAGAGAGTCATGGAAGTATAAAAAAGAGCTCTATGATGCAAAATTAGATTCATTAGAGATATAACATGAGATTGCCTAGTTAAGGGAAGTCCCAATGAAGTGCAAATTTTTTGAGAAAATCATAAAGGAGATGAAAATTTGAAGTTGCTTTTGACATGTGCATGATAAGATGATGGAGGATTTTTTTATAAAAATTCCATACAAGCAAAGTTCATATCCTAGCCTTACCTACGCATATTCACAAAGCCATATATGAGACTTATCATGATCATTATTGCTCCACATATACATATTGTCCATTTTTTACCTTATACCCTATCCGGGGACAAAGTTTTTTGAATGGATGACATCTTTGGAGTTATATGGAGTTGTGCATTTATAAAGTTGTTGGCAGGAATGATACAATATGGAAAATTAAATGAGCGAGAAAAAATCCGATCACCTCAGGAGATAAAGGTAGGTCGACCCTGCTCGCTGAGATAATAGTTCGGCGAGATGGGACACAAAGGTGAGGAGTCCGAAGTACTAAGTATCCGGGGCCATTCATGACACCCATGTTTGCGACTCGCGAGAAGGCAGTGCTAAGGTTAGAGAGGTAAAAGCATTATATTGAAAAAAAAAGCATTGAACGATGAGTGAAAGGTGAGACATTATGAAGAGGAATGTGGAATATTTTGGAAAGAAAGTGTACTTCCCCGGATTTAACACCACAAGGCCAAATATTAGCCCACCTTTAGCCGTTTACCAATCCACTTCTCACAAGCTTGAAGAAAGTCCTCTTGATTATTAATGCAATGTCGCTAGAATTGTTTTTTGCATATTACCTCCTTTATAAGTATGAAATTGCTTTTATGCACAGGCATGGACTTGGTTGACATAAGTACCTTCTCGAGGATGGCAATTGATTGTAGGGACATATGAAAAATGAATCTATGATGTTGAGGTTTACTTTCTTCCCCTGAATGACCATCAAGAGTATTGCTTGGGGACAAGCAAGCTTAAGTATGGGGTGTTTGATGTGCGCGCAAATTACCATATTTTCTATGCACATATGAATTCATTTTATTGTTTTTTGCATGCACATTTATGGGAAAACATGGGAATGATGTAGTTTATGCTTAAATATCAAATATATGGGTTTGCACGAGTTTCCATGTGATTTCGCAGAAAACATGATGAAAATGGATGAATTCAGAAGAGCGGAAAAAGAACTCGAAGTCTTCTGAAGAGGTCGAAATCGACTGAAGACCTCGACATCGAGTACATCAGAGACATAGGAATCGAGTAGAAAAGGAAACAGAGCATTTCGACACAGAAGAGGTCGATATCGACGTCTGGAGGTCGATATCGATGCTACCAGATCGACCAAGTTGATAGAAGTCGAGTAGGAGAAGGAGAAGCTCGAGATAAGATTTTGGAGGGGTCGATATCGAGGTCCAAGGGTCGATATCAACCATGCCAGCAGAAGAATTCGACTCCGATTTCGATAGAATTATATCCAATGCTTGCAATATCTATCCAAAGGTCGAGATTTCCTATCATCAACATCAGATCTATCATGAGGAGGCTGATTTCACCATGAAGTTTTAGTTTTTACTTTGTTTTAATTTATCATAGAGAATAAAGATAAGGTTTCGAGTCCTTATCGACATCTACAAATAGAAGCCAATAGGGCTGAGTTTAAGATATTCCGAATTCCGTTTTAGACAGAATTCAGTTGCAATAGAGAATAGAGAGAGAGAGAGAGGAGGCCGAGTGGAGTTGTAAAGCGAAAGCGGAGTGGCTTGTTCGGTTGTACTTTCTTTCGGAGTTTTAATTCAAAGTAGCTTTCTTTCAAAAACAATGATGATGATGTGCATGATGAGGAGCGAGTAGTAAACCCACTTCTAGGGTCGGGGTGAGCCCGACGATAGCAATGTGAGGTAAGTGCATCAAAGGTATGACTTTTATGTGATTCCGTCTTCTACCCCATGCATGATCCTTTGCGAAAGTTAGGGAGATTCATTAATTGCATTATTGAAGCGAAAGCCACTCATATTGCGAACTTGAATTACTCATAAATTGGATAGTAACTCTTAGGAATTATGCGAAAGCCTCTAATCACCTAAGTGTTGATAACGAAAGTTATTTGACGGAAAGACATAAAAGTTCATATCTTTAGCATGAAACTTGCGTTGTTATCGTTGTGGCGTGAAACCCCGATTTTGGAAGCCTTTTAATTAGTTAAATTCTCCATAAGAGTCTTAGTTTTGTTTCTGTTCATCTTCCCTCTCCATTCTATTTTCTTCGGATCCTTTTCCGACAAATTGGTTACAAAAACAGTTTCTGTGACAAGCATCGAAATCGACCATAAGGGTCGATATCGAGGACTAACATCGATATCGAGGTCTCTGCTCGACGTCGACTTGCTGTTTTGTCTTCTGCAGGAACTGCGCTAGGAAATCGACCAGAACTGAGGTCGATATCGACCAGTATACTCGATATCGAGTGTCTGCTGAGGTCGAAAGCCTTGATCGTGAGTACAACAAAGGAAGCGCTGACCTACCTCCTCGTGGATTCGATCCTGAATTACCCTACTACTACAAGGGAGGGGATTCTTGTATTATTTGTTTGGGACAGGGAGATAGTCTAGTTGTGCTTTATTTTATTCTCCTATTTTACATACAACACCCCGCAAACTCCTCCCGTGTGCGAACCACATGGATGAGCTCGAACTCTGCCCTTGAGGCCTAGGTCCATACTGTTGTCTGAATGGTGGAGCTCCTTGCTGATTAAACTGCTGCTATTGAGGATTCCCATACCTAAAGTTCGGATGATCCCTCCAACCAGGATTATAGCTATTAGAGTAAGGGTCATACCTCGGCCTTTGTGGTACAAAGCCCCCCACTGCATTCAATTCAACATTCGGCTCCTGAAGGATTAGGCATGCATCGGTGGGATGCTGAAAATCTTGACAAATTCCACATGCTTTTACCTGCTGCTGATTCCCATTGAGCATGAATTTTCGCATCATCTCTTTCAACTCATTCACATCTGTCTGGAGTGATGAGTCTGTTTTTGCCGAGCTCAAAGTTCTAGAGGATGTCTTCCTAAATTGCCTTGCCCCCTCTACAAGCTCAGAAAACATCTCAAATGCTTCCGCAGGAGTCTTATTCAAGATGTTACCACTACATGCAGCGTTAACCATTCTTCTCTCATCATCTAATAGACCTCCATGTAGGTAGAGAACGAGGTCCTGATTCGAATAGCCATGATAAGGGCAGCTAGCCACTAGCTTCTTATACCTCTCATAGTAATCATACAAGTTCTTTGTAGCATGTTGCTCGATGTTGCTGATGCTCTTCTTGAGACTGTTCAATTTTGTTGTTGGAAAGTACTTCTCCAAAAAGGCTTTCTGCATCTGAGCCCATGTATTTATGCTCCCTGGAGTGAGGTAATAGAGCCAGTCACTAGCCGAATCCCTTAAAGAGAAAGGAAAGGCTCTTAACTTGATTTGATCATCCGTTACGTTCCTCGGCTTCATGCCTGTGCAGACAGCATGAAACTCTGCCAGGTGCTTATTAGGGTCTTCTCCACTAAGACCATGAAACTTCGGCAGCAAATGTATCAGTCCAGATTTCAACTCAAAACTCACACCGTCAGCAAGCTCTGGAAAGTCTATAACAAGCGGTTGTTGTGTCAGATTCGGGGCAGTCAACTGCCTCAAAGTCTGATTCGGATTAGCCATCTCGACTCTTTCTGACCGATTCTGATTTCCACGAGATTCTCTACGAAGCCTGGAGAGTGTTCTCTCGATCTCTGGATCAAAATGCAAACCAGATGTATTAGTAGCACGGGTGCGAACCATAAGCGAGGTTCTCAACCCAGTTAACACACAAAAACAAGAACACAAATAACAATTTGCCTCCCCGGCAACGGCGCCAAATTTGACAAAGGATTTTTAGTCGCCTTAAATCCTATCAAATAAATCCGACTGACCTAACTAATGTAGTTTGGCAAGTACAGGTCGATCCAATAGAGAGTCAACGATTCGTATGCAAGTCAAGTGTGCTAACTAAGAACTAAAGAAACAAAGGGGGGGAATTGTGATGGTTTGAACTAACTAAGAATGCAAAAGTACGCAAAACAATAAAATAAAACAGATTGAATGAATGAATATGAGAGAATAGCTCAGGTCAATCAATCTCAGCAATCAGGTTTGTTCATTGATCATTGATATCAAAAAGATAACTTCTTCTTGAATACTTTATTGTGGAAAAACTAGGTCTTTTGAATCCAATTCCTTATCGAAATTAGTTAACAGGACAACCAGACCCTGAAAACCCTAATTATCAAACAATCTTGAAACTATCAAGATTCAATTCAATAATCGATTAAGCTTAAAGGAAATCAACAGAGACAATCGACGCGCACAACCAGTTATTGCATCAATTGCAAATCAATTCTTTATACAGATCCCTGAATCAACCAGTTTCAGAGATTTATACTTTGCTACTCAAGAATATAGATAATTCAACCAGAAATTACCTATATCTAGCTATAGATTATCATGAAAAGGTATCAGTTGATCAGACTAACGGAAATTCATGAAAACCCTAAACAATTAGTGCAAAGAATTGATAATATTCAAAGAGGAGTATTAAGATAGAGAAATCTCACAATGAAATAGAAAACCTGAAGCTTCGATTAATTTCCCCAAGCAAGGAGGATTAGTTGTTCATAATCGATAAATTACAATCCACAAAGTCTCCAATGGTTCCTACTCCTGTTCGTACTCTTCCTCTCCGAAAAACTCAAACAAAACTTCTACTGTTCGTCCCCAACTAACGTTTCATGTTCTCCACTAATTAAAATTCAGAATAAAAATAAAGTAACACAGCGTAACAGCTGTTCCTTGCACAAAACTCGGGTGCAACACAAGGAAACTCGGCCGAGTTTGTGTCTTCCCACCCGAGTTCTTCCCAAAATCAACAACTCGGTCCTCTTCAATGGACTCGGCCGAGTTTCATGCAATCTTGGCCCGAGTTCTTTACAGTTCCATTCCTTTGCATGTGTGTTCAGCTCCTCTCTTCGACTCTTCAGCTCTCTTGCTCCAGGCTCCGATTTCCGTCTCATCTTCTATCATTTATACGAGCTCAGCTCCACCTTTCCACAATCACCTGAAATCATGCACAAAACTTGTAGATTCCGACTCTAATTGAAACATAATGAAAACATAAAAACCACTCTAAACTCATGCATTTTACCCTACCTAAACTCATCTAAATGCCTATATTAACATTACCTAAATGTGCATGATCACCACCACCACATTGAGTTATTAAGTCTTCTTCTCCCTCACCAATTTAAATTTTTTCAATTTTTGTTATCCTTATTTCATTAGGGACAATGAAATATTTAAGTGTGGGGGAGGAGTTTAGTGTACATATTGCATTAGTTAGGTCATATTTAAGATTTCCGCATGCATTTCATATTCACTTTCTAGCATTTGTTTTTAAGCATTTGCATAATGAAAAAAAAATCAAAAAAAATCAAAAAAAAAAAAAAATCATGCATTGCATTCTTGCAAATACCCATCTTGCCTTGATTGTCCTCTATTCTTTTTTCATGAGCTTAATTTATAAATCCCATGATATGTTTGAATTGACTAATCTTGTCCCATACTTGTGATTTTCATTGGAGCATGACTTGTTAGTTTAATTGAGCAAGTATGATTCTTATAAGCATTATTGAAATCCAACAAAACTTGTCCTAGTGAGAAACTTTGGCCTTATAGGGATTGTTTTTCATATTTATTCCCTTTTGCTTTCTTGTGTGACATTATACTCTCCTTGTGCACTTACCTCTTGAGATTGACATTGTTATCTATAATTAAGGCCGCATTTCATATGTTTATTGCTTATGAGTTTCAAGTGATAGAGGCATGATTTTCTTAACCATATTATTATCCATATCCACCTTACATTGTATCTTTTGCTTGTAGCCAAATTTTGAGCCTTAGCCTTTTCTTTGAAGCTCCACAAAATTTATCTTAGCCAATAACGAGCCTTACCCTTTCCCTCACGCTTGTCACCCGAACAGATACCTATGTCATCTGATCGAAAATCTATGTCACTAATGTCCATCACAATCACCTTCTTTGTCTTCCCTATGGCCTCCCTCACCTCTCCCTCACCCTTGTCACCCAAACATATACCCATGTCATCTGACCGAAAATCTTTGTCACTAATGTCCATCAGAGTCACCTCCTTGTTCTTCCCTATGGCCTCTCTCACCTCTCCCTGACCTTTGTCACCTGAATAGATACCCATGTCACCTGATCGAAAAATTATGTCACTAATATCCATTGCAGTCACCTCCTTGGTCTTCCCTATGGCCTCTCTCACCTCTCCCTCACCCTTGTCACCCAAACAGATACCCATGTCACCTGACCGAAAATATATGTCGCTAATATCCATTGTAGTCACCTCCTTGCTCTTCTCTATGACCTCTCTCACCTCTCCTTCACTCTTGTTACCCGAACAGATACCAATGTCACCTGACCGAATATTCTTGTCACTAATATCCATTGCAGTCACCTCATTGATCATCCCTATGGCCTCTCTCACCTCTCCTTCACCTTTTTCACCTGAACAGATACCCATGCAACCCGAACAGATACCTATGTCACCTAAAAAATTCTCATTAAGGAATGGACCAACATATATTGCCATGGGCCATGGATGTTCTTCACACTTTGAGTTTAGAAATTTAAACACCTCAAGGTCATCATCATCAGCTATCATGATCGGATGATCCCCATCTTTCGACTTTGGCTCGTAAGACAACATCCACTCTTCATCACCATCACCTTGACCTTGATCAGGTTTTTGAAAGAGGTGAAGTCGATGCCCTCTTGTATCATGACATTCTTGTGTGCCTTCTTACCCACAAATACCCAATGTCCTCCCTCGAACACCCAACAACCATTGAAGATGAGGGTGACGCATACAAAGGTGTTTCCACCTGAAAATGAAATGAGGGTTGAAACTAAAAGTGCATGGATATCTACTTTGAGTAGAATTTTCTCAAATATACTTACCCATTGCATTTGGGAAGAAAGGTTTTTGTGAAATAAATGTGACACGGGGATTCTGACCACTGACAGGAGCAACGACTGTAGGCGACAGATGCTCAGCAACTGGCACCACAAGCAGAGAGCTTGTCTTCCATGGTGGAATGTTTTCCATCTGTTTCTCCATCTCTCTTTTGTAGAATATGTGAGAGAAAGTACAAAATGAAAGGCTTCTCCTCCTCTCCCCTTTTATACCATGAAATAAAATACTAGTTTTGCAAACCATGACATCACCATCCCCTCACCCTATTTTTGGCGCCAAAACCTAAAGTCCCACCAAACACTTTCCCTCCTCACCCATCCGACCTCACCTCCAACTTGCTACTGGCACAATAGGTCAATTTTTTTTTGGCAAAAGTAGACCTCTAGGCTAGTTTTGCAAATCTCCCAAAACATGGACATTTTGGCAATGTTTTCCAAAAAGTGGTCTAGTTTTGCAAAATACCCTATTTATAATTGTTTTTGGGGTCTTCTTTAACTATTTTTATTTGTTAATTTAACACAACCTCTTGTTATATTGATACAAACATAAAGAGTAAAAAATGGCTAAAAATCTAATAGAATGTAGTCCTAAATTATTTTATACAAATTTACTCTTATACATGTTTGTGATTTATTAGTAAATCTTAATAAGTACTCCTCATAGTAAAATAGTTATATTTGACTTTTTCATAGGGGTTAAAAAATAAAAACTCTGTAAAATGTTGACTTTTAATTTTTTTTTAATAATTTCATATATTTTTATATTTTATATAGTTTTATTCTTATTAAAACAATATATGAAAAATTAAATATTTGAATATGGAGGTAGTATTGAACAGGGCCCCAAAATACATTGGACGGTCAGCAAGGGATTTGAGTTAGTTTCTTTTCGTTTTCTTCATCTTCCAATCTCACTTTCATTTCTCTTTGGTGGAGATAGGAATCGCAGTCAGGTCAGGGTAGTAATGGTGGCAATGCTCCTGGATGTGGAGGGGATGAGTCGGCGTTATTATCGAACATGGTGGTGAATATGTAACGGGCGTCATTGATACTGAATATGAAGCATTCGATTGACCCTTACAAATTGTGATACAGTAGAGGAATGACATTTTTACATTTAATAAATTGACCCTTACAAATTGATGTTTTAGATTGAATTCATATCTAAATGAAATGTTCGTAAGTTCCTTCCTATCATATTTGTGTTTTGAGTGGTAGAATTTGAATTGGTTTTGACGAAGAGAACAACTATGTTCCAATGACAAGACTAGATCTAAAATTGGGAATTTTGTATTCAATTTGGCATGGACATAGATTTTTCGTGTTCTTCAAGTCTCATGGTCGTGGTCATGGTTTAACGAGGTCTCAGGTTATTTTGCAATTATTTTCTAGAATAAAAAAAATCTTTGTGCAAATAATTGAATACTATTTTGTCTTCCACACGCTTGCCTTTCTCCTCTGCTTCAGAGGTCCTGTTAAATTTCTCCTCCAAGCCACCCCCAAATCCCATCTCTGGGTTACCGCCGACTACCCTATCAATCTTAATCAACCTTTTTTTCTCGTAAATCTCCTTCCTGAGCATGATCTCTTCTTTTCTACAAGTCAACCCTTCTTCCTTTGGCACCTTTGGGGTCGGATTTTAGTAAAAAAGCTTAATCAACCCCTAATCAAATCAATTTGGGGTTTTTTTCCCTGGATTATCTATCAGACGCTTGCTTTTGTTCTTGTGCCCCGCGGAAGAGATCATCCCTCTTGGGTTCTGTCCGGCTGTTGTGTGTGGTCTGCCTTTCTTGTCCGCCCCTTGCCTCCTTTCAACTTTTGGCTGTCTCTCGTCCGTTTGCTAAGGCTTGGGGGAGACAGGTCCGTCAGTAATGGGTGGCTGACAAGCTTCTGCTGGTGTACTCCATGGTTCTCAAAGGTACTTAGTTAATTTTTTCAATTTTTTATTCAACTGGCTGCAATCGGCCTCCTCTATAAAAGGGGTGGTGTGGATGGTTTCTTTCCTCCCTGCAATCTTCCTCTCCTCTCTTTTATCTATAATTTTCTTTCTCCCAAGACTACTAACAGAAACTCTTATTTTCTGTCTGTGATGGTATTCGTGAATCCAAGCAAAGGCAAAGAAAAATTGGTGGTTGAGGACACTGTCCTCCCACCCCCAACCCCCGAAAAGGCTCACAAAACCCCTCCGAGGGTATTCAAACTGAAGGGAGTTCTCTCCCAAAAGAGGCAAGTAGAACCTCCATGAAGAATAGGAGGGGGGGGGGGAATCTAAGAAGCCATTTGTCAATATGGAGAATCTCAAGTCCCTAGTAGCCGAGGTTCAAGGGAACATATCCTCTCTCAACAATTCCTCCTTATTCGCTACCATAATGGGGATCCGGTGGACATCAAGACGATTCGGAAGAAAATCCAATATGATGGAAAGTTCCTGTCGGGCGGCTTTTAACTGATCCCTACGGCGAACAACTGGTTCGAACTCCGCTTTGACAAGTCAGA
Source organism: Persicaria maculosa (assembly GCA_963922045.1). Classification (NCBI taxonomy): domain Eukaryota; kingdom Viridiplantae; phylum Streptophyta; class Magnoliopsida; order Caryophyllales; family Polygonaceae; genus Persicaria; species Persicaria maculosa. The sequence goes on along the minus strand of OY998264.1, from coordinate 42,956,408 downwards.
AGATGGCCATGCTACCTGGGGGGGGGGGTCGACCCTACTATGTGTCTGGCCAATTGATGGTCCTCTGTCCTTGGAGCTTGTCCTTCGACCCTTTCACTGAGCCCCTCAACAAACTCGACCTTTGGGTCAGGTTTTTTGGCCTTCCGATTAAGTATATCTCTAATGAGATCCTCTCTTCACTGGCTGTTGAAAATGGGCTTGGTGAGGTGATAAGAGTGGCGACTTTCAACCACAAAGGGGCTTATCGTTGGGTCTGTGTCTTTGTGGACGTCAACACCATTCGCAACCGTAAAATTTCTGTATTGAATGAGGCTGAGGTACTTGAGCACTACCCCATCTGGTTTGATAACATCTCCCCAGGCTGCGGCTATTGTGGGAACCCTGACCACTGCTTCAATGAATGTCCCAAGAGAATGTTGAACCAAGGGCAGTTTCTAGGAGGTGGCTCCAGCGGGGATGGCAACGTTCCCCTGCCCACTCCCCATATCACCAATGATGCTAAAGGTGCCTGGGTCAATGTGGCATCCAAGAAGCCCTCCTCCTCGACACCAATCAAATTCAGTCACTCGAAGGAGATGCTTCTCAAAGTTCTGAGATCGCTTTTAGAAAATGGCTCGGACACGAGCTCTTCCTTTTCATCTAACCCCTCGGATGGCCACTCCGAGGTAATGAAACCCCCTCCGATGGAGGTACCAAACCCAGATGGCACTGCTAAGGTGGTCTCTACCCCTGGTCTAACCCCTTCTCTAGGGTTGCTGGTTGCTGTTGGCCCTGCACCTACTGTGATGTTGTTGAGCCCCCTGCTCAGTCACCCCACACACCAATTGACACTCTGCTCTTTAGCCCTAAACTCGATCTCGACGATGATGATCTGCTGGATGAATACGAGGAGGTCGAGAGCGCCGCGAATGGCTTTGATACCCCGCATGGTGAACTCTTTCAGGAGACACTCGATGCTATGCTAGTGGATGTTCCTCTCTCTATTGATTTCACCCTCCCGGATCTAAGCAACCCGGTGCGCCTTGCTGCCTCCTTGTTTGGAACTGTTCCTCAGACTATTCTCAGTCACTCTAGGGTTGTCTAGATTGAGCTGTCTGGCATAGGCAGTGTCATCCAATTCTAAGTCGAGCAAAGGAAAAAGGAAGCCCGAACCCGACAACAAGGATTCTGCTTGCTCCACACTAAGGAGGGGTAGCAGGAAGCTGATGTGCGCGCAAATTGCCATATTTTCTATGCACATAAAAGTCCATTTTATTGTCTTTTGCATGCATATTAATGGGAAAACATGGGATTAGTGTAGTTTATGCTTAAATGTCAAATATATGGGTTTGCACGAGTTTCTATGTAATTTCGCAGAAAACAGGATAAAAATGGACAGATTTGGAAGAGCGGAAAAAGAACTCGAAGTCTTCTGAAGAGGTTGAAATCGACTGGGGACCTCGACATCAAGTGCAGCAGAGACCTAGGAATCGAGCATGAAATGAAACAGAGCATGTCGACACAGAGAGGTCGATATCGACGTTTGGAGGTCGATATCGAGGTTTCCAGATCGAGCTAAATGATAGAAGTCGAGTGCTAGTTTGAGTAGGAGAAGGAGAGCTCGAGATAAAGTTTCACAGGGGTCGATATCGATGTTCAAGGTCGATATCGACCATGCCAGCAGAAGAATCCGACTCAGATTTTGATAGAATTCTATCCGAAGCTTGCACGTCTATCCAAAAGTCGAGATTTCTTATCTTCAACACCAGATCTATCATGTGAAGGCTGATTTACCGTAGGAGTTTTAGTTTTTACTTTATTTAAGCTTTATCTTAGAGAATAAAGATAGAGTTTCGAGTCTTTATCGACATCTGTAAATAGAGGCCAGTAGGGCTGAGTTTAGGCATTCAATTTGATATACAATTCAGTTCCAATTACAGTAGTAACGAGTTAGAGAGAGAGAGAAGGCCGAGTGGAGTTTGTGAAGCGAGAGCGGAGTGGCTTGTTCGGTTGTACTTTATCTTTTGCAATGTTTAATTCAAAGTAGCTTTCTTTCAACAATGATGATGACGTGCATGATGAGGAGCGAGTAGTCAACCCACTTCTAGGGTCGGGGTGAGCCCGACGATTGCGATGTAGGGTAAGTGCATCAAAGGTATGACTTTTATGCGATTCCATCTTCTATCCCATGCATGATTCTTTGCGAAAGTTAGGGAGATTCATTATTTGCATTATTGAAGCGAAAGCCAATCATATTGTGGACTTGAATTGTTCATGAATTTGATAGTAACTCTTAGGAACTATGCGAGACCCTCTAATCACCTAAGTGTTGATAACGAAAGTTATTTGACAAAAAGGCATTAAATTTCATAACTTTAGCATAAAACTTGCATTGTTATCGTTGTGGCATGAAACCCCGACTTTGGAAGCTTTTTAGTTAATTGAAATCAATATAAAAGTTTTAGTTTTGTTTCTGATCATCCTCCTTTCCCATGCTACTTTATTCGGACTCTTTTCCGACAAATTGGTTACGAAAACAGTTTCTGTGACAACATCGAAATCGACTGTAAGGGTCGATATCGAGGTCTAACATCGATATCGAGGTCGCTGCTCGACGTCGACTTTGCTGCTTTTGTCTTCTGCAGGAACTGTACTGGAAATCGACCAGAACCGAGGTCGATATCGACCAGATTACTCGATATCGAGTGTCTTCTGAGGTCGAAAGCCTTGATCGTGAGTACAACAAGGGAAGCGCTGACATACCTCCTCGTGGATTCGATCCTGAATTACCCTACTACTACAAGGGAGGGGATTCTTGTATTATTTGTTTGAGACAGGGAGTTAGCCTAGTTGTGCATTGTTTATTTGAATTATTTAAATCCCTACTATCACCCCCGTGAGCGAACAAATTGGCGCCGTTGCCGGGGAGGCAAACAATCGCCACCTAAGTTTAATCATGATCTTCTTTGAGCTTGTTTTGCAGGTTTATGCGACATTCTGATCGCAGACCTATCCTGGAACAAATCAACGAGCCTGAACGTTTCTACCATCATCGAAACAAAGCAATTCGCATCATGGCTGACAACGAAACGCAGGCCGAAACCATAGAGCGGTTGAGGAAGAAAATCGAGGACCATAATGCTACAATCGCTGCTGAAAGGGCCGCCGCTGCTGCAGAGCGAGCCCGTGCTGATAGGGAGGAGGATGCGCGCAAACAAGCCCAAGAGCGGCTAAATCAGTATCCACAAACGGCGATGCAATACATGCATCCGCCGCTTCATGTTCCTGAATCCGTTATTTTAATTCCTCACTCCAACTATGAAATAAAAATTAACTTCCTATCTGAGATAAAAAAAATACTTTTGAAGGAAGACCTAATGAATGCCCCTTGCAACACATCTCTACTTTGATGGACTTATGTGAAACAGTTGCTGATGGAGTAAATTTAGAGTATGTGCGATTAAAATCTTTTCGACGGTCTTCGGCAGGGAAGGCATTACAATGGCTTGAAAGTTTGGCTCCACGCTCCCTGAGGACATGGGCGGAGGTGAAAGATGCATTCTTGAATAAATTCTTCCCACCTTCTAAAATGGCGATGCTGCGACAAAGGATTACGACTTTCAAACAAAAGCCAGGTGAAACCCTAGCACATGCGTGGGAGCGATTTAAGGACTTGCTAAGATCATACCCAACGCATGGGAAACTTCTATATGTCATCCAGGAGATCTTTTACAACGCCCTTGATGCGCCGAATAAGGAGAGGATCAATTCATATACCTCCTATCGGTACATTGAGCTTACACCAACGGAGGCATGAGAGACCATTGAGAGGCTCGTGAACTTTGACAACACTTATGGGGCTGCTGCGGCCTATGATGCAAGGCCTGCCCCATCTATGCCACTATATGAGCCTCCAAAGGAGATAGATCCGGATGTGCGGCAACAATTCCATAACGATCAAACACGCCGCCTTCAAAAGCAAGTCAGGTTCCTGAGCAACAATCAAACTTGTCAGGAGTGTGGTTCAACAAGGCATAACACTAGTGCATGTCCACTTACTGAGCAAGTATCCATGACGGAACAACATGAGGGGGTTAAATGGACGAGAGGCTCCTATGGAGGGGGCAATCAACAATATTACGGTGACCAAAGGTTCTATCAACAAAGGGATCCCCCACCATATAGGGCACCAGGGCAACCTGAGCGGGAGACAAGGAAAGATGACCTACAAATCATTCTTGATGAGATGCGGAGGAACCATGCTGAGTTCAAACAAGCCAACAACTCCATCCAAACTAAGCTGCAGGGCATCAATTCTAGGCTTGGGGAGATCGACGTTTGGAAACGCAACATGGAGACTCAAATGAGTCAATTGGCGGAAGCAATACCCAAAGCGTCAGGATCATTCCCTGGGTCCACTGTGCCCAACCAAAAGGGCAAAACCACTGGTCATATTGCGGCAGTAAACCTAAGGAGTGGGCGTCAATTACAAACACCCAGCAAAAAGCGGAGGAGAAGGAGCCATAACAGACGTCGATATCGACCCCCCTGTCGATATCAATCAAGGTGACGTCGATGTCGACCTTCCAGTCGATGTTGACCCTGATGCAGCGTCACCCCAGAAATCGACTCCTCCAGTCGACGTCGACCCTACTGATGTCGATGTCGACCTCACTGCAGCCGCAGGAAGGAAGAAGGTGTTGTCATTCCCAACTAGAAAGATGATTAAGGACCCAGCGGAAAAGAAGTTCCAGCGGTTCGTGAAGATGCTCCAAGGACTTAATGTCTCTATACCATTCACAGAGGCACTTCACGAGATGCCATCTTATGTAAGGTTCCTTAAAAACATCTTAAGTAAGAAGCGATCGCTCTCTGAGATCTCAGAGGAGTGCAACAGGTTGGAGCTACCACAAAAGCGAGCGGACCCAAGTAAGTTTTCTATCGCTATAGGTCTAGGTCAATTCAAATTTAATGCTTTAGTTGACTTGGGCGCTAGCGTTAGCATGATGCCACTAACCATTTGGCACAAGGTAAAGATAGGTCCTCTGGAGCCCGTAGATGCAAGACTATACATGGCTAACAATACGGTAGTTATTCCAACTGGGATAGTGACGGATGTGCCAGTACAAGTAGGTAAATTCTTTGTCCCTGTTGATTTCCTAGTTGTTGATATAGCGGAGGACCCTGCTTGTCCAATTATTTTAGGTAGGCCATTCTTAGCAACCGTCAATGCCAAGATTAGCGTGAAAAAAGGATTGCTCTCATTCACAATTAGTGACGAGGTAATATAATATGCCTTCAACAAAACGGTGAAAAATCAAGGGCCACTGGAGATAAAAGCCATCAATGGTGTCTACATTGCATGTGGAGAGGCAAAGGTAAGAAGTATGACACCGGAGGAGCTTGAGAAGAGAGCCATAGAAGCCCAAGTGGAGGAAGTTGTGGCAATCTTGAACGAAGGAGCCCAACAGAACATCAAAATCGACCCAGGTAAGTCGATATCTAATGTTCAATATTATGTGCCAGGTCATAAGTATGGGGTCGACGGAGGAGGAAAAGAAACATCGAAATCGGGGACAAGGGTCGATATCGACCATACCCAGCCAAAATCGACCACCATCAGCGATGAGAAGGGAGGAAAGGAGACCTCGATATCGATCTTTGAGGGTCGAAATCAACCTGATCATATCGAGCCGAAACTCTCCAAATCGACTGATCCTCCAGGAGTACAACAGGGGTCGATATCGACCCCTGAACATTGACATCGACCTGAGCCACAGACTGAGAAAAAGGTAATTCAAGGTACGGATTCCTCTTGTTCCATTTCAATTAAAGATTTATCATTATTTGGAAGAGGTGTGCCTTGGCATGTGCGCTTGTGTAGGGTATCCGATGATGATTCGAGCCAATATGAGATAGGAGACAAGGTCTATGTTGCCAAATCCAAGGACCATTGGTTCCCTACAAGATTCAAGGATAAAAATTTGGGACCATTCACGGTGAATCAAATCAATCCCGGCGGAATGCAGCTGCAGGACAAGAAAGGAGTCATATTTGAGGCCCAAGCCACATGGGCTTTGCAGATGCCGCCTTGAAAAGCGCAAAGAAAGAAGTCGGCCTAGCGACTTAAAAGTCTAGAGCTTGTAACGAATACTTAGTTTTAATTTTTAGACAGCTTTTTCTTTGGTTTGAGACATTTTATTGTTTTGCATATTTTGTTTTGGTTTTAACAAATCGGATGAAAGAGAGAAGCACACAGAAAAGACGTCGAAATCGATGTCCAAGATCGACATCGACCTTAAGGTCGACATAGATGGGTTTGTGATCGAGGTCGGATCACCCTGAAGCCTGAGCCAGAAATCGAGGTGAAACATCGATATCGATGTTAAGGGTCGATATCGACCATCCCTGCTGTCTTCTTCGACTCCTGAAATTTGTGACGATTTAGTAAGTTTTCTTCTTAACCCTAGTTCTAATACAGTGAGGACACTGTAAATTTTAAGTATGGGGTGGGGGAAAGACTTACTTGCATATTAATACTTAGTTTAGATTTGCATATTTAACTTAATGCATATTTAGTTTTTATTTCGAAAAAAAAATAACCCCCATCAAAATTTTTGAAAAAAGAGAAGAGTCATGGAAGTATAAAAAAGAGCTCTATGATGCAAAAATTAGATTCATTAGAGATATAACATGAGATTACCTAGTTAAGGGAAGTCCCAATGAACTGCAAAAAGAAAAAAACATAAAGGAGATGAAAAAAAATTTTGAAGTTGCTTTTGACATGTGCATAATAAGATGATGGAGGACTTTTTATGAAAATTCCATACAAGTGCTTACATATACAAGTTCATATCCTAGCCTTACCTATGCATCATTGCAAAAGTCACAAAACCATATATGAGCCTTATCATGATCATTATTGCTCCACACATATATATACATATTGCCCATTTTATACCTTATACCCTATCCGGGGACAAGGTTGAGAATGGAAGTCATCTTTGGAGGTATAGGGAGTTGTGCATTATTTATGAAGTTGTTGGCATGAATGAAAGGAAATTATGAAATATGGAAAATTTAATGAGCGAGAAAAAATCCGATCACCTCAAGAGATAAAGGTAGGTCGACCCTGCTTGCGTTGAGATAATAGTTCTGCAGGATGGGACACAGGGTGAGGAGTCATGACACCCATGTTTGCGAGTCGCGAGAAGGTAGTGCTAAGGTTAGAGAGGTAAAAGCATATTTTGAATAAAAGCATTGAGCGATGAGTGAAAGGATAAAAATGGACAGATTTGGAAGAGCGGAAAAAGAACTCGAAGTCTTCTGAAGAGGTCGAAATCGACTGGGGACCTCGACATCGAGTGCAGCAGAGACCTAGGAATCGAGCATGAAATGAAACAGAGCATAACGACACAGAGAGGTCAATATCGACGTCTGGAGGTCGATATCGATGTTTTCAGATCGAGCTAAATGATAGAAGTCGAGTGCTAGTTCGAGTAGGAGAAGGAGAGCTCGAGATAAAGTTTCACAGGGGTCGATATCGATGTTCAAGGTCGATATCGACCATGCCAGCAGAAGAATCCGACTCAGATTTTGATAGAATTCTATCCGAAGCTTGCACGTCTATCCAAAAGTCGAGATTTCTTATCTTCAACACCAGATCTATCATGTGAAGTCTGATTTACCGTAGGAGTTTTAGTTTTTACTTTATTTAAGTTTTATCTTAGAGAATAAAGATAGAGTTTCGAGTCTTTATCGACATCTATAAATAGAGGCCAGTAGGGCTGAGTTTAGGCATTCAATTTGACATACAATTCAGTTCCAATTACAGTAGTAACGAGTTAGAGAGAGAGAGAGAGAAGGCCGAGTGGAGTTTGTGAAGCGAGAGCAGAGTGGCTTGTTCGGTTGTACTTTCTCTTTTGCAAAGTTTAATTCAAAGTAGCTTTCTTTCAACAATGATGATGATGTGCATGATAAGGAGCGAGTAGTCAACCCACTTCTAGGGTCGGGGTGAGCCCGACGATTGCGATGTAGGGTAAGTGCATCAAAGGTATGACTTTTATGCGATTCCATCTTCTATCCCATGCATGATCTTTTGCGAAAGTTAGGGAGATTCATTATTTACATTATTGAAGCGAAAGCCACTCATATAGTGGACTTGAATTGTTCATGAATTTGATAGTAACTTTTAGGAACTATGCTAGATCCTCTAATCACCTAAGTGTTGATAACGAAAGTTATTTGACGGAAAGGCATTAAATTTCATAACTTTAGCATAAAACTTGCATTGTTATCGTTGTGACATGAAACCCCGACTTTGGAAGCTTTTTAGTTAATTGAAATCAATATAAAAGTTTTAGTTTTGTTTCTGATCATCCTCCTTTCCCATTCTACTTTCTTTGGACTCTTTTCCGACAAATTGGTTACGAAAACAGTTTCTGTGACAACATCAAAATCGACTGTAAGGGTCGATATCGAGGTCTAACATCGATATCGAGGTCTCTGATCGACGTCGACTTTGCTGCTTTTGTCTTCTGCAGGAATTGTACTGGAAATCGACCAGAACCGAGGTCGATATCGACCAGATTACTCGATATCGAGTGTCTTCTGAGGTCGAAAGCCTTGATCGTGAGTACAACAAGGGAAGCGCTGACATACCTCCTCGTGGATTCGATCCTGAATTACCCTACTACTACAAGGGAGGGGATTCTTGTATTATTTATTTGGGACAGGGAGTTAGCCTAGTTGTGCATTGTTTATTTGAATTATTTGAATCCCTACTATCACCCCCGTGAGCGAACAGAAGCGCAACAAGTCTCATGAGTGAAGATCTTTTGTACCCGCTGACCGGTTTTGTGAGGGGTGGCAAACCTGGTCTCTACAAGGTGATGAACCTACCACCCCCTTTTGCTATGATGTATGCCCAGCCTTTTGTCTCCTTCCCTGGTTGCTCTTGCCTTGCCCGGGGTGGTTGCCTCATAACATTGATATGCAATCCTAGCTGGATGATGATCGGTAGAACTTGTGGTTTTATCAAGTGTAGCAGCTATGTTGTAGGCCTATCTTATTTACCTTTGCTTAGCAGAATTGATATTCCTAGATCTAAGTATGGGTGCTTCCCTTGTAAAATTTCCCACAATGATTATGTATTAGAATTAACTACCAATGTTTGTTCCACTACTAAGTTCTGTTTGAACATTACCACTATAACTACTCACTCTTATTTTATCACTTTCGTCTCCAATTATCATAATCATGTTTCAAGGGTCTTCAAATCTTGATGAAATGAGTGTATTTACTTCAGGTATAAACATGGGTATAAAGGCTAGGGAGGATTTCCCCTCCCCACTCACCAAATCTCTGTTAAGATTGCCAGACCTCTTCAATCATATCCCTAGAAGAAGACAAACACTGTAAATGATGGCTCTCTATCAAAATCTATGCTCGGCATTATGCCGCTTGATCTCGAATACTATGTTTCTCCTTGCTCCAATTGGTGTGTTTGTATTTACTATTGCAGCAAACAGATGAATAAGCACTGTCCACTGGGTGCTGGAGGTCCGTATACGGGCTGCTCGACTGTGTCGAGGGAAATGACGACAGCATGCATATGTTTGGACACATCCTCTATGGAAATCCCTCATACAACAACTTTTTGGATACTCAATTTTTCAGGGAATGACATACCCAAGTTCTTCACAAACTGAGGCTCGTCTGGGACATCAAGCACCTCCCAGCAACAACATTTATGGCTTTCAACTACTATTGCATTAGCACTAAACCCGTCCAATTGTTCAAATTGCCGTCGGTTATGCGCGGTTTCGGGCTATCTCTGTTTTCCTCTACCGATGGTATACCCCCTACATTTAGGACTTACATTACTGTCAAATGGTTGTATCAAAATGAGTCCTAATTACTTGCCTTTCATTATCTCGTTAGATTACTACTTTGTTGAATTTGTTTGTGAGATATGTATTATCTTAAAGCTTAAAGATATTTTCAGCCCTTTTTCTAGTCAATGGTGTGGCTTACAATCTATACTTATCATCTTATTGCTAAAAGCTTGGGTCTTTGCCCAAGTCACGACAACCTACTGTATCTCCAAGGCTATTGAATCAACCCTCCCTCATCATATGATTCCATTAAGGATTAATTTTTTACATCCCCTTTTGGATCATAATAATTCCATTCAACCATCCCATAGGCAATCACCTTCCGGTGCCAACCGATTCCTTAAGTATAGCTTCTTAGGTGATCAATTTAAAAGACACCACTTCAAATACAATATAATTGCCCATAGAAACATCTCCCTTTATTCAAACATGGCTTTAAGTTCTGTTCTCAAGAATTACGGAGATATTACGTGGAACCAATAAAAGATCCACCCACACAAATATTGCTCCATCATCACTGCCGAATTTACACTCTTCTCCTTGATCTTCGTGATTTAAATGTAAGGTTTACTAAATTAACAACTAGTTGGAGGAATCTAATTCATATCCTAAATCTTTCCCAACCCTGTCGCATGAGATTTCCCACCCGTTCCTCTCATGCTTACCAAAGTTATTCATGAAAATAAGTTCTTGGAATTGTAGAGGTATAGAAAAAAAAAACATTCTGGATAGACATAAATACTTGGTGTAAAAATGAACATATTCAACTGGTCGCACTAGCAGAAATAAAAACAGAAAATATCCCGGATGAGAAGTCTTGGAAATATGCTGGATTCGATAACGCTATCTAGTCCCCTGCCTCCGGTAGATCCGGTGGCCTTGGAGTTCTTTGGAAAGACCATCAGCTCCTTTCAGAGAACCTTACTGTGGAAATCCATCTCCCTCGAATCATCGATTTACGTTATGACAACCCATCCGACAATGTAAGCTTCATGCTTCTCTTTGTCTACGCCCCGCTCGATCCCCGGGAGAAGGATACCTTTTGGGAAAACCTTACAAACATGGTCCTAGCAACATCTATCCCTTGCATCATTATGGGCGACCTGAATGAAATCAACTGCAGCAATGACAAGCTGGGCGGTGCCACTATCAATCCTTCTCGGTTCTCTAGACTTATACGCTTCAAGAATGACTGCTCGTTTGTGGATATCCCCACTTTTGGAAACCCTTTTACCTGGAGGCGAAACAACGAAGGATACCAAAATATCCTAGAAAAGTTAGATCGCGTGCTTGTGCATCAGTCGATTCTTCACAAATATCCCAATCTCATTACTAAAAATGGAGCCTTTTCTTCGTCGGATCATTGTCCCATCTCAATTACTCTCGATAACAGTATAACCCTTAAAGCCCCTCCATTTAAGTTCGAAAATATTTGGCTCCAAAGAAAGGATTTTAGAAACATAGTGAAACAAGCGTGACATAGTACGTGTCCGGGGTCTGCTCTGTTTCAACTGATCTTCAAACAAAAAATTCTGAAACAAAAGGCGAAAGAATGGAATAAACACACTTTTGGCAATGTCTTCCGGCAACTTCAGGAAGTAGAAGATAATTTGTTGGAAATACAAAGACAAGAAGCTAATTATACAAATTACTTAGCTAAACCTAAAGAAATAAATCTTTTGAGGAAAAAAGAACAACTACTCTTATTCCAAAGAAATTTCTAGAACCAAAGAGCCAAAACCAAACATCTCAAACTATCTGATTCAAATACTTCTTATTTCCACCGAGTCGCGTCAGGAAGAAGACACAGAACCAAATCCGAAATATAATGACTATTGAAGGAACACTCATTGTTGGAGAAGAAAATATAAGATATGAAATTAAACAAGACTTCGAGAGACGATTCAGAAAGGAACCAACTGATGAAAACCTCCTTAATGTGCTTCTAGATATCATCCAACCCTCAATAACTATGGAAGAAAATCTCTTTCTCACTCAACACCCTTCTAATACTGAAATAAAGAATGATATGTTTAGTTTAGGGAATAACAAATCTCCTGGCCCCGATGGCTTCACATCAGAATTTTATAAACAAATAAACCATACTTTCATCTCCCTGCTCCCAAAACGTGCAGATCCCACATCTACAAAACACTACTGCCCTATTAGCCTCTATTCCACACTTTACAAAATTATCTCTAAAATTTTAACTGAAAGACTGAAGAAAACAATTGGTAAACTAATTCACCCCCTACAAGGTGCCTTTGTCTAGGACAAGGTCATTCAGGACAACATCCTAATCGCTCATGAAATATTTCATTCATTCAAATCGCGCAAAGGCAACGAAGGCTGGTTGGCAATCAAACTGGACATGGAAAAAGCCTATGACAGGGTTGATTGGAACTTCACTCAAAAAATTCTCAACACGGTTTCCACCCTACCTTTGTGGCCTGGATTATGGAATGCGTTACAATTGTCTCTTTTTCAGTATTGGTTAACAATGGACCTACAGATGTGTTCCATCCATCTCGAGGTCTGCGCCAGGGAGACCCCTTATCCCCGTTCCTTTTCATCTTAGGAGCGAAACTCCTTGCTCGCAAACTCTCAATGGGGGCAAGTTCATCTAACAACCCTATTGGCTTTAGATTCGGCACACAGGGTCCTTATTTTCCCTTTCTTTCATTTGCTGATGATATCATTATTTTTTCAAAAGGCAGTATCTCTGCTGGTCTCAAAGTTAAAAGAATTATTGATGACTACTGTAAAGTATCGGGTCAAAAAATCAACTATCACAAATCGTGCTTCCAAGCAACAAAAGGGATCTCAAATACTAGAATCCAAGAATTTATTTCTAGCCTAAATATTACAAATGAAAACTCATTACAAAAATACTTAGGATGCCCAATTATTAATGGGTGAGTGAACAAAGAAACCTTCGAGGACATCGTCTACAAATCGAAAGAACAATTGAGTAAATGGAGAGCGAATACCCTTTCTCAACAGGGTCGTGCAGTTCTCATACGCTCAAATCTATCTTCAAAACCGCTTTATGCTATGCAAAGCTTCATGCTGCCATCCTCTATTCACAATGAATTTGATCAAATAAATAGATGTTTTTTCTGGAACAAGGATATTCAGCAACGACCACTTATTAGCTGGGATAGAATATGTAGACCAAAGAAATTTGGGGGACTTGGCCTTAAAAAATTGGGTGAAATGAATGTAGCTCTTCAAATGAAGCTACTATGGAAAATCTTAGTTGAACCTGAAAACGCTTGGGTTAAGATAGTCACATTCAAATATCTGAGAACGACGAACCTGCTTCAATACCACAAATAGGGCGGAGCATCCTAGCAATGGTCGAAACACACCCCACTATTGGATAAATTCAAGTCCGGATTAATCCGATCTGTTGGCAATGGCAAATCCATTAATTTCTGGAATGACAACTGGATAACTACTTCCTCTATTCGCTCTAGGCCCGACTGCCCACGCTCCTTCAATACAAATGAGGTTGTTGGCGACTATATCTTGGGTGGTCAATGGTGGATGGAGAAACTTCAGGCCTGTCTCCCTGATTCCATTATCCAAGACATTATTGATATCTCGTTGCCAGTACATCAAATTGAGGATCGTCTCTATTGGTGGCCCGATAGAGAGGGATGGTTTACAACTTCCTCGGCTTACAAACTTATATCATCGCAAAGTAGACTAGAGGTGCATAACAACGCATGGATTTGGAAGCTTAACATTCCTCCCAAAATTAAGAATTTCCTATGGAAAATAACTCAGAAGGGTCTACCCACCGTTGACAGGCTCTGCCAACGAGGAACTCCGATCCCCAGAACTTGTTGTCTATGCAATCTCACTACCGAAGATGACATGCATTTGTTACTTGAATGTACCTCTTTAAATTCACTTCAATCCTTCCCCTTACATGCTCAACAACAGATCCCCAATCTAATTGTCCAATCTCGCGATCTGAAGTCTATCTTAGCCTATATAAGCAACACCTTCACAACTTTTGATAAGGAAAATCTTGCATTCACTTAGTGGATGACTTGGTACATCAGAAATCAACACTTATTTAAACAAATTCCCATTCCTAATAATCGTGTTATAAAACAACTAATCCAAATGCATATGGAAAATTGGAGGATTACTTCTACTCTTGATGATGATCTTAAAGAGACATATGAGACCTCGAAACTTAATGTCAATCGTCAACGAAAACTTGAAAGCAAAAAGAATAAAACTGTTAGATGGTTGAAACCTCCTCCTAGAACCTTTAAGCATAATTTTGATGGATCCACCCTACTTGATAGAACAAGCTCCACGGGAATTATTATTAGAAACTGGTTTAGTGACCCTATTCTTATCGAGTATCAAAACGTCGGGTGTCAATCTCTCCTTATGGCGGAAGCACTAGCCCTAAAGAATGATGTTCAAAAATTTTGGAATTACAGATCGACAAAGCACAAATTGAAAGCGACTCCTTGATAATCATAAACCACTTGACAAACAAACAAAAATGTTCTTGGGAAATCGAAATGATCATGACAGACATTCAAATCCTAATGTCGAAGGTGAAAGAAGTCTCCTTCTGTCACACCCCTCGCATAGGCAATAGAGTGGCTGACAAGGTTGCACACCTTGGTCACTCTGCTTGGGGCATCGACATATCAAACAATCCCGGTCTTCTGGACCTCATCCGTATGGATGCCCTCGGGTAGAGTTATCTCTCCCGAATTATTACCTAATAAAAACAAAAGAATACTATCTTGTCAATAAACTTTTGTCATCTTGCCAATAGACTTATGGAGAGCAAAAATATTGAAGACCAGTGTAAGTCCGTCTCATAGGGAATACGTTAATACAATCATAAGTAATCTTGATAACTTTTAATAATTAAAAAATATAAATTTTTTCCACCAAAAAATAATATAGATATAAATAAAACTATTTCAACAGATTATATATAATCTAAAGATCTTTTGTTTAGATTCTTTCAAAATATAAATAAAATTCACATTTATAAGGTAAAAAGTTTTCTTCTTCTAATCTATTGCTAATTAACTCTCATGTAATTTAATAGATAGGGTTTTTAAAAAATATTTTCTATTAAATATGTCATATATCTTCATTACGTTACTTTACTAAAATGTTTATACACAGATGGATTGTGGTTATGACTATATAATATTTAAATAATTTCTTTTGACCCCAAAAAATAATATAGATATAAATAAATAATAATTATTAAATAATTAATTTTGATATAAATAGTTCTTTCGGTATAAAAATTAATTTTGATATAAATACAGTAACATCTATCAAATACTATATATTTATCTATTTATTATAATATTATTATGTGTGGATGTACAAGATATACACTTTACTTAGATAGAGTTTTTACTTTTAAATAGATTTATCTTATACTTGGAGCCCAAGATATTATTCTTATATATTGTATTGGTGATGCACCACAAGATACATCAATTGAATACAATCACATATTCTCCTCTTTATCCTCAAGTTTAGTGTTTGGATTGATTCTAATTTATAACATGTTATCAGCACGAGTTTTCACAAAAAAAAAACATATTAGCAACGGCAAGATACCGTGGCAAAAAGTGGATTTGTGGTGGCCGAAAGGAGCTAGCAACGGTTATAGCCACGACAACTCAGGCGTAACCAAACCCGCGATGGCAAACAGAAAGTGGCAACAGCGACAGCCATGGCTAGCTTCGTAGCCACGGTTAAGCCACGGCTATGTGTAGCTCTACTAGAGCTGAAAATGAAGCGACGGGAGGTTGCCGTGGATAAAAAAATTTCCGGCGCCAAGGGACCAAAATTTCCCACCTTTTTTTGGCGCCAAAATTACGACGGGTGGCAGCCGTGGCTAAAAACTAGTAACCACTAATGACCAAAATTTCCCACCAATTTTTGGCGCAATGTTTGCGACCGCTATTCGCCGTGGCTAAATAGTATTTAGAGCAAAATATTTTGGTTGTTAACAGTTGCAACAGTTAGCTGCCGAGGCTAGACAAGACTGGTTGTTCTTCATATTTTTGCTACGGCAAGCTCCGTTGCCAAGCTTTTGGCATTTTATTCATGTTTCCTACTTCTATAGTCATTCAAACTACTATATTACATACAAGATTGTTTTCCCGACCAGATAAATTTTATATAAACCAGATGCCACACAAAAGTACATAACATACGCATACATTAACCTAGTAAAGCAAAAGCACATAACCTACGTTCGCATAGTTTAACCTTGCCAATGGCAAGTTCAAGTTTCTCGGCAATGATACATGAAGCCAAAACAAAGCATACCAAGTTGTTTTACATATATAGTTTATGTACGTTTTCGATACCTAGTAGAGCCCTCCTTGAATGTGTCATACAGTAGCTTGTTGGTCGTCTCTTTCCACTGATGTGGCTGCCCCATCATAATCATCATCATCGTCATCAGGAGATATGGTAAGAGCTTCATCTCCTATAGACTCCTTGAGCTGAACACTTGTTTTATACAATAGAAAAAACACATAAAAGTAGGATAAGTTTCGGAAGAAGTTGTTCAAGACTTCAAAATGCTAACATATAATAGTAGATGAACACTTGTTGTCTATAAAAGAGTGGGAGCTTATCATTCTTTGTGAGAATAAGAGTGAGGCAAATCCATCAAAAATTTTCTTATATTCAATTCCACTAAAATGCTAACAAACCTATATTTGATTCAACATGGTATAAGCCAACATTATAAGGATCTATGGATACAATATATAATGATAGAAATAGGGATGATAAGAACTATTCATAAACTAACTGGCACTTCTGAATGAGCGGTTACCCTATCAGTGGTCCCTAAAGCCAACATAATTTCATCTCTTAGAGCTTTGAGTTTCCGGTCAAAGTTTTATGCAGTCTCAGCTAACTTATTGGCGAGCTGTTGGAACATTGTCGCATTGCTAGTAGAGGTGGTTGATGATCCTGGATACACCAGTCGAGGAGGGGCGCTGGAGCCATAAGTCTGACAATACCCATGACCATCATCTCCAACAATTTGATGGAATATCTTGTCCTTCACTTCTACAAGTTCTCGCTGATCCTCGGGTTCCATACTCAAGAGGTCGTTGTATTCCTTCTACAATAACAACAATTGAAGCACAAAGGTCTTAGTGGATATATACCCAATTGAACGAAAATAAGAATTGAGACACAAAGGTGGTTATGGCAGCTAGTTTTCCTAAATACATATCATCTAGATTTGGCACTACAATCAGGCAGCTTTGATCGAATAAAAAGCAACAGAAACTGGAAAGAAATACTATGAACTGAGTGTGGTTCTATGAACAGAGATGAATATGCCAAATATTGAAAAAAAAAAGGAATGAATTAGATCATCTTGTCATACAAATGCAAGAACATTTGGAAAGCAAGAAAGACATCCTACTATAAAAGAGATCAAAGAGGACAAAGAAGAAGAGAAAGTGAAACAAAAACAAGGAAGGGAGCGAGGGAGGACGAACACATATATGGAAGGGAGGAGAGGAATGTGTACAACTAGGTAGGTTGAACTTACGATGGCTGCAATAACATTTGGGTCATCTGTTTTCTGGGATTTGATCCACACACTCATTTGATCAACAGGTTGGCCACTTTTTTGAAGCTACTCAGGAAAACAACAAGAAGTTACAAATACAAGTCAATTATGAAGAAGAAAACAACAACCAAGGTACAAATACATACATACCTCATATTTGACTTCGGCAAACGACTTTCGACCAGTGACATGTGATGGTCCATGCCTATCTCGATTCTGAGAGTTTTGCTTTGATTGTTTCTACATGTATTAAGGGTAATAATAGAGATTAGTACACCAGCAAAAAATGGTGATAATATAATGAAACTGATCAAAACAAATTTTGGTTAGAAAATAAAACCTCTGCCTCAGCACTACACCAATATTCAATAAGCGGAACCCATTGCTCTGGTAGAACATTCGAAGGGCACTTCTTGGCGAGTTCTGGATCATTTTTCCTGCTCGTGAAGTACCTTCTCTTCGTTTTTTACTTGAAATCCTTCCACATGCTGTTGCAAGTTCTCAAGCAAACCTCTTTGTAGCCTTCCAGGACATTCAATACATTTTGCTACAAGATCATAACAAAATTATGCTACTGTAAAAAATGAATATTTGTAGAAATGAATTATCAACAAAGCTACTATAAAAATGAATATTTGTAGAGAAGCTACGGTAAAAATGAATATTTGTAGAATTGTGACCTGAACTTCAGCCCATATGTGTTCTTTGATAGAATTATCAACAAAGGACCAGTCAAGATTAGTCAATGGAAGCTTATGACCATCACACACTATAATCCCTAGCTGAGACTTCAACAGTTTAGCATTTTCTCCTACTGGTTGGAACACCTCATTGAATTCCACAACAATTTTACCTCCGGTGTTCCACCCTGGCAAACCCTTATTGTGGCCTCTAACGTTGACTTCTTGTTGTTCACCTTCAAACATAGTAACACCATATAATGTAATGTAACGTACTTGATAGAAAATAGAGAAATTGTCATATTATCATTAGAACACTTAATGTAATGTAACGTACTTGATTCCAAAGAAGTCAAAGAATGAGTCATTGTTGCTTGCAGTTGTTGTGGAGGAATAGAAGCTATAGCCAGATTTGGGTCTGGAACACTAGCAGCAACTGAGGTAGCTTGTGAGAACTACGAAGATGAAGAGCTATGACCAGCAGATGAGGTAGCTTGTAAGAACTCAAACATCGTTTGCGGTCTACTGGGTCCACCCATTCTTTTGTTCATGGTCACCTATAAGAAAAGGTAAAAAGTGTTAAGTCTCATTATAATATTAGAAAGCAAACGTCATCGATAGCTACTAAATTAATGTTGTGAAGGAACAAAGACAGTTGACATTACAACAAATAAGAAAATTACAGAGGCATCAAACAGAGGCATCCTTGTCTAACTCATCATCAACATCTACACCCTTGTCTCATAATAATATTACAGAGGCATCCTTGTAATTTAAAATAAGAGGCATTTTTTTAACACTATAGAGGCAACAAACAGAGGCATCATCAGAGGCATCAAATAATAATATTACAGAGGCATCAAACAAGAGGCATCCTTGTGTTGCAATAATATTACAGAGCGAGGCAACAAACAGAGGCATCATTTTTCTATAATTTAAAATAGGGGCATTTTTTGAATACTTCAAAATTGTTATGTAGAGAACTATAACCTCCTATTGAGCATCGTCGTGTAAATCATCATCAACATCCACACCCTCCTCGTCTATGTAGGAGTACTCTTTGGATTCCACTTCTCCAACATTAAGCCACCCTTGTCCAGAAGGATCCGGGTTATACCATACTTGCCGTGCTTGAGATGCCAAGATAAAAGGCTCATCTCCAACCTGATCATGAGGGTAGAAATCTTCGGAAGTTTACTAAAGGGAAGTTAAAGGGGTCCAACTTCACACCGGTTGAAGGATGTGCCCACTCACACCTAAATAACACGTAATTGATATCTACAAAGTATGTAACCTTGATAATATTAGTTAACCTCCCATAATATGATATATGATCGCCTTCTAAATGCCCCCTGAGTTTTAACTCATTCTTTTATTGTCCACCCTTTGAACACGAAATAAATAACAATTTGAGGTGTATGAGGTTAGCCTCGTTGCTGAAGGAGAAGGAGGGAAAGACAAAGCGATAATGTCATTGGGTATGGGCATATCACCTCCCTTTAATAATCCTTGAACCTATAATATAAAGATAAAAATAGAACCGAGGGACCTGAAATGTTCTCTTCATAAGTCAAAGAAGAGAAAGGGTTAAGAAGATTGGTTTTATGTATACATACCCTAAATGAACAACTTCATTCTGAGTAGTAGTAGACTTACTCTATATATGGGGTGATTGCTTCTGTATGAAATAACACCCATCGATGAATTTGAGACGAGTTACCTCTGGAAGGATGAAGCCCTTTCCCCTCTTCTCGTCATCCGATTTCCTTCTTGGAGGTCTATTGAATTTGGACTCCACATCTCCCAAGTATTGAGCACAAAAATGCATGCATTCTTCCATCAAATAACCTTTTGCTAGCGATGTTTCAAGGCATGCTTGTCCTAACATAATTCTTCAAAGTCAGCAAAAACCTCTCTATTGGGTACATCCAGCGAAACTGTACAGCCCCTCCGATTATAGCTTCCTCGGCAAGATGTATTGGCAAATGCTCAATGATATCAATAAAAGATGGTGGAAAGATTCTTTCCAGCTCACAAAGAGTTATGATGATTTGGGAATGTGCTTCCTCCAACTGTACCCTCGAATTAGTTTTGCAGTACAACACTTTGAAGAACTTTGCTACATCAATCAAAACAGAAACGACGTTGCTTGGCAATGAGCTCCGTACACACAATGGAATCAGTTGATGTATAAGAGTATGATAATCATGGCTTTTCAACCCTCCAATGGAGCGATCCTTCAAATTAACCTTTCGTGTAATATTTGAACATAAACCATCCGGCATTCTTGCCTGTGATAAGCCTAACAAGAACTTGTCTTTCCCATCATTATCCATCTCAAACTCAGCTCTCTCATAATACTCATTACCAGCCTCTGTCTTCTTCACATGGTAGTCCTTCCTAATTCCTAAGATTTTAAGGTCACGACGAGTAGACACATTGTCCTTAGTTTTACCTTTAACTCCCAATATGGTATGGAGAACATTTTCAGCAAAATTCTTCTCGACATGCATGGCGTCAATGTTATGGGGTAGCAGATTGTGTTTCCAATAAGGTAGCTCGAAGAAGATGCTTTTTTCTTCCAATTATGCTGTTTTTTTTTGGATCCTTTTCTGGTTTCTCGGGCCCCATACGGTGTCTACAGATGATGTCCTCTCTTTTGTATTGAGTAAGAACCTTGAAAGAGTCAAGCTGTGCAAGAAGTCCATCCCCACTCATTCTAGGAGGGGCATGAGCAGATTCACGTCCATTATAGAAGGACTTCGCATCTCTCCGGTGCTTGTGATCATAGGGCAAATACCTCCTACTCTTTCCATAAGACCACTTGTGGCTTGCTTTCAAATATGTTGCCCCTGGCCTTATGTTGCAATTAGGACACCCATATTCACCTTTAGTACTCCATCCAGATAAATTTGCATATGCTGGGAAGTCATTGATAGTCCATAACAATGCAGCACGCATTTGAAACATTTGTTTGGTGCAAGCATCAAATGTTTGTACACCCACTTCCCACAACTCCTTCAACTCTTCAATTAAAGGTTCCAAATACACATCTATATTATCACCAGGTCCTTTTGGTCCGTTGATAAGCACAGAAAGATATATGTATGGTTGCTTCAAGATGTACAGTGGAGGCAAATTATATGGAACTATAATAATTGGCCATGTACTATGAGCAACATTTTGATTCCCAAATGGATTGAATCCATTGGAGGCAATACCTAGGTGTACATTCCAAGGATTAGCAGCAAAACCCGGGTGTTTAGCATCAAGATGCTTCTATGCAAGAGAGTCCGCCGGATGCTTATACACACCATCATTCACACGATTCAAGTCATGTCATTTCATGAGGGTAGCTGAGCCTTGAGTTGCAAAAAGCCTTTGTAAACGCGGTTTAAGCGGGCAGTATCTAGCTTGCTTTGTAGCTCTTCGTGTACCAGATTCAGACCCTACAACTGTTTTCCTCCATCGAGATGCATTGCACACTAGACATTCGTCAAGGTCTGCATCTTCCTTTCGAAATAGCATACAACTATTCGGGCAAGCATCCACGGTTATGTATGTGAATCCTAAATCAGTCACAAGCTTCTGGGCTTGGTAATACGATTTAGGAAAGTTCACCCCATCAGGCAATGTCTCTTCAAAGATCTCCAATAACTCTTTGAAAGAGTTATCTGTCCATTCGTGTAAACTTTTTGCTTGTAACAGTCGAACAGCAAAAGACAAGATAGTATGCTTCTTGGAACCAGGGTATAAAGGTTGATTTGCACCTTCCATCAACTTTAAAAACTGCTTAGTCGACTCAGTTGCCCCAGAAGTAGCACCCTCCCTCTCTCCATCACCACTTAGATGTCATATTGTAGGCATAGTTGTCATTCCTATTGCATCTTCAACTAATCTAACCATATCCACGTCCATGAACCCATCTGATTATGGTAGCACTTCATCTGTACGCACTGGTTCCTCAATCAGATCAGCAATAGCCTCACCGTGTTTAGTACATAACTTATAGCTAACCCAGAAGCCGTTGTCTTGAAGATGCTTCCGCACAACATTTCTAACATACAATGCCCTATTTTTGCACTTTCTACATGGACAATAGATGCTAGAACCAACTTCCTTTTTGGCATATGCGAATTCTAAAAATTCGTCTAACTTAGCAAAATATGGCCTGGAAACTCGAGTTCCCCAATCAATCCACGACTTATCAATAGGCATTGTAGGGTGCACACTACTTATTGACACCTATATGTGGTACATTAATATAGACAAGGAAGGATTAGTATGCGTAGAAGCAGACAAATCAAAGGCTATTTATAGCAATTACCATTTATAGGTTATGGTTATAAGCTATATATGGTAGTTCTGATTTAAAATAGCAACTAACATTTGGTGTTGATTTCATATGTTAAATATATCTACGGAGTTTGAAATAATAAAAAATAGTGGGATGAAAGCATCACATGCTTAACATACGTAGGTCTATCTCCCCTTTCTTCACTTGTCTCCTATTTATTAGTCCCTGCACATTTGAAATAATGTGAGCACCACATGCGGTATCTAATACCCAAGTAGGACCATTATCTAATGTGAGGACATTGGTTGACAGTAATTCAATAACATAAATACCTGAAGTGTTGGAACTCAAAGTCTCATTCTTCTTATCTTCCAGGTACTTGGGACAGTTTCTTTTCCAATGTCCCTTAGCCTTACAGTGGAAACAATCATGGTCTGCAGCCACCCTTGGCTTCTCCCCACCCTTAGGTTTTGCAACTTCCTTGCCTTTCCCTTGGGTATTGTTCTTGTTCTTGGCTACCTTCTTGAACCCTTTCCCTTTGTTGTCATTAAGAACTTCCTTCTTGTTGTCAGTGGGAGTATTCTGCTCAGCAGCTTTGAGCACCATAAAGTTCATTTAGATTTTTCTTAATACCATGCATATGGTAGTTCATCATGAATGAGGCAAAGCCATCATGTAAGAGTGCAAGACGATATCTGTGGCCAACTCTTGGTCATATGGGGTGCCCAGTGTCTCCATACGGCTAAAAAGACCGATCATGTTAAACACATGGGGACCTACTGACTTTCCCTTCACAAGCTTGCTATCCAGTATAGCCTTGTGAGTTTCATATCGTTCAATCCTTGCCTGTTCTTGAAACAGCACTTTCAGGTTGGAGATGATAGTATAGGCGTCCTGATGTTCAAACCTCTTTTGAAGGTCAGGTTCCATGCCTGCTAGCATCAGACAAGTGACAGGCAAAGACTTACTCTTTAACTCCATTACTCTCGCCTTCTCCGCATCGGATGAGTTGTCGGTGACAATAAGGATAGGGGTGTTTAGGACGTCCTCACGCCCTTCGAACCTGAGAACAATTCTCAGATTCCTTTCCCAATCGAGAAAGTTCGTTCCATTCAATTTGTTTTTCTCAACTATTGTGCGCAGGGTGAATTTCAAGTTATCGTTCGACATAATGCCTATATATAAAAGGAAATGACATGCAAATCAGTATATGTTCGAAATGCAATTACTTAAAATTAAACACCTTTAATATAAGTAAATGCGCATTTTATTCGAAATGTTATCGTTCCTTGTGAATAAAATGATTCCAAGATCCTATTACAGACTAGACCCAACGTACTTTTACACTGCCTTGAGTCTTGTGTGTTCAAGGTAAGTAATAATTACTAATTATGACTCCTTATAATTATTGGTTGATGATCCACATCCAATGTAAAATCATCCCCATCCCTCAAGATCCAAAACTTTGCCTTTTGATCTCTTGTCGGGTACAACCATATCAAGGTTTATGAACCCCCGTATAGATTCACCCTCATTAGTCCAAGATTATGGAAAGACACCCTCACTTTTGTGAAGCCCATCCAACCAAAAATCCAGAACTTAATGGGTTATGATATGGAAAGACATTGCCCCAATTTACCTTTGGAACTTAAGCATGCAATTGTCATTTATTTATAAGTGAAAAAAATAAATAAAACAATGCAAAACTTAAATAAAGTGCAAAAAAGCATGCATTCAAAATGCAACGAAAATTGTGATCCTAGTATGGGTCTCCACCCTCGCACCCTTCATGGATCTCCATCCTTGAACTTCATATGTCTTCTTCTTCTTGTATTACAATATTTCCTAATAATCTAATTACCGAAAATAAAATACAAAAATACATTACGATACGCAGATCGTGTACAAAAAAAAACATAACGATGCGCAAATCGTATTTATGGGCCATACTAGTCACCTTATATATGCAAGCAATATATCATAATATAAAACAAGCATAATAATTAATCTCAATTTAAAATTAAATCCTTATATGCTATTAATCAATATTAACCATAAAATGTAATAATTGGATTAAATTGTATGAAAAAGATATAATATCAAATTTTAATTTTAAGTGGGATTTCCTAACTTTTAGGAAATAATTAAAATAAACAATATTATAATATTATCCATCTTAATTTTATGGGCATATTTTCAGGAAATGATAGCTACTTGTGTTTTTTGTCTGTGTGCCTACTCAACTAGTAATAGATATTTATCACAAGTTCAATAATGTTTGACAGAAATGTCATAAACATATATGGAAACAAGAAGCAAACAAAAGAAATGAGAACAATATAGAGATAATAGGTACACTAAAAGAAAATATATCAGCTACAATTAAGAAAATAGCAACAAACATAGCAATTTAGAAATCTTTGTTAATATATCAGCTACCATTAAGAAAATAGGTACACTAAAAGAACAACATAGAGATAATAGTTAAGACTACTTGAACTAGCTCATGCAGTCAACACCCTCTCACAAGTAAGCATCCTCAAAAGAAATAAAAGGAGAATAGTTAACCTCTTTTTTGAATTCAAGCTCCCCAACAACTTCAAACGGAGTAGCTAACCTGAATACATCAGAATATGGATTACTAGTGTTATCATTATACTGCATTGCAATCAAAGAATCTGTCAATTAAAAATAAGAAAAAATGCTTGATTTTTTAGGAAAACTATTGTCTAAGTGCAACCATATTCCAATGATTCATTACACCACATAGTAACATAAAGACTGATATGATTCATTTGTATTGGGGTATACAATCATTGTAACTTAAATATTAAAATCAAATATATTTGACTTGTGTAAACATAAACTAAGATGATGACATATCATGGAAATTAAGGTAGACATGGACAGTGGGATGAAAGCATCACATGCTTAACAGATTACAATAGGAGAAAACCTAGAGTAAATATACAAATTCAAGATAGGAACTAAGACATGGTATCAGCTAATTAATTGTCTCAATTAAACTAGTAATAGTTCCAAAAACTAGAAACAGTGGGTTGTTGTTTATTTTCCAAAAAAGGATATTTTCAGAAAAGCTACTTTTTTTTTGTCTTTGTGTCTACTCAAATAGTAATAGATATTCATCACAAGTTAAATAATGCCACAAACATATATGGAAACAAGAAGCAAACAAAAAACCATAGATGCTACTGTTTTGGATTTAATGGTTTTTGTGATACTTTAAGAAGCAAACAAACATATATGGAAACAAGAAGCAAACAAAAACACAATTGAAATAATGTTTTACAGAAAAGCTACTCCAGTAAATGAACATGCCAAGTCAATTCAAACTCTGCACATTTTACTAAGGGAAATAATATTTTACAGAAAAGCTACTCCAGTAAATGAGCATGCCAAGTCAATTCAAACTCTACACATTTTAATAAGTGAAATAGTATATTACATATCAAGGAAATGAGGATGCCAAGTCATTTCAAACTCCACACATTTTAATAAGTGAAATAACATTTTAAATCAAGTAACTCAGCATGCCAAGTCAATTCAAACTCTACACATTTTAACAAGTGAAATAATATATTACAGATCAAGGAAATGAGAATTCCAATTCATTTGAAACTCTACACATTTTAATAAGTGAAATGATATTTTAAATCAAGTAAATGAGCATGCCAAGTCAATTCAAACTCTACACATTTTAATAAGTGAATAGTATTTTACAGATACTGATGTAGTAATGAGCATGCCAAGTCATTTCTAACTCTACAAATTTGTAATAAGTGAAATAATATTTTAAATCAAGTAAATCAGCATGCCAAGTCAATTCCAACTCTACACATTTGAATAAGTGAAATAATATTTTACTGATAAAGTAAATAAGCATGTTGAGTCAATTCAAACTTTATTTTTAAATTTTTTTATTAAATTAAATTAAATAGGGTTCAGTTTGTCAATATAGTCGTTATTTAATGTCATTTATATATTTTCTTAAGCATAAATATTTGGTTGCTACTGTTTTATTCTATCTGTCAGTTTTTCAGAAAAGCATCAGTTCATTTTTCCAGAAAACCCTATGGTTGGTACTGTTGTAGGTCCTTGTGTCTTCATTTCCAAAAAAAGCATCAATGTTACATAAACTGTCATTTTTCCAGAAAAGTGCTCATGTCATTTTTCTAGAAAAGTGCTCACATGTTCAATAGTGGGTTGAAAGCATCATGAGAAAACACTTATTTATATGCTACCCATTCATACAATATACGTACCCATCCATTGGTGATCTGATTAAAGTATTACTTCCATCCTTACCATTATCTTATCTCCCTCAAACCTCTCTCCCCGAAACAAACGGCCTCATCATCTCGCCACTTCCACGACTCTTCATATAACCACCCATAGCTCGGACGACGGCTCAGATGGTTCAGGTGGTCACTGATTTTTTTTATAGTGCCATATTGATTAGTTGGAATTTGATTTTGAAATGTGTGTGATTATTTTGATTTGTTTATGTTTTTAATGCAGGACCAATGTCGTTGCCCCCAACATACAATCCAGGCTTCCAAGTGGAGGTGATCAGGTCTGAACATGGTATGTTGGGGTCATTCTATGAGGCGACTATTAGACGTCGAGTGGATCCCACCCACTACGAAGTGGAATACATATCCCTCCAAGACGAGAGGAGACGAGGTCCTTTAAGGGAAACATTGCAGGTTGGCAGAATCCGTCCACGTCCGACTCATGTGCCCTATGAAGCCTATCACAAGGGTGACCGTGTGGATTGTAGAGCCCTTGTTGGGTACTGGTCTGGTCGGGTGACAGATGTGACCTGGGAAGGGGGTGACAAAAATTTTGAGGTTAACTTCCCGCTGACAAGGGATACTCATACGTATCGTAGCTTCGAAATACGCTCACACTTCGACTGGATTGCAGGCAGATGGGCTACGCAGCCGCATTTGCGATTCATGTTACAATAGACTTCTATTTATGGCTTGTTTGTTATGGTTATTTGTCTGTTAGGTTTGATCTTATTCTGTTTTGTCGACAATTTAAATGTGTGTTGTATTGGTTTCATCCTACTATGTTTTATGGGTCTGTCTACGAGAACATTAAGTTGCTTTGTATTTTTAAATTTCTTCGGTATGTGTGTCCTACGAGAGCCCTTGTTATGTTGGATGATAAACTCCTATGACTATCTGATTGTGTTTTTTGTAGGGTTTTAAATGTTTCTATGATTGTTGTGTCCTCCTCATTAATTCTGGTAGGATTATTTCCTTCACATAAAAGCTTCTTATTTCTTCTTATTTTGCTTTTAATCATAGTATTCTTAAGTTCTTGCCTACTTTAGATTTGGTAATCAGTTTCTGCAAAGGCGATAGGGGTTAGGGACATTTTTTGATGAACTAGAAGAAAACATTCAGTTGCCTTGTATTTCTTCTTATTTTGCTTTTAATCATAGTATTTCTTCTTATTTTCCTGTTTCTCAGTGTTTATACACTTGTAGACTTATCAAACATGCCTAATTTTCACAACATCAAAACTTCAAGTGAACACATTTGATCACAACATTCTCACAAGACGGGAAACACATGGAAAACACAAAATAATGGGATCACCATGAAATTTCTGTATAATATATTATTACAATATAACCATTCATATCCCACTATTCAATCTTTTTATTCGAAGGATTTTTAAAAATAGGTTCACTTTGGGACCTTCATTAGATAACATGAAAGCACTAATACCTTAGTTGAGGTCAGGAAGTTGTGCATTCTTTGGTATCAATATCAAAGGATGCAAGCTAGGAAGTAAATAAACACCTTGCAATAAATCTGAAAAATTATTTGAGTATCATGACTTACAATGATCTACACCTGAACTGCCAAAACTAGGCTTTCTGTCTAAAATCTCTTCAATGCTAGCTCCTTCCTGTAGCTGGTAACAACGACAAGAAGAAGAAGATTAGGTGGAATCTTATATACATATTGTAGACAACAATTAATAATTCAGTACCCTTGATGTGCTTAATGGGGTACTAGCATTTTCAGGTTCTCTGTTAGAAGATGAGCTCGATTCAGAACCTACGTTCATTTGAGGAAGAAGAATGAAATAATGAAATGTCTAAATGAAACCCCTACTGAACAACTAATGTATTTACTGCTGCTACTTGATAAAATGAAATACCAAGATTGAATCATATTTTGCTAGATAAAGAATAGCCAGGAAATGAAAAACAGTAGTTAACATGAAAGTAGTTCAGAGAGATGTTTAGACAACTGAAAAGGTTTGCTTAATAAGTTGATGTTTCGCTCAAAATTGCAGAATTACAAAACAACACAAAACAACACTTCAATTCTAGATGCCTACACATGTACAAATTAATAAAAAACAACACTCAATCTTGAGACTCCATCAAAGCAAAGTTGAAAGGGAAAAACAAAAACAGATCTTATCGTTACCAAGGCAAGAGGTTGGTGTTCTTCTCTGCAAACTGCAGTTGTAGATGCCTACACATGTACAAATTCGAGAAAATAAACAAACTGGTCCAACATATAAAGGGAGTTGCTCCAATGATGTTTTGCTATGCAACATTTATACAATATTTCTTTCATGCCAACAGAACACAAGCTAGCTACAATGAATAAAATTTAGCTGGAAGGGAATGCTCTCAAAAAATAAAGAAAACCTAAGGATTTGGCAATCTCAGTGGGGTGCATGTGTGCATAAACATATCAAGGTAATGCATTCAACTGAAAATCCATGACCTCAATTTTGACTTAACTCACTTTGCATCATCTGCTTAGATACTTGAAAATTACACATCCAAAATAAAAATTTGACTTCAGTCCCTAAACTTTCTAATTTCCCTATAGCTAGAACGAAGTGGATTTCCAACAAAGGTTACGAAAGACTCATTTTAACAATATTTGAGCAAACCCTAGAAATGCTATTTTCAGCCAATCAAACCCTATATGCATGTTCATCCAAACCCACTTTCCCCAAATTAAACCCTAACCAAACATCCTAAGGGGGTTTCAAGAGATTACATGGTAATGGAACTCGGAGACCTTGGTGTGGGTACAGGTGAACGATCGACGCAGCGCACATGATTCAAGCTGGAGATTGATAATGACCTACTGTCTAGTGTGGAGAAGACCAGCGCACACGACTCAAGCTGGGCTCCCCGGTGCCATCACGACTTGGCTCCGGCGAGCTTCAATCTAGACTGACACCGGTGGATTGGAGAGAAAAGATGGAGGTTTCGCGCCTTCGTGGAGAGTTAAATGTGAGAGAGTGAAATGTGATTTCGGTTCAACTAGGTTGAGTTTAGTTTTAAATTTTATTCTCTATTTTTTTAACCAAAAAGTTGTGTTTTTACTGTTTTAGGTGTACCTTTAGCTACGGGGCCATGGCAAATTTCACACCTCCACTTAATTCTTTGCCACGACAAAAAAAACCAAAAAGTTGTGTTTTTACTGTTTTAGGTGTACCTTTAGCTACGGGGCCATGGCAAATTTCACACCTCCACTTAATTCTTTGCCACGACAAAGCCTATCCATCGCAAATATTCTAATGGAATCGCCAACTGCAGTGGATCTAGCAACGAGATAACCATTTTCGTGGAAACTTTTTGCCACGACACATGATCCGTTGCTACGATAAAGCCAAAATCTAAACAACAGCCACGGAAAACCCTTGTCGTTGCTACCTGTGGTGGCTAATATGTTTTTTTTGTAGTGTTTGCTCTGGTAATGGATTAGATCGATATGCCTCCGGTTTGAGGGGTGCGACACTACATGCATATTGAAAGTTAATAGATTGAGATATTCAATTCAGATATGTCCTTCAGTCTAATCCCATTGTGTTTTATATAGAGAAAGGTATGACCTTTAATCGATCAAATTTTGATAGGCTGAAGTATTTATTTTGTTCGCTTGGATTAATTAATTTTTAGGATGACGTACACTTTTTTTTATGTCCTTAGAGAAAATGGGATTCGATATACCAAAACATTGTAGACTTTGCAAAAGTAGCTTCCCCTTAGAAAAATTTGCATGAATAGCATTTTGGCCCACAAAATAGCAAAACTAACCGGTTTTAAAACCTTTCATTCAAGTAAAAAAATGAGAGAGAAAATATAGTATTAAATGTGATGGAAGAGAAGAGGGGGGGAGAGGAAACATTAAATGAAAAAGGAAGAGAAAGGAGCATTAAATGCATAAGAGAGGGGGGAGATCAACTTTTCGAAGAGGAGAGAGGTGGAGGAGAGAGTGAAAGTGGAAGTGGTGTCATTGAAGAAGGACCGGAAACACAAACAACCCAGTGATCAGTTGCATGCCAACCAATACAAAATACATGCCAGAAACTTAATATTGTGTGTCGACCGAACGCTAAACCGTGTCAGCAACTTAAGATTCCCCATTATATGATTTGTGGACTTTATGGATTAGTTACCAATTCGTAGGCATCGATGATAACTGGCATGGAAATTTATTTTTATGGCACAAGTTTAGATGTTCGTGGCACGTAAACCATAATAACTGGCACATATGAATTTTATCCGGCACATAAATAACTGTCCAGAAAATAATCTAGCATCGAAA
Organism: Persicaria maculosa; assembly: GCA_963922045.1. Classification (NCBI taxonomy): domain Eukaryota; kingdom Viridiplantae; phylum Streptophyta; class Magnoliopsida; order Caryophyllales; family Polygonaceae; genus Persicaria; species Persicaria maculosa. Next base: position 42,925,323 of record OY998264.1, on the reverse strand, counting down.
TTTTTTTCCCATAAACATATATAAAGTGGGTGTCTATAGATAGATAAAATTAAATTAAGTTCAAAAATAAATTTATTTTTTAATTTTATCTAAAGAAAATGGCCGAAAATGTGCAAAAATAGCAACTCCCCCATGCAATTTTGACATTAGCAGTGCTACTTTTGCCAAAGGGTGAGTTTTTTGGTATATTCGTGTAATTTTGCCTTTGTAATATTACCTTGATCAACATGTATGTGCTTTTGGTTAATTCTATGTTGTCATCCGCACTTAACTCCTTGTCTATCAGGGTTAGATAGTCTTGCAAAAGTCTGTCATTAATACTTTCTTTCCTGAATCTTTTTTAGAAATCGTCTTTAATTTCTCTTCTAATGTTTTCATCCCCAATTATTTCTATGCCTTCTTGTGTTCTAAACTCCCTAATAATCTTCATGTTTCGTCTACCCGAAGCTACTCTATGGTGGTATTTTCAGTCTAAAAGTTTTAAATGGTTCGTCTTTGCTCGTTGACTCCAATATTATTTGTGATAATACAAAAGTTGGTCCTTTTTCTTTAGTAATTATGTTTGAAGTCTGTTGTTATCTCGTTGTTGACCATGGTTGTTATTCGTTTGTAGTTCAATTAATTTTTCATCTGTTTCTCATAGTTGTCTAAAGATATTGCCGAATGTTCTTTTATTCCACTCTTTCGTTAGTCGTTTTAGAAGTTGTGTCCTTTTCATAACGTTAAACATGTAAGACCCTTCATATTGTGTTCTCCACGTTTGAACCACTAAGTTCTTGTAATCTTTCCTTGTGAGCCGCATTTTTTTAAATTTGAAATGCATTGCCTTTCTCCTATCGTCTATTTCAAGTTGTACGGAAATTGGGAAATGGTCTGATGTCAAGAAATCATGGTTTCTTGTTGCGATGTTTGGATTATTTGATCTTGGACCAAGGTTCTATCAAGTTTCTCATATATGTTATTCACATCTGTTTTGTTTTTCCTCCAAGTGAATTCATTGCCAAAGGTTGGAATGTCAAGTTGGTTGCATTGATCTTTGAATAATAGTAGTCGCTCGAATCGGGAAGGGTTTGGATCATTACCCCATCTCTTCTCACTTGTGCTCTGAATCTCATTAAGGTCAACCATTAGAATGACAGAAATAGTCAGATTATGGATACGAGTCATTAATATCTGCCAAAATGATGCCTTAGAAGACTCATAGGGAGGTGCGTAGACAAAACACATAACAAATGTTATTCGTTTTCCTGTGTTTTTTATTTTTAACGTAATTAACCGATCTTCTTTCGTCATAACAAAGACAAGATAGTCTCGCATCATGTAATTTTTTCCAGAGCACGCAAATCCCCCACCCCTGCCCAGAGGCTGAGTTAAAGAAAATAGCATCAAACCCATCGGTCATCCACAAAGCATCTACCAATATCCAATTATGAAATAAAAACTGCGTTTTTCCATCGGTAATGTAAAGACCAGAAATTTAAATAAGTTTTTAATTGCTAAAATTGAAAAGCTTCGGAAAACCCGTCCCCGAGCGCATTTCTAAAAATCGAAAGTCTTTGGAAATCATTCCGGTATGTTTTAAAACATAGTTTGTCGAGCTGAATTCCGCTATTATATTTGGATTTAAAACATGGAGTCTTGTGAGTCATTTGAAATGGATTTAAAACTTGAGTCGGATTTTGGGATAGGTAGTCGGGACTTAGGGGTGAGTGGAATCTCTCTCTCTCTCTCCCACTCATTTTCTCTTCTCTTCCCACTAGCACCATTATTGTTTTGTCCTTATCTCCATAAAAACTCTAAGGTGCTACTATATAAGGTAAGCATCAATCCCGAAAATTCCCCATAAAATCCTCATAAAAATCTGAGCCTAGCTTAGCCTCCAAACACACACTCTCTCTCTTCATCATCCATTTCAAAAATCAAAAACCCTAAAAATCCAAGTTCTTAACTTTTCACCTCTTCAATCCATCTCCCTCACTCTCCACTCTTCATCTCTTGTTTCTCCACCACAAAATAGCCCTAAAACACCCTCTAGAAGACCTCCTCTCAAAGATCTAACCCAAAAATCGGAGTTGAAAAGCAAATGCCATTGAAAAACCAAGTTTCTCACTACAACAGAAAAGCTCTTTAGCGACCAAAGTTTTAACGATGAATTATTTTTCCTCGGTAAATGTGGCTTTTGGCGACGAATATATCCGCTCCTCATAAAAGGGGGTGTGAGATTTAGCAAGGATATTATATTCCTCACAAAAAGTGACATTCAACGACAATTTTTTTTTTGCTCATCGCTAATTATTATCATAATGTAGTCGCCTAAACTATAAAGATTATAGTGACAAATTTGAGGTTTTTTATTGAGGAATGTTTTCATCGCTAAAAATGTATTTATCGATGAATTTTCAATTTTGTCGTTATATATTCAGTTTGAATTATGTGAAACCCATCAAATTTTTCAGCGACAAAGATTATTATTCTCGCTAAATATATGTGTTTATCAAGGGAAGAATTTGTCCCTAAACATAGTAATCAGCGAGGAAATTCCATTTTCGTCGTTATTAGTTTGGTTGAGCAAAGAGAAAATTGTTCAAATTCATTAACGAGAAAATTGTAATTCCTTTCCATATCTTTATGTTTTGAAAGGAATATTTTTGTTGATGAAACACCCATATAGCGAGGAAATATCACATTTGTCGTTAGTCGGCGAGGAAATGTAATTTTGGATGAAAATAGTGAAAATGATTTTTGGGAGTTTTAATTTAAATATATTGAGTTTAAATAAATTATTTGAGCCGTTTTATAATTAATGGAGAGCATTTTTTTCCAAGTCAAGAAAATGTCGGCAAAATTTCTAAATGCCTAGAAACGTGTTAACCCTAACTTCATACATATATACGCAATCCGCTCCCTTGAAGAGCCAGCGCCGCTTCACTCCGTCGTCCCTCAGATCCAAAGGTCAGGGTTCCCATTGCATTCCTCTATCGTCCCTCTCGTCTGCTCATTGTTGAGTGAATATCAATCTTTCCTTCACTGTACGTATTTCTTCCCAAACACTTCAATTTCTCCCATGGTAGATCCTCTCTTGATCTCATCTCCTCTCTCTATCGTTGATTATGTCGTGCACATCTAAAGACCGTGATAACATCGACATCTATGAGCAAGTCACCCGGATGTCTAAGCCGGGGTAGATTCCTGTTCAGCTAAAACTCATTGAGGCAAGAGCTTACTCTACTTCTCTCTCTTGGCGGGCCATCATCTTCGGACCTAGTGGCCAACGGAGCCACTGCCTTGACTACTTGCAGTCAAAAGCAACGCCGCCTCCATCGAACAACCGACACCAACACAATTGCAAGGTCCGATTTCGAATATGTTGAACGATCAAGACCACCGTGCACCAGGAGACGCCGCCTCCATCGAGCTTCTCGTTGGGACTTTGTCAGGATTTGGGTTATAATTATTGAATTATTTGGTTGCTTGAGATTTATTTTCAAGATTTCATGAACTAATTGAGTTTGGTTTTCGATTGGGATTGCCTTTCAATTGAGTTTGATTTGACTTACTGTATAAATTAGGGTGAATGAACTTTTGGTTTATTTGGACCTTGTTTGCTTAAGTATCTGAATTATGTATTAGATCACTTTTGATTTGGGGTTTATTCTCCTTTTTTTGTGATAAAATTTGTCCTTTTTGTGATAAACATTTTTGTCTCTAATAAAATCGACACAATTTAACGAGGAAAAAAATTAGCGATGAAATTGTATACATCGCAAAACATATTTCACAACTATTATATAATTCTTCCACTTGTTTTTCGACAAAAAAGTTTACTTTTTACGAAGAAAATATTTGCCGCTAAATGTTATTGCGAGAAAAAATGATTTCATCGCTAAAAAATTTTAGCGACAAATTTATTTTCCCTTGATAAACCTTTCCTTGACGAGCTTTTTGTGAGGAACATGCGACGAAATGCATTTCATCGCCGAATCGTTTTAGCGATAAAATATCAATTTTTAGCGATGAAAAAATTCCCCGCTAAAAGACATTTTTGTTGTAGTGTCTATCCATTTCGCCGCCGCGAGTTCTAAGTCACCACCGCAAGTTCTAAGTCACCGCCGCGAGTTCCTAGTCACCGCCGTGAAAGCAAAGACTAGAAGGAGGAAACTCATCCCCGCGGCCGCGAGTGCCCATTTCGCCGCCGCGACTGGAGCCCAGTTTCCGTCATTGGCTCAGTAAATCGACTTGCTCTCCCTCGTTTTAACTTATTTCTCTTCGCCGTTTATTCTTGCTTGTTCCTCTCTCTCTCCTCTACCTTTCAAGGTCAAGAAACGTTAGTTCAAACCCCTTGAAAAGTGGATTTGAGCTAATTTCTTCCTCTTCCCCTGTTTTTGAGCAAGGTAAACTCTCTTCCTTCCATCCTCTCGTTTTGGATCTAGATCTTCGTAAAGGTCCTCTTTTAACCAAGATCTATCCCTCCTAGGCCTTTTTGTAGCAAGATCTTATTGAATTAGAGCCCAAGGACTCACTTCTTTTAAGGTTTTTGAAGAAAGCCTCAAGGAGGCTAGTTAATCCCTCTTGCGCTCTCCCCTTTAGTCCTCGTTTTAGTCATATATGGTTGTTTAGTGTCGGTTTTATGTTGGAAATGTTTTAAAGCAAGTTTGGGTTAAAATGGTTTTGAATCAAAGCAAAACGAGTGAGATTTGAAGCAAAAATGAGCAACCAGGTTTGTATCTCGCCGCGGCAAAAACATGGTCGCCGCGGTGAGTTAGAACACAGACAGAGGAGGAAAACTACTCTCACGGTCGCGACCGCGGGTTTCGCCGCGGTGAAAACTCTGTGTCACGACCAGCGAGGGGCACTTCTCGCGGGGAACCTAGGATGGATTCCGCAGCCGCGATTGGCCCTCTCGCCGCCGCGAAATCCACCTAGAAGCTTTGGTCGAGCTATCTTTGATCCTTTGACTTAGTTTGTTGGGTTTTGATTCCGATCCTTTTTAATCGGGTCTGAATTGAGGTTGATTTCATAAATGAGGTTTTGGAATATTAATGATTATTTTAATATTAAAAAGAGGATTTTGACGAAATTCGAAATGTCGGATTGAATTCTTGGAAAATGTTTGAAAGCTTGTTTTCAAGTGTCGGGATTCTTAAACTTGATTGAATGATGGACATTTGGACATAGAAATGGACTTGGGTATTATAGAATTGGCTTATTTGGATGATTTGGCTTTTGAAGTTTCCGCTTTGAGAATGGTTTGAAATAGTTGAACTTCGGATTGACTTTGGAAATGGTTTTTGGACATGGTCCTTGTGTGTGTGACTAGTAGTCTTGTGCCTTATCGCTTTCGTACTATTACATAGGTGCTTGTTGATCCAGTTAATTGAGTGGATTCTAGCTTTGCTATACTTTGCTGTTCGGCTTATGAGGTAAGTTCATTTGTGGACTTACTTAGACTGATTAGACACACCCTCCTACATATAGTTGTATGACACACTAGGTGTTGCATAAGCATTGAAGCATACCATGTAGTATCATGCTTAGGTTGCACACTTGAATGAGGATCTATTTACTTATTGCGTATGAAAAGAGAATAACCATGATCTGTGCATTCTAGAGTCGTTGCTAGGGTCATAGGATGGCCTAGTCCCATCAGACTTGTACTCTATCGAGTCAGATTAGAGTTAAGCTTGCGGGCTCTACACACCATATGAGCATGATTACGAGACTATTGATGCGCAAATATACCATATGCGGATGGTGATTGCTATGCTATAGCCCGTACTGGCCAGGCTCCACCCTAACGGGAAGGGGGGTGGAGGTTGGAGAGGGATATGCCATTTGGCATTCTTTGGTCCTTTTATAGTATTTCTGCATATATATATATATATATATATATATATATATATATATATATATATATATATATATATATATATATATATATATATATATATAAACTGTCAACATGCTTGCGTGTTTTAATATTTTGCACTGCATTAGAAGCATCCTTATTAGGTATAGTGTATGTATATGCCTGCTTGTGGGAATAGAGTGCGATAGGGCATCGATCCCATGCCCTGCACATATTTTTTTTAGGTTTGTTTGCAGATCATGTATGCTCCATACTTCTTTGGCGGGGATTTGCTCGATCGATCGAATCGAACTCACTTTATCACTTGGCTTGGAATATTTGGCGTATTTGAGATTTCATGTTTTGGTTTTGACCCAACCTTGCCGTGGCAAGTTGTACTCTATTTTCTGTTTCCACCAATTTACGCAAAATGAATTTAGCGATATAGTCTCATAGGACAGGTTAAGGGTACCCAACGACCCTACGCTTGATTTGGGGGTTCAAAATCCCCACTTTAAAATGCTCTCACTTGAGGTTTTGAAATCTCGACCCATAACTTGATCGTAAGATCCGAATGAAGGTATCCAACCTTCAAAACGTAACCCGAATATTTATATTTGGGCCGTTACAGGTAAAGACAAATCCCCGGGGCCTGACGGGATGATAGCAGAGTTCTATAAAAAAATATGGGGACATTGTAGGACCATCAATAACCAAGGCCATAAAAGGTTTCTTCACATCAGGGAAAATGCTATGTCAAATAAACCAGACGTTTATCACTTTAATCCCGAAATGCGAAAATCCATCCACAACAAGCAACTATAAACCAATTAGTCTGTGCTCAACCATCCACAAAGCAATTGCAATAATTCGTGCAGAAAGAATGAAAAAAATTCTATGGAATATTATTTACCCACTTCAATGAGCCTTTGTGGCTGATCGAGCGATTCAAGATAATGTGCTTATAGCTCATAAAATTTTTCATTTATTCCAAACTAGAAAAGGAAAACAAGGATGGATTGCAATAAAACTTGATATGGAAAAAGCCTATGATAGAGTGGACTGGCATTTCCTCTTTGCGGTCTTGAAGAAATTTGGTTTCTCTTCTAGATTCGTGGGGTGGATCAGTGAATGTATTCAAACTGTGTCGTTCTCAATATTAGTGAATGATAAACATGCTGAGACTTTCCTCCCATGAAGAGGGATTCAACAAGGTGACCCGATACCCCCTTACTTATTTATTATAGGCGCGGAAATCCTTGCCAGAAAATTACAACAACAAAGTCATAAATCGACAAACTCGATTGGATTTCGAATGGCTTCAAATGGATCACGGATTCTGATAATGCATATTTAGATAGGCATTATAGAGTAGTTTTAAGGTCATTTAGATGTATTTGTTAATTGCTTAGTTTACTTGTTTGCTCATTTGGTGGTTAAGTTCGGAATCTACACAAGTTTAGTGTACACTTGCAGATTGTAGATTCGAAGTAGTAAGGAGGTAAATCATGAGAGGGTTATAGACCATATAGAGGTGAGATCGAGCTAGAGAAGTCAAGTGAAATGCACAATGAAGAGGAAAGGAAGTACACGGAAGGAAAGCCGCGACCAGTGGCCAAAGAAACAAGACGTCCGGAATGGCCACACCCGTGGCCACCATTGGAAGACTCTCTGGAAAAGCCGCACCCGCGGCCTGGTCACGGCCTTCATGGGCCAAGCGCCGAATCTCTATCTTTCCATAATTGAACTCTTATCTTTTAAGAACGTCTTCTAGGGTTTTATGACGGTACTTAGGGCTATATAAAGACTTATTTTATATGTTTTTACGTTATCTTTTGGCTTTGAAGAATTGAGAGACGACTTTTAGAAGCATGAGCAACTATAACTCATCTTGTTTTGCCTAACATTAAGACTTGGTTTCGTTGAATTGTGAGTTTTGAATTCTAGTTCATTTCTATTATCTACTTCAACTTCTTTGTGCTTAATTGCTTGATGGTGTTGATTCTATCTTGATTCGTGACCTTGTTAGAATTACATCATTGCTAGGGTTTTGATTCATACGTTTATGAAGCCTAATCCAAAGTAGAAAACACATTTAAGTAGGCCTCATATGAAAGCTTGAATGTGTAGGAAGTTGACTATAGGTTAAATGTTAGTTCTTTAGGGAATTAATATTGCTTATAAGCTTTATAGATCTTGAGACTTATTGCTATTCCTAGGATTAAACCTTGATCCGTGATTAAGACTGCTTAGGAATAAGGGATTGTTAGAACTCATAGGGCTAATAATCTATTTAAATGAAGATAAGAGTGGATGATACAAAAGAAACAACTAGAAGGACGAACAATAATCAAGTAAACGAACCAACGTTGAGAATCGTAGGTGATTCATCTCATTCATCATTGTTTACAACCATCACCATACTTATGTCTTTAGTTTATTTTCATCTTTACACCTCTACACCCCTTTGGTTACTCTTGTTGGTAGTTACAACTCATAAAGTCAAAGTAGTTCCCTGTGGATCGACTCCGGACTTACTAGTTATACTAGTTGGTTGGTTTGGATATTCTTTTGATAGGAAAACATGACGATTTGGTCCTGTCATATTCCGTTCCTATCCTTTGCGGACGATATCATGATTTTTGCCAAAGCATCTCATGAATCGTGTGCCATAGTAAAAAGGATAATTGACGAATACTGTCAAATCTCGGGACAAAAGGTAAATTTCAACAAATAAACATTTCAAGTAACTAAGGGTGTGTCTACAAACAAAAAACTTCAAATCCAAAGCACCCTTCTTATAATGAACCAAGTAGCCTTGGATAAATACCTAGGATGCCCCATAATAAATAGGAGGGTTAACAAAGAAACCTTTGAAGATGTTATTGGAAAAACGAAAATACACCTGACAACATGGAAAGTGAACTCCCTTTCCCAACAAGGAAGGGTAGTACTTACAAAAGCAAAACTTCTGGCTAAACCCAACTACATTATGCAAAACTTCATGCTTCCAAAAAATGTGCACAACGAATTAGAGAGAATAAATAGAATTTTTTTGGAATAAGGAGCAAAAATACAAACCATTGATAAGATGGGACAAAATCTGTAAACCGAAAAGACAAGGAGGTATGTGAATCAGCAAAATAAAAGACAGAAAAAAAGCCCTGCAAATGAAACTATTATGGAAAATCCTTGCGGAACCTTACAACCAATGGGTCAAAATAATTTGAGAAAAATACTTAAAAGAAGACCAAATTTGGGATTACAAAAGGAAGAAAAATTTATCGTGACAATGGGCCAAATTAATTTACCTAAAGGATGAATTCTGTGCTGGGATCATCTAGCAAATTGGAAATGAAAAGATTGTACAATTTTGGAAGGAAAAATGGCTAAATGATGATGAAAAACTAAATGATCATAGTTTAAAGACCTAGACTTTTAGAATTTAATTAAAATATTTTCACTAAATTATTGATTTTATTTCTTAAGTTGGAATCTAAATGGAAACTTTATAAATTGATTATGGTGAGTTTTATTTAATATACGTATATAACAACTTATCAAGCACTCTTATAAATGTGGGGTTTTGAACTTCGATTACTTATTTAACCATATTAACCCGATCTTGAATGTGTTATGATGTATTTTATTTAAATAAATTATTTGAGTTGCTTTTTGTAATTAAATTGGATAGAATTTTTACGATTTAAGGAATAGCGGGTTAATTTTATAATTTTTCATAACAAAAGCTAACCCTAATTCACTAGGTATATAAACCCATCTCCATCCCATTTCACTGGGAAGTTGCCGCTCACTCTCGTCTCCCCTCCCATTTCAGATCTAAAATGTCAACCCAGCCTTCCTCTTCCGCCCTCGAACTCTCGAGACCTTCATCCTCGTTCTCCATTCTCTTTGTCTCGTTCCTCTGCCTTCCGAGCTGAGATCGTCATCTCTTCTCTCTCTATCCCGCGTCGGATCTGAAGCCGAAGCTCCCCTAGCCGCCACCATCAATTATCTTCCTCCCTCCTCTCACTGTTCAGCGCTATTGAAGGCCCTCCCGAGCTCAGGAGCCTTCATGGCTTCTCCTCCACCTCTCCCTCACGACCCGACCTCCTTCTTTCCCCGAAATAGCTCCCTCTTAAGCTCGGATTCCTCTCCCATTGTAAAGACCGAAAAATTTTAAAATATTTTTTATTAAAAATATTGATTTATGATCAATATAATTATCAAATCTTAAGAAAATTTTGAAATTTCCGTCCTCAAGCAATTTATTTTATTTAGAATCTTTCAAAGCAAGTTCCGACATGAATTTTTAAAACAGGATTTCAAATGAAATTAAGTCGAAAAATTCAGATTATTTATTAGTTCAAATTTGAAAATTTATATTTTATTTTGATCGGGTCGAGATAAGGTCAAGGGAGTGGGTATCAGGATTTATATTTCTTTGGGTATTCCCTTGGGGACTACCCTCTTCCTTTTGTCTTCACTTTCCCTCTCCCACTAAAGCAAAGAGCTGCAGCTCTTGCTCACCCCCTCCCCTTGGTCGATCAGTAGCAGCAACCTACAACACCTACTCCCTCACATTTCATTTCCCGTTTTGAGCTAGCAGCTCCCACCCCCTTTCTCTTCCTCACACACCAATGCCCCTCTAATCTGGATTGAGATTCTCTCCTCATTAAAAAAATGCCTAATATCTTCCAAATGAGAAGATCACATCCGTTCAAATAAATGAATAGCTCAGGTTGATTCTCCCAATATCAAACCCAATTTTCTAATTTCACGTATTCTAATTCTCGCTCTCTTCTCTCAGATCCTCTCTCGCTAGAACAACCCGATAGTTCTCCGTTATCGAGCCATGTCCCCAATGACTTACCATCCTCCCGCAGGGTTCAAAGTAGGTGGTCGAATCACAATGTAGTTATCCCTTGTGGTGGTTCTCTCATGCTCCATACTATGTCCTCTCAAAGTAATTGTTTGGTTTTCGAACGGTAGGTAGATTCTTTGCTTAAATAAAATATTCAAATTAAACTCTAACTATGCTAACTCCTTGTTCCAAGCAAATAATACAAGAATCCCTTCCGATGTAGTGGTAGGGTAATTCAGGATCGAATCCACGAGGAGGTATGTCAGCGCTTCCCTTGTTGTAATCACGATCAAGTTTTCGACCTAAGAAGACACTCGATATCGATGTGTCTGGTCGATATCAACCTCATTTTTGGTCGATTTCCAGCCAAGTTCCTGCAAAAGACAAAAGCAGCAAAGTCAACATCGAGTGGAACCTCAATATCGACGTTAGACCTCGATATCGACCTTTACAGTCGATTCTGATGTTTGTCACAGAAACTGTTTTGTGTAACCTATTGTCGGAAAAGTGTCTGAAGAACGTAGAATGGTAAAGAAGGATGATCAGAAATCAAAACTTAACTTTTATATGAGATTCAATAAACTTAAAGCTTCCAAAGTCGGGGTTTCATGCCACAACGATAACAATGCAAGTATGATGCTAAAGTTATGAAATTTAATGCCTTTCCGTCAAATAAATTTTGTTACCAACACTTCGGTGATTAGAGGCTCTCACATAGTTCCTAAGAGTTACTATCCAATTCATGAGCAATCCAAGGTTACAATATGAGTGGCTTTCGCTTCAATAATGCAAATAATGAATCTCAATAACTTTCGCAAAGGATCATGCATAGGATAGAAGACGGAATCGCATAAAAGTCATACATTTGATGTACTTACCCTACATCTCTATCATCGGGCTCACCCCGACCCTAGAAGTGGGTTGACTACTCGCTTCTCATCATGCAACTCATCATCATCATTGAAAGAAAACTACTTTGTATTTGCAAAAGAAAGAAATTACAACCGAACCAAGCCAATTCCGCTCTCGCTTCCAACAACCTCAATCGGCCTTCTCTCTCTCTCTCTACAAATTCTATGCGATAAACTACTAAAACTCGTTGTGCTTGGATGTAATTGAATTCTTAAACTCAGCCCTAACGACCTCTAGATATAGATATCGAACTTTTCTATCCAAAGACTCGAAACTTTGTCTTTATTCTCTAAGATAGAACTTAAATAAGGTAAAACTAAAAACTTCATGGTAAAACTAGCTCATAGGATAACTTGACGTTGAAGATGGGAAATCTCGACTTTAGGATAGACGTGTAAGCTTCGGATAGAATTCTATCAAAATCTGAGTCGGACTTCTCTGCTGGCAACATCGATATCGACCATAAGACCTCAATATCGACCTCTGTAAAACTCTATCTCGGGCTCTCCTTCTTCTACTCGGATTAGCACTCGACTTCTATCATTTATCTCGATCTAGGCACTCGATATCGACCATGCATCCTCGATATCGACCTCTGTTATACTCGATGTCGAGGTCCTTCAGTCAATTTCGACCTCTCAGAAGACTTCGAGTTCTTTTTCCGCTCTTTCAAATCTGTCCATTTTTGCCCTGTTTTATTCGAAATCACATAGAAACTCGTGCAGACCTATATATTTGACAATAATGCATAAACTACACTAATCTCATGTTTTTCCACTAATATGCATGCAAATGAATGATAAAATGGACATATATGCATAGAAAATATGGCAATTTACGCGCACATCAAACACCCCATAATTAAGCTTTCTTGTCCCCAAGCAATACCTTTAATGGTCATTCAGGGGAAGAAAGTAAACTCTCAACATCATAGATTCATTTTTCATATGTCCCTACAATCAATTGCAATCCTCGATAAGGTACTTATGTCAACCAAGTCCATGCCTGTGCATAAAGCAATTTCATACTCATAAAAGGAGGTTTATATGCAAAAAACAATTTCAGCGACATAACATTAATAATCAAGAGGACTTTTGCAAGCTTGTGAGAAGTAGATTGGTAAAAGGCTAAAGGTGGACTAATATTTGGCCATGTGGTGTTAACTTCGGGGAAACATACTTTCTTTCCAAAACATTCCACATTCCTTCTTCATAATGTCTCACCTTTCGCTCTTCGCTCAATGCTTTTTTCACTTTAATGCTTTTACCTCTCTAACCTTAGCGCTGCCTTCTCGCGAGTCGCAAACATGGGTGTCATGAATGGCCCCGAATACTTATTACTTCGGACTCCTCACCTTGTGTCCCATCTCGCTGAACTAACATCTCAACGAGCAGGGTCGACCTACCTTTACCTCCTGAGGTGATCGGATTTTTTCTCACTCATTAAATTTTCCATATTTCAAAATTTCTTTCATTCCTGCCAACAACTTAATAAATAATATATGCACAACTCCATATAACAACTCCAAAGATGACATCCATTCTCAAACTTGTCCCTGGATAGGGTATAAGGTATAAAAGGGGTAATGTAATGTATGTGGAGCAATAATGATCATGATAAGGCTCATATATGGCTTGTGACTTTTGCAAATATGCATAGGTAAGGCTAGGATATGAACTTTTTATATAAGTATAAATATGGAAATTTCATAAAAAGTCTCCATCATCTTATCATGCACATGTCAAAAGCAACTTCAAATTTTCATCTCCTTTATTTTTTTCTTTTTGCACTTCATTGGGACTTCCCTTAACTAGGCAATTTCATGTTATATCTCTAATTAATCTAATTTTGCATCATAGAGCTCTTTTTTATACTTCCATGACTCTTTCTTTTATTTTCAATTTTTGATGGGGTCATTTTTTTCTTCTTTGTTTTCGAATTATATAAAACTTAAAGATAAATATGACTAACTAACTATGTAATATGCATGAACATTAAATGCAATAACTTATAAAATATTTTAACACATGTAATAAGCCTTTCCCCTACCCCATACTTAAAGTCTACAGTGTCCTCACTGTATTAGAACTAGGGTTAAGAAAAACTTACTAAACCATCACAAATTTCAGGAGTCGAAGAAGTCAGTAGGCATGGTCGATATCGACCTTGCAACATCGAAATCCATCTCTATCATCGATCTCTAGCTCAAGCTTCAGAGTGATCCGGCCTCGTCCAAAAGCTTATCTAACTCGACCATAAGGTCAATGTCGATGTTTAACATCGATTTCGATGTCTCTTATGTGTTCTTTTCTCTTTCCTATAATTTGTTAAAAACAAAACCAAAACAAAAACATGCAAGACAATAAAGTGTAGCGTCTCAAACCAAAGTAAAAATTGTCTAAAACCAAAACTAAGTCTTTGTTACAAGCTCTAGATTTTTAAGTCGTTAGGCCGACTTCTTCCTTTTGCGCTTCTCAAGGCGACATCTGCAGAGCCCATGTGGCTTGGGCCTCAAATATTACTCTTTTCTTGTCGCGCAGCTGCATTCCGCCTGGATGGATCTGATTCACCGTGAATGGTCCCAAATTTTTATCTTTGAATCTTGTAGGGAACCAATGGTCCTTGGATTTGGCGACGTAAACTTTGTCTCCTATCTCATATTGGCTCGAATCATCATCAGATACCCTACATAAGCGTACATGCCAAGGCACACCTCTTCCAAATAATGATAAATCTTTAATTGAAATGGAACAAGAGGAATCCGTACCTTGACTTACCTTCTTATCTATTTGTGGCTCAGGTCGACGTCGATCATTAGTGGTCGATTTCGAGCTCTGTTGTATTCCTGGAGGTCCAGTCGATTTGGAGAGTTCTCCCTCGATATGATCAGGTCGATTTCGACCCTCAAAGATCGATATCGAGGTCTCTGTTCCTCCCTTATCAGTGCTTATAGTGGTCCATTTCGGCATTAGGGCATGGTCGATATCGACCTTCATACCCGATTTCGATGTACCTTCTCCTCCTCCGTCGACCCCATACTTAACCTGACATAGAATCTTGAACATTATTAGTCGATATCGACTTACCTGGGTCGATTTCGATGTTCTGTTTGGCTCTTTCGTTCAAGATTGCCACAACCTCCTCCACTTGGGCTTCTATGTCCCTCTTTTCTATCTCTTCCGGTGTCATACTCCTTACTTTGGCCTCTCCACATGCAATGTAGACACCATTGATGGCTTTTATCTCCATTGGCCCTTGATTTTTCACCGTCTTGTTGAAGGCATACTCTATCACCTCGTCACTAATTATGAATGAGAGCAATCCTTTCTTCACACTAATGTTGGCATCGACGGTTGCTAGGAATGGCCTACCTAAAATAATGGGACAAGCAGGGTCCTCCGCTATATCAACAACTAAGAAATCAGCAGGGACAAAAAATTTACCTACTTGTACTGGCACATCAGTCACTATCCCTGTTGGAATCACTACTGTATTGTTTGCCACGTATAGCCTTGCATCCACGGGCTCCAGAGGACCTATCTTTACCTTGTGCCATATGGTTAGTGGCATCATGCTAACGCTAGCACCCAAGTCAACTAAAGCATTAAATTTGAATCGACCTAAGCCTATAGCGATAGAGAACCTACCTGGGTCCGCCCGCTTTTGTGGTAGCTCCAATCTGTTGCACTCCTCTACGATCTCAGAAAGCGATCACTTCTTACCCAATATGTCCTTAAGGAACCTTACATAGGACGGCATCTCATGAAGTGCTTCTGTGAATGGTATAGAGACATTGAGTCCTTGAAGCATCTTCACGAACCGTTGGAATTTCTTTTCCGCCGGGTCCTTAATCATCTTTTTAGTTGGGAATGGCAACACCTTCTTCCTTCCCACGACTGTGGTTAGGTCGACATCGACATCAGTAGGGTCGACATCGACTGGAGGAGTCGATTTCTGTGGTGACTCAACATCAGGGTCGACATCGACAGGAAGGTCGACATCGACGTCACCTTGGTCGATATCGACAGGGGGGTCGATATCGATGTTTGTCCTGGCTCCTTTTCCTCCGCTTTTTTATCAGACGTTTGTAATTGACGCCCACTCCTTAGATTCATTGCCACAATGTGTCCAGTGGTTTTGCCCTTTTGGTTAGGCACAGTTGATCCAGGGAATGATCCTGGCGCTTTGGGTATTGCTTCTGCCAATTAACCCATTTGGGTCTCCATGTTGCGCTTCCAAACATCGATCTCCCCAAGTCTAGAATTTATGCCCTACAGCTGAGTATGAACGGAGTTGTTGGCTTGTTTGAACTCAGCATGGTTCCTCCGCATCTCATCAAGAATGATCTGCAGGTCATCCTTCCTTGTTTCCCGCTTGGGGTGCCCTGGTGCTCTATATGGTGGGGGATCCCTTTGTTGATAGAACCTTTGATCGCCCTAGTATGGTTGATTTCCCCCTTTATAGGAGCCTCTCATCCACTTGACTTCCTCATGTTGTTCTGTCATGGATACTTGCTCAGTATGTGGACATGCGCTAGTGTTATGCCTTGTTGAACCACATTCCTAACAAGTTTGATTGTTGCTCAGGAACCTAACTTGCTTTTGAAAGCGGCGTGTCTGATCGTTGTGGAATTATTGCCGCGCATCAGGATCTATTTCCTTCGGAGGCTCATATAGTGGCATAGATGGGGCAAGCCTTGAATCATAGGCCGCAGCAGTCCCGTAGGTATTATCAAAGTTCACGAGCCTCTCAATGGTCTCCCAGGCCTCCGTTGGTGTAAGCTCAATGTACCGATAAGAGGTATATGAATTGATTCTCTCCTTATTCGGCGCATCAAGGGAATTGTAGAATATCTCCTGGATGACATATGGAAGTTGCCCATGCGTCGGGCATGATCTTAGCAAGTCCTTAAATCGCTCCCACGCTTGCTAGTGTTTCACCTGGCTTTTGTTTGAAAGTCGTGATCCTTTGTTGCAGCATCGCCGTTTTAGAAGATGGAAAGAACTTATTCAGGAATGCATCCTTCACCTCCGCCCATGTCCTCATTGAGCGTGGAGCCAAACTCTCAAGCCATTGTAATACCTTCCCTGCCAAAGACCATCTAAAAGATTTTAGTCTCACATACTCTAAATTTACTCCATCAGCAATTGTTTCACATAAATCCATAAAAGTAGAGATGTGTTGCAGTGGGCATTCATTAGGTCTTCCTTCAAAAGTATTTCTTTTAATTTCATATAGGAAGTTAATTTTAATCTCATAATTGGAAGGAGGAATAAGTATAGCGGACTCATGAACGTGAAGCGACGGATGCATGTATTGCATCGCCGTCTGTGGATACTGATTGAGCCGCTCTTGGGCTTCTCTACGCGCATCCTCCTCCCTGTCATCACGGGCTCGCTCTACAGCAGCGGCGGCCCTCTCAACAGCGATTTTAGTATTATGATCCTCAATCTCCTTCCTCAATCGCTCTATGGTCTCATCATGCGCCTCGTTATCAGCCATGATTCGAATTGCTTTGTTGCGAAGATGGAAGAAACGTTTAAGCGCGTTGATGGTTTCCAGGATAGGTCCGCGATCAGAACATCGCATAAACCTGCAAAACAAGCTCTAAAAGATCGTGAGAAAACTTAGGTGGCGATTGATTGCCTCCCCGACAACGGCGCCAATTTGTTCGATTTTCGAACGGGAGGTAGATTCTTTGCTTAAATAAAATATTCAAATTAAACTCTAACTATGCTAACTCCTTGTTCCAAACAAATAATACAAGAATCCCTCCCGATGCAGTGGTAGGGTAATTCAGGATCGAATCCACGAGGAGGTATGTCAGCGCTTCCCTTGTTGTAATCACGATCAAGCTTTCGACCTCAGAAGACACTCGATATCGATGTGTTTGGTCGATATCGACCTCAGTTCTGGTCGATTTCCAGCCAAGTTCCTGCAAAAGACAAAACCAGCAAAGTCGACGTCGAGTGGAACCTCAATATCGACGTTAGACCTCGATATCGACCTTTACAGTCGATTCTGATGTTTGTCACAAAAATTGTTTTGTGTAACCTATTGTCAAAAAAGTGTCCGAAGAACGTAGAATGGTAAAGAAGGATGATCAGAAATCAAAACTTAACTTTTATATGAAATTCAATAAACTTAAAGCTTCCAAAGTCGGGGTTTCATGCCACAACGATAACAATGCAAGTATGATGCTAAAGTTATGAAATTTAATCTCTTTCCGTCAAATAACTTTCGTTACCAACACTTAGGTGATTAGAGGCTCTCTCATAGTTCCTAAGAGTTACTATCCAATTCATGAGCAATCCAAGTTTACAATATGAGTGGCTTTCGCTTCAATAATGCAAATAATGAATCTCCTTAACTTTCGCAAAGGATCATGCATAGGATAGAAGACGGAATCGCATAAAAGTCATACCTTTGATGTACTTACCCTACATCACTATCGTCGGCTCACCCTGACCCTAGAAGTGGGTTGACTACTCGCTTCTCATCATGCAACTCATCATCATCATTGAAAGAAAACTACTTTGTATTTGCAAAAGAAAGAAATTACAACCGAACCAAGCCAATTCCGCTCTCGCTTCCAACAACCTCAATCGGCCTTCTCTCTCTCTCTACAAATTCTCTGCGATAAACTACTAAAACTCGATGTGCTTGGATGTAATTGAATTCTTAAACTCAGCCCTAACGACCTCTAGATATAGATATCGAACTTTTCTATCCAAAGACTCGAAACTTTATCTTTATTCTCTAAGATAGAACTTAAATAAGGTAAAACTAAAAACTTCATGGTAAAAATAGCTCATAGGATAACTCTGACGTTGAAGATGGAAAATCTCGACTTTAGGATAGACATGAAAGCGTCGGATAGAATTCTATCAAAATCTGAGTCGGACTTCTCTGCTGGCAACATCGATATCGACCATAAGACCTCGATATCGACCTCTGTAAAACTCTATCTCGAGCTCTCCTTCTTCTACTCGGATTAGCACTCGACTTCTATCATTTATTTCGATCTAGGCACTCGATATCGACTATGCATCCTCGATATCGACCTCTGCTGTACTCGATGTCGAGGTCCTTTGGTCGATTTCGACCTTTCAGAAGACTTCGAGTTCTTTTTCCGCTCTTTCAAATCTGTCCATTTTTTCCTGTTTTTTGCGAAATCACATAGAAACTCGTGCAGACCCATATATTTGACAATAATGCATAAACTACACTAATCTCATGTTTTCCTACTAATACGCATGCAAATGAATGATAAAATGGACTTATATGTGCATAGAAAATATGGCAATTTGCGCGCACATCAGTAATGAAACATAGCGATGTCCTCCATCTTTGCCCAGCCCATTGTAGTAAGTCGTCGTCCTCTGCTGTCATCATCCCCCGCATTGATCCCCTGTTTTTATCTATCTTCAAGGTTTGTTCAACATCTGTTCACTAATTATATGTATGGTAGGATTTAGGATTTGGGAATTAGGTTTAGTATAGTTCCAGAATTAAAATGTGCGACTTACGGCTAAATTAAGTTCAATTCTAATCATTAGATATTATATTAGCTTCTTCATGGACAATGGACATTAATTAAGACAAACCTATCGATTGAAATTCATCATCATTTTCCTCTGATGTTATTTCCCTTTCTTTATGCTAATGCATTAAGCAATCCAGTTAACTATCAAATAATATGCTTGTGTATAAATTGTATAGTTATGTGTTTATCAAACTCCTTATATTAGACGGTCTCAAAACAAAATGAGCATGGATACTCTCTTTTATTTTGTATAATGATGACTATTCTTAACATCAGTCTGATAAAATATTCTCAGGATAATACACAAATCTGTTTTAACAATCAACTTATTAGCTCAATTGGTAGAGCAATGTGTTACACAAAGATGTGAGTTCGACTCCTACATAGGTTAATCCGTTAACTTAGACAAGCTTATTTACAAAGACATTCATACTAGTTAGTAGTCTGTTTGTTTCGATTGCATGCCTAGTTCATCCCAAAGCAACTACTTAGTTCATATATAGGAGATATTAGTAGTTAAAAGGGGAATTTTGAGAACAGGTTGGCAATCTTATTGCATTTGATTGAACTAACATCTCTTTTATTCACAAATTGAATTTTTTTAAAAATGTTTTTACTCGTTTCTAATTTTCAGTCATCGAGGAATGAGGATTCCAACCAATCCGCATATCTAAAACTAAGATTTGAGGACAAAGCTAATTCATGAGTTGTGGGGTTATGGCACATCTTTATTGGTAGTGTACTAGAACATTGCTTGGTAATTGCAGTTTTGGATGTATAATATATTGCTTGTTAATTACGAAGACGGGCTTCCAATGAGCAGCATGATGGAGAGCTAATTAATTTGTTACATGTCGACGACCTACTTTTAATCCTGCGGGAGGGTGGTAAGTCATTCGCGGCAAGACTCTGATGGCGGAGATCTGCCGAGCTTTTCTATAGAGAGGAGCTAGTGCAAGAGAGGAGACCGAGAATTGGGATTTTGTACACTAAATCAATCAAATTGTTTAAGCTTCCGATCAATTGCATCAACACAAAACACAAGCACATACAAAAAAAAAAAAACATTATCTACTTATTCTAATACGCAGAAGGAATGACATCTCAATATTGTAAGTGTTTAGATAACTGAGCCCTTGGAGGATATCAGAGGAGTCTACTCCTGTATATATATCATTGGGTGAAAACCCTGAGGGTACAATCGTAAATATGTACAACTCTATCTATAAAATATATACTACTAACATCCTCCCTCAGTCGCAGCTAGAGATGAGCGAATATCAAGAGTGGAACGAAAAGAAGTAAAAAGAGGAGTAGGTAATCATTTTGTGAAGATGTCCACATACTGATAGGCAGAAGGGACATGTAACACTCGAACCTGGCCTAGAGCGAGCTTCTCTCTGACGAAATGTATATCAATCTCGATGTGCTTGGTCCGCTGGTGCTGAACCGGGTTCGATGCGAGGTAAACTGCGGAGACATTGTCGCAGTAGACCAATGTAGCGGCACGAAGTGGAACGCGAAGCTCGCAGAGGAGGTTGCGTAGCCAGCATGTTTCCGCCACGGCGTTGGCGACACCTCTATACTCAGCCTCGGCACTGGAGCGAGATATGGTTGCCTGACGCTTGGAGGACCACGATACCAGATTGTCACCAAGGTAGACGGCGAAGCCAGAGGTGGAACGACGGGTTTTCGGACAACCCGCCCAGTCAGCATCTGAGTAGGCTGTGAGAGTGTTGAAGCGGCCGCGACATAGGTGCAATCTCAGGTCACTGGTGCCCTTGATGTACCGGATGATCCGCTTGAGTGCTTGTAGATGATGCTCACGGGGATCATGCATGTATAAGCAAACCTGCTGGACGGCAAAAGCAATATCTGGCCTAGTGAACGTCAGATACTGGAGGGCACCTGCCAGACTGCGATATGCGGTAGGGTCATCAACCTTGGGACTGGAGGCAGCATCGAGCTTGGACTTGCAGTCGACAGGAGTGGTAGCGGGCTTGCAAGATGTCATCCTAGCCTTGTCGACAATCTCAAGGGCATATTTCTTCTGATGAAGAAACAATGTATCCCGAGTGCGAGTCACAAAGATGCCGAGAAAATAGCTCAGGGGACCAAGATCAGTCATGGCAAACTCTGAACGCAGCAGTCCCATCAGGCGAGACAGTAACGATGGAGAAGATGCAGTAAGCACAATGTCATCAACATACAGCAATAGATACGCCGTGTCAGACCCTGAATGGAAGACAAATAGGGAGTGATCTGACTGACTGCTCCAAAAACCAATTGCACTGAGGTACGTGGCAAAACGCTGATACCAGGCGCGGGGCACCTGTCTCAACCCATAGAGAGACTTCCGGAGAAGGCAGACGTGAGAGAGTCGCGAGCGATCATAGAAGCCGGGAGGCTGATGCATATACACAGTTTCCTGAAGGTTACCGTGTAGAAAAGCGTTCTTGACGTCCAGTTGGTGAATAGGCCAGTCCTTAGAGAGAGCGATGCTCAACATAGTGCGTATGGTAGCGGGTTTGACGACCGGGCTAAACGTTTCGTCGCAGTCCACACCAACCTCCTGAGACTTGCCATTGACAACTAGGCGAGCCTTGTGTCGTTCAAGTGACCCATCAGACCTGTACTTATGTTTGAATAACCACATGCAGTAATGATATTAGAGTCCCGAGGCCTAGGAACGAGGTCCCACGTGCCATTTTTAATTAAAGCACTAAACTCATCGACCATGGCGGCATGCCAGTTTGGGTCCTGTAAGGCCTTTTGTGGTGACTTAGGTATAGGTGATATGAGAGTGGATGGGGTGAGGAGGTTGTATTTGGGGTTGGGTTTGACGATCCCAGCTTGAGATCACGTAGTCATGGTTGGGGCGGGCGCTGCAGGTGGCGGCGGTCGCGGCACTGGGGCGGCGGCCGCAGCAGGGGCAGGTGCAGCAGGGGGGGTGCGGCGAGGGCAGCGGCGGGCGCAGCGAGATGCGGCGGCCGCGGCATGTGGGCGGCGGCTGCGGCATGGTGCATAGTTGCAGCGGGGGCAGCGGCGGGCGCAGCGGGATGCGGCGGCCGCAGCATGGTGCATTGCTGCGGCGGTTGGGGCGGTGGCCGTAGCTTGAAGCGGCGGCCGCGGCATCGGTGGTTTGCTGCCAAGTAGGAAACGTAGGAGGGGTGGGAATGAGGCCGAGTTGTTGGATTCTTGGGGTGTGGGGACTGTGGGTTGATGGTGGGGGGAAAAGGGGAAGGTATGTTCGTCGAAAATCACGTGGCGAGATGTCACAACCCGATTGGTATCCAAGCGAAGACACCAGTAGCCTCGATGGTGTGGGGAAATTCCTAAGAAGACACATTTTGTGGACCGTGGGGAGAGCTTATGAGGAGCGGTGGCACTCATATTGGGAAAGCAAAGGCATCCAAACACTCGAATATGATCGTAGGAAGTGCCAATGTTGGGTTAGAGTTGCCAATGGCCTTTGATGGTAGGATATTGTGGAGGTAAGTGGCCATGTGAAGAGCTTCAACCCAAAAGGAGGGGGTAAAGAGGCATGTTGAAGGAGAGTTCGAGTTTTGTCATTGAGCGTGCGAAGAATGCGTTCCGCTTTGCCATTTTGAGGTGACGTTTGTGGACAAGAGAAGCGGAGGGCTATCCCTTGTTGTTGACAAAAGGAGCGGACAATGTTGTTGTCGAACTCGCCTCCCATGTCACATTGAATGGCCTTGATAGGCAAACCAAACTGGGTGTGAACAAAGCTGTGGAAGCTAACAAGATGGCCCTGTGTTTCCGATTTATGGTGCAGTGGAAAGACCCAAACAAAATTGGTGAAGTCATCAAGCACAACCAAATAATAACGAAAACCACTAGCACTAGGAATAGGCGATGTCCACAAATCGCAATGAATAATGTCAAACGGTGCAAAGGTATGAGAATGGGAAGTGCTAAAAGGAAGTCTTTTGCTCTTGGCGATCTCACATGAAGTGCAAACGCCCGAGGCTTTATTACAAGAAATGAAATTGCTAGAGCGGAGACTTTGAAGAACGTGATCGCCAGGGTGGCCAAGACGAGCATGCCACAAGTCGGAACTAAGGGTAACTAGGGCGGTAGGGGCGGCAGGGGCGGAATTATCCGCTGGGGCGAGTGGATAGAGGTCGTCGGAACTATTGCACCGCAAGATTGGGGTCCCCGTGCGAAGATCCCTCACAAGGAAACCAAAAGGGTCAAATTGGACAGCCACGTGATTATCAATGGTAAATTGACGAACAGAGATGAGGTTTTTGACTATATCAGGGGCAAGTAGGACGTTGTTAAGGCGGAGGGGTGGGCCAGTGGGGAGGGTTGCTTGACCTGAACCGACAATGGATAGTGGGGCGCCATTTCCGACATAGATGGATGGTAGAGTGCTAGAATTAAAAACAGTTTGTAGGTTACTTGGCGCGTTCGTCATGTGAGAGGAGGCCCCGATATCCATATACCAGTTGTTGTCCGGCTGCTGAAGTCCCATGGTGGAGAAAGCGGCGGAGAGTATCGGCGGCGGTAGGTAGCCCGCCCACGTAGGATAGGGGGAGGGCGGCGGGGGGCATACAACGGATGCTGCGGGAAGGGCGGCGGGGGCCGCGGCGGACTGTGCGACGACCGCGGCATGGTGCTGCGGCCGCGGCATGATGCTGCGGCCGCGACATGTTGTTGCGGCCGCGACATGTTGTTGTGGCCGCGGCATGTTGTTGTGTCCGCCGCTGTGGCCCCGGCGGGTATTCCTCCCTTGGTCATGGCCTCCGCGGTGGTTGGTCGGCCTGTGCTGGTTTGTTGGTGTGTTTCGTGGGTAAAGGTTTTGTGGCTGCGGTGGGGGTGGGGGGTTGACAACGTCAGCCATCGGGAAAGGAAGGTAGGTAGCGGCGGCGGCAACAAAAGAGGCGGCGGCGGCTTTAGGGTTTGGCTGCGGCGGCGGCGGCAAGACTGTGTGGGGCAGCGGGTGTGGAGCGGCGGCGGCTCTTGGAGCGACGGTGGCGGCTCTAGGGTTTGGCGGCGGCGGCGGCGGCAGGGGATGCGGCGACGGCGGCTAGATCGATTGAATTTGTGAAACGAAAAAAAATTTAGGGTTTCACAAAAGGCTGTGATACCATGTAAGTGTTTAGATAACTGAGCCCTTGGAGGATCTCAGAGGAGCCTACTCCTGTATATATATATCATTGGATGAAAACCCTGAGGGTACAATCGTAAATATGTACAACTCTATCTATAAAATATATACTGTTAACAATATATGGTGGAAAGTTTAAGCTTTCATACACTAAATCAATCGAAGTGTTTCATGAATGCAAATGGCATCTCAATTTTGCTGAATTTTGGAACCTTTAACCTCATCCAAAGAAGGATCCCCGGCCAAATTTCTAACTATGAATCAATTTTTTTCGCAGAAACACAAAATACAAAGTACCAAAAGAACACTTTGTTTGCTCAATAAATTTCTACTCATTCTAGAGCAAGAAACAATACCAAAAAATAGCTACTTTGTGATGAGTTAGATCACCAAAGTAGACAGAATTATAAGTCTGGTGAATAAATGCATGCCTTGTACATCAATTTGTCTAAGCGCATATTAGCCTATGTGGGAGTCGAACCTACATCTTTGTCCATAAACACATCGCTCTCCCAATTGAGCTAATAGGCTACTTGTCAATATACAAATTGAACAAAACCTGCGAATCGAGATTGATTTGTGTACTTTCATAATCACAGTCTGTCCAACTGATGTTAAAGATTAACCAACATTCCATTCCATTCCACAGTCAAATTCAATAATAATAGTGCAAGATTGAAATATCACAAGTTAGATGAATATAGAATATGAGGACTGAATGCAATTTAAAAATAAATATCCCATCCAGATTCTTGGACTTTTTTTTTCAAATGGAAAAACACATACTTAAAAAGACTAGAAATATAGTGTTGTATCTGCTCCTTTATTCCTTTGCTCTCTAAATTGGCAAAAAATACTTAACAACCAAATGAAGCCCTAACACAAGGTGCATACCCATTTTTTTCCTTCAATTTTTCTTTCAAATCTGCTTAGTATGCTTTTGTGTCTTCGTTATTATTGAGAAAGTTGGGTATACGAACACTAATAATTCAGATGAACTAGCTGGAAGTTTAACCAGCTGGATAAAATGTCCACATAATAGAAATAGAAATTAACATTAATAATTCAGATAAACTACAATGTTTAGCTTGAATGATGGAAGAAAATGTTCAAAATGCTGCACTATCTTTACAATTCTAAAGAGAAGATGATATTTATTACTATTTACAAAACAAAGAGGAGCCACAGGCTCATAGTATTTTTATTTAACAACATATCATGAAGTATTAACCCAAGTATTAGCAACTCAAGCAACTTACAGACCTAAAGCTAATTCCCATATCTCAAACCAAAAAGTTAAAACTTAATGTAATTCTTAAATCGAATTCAATTCAAGAACTATTACTAAATCAAATTCTCAAATTCGAAAAATGCTATTACAATTCATTTAAGGAATTAGTAGGAATTTAAAATTGAACATAATTCCCAAATTGTATTGATCAGGGAAAAAAAAATCCCAAATTGCAAATTCGTAACTAGTACTAAACCTAATTCCCATATCCCAAATTCCAAACCATTCTCAAACCAAATTCAGTTGAATAACTAATACTAGACCTATTCTCAAATGCGATCCGGAATACATTAAAGAATTAAGCCCCTGTTTGGTATTGATATCCTGATATGAGATATCGGGTATGGGTATGAGATATCGATATCACAGATATGGATATCAAATCTAATATCTGATATCTAATATCTCCGTTTGGTATTGCGGGATATGGGTATCAAACCTAACCCTAACCCCATGATTCTCCTTTCTCCCTCCCCGCAGCACAAGTTTCTTCATCTCAATTTCTTCCTCCTCCCCACAAATCTCCCTCCCATGGCAGTCCTTCGGTAACCCTATCCCCTAATTTGAGGTCGGAAGAGTCGGATCGAAAATCTGTGGTGGCGGCGGTGCAAGGTACAAGCTTATGTCGCCGGCGAAGGTCGTTGGGCCTAACAATTCCTCCTGCCCCAGTCCGTCTTCATTTCTCGAACCTCTAGTTCTTCTCTTCAATGATGGGCTTCTTTGCTCTGTCGTTCTTCTCTCCGGCTCTTCTTTGCTCTGGGGACAAACAGTAGGGGGACAATCTCCGGTTCTTCTCTCCAGCAGTTGGTACCCATTCCAAGGTCGACGATGTGCTTCTTTGCTTCAGTTAGGTTGCAATTTCAACTATGGTGTAGAAGAGCGAAAAAAAGAAGCAGTAGCAGTAGAAAGAAGAAGAAGAGCGAGGAAGAAGAAGAAGAAGCGATGTTGAGATAGAAGAAGCAGTAGCGTTCTTTTCCTTGGAAGAGTGATACCGGTCCTTTTGGAGAGATATCAAATAGGATTTTTTTACAAAGGAGGGGTATATGGGAGATATCAAGTTGATATTGATATACCCGTATACCAAACAGGGATATGGATATCAGCGATATCCATACCCATATCCCATATCAAGATATCAATACCAAACAGGGGCTAACACTAATTCGAATTCCCAAATCACCTAATCAGAAAAAGAGAACAATACCTATGGGAGGACGATAGTGAGTGTAGGAGAATGACAGTAGGGCACCGATGGACTAGATGGTGAGGGAGAACATGAGAACTGAGAAGCAGATCACCTCCATTGATTGGGGAAGACAGAGTCAAGTCAAACGGAGGAGACGGTCTGGTTGAGGAACGGATCGGATACGTGAGAACTGGGAGGATGTGTTTTTTCTTTTTGGTTTTAATTATGTGAGATATAATCTTATCCGTTAATTTATTTCAATGGTTGAGATTTAATTAAGGCCAAAATACATAAAACCACCCTTTATTCAAGGTTGTTTGCAAATAACCACCCCTTATTCAAAAATTTGCAAATAACCACCCATTATATACAAATTGGTTGCAACTAACCACCCATACCCACTTTTCTTGTTAAATCTAATTAAGTTTTCTCCAATTCTAAACAAAAAGGGTGATGAATGTCTAGAGTCTCCTGTTGTTCATCGCCTCCAACAATGACGACCTCTGGTGGAACCTCCTAGTAGTCATTGAGTCTTGTTCGAGGACCTCTATTTGTATTGTGTAATACTCCTTCCAATCGATAGTATATGATTAATTTTTTTATGGAGATTCCAATTTATTACATTTTATAATTACAATCACTTGATCTTTCATTTTCAAATCAACCTTTTTATTTTTTATTTTTGTATTGTGTAATACTCCTTCCAATCGATAGTATTTGATTTTTTATTTTTCATCACATTTTTTAAGAAGATGAAAACTCAAAAAAATATTAAAATAATTATATGCTTATTACTAATTGCATGAAATTTTTTAAAAAAAAATTATTTAAATTTTTGATATTTTATATATTTTAAAATTTTGTTAAAAATTACGAGAAATAATAAAAATAAAATATTTTAGATCGATATATTATATAATTACAAGCTCTAGAACTTATGAACCACGTCTTTAATTTTAGCATTTTAAAATTATCGCAAAATTACCAAATTATGATTTTTTAAGGGTAAATTGTGAAAAATAGCATGAACTTTAGGGATAGTTGCGTTTAATGGGATGAACTTTAAAAATGTTAAAAATAATCACCAACTTTGGTTCTGGTTGCAATAAGTGGCACATCTTTTTTTTTTAAATATCACTTCTTATTAACATTCTTTGTAGAAAAAAATCATCCAATTTTCAATTTTTTAAAAAATGCTCATATTTCATTTTAAAAAATATTTTCATTTTTAAGTTTAAAAAATATAATTTATTTTATAAAACACTACTTTTTCCCTTTTTTCTTAAAAGAATACACTCATTATTTACACCCCGTAAAAAAACTAATTTTATTTTCTCCATAAACTCAGTTTTTTTAAAAACAATTAAATAATAAGTAATGTCTTTAAAATGAAAAATGAGTGTCTTAAAAAGATATCAATTAATATCAAAATTATATTTTTTTAAAAATGATGTTTTTGAAAAATTGAAATTGAGTTTATAAACATGAAAATTGTTTTTTTTAAAAGAAGAAAATTGTGAGTGGGTTTAAAAAAACAATGGAAAAATGTGAGTTTTTTTGTAAACAAAATGTTAATAAAGGGTGTAATTTTAAAATAAAATGGTTGTGCTATTAACCACAACCACCCTTCAAAGTTGGTGATTATCATAGAATTTTTGAAAGTTGGTGCCACAAAACGCAACCACCCCTAAAGTTCGTATTATTTTTTTTGCAATTTGCCATTTTTTTAATTTAAAAAGGAAAAAATTGACAAACCCAAAATCGACCCGATTTGACCAGAAACTGAGTCAAACCCGAGTTCGAGTCAACTCGGATGTACCTGGGATCCATTTTACCCGAAATCTGAAACGACCCGACCCGAATGACCCGATTGACAAGTGTAATATAATTGTCTTTTCCTATTAACTTAAGTGATATTTAACAAGAAAAGTGGGTATGGGTGGTTAGTTGCAACCAATTTGTATATAATGGGTGGTTATTTGCAAATTTTTGAATAAAGGATGGTTATTTGCAAACAACCCTGAATAAAGGGTGGTTTTATGCATTTTCGCCTTTAATTATAGGGTAAATTCATTTGGTGGTCCCTAACCTTTAAAGGTTAGCCACTATCGGTCCCTAACCTTTTTAAGTGTTACTTTTAGTCCCTAACCTTTTACATATTGCTACTATTTGGTCCTCCCGTCTATTTTCTAGTTAAACTAAACGATAAAATTATTTAATTTTCTAAATAAATCCGAGAAAGATTAGAGAAGGGTTAGGGTTACAAGCAAGGTCGTCCAATGAATTTTAGGGGCCCCGTTCAATATTACCCTAATCTTGAAATATTTGATTTTTTTTCCGACTTGCTAATTATTAAAAAAATATTTTATGTGTAGTTTTTAACCTATTAAAAAAATGTGTCAACAAGTTAAGCATCCACTATTTTCATACGAATAGAGTACTTATTACATTTACCGATCTTTCAAAAACATGTAGCACGTAAATTATGTAAAATAAATATATTCCTTAAAATAAGCTAATAAAAAAATGCCCAAATAAATTTAATATAGGACTTCTTCCTATTAGATTTGAAGTCATATATTTTAACTTTTTAATTGTGTATCAATACATATAGATGTGTGTTATACTATTTTCACATTAAAAACTCATTCATTGTGTGAAGTTATAATTTACAAATAAAAGTTTGAATATATAAGTGAAAAATCTTAAAATATAATAAATTATACTCTAATACAAGAGTTTGTATTAAAATAACAAATAAAAATAGTTAATAAGGAGGCCCAATAAGTAAAATAGTTGTTCATTTAGAAAAGGCAATTAGAAAATGTACACTTAATAAAAAGGTTGGCATTTAGTTGGACGGGGGACCAAATAGTAGCAATATATAAAAAGTTAGAGACTAAAATTAACACTGAAAAAAGTTAGAGACGGATAGTGGCTAACCTTAAGGCTAGGGACTACCAAAGTAATTTACCCTTAATTATAACGCAAATATAAGGCAATTTGGCTAAGAAGAGAATCCGGGCCTCCCACCAAAATCCTCTCCCTATCCCTTCCATGGCGTCCTCACTCCTCTCAACCCCTCTCTCTTCTCTCCCCCTCCTTCCAAACCCTAACTTCCGTTGCTCCAAATCTACATCTCATTTTACCACCTTCCAACCTCGTCGAATTTCCCGTTCGCTTGTATGCTACACCGCTCTCCGATTCAATCAAACATCCGAGCGATTTCGCTGGAGATTGCTCGCTGGCTCTTCATTCGGAGAAAGCGAAGGGAAACCTTCCGTTTCCGGCGACGAGGCTCTCATAGGTGAAGACGCGGCCGCTTTCAAGCTCGGCGAGCAGAGACTCTCTTCCTGGATTTACTTCGCCTTGATTCTCGGAACTGTATTGTTTGCTCTAGAGGTTCTCTGGCTTGATGATTCCTCCGGATTCGGGAAATCGTTTATTGTTCTTGTCGAGGGCGTTTCAGGTAGTCCCGAGGTGAGTTTTACAGCAGCAATTGATCACACTCCCTGGCAAAGAATTTCGCATTCAATTGATGATTGGAATTGATTTTTGGTTCTGGTTAAGTCTCTTCTTTTCAATTTCTTCACTGATTTTTCTGAACTTATGTTTCCGCTTCAAATGTTCTACACTTGTACCATACTGTGATGATAGTGATTTGTCCTTGATGGTTACCTTTGCTAATTTTGCATTCAATATATATGTGATTCTAATCGCAGTTTCTTGTTTTAATGTGAAATCTTATTGCATTGATGTTGAAATTTCCCAAGGTTTGGGCTTCATGTTGATTAACTTATAATATCAATCTGATAAAAATGTATCTCCAGTTATCTTCAGCCTCTCAAAATGAACTTTTGCTACTATGCTGGTCTTTGTACCTAGTCAGAGTAAGTGTTTCAGTTTGAAGGTATTAGCCTTATTCAATAAGGCAGATTTGACTTTAAAATTTCACATGAAATGTCGAAGGAGAAGGCAGATCACCACATTTCTTGATTGCCTTTTGTGATCTTGATATTGTTGCCATTTTGAACAATACCTCTGTGAATCATTTCTGCAAGTACTGACATATTCATTTTTTTTTTATAATTTAGCTATTGGTTTCTTATACTAGACCTTGGATGACTTATTATCTTGGTTTCTGAATTGACTCTTTTTGAAATTTCCCCAAATGTTGTGCAGGTGGCCATGCTAAGTCTTACTGTTATATTTGCTTTGGTGCACAGTGGATTGGCTAGTGTGAGGGATATTGGTGAAAAAATTATTGGAGAGCGTGCCTTTCGTGTTCTCTTTGCTGGAACATCTCTTCCCTTGGCTGTCAGCACTGTTGTCAGATTTTAGCATCTCTTTGCTTTATATTGTTCAATCTTTTGATGGGGCTTTCGTAATCTTTAGATTCCATTATCATCTTTCATCACAAGGTTAATTTGAGGATTACTTTGTTCAGGTTTACTTCATTAACCACAGATACGACGGGGTTCAGTTATGGCAGCTCCAGAGCTTTCCTGGAGTTCATCAGCTTATGTGGCTATCATCCTTCACCTCCTTCATTTTCCTATATCCATCAACATTCAATTTATTAGAAGTTGCTGCTGTTGACAAGCCAAAAATGCACCTTTGGGAAACTGGAATCATGAGAATTACGAGGCATCCTCAGGTAAATATATATGATTATGGTTTATTTGAGCTATTGATTTCACAGTGTATAATGTGAATGCCATTTCTCCCTCCCGTTTTCCTATTCAGTGTTACGACATGAACGCTAGTGAGGTGATAAGGCTACTAGAAAGACAGAAGAGGAGAGACAAAGCATTAGAAAGCGAGTGAAAAGA
This sequence comes from Persicaria maculosa, assembly GCA_963922045.1. Classification (NCBI taxonomy): domain Eukaryota; kingdom Viridiplantae; phylum Streptophyta; class Magnoliopsida; order Caryophyllales; family Polygonaceae; genus Persicaria; species Persicaria maculosa. The sequence continues at coordinate 42,893,713 of OY998264.1, read as the reverse complement.
GACATTTTGGCCTAGGGGACTAAAGCGTGGCGAGCACGCTTCACTTTGCATAGTTTATCTAGGCTTGCCTAGGTTTAGGCTTAGGATCATTGCCCTTAGCGCCTATAGCACCCAGCCGAGGCATGCTTTTTAAAACCACTCTTATTAGCTGTGATTTTTTTTTTTCATTTTTGATGATAAAAAATCCTTGGAATTCTGCCATCAAGAACAAACAAGGTTGGGGTGGAGTTTGTCTACTTGAGAGTTTTTTTTTCTATTGAAGAAATAGAACCCCAATAATGGAGGTTCATCTCATATTTAATGATATAGAGGGTTTGGTTGAAACATTATTGTAACCATGCCCTTGGACTCTTTCCCCTTCGGCCAACTTGTTCTTCCTCTTCCTCCTCTTCTTTTTGTTCAAGAGCAATCTCCTCTTTCTTCACATTCTTCTTTGCCTGCTTAACAACAATCATCTCCTTCTTTTTAGCATGCCTAACAACCATCATCTCTTCTTCTTGGGCTTTTTATTGGAGCCCTCCCCCTTCCCATTCTTGACCTCCTTGGTGACTCTTTGCATTTGTACGCATCTTCATCATCTTCTTCAGATTTTAGTCAGCCTCGTTAGACTTCGAAGGCAAAATCTTATTAGTGGCCTTAAGATTCGAAGAACTAGACTCCTCAGTGACTCCTTAGAAGAAAAAATAAGAGACTTCCTTGATAAGGGCTGACGGATATGAGGATGATGAGAGTACGTATTAGGGTTTCGTGGAAGGGAGGCTCTCTGGTTGGCGTGTAATACCGGGCAATTTATTCATTAATTACATGCCAACCAGAGAGTCCCTCCCTCCATCGAAACCCTAACACATACTCTTTCATACCCGTTAGTCATGGTGAAGGAATTCAAGGCGACACCCAAGGTTATTCTTCTTCTTATGAGGAGTTCGGTTACTCCGAGTTGCAATCTAAGGCCATCGATAAGAAGATGCCGTTGTCGAAGTCTAACAAGTTTCATAAAAGAATAGCATATGTGCAAATGCAAAGAGAGACCTGAGGAGGTGAGGAACAAGAAAGGGGAGATTTCCAATAAAAAGACCAAGAAGAAAGAGTTGATTGCTCTTGAGCAATAGGAAGGGGAAGAAGAGAACAAGTTGGTGCCTCAAAGTAGGGCTGTTCAAAATTCGGTTCATTTTGGACCGAATCGAGCCAACCAAACCGAACCTAAGAGATTAGGTTCGGTTTTCGTTTTGCAATTCTAAAAATTCGATTTTAGGTTCGGTTCAAATCCTACTTTTATAACTTAAATAAAAACATTATACGATACTAGTTTAGGTTGAATCAATTGTCATAAAAAAATTTATAATCCATTATAAGGTATTGTGTGTATTTTTAAGAAATTTTCTATAACATTTTTTTTTAAAATTAAACATTTTAATTTTTTATAATTAATTTTCAATTAGGTTCATTTAGGTTCGGTTTTCGGTTCGCAATTTCTAAAAATTTGGTTTTAGGTTCGGATCAGTTTGCCCCGGTTCGGCCCGGTTTTGAACCGATGTGCAAAAGTAAACCCATCAGGTCCAAGGGCGCAACTAGACTTTCAAAACGTAACCCGACCCGAAAACCTGACCCGAACGCCCGGTGAAATTTGGGTCAAGACTCGAAAATTTTGACCCGGAAATTTTTTCTGACCCGAATCCGAAAACCCGATAATTTTCCGGGTCATCTGGGTTTAGACTCGGTGACCCGATTGACCTGGTAATTTTGACCCGATTGACCTGATGATCCGATTGACCCGATTCATTTATAATTATATATCAATAAATTTTTTTTATGGAGATTTCAATTTATTTCATTTTATAATTACAATCACTTATCTTTCATTTTCAAATCAACTTTTATATTTATTTGTATTGTGTAATACTCCCTCCAATCCAACCCATCGTATTTGATTTTTTATTTTTCATCACATTTTTTAAGAAGATAAAAACTCTAAAAAATATTAAAATAATAAAATAATTTTATGCTTATTACTAATTGCGTGAAATTATTTTAAAAAAAATTATTTTAAAATTTGATATTTTATATATTTTAAAATTTATTAAAAATGATGAGAAATAATAAAAATTATATATATTTTTTTTATCAAATATAGTATATAATTACAAACACTAGAACTTATGAATCACGTCTTTAATTTTAGCATTTTAAAATTATCGCAAAATTACCAAATCATGGTTTTTTTAATTTAAAAAAGAAAAATTTGACAAACCCGAATCGACTCGATTTGACCCGAAACCGGGTCAAATCCGACTTCAAATCAAACCCGGATCTACCCAGGACCCGTTTTACTCGGAACCCGTTTTACCCGAAACCTGAAATGAACTGGCCCGAACCCGACCCGAATGACCCGATTGACAGGTCTAGGCACAACCAAACCCTAGTCTTTATGATTAAATATGAGATGACCCTTTATTGCCCCGAACTCGTTTGTTCTTGATGGTAGGATTCCGAACATCTTCCCACTATTGATTTCCATCAACATCTATTGTGCGGATTTTTCTGTTGCATTGAGAAGAAAAGTTTACTTTGATTTATATCTTCGGTTAGCTTATTGGATTTGCTCATATACAAATAAACACTACTGCATATTATATTCACATAAATCTTCATAAATTTCTAGTACCTAGTGATAAAAGTGAGGATTATCCACCATTCGGAAATAATTTATCACATGTCCTTTTAGGTCTCTTGTTTCACCATTGTTACTATTACTGTGCAGTATAATGATAAGAGTTTTTTGTATTAAGATGGTTGGGCAGGTGATTTGGTGTCTAGCTCACACAGTTTGGATTGGAAATTCCGTAGCAGTTGCTGCCTCTGTTGGCCTGATTGGACACCATTTATTTGGAATCTGGAATGGTGATAGAAGGTTAGCATCACGGTATGGGGAAGCATTTGATGTTGTGAAGAGCCGAACCAGTGTTATTCCTTTTGCTGCTATAGTTGATGGACGTCAGAAACTACCTAGGAGTTATTACAAGGAATTTATTAGGTTGCCATATTTAGCAATTATTATCTTTACACTGGGTGCGTACTTTGCGCATCCTCTTATGCAAGCAGGCAGTTTTAACCTTCACTGGTAGGACTCCAACTGCTTTACCGTTTGATTAGTTTTATACACAATTGGCAAGGCAGATGGGTTTTGACTAACAATGGAGATTCATCTGAGTCCAAGGTTGTTAGTTCAGACTCCCCTTCTTTCTGATCCTTGTGACATACAATGAATACCAAGGCAAAAATCTTGTGTATATTGTTTATTCTAACAACACGTGAAGATTATTTTTTGGTCGTCAAGGAAGATGCATCTAGGCTTATATCTCATAATCTACGTGATAGTATGTTGCTGTCTTGCACTTAATATGAGATGTATGTATAATGTACTATATTGAGTAGTAAAGGGCCCTTGTACTGTGCACGGTGCACCGATGAATTTATCTTGTAAATCCTCAAAGACTCTTGGTTATATCAGAGCCTTTTTCGGCCTCCACAATGTTTGAACTGTTTCCTACAGAGTTAACTTTGTATCCAGTTTCTGTATTGAGAGGTTTAATCAATGGCAGATATATTGTCAATAGACTAAAATTTTGTTGTCCATTGCTGCTCTTTTAATTTTTGGATCTATCTTATAATCTATGCATTCAAAACCCTTTTGATTACGAATGTTTACTAAGCTGAACAAACATGGATAAGCAAATATATCTCTGTTGTGATCATTTTTAAGTATATATCAGTCCTTGATACTTCTGCGCAGAGGAAAGGAAACCACGTACATGTAGGGATGAAAAGCTTATAACATGTGATATTGTGAAACTTAGTCCTGTCAATGAAATGTGTCCACAAATGTGACTGGATCTTGTTTAAAAACAATAGAAACCCAGTGAATTCCGCAATTAAGTATGGTTTGTAGGGCTGTCAATGAAATGTGTCCACAAATGTGACTGGATCTTGTTTAAAAACAATAAAAACCCAGTGAATTCCGCAATTAAGTATGGTTTTTAGGGGTAGAATGTACGCACCCTTAATCTCAGCTAGTCGAGAGGGTTTTTGAGAGGCCTATACGTAACGAAAGCCGAAGTGGAACGAGAAGGAGAAACAAACAAGGCCAAAGCAGGGTAGACAAACAAAGAAAAGGTAACACCAAAGAAAACACAAAGACAGAGCAAACCAGAAACAAAGTGGTGTTTGGCACAACAATGTTTAGCGTTCAACTAAGAGCTAAATTTGTCATCGCTATCAATGGAAGTGGTAAAAAAACGCTACAACTTACTGCTTGACAGGCCAACTGTACCCTAAATTAGATATTCATTTTGACAAATTCATCTATCTCAAAGTCTGTTTGATGTAATGTTGAGCTAACTGCTCCACCCAAATGCACCTTGAATTTAGTAAATAGAGAGTAGTCATCCGGGGATCGAACTGGTGACCTTTGGGTACTACCCACTAGTCCTTTCCGGTTGAGCCATTCCGGAATGGTTAAAAAGATACCCACTAGTCCACCCGAATGCACCGAACAACCCTAATTGGCAGAATTTTCAAGTTTTTCCCATTTCTACAAGACTACAACAATCAGTTAATCATGCCCATTTCTACAACAATGAGCCATGACATCAATTCATCTCCTCTGAATCATGGAGTATGAAAAAACAGAAAGAAAAAATGATAGTAGCCCACAGAGTGCAAAGTACTAAACTTTACCAAATAAAGAGGGTACTTTTGTACTTGAAAAGACCCCCAATTATTTGCATTCTAAAAGTTGGTAGTGTACAATTTATCAAGCCGTTATATGATCTGAGCGACATTTCACCCCCTTTTCTAATTAAATGTTATAGCATGACTACTCAGTTTGTCACTTTTTCACTACATTTTAAGCCATCAAAAGTGTTTTACTTACATCAAGGGTAGCAAGCTATGGTAACAACTAATATCAGCATCAAATGGTACAAAACATGATTATGCTGACATAATAATACACTAGTCCCCCACTTTCTGAATTATGCCTGAATGCTGGAATTTTAAATACCATGCACACTTATGCAGAACAGAACTCTCAACAGATACTAGAAGCCAAAAACATATAATAAAAATACATATTTAAATTTACAGACTTACAACCTACCAAGAAAACTGGTTTTCACTTGTTGCTCACAACTCACAAGTAATGTGTGCTTGCTTATTAAGACCAGAAAAAAAGGAAAGGGAAGAAGAAGAGCAGACAGGAGTATATGAACCAGACTGATGCGGTCCATCACAAACACGCATATGAACACAGGCTGCACTCTTTTAGCGCTCTATACAAGCGGATTCTTCAACGTAAACAGGCGAGAATCTGTAGTTAAACCAGAGATCTGTGATGTTGGAAGGTGGGGTGGGGTGGCCCTCTGTTGGAAATAGAACAGCTGGTCTTCTCCGATTTTGGAGGTGCTGGCTTCGTGTTCAATACGGGTCGTGGGGTTCTTCACCTGCTCATAAAGCATATCCATAGGCATCAAAATTTGCAGCTCTAAACCTAACAATCTTGATACCCTTAACAATTTTGTTTTATTTTATATAAAACACATTTCGGAAACACCCTCTCAATCTGCTCAGGGTAAGAGTGCATATACAACACATTAGAATAAATAAGTATACAACACATTAGAATTGTCACCAGATTATTGTCAATGAATTCATATTTCTGCATATTAGAACTCATTTGGCTCAATATAGAACTAGCATTGAAGAAAGAAAACAAAGAAACATATGGCTCAATATAGTGACTATGGCTTTTAGACAGATATGCCTCAGTTTATACCAGAGAAGTTAATCATAGCAAGAGTAAGTTCCATAATATACATGGCAAAGATAGAGAAACAACAGGAATTTCTCCAACACTAATGCACAAATAGTAAATGGGCTAAGTTTGATCGAGATACTTTTTCGCTCATAAAAACAATCATGGACTCACAACGCTTCTTAGTGTGTCCATTTTATGGGTATTAGAGACCTCAATTCTGCGAGGGATTAGTCATGCAAATAATATCCAACTACCCAAGTGATAAGGCAACTAACCTGTGCATTATTCTTAGCAGTCCAAGGCTTTTCTTTGTAAATGCTTTTGAAGAAAATATTCCTCACTTCTACAGCTAAATTCAAAGTGGTCATAGCAGTAACATATATTGATCTCCTACAACCTGACAATAATTTATCTGTTCTTCCTCCATGAAACAAACATCAAATAGCAATTCAAGACAAACTTATAAAAATTTTATTTTATTTTTTGGATGGAAACTCATACTACAATTCTACACACTTGTTTCTCTTAACCTATTTGTTTGTAGAGACAACAAAAACAAAATGCAACTTCGGAATCATTCCAGTACCCAAGAATGTTGTGCATTTATGTTATTGCAAGAAAGTGTAAAAGCAACTAACAAATAAGCCAAACGAGTAAACGGCACTGTAAAGAGATTTAACAAACAACACATGAAAAGTAGAAAACAACCATGCAAATATGTAAGATACCATAGAGGAACTACCTGTATGTATGGATAGGTGTTTGCGGCTACAGAGTCCCCAATAAGCATAGAATCACATTGTGAGGAGTTCCTTGCATTATCAGCACGTGACAGAACTTGCACAAGACCTCTATATACGTTCCTAGAGTTCCCAGCCGAAATACCCTTTGAAATGATCCGGCTCCTAGTATTCTTTCCCTTGTGAATCATTTTCGTTCCAGTATCTGCTTTTTGATAATTGTTAGTCAAGGCAACAGAGTAAAATTCGCCGACTGAATCATCACCCTCCAAAACAACACTAGGTTACTTCCAAGTAATAGCCGAACCAGTCTCCACTTGTGTCCAAGATATCTTTGACCTGGGACCAGCACAGATCCCTCTCTTCGTGACAAAGTTATAAATCCCACCTTTTCCTTCCTCATCACCTGCATATCAATTCTGCACAGTGTACTTTATCTCTGCATCCTTAGAACAGTGCAACTCTACGACAGCAGCATGAGGTTGATTGGTATCATAAGAGGGCGCAGTGCAACCCTCCAAGTACTCCACAAAACTCCCCTCATCAGCAACTATTAAGGTCCGCTCGAACAGGCCCGTTTCAAAAGCGTTAATCCTAAAATAGGTCGAAATCTGCATCGGACATTTCGTTCCCTTAGGTATGTAACAAAATGTGTCGTCACTGAACACAGGGGAGTTAAGAGCTGCATAGTAATTGTCATCACTAGGCACAACCCTCCCTAGATACTTCTTGACTAGATCCGGGTACTCCCTAATCGCTTCTGAAATCGAGCAGAAGATCACCCCGACAGCCTCCAAGGTCTTCCTATGGGTAGTAGCAATGGAAACACTATCAAGAACAACATCAACGGCGACATTAGCCAACCGATTTCTCTCATTCAAAGGAACACCCAGCTTCTCCAAATACCCGGGGAGCTCCGGATCCGCCTCCTCCAGATTATCCAAAACGGGTTTCTTTTTGGGTTCCGAGTAATAGCAAAGACCTTGGAAATCGATTGGAGGGTATCGATTATCAGACCATTTGGGCTCACTCATCTTCAAGAACTTGAAATAAGAATTAAGCCTAAACTCAAGCATCCAATTGGGCTCGTTTTTCCTCGAAGAAATCAACCGGATTGTTTCCTCCGAAAGCCCCTTGGGGATGGTAAAGGATTCAATTTCCTCATTAAACCCCCATTTGTAGTCCCTCTTAAGGAATTTTTTAATTGGGTACTCAGAATTTGACTTACCTTGCGAGGAAGAAGAAGAACATGGGTCCGAAGTCCGGGTCCTCGATTCATATCCAACATCGGCTCGGATCTTTGTGGGTTTGGCCACCGGAGCTGCGGGCTGAAAGGCCTGAAATTTGGGGTGAAAAAGAAACCCTTTGGAGGTTTCGGAGGAGGGTTGGAGACAGAAGAAGCTGGAGATGCCGTTTGCTAGCAGGGAAGACATGGCTGTGGTTGGAGGCAAGTTCGCAAGGAGAGGCAGATGGATTTGGCCCGTATATGGATAAATGCCCTTTTCTTTTCTGGAATCAATTTTTGGTAAACTTGATTAATTTTTTTTTTTTTACAGTAGGCAAAGTTTAGGATATTTCTAAGTATTTATGATCATCAAACATGATGATGTTCTGAAATTCACAGCTATAGTTTAAGATAGAATTACAGCTCAGTCGAGATTTTGCAATAAAGTCTGCTGCACTATTCGCCTCTCTGTAGCTGTGTTGGAATTTGATTTGATTTTTTTTTTGATTAGGAAAGAATTCGGCTAGAATGAATCTAGCCGATAGCATCCTGACAGATGAGGTCCAGAAGACCTGAATCATTGGTAATATCAACGCCCCTGGTAGAGCGGCAAAGGTGTGCAACATTATCCGCCGCTCTATTACCAATGCGGGGCACATGAGAGAAAGATACATCTCTCACATTTTTCAGGAGGAGTTTAATGTCGGACATTATCATTTCAATTTCCCATGGGCAATGTTTGTAAGACTTTAGGTGATTTATAATTATCAACGAGTCTCCTTCAATCTGAATTTTGTTGAGACGCATTTTGAGGAGTTGTAGGACACCCTGCTTAAGTGCCAATGCCTCAGCGCCAATAGGGGATTTGCTCCCCACCGAGCCATGGCCAATGTGGATTGGGTTACCATCCCAGTCTCGGATTATAAAACCAATGGTACTGTCACCGTTGGATAGCGTAGATCCATCGAAATTTAGTTTAAACGTACCCGTAGGTGGTTTCTGCCATCTTTGGATCTTATTTTTGTGGGATTGTCGGTATGTCTGAACCTTGTGATTGTTAATGGTTGTCTCCTCAATGATTTCGTTATCAATTTTGCTGGCAGAGTGCCAATTTTGAATATGGTTTAGTGTAATTAACTTAACTGTTGCAGAGTTTGGTGGGGGCTCATTTCTAAAGAGAAAATTATTTCTGATGTTCCATGTGGTCCACCAGGTAAAGGCAATAAGTTGTTTGTCCAACTTTGAAAGTGTAGTTCCCAAGGTGTCTAGTATTGGTTGAATGTTTCTTGATGTAGATAGTAGATTGTGAATCTGTTGTTTAGTTGCGGGGTTCAGAATAGATTTAATAGAGTTGAAGTGACATTCAAAGAATAGGTGAGTATCGTCTTCGTCCGACTGGTTGCAAAATTCACATGTCTTAGGAAGTGGAACCCCTTTCTGGTTGAGGCGTACCTTAGTTGGTAGGCCATGATGACTTAATTTCCAGAGGAAGTTTTTTATTTTTGGTGGGATAGAGATATTCCAGATCCATGCGCTCGTGTCATCATTGTGTCGGTGATGGTTTGTTATAAATTTTTATGCACTTGCTGTGTTGAACCACCCATTTTTGTCAGGCCACCAGTAGAGTCTGTCTTCAAAAATATTAGATGGCAGTGGGATATTCATGATTTCCTTTACAATACTCTGGGGTAGAATTTCCAGTAGTTTTTCCTCCCACCATTTTCCTCCAATAATGCATTCACTCACCGTTTCTTCCAATTTGGTAGTTATATTTGTATCAATTTTAGTCTGTAGGGGTTCTAGGAAAACCCAGTTGTCCTTCCAGAATTTGATTGATTTTCCGTTTCCAACTGACCATATAAGGCCAGATTTAAATTTCTCAATCAGCGGGGTGAGTTTGGACCATTGCCATGATGCACTACCTTTTCGTTTGTAGGAAAGGATGTGGGACGTTTTAAGGTATTTGTACTAGATTACTTTAACCCAGGGGTTTTCTGGCTCCGCTAATATTTTCCATAAAAGTTTCATTTGGAAGGCTTCATTCATAGGTTGTGACTTCCGGATCCCTAAACCACCCTTGTTCTTTGATCGACAAATCTTGTCCCAACTTATTAAAGGTCGGTGTTGTGCATCCTTATTCCAAAAGAACGTTCGGTTTAATTGATCTAGTTCCTTGTGCACCGAGGGCGGTAGCATGAAGTTCTGCATTACGTATAATGGCTTAGATGCAAGGTTTGATGCAATTAGTGTTGCACGCCCTTGTTGTGAGAGGGCATTTGCCCTCCATTTGCTTAGTTGGTCCTTAGATTTATAAATTATGTCTCCAAAAGTTTCCTTATTAACCCTCCCATTTATAATCGGGCATCCTAAGTATTTTTCAAGCGCTTTTTCATTTGCAACACCCAGAGTCCTCTGAATCTCTTCCAATCTGGCACGAGTTATGCCAGATGTTGTTTGGAAAGCAGATTTGTGGTAATTGACCTTTTGACCTGACAGTTTACAATAATCGTCAACTATTCTTTTTACCACTTGACATGCTGAGACTGAACCTTTTGTGAAGATGATTATATCATCTGCGAAGGCTAGGAACGGGATGCGTGGACCATCTTTACCGAAGTTAAACCCTATAGGATACCCTCCGTTTAATGTGGAATTTTCTAATTTACGTGCTAGTAGCTCCGCACCTAGGATAAAGAGAAAAGGAGATAGGGGATCCCCCTGTCTTAATCCCCTTGAGGGATGAAAAATGTCAGTTGGTCCGTTGTTAACAAGAATGGAAAAAGAGACTGTGGAGAGGCATTCAAAAATCCACTTCACAAAGGTGGGGTGGAATCCAAATTTTTCCAGAACGGCTATAGTGAATCGCCAGTCTACTCGGTCATAAGCTTTCTCCATATCCAGCTTTATTGCTAGCCATCCCTCCTTGCCCCTTCGCTGTCGGAAGGAATGAAATATTTCGTGGGCGATTAGGACATTGTCCTGGATCGCACGGTCGGATACAAAGGCGCCCTGGAGAGGGTGAATTAATTTTCCGATAACCTTTTTTAGCCTTTCTGTAAGAATTTTCGATATTATCTTGTATACCGTTGAACATAAGCTAATGGGTCTATAGTGTGAGGTCATAGATGGGTTATCACATTTTGGTAGTAGAGCTATGAATGTATGATTTAATTGTCGAAGCAGTTTTCCGGATAGAAAGAAGCTCTTGACAGCTCGGATAACCGATACACCAACAATGCTCCAGTATTTTTTATAGAATTCAGCGGTCATCCCGTCCGGTCCTGGGGATTTATTGTTTCCTAGGGAGAAAATCGTTTGTTTGATTTCATTGTTTGTAGGAATCTGTATTAGCATGTTGTTATCGTCACTTGTAATTTCTTCATTGATTAGTTGGAGATATTCATCAAGGAGACCTTGTGAAATGTGCTCTTGTTTGAAACGATGTTGAAAGTCTTGCCTGATTTCTCTTTTGATGTTCTCATCACCCAATATCTGTGTTCCTTCCGTTGTGAAGATCGTTCTAATGATTTTTCTATTTCGTCTTCCTGTGGCTATTTTGTGAAAGTATCTTGTGTTTGAGTCCGCTAGTTTTAGATGTCTAGTCTTAGCCCGCTGATTCCAGTAGCGCTTCTGAAAGGTTAATAATTTGTCTTTTTTCATTAGCAAGTTCTTTTCCTTCTGTATAAGGGAAGGGTCATTTATTTGGTGCATTCGGGTCTGTGTTTCCAGCAAGCATTCGTCTACATCATTTAGCTGCCTAAATATGTTTCCGAAAGTTTTTTTGTTCCACTCTTTCGCCTTTTTTTTCAAAAGTTTTGTTTTATGTGTAAGTTGAAACATACTCGAACCGGCGCAGGAGGCACGCCAGGCTTGTTTCACAATGTTCTTGAAGTCATTTCGTTGCAACCAGATGTTTTCAAACTTGAAAGGTGGGGCCTGATATGAAAGGTTCTTGTTTAGATCAATTGAGATGGGGCAATGATCTGAGGATGAAAATGCCCCATGCTTAGTGATGATGGATGGGAATTGTTGTAGGATCTGGTGCTGAACCAGGACTCTGTCCAGTTTTTCGTGAATGTTGTTATCCCCCAAAGGTTTTTTCCTCCAAGTAAACGGGTTTCCATATGTTGGTATCTCTGCTAATTGGCAGTCATTTTTGAAGGTGAACAGTCGCCTAAATCTGGTAGTGTTTGCATCGACGCCACCTAGTTTATCCTCATATCCACTAATTTCATTTAGGTCACCTATTATAATGCAAGGAAGGTGGGCTCCGAGAATAATTTCCGCGAGAGTTCTCCAGAAGTTGTCTTTTTCCCTAGGATCCGGGGGTGCATATACACACAGGATTAGATTTGAAAAATTTTCTTTTAAGTTAGAGTACTTGAGCCCAATAATCCTAGGAAGATGAATTTCAATAGAAATTGTTTCTTGTAGGAGCTGGTGTGCTTTCCAAAGAACACCAATACCACCTGATTTCCCGGTAGCAGTTGACCAAATCGCATTGTCAAAACCAGCAGACCTCCATGCTTTGTCGTTTGGAATTTTATTTGCCTTTGTTTCGGCCAAGGCTAACACCTGAATGAATTCATTTCTACACAAGGCGTTTATGCTGATCCAGAAATTTGGTTTTGCAATGCCTCTGCAATTCCAGTATCCCACTTTCATGTAATATCTTCTTGTGTTTGAGGGAAATGGTGTTTCACCCCAAACAGACAGTTTGAACAGAAAATTCTTGGGCAAGGTGTGTTGCTGCAAATCAGCTGGTTTGATCCCATGAAGGAGGGTGTAATCCATAAAATGATCTTTTGATTTGAACTCACAATAGAGTATGTAATTGGGTTTGTTTTAGCAGACTGAGCAGGAGACTTTGTGATTACTGCGATATGCAGAATAGAGGCGGCGAGTGCACTCGAATCATTTATACAATAAATAGCAACACTCGCCCGCCTAACAAAATATACACATACAACAAGTAAACTGATACACGATAACAGAAGGTGAACAAAGTATATGACTTTACAGATGGGTTCACCCCTGCTGTGCGAAAAGATAGGTTTCGAAAACAACGATCTGATATCATGGATATAATGAGTACAAATATAGTTGAAACAATGGTACATATTCAATTTGACTATGTACTTATCATGGTGTTTAGAATTGCCAAGGTAACCTAAACACACTAAAAATAGCGAGAGATCTATTTGCCCATGAAATATATAGATGGATCCAGCAGGCTTGCACCATAAGTATCTTGTAGAGCACCTTTGCAATACCAATGTAGGTCCCCAAAACGAAGTAACCCAACTCAAATCAACCCAGCAGGCATGTTTCATCCACAAAATGTTACAAAACATATCTTTATTAACATTGTAAGCAAGGAAATGTAGAAACGAAAGAGCATTTACATCTATTAACCATAGCCTTAGCAAATTAGTTGAGACACACTTTTGACCGACGGGCCTGAGAAACTGATTGCAAGAGCAGAAACCTACAGAATCCCACATGCCACAACCACACGGTTGAAGGGGTGGGAGCTTCACAGTCAAGTACACAAAGAACCTGCAATCAAACCTGGAATCTAAGGACTCCAAAGCCAGTTTTGAATTATCTACGATGGAAGGAGCCCTCACAGCTGACCAGTTAGAAAACGACCCAAGAAAGCCAGAACGGGATGCCACTCTAACCGTGTGGGCGAAGCCCATGCCAAGAAACAAATCACACACGCACGAAGTGGTCAGATGATGAACATAATCATTTTTCAGCCAATCAGCTAGGATAACAAGGAACATCAAAATGGATGGATTCCAAAACCCATAAGACATGGATTTTACTGCTTCTTTGATTTGTCTATAATAAAACTGATTCCTTATAGGATTATATGCAGTAAACAACAGAGAGAGGCTGCGAAAACATGAAAAACCACCAAATTTTGTAGCCAAGAAATGAAAGATTAAATAGCGGGTTTTGCACAAAAAAGTTAAGATAATCGAAATTTTCCCACCATCGAAGATGTAATAGAACTGGAAGACAATTGAAAAGAGTTTGATGCATATTCCTTTCAGCAGGGATGACATTAACCTTTCATAGCAAGCAGAGATGCAATACCCAGGAGTGGAGGGACTAAAGACATATATACCTAGCTGCTCAAACCCAAGGAACAAAACACGGGGCTCGTGGGGAGCAACAATAGGCATATAAATCAGATCGGTAAGACAGTTAAGAACCAACTTAAGTAAAACTCCAAGGGAGAATTTACTAAGACGTTCAAAAGACCTACTGATCATTTTTTCAACAACAGGTTCATACCAGTTACCCTTCATCCCAGACTTGCAAATAATTCTCATCAAGAAACAAAACCACCTTGGTCCCATATTAGCATCATAAAGGGTATAATCCCATAAAGGGTGAGTTCTACATAGGAAACAACTGCAAGATTCATAGCGTATTAATTGAAAAGCCACCGCCGAAGACAAGTTCAGACTTTTAGAACCAACTTTTATGTGAACTAGTTCTCCATTCGAACAAGGTAAAGGAGCCATTACAGCCCCAATGACCACAAATTTTCCAGGGCCCGAAAATCGGGGGGTAAGAAGTGAAGATACATAAGCCTCTAACACAGTGTTTTCCAACCACCAAAGGGTGGTGTATTTCATGAACATTAAAATGCAATTAGTTAAGGATATGAACAAAATTTTGAGGAGCGACCTGGACATGAACGATGAAGCCACTGATGTGGAGATAGGGGAAGAGATCCCCACCAGCACAACACAAGAGGAGCCAAGCTGGATACCAACCCACCACCCACAACCGCCGAACATAGAACAAGCGACCTCGGATCCCAACACCACTTCATCCGAGCTGAAAATCAACACACAATCCACCACACCCTCGGAGAGCCTCTTCTTTCTTTTTCTGAAATTCATCACCCTCAAGTCCTTAGCTTTCCTCCGAGCCAAAGAAGATGCAGATCCCCCGAATGTATTGATATCACCCACCATAAAAAAGAAATCATTTGGACTTGGTGGGACACGATTGGATTTGTAGAGGCGACGTCGGAGATCCGAGCTGCTTTTCACTTGTTTTCGCTTCGTGTGGAGACTACGAACTCCATTTCTAGCAGAGCTTATGAATGAATATTTGCTCCGGTTGGTAGTGACGGTAATTATCCAGTAGATTAGAGAGTATAGGGGGCTGATTTGGTTGATTTGTAAGGAATTTGAGGGAGATTCATAGAGATTTGGTTGATAATGGGGATCTGCTAAACGAAATTGGGGGCGCGTGCCTAGTAGGCTCGGCGCGTTCATTGCCCTGGAAAAGGGGGTTTTTTTAGTCCCTCTCTGTGTTGGAATTTGATAAATTCAAAGTCTTTGCTTAGAGTTTGAATTTCTTTCACTATTTGTGTAATCTCCCATGGTGAGTTGTTTTCCTGGTTGATGGCATTGATAATGATTGCACAGTCACCTTCAATGATCGTCCTCTGTATTACAAGTTCTGCTGCCAGTCTTATACCTACAAGTATTGCAAAACATTCTGTTTGGATGACAGAATATGTTTCACCATTACATTTATGTATTCGAATTATTTGCCCTTGATTGTTTCTTATGATACAACCAATTTGAGATTGTACCCCATTTTTGACAGAAGCGTCTACATTTATTTTGACAATATTTTTAGGTGGGTATTTCCAGTTCAATTTCTGACGAGGTCTAGTGTGCTTATGAGAAGTGTTTATTATTTCCTCATTTTTCCAGCATAAAATTTTATCAATAGTTTGAGTAAGAGTGTAGGCTATATTATTGTTAGAATTTTTTCGGAAGATGATTTTATTTCGAAGTTCTCAGATTGAGTGCCATAAGTGGCAAATAGACTTGAGCAAACATGGGCCAACCCGCCCGGAAAAATATGCGGGCTTGGACAAAGTAGTTGGCCCAAGCGGGCCGACGAGCCCGGCCCGGTAGGCCCAGAGAGCCTGGCTTGGGCAGAGGGTAAAGCCCAAGCGGGGCGATAGGCCCGGCCCGGTTTTATACATATTAATATTATATATAATTATATAAGTTATATATAGTATTATATATAACATAAAAAAAATATATACACAATATCTAAGGGTGGGCACAAATCCCAGGCTCGTCCCGTAAAAATTATGTGGGACGGGACGCAGGACGAGGATTCCTTATCCCGCAAATCCCGTCCAGTCCCACGCGCACTCACACATTTGAAATGTATATATTTACAGTGTATATGAGACACATACACATTTACAACATACACTTACAGTGTGTATATATATGTCCCATATATACATTTACATTTACAATATATATATATACTTAGAGTGTGTATATATACACATATATAAACGTTTACAGTGTTTTGCATATTTGTACGTATAACTTTCTATTAGGTATATATGTAACTTTGTATTGCATTTGTTAGTACGCTATTATTGTGTCCATATTTGCCTCATATTTGAAAGTATCGGTATAATTTGTGATTTGCCTCTTTTTTAAATAAAAAATTAGTTCGATTTCGGATAAAAAATGAATTTAATACGCTAGGCCCGCTGGGCGGCCCGGCCCGGCAATGAGGGCGGGCTTGGGCAAGGCACTAGGCCCAAAAACCGGGCCTGGCCCAAGCCCGACCCGGTGTAATGGGCTGAAAATTTGGCTTTGGCCCGGCCCAAGCCCGCCCGGCCCGGCCCATGCTCAGGTCTAGTGGCAAAGGTCAGTGAAATCTTTGTTTTGGCTTTTAGTATTTAAAATATTTTCAGAGATATCATTTGTTAGGTTTGGAATGTTAAAGGATTTATGTAGTCTGATGCCCAGGTTTTGGATAAGCGACTTGGTGATTTGATACTTAAAAAATAAGTGATTTGCGTCCTCTAGTTCATAGTTGCAAAGTGAGCAGGTACTGGGGACTCTATTTATGTATCTGTTTAAACGCTCAGTGGTGGGTAAGATATCTAATATAGTTTTCCAAATAAAGTTTTTAATATTTGGAGCGATATTTAGTTTCCAGATCCAAACTCCAGAAATATTATTGTTATTTCTTGTGTTAAAGAGAGAAGAGGTAGATTTGACTGTAAATGTTCCATTTTTATTGTAGATCCAAATTAGTCTGTCTGTGATATCAATTCTAGGGATGTAAATGTTTGAAATTATTTGAACAATGTGAGGTGGGAATATGTTGTTTAGTTTCTTAGTATCCCAAGTGTTAGAGTTTGTAATTAGATCACAAACTTTTAGGTTAGGGTTGTGGTTGTTTCTAAAGTTTTCGAGTTTTTGTGCATTTACCCAGATGTCAGACCAGACATTAATGGTTTTCCCATTGCCAACTAGCCAAAGTAATCCTTTGGAGAAAGTATCTCTAATGTTCAAGAGTCGTCCAAATTGCCAGGAAGTTTTAGTTTTACCTCTTTCCATTAATGGTTCATTTGAAAGATATTTTTCAGTGATAATCTTTGACCAAATATTGTTAGGATTCGCTATTATTCTCCAAAGAAGTTTCATCTGCATGCTTAAGTTGATTTGTTCAGCTGTTTTGAAGCCTAGTCCACCATCCTTTTTAAGGGTACATAACCGTTCCTAACTAATTAATGGGTGATAGTTATCAGATTGAAGTTTATTCCAGAAAAAGTTTTTGTTGATTTGGTCAATTTTATCAAGAATTCCTTTTGGAAGAAGGAAGGATTGCATAAGATAGTTGGTTTTAGAATTGAGATTAGCTTGAATGAGGACGGATCTTCCAGCTTGAGAGAGGGTGTTTGATTTCCATTTGGATAGTTGTTTTTTTAGGCTTGTAATAGCTTCGTCAAATAAGCTGTTGTTTACTCTACCACTAATGAGTGGTATTCCCAGATAATTTTCTAAGGTTTTAGTAACAGGGATATTTAATTGTTGAGCAAGACTTTGAGCTTTTTGAAGGGAAATGTTTTTAGAGACTTGTAGATAATTTTTGTTGTAATTTATAGAGAGAAAACTTGATTAATTTGAGGCTAGGGATTATACGTGACAAAGTCATAACTTACTTTTCTTTATTTTTTTTATTAAATCAAATATCTATACATTAAACTCATACTATAATCCACTCTCATTAAGTTTACTAATTAGCAAGTTTTATTATTAAATATTAAATATTCTTAATAATTTAATTATTCATGGTCATTTATTATTATCATTCAATACGAGAATAATATATGGGTATTTTTGACATTATTTTTTTTACAAAAAAAACATATGCAAAATGGGTGTCTATAGGTAGATAAAATTAATTTATACTTGAAAATATTTTTTGTTTTAAATTTTATTTACATAAAATGCCGCAAAATTGGTTTAAAGGCTGGCCATTTTTTTTCTTGCTTG
The DNA here is from genome assembly GCA_963922045.1 of Persicaria maculosa. Classification (NCBI taxonomy): domain Eukaryota; kingdom Viridiplantae; phylum Streptophyta; class Magnoliopsida; order Caryophyllales; family Polygonaceae; genus Persicaria; species Persicaria maculosa. The sequence continues at coordinate 42,875,575 of OY998264.1, read as the reverse complement.
GGCAGCCCATGAATCCCTCTTTGAGCCGATGCTTGCAGATGAATCCCTAGTAGCGGATTCATGTAATTTCACCTTTTTTTCCACCTTTATTTCCAGCTGACTACTCTTTGAGCCCATGAGCTCACTGATGCGGAAGCTCTAAGAGCATTCTTATTCGGGAATCCGAACCTAGGCCTTTAACTTACTTTTCTTCTGCCACATCAGCTTAAGGGCCTCATTCCAACTTTTTATTATTTGCACCTCGAGCTCGACTCTCGGGCCCTTAAGTTACTTTTTACTATTTACCTTTTTCAATTATTATTATTATTATTATTATTATTATTATTGTTATTATTATTATTATTGTTGTTGTTGTTGTTGTTGTTGAATTTTAAAACGAAAAAAACATAGCGTCGCACTTAAAAAAACGTTATGCAATACTAATATAAGAAACTAGTCTTTTTACCCGCGTTTGCGCGACTTGTTGATAAATTTATTTTATTTTATAAATTTGGAACTAATATAAAATTAAATATAAGTATTATTTATTCTTAAAATTTTATTTTTTTTATCTGGGATATAAATAGTTGTGTTTATTTTAAAGAAATTTGAGATATGGAACTGTTTTGTCATATATACTCATTATATCTCTAGCTTTACTTCTTACATCCACCAATAATATTTCATCAACTAAAACTAATGATTGAAGAATACATCTTATACAACCCAAATTATGTTTATGCATTTTTTTCAGTTGAAAACATATTTAATTTTAAAATGATTAATAAATTTTACCAAGACTAACTTGATGGAGTTGAGATTTTGAATATTCTATTTTGATAGTAATAATAGTTACTGAATCATTAAAAAAATTTAAAAGATTTTAAATATCAATCCTTAAATTTGATTAAATTGCTTACAATAAAATATTGATATTATATAAAATAATTAAATATTATTTTTTATAAAGAAAAATTCAAATAATGATTTGCAAATAAATAATTTTTTAAAAGTAGCATACAAATCTAGATTCCAACTACTAAGATGATAAAAGAAAAATTAATTCTTATATTTGTTTTAGATATATTAAAAGCTAAATAATGATTAATAAATAAATAAAAGAAAAAATAAATTCAATTTTTTTTAAATATCTGAATAAACTAAACAAATATAAATTTTAAAAATGTATTAGGGTAAATTAGTACTCCAAACGAATGTAAATTTAAAAATATCCAAACAAATAAAGTTAGATATATATTAGGGTATTATAAATTCAAAAACTATAAATAAACTTAGGTTAAATCAACCGTAGATAGATTACAAATATCTCTTATATTAAATAAATATATACTTAGATAGTGGTTTGCGTAATTTATACTTAGGTTAAAGCGACGTATTAGTGGTTTCCATAATTTTTCCATTGTAGATCGATCCATGTTTTATATATGTAACCTTTTAAGATAAATTAATCTATTTTTTTTTTATAGAAAAAATAATCTAACTTTTTTTTATATAAATTAATCTAAATTTAGAAATTAATGATACCCGCTCTCTTGCACCGTACCAATGTTAATCTAAATTTACAATTGGTACGGGTGTAGTATAAATAAAAATTAATTTAACCTTTTTAATCAATTAATCTAGCCTTTTAAGATTATGTAGATTTTTTTTGGTAAAATAACGGTATTTTTCAAACAAAGATAACTTTTTTTGACAAAAAATACATATTTATCTATAGATATATTATATTTAATTTTGACCAAATATTGGATAGATTATTGATCTAAAAGGATAAGTTTTTTACCTAACTATATTGGCTTATTAATTGATGTGGCCCAGGAATATAATAACACTTTAATCCAGAAAATGACACGTAAGCAAAAATAATCTCGCTTTAATCCAGAAAATTCCATGGACGCGAGATCGCACCAGAGGAAACGGCCTCTGCTTTAGTATTTTATATAGATGAAACCGAAAATAAAATTGTTGAAACGGATAGCTTGAACACATTTGGAGTCGGATGAACAATTTGATTTGGATTGAGAAATGGGTGAAAAAAAAATAGATTTTTATTTGGTAAAAATAATAGTACACGGTTATTATTTGCATAATTTAAAAAAAAAACAATATGCAAAATGGGTGTCTATAGATAGATAAAATTAATTGACACTTGAATATAGAGAAAATTATAATACCCTCATAAAGATCATCAAGATAAACAATAGAGAAATTTCGATAAATTTAACTTATAACAATTATTCTTACCTACTAAACAAAAGACACCACAAAGAGAAAATTATATCCGGCAAAAAATATGGTAAAACAAAACTAAATATTTGTTTCAACAAACATAATCTATCATATATTTATTATCTAATATACCACATATACTATATAAAATTACATTGGTTAAAATCACCAAAACAAATTGTACAAATCAATGACCAATCCTTTACCAAAAAGGAATACCAAAAAATGTTAGAATGGCTCAAAAAGCTGATACACACTATAAAATTTTTTAAATGACAAACATAGGATACTGGAACATTAGAGGCGTCAAAAAGCCTAATATTTGGCAAGACTTAGCCTATATCCAAAAGAAAAACAACTTAGACATCCTTGCCCTATCTGAAACTAAAACAACTAACGCACCAATGGAAAATCTATATAAAAAATCTGGATTTAATAAGGCCCACCACATTGCATCAGATGGATCAAAAGGAGGAATGTGGATCCTTTTCAAAACCTCTGAATTTACAGACAATTTAGAAGAAATAACTAGATCAGATAACTACATAATGTACCTGGCTAATATCAACAACTTTAGATTTATTCTCAATTTTATTTATGCACCATCAAATCAAACTGACAATAATAGCTTTTGGGACAAAATAATCACAGCAACACGACAATTTATCTATCCATCCCTACTATTGGGAGACTTCAATGAAATAGAATCAATAAATGACAAAATAGGTGGAACAAATCCACAAAATAATAGATTCACCCGTATTCAACAAATTAATGAAGAACTGGATATTCATACTGTCCCCTACACTGGCAGCGCAGTCACTTGGAGAAAAAGACAAACCCTATTGACAATATCTATGAACGTTTAGATAGAGTCATGATCCATACAGACATTTCTAAACAATTCCCCAACCTAACTGTACATAACCATCCTTTTACAAGCTCAGATCATTCCCTAATATCTATCTCAATAGGAACGAAATCAATTAGAGCAGGATCACCCTTTAAATTTGAAATGGCTTGGACAAACAATGAAAATTATAACAAACTAGTCAAATCAACCTGGGAAAATAAACTTAATGGATCATTCATGTTTACGCTACTACAAAAACAAAAACTGCTCAAGAAAAACACAAAAATTTGGTGTAAATCACATCCAAATAATAATATTAGACAGTTAAAAGACATTGAAGATCAACTCTTATTGTTACAAACCAAACAAATTAGTGGAAACTATGATAATATTACAACAAACAAAAGACAAAGACTTCTAAATAAACGAGAAGCACTCATGAACTTTAATAACACCTTCTGGAAACAAAGAGCCAAATCTAACTTCCTTAATTTTGGAGACAGAAATACCAAATACTACCAATCAATCTCTAAAATCAGGAATTCTAAAAACATCACTCGTAATTTTACAAATAAAAACGGGTTAGTCATTAAAGATGAAAAACAAATCAGAGATGAAATAACGAATGAATTGGCTGAAAGATTCATTTCAAATAAACAAACAAACAATCAATACTTTCCAGACTTAATAAAACACACAATAACTGACCCAGAAAACTTAAGCCTAACTCAACCATTCACAGATAAAGAAATCAAGGACACTCTATTCTCAATGAAAGAAGACAAATCTCCTGGCCCTGATGGATTCCCCCCCGAATTCTATAAAAAATACTGGAGCATTGTAGGAAGCCTGCTCTGTACAGCTATCAAATCATTTTTTCATTCTGGTATTCTTCTCAACGAAGTTAACACAACATTCATTGCACTCATTCCAAAAATTGATAACCCCACTAATATTAACCATTATCGTCCCATTAGCCTCTACAACACCATCTATAAAATTATATCAAAACTCCTAGCCAACCGTTTAAAACCAATTTTACCTCGTATCATCAACCCTTTTCAAGGAGCCTTTGTTCAGGGCAGAAATATTCAGGATAACATCCTAATAGCCCACGAAGTCTTCCACTCCTTCCATAACAAAAAAGGGAAATACGGTTGGATGGCAATTAAACTAGACATGGAAAAAGCTTATGATAAAATAAATTGGGACTACATACGCATCGTTCTGACTAAATTCGGATTTCATCAAAAGTGGATAAACTGGACCATGACATGTCTAACTAAAACCAACTTTTCTGTTCTAGTCAATAACTTACCTGGCAAAACATTCCAAACTTCTCAAGGTATACGACAGGGAGACCCCCTTGCACCATATATTTTTGTCATAGTTATGGAACTCTTAGCCAGAATGATACAACAAGAATCATTAGAACTTGACCCGCTAATTGGAATCAAACTAACAAATAACAGTAATCTTTGGAAAAGCCAATGAACTAAGTCTCCACACAATAAAAAACCTTCTAAACAACTTTTGCAACATATCAGGCCTTTCCATAAACTACGATAAAAGCTCCTTACAAGTCTCTAAGAACATCTCCGTTCAAAAAGCCCAAAGTCTTGCTCAACAGCTAAACATCCCTGTAACTAAAACATTAGAAAAATATCTAGGAATACCACTCATCAGTGGCAGAGTAAATAACAATGTCTTTGATGATGCCATCACAAACCTAAAAAAACAATTATCAAAATGGAAATCGAACACCCTATCTCAAGCAGGAAGATCTGTTCTCATTCAAGCCAATCTCAATTCTAAAACCAATTATCTTATGCAATCCTTCCTTCTTCCAAAAGGAATTCTTGACAAAATTGATCAGATCAACAAAAACTTCTTCTGGAACAAACTTCAATCTGACAACTATCACCCACTAATTAGCTGGGAACGGTTATGTACCCCAAAAAAGGATGGTGGATTAGGCTTTAAAACAGCTGAACAAATCAACCTAGGTATGCAAATGAAACATCTTTGGAGGATAGTAGCAAACCCTGACAATATCTGGTCAAAGATCATCACTGAAAAATACCTATCAAAAGAACCTTTAATGGAAAGAACCAAAGCCAAAACCTCATGGCAATTTGGACGACTCTTAAACATTAGAGATACCTTTTCTAAAGGCTTACTCTGGCTAGTTGGTAATGGAAAAACCATTAATGTCTGGTCAGACATCTGGATAAACGCTCAGAAACTTGAAATGTTTAGAAACAACCACAACCCTAACCTAAAAGTCTGCGAATTATTCACAAACTCAAACAAATGGGATACTAAGAAACTAAATGACATATTCCCACCATACATTACTGAAATGATATCCAACATCTATATCCCCAGAATTGATATCGCGGACAGACTAATTTGGATCTACAATAAAAATGGAATTTTTTCAGTTAAATCTACCTCTTCTCTCTTTAACACAAGAAACAACTATAATACTTCTGGAGACTGGATATGGAAATTAAATATCGCTCCAAATATCAAAAACCTCATTTGGAAAACTACATTAGATATCCTACCTACCGCTGAGCGCCTAAACAGATACATATATAGGGTACCCAGTATCTGTTCTCTGTGCAACTATCAACCAAAGGACGCAAATCACTTGTTTTTTAACTGTCAAATCACCAGATCGCTAATCCAGAATTTGGGTATTAGATTACACAAAACCTTTAGCATCCCTAATATAACAAATAATATCTCTTAAAATATCTTAAATACTAAGAGCCAAAATAGAGACTTCACAGACCTCTGTCATCTATGGCACTCAATCTGGGAACTCCGAAATAAAATCATCTTTCAAAAAAACTCTATCAATAACATAGCATACACTCTCACTCAAACTATTGATAAAATTCTCTGCTGGAAAAAAGAGGTTTCAATAAAAAAACTCTCCCAACCATACTAGGCCCCGTGAAAAACTAAACTGGAAACATCCTCCCAAAAATGTTGTGAAAATAAATGTTGACGCCTCTGTAAAAAATGGAATACAATCTCAGATTGGTTGTATAGCTAGAAATAATCTAGGACAAATAATTAGAATACATAAATGTAATGGTAAAACATTTTCTGTTATCCAAACAGAATGCTTTGCAATACTTGCAGGTATAAGACTAGCAGCAGAACTTGGAATACAGAGAACGATCATCGAAGGCGACTCCGCAATCATCATCAATGCCATCAATCAGAAAATCTGCCCACCATGGGAGATTACACAAATAGTAGAAGAGATTCAAATTCTAAGCAAAGATTTTGAACTCATCAAATTCCAACACTGCTACAGAGAGACGAATAGTGCAGCAGACTTCATCGCAAAATCTCAACTGAGCTGTAACTCTATCCTTAATTATAGCTGTAATTTCCAAAACATCATCATGCTTGATGATCATGAATACTTAGAAGTATTCTAAATTTTGCCTACTGTAAAAAAAAAACACCATTAAAGTATTTTGGAATTAAAGGTGCACGTGTTAGCGCTGCCCAATTTTTTTTTTTTGACTTGTGTAAGCTGCTAACGCAGCACTTTACTCTCCAAGCAATTAAAATAGTGTCGTTTTACACTCCTTCTACCAGCAAGCGGGTATGCTTTGGGCACGTGCCCTCGATTCCGCTGCTACGAGCCTACTTTTTTTTAGCCCTTTTATAAGAGATCCATATCTCAGGCTCATAGTTTTTTTGTCTTTTCTTGTTTTCTTGTGTGCTTATGTGGCAGTTCTAAGGGCCCTTAGGCCCACTAATGTGCACGCCCTAATGGCTAAGTCCATGCACATCCCGAACACTTACCTATGTAATTAACCCATTTTTTTCCTGCCACGTCAGCACAAGTACACCCTTTACCGTTTTTATCAATTTCACCCACATCCCTGCACTCCACTTACGGACCCTACCTCGACTTTTCATCATTTAATACTTATGTTATTATCCGACATATTACATCTATTTATTTAATTTCATCGTATAAAATTATTTTACAATAGAAGAATATTATTATTATTTTAATATAATTTAATTAATAAATTTTATTAAAATTAATAATTAATGTCTATTCAAATATATTTTTTATAATTTTTTTTGATTAATTTTAACTTAAGAAAATTGATTTAAAAAAAAACAAACCCACCAATTCAATACATCACGTGAGGTTTCCAAATTGCAAATTATTGATCAGGTTGGAAAGTGAACCCACCCTTCCACCGTTCCACATGTCAATTTTGTACTGGATATGTAGAGTAACAATTGCGTTGAAGGGTGTGAAGTACAAAACTCTCCCATGTCCCTCTGCAAGCTCACTTGAAAGATGTACCTATTTCCTTTTTTTATTCAATTGGTGTCATAGTACACAACCATGTATATGGCCTAATAGTGTGAGGACAGACAGATCCTCTACAATCGTTTTAATCTTCGTGTATTCTTTAATTATTTTGGCAATAAAATCATTGAAATTGTTTTTTCTTGTTTTTTTAAACAAAAATTTTATGTTATATGTATATATATATTACTAGTACTTTCCCCGATCCATGTTCGGATTTATTTCGGAATATTTTCGATCGAGTTTGACATATCCCACAAAATACCGAAATCTATTATGTGTTATTTTGCCCATGCTTCTAGTCACGTCGTTCTTTAGTTATTATGATATAGTGTTTTCTCGAGACGATTAATAATTCAAATTTAATAATAAATAATAAATCGATCGCTTTCACACTTCTCTTGAAATCCACCCTACTTGAATGCAAATAAAAGAAACCTTATATTTTTTGGCCTAAGAAAATCGAGTTCGGATCCAGATTTCACACCATGCCTGTGAAACGGACTAGAGAAAATGAATGATTTATATTTTTACTTGTTCCAAGGTCGTATGTAATCTAATCGGAGCCCAATTATTCCACCTTGACATCTAATAGACTATTGCTTTTTAGATATTTTTTTACTTTTGTTATTTTTTATTCCTATTTTATTTATTATTGAAACCTGATTTTCATTAGCATAATATATTTCACGCCATGCTTATGAATCAGGCTAAATAAAATGAATGATTTATGTTTTTACTCGTTTTAAGGTAGTGTCTATTTTCATGGAAATCCAATTATTCCAAATTGATCTATAATAGACAATTTATTTTTAGATGTTTTAACTTTTTGGTTTTTATTATTCTTATTGTATATAATATTGAAAACTGGTTTTACTCACGATATTATATTGACACCATCCCTGTGAACTAAGATGAAGAAAATAAATTATTTATGTTTTTATTCGTTTTAAGGTCGTTTGTATTTTTAATCGGAGTTTGATTATTCTAAGATGACCTCTATTAGACGATTTCTTTTCAAATGTTTATAATTTTTTTTATTCATATTGTATTTGATATTGAAATCTGATTTTCATGGCTATAATATACTTTATACCATGATTGTGAAAAGGGATGAAGAAAATGATTGATTTATAACTATACTCGTTTTAAGATCGTGTGTGTTATGATGGGAGACCAATTATTTCAAATTGACCTACTGACAATGCATGATTTTTATGGGCATTCTAAGTCATTCTTAAGTCATTTAGGTTGCATTTAGGTAGGTTTTTAGCATGAAGTATGATCATTGCCTTGAAAGTTGCAAAGTTCGGAATCTACGCGTTTTATGCCTATCTATGCAGATTCCTAAGAGTCAAGCTAAAGGAGGTAGAGGAAAGCTAAGATAAGAAGCTTAAAGAGCATAAGGAAGAGTCAAGGAAGAAGACGGAAAGAGAAACGAGCAAGACAAGACAAGAAGAAGAGAAAAGAAGCCATTGTAGAAGATCGGTGCTCGTGGCCAAGACCGGCACCCGCCCTCCTTCAGCACACAATCCAGGCTTCCATGGACTACAGTGGATCGGTGCCCGTCGATGCATTGTCGGCGCCCACCGATGAGGATTCTGGCAGATTTCCTCAATGGGATAATATGGTCCATTGGGCTTTTCTTATACATTAAGTTCTCCGAACCCTTGCTCTTCTATGCCTATAAATACAACTCTCCTCATCCTCCAATTCGTACAACTCACACACCAATTCACAACACATTTCTCTCTATTCCCGTTTTCGCTATTTCGGTAAGCTACGCTCGGCTAAACCTTTTATAGTTTTGCTTATATTTTATGCATTGGTTAGAGACATGTGAGGGTTGTTTGAATACTATATATTTTATAGTTATTATTTGGTTTATGCATATTTGGTTATTCATTACTCTTGTTCTTTATATGTTAAGTTGTTTATTTGTTTTAATTGACACTAAGATAGATAATCAACATGCTAAGTGATTATAGCTAAATCCGCTATTGCGGCCCTTAATCCAACATAGTAGCAAACATATCTTGATGAACAGGTTGATATTCATGAATATGAAAGGGTAATGACATATAGTTTAGTGTTATTCTTAGTGGATGCGATAGCTGGGTTGACAATCAGGTGACACGTCGAATATGCAATAATTACATGAATTATATGCTTATGTGATTATAGAATTATTACTTCTCGAACTCCATGCAAGAGTTTAGAGAGTTGGTAGTGATCGAATCAGGAAGCTATATATTCAACTCTATGCACCAACCAACACTAAGATAACCAAGAATAACCAAACAATCCAATGATCATGAATCTACCAATGTTACGAATATAAGTGAAACTATATACTTCTCTCATATTATTTCCTTTTGCAATCATTATTTTGTTTATTGCTTTTCGTTCACAATTACCATTGCCTTCTTTACAAACTGCTTGCTTACTTACTACGTTTGACCAAAGTCCCACACACTCTCTGTGGAATCTGAAGCGTTTCTAGAAAATCACTTTTATTGATTACTTCAAGATGACTATATAAATCTTATATTTACCTGCAAAGCGGAGACGATTATATTTAACTTGAACGTGAATTAATTGACAGGGCGGATTTTGCTTCGCGATGTGAGGGATCGCGATTAAATATTATTGTTCAATCGTCTTCTTTAAGATAACTTCAAAGTGATGGGGTTTATTATGGAAGCGTTCTTCTCCAATCAAGGGATTTAAGAACTCAGCTCTGAGGGTTTTAATTCAGGGAGGAATTGTAGAGCTCTCTTCACTTCTTCAAAATCGGATCCCTGTGTTGTGGGGAAATGAGGGGTATTTATAGGACATTCCAAGCGAGTAGCCGATGGTGACCTTGTGGGTGGTATAGGACACATGTAATACATTCCCACCCACCAGAGAGTTTTGCATGTCGTGTGAGGCTACCATCGAGGCGTCACTTTGACAGTGAGTTGGATGCTTCTGTTACGGACCAATAATGTGGTTTTATTGTGGTGGTGGTTGGATAAATCGAGTAAATATTCATTTGACCATGATCGCAATGCTTTTTTATTCTCTTTGAAAGTTCGTCTAATCGCGATCACAGTGAAATTATTCCTTTTGAAGGCTTATCTGATCGTGCTTGTAATATAATTATTCCTTTGGAAGGCCACAACCATGATATACCTTGGTACTTGTGATTGATGAAGTGATCGCGATCATGATTTTCCTGATATAGTGGTTTTGCGTTAGGTATTCTATTTATGATGTTTAATCCTTGCTTTTTAAAAAGGGCTATTTTATGGGACATCGTCATATCTCCTTGGGACTAGATCGCGTTCACAAAGTGATAGTAAGTTCTGATAAAAAGATGGTGACTTATGTCTTCGTCTTTATTGGGCCTGAGGTAATTGGGCCAAAGGTAAATGATTCGGCCCTGGCCCATGAGGCCCAAAGGACTGAGATGGCCCATAGAGACTATAAATTGGCTCGGTGTCAATCTAAGCGTCCCATTCACGCTTCATAGGGTTTTCTAAGAGTCTGGTGAGAGAGAGTGAGAGAGAAAGAGAAAAGATTTATAGATCCGTAATGCTCCAAATTGTAGTTCGTCGACCATCTCACTTCTTTCCGGTTTTTTTGCAGGTAATCGATTTAATCTTTTCTTCTCCTTTTTCCTTTACCTTCCACTTTACTCTTTCTCTATCATGTATTGTGTTGGGAAAAAGGTTGGGGGAATGAGTGGTTTATTCAGTACAATGGTTTTTTCCTTTTGGTGTTTCTTGTGTTTTAGAGGATAATGCGGGGGGTCTTTGTCTCTTTTGGTGGGAGAGACGATGGTTGAATCACCAAGGGGTGGTGGTTTTACAGAGGTAACCACCGCTAAGAGTTTTTGTGGTTTAAAAAGGGGGAAGGAGTTTCGTTGGAAACCACCTCCTTTTTGTATGGGAAAGGGGGTTTTCGTCTCTCTCGGTGGGAGAGATGGGGGTCAAATTACCAAGGGGTGGTGGTTTTACAGGGGTTAACCACCATCGGAAGTTTTTATGGTTCTAAAAAAGGGGGAAGAAGTTTCATTGGAAAACGCCCCCTTCCTAACCTCCTTAGGATCGACAAGATGGGGGGAAGGGCCATCACCACGGAGACCAACCCCAACAAGGGGCACCACCGTAGCACCTAGAGTAGCACACACCAGAGCACCTTCATCCTTTTCCTTTGAGGACAGCCCCGACGATCCTTTGATAGGCGCATGCCCATGGGGTTTAATCACAAGATTCTCCTCAAGGTGCCAATCCTGAATTTTGCCACTTTCAACATCCTTGGACACTTTGTTAGTAGCATTAGCATATAAAGGACACTCACAAGGATTATGGCCAAAAGAGCAACATTTAGAACAATATTTAGGCTTATGCTCGATAAAAAATTTGCATTCGAGGTTAGAATTATCACTAAAAGCAAGGGTTACCTCTATAGTTATCTCCTCGGAAAAATTGATTTCCACAAGAGTCCTAGCATAGGATCGACGCTTTCTTTCCTCCGTAACCTTATCAATGAATAAAGGCTTGCCTACAAGAGAGGCAATCTTGCCAATAACACTATGAGTCCAAAATTTCACGGGAACACCAAACATTCTTACCCAAAGAGGAATTGTTGCTGCCTCTTTCTTAGTAAACGCAAATTTGTCGGGCACATTCTTAAGAATGAACGGGCGACCATCGATGAAGTAAGGGCCTCCCTTGAGAACATCATTAGCATCCTCCTCCGAATCAAAGGAGAACACAAACCAATTACCTTCTTCGTTGAACTTGGACTTGATCCCCCATCCACACCTCATTTCATTAATCTTGTAGATCCCCGGATGGTGGCCCACGAATTGTCCCAAGAGAGTCCAACCCCACACCTCATGATCGGGAAAGCCTTCACTAACATCAATCTTCACAATAGTCTTAGAATTGTTTTCAAAATAATCAAGCTTACCTCCCACACCTCTATTCATGAAAATCTTTTTGGATTTGGAAGCCCAAGCATTAGGAGGAGGAACAAAGGAACCCATACCTTGCTTACCATGGTAGGCCTTAGGATTTTGTCCATTGGGAGCCAAAGGCGCTTGGAGACCACCTCCGGAAGGCCTAGGCGCTTGGGCATTGGTGTCGCTAAACATAGGCACTAGGACCTTGTCATCGCTAGCCTCACCGTTGGAAGCAAGGGTAGAAGAGGGTGGGATAGCACAAGGAGGGGCCAGGCAAACGTTGAGCCCAGGTGCCAGGACATGCCCAGCGTTGGGGGTCAGGTGCCCAGAAGGACAGGCACCCGACACGCCCAAGCTGGCACCAACCGCATAAGAGGGGGTCAGGGCGCCAGAGGCGCTAGGCGCCAGACAAGGCGTCAGGGCGTTAGGCACAGACCCAATGCTAGACGTCAGGGTGCCAGGCACACCACCAGTAGAGGGCACCAGGGAGCCAGGCACACCACTAGCGTTGGGCGCCAGGCACACCATCAATGATAAGTGCCTGGGCGCCAGGCACACCACCAGCGATGGAAACCTGAGCGCTAGACACACCATCAACGATGGGCGCCTAGGTGCCAGGCACACCACCAGCGATGGGCGCCTGGGCGCCAAACACACCATTTGCAATGGGCGCCAGGGCTCCAGGCACATCCGATAGGGTGCTAGACCCAAATCCAACGGTGCTAGAGGAGCCATTCAAATTTCCCTCCAAGTTTGAATTCAAATTAAAATATGAATTTCAATTTGAAAAAGAGGAGTAATTACCTTGGGAACTCACAAGATCATCATAAATGGATGTAATTATCAAAGGGCCATCATTTAATGGCTTGTTCTTTGGGAACATGAAGCCGTCCCCATCCCCATGAGTTGCATTAAATGCAACGGCTCCATCCTTGACTGCCCCACCATGTTCACACTCGGCCAAGGAGCTCTCCACCGGAGTTGGGCCGGCCAAGGGTGGTGCTTTGCCCGGAGGAGGAGACATCATGTCGGCCACCTTAGCAAACTCTTGGAAAAAATCCTCTTCTAGCTCTCCATCTTTGTTGTTACCATGGTGGACTTGTTCATCGTCAATCTTATCATTAGAGATCGACAAAGAAGACTTAGATTGTTTAACTTCAACCAAAGAAGACGAAGACATGCTCTTCTTCTTTGAATCCAAGGTAGCACCATTGATGACCAATCCATCCTTTGTCGACACCTTCCCACCATTGGGGAGGAGATCCTCACCACACCCACCTTGAGGGACTGATTTGAGCCTCCTCGACTTTCTCTTCTCAACAACCTTCTTAGTCACCATGGAAGGAGGATCCACAAGATACTTAGCCGGATCAACCTCATCAAAATCCTTTTTTTTCCTTGACATCACCAACCTTAAAACAAAAATAACAAGAACCCAAGAGAAGAACCGAAAGAAAACAAGGAACAAGAAGAAAAAATGGGCAAGAGAAGACAAAGAAAAACAAACAAAGCAAACAAAGGAAAGATGAAACAAAGAACACCAAAGAACAAACCAAGAAAACGCCGGCCACAAGAAACAAACCAACAACAAAGGAAGACAAGCAAACTAACCACCAAAAAATGCCGGAGACAAACAAAGAGCCAACAAAACAACCACCAGCCCGAAGAAAACCAAAACAAGAGGAGAAGGAGCAAGAAAACACCGAGAGAGAGAAGAGAGGAAGAAAGTAACTAGAGGGAGAGGAGAGGAAGAAGAAGAAGGGGAGAGGAGAAACCACCTACCGACGCTGAGGAAGGACTGACCTCACCATCACGGAGGAGGAGGAGGGAGCACCATGGTCGGAGAAGGGAAGAAAGTGAGGAAGAAACCCCCACCGGGGCTTGGCCGAAGAGAAGCGAACCAAGTGGCCGGAAATCGCCAAAGGATCGAGTTCTTGGTGAGAGGCTAAGAGCGAACCCTTTGGTGAGAGGCCGAGGGTGACACCCTAGTGAGAGGTGAAGGTGTCAAAGGGTCGAGATCCTCGAAGTGCGATTTCGAGAGGATTGAGATCGAGTGTAGAAGATTCTAGGGTAAGAGGCATGCAAATCTTGCTCCACATATCCCTTTTTTTAGTTTCCAAAAGTCCAAAAATTTAGCCCCATAAAAAGAGTGTTCGAAAGCTCGAGCCTTGGTCGATCCCGGTCCTCGGGTCTCATCAAGTGGTATAAGACCTAATCGACTCGAGTCCATCGAGCTTTCAATAACCGTGTTGTTTCTTCTTAGTCAAAATGTTCAAGAAATCGAGTTCCAAGCCTTTGTCCGAAGAGTACATCCGATGGGCTATTTGAGCCTATGATGATGGGTATCTTCGTTGGAGTGACATGGATGGTGCTACATATGATGTAGTTGATCAAGAGCTCCAGAGGAGATATTGAAAGAGAAGGGCTCGAGAGGATGAGGCTCGGCGTAAGAAGAAGGTTGAACAACCTTGGCAAGAGATCCGCAAGCTCGCGGAAGACTCAATACAACAAGTACGGGAAATTCAAAAACTCGTCATCTTATTGGGATATAGATATCGAACTTTGCTATCCAAAGACTCGAAACATTATCCTTATTCTCTAAGAAAAATTTAAATAAAGTAAAAACTAAAAATTCTATGGTAAATTAGCTTCATATGATAGATCTGATGCTGAAGATATGAAATCTCGACTTTTGGATAGACGTGCAAGCTTCGGATAGAATTCAATCAAAATCTGAGTCGGATGCTTCTGCTGGCATGGTCGATATCGACCTTCTGACATCGATATCGACCTCTGTGAAACTCTATCTCGAGCTCTCCTTCTCCTACTCGGATTGGCACTCGACTTCTATCATTTAGCTCGATCTGGCCACTCGATATCGACCTTCAGACTTCGATATCGACCTCTCTGGTGTCGACATACTCTGCTTCATTTCCTGCTCGATTCCTATGTCTTTGCTGCACTCGATGTCGATGTCCCCGGTCGATTTTGACCCCTTCAGAAGACTTCGAGTTCTTTTCTCGCTTTTCCAAATCTGTCCATTTTTATCCTGTTTTCTGCGAAATCACATAGAAACTCGTGCAGACCCATATATTTGATATTTAAGCATAAACTACACTAATCCCATGTTTTTCCATTAATATGCATACAAATGAATGATAAAATGGACTTTTATGTGCATAGAAAATATGGCTATTTGCGCGCACATCATATTTATACAAATTAATTCTTACAAAAACTACCGTACAAGCCTTTTGAGATAGCCCGAACTAAGGATAATCCTCACAAACCCACACAGCGGAAAGGTGATGAAACTCGTCTCAATAACACCCGCATTAACTCTAGCCAGAGAAGCCTCTCTTGAAGCCATGCCAAAACTTGGCATGACGAGTGCTTAAAATGATCGCTCAAGCAAAATCTTATTTATAGACGCTTGCAACAACTTCACCGCAACCATCCTTATCAAAAAAGGGTCATGCATCTACTGAATTAATATCATAATCAGTTCGACACGTATTCCCTCTAAACATTGACTCACACCCAATCACAAATATCGAGAAAAGGGCATATGTTCTCCAATTACGGTTGTTCCATATCTGACCCGTGCATTTTTTCCATTTCGCAACTAAACATTAGTTTGCCCACAAAATGCCAAAAGATTATTCTGTTATATGTTTCGACAGTCAAAAGTGAAATTAGCAAAAACAACAACCATTGTCAGAATTACATATGGCAAAGAGAAACAAAGTTCACAAAATGCCCATCATTGTCAACTTCGTCTAAAAACTAGAGACCGGGATATTCAAAATAATTACAAAAAGACAATTGCGGCTGAGAATCCACGATCATTTTAGATTCCTTTTCATTGTTGATCTTCAAGACCCCAATCCTTGTAGTTTAGACTGGGATTGAACTTCTCCACTAATGCCCTAGGCACAGAAAAACAAGCGACACTTTGATTTATACCGGCCTTCATCCCTTAGAAAAAGGTGGGCGTTACTTGTTCATGCAGAACATACTCCCCCTCCTTTGATTGAAGCCATCCTTTAATTCATTTATAGCCGACGTGGATGGAAAGATACTCGCCCAGGGTAGATTTAGTCAAAGGAATATCCAGGTCCAGATCTTTGAACCTATCAAGCTTTTTTTTCTGCCAAAGATAACTTGTCTCTTGTTAAATCCAAATCTATCAGAAGATCACGGGTAAGATCAGCAAGTTTAGCCGCTTCCTTCGTTTTATCATCCAAATCCCCTTTCAGCTCAGCAAGATTTGCGCAATTCTTTGCCTCAAACTCTTGTCTAGCTTTTTCCAGAACTACGATTTCGTCTTTCAGTTTATACACCTCAACAGAAACTGCCTCATATGCCCCCTATGCTATGTCCAAATTCTCTTAAAACTCTCCACCTGAGTTCGTAGGCTTTCCAGGATGGATATATTTTCATCGGTTTCTTTCAGCTTGATCAACTCCGCTTCTAGATCAACAACGTTCTTGTTAGCTTGGACTCTTTCCTTACTGCTTAGTCTTCTTTTCTCCTTCTCATCTTGCAAATTCTTTGTATACGAATCAAAACGCTTTTCAATCTCATCCTTGTAGAAGCTTCCCTACAAAATCACGAAACGAAATATTACACAAAGAACGTTTTATGAGAAAATTAATAAAAGAATTACTTGCTTACCCAGTCAGCAGATTTACGCCCATCCGAAATGAGAACATTAGTGCTCAAACTTTCCAAATAATCCCTTTTCTGCCACGAAGTAAGTCTTGGGTGGATTCAACTTGTTCGAATCTGGGAAAGGAAAACCTGGTTAACGATAAGTAGTGGACACAACACCGCTGGGGGAAACATTTGCTACGTGACCACTGGATCCAATCACGGTGGAAGTAATCGCGACCTCGACCCATTTTCTTTTGGAAGATTTTGAACTTTGCCCCTTGGAAAGGGGTGGCCTCGCGGTTATAAGTGGCCTATGATCTGAATTAAAGGGAATAATCTATGGGGAGGCATGCATTTCCTTATAAAAAAGGCTCTACATATTCTTGTCTCTAGATCTCCCTTTATCAACAACCTGAGAAGTCCCCGAAAATGAGGAAGATAGGAAAAGCGGTTTTTCGGGGTCATCAACCTCTGATTCCAGAGCCTTTTGGGAGAGGAGGGCTAAGTTCAGCATACCTGTAAAAGATAAACATGAAAATTCAAATTCAAGAAGATTCAATCCATGTTATCCATCACGATTAATTTTTCCCACCAGAAGAATGAGGAAGGCTCAAACCAGCCATCTCCAATCTTAACGGAGAAACAAGTTTCCTTTATGATCAAAGCCCCCCATGGCATAAGAATTGTTCCTCCCAATACTGACTAGCTGGGGTCCCATTCTTTGCAAACCGGTTGTATATCCCCGGATCGCACCGAAAATTCAAAGAACTTATGGAACGATCTCTCACTAGAAACCACTTCTTACGCCAATCGCGTTTACTTGACAATCTATCTGACAACTTCCCACTCTGGGTGGTTATATAAAGACCGCGAACACCTTTTGATGAGACCTGAGGACCGGGATCGACCAAGGCTCGAGCTTTCGAACACTCTTTTTGTGGGGCTAAATTTTGGGACTTTTTGGAAACTGAAAAGAGGGATATGTGGAGCAAGATTCGCAGGCCTCTTACCCTTAAACCCCCTACACTTGATCTCAATCCTCTCGGAATCGCACTCTAAGGATCTCAACCCTTTGACACCTTCGCCTCTCATTAGGGTGTCACCCTCGGCCTCTCACCAAAGGGTTCACTCTTAGCCTCTCACCAAGAAGTCTATCCTTAACCCGGAATCATAGGAGGCTATTAGTGGCTTAACCTTTAACTCAACTAAACTTGACTTGATTTAAAATGAAGGTTTTACAAGCAATATATAGGATGAAGATATAATCCCCAAACATCTCTAATCGATGTGGGACTTATTTTGATAGAAATAAAAGCATGAAAAAAAACGTCTAGATTTGAGCTGATGGAACGAACGTCCAACTCAAGCATTTTCGAAGCTAATTTATCTTTCCAACAAATACTCATAGGCTTCAATCGGAATTTTATACAGCCTAAAAGAGCCAAAATACCACGGTGTCGCCATGCTATTTTCTCAAACGAGAGTTGATATTTGGCTCCAGTGACAAAGCTTTGTAAGATAAATGAGTCGAGCTCATTGACCACTAGAATCACATCATCCTGCTCTCATTGAAAAAGATTCGTCCTCGAATCCGTGATGGAAACGAGAGACTTCTTCGAACATGCTTCTTCTTCTTTAAACGGATCTTGAATCCCCTCTTCTTCTTGAATCGTGGAAGGCAAGCAAGACGGAATGAATGGGGTCGCATCCAACCACTTAGTTGACATGGAATTAAGAAAAATAGGTACTTCAGTTGGTGTCCTTTCTCCTTCATGGAAAGCGCAACATTAGAAAGTTGGATGATTTCCTCATCTTTCTTAAACTCAGTCATGACCTTTGCAGTCTCAATCGGAATATCTTTGGACTTGCCTTCTTTAATCTCATGTACTTCACCCATGATGGTAGAGGATGATGTCTTTGAAGAGAGAGGTGGTTGTGTTGTGGCCTTCGATAGAGGCCATTAGGGCTGAGTTGAGACATTCAATTTCAGATCCAATTTCAGTTATTCAACACATATACACGCAGAGAATTAGGAGAGAGAGGGAGAGAAGGCCGAATTTGTTTGGTGGAAGCGAGAGCGGATTTGGCTTGTTCGGTTGTACTTTCTTTCATAGTTTAATTCAAAGTAGTTTTCTTTCAATAATGATGATGAGTTGCATGATGAGAAGCGAGTATTCAACCCACTTATAGGGTCGGGGTGAGCCCGACGATAGCAATGTAGGGTAAGTGCATCAAAGGTATGACTTTTATGCGATTCCGTCTTCTATCCTATGCATGATTCCTTGCAAAAGTTAGGGAGATTCATTATTTGCATTATTGAAGCGAAAGCCACTCATATTGTGAACTTGGATTGCTCATGAATTGGATAGTAACTCTTAGGAACTATGCGAGAGCCTCTAATCACCTAAGTGTTGATAACGAAAGTTATTTGACGGAAAGGCATTAAATTTCATAACTTTAGCATAAAACTTGCATTGTTATCGTTGTGGCATGAAACCCCGACTTTGGAAGCTTTTAATTAATTGAATCCATATAAAAGTTTTAGTTTTGTTTCTGATCATCCTTCTTTACCATTCTACTTTCTTCGGACTCTTTTTCGACAATTGGTTACGAATTACAGTCTCTGTGACAAACATCGGAATCGACTGTAAAGGTCGATATCGAGGTCTAACGTTGATATCAAGGTCTCTACTCGACGTCGACTTTACTGCTTTTGTCTTCTGCAGGAACTCTACTAGAAATCAACCAGAACTGAGGTCGATATCGACCAGACACATCGATATCGAGTGTCTTCTGAGGTCGAAAGCTTTGATCGTGATCGCAACAAGGGAAGCGCTGACATACCTCCTCGTGGATTCGATCCTGAATTACCTTACTACTACATTGGGAGGGGATTCTTGTATTATTTGTTTGGGACAGGGAGTAGTCTAGTTGAGAATTATTTATTTTAAATATTTGAATCCTACTATCCCTTAAACAATAAAATATCAATTGATTGATTACGTTTGGTATTTTTGTCAGCCGTTGCCATATGTATATGTTGAGTATGGTCGAGAGGTTTTGGACCAAGTGTACCTATGGTAGCGTTTGGACCAGGAGTTTGTGGTGATGGTTGAAAGGGACGATGAAGATTAGTTTTCACTGACCGAAGGGTGGCGCAACTTTCCAGTTGCTAACGAGCTGCGAGTTAGATCTCAACTTATGTTTGAATATGAGGGTGATTCCCATTTTGAGGAGATCGTGAGGCCCCCATATCTTGATCAGAATGGCGATATTTATTTCGATGTTCAGTCCTATGTGGGTTTTTGAGTTTAAAGGTTTTTTTTGTAAAATAGGATTTTATTGACAGTTTTTGTAAGAATAAATTAAGTTTAGTTGCTTGCGATATGTAAAGAAGTCTTTATTTCATGGTATAATAAGATAATAAAATAAATCACTTCGTGATGGAGAATTATAAAATAATCTCCAGCGTCTTGAACATGATGGAGAAACGAGAATGGATTAATCTCCAGCACTATGAATGTGATGGAGAATTATAGAACAATCTCCTGGAGAAATGAAAATAGATTAATCTCCAACACTTTGAATGTGATGGAGAATTATAAAATAATCTCCAGCGTCTCGAATGCGATGGAGAAACAAGAATGGATTAATCTCCAGTACTTTGAATGTGATGGAGAATTATAAAATAAGCTCTAGCATCTTTAACGCGATGGAGAAACGAAAATAGATTAATCTCCAACATTTTGAATGTGATGGAGAATTATAAAATAATCTCCATCGCCTTGAACGTGATGGAGAATTATAAAATAATGTCCATCGCCTTGAACGTGATGGAGAAACGAGAATGGATTAATCTCGAGCATTTTGAATGTGATGGAGAAATATAAAATAATCTCAATTGTTTTGAACACGATGGAGAAACAAAAATAGATTAGTCTCCAGCTCTTTGAATGTGATGGAGAATTATAAAATAATCTCTATTTCTTGAACGCGATGGATTAACGAGAATGGATTAACCTCCAACACTTTGAATGTGATGAAGAATAATAAAATAAGCTCCAACATCTCGAACGCAATGGAGAAACGAGGATGGATTAATCTCCAATACTTTGAATGTGATGAAGAATTATAAAATAATCTTCAGCGTCTTGAACGTGATGGAGAAACGAGGATGGATTAATTTCTAGTACTTTGAATGTGATAGAGAATTATAAAATAATCTCCAGCATCTTGAACGCAATGGAGAAACGAAAATAGATTAATCTTCAACACTTTGAATGTGATGGAGAATTATAAAATAATCTCCAGCGTTTCGAACGCGACGGAGAAACGAGGATGGATTAATCCCAATTACTTTGAATGTGATGGAGAATTATAAAATAATCTCCAGCGTCTTTAACGCGACGGAGAAACAAAAATAGTTTAATATCCAACATTTTGAATGTGATGGAGAATTATAAAATAATCTCCATCGTCTTGAACGTGATGGAGAAACGAGAATGGATTAATCTCCAGCACTTTGAATGTGATGAAGAATTATAAAATAATCTCCAGCGTTTCGAATGCGATGGAGAAATGAGAATAGATTAATCTCCAGTACTTTGAATGTGATGGAGAATTATAAAATAAGCTCCAACGTCTTTAACTCGATGGAGAAAGGATACTGGATTAATCTCTAGCACTTTGAATGTAATGGAGAATGAGGAATTATAAAGTAATCTCCAACATCTTGAACGCGATAGGTATATGTCGAATTCAAAGATGGTGTTTGATGAAGGAGGAAATCAAGTCTAATAAATACAAGTTGATATCAAACCGAATCCTAGTTCATGCAAATAAATGACAAGACTTCCTCCCGTTGTAGTGGAAGGGAATCAGGATCGATCCACAAGGAGGCGAGTGAGTGGTGCTTGGATAGTCTTTGCGAACTCAGCGCAAGTCGACCAGAAGCCTCGATATTGAGTTGAGAGGTCGATATCGACAGGGGCAGTCGATTCCTAGTGACGACGTCGATCTGGAGAGAAAACATGCGAAGAGAGAAAACAAAGAAGCACTTGATATCGACTAGGGTGGTCGATGTCGAGTGGGTCAGTAGCTCTGTCGACTCAGAAAACTGTCGACGATGAATTGCTCGATGCAGGGTGGTTGATATTGACAGTAGTGGTCGACATCGAGTAGAAATTCAATCGATGTCGATTTGCAGCAAAAACAGAAAATAAAGAAAACAAAATAAAAAGCAACAGATTTTTAGGTTTTAATTCAATAAACTAAAAGGCTTCCAGGATAGGGATTCACCACAACGGTAACCATGCATGTATTATGACCAATTCACATAAAATATTAAACTTTTCTCAATACTAACTAGGGAGATAAAGGCTTTCGCATAAAAACCTAATTGTTTCTACCTTTTCCATAATTAGGGTTTATGTCAACTTTCGCAGGCAAAACCTAATTACTATCCAAATTCACATATATAATCCATTTTCACTTCATATAAGGTAAATAAGGAATGATCCTAAACTCGCATAAAGGATTGAGCGCGGGGTAGAAGAAGAGATCGCATAATCAAATATGGAATAAGTGCACTTACATGGCTACCGTCGGGCTGACCCCGACCCTAGAAGTGGGACGACTACTCGCTCTTCATCGCAATAAACTCCACTGATTGAAAAGAAGAAACTTGCATTAAACTTTAAACTTCCGAAGCTTTATAACTCAACGTCGGCTCTCGTAAACGCCAAACCCTAAAACTTCTCTCTAACTCTAACTCTAACTCTATTGATTTTGTGTGTGATTGAATGAATAAAAACCAGCCCCCTAGGGTTTTATTTATGGGCTACTAATCCTTGCTATCCAAGGATAGTGTCTTTTATCCTTTTTTTCTAAATTCTATCCAAACAAGTAGGATAAATCTTTTATTTAAGTAAATATCTAAAATAACTAATAGAAATCTTAGGGTAAAAAGGAAACTACCCTTAAGACATAATCTTATCTAAAATAAAGGATAAACCGTGGCTTATGTAGATAGACTTGCAATCTTCGTCTCAAAAAGCGTGTGCAACCCGTGTCGAAATCTAATCGATATCGACCAGATAGGTCGATTTCGACCTCTTCGTTTATGCTCGATGGGCTCAGCTTTACTCGATTTCTGGGTCTTGGTCGATATCGACCTTAGGTAGTCGATATGGAGTGCTTTCTTTGCTGATGTTGTTGGTCTGTCTCGACACTCAGAGTCTGTGTCGATGCTTCAGTCGATATCGACCAGACAAGTCGATTTCGACCACTTTTCTGCTTTCCTTGGTTTCTTCGTTTTGACTCCAATTTCGCTCCAATTCCTACATAATTAGACCAAAACTTGTGCAGGCTCTATTTCTTGCACGTTAGCTCATTCTACACAAATTTGCATTATTTGTCAACCTTTTCTTTTAGAATCGAATGAAATATGAAGTCAAAAGATGCAATAAAAAGGGTACTAAATATGTACATCAAAACACCCCATACTTAGACTTGCTTGTCCTCAAGCAATAACCAACACCTACAACACACCCTTCAAGTCTTCGCCTTTGTCAAAAGCAACATTATAAGTTGTAGCAAAGCAAAGCAAGTGAATTTAACGTCATAGCACATATTTGAGCAATCCATAGGTATATGCAATTTTGATCCAACCTTACAGGGATAATGTGTTTGCACTCAACTCTTATGTGTTTAGGCTATGAAGATCAACTCTCAACTCAATTCCATATACAATCTCATAAACATTGCAATTTATAATAATCGACTTCGCAATCAATTATGAAAATGCAATAAGAACCATCAGGAAGATTTTCGCTCAATGAAAGACTTTAAAGAAGACTCTATTCGGCGGGGTTGTAATGGGGCTTGGTATAAAATAGAAGGGTATGAAATTATATGGCTATGTGGTGCTTATAAAATTCGGGAATCAAGGCTCCTAAACTTTATCACTACTATGTCCAAACCATATCTCTACCATAATGCTTAACCAAACTTGCTTTCCATAATGCTCATCAACCTTCTTTCAAACTCTTAATATGCTCTCAAAAATATTACACTTGTATAAAATCAAAGAACTAAGGAATAATTGACTCATGCACTATACTAATATATTTTTTTCGGTTTTTTTTGCACGAAAATAAATAAACAAAAATAAAAATGTGCATTTATATGGTGAGCCAAAAATCCTTTTACAATATATGACAAGATGCAAATATGTACCATCTCATAATTTCCTTTGCTCAAAACTAGACAATATGCACTTTCTTTCCACAAGGCATTAATCTAACCAATCTAAGTCTCAATTCCCTAATGGGGGTCAAGCCCAATTCGACTAGGGATAATTTTGTGGAGTTTGCAATATCAGGCTCAGGCTAATATTCTTGCTTCAAGCAGAGATGATGCAGGGTAGGTAAAGAGAGGATAAAAATGGCTTAAAAGATGCCTCCATTATTTAATTCTCGTAAACATAAACATAAACATATATATATATATATATAGGCTTTGAATAAATATCACAACATTTAGAGATGCATAGGAAGAGTAAATACATTCAAGAAAGCAGAGGGATTTTTGATGTTCTCCGTATAGGCCAAAATTCTCACTAGGATAATTTTTTGTTGGATTTGCTTTTTAGCCTAGGATCATATGTGCTCTATTTCATCACAAGTTCACAATCTACATAAAAAACCATTTTAAGGACTTAGGCTAAACCATCCAAATATGCCATAGGATTTACATGATCAAGTCAGCTATTGAGTTCTTATCATTGGACGTCTAAGTAGGGTTTAAAAACAAACTTAAGAAATAAAGATGCATTTTTTTTTTTGTATTTTTGACATTTTTTTTTAATTTTTTGGAATTTTTTGACTTTTTTATAAAAGTAAAAACTAAGAATATAAGCTTAAACATGAATGTAATGCGAAGAAGAAAACCAAGTTGTGACCATAAGACATGTTTCTACCCCCACCCCATACTTAAAATATATAGTGTCCTCACTGTATTAAAAGAAGAACAAGGGCAGAGAGAAACTCACAGCGCAACCTGTTGATTCAGGTCGATTTCAGGTTAGTCGATGCCAGTAGTCGACGTCGAGTACAGTGGTCGATGTCGACTGCATCTATCGATGTCGAGGAAAAAGGTGAAGTCGACGACTGCCAGATTGTGGTCGATATCGACTATGTTGGTCGATATCGACTACTTCTTTTCGCTCCTGAGTCCTCGATGTCAACTCCAGGAGATGGCTCGATCCAGATGGTTGATTTCGACTAGTTTAGTCGATTTCGAGCAGTTCTGCAAAAGCTTCTTTTCTTCCTCTTCGTTCCTGAAATTGTTAGTGCATAAAAGATAAAACCACAGTATATCTAAAGTCTTCAAATCCCAAAAATTCAAACTTTGAAACCTAAAAACTATCTATGCGGAAATTGAAAAGGTTTTATGTACAAGCTCTAGACTTTATAGTCGCTAGGCCGACTTCTTTCACACTTCTATCCAAGGTGGCACATGTAGGGACCATATCGCTCTTATGTCCATTTCAGGGCTTTCAAGCTCTACTTTGAACAGCGTCCCTTTCTTGTCTTTAAGCTCCAACCTTCTTGGATAGACTTTATAGATCGTCATGATTGACCTCTTCCTTCCATCCTTTCTTGTGCATCCCAGGGCGTTGAATTGCTCAATAAGCACCTTGTCGCCTACCTTGTATTCTTTTATGGGCTTACCTATCATGTTAGTCAGGCATACAAACAAAGATACTCGCTTTAAAGGGATATTCAAATTTATCTCTAAGGGTGGAGGAATCTTACCTGGACTTACCTCGGAGTCCGTATTGCTCTCAGGGGCAGGTCGATATCGAGTGGATTGGTCGATATCGACCTTCTGCTTCTCAGTCGATGGAGGCAGGTCGAGTAGGGGGAGTCGATGTCGAGTGGGCCCATTCGATATCGACTGGCCCTGGTCGATTCCGGGTGCTGTGGCGACCCCATACATAGCCTATGGCAGTCGATTTGGCTCCTTTTCACTCGATATCGACTGGTTTGTGTCGATTTCGAGTGCTCTGTTTGGCTCTTCTCCGTCGTCAGCTTGGTGCCAAATCTCCAAAAACTCCTCCATTTGGGCCTCCATGGCCCTCTCCTCTAGCTCTTCGTCGGTCAAGGCTCTCTCCGTTGGTTCATCGCAAGGGATTACTCTCCCCATATGCATTGCCTTGACCTCCATTTGTTGTACCTCCTTCATTGTAGGGTTAAAGGAGAATTCAATGACCTCATTGCCAATAGTTAATGACAAGAGTCCCTTCCGCCCGCTGATATTGGCATCGGGATGATGCCTGTGGGCCTTACAAAATTATTATCAGCCATGTACAATTTCATATCAACCGGCTCCAAGGCTCCAATGTTGACGTTTGACCAGATGGACAAAGGCATAAGGCTGACGCTAGCCCCTAGGTCGCATAGGGCCTTGTAGCGATGTTGGCCAAGCCAAATAATGATGGCAAATCTACCAGGATAACTCCTATTCTCTGGGTAGTCCACCTTGCTGCACTCCTCAACGATCTGAGCAATAGATCACTTTTTGCTCAATATATCCTTAAGGAAGCGGACGTATGATGGCATCTCATGAAGGGCCTCCGTGAATGGAATGCTGACATTAAGGCCTTGGAGAACCTTCACAAATCGTTGAAACTTTGTGTCCTCTGGATCCTTTGATGATTTGGAGGTATAGGGCAATGGCTTCTTCTTTGGCGGAGCGGGAATGGCCCGAGGTGGTGCTGATGAAGGGTCGATATCGATTGGTGGGGTGTCGATATCGATTGCAGTGGTCGATCTCGGGTTCGTGTGGACAGGGTAGACGTCGACAGGTGGGTCGCCAACGAGTGGCTTAGTCGATATCGACTAGGGGTGGTCGATATCGACTGGTTGTCCAAGACTTTCCTCCGCTTCTCCGACGTTCATTGGTAGCTCCTTGCCATTCCTTAGATGAACTGTGGCGATGTGGCCCGATGGCTGCCCATTTGGATTGGCCTGTGGTTGGCCAGGGAGCCATCCGGGTTGTCTTGGAATTTGTGCTGCCAATTGACCTAGTTGGGTCTCAACGCCTTTCTTCCATGTATCTATCTCGCTAAGCCTAGAGTTAATGCCATGTAAGGATATTTGGATGGCATTGTTAGATTGATCACTCTTGGCTTGATTCCGCCTCATCTCGTCTAGGATGAGTTGTAGATCATCCCTCCTTTCTCTGTCGGGATGGCCCAGGTGCTCTGTATGGTGGAGGATCCCTGGGGTTGTATTGGGGTGGTTGATTTCCCTAGTTTTGATACCCTGGCGATTGGGATTCCTCATATAGCGCGCCTCCTGGTGGGTCTCAGCTAGTTGAACTTGCTTCGTGTGGGGGCAATCACTGGTGATATGCCTTACGGAGCCACATTCAGCGTATGGTTGGTTGGCGGAGAGGAATTTGACTTGCTTCTGCAAACTCCTGAGTTGATCTTCCATGAATTAATCTTTGTCGTCGGGATCAATCTCTTTGGAGGGCTCATAGAGTGGCATAGATGGGGCATGCGTTGAGTCAAAGGCCACAAGAGTCCCATAAGTGTTTTCAAATTCGACCAACCTCTCTATAATGTCCCAAGCTTGGTGTGGTAGGAGCTCGAGATACCCATATGAGGTATAGGTGTGGATTCTCTCCTTAGTAGCTACGTCCCGGGAGTTATAGATGATCTCCTGGATGACGTAGGGTGGTTGCCCATGCATAGGGCAGGACCTCAGCAACTCCTTAAAGCGCTTCCATGCCTGCGCCAATGTCTCGCATGTCTTTTGTTTAAAAGCCATGATCCTCTGGCGTATCATCACGGTCTTTGATGGTGGGAAGAATTTGTTGAGTAAGGCATCCTTAACCTCATCCCACGTGCGGAGCGATTTGGGGGTTAGGCTCTCCAACCATGCTAGAGCTTTCCCTGCGAGAGACCAACGAAAAGCCTTTAGTTTTACATATTCAAGGCTTTGTCCATCAACAATAGTGTCACACAAGTCAAGGAATAAAGATATATGCTCAAGAGGACAATCGTTAGGTTTCCCCTCAAATTGACATCGCCTAATCTCAGTTAAAAAACTAGGTTTAATCTCAAAATTAGAATGGGGGATAAGAATAGCCGAATAAGGCACTGAGAGCACATGGTGCATTTATTGCTTGGCATTTTGAGGGAGGGCGTTGATTTGAGCTTCTATTTGCCTCCTAGCTTCCTCCTCCCTATCTGCACACACTCTTTTAGTTCCGCCTCTCTAGTTGTAAAGTCCTCGACTTGCTTCCTTAGGCGCTCAATCACCTGAGCTTGGGTCTCATTGTCTGCCATGATTATTTGAGCTCGAGACCACAGATGGAAATAGCGTTCAGGGTCATCTACTCCTTCTAATTCAGGCGTGCGATCAGTGCATCGCATACACCTGTAAGAAAGCACTAGGAAAAAGAGTGAGGTAGACTAAACAGGGCGCGATTGATGGCCTCCCCAGCAACCGCGCCAAAATTTGATGAAGGAGGAAATCAAGTCTAATAAATACAAGTAGATATCAAACCGAATCCTAGTCCACTCAAATAAATTACAAGACTTCCTCCTGTTGTAGTGGAAGGGAATCATGATCGATCCACGAGGAGGCGAGTCAGCGGTGCCTGGATAGTCTATACCAACTCAGCGCAAGTCGACCAGAAGCCTCGATATCGAGTTGAGAGGTCCATATCGATAGGGGCAGTCGATTCCTAGTGACGACGTCGATCTGGAGAGAAAACCTACGAAGAGAGAAAATAACAGAAGCACTCGATATCGACTAGGGTGGTCGATGTCGAGTGGGTCAGTAGCTCTGTTCACTCAGAAAACTGTCGATGATAAAGTGCTCGATGCAGGGTGGTCGATATCAACAGCAGTGGTCGATATCGAGTAGAAATCCAATCGATGTCGATTTGCAGCAAAAAACAGAAAATAAAGAAAACGAAATAAAAAGCAACAGATTTTTAGGTTTTAATTCAATAAACTACAAGGCTTCCAGGATATGGATTCACCACAATGGTAACAATGCATGTATTATGACCAATTCACATAAAAATTTAAACTTTTCTCAATACCAATTAGGGAGATAGAGGCTTTCGCATAAAAACCTAATTGTTTCTACATTTTTCATAATTAGGGTTTATGTCAACTTTCGCAGGCAAAACCTAATTACTATCTAAATTCAGATATATAATCCACTTTCGCTTCATATAAGGTAAATAAGGAATGATCCTAAACTCGCATAAAGGATTGAGTGCGGGGTAGAAGAAGAGATCGCATAATCAAATATGGAATAAGCGCACATACATGGCTACCGTCGGGCTCACCCTGACCCTAAAAGTGGGACGACTACTCGCTCTTCATCGCAATATACTCCATTGATTGAAAAGAAGAAACTTGCATTAAACTTTAAACTTCCGAAGCTTTACAACTCAACGTCGGCTCTCGCAAACGCCAAACCCTAAAACTTCTCTCTAACACTAACTCTATTGATTGTGTGTGTGATTGAATGAATAAAAACCAGCCCCCTAGGACTTTATTTATTGGCTACTAATCCTTGCTATCCAAGGATAATATCTTCTATCTTTTTTCTAAATTCTATCCAAACAAGTAGGATAGATATTTTATTTATTTAAGTAAATATTTAAAATAACTAATACAAATCTTAGGGTAAAAAGGAAACTACTCTTAAGACATAATCTTATCTAAAACAAAGGATTAATCGTGGCTTATATAGATAGACTTGCAATCCGCGTCTCGAAAAGCGCGTCCAACTCGTGTCAAAATCTAGTCGATATCGACCAGATAGGTCGATTTCGACCTCTTCGTTTCTGCTCGACGGGCTCAGCTCTACTCGATTTCAGGGTCTTGGTCGATATCGACCTTAGGTAGTCGATATCGAGTGCTTTCATTGCTGATGTTCTTGGTCTGTCTCGACACTCAGAGTCTGTGTCGATGCTTCAGTCAATATCGACCAGACAGGTTGATTTCGAACACTTTTCTGCTTTCCTTGGTTTCTTCGTTTTTACTCCAATTTCGCTCCAATTCTTACATAATTAGAACAAAACTTGTGTACACTCTATTTCTTGCACGTTAGCTCATTCTACAAAAATGTGTATTATTTTTCAACCTTTTCTTTTGGAATCAAATGAAATATGAAGTCAAAAGATGCAATAAAAAGGTACTAAATATGTACATCAGCGTTGGAATTTCGGATAAGGTTGCAGGGTAGACGTGGCCACGGGTCCGACCCGCCGGGTCGACGGGTCGAACCCGCCGGGTCGAGAACCCGGGGTACATGACCCGAACCCTAACCCGGAAATTCAACGGGTCGACGGGTTCGGGTCACCCGGCGGGTCGACGGGTCGACGGGTTGACCCGCCGGGTCGGGACACGTGGCAAGGAACCGGGTACCCACCAGGTTTGGCAGGTCAACCCGCCGGGTCAACCATTTTAAAAAAAAAATTGGTGTTGAAAAAAAAACTCAACCCATCGAGTACTTTTAACTTTCACCACACTTTCGAAATGGAAAGTTTTAAGGTGGACAAAACATGGTATGTGGGAAGATATATATATACCTTCATTCCACTCTATCATTTCATCACACTTTAGATGTGGGAAAGAAAAGGTTGGATTGTGTGAATGACAAGTAGGGATATGAGAAGATATATATAGAGAAAATAGAGGTAGATAGCACAATTTCGATGTGGGACAGAAATATGGGATATGAAAGAAATTGTAGAAATTGATGTTTCGACTAATCGAATTATATGATGTAAAATGTAATGTAATTTAAGTATTTGAATTATATGGTGGAATATATAATGTAATTTAAGTCTTTGATTATATGATGTAACATATAATATAATTAAAGTCTTTACCTCTTACGATTTAATGAAATGAATAACACATGGTGATGG
The DNA here is from genome assembly GCA_963922045.1 of Persicaria maculosa. Classification (NCBI taxonomy): domain Eukaryota; kingdom Viridiplantae; phylum Streptophyta; class Magnoliopsida; order Caryophyllales; family Polygonaceae; genus Persicaria; species Persicaria maculosa. The sequence goes on along the minus strand of OY998264.1, from coordinate 42,844,558 downwards.
AACATCATGATACATTATATCAAATTTGTTGGATTAATCTTTCTATTTAATTCAATTGATAGTTGTGTTGATCTATTGATTAATCATAAGTGTTTTATTTTGCTTGCATTATGTTAATTTCTTGGTTGTTGATTTCAAATCTAGGCTCATCTTCATATAGATATATGATAATCTTTCTCGTTTAAAGTTGAATTAGCCACATTTTGTGTATACACATAATGATGATGTTATTGAATTACCTATTTGTGTTGCATGTTATAAAATGAAAAGACACATTTGAAAAGTATTGCCCAATAATATATTTCATTATTGTGCTTGAAAATCCGAAGTTCTATAACATTTTCAAAATAAGTGAAAATCGACTTTAAGGATACCATACATGTGTAACAACTTTATCAACAACAATATTTGTATTCTTTGAAATTATATCATAAAGACTCCTAACTTAGTATCATATATCATGATTTCATAGTGGAGCTACCAAATAACACAAATGTTTAAGGTATTGTGTTGAACTTCACACTTTCTTGCTACACGTTCGTTATTTTAATCTTTCATAATTGATAGGTAAAATATTTTTCAAAAAAATAATATTTATATAAAGTGTAGTACTAGTGTTTGTATATGATAAAAATTTATAAGTATGGATTGACATGAAAAAACCGAATGATCGAGATTGAAGATATGATTTAGTTTCTACTTATTTTTGTCCCACATCCCATCCCACATTGAAAACTAGAGAAAAGGGGAGGGAGAGGGTGCTAAGTCTATAAAAGAACCAAAGGGTGGGTAGGATTTTCATAACATGCAATGCATGAAAATTTATATATTATAAATAAATAAAATTCATAATAATTATAAATATAAATTCTAGTTTTTTTATAATTTTTTTTTAAAAATTTTTGACCCATTGGGTCAACCCGACGGGTCGACCCGCCGGGTCGTAGTCGGGTTGACCCGCCGGGTCAAAGGTTCACTTTCCCCTGACCCTAACCCTTAATCCGAGATGACCCTTCAACCCGTTGACCCGGACCCGGCGGATCACGGGTCGACCCGCCCGACCCGTGACCTGTGGCCATGTCTATTGCAGGGCATTATCCTGATTTTGCTGGATATTGGATAAGATTGCAGGACATCATCTAGATTTTGTCTATGTGTCATATATTTGGGAAGATTTGTTCTTCACTATATTGTCCTCTTGTCGTGGGTGTAATAAATGTTGAAGTGGATCAGGTTTTAAAAATATTGCTGTTTTCGGTGTTATATATATATATATATATATATATATATATATATATATATATATATATATATATATATATATATATAGAGTATGGATCAATTGTGCACAATGTTTAGGGTGTACCTTGTGCACAATTGTGGACCCTTAGATTGATTGTGATGAATGATGAGATTAAAAGAGAGTTTTCTTTTTTTTTTTAAATAAAAAGCATGTGGGTCCCGCACTAATTGTACACAAAACCAAAATTACTTACCTCTTCCTGCGCGTGAGTGGGATGTTAAATGTGAGGTGGTGATTTGTAGGCCCCACACAATACTAACAAATCACATCCTTCCAATTTTCATAGATAATTTTTAATATACCTTTTAAAATTGAAGTTTATCCATATTTTTTTAATATAGCCTATCAAAAACCGGTTGTGTTTTTTTTTTATTTTAATTGGCAATATTTCATAGATTAGATGAGCAATCTAAGATATTGTCACAGTAAAGATATAGTTATAGTAAAAAAAAGTATTTTATAGATTAGGTTATTCATTTTTTTGTAAAGAAATCGGTTTTCTTTATAAAATCGATTTTTTTTATCAGATCAAATCGGTTTTCTATGAGTTTTCTACAATTTATTAATTTATCTTTTTTCCATTTTTTTAACTATAGATAAAGCCAATGTGGGTCCGTATTGATTTTTTTTATTTTGCAAATAATATTTTCTGATTTTTAGTGGATTTTTTCCTGCTTTTTTTTAAATATATAAAATATTTGTGAAAAATAAATAATTTTAATTTTGGATGATTTGTTATTGGGGCGCATCTGATTTCTTTCGGTTTAAAAATTTAGCAATTTCACCGAATAATGTTTCACATGCTACCGAATAATGTCATTTTATCTTCTTTTTTTTCATCTAGTTCATATAAAAAATATACCAATTCCACTGAATAATTAGACAAATGCTACCGAATAATTTTTTTTTATTCATCAATTTTAGATAAAAGAAACCTCGAATCCCTAAACAATGTTATGTTATCTTTTTACATCTAGTTCAGATCAAAATTTACCAATTCCACCGAATAATGTTTTGCATTCCACCGAATAATGTTATGTTATCTTTTTACACCCAGTTCATATCAAAATTTACCAATTTCAATGAATAAATTCTCACATACTACCGAATAATGTTTTATTTTTTTCCATCAATTTCAGGTAAAAGAAACCCAAAATCCTCAAATAATACTTACGATTTATACGAATAACTTCGTATTTCAACGAATAATGATTCACATTTCGTCGAATAATGTTTAGTTGTGTAATTATACTCGTGCGAAGAAACAAGGCCCCACATACATTTAAAAAAATTCTAAATATTTACCGAAAAAATTATTCAGTTGAATTGGTAAATTTTGATATGAATTAGATGAAAAAACATAACATTATTTGATAGTATGTGAAACATTATTCAGTTACACTGATAAATATTTAAAAAAAAAACATAGGGCCCACATAAATTTAAAAAAAATTTGAATGTTTACCGAAAAAATAGAAAAATGCAATGTTTACCGAAAAAATATGAATGAGTTTAGTCGGTTTGATTGAAAAAAATGAAAAAAAAATCTGATTGTCATCCTTTGAAGGTGTAACGGCATTCACAAAAAAAAAACAAAACAAAAAGACTTAAAAGCCCCACCAAAAAAAATTAAAGAGAAATGCAAGAATGGCTACCAAAAAAAATTAAAAAGAAATGCAAGAATAGCTTAATGGGTGGGGAGGGGCAACAGCACGCGCATACAACAATAGAGTTGAGTGGTTTTTGTTAGTGGGTCCCCCAATTTTATAATTTAAAAAAGGAAAAATCCATATTAATCTACACCATTCATTTCGAATCAATCAATGGTCATGATTTGTGCACAAGTTACACCCTAAGGGGTGTGCACTCTTAAACCAAACCCTATATATATATATATATATATATATATATGAATTACTACTAAATACCCACTTTGATAATTGGTTTGCAAAAATACCTAGGTTTGAAAACAATTGCATCAATATATGAAAATTTGCAAAAATACCTTATTTAATTATCAAAACTACCAACCACCCAAAAAAATCAGAAAAAAAAGTTAAATATTTTAAGTATTTTTCATTTTTCTTATATTTTAAAATTATTTTAAATAATTAAATAATAAAAAAAAACTGAAATTAAAAAAAATTCCCAATCCCAACCCAATCCCTACTAACAGGATAGCCTAGCCCCGACCGACCCAATCCCTAACCAAAAACACACAAGAGCAGCCCCAACCCTAAGTCTCCGGCGCTCGGACCTGAGCCCACGTCTCCGGCTCCGTCGCTGCGCCTACACTCCGGCGCCCCCGACCGACCCAATCCCAATCCCTAACCAGAACACACAAGAGCAGCCCGACTGTCGCTGCCTTCACCCTCCGTCGTTGCGCGAGCACTCCGGCGCAATCCGGCTCCGGCCTCGACCCTAAGAGCAGACCAACCTCCGGCTCCAACTTCATATCCCGCCGATTATAATCTAGTGGTTATAATTTAGGTCAAAACCGTATCTTTACTCAATCTCCCGCCGATTATTGATCATATCCTGTCAATGTTCATATTTGGGATTGTCAAGAACAATATTCATCTTGTCAATGTGATAATATTAGGCGAAACTAATTAAAATAACCCAACCTTTAAGGGGGTGTTAAAAATATATCTCAATCTTTCAAATGTAAGATAAATATCCCGACATTTATAAGTGATGGTAATATAATATCCCAATGATTTCTCTCCAATAAAATTCTTATTTTTTGTATTGTATTACTCATGTATTTTCAATTCAAATAAAACATATTGTATAAAATTAAATTAGATGAATTTAAAAGTTTATTTAATAAACTTTCGTAGTTTTAGATTTAATTTTTACCTAATATTTTATATCTTTTTTTAAATCAATATCTATAACAAGCCAAATAAAAAAAATGTAAAGCAAAATAACATATTTTCAATTAGTAAATGATTAGCTAGTGATTTAATTTATCAAAACTGAAGAATATTTTGCCCAATTATAAACTTTATGTTACTACGAAATTGAAATGAAAATTTAATTATTTAGATTATTCAATGGTGATCATTTACATATAAGAAGTAAATTATTATTATTAAAAAATATATAAAAGTATGTAATTTTTTTATTTTTTATTTTTTCTTAAATCCAAAATAAAAAAAATTAAGATAAACTTAAAAACCAATCTAATTTAATCTAATAAACTTGAATGATATTTTACACAATCAAGATATTGAAAATTATATTTTAAATATTTACTTGTTTTATTATATTTGTTTTGATTAAATTTAATTATAATCTATAAAAACGTATTAAATTGAATGATTTTTTTTTCGGTTACAAAAGAGACTTTTATTTTTTTTAAATTATCATGACAATCTAGACTATACTTTGTATAATTCGAGCATTAAGATCCAAGGGCACGCTTGTGAATATGATCATTATTTTTGCCACATATGTGCCATGTAAGCATTTTTGTGGGGGAGAAAATTTTGAGATATTATATTACCATCCCTTAAAAAGGTCGGGATATTTATCTTACATTTGAAAGGTAGGGATATATTTTTAACACCCTCTTAAAGGTTGGATTATTTTAATTAATTTCGCCATAATATTATGATTTCAAGATATATATTGACAATCCTTTTGTAAATATGGTTAATAATCCTGATGATATGATTTACCGTATCTTCAGTGATTCTCTCCTAGATTATAGCTTCAATCCTGTCAATGTACATCCGCAGCTTTGTCACTATAAACATTAATCCTGTCGTAGTGAACGAATAACTTTGTCTTGGACATGCCTTTAATTTCTAGTTATGGTTGGATAAACTTGTATCTTTATTCTCTTCCCTATTATAAACTTCATCCTGTCAGTATTAATTTTTAGCCTTGTCATAAAAAACATATATCCTGTCAACAAAAAATTTATTCCTGTCAGTATTAATTATCTTACTAAGACGATGATTTTCATCCGGCTACTTTTATTATTTTTAAATTTCTGAGAAAAAAAATTAAAAACATTATTTTAATGTATATTTTGATTTTTTATATATTTTTTAACTTTTCTTTTACTTCATAAATCTTCTTTTAATAATTTTTACATTTAAATTTAAAGGTAAATTATCAAAGTAGGGTATTTTGTTTTTTTATCTTCCCTATTATCCTGTCAGTATTATTTTTTATGTATGTAGGACCAGAATGGTTGTTTTTTCATTGCTATTTTTTTTTTCCTTGATTGTTTATCTCTGAGTTCTTTCGACGGTGATAAGATGGCCTCGACTGATCCTGTGCCTCAGTCCTTTTATAGGTCCATTGACACAGAAGGGAAACTCTATTGGCTGGTATGTTCGTGTTGTTTTTAATTCGTAAATTTTTTTGAGTATTTTTTAATCGTATTTGTCTAATCGATCGTAGCAACTCCCCTTGCCTTTTGGTTGATGGAGGGGTGGAACGAATTTACGAAGGACAATTGTCTTCGTGCGGGTGGTTCCATGGTGATTTTTACACCTGAGGGAGGTTCGCGTTTCGGGATCATTATTCTGGAACTAGAGGATGACTAAAAGTTTCGCGAGTTTCTTAGGAGTGCAACAGTCTTTTTGGTTTGATATATAAGAAATAAATCGTGATTTGAGTGTTTATTCTGTTTTATCAGGGTACGTTCGTTTGATATTAATCTCGATTATGTCTCGAATAGAAGGGTATGGTTTAAGATCTATAAGTGAAAGGTATGTAGGGTTATGTTATAAATGCTTTGTTGTGCTGTTTGAAATGTCGATTCATAATACTATGGGGACTTGTTTTACTCTCCACTCCTGTGGAGGCTTGCTTGCAATTCCGTGCTTGAAAAGCACGCGAATGCTAAATTTTATTCTCTCCCGGATGCTTGTTTTATTCTCCACCCCTAGAAGGCTTGTTAGTAACTCCGTACTCGAAAGGCACGCGAATGATAAATTTTATTCTCTTATGAAGACTTGTTTTATTTTCCACCCCTGTGGAGGCTTGGCGCGACTCCGTGCTCAAAAGGCACGCGAATGCTAAATTTTATTCTCTCGCGAAGACTTGTTATATATTCTCCACCCCTGTGGCGGCTTGTCTTATTCTCCATCCCCGTGGAGGCTTGTTTGCAACTCCGTAATCGAAAGGCACATGAATGCTAAATTTTATTCTCTCGCGGAGGCTTGTTTTATTCTACACCCCTGTGGAGGCTTGCTTTATTCTCCACGGGGGGCTTGTTTGCAACTCTGTGCTTGAAAGTCACTTGAATGCTAAATTTATTCTCTCGCGGAGGCTTGTTTTATTCTCCACCCTTGTAGAGGCTTATTTTATTCTCCACCCCTGTGGAGTTTTGTTTGCAATTCTATACTCGAAAGGCACACGAATGCTAAATTTTATTCTCTCGCAGAGGCTTGTTTCATTCTTCACCCCTATAGAGGCTTGTTTTATTCTCTACCCTTGTGGAGGCTTGTTTGCAACTCTGTGCTCGAAAGGCACGCGAATGCTAAATTTTATTCTCTCGCGGAGACTTGTTTTATTCTCAACCCCTGTGGAGGCTTGTTTTCAAGACGTCGATCCTGACTGTCATAGTTTATAAATGTAGAGTGTCGATCTCGACTGCTCAATTTGGCATTTAAAATATCAAATGTTGAACCCGACTTTTGAATACGCGAGTTTAGGTATATTTTAGAATGTGTCGGTGCCATGGTTCTTTGTTGTCTGGTTTGACAAGTATAAGTTTGGGTGTAAAACTTTCATTTACATATATATGAAGAGGTGTACCCATTCGGGATTCTTGTGACTCCTATACAAAGAAAATTCTAATCGACAGGTTTCCAAAAGTTTTTAAGGAAATAAAATAAACATAATCTACGCGAAATAGGCGTTGAGATTCTTGGTATTCCATACTTTTGCGAGAACATCACCTCTAGCATTTTGAAGTTTAAAGGACCCTCTTCCTACCTCTTTATGAATGATGTAGGGGCCTTCCCACTTAGGTTCAAGTTTTTCAACTTCTGTTGCATGTCGGAGGACCAAATCTCCTTTTTGTAAAGGTCGATGGAACACGCGCTTGTTGTAGTCTTCAGAAAGTTGGTGTTGATATTCGCGGGCTTTGAGGGAGGCGGTGTCTCTTCTTTCCTCTGATAGGTGGAGTTCGATTTCCATTGCTTCATTGTTATTTTCTTCATTGAAATCATACACGCGAGCTGATGGAATTAACAATTCTACCGAAATTAAGGCATCTACTCCATAAGTCACCCTAAATGGAGTTTCACCCATAAGGATCTTGGCAGAAGTTCTGTAGGATCAGAGAACCAGGGGTACAATTTCAGCCCACTCGCCTTTTGCTATGTCAAGCCTTTTCTTTAGTGCTTCTAGAATTTGGCGGTTGGTGGTTTTCGCTTGACTGTTTGATTAGGAATAGGTGATATAAGAAATACGTAGATCAATATGGAGGCCTGCTGATAGAGCCCATTTAGGTAGGTATAATAGGTTGGATTTAGCTTAGTGATGTGCATATATAACATGCATAAGTTACGTAGAATTTGCATATTTACTTGCCATGTTGGTGGAGTCAGAATCTACACATTTTTATTGATTATTTCAGGTAGATGTGGATCCGACAAGGAACGAGGAGACTCATGGATTAAGGAAGGGTCATGAAGAGGAAGCTAAGAGAAGAGAATGGGAGCAGAATTGAAGTTCGAGAGCCTAAGTGAAGAACAAGTCAACAAAAGTTGTCGCCCAACAAGCTAAACTTGTATCACACTTTCTGGAGGTCTCGGTGGTCCGATTGACTATTATAAGCATGCGTTGGAAAGCTGTTTTCGAGAGCTACAAATTTCATGTCAATGTTGAGACCACGAAAAAATTGCTATAGATTGGAAAAGCCGCGCCCGCGGCTCAAGAGGCCACACCCGCAGCCAGCACCTGGGTAGCCAACGTCTCTCTATAAAAGCCGCACCTGCGGCTTGGGAGGCCGCGCCTACAGCCCTACTGGGCCAAAGCAACGCCGAATTTATCCGAGAACTCTATCTTTCCTTGTTTGCATTTTATCTTTTGAGGACGTCTTCTAGGGTTTGAGGGCAGTTTTTAGGCTTATTTAATGACTTATTTTAGGTTGTTTTAGGCATCTTATCTTTTGACAATGGAGACTATGGAGTGCTAAACTATTTTGTTTCGCCTACAATTTGAGACTCCATTTGGTTGAATTGTGAGTTTTCTATTCTTGTTCTTATTTCCATCATATGTTTCATCTTCTTTGTGCTTGAATGCTTTATAGTGTTTGATGCTATCTTGATTGATCACTTCACTAGGATCTCATCATCTCTAGGGTTTTGAATTGTTCGTTATGATTCTTAATCTTTCATAGCAAGCACGTTCTATTGGACTTTGATGTGCGCAAATTACCATATTTTACATGCACATTTATGTCCATTTTATCATCATTTGTATGCATATTAGTGGGAAATCATAAGATTAGTGTACTTTATGCATTATTGTCAAATATATGGGTCCGCATGTGTTTCTATGTGATTTCACAAAAATCGAGACGAAAATGGACAGATTCTGACAAGGGAAGAAGAGCGGAAAAAGAACTCGAAGTCTTCTGAAGAGGTCAAAATCGATGATTAACCTCGACATCAAGTGAAAAAGAGCACCAGGAATCGAGCAGAGGAGAAACAGAGCATGTCGACACAGAAGAGGTTGATATCGATGTCTGTAGGTCGATATCGAGTGGCCTCAATCGAGCATATTGATAGAAGTCGAGTGCCAATCCGAGGAAGAGAAGAAATGCTCGAGATAGAGATAAAGAGAGGTCGATATCAAGGACCACGGTCGATATCGATGTTGGAAGTCCGACTCAGTTTTTGATAGAATTCTATGTGAACCTTGCGGGTCAATCCTGAAGTCGAGATCTTCTATCTTCAACACCAGACTTATCACTTTAGATATTTTACCATGGAGTTTTTAGTTTTTACTTTATTAAGTTTTATCTTAGAGAATAAGGATAGGTTTTCGAATCCTTGGCTAGCAAGATTTGAGATCTATATATAGAGGCCATTGGGGCTGAGTTTAATCATCCAAGCAAGCAAGAATTGCATTTTTACATAGGGAATAGCGAGTTAGAGAGAGAGAGAGAGGAGGCCGAGTGAAGTTGTGTAAGCGAGAGCGGAGTGGCTTTGTTCGGTGTAATCTTTCTTTCGAAGTTAATACAAAGTAGTTTCTTTTACATAATGATGATGAGTTCAATGATGAGATGCGAGTAGTCAACCCACTTCTAAGGTCGGGGTGAGCCCGACGATAGCAATGTAGGGTAAGTGCATCAAAGGTATGATTTTTATGCGATTCTTTCTTCTATCCTATTCATGATCCTTTACGAAAGTTAGGGAGATTCATTATTTGCATTATTGAAGCGAAAGCCAATCATATTGTGAACTTGGATTACTCATGAATGGGATAGTAACTCTTAGGAATTATGCGAGAGGCTCTAATCACCTAAGTGTTGGTAACGAGAGTTATTTGATGGAAAGACATTAAATTTCATAACTTTAGCATTATACTTGCATGAATATCGTTGTGGCATGAATCCCCGACCTTGGAAGCTTTTAGTTTATTGAATTTTATAAAAAGTTTGAAGCTTTTATTTCTGTCCATCTTTCCATCACCATCCTAAGCTCTTCGGACTACTTTTCCGACAAATAGGTTACGAATACAGTTTCTGTTACCACATCGAAATCGATTGGCAAGGTCGATATCGAGCACTAACATCGATATCGAGGTTCATGTCGACGTCGACTGCTTTGCTTTTGTATTCTGTAGGAAACTCACTGGAAATCGACCAGAACTGAGGTCGATATCGACCAGACACATCGATATCGAGTGCCTCTTGAGGTCGAAAGATTGATCGAGTGCCTCTTGAGGTCGAAAGCTTGATCGGGGGGATTCTTGTATTTATTTGCTTGGATAAGGGAGTTGGCATAGTTAGAGTTTATATTTGAATATTTTATTTAAGCAAAATCATCACACCTCCCCTAAACGAACAAATTGGCGCCGTTGCCGGGGAGGCAATCACTCGCCACCTAAGGTTTCTCACAATCTTTTCTTAGTGCTTATTTTGCAGGTTTATGTAATGCTCTGATCGCAGACCTATCCTGGAAAGCATAGACGAGCCTGAACGTTTCTTCCATCTTCAGAACAAAGTTATTCAAATCATGGCAGACAATGAGACACAGGCTGAGACTATAGAGCGATTGAGGAAAGAAATTGAGGATCATAATGCTAAAATCGTTGCTGAAAGGGTCACCGCTGCTTCAGAGCGAGCCCGTGCTGATAGGGAGGAGGATGCGCATAGAAAAGCCCAAGAGCGGCTCAATCAGTATCCACAGACGGCGATGCAATACATGCATTTGCCGCTACATGTTCCTGAATCCGCTATTTTAATTCCTCCTTCCAATTATGAAATAAAAATAAACTTTCTATCTGTGATTAAAAGAAATACTTTTAAAGGAAGACCTAATGAATGCCCATTGCAACATATCTCTACTTTCATGGATTTATGTGAAACTATTGCTGATGGAGTGAATTTAGAGTATGTGAGACTGAAATCCTTTCGATGGTCTTTGGCAGGGAAGGCATTGCAATGGCTAGAGAGTTTGGCTCCACGCTCGCTGAGGACATGGGCAAAGGTGAAGGATGCGTTCCTAAACAAGTTCTTTCCACCATCTAAAATGGCGATGCTACGGCAAAAGATCACGACTTTCAAACAAAATCCTGGTGAGACGTTGGCACAGGCGTGTGAGTGATTTAAGGACTTGCTGAGGTCATGCCCGACGCATGGGCAACTTCCATATGTCATCCAGGAGATCTTCTACTACTCCCTTGATGCACCGAATAAGGAGAGAATCAACTCTTACACCTCCTATCGGTACATTGAGCTCACACCAACGGAGGCCTGGGAGACGATTGAGAGGCTAGTCAACTTCGACAACACTTATGGGACTGCTGCGGCCTATGAATCAAGGCCTACCCCATCAATGCCACTTTATGAGCCTCCAAAGAAGATAGATCCTGATGTGCGGCAACAATTCCACAACAATCAAACACGCCGCCTTCAAATTAAAGCAGGTAAGGTTCCTGAGCAACAATCAACCTTGTCAGGAATGTGGCTCAACAAGGCATAACATGAGGAAGCCAAGTGGACGAGAGGCTCCGACGGAGGGGGCAATCAACAATATTGGGGAGATCAAAGATTCTATCAACAAAGGGATCCCCCACCATATAGAGCACCAGGGCACCCTGAGCGGGAAACAAGGAAGGATGACCTGCATATCATTCTTGATGAGATGCAGAGGAACCATGCTGAGTTCAAACAAGCCAATAACTCCGTGCATACTCTGCTGCAGGGCATCAACTCTAGGCTTGGGAAGATAGACGTTTGGAAGCGCAACATGGAGACCCAAATGGATCAATTGGCGGAAGCAATACCTAAAGCGTCATTAGCATTTCCTAGATCAACTGTGACCAACCAAAAGGGCAAAACTACTGGACACATAGCGGCCATGAATTTAAGGAGTGGGCGTCAATTGCAAACGCCTGAGCAAAAAGCGGAGGAGAAGGCCCCAGAACAGACGTCGATATCGACCCCCTGTCGACATCGACCATGGAGACATCGATGTCGACCCTCCTGTATTCGATGTCGACACTGCTGATGAATCACCACAGAAATCAACTCCTCCAGTCGATCTCGACCCCCATCCAGCCGATGTCGACCTAACTCCAGCCGCAGGGAAGAAGAAGGTGTTGCCATTCCCATCAAAGAAGGTGATTAAGGACCTGACGGAAAAGAAGTTCCAGCGGTTCGTGAAGATGCTTCAAGGACTTAATGTCTCAATCCCATTCACTGAAGCACTTCATGAGATGCCATCATATGTAAGGTTCCTTAAGGACATATTGGGTATGAAGCGATCAATTGCTGAGATCGCAGAGGAGTGCACCAGATTGGAGCTACCACAGAAGCGGGCGGACCCAGGTAAGTTTGCTATCGCTATATGCTTAGGTCGATATCGCTTTAATGCTTTAGTTGATTTGGGCACTAGCGTTAGCATGATGCCACTAACCATATGGCACAAGGTAAAGATAGGTCCTTTGGAGCCCGTTGATGCAAAGTTATATATGGCGAACAATACGGTAGTGATTCCAACAGGGATGGTAGACGATGTGCCAGTACAAGTAGGTAAATTCTTTGTCCCTGCTGATTTCTTAGTTGTTGATATGGCCGAGGACCCTGCTTGTCCAATTATTTTATGTAGGCCATTCCTAGCATCTATCGATGCCAATATAAGCGTGAAGAAAGGATTTCTCTCATTCACCATCAGTGACGAAGTGATAGAGTACGCCTTCAACAAGACAGTAAGGAAAAATGAAGGGCCAATGGAGATTAAGGCCATCAATGGTGTCTATATCACATGCGGGGAAGCAAAGGTAAGGAGTATGACACCGGAAGAGCTTGAAAAGAGGGCCATAGAAGCCCAAGTGGGGGAGGTCGTGGCAATCTTGAACCAAGGAGCCAAAGAGAACATCGAAATCGATCCAAGTAAGTTAATATCGATTAACAAAGTTCAAGATTCTGTGTCAGGTTATAAGTATGGGGTCGACGGAGGAGAAGGAACCTTGAAATCGAGCTTAAAGGTCGATATCGACCATGACTCAATGCCGAAATCGACTACCACAGAAGCTGAGAAAGGAGCAAAGACCTCGATATCGATCCCTGAAGGTCGAAATCGACCTGATCATGTCAAGTAGAACAACTCCAAATCGACTGAACCTCCAGGAGCACAACAGAGCTCGATATCGACTACTGATGATCGATGTCGACCTGAGCCACAGAAAGAAGAGAAGGTAAGTCAAGGTACGGATTCCTCCTTTTCCATTTCTATAAGAGATTTATCATTATTTGGAAGAGGTGTGCCTTGGCTTGTGCTCTTGTGTAGGGTATCCGATGACGATCCGAGCCATTATGAGATAGGAGACAAGGTTTATGTCGCCAAATCAAAAGATCATCGGTTCCCTTATAGATTCAAAGACAAGAGGATGGGACCATTCACGGTGATTCAAATCCATCCAGGCGGAATGCAGCTGAGAGACAAAAAAGGAGTTTTATTTGAGGCCCAAGACACATGGGCTCTGCAGATGCGGCCTTGAGCGTGAAGGAAGAAGTCGGCCTAGCGACTTTAAAGTCTAGAGCTTGTAACGAAGACAATTAGTTTTTAAGTTTTTGAAATCTTTTTTTTTTGTCTTGAGACTCTACATTATTTGTTTTGGTTTTGGTTTATTTTTCTAACAAGTTGCAGGAAAGGAGATGAGACAAAAAACAAGCATCGAAATCAAGGTACGGATTCCTCCTTTTCCATTTCTATAAGAGATTTATCATTATTTGGAAGAGGTGTGCCTTGGCATGTGCGCTTGTGTAGGGTACCCGATGACGATCTGAGCCATTATGAGATAGGAGACAAGGTTTATGTCGTAAAATCAAAAGATCATCGGTTCCCTAATAGATTCAAAGACAAGAGGATGGGACCATTCACGGTGATTCAAATCCATCCAGGCGGAATGCAGCTGAGAGACAAAAAAGGAGTTTTATTTGAGGCCCAAGCCACATGGGCTCTGCAGATGCGGCCTTGAGCGTGAAGGAAGAAGTCGGCCTAGCGACTTTAAAGTCTAGAGCTTGTAATAAAGACAATTAGTTTTTTAAGTTTTTGAAATCTTTTTTGTTTTGTCTTGAGACTCTACATTTTGTTTTGGTTTTGGTTTATTTTTCTAACAAGTTGTAGGAAAGGAGATGAGACAAAAACAAGCATCGAAATCGAGTGACAAGCTCGATATCGACCTTAAGGTCGATTCCGAGGGGCTTGTGGTCGAGGCCGGATCACCCTGAAGCTTGAACCAGAAAATCGATGAAACAAGTCGATTTCGACGTTAAAGGTCGATATCGACAATCACTGCAGATTCTTCGACTCCTGAAATTTATGACGTTTTAGTAAGTTTTCTTTCTTAACCCTAGTTCTAATACAATGAGGACACTGTAATCTTTATGTATGGGGTGGGGGAAAGGCTTACTTGCATATTATTGCATATTTTTAGCATGTTTGGAAAATTTACATAGTTATTGCATATTTAAGTTACATAGTTTATGCATATTCATACCTAAGTTACTTTTATCTTTAATCATTGCATACGTAGTTTATTTTCGGAAAAAAAAAGAAGAAAAAATGACCCCCATCAAAAATTGTGAAAATAAAGAATAAGAGTCATGGAAGCAAAATAAGGAACTCTACGATGCAAAAGTAGATTCATTAGAGATATAACATGAAATTGCCTAGTTAAAGAAAGTCATAATGAAGTGCAATTTTTTAGAAAAAAACCATGAAGGAGAGGAAAAATTTGAAGTTGCTTTTGACATGTGCATGATAAGATGATGGAGGACTTTTAATAAATTTCCATACAAGTGCTTATAAAAAAGGTTCATATCCTAGCCTTACCTATGCATATTTGCAAAAGTCACAAGCCATATATGAGCCTTACTATATCATTATCATTATTGCTCCACATATATTATATATTGCCCATTTTTTTATATACCTTATACCCTATCCGGGGGCAAGTTTGAGAATGGATGTCATCTTTGGAGTTGTTATATGGAGTTTGTGCATTATTATTATAGTTGTTGGTAGGAATGAAACAATTTTTGAATTATGGAAAATTTAATGAGTGAGAAAAAATCCGATCACCTCAGGAGATAAAGGTAGGTCAACCCTGCTCGTTGAGATGTTAGTTCAGCGAGATGGGACACAAGGTGAGGAGTCCGAAGTACTAAGTATCCGGGGCCATTCATGACACCCATGTTTGCGACTCGCGAGAAGGCAGTGCTAAGGTTAGAGAGGTAAAAGCATTATAAAGAAAAAAAGCATTGAGCGATGAGTGAAAGGTGAGAAACATTATGAAGAAGGAATGTGGAATGAAAGTTGGAAAGAAAGTTTATTTCCCCGGATTTAACACCACATGGCCAAATATTTGCCCACCTTTAGCCTTTTACCAATCTACTTCTCTATAGCTTGCAAAAGTCCTCTTGATTATTAATGATATGTTACGAAATTGTTTTATGCATATAAACCTCCTTTTATGAGTATGATGTTGCTTTATTGCACATGCATGGATTTGTTTGACATTAGTACCTTATCGAGGATGACAATTGATTGTAGGGACATATGAAAAATGAATCTATGATGTTGAGGGTTTACTTTCTTCTCCTAAATGACCATTAAAGTATTTCTTGGGGACAAGCAAGCTTAAGTATGGAGTGTTTGATGTGCGCGCAAAATGCCATATTTTCTATGCACATTTATGTCCATTTTATCATCATTTGCATACATTTTAGTGGGAAATCATAAGTTTAGTGTAGTTTTTGCATTATTGTCAAATATATGGGTCTGCACGAGTTTCTATGTGATTTCACAGAAATCGAGACGAAAATGGACAAATTCTGACAAGGGAGGAAGAGCAGAAAAAAAACTCGAAGTCTTCTGAAGAGGTTGAAATCGATGATTAACCTCGACATCGAGTGAAACAGAGCACTAGGAATCGAGCAGAGGAGAAACAAGGCATGTCGACACAGAAAAGGTCGATATCGATGTCTGTAGGTCGATATCGAGTGGCCTAAATCGAGCATATTGATAGAAGTCGAGTGCCAATCCGAGGAAGAGAAGGAGTTCTCGAGATAGAGATAAAGAGAGGTCGATATCGAGGACCACGGTCGATATCGATGTTGCCAGCAGAAGAAGTCCGACTCAGTTTTTGATAGAATTCTATCCGAACCTTGCAGGTCAATCCTGAAGTCGAGATCTTCTATCTTCAACACCAGACTTATCAATTTAGATATTTTATCATGGAGTTTTTAGTTTTTAGTTTTTACTTTATTAAGTTTTATCTTAGAGAATAAAGATAGGTTTTTGAATCCTTGGCTAGCAAGATTTGAGATCTATATCTAGAGGCCATTAGGGCTGAGTTTAATCATCCAAGCAAGCAAGAATTTCAGTTTTACATAGGGAATAGCGAGTTAGAGAGAGAGAGAGAGGAGGCCGAGTGGAGTTGTGTAAGCGAGTGCGGAGTGGCTTTGTTCGGTGTAATCTTTCTTTCGAAGTTAATATAAAGCAGTTTCATTTACATAATGATGATGAGTTCAATGATGAGACGTGAGTAGTCAACCCACTTCTACGGTCGGGGTGAGCCCGTCGATAGCAATGTAGGGTAAGTGCATCAAAGGTATTATTTTTATGCGATTCCGTCTTCTATCCTATGCATGATCCTTTACGAAAGTTAGGGAGATTCATTATTTGCATTATTGAAGCGAAAGCCAATCATATTGTGAACCTGGATTACTCATGAATGGGATAGTAACTCATAGGAATTATGCGAGAGCATCTAATCACCTAACTGTTGGTAACGAGAGTTATTTGACGAAAGACATTCAATTTCATAACTTTAGCATCATACTTGCATGAATATTGTTGTGGCATGAATCCCCGACCTTGGAAGCTTATAGTTTATTGAATTTTATAAAAATTTTAAGTTTTTATTTCTATCCATCTTTCCATCACCATCCTAACTCATCAGACTACTTTTCCGACAAATAGGTTACGAATACAGTTTCTATTACAGACATCGAAATCGACTAGCAAGGTCGATATCAAGCACTAACATCGATATCGAGGTGCATCTCGATGTCCACTGCTTTGCTTTTGTCTTCTACTAGAAACTCACTGGAAATTGACCAGAACTGAGGTCGATATCGACCAGACACATCGATATCGAGTGTCTCCTGAGGTCGAAAGCTTGATCGTGATTGCAACTAAGGAAGCGCTGACATACCTCCTCGTGGATTCGATCCTGAATTACCCTACCACTGCATCGGGAGGGATTCTTGTATTTATTTGCTTGGATAAGGGAGTTGGCATAGTTAGAGTTTATATTTGAATATTTTATTTAAGCAGAATCATCACACCTCCCCTAAACGAACAGACTTCATTAGAAAGCTTGAATGTGTAGGAAGTTGACTATAGATTAAATATTAGTTCTTTAGGGAATTGATATTGTTTATAAGCTTTATACATATTGAGACTTATTGCTATTCCTAGGATTAAATCTTAATCTGTGTTAAGATTGCCTAGGAGTAAGGGATTATTAGAACTCATAGGGCTAATAATCTATTCAAATCAAGATAAGAACATTTGATTGGAAAAGGAAAAGAATTTGAGTAGAAAACGAGGATCAAATTCACCAAATAGGGTTGAAAATTCTAGATGAAACTATTTCATAATTATTGATTCTCTTAACTCGTTAATATTTCTCATTCTCACCCACTCAAAACCCATCTTTTCTACAAATTGGTAAATACACTCTACATAGGAATACTTGATTCTCTATGGGATCGACCTCTTAATTGCTCACTATACTAGTTTCTCAGTTTGAGTTTTATTTTGCTAGGAAACACAACGACTTCATCCTGTCAAATTTTGGACAAATTGGTAAATACACTCTACATAAGAATAATGTAATTATTCCTTTTGAAGGCTTGTCTGATCGTGCTTGTAATATAATTATTCCTTTCGAAGGCCACAACCATGATATACCTTGGTACTTGTGATTGATGAAGTGATCGCGTTCATGATTTTTCTGATATAATGGTTTTGCATTAGGTATTCTATTTATGAAGATTAATCCTTGTTTTCCAAAAAAGGCTATTTTCTGGGGCATCGTCAGGATTGACCCGTACTTGCTGCTAATACTCGTTATTAGTTGAAAGTATAGATTTACTATTTGGGGTGTACAACACACGACCTTCTACGTGCACCACCTACCATAGACCTACAAACATCAACGAAATATACTCACTTGCCATTTTAAGTACTTCAAAGAAAGAGATGAGTCTCCCTGAGTAGCAGCGTAAGGCGCTTTCTGCGATGCCAAGTTGTTCGAAAGCTTTCCAATACAGAACATCCACCGATGAACCGGTGTCGAATAAAACACATTTTACCCTTTTGGTGCCAAGTTGTACGTGGATAACGAAGGGGTCCGAATGTGGCATTCGTAGATCGCGGGCTTCATAAGAAGAGAAATTCAACATATCATGTTTTATTGATGCATGCTTCACGGTAAACTCAGAGGGGGGTTGTCCTTCTATTTCGTAATTTTACCTTTCCTGTTTACTCATTCTAGAGGAGGACTGGTGAGGTGTAAAATGTCGTGTGCTTTATCTCGCCAAAGATATATAATAACCCGAAACCTATAGCTCCGTATAAGTAGTGAGTCCAGGTGTCGATCCACAGGGAGGAAACCTTTCTTGTATACTCAAATTGCTAATCAAAAAGATGAGATTAATTGTAACTTCAATTGAACTAAATAAACAAAGTAAAAGGAGTAATGGTGAATTGGTTGAAATCAATAATAAGGAAGTAGTTCCACCTGCAATTCATCAACAATGGTTAGATTATTGATCCTTTACTCAATTCTAGTTATTCTTAATGAATTAATCTGAATAGGATTCACACCCCTATACCTTCGGCAACTAGACAATATCAAACTCTCAAACAATTAGGAATAAGGAATCACTCTAATACTCTCAATCACCCAAGAGTAGATCTTACCAATCGTCAATATCCCACACTCCCAATTAATGCTTTCACGGGATCAATTGGTTGTGTTCGATACTTGTGTTTAATCGAATCGCATGAAACAATAAACTAGCAAGAAAGAAAATTCTGTCAAGGTAGCTAATCAAGAGGGAATATATGCAATCAATCAATAGAAGAACAAAGATATCGAATCAACCATAGAACAACATAGAAATTAAGTCTCATAAATCATCCAACCATGCGTCCGAATCGCAGATGAAACTGATAAGTTTAGTTCTTCATGCTGAAGTGGAAAACCATCCTTCTTCCTCTCAATATGTTCTCTCTTGCAAACTAGGTCTTCCAAGAATACTTAAAGTCGACCGAAAATAAACTGTAAAAACCATAATATAAAGTTCCCAAAACAAAATCTAGATAAATTCCTGTTCGCTAATAGCGGCGGGCGTCGGTATAATCAACTCCATCAGAGCCATATGAACTCCATCATAGCCATATCCTCCCCTTCTCGAGTGGTGATATCTAATTCTCCAATATAAACTCACAAAACACGGGGAAATAACACTCGAGAACCAAAACACTTAACAATGAAATTTACCTAATAATCATGCAATATTTACACCTAAATGCAATGAGACCTATCTATAATGCCTATCTACAATATGCATTATCAAACTCCCCCAAACTTAGGCTCTTGCTTGTCCTCAAGCAAAACAGGATAGAACACAAATCACACATCCCAAAGATAGAATCCTCATGTATCGCTTCCTCAAAGTTAACATGTCATTAGCAAATAGGATAAATGTAAATGAAAAACAATGTTATAACTTGCATATGTACGGTTATCCACGAAAAGTCAATCATCCATTCAACCTCACATGGAATGTGTTTCCAAATGCTCTCAATGTGTATAGGCTATGAAAATGAAACTCTCCTACTCAATCCAAATGCAAAAAGATACATAGACATTGATACTTATATAACCATACTCTCAACCAAATAATGATATTGCAAATAGAATTCATGAAGAGGTCTTTCGCTCAATGAAAACCTTCATAGAAGGTTCCATTCGCTGGGGTTGTAGTGGGGCTTGGTAGAAAAATATAAGGGATGGAATGACTTTGGTCTTGTGGTGCTTAATTCGGGAACTAAGTTGCTCCTCATCATGATTTCACCATCAAACTCAAACTCACTCAAAAGGTATAATCTCCCACTCAATCATAATTAACTCTCATTCTCAACTCATAATCCACTTGCTCAACAACAACATATTAGCTCTTTTTTTAATCACAATCAAATACAGAATTCGAAATAATAGGAATCATATCTATGCAAAGTGTAATCCATCTCCCTCTTTCATCATATGCACTCATACCTTTCGAAGCAAAGTCACCATTCTTTCATACGGTCAACATAATCAAACCAAACCCAACTCTAAACCTAATTCCCGAATGGGTCATGCTATAATCAGCTAGGTAAAATCTTGTGGGGCTTCAAAGAATAAGGCTATTGTCTCAGAAGGGGTACACGTAGAAGATAATAGCAAAGGGAAGACGGATAAATATGAGCTTAGAATTGTGCCTCAATCATTTGAAAACTATCAACAATAATCATGCAAGCTCAGCCTCGGATAGGAATAACCATATCAACATCAAGAGGTGATTGCACAAGAAGAGTATAAATCACACATGAAAGTAGAGGGAAACAAGAGTAAATATTCGTATGTGGCCAAATTATAACTCACGAGGTTCTCAATGTCGAACTTCAAATTCACTTATGCTGAATATCATTCAAGCTCAATCTTATTCACATTCCAAAATCACCACTCATAAAACTTAATATCATGTGATTCCACTCAACAATAAAAAACTATCACGGGACTTATATGATCATGTCGGCAAGTAATGGACGACAATCAAAACTAAGATGCGGTGCTCAAGTAATACATATATATGCAATGCATGATATTTTTGTGATTTTTGACATTTTCCTTTTTTTTTTCATTTTTTAGTGACACTAATGAACATAAAATAAAATAGACTAAAAATGAACTAAAGTCTAAAAATGCACTAACTATAACTAATTAATCCTCTCCCCCACACTTCAAACATGAATGTCATCAATGCATAATCAAAATAACAAACAACTAAAATAACAGATAAAAATGAAAGTGAAATAAAAGTGTAAGGAGGAGAGATGATATAACTCACTGTGGAGTGGGCTGGAAAGGGTAGTACTGCTAGAAATGCTGGCAGAAAGAGTCGAAGCTAGTATGTAGGTCAGAAATGGCATGGGCATACTCCTCCTGTCTCTAGTATAAGGAGGCTTGCACCTGGTGCTACTTTATAGCATGAGTGTCCTGTCGCCGGAGAAGGTCCTGGTGGTACTGTTTGAACTCAACACCATGGGTTATTTACAGCTGGTAGATCTCATCCAGTCATTGATCATTCCGGCCAAAGTGGGAGGAAGAGGAGGGGTGGTAACTCATGTCAGTATCGGAATCCTCAACCCTAGCTCGGCTGCATTCACCCCTCATAAAGGTAGCGAGTGACACCTGCCACTCAGCCTCCTCTGTACCTAATGCAGAAGCCTCATCGTCATCCTCATCCTCCTTTGAATCATCAGAAATATCCAATGCCTCCGAAGGGAGGTTGAAGTCGAATTTGGATAGGCCTAGAGGTAGCTCAGTAGGGAGACGAATGATATGCTCATTCTTGGGGCCAACCCTCCGGATGTAGGGAGCCATGCTGCCCTCCACATGGCGCATCCTCACCAGGATCTCCATAGAAATTCGGGAGTCGCCCGCCATAGGGTATAGATCCTGGAATGGGACTCGACATTGAAGCGCGATGAGGGCAATAAATCCCTGAATCTAATTGTGCGGTTGTCCCACTGAGGACCCCCAACCATCATCTTAGAGCACGCATCTAAGAACAATTATAGCCAATCTGGCATCACCTAAGCCTCCAGATTCAAACAATACAGCACCGTACAACTCTTCTGCGATATGGACATGAGTTAGCATAGCTGCAAACCATGTGTGTGTCGGTCTCTGGGCAGCCAGTTCCCACCTCCAGCTTATGGTGGGGGTGCATGTGATCCCAAGGAAATGCCTCAGTTTGCCCCTAGAGCACTAAAACTCTCACCCCATTAAAGAAAACTCAACAGAACCATCCTCTGGTGTCACCAATGTCACTAAAAAACCTCAAATCAAGTCGGGATATGTCAAACCATACATAATAATCATATTCCCAATACCGCCTTTGTCCAAAAGCGCGGTGCACGGCTCTACAAGACCTAATTGATCTAATGCCGGGTTATCGAAAAATACTTTCTCTTTTCCAAACTCTCCCATATTGCTCTCTCATCCTCATAAAGTGTGTGTGGTGCAATCATGTTTGGAATTGGAGTCATGATGACAATTGACAAAGAAAAAGATTGAAAACTTACAAAATCGAGATGAAAACACGCTACTAGAAAAGCGGCGGGCGCTTGTATTTTAGCGGCGGGCGCCGATCTATGCAGACGGTGATCCTCGCGGCGATTGAGCATGAAATTCTTTGGTCGACGTCGAAATCGACCCTTTTCACTTCCTTCCTTCACGAAAATTGATCCTAGAGCCCTTGGCAACCCACAACTGAACTTGAAGTGGCTGGTGGTGGTGCTAGAGAAAAAGGGTGAATTTTAAAGGTGAATGGAACTTGAAAAGGAGGGTGGGTTGTAGTAGTTCGGGAGATGGAGATTCTGAATATGTGGTCAGAATGACGATCAGAGTGACGGTTGATGGTGATTTAGTGCTTGGGAGGTGGAGGAGAAAGCTTGGGTTTTTTTATGGGAATGGAGGTTTGAGGGTTTGGAGGTTAGGGAATGAGGGGATGAATATGAAAAAGGGTTTTTAAATTGGATAGTGGGGCCGGATGTTTAACAACCCGGTACTCAGTTCAGTTTTTTTGGAAACTCGAGCGACTGGCGCCGCTATTAAACAGTCGGGCGCCAGTCTAACCATGCACGTTTTTCTTCCTCTTTCCTCAACTCATACACTGAAATGTTAGTTTCTAGCAAAATATATATGAATATAATGATGGGACTAATCCTAGTTGTTGAATTGATAAGGAAAAACAAATTTATGTGAAAAAGATATTTAAAAAATTCATCTTGGGTTGCCTCCCGAGTAGCGCCTTTGTTTTACATCTTTGGCTAGACGTAATGGCTCATTTATCTCTCTTCAGGAATATCTTCTAAGTTCCAATCTTCCATAACCTGGCCAGTGAGGTCTTCATGATATTTCGTAAGTCTTTGGCCATTGACCTTGAATCTACCACCATCGGTTGGTGAGTTCTAACTTCTAAACTTGAAGTCTTCTAGGTTCTCCTACTTTAGATGCATCCATGTTTGCTTACTTGGCAACCAAATAAGCTTTGTATTCAAGCTCGACTGGCAAGTGACATGGTTTCCCACAAACCAAGCGAAAAGAAGACATCCCAATAGGTGTCTTATAAGTTGTGCGATGTGCCCAGAGCATTGTCCAATCGGAGACTCCAATCCTTGTGATTTGGAGCAACAGTCTTTTCCAAAATTCTCTTTACTTCTGGATTAGAGAGCTCAGCTTGCCCATTTGTTTGTGGATGGTAAGTAATCGAAATTTTCTGAGTCATATTGTACTTTCGAAGTAGAGCGCTTACGATCTTGTTGGAAAATTAGTTCCTATGTCGTTGATGATGGCTCTAGGGATCCCAAAACTGACAATTAAGGCTTTTAGGAATGCTGCAACCATACATACATCGTTAACATTAGTGTATTTGGCTTCCACCCATTTGGTGACATAATCTACTCCAAGCAGTATGTAAAAATTCCCGCAAGACCTAGGGAAAGGGCCCATGAAGTCGATACCCCAGACATCAAAGATCTCACAGACAACAACTAGAGATAAAGCCATCTCATTTCTACCTGAAATGTTCCCAGTTCGCTAGCACCTATCGCAAGTTTTGTAGAAAGCTTGTGCATCGCAAAAAATGTTGGGCCACCAAAATCCTACTTCAACGACTTTCATGGCGGTCCGCTGAGGTTCGAAATGTCCTCCACTCGGATGTGAATGGGAGAATCTCAGGACATAAGTCATCTCGCTGTCAGGAAGACATCGATGAATAATTTGATCGGCACAATGCTTCCACAAGAACGGATCATCCCAAACATAGAAGCACGAGTCATGTCAAATTTTATCCTTCTTAGGCTTTGGGCAATTAAATGGAAAAGCTCTCATCACTAGATAGTTTACCATATCAGCGAACCAGGGCTGCTTTGTCGTCACCCCCAAAAGCCATAAAGGAGGATTTTCTTCAAGCTCTTCGAAGTAATCTATGTTCTTAATATCTTAGGAGCGGCGGGCGCCGTTGATCCAGTTTTAGCATTCATTGAAATTTTCAGCAATCCTTCATTAGGGAATTCTCCTAATCTTAGTGGTTGTTCTCCCCCACCATTAGTTCTAAGTATCCTACTTAGGTGGTTCGCCACTAGATTCTCTACCCCTTTCTTGTTTCTTATCCCCAGATTGAATTCTATCAATAGCAAGATCCATCTAATTAGCCTAGGCTTTGCCTCCTTCTTTGTCATCAAATAGAGAAGCGCGGCATGGTCACTGTAAATCACTACTTTTGCACCTAGTAGGTAAGGACGAATTTTTTCAAGAGCAAATACCATGGCGAGGAGTTTCTTTTCCATAGTTGTGTAGTTCCTTTGAGTCGTGTTCAATATCATAGAAGCATAACATATCACATGGGAATCCTTATCAGCCTTCTGCCATAAAATAGCACCCATGGTATAATCACTAGCATCGCACATCAACTCGAAAGGTAGTGTCCAAATTGGAGCTTGGATAATGGGCGCTCATATAAGTTGATTTCTCAACTCATGAATGGCTTTCTTGCAACTTTCATTGAACATAAAGGAGGCAACCTTTTTGAGAAGTTCACATAAGGGTGATGTGATCATTGAGAAATCTTTGATAAACCTACGGTAGAAACCCGCATGGCCTAAAAAAGAGCGAATTTATCTCACATTAGTGGGGTATGGTAAGGATTGAATACGATCAATCTTCGCTTTATCTACTTCATTGCCCTTCTTAGACACAATATGTCCCAGGACAATCCCCTATTCGACCATAAAATTGCATTTTTCAGAGTTTAGAACCAAATTTGTCTCCACACACCTTTTTAATACTAGGGATAAATGTTGTAAGCAAGAATCAAAATCATTCCCATGAATAGTAAAATCATCCATAAAGACCTCAATGAAATTTTCAACATATTCAGAGAAAATGCTCATCATGCATCTTTGGAAGGTGCCAGGAGCATTACATAATCTAAAAGGCATCCTACTATAAGCAAAAGTACCAAAAGGACATGTAAAAATGGTGTTCTCCTGGTCCTCAAGAGCAATGGGAATCTAAAAATATCCTAAGTAGCCATCCAGGAAACAGTAGAAAGAGCGTCCGACAAGGCTCTCAAGCATTTGATCAATAAAAGGTAGGGGGAAGTGGTGCTTACGGGTTGTGGCCTTTAGTTTGCGATAGTCAATGCAAACTCTCCACCCTATTTGTATCCTCATAGGCACCATTTCACCATTTCACCTACGTAGGGCTGACCCATTGACAGTCAGAAATAGGGTAAATCATGCCTGCTTGCAGGAGCTTCAAGACTTCCTTCTTGACTACGTCCATCATTGGCGTATTTAGTCATCTCTGAGGTTGTCGTGACGGCTTTGCATCATCCTTCATCAGTATGTAATGTATATAGAGTGTTTGACTAATTCCTTTAATATCAGCAATGGTCCATCCCAACGCGGTTCTGTGCTCCTTAAGGACATCTACTAGCCTTTGTTCTTGATCCTGAGTGAGTCTATTAGATATGATCACAGGAAGTGTGTCATCTTCTTCTAAAAATGCATACTTGAGGTGATCGGGGAGAGGTTTCAACTCAACGTCGATCTTGGCTGTCGATTTCTACTGCAATAGAAGATATGCAAAGGAAAAAACAAGCAGTCGATATCCACCTAGGGTATCGATATCGATAGTCAGTAGCGATGTCGACTTGCCTCAGAAGACTGCCAATCGACTCAGGGGAACTCGATGTCGAGTTGTGGACTCGATAACGAGCTCAACAGCAGGCAAAAGATGCGTCAATACAGAAGACCGTCGATGTAGACCAAAGATGTCGATATCGACCAGATGTGTCGATATCGAGTAGTTCCTGCAGTGGTTATTGTTTTGTCGGCAAATAAGGTCGAAGACAAATAGGATGGAAACGAAGTATGGACAGAAAAGACATATTTTTGATATGAATAAAATATATAAAAAGCAACTCCTAAGGCTAGGGTTTACCACAACGTTAACCAAGTATGCATAAGGTAAATAATACGAACAATTGCGTTATCTCACCCGAGGGACAAGCTTTCGCCATACACCAACGATTAGGAATACTCTTGCAAATACACCTAATTGTCTCTACCAATTTTATGTCATAACTCAAGTTGTTAACATGAATCTCTTTTCTTGCGATAATGACTAAATATAGAATCATAGGAGATGATATAGACACAACGATATCAACATCAAATACTTACCTTAGACACGATATCTAACTTCGGGCTCACCCCGACCCTAGAAGCTTTGGGGAACTACTCACACTTCATCGCAACAAACACCATGATTGGAAATAAGGAAACTTGCATTAATTGAAACTCCGAAACTTTACGATCCAACGCCGGCTTTCGCAAACATCAAACCTTAAAGCTTCTCCTATAACTCTATTGTGATTGTTGTTGTGTGATGGAATGAATAAAAACCAGCCCCCTAGGGCTTTATTTATAGCCTACTAATCTTTCCTAGCCAAGGAAAGTAGTTGTAAAGACCGATATTTTTAAATATTATTTTTATAATTATAGATTTTATTTCCGATTTAAGATTTTATTTAATTTCTAAAACTACAAAAAAATTTCGAAAATTTCTGTCATTGAGAAAACAATTTATTTTATTCTTTTGAGATGAGTTCCGGCATGAGCCCATTGTTAGATTCGAAAATATTGATACATGCTTGAATATGAATCTAACGTTTTGCTTATATTTCATACATATTTTATGCAGCACGAGTTATGTGTGTTCGAGCATTTGAACTCCTAGTGAGCCTCTTTAACCTTAATATAAGTACTTATTTATGGAGTGTTATCAGTGTTAATTCAATATGACATTAATCCGATTTGATTTTGTTTTGTTGATTTTTTTTTGTCTATTTAACGATTAGTGGTTATATGAACATTGTTGAATCTAGGAGGTCAAACTGAATTGATTTGAGAATTCAGTTTTGATATTAATCTGGTTGTTGAATGTGATAATATACATCCCCTCTGATTTGTGTCTTCTTCTCTGCTTTAGTGCCTTTTTTAATGATCTTTTATTGTTTGTTGAGTGTGTGATTCGGAACAATCAACAATGGGAAAAACAAAACATATGGTTCTTTCTCATTTCAATTTTCAATTTAAATACCTTCATTTGGATATTGACACCAAATAATTGTAACATATGGTTTAATTAGCAGGTTGGTCTACTGAAAAAATCAATGTCAGAATTTTTTGATTGCTTGTGAAGTGTGATTCACACTTTACAAGATTGCTATGATGGATGATACCATGTTGTCAATTTCTAATGAAATTTTACTCTTGGAATTGTCCGTCTCTCTATAACTCTAAATTCAAGTCAACCTTAAACTTTAAATATAAAGAGTAAAGTGTAAAGTATTGATTTACATATTTGTACTTCTTTTTATTGCATCGTTTGACTTCATATTTCATTCGATTTCCAAAGAAAATGTTCAAAAGAATATAAACTTGTGTAAGAATGGGCTAAAGTGAAAGAAATAGGGTCTGCACAAGTTTTGAGCTAACCATCCAAGAATTCGAGCGAAATCGGAGTCAAAACGGAGAAGCCAAGTGAAGCTGAGCAGACATAGATATCGACCTATGGTGTCGATATCGACCCTCATATCGACCTCAACATAGACATCGAGTGGAGCTGGACAAGTTGAGCAGAAACAGAGACCTCGATATCGACCTCTGGTGCCGATATCGACCCCTTATCTCGACAGAAGATAGATTTGATTTCGAGATGCGGATTGGAGACTTTATCTTCAAGGAGGCACAGAATTATGGCAGCTGAAGACTTAGTTATCTTTTACCTTTAAGTTATTTAAGTTTTTATCAAAATAAAAAAATATTATCCTAACTGTTTGGATAGAGTTCATAGTTTAGATAGAAGTTACAATCCTCGGATAGCAAGGATTAGTAGCCTATAAATAAAGCCCTAGGGGGCTGACATTCAATCATCTTTTCATCCAAGTCCAATTTTAGAGTTCAAGACAATCAATAAAGTTAGAGTTAGAGAGAAGTTTTAGAGTTTGACGTTTGCGAAAGTTGACGTTGAGTTGTAAAGCTTCAGAGTTTATATTTTAATGCAAGTTTCTTCTTTTCAAACAACAATGAGTTCCATAATGAGAAGCGAGTAGTTCCCCAAAGCTCTTAGGGTCAGGGTGAGCCCGACGTTAGTCATGGGCGCTTGAGGTAAGTATTTGATGTCGATATCGTTGTGTCTATCTCTCCTCCTATGATTCTATGTTTAGTCCTAATCGAAAGAAAAGGGATTCATGCTAACAACTTGAGTTATAAACATAAAATTGGTAGAGACAATTAGGTTTATTTGCAAGAGTAATCCTAAGAGTTGGTGTACGGCGAAAGCTTGTCCCTCGGGTGAAATAGCGCAATTGTCCGTCTTATTTATCTTATTGCATGCATTGGTTAACGTTGTGGTAAACCCTAATCCTAGGAGTTGTTTCTTTTACATAGTTTAATTCACATAAACCACTGCTATTTCTGTTCATCTCTTCTCATCCATTCTTAAATCTTCGGCCCTTCTTTGCCGACGAAGAACTAACCCACTGCAGGAAGACATCGATATCGACCCCAGACGTCGATATCGACCACTGAGTTCGTCGACAGTTTTCTGAGTCGACGACGATCATCACTACGGAGGTTGCTGAACATCGATATCGACACCAGACATCGATATCGACCCTACTGTGTCGACTGGCAGTCTTCTGAACCAGTCGATTTCGTAACTGACATCGATATCGACCCTTCCAGTCGATATCGACCACTTGTTTTTGTCTCTGCAGGTCTTCTGTTGCAGAGAACATCGACAACCGAGGTTGACATCGAGCACCAAGGTCAAAATCGAGGCTTCTGGTCGACACAGACTTGAGATTTCCAAAGCTACTAGGATCCCGCTGACACGTCTCCTCGTGGATCGATCCTAACTACCCTTCCACTACAACGGGAGGAAGTCTTGTAATTATTTGCATAGGCTAGGAGTCAGATTCACCTTTATACATCTTTATTATTTGTAACATAAGAACTCGATTTCCTCCTATTAACAAGTATATCCTCTCTTGTCCTGTTAGCGTAAACAGAAGAAGCTTCAGGAATTTAAGGTTGCAGTTGCACCTTCTTATTTATATATTATAAGTCTAAAGTATTGTCTCTTATCCTATTAGCATAAATACTTTGTAAATTAGCTTTTACATATTATAAATCCTCATGCTTATTTACAGGATTTTGTATGTCAATTTGTTGTTGCTTATTCATGTTTAGGGGATGATTTTATATTACTCATTATAAAGGCATGATAACTGTTTTAGGGAACGTCTTTGAATTCTAAAGATTCATGTTGGACTAAACGTTCAACTATATGTTTTAGTATTCCGTGTACAAAAAACTTGATGTGTATTATATTGTTGGTGTTATGTTTGAGATGCATTTATTTCTTAATTATCTATCGTATTAAATGATCAGTTTGATGATTTTATTCTTTTGGCTGTAAGTCTTTAACTAGTAAAAAAAGATCACATTTATGTTGGCATTTTGTGTATGTAGGGAAAATTTGCAACTCTTAAGGCAACGGTACTATTATACCAAATAGAAAGTTGATGGGATGCGATATATGCTTATGATAACTTAAGATGGATGTTACTTGTGTAAAGACGGGAAAATATTTAAATAATATTTTAATTGAATGATGATTTAAAATAGAAAAATTCAGAATTTTAAATATTTTGAGAATTTCCGTCCTCGAGCTTTCGAATTACTTGGAAATCTTCTACAATAAGTTCCAGCATTGTTTTGAACGGTTTTTTTCGACGGATTTCAATTCCACTATTTTGACTTGAGATTTGAGTACACGAGCTAGATTTTATCGGATTAACTTTCTCGGGTTTTAAAATTCAATTGATAATTTGGAGTTGAGAATTGGGTTGAGTGATCGGATGTCGGAATTCAAATTTCGAGTATTTGAATTGAGTCCTTGGGACTACCTCTGTCTCTCTCGCTGCCCTTTTATTTGTCTTCTTCCTCCCAATGCCCAAACAACACCAACACCATCCATCTCCTTTCTCATCTCTTTCCTTCTATAAATGACATCACTCACTCTAAAACCTTATCCAAAATCGGAATACCTAAGCACTCCTTCCTCACTCTCATTTTCAGATTCAAACAACACCCAAAAACCCCAACTTTCTTCCACCACCACCTTATCCTTGTTGTTTTCTTGAGACAATGGCTGCCAAAACCACCTCCCAGCTCTTCTTTTTTATCTATAATTGAAAGAAGAAGAAAGCCAACTCCACTAGCCTCACCATTGTTGACGATCTATAAGCTGCAAAAGGCATTTTTCCACTGGGAGGAAGAACCTAAGAGGTGCTCTGTTTGACCTTCGTTACGGTAATCCCCCTCGTTCTCCTTTTCTTACTTCCTTTCCCTTCTAAACCACATAAATGTGGAACTTAACTGACTTCCCTACCTTTCAAGGTGGAGAAGAGCTTGATCCAGACACTAGAAGAGCAAATTAAGCCCCTCACTCCTTCCTTCCCTTGTTTTTCAAAGGTGATCTCGTTTGCACTTGGTTTTATTTGTTTTGGTCTCAAACGTGCATAAAGGAGGACTTTTAATCATCCTCTGTATTTCCTAGGTTTTGTCAGTTGCTTTCCTCGTCAATTTGAAGCTCGTACAACCACTGATGGACGGTTTTTAGTCGCGTAAATCGTATCAAAATAAAACTCAAACCTACAAACTAGCATAGGAAGTAAGTAAGAGGTCGATCCCACAAAGAATCAAGTATTCCTTTGCAATGTGTATTTACCAATTAGTGAAAAGGGGGGTTTTGGGTGATTGAAATAAGAAAGAAAACAAAATAAACTATAAACAAGTTGATGCAAAACAATTTAGAGAAGATCGCTCTACCTACAACTATCCACTTTATTTGGTTGAATTGATATTTTAACTTCCTCTTGTCCTTTTAGTTTTCCTATGAATGCCCTTGTCCCGACCTAATATAGTTACTAGTCCAATCAGTCCTAGAAACCCTTATCAATTGAACAGTCCCTAAAGAAGGATTTAACCCAATTGATAGCTTTAAGTTCAGAGATTAACCAAGGTATTTGCAGTCCATAAAGAGCGATTTAACAACACATCCAACTTCCTACCCATCCAATTAGTTCAATCAGCCCTACAGGGATAAGTTTTCCACTTGGGTTAAGGTTCACAATCAGGAATCTACAAAACCCTACCAGTTGAATTGATTCTACCAAGTTGATCAGGCGAGATAGAATAAAACAATCAAACATTCAAGCACAAAGAAGTTGAAACATTCAATATAAGAAATAAGGAACAAGATTTAGAAACTCACAACTCAATCCAAACAAAGCTTCAAATCGTAGATAGAACGAAAAGAGTTTAGCTGCCCATGGCCAACATCGCTCTCAATCTCCCACTAAAATCGTCTTGAATCCTAATCTAATAAATGAATGGAAACCTAGGGCTAAGCCCTCTCTCAATTTCGTGCCCTTTTCGTGTCCAAGACGGCCAAAAAGACAAAGATAGAATAAATAGGGTTTTGGATAGAAAACACGTCGCTGAACTCTGAAACGCCGCTCTGGGCAAATGCGGCGGCCGCGGCATATTGCTGTGCCCACAGCATATGGCAGCGCCCGCTGCATCAGTCTTTTACGGAAAATTCAGGTCGAATCAGCTCTCGACGTAAACACGAAAGTTGTAGCTCTCTGAAAGAGCTTTCCAACGCATGGTCATAATAGTCGATCGGAAAACCGAGGCCTCCAAAAAGTGCAAAACAAGTTCAGGATGTCTGGCGACAACTTCTGCAAACTTGTTCTTCGTTTAGGCTCGCTTCTTCTTCTCAGGACCTCTTTAGATCTTCATGTAAGCTTCCTCGATCGACTAGACATCCTCATCTAATGCTTCATCAACCCATGTCTCCTCCTCGGATCCACAGTTACCTGAAATAATCAATAAAGACGTGTAGATTCCGACTCCACCACAATAGAGAGCAAATATGCAAATTATACTTAACCCATGCATGATATGCATCATAACTAAGCTAAATGCAACCTATTATGACCATCTAAATGCGTTCTATCAAACTCCCCCACACTTCAGCTTTTGCTTGTCCTCAAGCAATGAAAAACAAATGTAGAATTAATCCTCTCACAAATAAGATCTTCATGCTGTAGTTTTAGAAAAGCAACATCAAGCAATAGGAGCCATGAATAAGAGAACAAATATCCTAGCAAATATATGAGCGATCCAATAGTAAAGGAAAATTTAATCCAACCTCACCGGGATAATGTGTTTCACTCAAGCTCTCATGTGTTTAAGTTTTAAAGTCCAACTCTTAACTCAATCCAAAATGCTCTATACACCGTGAAAGTCATCACTTGCAAACAACATCATGAGGACTTTTATAGGGTTGTAATAGGGCTTTGGTAGGAGCATAAGGCATGGGAAATATTTAGGCTTGTGGTACTAAAAATCCGGGAAAAACGAACAACAACCAACCAGAACAACACCAAAACTTCCATACTTCGCAAACCATTCCAATAACATAAACCCCAATACACATCAATAAGCACTCTTCGATTTCAATAACCATACAACTCATGCAATTTTTCCATTTGGATGATGACTTCTTTTCTTTTCTTTTATGCTTGCTTTTGCCCCTAGGTGAATTTTATCCTCCCTAAGTCCAAGCTTACTAGACTTTTACTCATAAGTGGATTTTATCATCCTTAAGCCCCTAGTAATAAGTCATCTCTATTATGCAAGAAGGGTTGTCTTATTTCAGCTATGCCTCTCGCAATGCACAACCATACATACATCATCTCCACTCAAAGCAACTCCAACATAAAGATTTTTCACCAATTCTCCTCCTAATTCCCGGATAGGGTCAGGCTAATCATTGCCTATGATATATTTTTGTGGAGCTATTAAAAAGAATAGGCTTTAAGGCTCAGCTGGGCTTAAATCAAAGGATAATGCAAAGGATAATGCAAAGGGTAGATAAGGTATAATACAACTAACGAAAACATGCCTCAATCATTTGAAATTCACAAGCAACAAACATGTGCAATACGGTATTGAAATAAGAAGCATATGGAGAGTATAATCACACAATAAAAGCAAAATGGAATAATATGTAAAGTCCCTATAAGGCCAAAACAAACTCACAAGGGTTATATTTTTACTAGATTTCAATTAAACCTCAACTATGAACCATACTTGCTCAATTATATTCTCAAATCATGCTCCAAAAATCATTTTCAAGCAATTCAATCAAATCATGGGATTTATGCAATAAGATCATAAAAATAAATTAGAGGATATACTAAGCCAAGATGGGTATCTTTAATAACACCGAAATGCAATGCATGATATTTTTGTGATTTTTTTTTCAATGTGATATATGAGTAAAAATAAATATGAAAACATAAATAAACATGATATGCAAACTCTATCTATATGCAATGCAATCCCTCCCCCACACTTAAAATTTTCATTGTCCTCAATGAAACATAAAAGACAACAAAAAAATAAAAACATAGAGGGAGAGATGAGTGAAATACGCACAATGTGGTGGAAGGATCTCCTTTCAAATAGTAGGTTGATACGTCGGATCTGAGCATTGCGGCGGGTTAAAGGTGGCGACCTTTCCTGAAAGGTTAGTCTATCCAAAAACTAAAAACAACCATCTAATGCCTAATGGAAAACCTAATTTATTGAAAAGAAAACTAGCTAACTAAGAATTGAAATAACTAAATTAGAAAACTTACCTCAGGTTGCCTCCCGAGAAGCGCCTTTCTTTAATGTCATTGGGTTGACTTATTCTCAATCTCAAGATCTTATCTATCAGACATCGTCAAGGCCCTCAGTAGCCTATCATATTCCTGTGCACACATCTTACAAAGAACATCATAGCACAATAGATTGAAAGCATAAAATATGAAATTCAAAAACACTTTCAATCTATCAAAGAGTCTAGCATGACTCTCTGCTGAAGGAATATGATACCACCAACACAGTTCCGCTGGTGGCTTCTCAAAATAGTAATAAAAAGGATCAACATAATCACCATTACCTTCCAAATTGCAAAAGTTTACCTTTATTACCTCTTGAGCCTCAGCTGATGGCTCTAGACTTGGTTCATCAATGGGCAAGCTCAGAATGGATGTTGCAGATGGAGTAGGAGACACATCACATGTAACCTCATGCGTCGACTCATGAGATTCCAAGTCAGGAAGCACTAGACCCTCTCCTCCATCGTCAAAGACACTATCGTTGTCTGCAGCCAATTCCTCCTCTTCTTCTTCGAAGCTCATTTCTTTCTCATCTTTGGCAGTTAAAAGTTGAATGAGTTGGCTCATCTGATTCTCCAATTTTCCAAGTCGACTCATTTTTTCTTCCTCCAACTGCTGCAACACGTCTGTGAGAGTTCGGATTGATACTTCCCGCTCAACCTGGCAACTCATGTTGCAGAAAAAATCCCAAATCTCAAAGAGTCCCATATCCAATAGGCCTCCATTACTCATGGACTCAGCAAGACTCCGTGTTTCAGGATTCATCCCATCAAATATGCAAACACACATCTCTCGCACACCATATTGATAACCCCATGAACCAAGGTCGTTAACATACTCATGCAATCTAGTGAAATATTGGTGAAAGTTCTCACCTTCAAACTGCAACAATCTCAACATCTTAAAAAGTTAGTAGCAAGGGCGTCGTGAACCATAAGATAGGTTCACAACGAGTTAGGTATATGCACAAAAATCAATAAATACACAAAACAAAGAAATAAACTTGATTCCCCGACAATGGCGCCAATTTGATGGACGGTTTTTAGTCGCGTAAACCGTATCAAAATAAAACTCAAACCTACAAACTAGCATAGGAAGTAAGTAAGAGGTCGATCCCACAAAGAATCAAGTATTCCTTTGCAATGTGTATTTACCAATTAGTGAAAAGGGGGGTTTTTGGGTGATTGAAATAAGAAAGAAAACAAAATAAACTATAAACAAGTTGATGCAAAACAATTTAGAGAAGATCGCTCTACCTACAATTATCCACTTTATTTGGTTGAATTGATATTTTAACTTCCTCTTGTCCTTTTAGTTTCCTATGAATGCCCTTGTCCCGACCTAATATAGTTACTAGTCCAATCAGTCCTAGAAACCCTTATTAATTGAACAGTCCCTAAAGAAGGATTTAACTCAATTGATAGCTTTAAGTTCATAGATAAACCAAGGTATTTGCAGTCCCTAAAGAGGGATTTAACAACACATCCAACTTCCTACCCATCCAATTAGTTCAATCAGCCCTAAAGGGATAAATTTTCCACTTGGGTTAAGGTTCACAATTAGGAATCTACAAAACCCTAGCAGTTGAATTGATTCTACCAAGTTGATCAGGTGAGATAGAATAAAACAATCAAACATTCAAGCACAAAGAAGTTGAAACATTCAATATAAGAAATAAGGAACAAGATTTAGAAACTCACAACTCAATCCAAACAAAGCTTCAAATCATAGATAGAACGAAAAGAGTTTAGCCGCCCATGGCGAACATCGCTCTCAATCTCCCACTAAAATCGTCTTGAATCCTAATCTAATAAATGAATGGAAACCTAGGGCTAAGCCCTCTCTCAATTTCGTGCCCTTTTCGTGTCCAAGTCGGCCAAAAA
Source organism: Persicaria maculosa (assembly GCA_963922045.1). Classification (NCBI taxonomy): domain Eukaryota; kingdom Viridiplantae; phylum Streptophyta; class Magnoliopsida; order Caryophyllales; family Polygonaceae; genus Persicaria; species Persicaria maculosa. The sequence continues at coordinate 42,808,443 of OY998264.1, read as the reverse complement.
GACAAAGATAGAATAAATAGGGTTTTGGATAGAAAACACGTCGCTGAACTTTGAAAGGCCGCTCTGGGCAAATGCGGCGGCCGCGGCATATTGCTGCGCCCGCAGCATATGGCAGCGCCCGCTGCATCAGTCTTTTACGGAAAATTCAGGTCGAATCAGCTCTTGATGTAAACAGGAAAGTTGTAGCTCTCTGAAAGAGATTTCCAACGCATGGTCATAATAGTCGATCAGATAACCGAGGCCTCCAGAAAATGCAAAACAAGTTCAGGATGTCTGGCGACAACTTCTGCAGACTTGTTCTTCGTTTAGGCTCGCTTCTTCTTCTCAGGACCTCTTTAGATCTTCATGTAAGCTTCCTCGATCAACTAGATATCCTCATCTAATGCTTCATCAACCCATGTCTCCTCCTCGGATCCACAGTTACCTGTAATAATCAATAAAGACGTGTAGATTCCGACTCCACCACCATAGAGAGCAAATATGCAAATTATACTTAACCCATGCATGATATGCATCATAACTAAGCTAAATGCAACCTATTATGACCATCTAAATGCGTTCTATCAACCACCATTGAAGCCCTTGAAGTTTTCTCAAATAACTAAACAAACCAAGGCTTTCGTTACGATGCCCTGTGAAGTGGATACCGACATCTATGGGGGTACCCGTAATTACTTGCTAAGACTTAGTGGTGATGTTACTACGTTTTTTAGTTATGATATGACTGAGATGCCATAGCTAGGATGTGGTAGGGGCCTATACCACGTCCTTCCTACGGTCCATTGGGAGTTTTTTTTATCATGACAAGGATACTGTGAGGACCTCATGGGGGCACTTGTGAGGCACTTGCGGGATCGATGGAATGATCATTGGACTCAGTTATTTCAATCTTCATCCACTACCCTGTATTTATTTTAGTCTCGGGGACAAGACTTGTTTTTAGAGGTGGATGATGTAAAGGCTTGGAATTTTAAAACCGGATTTTTGGAGATAGAAAAATTAAAATGAATTTAAAATTTGTAATTTAAAGGAAAACTCGTAAATCAGATTTTTGAACTTTTGGAACGAAACTCCGACCTAAATAAATTTTGAAAATGAAATCAACATGGCAACCTCGATTTCCGGATTTCAAAAAAATTTAACTGCATGAAAGAGAGAGCGGGATTTGGGAAGCTAACATTGGAAACTAATGTCGGAATGAACCTTGGGTTTTGAGCTCGCAACGTCATAATAAGACCCTCACTTCCACTCTTCTGGCCCTAGCCGAGATTCCCACATCAAACCCAAAACCCAATTGCTTACATGTGATTTGAATTTGAATTGGTCAAAGATGCTTACTCTTTTTGGGTGAGACACCCACATCCACCTTTCCATTTCCTACTCCCTTGCACACTCTTCTTTTGGGAAGGGACAAACCTTCTTCTTATCCTCCCACATTATCAAATCAGCCCATCCCAATACAAAATCTGATTTTGTCTTACCCTCTCCTCCATAAAACACAAGAGACAACACAATTAGAACGCGGGGGTGGGGTTTCCAGTCGTCGTCTCCATATGGTATTGTCGGGTTGAGGTGGGAGTGTGGATGAACAGATGTCATGAGGGAGGGGGCAGTAGAAGGGTAAAGGGGGTGATATTGTAGGGGCATATTTGTCATTTTTAACCTTTGAAATACACTACAATCTTCTACCTACCAAACACCATTCGGAGATTTTCGTCATAAATAATCTCAATCCACACAATCTCCATAATCTACAAAAATAATCTCCATCTCCTGAAATCTATCCAAATCCCCTATAATCTCCTCAACACAATCTACTGCCAAACACAGCCTAAGCCATGTCGGGGTGGTCGAGCCGGAAAAGATCTAAGGGTAGTACCCGAAAGTCCCTAGTTCGACCCCCGGATGACCGCCCTCTATTTACCAAATTGACGGAGGGAAAACCTGTCGTTGATCCGTCAAAGTAAACTCAAACCTATAACTAGTACAGCAATAAGTAAGAGGTCGATCCACAGGGAGATTTGTTGCTCAAGTATATTTCAAGTGTCGATTAAGTAACCAATGGGGGGTTTTAGGAGTGTGCGAATTGACGAAAGCAAGAGTAAATGGTTAAGATTCAAACAAATGAGAGAAGCAGTTCTACCTACAATTTTCCACTTTATTTGGTTGAAGCGATCCTTGTAACTTCTTCTCCTCCTATTAAGTTTCCTATGAATGCCCTTGTCTCGACCTAATATAGTTACTAGTCCAATCAGTCCTAGCAACCCTTATCAATCGAACAGTCCCTAAAGAAGGATTTAACTCAATTGATAGCTTTAGGTTCAGATATTAGCCAAGGTATTTACAGTCTCTAAAGAGGGATTTAACAACATATCTAACTTCCTACCTATCCAATTACTTCAATCAGCCCTAAAGGGATAAGTTGCTACTTAGGTTAAGGTTCACAATCAGGAATCTACAAAACCCTAGCAGTTGAATTGATTCTACCACGTGCACGTTGATCAGGGGAGATAGAACAAAACAATAATCAATAAGCGCAAAGAAGTTGAAGCATTCAATCAAGGAATTAAGGAACGAGAATTAGAAACTCACAATCAATCCAAATAAAGCTTCAAATTGCACGAAGAACCGGTGAGTTTAGTTCCTCATTGAAAACATCGCTCAATCTCTAATTTTTCTAATAGAGCGTAGAATGGAAAATTGAAGTGCCTCAAACACTAATAACACTGGGCCTTTTTAAAAGTCTAAGCCGAACCAAAATAGCAAAAAACAAATAAACTAGGGTTTCAATAAAGTAAAACACGGCGCTCAGGCGACCAATGTGGCGACCGCGGTATGGTGCAGCGGCCGCTGCACGCGGGCTCTTCCACTCCTCGCTGCATCTCTCCTTGCGGCGGCCGCGGCACGCTTGCTGCGGCCGCTGCATCTCTCGCTGCCAGGTCCTCGCAGCTAAGCCGAGAGCACTCCAATCTCTTTTCTCTTCTTTCTTCAAGACTTTCTACTTTTTCCTCCAAAATCATGCATCACAATTGCGTTCGGATCTAACTATGTAAAAATACTCACAAATTCGCACAAAATCCGAACTCTTCCAAAATAATCATCAGATGCACTTTAACTCCAAATCATTAACTAAATGCAACCTAACTAGCCTAAAAATGCATATAATGCCTATCTAGGATATGCATTATCAGCAGCGGATAAAGTTTTTCAAAGAGTCAAGGCCTATAAAAGTCCAAACCCTTTCTTCATTATCAAAATGACACCAACTTATGTTTGTAACAAAGCTCGTCGCGGTGTAAGGTTTTAATTTTTATTTAACTTGTTCGTCAACTTGTTCCTCCCTCCGATCAGGAATTTGTTACTTCGCCAAATTCCAACACTTAAAAAAATAATATAAATAAATTCCGACATTAAACAAGTATCTCAATACTCCCACAAGTATCGAAATGGCATTTTATGCCTAATCATTTAATATCCCAATACTCAAATAAGTATCAAACTAGCTTTAATATATGAAAAAAGGGTCAATTAGCAAACAAATACTAACTAAATATTAAATAATAATTTGTAAAAGAGTTGCATAAATACTCAAATATATTAATAATCCAAAATAATTTAATGATGAATAAATTAACAGTTATATAACAATTTAGATATTAATATATGTATAAAATAATTTAATGTTGAACAAAGAAACAATTATATAACAATTTAGACAATTTAAACCCTTACAACAATTATCCAAAACCCATAACCAAAAGGGCTATGTCTCAGCCCACCCAAAATGCAACGTTGTAATTTGAATTACGACGTCCAATCGAACGTTGTGATTCAAAACGTTTCAGAGCACAATGTTCAATTGAACGGTGTGTCCACTACGCACAATGTCGAATCCGACGTTGCGCTTCTTTTTATATAAAGCACAACATCGGATTTGACGTTGGTATTCTTCTTCCTCAACACGAATCCGGCGAGTCTGTCGTTCCCAAATCCGGCGACAGAGCGATGGTGAGATCCCGAGGACGAGGCAAGGGCGACGTTGGGCGAGGAGGAGGAGGCGGTGGTGGCAATGGTGGTGGTGGGGGTGTTGGGCGAGGACGAGGAGGCGGCGCCGGCGAGGAGGGGGCGAGGCGGTGGTGGTCGAATCTGGGCGAGGTTGGGGGGCCGGTGGTGCTGGTGGATCTGGAGGGGGCAGCGCCGGTGGTGCTGGCGGCGCCGGTGATGGGGGTGGCCGCGGTGTTGGGAGAGCAGGTGCAGGTCGAAAGAGGCGTACCCAGGAGGTGTCTCCCCTGTCGAGTACTCCATCGGTTGGCATCAATTCATTTATTTTCATTTTACCTTATTGTTTAATTTTATATAGAAATAATAATTAGTTTATTTATTTTTAGATAATCGTTAATTTATCGAAAATAATAGTTAGTTTATTTAATTTTAGATAATAGTTAGTTTATCGGAAGTAATAGTTAGTTTATTTAAGTTTAGATAGTTTTATTTAAATTTTACATATTAATTTAATTTAGATTAGTCATATATGATAATATTGAATTAAATAAAAAATACAATATATTGAAAAAATAAATATATATAAAAAAATTGTTAAAAATAAAATAAAGTATATAATAAATTGTTAAAAAATAAAAACTTTATAGAAAAAATAAAATGTATATATATATATATATATAAATTAAAGGATAGAAAAAATTGTTAAGAAATTGTTAAAATTTTTAAAATAAAGTATAGAAACAATTGTTAAGAAATTGTTAAAATTTTTAAAATAAAGTATACAAAAAGTTGTTACGAAATTGTTAAAAATTTTATAATAAAGTATAGAAAAAGTTGTTAAGAAATAAAATACAAATACAATATATTGAAAGCACAATATATTTAATACAATATATTGTAAGTATAATATAAAATCAAAATTGTACCGAACAAAATGCAAACATAAAAAAATAAAGTATAGAAACGAAATGTTACAAAATAAAACAATTTATAGAAAAAAATAAAATGTACTTATATATATAAATTAAAGTATACAAAATTTTTTAAAAAAATTGTTAAAGTTGTTAAAAAATTGTTAGAATAAAGTATAGAAAAAATTGTTAATAAATAAAATACAAATACAATTTATTGAAGTTAACATTCTATTGAAATAAAATAATATATTTAAAAACTACTTCGAAATTTAATAGGATTCCCGGATGAGGAGGGATGACGGGACTATTCGCATCGTTCTCGGTCGAGATCGCAATGCGGCTTTACCTACAGTAGCAGGGAGCGTCGACGCGGCCAGGTCGCCATCACTGATTCATCTTGAAAGACAGTGTCAGATCTCATGGCTCTTGCGGAGCAAGAGACTATGACCGTGTGTGATACAGCGGTTGAGGCTGCTACGTCCCAGACGCAGATTACGGAGAAGTTGGAGGACCGATTGGATGTTGATACTTCGTTCTTCAGCCTTGGTGTTGGGGTTCAGGATCGCACGGGTGGTGCTAGTACCTCCGGACAGGCGCGGAGCAATGCTGATTGGGCTGAGGTCATCGCAGCAGCAAGTGGCTGCCTTACACATGCTCCGGTAGGGGACGACACTCAAGAGGAGGATGTGGGGGATATTCATTTCGACCGACAGCATCTGAATGATGACAGTGATCATGATGGGGAGGATCACGACGAGGGTGGACACGATGCGGAACAAGAGATGGCGGGGCAGGTGGCGGGCCAGGACATACAGGTGTCAACTCAAGGCCCGCAGAGGGCTGGGCAGGTGGCGGGTCAGGACCCGTAGGGACCTTCTCAGGAGTCGCAGGGGGTGGTTCAGGAGGAGGGGGGGCGAGGAGGAGGAGGAGGAGGAGGATGGGGGGGTCTGGATGGGGCGGAGCAGGCCGATAATAGGGACGATGAGCTCCCTGATGGCGAGTTGCCTCCAGGAGATCTGTTGGTCTCATATAGGCATCATAGGTCACCGGCTATGGACGGACCCTACCTTTCAACATACATTGCTAAAGGTTCATCATCGGGCTACACAGATCGATCCGTTCCGCCGCTACATATACGAGGGCTCGATGACATGGGTGTAGGATGCAGCTCAATCTGGTCTACTGGGCTGCTTGATTTGAACTGGGACGGAGTGGATGCCCAGTTATTGACTGTGTTCATTGAGCATTGGCAGCCGGAGACGAGCTCTTTCCACTTTCCCTGGGGCGAGATGACCATCACACTCCACGACGTCGCTTGTCTGATGGGGTTGCCGATTGACAGACTGCGTTGCGCCCCTACCCCTGACCATCTGCCACTACAGTTGGAGTCTCTACTGCAGCAGAGGTATGGTTGGACCGCGACCGAGCTGAAGAGGCACAGGACCACTTGCGGAGCGCCCCACCTGGAGTTGACGACTGCGTGGCGGGAGAGGCACGGCAGCCGTGGGGATCAGTTCACCAGCCTCACCGCCGATGTCAGAGAGTGCCACCACTATCTTGCTGTTGGTTTCTTGGCTACGTTGCTGGGTGCGTCGCTCTTCATCGACAAGTCCTAGAGCCGCGTACACTTCTCGTTGTTCGGGCTAGTTTGGGACTTAGAGCACGCTGGGAGACTAGCTTGGGGAGCAGGAGTGCTTGCCTTCCTCTACCAAGGATTATGGGAGGCCACGAGAGGCGAGGATAAGGGTCTAAGTGGGTGTGCTGCGCTTTTGCAGGTAAGTGTGGGTTTAATACGATTAATATGTTGCTCTACTTGCGAGTTACATATAAAAAGTGCTCTAATAGTTTATACTGTATAGGCATGGATCTGGTCGTACTTCCCTTGTTTTGCGGGTCCACTTCGCCCAGACAGGGGTCAAGGGGATGATCCTCGATACATGACACGATTCGACCCATCGAAGGCCGCAAAGAGGGGGAACGATAGGGTGAGGCGCAGACGTGAGCGGACACTTCGGGCACAGCTTGAACGCATGACCATCGATCAGGTAACGTGTTTCTCACTTTCTTTGTATTAACTACATATGTCGAGTATGATTGTTTCCCTGATATCATTTTTACAACTTAGGTCGAGTGGATGCCTTTTGGCAAAGACTTGGATTTTGCAGGTCGGTTTCGCTCCTCCGCCTATCGAGGCACCATCAGCTTCGGTGGCGTCGTTGAGTCGTACATGCCAGATACGGTGCTCCAACAGTTTGGCCACGTGCAGGAGATCCCATTGGACGTTATCCCTCCCACTCTGGCCCAGCGACCGTTTCGGTTGAAGAAGCGTTACGTCGTGATGTTTGCCCATTAGCACGACTGTTGGTTATCACAGGACCCTGACAGATTCTACCTTGTCACTGGTCACCGAAGGACGGACGAGAGCTGTCAGGGAGGCGTCTCAACTGACTACCTCGCTTGGTTCCAGTCCCAGAGTCGAGGTCATGTACGAGATGATGATCCCCTGGTTGCGCCTACACACCCAGACGACGTCATCGGGCCAGCTGAGTCTGCTGCGCGCCAGGCCCGGGTCGACGAGATGACCTAGGGTATTCAGGCATTGGTCGGACATCCCTAGCTGGACCAGATGTACGATCATATTATGAGCTACATTAGATCTTTTCAGTAGATACATTATATGTTGTTTGTTTATGACATATTATTCGTATTTGGTGGATATACTTTATTTGTGTAGTTCTTGTTTCTTGCATTATTGTTTTTGATGGTTTCTACCTATTGACAATAACAAACAATCACATGCAAACGCTTTACTTCATAGATAACAATTAGATAACACATCAAGATTACTAAAACAAACAAATACACTACCACAACACAATTGACCAGACTCTACTTAATTCGTCTTCGGAATGAGTTCAATCTTTAACTCGTTGAATGCAAAGTTTCGGAACTCCATATTTGCTTCCCTCACAAGTATTCTTGTCTGTTGAGCTACGTAAACGTGGTCATCTCTGCTTACATCGGGAAAGAATGACCAAATACGTTGAAAGAGAAGGTCCCCAACCCTCCACTCATACGCTCCAGGAATGCCCTGATGAAAACGGTTGCAATACCTACACCCAAACTACAAGGGTGCGGAAATATGAGTTTCCATTTCACACTCGACCCGAAACATGGCGCAAGAATGACAACCACTGTATTCTGGATTGCGGCAAGCACAGTCGGACACCTCCGGGGGCATTGGGTACTGAACCCTTTTGATTACAAAATCAATGTTGGCGTTGATCTGCGATGTTCAGTTTTAACGGCTCCATGGCAGGAAGGAAAGAAAATGTGGAATTGTTGTGTTGCATTTTCAAATGCGGTCCTCACCCCTTTTATAGGAGTTGCTGATGTTACTGGGAGTACAACGTCCAAATTGACGTTGTAACAACGTCGGATCACACGTTGTTACAACGTCCAAATGGACGTTGCTAAGCCCGACGGAGCCCAATGGGTTCCAGTATACAACGTCGAATTCGACGTTGTCAGAACGTCTAATCAGACGTTGTCACAACGTCAGATTCCTTTTCCGTTGGACAAATATACCACCATTAACAACGTCGGATTTGACGTTGTGGAAACGTTAATTCTGACGTTGCTACAACATTGGATCCGACGAAGTATTTACGGTCTATATAGGGTCCGCGGAGTATTATATTAGGATATATTTTGTTCACACTATACATTCACACTTGTAATCCTGGTATATATGTCTATGCGATCCTGGTATATATGTCCTAATACACGACATAATAATATAATGTGGAAACTACATATTCTGTCACTTCCGCCTATCCATTTATGTCGTGAAAATTGAGTTTTTACCGTCGTGTAACAGGACTAAGAAAGATAACCACAAACATCTATACAAAGTGACTGTACTGAACTATATGGGCAATGAAATTTACATCTTCAAGTGTGATTAAATAGATTTTCACATGGCAGAAAGGGGAAAATGTGAGGAACAACATCGAACCAGGGATTCGTTGGGCATGAGGAGTTTTTACATAAAAGTTCTTCGTTAGCACAAATCAACACACTGTCAAACAAACCCTGATCAAATAAAAAGAGCATTTACAGCAATGAGAGTGGATACCAGCTACTGCAAACTTCTTGAACAAGCCAAGTGCGGCAATCTAAAGGAGTTTCGATATAACCCGGCAAGATGTCCAGAATGCAGTTGAGGCTGCTCTCAGAAGGGCGGGGTTTTGGTATATCCTGTTTTGAACACACCAATATGAGCGAGGTTTGGCATTAAAAGCATGTCATTACTCATTAATCAGCAGGAAAATGCATTCTTCATTATTCAACCTGTCTCATTTAAGCGCATAGAGTAATAGTGCCATATCAAGTTCGGTCATCTGGAAGGAATGGCAGTGACCAAAACGCAACCTACCCAATAGCCGTCGCACTCCAAGATGCAACGTTATAAATTGCTCTGCTTCCATCCCATGCTTTTCGAAGCTTTCCCTTTCTCTTCTTTACAGAAAAGGTCTTCCTAAGGGCTTAAGAAAATGTTAAACGTGGTTAGATGCCTACATTCAGTTTTATAATGTCTCATATAGAACTGCAAACGGATGACAATCTAGAAAATACTACTAGTTCTATCTTCATCAAACAAGGTTAGCAGGCTGTGATAAAAATGCTTACCTTCCTGTAGTTGGTTAGGCGACAAATCCTGAAATTAAAAATGCAAGCAGTTAATCAAATGGGAAATCAAATTCCTTTCCCGAGAAAGTAATGGCACGTGACAAATTCAGGTGCTTTAGCATTCAAAATTGAAATTTCACCAATATATTATCATCATTCACAAGTAATAACATCTCAAATTGTGTTTTTTCATGCATAAAACATATGAATATATTTTCACAGCTTGAGAGTCAATATCTAACATCGAAGATGAGGTAATTTTGCCGGGTCTCAGCTCAGAAAAGAACTGATTTTACCGAACAACTATAGATAGAAAGCCACTCCATTTGCTATTAAAAATGGATTTAAGCCCATCCTTTTCCTCCCTTTTTTGAAAAAAACAATGCAGGAGCATTTAAGCATGCACCCATAGTCCAGCAGAAACTACAAGTTATCTAGTCTAAAGGACCCAAACTTAGCCCCTTTAACTTCATAAAGACCCATTGGTCCCTCTGCTATGACGCAAAAATTCACAAACCTTGGTCTGCTTAAGAGATATGAGATAGGCAGCCATGAAGCATGCAATGCCCTCTACAATGTCTTCTTGCCTGACGAGAACATAATCTTCCTGATCGGAACCAGCGTTTTCCCCCTCCCATAAATCATTGTCACCAACCATGTCCCATGAACTACCATCTTCTGCAACACCAGATTTTTCATTGTTCATGAATCACAGTGAAAAAGGCATCAAACCTAGAGCTTCCACTAGAACAACAACAAAACAACTGCAACTCAATTTCAACCATACCTGGCATGCTCGGATGAACTGATACCTGCGCATTCTCAATCTTTTGAAGGAACTCGGGGCCTCCAACTTGAGATTTAATCATGTCATACAGCTGCAGCTAACACAATCAAAACTTCAATCGGAGATATATATAAAACTAACTCAAACACCACAATACAGTGCCCTAATTATACCATCATAGAATTCAAAAAAATCAGCAAACAGGTTCACAAACCTCATCGGTGTCCGCATCTCGGGAAGGAGAGGATGATCCCTCGCAGCTTTCATCTTCCCCAATTCCCTTGCTACCATCGCTATCAGCACCGTCGCCGTCGTCCTCCAGGCCGCCACCGTTGCTAAGCAGCTCGAGAGCTCTCTGGCAGTTCTCAAGCACAGCGTTTAAAGCTTTCCTCTTCACTCGAACCTCGTCCTTCTCCCTCTTCCCCGCCAAATCCATCGGCTCATCCCCTCCCGCCGTCGCCGAATTCGAGCACCCAGCCTCCACCGCCTCCATAGCCAGAAGCTACAAAAAAACTACCTATCCGTTACCCGCCCAAACCCTAATTTTGTTTAGATGAAACCCCCAATCGAATCGGCCACCTTTCGCGGGAAATTCCACCTCAATTCACCTTGATTAGGGCAAGATCTTTGGGCAGAGATCAAGGCCGAGCTTTCCCACCTACAGGAGCTGAATCTGTGAATTCACCGTGGTGATTGAATTGGGGATTTGGGGGAATCCCGGGTCCCGGGAAGCTATTTGGCTTTGACGGAGACAATGGCGTGCGGGTGGTGCCTGGTGGGACCCTTACAGCGATGCGTTTTGCTCACATGGCGGTTTTTGGGGGTTTTTTTTTTTTTTTTTGGCTGTTTTTGATCACCAATCCATGATTTTTGATTAGTTTGGAACTGAATTAGGATTTGGGAGGGACGTGCTTTGCACTGCATGCAATTATCATTTATACCAAATTGAATTTATTTTTTTTTGGAGGTCGACGTCCCGGCTTCTTTCCTAGCGCGTCCGAACGGACGAGAACACGGAGTTCTGGATCATCAGCGAAGCTATCATCAACAAGGACACTGTAAGCCAGACGTGCAATCCTGTCAGCCACAACATTCGACTCCATGAAAATATGACGAATAACAACATAAGAAAAGGAATTTAAATCAACAATCGTATCGGCCATCAGCAACTCGATATTCCAAGGACTAGTCCAGTCACCCAGAAGAGCCTTTATAACGACCAAACAGTCTCCTTCGATCAGAAGGTTTTTAATCCCCATATATTTGGCCTTTGAGACACCCATCCGGAGGCCCAGAGCTTCCGCGAATACAGTGGAGTTATTGTTACAGGGTCCAGCTCCTAAGGCTAGAATAATACCCATATGATCTCTAATCACGAAGCTGTAGGTGTCAGCCCCCGACTGACAGTAAGACCCATCAAAGTTTAGTTCGTAATATCTAGGTGGTGGCCTTTTCCACCTCTCATTTATGTGTGTTAACCTGCTGTTCAAACAGTTTAAAGGGGCACTGTTAATAGTGTTCCTTGTTTTTGTATCACCCTGTTTACCCGTACTATCCAAATTGGCATTCCATGTGTGGAAGGTAGATTTGCAGAATAAGGCAATAGTTTGTGTAGAAGCCGAAGGTATATGCTGAAAGGTTAGTTGATTCCGAAAGTACCAAACGCCCCACCAAGCAAGAGCCAACTTAGTGAACGTGTTTGTACCCATCTTTCTGTAGATACTGTCGAGCAGGTTGTTATGCTTAACATTCATGTCGATCTCATGAGTCAGAGGATGTGTAATACCCATAGTTGTAATTAAAGAGACCGTTGTGGGACATTGTAAGAGAAGATGAATGGTAGATTCAACGGTGCAACCACAGAAGGTGAAACCCGAAGGAACCGAAACATGTGAACGTTACAGAAGTTCAAAAGTAGGAAGCCCATCACGAGCGATTTTCCACAGAAAATGTCTAATCTTATATGGAACATTTAGTTTCCAGATCCAGTTGCAACCGAAATTTTGGTCACCTGCTTGATTTGGGATAAGCATTGTTGCCGAGGAAGTTGAGAACCAACCATATCTGCTAGATCCCCAAAAGAGCCTATCTAAGAAGTTATTTTCCGGTAGATGGACAGTGGATATATGTGAAATGATTTCCGCGCTAAGTAAACCTTGTAGTTCTATCTCAAGTTTTGTAATGTTTCATCTGATGTCGCTGTTAATAAATCTGTCGACTGACCAATCTGAAATCCCATCCGAAAGCGGTTGTCGAGTCATAATAATCAAAGGTTTATTGATGGCCCAAATGTCACTCCAGAAATTTACGGCTTTCCCATTTTCGATTGACCAACGTAGTCCGGGCTTGAACAAGTGTCTGATAGAGATTAGTTTGGACCACTACCATGAAGTGTTACCCTTTTTTGTATACTTTAGTAAGGATTCCCCTCTAAGGTATTTGCATGTTATAACTTTAACCCAGATGTTGTCCGGTTCTGCGATAATTTTCCATAGCAACTTTATTTGAAGCGCAATGTTCATCGTCTCTGCTTTGTGAATGCCCAGCCCACCCAAAAGGGTGTCCGAGCAAATTTTGTCCCAGCTGATAAGTGGAGTGTTCTCCGGTTCCTTATTCCAAAAAAATTGTCTATAAATCTTGTCTAGTTCGTGAAGAATGGACGAAGGCAGTAGAAATGCTTACATAAGGTACAGAGGCTTTGCGCTTAGATTAGCTTTGATTAGGACTTTTCGTCCCTCCGCCGATAAGGAGGAGACTTTCCATTTGGACAGTTGTTGCTTTGTCTTTAGTACAATATCCGTGAAAGTGTCTTTATTAACACGTCCATTTATAATAGTACATCCAAGATACTTTTCTAAGTTATTTGATTGGGGGATACCCAGAGTTGTAGTAACTGTATGGATGGTTGTATCTGAAGTGTTAGGAGTAACTTGGAAGCTTGATTTATGCAAATTTACTTTCTAACCCGAGATTAGATAGAAACGTTGGATTATATTGGATAGATGGATACAAGTAGATTGGTTTCCCTTCCCAAAAAGCATTATATCATCAACGAAAGCGAGGAAAGGGACCTTAACCCCTCCCCTACCAAGAGTGAAGCCCAAATCTTTTGAAGTAGTAGATTGTCGCTGCAGTGTTCTAGCCAGGACCTCTGCCGCGAGGATAAAAAGGAAGGACGAAAGTGGGTCACCCTGCCTTAGCCCCCTCGAGGGGATTAACGGTGCTGATGGCTCGTCATTTATAAGCACAGAGTAAGAAACTGTATGTACACATTCCATTATCCAGTGAATAAACTTTTTGTCGAAACCGAACTTCGTTAATGTAGAAAAAAGGAAGGGCCATTCAACTCTATCGTAGGCCTTTTCCATATCTAACTTAACAACCATACAACCGCACTTGGCTTTAGTTAATCGAAAAGAGTGGAAAATCTCGTGCGTCATGAGAATATTGTCGTGGATCGACTTTCCTTTAGTAAACGCGCTTTGTAGAGGGTGAATAAGAGTGTCGAAAACTTTCGAAAGTCTCGTTATTAATATTTTGGAGATAATTTTGTAGACCGTAGAGCAGAGATTGATATGCCTAAAGTGATTTACGGTCTCTAGGTTGTCCCTTTTTTGGATCAGGGTGATGAAAGTGTGGTTTACTTGTTGCAACATCCTGCCACTCGAAAAGAAAGCCTTAACCACCTTAGTGACAGAAGGTCCGACAATGTCCCAATAAGTTTGGTAGAAACCCGCTGACATACCATACGGCCCCGGTGTCTTATCTGATTTGATCGAGAATATGCACTCTTAATTTCAGCATTTGAGATTGGCGCAGTGAGCCGCTGGTTTCGCTGATCTGAGATTTCATGGTTAATCACATGAAGATCATCATCGAAAGGGAAGTGTGTGATTGTAAGATGACTTAAAACATTTGGAAAAACTTGTTACAAATTCATTTCTGATCATATTATGATCCGACAGAATCAGACCCGATTCCGTTGTAAGGAACTTTACGATTTTTCTTCCTCGTTTCGCCATTGCTATACAGTGGAAATATTTTGAGTTTGTATCATTGAGTTTGATGGTTTAACCTTTGCTCTCTGACGCCAATAACGACGTTGGAAATCAAGCATTCGTTCCCTTTTATTTAGTAATCTTCTATGTTGTTCATTTTGGGAGGGGTTTGGATTACCAATTAAAGTCTGCTGAAGTTGAAGCAGCTTTTCGTTTGTATCGAAGATTTGTTTATGGATATTTTTAAAAGTGCGTTTATGCCATTTATTTGCTAGGCTTTTGATAAGAGCAGTTTTTTAACCATTTTAAACATGTATGATCCTGAGGGATTTAGTCTCCAGGCCTGTCGAACTAAGTTTGTGAATTCAGATTTTGTTGTCCACGCCATTTCAAATCGAAAAGGTTTTCTGTTAATCTGAGTCGGAGACCGAAGATCAACAGAGATTGGTGTATGGTCAGATGTATTAAATGGGTGAATTTTCACTCGAATGCTGTCTAAAGCCGAAAGGACTTCATTTTGAGCCATTAAACGATCCAGTTTGGCGAAACTGTTGTTTGGAAAGTTTGTCTTCCTTTTTTGCCAGGTATAACAACCCCCATGAGTCGGTACATCAGACATTTGTAATAAATGTTTGATTTCTTGTAATCTTTTGAATCGTGCCGGAGCTGGTACGATGCTTCCTAATTTGTCACCTAGAATTGCTATTTCATTTAGATCTCCTAAGATACAGAGGGAATGAGCAGTGTTGAGGCATAAGCGTTAATGTTGTCCCAAAAAGTGTCCTTTGATGCACGATCCGGAGGAGCATACACCAAAAGGAAGGCGATAGTTTTATTAATATTATTGTCGCGATAGTTTATGTGTATCAGTCTGTGAGTAACAGAAATAAGTGTTATTTCACCTTTTGAAACCGGTAGGTCTTTCCATAACAAACATATACCACCCGAGAAGCCCCTAGCGGGGTCGAAAGCGATATTAGTGAAACCACATTTCTTCCAAACACCTTCATGAGGTAATTTATTTGTTTTACTCTCTAGTAGAGCTAATACGTTTATATAATTATTTTTACAAAACAAATCCGTGTTGGTCCAGAAGTTCCTTCTCTTCATCCCTCTACAATTCCAAGAACATATATTCATGGAAAGACTTTGATTTAGTAGCCTGTTGTACCCGTTTTTGTATTGTTTGGAAACAAATGTGTGTTCGACAGCTTCTATAATTGTATCTCACAATTGTAGTTATATTAGCAAGCGTCAGCTGAATAACACTTATATTTGAAGTGGCATTGATATACCAAGGACCATATAGGTGACTCGGCCAGATGTATGAAATGTGGGTTGAGTAAAAGCATGTGATTTGTTTTGTTTGATAATAACGCTTGTGCAGCCCAATATTTTGGTGTTAAAAAACAAGTATGAAAGATAGGTAGAACGTATATGATCTATATAAACAACAATGCAGTTGTGAGTACCGTAAGTATGCAAAGTGAGTATGATCAAAATGTATAGTTGGTATACAACAGATTTGAAGCACAAAATTTGCCTAGTAAGGCTTAATCGAGACTTGACGGTGGTGATATAATGTTTGTGAATTCAAATAGATGACAGTACAAATATTGTTGATGATGACAAGGAAGCTTTCCGATAGAAGCAGGAACAAACCCACAACAAGGTAGCAAGGGAGCCAGAAATCTCGCTGGTGCCGAGAAAGCGGCATCGGAGTTCGGAGGAACTCATACAAAAGCCAAGTAGTATTGATCGGTGTATCTGAACACAACCATATATCGAGATGTAAATAAGTGAAAAGGTAGGCCTTGTAAGGGCAATTATTGCAACAAGTCTGTATGATATGAACTTTAATGCAATGTACAAGCCTTGAACAAAACCAATACTTGACAAAACCACAGAGGAGCTCCTTACGAGACCGAAGACCGATGTAGTAGTCTTGAGACAACCTGTAGTGAGCACACCAAACCATGTACCTGCAAGAACAACAAACAAAAGGAGTAGCAACACTCCAAAAACAATTGGTGAAAGACAAAGTAATGAAATCAGAGGTGGGAGAGGTAGTATTAGTACACCCAAATCGACCTTGAGACAATATAAAAATACAAATGAAAGTATAAGTAGAAGGAAAGCAACCCAAACAAAGCTTCCACAGTTTATGAATGTCTTTAATAGCAAAGAGAGAGTAATATGTATACAAAATAACCTATGTAAACAGGATAGGAGGATAAAAATCTAGTAAAGGAGAGAATGAACCCAGCTTCCGTAGCTGCTGAGTCCCTTTAATAGAGACGAGATAGGAATTACTTGTACACAGGGGGTAGTGATTAAACACAAACAAAGCAAGTATATGCCAACATTGAATCAATTCCAAAATAAGAGAACATGAGTAGGAATCCCCAAATAACTCAAAAAGAAACAATTGTCTGTGTCAATCTGAATTGAGGGACTAAAAAGCCAAGTTAACAGTGGCATATTAAAAGACGGTAGGTCAACCAGTTTTTCGTTTGTAGGATGGGATCCCCCCATTTCGTATTGGAGCCATGTGATGGCAAATATAAATTTATCTTCAAAAACACTCCCACGACAATCATGAGTTGCGAGCAAAAGACAATTAGACCGAAAGTGTTACAAGCAACACTCCAAGTCCTGCAAGGGACAAACAAAACCCACACAAGATAGAGAGTATTTTCTAAATAATAAATAATGAAAAGAAATCAATTTTGGTAAAGAAGAGCTTTGGAAGCGACAAGCAATGATGAAACATGAGCAAACAATACAAGGTGTACTAAAATAATTAGTAATAAGATCAAATATATTGATCAAGTAGACAAAATTAATACAATATATCACCCTTCTCACAAAGGGCATCCATATTAAGGAAAGGGAACTCCAAGCTAATAAAGTAAAACAAAATGCAGTGATGCACAACAGGGAGTAAGATTGAGAAGTAACCCAGATAAAAAACACATGGTCTTTAAGCTTGCAGTGCGACCAAATAAAACAATCAACGTTGTAACCCAGTGGCACAGACAAGGAAAAGATCAAGCCGAAACAAAGATTATACAAACCCAAAGAATTTATAATGGTGACCATAAGGTCTAATCTCACTGGCAAGGTAACATACAGAAGGTTATTAAGGGAGCCCAGTTGTGAGGGACAAACCTAAGTGCACCGTAGGTTCAATTGGTAGAGGTGGAGGCCGGAAACCGACCTTGAATCAACACGACATGAACGAAGCAGAGGAAGAGACGAGCGACCGCACCCACATCTCCACCCAAAACCCCACCGCCAAAGGCCATATCAGACACCAAAAGGACAGGAGATTGACCAGATCGAACCACTTGCACAATTTAAAGTAGATCCCGACCCCATAGGTCGAATAGCAACTTGCTAGCACATTGATTTCGAAGGCATAATTAGGAAATTTCGAAATTGGATTTCTTGTTTTGAAAGCGGAATCAAAGTAGGGGGGAGATACCCCCTGAATTGTTGGTAGATTAGGACGATTAGGGAGGGTTTGAGGTTTATTTGGAGGTAAGTGGTCGACATTTGCAGGCTCAGGAGGCCGAAGGTGCAAGTTGGCGGCGAGGCGGATAAAAGAAAGGGTGAACGGGCGTGGTGAGCGCTGAGAATGTTTTAGGGTTTCCATTTTGTCACGTAATCACATACTCTTATACCAAATTGAATTTAATATTCCCATTAGTATCATTTATTCATTTACTTAATAGAATAAAGAAAATATATAATTATCATGCATATTTTTTTTGGTGCATATTTGCACAATTAAAATTGTTTTTTTTATTGTTATGGTATTGTAATTGATTATATTATAATAATATATAAGTATATATTGCTCTCATATACACATGAATTTTATAGATGACAATATATAAATATGAAATTATAAAATAAAAATTTTAAAAATTATATTTTCAAAAATTATATTTTATAGACGCAGGTAATTGTTATCTTATATTTTTGTATCGTAAAAAAAAGAACGGGAATAAGTGTAAGAGGGAATTATAGTAACTAACCCACTATCCAAAATAGTTTGCACGTGTTAACCCCCTATCCGAAAAATTTGCAAAGCCTAACCTCTTTTCTAAAAATTCCCCGGTAACTCACAGGTTCAACTAATTGAGATAGGGCTTTGGTGCCTTCGTCCTTCGCCTTCGTTTCGCTGGCTCTTCCCTTGTTTTGGTGTCACCCTCTTTGAGGGCTCTTCCTTCTGGCGGGTGCGGACGGGGCTCAGTAGTGTAGAACGGGGCTTGGCAGTCTTAGCGGGGCGGATGGCGGCAATTAGGCAGGATTGAGAGTTGTCTGTGCTGATACGTAGGGGAAGATGAAGAGCGAGGTTTCGATTTCGACGATGTTGAAGATCCAGGTGAGTGACTATTTTCACTTCATCCTTCTAACTAGCACCTCTACATCCTCCAACCCTCATGCCCTTCCTCCCTCATGCAACTCTTTCCATTCTCTCTTTCTTCAGGCGATTTCAAACCTCGCTGAGGAGAATCTCCACAAACTAGCTTCGATTCCGCGATTCCAGGTACAATCCTTCACCTTTCTTCTTCTCTGCTCTATCTTCCAAGCCTTTATTCACTGGATTGGTGTTCCAATGACTGTTGGAGCTGAGATTTTGTAATTTTTACAGTTAGGGTTTGTGAGCTTCTTGTGGCTTGGTTTCACATTGATGATTTGATTATCTGCTATTCCTAATTCGTGATGGATTAGTGTTGAATTCGATTAGACTAGTTTTGGAGGTTGATGACAACTCTTGTTGTCACATAGACATTTTGAGACATTGAAGAGAAAGCATGAGTTTAAGGCATTACCTTCTCTTTTTTATGTGATTATTGGTAAAGAAAGCCATAAACTCATGGGTTGATTATGTTAGTAAAACACTAAATATAATTGAGGTGCTGAGATATATGGATGTATGCTTGATCATTTGGAGATTAGTATATTAAATCTCTTGAAATTTTAATTTAGACATGTGATTTAAAGACACCCTCCAAGTGTTCGATGAAATGCTTATCCTAGATTTATTATATGTTTATATGCTCCAATTCATATAATATTGTGGTTCTAGAGATTTTGTAAGCATAATGATATAGTAGAGAAGCACTTGAAAATGTTTAAGTTTCCTTCATGATAACTCTATATGTAATTAAAATATTACATGGATCACTTTACATGCTCTAATTCATATAATATGTGAAGTTTTTGTCTGATTGATCTGAATTTTTGAAATAAGAGAGCTAAAGTTTTTGTTTAATTGATCTGAATTTTTGAGATAAGAGAGCTAATCTTGCTTGTCTTGATTATTTTTATTGGAAGGGAATTGAGTAAGAGCTCCAAAAAAGTTCCCAAAAATCACTGCTTGGGCTGGTGATTCTCTGCGCGAATCGGTGGTGATGAACCTCATCAACATTGCAGATTCCTTAGAAGGTTTACTGATCATATGCCATCTCTGATCCCCCTTCTCCAATTTCAAGATCTTGAGATGAATAACTTATGCTTACATGCTTAATATGTAATGGCTCAAGAAATGAAATGGGATTATAATCATTTGCAAATTGTTGGCAAAAGAGAAAACGATAGCGGCGGAAAGTAAGCTTTAGTTGCAGAAGCAAAGGCTGGAACAATGACATCAAAACTGAACTAGATTTGATTGTGTGCATCACAGAAGGAATCCCTTAGCATGACATGGCATCGATATCTTGTTCATCTTTTTAATGTTAATGTTACTTGATGGGTTGAATACTAGTATTCATTAAACGTCATGTAAAACTTAAGTAAGCATCGTGTAAAACTAAACTAATGGTTTATTTCATTCTATATGAACTTGAGCTCTTCGAGGAGCTCATTCATCATGTAAAGAAAGGGGTACATTTAGTATGTGCATAGTTGTTAAAGGGTGTTCATTCAATGCCTACAAAAAGCTTCGTTTTTGAAAAGTCTAATATGACAATCTATAACGCGAGCGCACAATACCTTATTTTTACTAGAAAGTATCTCCCCTTCATGGCCCTCGTGTTTACTTACGTCTACCGATCTAATTCAGAATTACATTTGGGTTTTCTGCATTTTGTTTCATTGCAACTTCTTTGCTCGTCTTCAAAGCAGAACTTCAAGTACAAGGTATAAACTTTTGAACTAGAACAATAAACAAAGGGAAAATTCACTCTAATGATATAATTAATTGACTGCAAATAAAAGAAATATAATATCATATATCCATATTTTACACCCATGGGTAAAATCTTGTAAAAAAATATCGATATCTAATGGAAGTGGGTAAACTCACACATGTCATGTAAGCCCCGGTGATGTCATCCTCAAGAGAAAGAAGAAGGCACCACCATGGATTAAAGTGAAGAGGCCGAAAGAGCCATTGAAGAGGCCGACGACTAGGCCAAAGATATTTTAATTATTATTATTATTATTATTATTATTATTATTATTATTATTATTATTATTATTATTATTATTAGTTTTTAGTTCTTTCCATATTTAGTAACTCCTATGTTAGTTAGAGCTATTTATAGAATGTCTTATTTTTAGTATTACTTAGTTAGATCAAATAAGATGGTTAGGAGAGTCTATCCTTAGGCTTTCTTAATTATTATATTCACTAGTACAAAATCATGATTTTAGCCCATGGCCTATTACCCCAGATCTCATTTTGTGGGGTGTAATGGCATAATTGATATGTTGTCATTCAGTTTTTTTTATTAAAATAAATATACCCCGGATAATATAAACAATCTCCGGGCTATATTATTAAGGGATATTATTTGAATCACATTATATAGCCCGGGCGTTTTTTTTGTAAAAAATCCGGGCTATATACTTTTTTTTAACCCGTAAAGAGTAACTATATACCCCGGAGACTTTATGAGTGGGGTATATAATTATTTTACCCCGCAAAAAATATATACCGCACAAAATATCCGGGGTATAATATTATTTCACTTTAATTTACAAATTAAATTAACAAGGTGATGAACAGATCTGTGCGGGCGAATTGAAAGTCATCTCCTTCCTCAGTCCTTGCAGTCTGCTCCGACCTCGCCGTCTACTCTAATTCTCTTCGCCGATTCCTCACCCGCCGGCGGCCTGCCTCCATCACCGACTTCTCCGCCATCCTCTTCGCATCAGGTTGTCCTCGCTTCGCTGACTCCCTTCCATCTCCTCTCTTCGCCGCCATCCTCTTCGCATCAGGTCGTCCTCGCCGCCAGCCTCTTCGCCGCCAGCCTTCGTCGCCGCCAGCCTTCGTCGCCGCCAGTCTTCGCCACCATCCTTCGCTGCCATCCTCTTCTAAAAAAACCCTAAATCGAAACCCAAATATGTCATACGTGAAACCCTAGGTCGAAATTGCCTTCTCCAACAGACAGAGCTGCCTTTGAGTAATTTCTCTCCATCTTTCGACGATCTTAATTGCTGAAATATTTCGAATATTGAATCTTCTATGCAATTTACCCCGTTCAATTTTGTTCCTTACTCTCACCTTCATTGTTAGCCTACGACTAATCTCGTGGTTTCCTTGTTTGTAGGTGGTCAGTTTGTCTCCCTTGTTGGCACTAGTTTAGTCATCTTTGGGGGTGAAGATGCTAAGAGAAATATTTTAAATGATCTGCACCTTCTTGACTTGGAGACCATGACATGGGATGAAATTGAAACAGTGTAAGCTGCTCCATTTGATTTGGAACTTCTTCCTGATCATAAATGTCTTGCCTTTGGATCTGTGCTTAGAGACATACTATATCTCTATCAGTCATGTTGTCTGACGTATTTCTGTAAACAAATTCTTCTCAGAACTTGAACACTTGGATTCCTAGAATGGTTGAATAGCTATTATTTCCTGGATATTCTCAGGGGAGTGCGTCCTACTCCGAGGTCTGACCATGGGGCCGCAGTACATGCAGAGCAGTACCTTCTTATCTTTGGTGGAGGTTCTCATGCTACTTGCTTCAATGATCTGCATTACCTTGATTTGCAAGTTGTAAGCTCTCCCCTATTTTTCATTTTGCATCTTGATGCATTGTTGGATACCTCTAAATTTTTTTATCTTGTAGATGGAATGGTCAAGGCCCACACAGCAGGGTGACATACCAAGTCCACATTCCGAACATGCGGGAGTCACAATTGGAGAGAACTGGTTTATCGTTGGTGGTGGAGACAACAAGAGTGGTATATACTCGTAGACTTGATTCCTGATAGGGATCAACCTTTTTTCTTCTTTGAAGTCAATAAATCAATGAAGTTTGGCACTTGATAGTAAAAAGTTTAAGCCTACTAAAGCACAAAAATATCCATTTTTTCTGTAATTTTGTTTCATTTATTTGAGGATAATGTCTCATTTTTATTTGAGTAATTTGCCTTTCTACTATTTTTTTTAAATCACGTTCACCATCAACAAGGTTCTTTTATTTTAAATTTGCAGGGGCCTCAAACACTATTGTTTTGAATATGTCTACTCTTACGTGGTCAGTTGTCACTTCTGTTCAAGGACGTGTTCCAGTTACTAGTGAGGTAGGCTACAATGTCTAATAGAAACTTTATTAAGGGATACTATCGGGTTGGTATTGGTTAACTTTGAAGGTTCGATAATGTATAACAAAGTAATATAGAAATACTCTAGAAGGGGGGTTGAATAGAGTATGCCGGTTTTTCGCAGATTATCAAGACTTTTGAAGCTCGTGCAAAATCCTTTGAGATTAGACTTGGTCTTTTCTCTGAAAACCTGAATCACAAAGTTAAACAGTAGAACCAAGTGCGGAAATAAGGTAAAGCAATAAGTAATGGACTCGATGAGTTATTTACGAGGTTCGGCACGAACTTGGCCTACGTCCCCGCCTAGGGTTCTTCCACAACCCTAGGATTCAACCGGCTTTTATTGATTCACAAGGCTTAGGATCCTAGTAGCTCCCCGAGACGCTTCTCTCCTATACAATTGCAATCTAGTCAACTCACGTTCCCTTGGAGTCCTAGACCAATCTAGAAGAGCCCCACCTCTCTATGCTATCTAGTATAATCCTCTTACACTTAGTGAATCAATCGCCTAGTGTCTACTTCCTGAGTTACAAACTCTTGAGTATCACACTCTCTCGAAATATATCCTATAAGCTCACAGTGTAACTCTCAAATGCTTTGAAAAGAAATAACAGACTCTTAAGGACTAGCAGAGAGCACACGAAGAAGACAGATCTCGCTTGAAGGCTTGAGTGTATGAAAGCTTGTGTTCAACAGGTGTATTGCTGTTTTCTTCTTCCTTTTCTTTTTATTGAAACAAATCGGCGCCTAAGGATCTTCACCAACGGCTAGAGAGGATCATGGCTTAAGCTGGATCTTCTATCTTTGGAAACTTTCGGAGGCCATGATCTTCCGATTTGAATCTTCTCAATTTACAACATAAGGAAAGAAATAATATTCGAAAATACTTCCTGAAAGGTTAGTGTATATATAATAATATAATGGAAGCATATAATAACATAAAATAATATTCGAACATAATATCATATAGAACAGGTTTTGTGTTTCATCAATACTGTTAAAGCTTCAAGACCTTTGACACAAACAGACTGTCAAGGCCTTTGAAACTTATTCCGATTTTCATCAAGGGAGTGGTGTTATCAATCTCCCCCTTGATGAAAGACAAAACCTGTGCATCCCTGCAACTTAGTCAAGCATATATAATATAAGTAAAATCGAACTAAGTACCTGCATGGGTTAGACAAATGTTGGATCAAAATTTTAAAGCAAGAAGACCATCCAACTGAAAATAAAACCAAGGTCTTCCAAGACCTTTAAATCACAACAGTTTTAAAAAGTCTAACACCACCACAGATCATCTCCCCCTTTTTGTCTTTCAACAAAGGGAGGAGGTAAAACAGTCACCAAAAGTTTTGAAACAGTTTCCAAAAACCAGCAATGTTTCAGATTTAGGGTTAGGGTAGGGTAGGATATGGTTAAGCTTCATCGTCCGGAGCATCATCAGTAAGCCGCGACCACAGACCTTGCAACAGCTTGGTTACCCCGCTCATCTCCGTCATAAACTCCTTGTGCAGCTCCTTGATATCCAGGCGAACTTCCTCCAAGCCCAACTCCAGGTTGTCCATGCGTTCATCAATGGCTGAAGCAGTGGGAAGAGCTTTTGAAGGAGAGGCAAGACTCCAAGTCCCTTGGGGGGACCGAGTGATGCCAATCTTTTCAAGGCTCTTGGAGTCGAACTTACCCATATGACGCTGCTGTTCTTCATTTTTAAAATCGATTCCAGAAGCTTCGAAGATTTGGGTCAAAAGGGTAGCGAAGGGGAGGGGAGTTCCTTTCCTGGCTTTTCTAGTGTGAGCCATGGATCCTAAAATGGTGTTGGCCAGATCAAGATCAAGGCCATTGAGGATTCGGTAAAGTAGGATCATGGCATTGTCGGTTAGGAGAGAGCCAGAGTTTAGACGGGGTAAGAGGCAACGCATAATGATGTTAAATATGATCTTTGCCTCTAGGGTAGGGGATGAGTGGGTTAGCTGCTTTGAGGTGTTGGTAGATGCCTCGGGTAGAAGATATTTGGATCGGGCAAGGGTAATGCAGTCTTCTTTAGAGGGGTTTTCTTGAGAGGGTGGACAAGGGCTAGGAAGGCCAAGGAAATCAGCGAAGTCAAAGGAGCTGAAAGAGATTCTAACTCCCTTGACGACAGATTCTAAGAACCAACCATCGTCAGTGTGTTTGGCTTTGAGATTGATATAGAACAGGCGGGTGAGTTGGGGATAATAGATGGTTTCAAGATTGAGAAGGGTCCAAGCTGGGGATTTTTTAAGGATATCAATGCATGGTAAATTCAAAGCTTCAAAGAACGCAATATCTAAAAAATCAGAACAGCAGATCCTACGAGTTCGAAACTCATCTACCCACTTACCAGCCATTTCATCATTTTCAAACCATGAAGATGGGGAGGGATTGATTTACCTGAATGAGAGCGGGAGGATCAGCGTTCTTTCTTCTAGCCTGTGTTGGAGCAGACCTCTTGGCAGGCGCCTCAAGGCTTTTGAGGGTGCCCTTCCTGGTGCGCTTGGGAGAAGGAGGCTTGGCTGTAGAGGCTTTCCACTTCTTTGGAGACGGGGGAGGAGGAGGAGGAGAAGGAGAGGGAGCATGCTCAGGCTCCTCTTCCTCTTCTTCCTTTGACCCCGAGTCCTCAGCGTTGTCTCCATCGGTATCCTCCTCATCCTCTCCAGATTCATCTTGCTCCTCGTCCTCTTCCTCAGGCTCCTCTTCAGAAGGAACCTCCTTGAGAGCCTCCGCCTCAGCTTCCTTCCGGATTCTCTCAGCTTCCTCCTCGACCAACTTCCTTGCAAGCTCGGCCTCCTCCTCGGCTTTTTTCTTCCTCAAAGCTTCTTCTTCGGCTTCCTTGGCTGCATCAAGATCCTCCTTTTTCCCTTTTTCCAGAATAGCATGCTCAGGCTCCTCTTCCTCATCCACCTCCTTTTTCCAGAATAGCATCAAGATCCTCCTTTTGCATCAAAATCCTCCTTTTTCCAGAATAGCATCAAGATCCTCCTTTTCTTCTTCCTCATCCACCTCCTCAGCGATGACCTTCTTTTTCCCTTTCTGCTTCGCACTGAGAGGCTTCTTAGCAGAGCGTTTTTGAGAGCCCTTGGTTACTGTAGTCGTGCTCTCAGTGATGGTGCTCTGGATAGTAGCAGGGACGATGGCTTGAGGAGTGGGTTCAGGTGTAGGAGAAGTAGCAGTGTCCTGGCGTCCCTTGGGGGTGGCGCCAAGTCTTTTGGGTGTGGAAGCTTTCTTTGATTTGGGATCCATGGAGGTATTCGGCTAGGGTTTTGGATAGTTTGAGAGATTGGAGAGGGAGAACTGGAAGAGTTTTGGGTAGATCTGAGGTTATGAGGTAATCGAGAGGGGTTGGGGTTTTAAATAGGAGAGATTTGAGTGATGGGACGGGGTTTAGGATTCCAATGTAAGTAATGATAACATTGCCAATTTTGAAAAATATTTCAATTTAAAATTCAAATCTTCTCTCAACCGTTTTAGAATAGGAGGGAAATAACCGAAAATATTTTGTTCCAAAAATATCTCAATCGGATAAAAAAAATATGTAACATAAATAAATTATTTTGAAATCTAATGAAAATAATACTTGATCAAATATCTAAAAAGATATTAACCAAATATATACGATCCGAAATCTGTTTTCTATCATTCAGTTCACAAACCTTGACATAAAACTCAAGGGTCTTGACACTGAGTAGAATTTATCTTTCGTAAAGGGAAAGCTCCCCCTACGAAAGTGCATCCTTGTTAAGCATCCCGATCTCTCGTCTAATGAATGTGAACCTGTCCTCTGCCAAAGGCTTAGTAAAAATGTCAGCCCATTGATAATCAGTTGAAATAAAGGAAATGGACACATCACCTTTTTCGACGTGGTCTCTAATGAAATGATGCCTTACATCAATATGTTTGGTCCTTGAATGCTGAACAAGATTCTTTGTGATGGAGATGGCACTTGTATTGTCACACTTAATGGGAATGCCTTTGAGGTTGATGCCAAGATCTCGCATTTGTTGAGCTATCCAAAGGATTTGGGAGCAGCATGCTCCAACTGCTATGTATTCGGCTTCTGTAGTGGATAGGGCAACTGAGTTTTGTTTCTTAGAATGCCAACTGATCAAAGATGCTCCTAAGAATTGGCAACATCCTGATGTGCTCTTCCTATCCACCTTATAGCCTGCAAAATCTGCATTAGAATACCCGATTAATGTGAAATCCTTTTGCTTTGGGTACCATAGTCCAAGCTCCTTAGTGCCATTGAGATATCAAAAGATCCTCTTCACAACCACGAGGTGAGATTCTTTAGGATCAGCTTGAAACCTAGCACACATGCAAACACTAAACATGATGTCAGGTCTACTAGTTGTAAGATATAGTAAAGATCCAATCATTCCCCGATACTCCTTTTGATTGACACTCTTCCCAGTCTTGTCTTGATCTAGGGATAATGTTGAGCTCATGGGAGTCTTGGCTGCTTTGGATTGATCCATGTTGAACTTCTTCAAGAGATCCTTAGTGTACTTGCTTTGGTTGACAAAGATCCCTTTCTTGGATTGATGAACTTGTAATCCCAAGAAGAAGTTAAGTTCACCCATCAAGCTCATCTCAAATTCGCTGCACATGATGTTAGAAAATTCCTTGCACAAAGATGTGTTAGTAGCACCAAATAGTATATCATCAACATAAATTTGAACAACCAAAATGTCCTTTCCTTTGGTCTTGATAAAAAGAGTCTTGTCGATCAACCCCCTTTTAAAATCATTTTCTAACAGATATTTTGACAAGCACTCATACCAAGCTCTTGGGGCTTGTTTCAAACCATAAAGCGCTTTGTCAAGTTTATAAACGTGATTAGGAAATTCCAAACTTTCAAAACCTGGGGGTTGAGCCACATAAACTTCTTCTTCTAAGAAACCATTGAGAAAAGCACACTTGACATCCATTTGATATAGTTTTATGCTCATAAAAGATGCAAAAGCTAATAATATACGAATGGCTTCAAGCCTGGCTACGGGAGCAAATGTCTCCTCATAGTCAATACCTTCCTCTTGATTGTAGCCTTGAGCAACAAGCCTTGCCTTGTTCCTCACGATCTTACCATTCTCATCTAGCTTGTTTCGAAATACCCATCGTGTGCCAATGACAGATTGATGCTTTGGCCTAGGCTTCAAGGTCCAGACTTTGTTCCTTTCAAATTCGTTAAGCTCACTTTGCATAGCAATGATCCAATCTGGCTCTTGAAGGACCTCATATACCTTCTTGGGTTCTATAAGAGAGACAACCGCGTGAAAAGCACAAAGATCTTTAAGTTTAGAACGAGTTTGAACACTAGAAGTAGGGTCAGAAATGATATCCTTTAATGAGTGTGATGAGGAGTATTTGAATTTTCTTTTGCTATTTTCAGCTCCTTCATTCATCACACCAGCAGGATTGATTTGTGGTACATCTGACTCCATAGTCCTGTTAGGTTCAGTTTCAACAGTTTCTGACATTTCAACACTGTTGGATTGGACACCAAGGGCTTTGGACGAATCTTCAACACCTTGGGCCAATTCTTCACTGTTGAGAATCTGTTCCTGCATGTTCCTCTTCTCTGTGTTCTTGGTAGCAGCATCATCACCTTCCTCGTTCTCCGCATGGATGTTAAGATCTATATCTGCAACACTTTCACTCAAAGAACCGTCATTGCATTCATCAAATATAACATGTATACTTTCTTCAACTAACTGGGTCCTTTTATTGAAGATTCTATAAGCTTTGCTACTTGTGGAGTAGCCAATAAATATACCTTCATCACTACGCGCATCAAATTTCCCAAGGTTATCTTTTCCATTGTTATGAACAAAGCAAGTACAGCCAAAGGGTTTAAAATAAGATATAAGTGGTTTGCGGCCTTTGAAAAGTTCATAAGGAGTTTTCTTTAAGATGGGACGAATAAGACAGCGATTCAAAATATAGTTAGTTGTGTTAACAGCTTCAGCCCAATATGTTTTAGGTAATGCATTTTCTAAAAGCATAGTCTTGGCCATATCCTCTAGGGTGCGGTTCTTTCGTTCCACAACCCCATTTTGTTGAGGTGTCCTAGGAGCAGAAAAGTTATGGGAGATGCCATATTTAGCACAAAACAAATCAAACTGAAGTTGATCAAACTCCCTACCATGATCACTTCGAATTGACACTATGGGCTCGTTTCTTAAAGTTTGCAACTCCTTACAAAGTTTTGAAAACTCAAATAAGGCCTCTGATTTTTCTTTTAAAAAAGCAACCCAAGTATATCTAGAAAAATCAACAACAACAACAAGCATGTACTTTTTACCATTGGGAGATTTGACTCGCATAGGACCACATAAATCCATATGTAAAAGTTCAAGGGGTTTAGAAGAACTTACAACCTTTTTGGGTTTGAAGGAGCTACGAGTTTGTTTACCTCGTGTGCATGCATTGCACATATCAATACCTTTGAAGTCCATCTCAGGTAGTCCTCTTACAAGCCCTTTGGACACAAGCTTCTGTAGTGTATGTGGACTCACATGACCGAGTCTCCTGTGCCAGAGCTTTGGATCGTCCGTCAAAGCTTTTAGACAGGTTAAGCTTCCTTGTGCCACTTGATCAACATTCACAGCGTATATATTGTTGTAACGATATGCAGTTAGTATAACTTCACCTGTATCTTCTCTGCACACTAGACATCTTTTCTTGTTAAATCTGACATTATTGCCACTATCATATAATTGAGAATCACTAAGCAAATTATACTTTAAACCATTCACAAGATAGGCATTTTTAATATTATGGTTGGAATCACTCCCAACGCTACCAATACCAACGATGTCACACTTTTCTTTGTCACCAAGAGTGATTGTTCCTGTGGATTGCTCCTTTAGATCATGAAAGAGAGACCTCTTCCCACTGATATGCCTCGAGCATCCACTATCAATAATCCATTTTTGCTCCTTCACCTTGGTGATCTCCTACAAAACAAACATCAACCTTTGTGGCTAGACCAATAAGCAAATTTGGATCCATTATTGGGATAAACCATATTTGGTAAAATAGTGCCTTTTGGGACCCAAACTTGTGTTATCCGTTCTTTTCTCAAATGAACAGAGAATGTATTGCGAATGATATATGGATCCTTTCTTCTATAGGGGCAGGTCTCTTTTACATGTCCCTTTCGAGCACAATGGTGACATATAGGAGAGGTTCTGCTTCCTTTTGCCTTTACAAAGGTGGTAATGTGCTGCTTCTTTAAAAACCTTGGATTGTAACCAATACCACTTTTGTTTAGAGAACTTTGTTGCTCACCCAACATCCTATCAAGAGTGCCATTGGATTTGGTAAAACTTATGAGGGCTGTCTGTTGGTCTTGAATCTTATTATTCAGGGAGATCTTCTCGTTCTCTAAGTCATGATGTTCACTTCTCAGAGACGAGAGATCTTGCTTGAGTTCAGATTTCACTGAATCAAGAGTCTTGACTTTAATGTCAAGACCTGAATAATAAGCTTCAAGACTTTTGACCCTTATAGACAGATCCTCAATGGTTCTTTCCTGGTCCACAGTTCTCTTAATAAGAATGTTAGTTTGGGCAATGAGTTTCTCTTCATTGGCAATCATATTAGAAAGGAATTCCGATAATACCTCTTTTGGACTTGCCATAAGTTCTCTTATGGTTACCTCAAGCTTCTCATCGTGAGATTCATCTCCTGATGCCATAAGACAGACATTGGCCTTCTCATCGTCGGAGTCGGAGTCAAAATCGCTCCAAGTTGCCACCATGGCTTTCTTTTTCCATCTATCACCCTTCTTGGACCGGCTCTTCGTCTTTTGAGGGCCGTTTTTCACAAGATGATCTGTTTCACCACATTCAAAACAAGACAACGGTTTAGTCTTCTTATCATTTTTGTTGTATTGAGACTTACCTCGGAATTTAGAAGACTCTGATCCATCCTTGTTGTTGAATTGTTTCTTCATTTTGAGGATTCGAGCAAGGCCTCTTGTGATAAGAGCAAAAGGATCATCCTCATCGTCATCCTCATCTTCGGAATCGGATTCATCTTTGTTGTCATCCTTCTTAGATTTGAGCGCCAAATTCTTAGTGCTTGCTGAAAGTTCTCCATCGTCTTCATTAAGGATCATCTCATGCGTGATCAGTTTCCCAAGCAGGTCGTCAAGAGGCAGAGTAGTGAGGTCTTGGGCTTCCTCTATAGCTGTTACTTTAGGACCCCACTTTTCTTTTGGGAGACACCTCAATATCTTCCTTACTTTCTCAACGTTTGTAAAGCTCTTGCCGAGAGAGTCAAGATTGTTGGTGATTTCTGTGAATCGTGTGAACATGACCTTGATAGACTCATCAGACTTCATCTTGAAAAGTTCATACTTTCGAAGGAAGATGCTGATCTTGGTGTCCTTCACTTGGCTGGTTCCCTCATAGGTGACGACCAGCTTGTCCCAAATCTCTTTAGCTGACCTACAAGATGAAATACGGTTAAACTCATCAGTGCTAAGACCACAATAAAGTAAGTTAATGGCCCTGTAGTTTTTGGAGACGAGTTCAAGATCCACTTGGATGTATTCAGACTCCTTCTTTGCGACTTTGGTTCCATTTGGTCCGTCTTTCTCTGGAATCTTTGGCCCATTCTCTATAATGTTCCAAAGTTCCAGATCTTGGTCTATGATGAACATCTTCATCAATGATCTCCAGTGGACAAAGTTGTTTCCTACAAAGAGTGGTGGTCTGCTTGTAGACCTTCCCTGTGCAAATCCTCCGCTTGCTTCACCAGACATGATCGAAAACTCACAAGATTGTTAGATCAAAAGCAGTGACTAAAGCTCTGATACCAATTGAAGGTTCGATAATGTATAACAAAGTAATATAGAAATACTCTAGAAGGGGGGTTGAATAGAGTATGCCGGTTTTTCGCAGATTATCAAGACTTTTGAAGCTCGTGCAAAATCCTTTGAGATTAGACTTGGTCTTTTCTCTGAAAACCTAAATCACAAAGTTAAACAGTAGAACCAAGTGCGGAAATAAGGTAAAGCAATAAGTAAAGGACTCGATGAGTTATTTACGAGGTTCGGCACGAACTTGGCCTACGTCCCCGCCTAGGGTTCTTCCACAACCGTAGGATTCAACCGACTTTTATTGATTCACAAGACTTAGGATCCTAGTAGCTCCCCGAGAAGCCTCTCTCCTATACAATTGCAATCTAGTCAACTCACGTTCCCTTGGAGTCCTAGACCAATCTAGAAGAGCCCCACCTCTCTATACTATCTAGTACAATCCTCTTACACTTAGTGAATCAATCGCCTAGTGTCTACTTCCTGAGTTACAAACTCTTGAGTATAACACTCTCTCGAAATATATCCTATAAGCTCACAGTGTAACTCTCAAATGCTTTGAAAAGAAATAACAGACTCTTAAGGACTAGCAGAGAGCACACGAAGAAGACAGATCTCGCTTGAAGGCTTGAGTGTATGAAAGCTTGTGTTCAACAGGTGTATTGCTGTCTTCTTCTTCCTTTTCTTTTTATTGAAACAAATCGGCGCCTAAGGATCTTCACCAACGGCTAGAGAGGATCATGGCTTGAGCTGGATCTTCTATCTTTGGAAACTTTCGGAGGCCATGATCTTCCGATTTGAATCTTCTCAATTTACAACATAAGGAAAGAAATAATATTCGAAAATACTTCCTGAAAGGTTAGTGTATATATAATAATATAATGGAAGCATATAATAACATAAAATAATATTCAAACATAATATCATATAGAACAGGTTTTGTGTTTCATCAATACTGTTAAAGCTTCAAGACCTTTGACACAAACAGACTGTCAAGGCCTTTGAAACTTATTCCGATTTTCATCAAGGGAGTGGAGTTATCAAACTTTATTAAGGGGTATTATCTATAGCATTCTAGGGAGTGTAATTATTAAATTTTGATGGAGTATCTTTACAAGGAAAACTAGGGTGGCTGGATGGCAATCATGCAATTGCTTCCAATGCAAATAAAATAATCATATACACCTTTAGAGTTTTATCTACAATATCATTCTTACTACCGATGCTGAGCCCTCCCCTTTTCTCGCTCATATCATTTGATTTGGGCTGGTTACTAAACAACATGTAACCTTGTATGGATTTCCTTTAATAGGGCTTGAGCTTGGTTGTGAGCTCTTATAATGGAGAAGATGTTCTTGTATCTTTTGGAGGTTATAATGGACGCTACAATAATGAGGCTTGAATTCCTTCTTATATAAAGAGTTCTACGTCTTTCTCTTCCATACCCATCCCTTCTAATTCTTGGTTTTGGCAGGTTCATGTTCTTAAACCCAGCCACAAGTCAACCCTACAATCAAAGATAATGGAGACTCCTGTACCAGAGAGCATCACTGATGTACATAATGCTAACAATCCTACTATAGATAATTCTGAGATAGATGGAGGCCAAGATGGAAAAATCAGGGAAATTGTTGTGGACAATGTAGATGCAGAGATAACTAAAGATTACATAAAGTCTCTCTTTCTTATTTACACTTTAAACTTAAGCTGGAATTTCTATTATTTGACCTCGAGTAGCAGGATGTGTCTTTACTCTTTGTTTGTCTGGTTAAAAGGTGAAAACCAACACACTCTGGTAGAATCTACAACACGTGTTGCTCCCCTGCCAGTTGGAATAAATAAACAAAAAATGGACCAATTTTTTTTCGCTTTCTGCTTTCATTTACTTCACGATGGAGTCAGTTGGGCTGACATCAAATAACTTTAAGAAGGAAGTTGCTAAATTAGTTGAACAAAGTAGCTGAAATTTTGTTGACTGAATACCAATAGTTGAGTGATCAGTATATTGCATGTGAATTGTGAATGCCTCTGACACTTGCCCAAGCACATATGTGGTAGATTATAGTTCTTTTATTTTACGCACTAACAAACATAGACAATTTATCCTCATGATAAATGCCATTATACAAGTGTCCAGTCTGCTTCCTTATTCGGTTATTCCCAAATATCATAGGAGCATCTTATTACCAATTATTCATTTAATATCTCAGAAAATCAAAGGTGAAGAGATTATAGCAGCTCTTAGAACAACGAAAGAAGAACTAGAGTCTGCGTTGAGACATGAGAAGTTGCAATCTCAACAGTTGAAGCAAGAGCTAGCAGAGGCTGAAACTCGAAACACTGACTTATACAAGGTTTTCTACATATTTTTGTTTCATTCTTATGACTGTTTTCCCTAGTCTTCAACTAATTATTTTCTTTCATTAGCATATCCTATAGTGCTATACAATAAATCATTGAAGAGTATGGGTCATTTTTTCAATGCTTTTATGATTAGACTTGAAAGTTCAAGTAAATGGCTTCTAATTCAAATGGTTCTGCTTGACTTTAGTGGCTAGGCTTACATAGAGAACAAAATTAGATGTAGGTGGTGTAACCGTAAAATTGAACTCACCGCATCTGGCAGCTTCCTGATTGATGGCTGTCTGAGTCTAGATGGCTGTCTAAGTCTAGCACTCCAGAACATTTACTATGGAATATGTTTTGATTGGTGAAATTTTTCTACTGCAGGAGCTCCAATCAGTATGAGGCCAACTTGCTGCAGAACAGTCCAGATGTTTTACGAGAATTTTAAAACTAAAAATTAGAAGTCGAAGGATTACAACTCCTTATGTTCAAAAGCCACAGAAAAATTGATTTCAAACTTATTGTGAGCTTTTATTTCCTATCTATGCTTTTATTTCACTTCCTATCAATGCAGTTGCTTCTAGCGTCAAGTTTCAATTCACTTATTATGGTTTTTGATTTCTGAATTCAAGGAGTTTCAATTCAGTTATTAGAGGAATGGATAAGTCATGGATGGTAGCAAAACATACAACGGATGAATATCAAAAAGGTAGAGAAGACTTGATTGCATTTGCTTTAAATTACTGCTCTCAGAAAGTCTATATTTCATAATTGCTTACTGCTTTGAATTTTTTTTTTTTGCTTGGTGAATAGATTGCATAAACATGGAAATTAATGCAGTAGGTCTAGCATTAGTGGACTCTTAAAAAAAAGAGACAATGTTTCTATTGGTATTTCAACAGTGTATGATAATTATGTGCAGGTTCATTAAAAAGGTGGAAACTCTTTGTTTTCATCAGTTCTATTAAAGTTGGTTGGATAAAAAAAGTCATGAATTATACGTTTTCCTTGAATTATTTTTCATATAAATGATATCATGTTATTTCCGGAAAATGTAATCTTGAAATAGTTTTCTATTTAACATGTTCTCTTTTTTTTTATTGAAAATACAGCTAGAGCATTTTATTCATCAAAAAGAAGTTGGGAGAAGGCCCTCTAAACAAGCTGGGGGTTCTCAAAATTCAACAAACGACGAAGATAAATTTAAAGAGGAATTGGCAAGGCTGTTTGCTCTTTGTTTGAGCAAGTTTTGGTAATTCCGCTGGGAGTAGCTTTGTTTGAATCCCAAATCTGAACATTTTTTTTACTGAAGTTTTAGATTGAATTCCATGTTCTTTGCGTCTTTGGTTTTGTCATGTTGGTGGTTGATAGATGTGTTGTATGATAGTAAATATTGTTTACATCTTTTGGTAATGTTACACTGGGAGCAGCAACAATTTTGGTGGTTGATAGATGTGGTGAAGTTATTTATGTCAATGTAGCTAATTTGAGCAGCAACAATATTTTTTTAATTTAACTTTTTTTTAGTTATGAATTGTGATTATATAGCCCGGATATATGAAAGGTATATAGCCCGGATATTAGGAGTAGAGGTCAAGATAATATAGCCCGCACCTTACAGGAATATACCCCGGACCTTGTAGGTATATACCCCGGGCGTCCCCCTAAAGTCATTTCTGGAAAAAAATTTAATAGGTATATATACCGGATATTTTTACTTTTGGTCCGGGTTATAAAACTGGCCCCCCTTTTTACCCAAACCTAACTGAAGCCCGGATGTAAATTATGTCAGATCCGGGCTATAAAGTAAAAAACGCCCGGGCTAAAATCCTCTTTTTGTACTAGTGATTTTATGATTTTTCTAGTTAGGATTTTGTTTATATTAGTATATTAGGATTAAGTCCGCCAAGTCTATCCTTTTGTAAAGGATGGGCCGGCCAATCCTAGAATGTTTTAGGGTTTCGATTGTCTATTTAAATGTTCATCTCATTCAATAAAAAGTAGATTGGAAATTAGAATTGAAGAAACCTTTTGGCTAAAAGGTTCTTCAATTACCAATCCAAAGCTTTTTCCTTCATAAATTCATATTGAGTTCTTGTTCTTATTCATCCTCCAAGCAATCATCCAAACCCTAATCCCAAACACAAACCAAAACACAAATAAGAACCCAATCGGATTCTGTCGGGGAATCCCAAAGGAACAACGTCGTTGTAGAAAAGGAAGTCCATTGCTGTGTGATCATACACATTTAGGTAGTATTAATATAAGCATTTAGATGTGTTTAGGTAGGGTAAAATGCATGAGTTAGAGTTGTTTTCATGTTTTCATTATGTTTCAATTAGAGTCGGAATCTACAAGTTTTGTGCATGATTTCAGGTGATTATGGAAAGGTGGAGCTGAGCTCGTATAAATGATAGAAGATGAGACGGAAATCGAAGCCTTGAGCAATAGAGCAGAAGAGAGGAGCCAAGCATATTCAGAGGAGGGAACTACCAAGGAAACTCGGGTCAAGATAGCATGAAACTCGGCTGAGTCATTTGAAGAAAACCGAGTTGTGGATTCAAGAAGAACTCGGGTGGGTCAAGAGGAACTCGGCCGAGTTATGCGGCGTGCCCAAGTATTTTAGCGAGTGCAAGAAAGAGCCATTACTTTGATGACTTTATGAAAGATGTTATTTTATATTTTTTTAATTTTATGTCTATTATGTGTGGCAAAACAAAAACGAAACGGTGGAACATCTGGAGGTGAGTTGTTTTTGGGGATGGATTATCGAACAAGGACTTTTCAGTAGATAGCAATTAGGATACATTTTGGTGATTTTCTCAAGTATGAACAACTAATCCTCTTTGCTTGGGAAGATTAATCGAAGCGTCGGGTTTATCATTTCATTGTGAGATTTCTCTATCTTAATACTCCTCCGTCAATATTATCAATTCTTTGCGTCGAATGTTTAGGGTTTTCATGAATTTCCATTAGCCTGATCAACTAATGCTTTTTCATGATAATCTATAGCTAGATATAGGTAATTACTAGTTGAGTTATCTATATTCTTGAGTAGAAAAGTATAAATCTATGAAACTGATTGATTTAGGGATTTGTATGAATTGATTTGCAATTGATGCAATAACTGGTTGTACGCGTCGATTGTGTTTGTTGATTTATCAATTATTGTATTGAATCTTGATAGTTTCAGGATTGTTTGATAATTAGAGTTTTCAGGGTCTGGTTGTCCTGTTAACTAGATTTGATAAAGAATTGGATTCAAAAGACTTAGTCTTTCCACAACAAAGTATTCAAGAGGTAGTTATCTATTTGATTTCGATGATCAATGAACAAACCTGATTGTTGAGATTGATTGACCTAAGCTATTTTCTCATATTCATTCACTCAAGTTGTTTAGTTTGCTACTTTTGTTTACTTTTATTTCTTAATTAGTTAGTTCAACCATCAAAATTCCCCCCTCTTTGTTCGTTGTTCAAGTTGACACACTCTGAACTGCATACAAATTGCTGACTCTCTATGGGATCGCCCCGTACTTGCCAAACTACATTAGTTATGTTAGTCAGATTTATTTGATAAGATTAAGGCAACGGAAAATCCATCATCACTGTGCTCCGCCAAACCCTAGGCGGCGGCCGCTGCACCCTTTCCGCAGCCGCGACATTCATTCAGTCGCTACCGCGATAGCGTCTGCAAAATATTGTCCGTGGCTGTTCCTTCATGTTCCTCACTTTGATCACCTATCTTACCTTCAATACCTTCATTCAACATCAAGAGACATCAAGGAGTATTGCAAGATCGGGCGTTTCTTTTAGCAAATTGCCAGCCTAGCCAATTTCTATACATCACCCAGTGAATAGCGGTCATAACTATAACGGAAAACAATTCACTTGTCAAGTAAACAATTCACGTGTTAAGTAAAACAATTCATGTGTCAAGTAAAATACATTATGTATCATTTAAATCCGATATAGGTGACATGTAAATTCAGTATGGATGACGGGTAATTATATGCTGATTGGTCAGTTAAACTTGTGACCTTTTCAGTTGTCATGTAAAACAATTCGCGATGAAGTCCAAGCGCTCCTCTCCCAAGCGCTTTAAGTATGAGTTTTTGTCATTTCATGTACATCATATTTAAATGGCATGTTAATACCAATTCATGTCATGTACATTGTCGTTGAATGACATGTTGATAGTAGTTCATGTCATGTATGCAGGATTTCCTTTGATCGATCTAATGTACCAATTAGGGAGAATTATGTATTAAACATCAAAATTATAGTAACATTCATTTTCATTGGTTCTACACAATCTGAAACACTTAGACTCTAGGTATTATTAGTGTGGCTTAATTACGATAGTCGTAAGAGAGGAAAAACCTAAAACGTGTCAAATAGGAAACCATAGGGTGGACAGTTAATTTTTACTACTGGCATGATCACCCTTTACAACACAACATCATGTAAATATTAACTGGTGTCATGTACAAACGCTAAGGGTGTCAGGCTGGATTGATGTAATAGATGGGTGGTGAGTAAATTTGATTTGTATGAGATTGACCTAACATGAAAGAAGTAAAAATCAACTGCCCACATGTAATTCCCTACTGGACACCCTATTGTTGTCTACTGGACGAACTTTTGGTTGTTTCTTGTCTTACATGTTATTCAATTTTTGCCCTTATTATGTGACCTCGTTCTCTCTATTTGTTACTACCTTAACACTTGCTAATGATGTTTTATTAATAATTAATTAAAAACTAACTCATTTTTATTCAATGACTACAAAGAGCTTCGTTTACGAAAACTCAAAATCTTTTTTCTCCCTTCTAACTTGATCAAAATCTTTTCTCTCCCTTCTAACTAAATTAGTGTATTATAATATGCTAGGTTTCAAACTACATACATGAACCAAACATGAACCATGCACATTTGCAACATTAGAGTAAATGACAAATCAACAAAATGCATCGATGGTAGATTGGGTAGATCAAATTAATAAGGATCTTTTGAGTTACACTAACATTAACACTTCATATAAAACTAAAAGGGAAAAATCAGATACACTCAACAGATCATCCAACCAGAAATGAGTCACTTCCAATATTCGAGTTTCAACAGCTTCTGTTGTCATACTTTCGTAGAGAAATACACCCCCTCCAAGCTTTAGCTCCTTCACCGAGAGCTGCTCGTTCATCTCTTCAAGCACATCGGAGGGCTCTTGAGACATCCTCTCTAGTTCCTCAATCAAACCGCAGGCCTTGAGAAATTTTGATCGTTCCATGAAATTACAAACAAATCAGTGAAGAATTAGGGAGTGAAAATACAAGTATGTCCATGTATTTGGCTTCTCGATGGATGTCAGTGAATTTTAGCAAGAATTCCTTCGTGAGAGCTGCGAAGACAGTAATAAAATGTTAAGAAAATAAGAATAAAGAGATTGAATGTCTCATAATCTTAGCGGATTGTCATGTCAAAACTATCAACTATCATATCAAAGGTATTACCTGACATGTTAATAGCATTACATGTCATGTACATCATCTTGGCATATTTGTTAATCTCATCTTGTCCACCTCCGGCTCACACCTTGATCCATCCGAATATTGACATCATCAAGAGTTTTGTCCATATCACACTTCTACCATCCTTTGAGATGTATAACAATCACAATGGAAGTGTTACCGGTTCTGAGTTAAGATAAAAAACCTGACAGGCTTTCCTGTGAAGTTCAGCAATGGTTTCCTGCACAGCACAATAAATAAGATTTTTAGAGGGGAGGGGGGGGAGCACAGATTCAAGCCACATGTCATAAGCTAATTAGGAAATAACCATTGCAGCTCTAAAACAAAAATAAAATAGGAACTAGT
The DNA here is from genome assembly GCA_963922045.1 of Persicaria maculosa. Taxonomy (NCBI): domain Eukaryota; kingdom Viridiplantae; phylum Streptophyta; class Magnoliopsida; order Caryophyllales; family Polygonaceae; genus Persicaria; species Persicaria maculosa. Next base: position 42,768,422 of record OY998264.1, on the reverse strand, counting down.
TTTAAGAGCATGATAATCCAATTATAAGGGAGCTCTAAAGTTCAATTTCACCAGGATGAAACACAAAGCTTTGACATAATAGGATACCAAATATTCAGATGTTGCATCCAAGACAACGAGAATTATTTGAAAATTCAAGATAAGAATAAAATGTCTTTATCATGAAGGATAATTTCCTCATTCTAATGATGCAAAATTCATTTAAAGTCAACATTTTGAGGAATTCGGACAATTGTAAGTATTTTTGTCAAGATGGATCTAGATCATAATAACCTCACCGAAACCATCCTTGGAGGCAAGGAATAGAAATTGTGTAAGATCTTAAGGTATGGGCAGTTTACTAATCTATTATTCAGTGAGTGCATGTCCGACTTGTGGTAGGAAATTAAGCCTTTACCAAGACAGGTAGCAAAAACTAAATTAATAGCAAATGCATTTAAAACTAGTGTCCCTGAGATCCAAGAACTTCACTTGAGTAAAAACATCATAACAGACATTCACATACAAATTAAAACAATGAGGTTGAGCATATGTTTCGAATTACTTGAACTTATCAGTCATTATTCACTTGATATATCAAGAGTTTTATTCATTATTCTAAAAATGACATTATTGAAGGGATGCTAGCAGCTACAAACCGACTGTCAATGCATGTAAGTGTTCTTTCAGCGTGCGAGAATGAAGGATCAGGATAGGGATCCTCAGCTAAGGCTCCTACGAGGGATCTATAAATCTATTGAATAAAATGACACAAAAGAGAGGTTCTATCAATCAAGTGCAAATGCTATTTAGACAATTAGGGGTCCAAACAAGCTCGTCAACCAACTCGATACTAGAAAATCCATAGATGATCATCAATCTTTGTAGTTAGTACGACAAGTGAAAACCGGATGGTATGTGTAGAGAATTACACGTCATTTAGGAGCACCAATCTATAAATAAGCTCACAATTTAGAAACTTTAGCACTAAATTCAAACTTATGCAGATCAAAACAGGAAGGAAAAACGCATACCTAAGACAGAATGACCGAAGAGAGAATCACGGAACAGGGATGCATTACAATCTGATTCATCGAAAGTAGAGTGTGAATACAGAAGCACCTACACATGCAACAAAAATTTAAAAATTAATCAAAATTCCTCCATAAACCGCAAAACTAAATAAGCATACACCACAAAGTAATCAAAATCAAAGGAGGACAAGATCAACCATTCAACTGAACAATCCCTAGAGTATCAAGTAAATTTACCCATTTGCTATTGATTCCTTGGAACTACTAAGGCTACAAAGTCAATAATCAAAACTTAAATTCGGTTTTTGTAACTCAAAATCAGTCAAAACCCAAATCCAATTAAGCATGGTAGAATCAAACCCAAATCCATATTACCCACAATTTCAAACTGCAACTCAAATTGGGGGAAACAAAAAGTTATCAAATTGAAGCAGAGCTCAAATAGAGGGAGAAAGCCAACCTCAAAACTCAGTCGAAGAAACCTCAAATTGTGGAGGCGTTGGTTAGGAGGACGAAGGGTGTATTCGATGGCGAAGGTGGACGATTCGATGGCGACGATGGACGGTAGTTGCGGCGGCAGCTTTGGATAGTGGTGGCGGCGACGTGGACACGCTACCATTGAAGGCCGCTCCCTCCGTCCTTATCCTCCGGCCGGTCAACCTCTCGCCTCCGATCCCCTTGCTTCTCCCCAAAGCCGTGCACCTCACCTCTGACCCCCTTCCTTCTCCCTTCTTTTTTCACGCACCTCCGATCCCCTTCCTTCTCCCTTCTCCCCTCTCTCTCATTTGCAACATGCTACCGGGTGAGCAAATTACCCCAAGGTGGACCCTGATCCGATTTTGTGCAAATAAAAACCGGATCAGGTTAGCTTTACAAACTTTTTCTAAAAGTGGGTTATTTTAGCAAATTCCCCAATATGTAAATAGGATTCTGAATCAATGGGTGTTAGAAGCATGATATAAAGGGGTGTTATTTTAAGTATGAACGTAAAAAATCATATATGACGATGCCCCTTTTTGCATAAAAGAAAGAAGAGTAATCCATAAAATAATAGAAAACAAGGAGAACCACGGAAGAAAAAGGAAACTTTCTATTCGCGGATGCAAGAGACGATATATGGAAAAAGAATTGAATTTTCCCACATGCCCCCCATCCACATGTCAGAAGTAAACAAACAGGTGGCAAAAGTCTTGCGACAAATGGCGGTGAACAAAAAAGAGGTGTCCAAAAATCATGAGGGGAGGGACTATGAAGTCCAAAAGAAGAGAGAGAGAAAGGGATTTTTTTCACGGAAGGATAAGAAGAAAAGGCATAGAAGGAGAGAACGGTCCGCATTTGAAGATGGGTCTAAAGGTTTTTATTAGGATCCCTCTGAACTCTTGATCATTATATCACCATAACAACAAGCCTTAAACACCACATGTATGACATTTAGCACGAAGGACAATGATTCTCTCTTCACGTACTTGTTTCTTGTCTCTGAATTAAGCCTTGATAAAAAAACAAAAGATAGGAAGAGGAATTGACTCCTTAATAGGATTAACTCTCCGACATTGGAAACAATACCCCCTCATCAGCCGAAAAGGGGGTCCCATATAAGTCCAGTAAAGTTATGAATGTCACTGCCGCACAAGCAATGTTACCCATTCGTCCGCGAGTGTGGTGTCTCAAGTAAGACCGTTGACTATAAAAAAGAGTATGCAGTCAAGACTGATCCACCTCCACTGATGACGTGGTAGGATATTTATTTTCGGGTTTCCTCATTGGCGCCATCTGTGGGAACCTGCTCATACTAAGGGGTTCCCGATATAATTGGAAAATCTTTTTACTTATATTTTCATAACATCTATTTGACTATTATTGAAACGACATTTACAATGAGTGAGTAAATGGACGATGCCTCAAATGAAATAAACCAAGATGTTGTCCATGAGCACGGCGAATCCAGCATGCCTGATGCATCGGTATATACACAAAAAATTCCACAGGCACTTTGGTACTGGCCTTATGCCGAGGCAGCGTAAGTTCATTCTGGAGCTAACTTCGGGGGGTATCAGTACCATCAGCCCGACCCGGATTATGTTTTCCACTATGGGCATGTTGGTAGGAGGATGTCGAGTTCTTTAAATAAATATATAAAATAGATGCAATCCGATTCCTAGCCTATGCAAATAATTACAAGACTTCCTCCCATGGTTTTTAGGATCGAGATCCTAGTGTGGGATCGAAACAAGGGTCTAGGATCGGATCGTAGGATCGTAAGATCCTAGACAAAAACTGAAAATAAAATAAATAATAAAATAAAATCAAACCATACTAAACAAATACCTTAATTTTAAAACAAAACCAATCTTCTCCTCCATTAAACAAATTAAGTAACTAAGATAGTCCAATAATAGGCACTTAACATTCATAATTTGTCAAGGATAACGTCTCAAAAGGTGACAAATAGACAAGGATAATTTCAGCATCAAAAATCCCTCTGCTTTCTTCAAATGTTATCATCGCAATCAACCACTTCATGAACAATTTCAGCATCCCTCTCAAGGAAATCATCAACATCATCACCATCGTCATCATCATTTATCTCAATATCTTCATCTTCATTACCAAAAAATGTAGCTACACCAATACCACTTCCATGGGTTGAGTCATGGGTTTCACTTTCAACATTATCACCTATATAAATTGAAATAAGGAAAAACAATATATGAATACTATGTAACTTAAATCAAATAAATGAAAAGGAGGAATAAGAAAGAGTAGGTAACAAATAGAAATTACATCTAGATAGATATGTACCTTCATCTATGGTGTGTAAAGCTTTAAACATGACACTTAACAAATCCTCCCTTGTCATGGGAGTAGGATCATCTCCAACAGCAACTTCGGTTATCCACTCATTATCTGAGGGTATGTCTTCCAAGTCCAAATTATATGATGGTTGAGATTTAATTGTTTTCCGTTGTTGCTTATGCTTCAATTTCAGATTGTGCATCACATAAACTAAATCATTTAGTTTATCTTGATGTAGACGATTTCTCCTTTTGGTGTGCACCTAATAATATATAAGTTACCCAAGTAATTTAGTATGTAGCAATCATATCTTTTAACAATTATAAATTAATATTAATGTATAATGATGAAAATCACGAAATTATTAATGATAAGAATCATAAGATAGCTTACCATCTCAAATGCACTCCAGTTTTGCTCACAACCGGAAGAGCTACAAGTCAAGCTTAAAATCCTTGTAGCAAGACGCTTTAGCTCCGGACATTGGTCACCAAAAGAATTCCACCAATCAGCTGCATAAATAGTACAAATTCTCTTATTATTTTACTAATTATACACAATATAATAAGTAAATTTACATAGCCAAGTAATATAAGATATGCCTCACCCGAGGTTTTTTTAGTTCTTGTGTCAATAGTCGTTTCAAAGCCAAAAAGACCCTTTGCATTTTTAAAGTCATCCATTTGTATATCAATCTTCACCCTTTCATTTCTACCAGGAACCATTCTTTGCAAGCATTCATACAAACCAACCTTGATTTCTGGGTCTGTACTAAAGTCTGAGCGATATTGAAAATGTGGATTTAGAAAGTATGCAGATGCGTGCAACGGTCTATGTAGTTGAGAACCCCACCGCTGATCAATTATGTCCAAAACAGGCTTGTACCTATATAAAGAAAACAAACACACAAGTAAATTTGCTTTGCTCTCATTTAGAAGTAGAAAAGAAAAAAAATTCAGCAGGATTGTTAATCACTTACTGTTTTTCAACATGATCGAAATTTTCTTTGATCTCAATTCTTGCTTGTTCCATTGCATGGTAAATGAAGCCCATCACTGGTTCATCTGAATCCACCTTTTGCAACACCTTGACAAGAGGGAGAGATGCTTTCAAGCATGTTCCAACTCCATTCCAAAAGCCACGGGCATCTAAAACAAATGATTGTACTCTTTTCCCTTCATTTGTTTTAGCAAATTTACTTGATAACCACTTGTTTGAGGAAAGCAACGACACCAATGCTCCTCTATACTCATTGAGGGATCTCAAAGTCAAGTAGGAAGTAGCGAATCGGGTTGCACCTGGCCTAATTATCTCCCTTCCTTTGGTAAACTCTTTCAACCATGTGTGAAGCAATGTTCTAGAGTATAAGAAAGTTGTTATCCTTTTGGCCCTTTCAATTATCGTACTATGAATCTTAATCTTCTTGTCAAAATCCTCCAACATTAAATCAATGCAATGAGCTGCACAAGGAGTCCAATACAACCTTTTCCTTTTTTCCATCAATATCTCGCGAGTTGCTTTGTAGTTTGCGGCATTATCGGTTACAACTTGAATTACATTATCCTCCCCAACCGCTTCCATAACACTATCTAGCATTTCAAAGATTTTATCTGTTGTCTTCGAGATGTTAGATGCATCAACAGATGACAAGAAAATAGTTCCCTTGGTGCTATTAACTAGAAAATTACATAATGTGCGTCTTCTCCTATCAGTCCATCCATCTGACATGATAGAGCAACCAAATTTCTTCCATTACTTTTTATGCTCATCAACCATGTTTCTAACATTACTCACTACCTTCTTCAAAAACTTCTCTCTAACTTCATGAAAACTTGGTGACTTAAATCCCATCCCAAACTTTTCAATCATATCGTCCATAATTGCAAACTCAGGATTGTTCACAACATTAAAAGGAATAGCACTTGTATAAAAAATCCTAGCAATTTGTTGACAAAATTCATCCCTTTCATCCTTTTTATACAACTGATTAATGGTTGTTTGAACCTTTCTATTAGACTTGCTAAAAACTTGATCAATCATGCCCTTTCCTTTTCGATTTCTTTCCTGCTCAACCGATCTTTCTTCTTCTTCCTCATCACTTTCACCAATATCAGCAAGCACCCTCTTTTTTTTCTTCATATCGCTCTAAAATAATATCTAACATTTGGCGGAACCAATGCACAAGACTCAGCATTGAGAAGGGTACCAACTAGGTGATTTTTAAGCCTATGAATGCCACCAGAAAATAGCTTATTGCAATGCTTGCATTTGACTTTCTTCTGCTTACTATCTATATCAATAGCATGCTCCCATCCCGGGTCTAATCTAGCACCCTTCATCCTAGACCTCTTCATTGGTTGTTTAGATAACCCACTACTCGACATTTTTATCAAATTTCTGCATTATACAACCAAATTATAGGAGGCTTATAAACGATGAACATCCCGAAGCAAAAAACATTAACAAAAACGCACTAAAATAGGACTACTCCTTAGATTGAGCACCCCATTAACTACACAACCAAACAAATAAAAATCCCAATATCACATAGCTAGAGAAAAGCAACAATCATCTACAAAATTTGCTACCAAAGCACTCGAAAAATTCGCTGAAAAATATGAAATTAAAAAACGTAAGAGTAAGACTTACCTTTACCACTGTTGAGATGAGTGAGGACCTACTGCCGCCAGCCCACCGCCCTGAGGTGCTTGCCGGAATCGCCACAAGTCAGCCACCAAGAACGCCGCCCGAACGCCGCTCCCACCTGCGTGCTACACTACTTCTCTCAGAGCTCAGATTTATCGAGTAACAAACGTTCTTCTGTTCTTCAGCCACTTAGGGTTCACTTTCAGCTAGCAATGCCTTCTTCTGCCTTCAATTTCCAACAAATGGGCTGAAAAAATATAAAAATCAAAGGCCCATAGGTTGTACAACAGTAGGAGGCCCAATTTACAAACAAAAAACACACACATTTCAATTTTAGCTAGGATCGCACATTTTAGTTAGGATCGGTCTATCCTACCGATCCCACCGATCCCATACCGATCCTAAACGATCCTATGTCGATCCTAGCATAAACGAGTTTGTATGTCCAATCCGGATCAAAACCTTGGCTAGGATCGTAGGATCGTAAGAGCCGGATCGGGATCCTAGTAACCATGCTTCCTCCCGTTGTAGTGGAAGGGTAGTCAGGATCGATCCACGAGGAGGCAGGTCAGTGGGATCCTAGTAGCGTTGGAAAGCTCACGTCTTTGGTCGACCAGAAGCCTCGATCTCGACCTTGGTGCTCGATTTCGACATTGGCTGTTGATCTTTTCTGCAAAAGAAAACCTGCAGAGACAAAAACGGCAGTCGATTTTGACTAGTGAGGTCGATATCAATGTTAGTGTAAAGATCGACTGGCTTAGAAGACTGCTAGTTGACACAGGGTGGTCGATATCGAGGATTGGGGTCGATATCGATGTCAGCTGTTCGTGCGGGATGATCTATGTCGACACAGAAGACCGTCGACAAAACACAGTGGTCGATATCGATGTCTAGGGGTCAATATCGATGTTGGTTCCTGCAAAGTTGTTAGCTTTTGTCGGTAAAGAAAGGCCGAAGACTCAGGGATGAATACGGAGCGATGATCAGAATAAAGACATTGGTTTTATGTTTATAAACTATATAAAAAGCAACTCCTAGGATTAGGGTTTACCACAACGTTAACCAATGCATGCAATAAGGCAAATAAGATGGACAATTGCGCTATTTCACCCAAGGGACAAGCTTTCGCTGCACACCAACTCTTAGGATTACTCTTGCAAATAAACTTAATTTTCTCTACCAATTTTATGTTTATAACTCAAGTTGTTACCATGAATCCCTTTTCTTTTGATTAAGACTAAACATAGAATCGTAGGAGATGATATAGACACAACGATATCAACCTCAAATACTTACCTCTGGCACGCATGGCTAACGTCGGGCTCACCCCGACCCTAGAAGCTTTGGGAGACTACTTGCACCTCATCGCAGGAAACATCATTGATTAAAAGGAAATTTGCATTAATAACTCCGAAACTTTACAACTCAACGTCGGCTTTCACAAACGCCAAATCCTAAAGCTTCTTCCTAACTCTAACTCTATTGTATGTAAACTAAATGTGTTTTCTTGGATGATTGAATGCCAGCCCCCTAGGGCTTTATTTATAGGCTACTAACCCTTGTAGCCAAGGATTGTAACTTCTATCTAAACTATAAACTCTATCCAAACAAGTAGGATAGATCTTTTATTTTAGGTAAATATCTAAAACAACTTAATAAAGCTTTAAGGTAAAAGTACAAATTCCCCTGGTCAAAATCTATCTAATATCTATAGATAATCCGTGCTTTAGTTGATAGAATTCCCAATCTGCAACTCGAGAAGTGCGTCCAGTCTGTGTCAAAGTATGGTCGATATCGACCAGATAGGTCCATTTCGACCTCTCTGTTTCTGCTCGACGGGCTCAATTCTACTCTATTCCTGAGACCAGATTGATATCGATGTTGGGTGATCGATATCGAGTGCTATTCTTCTACTGGTGTTCTAGTCTGTCTCGACACTCAGTTCTGTGTCGATGTCTAGTCGATATCGACCATACAGGTCGATTTCGACCTCTTCTCTGCTTTCCTTGGCTTCTTCATTTTGACTCCGATTTCGCTCCAATTCCTACATAATTAGATCAAAACTTGTGCAGACTCTATTCCTTGCACGTTAGCTCATTCTACACAAATTTGTATTATTTTGAACCTTTTCTTTCGGGAATCAAATGAAATATGAAGTCAAAAGATGCAATAAAAAGAGGTACAAATATGTACATCAAAACACCCCATACTTAGACTTGCTTGTCCTCAAGCAATAACCAACACCTACAACACACCCTTCAAGTCTTCACCCTTGTCAAAAGCAACATCATAAGTGGCAGCGAAGCAAAGCCAGTGAATTTAACGTCATAACACATATATGAGCGATCTATAGGCATATGCAATTTTGATCCAACCTCACAAGGATAATGTGTTTGCAGTCAACTCTCATGTGTTTAGGCTATGAAGATCAACTCTCAACTCAACCCCATATACAAACTCATAAACATTGCAATTTATAAGAATCCATTTCGCAACCAATTATGTAGATGCAATAAGGACTATCAGGAGGACTTTCCCTCAATGGAAGACTTCGAAGAAGACTCCATTAGGCTGGGTTTTTATGGGGTTTGGTATGAATTAAAATGGTATGGAATTATTTGGCTATGTGGTGCTTATAAAATTCAAGAATCAAGACTCCTAAACCTTATCACTACTATATCCCAACCATAACTCTTACAATGTTGCTTATTCAAACTCAATCTTCCATAATGCTCATCAACCCTTCTTTCAAATCCTTAATATTCTCTCAAAAATATAGACCTTGTATGAAATAAATAAAGAACTAAGGAATTTGCCTCATGCACAACATATATATATATATATTTTTTTTTTGTACGAAAATAATAATAAATAAAGTAAAGTAAAGGTGCATTTATATGGTGAGCCAAAAATCCTTTTACAAAATATGACAAGATGCAAATATGTACCATCCCATAATTTCCTTTTCCTCAAAACTAAATATATGCACTTTTCTTTCCACAATGCATTATTCTAAGCAATCTAAGTCTCAATTCCCAAATGGGGGACATGCTCAATTCGGCTAAGGATAATTTTGTGGAGTTTGCAATATAAGGCTCAGACTAATATTCTGGCTTCAAGCAGAGATAATGCAGGGTAGGTAAAGAGAGGATAAAAATGGCTTAAAAGATGCCTCCATCATTTAATTCTCGTAAACATAAACATATATATGCATTGGCTTTGAATAACTATCACAAAATTTAGAGATGCATAGGAAGAGTAAATACACTTAGGAAAGCAGAGGGATTTTTGATGTTCTCCCTATAGGCCAAAATTCTCACAAGGGCTATTTTTGTTGGATTTGCTTTTTAGCTTAGGATCATATGTGCTCAATTTCATCACAAGTTCACAATCTACATAAAAAACCATTTTAAGGACATAGGCTAAACCATCCAAATATGCCATAGGATTTACATGATCAAGTCAGCCATTGAGTTCTCATCATAGGACATCTAAGTAGGGTTTAAAAACAAACTTAAAAATAAAGATGCATTTTTTGTATTTTTAACATTTTTTAATTTTTTTTTTTGCATTTTTTTTACAATTTTTAGAAAATTAAAACTAAGAACAAAAACTTAAACATGAATGCAATGCAAAGAAGAAAACCAAGTTATGACCATAAAAAATGTTTCTACCCCACCCCATACTTAAAATATACAGTGTCCTCACTGTATTAAAAGAAGAACAAGGGTAGAGAGAAACTCATAGCGCAACCTACGGATTCAGGTTGATTTCAGGTTAGGTCGATGCCAAAAGTCGATGTCGAGGTAAGAGGTCGATGTCGACTGCATCTTTCGAAGTCGAGGAAGAAGGTGAAGTTGAGGGCTGCCAGGAGATGGCTCGACCCTAGGGTGGTCGATTTCGACTGGCCTGGTTGATTTTGACTGCCTCTGCAGAAGCTTCTTTTCTTCTATATCGTTCCTTTTGCTTGGCAACCTGTAATATTTTTTAGGATTATAGATAAAACCAAGAATTATCTCAGTTTAAAAGTAAAAAAAATCCAAAATTCAAAATCCTAAAAACCTTCTATGAAAGAAAATCAAAGTTTTAGTTACAAGCTCTAGATTTTTGAGTCGCTAGGCCGACTTCTCCATCAATGCGTCATGAGCCTTTAATATAGGGACCCTTCAAGCTTCAGCTTTCTCCTGGATCATCTAGGTCCTTGTGATAATAGCTAAGTTCGGCAACCAAAGCTTCTTCTTTGTTAGGTTCTTCTTTATTGGGATCTTTCCTACTCTTTCTTTACCTAACTTTTACAATATGGGCAAACCATAGAGCTTTGACCCTCCCATTAGTTGAAATATCAATAATGGATAGAGGAGGGCTAGAGATCATACATGGGCTTACCTGTTCGGGCCCGAAACAGAAATCTTCGAGCTGAGGGTCAGTCGATTTCGACACAGATGGGTCGATAACGAGGTCTGAAGTCAATGTCGATATCTGGGGGTCGATGTCAACGTGAGGGACCCCATACATAAGCTCCTGGAAATCATCTACCTCACTCGATATCGATGTGGTATGGTCGATTTCGAGGATTTCAGCCGATATCGACTGGTTTCAGTCGATGTCAACCCTGCTTGCTGTTTCCGTCCTCGCCAATAAAAATTTGCAAAGCTTCTCCTTAGCCGGTGAGAGGACAACTTGTTCCAGCTGCTTGGTTTCGCTCATTGTAGGGTTGAAGCGAAACTCCACGACCTCGTTGTCGATTGTGAATGTAAGGGTGTCATTCCTCACATTGATGTTGGCATCCGCTGTTGCTAAGAATGGCCTACCAAGGATGATATTCATAATAGGATCCTCCGACATGTCCAACACGATGAAGTCCATGGGTATGAAGAACATTCCCACCTTGACAGGGACATCATTCACAACCCCAGTTGGTCTCACAAAGGAGTTGTCTGCCATGTAAAGCTTCATATCGACGGGCTCCAGTGCTCTTACGCCCACTTGCTGCCATATTGTAGGGGCATCAAACTAACACTAGCCCCAAGATCACAAAGGGCTTTGAATTGATTCTTACCAACCCCTACCGTCACCGCAAACTTGCTTGGATCGCCGCGCTTCTCAGGGAACTCAATCGAATTGCATTCGCCGACAATCTCTACGATGGACCTCTTTTTGGACAGGATGTCCTTCAGGAACCTCATATATGCAGGCATCTCATTGAGCGCTTTCGTGAGTGGTATGGTGAGATTTATACCTTGTAAGATCTTCACGAAGCGTCTGAACTTGGTGTCTCATGGATCCCGCAGCGCCTTGGAAGGAAAAGGTAGAGCTTTGGATGGCTTTGGAGGCGAAGAGGTGGATTTTTGCTTTCTGGATAGGTCGATATCGACATCAGGGTGGTCGATATCGACATGTTTGGTCGACCTCGAGTGAGTCTGAAGTTGTGGTCGATTTCCAGAGAGGTCAACATTGGTAGGGTGGTCGATATCGACCTGGTCACTCGATATCGAGTGCCTCTCTGGCTCCATTATGTGCTTCGCAGTGGGCTCGACATCGACTGTTGGTCCGACGTCGACAGGACCCTCGTTATTGACCTAGGGGTCGACATCGACTGCGTCTCCAGCGACTTCTCCTTCGCTCCTTGCCTCGGGCAATGTGCGTCCACTCCTTAGATTAACAGCGATAATGTGCCCGACTTGCCCCCTTCGATTTTCTTATGGTTGTCTAGGGAGTTTGCCGGGTGGCTTTGGGATTTGGGTTGCCAGTTGACCCATTTGGGTCTCAATCGTGTTCTTCCAAGCATCCATCTCCCCCATTCGGGCGTTGAGGCCCTAAAGTTGGTTTTGGATAGTGCTGCTAGATTGTTAATTTGCAGCCTGGTTCCTTCTTAATTCCTCAAGAATGAGTTGGACATCATCCTTTCATGGTTCTCTCTCCGGATGTCCTGGAGCTCTATAAGGCGGAGGATCCCTGGGGTTGTGTTGGGGTGGTTGATTTCCCCAGTTTTTGTACCCCCGGCGATTAGGATTCCCCATGTAGCGCGCCTCCTGATGAGTCTCCGCTAGTTGTACTTGCTCCGTATGGGGGCATTCAGTGGTGATATGCCTCCAGAGCCACATTCGGCGCATGGTTGGTTGGTGGATAGGAATTTGACTTGTTTCTACAACCTCCTGAGTTGATCGTGCATGAACTGATCTCTGACATCGGGATCAATCTCCTTGGAGGGCTCATAGAGTGGCATAGATGGGGCAGGCCTTGAGTCGGAGGCCATAGGATTCCCATAAGTGTTGTCAAATACGACCAACCTCTCTAGAGTATCCCAAGCTTGTTGTGGTAGGAGCTCGAGATACCCATAGGAGGTATAGGTATTGATCCTCTCCTTAGTAGATACGTCCAGGGTGTTGTAGATGATCCTCTCCTCTCCTAGCTTTTGTTTAAAAGTCGTGATCTTCTAGCGCATCATCGCGGTCTTTGATGGTGGGAAAAATTTGTTAAGGAAGGCATCCTTGACCTCGTCCCACGTGCGGAGCGATCTGGGGGCTAGACTTTCCAACTATGCTAGAGCTTTCCTTGCGAGATACCAACGAAAAGCCTTAAGTTTAACATATTCAAGGCTTTGGCCATCTGCAATAGTATCACACAAATCAAGGAATAAAGATATATGCTCAAGAGGACAATCGCTAGGTTTCCCCTCAAATTGACGTTGCCTAATCTCACTTAAGAAATTAGGCTTAATCTCAAAATTAGAATGGGGGATAATTAATAGCCGATTCAGGCACTGAGAGCACAGGGTGCATGCATTGTTTGGCATTCTGTTCGCTACGAGGGGGAGGTGTATTAGGGATTCAAACAAATAAAACAAAACAAAGCACAACTAGACTATCTCCCTGTCCCAAACAAATAATACAAGAATCCCCTCCCTTGTAGTAGTAGGGTAATTCAGGATCGAATCCACGAGGAGGTATGTCAGCGCTTCCCTTGTTGTACGCACGATCGAAGCTTTCGACTTCAGCAGACACTTGATATCGAGTATACTGGTCGATATCGACCTCAGTTCTGGTCGATTTCCTAGCGCAGTTCCTGCAGAAGACAAAACAGCAAGTCGACGTCGAGCAGAGACCTCGATATCGATGTTAGCCCTCGATATCGACCCTTACAGTCGATTTCGATGCTTGTCACAGAAACTGTTTTCGTAACCAATTTGTCGGAAAAGAGTCCGAAGAAAAATAGGATGGAGAAGGAAGATGAAGAGAAACAAAACTTAGACTTTTATGAAGGATTCAATTAATTAAAAAGCTTCCAAAGTCGGGGTTTCATGTCACAATGATAACAATGCAAGTTTCATGCTAAAGCTATGAAATTTAATGTCTTTCCGTCAAATAACTTTCGTTATCAACACTTAGGTGGTTAGAGGCTCTCGCATAGTTCCTAAGAGTTACTATCCAATTCATGAGCAATTCAAGTTCACAATATGAGTGGCTTACGCTTCAATAATGCAAATAATGAATCTCCTTAACTTTTGTAAAGGATCATGCATGGGGTAGAAGACGGAATCGCATAAAAGTCATACCTTTGATGCACTTACCTCACATTGCTATCGTCGGGCTCAGCCTGACCCTAGAAGTGGGTTGACAACTTGCTCCTCATCATGCACATCATCATCATCATTAAAGGAAAACTACTTTGAATTAAAGCTTTGAAAGAAAGTACAACCGAACAAGCCACTCCGCTCTCGCTTTACAACTCCACTCGGCCTCCTCTCTCTCTTTCTCTCTACTCGTCTCTACTCTCTATTGGAACTGAATTGTGTGTAAAATCGGATACCTAAACTCAGCCCTATTGGCCTCTATTTATAGATGTCGATAAGGACTCAAAACCTTATCTTTATTCTCTAAGATAAACTAAAATAAAAGTAAAAGCTAAAACTTCATGGTAACTCAGCCTCTTCTTTATAGAACTGGTATGGATGATAAGAAATCTCGACCCTTTGGATAGACGTGCAAGCTTCGGATAGAATTCTATCAAAATCGGAGTCAGATTCCTCTGTTGGCATGGTCGATATCGACCCCTAGACATCGATATCGACCCCTTCAAAACTTCATCTCGAGCTTCTTCTTCTCCTACTCGAACTAGCACTCGACTTCTATCAATTTGGTCGATCTGGCATCATCGATATCGACCCCCAGACGTCGATATCGACCTCTTCTGTGTCAACATGCTCTGTTTCTTTTTCTGCTCGATTCCTATGTCTCTGATGTACTCGATGTCGAGGTCCCCAGTCGATTTCGTCCTTTTCAGAAGACTTCGAGTTCTTTTTCCGCTCTTCCGAATTCGTCCATTTTTATCCTATTTTCTGTGAAATCACATGGAAACTCGTGCAAACCCATATATTTGATATTTAAGCGTAAACTACAATAATCCCATGTTTTCCCATTAATATGCATGCAAAAGACGATAAAAATGGATTCATATGTGCATCGAAAATATGGCAATTTGCGCGCACATCAAACACCCCATACTTAAGCTTGCTTGTCCCCAAGCAATACCTTTAATGGTCATTCAGGGGAAGAAAGTAAACTCTCAACATCATAGATTCATTTTTCATATGTCCCTACAATCAATTGCCATCCTTGCTAAGGTACTTATGTCAACCAAGTCCATGCCTATGCATAAAAGCAATTTCATATAAAGGAGGTAATATGCAAAAACAATTTCAGTGATATAACATTAATAATCAAGAGGACTTTTTGCAAGCTTGTGAGAAGTAGATTGGAAAAAGGCTAAAGGTGGGCTAATATTTGGCCATGTGGTGTTAAATTCGGGGAAACATACTTTCTTTCCAAATCATTCCACATTCCTTCTTCATAATGTCTCACCTTTCACTCATCGCTCAATGCTTTTTTCAATATATGCTTTTACCTCTCTAACCTTAGCACTGCCTTCTCGCGAGTCGCAAACATGGGTGTCATGAATGGCCCCGGATACTTAGTACTTCAGACTCCTCACCTTATGTCCCATCCTGCGGAACTATTATCTCAACGCAAGCAGGGTCGACCCACCTTTATCTCTTGAGGTGATCGGATTTTTTCTCGCTCATTTAATTTTCCATATTTCATAATTCTTCCATTCCTGCCAACAACTTCATAAAATAATGCACAACTCCATATAACTCCAAAGATGACATCCATTCTCAAACTTGTCCCCGGATAAGGTATAAGGTATAAAATGGGCAATATGTATATATGTGGAGCAATAATGATAATGATAAGGCTCATATATGGCTTTGTGACTTTTGCAATCATGCATAGGTAAGGGAAGGATATGAACTTGTATAAATAAGCACTTGTATGGAATTTTCATAAAAAGTCCTCTATCATCTTATCATGCATATGTCAAAAGCAACTTCAAATTTTCATCTCCTTTATGTTTTTCTTCTTTTTGCACTTCATTGGGACTTCCCTTAACTAGGCAATCTCATGTTATATCTCTAATGAATCTACTTTTGCATCATAGAGCTCTTTTTTATACTTCCATGACTCTTTCTTCTCTTCAAAATTTTTGATGGGGGTCATATTTCTCTTTTTTTTTATGCATTAAAATAAATATGCAACTCTAAACTATGGGGGTCATATTTCTCTTTTTCTTTATGCATTAAAATAAATAGGCAACTATAAACTAAGTATGAATATGTAAGTAAGTCTTTCCCCCACCCCATACTTAAAATTTACAGTGTCCTCACTGTATTAGAACTACGGTTAAGAAGAAAACTTACAAAACTGTCACAAATTTCAGGAGTTGAAGAAGACAACAGGCAGGGTCGATATCGACCCTTGATATCGATATCGATGTCTCTCTTTGATTTCTGCTCAGGCTTCAGGGTGATTTGGCCTCGATCACAAACCCTATCTATGTCGACCTTAAGGTTGATTTTGATGTCGGACATCGATTTCGATGCCTTCTCAGTGTGCTTTTCTCTTT
This sequence comes from Persicaria maculosa, assembly GCA_963922045.1. NCBI lineage: Eukaryota > Viridiplantae > Streptophyta > Magnoliopsida > Caryophyllales > Polygonaceae > Persicaria > Persicaria maculosa. The sequence continues at coordinate 42,752,004 of OY998264.1, read as the reverse complement.
CCTGCAATTTGAAAACAAAACACAAAACCAAATATGCAAAACAATATAATGTCTAAAACAAAAGAAAAAGCTATCTAAAACCAAAACTAAGTCTTTGTAACAAGCTCTAGATTTTTAAGTCGCTAGGCCGACTTCCTCTTTCGCGCTTCTGAAGGCGGCATCTGCAGAGCCCATGTGGCTTGGGCCTCAAATATCACTCCTTCCTTGTCCCGCAGTTGCATTCCTCTGGGATTGATTTGATTCACCGTGAATGGTCCTAAGTTCTTATCCTTGAATCTTGTAGGGAACCAATGGTCCTTAGACTTGGCAACATAGACCTTGTCTCCTATCTCATATTGGCTTGAATCATCATCGGATACCCTACATAAGCGCACATGCCAAGGCACACCTCTTCCAAATAATGATAAGTCCTTAATTGTAATGGAACAAGAGGAATTCGTACCTTGACTTACCTTCTTCTCAGTCTGTGGCTCAGGTCGATGTCGATGTTCAGAGGTCGATATCGACCCCTGTTGTACTCCTGGAGGATCAGTCGATTTGGAGAGTTTCGGCTCGATATGATCAGGTCGATTTCGACCCTTAGTGGTCGATATCGAGGTCTCCTTTCCTCCCTTCTCAGTGCTGATGGTGGTCGATTTCGATAGGGCATGGTGGATATCGACCTTTAACCCCGATTTCGATGTTTCCTCTTCTCCTCCGTCGACCCCATACTTAAGACCTGTCACAGAATCTTGAACATTAGTGGTCGATATCGACTTACATGGGTCGATTTCAATGTTCTGTTGAGCTCCTTCGTTCAAGATTGCCTCAACTTCCTCTACTTGGGCTTCATTGATGGCTTTTATCTCCATTGGCCCTTGATTTTTCACCGTCTTATTGAAGGCATACTCTATCACTTCATCACTAATTGTGAATGAGAGCAATCCTTTCTTTACACTGATGTTGGCATCGACGGTTGCTAGGAATGGCCTACCTAAAATAATTGGACAAGTAGGGTCCTCCGCTATATCAACAACTAGAAAATCAGCAGGGACAAAGAATTTACCTACTTGTACTGGCACATCCGTCACTATCCCAGTTGGAATCACTACCGTATTATTAGCCATGTACAATCTTGCATCCACGGGCTCCAGAGGACCTATCTTTACCTTGTACCATATGGTTAGTGGCATCATGCTAACGCTAGCGCCCAAGTCAACTAAAGCATTAAATTTGAATTGACCTAGACCTATAGAGATAGAAAACTTTCCTGGGTCCGCCCGCTTTTGTGGTAGCTCCAACCTGTTGCACTCCTCTGCGATCTCAGAGAGCGATCGCTTCTTACCCAAGATGTCCTAAAGGAACCTTACATAGGATGGCATCTCGTGAAGTGTCTCTGTGAATGGTATAGAGACATTAAGTCCTTGGAGCATCTTCACGAACCGTTGGAACTTCTTTTCCGCTGGGTCCTTAATCACCTTTCTAGTTGGGAAGGGCAACACCTTCTTCCTTCCCGCGACTGCAGTAAAGTCGACATCGACATCAGTAGGATCGATATCGACAGGAGGAGTCGATTTCAGTGGTGACGCAGAATTAGGGTCGACATTGACAGAAGGGTCGACATCGATGTCACCTTGGTCGATATCGACAGGGGGTGTCGATATCGACGTATGTTCTGGCTCCTTCTCCTCCGCTTTTTGCTCGGGCGTTTGTAATTGACGCCCACTCCTTAGGTTTACTACCGCAATGTGACCAGTGGTTTTTCCCTTTTGGTTGGGCACAGTGGATACAGGGAGTGATCCTGATGCTTTGGGCATTGCTTCCGCCAATTGACTCATTTGAGTCTCCATGTTGCGCTTCCAAACGTCGATCTCCCCAAGTCTAGAATTGATGCCCTGCAGCTGAGTATGGACGGAGTTATTGGCTTGTTTGAACTCAGTGTGGTTCCTCCGCATCTCATCAAGGATGATTTGCAAGTCATCTTTCTTAGTCTCCCGCTCAGGGTGCCCTCGTGCCCTATATGTTGGAGGATCCCTTTGATAGAACCTTTGATCACCCCAATTTTGTTGATTGCCCCCTCCATAGGGGCCTCTCGTCCATTTGACCTCCTCATGTTGTTCCGCCATGGATACTTGCTCAGTATATGGACATGCACTAGTGTTATGCCTTGTTGAGCCACACTCGTGACAAGGTTGACTGTTGCTTAGGAACCTTACTTGCTTTTGAAGGCGGCGTGTTTGATCGTTATGGAATTGTTGCTGCACCTTAGGATCTATCTCCCTTGGAGGTTCATAGAGTGGCATAGATGGGGCAGGCCTTGCATCATAGGCCGCATCAGCCCCATAGGTGTTGTCAAAGTTCACAAGCCTCTCAATGTTCTCCCATGCCTCCGTTGGTGTAAGCTCAATGTACCGATATGAGGTATATGAATTGATCCTCTCCTTATTCGGCGCATCAATGGCTTTATAAAAGATCTCCTGAATGACATATGGAAGTTGACCATGCGTCGGGCATGATCTCAGCAAGTCCTTAAAGCGCTCCCACGCATGTGCTAGGGTTTCACCTGGCTTTTGTTTGAAAGCCGTGATCCTTTGTCGCAGCATCGCCATTTTAGAAGGTGGGAAGAATTTGTTCAAGAATGCATATTTCACCTCCGCCCAAGTCCTTAGAGATTGTGGAGCCAAACTTTCAATCCATTGTAATGCCTTCCCTGCCAAAGACCATCGAAAAGATTTTAGTCACACATACTCTGAGTTTATTCCATCAGCAACTGTTTCACATAAGTCCATAAAAGTAGAGATATGTTGCAGGGGGCATTCATTATGTCTTCCTTCAAAAGCATTTCTTTTAATCTCAGATAGGAAGTTAATTTTCAATTCATAGTTGGAGTGAGGAATTATAATGGCAGATTCAGGAACATGAAGCGGCGGATGCATGTATTGCATCGCCGTCTATGGATACTGATTTAGCCGCTCTTGGGCTTGTCTGCACGCATCCTCCTCCCTATCAGCACGGGCTCGCTCAGCAGCAGCGGCTGCCCTTTCAGCAGCGATTGTAGCATTGTGGTCCTCGATCTCCTTCCTCAACCGCTCTATGATCTCAGCCTATGTCTCGTTGTCAGCCATGATGCGAATTGCTTTGTTGCGAAGATGGTAGAAACGTTCAGGGTCGTTGATTGGTTCCAAGATAGGTCCGCGATCAGAACGTCGCATAAACCTGCAGAATAAGCTCAGAAAAAGATCGTGATGAACTTAGGTGGCGATTGATTGCCTCACTGGCAACGGCGCCAATTTGTTCGCTACGAGGGGGAGTTGTATTAGGGATTCAAACAAATAAAACAAAACAAAGCACAACTAGACTATCTCCCTGTCCCAAACAAATAATACAAGAATCTCTTCCCTTGTAGTAGTAGGGTAATTCAGGATCGAATCCACGAGGAGGTCTGTTAGCGCTTCCCTTGTTGTACGCACGATCGAAGCTTTCGACTTCAGCAGACACTTGATATCGAGTATACTGGTCGATATCGACCTCAGTTCTGGTCGATTTCCTAGCGCAGTTCCTACAAAAGACAAAACAGCAAGTCGACGTCAAGCAGAGACCTCGATATCGATGTTAGACCTCGAAATCGACCCTTACAATAGATTTCGATGCTTGTCACATAAACTGTTTTCGTAACCAATTTGTCGGAAAAGAGTCCGAAGAAAAATAGGATGGAGAAGGAAGATGAACAGAAACAAAACTTAGACTTTTATAAAGGATTCAATTAATTAAAAAGCTTCCAAAGTCGGGGTTTCATGCCACAACGATAACAATGCAAGTTTCATGATAAAGCTATGAAATTTAATGTCTTTCCGTCAAATAACTTTCGTTATCAACACTTAGGTGGTTAGAGGCTCTCACATAGTTTCTAAGAGTTACTATCCAATTCATGAGCAATTCAAGTTCACAATATGAGTGGCTTTCGCTTCAATAATGCAAATAATGAATCTCCTTAACTTTCGTAAAGGATCATGCAAGGGGTAGAAGACGGAATCGCATAAAAGTCATACCTTTGATGCACTTACCTCACATTGCTATCGTCGGGCTCAGCCCGACCCTGGAAGTGGGTTGACTACTCGCTCCTCATCATGCACATCATCATCATCATTAAAGGAAAACTACTTTGACTTAAAGCTTTGAAAGAAAGTACAACCGAACAAGCCACTCCGCTCTCGCTTTACAACTCCACTCGGCCTCCACTCTCTCTCTCTACTCGTCTCTACTCTCTATTGGAACTGAATTGTGTGTAAAATCGGATACCTAAACTCAGTCCTATTAGCCTCTTTTTATAGATGTCCATAAGGACTCGAAACCTTATCTTTATTCTCTAAGATAAACTAAAATAAAAGTAAAAGCGAAAACTTTATGGTAACTCAGCCTCTTCTTGATAGAACTGGTATGGATGATAAGAAATCTCGACCCTTTGGATAGATGTGCAAGCTTCGGATAGAATTCTATCAAAATCGGAGTCGGATTCCTCTGCTGGCATGGTCGATATCGACCCCTAGACATCGATATCGACCCCTTCAAAACTTCATCTCGAGCTTCTTCTTCTCCTACTCGAACTGACACTCGACTTCTATCAATTTGGTCGATCTGGCGGCATCGATATCGACCCCCAGACGTCGATATCGACCTCTTCTGTGTCGACATGCTCTGTTTCCTTTTCTGCTCGATTCCTATATCTCTGATGTACTCGATGTCGAGGTCCCCAGTCGATTTCGACCTCTTCAGAAGACTTCGAGTTCTATTTCCGCTCTTCCGAATTCGTCCATTTTTATCCTGTTTTCTGCGAAATCACATGGAAACTCGTGCAAACCCATATATTTGATATTTAAGCATAAACTACACTAATCCCATGTTTTCCCGTTAATATTCATGCAAAAGACGATAAAAATGGATTCATATGTGCATAGAAAATATGGCAATTTGCGCGCACATCAAACACCCCATACTTGCGCGCACATCAAACACCCCATAATTAGACAAAAACTTTTGCAGACTCTATTTCTTGTACGTTAGCCCATTCTACACAAATTTGTATTATTTTGAACCTTTTATTTGGGGAATCGAATGAAATATGAAGTCAAAAGATGCAATAAAAAAAGGTACAAATATGTACATCAGGGCATGTTTCTCAAACCTACCAGCAGGAAGATCTGCATCAATGATTTCCTCAAAATAAGCATGGCCACCTTTATCACAGTTACTACAACCAAGGAACCTTCGCGCAAATGAGCCAACTGCCTCCCTTTGATGGGCGACATGTGAATAAACACCATCGCGGAGGACGATCGTCCGATGTTTCTACCGCGATAAAGTCAGACTCACCCCATGTCCAAGCCGAAGGCCCCGACTTGATTTCGTCAGTCTTTACCAATGATGTCTGTAGGGAACCTGTATCCGAGCGATGGAGGGATGTGAAACTAATGAAGTATGATGGCACCATGGATCTGGAAGATCACGTGTGCCATTTTGTAACCGCTATGAGGATAAACGAGTACAATGACACGATGATGTGCTGCACTTTTCCTTCAACACTGACAAATATTGCTTTGACCTGGTTCACCCATTTGCCGCAAAACTCGATTGTCAACTTTTCACAGTTTTCTTGTGTTTTCCAATCCCGCTTTAGAAGCTCGCGGTCAAGGAAGAAGACGATGCTGGATCTGAATTCAATAAGGTAGGGGTCAAGCGAGTCATTGGGGCACTTCTTTGCTCGTTTCACCAGTGTAGTGGTACAGATTCCTAATTTCAATCACGAATCCACCATCATCATCCTTATGGGGAATCTAGCCGAATGGGATTTCAAGACCTATCTTTTTAGGAAAAAACCAGAGAATTATGACAAGCTGAGGGAGCTAGTGTCCCTACAGATCGACGCAGAGGAGGTCGTGACTTCTAGCTCAAGAGTGAATAGCGGACACCAAGACCTGTTCGCGAAAATAACCGGGAAGTTTCGAAAGGACAAAGGAGCTGGTAGACAACGAAAGCAGTACTCAGCAGGCCAGGCCCCTAGGACCCAACAGGATGAAGTACATTATCACGACGAGCAAAGGAGACAAGGATCTAACTAGAGGAAAGACAATCGAAGACTTGAAGAGCAGGTAAAACACAATTACCAATATCGCAGAGACGAGTATCGCAGACAAACCACCCTCGCCATGAACCTCAACCACATAAGGATGATAGGAACTATAGTCAACAGCAGAATGAGAACCATCATGCGAGGGACAACTGACCTCAGCATCAGAATAGAGGTCCAGAATGACCCAACAACCCACCTCCTAATCGGGGGAGGGGATGGGTTCGCAAGTAGCGAGGTGGAAGACAGGGGAGAGTACCGCCGGTACAGAGAACTGTCAACCAGACTCCCCGAGATGGGGACAAACCCGAAGGGTCTAGGGCCAATCAAATCCCTGAACCTGAAGGTTTCATTGACACGCTAGCAAGAGGACCCTCACTGACGGGATCAAGCCGACATGAAAGAAAGAATTATGAAGGGGAAGGAAAACAACCCCCGTCCACGGCGAGCAAAAGGATTGCACAGTCACACCATACAGAAGTTGTCATTGCTTCCACCGATGCCAAAGATGTTGAAATGCCTCACATAGACCCGTTGGTAATTCATGCCCAGATAGCCACGGAGACCGTTAAAAGGGTCTTCATCGACACCGGTTCCTCGAAGGATATTCTATCATTGGGTGCTTTCTCACAACTGAGAGTATCAACATCAGCATTGAACCCCTATTCGGGAACCTTAATCGCCTTTTCTGGAGATCAAGTGTCGGTGGCCAGTACCATTGAATTAATAGTGGTCCTAGGTACATCCCTCATCCGCGGATGGAAAGCATAGTTTTCACGGTCGTAAGAATCCCCACTGTGTACAACACTCTTCTAGGAAGAGTTTCACTCTTCAAATTCCAGATGTTCATGTCAATATATCATTTCAATGCAAAATTCCCTCTCTTAGGAGGGGGAACGGGCGAAGTCTGCAGGCAACACCCAAAAAGTCAGAGTTTCTATTTGACCTCGTTATGAAAAGGCAAAGAGGTGATGAGTATACGCGAAGAAGCACAAAGTAAGGTTGGGAACCGAGCCGAAGAACCACCTTTAGAATCTAAAGTAGGGGACAGTCAGCCTTCAGGGACAGGCGAGGGTGAGCTTGAGGTTAGACCGACAACAAGGGAGACACCAACTGCAGATGAGAGGATTGTCTACCAGCCCTTTTCAAACCCCGAAGAGAAGGTTTACTTGAGCTAGACGCTAGGTCAAAAGGACCGGGAACACTCCTCGAAATAATCAAGCGGTCTAGAGATGTTTTTGCGTTGTCACCACGAGATCTTTTGGGAGTCCCAACCACGACAGCTGTATACAATCTCATAATTCAACATGATGCACGACCCGTTGCATAGAAAAGGAGAAAATTGCTACCTGAAAAAGCACTCGCCGCAAAAAAAGAAGTAGAGAAACTACTAGAAACACAGTTCATAGAAGAAGTCAAAGACTCTAAAGGGCTGTCTAACGTTTTCCTCGTCAGAAAAGCGAATGGAAAGTGGAGGATGTGTGTTGATTTTTATAATTTAAACAAGTCTTGCCCAAAGGATAGCTATCCGCTTCCATGCATAGATGAACTTTTAGATGGAATGGCAGGGAACGAGGTCCTCAGTTTTTTAGACGCCTATTCCGGGTGTAATCAGATTCGAATGGATCCGCTAGACAAGAAAGCCATAAAGTTCATCACATGCCAAGGGATCTTTTGCTATCGAGTCATGCCTTTCGGACTTAGGAATCCAGAGGCAAAATCTCAAAGAGCTGTCGATCGAATCTTTCGTAAATAGTTGGGAAGGAATGTGTCCATATATGTGGACGACATTGTAGTCAAGAGTGAACGCGCGTCAGATCATGCAGTGGACCTCCAGGAAACCTTTGAACCTGAATGCGAAAAAGTGCATCTTTGGGGTAGATTCTGGGAAATTCTTAGGCTTCATGGTCAGTTAGAAGGGGATAGATGTAAACCCAGCCAAAATCACCGCCATAGGAAACATACAACCACCGCAGATGATCAAAGAGGTCCAATCTTTGAATGGAGCCCTGAATTACCTCAGTCATTACTACTCGTGCCTGGCTAAAAGATCACTTCCGTTCTTCGCGTTATTAAAAAGGGAAGGTCCGTTCAGTGGACCCCCGAGCTACAACATGCTTTTGAAGAACTGAAGACTTTCCTGCAACAGTTACCAACTCTTCATCGGCCAGAGAAACAAAAAACTCTACAGCTTTATCTGGCAGTTAAAAGTACAACCGTCTGCGCTGTCCTCACCAGGGACGGGAGGAAACCGATTTATTACATAAGCCGGGTTTTGCAGGATGTAGAGATTCGCTATGAGCCCATAGAGAAGGTAATCTTGAGTCTAGTGTTTGCCGCCAAGAGGTAACGTCCCTACTTCCAAGACCATGTTATCAACACAGATCTTGGATTCACCCTACCTCTCAGGTCGAATGACCAAATGGGCAGTTGAGTTGACCGAGTTTGAAACCGCCTACACCCCACGTAAAGCAATGCTTACCCAGGTCCTCGCCGACTTCTTTTGTGAGACTTGTTTCGAAGATAACAACGATGGGGAAAAAGGCAAATGGACCTTAAGAGTGGATGAAGCAGCAAACAAAGATAGTTGCGGAGTAGGGGTAATGTTGAAGACATCGGAAGAAGAGCAGTTGTGTTTCGCCTACAAGTTGGATTTCCATGCAACCAATAACGAGGCAGAGTATGAAGCCGTGATAGCTGGCATCGAGGTTGCCCTCATCCGCGGAGCGCGAGTAATTAAAGCATATACAGATTCAAAGGTATGGTACAACAAGTTGTAGGGGAGTATGAGGCAAAGACAGGGTTGCTACTAGACTACCTACGAAAGGTACTGGCCTTGAAGAGATTTTTGTGCATTTTAGCTTGGTCGTTATCCCTAGAGAGGAGAATTAGCAGGTGGATGTGCTGGCACGAATGGTCGTATTCATGCCTTCTCAAGCTGGACCCAACATTGAATTCGAGAGAAGGGAACAACGAGGTCTCATTCAAGAAGTGTTCTTTCTGCAAACTGAGGGGGTTGATGATTGGAGGACACCTCTTGCAGAATACTTGGGGAAAGGGATACTTCCACAAGAAAGAACGAAAGCCAATCAAGTAGTAACCAGGGCCGCACATTTCACCATCCGTGGACACAAATTGTATAAGAGAGGGTATGACCTAGATCTTCTGTGTGTTTCCTCCAGTGATGGAAAGGTGATCATCGAAGAATTACACTCAAGGGTGTGTGCACACCACCAAGGGTGAAGGGCACCGACGACAAAAATCCTCAGACTGGAATACCACTGGCCATCGCTGAAGACATATGTACAGATGTATATACGGAGTTGCGATGCCTACCAGAGGCATGGGGACATCGAGAATCAACCGACCGAACCACTCAACAGTATATATGGTGCTTATCCATTTGCATTACGGGGGATGGATATCTTAGGTCCTTTCTTAATGGCCCTTGGACAGTTGAAATATGTCTTGGTAATCGTAGATTAGTTCACTAAATGGGTTGAAGCGGAAGCCATGGGCTTGATAACGGTAGAGAAAGTCAGAAAGTTTCTATGGAAGAATCTAGTATGTAAATTTGGTGTTCCAGAAGCCATCATCACTAATCATGGTCCTCAATTCGATTGTGAGGCCATTCGAGATTTTGTGCAGGATTAAACATAAACCTCAAGTTCTCATCTTTGGCACATCCTTAAACCAATGGCTAGGCTGAAACCACCAATCGAAAAATCTTAGAGGCGAAAGAAGCTTGGGAGAGCAGCCAAGGGAAGATGGGCTGAAAACTATAAAGTAAGGATAGAGGAATAAGGATTCGGAAAGTAAACTGGGCAATCTCTAACCCAGAAAGTTCCGCCGGGAGACTCGTGCTTGGCACCCGCGTGTAGAGAATATATTTGTACTCAGAGGGGACAGGGAGAGAGACTTAAGATCCGCATCAAGGTCCAATCCAAGCCATCGTTGATGTGCGCGTAAATTGCCATATTTTCTATGCACATATGAGTCCATTTTATCATTCATTTACATGTATATTAGTGGGAAACATGGGATTAGTTTAGTTTATGCGTAAATATCAAATATATGGGTCTACACGAGTTTCTATGTGATTTCACAAAAAACATGATAAAAATGGACAAGTTTTGAAAGAGCGGAAAAAGAACTCGAAGTCTTCTGAAGAGGTCGAAATCGACTGGGGACCTCGACATCGAGTGCAGTAGAGACATAGGAATCGAGCAGAAAGAAAACAGAGCATATTGACACCAAAGAGGTCGATATCGACGTCTGAAGGTCGATATCGAGTGGCCAGATCGAGCTAAAAGATAGAAGTCGAGTGCCAACCCGAGTAGAAGAAGGAGAGCTCGAGATAGAGTTTCACAGAGGTCGATATCGATGTTTGAAGGTCGATGTCGACCATGCCAGCAGATGAATTTGACTCAGATTTTGATAGAATTCTATCCGAAGCTTGCACGTCTATCCAAAAGTCGAGATTTCTTATCTTCAACACCAAAGCTATCATATGAGCTGATTTACCATGGAACTTTTAGTTTTTACTTTATTTAAATTTTATCTTAGAGAATACAGATAAAGCTTCGAGTCTTTGGATAGCAAAGTTCGATATCTATATCTAAAGGCCATTAGGGTTGAGTTTAGGCATCCAAGCACATGCACACACACAGAGAATTCAGTTTTCGATATAGAGAATTTGTAGAGAGAGAGAGAGAGAGAGGAGGCCGAGTGAGTTGGAGAGAAGCGAGAGCGGAGATTTGGCTTGTTCGGTTGTACTTTCTTTCATGGTTTAATTCAAAGTAGTTTTCTTTCAATGATGATGATGAGTTGCATGATGAGAAGCGAGTAGTCAACCCACTTCTAGGGTCGTGGTGAGCCCGACGATAGCAATGTAGGGTAAGTGCATCAAAGGTATGACTTTTATGCAATTCCATCTTTTATCCTATGCATGTTCCTTTGCGAAAGTTAGGGGGATTCATTATTTGCATTATTGAAGCGAAAGCCACTCATATTGTGAACTTGGATTACTCATGAATTGGATAGTAACTCTTAGGAACTATGCGAGAGCCTATAATCACCTAAGTGTTGATAACGAAAGTTATTTGACGGAAAGGCATTAAATTTCATAACTTTAGCATAAATCTTGCATTGTTATCGTTGTGGCATGAAACCCCGACTTTGGAAGCTTTTAAGTTTATTGAATTCATATAAAAGTTATGTTTTGTTTCTGATCATCCTTCTTCACCATTCTACATTCTTTGGACTCTTTTCCGACAATTGGTTACGAATTACAGTTTCTATGACAAACATCGGAATCAACTGTAAAGGTCGATATCGAGGTCTAACGTCGATATCGAGGTCTGTCTCGATGTCGACTTTGCTGCTTTTGTCTTCTGCAGGAACTCTACTGGAAATCGACCAGAACTGAGGTTGATATCGACCAGACACTTCGATATCGAGTGTCTTCTGAGGTCGAAAGCTTGATCGTGATTGCAACAAGGGAAGCGCTGACATACCTCCTCGTGGATTCGATCCTGAATTACCCTACTACTACATTGGGAGGGATTCTTGTATCGTTTGTTAGGGACAAGGAGTTAGCATAGTTGTGAATTACATTTAAATATTTGAATCATACTTCTCCCTCTTACAACAATCGCCCGCGGTCAAGTAAGCTCTCTTGTCTCCCACAAAACTCGGACGGACTCCCAAACACCAAGGGGGTACATGGGTGAGACCCATGTTCCGACGCCGATACGGCCCAGGTAGAGCCACGAAAACACATTTTTCATGGATCATGTAAGACCGTGATCGAAGACAGCGCCTCCTGAGTCCACCTCCTAGGGTCCCACCGCAAGCGGGACCCTTTTTTACTTTTGGGATTTGTCACTGGCATCGTCTATGGGAACACTCTCACACTAAGGGGTTTCTGATTAAAAGATTTTTTCTTCTATTAAAAACAAAAACATATAAAGTAATGAACATGCCTCGCCCATGGCTAAACATGGTGACCTCCCCACTCAACGGAGCGTATGGGAAATCAAGCGGCCTCTCCAATCAATGAGACACGAAGAGGCCCATAGAGGTCAAGTTTCCATTTAATTTCTGACAACAGTTATCGCCCGCGGTCAGGAACAATGCACCACGGCTAAAGTGAAGATTCAGACGAAATGAGCCTAAGCGCTGCTCCGGAACAGGAAGTAACGAGCATGTACAACGTGTCCTCCCTTCAGCCAGAAACTCAGGGAGGCATGTGGACTTCGCCCTACATACCACCGCTTCATCAAGGTTATGTACCAACATACGAGGAGTTTGCACCACCAGCATACACCTCTTTTGGGATCCCCAATGACCTAATTCATTATTATCAGCTAGGGCCGGAGCACCAGTGCTACTATGATTACGGTGGTCCATACCAAAACCAGCAAGGAGCTATTTACCAAGGTCTCCATTATGACGTGTATGGCCAACCATACGCGTTTGGCAACTTCAACACCAATTATTATGGGAACCCCGTCTACGGTGTCCATGACCAAGGTTTTAACCCCCTGCATCAGGAGCAACCAGGGAACGTCCCACCACCCAACAAACATCATCGGGGAGAGCGCTCGATAGACGTCTCCACTTCCACCAGATCTGGCTCAACACAGATGAAGATTGACCCTCCAGAGACCTTGCCCTCGGTATTTACCCAGGACGTCTGTAGAGCTCCCGTGCCAAAACGGTGAAGGGATGTGAACTTGATGAAGTATGATGGAACAACAGATCTCGAAGACCATCTATGCCACTTCATAACCGCGATGGGCATCAACGACTATAATTACGCAATGATGTGTCGAACCTTCCCGTCTACGCTGGCCAAAATAGTGCTCACTTGGTTCACCAACCTACCTAAAAATTCAGTTGTCAACTTCTCCGAGTTAACCCGGATATTCCAATCTCATTTTGGAAGTGCACGCTCTCGAAAGAAGACCATGCTAGACTTAAACTCAATGAAGCGGGGGGAGACGAAACCTTGGGTCATTTCTTTGCCCGATTCACCAGCAGAGTAGTTCAGATCCCCAACATCAACCATGAGTCCATGACCATCATCCTCATGGGGAATTTGGTGGAGGGGGACTTCAAAACCTACTTATTCTGGAAGAAGCCCAGAGACTATGATCAGTTGAGAGATTTGGTGTCATGGCAGATTGATGCAAAAGAAGCAGTCGCGTCTAGTTCACAGGCCAACGGCGGACTCCAGGGTTTCTTTGGAAAGATCATAGGGAGGTTCAGAAAAGACAAGGGGGCGGCTAAGCCACCAAAATAGCAGTCAGCAGGACGCCCGCATCAGCCGTAAAATGATGAAGTCCGTTTGAACTCTGAAAGAAGAGAAGAAGCTCATCAAAGAAGGAATGATAGGGGAGAGGGTGATGACTGCGACCGGCCTTATCATTCCTGTGGGAATGACTACCATGGTCGGGATCACCATCACCGAGAATATCAACCCCCACGGGATGACCGTCGAAGTGACGAAATGCACCGAGCGGAGTACCGACCACTGAAGGGGGAACCACCTCGACAACAGAGCAGGGACAGAGACCAAGTAAAAGATCGGGGATAACTCCCCCAGCAAAACCGTGGAAGAATCCGAGGCCATTATGGTGTCGCGAACGCCAGAACAGACCTCCTCCACCACAAGGGTCAGTAAACCAGGCCCTTGGAGGATGCGACGGACGAGAGAGATTCGAACCCGAGCGAATCCCATAGCCAGAAGGGTACATCAACACCTTGGCAAGGGTGCATCTCTTTCCGGGTCCAGCAACCAGGAGAGAAAGAATTATGAGCGAGAAGTGTTCGCAGCGGGGTGGAGTGTAGGAGATTCAAATATCTAAATAGTTCAATGCACAACTAGGCTAACTCCCTGTCCCAAACAAATAATACAAGAATCCCCTCCCTTGTAGTAGTAGGGTAATTCAGGATCGAATCCACGAGGAGGTATGTCAGTGCTTCCCTTGTTGCACTCACGATCAAAGCTTTCGACCTCAGAAGACACTCGATATCGAGTAATCTGGTCGATTTCGACCTCAGTTCTGGTCGATTTCCTTAGCGCAGTTCCTACAGAAGACAAAAGTAGCAAAGTCGACGTCGAGCAGAGACCTCGATATCGACGTTAGACCTCGATATCGACCCTTACAATCGATTTCGACGCTTGTCACAGAAATTGTTTTTTGTAACCAATTTGTCGGAAAAGAGTCCGAAGAGAATAGAATGGGAAAGAAGGATGATCAGAAATAAAACTTAAACTTTTATGTTGAATTCAATTAGTTAAAAAGCTTCCAAAGTCGGCGTTTCATACCACAACGATAACAATGCAAGTTTTATGCTAAAGTTATGAAATTTAATGCCTTTCCGTCAAATAACTTTCGTTATCAACACTTAGGTGATTAGAGGCTCTCGCATAGTTCCTAAGAGTTACTATCCAATTCATGAGCAATTCAAGTTCACAATATGAGTGACTTTCGCTTCAATAATGCAAATAATGAATATCCCTAACTTTCGCAAAGGATCATGCATGGGGTAGAAGACGGAATCGCATAAAAGTCATACCTTTGATGCACTTACCTAACATTGCTATCGTCGGGCTCACCCCGACCCTAGAAGTGGGTTGACTACTCGCTCCTCATCATGCACATCATCATCATTATTGTTGAAAGAATGCTACTTTGAATTAAAACTTCGAAAGAAAGTACAACCGAACAAGCCACTTCGCTCTCACTTTACAAACTTCACTCGGCCTCCTCTCTCTCTCTACTAATTCTCTGCATGTATATGTGTTTGAACTACTGAAATTGAATGTTCTTGGATGTTATTGGATGCCTAAATTCAGCCCTATTGGCCTCTATTTATAGATGTCGATAAAGACTTGAAACTTTATCTTTATTCTCTAAGATAAAAATTAAATAAAAGTAAAAACTAAAACTCTATGGTGAAATCAGCCTCCTCATGATAGATCTGGTATTGAAGATAAGACATCTCGACTTTTGGATAGATGTGCAAGCTTTGGATAGAATTCTATCAAAAAACTTGAGTCGGATTCTTCTGCTGGCATGGTCGATATCGACCCTAGACATCGATATCGACCCCTTCAAAACTTTATCTCGAGCTTCTCCTTCTCCTACTCGAACTGACACTCGACTTCTATCATTTAGCTCAATCTAGCAACATCGATATCGACCTCCAGACATCGATATCGACCTCTCTATGTCATTATGATCTGTTTCATTTCCTGCTCGATTCCTATGCCTTTGATGCACTCGATGTCGAGGTCCCCAGTCAATTTCGATCTCTTCAGAAGACTTCGAGTTCTTTTTCCGCTCTTCCAGATATGTCCATTTTCGTCCTGTTTTTTGCCAAATCACATAGAAACTCGTACATACCCATATATTTGACATTTAAGAGTAAACTACACTAGTCCCATGTTTTTCCATTAATATGCATGCAAAAGACGATAAAATGGACTTTTACGTGCATAAAAAATATGGCAATTTGCGCGCACATCAAGAAGGAAAGCAACCCCCGTCTGCAGCAAGCAAACGGATTGCGCTCTCGCCACACACGGAGGTTGTATTTTCCGCAGGTGATGCAGAAGAAGTGAGAATACCACACTCTGACCCCTTGATCATACATGCTCAAATCACGACTAAAACTATCAAGAGAGTGTTCATAGATACAGGATCATCGGTAGAAATCCTCTCTTGAGAAGCCTTTTTGCAACTGGGTGATATACATATTTGTACCTCTTTTTATTTGCATTATTTGACTTCATATTTCATTCAATTCCCAAAGAAATGGTCAAAAAAATAATGTAAATTTGTGTACAATGAGCTAACGTGCAAGAAATAGAGTCTGCAAAGGTTTTGATCTAATTTTGTAGGAATTCGAGCGAAATCGGAGTCAAAACGAAGAAACCAAGTGAAGCTGAGAAGAGGTTGATATCGATAGGACTGGTCGATATCGACTACAGACATCGACACAGACCCTGAGTGTCGAGACAGACAAGAACACCAGTAGAAGAAAACCACTCGATATCGACTTCCCGAGATCGATATCGACCTAGCCCAGAAATTGAGTAGAGCTGAACCCGTCGAGCATAAATGAAGAGGTCAAAATCGACCTATCTGGTCGATATCGACTAGATTTCGACACGGGTTGGACGCACTTTTTGAGACGCGGATTTCCATTCTATCTTTAAGAGCCACGGATTATCTATAGATTTAGATAGATTACAGCTGAGGATTATTTGTTTTTTTACCTTAAAGGTTTATTAAGTATTTTAGATAGTTACCAAAACAAAAGATCTATCCTACTTGTTTGGATAGAGTTTATAGTTTAGATAGAAGATACTATCCTTGGATAGCAAAGATTAGTAGCCTATAAATAAAGCCCTAGGGGGATGGTTTTTAATTATTCAATTACAGATACAATCATACACCAATAGAAGTAGAGTTAGAGAGAAGCTTTAGGGTTTGGCGTTTGCGACAGCTGACGTTGAGTTGTAAAGTTTCGAAGTTATTAATGCAAGTTCTTTCCTTTCAATTAATGATGTTTCCTATGATAAAGTGCAAGTAGTTTCCCAAAGCTTCTAGGGTCGGGGTGAGCCCGACGTTAGCCATGCGTGCCTGAGGTAAGTATTTGATGTTGATATCGTTGTTTCTATATCATCTCCTACGATTCTATGTTTATTCCTTATCAAAATAAAAGGGATTCATGCTAACAACTTGAGTTATAAACATAAAATTGGTAGAGACAATTAGGTTTATTTGCAAGAGTAATCCTAAGAATTGGTGTACAGTGAAAGCTTGTCCCTCAGGTGAAATAGCGCAATTGTCCATCTTATTTGTCTTATCGCATGCATTGGTTAATGTTGCGGTAAACCCTAGCCCTAGGAGTTGCTTTTATATACTTTATCAACTTGATATCGACCACCCTTGTGTCGACTTGCAGTCTTCTGAGCCAGTCGATTTCTGCACTAACATCGATATCGACCCTCCCTAGTCGATATCGACTGCTTGTTTTTGTCTCTGCATGTTTTCTGTTGCATAAGGAATCGACAGCCAAGGTCGACATCGAGCACTTAGGTCGAGATTGAGGCTTCTGGTCAACAAAAGACATGAGCTTTCAAGACTATCTAGGATCCCGCTGACATGCTTCCTCGTGGATCGATCCTGACTACCCTTATAATACAACGGGAGGAAGTCTTGTAATTATTTGCATAGGCTAGGATTCGATTTGCATTTATATACTTTATATATTTGTTTAAGAACTCGACATTCCCTCCTACCTAACAAATTGACGCCGTTGCCGGGGAAGCAATCAATCGCGTCCTAGTAGTCTAACTCACGTCTCTTTCTAGTTTTGCCTTACAGGTGTATGCGACGCGCTGATTGCCCACTTGAATTCGAAGGAGTAGACGACCCTGAACGATATCTCCATCTAAGGGCCCAAGCTCAAAGAATCATGGCAGACAACGAGACCCAGGCTGAGCAAATTGAGCAACTAAATAAGCAAATCGAGGATTTAACAACTAGAGAGGCGGCACTTAAAGAGCATAAAGATAGGGAGGAGGAAGGCCGGAGGCAAATAGAAGCTCAATTCAACGCCCTCCCTCAGAATGCCAAGCAATACATGCACCATGTGCTCTTAGTGCCTGAATCGGCTATTCTTATCCCCCATTCTAATTTTGAGAGTAAACCTAGTTTCTTAACTGAGATTACACTACAAAAAAAAAAATTAAATTCGCCGCACTACCTAGCTTCGGCATGGGCTTGTCGTGGCAAATGATACCCTTTTGCCACGGCATTAGCCACGGGCCGCCTTTAATCCAAAAAAAAAAAAGACAAATTCGACACGGATAGTAGCTTCAGCAGAGTTGCCGTGGCAAAACACTACAAAAAATACAGAAATTTGCCACGCTATCTAGCGTCGGCAGAGGCTTGCCGTGGCAATTGTACCCTTTTGCCACCGATGGTATATTCGGTGGGGACTTACCATGGCAATTGATAACCTTTTGCCACCGATGGTAGCTTCGGCAAGATTTGTCGTAGCTACACAACAAAAAAAGTTCAATTTGCCACGACATTTTGCAACGGGGCTTGCCGTCGCTATTGATATGTCTTAAATAAAAATAAAATAAAATAAACAGATGAATTAAACCCTAATTGTCGAGCCTTTGCTTCCACTTCTTCCAAGTCCTCTATTCGATCTATACGCCGCTCCTCTCTCTCAGTTCTTCCTTGTTCTTCCTTGTTCTTCCGATCTTTGCAAATCTCCATCTCTAACACCTCAATCTCTAGTTCTTCGCTTCGTTCTGCATCTCTACTATAAATCTCTCAGATCTCGACCTTGTCTCTCTCAGATCTCGACCTTGTCTCTCTCTGTCTCTCATCTCTAACACCTAACCTTCACAAAGCCCTAAATTTTACGCTCTCTCTCTCTCGAATCTATGCTTTGTCAACTAGAGGCAGTTGTAGACAACATCACCTCCTCGTCTAATGTCCGACATCGATTGCATTAAATAGATCTGATACGATTTATTTAGATCTACTATTTCGCAGGTTCGCTCCTCTCTTCTGCTCTCCGGTTCTTCTTTGGTTTGTTGTAATCTGTGGCCTTCTCTTCAGGTGATTTGTGTAGATCTACTATTTCGCAGGGCAGCTTGTAGATCTAGGGTTTCGCTGTGATTTTTGGGGTCTTGCTGCGATTTTCTGGAGCAGGAACAACAAGAAGAATATGGGATTTTGGGTTTCTTAACACAGGAATTAAGCAAGGAACAGAGTTAAGTCTTTCTATTAGATTTTGCATTTGGCTGGTGTGAATTTCATCAGTTTTGGTCGTTTTGGAAATGTTTACTACATTTGGAGCCTTTTATCTTTAAAAGTGATATGATATCAAGTGGTATAGGGGACTACTAATCATTGAATCTGCTTGTTGCAGTGTTTTGGTTCTTGATGTCTGCTGAAGTTGATCCAAGCCCGTGGAGAGGTAATAATAAATGATCCATAGCATATATTTACAAGCCTTGTTTTGTAAAAACATGGAGCTGGGTAATGGGATCAGATATGGTGAAAAATTGCAATGGTGCTTATTTGTGTGTTCATGTTATATTTTGATTGATAAGTGCTTAGTGCAGGGCTCTAATATGTAGAATAATTCATATTATTTACACCTGAAGTGAAATGGGCATGTGAACTGCTAGATATTAGCAATGGAATTTCCAAAAGAGGCTTTAATCATTAAAAAGCTTTCCATAAAAGGGGCTAATATTCTTTTAGAGGAGAAAAAACTGTGTGAAATGGGCATGTGAACTGCTAGATATTAGCAAAGGAAATCCATGAATTGAGATTATTTTTCTTTTCTATTTTGTTTTTAGTTGGTCCCAGCTGTTACCGAGATGGGTGAATCAGTGAGTCTAATTTAGTGTTTCATATACCTCTGATCAGATTAATGAGCTGGAGGCAAAGTTAAAGCAGCAAGAACAGTTTGAAGAAGACTCTTCTAAGCTTTGGGAAAAGGTACTGGTATTTCTATAATTTTATTTTCATTTATTTTCTCTTTTGTTGGTTGTGAATTGTTGATTACAAAAATGTTCTCTTTTACCTCAATTTGCACATAGTGAGATTTTTAGACCATCTATCTTGAAAATCAAACCAATGAAAATAATCACCAACTTAGATAAACTACTTTGTTATATTTCATGATTGTCAAGAGTCACATTTCAAATTCTTCATTGGAAATCCATGAACTGAGATTATTTTTCTTTTCTATTTTGTTTTTAGTTGGTCCCAGCTGTTACCGAGATGGGTGAATCAGTGAGTCTAATTTAGTGTTTTTTATACCTCTGATCAGATTAATGAGCTTGAGGCAAAGTTAAAGCAGCAAGAACAGTTTGAAGAAGACTCTTCTAAGCTTTGTGAAAAGGTACTGGTATTTCTATAATTTTATTTTCATTTATTTTCTCTTTTATTGGTTGTGAATTGTTGATTACAAAAATTTTGGTTAGTGAAGTGCCTATAGTCAATCCTTTTGACTGTCAAAGGTCCTCTTATATTTTTTTTTTTTGAGGTTAAAGTCTGTGTTACATTGTCATTAATGGTTATGTGTTTAATGTAGTTGCTTATATTTTTGGATTTGTTGCCTTGTAATTGTTCAAGGCCTCCCGTTGATGTTTTGCCCTTGTGTTGTTGTTTTTCTGGTTGTTGTTGCATATTATTGTGAACATAGTAGTTGGTTTTTTTGCATGTCGATTCTAATTAACATTAGTGCTCTGACATATATCATGTAATGCATCATCTAAAGAGTAACGAGCGCTCGAGTTTTCTAGCTCGTTATAATGCGCTGCTTTTGGGGGGCTACACTTGCACACACAGAACTTATCAAAACTTAGATAATATGAGAAGAGAGAAGAATAGAGAACTTTTCATAACTTAGATAATAAAATCACAAAACTTAGATAATAAACACTTGTACAAAATAAAGGGAAGAAAACTTAGATAACAGCTTATCGAAACTTATCAGAACATAGAGAGAGGAGGGAAACTTATCAGAACTTAGATAATAAACACTTGTATGAATTTCTCAATGAAGATCACACATGAATAAACACTTGCAAAAGCTACTGACATGAATTTCTTAAAATGCTACTGAGATGAAAGTCATATGATTTTGCCATTTGATTTTTCCATATTAAAAGCTACTGACATGAAAAATTTAGGCACAAAGTTTGTCCAACTAAACAAGTTTGTGTCAAAAAATTCTATTAAAATGCTACTGAGATCAATAAACAATAAGGAAATAATAAGGAAATTAACACATCTTAGCTCAACCAATCAAGGAGATGTGAAATCAAGAAAACCTAGGATCTTACTTGAACAAGGGAGGTGGCGCTGCATCGCTTAAAGTGCCAGCTTCTGAGGATGATGGTGGCGTGGATTGGCTGATCTCCTCAAGCTCGAGCTTCTTTCCAGATGCCACCGTCACGAGCGCTCGAGTTTTCTAGCTCGTTATAATGCGTTGCTTTTGAGGGGCTACACCTGCACACACAAAACTTATCAAAACTTAGATAATATGAGAAGAGAGAAGAATAGAGAACTTTTCAGAACTTAGATAATAAAATCACAAAACTTAGATAATAAACACTTGTACAAAATAAAGGGAAGAAAACTTAGATAATAGCTTATCCAAACTTATCAAAACATAGAGAGAGGAGGGAAACTTATCAGAACATAGGTAATAAACACTTGTATGAATTTCTCAATGAAGATCACACATGAATAAACACTTGCAAAAGCTACTGACATGAATTTCTTAAAATGCTACTGAGATGAAAGTCATATGATTTTGCCATTTGATTTTGCCATATTAAAAGCTACTGACATGAAAAATTTAGGCACAAAGTTTGTCCAACTAAACAAGTTTGTGTCAAAAAATTCTATTAAAATGCTACTGAGATCAATAAACAATAAGGAAATAATAAGGAAATTAACACATCTTAGCTCAACCAATAAAGGAGATGTGAAATCAAGAAAACCGAGGATCTTACTTGAACAAATTTCAAGTACTAAGACTAAATCAACCTAAACTAAAAACGAAAAAGGAAGCTTTGTAGATTTTAATCAATCAATATGGGTTTTTGAGATCATGTACATTCCACCAACTGTATTTACAATTTTGGGTTACATGCAGCATCATCCCTCTATGCCTTTGAGTTTATGATTATTTGACGCTTTGTAGATTTTAATCAATCAATATGGCCCAACTTCCTTCTGCCCATACGCGTTCACGTTTCTTGCTGCTGCAGCATCATCCCTCTCTGCCTGTGCCCAGCTGGCTAGCTGACTAGTTGAGTCCCTTTGTGGAAGTCAAGGTTGCAGCTTTGATCTTTTCAGTGGAAACCTGAGATTTCTCTTCCTTCTTACACGACATGATTAAATCACAAAGGGAAACTAACAATTCACAAACAGTAATTTCTACCTCTTCTCAAAAACTTGACACCCAAAGCTTTATCCAATAGAAACACTTCAACAAACCTAGAAAAGTAGAGATATTTACTCCTTGCACAATAATAATGTGGGGAAATTGCATAAAATAACACCGACTTTAGGGTGTTAAGATAATGACATGCATTATTAAAAATTATATAAAATATCAACTTTTAATAAAGTTTATGGGTTTGTATCTGCTGCCAGAGTACAGATTACTATTTATACAAATTTTTTTTATAATGATAAAAATTATATAAAATATCAACTTTTAATAATCCAACATTAATAGGTCAACATTAACCAAACAATGAATAGCAAAATACCATAGGATTACACAACAACGACACAAACATTTAAATCATCCAACAAACAAAGAAGCAGATACAGACCCACAACAATGAGTAGGAAAATACATAACAATCGGTAGCAACATCCGATAGGATTAAACAACAATGACAGAAATAGTTCAAACCCTTCAACAAACCACAATGTCCATAAAAACCAGTAGGATTAGACCAATAAAACACTTATCAGAACATAGAAATTCCTCGTAACATGAAGCGAAAATGCGGCTGCGTGGTCCATTTGTATCCATCCCAGTCGAAGTGTGGGCGCAGTCTGTTGGGACGATAAAGCTGGAGGTCCCCGGTCAGAGGGAATTCGACCCTGAAAGTTGGGTCATTCCCAAAATAACACACTTCAACCACCTTACCTGACCAGTACCCTTCTCTTGCGCGACAATCCACACGGTCATCGATCGTGTAAGCATCATATGAAACATGAGGTGGGAGGGGACGAATTCGGAGAACGGGAAGGATTTCCTTTAGGTTATCTTTTCTGTTTTTGTCTAGGAGGGTTACATATTCCACCTCCCAGTGGGTTGGATCCACTTTGCGTACAAGGGTCGCCTCGAAGAACGACCTTAGCATCCCACCCTCGCCTCCGACAACCTCCACTTTTTGATTTGGTTGGTATGGGTGCGGCATTGGTGCTGCATAAAAAACACATAAACAAGCTATTATAATCATAAACGTAGCAAAATTAAAATGTAAACCAACAAAATAAGTGACTAACCTGAACTCTCACTCCCATCGTCCGAGCTATCGGATGGTATATTGATGGGCACAGGGCGGGGAGGGAGGCCTGATGACGAGCCGTGGTGGTATGAGTATGCCATTTCTTTCAAGGGGAGATGGGTGTGGGAGAGAGGGTTGTGAGGAAGATGGTAAATGATAAGGTGCCCTTTTCACCAAAAGGGATAACATATATATATAGGGAATGAGAAAGTAGCAATTATGCATAAGCTTGTTTGGTGTGTTCGTTTGTAGTTGATTGTTTCCATCTAGGGTAAATTACATTAAACCACCCGTTAAATATGTCACTTTGCATAAAACCATCCACGAAAAGAAAAATTACATAAAACCACCCTTTATACACCTTTTGTTAACAAAAGACCACCCCCACCCATTATTTCAGTTAGATTAAGAAAAATAAGAAATAAATTGTATCTTTGGTGAAAGAACAAGAAACAAAATGGGTTGGAATTCTAGAACTAGAAAAATTGTTTCTTTGGTGACCCATATTCTCTACCATATAACAAAGTCCCAGCTCCATCATCTTCATCTATAGCAACTAGATCTATTCTTCCCCATCAAAAAAATTAATCGATTTCAAATGTAGCCCATTGATTTCATGATTTGAAGTTCAAACAACTTAAAACCCCAAAATAAATTCATCTCAATTAATGACCTTGTTGCATATGTATTCATAACTCAAAACTAGATCTGGGCGTTTTTTTCTCTTCTTTTCGTTTTTACTTCTTCTTGATTTTTGAAGAATTTCTTACTAATTTCAAGCAAACACACCTTAATTGGGAAAATTTAGTCCTTGATTTTGGATTTAATCTAAAAAAGAGTGAGCATTTCTTGTAATCAAATTATTGATTAAATATGGGAGGGACAATTTAGTCCTTTTATTCACCTTTTGAGTGGAGTCAA
Organism: Persicaria maculosa; assembly: GCA_963922045.1. Taxonomy (NCBI): domain Eukaryota; kingdom Viridiplantae; phylum Streptophyta; class Magnoliopsida; order Caryophyllales; family Polygonaceae; genus Persicaria; species Persicaria maculosa. The sequence goes on along the minus strand of OY998264.1, from coordinate 42,727,885 downwards.
AGCTGAAATCTAGAGTGGGTGGTCTTCTGTTAACTAAAGTCTATTATGGGTGGTTTTATGCAATTTTCTTTTTAACGGGTGGTTTTATGCAAAGAGCCCTATTTAACGGGTGGTTTACTGTAATTTACCCTTCCATCTATTTGGATGCATTTGTTTGTTGTTGTTGTTTCCCCAAAAAAAAGTAGCATCTTTTCTATATGCTTGTCTCCATATGGTGTTGTTTGTTTCCAAAAAAAAAACAGTCCCCATGCTTGTCTCTATGTCCAAATTGGTTGTTTCCAACAAAAAGTAGCATATTTTCTAGTTTTTTTTTGTTTTTTCCTGTTTTTTTTCTGTTTTTTTTTTCAGCATTTGTTAAATCATTTTTCTGTTTTTGTTTTTCTGTTTTCCTATATGTTGTGTCATTGTATTGTTTTGTTTGTTTCTGGTTTGTACTGTTTTCCAGCATCTTCTCTGAAGTTTTCTGTTTTTTTCTAGTTCGTACTGTTTTCCAGCATCTTTTCTGATGTTTTCTGAATTTTTCTGGTAATTTCTGTTTTTTTTGTTTTTCAACATATTTTCTGTTTTTTATGTGTGTTACTGTTTTTTTCTTCTGTTTTTTTTCTTATGTTTTTTTTTCTTCTGTTTTTTTTTTCTTCTGTTTTTTCCGTGTGTTACTGTTTTTTTCTGGTTTTGTATAGTAGTTTTTTTTATCCTTTTTCTGTTTGTTTTTCTGTATTTTACTGTTTTTTTGTGTTTTACTTCTGTTTTTTCTGTTTTTTTCCAGTTTTTTCTATGTTTTCTGTTTTCCAGTTTTTTACTTTTCTGTTTTCCAGGTTTTTACTTTTCTGTTTTCCAGTTTTTTACTTTTCTGTTTTTTTTTGTGTTTATATTTATATAACTATTGTCCATGTGAACTTCCCTATTTATACTATTGAGCATGTGAACAATAACTGATAACTTCCTTCAGTGGGAGTTGAATCGCAAGGTTGTTGCCTTCTTTCTGATTTTTTTTATTGATTTTGTAAGGGAGTGGGAAAAACAATAACTGATATGACTTTGCATAAAAAAAGTACTTCTTAAATTTTTATTTATAATTTATTGTTAAATGTTATTTTACAATTTTCTATACTAAATGTAGCAAAGTATGTTTCCAGTACTTCTTAAATTTTTGGATAAAAAAAAGTACTTCTTAAATTTGCAACCTTAACTTTCTTAAATTGGTGAAAGTGAAAACCCCAAAATATTTAAATTTCTTAAATTTCCAACCCTATTTTTGTTTGAATCGGACTAGATTCAGAATGCAATTTTGATTTGAAGTATAACAAAATCGAAGCAAAACCGAATCTTTTTTTTCAAAATTGTGAAAGAGAACATTTAGACAAATATTTAGAAACAATTTATAGCTTTTGAGTATTTAAACACAATTTGTAGTGCTGAAATTAGATTGACATTTAAACACAAGTTGTATTATGAACAGCCATAATAAATCTTCTTTTTATCCACGAAATCCAATAAAATCCAACATGAATATGCCTTATACTCTTATAGGAAGGAACATTTTATACATTAAAATCCAACATGAATATGCCTTGTACTCTAATAGGAAAGAACATTTCAAACCTTAACATTAACATCAGCAACAATGAGCATAGAATGGTATCTGAATTAACAGAGGTGCCAATGACTGGCCACTTGAAAAGTAATGGCCCCATGATAGCAACATCAACTGATAAAGCAACAACCACTTACTGTATACCTTAACAACCAATGCCTTAATCACAGAAGAAAGTTCAGCAATATGTTTATAAAGAGGAACCTGAAATGAAAAAACAATTGTCGAAGTTCAAGTGATAGAGTTCTTTATCCATTAGCAGAAACAACTGTATACTTGTGTGTGTTTTCAATCACTTTCCTAATTGCCAACTATGTATAAATATGTTTGGATTATATACATTTCTATTCTTCTTTTGAAGCTTTACTTTTACGAACTCAACTGGAATTACAATTAGGTTTGAAAATATAGTTCCTTGAAAGTATTCATAAATACTTCTCATTCCCAATTTCTCTAAAATAGGTCATGACTCTGCGTTTAGACAAGTCATGGATTGATTGGGGTACTAGAGTTTCCGAGGCATATTTTGCAAAGCTAGATGAATTCCTAGAATTTGCATATGCCAACAAGGATGCTAGGACTCGCATATACTGTCCTTGTAGGAAATGTCAAAACAGGGGATTGTTTGGTAGAGAAGTGGTGCGGAAGCATCTTCGGGAAAATGGGTTTATGGTTAGTTATAAGTTATGGACTAAACATGGTGAGACGATTCGTGATCTGATTGAGGAGCCGCAACAGAGGGATGAAGTGCCAACTGAGTCTGATGGTTTTATGGATGTGGACATGACGAGATTGGTGGAAGCTGTTTTAGGAAGGACCGACGTACCTGAACCGCAAATTATGGAAGATGACGGTGACCGTGAGGGTGCTACTACTGTGCAAACGGAGTCTACTGACCAGTTTTTGAAGTTAATGGAAGCTGCAAACTTGCCATTGTATCCAGGATCTAAGAAGCACACTGCGTTGTCCTTCGCTGTGCGACTCTTACAAGCAAAAAGTTTACATGGTTGGACAGATCATTCATTTAAAGAGTTGTTGGATATATTTTCTGAGACTTTGCCCGAAGGGGTGAACCTACCTAAATCTTATTATCAAGCCCAAAAGTTAGTGGAAGATTTGGGATTCACTTTTACAACCGTGGACGCATGTCCTAATAGTTGTATGCTCTTCCGAAATGAAAATGCAAACCTAGATCGATGTATAATATGCAATGAATCGCGATGGAGGGAAACTGCTGAGGGTTTTGAATCAGTTACCCAAAAAGCTGCAAAACAAGCTCGATATTTTCCGTTGACGCCACGCCTCCAAAGGCTATTTGGGACAGCAAAGTCTGTCACCCTAATGAAATGGCATTCCTTGAAACGAGTTGATGATGGTGTGTACCAGCATCCGGCTGACTCCCCTGCTTGGAAGCATCTTGATGCTATACACCCGAGTTTTGGAGCTGAGATGAGGAATGTGCGCCTAGGCCTTGCTTCTGATGGATTTAATCCTTTTAGAAATCAAAATGTGAATCATAGTACATGGCCTGTTGTCCTCGTTCCATACAACTTGCCACCTATGTCTATCATGAAGCAACCATATATATACCTTTCTGTGCTCATAGATGGACCAAAAGGACCCGGAGATAAGATAGATGTGTATTTGGAGCCTTTGATAGAAGAGCTAAAGGAATTGTGGGAAGTGGGCGTACAAACATTTGATGCTTCCATGAATGAAATGTTTCAAATGCGGGCTGCTGTTCTTTGGACTATCAACGACTTTCCAGCTTACGCGAATTTGTCTGGGTGGAGTACTAAAGGTGAGTATGCATGTCCAAATTGAAACATAGAGCCAGGGGCAACATACTTAAAAGCTAGCCACAAGTGGTCGTACGGGAGGAGTAGGCGGTTCTTGCCCTACGATCACAAGTATCGAAGAGACTCAAAGTCCTTTTATGATGGACGAGAATTTGATCTTCCACCTCCTAGTTTGACTGCGGCTGATCACCTCTCACAGCTTGAAGCTAACAAAGTGCTTACTTGTTATAAAAAGGATGACATGATATTGAGAAAGGAGATGGGAGCAGATAGACCGGAAAGGGATCCAACCAAAAAAAAAAAAGAAGCATAATTGGAAGAAGAAAACCATCTTCTATGAGCTACCTTATTGGAAAGACAATTTGTTGCCATACAGCATAGATGCGATGCACTCCGAGAAGAATTACGCCGAAAATGTTTTGAACACAATCATGGGAGTGAAAGGTAGAACAAAGGACAATGTCTCTGCCCGTCACGACCTTGAAAGCCTTGGAATTCGCAAGGAATACCATGTCAAGCTCACAGAAACAGGTACTCAGGTGTATGAGAGAGCTGAATTTGAGATGGACAACGACGGGAAGGATAAGTTCTTATTAGCATTATCCAAGGCGAGAATACCGGATGGTTTATGTTCTAGTATTGCCCGGAGGGTTAACTTAAAGGATCGAACCATTGGGGGCCTTAAAAGCCATGATTATCGCATCCTTTTACAACAACTAATTCCGCTCTGTGTACGGAGTTCCTTGCCCGGGAATGTGGTTTCCGTTTTGATTGAAGTAGGCAAGTTCTTCAAGGTATTGAGCTCAAAAGTTAATACAAGTGCTTCATTGGAAGAGGCACGTTCTCAGATCATCTTAACCCAATGTGAGATTGAGATAATATTTCCGCCATCTTTCATGGATGTGATGGAGCATTTACCTGTGCATCTGGCAGAGGAAGCATTAATCGGTGGACCTGTACAATTTCGTTGGATGTACCCTATCGAGAGATTCCTATTGACTTTGAAGACTTATGTACGCCAACAAACTCGGCCAGAAGCATCACTAGCCAAAGGTTACATCATGGAAGAGTGCATGAACTTTTGCTCTCAGTATTTAGAAGACGTGGAGAGCAAGGCGCAAAGACCTCCAAGAAGAATAGATGATGGCGATAAAAAGGGAAAGGGATTCATTCTACCAGAAGTCACGCGTTCCCAAATTCACCGATGGATATTGTTCCATTCAAATGCAGTCACACCGTATCTAGAGTAAGTATTATTCTACCTAGCTCCATTTTTCTTTGGCTGGTTATCAACGCATAATTACATGCCTTGCTAACGAGTCTACCTAATTCTTAACATTGAAGGGAACATTTGGAGTCCCTTAAACACCAAAATCCTACGGCAAATGATACGTCACTAGCATTACTTCATTTCAGCACGTTCCCGGAATGGTTCAAGTCACATGTGAGTCTACAATCCTAGACTCCAAGTCAAAATATTGTGTTTCATGTATTTCAATAATATGTGAACTTCAATGGCCGTCCCACCTACAATCAGGTCGCAGTGTTGCGCCAGGAAGGAGATGTTACATTAAGCGATGAAGTCGTGGCATTGTCCAACTTCCCTTCTCCGGTGGCTGCACGGCTGACCTCATACACATCCAACGGCTATTTCTTTCATGTCAAAAGTGTTGACATCAAAAGAACGAGACAGAATTGTGGGGTGTATTTGCATGGAGATACCCTACCCTATTATGGGAGATTAATAGATATCATAAAGGTTACATATGCCTTAAATATCGGGTACGTATTATTTAGGTGTGAGTGGGCACACCCTTCGACAGGGGTCAAACTGGACCCTTTTCAATTACCCTTAGTAAACTTCGGGAAGTTACTATACCCACATGATCGTCTTGAAGATGAGCCTTTTATCTTAGTAACGCAAGCACAACAAGTATGGTATAATGCACATCCTTCTGGACATGGTTGGTTAACGGTTGGGGAAGTTGAGTCTAAAGCGTATGCCCATGTGGATGATGAAAATGTGGATGATGACAATGTGGACGATGACAATTCAGATCCATCAGAACTGTATTAGCAGGGGCTTGGCCCTTCTGGTAAACAGAATTTACTAGGAAGCTCCATATTTTTCTATAGATGTTCAAGACAAAAGAATTCAAATTTTTGAAATTTAACCCTTTGTACAGAAACACTCTTCATGGGTTATGTTTTCCATGAAGATCCAATCCATCAGGTATCAATCCATGATTTGTGATTTTTTCTCAATACGTTTGTCTTGCATAAACTAATGTTCAACGACATACCTTACGATATATAAGAACGTCTTACAGAAATACCTAGGATAAACCTCTTTGTAGAAAATTTCATCTCAATCTTTTTTCTAGTTACATTATTTCTGTAATACGTAGTTATTTCTTCTTGGCCATGTTGTTTGATTGCAATCATCATAGGAATTCATGGGGAAACGAAAGGGTGCATCCACTAGACCGTGAACCATGGGTGAACTCCTAAGTTCTGCCAACTCACCCCCCATATCCCAAAGTAGCTCCTCATCATCCGTAGTAGCAGTTGGAACACTCCCGCTCACAGCTCCACAACCGGCTACACCAATGCCTCAGCTTGCAGATGCATCTTCACAACCAGCTCCACAACCGACTCCGCTTTCGGAGGCAACTCCACAACTCGGTCTGCTTGCGACTACAACTGCAAAAACGGTAGGTCACATGCTTACTAGCGAGAAGAAACGCAAGGTTGGAGGAGGCAGACCGCGAACAATATCCGATTTTCTACGGCCTACTAGCGAGAGATCCTCCCAGCTGAGTGGGTCCTCACCGCCCGCATCAGGAGCTGTTACACAACCTGTCACTGTACCCAGTGCCTCACAGCAGCAGGCCGTGGCATCAACATCGACACCGCTGTCGGCAGATGCTCTATAGTCCGACGACCATTCATCTGGTTAGGCTTTTACATGCATCATTTTATACACTTTTAAATTGTTTGGATTATTATGTGCACATGTTAATAACAGTTTAAATATTTTTTGTTTCAAGATGAAGAAGCAATTCCTATTCGTAGAGGTCACACTACGGGTGTACCGGGCTGGAACAGCGGAGCCAAGTATGCAGTCGAATTCAATGAGTTGTTCGTTTCAGTTGGGCTTAATGCCAAACAGCTGAGGTCACAACTAGGGATATTAGTGCGTGATGGGCAACGACTTCCACTGACTACACTGGATTGGAACTCTTTCGGAGATGATGTGATGGATGGTATATGGGAAGAAGTGAAGGTATTTCTGTAAGACTTAGAAAACTAGGTTATAATATCTATGGTTAGAACATTTCTGAAATAATGGAAACAACTAGGTTCATTCTTATGAAGAGGAAAAAAAATACATTGTTGGACATGTTTTTATTTAGAAATTCCATCTGACTTTACCTTGTTACTTACTACTAATCTGGCTGCAGTTTCAGTTATTGCCTTCATTTTGTGTTTCGTTTTGGTGTAGACAAATATAATCAATCCTCCCGACGAGTTCAAAGAGGTTTGCTTACACATGTGCAACCTCATGTGGAAGGACTACAAGGCAAAAACAAAGTCTAAATATTTTACGAAGGTCATAAATGATCCTAATCTGGAGAAGAACCGTCCACCGAATGTCCTGCCAGATGACTGGGTTACGCTCATTGCATTTTGGAGAAGTGAATATGCCCAGGTAGTCTTTATTTCATCCTCGTGTTACATGGTCCATAAGCATTTACATGTGCATCCACTTTGTAAAGTCTTGCTTTATACAGAAACAAGCGCAACAGAACTCAAAGAATCGAGATAAGCATGGACCGGCGCATATCACCGGGCGAAAGTCATTCGCTGAAGTAAGACATGAGGTTCGTATCTGTACGCTGCCTGATTTTGTGCATTTCTTTTGTTTTTTAGTGAATAGTGAGACAATTTTGACTACTTGGGTGGATCCAATCCATGAGTTTTGTATTTAATATGAATTGGATTTCTTTCATGTAAATAGAGGAGCAAATCCAAGCAACTAACAGACAAAATGAGCATGTGGGTTGCATCCCGAAATGCAGATGATCCTGACGTTATTGAGACCATTGTAAGGTTCTTTACCCTTTTACTTTTCTACTTATGATGTTGCGGTAATGTTGGTTCTGACGTTAATTCCCGTCTTAGGGTTGACGTACTTTAGATTTCAACTTTGCTGTCATGGTTGATTTATGATTGCTTTCATAGTTGATTGTAGGGTCAATTTTAGGTTTCGATTTTACTGTCGTGGTTGATTTTACTGTCATGGTTGTAATTGCTAATTCTCGCTTTGTCATGGACTGTCAATTGTATTTGTGCTCTGCAAATCAACCAATATTCCATTTCAATTGAATAAAAAATAGTTATAGACTTCAATTAAGTTATATATTGGCCTAGGCTTGAATAAAAAAATAGGTCTAGACTTCAATTAGATTGCATCATTATCTTCTGCAAAAAAAATTTTCCATCTTTATATGTTGAATTCTTCTGATAATGTAGAAAGACTTCAATGCCCTCTTAGAGCTAGAACCCGAGGAGGAGCGAGCTCTTGACTCCACGAAAGATAGGATATTCCATCGGATCATTGGACCTGATGGTCACGGGTATTGCCGCACATATGGTGCTAGTGTGCCTCCGCGTTTGGTGTATAACTCTCTCTCAAACTCGGCTCAAATTGGTGTTAGCGATCTTCGCGAGATTGCACAACAACTGGAAACCAACATCAAAAACCACCTAGAGACGAGACTCCAAGAATTTAAATCTGAATGGATGGCGAGTTGCTGGTGCCATGGCGAGAGTGGCTCACGTTCACATGGACAGGTAAGTTAGGACTTGTTTGAAATGATTGCAAAGGAAAATAATTGATGCATTACTAATTGTTTGTTTATTTCATTCCTTTATTTTTCTTTACAATATATATGAAAGATAGAAAATCCTTCTATTATCAAACTCGTAATTGCACTGCTAAAACTTAGCTCAATTGGATAGGTTTTGTTGTCATCTTTATAATTTTATTTTGCTTAGTCCGATGTATAGTCCAACTACACTTCAAACGACTTAGAATATGTTTCAATGAATTATGAGTTAAAGTTGTTAGCTTTAATGTAAGTCATTTTCTTCTTAAAACTAGCATGTTATCTGGGGCAGAATATACATTGAACAGGGATGGAGTGGTATCTGGGGCAGCTTGAGTTATGTTGGTTTTTAAAATTTTCTTCTTAAAACTAGCATGTTACCTCTTGCGTTTATTTCTGTTCATTATTCATTTACTTGATCGAGATGATTTAGGGTCAATTTAGCATAGCATTCATTTGCCGTGCAAGTTATAAGGCATCCGTATCAGCACATTATCACTCTATGAATTACCTTATTATGCCTTACCGTTTACCCTATACCTGTCTCAGATTCCTTAGCTTCACAAATTTCTTGATCTTTTTCATGTGACTGTCCCATGGGATAACCTTTTAACTTGTTAGGAGTTGTATGAGAAACATTGGAAGTTGGCATCCGATGATAAAAGAATTTGGATGAAGTTATGTGGCCTATTTAGGAAGTTGGGATACACTAGTGGAAGGAGTTGTGTGAGATTTAACCTTCCAGTGATTCTAATTTTCGAAATCAGCTCATGTTCTGGTTTGTTAGTTTCTCTGATCAGTTGGTTGCTTTGGCTCAGTTCTGAATATTTAGTGAATTTGGCTGAGTTTCTGGCCTTTTTCTGGTTTGTTAGTTTCTCTGATCAGTTGGTTGCTTTGGCTCAGTTCTGAATATTTAGTGAATTTGGCTGAATATTTAGTGAATCAGCTCATGTTCTGGCCTTTTTTGGTAGTATACTAGTTTCTGCCCTTTTTTGGCCTATTTAGGAAGTCATTTTTTCTACTTTTCTATTGTAGACAAGTGTTCATCAAACACTTCGGCGGGAGTCAATTGGAGATGGCGCTACTGTCCTATCCAACGACGATGACGCTGCTCTCAACAACTCAACACAACCAGAAGGAGACACCAACCACTCTGCCCACGATGTGAATGACGGAGGTGTTTTCTGACAGGGTCAATTTCACGCAGTTTAGCACCAGGTTCTATGGACTTTTAGTTTGTTACACTATGACTGTGTACGTCTTTTTGTCAGATTGAACTACATTTTGGACTTCGTAGTCATTGTTAGGCTCGCTTTATGCATGGACATATGTTTTGGTCGTCTATTGGCTTCAAGTAGATGTTGGACTTAAAATGCTTGTTTTGTTGATATCTTTTGAACAAGGTGTATATAGGACTTATTGGAATGGGTCTTTAACTTATGGTTTTGTGGATATAGTATTTCGGAGAATCTGTATTGGTCTGTACATGCATTGTGTGTGTCTATATATATATATATATATATATATATATATATATATATATATATATATATATATATATATATCCCAACAGGAGATTATATACCAAATGTGCAGTAGCTGCATAATATACAACCCGACCCGTAGCAAAGGCTTATCGCCGTAGCAATCAATTTATAAACATTTCAGATTACAAAACGTCAATAGCTTCGGATAAATGTCGTGGCAATATCATTATAAGAATTGATGTCGTAGCTTCGGCTATATGTCGTGGCAATATAATAGCTACGCCAACTTTGGTGGGAAAATTCTAATTTTGGCGCCAATTTGTTAGCCACGGCATCTGCCGTGGCAATCGACAGAAAAAGGCGCCAATTTTTTGGCGCCTTGCATTTCACTAGCGACGGCAAGGTACCGTCGCAAGGGCCTTCATTTTCATCACGCGTCGCTCGTCGTTGCTGCAGTCGTTGCAAATTTCTTGCCACGGCTAGTAGCCGACGCTAGTGACTTTTGCCACCGCCCTGTTGGCTACGCCCCCATTTGCCGTCGCAATGCCAAAGCTACACCCGTTTTGCCACCGCAGACAGCCCTTTTGCCACGGCTTTTTGCCGAAGCAAATTTAATTTTTTTTTGTAGTGTTAGGCGACGTAAATTTGAGGAAAAACCTAATGATTATCCTCTAGATCATATATCTCTATTCCTCGATTTGTGTGATACTATTGTAGATGGACAAAGCCTTGAATACGTTAAACTAAAGGCTTTTCGTTGGTCTCTCGCAGGGAAAGCTCTAGCATGGTTGGAAAGCCTAGCCCCCAGATCGCTCCGCACGTGGGACGAGGTCAAGAATGCCTTCCTCAACAAATTGTTTCCACCATCAAAGACCGCGATGATGCACCAGAAGATCACGGCTTTTAAACAAAAGTCAGGCGAGTCATTGGCGCAGGCATGGGAGCGCTTTAAGGAGCTGATGAGGTCTTGCCCTACGCATGGGCAACCACCCTACATCATCCAGGAGATCATCTACAACGCCCTGGACGTAGCAACAAAGGAGATAATCAACACCTATACCTCCTATGGATATCTCGAGCTCCTACCACAACAAGCTTGGGATACTATAGAGAGGTTGGTCGAATTTGACAACACCTATGGGACTTATGTGGCCTCCGACTCAAGAGGTTGCAAAAACAAGTCAAATTCCTCTCCGCCAACCAACCCTGCGCCGAATGCGGCTCCGTCAGGCATATCACCATTGAATGCCCCCATACGGAGCAAGTACAACTAGCGGAGACTTACCAAGAGGCGCGCTACATGAGGAATCTCAATCGCCAGGGGTACCAAAACTAGGGAAATCAACCACCCTAATATAACCCCAGGGATCCTCCGCCTTTAGAGCTCCAGGCCATCAGGAGAGAGAACCACGAAGGGATGATGTCCAACTCATCCTTGATGAGATGAGGTGGAACCATGCTGAAAATAAAGGAGAGCTCAACCACCTCAATGCCCGAATGGGGGAGATGGACACTTGGAAAAGGAGCATTGAGACCCAATTGGGTCAACTGGTGGCCCAAATCCCAAAGGCACCCAGCAAACTCCCTGGACAACCACAAGAAAATCCAAGGGGGCAAGTCGGGCACATTGCCGCTATCAATCTAAGGAGTGGATGCACGTTGCCCAAGCCAAGGAGCGAAGGAGAAGTCGTTGGACACGCAGTCGATGTTGACCCCCTGGTCGATATCGAGGGCCCTGTCGACATCGAACCCACAGTCGATGTCGAGCCCACTGCGAAGCACAAAACGGAGCCAGAGAGGCACTCAATATCGAGTGACCAGGTCGATATCGACCACCCTACCAATGTCGACCCCTTTGGAAAACGACTGCATCTTCAGACTCCCCCGAGGTCGACCAAACCAGTCGATATCGACCACCCTGATGTCGATGTCGACCTGTCCAGAAAGCAGAAATCGACCACTTCACCTAAAAAAGCCATCCAAAACTCTACCCTATCCTTCCAAGGCGCTGCGGGATCCAGGAGACACCAAGTTCAGACGCTTCGTGAAGATCTTACAAGGTCTCAATCTCACCATACCACTCACGGAATCGTTTAACGAGATGCCTGCATACATGAGGTTCCTGAAGGACATCTTTTCCAAAAAGAGGTTCATCCTAGAGATCGCCGGCGAATGCAATTCAATTGAGTTCCCTGAGAAGCGCGGTGATCCAGGCAAGTTCGCGACAACGGTAGGGTTTGGTAAGCATCAATTCAAAGCGCTTTGTGATCTTGGGGCTAGTGTTAGTTTGATGCCCCTATCAACATGGCAGCAAGTGGGCGTAGGAGCATTGGAGCCCGTCAACATGAAGCTTTACATGGCGGACAACTCCTTTGTGAGACCAACTAGGGTTGTGGATGATGTCCCTATCAAGGTGGGAAAGTTCTTCATACTCATGGACTTTATCGTGTTGACTTGCCTGAGGATCCTATTGTGCCTATCATCCTTGGTAGGCCATTCTTAGCAACAACGGATGCCAACATCAATGTGAGGAATTGCACCCTTACATTCACAATTGGCAACGAGGTCGTGGAGTTTCGCTTCAACCCTACAATGAGCGAAACAAAGCAGCTGGAAAAAGTTGCCCTCTCACCGGCTAAAAAGAAGCTTCACAAATTTTTGTTGGCAATGACGGAAACGGCCAGAAGAGTCGACATCGACTGGAACCAGTCGATATCGACTGAAACGCTCGATATCGACCATAACATCTCGATATCGAGTGAGCCAGATGATTGCCAAGAGCTTAAGTATGGGGTCCCTGACGTCGACATCGACCATCACTTGTCGACATCGTCTACAGAACTCGATATCGACCCTTCTCTATCGAAATCGACTGACCCTCAGCCCGAAGATTTCTGTTTCGGGCCCAAACAGGTAAGCCCAAGAATGATCTATTACCCTCCTTTGTCCATTACTGATAATTCAACTAATGGGAGGGTCAAAGCTCCATGGTTTGCCCATCTTGGAAAAGTTAGGTCAAGAAAAAGAAGGAAAGCGCCCAATGAAGAAGAACCTAACAAAGAAAAAGCCTTGGTTGCCGAACTTAGCTATTACCAAAAGGACCTAGATGATCCAGGACAAGGCTCAAGCTTGAAGGGTCCCCACCTTAAAGGCTCATGAAGTATTGACGGAGAAGTCGGCCTAGCGACTCAAAAATCTAGAACTTGTAACTAAAACTTTGATTTTTTTTCATAGAGGGTTTTTAGGGAGTTAAATTTTGGATTTTTAAACTTTTGAAACTTTGATAATTCGTGGTTTTATCCATTATTCTAACAAAGATTTCAGGTTGCCAAGCAAAAGGAACGATGAAGAAGATAAGAAGCTTCTACAGAGGCAGTCAAAATCAACCAGGCCAATCGAAATCGACCACCCTAGGGTCGAGTCATCTCCTGGAGTCAACATTGAGGACTCAAGAGAGAAAAGGAGAGGTCGATATCGACCATTATACTCGATATCAACCACCATCTGGCGGCCCTCGACTTCACCTTCTTCCTCGACTTCGACATATGCAGTCGACATCGACCACTGTACTCGACATCGACCTCTGGCATCGACCTGACCTGAATCTGCAGGTTGCGCTGTGAATTTCTCTCTACCCTTGTTTTTCTTTTAATACAGTGAGGACATTGTATATTTTAAGTATGGGGTGGGGGGAAAACATGTCTTATGGTCATAACTTGGTTTTCTTCTTCGCATTGCATTCATGTTTAAGTTTTTGTTCTTAGTTTTACTTTTCTAAAAAAATGTCAAAAAAATAAAAAAAATGTCAAAAATACAAAAAAATGCATGTTTGCCTTCTTAAGTTTAGTTTTTAAGCCCTACTTAGACGTCCAATAATAAGAACTCAATAGCTGACTTGATCATGTAAATCCTATGGCATATTTGGATTGTTTAGCCTAAGTCCTTAAAATTGTTTTTATGTAGATTGTGAACTTGTGATGGAATTGAGCACATATGATCCTAGGCTAAAAAGCAAATCCAACAAAAATTGTCCTTGTGAGAATTTTGGCCTATATGGAGAACGTCAAAAATCTCTCTGCTTTCTTGAGTATATTTACTCTTCCTATGCATCTCTAAATGTTGTTATAGTTATTCAAAGCCAATGCATATATATGTTTATGTTTACGAGAATTAAATGATGGAGGCATCTTTTAAGCCATTTTTATCCTCTCTTTACCTACCCTGCATTATCTCTGCTTGAAGCCAAAATATTATCCTAAGCCTTATATTGCAATCTCCATAAAATTATCCCTACCCGAATTAAGCATGACCTCCATTTGGGAATTGAGACTTAGATTGGTTAGAATAATGCACTGTGGAAAGAAAAGTGCAAATTATCTAGTTTTGAGCAAAGGAAATTATGGGTTGGTATATATTTGCATCTTGTCATACTTTGAAAAAGGATTTTTGGCTCACCATATAAATGCACACTTTTTAGTATTATTTATTATTATTTTAGTGCAAAATATATATATATATGTATATATATATATATATACGGATCGACTCCGGTGAAAACCTAAAATTACAGTAAAAAACTGAAATGAGCAATCTGATTGGTCGAACCTAATTAAAAATTAAAATAAAATCATCCGTGCGGACCGTGCAACCTTGTGGCATGCTTGTCTAACATCTGGGGTAAAAATGTCTTTTCCCCTGTACATCTTCAAGTCTTCAACCTCCGCTAGATTGAATTCAAGAGCACACGGGCGACTCCAACTTCGACTCTGAACGGCGACTATAAGCTCTTCGAAGGTGACACCCCTGGCACGTTGACACTTGGAGATGGTGGGTACATATTAAAAAGGGAAAATTATAGAAAACCACCCTTTAAATATGGGTATTTTCACTTAACCACCCCTTAAATTCAAAATTACAGAAAACCACCCTTTAAATGGTATTTGTTTACAACTCACCACCCATTCAACTATTTTCGTTACTTTATCATTAAATATATTATATTTTAATATTTTTAAACTCAAATCTGATTGTAAATATATTCAAATTTTGAATTTAAGGACCCAATTATATTTTAGGGATCATTGTATTTATTTTTAAAAATAATAATCAATAAAGCCTAGAATTATTATCTTAATTTATGTTTGAAAATGTTTATAAATTTTTAAAACATTATGTAAATTAATCTTATATAAATATAAATAAATAAGAGTAATTTCCATAATATTTTAAAATTTTATAAACATTTTCAACCATAAATTAAGATAATAATTCTAGGCTATATTTATTATTATTTTTTAAAAATAAACAAAATAATCCCTAAAATATGATCGAGCCTTTAAATTCAAAATATGAATATATTTATAATCAAATTTGAGTTTAAAAATATTAAAATATAATATATTTAATGATAAATTAAAGAAAATAGTTGAATGGGTGGTGAGTTGTAAACAAATACCATTTAAAGGGTGGTTTTCTGTAATTTTGAATTTAAGGGTTGGTTAAGTGAAAACACCCATATTTAAAGGGTGGTTTTCTGTAATTTTGCCTATTAAAAAAGATCCAGCGAGTCCATAGTTGGTGCAAGTTGGCGGCAGAGACGGCGAAAAGTTGGTGGTCGACGGAGAGCGAAATCCCTCAAATTTCTCGGAGTTCATACCACCATTCACCCAATATTCGAACTCCAAAACTACTCCAAAATGAGCTAAATACATCAAGGAACAACCCTAATAAAAGATTTCTCAAAAAAATATCACAAATTAAAAATCCCCAATTTTGGATTTCTCCTCCTTGGCGTCACCGTCGACCACCGCTCACCGTCGTTGTTGTCGTCGCTTGAAGCTACCAACAGAAGCACCTCCGCATACTGGAGATGTAGCCACCATTAACTCTTGTCGTCGCGCCGCCTACAATGCCCTCAAAGATCCGCTGAAGTCGCCGATGGAGGGTTTTTGGGCATGGGAGCTGTCGGGTTGGAGTACTCTTGGAGATACAAGGAGGAGAATTATATTTCTCCTTCAATACTTTCCATTATTTAAAATTATGCCACTATTTCAATTGTGAAATTTATGAAAATCATCCAAAAGTTTCAGAAGTTGTCTTAACTCTTTCATCTTAAATTTGTAGCTATTTGAATTTATAGTTAAAAATATCCTGGACCTTATTGCTTGAAGGCATATACACAACCAAAAAATAAAATTTTCATTTATCAAAAAATATATATTCACATTCTAAGGTTTCCATTGTCAAACATTGAGAAGTTGTAATTGCTAATATTGGGAGTTGTTTTATTGCATTTTGTTGCTCGTTTTTTTTCCTACTATTTACATTCTTCGGGCTGGCTTATTGTTTTCATTTTGTTTTATCCATCTCTTACGAATAACTAATACCAAGTATGTGCCTCACCCACGGGATTTATAAAGTATTTTATGCAAATGTATCTATTATAATATAAATACAATAATGACGTACCATTTTTTTTACAGTAGGCAAAGATTTGGATACGAAAAGTATCCATGATCATCTAACATGATGATGTTTTGGAATTCTAAACTATAATCTAAAATTGAATTACAGCTCAGTCGCGATTTGGCGATAAAGTCAGCTGCACTATTCGCTTCTCTGTAGCAATGCTGGAATTTGATAAGTTCAAAGTCCTTGCTTAGAGCCTGTATTTCTTCCACAATTTGTGTAATTTCCCATGGTGAGTTGTTTATTTGATTGACGGCTTCAATAACCAGTGCGCAGTCACTTTCAATAATAACCTTTTGTATTCGAAGTTCTCCTGCTAGTGTTGTACCTGCAAGTACTGCAAAGCATTCTGTTTGGATGACAAAATCTGTTTTACCATTGCACTTGTGTATTCGAATTATTTGCCCTCTGTTATTTCTTACAATACAACCAATTTGAGAATGGAGTCCACTTCTTACAGAGGCGTCTACATTTATTTTAATGATATTTTTTGGTGGATATTTCCAAGTCATTTTTTCTCGAGGTCTAGTGTGTTTAGGTATATATATTTTTTCCTTTTTTTTCAGCATAATATTTTATCTATGGTTTGGGTTAAAGTATTGGTTGTCTCCTTATTTGAACTATTTTTGAAAATGATTTTGTTTCGAAGTTCCCAAATCGAGTGCCATAAGATGCAGAGGTCTGTAAAGTCTCTGTTTTGAGCTTTAGTATTTAGGATGTTTACTGAGATACTATCTGTTAAGTTCGGAATGATGAAAGATTTGTTTAGTTTAGTACCCAAGTTTTGGATAAGGGATCTGGTTATTTGACAATTGAAAAGTAAATGATTTGTATCTTCTACTTCGTAGTTACAGATAGAGCAGGTACTGGGGACTCTACTTATATATTTATTTAAACGTGCGTTGGTAGGTAAAATATCTATTATAATTTTCCACATAAAATTTTTAATGCTAGGAGCGATATTTAGTTTCCAGATCCAGTCTCCGGAAATATTGTGGTCCTTTCTTGTGTTAAAGAGAGATGAAGTAGATTTGATAGAAAAGATCCCATTTTTGTTGTAGATCCAAATTAGTTTATCTGGGATATCAATTTTAGGGATGTAAATATTTGAAATCATTTGAGCAATATGGGGTGGGAACATGTTGTTTATTTTCTCAATGTCCCAGGTGTTAGAATTTGTAAATAGGTCACAAACTTTTAAGTTGGGGTTTTGGTTGTTTATAAAATTTTCTAGGTATTGTGCGTTTACCCAGATGTCAGACCTGACATTGATAGTTTTACCATTCCCGACTAGCCAAAGCAGCCCTTTGGAGAAAATATCTCTAATATTTAGTAGTCGTCCGAATTGCCACGAGGTTTTTGTTTTTCCTCTTTCCATTAAGGATTCTTTTGAGAGATATTTTTCTGTGATTACTTTGGACCAAATATTATTGGGGTTTGCTATTATTCTTCATAGTTGTTTCATTTGCATGCTTATATTGATTTGTTCAGCTATTTTGAATCCCAATCAACCATTATTTTTTGGGGTACACAAGCGTTCCCAGCTGATTAAAGGGTGATAATTATCCGATTGGAGTTTATTCCAGAAGAAGTTTTTGTTGATTTGATCAATTTTATCTAATATTCCTTTAGGAAGAAGGAAAGATTGCATTAAATAATTTGTTTTTGAGTTTAGGTTTGCTTGAATGAGAACAGATCTTCCAGCTTGAGAGAGAGTATTTGATTTCCATTTCGAGAGTTGTTTTTTTAGGCTTGTGATTGCTTCGTCAAACGGACTATTGTTTACTCTACCACTGATTAGTGGGATTCCTAGGTATTTTTCCATAGTTTTGGTGACCGGAATATTTAATTGTTGGGCAAGATTTTGGGCTTTTTGAAGTGATATGTTTTTTGAGACTTGTAAGGAGCTTTTGTTATAATTGATAGAAAGACCAGAAATATTACAGAAGTTGTTTAATAGATTTTTAATTGTGTGAAGGCTTAAGTCATTAGCATTTCCAAAGATGAGTGTGTCATCTGCAAAAAGAGAGATAAGGAATAGGATCACTATTTTTTGTAAGTTTAATTCCAATTAAAGGTTCATATTCTAATTATTCTTGTTGTATCATTCTTCCTAGTAGTTCCATAACTATAACAAAGATGTAAGGTGCAAGGGGGTCTCCTTGTCGTATACCTCGGGTAGTTTAAAATGTCTTACCAGGCAGGTTATTAACTAGAACTGAAAATTTTGTTTTAGTGAGGCACGTCATAACCCAGTTTATCTATTTATGGTGAAAACCAAATTTGTTTAGTATGATGCGTATGTAATTCCAGCTTATTTTGTCATAAGCTTTTTCCATGTCTAGTTTTATTGCCATCCATCCAGGTTTTCCTTTTTTGTTATGGAACGAGTGGAAGACCTCATGGGCTATTAATATGTTATCCTGAATATTTCTTCCTTGAATAAAGGCTCCTTGAAAATGATTAATTATGCGAGGTAAGATGGGTTTTAAGCGATTGGCTAGAAGTTTGGAGATAATTTTATAAATAGTGTTGCATAGACTGATCTGACGATAATGGTTGATGTTAGTAGGTTTGTCAATCTTAGGAATAAGTGCAATAAATGTTGTGTTAACCTCGTTGAGAAGGTTGCCTGAATGGAAGAATGATTTTATAGCTTTGCATAGTAGGCTTCCCACAATGTTCCAATAGTTTTTATAAAATTCAGGTGGGAAACCATCAGGTCCTGGAGATTTGTCTTCTGTCATAGAGAATAGAGTATCCTTAATTTCTTTATCTGTGAAAGGTTGTGTTAGGGCATGACGTACCATATTTTGATAATGTTATTATATTGAAAAAACGAATAAATACTTATAATATTTATGTCAAATATGTTAAACGAAAATTTATATAAAATTATTATAAATGCGAGGTATTAATTAATATAAAAATATACGAGATTGAAAATGGCATGCATATTTCTGTAAATTTCCCTATCCAAAAAGCCTTAGTTATCATTGAGATGGAAAATGGCAAATTTGAATAAATTTACAACTTAAATTTGAAATTGAATTAATGCAGTAAGTCAAGTGCAGGAAGTCAGGAGCCTATATTTCTTCATTGCTTAATACAACTAGAATTACTTTTCAAGTGGACTTTTTCTTGATATAACTATGAGTCAGATTTTTTAACATATATTAATGGAGGCAATACACCACGAAAAAACTTGAACTTATTCAATAAACAAACATGAAAGGTAAGATAGCAAGATGTTACTATAGAGATATATATAACTATGGGTTCAAGATTTAAAATTATTGAACCTATTTTAAATTGAGGCAAATACACCATGAAAAAATATTTGAACCTACTCAAAAAACCAACATGAAATGTGAGGCATCAAGATGTCACTTTACGGGTATATATAATATGGGTTCAAGATTTAAAAATTCGGAAACTACTTTAAATGGAGGCAATACACACCTAACCTACTTAAAAAAACCAACATTAAATTTAAGACAATAAGATGTCACTTTAGATCTATATATAACTATGGGTTCAAGATTTAAAAATCTTGAAGCTACTTTAAATGGAGGCAATACACCATGAAAAAAAAATTAAACCTACTTAATAAACCAACATGAAATGGAAGTCATCATGATGTCCCTTTAAGACTAGATATAACTATGGGTTCAAGATTTAAAAATCTCGAACCCACAATTATAATAAACATTTTGAAAATATTTTGACATTATAAGTAGGTAAAATCTTGAAACATGATCATAAAATAATATGTTCAAAATTTTATTATGTTGTTTCAAGATTTTTTTTAATTACGCTAGTTCAATATTTTATACCTATAGATTCAAGATTTTTATAACTATATGTTTAACATCTTGTAATTATATCTTTTATTAAGTAGGGTAAAATCTTGAACCTGTAATTATATATAAAAAAAAGAATAGGTTCAAAATTTTATTAAGTAGGTTCAAGATTTTAAAATCTTGAACCCATGACTATATGATAGCATGCATTTAGATAGTTATAATAGGTTTCATTTAGCTTAGTTAAGATGTATATCATGCATGGTTTAAGCACAATTTGCATATTTGCTCTCTATGTTGGTGGAGTCAGAATCTACACGTTTTTATTGATTATTTCAGGTAACTGTGGATCCGAGGAGGAGACATGGGTTGATGAAACATTAGATGACGATGTCTAGTTGATCAAGTAATCTTACATGAAGATCTAAAGAGGTCCTGAGAAGAAGAAGCGAGCCTAAACGAAGAACAAGTGTGCAGAAGTTGTCGTCAGACATGCTGAACTTGTTTTGCACTTTCTGGAGGCCTCGGTTGTCCGATTGACTATTATGACCATGCGTTGGAAAGCTCTTTTAGAGAGCTACGACTTTCCTGTTTGACGTCAAAGAGCTTAATCAAAGAAGATTTTTCATAAAAGACCGATGCAGCGGCCGCCGCATTAGTACTGCAGCGACGCCTTTATGGTTTTTGCACAGCGACGGTTTTTTCTATCAAAGACCTATTCATCTATCTTTTGGAGGCCGACTCTATGGAAAGTTTTAGAGAGGGCTTAGCCCTAGGTTCCATTCATTCATTAGATTAGGATTCAAGATGATTTTAGTTGTAGATTGAGAGGGATGTTCGCCATGGGCGGCTAAACTCTCTCCGTTCTATCTACGATTTGAAGCTTTGTTTGGATTGAGTTATGAGTTTCTAAATCTTGCTCCTTATTTCTTATATTGAATGTTTCAAATTCTTTGTGCTTGAATGTTTGATTGTTTAATTCTATCTCGCCTGATCAACTTGGTAGAATCAATTCAACTGCTAGGGTTTTGTAGATTCCTGATTGCGAACCTTAACCCAAGTGGCAAACTTATCCCTTTAGGGCTGATTGAACTAATTGGATAGGTAGGAAGTTGGATGTATTGTTACATCCCTCTTTAGGGACTGCAAGTACCTTGGTTAATCTCTGAACTTAAAGCTATCAATTGGGTTAAATCCTTTTCTAGGGACTATTCAATTGATAAGGGTTTCTAGGACTGATTGGACTAGTAACTATGTTAGGTTAGGACAAGGGTATTCATAGGACACCTAAAAGGACAAGAGGAAGTTACAATATCAATTCAACCAAAAGAAGTGGATAGTTGTAGGTAGAGCGATCTTCTCTAAATTGTATTGCATCATTTGTTTTTATTTTCTTTTCTTTTCTTTTCAATCTCAATCTCAATTAACCAAAACCCCCCTTTCTACTAATTGGTAAATACACATTGCTGAGAAATACTTGATTCTCTGTGGGATCGACCTCTTACTTACTTGCTATACTAGTTTGTAGGTTTGAGTTTTATTTTGATACGGTTTACGCGATTAAAAACCGTCCATCAAATTTGGCGCCGTTGCCGGGGAAATTTATTTATTCTTGTGTGTTTTTGTTGCTAACCTTGGTGTAGATCACTTACCTGGTCCGCACTCGTGCTACTAACATATGTTGAAGGTGAGGTTATTGCAGTTACATGGAGAGAGTTTTCATCAATACTTCATCAGACTGCAAGAGTACATTAACGATGTTTATTCATGGGGATATCAAGCTAGTTTAAGGGAAGTGCTTCTATGCATCTTTGATGGCATAACTTCTAAAACACGGAGTCTTACTGAGCGCATGAGTGATGGAGGTTTATTAGATATAGGACTCTTGGAGATGTGGGAATTTCTCTACAACATGGATTATCAATGTGCGCAGAATGAGTCACATCCTCCAGTATCTCAAATCGTTAAGACCTCTGTTGCACCTCTTGAGGTCATTTTTTAAGATCAAACTAAGAAGATAGAGGAAGAAGACACTTCATCTAACGAGATCAGCCCTAGCTCGCCCATTGATGAATCAGGTCTATTGCTGAGGCTACAAAGCAAGTAAAAGATGTCTCTTGCACTATAGTGAATACTGGTAGATGTGTTGATCCATTTGACTGCTCCTCTGATAAGCCACCAATAGAACTGAATTGGTGGTATTATATACCCTCTGTGGGTTGTCGAGCTCAAGAATAAAATAAGTCGAAACAATTCTTAAATTCTTTATTATTTAGTTTCAATTTATTTGTATGTAGTGCATGCTTGTTTGGTAGTTGTGCGCAAGAGCTCGACAGGTTACTGAGGGCTTTGACTATGTCTGATTAGGGTCTTAAGCTTACCCACAACGTCAAGCCAACGACATGAAACAAATGCGCTTCTCGGGAGGCAACCCGATGTAAGTTTTCTAATTTAGTTATTTCAATTTCTAGTTAGCTAGTTTTCTTTTCAATAAATTAGGTTTTCCATTAGGCATTAGATAATTGCTTTTAGTTTTGGATATACAAAGTTTTCAGGAAAGGTCGCACGAAACAGGCAGCGACCACCGCAATGCTCAGATCTGACTTATCTGCCTGCTATTTGTTCATGGGTCTACTCTTCCACCACATTGTGAGTATTTCATTCATCTCTACCTCTATGATTTATTGTTTTTGTTGTCTTTTATGTTTCATTGAGGACAATGAAAGGTTTAAATGTGGGGGACGGATTGCATTGCATATAGATAGAGTTTGCATATCATGTTTATTTATGTCTTCATAGTTATTTTCATTAATATATTGCATTTCAAAAAAAAACATGCATTGCATATACATAGATTTCAAATACCCATCTTAGTTATCGAAACTCTACATTCTTATTGCATGAACTTGTAAATCCTACGATGAATTTGATTTGCTTAGCCTGATCACCTTAAAATGTTTTCTTATGAAGCATGATTTTATGATGTAATTGATCATGCATGGTTGAGCTTGAGTATGATTGAAATCCTACAAAACATAACCCTTGTTAGGATATTTTAGCCTTATTGGAACCATTTATAATTCTTTTGGCTTAAATGTGTGATTTACTCTCCCTATGTTGCTACCTCTTGATATTGACTTCATTATCTATTTTCAAGACCGACTCACATGTTTGTTGCTTGCAGAGTTTATGTTTTGTGTTTATATTTTGTTCTAGTTTGTGCATATTTAGGGAAATAAGGTGGCAATGGTTGATGCACTTAGTAACCGGGTCTACGCATGACACACATGGGTATGATTCATGGAAAAAAGTGTTGAAAACTATCCACTAAGAAAGAAAGCTTGATCATTGAGTAACCGGGTTCATTCATGACACTCATGTTTGCAACTCGCGTCAAAAGATGTTCAAGTGGACTTCACTTTAGTAAGTTGAGGTGTTGATAGACCGGGGTCATTCATGACATCCATGTTTGCGCCTCGCCTAAGGAAAGCACCAACACAAGAAAATAAATAGAAAAGAAAAAAAAAAGTCACATTTTGTTTATTTTTCTTTATTGTGTCCCGCAAGTAATGACATTTCGGTGGAGATTTGGTGATATGATGGTCAATGTCTATGAGCTTAGTGCATTTTGGATTGAGTTGAGAGTTGAACCTTAAAGCCTAAACATATGAGAGCATCAGTGAAACACATTTCTGGTGAGGTTGGATGATTTCTACTTCTAAGCTTTAATCACTGGAATACATGCTATGATGTTTATTCACTTGGTCTTGTGTTCATTTAAAATTGATGTTGCTTTTGATTTGGGCAAATGCATGAAGAAGGAAAGTGTAGGTATAGATTGCTTTTATATTGTTCGCTCGACGACTAGCGAAGCTTAAGTGTGGGGGATTTTGATAGCATGCATTTAGATGGTCATAATAGGTTTCATTTAGCTTAGTTAAGATGCATATCAATGCATGGTTTAAGCACAATTTGCATATTTGCTCTCTATATATGTTGGTGGAGTCAGAATCTACACGTTTTTATTGATTATTTCAGGTAACTGTGGATCCGAGGAGTAGACATGGGTTGATGAAACATTAGATGAGGATGTCTAGTTGATCGAGGAATCTTACCTGAAGATCTAAAGAGGTCATGAGAAGAAGAAGCGAGCCTAAACGAAGAACAAGTCTGCAAAAGTTGTCGCCAGACATGCTGAACTTGTTTTGCACTTTCTGAAGGCCTCGGTTGTCCGATTGACTATTATGACCATGTGTTGGAAAGCTATTTTAGAGAGCTACAACTTTCCTGTTGACGTCGAGAGCTGATTCAAAGAATATTTTTCGTAAAAGACCGATGCAGAGGCCACCGCATTAGTATTGCAGCGACGCCTTTAAGGTTTTTGCGCAGCGACGGTTTTTTCTATCCAAGACTTATTTATCTATCTTTTGGAGGCCGAATCTGTGGACAGTTTTAGATAGGGCTTAGCCCTAGGTTCCATTCATTCATTAGATTAGGATTCAAGATGATTTTAGTTGGAGATTGAGAGGGATGTTCGCCATGGGCGGCTAAACTCTCTTCGTTCTATCTACGATTTGAAGCTTTCTTTGGATTGAGTTGTGAGTTTCTAAATCATGCTCCTTATTTCTTATATTGAATGTTTCAACTTCTTTGTGCTTGAATGTTTGATTGTTTTATTCTATCTCGCCTGATCAACTTGGTAGAATCAATTCAACTACTAGGGTTTTGTAGATTCCTGATTGCGAACCTTAACCCAAGTGGCAAACTTATCCCTTTAGGGCTGATTGAACTAATTGGATGGGTAGGAAGGTGGATGTGCTGTTAAATCCCTCTTTAGGGACTGCAAGTACCTTGGTTAATCTCTGAACTTAAAGCTATCAATTGGGTTAAATCCTTTTCTAGGGACTGTTCAATTGATAAGGGTTTCTAGAACTGATTGGACTAGTAACTATGTTAGGTTAGGACAAGGGTATTCATAGGACACCTAAAAGGACAAGAGCAAGTTATAATATCAATTCAACCAAATGAAGTGGATAGTTGTAGGTAGAGCGATCTTCTCTAAATTGTATTGCATCATTTGTTTTTATTTTATTTTGTTTTCTTTTCAATCTCAATCAACCAAAACCCCCCTTTCTACTAATTGGTAAATACACATTGCTGAGAAATACTTGATTCTCTGTGGGATCGACCTCTTACTTACTTGCTATACTAGTTTGTAGGTTTTAGTTTTATTTTCATATGGTTTACGCGACTAAAAACCGTCCATCACTATATAGCAAAAAAATTGGTTTAAAAATTTATTAAGTAGGTTCAAGATTCTAAAATCTTGAACCAATATTTAAATGAAACATTTTGATGGGTAAGATAATGTAAAAAAAAAAAAATTTGAACCCACAATTATAATAAATATTTTGATATTATAAGTAGGCTCAAGATTTTAAAATCTTGGAACCCATAAATATAAAACAATATGTTCAAATTTTTATTAAGTAGGTTCAAGCTTTTTTTATAACTCTGCTAGTTCGAAATTTTATACCTATAGATTCAAGATTTTCATATCTATAGGTTTAAGGTCTTATAATTATATCTTTTATTAATTAGGTTCAAGATTTTAAAATCGTGAACCCATAATTACAAAAACAAGAATAGGTTCAAAATTTTATAAAGTAAGTTCAAGATTTTAAAATGTTGAACTAATATTTATAAAATCTTGAACCTCTCTGTTATGAAATCTTCAACCCTTATAAGAGAATCGTCTTGTTAAAAAATCTTGAACCTTATATTATGAAATTTTGAACCACCAGCTGAAAATTATTGAACCTTATGAGATGAAATCTTAAAATTTTGTTACATAAAAATACTGAATCATTTATTGTAAAATCTTGAACTGCCTATTAAAAATCCAAAATCTTCAATATTACAAAAATCTAGAACCTGTCGTTATACAAATCTTGAACTCACATTTATAAAACTTTGAATCTGTAATTATAAAATCTTAAACATAAAAGTATATAAAATTTTGAACATAAGGTAATAAAAATCTTGAATTATAATTATAAAAAAACCGAAACCCATAATTAAAAAAATCTTTAAGCAAAAATTATATCTATTGCTAAAATCACGAACCAATTATAAAAATCTTGTACACATTTATAAAATATGTAAATGTACGCAAAAAAAAAAACAAATCTTGAACCACTTCTATTAAAAAAAATATATTGAACCCATAATTATAAAAAAAATCTTGAATCTATAACAATTGCTTTTTAATATATATAAAATGTAGATTGAATATGGGAAATATTAAAACCTACTATTAGTAGGGATAAATAAAATAAATGCTTCCATGCTCAGTCGATAGGATTGCGGTGTTGTTTTTTTTATTAGGTAAGAATTCAAAAAGGAGTTTCCATCCTGTCTGAGGGCATCCTTGCGGATGAGATCCTGCAGCGCAGGGTTATGTATGTTCTCAATCCCCTGGGCATCGTGGCAAAGGTGTACAACCTTATCAGCCACGGTATTGCCCTCGCGGGGAACATGAGAAAATGAAACATTGCCGACTCCTTGAAGTTGCAGTTTTACCTCAGACAGAAGAAGTTCAATCTCCCAAGGACATTTGGAAGCATTCTGAAAGTGTTTAATAATAATTAGCGAATCGCCTTCGATATATATGTTAGTAATTCCAAGTTCTACAACTTTTTGTACACCTAATAGTAACGCTCTTGCATCAGCCATTAGCGGGGATTTTTTCCTAAGTGTTTATACCCAATTTCAATTGGTTTTCCTTGCCAATCCCGAATGACGTACCCCTGGTGCTAGACTGTTCAGCACTGGAGGAACCTTCAAAGTTTAATTTAAATGATCCCATCGGGGTTTTTTCCATTTACTTTTGAGTCTTTGTAATTTTGTAATTGTTCGCTTCTCGCTGGAGTTGGTATTTTGATATTTGACTAATTCGTTGAACGAGCAAACTACAAAGCTTCCACATTAATTATTTTTTTTATACTAGCAAATTAATTTTTTTTGTCCCACGCACAGTGATTATTTCACATGAAAAGTGAAAGTGGACGCGGGCGCCTCACGCGTTTGTAAAGGGGGAGTGGGCGAGTGTGTATTTATCATCCAATCAAATTACTCCTCACGGTTTTTACCATAATTTTGGTTTTCACCGGAGCGCACCCCTATATATATATGTTGTGCATGAGCCAAATTCTTTAGTTCTTTATTTATTTCATACAAGGTATATACTTTTGAGAGCATAATAGGGTTTGAAAGAAGGGTTGATGAGCATTATGGAAGAAGAGTTTGGAAAGTACAACATTGAAAGAGATATGGTTTGGATATAGAAGTGTTGAGGTTTAGGAGTCATGATTCCCTAATTTTATAAGCACCACATAGCCAAATAATTCCATACCCTTTATTTCTTTCCAAGTCTCATTACAACCCCGTCGAATGGAGTCTTCTTTGAAGTCTTCCATTGAGCGAAAGTCCTCCTGATGGTTCTTATTGCATTTTCATAATTGGTTGCGAAGTGGATTATTATAAGTTGCAATATTTATGAGATTGTATATGGAATTGAGTTGAGCGTTGATCTTCATAGCCTAAACACATGAGAGTTGAGTGCAAACACATTATCCCTCTGAGGTTAGATCAAAATTGTATATGCCTATGGATTGCTCAAATATGTGCTATGACGTTAAATTCACTTGCTTTGCGTTGCCACCGCTTATGATGTTGCTTTTGACAAGGGCGAAGACTTGAAGGGCATGTTGTAGGTGTTGGATATTGCTTGGTTATTGCTTGAGGACAAGCAAGTCTAAGTATGGGGTGTTTTGATAGACATATTTGTACCTCTTTTTATTTGCATCTTTTGACTTTATATTTCATTTAATTCCCAAAGAAAAGGTTGAAAAATAATGTAAATTTGTGTAGAATGAGCTAACGTGCAAGAAATAGAGTCTGCACAAGTTTTGATCTAATTATGTAGTAATTCGAGCGAAATCGGAGTCAAAACGAAGAAACCAAGTGAAGCTGAGAAGAGGTTGATATCGAAAGGACTGGTCGATATCGACTACATACATCGACACAGACCCTGAGTGTCGAGACAGAAAAGAACACCAGCAGAAGAAAAGCACTCGATATCGACTTTCTGACATCGATAACGACCTAGTCCCAGAAATCGAGTGGAGCTGAACCCGTCGAGCAGAAATGAAGAGGTCAAAATCGGCCTATCTGGTCGATATCGACTAGATTTCGACATGAGTTGGACACGCTTTTCGAGATGCGGATTTCCATTCTATCTTCAAGAGTCACGGATTATATATAGATTTAGATAGATTACAGCTAAGGATTATTTGTTTTTTTAACTTAAAGGTTTATTAAGTATTTTAGATAGTTACCAAAATAAAAGATCTATCCTACTTATTTGGATAGAGTTTATAGTTTAGACAGAAGATACTATCCTTGGATAGCAAGGATTAGTAGCCTATAAATAAAGCCTTAGGGGACTGGTTTTTAATTATTTAATTACAGATACACTCATACAGAAATAGAAGTAGAGTTAGAGAGAAGTTTTAGGGTTTTGCGTTTGCGAGAGCTGCCGTTGAGTTATAAAGTTTCGGAGTTATTAATGCAAGTTCTTTCCTTTCAATCAATGATGTTTCATACGATGAAGTGCGAGTAGTTTCCCAAAGCTTCTAGGGTCGGGGTGAGCTCGACGTTAGCCATGCGTGCTTGAGGTAAGTATTTGATGTTGATATCGTTGTGTCTATATCATCTCCTATGATTCTATGTTTAGTCCTTATCGAAAGAAAAGGGATTCATGCTAACAACTTGAGTTATAAACATAAAATTGGTAGAGACAATTAGGTTTATTTGCAAGAGTAATCCTAAGAGTTGGTGTACAGCGAAAGCTTGTCCCTCTGGTGAAATAGCGCAATTGTCCGTCTTATTTGCCTTATCGCATGCATTGGTTAATGTTGTGGTAAACCCTAGCCCTAGAAGTTTCTTTTATATACTTATTCTCATCAAAATACAGTCTTTATTTTGTCCACTGATCCTCTCTTCATTCTTATTTCTTTGGCCTTTCTTTGCCGACAAAAGCTAACAACTTTGCAGGAACAACATCGATATCGACCACCAACATCGATATCAACCACTGCGCTTCATCGACGATCTTCTGTGTCGACGTCAATCTCCTCTGTTCCTGCTATTGAGGTCGATTTCGAGTCACCTACTCGATATCGGCCACCCTTGCGTCGACTGGCAGACTTCTGAGCTAGTCGATTTTTGTACTAACATCGATATCGACCCTCCCTAATCGATATCGAGTCCTTGTTTTTGTCTCTGCAGGTTTTCTATTGCAGAAGGAATCGACAGCCAAGGTCGACATCGAGCACTAAGGTCGAGATCGAGGCTTCTGGTCGACAAAAGACGTGAGCTTTCAAGACTATCTAGGATCCCGCTGACCTACTTCCTCGTGGATCGATCTTGACTACCCTTCTACTACAACGGGAGGATGTCTTGTCATTATTTGCATAGGCTAGGATTCGATTTGCATTTATATACTTTATATGTTTGTTTAAGAACTCGACATTCCCTCCTACCTAACACTGGGCGTTGATGTGCGCGCAAATTTCCATATTTTCTATGCGCATTTATGTCCATTTTGTCGTTATTTGCATGCATATTGGTTGGGAAATCATAAGATTAGTGTAGTTTATGCTTATTTGTCAAATATAGAGGTCTACACGAGTTTTTATGTTATTTCGCAGAAATCGAGACGAAAATGGACGAATTTGGACAAGAGAAGAAGAGCGGAAAAAGAACTCGAAGTCTACTAATGAGTCGAAATTGACCTATAGACTCGACATCGAGTGAACCAGAGCACCAGAAATCGAGCAGACGAAGAACAGAGCATGTCAACACAACAAGTCGATATCGATGTTACAAGGTCGATATCGAGTGGCCGAGATCGAGCAAATAGATAGAAGTCGAGTGCCAATCCGAGGTCGAGTAAGACTGCTCGAGATAGAGAAGAGATAAGGTCGATATCGAGGTTCATAGTCGATATCGATGTCTGCTGCAGAACAGATTCGATGCTATTTTTGATAGAATTCTATCCGAATCGTTCGAGTTTATCCTAAAGTCGAGATCTTCTATCATACATACACCAGACATTTTATCCTTTATGTTATTTACCTAGAGAGTTTTAGTTTTTACTTTATTAAAGTTTTATCTTAGGAATAAAGATAGAGTTTCGAATCCTTGGATAGCGAGGTGAGAAATCTATAATTAGAGGCCGTTAGGGCTGAGTTAAGCATTAATTTTTCATCCATAAACAGCAAGAAATTCAGTTTTATCGCAGAGAATAGTCGGTAGAGAGAGAGAGGTCTGAGTTGAGTTGAGTGGAAGCGAGAGCAGAAAGTTGGCTTTGTTCGATGTAATCTTTCTTTTGAATATCAAATCAAAGTAGTTTCTTTTACATGATGATGATGAGTTCAATGATGAAGCGCGAGTAGTCAACCCACTTCTAGCGTCGGGGTGAGCCCGACGATAGCAATGTAAGTTTGTGCATCAAAGGTATGATTTTTATGTGATTCCGTCTTCTATCCTATGTATGATCCTTTGCGAGAGATGAGGAGATTCATTATTTGCATTATTGAAGCGAAAGCCTATCATATTGTGAATTTGGATTTGTCATGAAATTGGATAGTAACTCTTAAGTTTTATGCGAGAGCCTCTAATCACCTAAGTGTTGGTAACGAAAGTTATTTGACGGAAATGCATCATCTTTCATGAATTTGGCATAAAACTTGCATGGTTATCATTGTGGCATGAATCCCCAATCTTGGAAGCTTTTAGTTTATTGAAGTTCATATAAAAAGTTATGTTTTTATTTCTGTCCATCCTTCCATCATCGTCCTACGTTCTTTGAACATCTTTTCCGACAAATTAGGTTCGTTTACAGTTTCAGTTTGAAGACTCGAAATCGACTGCAGAGGTCGATATCGAGTGCTAACATCGATATCGACTACCCATCTCGACGTCGACTTATTACTTCTGTCTTCTGCATGTACTTATCTGGAAATCAACCAGCACTGAGGTTGATTGCAAGCTTAGGAAGCGCTGACATACCTCCTCGTGGATTCGATCCTGAATTACCCTACCACTACATCGGGAGGGATTCTTGTATTTTATTTTCTGGATAAGGGAGTTAGCTTAGTTTAATTTGAATATTTTATTTAAGCGATACCCCTCCACCCCTGCGAACAAATTGGCGCCATTGCCCGGGAGACAATCAATCGCGCCCTAAGTTTTATTCACAATCTTCTTTAGTGCTTATTTTGCAGGTTTATGCGACGCTCTGATCGTGAACCTATCCTGGAAAGCATAGACGAGCTTGAACGTTTCTTTCATCTTTGCAACAAAGCTATCAGAATCATGGCGGATAACGAGACACAGGCTCAGACCATTAAGCGGTTGAGGAAGGAAATTTAGGACCACAACGCTACAATCGCTGCTGAAAGGGTCGCCGCTGCTGCAGAGGGAGCCCGCGCTGATAGAGAGGAGGATGCACACAAACAAGCCAAGAAGCGGCTCAATCAGTATCCACAAACGGCGATGCAATAGATGCATTCGCCACTTCATGTTCCTGAATATGCTATTTTAATTCCTCCCTCTAATTATGAGATAAAAATAAACTTCTTATCTGAGATTAAAAGAAAAACTTTTGAAGGAAGACCTAATGAATGCCCTTTGCAACATATCTCTACTTTCATGGACTTATGTGAAACCATTGCTGATGGTGTGAATTTAGAGTATGTTAGACTAAAGTCCTTTCTATGGTCTCTTGCAGGGAAGGCATTGCAATGGCTAGAGAGTTTGGCTCCACGCTCGCTGAGGACATGGGCAGAGGTGAAGGATGCGTTCCTAAACAAGTTCTTTCCTCCATCTAAAACGGCGATGATGTGGCAAAGGATCACGACTTTCAAACAAAAGCCTGGTGAGAGTTGGCACAAGTGTGGGAGCGCTTTAAGGACTTGCTGAGATCATGGCCGACACATGGGCAATTACCATATGTCATCCAAGAGATCTTCTACAACTCCCTTGATGGGCCGAATAAGGAGAGAATCAACTCATACACCTCATATCGGTACATTAAGCTTACACCAACGGAGGCTTGGGAGACAATTGAGAGGCTCGTTAACTTTGACAACACTTATGGGACTGCTGCGGCCTATGACTCAAGGCCTGCCCCATCTATGCCACTTTATGAGCCTCCAAAGGAGATTGATCCGGATGTGTGGCAATAATTCCACAACGATCAAACACGCCGCCTTCAAAAGCAAGTTAGGTTCCACAGCAACAATCAGCCTTGTCAGGAATGTGGCTCAACAAGGCATAACACTAGTGCCTGCCCACATCTTGAGCAAGTATCTATGGCGGAGCAACATGAGGAAGCTAAGTGGACGAGAGGCCCCTATGGTGGGGGCAATCAGCAGTATTGGGGATATCAACGGTTCTATCAATCGCAATATCAACAAAGGGATCCCCCACCCTATAGAGCACCAGGGCACCCTGAGCGGGAAACAAGGAAGGATGACCTGCAGATCATTCTTGATGAGATGTGGAGGAACCATACTGATTTCAAACAAGACAATAACTCCGTTCATACTCAGCTGCAAGGCATCAATTCTAGGACGGGGAGATCGACGTTTGGAAGCGGAACATAGAGACCAAAATGGGTCAATTGACGGAACAAAAACCCAAACTGTCGGGGTCGTTGCCTGGATCTACTGTGCCCAACCAAAAGGGAAAAACTATTGGACACATAGAGGCCATGAATCTAAGGAGTGGGCATCAATTGCAAACGCCCGAGCAAAAAGCGGAGGAGAAGGCCCCAGAAGAGACATCGATATCGACCAACCCAGTCAATATCGACCAAGGTGATACCGATGTCGAGCACCCTATCCTCGATGTCGACACTGATGCTGAATCACCACAGAAATCAACTCTTCCAGTCAATATTAACCACCATCCAGTCGATGTCGACCTAACTCTAGCCCCAGGAAAGAAGGTAGTGTTGCCATTTTGATCAAAGGAAATTGTCAAGGACCCAGCGGAAAAGAAGTTCCAGCGATTCGTGAAGCTGCTTCAAGGGCTTAATGTCTCAATTTCATGCACCGAAGCACTTCATGAGATGCCATCATATGTGAGGTTCCTTAAGGACATCCTTGGTAAGAAGTGATCAATCGCTGAGATCGCAGAGGAGTGCAACAGATTGGAGCTACAAAAGAAGCGGGCGGACCTAGGTAAGTTTTCTATCGCTATAGGCTTAAATCAATATCGCTTTAATGCTTTGGTTGATTTGGGCGGTATTGTTAGCATGATGCCACTAACCATATGGCACAAGATAAAGATAGGTCCCTTGGAGCCTGTGGATGCAAAGCTATACATGGCCAACAATACAGTAGTGATTCCAACAGGGAGGGTAGATGATGTGCCAGTACAAGTAGGTAAGTTCTTTGTCCCTGCTGATTTTCTAGTTGTTGATATGGCAGAGGACCCTGCTTGTCCCATTATTTTAGGTAGGTCATTCTTAGCAACCATCGATGCCAACATAGGCATAAAGAAAGGATTTCTCTCATTCACCATCAGTGACGAAGTGATAGAGTACGCCTTCAACAAGACAGTGAGGAATCATGAAGGGCCAGCAGAGGTAAAGTCAATTAAAGGTGTCTACATCACATGCGGGGAAGCAAAGGTAAGGAATATGACACCTGAGGAGCTTGAAAATAGGGTCATAGAAGCCCAAGTGGAGGAAGTTGTGGCAATCTTGAACTAAGGAGCCAAAAAGCCACTCGAAATTGACCCAGGTAAGTCAATATCGACTAACAAAGTTTAAGATTATGTGCCAGATTATAAGTATGGGGCCGACGTAGGTGAAGAAACATCGAAATCGAGGACACAGATCGAAATCGACCAGAAACCTATGCCGCAATTGACTGCCCCAAAAGCTAAGAAAGAAGGAGAATGAACATCCATATCGAGGACAGAAGGTCAAAATCAACCAGATCCTATTGAGCAAAAACCCTCCAAATCGACAGGACCTCCAAGAGCTGAATAGAACTCGATATCGAGTACTACTAATCGATATCGACTAGGCACATAGACAAAAAAGGTAAGCCAAGGTACGGATTCCTCTTTTTCGATCTCTATTAAAGATTTATCACTTTTTGGAAGAGGTTTGCCTTGGTATGTGCGCTTTTACAGGGTATCCAATGATAATTCAAGCCATTATAAAGTAGGAGATAAGGTGTATGTCTCCAAATCAAAAGAGCATTGGTTCTCTAGTAGATTCTAAGACAAGAGGATGGGACCATTTACGGTGAATCAAATCCATCCAGGTGGGATGCAGCTGAGAGATAAGAAAGGAGTTTTGTTTGAGGCCCAAGCCACATTGGCTCTGCAGATGCTGCCTTGAGAGCTTAAAGGAAGAAGTCGGCCTAGCGACTATAAAGTCTAGAGCTTGTAAAAGAAAAATAGTTTTTGGTTTTTGACATTGTTGGTTTGTTTTGAGACATTATTATGCATGTTTGGTTTTAGTTTTTATTTTCTAACGAGTTTCAGGAAAAAAGAAGGAGAGGATAACAGACATCAAAATCGAGTAAGAAGCTCGATATCGACCCAGATGGTCGATTCAGAGGAGCTTGTGGTCGAGGCCGGATCACCCTGAAGCTTGAACCAGAAATCGAGGTAACTAGTCGATATCGACTAGTATGCCCGAAATCGACCTCTACTGTAGACGCCTTCAACTCCTGATTTTCGCGAAGTTTTAGTAAGTTTCTTTCTTAACCCTAATTCTTATACAGTGAGGACACTGTAATCTTTAAGTATGGGGTGGGGGAAAGGCTTACTTGCACATTTTTTGCATATTCTTTAGCATTATTTTTAAGTTTTTCAAAGTTTTTACATGTTTATGCATACTCATACATAGTTAGTCATCTTTATCTTTATGCATAGCATCTTTATCTTTATATTTAGTTTATATTTCGAAAAAAAAAAAAGAGAAAAATGACCCCCGTCAAAAAAAATTGAAAATAAAGAGAAAAGAGTCATGGAAGCTTTTAAAGAACTCGACAATGTAAAAAATAGATTCATTAGAGATATAACATGAAATTTCCTAGTTAAGGCAAGTCACAATGAAGTGTGATTTTCTAGAGAAAATCATGAAAGTGAGGTAAAATTTGAAGTTGCTTTTGACATGTGCATGATAAGATGACGGAGGACTTTATAATTTCCATACATGTGCTCAATTTCATATCCTAGCCTTTCCTATACATATTTGCAATAACACAAACCATATATGAGCCTTACATTATTATTGCTCCACATATATTATATATTTCCCATTTTTATACCTTATACCCTATCCATGGACAAAGTTTGAGAATGGATGTCATATTTGGAGTTGTTATATGGAGTTTGTGCATATTATGAAGTTGTTGGCAGGAATGAAAGAAAATTTTCAAATATGGAAAATTTAATGTGAGAAAAAATCCGATCACCTCAGAAGATAAAGGTAGGTCGACCCTGCTCGTTGAGATGTTAGTCCAGCGAGATGTGACACAAGGTGAGGAGTCCAAAGTACTAAGTATTCGGGGCCATTCATGACACCCATGTTTGCGACTCGCGAGAAGGTAGTGCTAAGGTCAGAGAGGTATAAAAGCATTATAGTGAAAAAAGCATTGAGCGATGAGTGAAAGGTGAGAAACATTATGAAGAAGGAATGTGGAATGTATTGGAAATAAAGTTTATTTCCCCGGATTTAACACCACATGGCCAAAAATTAACCCACCTTTAGCCTTTTACCAATCTACTTCTCTAAAGCTTGAAAAAGTTTGCTCACACATACGGTGGGTCGAAGCCCAACGGCTCCCCCCTACCGTCTCTTCATGTGGTGGACGGTTACTTTTTTAAATTTCAACTTCACTGTATGATGCTACGATGGCTTTTGCACATAACGGCCCCGTTAATCCAAACGTCACCGCCGTATGCCACGGTAAATCCCATACGATATCCAGACCATCGTATCGTACAACAGTGGGTGCCACTAATCGTCATTAGAGCCACTGTCACTTGTTACGGTGATTAGAAGTGGATATATTAAAATTTTGCAGTGGAAATATTCGGGCTGATCATATATTGATTTGTGATCGATCGATCGATCTCAAATGTTGCACAATTTTTATTATTTTATTTTTACATTTGATTTGTGGATGTAGAGGAGGTGTTGAAAATCAGGTTGGTAGGGCTGAATAGGTGCGATAAGAGGACCTGGTTTTTTGAAAAGAATGGGATATTTAAGTGCACGATTAGCGTATCGGGCGCTAATGGACAGGCCCTTGGGGGACGGGAAAACTGAACAGTCAGAGGATGCACCATTGGCAAGGGTTTGGAACCGTGTTTGGAAGCTACAGGTTAGACAGAGCATCCGGTCGTTTATGTGGCGAGCATGTAGAGAAGTTATTCCTTGCAAGTATAACTTGTGTCGAAGACAAGTGACTACAGACGATAGATGCGAGCTGTGTAGGGGAAAAGAGACGGTGATTTATGCAATTGTCCATTGTTCTGAGGCTAAGAGTGTGTGGAAGTTAATACCAAAATTTGCCAAGGTAGGGAGGAATATGAGTAATATTTTGGAAGTGGTGATATACATGATAGAGAATGGCATGGCAAAGGACCTCGAGCAGTAGGCGATGGTGGCCTGGGAGGTGTGGCAGAGGCAGAACAAGCTTGTATTTGAAGGGGAGAGGGTTGAGCCATAGGTGGCGGTGAAGAAGATGTGGGAAGAGTTGGAGGAATTCAGCAAAGCAAATGAGAAGGTGAGGGTGGAGGATAGGCTGGGAAGGGAGGAGGTTGAGCAACGTTAACTTCTGTCGTGTCCGGGGTTCATAAAATTGAATTGTGATGCTTCGGTGGTGGTGGGCAGAGAGTGCGGAATTGGGTTTGTAGGGAGAAATGAGGGAGGAGATGTCATGATGGTGGGTGCAAAGAGGGTCCAGAGGACGGATGAGGTGATCGTGGCTGAGGCAGAGGCAGAGGCGCTGTTATGGGCGATGAAGGTGGCTCAAGCGATGGGATCAACTCGGATTTGGATGGAATCCGACAGTCAAGAGGTCATAACGAGGCTGAGAGGACGGAATGAGGTGAGGGGGAGCTAGGGAAGGTACTTGATAGGGTTAAGGGGATGGCATGGATGTTTCTAGAGTGCCGATGGATCTATGTACGTAGACAAGCAAATGAAGAAGCACATTATTTGGCCAAAGTTAGGCCTGATACTGAGTTTATTAGCAGTAGTACTGAAAGCTTGAATGCTGATGTAAGAATCACTTTGATGATGGATTCTATGAAGAGTTGAATGGTGGTTTTTGAAGGAATTGTGTCCTTTAATTAAATGTGCAATGACTAAACTTGGAATAGGAAAATTGATATAAATATACAATCCGATTATTTTAGGAGTCGTAATGCTTTGCTAGAAGCCAATTACGATTAATGGGGTTAAACGGTCTAATTCCATGACTATTATAAACGGGTCCTATGAGGTCACACACTTTGAGTTGTCGGACTAGATTAACGAGAGTGATGGTTGATTAATAATATGTATATATGTGTATGTTATATATTATTAATAATAGATATTATTTATTTAAGAAATAAATAATTAGGTAAATTAATTAAGGGAGTTACTAAAGGGCATGTATGTATGTGGACAATGTCGTTAGTCTCATCCTAATTAAAAAGCCTAATGTCTATTATAGCCTAAAAAGGAGTTACGGGAAGGCACATTTGTTAGAGAGTTACAAAAAGGCCTCCTAAGCTCTTATTGCCTAAGGTTTTCAACCAGAATGAAAAGAAATAAAAGCAAAGCTAGTTTGCTAATTTTCAATAGAAAATACGTGAGTGATCCAAAGATCAAGTGTTGATTTTGGTGCTAAGGTTCATAAATACCATCCAAAGCAATTCAATTGCTAGTCTTTCGATCTTCGTCCTAGCAGTCGAAGGCTAAAGAGATCTAGACACCGGGCTCGTGTGGACCAAGTAGAGAAGTTGTATTTGAGGCTTTCTTTCTCTTCTGATTCCATCCCGATTCGATCCGGTTCACGCATCAACAGGTATCTCTTATGAACAATGATTGATCGATCGTTTATGCATGAAGATCCTTGAATTAGATGTTTAGATATGATCTGAAATTCCATTAAACGCATCTAATTATCCTTCAATTGGCATCAGAGCCATCTTGCATAAATTGATACGATCAATAAATTAATTGTTAATTTTTGATGCGGATTTTGATTTAAATTGATGGTAAATTCTATATGGATAAAATGTAAAATTGAAATGGAGATTTTGATGAATTGAGAGATGAAATTGTATGAATTGACATGGAAATAGATTACCACCGATCCGAGTCAGATTCGATCCGATTCGGTGATGGAACCGAAATGGTGGATGATTTCCGTATGTATATTTGGCTAGATCTCAAAATATATTTGATATAACATATTTACCGTAAAATATTTGGTTGTAAAATATGTTCCGGTGAATTGAGGTATTAATGCTTTGTTGCACTAAAATTGTTTTATGCGCATAACCCTCCTTTTGTGAGTATGATGTTTCTTTTATTCACAAGCATGGATATTTTCGACATTAGTACCTTTTCAAGGATGGCAATTGATTGTAGGGACATATAACAATGAATCTATGATTTTTAGGATTTAGTTTCTTCCCCTGTATGACCACTAAAAGTATTGCTTGGGGACAAGCAAGCTTAAGTATGGGGTGTTTGATGTGCGCGCAAATTGTCATATTTTCTATGCACATTTATGTCCATTTTGTCGTTATTTGCATGCATATTGGTTGGGAAATCATAAGATTAGTGTAGTTTATGCTTATTTGTCAAATATAGAGGTCTACTCGAGTTTTTATGTTATTTCGCAGAAATCCAGACAAAAATGGACGAATTTAAGATAAGAAGAGCGGAAAAAGAACTCAAAGTCTACTGATGAGTCGAAATCGACCTATAGACTCGACATCGAGTGAACTACAGCACTAGAAATCGAGCAGAGGAAGAACAGAGCATGTCGACACATCAAGGTCGATATCGATGTTACAAGGTCGATATCGAGTGGCCGAGATCGAGCAAATAGATAGAAGTCGAGTGCCAATCTGAGTTCGAGTAGGACTGCTCGAGATAGAGAAGAGATAAGGTCGATATCGAGGTTCATAGTCGATATCGATGTCTGCTGCCGAACAGATCCGACGCTGTTTTTGATAGAATTCTATCCGAAGCATTCGAGTTTATCCTAAAGTCGAGATCTTCTACCATACAGACACCAAACATTTTATCCTTTATGTTATTTACCTAGAGAGTTTTAGTTTTTACTTTATTAAAGTTTTATCTTAGGAATAAAGATAGAGTTTCGAATCCTTGGATAGCGAGGTGAGAAATCTATAATTAGAGGTCGTTAGGGCTGAGTTAAGAATTATGTTTTCATCCACACACAGCAAGAAATTCACTTTTATCGCAGAGAATAGTTAGTAGAGAGAGGGCCGAGTTGAGTTGAGTGGAAGCTAGAGCGAAAAGTTGGCTTTGTTCGATGTAATCTTTGTTTTGAGTTTCAAATCAAAGTAGTTTCTTTTACATGATGATCGATGATGAGTTCAATGATGAAGCGCGAGTAGTCAACCCACTTCTAGGGTCGGGGTGAGCCCGACGATAGCAATGTAAGTTTATGCAT
The DNA here is from genome assembly GCA_963922045.1 of Persicaria maculosa. Classification (NCBI taxonomy): domain Eukaryota; kingdom Viridiplantae; phylum Streptophyta; class Magnoliopsida; order Caryophyllales; family Polygonaceae; genus Persicaria; species Persicaria maculosa. The sequence goes on along the minus strand of OY998264.1, from coordinate 42,688,040 downwards.
CAAAGGTATGATTTTTATGCGATTCCGTCTTTTATCCTATGCATGATCCTTTGCGAGAGTTGAGGAGATTCATTATTTGCATTATTGAAGCGAAAGCCTATCATATTGTGAATTTGGATTTGTCATGAAATTGGATAGTAACTCTTAGGTTTTATGCGAGAGCCTCTAATCATCTAAGTGTTGGTAACGAAAGTTATTTGACGGAAATGCATCATCTTTCATGAATTTGGCATAAAACTTGCATGGTTATCGTTGTGGCATGAATCCCCGATCTTGGAAGCTTTTAGTTTATTGAAGTTCATATAAAAAGTTGTGTTTTTATTTCTTTCCATCCTTCTATCATCATCCTACGTTCTTCGGACACCTTTTTCGACAAATTAGGTTCGTTTACATTTTCTGTTTGAAAACTCGAACTCGAATGCAGAGGTCGTATCGAGTGCTGAAATCGATATCGAGTACCCATCTCGATGTCGACTTGTTGCTTCTGTCTTCTGCAGGTAGTTAACTGGACATCGACTAGAACTGGGGTCGATATCAACTAGACACCTCGATATCGAGTGGTCTTCTAGAGTCGGGATTTGATCGTGATTGCAAGCTTAGGAAGCGCTGACATACCTCCTCGTAGATTCGATTCTGAATTACCCTACCACTACATCGGGAGGGATTCTTGTATTTTATTTGCTTGGATAAGGGAGTTAGCTTAGTTTGATTTGAATATTTTATTTAAGTGATACCCATCCCCCATTGCGAACAGGTGTGTCCCCGACTGCCCTCAAACCATACATCGGGACCCCAGTTGCCTTCTCAAGAGATGAAATACCAGCACTGAGCTTACAGTAGTCTTAGGAACCTCACCGAAGCAACGAATGGAGAGCATCGTCTTTACCGTCCGACAGTATACAATGCGTTTTTGGGAAGAGTGTCACTCTACAAGTTCCAGATGATAGTCTCGATTTACCACTTCCTGGCAAAATTCCCAATCGCTGGAGGAGAGGTTGAAGAGGTCCGCAGACAACAACCCGAGAGTCGGAGTTGTTACTTGACCTCCCTGAAGAGGAAGAAAGAAGTAATGTGTATTGAGAAAGTGGCCACAAGCACAACCAAGAATGAAAAAAAAGAGTCCATTAGGGGATTTTGCAGCTGAAAATGACTATCCGTTTGGGACTACAAAAGCATAACTAGAAGTAAGGCCGGCAGCCAAGAAAATATCTACCGCAGATGAGAGATCGACGCACCAACCTTTCCCTAACCCAAAAGAAAAGGTTTATCTAGGACAGGCCTTGGGATCAAAAGAGAGGAATCAAGTATTGGGGATAATTGCTAGATCTAGGGATATCTTTGCATGGACACCAAAGGACTTGCTCGGGGTCCCCCCGACAATCGCCATGCACGCCCTCGGGATCCGACATGATGCGAAGCCTATCGCGCAAAAAAAGAGAAAGCGCTCGCCACAAAGGAAAAAATGGACAAACTGCTCGACACGGGTTTCATCGAGGAGGTTGAAGACTTTGATTGGTTATCAAACGTGGTCTTGGTAAAGAAATCCAGTGGAAAGTGGCGTATGTGCGTTGATTTCTTCGACCTCAACAAGTCCTGCCCAAAGGACAGCTACCCGCTCCCGTCCATAGACGAACTGGTCGATGGAACTGCGGGTAACGCGGTCCTCAGTTTCTTGAACGCATACTCAGGATATAACCAAATTTGCATGGATCTGCTTGATAAAAGCCACCATATTCATCACGAATTAGAGGATATTCTGCTATCAGGTCATGCCTTTTGGATTAAGGAACGCGGGAGCAACCTTTCAGAGGACTGTCGACCGAATCTTCCGCACCCAGATAGGAAGGAATGTGTCGATATATGTGGATGATATTGTGGTAAAAAGTGAGAAAGCAGAAGAACACGCGGCTGATTTACAAGAAATTTTTGATTCCCTATGAAGCGGGGGTCTGAACTTAAATGCAGAGAAATGTGTCTTCGGGGTAGAATCTGGTAAGTTTTTGGGTTTCATGCCAGTGAGCGCGGAATAGATGTGAACCTAGAGAAGATTGTCGCGATACAGAACATGCAACTGCCACAGACAATCAGAGAAGTCCAGGCTGTAAATGGCGCGATAAACTATCTCAACTGGTTCTACTCTTGCCTCGCCGACAAGTCCCTACCTTTCTTTGCATTGCTAAAAAGGAAGGGGCCGGTCCAGTGGACGCCAGAACTGCAACAGGCTTTTGAAGAAATGAAAGCCTATCTAATGAAGGTACCGACTCTCCACCGACCAGAGAAACTCGAAACTCTGCACCTCTAACTAGCAGTAAGGAGTGTAACGATCAGTGCCGTCATCACCCGCGATAAGAAGTACCCAGTATATTATGTGAGTAGGGTATTGCAAGACGCCGAAACAAGGTATGAACCTATAGAGAAAATGATCTTGTGCATGGTTTTCGCGGCGAGAAGATTACGGCCATACTTCCAGGACCATCTCATCAAGGTTCTAACCAACTTACCCCTGAGACAGATACTTCACTCACCATGTCTCTCGGGGCGAATGACGAAGTGGGCAGTAGAGTTATCAGAGTTTGAGATAGAGTATGCCCTGTGGAAGGTGGCATTAGACAAGACTTTGGTTGATATCATATGTGAGACCGGCTTCGAGGGACACCCGCCATCGAAGGAGGCTGAATGGGTCCTCAAGGTAGACGGGGCCGCCAATCAAGCCGGTTGTAGAGCAGGAGTCACCCTGACTTCTCCTGAAGGACAACAATCAAACTATGCCTAAAGATTGGCTTTCCAAGCAACAAATAATGAAGCAGAGTATAAAGCTTCGATAGCTAGACTTGAGGTGGCTTTAGTACATGGATCGAGGGGGATAACCGCCTACATAGACTCAGAAGTACTGACGTTATAGATAAAAGGAGAATATGAGGCCAAGACCAGATTGATGTCGGACTATCTAAGGAAGGTCCAGGCCTTGCAGAAAGCCTTTGTAAGTTTCAAGTTGACTGTCATCCTGAGAGAAGAAAATCAGCAAGTGGATGCCTTGGCACAAATGGTTGCGGCCATGCCATCAGAAGTCGAGCAGGAGGTCACTTTTGAAAGAAGAGAGAGTTGCAGGCTCATCAAAGAAGTCTACTTCGTAGAAACAAGTGGTGAGGATAATTGGAGGACCCCCATCGCGGAGTATTTAGGAAAGGGGATCCTCCCACAAGGAAAAACCGAAGCGAGACAAGTCACCACTAGAGCGCCCAGATTCACGATCCGTAAGGGAAGAATCTTCAAGAAGGGTTTCACCCAACCGGACCTCGTGTGTTTCTGCGGAAGATGGGAAGATCATCACAGAAGAATTGCACGCCGGAATATGTGCACATCACCAGGGTTGGAGGGCCTTGACTATGAAGCCATGAGAGCCGGGTATTACAAGACTACCATGAAATAGGACATCCAAACATTCATTCAAAAGTGCGACGCGTGTCAAAGGCATGGGAATGCAATACACCAACCCGCGGAAACGATGAAAGGGGATCTATGGGGCTTAGCCCTTCCCTCTCTAGGGAATGGACATCCTAGGCCCATTCTCGACCGCGCTGGGACAACTGAAATATGTGCTCGCGGTAGTGGACTATTTTACGAAGTGGGTCGAAGCCGAAGCCATAGGTTTAATAACGGCAGAAAAGGTGATGAAGTTCCTGTGGAAAAACCTGGTGTGTCGGTTTGGAGTTCCTGAGACGATCATTACGGACCATGGCCCTTAGTTTGATTGCGAAAGCATTCGTGATTTCTACGAAGGCCTCCACATCAACCTCAAGTTTTCATCAGTAACCCACCCACAGATAAATGGCCATGCAGAAACCACCAACCGGTAGATACTGGAAGGGATACGAAAAAAGCTAGGAACCTCGGCCAGAGGACGGTGGGCAGAACTCCGTCCCCTAGTGTTATGGGCCTACCGAACCTCGACCAAGACCCCGACGGGAGAAACACCTTTTTCCCTAGTCTACGGTGTGGACGCAGTCATCCCTGTTGAAAGAATGGTTCCCTCGGCCCGCGTCCTCGGATTTGAGCAAGGATCCAACGAAGAAGAACGCAGGATGATGGCAGCACTGAAGGCCCAGTAGTACAAGAGACGAACAGCAAAGTACCACTACCGTGGCAATTCTAGAAGGGAGACCTAGTCCTTCGACAGGTACTAACAGGAGGGAACATAGATGTAAACTGGGAAGGACCCTATGTCGTGGCTGACGTCATCAACACCGGGGCCTACAAACTTCGAAACAAGAATGGAGAAATACTGAACAAAACATGGAATGCAGAAAGTCTGAAAAAATACTATGTGTAGACCAAGAACTAGAACTAAATAAATATAAGAATCGCCCCCGCGGACAATGAAGAAGTGGTTAGCGAGCGTTTTTGGTAATAAAACAGGGCTAATGGAAAGCACTAAGATCTGGGACGCTGGAGCTCGCATCCGTGCCGGTCCTCTAATCGATACACTCGTTCTCTTAGAATTAAACGAGTCACTCTAAGACTTGGAACGTTGGAGCTCCTCTCCGCGCCGGTCATCTGATCAAGACTCTCGTTCTCTCGAAATTAAACGAGTTTCTCTAAGACCTGGGACGCTGGAGCTCCTCTCCGCACCAGTCATCTGATTGAGATACCCATTCTCCCAAAATTAAACGAGTCGCTCTAAGACCTGGGACGTTGGAGCTCACCTCCTTGACGGTCGTCTGATCGAGACACCCGATCTCTCAGAACTAAACAAGTCGCTCTAAGACCTGGGATGCTGAAGCTCCTGTCCGCTTCGGTCATCTGATCGAGACACCCGTTCTCTCGGAATTAAACGAGTCACTCTAAGACCTAGAACACTTGAGCTCCTCTCCGCACCGGTCATCTGATCAAGACACCCGTTCTCTCAGAATTAAACAAGTCACTCTAAGACCTGGGACGCTAGAGCTCACCTCCGCACCGGTCATCTGATCGAGACACCGGTTCTCTCAGAACTAAACAAGTCGCTCTAAGACCTAGGACGGTGTATCTCCTCTCCGCGCCGGTCTTTGATTGAGACATCCATTCTCTAAGAATTAAACAAGTCACTCTAAGACCTGGAACTTTGGAGCTCCTCTCCGCGCCAGTCATCTGATCGGGACACCCGTTCTCTCATAATTAAACAATTCACTCTAAGACCTAGGACACTGGAGCTCACCTCTGCACCGGTCATCTGATCGAGACACCGGTTCTCTCATAATTGAACAACTCACTCTAAAACCTAGAACGTTGGAGCTCCCCTCCGCGCAGGTCATCCGATCGAGACGTCGGTTCTCTCAGAATTGAACAAGTCTCGACAAGACCAGAAATGCCAAAACTCGCATCCGCGTGGTACACTTGTTCGAGGAGCCAGTTCCCTCGAAATAAGTTTGGATACTATAGAACCTAAAGATGTAGGAACTCGCCTCCACGTCAGTAATCTAATCAAGAAACCGCATTTCTCAAGGAATCAAACGAATTTTTACAGGACCATAAATGCGGGGGTATCCTACTCCGTCAAACTATTAAACACAAGGTCTCCCAAAATAGACACTAAAGTTGAATGCTGGAACAAAGAAAAACTCGTGTGCAAAAGGCTAAAATCGAGCATACACATCCAAACAAGAAGACCAAATCCATACTAAGACATCCGACTAGGACAAGCATGAGTAGAGTAAGAATTTAGGAACCAGGGGGAGGTGCCTCCCTGGGTGGAAATTCGACGTGGCCATTTTCCACACCGATGAGGTCAGGATCGAGCACCCGAATCTCAAAGTGGACACCACCTTTGTGAAGAAAAACCATGACAGTACCCATCTCCAAACCCTGGGACAAGATGAAGTCATTCCAGCCTTCGACTAACCAAAATATCTCATAGTCTCACTTAACAATCTCAACCAGGATATCTTCAACCAAACCTAGGGACAAAAAGACCTGAGAATGGCCTGTAACGCTTGTTTCACTCTCGAACAAAGCAGAGAGTGACTGCACAAACCAAAACCAATGAGTTAAGAAAAAGAAAGGCTATTAAAAATAATAGACAACAACTAAGATCCCCATCAACAAAGTCACCAGTTCTTGCATCTAGTCTTCAAAGTCAAGGGCCAAGACGAAGGCCCATGGACTCCGGCTAGATGACGCCATCTAAATAAGATAGAGGTATGGAAGTAAGAAGGGAGTGACTCTCATTTATAAGAAACACCACAGGAAATAAGACGACAAATCTCCACTAAGATTCCAAAACAAAGCCCCTTGAAAGGGAGAAACAGTAGTGACAAAAACTCACAGGTGATGTGAAAAGAGGTATCGGAATCATAACACACAAAGCCCAAGAGACACGTTGAAGTACTCAAAAAGCAAGAAAGATTGCGCGTATTCCATACAGACGCGGAAAATCTTTAAACATACACCACAAAACACGAGCTACAAGATTAAGGAACCTCAACAATAGAAAATGCCTTAGAAACGCAGAAATAAAAATGGGTCTGTCCTACTTAGGAACCATTTCAGGGATAGCGGATTAAGGATAGAAGTCGTTGGTCGAGTGATCCACACTGCCGTGTTAGACGCAACCAATACCTTCATCCCCATCTTCTAAACGCATGACCTGGACTTCAAAGCAAGCATCCTCTCTATGGATAAAGATCATGGAAGATCCAACCGCTAGTCCATGAGACTCGACAAAATTGTTCCATCCACGACCAAGCCAGTACATGCCGTAACTTCCCTTGAAAATGTGGACCGTGAAGTTACGCAAAATGTGGGATGAGAAGAAAACTCGCTCGGGAATAGCCTCCTCATATTCGTCCTCAAAGTGCAGGGGCAAAAGCTGTAAGATGAAAGAAAAAATCACAAAACAACAGAAGCGTAAGAAAGGGGGTGAGGGTCACGAAGAAAGAGGTCGGCAAGACCAAACCTACAGACCAACAAAAATTACCAAGCAAAACATCTGCTCCTCCCGATCAATCGCTTGAAAAAAGGCCCATCTATCCACACCGGAAAAAGCCATACCCGCACTACAAGAAATAGGCGAAATGACGGTTGAAACGCGCATCTGAGTCCTTACACCACCGTAAGAAAAGGCGCAGAGAAAGAGCAAAACAAAACGTAGGAGGGGGGAACGCCAGAAGGGAAAAGCACATAACCAGATTTGGTCTAAGCCCTCAACTGAAAAAATCCACGCATGCACAACACATGTCAAGGAATCCTCCTCGGAGAGGACAAGACCACATCACTTGAAATGACCTAGCCTTCGTATGCGCCAGGATGAGTGAGACAGTGAGAAGTCCTATCACATAGCTTTGATTAAGGGATCTTCGATCAAAGCACAAAAAAGAGACCATGAAGACATGCAACCACAAAAGTGCCCCATGGAGTTACATCGAAAAACAAGATCAACACGCGGCAAGGAAAGCCAAGAACAATGAAGCAAACCACCAAAAACCCAAGTATAAAAACCCCATGAGACCCAAGCCAAAAAGCACATCCAAAAAATGGAACCTAAAGAGCCACCTAAAGCCTTCTATCGAGTTATTCTCGCGGAAGGGCAGCTTCATTCACTACAACTCCCGCTCATGTACGTGTTGCTGGAGGAAGACGCCCACAGTATGGCATATCTCTGGTCCCGGTCCAACCGAGAGCATGAGGTCAAAGTCAAAAGAGACGCGGATGGATTCTTCTGGTTTACCAATGGATGGTCCGAATTCACGCGAGCAAACAGAGTATGCATCAGGGTGGCCCTGATCTTCGTGTACCAGGGGGACTCCCACTTCGAAGTCTACATAGCCAATCCTGATTGCGACTACAACGGCATCATGGGGCGGAGATAGCATGAGACGAACCCCGATGCAATAACGAAGGACGTGACATCAAGAGACAGTATGGCTGCGATCGCTAGGTATCAGCTGGGGAACGCCCCCCAATAAATAAAACCTAGTTTGACCTTGTGTAAAGCCCTCAATTTCAATAAAAGTTTCTGGCTCAAACTAAAACACTGGGTGACAAAATGTGTCCTTTATTACAAAGTTTACACCCACATTTTATTAAAAGAAAAAGCGACCCAAGAAGAGCTAACAAGACCCACTGGAGGAAGCGTTCCAAAGACGACACTCGATGTCGCAACACTCAATATCACGGCGCGGACAGACTTTGAAACGAGCTCGGCCCATGTGAAAAAACGTCATCGATGATCCGATGACTAACCCATGACGAATAACGAAGTCACTCCATCTGCGGCCGAATTACAGATGATTGTTCTGATCCCTACTCACCTCTACCTGAAAATCGTTAACGATGTAAGAGGAAAGGAAAACTCGCGGTGGCAAGGCGGACCGGTACTCGACCTCGAATTGGGGCAATAACGGCTGACAGGGCAAGAAAAAAAAAACAAGAATAACATAAGTGCAAGAATCAGGGCTCAATGAGACTTTAAAAAGAACAACAGAACATAGATTAAAAAAATCCTACGAGCTTGAGAAGATGATCAGCATGATCCAAAACTTGGAAAAACGGCCAGGGATTGGGATGTTTAGGCGCCATGATTGATGCTGAAAGGCTTTGAGATAACCAAGGCAACCTTAACTATAAAAACCAGGGAAAAACTCAAGCATGGATGCCAAATGGCGTAAGCTTTTTATACAACGTCAAAATACCATCCCAAACACCTGGCAACTATGTGGGAAGCTTAACAGGCACGAACGTAGAAAGAATAATTACAATAAAGATAGTCATAGCAAAATATACACCATCAAGTATAGCGGCCAGATTCCACTGTCCAAAAAGAATCGCACGTCAAGAACAGAACCTAAAAAACATGTGTTAATTACAAAAGTGGGCCCATGGCAATAGACTGTTCAAACAGGGAAGAGGAAGATAAGAGTCAATCTTCTTGATCTTGTGAATCCGCGTCGGCACCAACTTCACCCTCCTCCTCATCCGACTCATCTGTGGCAAGCTCTTCTGGAATAAGCCCCCAATCCTCTTGAACCAAGCTAGCCTCAAACTTCTCCAACGGGACACCAGGGTTGGCCATAGAGCGGGCAACGCTTTGGTTAATGCTAGCGGACATTCCCTTCCTAAAATATCTAAAACATTTGTCCTTCAAGAGTTCATCGCCCTCAGGGGTACGAAGGCATTGCTTGGCCACAGAAGAAAGAAAGGAAAGGCTCGCGTCAGATTTGATCCACTCAGAAGTCAAGTACCTCAGACCCGCAGGAGACTCCATCCATTTGAGTGCCACCTCTTTATCCGAACAAGACTGAAGTGCTTCCAACTCTTGCTTCATCAAGGTACGATCCTCCTCCAAGATGGAGTAATCCCCTTGGAGTTTTTTAGCAGAAGTCTCGCTTGCTTTAAGTCGGCTCTCTAAATCACCAATAGAAGTTTGAAGCTCTTCCTCTCAACGACGCGAAGCCTCCAGGTTGGATAGAGCCGCGTCCCGCTTGCCAGTTAGCGAGGAAACTTGATCATTAGCCTCCTTCAGCCTCTCGTGAAGTTTGACGGACCGTTTCTTAAATTTTTCCACTGAAGCAGGGTCCCCGACGGTGTTGCCCAACATCCGCACGCGGTGGTTCAAGTCTTTGATCTCAGCGGCCTTTTGAGAAATCTCTTTTTCCTAAAAGACAAGCCGACATTCCGTCTCGTACTGGAACCCCCTAAGCTGTAAAGAAGGAGAAACCAAACAAGGCAAAAACAAGGGGAAGCAATTAAATTCGGGACAACACAAGAAAAAAAGACTAAGTAACATATGAACTCACCCATTGTGCGACCCGGTCGAATTGGATGGAGAATTCATGGGGATCCAGACGACGCAGGTAAGCCTGTTCATTCCATGCTAACTTCGCCAGTTCATCCATCCCAAAGCCAGGCATGCGGAAGGTGGGAAGCGTAGCGTCACCCTGAAGAAAAAGAGGTTCCTTCTCGTCGCCAGCGCCTAAAGGCCTCGAGGAACTCTCTACCCTCTTTCTTTTTTGAGATTTTAGGTTTTGAGGGTCAGACAAACAAGAACGTTTATCGCGAGATTCTGATACAGGAACGGTAGCCCTTGCAACTGGATCACTCACCTTATCAGGCCCAATTTCTGCCGTGGCTCGGGGGGTTAGAGGGTGAAGAGGCACGCGCACGGTTGATGATGGACAGTTTTTAGTCGCGTAAACCGTATCAAAATAAAACTCAAACCTACAAACTAGCATAGCAAGTAAGTAAGAGGTCGATCCCACAGAGAATTAAGTATTTCTCAGCAATGTGTATTTACCAATTAGTAGGAAGGGGGGTCTTGGTTGATTGAGATAAGAAAGAAAACAAAATAAACTATAAACAAGTTGATGCAAAACAATTTAGAGAAGATCGCTATACCTACAACTATTCACTTTATTTGTTTGAATTGATATTGTAACTTCCTCTTGTCCTTTTATTTTCCTATAAATATGCCCTTGTCCCGACCTAATATAGTTACTAGTCCAATCAGTCCTAGAAACCCTTATCAATGGAACAATCCCTAAAGAAGGATTTAACCTAATTGATAGCTTTAAGTTCAGAGATTAACCAAGGTATTAGCAGTCCCTAAAGAGGGATTTAACAACACATCCAACTTCCTACACATCCAACTAGTTCAATCAGCCCTAAAGGGATAAGTTTGCCACTTGGGTTAAGGTTCGCAATCAGGAATCTACAAAACCCTAGCAGTTGAATTGATTCTACCAAGTTGATCAGGCCAGATAGAATAAAAACAATCAAACATTCAAGCACAAAGAAGTCGAAACATTCAATATAGGAAATAAGGAACAAGATTTAGAAACTAACAACTCAATCCAAACAAAACTTCAAATCGTAGATAGAACGAAGAGAGTTTAGCCGCCCATGGCGAACATCGCTCTCAATCTAAACTAAATTGTGAATGATGAATGTTAATGAATGAAAACCTAGCGCAAGCCCCTCTCTAAATCGTGCCCTTTTCGTGTCCAAGTCGGCCAAAAAGATAAAGATAGAATAAATAGGGTTTTGGATAGAAAACACGTCGCTGAACTCTGAAACACATCGCTCTGGGCAAATGCGGCGGCCGCGGCATATTGCTGCGCCCGCAGCATATGGCAGCGCCCTCTGCATCAGTATTTTACGGAAACTTCAGGTCGAATCAGCTCTCGACGTTAACAGAAACGTTGTAGCTCTCTGAAAGAGCTTTCCAACGCATGGTCATAATAGTCAATCGGACAACCGAGACCTCCAGAAAGTGCAAAACAAGTTCAGCATGGTTGGCGACAACTTCTGCATACTTGTTCTTCGTTTAGGCTCGTTTCTTCTTCTCAGGACCTCTTTAGATCTTGATAGCATGCATTTAGGTAGGAATATTAGGTTGGATTTAGCATGATTTAGATTTATATAATGCATAGATTAAGCTACATTTGCATTTATACTTGTGTTGTTGGTAGAGTCGGAATCTACACGCGTTTATGGATTATTTCAGGTATATGTGGATCCGACGAGGAATGAGGAAGCTCATGGATGAAGGAAGAGTGAAGAGGGGGTGGAAAAGTGAAGAGCACGGGAGCGAAGTCGAAGTTAGAGAGCCTAAGTGAAGAACAAGTCAGTAGAAGTTATCGCCAGACAAGCTGAACTTGTACTGCACTTTCTGGAGGCCTCAGTAATCCGATTGACTATTATAAGCATGCGTTGGAAAGCTCTTTCCGAGATCTACAACTTTTATGTAGACATCGAGACCCGATTCTAAAACGGAAAAATCGCTGTGAACAGTAAAGGCCGCCCCGCGGCCAAGCTAACCGCCCCGCGGCCCGAATTTTCGCAATCGCCTGGCCGCCCCGCGGCCTGGGTTGGCTGCCCCGCGGCCTCTGCAGAAACGCCAAATCCGCTCAATGGACTTTTTATCCACTTAATTAGGTTTTTAGAATTATTATTTGGCCGACTCTTTTGAGGCTTTTTAAGGACGTTTTAGGGTTTTATTTTAATCATCTAATTCCATAACTCTTATACACTTTGAGATTATCAATTGAGAGAATCCTAGAAGGGAGCCTCCATGGCCATGGAGTGCTAAACTCTTCCGTTTCGTCTATGGATTGAAGCTTTGGTTTGATAAAGTTGTGAGATTTCTATTCTTGTTCTATTCCTATTGATTTGTATTGATTCTTTTGCGAATATTGTTAATTTCTTCTAGCCCGTACAACTAGTTGAGATTATTGCTAGGATTTTGTAGATTCCTCGTAGCGAACGTTAATCCATACTAGCAATCATGCCTTTTTAGGACTCGTAGGACTAAATTGGTGTGTAGAGAATCAATTATATGTTAAATACTGACTCGTAGCTTGGTGTTGCATGTATCTTGGTTAATCCTTAATCTTAATGCTACTATTAGGTTAAATCTTGACCGTGTTAGGGTTATCTAATTAGTAAGGGTTACTAGGACTCGTAGGACTAGTAATTTACACAAGATTAGGACAGGAACAATAATAGGATGAAAAGAGAACTCGAAGAAGAATCGATGATCAATCAACCAAACTAAAGTGGATATTTGTAGATGAAACTATTTTCTCATTGTTATCTCTACTAACTTGTCTATAGTTTCTTTTCTTATATTCAATCACCAAAAACCCTCTTTTCTATTAATTGGTAAATATACATTGCTTAGGAATACTTGATTCTCTGTGGGATCGACCTCTTACTTGCTTACTATACTAGTTTGTAGGTTTGAGTTATACTTTGATAGGAACAACGACAGTTTCCTCCTGTCAGATCTTCATGTAAGCTTCCTCGATCAACTAGACATCCTCATCTAATCCTTCATCAACCCATGTCTCTTCCTCGGATCCACAGTTACCTGAAATAATCAATAAAAACTTGTAGATTCCGACTCCACCACCATAGAGAGCAAATATGCAAATTATACTTAACCCATGCATGATATGCATCATAACTAAGCTAAATGCAACCTATTATGACCATCTAAATGCGTTCTATCAATTGACTTTTTCTTCTTTTTTCCACCTTCCTTGGCATGATGATGGGCGAGCAGCGACCCAAGATCCATCAAATCTACAGATAACGAAAAACGGAAGACATGAGAAGTAGACCAATACAAACAGCACCAACGAGATAAACAAGACACAAAATTGCAGAAAGGCAACATGGAATAAAATATGGATAAAGCTAAGACAACACCTAAACACGGATGAGGTAAACTCAATCCCGCCATCTCAAGTCGAAGGGCCGAAACCATAGTGCGCCAAGGTAGTTTGGGCTCATGAACGAAAGAATCCTTGAATTGGTCAAGGCCAGCGACCATGGTTTCCTAGCAGCGCTAAACCTGCCCGGAACAATTTTGAACCTGAGACAAACACTAGTCTTATCGCGGACAAGAAACCACTTGTGCTTCCAATTCGGTTTATTGGATAATCTCTCGAACAGTTGGAGTTACACTGATAGAACCTAGAATCTTAGGGCCCTCTCTTCATGGAAAAAGCACTGAACGTGAGCTCCTTGGTCGGGGATACACCGATGTCTAGACACCTCATTATGAAGCTGGTGAAGAACTTCTTTAGAACGAACCCTCGAACATGTCTCCGCGAACCCATTGGGGGAATTAGCGTAAGGGACCCAAGATATTTCAGAATCAAGACCGCTAACTGAAGGACAAGAGGTTGAAGAAGCGTGCGCATCAGGATGAGGCTGAAGTTCTGCGTTCAATGAAAGAGCATTTCCCTCGCCGTCCTTAGAAGAAGAAGAAGTTAAGTAAGGTGAAGAATAGTAATCAGAGCCAGAGTGTTTCCGTCGCTTTCTCACCTTAATCGGGCTTCTCGATAGCCCTGCGCAATCTGGTGTAGAGACTTTTGAAGAAGAAGAGGGCTCTGAAGAAGAGTCCTTAGAACTGGACGAAGCGCTCCCAGAAGAAGATGAAGACGAAGAGTCCAAAACCACTACGGCAGGTAGCGCTCGAGAGGTTGAGGGAAGGTCCGTCCTCCACCCTTCTTCCCTCTCAAAGTCCTCCAATACGTCATGATCTTCCCTAGAACTACCCACCCTTGAAAAACTAAAGGGAAATATGAAGAAGGACCTATGTACGCAGACCAAGACATCAAAAAACCCAAAAACAGGTTCGCAAGAAACAAAGAACTCAAAAACGATCTAATAGTCATATAAACAAAAATCCTAAACATATTCATGGGAAACAAGAGGATACTAAACAACTTAAAGCGAAAAAGAAAGAACACGACTCAAGAACTCAAGAACAAAAGAAGAATTTACCTCGACAAGCTAAGAACACTGTCGAAAAGTTTAACCGGAAAAAGGCGAGTTAAGCGCAAAAGCTCTCGGAAAACAGGAATCAGGAAAGAGCCAAATCAGATGAATGAAAGCCAATGAAGCGTAAAAAACGAAATGGGGTAATTTATAGAAAATTACCGACTCTTCAACTCCCCCTAAACAAATAGGCCAAGGTAAACCCTAATTGGCCGGAGTGGGCCAAAAATTGGGCCCAACCTAGGATACTAGAATGACAAGTATAGCCCTCCAAAGGGACCAAAAGAAAGGATGACATTTCCGCTGAAAGGGTCGGATCCTCTCAAGCTCAAAAAGAACTTAACCCAACCCGAAGAGCTATGATGAAACTGGACGAAAATGCCTAACGAAAGTAAAGGAGTAATGAATTAAATAAGAAGACAGTTCGCGAACAAGGATGACCCTTGAAAGAATCAATGTCCACCAGATTAGTGTGGTCGCAGATAAAAAAGAAGACACGTGTCCACCATGCCCCCAACCCACGAAGGTCACACGTGCCCACACAAAAACAACAAGTGTCACGATGGGGGACAACCCGCCAATCACTATAAAAGGAAGAAAGAATGGAGACAGAAAGGACTTTTGGCGGGGGGAGTGTAAAAAGGAGAGAGAGAAAACGATAGAGAAAGGAAAGAGGAATAAGGATTCAGAAAATAAACTGGGCAATCTCTAACCTAGAAAGTTCCGCGAGGAGACTCGTGGTTGCGCACCCGCATGCAGAGAGTATATTTGTACTCAGAGGGGACAGGGAGAGAGACCTAAGATCCGCGTCAGGGTCCAATCCAAGCCATCGTCCGCGGTCAGGTAAGCTCTCTTGTCCCCCACAAAACTCGGACGGACTCCTAAACACCAAAGGGGTACATGGGTGAGACCCATGTTTCAGCGCTGACACGGCCGAGGTAGAGCCATGAAAACGCTTGTTCCATGGATCAGGTAAGACCGTGATCGAAGACAGCGCCTTCTGAGTCCACCTCCTGGGGTCTCACCGCAAGCGGAACCCTTTTTTACTTTTGGGATTCGTCAATGGCGGTCGAGTCCGGAGCAAGGCGAGATGGAGGTGGGTAGTGTGAAGGATTAAGGAACACCGGCGAGCTGACGTCGCCGGAGAGGAGCAACCAAAAAAAGTGAACCCAACACCGGTCCGAAAAACACAAAGGAAACACAGAGAAGGAGATATAGACCACCACCAGGGGACGACAAGCCAAGCAAAGGTGGGTTTGTGGAAGGGAAGCCCAAGGGGGAACAACCACTTGATTTTCGAGCACTCTCCGAGGAGAGAAGTTAAGGCTCTCCAAAGAGAGATTTGGGCTCTCCTGTATTTAGTACCTTGGGGTCATGGGTTCAAACCCCTTTAGTCTCATTTTTTTAAAATAATTTTTGTTTCTCTTAGTGTTGTTCTACTAAAAATGTCTAATTAAATAACAAATTTAAATTTTCGCCAATATATTTATATAAAAACATTATGTCCTATATATAAATATAAAAAAATCTAATTTTTTTATAATTTTTGTTCTTCCTACAAAAATTGACTATTTAAATCACAAATTTTAGATTTTTTCTAATATATTTATTTAAAAAAATTATTTTTCATAGGGTCAATTGCAAAAAATAGCATGAACTTTAAGGTTGGTTGCATCCAATGGCACGAACTTTTGAAAATTAAAAAATAATCATCAACTTTGATGGGGAATGACATCTGTTGGCACGACCTTACGAAATATTTAAAATAATCATCAACTTTGATTTGGTTACATTCAGTAGCACATCTATTTTTTTTTAATAGCATCTCTTATTAACATTTTTTGCAAAAATACCACCCAATTTTCATTTTTTTTATAAAGATGTCCATATTTTATTTTTACAAATAATACATTTTCATTATTCAATTTTTAAAATATAATTTAATTTTGAAAGTATTACTTTTATTTCGTTTTCTAAATACCTTCATTATTTAGTTCTGGTTAAAAAAAACTAATTTTATTTACTTCATAAAATCACATTTTTTCAAAAATTAAAGGAAAAATTTGGAAAATGTCCATTTGGTACCCCATTTTTTGCTCCTTATCCATTTTCATGAAGTAATTATGTGATTATCCCAAATTGACAATTTTGTCCTTCCTACCCGTTTTCCTACCTTCCCATTTTTTAATTTGACCATTGACCATTGACCGGTCAAAGGCAATGACTTTTGGTGACACATGTGTGGTGACATGAAAATTTTTTGGAGACAGCTTCGATTTTAGATTTTTTTTTTACGGGGTCACTGTCACCACTCTTATTAGTGGTGACACATGTGTGGTAACATGAAATTTTTTTGATGACAGCTTCTTTTCAAGAGTTTTTTTTACGGGGTCACTGTCACCACTCTTATTGGTGGTAACACGTGTGTGGTGACATGAAAATTTTTTGACGACATCTTCGTTTCAAGAGTTTTTTTTACAGGGTCACTTTCACCACTCTTATCAGTGGTGACACGTGTGTGGTTACATGAAAATGTTTTGATGACAGCTTTGTTTCAAGAGTTTTTTTTTTACGGAGTCATTGTCACCAATCTATCGGTGGTGACACGTGTGTGGTGACATGAAATTTTTTTGATGACAGCTTCGTTTCAAGAGTTTTTTTTACGGGGTCACTGCCACCACTCTTATTAGTGGTGACACGTGTGTGGTGACATGAAATTTTTTTGATGACAGCTTCATTTCAAGAGTTTTTTTTACGGGGTCACTATTACCACTCTTATCGGTGGTGACACGTGTGTGGTGACATGAAAATTTTTTATGATAGCTTCGTTTCAAGAGTTTTTTTTTACAGGGTCACTGTCACTACTCTTATCAGTGGTGACACGTGTGTGGTGACATGAAAATGTTTTGATGACAGCTTCGTTTCAAGAGTTTTTTTACGGGGTCACTATCACCACTCTTATCAGTGGTGACACGTGTGTGGTGACATGAAAATTTTTTGATGACAGCTTCGTTTCAAGAGTTTTTTTTAACGGGGTCACTGTCACCACTCTTATCGGTGGTGACATGTGTGTGGTAATATGAAAAAAATTTTATGACAGCTTCGTTTCAAGAGTTTTTCTTACGGGGCCACTGTCACCACTCTTATCAGTGGTGACATGAAAATTTTTTTATGACAGCTTCGTTTCAAGAGTTGTTTTTAATGGGGTTATTGTCACCACTCTTATTGGTGGTGACACGTGTGTGGTGACATGAAAATTTTTTTATGACAGCTTCGTTTCAAGATTTTTTTTACGGGGTCACTGTCACAACTCTTATCAGTGGTGACACATGTGTGGTGACATCAAAATTTTTTGGTGACAACTTTGTTTTAAGAGTTTTTTTTACGGGGTCACTGTCACCACTCTTATCAGTGGTGACACATGTGTGGTGACATGAAATTTTTTTGGTAAGAGTTTCGTTTAAAGAGTTTTTCTACGGAATCACTGTCACCACCCTTATCAATAGTGACACATGTAGTGACAGCTTTAACGTTATGCGACCCAAAACGAAGCATCACTCATAGATTCGACGTTAAAATCCATTGAAAAGACATTCACGAAATCTACACAAATATAAACATAATACAAAACAAATAAACAACACCATTAATCACTTATCTATAAACGTGGATGGTACACTACAAATAAATATAATACAAGTCAATACACAAAACAAATACGAAGTATCACTCATAAATTGTAGACAGGAAGAAGTTTGTAACCAAAAAAAATTAAAAATTAAAAATGAAAAGCTACTAGGATTATACGGAGTATTATAGTTGAATGAAGAAGATAAATACAAAGGCAACCTTAGCCTCTGAGCTTGGACCAAGCGGCTTAAAAGAAAAAAGAGAAATAAATAAAGGTGTGGCAGCTTTTTTAATTCCCCTACAAAAGCCTACCTTTTAGGTCTAGACTCCCCCCTTCTAATTTTTTTTTTTTTTATTTTCGGTTAATACCAAGTTATAATTCAACTCTATTTTTTTTATAATTCTTTATTTTGTAACTTAGTGTAATTAATGAACATAAGTATAATTCACGGTTTTTTTTTATAATTCACGTTTTTTTATAATTACGTTTATTTCACTTACATTATCGTACAATCCCGAGTGCCCGAGTTCGCCTAAAAATAATAATTTAACCTCTCGTTAATGATCAGCTTTTTTTAATAACTAAACTTACTAAAACGCTTTTTCCACAAATGTATATTATATATTTTTAGTTTTAATACGAAAACATTTACAAGAATAAAATAACAGGCATCGGCTTGCCGATAGGCCTGCGGGCATTTGTTTGTGTATATATATAAAGTTTATAATGAATTCTTTAAAAATATCGTTTTTAAAAAGATGTTATTTAAAAATTATTTACCTTTTTTAAAATAAATTAATAACTACACAAATCTAGTTTTTCCTCAAATGCATATTATATACATATATTTCTTTTAAAAAAGAAAACATTTAAGAAACAAACATGTATTTCTATTTAAAATATTTTTTTTATATGCCTGGCAGCGGCTTGCCGATAGGCCTGCGGGTATTGTTCCGAAGCCATAACAATAGGATTTGGCAAAAAAAACTTTAGAATAAAGCAATAGCACTATCCGGCCCATTGGTATTCTTCTCATCAGACTACTCTCAGGTCATGTGTTCGACTCTCAGTTTCGGAAAAAAGAAAGTATTTTTTGAACAAATGTATATTGTATATTTATGCTATAACTGCCCGCAGGCCTATCAGCAAGTCGCGGGTAGTTATACTATTTTTTCTTGTGAGAGTATAAAATACAGTTTTGTTGCTTAATATGTTTACTTAGTTACAATAAATATATAATATTTTTGAGCTGCATATTTCCACTTAATTATTTCTCAGTTTTTTTTTCCACATTATATATTTGTGGCTTGGGACCAATGCGCGCAGGCCTATCGGCAAGCTGCTGACAGTTATACTATTTTTTCTTGTGAGAATATAAAATACAATTTTGTTGCTTAAATGTTTTCTTAGTTAAAATAAATATATAATATCATTCAGTTGGATATTTCCACTTATTTATAAGTTTTTTTTTACAAATTATATTTGTTGGCTTCGGACCAATGCCCGCAGGCCTATCGGCAAGCCGCGGGCAGTTTTTGGTCATTTTGAAAATATTATAAAAGAAAAAAGAGAAATAAGGAAAAGTAGGTAAGCTTTTATGTCTACCTATAAAAAAAACTACAATCTAGGGTTAGACTTCCCCTTGTAATTTATTTATTTATTCCTTTTCGACTAAGACCAAGTTAAAATTCGACTTTATTTTTTTATAATTCCTTATATTTTAACTTAATGTAATTAATGAAGATAAGTTATAATTAACGTTTTTTATAATTCACGTTTTTTTATAATTATGTTTATTTCACTTATATTATAAAAGTCGGTCGTATAATTCACGTTTTTTAACACAGTGTAAGTTATTTATTTGACCTTTATTTAAACAGGATCGAATTATCGTAAAATCCCCAGTTCGCCTAAAAATAATAATTTAAACTCTCGTTAATGGTCAACTTTTTTTAATAACTAAACTTACTAAAAAGATTTTTCCACAAATGTATATTATATATTTTTATTTCTTTTAAATAAGAAAACATTTAAGAAACAAACATGTATTTCTATTTAAAAGATTTTTTTATATGTCTGGCAGCGGCTTGCCGATAGGCCTGCGGAAGCCATAACAATATGATTTGAAAATAAAAAACTGAGAATAAAGCAACAGCACTATCCGGCCCATTGGTATTATTCTCATCCACACTACTCTCAGATCATGTGTTTGACTCTCAATTTTGGGAAAAACAAATTATTTTTTGAACAAATGTATATTATATATTTATTTTTAATATGAAAATAACAAGCAGCGGCTTGGGTTCGTTTGGCGTGATGTGCTACTTCATACTCCTAAACCTGATATTGTCTAAACTACTTGAAAAGCAGCAGAAGACACTAAAAACTTCATTTGGAACTGCAACAATCTGCAGGAATTCACTATATTTTCATTATCAGCGATAAGCCGATAACTACAAGTCTATAATACATATCAAGTTGAGCAAGCATTACAGTATAACACATGAAGACCGAAAAAAAAACTCACAAAAGATGCAGCAAAAGATGCAGCAAAACATATCTGCAAACGCGAACTATTAGTTTCTTTCACTTATTGAAGTTACTGTCAAGTAAGGAATTGTGGAGGAAGCCTCAGAGCTGGATGGAGTATCTGACCTGCCTGTGCTGGGAGCGAGTGACGTAGACCCTTTAAAATGCTTGCCTTTTGGATCCTCATCCTTCAAGTTCATCAGCTCTGTGAGCAAATCCGGTTTAGATATAACCATTTTGGTAGCATCTATATCTCCTTGTAGCATCTGAACCACGGTAGACATTGATGGTCGAAGCCTTGGCATTCCTTGGGTGCAAAGAAGTGCAACTCTGAAAAATCTGCACGCCTCATTGTCGTTGAGATCTTCTCTCAGTGATTTATCAACCAGCTCTGTGGGCTCTCCCTTGCTGAAGATCTTCCATGCCTGTACCAGGGTTCATCCATCATCAGAAAAATGATTGAACAAGGATCCTACTAGCATGCAAATAGAGATTCTGGGATACTCCCTTCTTTCACCAAAACATATCATCTTAACTTATGGCATGGGAAACCAACAAATATACTATTGTACTCTCCTTTATAACACATTTTTCTACTTCTTCGAAAACTAGAACTAGCAATCCGCTAATTATTACAACTTTTTCCTAACAAAAATAACACTCTAAAACGATACGTTTTGGTGAACAAAGAAATTATTAGATAGCACCTCTCCTAGAAGACAGTAGATTCAATTTAGAAAGTCACATACCAAACAACCATGCCAACATATTTTAAGGTATTTTAACAAGAAGAGGTCTATAGTGAACTTACAATGTCCCAGCAACTCAAGTACTAACATGGGTCATGCTTGGTGCAATAAGCTTAGCAAGGCCGAAATCTGAAATTTTGGCCTTGAGATCTTTATCGAGGAGGATATTGCTTGCCTTGATGTCCCTGTGTATGATATGTGGCCGAATCTCCTCATGTAGGAAAGCAAGCCCCTTTGCTACGCCAATTGCAATGCCTTTTCTTGTTTCCCAACTGAATTTGATGGCCCTGTCGTCTCCTACTTATGAGACGAATGACTATTTCTATCAGAATCCAACATGAACAAAAGAGTGCAACCTTCAAATGGAACAAGGCCCAAAAATTACCAAGAAGAGTATGTGCAAGGCTATTGTTCTCAAGATAGCCATAGACCAAAATCCGACTGATCCCCTCTACGCAGCAGCCATGCAATTTCACCCAGTTTTCGTGCTCTATATTTGCTATCATAATTAATTCTGTCAAGAATTCTCGCAATCCTTACCTTGATTCCGCTGAAAGAACCTTCACTGCAACGTCATTCCCATCCGAAAGCCTTCCCTGTCCATAAAAAGCGGTCAACCAGAAGATCAGTAACGAGAGAAAAACATGCATTTAGTTAGTACAAAGGGATATAAAAAGAGAGGTTATCTCAGGATCTAACCTTGTAGACTGACCCAAAACCCCCCTCCCTTATTTTATTTGCTGGGCTGAAGTTTCTAGTTGCTAATCGCAGCTGTCTGTAAGTGAAGAACTTGATATCACATGTACCTTGAACCACTGTAATGATATAGATAATTGTTAGGGGAAGGAAGATAAATCAAGACCAAAGTTATGCAAGCTGCATCTTTCCTTTTTTGCCCAGGGTTCATAGACTTGCAAATTTTGAAACAAATTTTAAATTTCAGTTGAAAAAAATAAAAAATAAAAATTCAAGATTTGAGTCAAGGTCTCTCACATGTCCGATATGGCTTGGTTTACTGTTTATCTAGATTTGAAAAATATAAAATAAAAACTTTCAGGACAAACAAAACCTTGTCAAGGCTCCATTTTTTCAAACATTGATTAATCATAACTATAACTAAACCATTCATTGCTCATTTTCTATACAAAATGTGTTTAATTACATTCCCATCATGTCAATGCCCAGTGTGGGCACGGGGTCACAAAACCCGTCCCTTCCTCTCCTCTAAACTCGCAAAATAAGAGAATCATTCTCTCCAATTCACTTCTCCTTTATCTAAATTATACAAATCTCAAATCCTTTTCCCTGCCCTTTCTCTAGTCTTGCACCAAACAGGCCCTTAATTTGGTACAATAACTTCTTCTATACAATTACATATTACCAATCATTTCTCCACATCTAGGAAAAACAAGTAGCTTCAGACTTCTCCTACAATCAGCAATGGAACAGTCAGACATCCACATTGTTTAGGGAAGTAAAACCCCAAACCGACAACAATCCAAAAATTGTCGCTAGAAATGAATGAACAATTAGCAATTAACATATGATCAAACCACCAGATAAAAGCTTAGGATTGTTACAATGCAATAGAGAATCAACTGAGCTTGTACCTTCATCAATAGTTTTTTGATTCGAACCCTTGCTTTCACCACCACTAAAACAGAAACAACTCATTGCTTCTAATGGACCGAATCACCCGCAGCGAAAAAATTCACCTGTCCAAATTACAATCACAAAACGAAGATCACTAAGATAGCACCTAGAAAGTGACAACACTCGAGTAGATCATCAGACACATCCTAAGAAATCTTAAATCATACATTATCAGTCAATCAAAACTCCAAATTGACTTCCAATTTCACTTCATATGATAAAAAGCCCTAAATTTCAAAGATCTTTGCAGTTGGGTATCATTAAGAACATTAAAATCAAATTCAAAAAAAAAAGAGGAGAGGAGAGCATACCTGTTGCAGAGAGAGCGTGCAATGGTGTCTGCCAGAGAGAGCGAACAGAGAAGGCGATCCGGCGAGAATGGGCTTGAAAGGAGGCTTGTAGGCGGGGTCCGTTCTCCGAATCTGGCTCCATCACCGGCGGTCGTATTAGCGGAGGAGAGAGGACGGAAGCGAGAGCGCGACTTGGAAGAGGGATGTCGGGAGGGAGAGAAGGAAACACAGGGGTTGGACTCGGCCGGCATGGCGGCGGGAGGAGCATGAGATTGGTATGGGGGAACAACGTCATTTGGATCGAGCTTAGGGAAAGGGGAGTAGGCGAGGGAGTGGTGATCGGCGCCGGAGTGAAACGAGTTGGACTGCTCTCTCACTTGCGGGGAGTAAAGTGGAAGCCATGGAAATCAGAGGAGGAGGAGGAAGCAAGGGTTTGGGGTTTGGGAGACGATAATGTGCGAGTGAGAGAGAATCAAATTAAGTACAGGAGATCCGTGTGCTGGGTGAAAGTAAAGTCTCAACCGTTAGATTAAAATTAATCAACGGTTATCAGATTAGTATGAGAGATATTTATTGGTTAATAAGAAGAGCACACAGATCACCCTTTTCTACCGTTAGATATGGAGAAATGGTTGGTTCAGATTGATTCTACTTTATATCATTTTTATATTTAAAATAGTATATATATACACACAAATTATAAATTTATTGTTATAATTCATTTATACAAAAAAAAAGATTAATTCGATTTATCAAAACTTAATAGAGTAATAAATATTAATAAAATGAAACCTAACCTTTAGTATAATTTTATTTTATATGCATGTGTAGGAACTTGTATAAATAAATTTAGTTAAACAGAAGAAAACTATGAGTTTATATAAATTTATTCAACTAAAACTTATGAACTTATATTAGTATAGTTTTTATATATGTAGGAACTTATATAAATTTATTTAACTAAAACTTATGAACTCATATGTCTTGTTCTCAATCTCAAATCTCGATTTTCGATCTCGATCCCAATTTCAAATCGCGATCTCAATCTCAAATCGCAATCTCAATCTTGAATCTCGATCTCAACCATTAACTCGGTCTCAAATATCAAATCTTACTTTCAATTCTAAAATATAAAATCTCAATATAAAAAGTCGATCTTGATCTTAATCTTCATTTCAAATCTCAATGACAAATCTCAAATCTCAATCTCAAATCCCGATCTCAAACTAAATCTCAATCTCAAATATCAAACCTCACTCTCAATTCTCAAATACTCCGTATAAAATCTCAATATCAAATTGTTGACCTTGATCGTAATTTTGATTTCAAATCTCAATGAAAAATCTCAAAATTATGTTGATCAAATTAAACTCCTCGATCAATCAAAGTACTCTCTTTGATGAATCGAGAAAATATACTATTTAATAAACTTTGCATTTAGTTTAAATATTTGAAAAAAATATTTGATCAAATTAAACTACCTCTATCGATCAAAATATCCTAAACCCTAAACCCAAACCCTAAACCCTAAACCCCAAACCCCAAACCCCAAACCCCAAACCCTAAACCCTAAACCCTAAACCCCAAACCCTAAACCCTACACTCTAGGGCTAGGCTTCCCTCTATAATTTATTTATTTTTTTTCCTTTTCGGCTAAGATCTAAATTATAATTCAACTTTATTTTTTTATAATTCTTTATTTTTTTAAAGTTAGTATAGTTAATGAACATAATTTATAATTCACGTTTTTTTAATTCGGTTTATTCCACTTATATTATAAAAGTCGGTCATATATTCATGTTTTTTAACACAATTTAAGTTATTTGACCTTTATTTAAATGGGGTGGAATTATCGTAAAATCCCGAGTTCGCCTAAAACTAATAATTTAAACTCTCGTTAATAGGTATCGAGTTACTATAAAATCAGAGAGTGGAACAAATATCCCGAGAATCCTTTTTCCATATAATTACCCAGTTTATAAATTCTACAAAATTAATACTAATAGGAATAGCACCAAGCCTTAATATATTAATGATCAATTTTTTTAATAGCTACTTACTAGAAAACTTTTTCCATGAATATATATATATATTATATATTATATATTTATTTTTAATAAGAAAACATTTAACAAACAAATATGTATTTATATTCTCACAAAAAAATAGAATAACTGGCAGCAGCCTGCCGATAGACCTGCGGGCATTGGTCCGAATCCTTTACCGGATCGATTTGCAAATTTGTGTGTGTATATATACAGTTTCTAATGAATTGATTATTCATACTGTATAAATCAATACAATAAAAGCCAGCAAGCATTCACACATGAAAGATTTAGCAAATTTTAATCAAAAATTAATTAAATAATCAATGAATAAGCTCAATTTTTTTTTCTTCTAACTGGGATTGTTTCATTTGGGCATTTCTCGCCACTTTGTTGCCAGATCTGCAACCTTTCTTCATCCATCATTCCCTTTGTTTTATAATCTCCTCCTTTTGGTCTATCTCGTGAATCCTGCACATAATTAATTTTCCCACTTTCATATATCTACATGAACATAAAAAAATTTAAAATAAAATCCATAAATTAATCCTTAGTTTTGATGATAATTAACAAGTTCCAAGTACTCACCGATGATGGCATTGAGCAGCTGCAGTCCCTCTCATTAGTAATGTAGTTGATAAGAGAAAGGAAACAAGTATACACGAAAATGGTTCTGAAACTAAAAAAAGAAGAGTAATTCAGTCTATAATCTCTAAAACAAATATATAACCCCCACTAAAAGTATCTCTATATGTTTTACCCAAGTGATCAATGGACTCAAAGCATTCACAGTTAGCTTTGTGTCTTCTGATATATCTTCAGCAAGTATGGAGGTAGCAAAGCAGCCTGCAATAATACCATTTCAACAAGAATATCTATGAACATTGTGCCTAAATGTGAAGCAATCTGATGCAACATATGTAGCACATGAAGAACACACACAGTCTCAAGTACTCTTGGAGTGAGAAGCAGCTCTCAAATTATACCATAAACAATCAAATGGCACCACAGTCAGTAATGCTACCCTTATTAATCCCTAGTTTACAATTCTGATTAAGGAAAACGAACGCATCATATCACATAAGAGAAACAAGAGAAATAAGTAAAAGTGTGGCAGAATGACCAGCTAGTTTCACATATTTAGTCAAAATCATATGCTCGGTGATATATGCATCTCCTAAAATAGATCAAAATTAGGGGAAACCCTAAAACCTAATTCATTACCAGATCGATCATCAAGCAATCGAGCAAAAATTGAGAAATTGGATAATAAAACGCAATAGACCAACTCCTCGAATTGCAACTTCTAAAGAAAATAGAGCAGCAACGTGAGAAAATTAATACACAACCAAAATTACAGGCTGTTACTTAACACAACTGGGCATGAGGTGCATCTCATTCCAACTTTAATGCCTCTTCTTTCACAAATTCAAATACTTTCATCAGAAAACAACACAAGCAGATTATTACACAGTGACAGATTCCCATTCAAATAACTTGAATCATTGTAAACTAATTTCATTTTGGTACCTGCCTAATCTAATTTCAGACTTCATTTAGTACTAAAAGGATAGAAAGGAATAAATTTTGCTAATTCCTGAGCAAAATTGCCATACTATGAAACTAGATAGCAAGGATTTTTAGATTTTGAAGCTATCAAACTTGCCTTCATATTTTCGTATTTCAGATATAGCTAGGATTTTTAGATTTTAGATGGCCTCCCTTTTAAATCTAATCACTTTCATTGATTTTTATACATAGAGGATAGATGCAATTTGAATAATAGGAATTTTTAAAATAAAAAAAACTAGTTCACACTTTACACCATTTTAAATCTAATCACCTTCATTGTTTATGTTCTCCACATTTTTAATCAATGCTTTTTAGGTTCAAGTAACAAGGCTCAAATTTTAAACTATGAGTAGGAAAAGTACAGGAGGCAACCTTCCAACAGTAGGGGCAATAACTTTGAAATCTCTTTTATGGAAAGGAGGCATTCCTAAATGCAGTGCATTTGATTCCATATCAATTCTTCTGCTAGGTGCTATAGATATTATACATGTTCATACACAACCAAGTCCCACAATCAATTGGAATCTATTCAATCAATAGTACATGGCTATGTGTAATGCAGTTAGAGAATGCAGGATCTTAGCCATGATACTTATTTTGTAGCAACCTAAACCTGTGAGACCACAGGATCTTAGCCATGATACTTTGTCATAAGCAATTACTAGAACCTAAACTATGGGTTAATTCACAAGTGGCCTCGAGTAAGCCAAATGTGCATCACAGAAAATCTATCAAAGCTGATTTCAGGCCACTAACCTATAACTAATTTCTGCTTATATTTTAGCTTTGTTCACTATAAAATGATAAAAGAGGGGGTAGAACAGTAAATGGAAATGAAAAAAATAAGAACCAGAACCCATTGAACTTACCTTTAAGAGGTCAACAACCTTTTCAGCGATATACTTCTGTTGTAGAGTAGCCCCCTTTTGCTGGACCTTATCAGGATGAATGTACAAAGTTGTCTTTCTATAAACTTTTTTAACTGCTGCACCAGTAATCAAGTCGGTCAAGGAAACTGGATTCCATCCACATTCTGGCCAGAGGACCTAAGCGAATTCAAAAGATAAAATACCCACAATTAGCTGAACTGTAGAAGTTCACATTAGCAGACAGAATGAAGGAAATCCTGGCAAATGAAGGATTGGCTAAAGCTTAAGACTTGGACATTTAGTCATCACAACCCCTTTATAAATCACCAAGATTGTCTTCATCAAGCACACATGTACATATAATCCAAAAGCAGTTCAGTTACTCTTATCTTATATAAACTACAGATATGGAAGAGCAGCAGGGGAGAAGAGAGAACAGCGCAAAAGCTTTACTGAACAGTTCAATTTAGTTGACCTTGCAAAGTGCAAGAGAGAAGAAAACCTATTAATCCTAGATGATATTATTGATATCTGATTTCTTTGCAGGAAGCAACGAGTACATATTTCAGAAAAATGAATACACTCTTGGTAATTTTATTCAGAACCAAACCACAAAAGGTGCACACAAGGGAAATTCATTATTTAGTAGCCCAAATCGAATGAAACTTATGAAATGGCAATACGTATTTCAATATGCTATGATGC
This sequence comes from Persicaria maculosa, assembly GCA_963922045.1. NCBI lineage: Eukaryota > Viridiplantae > Streptophyta > Magnoliopsida > Caryophyllales > Polygonaceae > Persicaria > Persicaria maculosa. Next base: position 42,659,738 of record OY998264.1, on the reverse strand, counting down.
CAGTATAGAATCTAGAAAGATGAAAGTAGAAGCTCCCTCTTGATAGGCAAATCACAGAAGCCAGGAAGTGTTACTCTGCTAGCCCTCAACCTATATATATCATTCCTGTCAATCAGAAATAATTCTTTGTTTCGCATGTCCTGAATATATAAACCAACGGAGCAAAATCATCAGTTAACAATCAAAATCATGATCAAACATTTTTCTCACCTTTCAATTGAGAATCTTTTTACACCACTAACATTTTTAATCAATCATTTCCATCCTAGAATTACCTAACATCATCTCAGTACCAGTGGAACAAAAATATAGAAATGAGGAACTCAATGACATCAGCATGGATTTCTAAGCACTAGCAAGGATCGACTACAAAATCAGGAAATTCGGTACTAATTGCATTAACACCATATATACAGGGAAGAAGAAGAGTGTACCTGGAATCGCTGAGTCGAAATCGCATGAAGACGAAGCGGAGAGGAGAGTCGAACTCGCTGAATCAAAACCTCATATACTCACCAGTTCAAGGTTGAGCGACGGAGAGGGTCTGATGTGGCTAGGGCTTCGGATTTGGGATTGAGAGGCTATGGAAGAAGGGGTGAGGGCATCGGATTCGGGGAGGAAGATGAGGCAAGGAGAAGGCGAGATGCGAATTAGAGAGGAAGATATGGCCCTTTGAGATCGAGCGAAGAGGGAGAGAGGTGAAACTCGAGCGACTCGACGTCGGTCATTGAAGAAGAGAAGTAGATCTGGGATTACATCGCATTCAAGGCCACAAGATTTGTGAACTCGAAGCCCAGCTGAAGAAGATTTGTGGAGGAGTAACCGAGGAAGGAGGCGCAAAGAGGTGATCTGAAGGATGAACAACGAGATGGAGCCGCAAGGAGGGAGATCTGTGTGCTGGTTGAAATTAAAGTCTCGACCGTTAGATTAAAGTTAATCAACGATTCTGCTAGTATAGAAGATAATTATTGGTTGATAAGAAAAACAAACGGATCACCCTTTTCTACCGTTAGATACGGAAAAATGGTTGGTACAGATCGATTCTAATTTATATCATTTTTATATTTAAAATAGTGTATATATAGCAATATAAATTTTAAATATATTATTATAATTCATTTAAAAAAAGATTAATTCGATTTATATTATAAATTATAAATTTATTATTATAGCTTATGGAGTAATAAATATTAATAAATAGAAACCTAACATTTAGAATACTTTTATATGTATAGGAACTTGTATAAATTAGTCCAACCGAAAACTATGAGTTTATGCAATATAGATCGATCTTATTAATACGGGTTTAGTTAATTGTGAACTTATATTAGTATATATAGTTTTATATATGTAGAGACTTGTATAAATTTATTCAACTAGAACTTATGAACTTATATGTCTTGTTCTCAATCTCAAATCCCGATCTCAACCATTAACTCGATCTCAAATATCAAATCTTACTCTCAATTCTAAAATATAAAATCTCAATATCAAAAGTCGATCTTGATCTTAATCTCGAATTCAAATCTCAATGACAAAATCTCAAATCGCGATCTCAATCTCAAATCTCGATCTCATATATCAACTCTCACTCTCAATTCACAAATATAAAATCTCAATATCAAAAGTCGATCTTAATCTTAATCTTGATTTCAAATCTCAGTGAAAAAGCTCAAATCGCGATCTCAATCTCAAATCTTGTTCTCGATCTCAAACTTAATCTCAAAAATCAAACCTCACTCTCAATTCTCAAATATAAAATCTCAAAATCAAATTGTCGATCTTGATCTTAATCTTGATTTCAAATCTCAATGACAAATCTCAAAACTACGTTGATCAAATTAAACTTCCTCGATCAATCAAAGTACTCATTTGATGAATCGAGAAAATATATTTATTAAACTTTGCATTTTAGTTTAAATGTCTGAAAAAAATATTTGATCAAATTAAACTACCTCTATCGATCAAAATACCCTAAACTATATACCCTAAACCTTAAACCCTAAACCAAAACCCTAAACCCCAAACCCTAAACCCCAAAACCCCAAACCCCAAACCCCAAACCCCAAACCCTAAACCCTAAACCCTACACTCTAGGGATAGGCTTCCCTATATAATTTATTTATTTTTTTCTTTTCGGCTAAGACCTAAATTATAATTCAACTTTATTTTTTTTATAATTCTTTATTTTTTTAACTTAGTATAGTTAATGAACATAATTTATAATTCACGTTTTTTTTAATTCTGTTTATTCCACTTATATTATAAAAGTTGGTCATATATTCACGTTTTTTAACACAATGTACGTTATTTCACCTTTATTTAAATGGGGTCGAATTATCGTAAAATCCCGAGTTCGCCTAAAAATAATATTTTAAACTCTCGTTAATGGGTATCGAGTTCCTATAAAATCAGAGAGTGGAACAAATATCCCGAGAATCCTTTTTCCATATAATTACCCATTTTATAAATTCTACAAAATTAATACTAATGGGAATAGAACAAAGCCTTAATATATTACTGATCAATTTTTTTAATAGCTAAACTTACTAAAAAAAATTTCCACGAATATATATATTATATATTTATTTTTAATAAGAAAACATTTAACAAACAAATATGTATTTATATTCTCACAAAAAAAATAGAATAACGGGCAGCAGCCTGCCAATAGACCTGCGGGCATTGGTCTGAATCCTTTACCGGATCGATTTACAAATTTGTGTGTGTATATATACAATTTCTAATGAATTGATTATTCATACGGTATAAATCAATACAATAAAAGCCAGCAAAAGCTAGCAAGCATTCACACATGAAAGATTTAGCAAATTTTAATAAAAAATTAATTAAATAATCGGGAGGCGCCGGCATAGAGTGGCCATGGCAGTCGAGAGAGAGAGTGGTGGTTGCAGCGAGAGAGAGAGAGAGGTGATGCTCAGAAAACGCCATGGCAGTCGAGGCTAGAGAGCTTGGCGGAGGGAGAAGCACGAGGGAGCTGACGAGGAGGGAGGCGCGAGATCGGGGACGGGGATATCGGGAGGAAGAGGCCAGGTTGAGAGGGGTCCAGGAGTTGTGGAGAGAGACGAGGTTCAAGGAAGGTGAAGGAGGTTGCTGTGAGCGGAAGAAGGCAGCCATGGAGCTCGGAGATGCTCGGGAGGAATCTGAGCAGGGGAGGCGACGGTGAAGAACAAGAGAGGCGGCTACGTTCCACACAAGAGGAAGAGAGAGACTGTGGTTCTAGGTTAGTGGGAATTATACCGCCCAAAATTTTCAATGTTGAAACTATACCGCCCAAAAAAATTAAGAAGCGGGAATTATACCGCCAAATTTTCACAATGCACCCTAAAAAAAATAACAAGCGGGAACCGTCCAAGGAATTAGTTTCATTTACATTAAGATTGATTATTACAGTTTACCATTACCAAAAAGGGATTGATTATTACACCAAATTACAATTAACTATTATTCAGATTAATAATTTATTTATATATTTTGAAAAAACAAATTTTATGTAATATATTTTTAGTTATAACTATTTATTTATTTTACTACTCTATTCAATAATTTTTAATTTTATAGTAAATATTTAAACCAACTTGATCATTTTATTAATGGATTTGGTCTCGTATATTAATCAATGACAAATTTAAAAATATATAAATAACATAGTTTCAAGATTGTATGATCTTTTTTTAAATTTATATAGCATACCAGTTATATATATGTGTGTGTGTAAAAGAAGAGCACACGAATCACCCTTTTCTACCGTTAGATACGGGGAATATAGTAATATAAATTTTAAATGTATTATTATAATTCATTTAAAAAAAGATTAATTTGATTTATATTATAAATTATAAACTTGTTATTATATCTTATGGAGTAATAAATATTAATAAATAGAAACCTAACATTTAGAATACTTTTATATGTGTAGGAACCTAACATTTAGAAACCTAAATTATAAACTTATTATTATATAGAAATATAAATGCTTTTGATGGATATATATACATATTGTTATATACTTCAATCAAAGTACTATCTCGATGAATCGAGAAAATATATTTAATAAAATTCACATTTTATTTTAAAAACGATATATGATTAATAATTGCAAAAAGACATATAAGATTCACATTTTAGCTAGTCTACGTCGATCAAATTAAACTACCTACCTTGATCAATCTAAGTACTACATATCTTACGAAGAGAAATAAATGCCTTATCTTGTCTTTACATAAATTACATGTGTTATATATATATATAATCAATATGACATGATAATAAATATTGTTAATTATACAACGACTTAAGCACATTCATTTTTTTTTTGCAATGAATATTGAAGAGTGTAGAAAAAAATAAAATGAATGAAGGAAAGAAAAATAGAGAAAAAAAGTGGGGATTTATACTATTGTGAGGATTCGAAATCGGGTTGATGGGGTGCATAGGAGTCGTTGTGACCATTGGGGTATGTGCATCCCATGGTTACTTATCCAACTAAATTTGATGTGTAGAGTATCCTTGAATGTGAAGAGATCTTGATCGTCCGTTTACATTGATCTAACGGTCCACACTTGGAATCCATGTGAACTACTCTCCACCAATACCAATTTATGTAGTTTTTTTTAAAGAGCCATTTTTCAATTAGATAAAATAACTGGCAGCGGCTTGCCGATCAGCCTGCGGGCATTGGTCCAAAGCTATAGCAATAACATTTGAAAAAAAAATTACTGGAAAATAAGACAATGGCTTACCAAAATATGCTTTATAAAATAAATTGTACGAAATGTTTATTGATTTAAGTCATAGTACGACCAACTGTTTATGTCTTATACGGAGTATATTTTTAATGTTTTATTATTATTTTAAATTTTGGGTTTAAATAAATATTAAGGTATAATGTAAATATATTCTTAAATATTCTTAATAATTTTAATTAAATATATAAAATATATAAAATTTTATATATATGTGGGATGAGACGAGATTTGCGGGATTCGAACTCTCCGTCCCGCGTAATTTTTGAAGGACGGGATTGAATTTTTTTTTTCTAATTGTATAATTCAAACCATTTGATAGGAAAAGTAAAAGTAAAAACATCATTATTAACCTAGCCTAGAAGTAGTGTAATCATTACTTACTTTTCAGATTTTATTTTCCTTTTATTCATTTGATTTTTTTCATGGATTTTACCTAAATACCCCTTGGGTCACCCAAATTTGGGTCATCCAAGTATTTTCCTTGACCAAACATCTCTGCCCTTACTACAATGGATTTCTCTTATAACATGTACAAATTTGGCATTCACAGCTCTCCATAGCCCCCTCTGCCAAGTGCCAATATTTAAATTACTCAACCAATCTCGAGCATAGAAAAACAGTACAGTGGAAAAATAACGAACGAATCCAGAATAGAAATTGCAGATCGGCCAAAAATTAACACTTCCTAGTAATGAATTGATTGAATTCCCATTACAGACATCAAATCACCAAACTGAATTGTTCAGAAGAAGAAACGTATAGGATTAGAACAAGAAAAAATGCAAATCCATATAAGAATTGAACATATTAAAAGCTAAATTTGCCAGATCAGTGCAAATATAAACAGCATAGTTCAAACCGACAGTAGAACAGCAAATTAAAATCAGAGATATTTAGGAAAAACTGAACAAACACTCAAAAAGACAGAAGTCACGGAAATCACCAAAATCGAATCCTCCATAAACAGCAATGTACGAGTGATTCAAAACCAGGACCAGAGCAACTAGGGAGGACGAGATTCGAAGGAGAAATTGTGATATTATTGGGAATCCGTACCTGAGAGTGATTCGAAACCAGATCCTCATTCATCTTCCCTGTCTGCGTCGCTCTCCTCCTCTTCCTCCTCGCCTACAATCGCATCTCCGTCGGCGTTTCTTCATTCTTCTTCTGAAAATTCGGTGGAGGCGGTGGATTCAGTGGAAATCACCATGGCCGTCGGTTGTGATTCTTGAAAAGGGATATGGGAAGAGCGTGGAAGAAAGAGAGGTTTAACTAGGGTACTTTGTTATTATTAAAATTTTTGGATAAATATTAATAAATGGGATTAGTGAATTTAGTGTGGATAATTAGCAAATAGGTTTATGGAAATGGACAATGGGCCAAATATCTTCAAAATTAAATATTAAATAATGTCTTTAAAATGAAAAATTAGTTTCTTGAAAATATATAAATTAAACAATATCACAATTTTTTTTATAAAATGTTTTTTTAGAAAAAAAATTGAGATTGAGTTTATAAACATGAAAAATGGGTTGTTAAGAATTTGAAAATTATGAGTGAGTTAAAAAAAATAAAAAAATGTGATTAAGTTAGCAAGGGGCAAGCACGAACCGAGGGTCGTGTTGGGGTCCGCTCCAGGCCATCCCATTTTAAAAAAATAAAATAATAGGTACAAAATTAAAGGAAATTAATTAAAAAAAATTATCTAATTATTTTTTAAATTAAGGGTTTTATTAATAAAAATTATGTGTATAAGAAAAATTTAGCCTATCTAGCACACCCGAATTTTAATTTCTAGTTCCATGCCTAACAAGGTTTGATTTAAAAGAGGGTAAAAAATTAGTATTTTTCTAAAATAAATTATATTTTAAAATCGAATAATGAAAATAGATTATTTTTAAAAATGAAATATGGGCATCTTTAAAAAAAATTGGGTGGTTTTTTTACAAAGAATATTAATATGAGGTGATATTTAAAAAAAATAGATGTGCTATTTTTTTTTATTAGGTAAAAATTCGGGTGAGGGAACTCTACCTGAAAGCATCCAGACGGATGAGGTCATTCAGACCTATGTCATTGTGAAGGGAGATTCCCCTGGCAGAGTAGCAAAGGTGTGCAACCTTATCTGCCACTCGATTACCAATGCGGGGAGTATGACAAACATCAACACTCAAACCAAGAAGAAGCGTTTGGATATCCGCCATAACTAGTTCAATTTCCCAGGGACAATTGGTGCGAGTTTGGAGGTAGTCAGTGATAATTTTGGAGTCGCCTTCAATGATGATGTTATTTAAATTCATTTCTCGGACCTTAGTGATTCCGAGTCGTAGAGCAAGAGCTTCCGACATTAAGGGTGAATGACCAGCTAAGAGTTCGCCACCCAAGGAAAGGGGGTTACCATTCCAATCCCGAATAATGTACCCGACGGAGCTTTTGGAATTGGAAACGGACGATCCATCGAAGTTTAGT